>LR738544.1:20807500-23307500 GCA_902685375.1 Neostethus bicornis | reverse complement strand
CAACAAGTAAGTATTGCTATTAGTTGGAGATGCAAACTCACGAAAAAGTTAAAAAGGAGCACGGAGAGTCATAACTGTTTGTATTCACGAAGAGTTGTCGAGCCGATAGTGCTAGAAGATGTTCAACACGTCATGAGGTGGTGAAGGAGAATATGTAGGACCCAGAAGCACAACCAATTTTAACCACTTTATTTCAGATAATCAGGGGCTAGGGAGGCATGTGCAGCATGAAAGATAACCTGGCCAGGGTTCTTTGTCTTGGGCAGGCTTGCCAGGACCAGAAAGAAGAGCCATGAATGGGGAACCATGAGGCTCAGGGACTAGACGGCGTGGAAGGAACCATTATGGCTGCAGCAGGAGAGCAGTACAGCTGATGATCTGACGATGGAGGGATGGACACCAGGGGTTAAATGACCAGGGGAAGACGAAACACAGGTGCAGACATCAGGGAAAGGCAATTGGGACAAGGTTACTTGGCTGAATTAGGACAGAGGGCCAGATTTGGAGTGAGGAAATGTTCCTGAAGAAAGGAGGATCATGACAACACTGTCTTTAATCTCACATGTGATTGTTTTTTGCCTCAGTTTTCAAAGGTTTTTCTGCTGTCTTTGCTTCCTTTAAAAATAGGGAAGTTGTAATGATTAGCTCAGTGAAAAAGAGGAGTGGTATCAAAAACTGCTTGATCGCAAGGTTGTCACAATAAATTTGGTTCCTTATTTTTTCATTTCCATGTCGCAAAGAACAGTGAGTCATCGTCAAATGGATGCTTTATAAATGCTCAGTTGTGACATCTGCCAGGAAGCAGGAAAGCCTACTTATTGGACCATGAACACATCATCCTGACGAGCTCCCAACCCAGGGCCATCCTTGCCTAGAGGGGTTTTTAATCTGGGGTATTTCGCCAACCCAAATGTCCTTCCACTAAAGTGTGGAAATAAATTTTATGTAAAAATGTTACTATGGCAATCTGCTTGATTCCCTTTGATAGACAAACATTTTTGCTATTTGCCTCTGCTATTGGTGGCGTCTGTGATGTAAAACTATCTTGATCGTCACCCTCAACTATTGACATTAATTCGATTTCAGACCCATTCACTTTCCTATTAATGATGGAAATGTTATCTAATGATGCATTTCTCTCATGGAAAGAGTGAATTAAATAGACCGTGTCAGGGTTAGAAAAAAAAACATGTTTGTTTGTACAGTGGGTTAAAGGTAAATGCTGCCTTTGTTAAATATTTATTACCTACACGGAAGTGTTTGCACATCAGTCTGTTTGCAGATATTGTGTCCCGCTTACTTTCGTTGAAAAGAAAAACTTTACATTTTAAACTTTTGAGCAGTCCGACAAGTCAGCCTTTAAAGTCACATGGATCTCATTTAATTCAATTTATCTTTATTTGTATGGCACCACTTCATGATAAAGTCATTTTAATGCAACCTTTAAAGATACAATCTAATTCAATTTAGTTCATTTTTTCCAATAATAATTTAATCAAAATAAATCCATTATTGGATAGAATCTTTTACTTATTCTATTATTTCATGATGAATGTGTTTATGCTCTGTATGTATTTGGAGCCATTTTTTTTACTGGAATAAACTTTTTTTTTTTTTTTTTTAAAAAGGGAAGTTTAACATTTTGGTGTAAAAACAACTTTTTGAGAAGCTCGTTTTTATGCCCAGTCAGGCCCATCCACTAATATCGTTCTTCCTTCCTGCTTTTTTTTCTTATTTTTGTCCAATAATGTATGAAATTAGCCAAAGAAAACATAATTCAGAATTGGGAGCTGTCATAAAAAAGTGAGTTGTTCTAAAAAGTAAAAAATCCAATATTTTCCACTGTAATCAACCCATATAAATTTTTTTTGTTTGTTTTAACACTACAGTTTTTGCCAAGATGGCTGAACTCAGGAATATTTCTTTGAATTATTCATTGCAGTATTATAATGTAGCATTCAACCTCTTTTGGCAATCGAGTAGTTTTGCAGTTTGAAAACAGCAAAGCGTACGAAGAAAGCAAATAGGAAACAGAAACAAGTTATCTCCATATACATCAAGATAATACACAGTAGCCTGTGAAGGGCAGTCATCATCTGGGACTCTCAGACTCCCCTTTTTGCCCTCTACATGTCTATGTGTCAGGTCTGGCTCCTCTCCATTACCTGAATGTTTATCAGGTTACCGCTGCGGCTGTAAGTGCACGTCTGCAGACAGCTAGGGCAGTACAAAGAATATTCTCTGCTGCTAATTTGATTACAACACAAAGGCAGTTCTACAGGCTTGAAATAACGTGTAAACTCATCTTCTGGCCTTTGTCATCACCGGATACTTTAACAATTATTTAGGGCAAGATGGTTCAAAATTTTTCACCAATTGGCTGTGACATAATCTAAAAATTTTCACAAGGTTAAAAGCATAAGTAAATGCATGTTGTGTTTTGGAAAAGAAATTAACAAGATCAAAAGTGAATTTTTGATTAAATTTTAATTTAAAATTGGAATTTCAATGTTAAAGAAGTTTAGATTAAAAAAGGACCTCCTAGCATGAGGAGAGGACATGCACTGAAACTCTTCCTGCCTACTTTAGAATTTAGGTGCAGTGGACAACAAAATCCATGGCCAAAAATCTATCTCTCATTCGAATGATATCCGAATACTAAACATGAGTACTCAGATTTTATTCAAAACATGCCCAAATAAAATAGAAAACCACTTAAGGTATGTTTTCGAGGTAGGACTAATGCTCAAAGATTACTTGCAAAAAGTTAATTTTGCATGAAACCCCTTTTATGGTCCTTTTCATAACGTATTCAAGTTTGGCAGGCCAGATTAAAAGGTTTAATGGGCTACATATGGCCCATTATGATTGCCGACCCCTGATTCAAGGTAACGAGTTCGCTTTTAACTGACTCTGTTCCTGCTGCTGTCTCACTGGTCCAAACTCAGCAGGCTAAAAAAGATGTTTAAATAAGACGTACAGCTTTCATGCAACTGCACGCTTCATGAACACGCCTCCTCCACATGTGGAGTTAAGATGTTAAACATTGATGTATGAATTGGAATTAGATCATTCCTGCTGAGTTTAGACCACCTTTATGGTAGAAAAAGAGCAGCACTGAGACTCAGCAAGAATCATCTGTAAAGCATTTGTAAAACCACGGAAGTTTGGTGTTTTCTCTGCATTCCCTTTGTACTCCGTATGCTCCCTTAATCCTCATTATGAAACTCTGGAAACTGTGACAAAATTTAAATGGGAGCTCCAGGCTGAAGATTAGGATACAATGTCCCATCCTGACAAAGTAGGGATGTTGCTCTGGTAGACTAAATCCTTGCAAAAACCCTGTGTTCTGCTTTTACCAGATTATATGAATAAGAGGGCCACGAGACCAGAGGCCTGGAGTTCCTGTTTGGTTAATGACACCTGGGGTTCAAAGTGGTGCTGGAAAACGAGACAAAGGCAATCATCCTCTGCATCAGAGAGCAGGATCATAGCCAGACATGGGATCTGTAATGCACCTGACAGGAATAAAAAAAAGGTGCTCCTGGGGGGGTATTTCTGACGGTTTTAGTCTGGTGTCCGCTGATTCTGCTGCTCTAAGAATAAAAGTTGTTTTCATTGGGGACTGTTATCAGTATCAGTAGAAGTTTCTCTGTCAGGGCTGCAGCAGCTTTAATTTCATGAGGTCAGTAGAGAGTGTTGGGAAAAATGTCAAACGAGGCAATTTTCTCACTGAAGCTGCCTTCTTTAGTCATGTTTGGCAGGAGTTGTAAATTAGAAGGTTGTGAACATATTTGGAAGTTTTAGGAGCAAAATCTGTTCATTCACAAACTTCATTTCAAACATGATGTGTTTTCTCATTCACTTAGTTGAAGAAAGACATCTTGGAGAGAAGACTGATCTTATTTGTCATCCATGACTTGCTTTTTATTAAGAATTTAAGATGACAGTTTCACAAGGCCATCTGTCAATCTATAAGTTTAGATAATAAGTATAGATTTAAATATATTTATATTTATTTGGTTCCCACTTTCTCTTCACATGTACAACTCAAATATGTTTCATCTGTGAAATATTTGTGCACATCTGTGACCACAGAGCAAAGCATGCGGAATGTTATGTAAGAATTTCTTAGTGTTTTTAATCTCATGCATTCTGGAAATGTATATTTTCTTTTAAATATTGCTTTTTCCACAGAATGTTAGCCGAGTACACGTTGTTGTTTTTTTCTCAGCATCGCCCTGCCCAACTTTACCTGGCAACAACCCATCGTAAGCATAGTTCCACTTTGAGCCGCTCTAACGCATCAAGCTATCAGTCTTACTTTTTAAGCAGATGATCTGTTTTTTATTAAATAGTCATCCGCCACCCTTTCACACGGCATGACACTTTTACGTTGTTAAAATGTGTTATGAATTAGATTTTTCTTTTTTTCCCACCAGAACACCTTGTAACTTGTGTGAAAGTTTTTAACAAGATCAACACAATTTGTGAAGCCAATAAAACTATTAATCCAGATTTGTTACACAATGTTCAAGTTAATGTGTCTTATTTAGCATTAGCAACACCCGCTGTGGTCCATTCAAATGGCATTTATTAGATTTTATTATCAATCAGAACAAGTCTGTCCTAGTATCAAAACCTTTCACTGCTACTGAAGGTAAAAAAAAACAAACAAAAAAAAAAAACCAGAGAAACTAAGAATTTAAAAAAAATGGCTTAGAAAAAGTAACTAAAAGGCTGGATGTGATCAAGTTTTGCTGAAACAATATCAAACCATCTTCTCCAATTGCTTCTCTGTTAAATATTAATCTAAATGCTTTAAGATGCATTGATGCCATTGAAAGATGGTCAAAATGTGCAAGAAGATTTCAAAATTTCTGTTTAAATTACCGTGTCTCTTGCAACATGATAGAGTTGCCGTAGATTAGGGTGTTGAAAATAGATAAAAACTACACTTGACGTAGATTTGGTTTTGTGGGAATAGCCTCTACTGGTGATCCAGAGTAAGTTATTAATGAATATTTTTTTGTTACGTTGCCTCTACACATGTGGTTTTAGATGCACAAATTAAATCTAACATGATGGACTTTAAAACATTTCTGTCTTTGAAAGAATGAATGATGCAGTTAATGAGTTTTCACAGTGTAATTATCAGATTATGTTAAGCAATGTTTAACTATATAATAATGCAATCAAAACTAATTAATATTTACTGGCCTTCTAAATTATTGAGTGAATGTGTCTTGTGTGTCGGAGATGTGTTGTAAAATACTGTATGTAGTTGTAAACTAGATCATTCATAAAATAGTTTCCTGTGTGTCGGGTTGTAAAGTCAGACCTTTAGTCCCTCTGAGTCAGTCATAACATAAGTTCCTCTTTGTCCTTTGCATCAAATATTCTGCCTCGAGCCAACTTCACATTCTTTCATTGAGACTTTGTTGTAATGGTTTTCTGTCGGCAGCATTCGTTTTGCGTTTACACAAAGCACGCTTACACGTTCCTTTTGAGACTTTAACGATGGCGTGTTGTTCTTTTATGGAGTAATAACTTTAATCTAAAAAGCATATACATGGCACCTATTGTCATGAAGCGGTGTGCAGGCGGAAAGAGGAGGACCCAATTGTAAACAGAAAAATGGTTTATTTGAATTTGGCAGTCCACCAATACTGTGAAAAGAAAAACAAAGTTTAAGTGGCATGGCAAAAAGGTTAATTGTCAGAATGTGTTCTTGGTCAGGCAACTAGGGAAACCTGGCTGGAAGGGATGGCATGACCCGACAGGGAAGTCCGGGGTGATTGCCCTTAAATAGATGGCAGGGTCCACAGATGTGTGGCATCAGGAATCAGTCTCAGGTGTCCCTAATCAGGGTGATAAGGAACATCCAGGGCTCCTACTGGTGGCAGGTGAGGGTGTCACGACACCTATAGATGGTATGTAGCACCCTTCATCAATAAATATCTGGTACCTTTTGTTCATTTAGAATGAGATTTTCACCAAAAATGCTTTTAAAGCATTTGTTCAATTTCACCTCTGTTTTTACCCATTCTCTCGCTCCCCACTTAGTCCCAAACCTCAAGCCTGTGTACAACCATGTAAAAATAGTTTGAATGCCACAAAAACAGTGTAAAGTGGATTACGTTTACGGTACTCCTTATTGTACAACAAACATGTACGATCTCCCATCTGAGATAGGGCGGTTGCACTGCTCCTTCAAAAGCACTTCCTTCTTACACTGAGAATATGGGTGTGGCGGTGAACAATATCTGTTGCAGAGATCAAGTTGACGTTTGAAAAGTCTTAGAGAATGTTTGCAAATTTTTCAAATTATTCAAACCTTTATGAAGGGAGTTAAAAACAGTATGTTTTTGTTGTTGGATTAACGTTCAAAGATAAGGTAATAACCTCCCAAAAAATTGAATTTACCCCTCTTTTAAAAACCAATGAAACTATTTTAACATTTTAAACTATTTAACTATTTATACTTTTGCAAATATAATAAATCAGGAAACGAGTTTGTCAAAAAAGATGTCGAGTCAGAGGCAGTCTTTGTTTGCCATGTGTGACGTTCTTGGTCCTGAATTTATTTGGAACTCTCAAAAGCAAAGACAAATTCAACTCTGTCGTCACCTTAAACTGTTTTCACTAAATACCAGACGACAGATCGAATTAGCTCTGGAGAAAGAAACAATTAACTCTACTTTGTACTAGAACAGCTCTGGGAATTCGCCCATGAGAGACTCTGTTTCATGTCAGCCATCAACTCACATGTTCAGTGGCTTTTATTGACTTAACCATATTCAGTCATGTCATTTCCCTATCTTTATAGTATTCAATGGGGGAAAATGCTGAATCAGACAAAAAGAAAAAAAACCCTTTCATTTCATTTTAAGAGTTTCACACAATCACACAATGTAGGTGCTCCTTGGAGAGATCAAATCTACAGACGGAGCAAAGTCGGACCACCAGCAGTCCTATACCAACCTTTTTTTTTTAAACAAAAAGTATGTTTCCGACATCCCCCTTCATAACCTGTCAGCACCAGGAGGTCCGGTGAGATTTGAACCACTGACTTGTAGACAGAACTCGCTGCTCCTGTAATATTACTTTTCAGCCTGCTGTTTTCATGTGCTATGAATCTGTCTCTCCACAAGCTGGGGATTCGCTGTCATCACTCATCACACATTTCACATCCTGCTGCGCATAGCGCTGTTTTCACTTGGCTTTATTTGCTCTCACAAAAAAACCGCAGGGATGACCATTAGGGTTAGAAGTGTAACAACAATGAATGACGGTAAATCTCTACTAACAAACCACAGCTGCTCCGCTTTCCACATCACCGGGACACATGTGAAAGCCAGTTTATTGGCTTTGATATGCACACTTTAATACAGGCAGAACCAAATGTGCATCGTGTTTATCAAATAACCGAGAGTAATTTGGCTGGAGATGTGAAGTCCAACAGAATTGAGCGAAAATTGGAAAAATGTCACTTTGCAAACACAATAAGAAAAAAAGCTGTTTAAGTGGGAGTAGCTCAAAATAAAAACAAAATTTTTCAAAAGAATCTTTCCAATATCTTAATTTAGATGTTTTTTCTTCTCTCTGACCTCCCTGGAAGAGTTTAAATTCATCCACTAGTGACTCTCCAATCTTGAGATCATCCTCATAAAGTCTATAGTTAAATTTTCATCCAAAATAAGCATCTAAATGGAGGAAATATTGTAAGTTCAACTTAATAAAATATTCATATGTCTTTGTTTTTCTTCAGATTGAAACAAGGATTTTTTGACTGGTTGAATTAAGACATAGCATCCGTATCCAGTTGACATGTGGATTGGGTTTCTGTCTACACGGCTTCCATGCAACCACCCACATGCTCTTCATATGAACATAAAAAACACATTTGTAGAGCATTTAAAGAAAAACTGTTATCAAATCAACAGCTGGAAAAGTTACAAGATGGTTTCTTTCGTGTCAAATACGTGTTGCGTAGACATTCAGAAATAATTACATACATTTGTGTCTTGGCATTCACTAATTTCTTTCTTTGTGTTTGCATTACTGCTTTGGTGCTTAAAGGTTCAACACAGCAGATTAATTACGAAATGTCAAAGACATCTGTGTTTGTAGCTTTCACCTCATTCCTCTTTGCCGTTTCACAATGAGGAGTTGAGGCTGCGGCAAAATGTAATTACACCCCCATTTGCCCTCAACATGCTGCTTTTCCTGCCAGTGATGGATCTTTGTTCCTTCCTCTTCTTGTTGTCTTTCAGTTTCACTAACACGCAGTAAGAAATGAAGCATGGGGTCAACTTTAAGGAGTTAAAAAACTCCATTTTGACGTGCTTCTAGGAAAATTTTATGAAAATTTGTTCAAACATTGAACAAAAGATCAAGTCGTCTTTGAATAAACCTTGAAAGAAAATGTTATCAGTGAATATACAACTCAGCTAGTTAAGATCATTAAAACCCAAAATTTGGAGGATCCTTTTGCAAATAAATAGGTTTACCTGTGAATCTGTGAAATGCATTTCTGACTGGTCTCCAGTCTATTTTAAGAGGAAATTGCATAATATGGTCAAATTGGCACAGAACTGAGTAAGGAGGTCAGCCAAACCAATGAAAGAGTCAGCTTAGAAGCAACCGTGGGAAGTCATGTTTACATTAAGCGTCCTCTTAAAAAGGGCATTGTGTTTGTCCTTGAGGTCCTACAAACAAATTGAGAGCCTTTTCCTTTCTCACAGCACGGCCAAGTTCCAAAAATAAAGTGTTTAAATGCTGGAGTGTTTCTATCTGTTTCTGGTTGAAAACAAACAACATGTTACGAACTCTTATGAGACACAGTAACACAATTCATTGAAAGCTAAATCCTGTTAGCTGCGTAATTTATTGTCCTTTAAAAAACTCAAAGAAAGGATCAAAGTAATTACCAAACTGTCATGTTTTATTTCTTTAAATGCGTTAAAGCAAGACGTGCCACCGCTTTCGCCTCCTCCAGCACGTCTCGACAACTTATCTGACAGTTTCATTTGATCTCGTTCTGCCCTCGTGCCTTTAAAGCAGGCAGGTTGCCAGCTGTGTGTGCAGACAAGTTTCTTGTGGTCTGGAAAACGCTGTTCGGACCAATTAAATTTGAATAAAAGCTGCTGGTGTGGCAGCACCAAACAGCTCCTCTGGTCTGGATGAAAGAGATCTCTGCTTGCTTTTAAGACTGATGCTAAGCAGCTCAGATTAATGATGTTTCCAAACAGTAAATCGAGGTGTAATGTTAATGATATTGAACTTCTTGAGAGATTTTAACCAAGCCCTGTGCCCACAGGAACTTCTGTTTCATGAAGAGAAGTGTATCATCACAATTTGTCTTTCTTGCATCAAATAGAAAAAAAATAAACCTCAGATGTGGTTCATTGTATGAAAGGTTTCAAAGTTGTCTTCTGGACAGTGTATTCGATAGTCTGGACGTCTCGGTTTCCATCCAGAAATTATTTTAAATCTGAGTTAAACTCAGACTGAACTCAAAACTAGGATTAGAAATGATTTCTGAATAGAAGTTGAAACTTCTTGATTGTCAAAAACACTATCCTGAAGACAACTTTTCTACAACGAACCAGGGATTTTATGAAGTTGTTTTGTAAAGATATTTATTTAATGATTTATGTGCAATTCAATGCTTTTCTTATTCAATAGTATTGCGAGCAATGACTCGTAAACTGATAAAATTCTTTTTTCTTTTTTTTTACCCACAGAGCAGTATACACGTCTGTGTCCATTTCCTGCTGTTCACCACGCTCTGGGTACATTCAGAGACCCAAAACTACAACCCAGTGACGGATGATGTCAAAAAGATTTCAATTTTGGTAAGAACAGAAGTACAATCCTTCAATGAAAAAAGTTTTAACTGCATTCACATAAAGTGACATGAAGCTTGAATCATGATTTCATAAATTAATTCGAATATGATGTTTTTATTTAGTATTTTTTTACATGAAACATTTTTGTGATTCCTATTATTTTGCTGTTTGAAAGACAAGCAAAAGGGTTTGTTTTTTTTTACAACAGTTGCTTAACTTTGCTCTTGTTCATCAGTTATTAAATGGTGTTAAAGTTCCAAAAAGATTTTCACTATCATTTTTGAGTAGTTTGCAAAAAATTAAAATGTTTATTTCCTCTCGATTTTTTTGGCAACGAAAGTCATTTGTGTGAAAATAGACAAAAATTTCACCCAATTCAAGAAATGCAAAATCATATCAGCAGCCAGATCAATGAATATTGATTGCAATTTACTGTAGATCCTATTGTAGTATAAAGATTTTATTAAAAAAGAAACGAAAAACAAAAAAAATTGTAGTAAGTTTTGCGGCAAAGTCCAAAAAGCAGTTATTATATCTTAAACGTCGTTCAGGGATCAGATTAAATGAAAACTGTAAGTAAATCCATGTTCTGATTAATGTTTGAAACACCGAGAATTTGACATTGAAAATAAAGTAATTATTTCTCAGCTTTTTTAAAACCATTTGCTTATTTGTTTAAAATGACCAAATGTGACCAACTTATACTGAAATGTAAGTTTAAAAAATTATGGGTAATTATGAAGGGATGCCACTTCTCAAAAATGACACAAGAAGTTATTTATAAGTCAAAACGTATCTACTTTGTCATTTACAATGAATAAAGCGTACCGTATGTTCACATAGATAAAAAAAGAAGAAATATATATTTTCATTCATAAAAGATTGAATTTGTCTTTGATAATGTTTCATTCAAGTAAGAGGTCGTTTTTTTGTCACAGCTTTGCTAATTACAAAATTAAAACCATTAGCATTAATATAGATATGTTTCCAGGTCAATTTCAATTCTAGCATCAATTTTTTTTTTTCTTGTTCAGTGTATTTTTTTTTTTAGTTGTTCCAAATTGCCGCTAACATGTACACAGCAGCAGTGCATTTTCTTAAAATAATAAAAAATATAAATAAATAATTTAAACCCTAATAACAGTATTTTTTTTACTAATAAAAGACAGTGATACAATAAATGACTTTAAATATTTGATTATTATTATTGGATTTTAAGAACATAATAAATTCCTTTTCTGACCTTAAAAATTGTGAAGAAATATTTCCCGTTTCATGTTTCCTAAAAAATGCCTCTATTTAATTTAAAACTTTGTTCTGATTTAGATTTGTCTACATGATGTGTTATTATGTTGTGTTTTTTTCATTTAAAATTTTTTTTTAATGTAGTTTATTAATCCCTCACCGGGGAAATTTGTGTGCTGCATTACACCGCAGCAGGCTGCCACGTATGACGGCATTTATCATTCTGTAGCGGCCTGTTTTGAAAAAAGGATGTTGCATCCCCATTTTCTTTTAAATGATGAAATAAATGATCTTGTTCTCTCTTTTTTTGCAGAGACAAAATATTCCGAAAGATTATAGAATTCCTTTGACTTATATAAACAAACAACAGGTAAGACTAAATCTTTTTTTTTTTACATAAACTTCCTCTTCTTATTCACATATTGCTGTTATATTCTCTTATCTTCTATTTTTTTAAAAATATATATATATATAGTACATATACATTGTTTTCTATTTTAATCATGTAATTGTTGCAAGTGTAATTAACTGTCATTTGCTCAACACTAATTTCACAATTTGTTGGCTTATTTTGTGCTTTGTTTTTTCATTCTTTTTTTTCTTTTTAGAGTAAAGAGTGTTTGGTCGTTCTAAACGTGGTCTACTTGGATGAAAGTTTAACCAATTTAGCCACAAAGTTTGGAAACGTTTCATCCAACAAAGACAACATTGATATAATCCAAAAAATGCTCGCAGGGGTATGGAATTTAGTAGGAAACCCGGTAAGTCAACATCTTTTTTTTTTTTTTTTTGTTAAAAGCAGAAAATAATAACTAATGTGTGAGAAGATCTTTTTTTTTTCTTTGGTCCAGCAAAATATCAAAACTGTGCTATTATCTAAATGAGCTTTAAAAAAAATTGTTCATGTTTCTGAAGCATTTAGAATAAAATTAATAAGAGATAATGTGAAACAAATGCTAAGAAGGCATTAGAAAATTCTAAATATATGCATGTGCTTTTGTGAAAAGCACTTTTAGTGTCATTATTGGACAATGTGTAATTTTTTGACACGTTGCAAATTTAATGCACTTATATGAAACAATTTTCCTTGACCACATCATTTTTTTTCTTCTTTTAGGACAATTTGATGTTAGAGTTATCATGCTATTATAGAAGAGAAAAGTTGGATAATCAGCAATACTTTACCTTCCTTGAAGACTTCTTTGACATGGCAGCAAAAATACCGTATTCAACCGAATGTGATCTTCAACCATGTGTCTACCCACCACCATCAACACCATCACCTACACCAGAAGGTAATTTGTTTCTATATCTACTGTCATATAGCGACTACTTCCAGGTAAATTCATCGTTTCATTTTCTCATTCTTTAATTCACCTTTCCATTAGTAATATTTACATTTGGTTATTGATGGATCTACTCTCTTACTCTGGATCTAATAGCATCTGTTAAAACAAGTAGCATTTTTTAGCCCCTGGGGGTTCTTAAGGATTTATTGCTCATGTTCTGGTAACATGCTTGAGTCTGAGGCAGGTGGTCATGATGACATGGTGGATTATACGTATTTGTGCGTGGTATGTTTCAGAGCTTGGCTGTGCATGTGTCTTAGGTGCTTTAGGTTTAATTGGTCACATTTACAAGTCTTTGTGTGTGCTGGAAGCTTTTTACAGCCTGATGCAACAAATGGTCGCTCCACAGTAGGTGGATACTTTTTTGCGTTAGCAAATCGCTGCTTTCTGGTTGGGACTGGGTGTGGTGTGTGCAATGCACCCAAATCATCATTGTTGTCTGATAAGCAGATCATAAAATCAAACTTTACCAATATTTTAGAAATCTTTCTAAACAAAATTGTATAACTTGGCACAGCACCATGCATTGCTACCAAATTACCAAAAAATTCGAATAGATTCCCCTGTTTTGATGCTACAATTTCACCACTTTTTGCCGATGGGCTGACCAATTTTTTCAGGTTCCCACAAACAGTTGTTCATGTGATTGAAAATGAGAGTAGTCAGTTGTTGGCGCAAGTCTGGGTAGATCTTTTACAAAGCATGAACCAAAAACTTGCAACAAACTTAGTAACCGCATTGTTCTTCTTTTCTATAAAGCGAAGCTGCGTTCTATCATCATCAAACTCCAGCCTGAAGTCCAAACTTGTCTTTTATTCAGATACAAAAAGTCCATAGATGTCTGTCAGTGCTTTGCTAAATTAAAGGCAAAATCAGGGGCTACTTTGGACCATGTTTTGAGTTTAACATTTAAAGTAAATCTCACTTATAAAGCATTGATTGTAATTTTTCAAATTTGGTTAAATTAGAAAATCAACAGCAGGTGGGTTACATTACAAAAGTTGAAAATGAAACGTTTTTGAGTGGCCACCATTGCTTGAGTATTGTAGAGAATGTTTAAATTTGAATAAAAAAATAAATGTTCTTTGAAATTTTAAACATCATTTGAAACCCTCAGTGTTTTGCAATTGGAAGCTCAAATAAATCCCAATAGTTTCCAGTTCGGTCCAGAATTTCTTGTATTTGGTTAAAAAATATTCTATTTTTACACAATCCCCATGTTTCAGAACTGACTGATTGAAAGATCACTGTCAGAATAAATGTTCCTGGCAAGGAGGAATAAGATCAATTTATCGTCCAACGCAATGCTAACGGGCGGCAACGATAACCATAAATAATCCTCACTTGGGATATCCGTAAGCTATGTCATATGTCAGTGATTCCACCACCGTATTCACTCATCAAGTGGTCTAAAACTCTTGTCAGAAAAATGGAAACCAAAAATAAACATTTCCTTCAGTGGGTAAATGCAAATCTTTCATTTTATTGGCTTAGATAGAAATAAAAAAAACAAACCGTATATGTAGTCGAAACAAGACACAGCTGCGACTACTGCTAAAATATAAATGGCTTGGCACGACATCCCAGATATTTTTCTTTTTGAAAAATAGGTAAAATATTCTTTCAGTATACGTCATGTCGTACGCTTTTTTTTCATCCCATCTGGTGGGCGAGTGCTTTTAACCATTTAATTTTAACCATTTAATTTTAACCATTTAATTTTTTCGCCTGTCCTATTCTGAAAGGGCACACACACTTTCAAACTAACAGGAAACCAGAGGGGAATGAATAATCTCGTTTTCTAACGTGAGTTGCCGTGATCGCTTTCGGCTGGTTTTGCCCAATAACTAGTGTGGCCACTTTCTGTCACTATGCCCTGTAAAGAGATAAACTTATCAAGTTTTTGCAGTATAAAATATTATGTCCAGATCAATTCGGTTTGAGGTATCCTGGAAAATATATGGTTCATTTTCTGAAGTCACATTTGGAATAACTTATTAATGCTAAAAGGAACATCAACAACTAAAAGAGCAAGATTAATTTTTTTCATTAGACTTCTTTTTAAACCCCTTTTATGTGAAAATAACCTTAATTTCCAATGTGATTCACTATTAATCATTCTTATTGACCTAAAAAACTAAAATGCAAGAAGTGTAGTTAAAAGGAGGTAAAACTCAAAGGTGTTGTGAAAGATCTTTATAAATTTAATTTTAATATTACTTAAAATGTGTTTTCTGATAGAACTTACTCTTCTAAACTGATGTATTAAAAAGTATCTATATCGATCAACTGTGAACCATGTGGGACATTTAATTCAATTTTAAACAATTGAACCACAGCATGTTCCTCACTCTTATGTTCTGGTTTTTAATTCGGGTTTGTTCAACTTGTAAATTTTATAAAATCTTCTGACTATAAATTTATAGGGAAAAAGCAATGATCAAAGTTTTTGGACTTCATGTTTTAACCCAAAAGGATTGATAAAAAATGTATGATGACTTCAAACCATGGCATTTGGACTATAACTTTTAAAATGAAGTGTTACAAGTATTGTATTGTGTTTTTTATCTCTTCTAGCATAAAAAAAAAATCCTACCTTTATTCAGAAAAAGACAAAAAGTTTGACTGATTTGCAAATATTTGTTCAATCAAACTCAATAATTTCTGGGACATTTCTCATATAGGATGTATGGCAGGGAAAGGTTGGCAATCTGGTCACCTCATTATCACGAGATAAGTTGGCAGGGCATATGTAGTCCTTACCTGTTCTCTCTAATCTTAATACAGTATGTGTCTTTGTTCATTGTACGCTGTAAAAAGTTCGCTCTATAACCTTTTCATAGTGTGCTGTTATGTAGAAACTGATAAGCGAAAAGTAATATAGTGTATTTTTTACATTGCTCTAGATGACCTTTAAACTCACTAGAAGACTGTTTCAATGCTTTGTTATTCTAGATGTTCACATGTCAAAGCCTCAGAAGTTTGCCTCATGGAGGTTTTGATATGTGAGAAGATGTGTGGTCAGCTTATTGGTTTGGATACATTTGATTTTTAACCTTTTTTGCTCCTACTTTCTAAAAACTGGTCTACAATTTCTAACCAACAACATTCCAGCCTAACTTCTGTTTGTAAAACTAACGCCACCCTCGTTGGACCTTTGTGAACAGGCTCTATTTAGGACAGATCTCTTGTGGCTGTTTGGAGAAGCTTTTAAATGCAGAAACATTATTCTCTCACAAGGACTTTGCAAGATAAAAACTCTAAACGGCCTCAGTGCTTAGATGGTCCATTGAGACTCGGTTGAGTCACAGGACTAAGGGAAGATGTCCCAAGGTGACATGTCTGAAAAGGAAGAAAAGAGCTGAAAACCTGATTGAATACGTGTTGATTACAGAGCAATCTTCCAATCTTCCCAAGCGCTTTCCTTTTCTTTGCCAGAGAGTTTGGATCAGGTCTTTTGTGTGGATGTGTGTGTGTGTGTGTTTGTTGAAAAAGTGGTGTTGAGGTGACTTTTTAGCACCTAACAATAAAATGTGTATCACAATTTTTCTTTTTAGCCATTTTTACCAATTTTGTTATTTAATCTTTGTTTGATGCTAAATTTGTTTCTACCATCAGAACAAACCCCACCCATGAATGAAACGGAGACGCTTTCAGAGAAGCCGCCGTTATCACGAAGTATGTTGTTTCTTTTCTTCTCACCGTGGAGGTTGGTCTTTAGGAAAAAAAGGGACAATTTACCAAGTTGTGGGATGCCTTCATTCCTCAATTTTTACTCCTGTTTAACCACTTATTTTGCCAAATAAACGGCAAAAAAAGTTTTTTATCACAAACTCTGCTAAAGTGTGCATCTTTAAAACCTTTTAAAATCTTTCAATCTACTTTTTTTAATTGCTTATTTCAACTTTGGGTGCTATGCTATCGCTGAGTGTAACCCTTTCACCAATCGAGTGAAGAGGCACGGCACACTCTCAATAGAGCTGATTCAAACTGACCAAGTGGATCAGACCAACATTTAGTAAAATTCAACAAAATCCCAGAAAATTCGAGATGTGTTGAAAAGCCTCCTAGTTGACCATTTTTGTACTTTAGTTCAGAAATTGCACTTTTCTACCTTATTAAAAGGACTTCTAAAAAAATATACGTATTTGCAGATAAATTCTTTTTTGTTTTCTCCCCAAAGCTACGAGCAGTTAAATGACTGGTTGTCACTATTAACCAATGTCAGCGAATAAAAGTTCCCTGTAGCTACACTTTCTTTCCTTTAAGCAATATAAAAGTCAATAAGTGATCGTCTATTTTGTTTTGTTTTTTTCTTTTCTTTTCAGTTAAAACGCTGATAAGTTCCGAAGTGGTGGAGAAAATTTCATTCTCCTTACTGATTATTCCACTCGTTGTCCTCATTTCCCTGCTGGTGTGGAAGGTAATTTGAACTTTGGCTACATATAACTTCCTGTGGTGCTTCAGTAATATAGCTGTTTGTCTTTGGATTTATTGTTTTGGTTGATAATCTTTTTACAGAAAAACCTCTCAACGCTTCGGCATATGCTATTGAAATGAATTTGTGCTATTTTAAAATTCTAAATGAAAACTGAATTTTCTGTGACACAGGTCCGATCACGAAGGGGTGGAGAGGATTCTGAGAGGAATTCTGGACAAACGCAAAATTTAACAGCTACACAAGGGACAGCATTTCTGAACAATGTTGAAACAACAGAAATGTGAGCAAATTTGGTCTTGTTTTTGTCCACATTCGAAATGAGTTATTTTGTCAAAACTGCATTTTTTTTTCCACCCACGGCGGCACCACGGCTGATAACACTCTACGGCAGCCTGTCAGACTTTTTTTTTTTAATTGAGTCAGACAGCTGACTTTCCTGAATCTTGTTCATAAAGTTTCACCTTGTTGAAAGAGATCATTTCTGTTTCGCCTAACCATTGTTTCCACCGGTATACTCAAAGGGAATTATTAAGTTTCTCCCTCGTATTATTGTAAGCTCTTGTCTACAATATTGTAAGGTCTTGACCCTATCCGCTGTAAAGTCTGACAGAGAACTAAGATCAGCAGAGAAAATACGGGTCAAGGTAGGAGCAGACACCATTAGGAGTTACAACTTGATAAAAAGCAGGTGTGCTGCGGAATGACAAGTATGCTATTTAAAAACACAGAAGGTGTGGGGTTGTGAGGGAAAAGGGAATTTACAGAAGGCGGAAAACATGCCTTTACATTAAACTAGTTTCTGAAGCTTCAACCATAAAATGGACCATAAGTCTTTATCTCACCACCTCACCTGGTTTAGTTTTGACTTTCCTGTGAGTCCATCCTGTTGGATATGTGATAGTAAATCACTGTTGGATCTTTTTATTAGAAACCACTGGCAAACTTTTCTTTACAGCTAATGTACAGTGGTGGTCAAAAGTTTACATACACTTGTAAAGAACATAATGTCATGGCTGTCTTGAGTTTCCAGTTATTTCAACAACTCTGATTTTTCTCTGATATAGTGATTGGAACAGATCCTTCTTTGTCACAAAAAACATTCATGAAGTTTGATTCTTTTTATGACTTTATTATGGGTAAACTGAAAATGTGACGAAATCAGCTGGCTCAAAAATATACATACAGCAACATGAATGAGCAATTTTGGAGACTTAGAAAGTTGTGTCAATGACATGAGCTTCATAGCATGACCGCTTAACTTCTTGTGAGTGATTATGAGTGACTACAGCTGGTGACTTCTCTGAGGCCATTTAAAAAGGGCTCATTGGATAAAAACACCCACAAACGCTACAATGGGAAAGTCAAAGGACTTTCCCATTTTGAAAAAGAGAAAATTATTGACTTGAACAAGTCAGGAAAGTCACTTGGAGCCATTTCAAAGCAGCTGCAGGTTCCAAGAGCAACAGTGCAAACAATTGTTTGTAAGTATAAAGTGCATGGCACTGTTTTGTCACTGCCACGATCAGGAAGAAAACGCAAGCTGTCACCTGCTGCTGAGAGAAAACTGGTCAGGAGGGTGAAGAGTCAACCCAGGAGCACCAAAAAGCAGATCTGCCAAGAATTAGAAGCTGCTGGAACACAGGTGTCAGTGTCCACAGTCAAGCGTGTTTTGCATCGCCATGGACTGAGAGGTTGCCGTGCAAGAAGGAAGCCCTTGCTCCAAAAGCGGCACCTTAAGGCTCGACTAAAGTTTGCTGCTGATCACATGGACAAAGTTCTGTGGTCAGATGAAACAAAAATTGAGCTATTTGGCCACAATGCCCAGCAATAAGTTTGGAGGAGAAAAGATGAGACCTTTAACCCCAAGAACACCATGCCTACCATCAAGCACTGTGGTGGTAGTATTATGCTGTGGGCCTGTTTTGCTGCCAATGGAACTGGTGCTTTACAGAGAGTCAATGGGACAATGAAGAAGGAGGATTACCTTCAAATTCTTCAAGAAAACCTGAAGTCATCAGCCCGAAGGTTGGGTCTTGGGCGCAGTTGGGTGTTCCAACAGGACAATGACCCCAAACACACATCAAAAGTGGTAATGGAATGGCTAAATCAGGCTAGAATTAAGGTTTTAGAATGGCCTTCCCAAAGTCCTGACTTAAATCCCATTGAGAACATGTGGATAATGCTGAAGAAACAAGTCCATGTCGGAAAGCCAACAAATTTAACTGAACTGCACCAATTCTGTCAAGAGGAGTGGTCAAAGATTCAACCAGAAACTTGCCAGAAGCTTGTGGATGGCTACCAAAAGCGCCTAATTGAAGTAAAAATGGCCAAAGGACATGTAACCAAATATTAGCATTGCTGTATGTATATTTTTGACCCAGCTGATTTCGTCACATTTTCAGTTTACCCATAATAAAGTCATAAAAGAATCAAACTTCATGAATGTTTTTTGTGACAAAGAAGGATCTGTTCCAATCACTATATCAGAGAAAAATCAGAGTTGTTGAAATAACTGGAAACTCAAGACAGCCATGACATTATGTTCTTTACAAGTGTATGTAAACTTTTGACCACCACTGTATGGAAGGTGATGTGTTCTGAGAAAAACAGAAACTGTGAACATTGAAACCCATACGGACCCTTCGGCATACATGTTTTTATGATGTCTCTAATAGTAACTATCTATAAAATCATTTAAAAAAAAACAAAAACTTGCAATTGGCGTTAAGACTTTTATACTTTGTTATAGCACCTAATTGTTGCATGAACCAAAGCATCTTAGAACGTTTCTTGACAAAAAGCACACCAATATTATCTGCTCTCATCTTTGTTTGAACACATGTTTAAAGTTAACCCAACTAAACTGTGAGCAAGCCACTTATCTTGATTCAGAGGTGTCAAACTCAACTCTTTTAGGGTCGCCTCCCTGCAGGTTAAGATGTCTCTAAGCTTTAACACATCTGATTGAGATGGATGGGTCTCTGCCAAGAACTTGACAAGCTGTTGGATTCTTTCGACTAAATTGAGGTTTGTTGGAGCAGGGATAGCAGCCTGGATTTGACCTTTCTCGCTTAAATTAAGGGTAAAAAAAATACGAGAAACAGACCTTTAGAAGTTAGAGATGGTTAAAGGCCAGCCAACATCATTCGTAAACCAATATATGCATGCAACAAGTTGAAGGAAAGTTGAAATTTTGTTAAAATAATGAAACTTTGTCATACAAAATATTCTTTATAGCTACCACTGAAACTATTAGCATGCAGTCACAATTGTGGTTTTTAAAATCACATTTGCAAAATATGTAATAAATGTTAAATTAAAAGTTTAATATGAATAACTTTTTAGTTCTTTACATCATAATTTTTTCTTTTGCAGACGATACACATGTTTAAGTACATAAAAATCTATATCTTCAATCAATATAAAAGAAACATAATCAACTTGCCGTATCTATCACTAAGCTGTCAGCACATTGATCACAGACCAGACATTTCTCACCCTCTCGCTGTGAGCTGCCAACGCCTGTTGGAAAACCAAACTCGCTCAGTGGAAAAAGAAAACAGTGTCATCTGAATCTCGGGCATATTTCTGCCGTAATTCTGCCATGAAAAGAGTCATGAGGAGGCAATTCTGATGCGATAACAGGGCGGCATGGACATAATGAAATGTGCATGAACATATCACATAGCAAATAGAGCAGTGTAATGAATATCCGAAGAAGAAAAACAAAGCTTTTTGGTTTTGTTTTCTTTTTCCCAAAATGGCAAAAGTTGTTGGCTTTAAAATGACAATTTTTCTTATAAAGTTACCCCATTACACGCTCCATGTAGATTGATCATTGAATTAGGTGAAACTGTCACGCTGGATTTTCATAAGTAAGCATCTAAACACGGATTTCAGAGATGTAAAGGAAGAACTTTTCATGCAGAAGGTTTTTCACGGCGTTAAACAGTAATGTGTTCCTGCAGCATGAAATACTCCAGAAAAACAGGAGGATTGCATGCCGAGATTATTTTAAAATCGAGAGCTTTGACGTCCCTTTACTTTCAAGGAGCCAAATAACCAGAACGAAAAATGGTCTTGTGGGGTCATGTGGAAACCCAGTCTGCTGGTAGGGATGTTTTCTTGCAGGAGAGCAAGGTCTTATGCTTTCCTGTCTGTCCCGATTTACAGAAACATGCTGGACATCAGTGGACCAGTGGAACGTCCAAGTTAATATACTTGAACATAATATGGTGAGATATCTTTTATTATCCAAATAAAATATAAATAATAAAATATCTACCTCAAACTTTTCTCCTGTTTTCTCCCACAGGGCTTAACTTGTTTCTTCTGTTGTGTCCAAAAGTGAACATTAAGCTGATTCCCACCGCAAGATCTCAGATGGGGGTGAAGGCTGTTCTCTCCAGATTCCTCATGGCAAATTAAACAATGGCCATAACAATGAGTCCTCCAAAGAAATAACACCCGATACTTTGTGGATGCTTGCCTTTCTTATAAGACTGCATTAACCTGTGCTTCTGCACAAGACTAAGAGATGTTAGCTGATACCCCTGTACCCCGACCTTTCGTCATATCCTGAAGGCCTGGATTCTTTGGGTCCCATGTATCACCCAAAAGAAGCTACTTGTTTTTCTTCAACTTTACTTATTTATCAGCTTCTTCCTCCAGTCTGCATCTTCAGGGGAACCACTTCATCTTCAAAGAACAGAGCAGAAAGTGACTGATGCCGGTATCATCCTGTCTAAACAGACTGGATTACTACCTCTGGTGACCCTCATGTTAACGTCCTCAAGAGTTCCCCTGATTTCCTCTTAACTCCAGGGTTTCCCAAAGAATAATAGTGTTAATTCATTGTAGTTCCTAAGTGTAGTTATATTGTCTGCTTAAGCATGTGTCCATGGGGTGAGAGGGTGTATGATGTATTTATTTGTTGTTGGTGGCGCTCAGCTGCTGCTGTTCATACAGCACCTTCACTTATGGGTCATATATACCAAGTTTGAGTACAAACATATTGTAAACCAGAAAACACACTCCTTCTCAATCAAATTTTTGTCTTATGCTGTTGGCCAATTTACGATATGTAGTTAAAATTGGTGGAGTAACAATACAATTACACAAAATGTGCTGCTTTGAACAACTTGTATTCAATTCCTTTGCGACCACGATGGCATTCTGCAACAAACATCAGGGACGACTTCTGCGGATTCATTTTCTCAGTCTCAATTTTTGCAACTTATTTAAATGATCTAGCATGGACTGCAAACAATGGACCTCCTATAAGTAATGTTAACTCATCAATGCCTTTGTTATGTTTTTTCTTACTACATGCTTTGCAAGGCACAATCTTTTAGGGAAGAGAAGTTGGGGAGGGATGTTTTTGAGGGCTATTACTCTATAAAGAACACATGAAAAGGCAGAAATATTTAAACACAATTAATAAATAACCTGTAAGTAGAAAATGATCTTATAATAATGTGTTTTGTTCTATCATCAGATGTAGTCTAACCCGCATAGCCGAGACCGTTCAACCACAGGCTTTAATTAGTTCCTGCTGTCTTTGCTTTTGTTCAGTAATACGTGCTTGCATAATAAAATCCACCATAGACCACCTGATATGATCCATTAATCAGGATTCAGATAAGACCTGTAGGAAATTCTCCGATGATGCACTTTAGTCCGCAAAGCTCAACACACAGGACTGTTCTTTTTGCCTTAAAGTTACGCCACAACACATAGTCACAGCCAGTGCAACGGTATCTCTTTCACATACCAAACTGCTGCGCAGTGGTGGGACCTTTTTGAACATTATTGGAGAGACGTTTGAAAAAATTCATTTGTTTTGCATCTGTCAAAATCTCTAAAGCCCACAATTTAAGATTAATGAGGCCTCTCCCAGCCCTTGTTAGCTTAACACACTCTAAAATCTGATTAGGTTGGAAAATGTATGTGTTTCCTGTCACAAGAGGCATAGCAGATCTTATCACAACACAGCAGAGGGAGTCTGAGTTTAAAACACACACTCAGACACACAGCGGTGTGCACAGACATTTCAAGGGGCAGGTGCTCAGTGGGAGAATCAGCCACTTACTTTGCATGTGCATTAACCAGTGGGATCGGATCACTACACAAAATCCAGGTGATGTAGCGTTTACGAACATTCAAACACTTGGCCTTTGTTGTCATGACGTCATTTCATATTTAAAGTTTGATTGTCTTTGAGTGTCTCAGCTTAAGTGGCCACCATGGGCACATGTTCTCAAGATTATTGTGTCAATTTGAACATCATTACAAAAAAACAAGCTTTCAAGTGGCCACTTTGCCAATTCAGAGGGCAAGGCATGTCTTTCTATGCACGCCAATGCATATACAATATACATATGTATGTACACATACGTGTGTATAACTAAGAATCAGCCAAGTCAGCACAATCCCCAAACTCTTAATTGCAACTAATAAAACTCGTAGTTCACAACCGAACAAAAAGAAAATAAATCTTGATGAAAAATTCTCAGGATATAATTTTAATAAGTTGTTATAGACTCAAGAGCGTGAACAGAACCTACTGGCTTTAATCTTTCCCATCAGGCAACAATCCGACTATCTGAAAAGCTTCTGTTTGTATTTTGTTTGAGTATTTTTATCATAAATGTGGTCTTACATTGTACCATGTTCAATGTTCATTCCTGGTTTTTGTGCCTTGTGTAATTAGTGTAATTGACTCTTGCGTCCATGTACAAAGCGTGAATGTTTTCCTTGCAGTAGAAGAAATCAGAGGCCGGCAAACATGATCTTATTGTCCCAATACGTTTAACAAAACTTAGCTGGCTTAATCTGTGACCCGTAACGATTCGGTTCATAAAACATTTTTCTTTTTTTTATAAGCAGTTCTTTGGTATACATGAGCTACGTCAGCAGTTCAAATCATAGTGAGGGTTGCATTGCTGTTCACGTTACACTCTAGTTTTTGTAACACCTAGGAGCCCCATAAGCTGGTAACAATGCTTGTCATCTGTGCTTTGGGGACTATATGTTGGGATATTTTTCTAATAGGAGACAAGAGCATACTGTGCAAAGCTGAATCTGTGTTTGGAAAAAAAGAAAGAAAAAAAGACAATGTATACCACATTGGTGTTCATGTATAGTAGTTCAAAACAGTCTCTTCTTTCAGCATCAATTGCTGGAAGCTCTTTCAGCGTGGTAAAGTATCAAATATTTTATCCAACAGCAAGATACCATTATTCAGTCAAGGCAATGCTTTTTTTATTCAATTTATTGATGATGACACGTTATCTGTGCCATACATTTGATGGCACTTTAGAGCTGAATCTTTGTGAAATGTACCACCTTTGTGTCCACAGTACTTAAAAGAAGAATTATCAGCAATTAGTACTGTGATTTCAAAGCTTTTAGCCGATTATATCTACTTCAAATGCATTTCAGAACCATACTGGATTATACTATCTATGACAGTTTAGACCTGAGGCTTTCTATTTCACCACCATACGGTAATGCTTCTCATCATCAAGACCATTACATGCAGTATCCAGTATTCTGACAGAGACAGGGGTTAGTCTAGCCACACACTAACAAACAAGGCATATTATGTTAAAAAAAGTTGCTTTTTATACATGGTCTATGAATATAATGAGCTGTAACAGGTCTAAGCTGTGAACAAACAAATAAATAACATGGTCTCCCATTTTCCTGTCTACGTGAGAGCCAGAGGCAGTCAATATGTCTGCTCTAAGGAGGCCAAGAAAGAGCGATTTCATGCATTCGCCGAGAGAATGACTGCCCTTAAATACTGTTCCTGTCTGGATGATATGTTGTCTGAGAAAAAAAAAGAGAGATAGAAAACACAAGGTTTTTTCTTGAACAATGTTTTTGGGCACGAGCGATCAAATCCATCCATCAAAGTGGATGAATCAAATGGCTCTAGGCAGGAAATAAATCTGGGTGCCAAAACAAAACAAATGTAATTATTACCTGGTTGATAATCGGGTGAAAACTCTACTGTATTCTGTATTTTTGTAAAAATGTAAAACATATATGAACTATGAATAAAGTACATGTATCCAAATTTTATATATATATTGATTTGTCTGATGCTCTTCAATCATCTGTGGATGTCTGTAAACTTTTTAGAAAGTCCAGACACACTCTGTCGAGATTGCCAACAAGCCTTTGGGAGAAGACCGAAATGACTAAAACGTGATTTTAGGAAAAGAAAAAATGAACAAAGAAAAATCTAAAATCAATTGAACGAAGAAAAAAAACAAAAAACTTACTTTGTAACAGCTATTGGCCCATAAGCTCCCAAGCTCTAAGCTTAGGAGCCCCTTAAAATCTAGAACAAACCATCGAAGACACAGAGATGATTGAAATCCTTTTAGAGTCTTGAGTAAATTAAATTTGATGCATTTTATTCTGAGCTTAAAGGATAACTTGAGAAAAATAGCCAAACTGTATCTTGTTGATAAGATTATAAGAAAAAAATATTCATTTATCTTCTAAACTGCTTAGTCCCTGACAAGGACTAACAGGGTCGCAGGGGGTGCTGGAGCCTATCCCAGCTGATTCAAGGCAAGAGGCAGGGCACGCAACATGCAACCATCCACATACACACTCATTACTAGGGACAATTTTGGAGCGGTCAATTAACCTAACAAGCATTTTTTGGAGGATGGGAGGAAACCAGAATACCCAAAGAAAACCCACACATACACAGGAAGAACATGCAAACTCCACGCGAAAAGGCCAGTGCTCCAAGCCTCGTCCCCACCCAGGACTCGAACCCCGACCTACTTGTAGTGAGGCCATTGTTCTAACCACCGCGCCACCGTACAGCCATATGAAAAAAAATATCTTTTCTCAAAAACAGATAAATCATTTCTCTTAGCTTGCCAGATTTCACTTCTTCCAGATGACTTCAACCACAGAATGAAATTTTTTGGAGATCTTTTATGACCACACAATTACACCTTAGGGAGTACTTGGCCTTCAGTCTATGACCGCTTCTCAATTGTGCCAGTATCTCACGGTTCAGCACAACCTTGACTGTCTTTATAGGTTCCATGCAACGTTCACTATAGACAGAGATTTACATAAGCATCCCCTGGGGGAAAAAAGCTCACATATTTTTGCCGGTTCTGTCTCACTAACAGAACTTCCCTACAGTCCTGTGTACTTGTTAATTGTAAGAGATTAAAATTCAAAATACATAGGATAGTTAAAAAGTTTCTTTGACAAGTTGAATGTATCATACCTAAAAAGCAAAATACCTATGGGACAATTTGTTCCTTCAGTGTGTAAACCACAGACATGTTTCCAGCTACTAGCAAACTCCAATCTTTTCAAATTGAAAGCATCCAGGATCTTCTGAATACACGCCTGAGGTGCACACATACTGCCTTTAAGTATCTCCATCCCATCGCCCAACCCATGGATTTACAAGAACAAAATTCATCAGCTCATCAATAGTTGGCATCATGTAACTGTGGTTGGTTTGAATAATGTCGCATGCACATGAATTTGTGACCTCGACCTTTGGCTGCATGACTCTGAAAACCTGATCAGTTCACCTATCAGTGGTATTTTGTTACAATCCTCTGAGTGTTTTAGGAATCATCAAGTGTTAGAGAAGCAAGTACACACTGACTTATAGGGATGGGTGTCAAGAACCGTTTTTTTTTTTCGGAACCGGTTCCGCGGCCGTCATTTTACCCGGACCGATAAGCGCTTGTCCAAAAGGATCAGCTATCAGTTCCGGTTCCGCCCATCAGACACGAAGGGGCGTTGCACACGTGCGCTGCTGCTGCTCCACACGCCAAGTTCCATTTTGTAGCCGAGGGAGACGTAATGACAGAACATTTAAAGTGATCTCGAGTTTGTCTTTATTTTTACCAAAATTGGTGCCGAAACACACGTTGTTTAAAGTGTTATAAAGTATTTTTATGTAAAGGTGAAACTACAAGCAATTTGTCCAAACACGTTACCAAAATCCATGGCATTCAGACTGAAAGATGCTGTGTT
Organism: Neostethus bicornis; assembly: GCA_902685375.1. Taxonomy (NCBI): domain Eukaryota; kingdom Metazoa; phylum Chordata; class Actinopteri; order Atheriniformes; family Phallostethidae; genus Neostethus; species Neostethus bicornis. The sequence goes on along the minus strand of LR738544.1, from coordinate 23,280,576 downwards.
TGATGAGCGCATTAAAGCAGCTCCGACTTCGATGCAACAGGTGCTATTAAATTACGGAACTAGCACGCTTGAAAACGCACGTGCTCCATGTTTTATCATAAAAAAACAATAAAAGTCAAATAAAAGTGTTGTGGTCCTGTTTTAGTTAATATTTTATCTTATTTTTTATTTGATCTTTTATCTTTAACTGTTTGCAAAAACAAAAAAAAAACATTTGCTGCTGTTGAACTTAAGAACCAAAGTAATATTTATTTCTCTTTCCAACTTTGACATTTTTTTTGTTTTTGTTACAGTCCAGTTCAGATTTATTTTGAAGTATCAGATTTTATTTAATTAGGTATAATTTATTTAAATATTGTTCTGTTTTTGAGTTCCACCATCATCCAACTAAAGCTTTATGCTCATTATACTTATTTGTTTGTTTCTAAAAGTATTGATAAGAAATTCATTAAATATTCGGTTTGTTAAGCGATATCGATAAGAGGACTAGTATCGATAAATCCGTATCGATATCCATCCCTACTGACATACTTATGGACAACCCAAGTGCTTCCGCCAACTTCTTTTAACCAAACCATATGAGAAACTATCACAAAACAGTAGTAGAAACAGTGGCAGTTATGTTAGACTTCCTTTTATTCTGATTTACTTCAAAGTATTACTTTGATGTTTTAACAAAAAGTGCACTCACAACTACAGTTTATGAAATATTGAGCTGCAAAACCAGATGTTAAGACATGTGAACTCAATGTATCCTCAAGATAGATTATTTCATCAAATGTGTTTATTTTCAGTCAACAGTGCGTGTTTGAACGTACCCGATACCTTACTGGCAATGTTTTTTTCTGGCACAAGTGAAGTAGCCTGTTTTTTAATTGTTTTTTTCTTTTTGCTTTCAAATTACTGTGGCACCTCTGGCGATACGACTATGTAACGAGTGACAAGTAACCAACAAGTGACAAGCAATGTTATTGCAAAAACAACAGTGTTTCTTTCACCTGGGTGATGTGGGGTTTTTTTTATTATTATTTCTGCACCACTTTAAAAAGATGATACTAGCGTAAATCTTTGGATGATTTAAAAAGTCATCAAGTTTTGGGAGATGGTTTAGAGACCAAGAGGACTGTGACTACTGGTTAAACAAGGAACACTTCAGTTCAAACCAGATGATTTCTAAAAAGCAGCCAGACAGAAAAATCACTGAGTTCCTCCGCTTAATATGTTCCACCCTCAGAGAAACTTTGAATCAGTAAGTGAAATTGAACAAGTGAATAACTTTCAACATTGAAGAGAAGCAAGACAATAACTTTTGGTTTGGCATTCAATATTAAAAGTGTTCAGACAAATGTTTTCAGGCAACGAGGCAACTTTGTGAAGGTAACAAGTGTATAGGTGAATTCATTTATTTATTGCAGAGATTATTTCAAATATTTCAAGTTTTAAAAATCAAATGTTGAAGTATCAAGACAAAGTCTTTGGATTTGTTTTGCAGAATTTCTTTGCAGGAAGAATTCATCTGTGACTCAAGAATGGGGTTAACCCATTAAATACAAAAGATAATTAATTGTTTTTTTAACAATTAGATTTTATTTTAGGAGGAAAAGAAAAGTTTATTAGATTTCTACTGGAAGTAGAAACAAAAACTTTATCACACAAAACTTGATCAAATCAGTTATATTTAAAGTGGGTAAATTACATCAACCCATCCTCTCACGCCCACACCACCACTTTCTGCACCTTTTAATCGAATGCATAGCATACCATTGTTTAAAAGAATTTTCTGCTGTAATTTTCTTGTGAAAAGATTTCCATGTGTGATAAATCCAAGTGCAAGGTGAGAATAAGCTCCAAAAAAACATGTGTCATCAGGTAAGTTTCCATTCCGGATGGAAAGTGCTCAATCAACATTTAAAATATTTTCTTATCTATTTCGTCAAAGTGATGGGGAATGTTTTGTTTGCATGTGTTTGCCAGAAAATGTATCCATCTACTTGTCCTGCTCACATTTCAGAAGCATTCTACCAATAGGTCGGTAGTAAACTGTGCACTAAGCGTTCTATATGTTCTCACAGCACATCAAACACACTATTTTCCGAAAGGGAATGTTGAACTAACAATGAACCAAACAAGTTGTCTTTTTTTTTTTTTCTAATGTGTGACTCATGTTTACGCCCATACCTTGCATTCCAGTACAAACTAAAATTCCTAAAATGTCCAAATCGTCACCGTATTGTGATAAAGCGTTCCAACATCTCATCATGCATAAGACTGGTTGATGGTAGGGCATTACAACTTAAAAGAAGACCAATATAAAGCTGTGTTCCTGTGTTGTTAACAGCAATAAAGCAAAACATAGTCGCATCTTTTTAGAGGGTGTCAGACTAACCACAAGTTCTTTGACAGCCAGTGTTATTCAGAAGAAAAATACTCATCACACCTCCTTTCCAGAACAGCATTGTTGAAATGCTTCAACAAGTTCTTTTTTGAATAACTCACTTGACCTTTGTTTTTTTTTGTTTGTTTTTTTTTAATGGATGAAAAGTAAATATGCAGCAGAAAAATTTCATCAATTTTTTTATTCTCAGACTTACTCTAGACTATGTGAAAAATCCTATTTATACTTATCTAAATCTCCAAAGTTACATCAAATGTTACAAAAAAGTGTTTTGTATTCGTCAAATTAGTGAAATCCCTCTTTTCTCTCTTTTTATTTTGACACATTGTAAAAGTCAAAGATTGCTAATGGGATGTGTTAGACTCTGCCATGGGGTCCTGTCTGAGAGGGAAGTCTCCTTTTGGACCAAATTGATTCCACCCTGACCGAGAAGAAGTCATGCTCCAACATCTGGTTTAAATCTTCATGGAGAGACCAAAGAGTGCTGACCGCCGTGGACTTATCTCTAGCAGTCGTCTGATCTAAACACCACTGAACATTTACGGAGGCACTTGACGACTGAGAAAACATTCCTGACATCACAAGCAGCCCTCACGAACATGTCAGGTCGTGCTGGGAAAAGAAAGATGGATTATCGAGCTTTGAACAAACTTATAGAGTCACACGGATCAAGGTAAACAAACCCCCGTCCTATCACCATTGAAAAAAAGAGAGGAATTTTCATTCCAAAAATATGGAGAAGAAAGCACGAAGAAATTATTAGAGAGTAGTTATTTGTCTTCTGAAACATTTGTATTTGGTTGTACTGTAGGGTTTTATCCCATTTTTAGTTATTTTGTTCAAATGGATTTTGTTTTTTTTTTTAGTTTGCTTGTAAACGACTATTAGACATTTCTACAAAACGTCATCTTGAATTTTCAATATTGGAAATCAGTTTTTAACACCTGTCATTCATCATTATAAAACCAAACAGACAGAATGAGTTCAGCTGGATTCTCTAAATGTTTTTGATATTTCCTTAAAATTGGATTATTAGTTGTTTTGTGAGTACCCGGGGGCCAAGGTGTACCATGCTGAGTTTGGCTTCAAATAGATCATGAGCAAGCCATGACATCTTCATTGCTTGCAAGATTTGTCCGATTGCGTTGCTAGAAAAACACAAACTGCAACTTGACTTAAACAGCAGAATGAGACACATCATGAACCAGTCAAGTGATCTCAGTTGGACACAAAAATATAGAAGAAATGTGGCCAAGCTGTTTCCTAAGTCACTATGCTCTCTTCCATCATGTAGCGTCAGTTCGAGGAACCTGGATAACTGACTGGCAACACATCACAAATACAAGAGTTGAAGCCAGATAGAAAACAGAGACAAGAAAAAATGTGGTTCATCAATGTCACTTTCCTCTCCAATGTATGTTCATTTTTAAGTACCTATTCAACAGCAAGCATCACATTACAACTGCCATAGTTGATGCTCGATGGAGAACAGAAATATGGAGGATACATGATTTAGCTTTTAAATGTCACTCCGCTCCCTGATATCAGGTCAGTTTAAGGTATCTGGATCAATCGCTGGCACATCAGCGCTGTCATTGTAAAAGTTAGCAAAGCGGTAGGTACAAAAAACTCCTCAGTTATTGCATCAACAAAAACCCAACATGTGGAAACTGTTAGCGGCGTAAAGAAGATTTATTATCACATTTCAGGAGCATCCGGGGAAGCGAAGGGAGATTCTTGGACGATGAAGTGTGAATGCAAACAGTGGGGACAATAAGGCCATGTACACACAATCGTGGGTGTTTTTTGACACGAGGTAACCCACCCCTCAGCAAAAGCCAAAAAAAGAAAAAACTTCACAACTTTCGCAATGATTGTTGTGTTTGAAAGTCACTCCAACTGAACATATCCAATAACGATTGCTTTGCCTTTTGTTGTCGGACTCTTATCTTAAAAATAGGTAGTTTAAAGCATGTTGACTCCCGTTGCTTAAAACTCGTGAATTTTATCCAAATTTCAATGTAGACCCCAAACCAACAGTACTTGTGGTATTTTACTTGATACAGCTATTACCATAGAAACAAATGGAACACAGTTGTCCAAAGTTACCTTAGGAAATACCTTGTGATGATTTAATATTAGAGAAATCCCAATCATTCACAGCTCAGTTGTGTCACATTGTCTTGCTTCATTTTCTTGTTTTTTCCAAGTACTACTTAGTAGGAGCTCCCAGGAACAGTTTACCTAAAACATATCCTAACCAGATGCCCAAACTACTTTGTCTCAATCAACTCCACATAAAGCTAAATACATTCTACACCTAAGTTGCTCATGAATGACCAAAACTAGCCGCCAAGTCTTTCAGTTATTTTAAATTTAGAACGTGCATCATGAATGGCAGTAGTTTGACTGAATTTGCCTCTTGGTTTTATAGTTTAGATCAGAAGTGCCAACCAGTCGGTTGCATACTGATCCCAAGTCGACCGCCAAGTGTGTTGGAAAAAATATTATGAAATGACAGGAAGTCAGTGTTGCCAACTCAGCGACTATTTTTAGTAAGTATTCAGTCTCTTTAGGAACACTTAAAAGAAAGTGACAATCTATCAACTTTTTCTGACATCAACGCACTTTGTTAAGCCTGTTCTCAGAACGAGAGAGAGGAATTTGTTTGTGTGCGTGTTTGAGAAAGAGAAATTTGTCTGTGTGTGTTTTAGAAAGAGAGAGGAATTTGTGTTTGTGTGTTTGAGATAGAAAGTGTTTGTCTGCATGTGTGTGTTTGAGAGAGGGCAGGTGTGTGACGTGATGTCTAATGGTTGTATGACAACAACAAAATGTTTCATCAGGGTAGTTCCTGCAAGATCTGTAGGGTTTGCGATTTTGACTCCTCAGGAGGTTTGCTACTCGAAAAGTAGCTATTAGGACAAAAAAGGTTGGGCACCCCTGGTTTAAATGATTTCAGTTTGGCTTTAAAGTGGGGTTGATGCAAAATTATTTTTTTGGACATTTCTACAATGTTTGAAAGTTGTTCTCGCTTTAAGAATATCGTATACCTGAAGTGGTTTTCTATTTTATGCTTCCATATTTGCATAAATTACAACCTGTCCAAAAATATTATTTTTGGACAGGAGGCTAGGTTGTCCTTTGGAACACTTTCTGTTCTCCACCCCACCCACATTTGGCATAAGCGGGAAGAACGTTTTTGCGCAGACACTCAGCTCATGTTCAGCCTTTCCCCTCGACAGAGAGGGTCATTTCTATGTAGAGTCACTTGAGGCAAGGCAAGGCAAGTTTATTTGTATAGCACAATTCATACAAAATGTAATTCAAAGTGCTTCACAAGAAAGAAAAGAAAAAGAATGCATTAAAATCACAAAACATAGAATCAAAATGTTTAAAAATTTGAATAAATAAAATCATTAAAACAGATTAAAAAAAGAGCAATTAATAAAAAGCACAGTTAAACAGAACTGTTTTCAGCCTAGATTTAAACATTGTCACAGTAGAGGCCTGTCTCACGGCTTCAGGAAGTTTGTTCCAGACTTTTGCAGCATAAAATTGAAATGCAGCTTCTCCATGTTTAGTCCTGACTCTAGGCTCCAGCAGGAGGCTGGTCCCGGAGGTCCTCAGAGTTCTAGATGGTTCATAAGGTACTAACATATCACAGATGTACTTTGGTGCTAGACCATGGAGAGACTTAAACACAATCAGAGCAGCTTTAAAGTCTATTCTCTGAGCCACAGGAAGCCAGTGCAGAGACTTTAGCACAGGACTAATGTGATCGTATTTTCTAGTTCTTGTTAGGACTCGAGCCGCAGCATTTTGAATAAACTGCAGCTGTTTTAAAGCCTTTTTGTTCAGACCAGTGAGTAGACCGTTGCAATAATCTAACCTACTGGAAACAAATGCATGGATAAGAACCTCTAAGTCTGTTTTAGAAACCAAACCTTGAGGGATGAATAGAGTATGTAAAACAAAATAAAAACAAAAATATGCACTAGATTTGGAAACTTGACGCGCTTTACACTATATTTGCAGCCTCAGATGAGATTTTCACTGTGCTGTGCATGTTTCCAGTGGGCGGATCTGAGTGGAGAGCGACAGGAGGGACAAATTTCCAGTGTCAAAAATGGAACTGAAACTGAATACCTGTTCTTATAAACCTTTCCTGGCTATTATCATATTTCTGACCTAACAAAGTACCTAGTTTATTAACGCTATGAGATAAGAATCAGTTCGGAACAAAAAATAACCAAGCCATGCCCTCTTTACATGGGAAAGAGTTTTGGAGACTATACAATACCCAGGCAGGTGGGCGACTTTAACTGAAGGGTCCAAATTGTCTGAGGCAGGTTTCCGGTTTTGTAGTACAACTCCTCTGTATTTTTGCTGAATGTGTCAAATTCCTTCCTCCAACAAGTTTTTAGTTTCACAATTTCCAGGGAATGTATTAGTATGTGGGTGTTTTGGGGGGGAAAAAAAGTGACTGTTAGTATCACACCCTAACCGCTTTGCCAAACTATGGTGCAGCAGACCATGTTAAAAAAGAAAAAAAAAAATCAAGCCGTAGAACATTTGGATACGTTTTATTGCTTTTTATTAGTTTAAGTGTCATATATTTGATTATAACTTGTCCAGTTTTCTCCAAACATTCCAAATGAACTTTTAACTAAAGCCAGTGGGAGTATGTCCGTACATGCATGGGGTAGTGTTATAATTGCATTATAATTGAATTCAAATTGAATCCACTGTAGTGTTATTAAAATGATGTAAATCCCCTCAATAAACTGAAGAACAATGAAAAAGCAGAAAAAAAACAGAACAAATAAAATTTTAAAATGCAAAAAACGACATTTACAAAATTCGAGAGGAAAGGGGCACAATGTAATTTTTTTAAATTCATGAATTCTTGTTAGGCCCATACTCCATCAGGCCTTTAGCTCGGGCATTTTGAGCACATGGCATTAGGTGTTTTTGCTCCATTGCTGAATGACAAAACTGATTGCAGATTTGATTACCTTTGGCAGAGGAACAAGAAAGCAAGCTCAGGGGAAAAAAATGTGAACAGTGAAAAAAAGAAAAGAAAAAAACAAACAAATGGAGCAGGTGCAGTTTGGGTAATCTAAACTAATTTTAAGCTCACTTGATAATCAGGAAATAGAATACCTTTCTTGCATGACATATTAACCAAAGGCACTTAACACTTTAACACCTTTGTTAAAGTAAAATTTAGACTGCTTGTGTAGCTAATAGGACCCAAAGGATGGGGGACATCGTGAGGCATTTATCTTTTCTTTTTAAGGAGCACTTCTGTACAGGAAATGAACAAATTCCCTTGATACTTTCCGCGGAAGAAGTTCTCCCACTTTTTCAAAAACATGGCCTCGAGGACTCTCTCCTGACACCGGCTTTCATAACCTCCCTGGTTTCTACCTCACAGCCAGGAGCTTCCGCTTTCCCATCCTTCCCCTCAGACGACTCCCAGCTGCACAAACCGGTGAAACCAAAGAAGAGCATTTAGCAACCAGATCTTTTTTTGTTTTTTTTTTCCTTCCTTTTTTTTTGTTTTTGTGACTGTACGCCAGTTGAACTTGGATCACAATGTGTTGGCTCTTGGAGCGAGTGCAGTTGATGGATCAGTCCCTTATGCACAAATGAATGCAACTTGGGCTGTGTTAAAAAAAAAAGAAACTGGGTTGTTTTTTTATTTTTTGAAAAATGTGTTTTCAGTTGTACTTTGTCTCAGGCGAAGACAAATATGAAACAATGTTTCTCCATCAGTTCTGGTTCAGATAAAAGTTCTGGAAAATAATTGAGAGCAAACGACTCTGTCAGACAAACAGCAGTTCAAGTGGAGCCACTTTGGACTGGGTCTTAACTTTGGGTGTTTTCCAGAAATAGAACAGTGTGCAACTATGGTGGTAGCAACAGCTTGAAGGCATTCACGGCCAACACTAAGGAGCTTTTAGATTAGGCACAAAAAGACAATACAACAATGCTTAGGAAAGGCTCTGATATTTTAAATTCCTGGAAAACCCATGTGTGACTTTTGGTGATTCATTAAAAAACAGGAAAATTGCTCAGGGATAAATAGTTGCAATATGATCTATTGATTTACTTTATCAATGGCTCCTGTAGAGGGAAAAAAGTATATACATGAGAAGTTCATGTATTATTTGACATAAAGTATTAAAACCCTTTGCAAAATGATTCAACCAACTATTTTACAAGGACAGGTCAATATGGTGACTTGTGTTCTAAATCATACATTATATAAACGCATTCAATCTAAGACCTGAGATGCATGTGGAGATGATCAGAGAAAATGAATGTAAAAAATAAACGTAAAAAGATCAAAGTGGGATTTTATGATTGAAAAAGAGATTTCTTAAGTACTGTAAATTTTGATTAACCCAAACACTCAAAAAGTGGCCAGTGGAATGTTCAAAAATACATTTTTAATAAGAAGATTCAATTTGCAAATGTAGTAAAAAAAAAAAAAAAAAGTTTTTACTCTTTCCAATCTGTAAAAAGGTTTTTTGTCCATAAATTTTGTTAAAGTAAATCTGTATTTTGTACTATTTAGGTGGTTTTGTTTTCACATTTAATTTTTTTTTTTTTTTTTTTTTTGTATTTAAGGATATACAAATGTGTTCGTTCTTAGGCTTGCGTCTTGTGCCCTGTGTGTCTTGTCTATGGATATTGACAGTGGTGTGAGCTTTTCTTAACTATTGTGCTACAACATGGGTTTATTGAAAGGCAAATTCCAAATAAACTGAGCTGAATTGATTTCTTTTGAACAATAAATACATACTTTGGAGAATTGGCCATAACCAAACCTCTTTCATTTTAATTTATAAAAATATTTCAAAGGACGATGACTATTAGAAAAGCTCGTTTTATTTTAGCCTCAGTAGTAACCATAATTATCTTGTAATCTAATATATAATTTACAATCCAGTGTACCAGTTTGTCTGGTCCACCCTTCTATCGAGGCATTGTCTGGGTTTACTTCCTCGTCTGTTTCTAATATCGCTAATGAAACAACAAATTCACTGCAGATAACAAATAATATTTGAAACCTCTACTTTTTTTTAGTGTAAAACATTATAACATACTGTTGGTTTTAAAAAAAAACAGACAGATAAAGAATGATGGACTTACTTTCACAAACTCAGAAAACTGCTTACTCAATTTGGCTTTAATACATTTAAGATACATTATAAGAACAAAAACATACTTAGGAAAAAGTCGTTTAAATGAAATTTTCTGACTCTAAAACTAAATTTATTGTTGTGGAAGTCTTGCAGGCTCAGATATGCCATTAAAATTTTACAGTTTGAACGCCTGCTCTTAAAAGTAGCACAGTAATTGTGTTGACACTGAAAGGATTGAAGCATTGACTGAGGTGGTCTAATCCAGTCATGATTTACTCTGTGTGTTATGTTAATGTTTTCTTGTGTGAACTCTCTAAATCCAGTGAGTTAATCCTTCATCTGTCGTCGACTAATAACTGTATCAATAAATCAAAAGTGTTGTTTGTTCATTAGTCAGAACCATAACAGTAATAAAAAAATGTTAGGGTGTTGTAGAGTCTTGGAGAAAAGTTTATTTGACAAAAATACAAATACAAAAAATCTAAAAAAAAAAAAAGAAGTGTGTACCAAATTTGATGCATTTAGCTATCTCTGGATAAAAAACAAAAGTTAACGTATTTATGTAAAAAAAAAAAAATATATGTATATATACATATATTGCTGACAGACTGCTGATGTCCTGTGGCATCTTCTAACAAATTTTTCAACAGATAAATCACGGAAAGAATTCGACCGATCTGCTTTGAACATTTTTCCACATTTACATAATGAATCACGAGGGTGAGGGCGGTATTGCAGCTGTGTGTTTCTTTCAATTGAGTCAATGCGTGTACGAGGAAGAACCGAGTTGCAATGGCATTGAGCCAAGAATGGGAGTACTCAGCAGGCCTCATTCTGCTGTGTCGGAGCATACATTAACATCAAAACAAAAAAACCTCACATTATCCACTCTCTTGAATGCATGACAAAGCGCTTTATCGTCATAAACTGTCTTTATTGTATTTATCCCCTCCCACTCTGTGAGTGTGTGTGGGAATCAGCACAGGAACCTAGTCACAAGTTTGGGGCTCTAAGGTTACTAATAGCCCACACCAATAGACTTGTGATCCACGTCTTGCCCTTTATGGTGCTCTTCCCTGTGGCCAAAGCAGAATGCCTTCCCCCCCAGGTGGGGAGCGTGGGCCTGGCCAGCCCCGTCCCGGGAGGACGTAACAGGAGGCTTATCGGAGTGCCGGGCTGTGCTGTAATACTCCTGTGAAAGGTCTTTCAGGCCGCCTCCCAATATTGATTTTTCTGAGCAGGAGGGAAATTGAGAAGGCCCCCCTCTGAAGCACTGATGCCGACAAGGAGGAGGAGACAGGTAGAGATAGAAGGTTAGAGAGGGAAGAGGGGGGTGAGAGACAGTAAGAGACAGCATGAAGGTCTCGAACCCTCATCGCCTGATCCTTCAATGCACACATGCATGACCTGATGGATGGCGTGCTCCCTGCAGAGGAACCGCAGCCAGTCTGCAACTTACCAAAATCACATTCACCTAGTTACAGTCAGCATGGTCAGATTCTTTTCTCGTGATGTTTTTTTTACGCACAGCTGTGTCTCTGACTACTGGACTGGCTGAACTGACCTTTGGTGTTTCATGACCGTTTTATTGTTGCCATAAATAAAACAGACACCTGCATATTCCCTGACCTGCTCAGCTAGTTCCACCTATTTCAAGCATGTGGTCTGAAGGGGAAGCAAGGAAACAACATAAAAAAAAAAACAAATGTTACATATTTTTTAAATGTACATGTTATTTATTATTCAAAATTGATTGTCTTAACAGTTTTGTCCAACACTTGCTTCTTAAGAGATAAAAGAATTGAGAGTTTAATTTGAGCCCAGGATTTTTCATTCATCTTCTGAACCGTCCATCCCTATTAGGATGACTGGGAGTGCTGGAGCCTATCCCAGCTGATTTAAGGCGAGATACAGGGTACAACCCGAATGGGTCGCCAGTCTGTCGTGGCACACACAACAATTCCTGGGGGGAATTTTGTAGCAACCAATCAACCTAACATGAATGTTTTTTGGAGAATAAGAGGAAAGCCACGTATGCATGACGAGAACAAGCAAACTCTACAGAGAAAGGACAGTGTTACAAGCCTTATCCCAACCGGGACTCGAACCCTTGACTTTTTTGCTGAGGCCACCGTGCCACCCAACTCAGGATTTACTGTGCCAAATTAATCCTGTTGGCAGAGGACCGCACCTATAGTGTATGTATTATTTGTTTTATTAGAAAATGTCTCATCATGGCGTTACAATGGATTAATCAAGTCTAAATGATCCAGAATAGCTAGAATTTGCTTCAATTTAAATTCTGCAACCAGGAACTGAATAGAGTAAAACAAAAAAGAAAAAGAACGAGTCAGTACAGTGTCAAAAATAACTATCACCACAATTTCAGTTCCATTACTGTATATTACACCCAAGACCTGAGAATAACAGAATAAGCTGACAAGTTCAAGCAGGATGTCCGGGCTCTCACTACAAGAGAAGTAGAATGCACTCAGGGGAAGAACCAATGCTAATCTGCATGGAAGGGATTCGAATGAGGTGATTCAGGGGTGTAGTTAGGATGCCCTCCGGAAGTCCAGCTGGTGGGGTGTTCCAGACACAACCCTTCAAAATGAGACCAAATATAAATGTACAATATGTCCTTCATATTCAGGAACAGAATTGATAACTTTGTTGCACCTTCCAAAAAGGCTGGAGGCAAAATTTTGAGGTACCTAAAAAGAGCACATCATTCTACAGACACATAAAAACTATTTCAAAACAATAACAAAATATAATCATTTTTTAATAAAAAACAAAAAGATGGTCAAATTAGAGATTCAATACCTGATCTATTTAAAGTTTTAAAGGTTTAATAGCAAAAGCTTAAGGAGTTTATTGTGGATGTTTCTGTAAGCCATTGGGACTCTGCAATGTTTGCTTAAATCTTGTTATCTGTCAAGAATGATTCAGGAAACCACTATTTTAATACTAGAAAATAGTCCCATATGTACAAAGGAATTAATTTTTTATTTCTAACCCATTCTTTAACCACAAACAAATTCACATTTATTGGAACACTGTCATTCTTCATCTTCTACAGCATGTACTTACATGTTGTCTATCTGAACAAGTTATTTATCTTTTTGTGACGTTGATTTGCAACATGCCGAACAATCTTTCATCACTAAATAGTCCAAAAAAGTCATGTCATATTAGGTTGTTCTTCTGTTGAATGACCACAGCAACTGACTTTAAAATAAGATAAAAAGAGACATGTGGAATTTATTTTAAAACAGGACCTGGCAAGGCATAAAAATGTAAAAATATTTCTTTATTGTGTGATATGGTAAGAATTGTGGAATGTCTTTAAGAAAGAAAGATAACTCAAAGGAAAAGTCGCCAAGAAGTTATCTGAAATGTAAAAGCAAAGAAGTAGCATCAAAGAAACGTCTGGGGGTAGAAGCAAGTGTGGGAAATGCCAAACTTGATAATGGGTCATTGAAGGAAGTGTTTTTACTTTGCAGTTCTTTTCTAAGCTCATTCCACCATTATACCAAATCAAACTCATGGTTCTTTCTTCTCCACTAATTCATCATAGAGAAGTTTGAACGTCCCAAGGATTTTTAGAGCTGTGAGCTTTAGTGAGCCGTTGTACATCGGTGAGCAATGGCTCGTGAGGGGTGACCAGACAGTGAGGCTGACAGTCCTTTATGGAGAGTAAAAAGCCTTTCCATTCAAGGTTCAACAGGAGCCGAGCCTGGAAGTGAGGTACAAAAGCGGACATGTATAGATTGGGTAAATAGTCTGGGGATTCACTTGGATTAACAGCTCTCCTGCTACCACTGAGAGGGGTCATACAAGTCAGATGTGCAAGAAACTATAGCCAAAGTTGAGCACCTTGGTGATTTGATCAATGGTCTTGGGGTGTAGAACATTAACTCTTTACTGGGGCCCAACCCAAGTTGTTCGTTGATTTGGAATAGTTTCAAGTGGGTATAATTGGGCTTATATTAACACATGACCCAGAAACTGTGACCATTTTTTTGCAGTGAGGAGATGTTTATCCACTCTGAAGTTGATCACTGTGAGGGGTCACTGAGTAGGCAGAGTTTCTCTTCTAGGTAAGTGAAGGGGGCAAGGGATTTGATAAATGTGTCTTGTATCTTGTGTCACCTCATGTGTCTTGAGGTTTGAAGGATGAGCTAACAAACTTCCATTGTATGATCTGTCCAGCCTCTGTATGGCCAGTGCCAATGCTGAATTAATTAGACCTTAATCTCAAGCCCTCTTTGAAGCTATTCCAAGTCAGCTGGAATGAGAATTAGCACCTTTTGGGCTTGCAACTATGGCCCATACTAGAAAATGATGATATTTCCTATTTGGCAATGAATCTTGTTTCTTAGAAAGGACATACAGGCAGATTTGCATGAGAAATCTGGGGATATTTATCCTGCATTCAATTTAATAAAGAAAGAGCTAAGTCAGAGAGTTGAAGATCTCAGTAAATCCACAATCCATTTTCCCTACCTCACCCATGGTTTCCACCTGAGATGAAATAAAAACCATGTATGACATTGCATGAATGTTTCACTGCAGCACTCAAATTTCCCTTTGGGGATAAAGTGTCTTCAATTCAGTTTCTAGATGCCTTCCTTGCTTTATAGGTTTCAAGGTGGTCTTTGAGACACATTCTAAACTGTGACAAAACCTCAGGCTTCTTCTGGGTGAGCTAAAGAATAGCCCAGTTATAGGAAACATTGATTAGCTGAGGACAATCGTACAGTAAGTTTGTAAATTATCTCCCATACAACACCTAAACCACATCAAAACTTTTCTTCAACTCTCCCTAGTTCTCTTCATACAATCATCACCTTGTTCTGTTCTCATGTATTTTTCCTTCTACTCACCCATATCACTTACTCCTCCATTCCTTCCTCCTCCCTCATCCTTTGGCCTTCATACATTAACAAATCTTGCAATTCCCAAACCACTTCCTTCTGTCTTTTATCTCGTTATCAACCTTCCCTCCCTGTTTGTTCTTTCAGGGGTTTATCTTTCTTCCGTCCCTGTCCACACTGCTTCCCCACAATTTGGTATTGTCCTTGAGAGAAACAGACATGTTTCTTAATTGCTTTTATTTGCAGGTATCAATGGGAATGTCCTAAGAAGCAGGGTCACTCTATCTTGAGACAATGCATGCCTTGATAGAGTCTTCACTGGGCAAAGTAACTTTGACACACCAAAAAAAATAGCCTTTTTCAATTGATCAATACTTTCTCAGGCTCACTCAATACACACAATCTAAGTTTGAAAATGTTTTTAAAATGTTTTATTTATTGACAAATGTACATTTCCGTATGGTCTACAATTTACCCTGTGATAGGTCTTTCTTTGGTTTGTATGACCGTGAATCTTTTTCAGTTTGTTTGAACTGCTTTTATGTTTTACAATGTGAGTGTTTCCACATGTTAAGCCCAGTAGAGTTTTTGGTCACCCCTTTTATCGCATTCATATTATTGCACCTTTGTAAAAAAAAATAATAATAAAAAATAAATAGATGTAAAGAAAATGTAAAAAGAGCAAATACGTACTTCTTTTTTATCTGTGTCTGTGGATCCACATAGCTCTTATATTTTATATGTAGCTTGTGGTGGAGCTGCCTTTACGTTGGGAACACGGTGTTCTGACAAGTTTTGTCACCTCATAAAATCACTGCTATTTCAAACTCAGGTCACCAAGTGACACCTGAACCAAAAGAGAGATACTTTTCTCAATAATGAGAAAAGAGGAGATGTTCAGACTGGTGTTGTTTTACAGAGTGAGGTGGAAACCTTCAAAATTCCCACATTTAAAGTAAAACAAGGTCATTTAACACTCATGATTCATTCAAACTGTAAACCATTTTAATTTGATCTAATATTTCATTTTGATTTGATTTTTAACGACAGCACATTTAATGATACTTGAGTTGTGAATACTGTATTTGACTAAATAACAAGGAAGTGGGGAGAACTGTGATACGATGAAACTGAGAGATTTTCTGTAGAATGCAGGAGGTGAACTATGAGACTTCACAAGTAGACAAGATCACCTGTGTGGGAGGAGGATTCAGAGGAGACTTCAGAAGGACGGGATGAATTGAACAGACAAGAAGGCCTTGAAAGCTCTTGTTTGGTGTCACCTGGGTGCAGAGTGAGAGTGCGCAACAAGTGAAGCCCTCGTCATCTGATCTTAGGTCACTCCTCCGCACAGTGTGACTCAGTGGCTCCTCAATGCTGCATTCAGACCTCTTCAGCTCTACTTGAAGATGAATCACTTACTTCAGCCTTTTATTTCTGGAGAGGATCCCATTTCTATGCAGCCGCGTATCTGCTCCATAGAGAACATTGGTCAGCACCTCGCCTCCACACGAAAAGCGCTGAGGGTTTGATCAGACCATCTGGAGTGCTTGCACTCTAATCAGGCATAGATTAATGAGGCACACAAGTGCTTCCATATTGTTGGACAATATGTTGTGAGATGAAATTTTCTGCAACCTCCACATTCCAAACATAACCATCTCCATCCAGTAAGTTGAATCTGTCCAAAAACTATCACAGATTAAAGTACATTAAAGCATTTCAAATTTGTTGTAAAACTACACAGGACTGCCAAAACCAGATGTCTCCCTTGAGACTCTTTATTTGCAAATGCTTTTACAAAAGACGTTGAATGGGTGTTGCCATCTTATCTTGACATGAATAACATGCCGCTAACCTATTCAGCCCACTTTTTGACTGATTTCAAAGGAGAAACATGATAATAATGAAAGCTAGCTCAGAAGAACACGGAAACAGGAGCTAACTTTCTGCTTTAGCATTATGACATGAAAGACACCTGTTCTTTCTTTGATCTAGCTCATCAAATATGTAATGAATACCACAGATAAGGACATTAAGAAAAGATAACGTTGAACATGGGACCATTGAGAACATTAATGCAGAATCTACAGGTGCTATGAAAGCAACTTTAGATGAGTAAATGGGTAATTAAGCATTCACTTTAATGTTTTTCTCATTATTACAGGATGCGGTCCATTCAGTAAAAGGCTCATTGGGCAAGTTTTAAATTAGGATAGAAAAATTGGTAAGAAAAAAAGTAAAACGGAAGGTACAAATAACTCATAATGGTATTGATTTTCCAAATGATTTTATGTTGATTGCTATTGTAAATTCCAATGAATAGTAAATAAACTCTTTTAAAAGTTAAAAAGAAACAAAACCTTTTTCTTTAATTAGCGAGTTGTGAATTTTTAAAAATGTTTTAGAGACAATCGTGCTCGCCTACTTTTAAAACAACAAAAATATATGTACTTTTGATGTTCAAGTTTCAATGAAGTTTCCAATATCCTATTCTTACTCTGAGCTTTCTGCTGGGAAAAAAAAAATCAAAATGAACAGTGTTCTTTGATTTGATATACATAAGTGTTATGTGATGCAATAATGGCTGCATTAATTGAAAAGAAAGAAAGAGCTGTATAAAGAAAATGTATAAGTAGTTAGATAAATATCAATTTCCTATCTTCTGTTCACATGTTCAAATTTTCCATCTAAAATTCACGAACAATTGAATTTTTTAGTTGATATGCCGAAAGGCATTCAGAGTTTGATGAAAATAAAGTTGATTGCAGTTGAAGATATTTTTTATTCATCCCTCCACAGGGACAGCGACAATAGTGGGAAAATGGGGGGTTAGGTGTCTTCCACAAGGACACCTAGACATGAGCTCAGTGGGATTCGGATCAGCAACTCCCACTCCAAGGGCAAACATTTTTAACACTGAGCTATCACCTCCCCCCATTAAAAAGATAGAATAATTGCACAAAGGTGATTTAAGTCAAATAAATGAGACAAAAACAATATTTTGTTTACAAGTAGGGGAAGTATGAAGCAGGAGATCGACAGACAAATTGGTGCAACATCTCTAATAAAAAGGATACTGCGTAAGTCCATCGCAGTAGAGAGAGAGCTGAGTCTGTGGGATTTGTCAGGATGAAGGCAGAATTGGCTGTCTTGTTGAGGCTGCTAAACCTAATAATCAACCCTGGACAAGTGCTAGAAGACTGTACAACACAGAAAAAAAGAACTGATACGACATTTAAAACAGTTCAAATTCATTACAAAAATATCTAATATAATATGCGAAGTTCATCCCTAGGGTCAGCTTTTAACATCAGGGTGCCTCCTCATCCAAACAAGCTTTCTGCACAACGTAAAGCAGGTGGTTTTAATGTAGTGTGTAAGAATGTAATGTACGGTAATAGTGGACAATCAAAAAGAACACACAATAATACTCTGGGCCTCTTGAGGTGCTTTTCAATAGCCAGAGCTAAGAATTAATAATTCTACTTTCAAAGAGGTGCTTTGGAAAAATTGTGTTCATGTCAGTGTTGCTTGCCAGGAATCTCTACTCTCAAATAAAAATATTTGAATGCTTTTCTAATGTTAGCCAAAAAGCACACAGTAATCTCTTCTTAATGCTCTGCGGCACAATAACTCAAAACTAGGCAACTGGGGTGAATTCATTGCGGAATTCCACAAACACAAGGTCAAAAAAGTTGCCAGTAGGATCCCTTTAACATGGTTTGAACAACATGACCTTGCAACTACTGAGGAACAGTGTCCTTGATCGTGGATTCAGAGATGGATTGATGCTTATATAATTTAGAAAAAGAAGAAAAAAATATTCTCAATATTTCTCCTCTCGCATGGTATTTAATTTTCAACAAAAATACCTCTTAAGAGTTTTCAATTACCTGGTATCTTTGACAAAAAGTAGTCTTTCACATTTCTTTCCTTTTTGTTCCACGAAAAACACAAAAAAAAAAAATAGGCTTTGTACTGTATGTAAAAAATAATCATTTCTTACTGTTCTGTTTATTAGTATCACGTCCATACTGTATGTTATTTCTAAACTACCTAGGTTTTACAGAAAGCAGTTTAATTATAAAAAAAACTCTCTAAAATTCAATCTTAACTTGATTGACAGTATTAACATTATCTAAAATTATTAAAAAATGTCTCAATTCAAGACCATCAGACATTCACTGTCCTCTAAGGTGAATTTGTTGATGTTGGAAAGAGGATATTAATTTAAAGGAGTATTTGATTAATAGGATTTTATCAGACTTGCCCTCCTGACACCATCCCTCCCAGCAAATTCCTCAAATTATCTCGACTACGGCGGTCTAAGTAGACCCCTCCTAGTTAAAATCTATTATTTGTCAAGTAGAACACATATGTAGAAAAACATTGATCAGATTTTTTCAGTAAAAACATCTTTAAAAAATTTTAGACACAAAAGTATCCTGACTTATGCAGAAACACTGCAGTAAATATCTTACTATTTACAAGAATCATTGTTTTATATTATTCGTGTGTGTTATTCTCTAATCTTCAAGAATTATTTACTTGTATTTTCACGACCAAGTGACGCACCGTATTAAAAGGCACAGCCCCAGTTTCGTGTGCGCTATATTTAACTCATACATAAGGCGCACCTGATGATAGGGTGCGGGTTTTATATACAGTACATATCCCCACGTCCGCCTTACAACAACACACACACGCAGACAAGTGTACGTATTTAAAAAAGATCGAGAGCTAAACTGAGTTTGATTGACTTTATTTAAATATTACTTATCGTCGTCATATAGTCATTTATCAAATCCATCCAAGTCCTCATCCTCTGTTTCGGAATCCAACAGCTTCGCAAAATTCAACATAGCAGGTTCACTTTCCTCGCTGTCAGAGTTACTTTCTGTAGCGTGCAGCTCCTCGGAAATGATGCCTACTTTTGCGAAAGCTCGGACAACAGTGCCAGCAGACACGTTAGCCCAAGCATCTACAATCCATTGACAAACTGTGGCGTAACTCGCCTGGCGCTGCCTTCCACTCTTCATGAAGCTGTGGTCTCCTCTGGTCATCCATCGCTCCCACACCGCTCGCAGCCTTACTTTGAACGGCTGGTTCACACCGATGTCCAGCGGTTGGAGTTCCTTTGTCAAGGAATCACAACAATTCCGGGAGGAATTGCGTTTATCTGCTTCACTTGTTTTTTCACAACACACATAGGGCGCACTGCACGATAGGTTGCGCTGCTCATTTTGACAAATTTTTAAGACTTCTATATGCGCCTTATGGTCGTGAAAATACGAGTAAGTTATTTTGTGCTCTCGTCCGAAACTTTTGTAATTATTTTGAATGACGTCCAGCTTCATCAGTTCCAAGCACAAAAAAAAAAACACCTACTCAGTTTGGCTTGTAATCCCTTCCCAAAATGACTGGTATTTTATGTTTTAATGTTGAAATTTTTAATATCTCCTTGTTTTTAACATTTTTTATTTTGCGATTAATATCCTGAACTGCGCAACTCTGGTTGACTGTGTTGTGATATGAAAGTACACTTGATTTGATTTAAACTCTGAGAAGTTTGAACGCAAGTGGTTGTGAAGCTTTTTTTGTGTTGGAAGTATTTTTGTGGTCAGATGCATCCTGTGTGCTTTAACAGCTTTTGTGATGAGGCAAGAATTCGGCTGGAATCCACCTGTGGCAAAAAACGGATTAGACATAGTTAAAAAGCCACACACTTCTGTGATTACAAAGTCATAAACTCTGAGTGTTTTTTGTGTTTGACATATGCAATAAAACTGTGTCGAAGCACAGATCCAATTTAGAGTATGTAACCATGTCAAACGCTTTGGTTTTTCCCTAGAGAAAAAAAAAAAACCTAAGTATGAAAAAGTTCTAAATCACACCAGCTTGCAGAGTGGCTGGACTGTCTGAGCACAGTGAGTAGCAACATTTAGATCAAAGTGCAGCTGCAGCATACTACTTCATGAAGCAAATTGCTTTTGTCAACAACAAAAACTGATTGAAATACCAGAAATTTTAAGTGTATCTGCAGGAGTTCTAAAGTATGCATACCATCAATATGTTAAATTGCAGGATTACAAAAGGTCACCCTTGTAGCTTTGGGTAAATAATTGCAAATAGGCCTTTTAATTTAATTGCTTTTTTTAAATTAAAATTACTGCTGCACAGTGACACAGTTGTTAGTACAGTTGCCGAACAGCAAGGTCAGGATTTTGAGCCCGGGTTGGATGAGGCTTGAATAACTGGCCTTTCTGTGTGGAGTTTGAATGTTGTGTGCATGGATATTCTCCAGATACTCTGGTTTCCTCTCACCCTCCAAAAACTTGTATGTTAGGCTGACTAGCCACTATGAAATTACCCCAAGGAATGAATATTTCTTCTCGCTGATGGTCTTTGAATTGTCTTGCAGTGAAACTATTATACATTCCCTCCTCAGTCATAGTTGGTGATGAAAAGCTACAAATGAAGCCACAACTCTCATGGGTGAAACTGGGAAACATGGCAGCTGTCCATGCAAAACATTCATACATGTTCATACACTAATGTTCACATACCCCACAAGCTGACACTGAAGGATGAAGAACGGAGAACGTATTGATATCGAGGTGAAAACAACAGGAACTAACTTAGTTTTTGTCCATTTATGTCACACTTCATAAGAAGTCTTTTCACAATCTAGCAGGGATTTCTGTGGGAAGTTTGTCATTTTTTTTCTACTGAAACATTTGCTGCTTTCTAATTTGTTTTGTGGTGTTTCATCTTTTTGCTAATTTTTATTTTTTGCTGATTTTTTTGGTAGCTTATTTTGTTGTACAAGTTTAATTGGCCAACCCAAGAAAAGATATACGTTTCACTGTTGCAGATCTTATCTTTTTCACTCTACAACAAAACTTTCATTGCAATGCATGGTGTGAGTACCAGTGGCGAACTCTGTATTTCACACCAGCGCCTTCAATAGTGGTCTGTTGGCATTAATATCCATTGCATGGTTAGTAAACCAGCCCGGATATCATGGTAAAAATTCACGGCACAATTTCTACTGAAACCTCTACAGAGTACAAAGTACAGAGTACAGAGTACAAAGTAGATTTCAGAAAATCGTAGTGACTGTCACAAAATTTTAAGTCAGAGTGATAATGATACGATCTGTCACAAAAGGCCAAAATTTATAGTGAACAATGCTTGATGAGTGAGAGTGAGCAGCGCTTGAATTTGCCAATTATTCCCAAATTGATGCATCACCGTACCTAATCGCTTTTTCAAGTGAGTAGGGCTTTAACAACTAATGTTGTGGTACGCACTCCCCTTCAGTCTTCTACTTCAAGTCTGACTCTGAGTTCTTAGCTGCTTACTAATGTAAGGAAAAATCTATCCCTCATTTTCTCTTTGTACCTAATTCAAATTTTTCTGAGATTTTTCCGCTTAAGTGTTGTTTCTACGCATGTCTAATGTCGTCACAAGTTACTGCTGAAAAAGTCACAACATTACTTTAACAGATCAACCTTTTTACAAATTTGAACCCGAATATATCACTATATTCTGTGCTGTGGAGGCCCATACTTGCAAATATTGTATAAATTTGTTAAATCCTTCCAACCACCATAAATATACTTAAAAACTACTCCCGGTGAGGTTGAGCCTTTGGGTGAATCCAGCAAAAAGAAAAACTAAATTTGCTGCATCAGCAGAAATGTTGTATCGTGAGAACAGAGTTTTTACTGATTTGCTCTCCAATTTCAGTCCCATGTCACTGGTCAGATGCTATTATGCTAAGCTCAGGATGCTGGACTGTTTGAATTACAGTCATTAATATTGCTCTATGCACCTGGTTTATTATCAGAATGCATTTTATACTCTAATCTGGTGTTCCGAACAATTTTCAGCAGTACTTTCATCAACAAAACTAGTTTTCAATTTCCTTGCACCATCCCATCCCTGCACAACAGGGACACAGCTACACTGCAGAAGATTGCCCCACCCAGACATGATTGAGCCCTGCAGCAATCAGGCTGCATTTTGAGTAGACCCAACTGACAGCACAAAGGCTGTACTTTACAAAATTGGTGCTCTTGCTTCAATGATAGTGGCTTCTTGTTTTCAAAGTACAAAATTTGATATTTGAATTTATATCCACTACTTTTTTACACATGAATTGTGTTTTGTTTTGCCATTTAATTTGTGAAAAGTTGTTTTACAACTCCGACAATGACAGGGCAATAGTTTTCTACGTCATGTTTATCACTTCCAGGCTTTTTACAGTATCTGTGCTCCACATTTTTAACAATGTTGTTGCCACAGCTGCCTTTTCCCCTGCCATGGTTATTTAAATAGTCATTTTCTTTTCATTGCTAAAGCGTATACTCAAGCAAAATAGCAAAATACATTTTGAAATTGATGACAGATTTGACTGAACCAACTGAAAGTTGTGTAAGCGGTTAAAAATACATTTTAAATCAAAGAATAATATTGCCTGGACTTTCCAAAAACATTCATTTTTATGATAGGAGACAAAATATTTTTTAGGTCCATTACTTGGAAAATGTGTTCTTGTACAAATTCCTGCACCGTTTTGATTCATTTAGAAAAAAATGTAATAGTAAAATTTGTATTCAAAAACAAATCTTTGTGTGTGTGCACTTGTGTGTGTGCACTTGTGTATGTGTGTGCGTGCATGCGTGTTTGTGTGTATGAAACTGCATGTTTGAAGCAATCAATAGGAAGAGTTCCATTGACCAAACTCAAAAGGTTTAATTTTTTAAGCTTTGCAAAGATAAATGACTGTTGTAGTCAGATTTTTTTTCTAGTTGCTGATAACTTAAAAATCTGACCTTTTCCTTTCTTGTACCACAAGCCTGTCAGAGAGGTGACCTCACCCCACATCCCCATCATGTGAATACATCAATTCATATTTAAAAAGTTAATGAAATTCAGAAAGGAATTCTTCCAAACAAATGATCTTCAATATTATTGGATTAAAGGTTTCAGTAATCACAATTTGAACAGCATACCTATCTGTCTGGATATATTAATTGTCTGCAGTTGTGAACATCCTGTTAGATGGTATAGTAGAAGCCCAGTCAGAAGGCAGTTGGATGTATGTATCTACAAATGCTTAAAACTGTTTTACTTTGACTATGTTAAACATTGTTACGCTATTTTTTACCAAATGAATGACTTTGCGGTTTATGCATGAGATCCAAGCCGAATCGCTACACAGTTTCCTCACAATTTTTTTTCCATCAAAATAATTTTTGTCGGTACTACAAAGTAGTTACCTATTCCGTGGCATAAAATCTCCACACACTACATATTGTTTATATATGTATGTATGTATTCATATATGCAGTGATGAATACTTCTGAGATCAATGCTTCTTCAAGGCTCATCAATGGTAGCACGAGGAGCAGGATTGTACCTCGAAGGGAAAATTGCAACCCATTTATCCCATACATCTCTGATCGCAGCTAATTTCTCTCTTTCACATTGACCAGCTCTGGTGTCAAACCGGATCACACGAGATATCATGTGGAATGTCTCCTGAGACATTGCAGCTTGAAAGACTGGCCTTCCATTTTCTTTATTCCACAGACTTGCAGTTGCTTCTCCTTTTGACCTGTACACTCCAGCTAATATCAGAATTCCAATGTAAACATACAAGTCAGTCTGATCCAGTGGCTTCCATTTTTCTTGAAATACACACCTCCCCTTCAAATTGGTCATGTCCAGTATTATCTTCTCTATTGGGATTATGAAGAGCTGAAATCCAGATTGAATATCACTAACTCGTGTGATAGCAAATCTTGTTGGACTGGGAGTCATTTTGATGATATTGGAAGATAAACGTCTGCCTTGACTTTGATGGGATAATGTTGTCAAGTTTATCTTACCATCTTTAGTTGCCCAAGTATCCTCTGTGGATGCTGATTGCTGCATTCCTTGGTCTTAATCTGATAGGCAATGGCGGACTCATCCTCTAAATACTATTCATCAGAAGAAAAGTGGCAACTGATTGGCAATAAATGGATTATCAAAAACATTGTCCCCGGTCTCTGAAATATCCTTTGCCATTTCTTAAACTGTAAAATTTCGGGAGCTCCTTTTTGGTGTTTTTTGCCAAGAAATGAATTGAGAACAGAGATAGTGAGTGACAAGGGCAAGACAGTTCTGCCTCTACTTGCACCTGGGTCTCAGGGCAATCCAAACAAAGAACATCAAAGAAAAAAAAAAAAATCAAAGACATGTTTATTTTTCAACAAACACTTCGATAAGGTTGGCAATAAAGCCAAAACTCCTTATGGGAGCTCTTTGCGTGTCTGTTTACATGAAACCCTGAACCGGAAGTAGTCCATCAACCGGAAGATGTAAAATAAAATAAAATATTGCTTTAAAGGCAACACACTCCCCGCCTGGCCTCAGTGAGGCCACTATAACTAACTAATAAACTTTGTAAGAGTCAGTCCTTTTTGACTGCTGCACAATCTTTGGGGTAGAAGGCTTGCATAACTGCAGATGAGTTAGAAGCGAACTTGTGCAGGCGGAGATTGGACTCACCAAGTGAGGCTTGAGTTCTCTAGAGCAAATAAATTGCTTCGATTGGAGAAGGCAAGAAGATCAGGCCATCATCAACATAGAAATACCTCTTCACAAACTCTTCCTGGGCTTTTGAGGGTTGTAAACCTCGAATGTTGGTGGATATCAGCACTTCTCTCCTGGTTCCAGTGTAGGGGCTACTTCAGCGGGGCCACTGGAGAAAACACTTCCCATAGACTCCACATTTTGTTCCTGCATGTAATGTTTCCTTCCCAAGTTTCGCTTGGGAGACTAAAAACGATGAACTGCTAGCTCTCTCTGTTGTTGGGTATTGGTGGTGGTGGCTCTCTAAAGGGAAGTGGAGCAAACCAACTGTTGTCATCGTCTCTGTACATGTCCTTGTCAATAATCTCTAAGAAGAGCATGTCCTTGATGAAGGGAGCTAATTTGTTGTCATATTCTGTGTGACTGAACACCGTCTGTCCCAGTATTTGTTCTGGTGTTTTACTGGGCCTGTTTGCAGGTGGCATCTTTTTGGGCTGTCTAGAGTTGTCATGCTGTCCAAAAACTGTAGGACGACCATTTACGAGAATATCTGTCTTAAATGAGTTGATTGTAGGCTTATTGGCATTACCTACACACACTTCCCCAACTATGAACCATCCAATATCTAGGCGTTGGGCAAAGGGCGCTTGATGAGGACCATTGACTTGTTTTCTGACTTTGTACACATGCAAGACATCACGCCCTAACAGTAGGCGTATTTCTGCTGTTGGGTCTAGTTCTGGGATGTACTTTGCTATACACTGGAGGTGCGGCTGATGAAGTACATCACTTGGAGTTGGAATTTCACTTTTATTGCTAGGAATGTCCCGACGTTTGATCAAAGGAAGAAGTGAGATTACTACTGAGCCCCATGTTTCTGCAAGGCCAGAGCATGTTCTTTGATTGTACCTGACAGGCTCATTGGTTGTGGTCACATCAACATCGTTTGGTATATTTTTTCCTCCCCGCAATCCTCTTGATTAGGGGGAGGAGTCTGTGTGGTCTGTGATGAACGACCAGGATGCATAATTGTTTCGTAGCTTGTACTTTCACATTCAGAGCACTTTACTGTAGATTTACAGTCCTTAGCGAGATGAGTGACTGAAGAGCAGCACTTGAAACAGATTGCTTTCTCTTTGAGGAAGGCCTTTCTTTTGTGGAGTAGTTTGTGCCTGAATGTCCTGCATTTCTTTAGTGGGTGTGGTTTATTGTACAGTGTACAGTACTTGTCAATGTCTTTGTTTGGAGGCGTAATGTTCGTTTTGTACACAGAAATGTGTTTAGCAGCGTTGAAGTTCTTTAGTGGGGACTTTCTGGTTTTGAAAGTGTTTGGCTGGTTTGTGGGTAAAAACTTGGATCTTTACGTCTCTTTGCCTCTTTGCAGACGAACTTACAGAAGTAAACTAATGGTGGGAAATGACTGTTATTGTGCTCTTTACATTGCAAGCATTGAGACATCCATTTGTCCTGCAGTCCGTAAGGGCGTTTTTCAACAATTGGTCCGATTCCACGTGAAGTGTCCATAAAAAGCAGGCCAGGTAAGTATCCATTCCCTTTTGCACCTTGGATTTTCTGTAGTCGTTCTGAAGTAGCTCACAAGCTTTCTGAATAGCTATTGCGGGGTTATTGATATGCACTGATCAGATGCATTTGACCCAGTCGCTTGACTCTTTGCCTAACCGTATGGTCATTAGGACGAGCTCTTGGGTTGGCGAGAGATGGACCTTAGCTGTAGCACCAGCAAAGGAGGAGAACCATACTCTAAAATTCTCTGGCTTGTCATCATATTGGTAGAGGCCTGAAGTAATAAGGCGTGCCATGTATTGTGCAAATGGCTCTGCTGGATGTAACATGCTTCCATGCGTATTGTAGTGAGGTATAAATGGATTAGGAGAATGGATTGAGAGTCTTTCTTTAATGTTCAACTTTTGGTTTAGTCTCGACTTTTGGAGAGCCAGGTTATTTTTTGAATGTGCGGCACATTGTAGTGGTTAGCTACCTCTGGCTTACTGATGAAGCATGTGGCTCTGTATCTGGTGTGCCATGTTCCGTCTGATTCCATGTTATATATGTGTCATCTGGATCAACTGTTTCCTTATTGAAACAGGTGCCATCACCCATGGCACTGGTGATGGGCATTGGGGATTGCTCATGCTTACTTGAGCAATCACATATTCATTTGTTCTCTTCCTTTTAACTCTGTCTGATAGTGATCTTCTGCTCTGTAATCCATCTTGTATTGCTTCTGCCTCCTCTGACACTTATACTTCAGCTACTGCAGCGTCTGATTCTTTTTGTAGTGTTAGCACTTGTAGCTCTGCATCAATTTTCATTGTTCCGCTCTTGGCTTTTGCAACTTTTAGCTGTGCCTCTTTGCTTGCAAATGATGCTCTCACCTACGCCACTTCTGCTTTAGCTGGAGCACGAGCAACACTCCTGGATGAAGAGGTAGTTCTAGAAGCATTAATTGCAGATTTGTTGCTAGCTGCCATTTTGACCAAGATGAAGTACTTAATGCTGCCTTTTCACTGTAATGTCGGTGATGCAACATTTAGCTGAACTAATGAGAGAAGACCAGGACCACAAGGGACGTTTCGTTTCTTTTGTTTTTCTTCCTCCGATGTGATAAATTGAAAAAAAAGGCATTGCCTTTTAAACACTTACATAAGGGTTGAGATAAATCCAATACTCGCTATGGGAGCTCTTCCTGTGTTTGTTTGCATGAACCCAGAACCGGAAGTAGTCCACCAACCGGAAGTCATAAAATAAAAGAAAATATTCCTTTTAAGGCAACACAGTACAATACATCAAAAAGTTCAAATTTCACACCTAAGTTCATGACTTAAGATGAGAAAAAGGTCACATAATTGTAGGAAGAAAAAATATGCATAAGCAGTACTTTCATCTATACAAAAATTAAAATGGGTCAAAATGACTTGTAGCAGAATACAATGAAGAAACTATTTTGCTTTCAGAGTGTAATATTTGCGATCTCATGTAGATCTAAAATGCATCAATAAAGCTTACATGATGCCAGCTTGTTTGTGTCATAAATTTGGGAAGGAATGCATTTCGGTCAATATGTCAAAAGAATGATGAGCCATTTGATTCCTTTTTCAGATGACTGGGGTGTCTGGTATATACCCAAACAGTTATTGGTTCCTCAGTTTCTCAGAATTTGGTCTAAAATCTGGAGTGAAAGATCCAACCTGGAGAAGGTAGAATATATTTAAACCTGGGTTTGATGCACATTAGAGATTTTTAAAAAAAAAATTGTAATCACTCTGTCACCAATGGACAGATTGGTTTAGAAATAACCTTTTTTGGTAACCATTGTAGAATATGTATCACTTTTGTGCCACTTATTTGATCACTGGCTGCTTCTGTGTTGCAGAACAATACCATCTGGGTTTTTTGGAAAGCCTTCTCATGCTAATTTCTTCTGCATTGTAAATGCGGCCCGCAAGCACCAGAAGATTTAACGCTTTAAATGACAAACATCCTTAGCATCTGTTTTGGGGGAACTTTGGTCACAGAGCCAGTCAATGATGAACTAAGAGAATTATGCTTTTCTAGCAGGGTTCAACATGCTTGTTGGCCACTAAACACCCGAGTGTCTTGTGTTAGAACAATTCCATGTTTAATTTGTGCCATTTGTGTTTCTGTCTGCTTAACTTACAAAAGAACACATGTTGCTTCATTAAATCAGGGTGTGAAGAGACAGGCAGAAATGGCTTTATTTTGCTGGTGAGAGGAATGATAGTAGATTCTTTACAGAGTTAACAATGAGTTCTGAACAAATTCTCTGAGTTATAAAACTTATCAGTCATGACTTGATTCTAATGCTGTCAAGCAACCTTTATTTTCTAGGTTATTTTTGTGATCAAAATGATCAATGACTTAAGCATTTGCTATTGATTTTATACAAATACTGACAGACAAGGTTTTAAGGAATGCCATTTTTTTTTTTTTTTATAGCCCAAAATTACAGAATGTCCGTCTCAATGGGCTTCACAAGAAAAAGAGGAATGTATTAACACAAATACACAGCAAGAAAAATAACTAACAAATGCTAACTAAACAAGACTAGCACATTTATGCACTTAGACTCTCCTTCTCGGTGAGGAAAAACTCCTAAAAAACCCATCAGTAGGGAAAAAAATAAGAAACCTCATGGGGATCCACGTGAAAGAGAGATCCCTCCCCCGGGACGAGCAAACAATGTGTCACAGATTATTGTTTAAATGTTAGCTTAATCTAATCTACAGCTAAATATCTAAAGAAGTCAATAGATGTTCTTCATCCTGATGGAAACACGGGGGACTCCTCAGCCCGGAGATGTCCAGTACGGGAATGAGTAGATGTTCTTCATCCTGATGGAAACACTTTGGGACTCCTCAGCCCGGAGATGTCCAGTACGGGGATGAGTAGATGTTCTTCATCCTGATGGAAACACGGGACACTCCTCAGCCCGGAGATGTCCAGAACGGGGATGAGTAGATGTTCTTCATGCTGATGGAAACACGGGGGACTCCTCAGCCCGGTGATGTCCAGTACGGGGATGAGTAGATGTTCTTCATCCTGATGGAGACATGGGGGACTCCTCAGCCCAGCGATGCCCAGGGCGGGGATGAGTAGATGGATTTCATCCTGATGGAGCGGGGATGAAGAAGCGCGGAGGTCTCCTCGGTGTGGCCATGCCCAGGACAGGAACGCAGAGTCCTGAATGGGGCTCTCTCCAAGAGAGGAGGGAGAGAAGTGGACAACATGTGAATTGTATTGTACCAACTAGCAGTGTAATTCTAAATAAACAGACAATTGAGAACAATGAATGAGATAGAAAGCCAGGGGTTTAGGGTAGAGGGTTAGAGTAGGGGGTACGGGGAAAGAGCCAAGGCAGTCTGGCAGAGAATAGTAGATAGAATTAGAGGACAGAACCCCAATGTACCATACTTTCCCCAGCTTTTACTATCTAGCAGCCATTAAAACCGTCCACAATTCTTTTCTTTTTTTTTCACTTTTCTTGCATATGCGTAAGTTGATACTTCAACCCACTTATACATATGATACATAATCAGCTAATACACTGAAAAAAAAGATAAGTAGGACTTATGATCCAGAAGTTGATGTATAGCAACTACCACAAGGGACCATAACATTTCCCCTTCTCGCACATTTCAGGAAAACATCTATGCCAATGACGGTCAGGTTTATGTGCAACTTGAAGCTCAAGTTTTGAGTTTACGTTCAAACCACTCAAAGGTTTTACACTTTTTGAACATTGAACATTTGCACTTTGTTCTTATGGAGTCCTATGGACCTAATCTTTTTCACTGAATTTTCTGGCTTCAGTTAATGACAACTCTCCTATTGCAAGGCTCAGTCCTAAACAATTTGTCTAAATACAGCTGACCCTGAATCATTTTGTTTAAAATTTAACCATTACAAAAGTGTGATGTCATAAACAGTGTTTCAAATATCTCTATTAGATTTATTGGATTCTTAATTTTTTATTTAATTAATTTTTTTAAAGTCCTTTTGATTGTTTTACTTCAGTCTCCAACCCTTTTGAAACTATTGAGTTGGATGCTTTGGTATTGGCAGATCAAATTGGATAAAAACTAAACAGAAATTAAACTAAACAGAGGAACGAAGATTAGTCAGAGTAAAA
This sequence comes from Neostethus bicornis, assembly GCA_902685375.1. Classification (NCBI taxonomy): domain Eukaryota; kingdom Metazoa; phylum Chordata; class Actinopteri; order Atheriniformes; family Phallostethidae; genus Neostethus; species Neostethus bicornis. The sequence goes on along the minus strand of LR738544.1, from coordinate 23,249,886 downwards.
CAGAGGGCATGTGGTGAATGAGAGGGATCCAAATGGAAAAGTGAGGTTGAAGGGAGAAGAGATAAAGAAGGTGGAAGATTGTAAGTATGTAGGATCAACAGTCTAGAGCAATGGAGAGTGTGGAAAAGAGGTGACGCAGCGTGTTAAGGCAGGCTGGAATGGGTGGAGGAAAGTATTGGGTGTGATGTGCGACAGAAGAGTTTCAGCTAGAATGAAAGGCAAAGTGTACAAAACCATGGTGAGACTGGCGATGCTGTTTGGTCTAAAAACAGTAGCACTGAAGAAAAGACAGGAAGGAGAGATGGAGGTAGCAGAGATGAAGATGCTGAGGATCTCTCTGGGAGTGACCAGGATGGACAGAATTAGAAATGAGTACATCAGGGGAACAGCACATGTTAGAGGTTTTGGGGAAAAAGTTTGAGAGGCAAGACTGAGATGGTTTGGACATGTTCAGAGGAGAGAGAGAGAGTACATAGGAAGAAGGATGCTGGATTTGGAACCACCAGGAAAGAGGACTAGAGGAAGGCCAAAGAGGAGGTTCATGGACGCAGTGAAGGAAGATATGAAGATAGTTGGTGTGACTAAAGAGGAAACAGCAGATAGGGTTAGATGGAAGAGGCTGACTTGCTGTGTCGACCCCTGAAGGGAAATGCCGAAAGAAGAACAAGAAGAAACATGAATAGATTTTGGGTACGGATAGAATTTAGGGACAAGACCTCTTTTAAAGATGTAAAAATTGACCCTTTATATATTTTATTTGTCACATTGGTCTAATAATAAATTCTCCTCAACATTTTTTTCTGTGGAATAAGTAGTAGCTGACTTTTGTGGATTGTTTTATGCTAATTAAACATTTTCACTCCCGCACAAAGCTGCTATTTGTAGACAGTCTAACTTGCCAAACTTACTGAGACCATATGTTTCCTTCACCACAAACACTGTAAGAATCACACAAGAACATACTTGTAGGATTGTACAGATAAAAATACACTATTACCAATATGAAGCATTTTTTAATAAGATATTTTATTTGAAGAATTTGAACAAGTGTAATGTTGTTTACACATTGTTTAATATAATGAGAAACAAAGACAAAAGTATAAATTTTGTGATTTTTTGCAATTATTGACTATTTTTATCATTAAATGTTTTCAAATGCATCACTGTAAATTGTTCATTTTGGTCTTTTTTATGCTTACAACTTTTTGGAAACAGTTTGGAACTGGTCCCTTCCTTTCCCAACATGAAAGTGCACCAATACACAAAGCAATGTCCACGAAGAAATGGGAGACTGAGTGTGGTGAGGTTGATTGGCCTGTACAGAGTCTGGACCTCAACCCAATAGAACATCTTTGGAATGAACTGGAGAGGATACAAAAAGCCAGACTTTTTCACCCAACATTAATTCACAAATGCATTTCTGGATGACCAATCAAAGACTCCCATAAACACATTCATAAAACGCATGGAGCCTTCTTAAAAAGTTGGAAATGTGAAAGCTTAAAATTCAGATTCATATGAATTACATTGAGCCATAGACATAAGCAAAGGTTGTCATATAGATTCATTTGAAGAACTAAGCAGGTGAGACCTGGGAAAAGTAATGGTTCTACACTAGCAAAGAAACAGAAAAGTCAGGACAGATAAATGCTCTGCAGAACATTGTTATAACACTATTAGCTGGAAACCATTTTCTGAAATTGATCACAAAATAGCTCCAAAACACCCTGCAAAAGGCAGGAAATGTTGATGTTATTATGTTTCATCTTCCTCTATAATCATTCAAACAAAATAACTAGGCTGCAAAATGGTTGAAAAGTTCCCTAAAACGTTGTAGACTCCGAGAAAGAGATGCTCCTAAAAGCAAACAAAGAAGTAGCAAAATGACCTCAACAAAATGCAACAACCAGTTTGATACATCCAGTTACAGTATGTGTCAAAACACAGTCACAATCCCTGACTAGGAAAAAACTTTGAGTCCATTCCTCTAAGTTCTTTATGTTTTGACCAATTCTTAAAATTTTAATATATTTTTGATTAGCATTGCAGTTTGTTTGAAAATTAAATCCCTTTGTGCTTCAATAAAATGTTCACTCATGTTTTTCATATTTAGGTTTTTTTGTTAAGCCTTCCATAAAACCGTTTTTAAAAAGGTAAAAAGAGAAGTTGCATTTCAACCCAGTTTGACCATAAAAACGATTGAGAATGGTCAAATTGCACATTTAATGCTGTAAAGAAACAACAAAAACTTTAGGATTTTTATGTACCACTGTTTACGAGACTTAAAAAGGTTCAAATGAACAATCAGTAAATCTTGAAGTTGCAAGCAAGACGAGTTCATCAAAATGGCAAAATTTGCAGAATTGACCTAAGCAGTACCACTATGGCTAAAAAAGGGTTTAACAATTACAGTAATTAGGCTTTCAAGTGCCCTCCACCTCCATACTGTGCCTAATGCCCTAATTAATTTGACTTCCCATAAACTGGAATAACCAATCTACAAAATCTTTACTTTGCTAAAAGGAAGATGAAAATAAGTACAGATTTTTCAAAAAACATTCTCCTTATTTTATGAGTCAAGCTTGATGCATCCCAGTATTGCTCAAAGATAAAGTCTTCATCAATCGTCCCCTCAATAAAGAATCAAAAATGTTTTTTTTTCTTCCCATGACAAAATAAGAAAACAAATACCTGAAACTTAGCCGAATCTGCCCCGATGTCGATGTTTTTGTCTTTGCACATAATGGCATGTTGAAAAGTGGGAACTCAACATCATTTACTCAACCAAAGAGTTGAGAACAGAAAGAAGCCAGGAGACAGATAAGAATTATTCTTTATAAATGCTCAAACTAAAAGCAAAAAAAAAAATCCCAGTAGGCTAATAAAGAGGCCGCCTCAAAACATGAATGACACATGATACGTACATGCATTAAAGAAAACTGATGGGTCTGAAATAATTTTACATTTTAAAGGAAGGAAAAGTGCAGTTAGCATGTCATTTGGATATGTTTCTGGAGAATAATAACAGCAGTTGCCAAAATGTTCAATTCTGCTGAAAGATTATGTTCATAAAGAGAGGTCTGGGTCCATAAAACTAGAACTTGCTGAACAACACTAGAATCAATCAAATGTTTAAAGAGACTGGGACCATAGCAAAAAATGAACAGTTGCAAGTAAGACGAGTTCATCATAATAGCAAAATTTGCAGAATTGACCTAAGCAGTGTCACTATGGCTAAAACAGGGTTTAGCAATTACAGTAATAAGGACTTCAAGTGCCCTACATCTCCATACTGTGCATAATGCCCTAATTGATTTGACTTCCCATAGTCTGGAATACCATTTCAGAACATTTTTACTTGGTGTCCATGACATTGTCTGCTAAAAGAAGATGAAAATAAGTACAGATTTTTGAAAAAACATTCTCCTTATTTTATGATTCAAGCTTGACAAATCCCAGTATTGCTCAAAGATAGAGTCTTTATCTGAACAATTAGCTGCATCCTCATTAGTCTTTAAACTAAGACGAGGTGTATTTGTTCTATAACTTTCTTCATGGTGAAAACATATTAAATCAATGTATTTTTGTCAATCCCCCTTCAATAAAAAAATCAGAAATGTTTTTTTCTTCCCAGGACAAAATAAGAAAACAAATACCTAAAACTTAGCCGTATTTAGTCACGTCTCAGAGACAGTTTTTTTTTCCAGAGCTGTGAAAGCAATCACCCGTCCAACCGCCATCCTTTTGTACGCTCATCTGACTAGTACTAAGGGCACTTACAGCAACACACACTATTACAACATTGCACTGTTAGTTATTTTTTTAAAAATCCTCCAGTTGTCTATTTATACTGTTTTTGTGTTTTTTTAAACTGTTTTTGTTATTTTTACTTTCATTTCTACATCTTATTTATATATAAATATATTCACATGTTTTTTTAGCCTGATGCCTGTCTAAATTTCACTGTGAGAATGGTGACAATAAAGAATCTTTAATCTGTCCCGAGTCGATGTTTTTGTCTTTGCCCATAATGGCATGTTGAAAAGTGGGCTCTCAACAACATTGACTCAGCCAAAAAGCTGAGAAAAGAAAGAAACCAGGAGACAGATAAGAATTATTCTTTATAAATGCTCAAACTAAAAGCAAAAGAAAAATCCCAGTAGGCTAATAAAGAGGCCGCCTCAAAACATCATTATTGACACATGATACGTACATGCATTAAAGAAAACTGATGGCTCTGAAATAATTTTACATTTTAAAAAAAAGAAAAGTGCAGCTAGCATGTCATTTGGATATGTTTCTGGAGAATAATAACAGCAGTTGCCAAAATGTTCAACTCTGCTGAAAGATTATGTTCACAAAGGGAGGTCTTGGTCCATAAAACTAGAACTTGCTGAACAACACTAGAATCAATCAAATCTTTAAAGAGACTGGGGCTATGGCAGGAAATGAACAAGAAACAGGTAAAACTAATGGGACGACTGACCAAAAACTAAAACAAAAAGATGAATTTGACGCAGCTAAAAAGAAAACTTCTGATAATATTCAAAAAATGTCCCAAGGTCATTAGGTAGAGTTTTGAAAAAAACTATTCCTGGAGACAACAGCTTTCTTCTTGAAGACCCAATTTCTTTAAATGGACTCATTTAACCTCATCATTCATAAGTCACTACGACTCACAAGACCAGTTTCATCGATAAAGTTCATTGTTAGAGTCATGCTCACATAAACTGGATGGGCCAGTCAAATCTGATTGGTTCAAATGAGTGTGCGAGGAATCATTGGAGAAGTTAAGTGGAGTCTTTTGTCGTTAATAGAAACATTTATTTCTTTCTCAAATGAAGCTTTGCTTGTGTCTTGTTTCTACTGCGAAATGTTGAAGTGAAATCTGCCATGTACTGTGTTGGTTTGCATGAGACCGCACGGTCAGACTAAAACTTGTTATGGAACTGGTGTGTTTTAAGAAGAATATCCTCTAATCAGGATTGATAGATACAAAATGTACTTGGGATGGTTTGGAAGAATGGTCATGAGAGAGTTTTGTCAAAACAAAAACCTTTTGATCAATCTACATTCAATCTCATTTATAGTCACCAGTAGTGGTTAGTGACAAAAAGAACAAGAGTGCGAATACAAGAGGCCAAAATGATTTGCTTCCTCTGCTGGGAGGTCAGATTCTTGTTCAGAGGTAGTCTGAGAAAGTGCAGAATTTTTCAAAGTCAAAAATTGATCCTCGGACCTTTGGATAAAGTTTCAGTTCAAAATATTTCAGAGAAGCGTACATTGCAAGCATGGCCGAGTGGTCCAAAAGACCATTCTGAAGAATTTGCCATTCCTCAACATTGTGATTTCAGATCCTAAACCTGACAAACACATTGTAACAATAGTATTCTGATGAGTGGAGAAAAAACTCAAAAGGTTGATTTGGCCATTAGGATGACAACATTTTTACCTTAGTAGGTTGTGCCTGGTCTACAGGAATACAAGGCTACTTTTTCAAACAATCTCTGCCCATGTTGGGTTTGCTCAATTTCAAGCCTCCTTTGTATCACAAAATACAAGCCTGAATCTTTTTTTCTCTGTAAATCCTTTTAGCAAATTTGGCCAGGCTAGTTCAGTTGTACAGCATGAGACTTAATCTCAAGGTGGTGGGTTCGAGCCCAGGTTGGGTATGCAATATTTAGAACATAGAAAGTTCATTCTTTTGCCACTACCAATCAGAAAGGGCTTACGGCAGAGCGTGGGGTGGTTTGGGCATCTGGTTAAAATGCGGCCTGGTTGCATTGCTGGTGAGGTATTTTGGGCACACTCTACTGAGAAAAAACCCAGAGGAAGACTCTCAAACACGACATTGTTCATTTTTCTCCAATAGCTTCTTCTGTTTCTCATTTCAATAGATCACCTCTGCAATAGGGTGAAACGCAAAATGCTCATCATGAATAGTCAGTCTTGAAATCTGCAACGTGATGTAACACTTTCCCACTTAATGTTGTGATAGTCCTGAGGTATATCTATGGTCTGACACAGCGGCGGCAAGGAGGATAAGGTTTCTTCAAAGTCACCATTAAAAGTGAAGAATTACATATTTTTATGCAACTTCTGCATTTTACATTGAGAAAGTTTGTTTTATCTAATCATTGGCCCTCGTATTCCATAAAAGCTACAATCACATTTTGACTTGATTTTTTTTTACGGCAAAAACAAGCGAAGGTAGATACTGATACCAACAATACAGCAGGACTGCTTAAGTAATTCAAACGAAGATTTTCCAACACAAAGTTATTTTTTCTTAAACTAACACAATTTTATGGCAAAATTATTACTCATTCATCAAACAACACAAAAGAACATTGCAGTTGACAGAAAGCAAGTTTTTGGGTAACATCATCTTAAAAACAATATTTGTCATACACCTTGGGGAGCTACAAATGTTTCAACTACTCCAGTCTACATTCAGCAGTCACGGTCTGTAAACTGCGCCTGCACCAACAATACGTCCGAGCCAAAAAAGGTGTTTTAATATTAATATAGGGGACCTGTCCTACCTGAAAACTATTGTTTAACTGTGGCATATTTGTTCTGTGGTCAAACTTTCAATTGGTTTTAATTTTCTTATTGTAGGTACATGTTGTGTATGTGCACTTCTTTACGTTTTTAAACATATTGCAAACTAAAGTAATGATAGACACAATAACTTTAATCAAATCCCTGCATTTCTTACTTGTTTTGGATTGAATAAATTGATGCAGGTCCAGGAAGAGGTATTTTTACTTTCCGACTGTTTCAGTAAATAATTTAAATTAATTTGCACTAGGAAAAAAAAAACAACAAAGCCCTTTTTGTTCAACTATTTTTCTTTTTTTTTTAACTTTGTATAAAAACTGAGTCATTGTGGGATGACCTGGTCCCACTTATTCTTTGATCAGTGTGAAGAACATAAAGTTCAGTCAATTATTTAAGTAATGAATAAAGTAGCAGAAGCAATCAGCACTGAAATATGGGCTGAAAGGCAAGACTGGTGACAACACAGAAAATTTCTACCTACTGGCATAACATGTACCTACAAACCTGACTGGAAATGATTCCCAAAGATTATTACAGCCTGAGAAGAATGTGACTCTTAGAAAAACATCAATGTATCAATGTTGAAATAAACTTTCCAATCTGTGATGATGGAAAACGTCCTTCCTAATCAGTGAACAACGATGATACTGTGACGTGAGCACAATTTTTAATACAGTTCAATTAAATTTGTACAGGCTACTATCACAAAACAATTGTCTCAACTGGTTTCACATTGTAGATTGAAAAAGAACAAAAGTACAAAAACAAACAAAGAACAAAAAAGAAAAAAATATAGACACATAAATACACAGCTAAAAACTAAGTAACATAAAGCTAGCTAAGCAGTTTCAGCACAGTCCTGCCCTTAGACCATCCTTCATGGTGAGGAAAAGTTCCAAAAAATACAGCACTGAGATAGTAAAAAAAGAAGAAAACTCATGGGGATCTACATGAAGAAGAGAGCCCTCCCCCGGGTGAGCAGCCAATGTGTCTAAGACTGTTAATTAAATGTTAGTTTATTCTACTCTACAGCTTTAGTATATCTGAAGAAATCAGTAGATGGGCTTCATCCTGATGGAAACAGGATGGTAGATCGAACATAGAGGCCTCCTAAGTCTGACAATGCCCATGACGGAAATCAGTAGACGGGCTTCTTTCTGACGCGCAAGCATCCATCCAAGCCATGTTTTTAGCTTAGTAGCTGAGAAAAGAAGGTTAACTATGCCATGTGGTTCAGGTTGGCAACGATCCTGAGATTGAGAGTTTAGACAGTTTATTCAACAAAAAGACTTGGTTGTGCTGCAGCCAGCAAGAAAATGTTTGCTTTTATGCTAAGTTTTCCAGACTATACTAACTTTTAGGGTGCATTACGTGTGTTCGGTCTCAACCAGAAAAAAACGAGTTAAAAAGTAGCCTGAGAAAAAAAATTATGCTGAGAGGTCAGACTATTTTTCACAGAGTGAAAGAAACAGTGTGATTTAGCAGGCTAAATTTAAACATATGTTTAAATTTGATTTAAGAAAAGTTATTAAGTGTTTATGCCAAGATAGCAAAGCAAATTTGTACAGCAAAACCAGGAGCACCGACCACCATTCCGCATATAAAATTATTTATTGGGTGTGATGATGTAAATATAAACAAAAATAAAATTCTTTTAGCACAAGCATGCTAGCTGTTATTCAGTCTGGATTTGATTGTGGACTTTTTTTTTACTGGAAAAACAAAAGCGCCTTGGTTTGATGCTTGTAAAATATTTATTACTCATAAAGTGACGCTGGATAGTGGAATAATATAATAATGGGATTTTATGGTCACGGTGGTCACAATGAGATCGCAAACTTTTACGATTAGTTTTGCTTTTGTGGTGACTTAAATGGTATGTTATTTTCGAAAATATTGTATTTGCTATTAATTGCTTTACTTATCAAAACAAGAAATATTACTCTCAAAATATTTCTCTGAAATTACGTGTCACCATTCAACTAAAGTCAAAAAGGAATCTGCGTTACCTTGAGACAGTATTGTCTGAAATTTATTGTTCTTGCTTTATTAATACACCAAGCAATATTCCACTCTGACACATAGAAAAACTTTCACAATAATCACAAACCACTGACTCATTGACAAGAACGGTCAAGTAAATCATTGACTTTGAACTAACGTTAACCCAAGAATAATATTTCTGTAAAATAAAAGCTCAGTTTTCTGAGGGTTTTTTTTTTTTTTAACATCGAGGCTTCTTGGACAACAAGCATAAATTTGATAATTTAAAGATTATTAAATTTATTTTCCAATTTAGGATATCAGAATCATAATGATTACACATTTCTGTGTAAAATAGCTTGCTTGAAAAAAAATTTACATTCCGTTACAAAGCCTTTTATTTTATGTGCACAAGCCAAGTCGACCTTTCTGGAAATAAGTCCTAGTTGATTACATTTTGGATATGTTGCCTGAGAAATCTCTTTTGATGACTTCACGATGCATGATGACATAAAGCAGAGCTCATTGAATGTTTTAGCCCTAAGTTTACAAGTTTGCATTAGTCTTAAGATGCTAAAAGCATCCTGTTGAATGTAAATATTCAAAGAGTTTAACATCTGTTTTTGATTCCAGAACCAAAAAACAGGTGAAGACTGGTCATTTTAATAAAGTGGTTTCAAACCTTAAGCCCAGTACTTTAGGAAATGTTAAAATATTTTCCCAGCGGCATTAAGTTTCTGATCACAGGTTTAACCTTCATTCTTTTTGGTACATCAGCATACTAAAAATGATTCAATTTCAACCAAATAAAACACTATTATCATTTTCTAATGCCTGTTTTTAACAAACTGGTTCCTATCTCTCGCTTAACTTCTAAATTACCACAGCAACTTAGGTTTGAACCTGCTGTGTTGTAGATCCAATAACAACGCTGGAATTCAAACATATGATAGACACAGCTTTTAAGTCTCTTCAGCTTCCATTTTCTGTTGGGTTTGTTTCATAGACCTAACTCAGACTATAAACTCAGCATCCAACTGCAAAATCTTATTTACATTATCATGTATTCACAAAAATATAATAAAGGTTTTGGAGATAAAGTCAAAGAGGTCAGACTGACATGGTTTGGACATATGCAGAGGAGAAAGAGAGAGTACATCGGCAGAAGGATACTGGGCTTGGAACCACCAGGCAAGAGCCCCAGAGGAAGACCAAAGAGGAGGTTCATGGATACAGTGAAGGAACACATGAAGATAGTTGGTGCACCGAAGAGGATTCAGGAGATAGGGTTGGACAGTAATAATAATGCATTAAACTTATATAGCGCTTTTCTAGATACTCAAAGACGCTTCACATATGCATTATTCATTCACTCCAAACTACCATTCACACACACATCCATTCCTGATGATGGGAGCTACCATGCAAGGCACATACCACTATCATCAGAAGCAACTGGGATGTCTTGCTTAAGGACACCTCAGCATAGACTCTGGGCGGGGGATCGAACCTGCGACCTTCCAGTTACGGGATAGTCACCCTACCCACCGAGCCATCCTTCCCCCAAGCAAGTCAGATGTAAGAAACTGACTTGCTGTGTGGACCTCTGAATGGAAATGCCAAAAAAAGAAGTGTTTTCAAAAAAAAAACTTACGGAAATCATGAACAAGCCTTTGACAGAAAACATAAACTTTTAATTCCTTGTCCACATTTTTTTACCCTGTTCTAGCTGGTGTTGTGACAAGCAGAATGGTGATCTGTATGTCACTGGACCAGTTTGATAGAGCTTTGAAAAAAAGAAAGAAAAAAGCTATTTGAAAATAAAGTTGTAATACATACGTATACAACAACTCAAAAAGAACTCGGACAGCTGATTTTGTAAGACTGAACACAAAAATTAAACATATCCTAAAATAAAGCAAATGAAATCCAAATCTTTCAATAGCACAGTATTGATGACGGAGCAAAATTATGGACTTTTTGTAATTCGATCATTTTTAGGAAATTGGTTGAACCAGAGGTGTTATTTTGATGAATTATTAATATTCTTATTATTTTATTTGAATAAACTTTATTGTTCCCTGACTGGAAAATTTGTGTGCTGCGACAACACCGCAGCAGGCTGCCCCCTATGATGGCGCCAATGGTGGGAGAAACAGGGGTTTAGGTGTCTACTCCAAGGACCCTAGGCGTGAACTCAGTGGGATGCAAACTCGCGAACATTATAATTGGTTCACTTTTCTTTTTCTTTCAAAATACTTTGTTTTCCGTCTCAGCTCAAAAAAAAATTCCAACTTTTTTAAACTTCCTTCCATTTTGTTTCATGACTCAGCAATAACCCCTTTTTGACAACGTGTAGAAGTATTTTCACACCTTTCCGCATTGCTCAGTGTCAATGTCAGATAAAGTTTGACAGAAGATATGAAGGAAGTTTGGTCACTGCAGCAGGCTTGAAATGACTACCTACATGAGCTTTTCATCAAAGCAGCAGGAGAGCTCTTTATAAGCATTTCTGTACGTTTAAGAAGTCCTGTACAAATAAAGTTAGATTGATTGATTGAGTGACAGAAGCCTGTGGGGCGCTTAGCAGCCAGGAAAAGCCCTTGTAATCTGAATAAAGGAAGCAACTGTGGACAATCTTCTTGATTACCTCTTCCTCCATTTGTCAACAAAGACTGGATTGATGGTTTCAGCATTTTTTTGGACACCCGCAGTGTTCACAAGGCATCAAGTCGACAACAGGAGCAGCTTGAAGGAATATTTTAGGTTAAAAAAAACAGTGTTATGGAGTCAAAGCCACAGTTTGTCTTTTTTATTGTAACATCTTTCTTTTTTACAACAAAAAAGGCAGGTTGATTACATCCTAAATTGACTACTTCTACCTTGTTCACTTTTTTTCATATGTTCTTGCAAAAGAAACAGACTGTATCCAAATCCTCAATTTCAAGTATTAAAAACTAATTTAGAATAAACCCTGGGGAAAAGATTTCCACGCAAGTAGTCACTGCCCTAATAAGAAAAAACATTATTGTTCCAAGTACAGATATAAAACAGTTGTAAGTAAAAAGGTTCCAGTAATCCCTAAAGTATTTTAATCATTTGTATGTGAAAACAAACAAACTTTGGAAGCTTTTATTTGAAAAAAAAAATTGTAACTTTAATGTCTTTTGGAAAAGAGATCAAATTATTGTCGGGCCATTAACGGGTCAGGCCAGACCTTCTGAATCCAGTTATGACATTTTAAGTCAATTTGATTTGTCAGATCTTTCCTGCTTATGCTCCATGATTGTTCCTGCTGGATTTCTCCGTTTCTGTTGATTCAAGCCGCGACAAAGAGAGCACTCACTTTGCAGTCCATTAGTCATTTTGAAACTAATTTGTGTACTGCAAATTGGGCACATTTTCATGTCGCTCACGTAGTTTGACCTTCAGTTATGACCGCAGCATCACTTTGAATTTATCCTGCAGTCCAGATCGTTTCCTGGGAAAACATTGTTAAAGAAACTGAGAATAAATTTTATTATTTTAATTTTTTCCTTTTAAATACCAATAGTCTCTAGAGTGGTTTTTTTTTCCGATTTTCTGAGAAAATAGCAACATTATAACGAATGCTAGAATTACTTTTTAAATTTGTTTTTGTTCAGTTTTGTTCGGGATACTTGTTTTAGTGCAACAATCCTGTTGAAATGATCATCTAAACTCAAATAATATTGTCATAACAGAGTTGTGACAATTTTGTCTCACCAAAGCTATAAAACTTAGCCAGGCTGGCGCCACCTAGAGCCTCCGCTCAATGTTATTTAAATGCAGCATTTACAAAACTCAGAAAAAAAAAAAAAGGTGCCAAAAAGCGAATATAGAAGACACTGTGACTTCAAACTTAAGCGTTGTAATTTAGCACTGGTGACAATTGCCAATACTCACATTTAAGTTCTGCTTTTTGGACATTGAGGACTTTACATCCTTCACTATGGTTAAAAACTAAAAAAAATATATTCACGTTGACCCATTATTTTAGAAAGAATTTGTGTGATGAAAGTTAACCTAGTGTCCTGAATTGCTAGCTGCTTGCTCACAAACAGACTCAAGGATACATTTGATGCATTTTCTGCAGTTCAAGTATGATGGTTGTTCAGCCTACCAAGAAATGTCCAGCCAAGAGATGTCCAGCCAAGCAACAGAAAATCCTCCACCAAGCACCAGAGGTCTTTAAAAAGCATGTTTCTATTTGAAGTTTGAACATCTGCTGATCATAAAACTTCCAATAAAGGAATACCACTCAATACACTATATGTTTTATTACATACTCTATTGATCCCTCACAGGGGAAATTTGTGTGCTGCACTACACCGCAGCAGGCTGCCACGACGGCACCAATGATAGGAGAAACGGGGAGTTAGGTGTCTTTTCCAAGGACCCTAGATGTGAACTCAGTACGAAATGAACCCGTGAACTTCTGGTCCAAGGGCGAACACTCTACCACTGAGCCACCGTCTCCCCATATCTACCAGTATATAATATAGTATATGTATATATGTACCAATCTATACCATTTTTACTTTAATAAATTCTATTTTGACTTATTATCTGTGTGACACTATTATCAAAAAAATTCCACAACAGTCACGTCTTGGCCGGACCAGAAAGCGGCAATTGTAAAAATTCTTTCTGTGTGCTAGCACCATCAGTCAAACCAGAATGACCACTCGAAGTAAACAATGGTACCCATGGCCAAATGTCTCAGGACCTGGTGTCCAAGTTTTCAAATCTCACCTTGTCTGATCTCCCAAACCTCAGCAGGGTAAAGGTCTGTTTCTTGTCTTTACTGCTTCTTTGTAGCCATTTAAGTATGAGAAGAGGGACATAATTCACTTCTTGTCAGACACACCATGGTTCCTCCCTGTTCTGAGGGCTCATCCCTTGCAGGTGCTAAGTGAGATTTACTATTCCCACCCAGACCGTGAAGCTCACTGGGCCTGGCTAATGATGGATGAGATATGAGTGCTGTGGTTCTGCCTCCATAAGTCAACAAGACCATTCAAAATTAAATAACCTCCTCTATGATGCATGATGGATTTTAGAGGAGTGCTGCTAGGGAAAGTAGATAATTGCTTTTCAGGGTTAACGAGCATCAGGCATAACTTTTACTTTTGTACATAGAAAAACCTTCTTCAGTTTTAACATTGAGTAAGCAGTGCAATTTTTATAGTTTAAATTTGTGACATTGATCTCAAAATGTTAGTTTTTCACCATCCGGTCTTACATTCTCACGACTATCATGATAGTACAGTTCATTTAATTTGCAAGACAATTAACTTTGGCAAGGGAATCTTTAAAGAAAACAAGACTTTTATTGATTGTGTAAATGGTTCATTCTACCTCCGCCATTATGAATCACATTATGTTCCTGAACTTGACAGGGAAAAACAGAAAAGATTGAAGAGTGAATTTTTTTTTAAATGGGTGATAAGAAAAAGCAAAAAAAAAAAAAAAAATGCTTGAAAGATCAAACAAAGCAAAATAACCAGACATATGCAAGAATTTATAAGAGATTTAAAGACGGAAGTCAATTGTTTCTCTAACAGGACAACTGAAACGTCCTGCATCATTTGCAGGATAACAAGACTGACAATCATCAAGCGCTCCGGTGACAAACTGTTAAGCTTACCTAAAAAAAAAGTATGGAATTGAAAAAAGAGCTATAGAGGCAACAGAAGTATTTCTTGGTTTGTGTCAGTGTTTTTCAACTTTTTTTAAAAGCCAAGGCATAATTTTTATAAAAATAACTAGAATAACTGGAACCCGAGAAACCATAACAATGTGGTTTATAAATTAAAGCTTAAAGAGACTGTAGAAAACTTCTTAGCAATGAGGACTCAAAAACATTTTGCAAATCATAGTTATGTTCAAAAGTTATGGAAAGCGATACAGAAAACATTGCTTATTGTAACGGAATCAACAACCTGTGGGGAAATATTTAATTGCTCCACACTACATCCATATGTCATATGAAGAATGCTGAAAACAAAGAAACAAGCTACAACACAAAAAATGAACTAAATACATTTGCAGTGTTTGCTTCAGAGGAAATGCTAGGTTCTTGTTTTGAACACACACACAAGAGTTGGTAGAGAGAGTCAACTCATCATCTTCAGTCGATTTCCAAATGGGATCTTAAATGAAGAATACAGCAACAACAACAACAACAAAAACCTGACCTGGAAGCAGCTCATCTCAACTGTTTAGTAAGAGCTCTCAAACATTTCAAAAGAAGCTTACAGACCCTATTCACACAGTATACATCCTAGCCACCCAGCAAGTCTTCCCTCACCTGTTGGAAACACTCCCTGGCCTCCTCTCAAGCCCACATGCCCCTCTGGTCTCCAATCTTGCAACTGCTGCCAAGTTCACATGAACACCTGATCGCATACACCCACCTCACCCTTAACCTTTTCACTATGCAGGGAGCAGGGAGCCCCGTCAACAACTATTCCCTTCCCAAACTTACTTAACAAAGTCCCAAACTGCTGTATGTAAGTCAACTCCTTTTCCAGTTGTTGAGACTCGATTGTTGAAAGAACAAGCTGATGGTGTAAAACAGTGTCCATTTCCTTTTCAAGCATGGCATTATTTAGCCTAAAAGTTCTCCAGTTAACAACAAGTCCATAATAAGTCTTTTGGCAAGTATTGCTCAAAACATTTGCCCAGTTTGCTTAAAAACGCCAAAGAGAAAGATTGTTGGGCAGAAGTAGCACAGGGTCATAGATCTTCTGAGTTATAACAACAGAAATCCAAAATAGCCAGTGTCTTTACAAGATAAAGTGCCAACAAAGAAAGCAAAAAAGGATATGTGATTACTTGTAGCAATTTTCTGGCAATTTGATAACTAAGTGTCTGGCCAACTCTTTCACTAGAAAACCAAAGCCTGTGATAGTGAGGTGAGATGTTGAAGAGGATTAGGGCTGCTCAACTTCCATTGTTGTCTTCAGTTTAATGTGTTGATTTATTTTCTTTCAGGATCAGCAACAGCCCTAATCTCTTCATGGCGAAAGTAACACTAACGTTGTTTTGTTATGTGGTAGACATTTGTAAGCTGCCTTGCTGCGGGCGAGAGGTGAATCTGAGCCATGCCACTTTTTCACACACCTGTCTACATCTAGATTAAAGTACCCAGTTTGAGCGGGTGATAAATTTAGACCTATAACCTTCCAGCCACACCCGAGGCTTCCATGATTGGTGTCAGACTGATTCACCGACTGACTTATACAACATACTTCAAATTGAAAAAAGTGTTTTGTTGCTCCAGGTGGTAAAAGTGAAGGAGACACTCATTCAACAGTAGCTTTGTTGTACTGACAGCACCTGGGAATTGATTTGAGAATGTCAACCTAAAACCGCTTGAGAAAGGTCAATGTTGAAAAAGGTGTCAGATTAAATCTGAGCATGACTATTTACCTTTGTGAGATATGTAAGAGTTTAATTTACAGTGTAAAATACTTCAAAGGTTGGCACGTTCCTACCTACTTCTCTGAACTGTCAAACGAACATAGTGGGAAGCCAGACTATATTTTGCAAGGCAAAGTAAGTCTCATACCAATGCCATCGAATGTAAAAAGATTAACAGACAGCCTGCCAAGTGACTTTGGCCATCTTGACTTTCCAGAGAGAAAGTTCAGTCAAATTCTAGAAAACAGTGTGGGTTAAACTTATAGAACCAGATGTTTATGCTACTTAATTAAGATGCGCATCTGGAATCTTAAGTGCTCCAATTCTTGTGTGATTTTCACCATATGTGCGAGATGGAATGTTTTGTGAAGCACAACGTAGTAGGCCCACACTTTTTTTTTATACAATCTTAAGTCTGTCGCAATAGCGTCAAACATGCAGGGGTTGTGTGGACTAAGTTTGTTCCAAGGTCTTTTAGCTCGTCCAACACAGTAAAATGTACATAATTTAATTTGTTGACCATCATTTTACAGAAAAAGAAGCTACTGTACATCCCGAAAAATGCAACAATGACTTTTAAAAGGAACACAATCACTAAAGCTAAGATAGGTCTCAGTGTGAGCAGCATGTGTCCTTTATATCCGGAGGAGCCAGATAAGTTATTTCAGGATTTTACTTATACAACTACCTAGTGAGGCATTCAGGTCATGTCCTTGCTTTGAAAGCCCAGGACGTATTGGACCCCTGAGCCCATCTTGCAAAGGAGAGATGGAAGAACTGTCAGAGGAGAGAGAGAGAAAGACGTGGGCTTTCCTGCTTAGACTGCTGCCCCCATGACCTGACCCCAGATAACTCAAAGAGAATGAATATAAAGGAAATATGTATTCTGTTTTAGATTAAAACTAGTTGTCCTACATTCGTCTCTTCTGCTTATCTTGCCAAGCCACCAGTTCTTTTAAAAAGGTCAAGCACAAGCAACAATATCCAGGGGTGATCCAGGGCCTGGCTGGAAACTGAACTCCTTCATTGCGCTTTTAGTCTGCCCTTTGCCCCCTCACCTTACCCACCACGGTCGAGCAAGCCTGCAAAAACCTTCAAAGAAAAGAGACCAGGAGGCAAGTCTGGCAGATGTGCTAACTACTTCTGCTGACTATTTTTTACATGCTCCTCAGTTCCAATCTGAATTTTTAAAATCCTTGCCAAGCCATAGCCAACGCCTTAAACAAATCACACAGAACCAAACATGTTTCCATTTTGGCTCCAAAAGCAATCCATCCGGTCTTTTTTTTTTTTTTTTTGTAGTACGTCTTTGAAATCAGACTGGCTATGGATTGTAATAGTGAACTGTTGTAAGCCGGACGCAGTACTTCAGGCAATAGGGTTGTACACCCTGAACAAGTCCCGGGTGTAGTACAGGGCTTTAGAACAGTGAACTCGAAATCTTTGAAAAATGTCTTAACCAATGTATTTAGTTGAATTCAAATATTCAATTCAATTAAATTTTATTTGTATAGCCCAAAATCACAAAATTTCTGTCTCAATGGGCTTCACAGGAAAAAGAGGAATGTATTAACACAAATACACAGCAAGAAAAATAACTAACAAATGCTAACTAAACAAGACTAGCACATTTATGCCCTTAGACTCTCCTTTACGGTGTGGAAAAACTCCTAAAAACCCATCAGTGGGGAAAAATTATGGGGCAGCATGTAGAACATGAACAGAATAGGTCCAAGAACTGAACCCAGAGGGATACAAAAACTAACTTTAGTAGAATTACAAGACTGATCATTTACATGAACAAACTGGTATCTATCAGATAAATAAGATTTGAACCATTGAAGGGCCGCTCCTCTGATCCCTACGTCATATTCTAATCTTTGAAGTAAAATGCTGTGGTCAATTGTGTCAAAGACTGCACTAAGGTCTAAGAGAACTACGATTGAAATTAGTCCCTTTTGAATAAATAAATCTGAATTAAATCTGAAGTAAAATACATGTGGCTTGAGTGTTTTGTATTCCCAACCTTTTCGTAATGGTTGGCAAAACCTGCATAATTGTTTGTAGATTTTGCAAACCATAGTCTACCTTTTTATTAGCATCCAAAGAATGACTTGTTACTAGCCCTCCTTACCGCTGAATGAAATGTGCATAAGAAAATTTGGATTGGATTCTTATGTATTGAAGAAAGGTTCCATTAGAGAGTTGCAAAATAATGCTTACACTTGACTTTATTATGTAAAAACTGAACTTGAAAATTCTCGCATTAAAAAAAAGAAAAAAGATATTATTACTATTGGTGGGCCATAATTTCAGAAAAAGGTGCCTAGTGAAGCTTTAGTGATGTTTACATTTTAAAAACTATTCAAGAGACTGTAAAAGCGTGGTACAATTTGCAACGTCAAATCAGTTATTGCAACAACTTTTTTCACTGCATTCGATCATAATACTAAGAAATAAAATTGAGTCTGTAAAGTGCTCATAAAAACAGAACAATCTCTTTGACTGCGGAGGATTATCAGATTTCTTATTTCTTGATATGTGACAGGACTGGTTTTCATCTCCAAAACGTTTTGCTTTTTAAACATTTTAGTCAGGGATTTTAGCTCTAACTTTATAAAGCAATGATTCGGAACAACCACCATCAATTATATACAGATAGATAGATAGATAGATAGATAGATAGATAGATAGATAGATAGATAGATAGATAGATAGATAGATAGATAGATAGATAGATAGATAGATAGATAGATAGATCGGAAAGTGCGCAGGTTTTAGGACATTTTTTCTTAAGTGCACTCTTTTTTGTAAATCACAGTCACTTTGAAAACAACTTAGCTTTCAGTCAACAGTTTTGTCTTAGCGTGACAGATGATCTCATCTCATCACCTAATAAAATAGCAAAATATAAATGTATAAATATACATATAAAGATATATTTATTGTATACAACATTTGTGTAATACGTTACTAAGCATGTACAGTAAATGCATTGTGGCCAAAATTCCGACCATTTACACAAAACGTATTGAACCAGCAAATAGATCCCGGTCAAGCGCCAATTTGTTACCAACTTTCTTCCAGTTGGGAAATAAAATAAGTATGGGACTATCTGTTATGTCTTTGATCGGAGTGTATGTCAGAGTGAGACGTCTGTCTCTTCTAAAGATCTTTTATAATTTGTTAAACTAACAGCAGAGTGAGAGGTCTCGAAAATAGTAGATCTAGCACGAGTCTGAAATTGAAAAGACGGAAGTAGACTGCGCTCAAAACTTGTTAAAACCTGGGATAACTTTAGTCTTTGTAAGTATTTTTTGTGTTTATGTGCTTTGTTTGCATGCTCAAGATTGTATTTCATTTGATAACGTGTGAATCGCGTCTTATGTAGTAAGCCACTTAGGATGTGGGCGCGCATGTTTCAAGCTAAGCTAACGCGCGCATGTTTCAAGCTAAGCTAACGTGTGTTTGATCATGGAGACTCAGCGTTTTGTACAGCTCGTAATACACTTCTTTTGTTTGTTTTGTTTCAGTTACTATTACCACGTACATATATATACGTACATATATGTATAATCCTGTGAAGAAAAGAGTCTACATAAACAAGAAAAGCAAGCCTTGTGTGGGAGTCTCTTTTTTCATTGGAAGAGTTAGCTGGCTGTCTAGCTGCACACAGTCACGTGTCGTGAGGACAGCACAGTAAAAAGACTTAAATAGAAGAAAAAAGACTTCTATACGGCGGGTTAAACAACACTGAGCTACACAGTCAACATGAGTCTACGCTCAGGTAAGACTTACTTGAGAGATTATGAATCACAGTTCGAGCCAGAGGCAAACTCAGAGCAGCAAGCTGATGACCAGGCTGCTACCAATCACCCGGTTCCTGCAGACCAGCTGTCGCCTGAGAGGCAGCCGTCAGAGAGGCCGCAGCATTCACCTCCACACAGCGTCAGGTCCAGAGCCACCAGCAGACGGTCGCACACCACAGCAGCTTCAAGTGTGTCAGCCACAAAAGCATACGCCAAAGCCCAAGCAGCAAAGGCCCAGCTCCGTTTCGCAGAAAAAGAAGCTAGTCTGATGAGACAAAAGGCAGATTCGGCGAGACAACAGGCAGATTTGGAGGCCAGTCTCCATGTTTTGAAGTGTGAAAAGGAAATAGCAGCAGCTGAGGCAGAAGCTGCAGCCTATGAAGAATTAGAAAGTCAGAGCGGGGAGTCAGACTCAGAACTTCCTATTACAGGTGAGACGTTAAATGCAGTACAACGCACAAGTGATTATGTGGAACAACAATGTAAGCTAAAGGCGCTACCTAGTGCTACACATGATAGCACAAAATTTCAAATGCCAAGTCGATCAATAATAACAAAAGAAACTCATGTCCAGTCCCCAATGAAAAACGATGTTAAACATGAGGACATACCAGAAGCTGTTCCAACCAGCACATTCTCACTCAAACCCCAAGCTCACACCTTTTTGCCTACAAGTCACAACCAAATAGAGCAAAACAGCGTACAAGATTTTGCAAAATATCTCATCCGCAAAGAAATAGTTAGCACTGGCTTACTCCAATATGATGACAGACCCGAAAACTATTGGGCATGGAAAGTCTCATTCACGAGTGTTACTAAAGACTTGAATCTGTCCCCTAGAGAAGAGCTAGACTTGCTCACAAAATGGTTAGGGCCAAAATCTTCAGAGCAAGCAAAAAGGCTTCGCGCAGTACACACCCTCAATCCCGCTGCAGGTGTAAAAGTGGTATGGGAGCGTCTAGAGGAATGTTATGGCTCCTCAGAAGTCATTGAGGATGCACTGTTAAAAAAGTTGGAGGAGTTTCCAAGGCTGACAAACAAAGAGAGTGGCAAATTAAGGGAGCTGGGTGACATCTTGTTGGAGTTGCAGTGTGCTAAGTCTGATGGTACACTGCCAGGTCTTGCATATCTAGACACGGCTCGAGGGGTTAGACAAATAGTTGAAAAACTCCCCTTTAACATGCAGGAGAGGTGGACCACTGTAGATACAAAGTATAAAGAAGTCAACAGAGTGTCATTTCCACCTTTTTCTGTCTTTGTGCAATTTGTACAGCAACAAGCAAAAATGAAAAATGATCCAAGTTTTTCCCCATCCAGCTGCAGCAACCAAGTTACCACACGCACTGAAAAGTCCATTCCATATAATCGAAAAGCTACTGTTGCAGTACACAGAACGGAAATTGAGGAAAGAAAACAAGGAAGTTTTGAACAGAAGAAAATCGAAGAACCAGATCGTCTGTGTCCAATTCATAAGAAGCCACACCCTCTGAAAAAATGCAAGTTATTCAGAGACAAATCAATTGAGGAACGACAGGCTTTTCTGAGAGAGCATCGTATATGCTACAGGTGTTGTGGGTCTGTGCAACATATAGCCAAAGATTGTAAAGTAGCAGTAAAGTGTGTTGAGTGTGACAGTCCAAAACACTTGTCAGCACTCCATCCGGGTCCCACACCTGTCCCAAAAGATGACATCTCAAAGAATGTAGATGCTAAGGAGGACTCAGAAGACCATCCTGCAGTAGTCTCCAAGTGCACAGAGGTATGTGGACAAAGTGACAGCCCACGCTCATGTTCAAAGATCTGTTTGGTGAAAGCATATCCAGAAGGTCAAAAGGACAGAGCTATAAAAATGTATGCAGTGATTGACGAACAGAGCAATAGGTCCCTGGCTAGGACGGACTTTTTCAACCTGTTTGGAATAAAAAGTGCACCTGTGCCATACACGCTGAAAACATGCTTAGGAAAAGCTGAAACTGCAGGTAGGAGAGCAGAACATTTTGTAGTAGAGTCCATGGATGGAAAAACAAATGTCAAACTGCCTCCTTTAATCGAGTGTGATTCAGTGCCGGACGAAAGATCTGAAATTCCTTCACCTGAGATTGCTAAGCACCATCCACACCTTCTCCCTATTGCAAGCAAAATCCAACCGGTCGATCATCATGCTCCTATTCTCCTTTTGCTGGGAAGGGACCTCCTCAGCATTCATAAAGTAAGAGAACAGATCAATGGACCAAATAACGCACCATACGCCCAAAGGTTAGACTTGGGGTGGGTTGTGATAGGGGAAGTGTGCTTGGGCAAAACTCACAACACAACAGAAGTCAACGTGTACAGAACACACATGCTAGACAACGGACGGACTACTCATTTTGAACCATGTCCAAACGTCTTTACAGTGAAAGAGGACTATGTCAAGCAGCCCCAGCAAAGCACACCTTTAATCTCAAATAGTGTGGACATTAAAGGCAACACACACAAGCTAGGTCAGTCTGTGTTTGAACGTACAGAGTCAGATGACAAGGTGGCACTGTCTATAGATGACAAAAACTTTCTAACAATAATGGACAAGGCGGTCCAACAAAACAAAGAAAACACCTGGGTCGCTCCATTGCCCTTTCGCTCTCCAAGGAGGAGACTCCCAAGCAACAGAGTTCAAGCCTCAAAACGTCTATACTCACTCAAAAAGACGTTAGAAAAGAAACCAAAAATGAAAGATCACTACATCCGATTTATGCAGAAAATGTTGGATAACGATCAAGCTGAACTCGCTCCACCTCTGCCCGAAGGTAAAGAACACTGGTATCTGCCAACGTTTGGTGTATACCACCCGCAAAAGCCAGATCAAATACGTGTTGTTTTTGATTCTAGTGCAGAGTGTGAAGGAACATCCCTGAACCAAGTGCTACTCAGTGGACCTGATCTGAATAATTCTCTGTTAGGAGTGCTGTTACGGTTCAGAAAAGAGCCAATAGCCCTGACAGCTGATGTTCAACAAATGTTTTATTGTTTTGAGGTGTGTGAAGATCACAGAGACTATCTGCGCTATCTCTGGTTTGAGGACAATGACGTCACAAAAAATGTGGTCGAATATCGGATGAAAGTGCATGTTTTTGGGAATAGCCCATCACCCGCTGTTGCCATTTACTGCATGCGGCGGGCAGCAAGCGAAGGTGAGCTGGAACATGGCTCAGATGCCAGACGGTTTGTTGAAAGACAATTTTATGTAGATGACGGGCTCACTTCAGTCGCCACACCTGAACAAGCAGTTGACCTGTTAACGAGAACACAAAACATGTTAGCAGAGTCCAATTTGCGACTACACAAAGTTGCCTCCAACTGCAGCCTTGTTATGGAAGCATTCCCTGCAGACGATCTAGCAAAGGACTTGAAAGAATTAGATCTTGGTGTAGATCCACTTCCTGTTCAAAGGAGCTTAGGACTATGTTGGAACCTGCAAACTGACAGCTTTACTTACCTTGTATCCAATGAGACAAAACCATTCACACGTAGGGGAGTACTGTCAAGTGTCAATAGCTTGTATGATCCGTTGGGTTTTGCAGCTCCTATAATCGTGCAAGGCAAAGCGCTACTCAGAGAACTTTCAACTGAGGAGAGCGACTGGGACACACCTCTTTCCCCAGAAAAAGAGGACGCATGGATCTCATGGAGAAACTCACTGAAAACTCTAGAAGATCTCCAAATTGGGTGGAGACGGTGGCCGAGTGGTTAGCGCGTTCGCCCGCGGACCGGAAGGTCGCGGGTTCGCGTCCCACGGAGAGCACGTCTAGGGTCCTTGGAGAAGACACCTAGCCCCCACTTCTCCCACCATTGGCGCCGTTGAAGGGCAGCCTGCTGCGGTGTAAGGAGTGCAGCAAACAAATTTCCCCGGTGAGGGATGAATAGAGTAATTCAAAATAAACAAAAAAAAAATAAAAATAAATCAAAAGGTGTTACAGTTCAGGTTCTTTAGGTGAAATGAAAACTAATGAACTCTGTATTTTTTCAGATGCGTCTACTGTAGCTATAGGTGCGGTAGCCTACCTGCGGTCTTTAGACACTCAAGGCAAGTATCACGTAGGTTTTGTGATGGGGAAGTCAAAACTAGCACCCCGACCTGCACACACCGTACCACGGTTAGAACTTTGTGCTGCCGTGCTTGCAGTAGAAATGTATGACTTAATCAAAGACGAGTTAGACCTCAAAATTGACAGTGTCAAGTTTTTCACTGACAGTCGCATTGTGTTAGGTTACATACACAACTCCTCAAAAAGATTCTACATGTATGTAGCTAACCGCGTCACACGAATCAGGTCATCCACTCAACCTGACCAGTGGCATTACGTTTCAACAGATGTGAATCCAGCTGACCTAGCAACTAGATTTATTCCAGCCGTTGAACTCAAAAACAGTAATTGGGTTACAGGCCCAAGCTTTCTGTGTTCAGAAAAACTCAATGAATCTCAAAAAGACTATTCATTCTCACTTGTAGAGCCTGAGAATGATAAAGAAATACGAGCTCATGTAAAAACACTTGCAACTACCGTCACAACAACTCAGTTAGGTGCAAAACGTTTCGAAAGATTTTCAAGTTGGACAACGGCATGCAGAGCAGTAGCCAAACTTATTCATGTTATGGTTTCTTTGAAACAAAAAACAAATAAACAAGCAGGATGGAGAAGTCTGAAAGAGAATGTAAACACAAATGAACTCACTCAAGCCAAAAATGTCATCATTCGTTCGGTGCAAGAAGAAGCGCACAAAGTGGACTGAAAACCAACCAAATGTCAAAGAAGGAGACATTGTGTTGTTAAAAGATCCTCTAGCCCACAGGAATGAATGGCCTATGGGACTGATAGTTAAGACTCTACCCAGTAGTGACAAGAAGGTTCGTAAAGTGGAGATACGGATCATCAAAGATGGAACTCCAAAGGTGTTTTTGAGACCAGTCTCAGAGACTGTTGTTTTGCTTTCGGAGTAAGATATTATCTATGTAAATTTTATGTTACGATATGTGGTGATATAATATGTTTATATCAAGCGGGGAGTGTTATGTCTTTGATCGGAGTGTATGTCAGAGTGAGACGTCTGTCTCTTCTAAAGATCTTTTATAATTTGTTAAACTAACAGCAGAGTGAGAGGTCTCGAAAATAGTAGATCTAGCACGAGTCTGAAATTGAAAAGACGGAAGTAGACTGCGCTCAAAACTTGTTAAAACCTGGGATAACTTTAGTCTTTGTAAGTATTTTTTGTGTTTATGTGCTTTGTTTGCATGCTCAAGATTGTATTTCATTTGATAACGTGTGAATCGCGTCTTATGTAGTAAGCCACTTAGGATGTGGGCGCGCATGTTTCAAGCTAAGCTAACGCGCGCATGTTTCAAGCTAAGCTAACGTGTGTTTGATCATGGAGACTCAGCGTTTTGTACAGCTCGTAATACACTTCTTTTGTTTGTTTTGTTTCAGTTACTATTACCACGTACATATATATACGTACATATATGTATAATCCTGTGAAGAAAAGAGTCTACATAAACAAGAAAAGCAAGCCTTGTGTGGGAGTCTCTTTTTTCATTGGAAGAGTTAGCTGGCTGTCTAGCTGCACACAGTCACGTGTCGTGAGGACAGCACACTATCACTTATCAAATTTGTCCACGTAACCAAACATATAGTCTTTAATACAGCACAGGGAGGAAAGACAGAGACACTGAAACTAATTACAGCTGCCACCAGGTGAGGGACATCTGAAACCACGGACAGGACATATTGATTTAATTGGTGTGTTTTTCATCAAAGCTTATTACAATAAACACATGCATTAGTCCTGTTGTTAAATTACTGGATGAAAGCAGCTTGAATTCATGCATAATTAAAACCAGAAACCAAGATCATATTATGCTGACTCTTTGAAGTCAATATGATTCCCAACACGGTGAAACAAAATAGATGGAGAGCCAGTTTGAAACTCAAAGCTGGTGCATCAGATGTCTGGACAAACTGTCCTTATCAGACAAAGTTAAAGTATCCAGTAAAGCATTTTTTCTTTGCTAGAAAATGTAGACTTGTGTTATTTTTACCTGTCTTGTATAAAAGTTCTCAGATCTGCAGTGGAAGCCTGTGGGGCCCTGGTGGGGATCTGGCTCCAGCTTTGTCTTCTATCCGGGGCTTTGGATCATGGCAGGTGATCGCAGGTGTGCCTCAGCTCCTGCTGCGGTGGCTCCTCAGATACCGTTTTCTCAGGTATTCCATCTGCATCCAGCCTATTACATTTTTAAGTGAGTGTGTATGTGTGCCTGTGAACATGTATGAGGTGTGTGCTCTATCTGTATTTGTACAAGTATGGATGTGTGTGTGTGTGTGTGTGTGTGTGTGTGTGTGTGTGTGTGTGTGTGTGTGTGTGTGTGTGTGTGTGTGTGTGTGTGTGTGTGTGTGTGTGTGTGTGTGTGTGTGTGTGTGTGTGTGGTGGGGGCAAGTGGATTTTTGTATCTGTGGGTGGGGTACTTATTTTGCTTTTGTGTTCTGGGGTTTTTAACTTGTAAAGCCCTTTGTGTTACATTTTATGCAGGAATGAATGAATGAATTACTCTATTCATCCCTCACCGGGGAAATTTGTGTGCTGCACTCCTTACACCGCAGCAGGCTGCCCTTCGACGGCGCCAATGGTGGGAGAAGCGGGGGTTAGGTGTCTTCTCCAAGGACCCTAGACGTGCTCTCTGTGGGACGCGAACCCGCAAACTTCCGGTCCGCGCGCGAACACTAACCACTGAGCTGCTGTCTCCACCGATAAATGTATGAAAAGCGCTTTATAAATAGTTTGATTTGATTGATTTGATGTAAGTTTTTATCAAATACATCAGAGAAAATGTACAAACCTTGGTTTAAGCAGTCAGTTTCTGAGCCATTTTATGACGGAACAACATATTTTCTTGGTTTCCTCCTGAGCCAAAAGAGTCACAGGTATCCAGACAGAAGAGGGTTTTATTTTGTTATACAACATGACGCTAACACTTCCTTTCTGCTCAATTGGAAAACTATTCGAGAGTGTTCTAGCAGATAGGAGTTTTTTTTTTTTTGGTTCATGTAGTGATGTGATTATTGTTCACACTCTATTTAGCAACTATTTTTGGAGATGGGCCAAAGGAAAGCAATGCTGAACTAGATGTGAAGCAGTTTTAACAAATCAGATGGGTGAATGCAAACTGTAAGGCCTTGCAACTGATAGAATAGGTGGTAACCCAGCTAACAATTCATCATTCCTAGAACGCTCTGGGAAGTTTTTCAAAGGTTAGCAGAACAATCCTTGAAGGTTATTTTTGGACCTCTAATGGTTCAAAGATTTATTTTTGGTTTTCAGAACGTTCCTCTAATCTTAATTTTAACCATAATGTTTGGAATATGGTTCTCTCAAAGTTCTGAGAAGGTTAGGTTCTAGCATAACTACCAACTAATGTTTAAAGAACGTTAGTTTTTGGTTAGGTAAACACAAACCTTTAGAGAACCTCAGGCTAACGTTCCTTGGAGGTTCTCTGTTTGCTGGAAATGCAATTTTGCTGAAAGAATAGAGCATAACACCACAAAACTTAAAAGCAAAGAGTTGAAAAAGCTGGACATGGCTAAGAACTAAAGATGGCCGAAAAGCTTTAGACAGCTGAAAAGCTTAATGCAGCTCAGTGTAGCTTAATACAACTTAATTTAGCTTAAAGTAGCTTACTTTAACTTGATACAGCTTTGTGTAGCTTACTATAGCTTGATACAGTTTAAAGTTGCTTAATGATGCATAATTGTAACTATGCAGCGTAATGAAGTTAAATGTAACTCACTTTAGGTTAATGTAGCTTACTGTAGCTTAATATTGCTTGATGCAGTTTAATACAGCTTAATGTAGCTTAATTGGAACGTAATGTTTCTTAATGTAGGCTAAAAGCAGCTGAAAAGCTTGAGGCAGTTTTAGGCAGCTGAAAAGCTTAATGCAGCTAGGTGTAGCTTAATACAACTTAATTTAGCTTAAAGTAGCTTACTTTAACTTAATATAGCTTTTGTGTAGCTTACTATAGCTTGATACAGTTTAAAGTTGCTTAATGATGCATAATTGTAACTATGCAGCGTAATGAAGTTAAATGTAACTCACTGTAGGTTAATGTAGCTTACTGTAGCTTAATATTGCTTGATGCAGTTTAATACAGCTTAATGTAGCTTAATTGGAACATAATGTATCTTAAGGTAGGCTAAAAGCAGCTGAAAAGCTTAAGGCAGTTTTAGGCAGCTGAAAAAGCCACAGACAACCGAAAAGCCTATGCAGCTTAACAAAGTTGAAGTTAGCTGAAAAGCTAAAAGACACTAAATAAGACAATACAAGAAGCTAAATAAAACCACATAAAGTTAAAATGCAGTAAAATAATCCTGGTCGTGGCCCTGCGCCATGTAGGTTAGCGTTAGCAGCTAGCTTCAAAATGCAGCATCATTTCTAAGACTTAAACGCGATATTAAACTAATTAGACCTTTAACCACGCCAGGAGAAGTTATTGTTTCGGTACAAAGTCATACATTTTTATGAAATGCTTTCTCAACGTCTGTGCATTTTTAAGACCTAATTGAAATGTTTTACAAGACGTAAACAAGCTGGCTTTTTTTAATGAGGAGGGGGAAAATGTTCTAAAAAACTTCACTAAGTTCTCATAATAATTAGTTGTGTAAAAAGATTAAGTTTAACCAGGTGCTGTCCTTTTAGCTTGAAAAACAAAGTTTAACTAAATAAGATGTTCAATTTTTTTAATTTTTTCCCTATTCAAACAACTTGCTGACATAACAAAAATCTTTCAAAGTGAATAAAATGATACTGAAAAGCTTATAACTTTAGCTTTATGATAAGTTAGTGATCATTAGCCCCGCCCCCTATCAGCTCACAAAGTTGGCTTCCTCACTCAATCAGTAAGAGTGAAGAGGGGGTCTTATCATTTTTCCCTCCTGTTTTTTCAAAAAGGGAAAAGGTTGTGAAAAAATTGTATAAACGTTCTATAGAACAATTCCTTGTGACTGCTGAAAGGATGCTTGACTTTAATTGGTTTGAAGAGCATAAACTTTGTTGCTGAAAATTTCCAAATCACATTCATTCCTATGAGAAAAAATAAATAAATAAATTGAAATATTTCAAAAACTAAGCCAAAATTTGAAAAAAGGAGAAAAAAATCTGTACGGATCCACATGATTCTTAACCGAGACAATCGTGTGAAGACCAAAATCACTTAAATTGGTTAATCCTTTTGGGAGAAATAAAGAGACAAAAAAGCTACAGAGGAAGTAAGAATAAATCTATAAAAACAGGAAACAGTCAGACGACACCCATAGCGTTTGGTTCCATCTCTGTGAAGCTAATTCAGTTGCCATTTTTCTGCCCTTCGGTCAGCATCAAATTGAATTTTCAGAGCCGGAAGTATGCAGTCACAGGTCTAGCCTGCGTTTGCATGGCAACCCCCTTTGCCAACCAGTGGCAAACTTTTTAAAGCTACACATCTCTGTCACTGGCGACCCAAAGTGCAGCCAATTAGTTTTGCTCATGGTCTGTCTTGCTGTTATTGGATCAGTAAAATCTGGTGGTTAAACCTGACAAATGTTTCTCTGGTTACACGATTGAACAGCCGCTGGATTTTGCATTGCCTATCCCTGCAGGGATTGCCTATCCCTGCTAGTTAACAGGTAATTGGCAAGGCACAATAATATCTGAGTAAGCTAAAACACTGTTGTCATAGAAATAGCTCAAGTAATTCATTTGAATTTCAATGTGGAGCAAATGGAATATCAACTGGCTCAACTGGCAAGTGGTCCTTCAAAAAGACAAAATACCGTAATCGTCATAAAATTAGAAGTACGATTGTTAAGTTGAACGTTCTCCCATCTATCAAATCTGCATGCTAAGCTCCAGCAAATACTATTATATTTACACAAGTTCTAATTCATTCAATTTTACACAGTAGAAAAGCTCTAATTGGGCCGTTTAGGGAAGCTTCTCCCATTGGGGTCATATAGAGAGGAAAGCAGTCACACACATCTGACAACAGCTAATATTAGAAAAAGCCAAAGACGAAATGAAAGAAGAATTATGAATAAAATTAAAGCAAGTGCTTAAGTTTTAACTCCATTGCAAATTCCCATCTGTTTGTGTGGACAGCATCGCCATGCCTCATTGGCCTTTGGGTTAAAATAAATCTGTCTAAAATTGAAAGTGTGTCAGTCGCATTGGTAACAGTTTCATGTGATTCAATGACTCAGACTATCAGGCACCATGTATATTCACTGGCATTCCAAAGACTCCAGGACTTGTGATACGAAAAAAAAAAAATCCCATCGGCAGGGAAAGATGTGTGCACATACCGGAGGTCAACCTCACAGTGTGACTGAAGAGTTAACGTTAGCATAAAAATATTGGCAGCTGATACCTAATGTCTCATGCAAGGAATCGAAGAGGAGTGACAGGAAAACTTGTATGTTCATCCTAAATAAAAGTGTGGGCTTCTGTTAAAGATTTTTTCATGCTAAAACGTCATCTGACATCTTTCACAAAGGTTTTTTAAAAAAACCCAAGTTATTCTTTGAAGTCATTCCCTCGAGATCAGCTGAGACAGAAAACCACTGTATTTCCCGTATTAAGCAAGGACAATCCATTTTCTCTGCCCTGATATTTTTAAATAAGTTTTTTTTATTAGACAGAAGCATTTTAGAACATACTAACCAACAATTTTAAGTGAAATATTCTTTGTTAAATTTGTTAAAAAAAAAATCTTAAATATCCATTATTTTTGGTGACAAGCATTTCCCATGTTTTATTGATCCAATATATGATTACAATTTGCATTTTAATAACTAAACATCATATAGATTAATATTTAATAAAACAGCATGTGGATTAAAATCCCTTCTGAAAAATAATCTAAAGCAAAAGAAAAAAGGAACCAAACCCATTTTATGTAGAAAAGAGGAAATAAATAAAACAAGTTATGATTAATATGTTTGAGCAGCAAAATTTACATCACAACATTGTTTTTAAATGATTTGAAATAAAACATGTCACCTGATATACATCATTGGTATTTTCATTGACATTAATTATTGAAGAAAGAAAAACTAAATACCTGCAGATTTGCATCAAGTTTTTACTTTTTTTTTTTTGTAATTTTCTTATCTTCTAAATTGTGATATACTTTGCCGAGATTTTTCACCAACATACAGCCTAATTAGCCATTTGCTCTCTGTGAAGATTACAGTTCTGAATCATTCAGGATGGTATCTCCAGGTTTCTCTCATCCAGACCTAATCACCATCCAGGTGTCCAGACTCCATTGCACTTCAAACCTTGTCTGCATTAACTTTTCTCAAATTTCCCTTTGAGAATAAATAAAGTATTTTCATTTCAATTAAAATTTCCAACCTAAATAATAATGATTTATACTTCTATACCGCTTTTCAGGACGCTCAAAAATGCTTCACACATATGCATTCACTCCATACCAGGTAATGGTAAGTTAGCCCAGGGCAAACTGACAGAAGCAAGGCTGCCATTTTGTGCGCCATCGGCCCCTCTGACTGTCACCAACCAATCACACACACACACACACACACACACACACACACACACACCATCCAGACTAAGCAATGTGGGTGAAGTGTCTTGCCCAGGGACACAGCGACAATTTGATCTCAACGGCCATCCCACTGTGGCACCTGGGGTTCCCGCGGTCTACCATCAAAGTACTCCCTAGGCCCAGCCTGCTTAGCTTCTGAGGTATCTTCTATATACAGTAGACATTCTGTATATATGTATGTGTGTGTGTATACAGTAAATTACCTTCTGTATTTTCTACTGTCTTCTCTTAAAGTGAAATTCTCAAACATCATTCCAGATGTTTGAATTGTTTGCTCAGACTATAGCACATTTTAAAGGGTAAATGCCTCATTGAGTTTGTTACTTAGTAAAAGACAAATTGGACTTTCTCAAATACAAAACATACCAGAAATGGGAAAACCTGAGTGATATTTGTTCTAAAGGTAAAAATGTCAAAAAAGTTTTCTTTAAAAGTTTTTTCAATGATAAAATAAAAAACAGTGATACTGTCATAATTTTTTCCATTCTTTTCTTTTGCTCTTGCAATTTTCATGGTTATCCTATTTTTGAACATTTGCTTTTATATTTAATGTACAATCCTATTAGGGTATCATTCGTTGTCTCACAGGGTTAAAATAAAAATGTCTACCTTCATATCCCTCCATGCATTGAAGGAGCATTTGCTTGATTCAACCAGATTTTAAATTGACATCAGGGCCCTTCTCTTGACTGGCTCGAGTTAACTGGCTCAGGATCAGAATGACTTTTATTTATCATGAGTGGAGCCATAGCTCTTACAACAATTACTGTATGTAAAAAAGACGAATAAGTCTACAAACACCAACAGTTATAACTCAACTGATACATATACTACTCAATTTTTTGTTTTTCTTTCGCATTTCATCAGCCCACTCAGGGTGAATGAGAAAATATATTTTGATTTACCGTCAAAACCAGTTTTAAGGTGGACTCTTCAAGAAAAGATGGGCATAATTAGGAAATTTGGGTAAGAGCAGTTTATGAGTTTATTTATTAAAATCTCCTTCAGTAGAAGGAGACAAGTTCAGTCCTGGTCCATCGTGGAGCTATGTCTGCAATGCCACTGATTTTTGTATCTTTTTTACAAGTTATTTTGGTGTAAATAATAATTGAAAATTGATTCAGACAAGGAAATACAGAACTCCTGGGAGTAAAATTTACCCCTCAGAACAGAGAAACAGTAACCTCTGAGCAAATGAAACAGAACTTGGGTGGAGACGGTGGCCGCGTGGTTAGCGCGTTCGCCCGCGGACCGGAAGGTCGCGGGTTTGCGTCCCACGGAGAGCACGTCTAGGGTCTTTGGAGAAGACACCTAACCCCCGCTTCTCCCACCATTGGCGCCGTTGATGGGCAGCCTGCTGCGGTGTAAGGAGTGCAGCAAACAAATTTCCCCAGTGAGGGATGAATAGAGTAATTCAAAACAAACAAAATAAAAAATAAACTTTGATTGAAAGTGTAGGACGGGTGTACGTGTGGTTGCACAGGTGGAGTTGTACAGGCAGTGTGCTGGTGTTTGAATGAGCGTGTGCATACATGTGTATGCACGGTTAAAAACCAACAAATAAATCAGTTGGTTTAGAAATTCTGGTATTGTGGTGTGAGGTTTACCACACAACGTGATATATAGTTGAGCAAACTGGTGTCAAGCAGAAGGTTAGGGGTCACATTTGCTCAAAGACGTAAATGTTCTCTGAGGAAAGACTTCTGCCTTGTTAGCGGTACATCTCATCAATGAAAGGTTGTGATGAGGAGTACGTCATTATGATGTCAGTAGATCCATATAGTTAAAAAAAAAACAATTACTGAAACAACTTTTAGAACAGAAATATACTTTATTCATCCCTCAATGGGAAAATTTGTGTGCTGCACTACTACACCGCTGCAGTCTGCCACGATGGCGCTAATGGTGGGAGAAACCATTGTGAGAAACAGATCCCCTGTGAGAAACAGGGGATTAGGTGTCTTTCCCTAGAACACCTAGACATAAGCTCAAAACGCTCCCTTTCCTTTCAGATGATCTAACCATCGAGATCTGTGACCTGTCATACTTCTATTTGAATTAGCGTTGGGTTAGTTTTCGGAACTCCCATCTATCAAGATCTGCTACTGGTCGCAGATCTCAATGCAGCCACAGATCCCGATAGAACACCAGTCCAAGGGCAAACTAAGCTACCGCCCCCTTTTGATCATTGATGCCGAACTGGCATTAGATGATTGCTTGGAGACTGAACACAAAACTTCCAGCAAAACTAAGTAAATCTAAAAAAATAAAAATTGGTAAGTTCAAGGTCCAAATCAATCCAATGCCTTTGAATTTTTGTGTACTATACGTACTGTACATTGTGTTCCTATTCTTAGAATCTTACCAGCAGTTGCACAGTGTCCTTGCAATGTACCCACCAGCAATTGAATGTTTGGTAGGTGGAGGTCTAATGTCTGAGACGTTTTGTCTTGTGCAAAACTTCTATTTTTGGATGACAAGAATCTATAAAATGTCTTGTTGTTTTTGTATATTGCTAGTGATGTAAGGAGCCTAAACAATTAAACAAATCAATATGTCTGATTTTTTTTTTTCTAGCTGATCTGTTTTAAGGTGGTATGAAAGAATTTCTTTTTTCTTTTTTTGCAATATGACATCAATGCTGCCTTCACTAGTTAGATTCATGCTTATAGATGTGTGTACAGATAATAATGTAATTAAATATATGCATAAACAAACTGAACTCTGGGGCTTAGAGAAAGCTTTAAGCATGTCTTGACAATCAAGATGTTTCGACTTCCATCCGGAAATAATTTTCAATCAAGTATTTTCAATGTTTATTTTCATATATTGAAAATAATTTCAGAATGGAAGTTGTTAAATACACTATCCAAGAGACAATTTTGAAGACTTCTCAATTATACATCAATCCCGGTCGAGTGAGGAATTACACGGACAACTCTGGGAAATTAAAAACCTCAGCTAGCCATTTTAGTATGGTGAGAAGAAAATATTGTCTCAAAGCTCGTTATTCATTCCAACTTTTTAGTTTTAGCAAAAGTAATAGTACGTGTGTTCTAATTACAAAAACATTTATAAAATTAAGTCAGTTAATTGGTTGCATTGTTATGTTTGTATTTTATGACATCGAGACAGATGGGACTGCACGGTGACCTCACAGTAAAAAGATCAGTGTTCGAGCCCCGGAATGGGGCAAGGCTTGAAACACTGGCCTTTCTGTCTGGAGTTTGCGTTTTCTCCCCATGTATGTATGTGTGGGTTTTCTCCACATTTCCTCCCTGTCTCCAAAGACATGCATGTTAGGTGATTGGCCATTAAGAAATTGTCCGTAGGAATGAGTGTGTGTGGGGATGGTTGTGAGTGTGTAGCCCTACAACTGACTGGCGACCGGTTCGGGGTATAACCTGTCTTTTGCCTGGATAGGCTTCAGCACTCCCTGCAACCCCATTGAGGACAGGCAGTTCGGAAGACAAAACAACTAGACAGGTCTTTTACATTAAAACCAGGGGAGGGATTGACACATGCACTGGCAGTTGTTTGACTTCTTAAATGAAAGGTATTGCCACATGGCTAGTAAGAAGTTTTGCAGGTTAGTCCTGCCTTTGTCCATTAGTTATGCTAACAGTTTATTTTTTACTGTGCGTTTACTTTCATTTCTTTCACATTTGTTCTGTGTTTTATTGTGAAGCATTTCTGATTTTTTTTTATATGGAAATGTTTACTATAAACAGACCTACTTTTTTTCTTGTTCCACATGAAAGCAAACCTTTTACCCACTGACTTTTATTTAGTCTCACCAGAAATAATAGCTCAAAAAACAGCCTAGAGAATGAAAGCTATTGATGTAAATTGGCTCCTCACATGATCTATTGTTTATTTGCATCAGTTCGTATGAGCTCACTCAAGCCTAGTCAGAGAAGACAAAAAACAGAAGTCCCGCTGCTTCTCATGTGCCGATATGGTTGCATGACCAACAAGCAACACTGCATAAGCCTATAAATCCCATTAACAAACAAATGTGTCTTGTTTTGTGTTGTTATGTGTATTTAACTTTGAACTGTTGTATTTGCTGTAAACTGTCATGGCAACCTTTATAGGTGGTCTTTTCCTGGATTTAGCACAAACTTGCGGTTTCTGGTAGATTCACTATAAAACAAGCAAACAATGATCAAAGAAAGAAGATCTGATGATGCTATTTGGCTGTTTCGAGCTTTTACAAGGAGCTGTTCCAAATCTAAGTTGCAACGACCTTCAGCCTTGATCTGGTCCCTTCGGGACTATGGATGATGTGTGTGGTCGAGAATTGCTGGCTGACGCAGCTTTCACTGTTTTATGAAACTCAGAATAAAGTTAATTGGACATGTAAGATGAAACTAAGCAGTAAACTGATGCACTGTAGGAAAGGCATTTGGTGGGGGTGAAAAAGAAAGGGATAATAGAAAACATCTAAGGTCATGCTTTTGCTTAACGTTTTAAAATGGTATTAAGAGAAGAAACCTTAAGAATATGAAAAGATTAGTGTTTAACCCAATAAACAACGCTTTTTTTTTTTTTTTTACAATTTATAGAGAAACAAGAATAAATGACAAATGGTCATTTTTAGTTATCAGGGAGACCTTCTTATACTTTTTCAATGAGCATGGCTTGGAAAGGTAGAGTTGAAGCGCAGTTGCATATAAAACCATAGGTAAGATTAATTAAATATACTCATGTCTAGTTGTTAATGGAAATCAGGAGGGGTTGGGGGGGGGCAAATAAGTGATCTCATAATTTACCATTATTCTTTTACAGAGAAAAGATGGTATTGTCTAACAGGTGCTACATAACTTGTCATGAGATGGTGAAGGTGGAGATGTAGGACCTGGATGCATAGTCAGGGTTAAGAAAGAGGGGCAGGCATGTGCAGCCTGGAAGCCATCCTGGGCAGGGTTGTGCATCCTGGCCAGAACAAGACAGAGGAGCCATCAAAGGGAAGCATAAGGCGGAGGAACCAGACATGGAGGGACATCATAATGGCTGCAGCAGGGGCACAAAACAGTAGATGATTTGACAATGGGGTGATGAACACCAGGTGTTAAATAACCAGGGGGAAGACCAGGCACAGGTCCAGACATCATGAGGAGGCAATAGAGACCAGGTGTGCTGAAATATGGCACAGGGCAGGATCAAGACGGAGGAAATGGTTCAGATGGGAGGAAGAACATGACATAACTACCAGTTAGATTTGGCTTCGTCCCTCTTTGGTACAAGAGGAAGATTTTTTTTACATTTGGATATTTGAACCTTGCTTGTGTTTGTCCCCTAGTTTGCAGGTGTAAATAGTTTTCTTTCAAGGGATGAAAATGTTATCACTTTAATAGGTTTTGTTTTTGTGTGTCAATGACATTGATTTCATGCAGCTCCTTTAAAAATGTCGTTTACATAACTTTTTATTAGATTATTTTCATGTCAACTAGCTTCATGTCTTCTTTCAATGTATCCACGAACCTCCTCCTTGGTCTTCCTCTAGGCCTCTGTCTTGGTGGTTCCAAACAAAGCATCCTTCTGCCGATGTACTCTCTCTCTCTCCTCTGCACTCTCTGCTCTCAGTCTGGCCTCTATGACTCTATCACCAAAACCTCTAACACGTGTTGTTCCTCTGATATACTCATTTCTAATCCAGTCCATCCTGGTTACTCCTAGAGTGATCCTCAGCATTTTCATCTCTGCTACCTCCATCTCTGTTCCCTGTCTATATTCCCAGTTGGTATGCATGATTTTAGTGAAAATGTTTTTTAACCAAATAAATGATGTACTGTATTTCGACAACTGCATTCAGGTTGTAAAAGGTTTCTGCAGCTAACCATCAAGGCTGCTTCTTGGGTTTGTGGTTAAATGTTTCTTTGGGCAAGCTGGGGGATCAATTTTGAATGAAGTTATTCACTTTACGTCACTGGTGTTTCTGTGGTTAAAAAGGAGAAAATTCTATGGCATTGTGAAGAGATTTCTCATAATAATAATAATTTAAAAAAAAAAAACAGAACAGATGTTGTGTTTTACTAATGATAACTTTTAAAGTTGACAAAGGAATCATAAGATTCCGTGCTCTAAAAAGGAAAGAAGAAAGTCTTTGATCTAAAAATAAAAAAGAGAAGATTTTTTAAGCAGTTCTAATTTGATAATGACGTTACCTACTTTGATTCCTAAGC
This sequence comes from Neostethus bicornis, assembly GCA_902685375.1. NCBI lineage: Eukaryota > Metazoa > Chordata > Actinopteri > Atheriniformes > Phallostethidae > Neostethus > Neostethus bicornis. Next base: position 23,212,264 of record LR738544.1, on the reverse strand, counting down.
GTAACACATAATTTCTCCACTATTGCTTGACTTTCAGCCACATTTCATCCATCAGTGGAAATCAGTGTTGTGGGAATAGAAGTTCGTTTTTGTTTTAAAGCAGCTGTGAGAGATGGAAACATTTCTGTGTGTAGTAGAGGATCATTTGTTTTACTTAAATGTGCATTATTATTCCTCTGTGTATATCCTTAAAGCTGATGATGCAGATTTATTATGTTTCAGAAAATTCTGTTATTCGTTCGTGACCCACATATTTTATTTTGTGTCATGCCTTTTATATATATAAAAAAAAAACTTACACAAAGTAAAAAATACACAAAGGAAAGATGGAAAAGGATCAACATGATTCTATTTCTATAAAAATCAAGTATCCATCATCTGTTCCTCAAGACTTCACTTCAAATTTGTTCAAGCAATCTTTCCAAAACATGATGCAAAGTTTTAAATATTAACCCATTTTTGCCTAAATTTTATATATACGTACATATATATACACATGAGTGTGTGTATGTGAATGTGTATGTTTCGGGGGAGGTTCATTGTCTATTCTTGGATGGGTATATGTGAAAATCTGCCTATTTAGGAGATTGGAGGAGTTGAGAGGAGTCAGATGTTTGGGCAACTGGTCAGGATGCCACACCTTGTTGGTGAAGTATTCCGGGCACATCCCACTGGAAGGTGACCCCAGTTTACTCAAGTCCTATGTGTCACCACTGGTAAGATAACACCTGTTGATATTCTCGGATGAGCTGGAGGATGTGGCCAAGGTGAGAGAAGTCTGAGCTTTCCTGCTAAGGCAGCTGTGATCTAGCTGGAGTATCTCAAAAGTTTGGAAGAAAAGTAAACATCTCTTCATGGGACAAGAGAATAAATTTAAAGAAGAATTAGTGAGAGACAACGATGGTTACACAATTTGTGGCTGTGCACCCAACTGTAGCACAGCTCATCCAGCATACGATGTGAAAAAGCCGACTGTTGGACATCATCTGCTGTGCAAAGGGCCAACGAATCATCAGTGACCGTTCTGAGCAGGGAAGTTAAGTCTCGGTAGACCATTTAGTCTGAAGACATACACTATTTTGGCAAAAGTATTCGCTCACCTGACTTGACTCACAGATTAACTTAAGCGACAGACATCCTGATTCTTGTTTTGATTCAACGGGTTCAATCTGATGGTTGACTTTAATAGCTATTACACATTCTCTGTGAATGTTGGCCATAAGGTTTACAAGTGTGTTCGTAATTTTTTTATTCCAGTTTTTCCAAACGTGTATTCATTAGGTCACATATTAATTAAAGGAGATGGTCTGACTCAACTCTAATTCAACCTAAACTGAGGTTGAGGTCTGAACTTTTTGCAAGCCAGTCATCCACACCACACTTTGTTCTCCAGATCTTCATGGACCTTGTTCTGACCACGGTTGTATTGGCATGTTGGAAGCGGGGATAACTCTAAATTATTCCCAGAAAGTTTAGAGTGTGTGTATGTGAATGTGTATGTTTCGGGGGAGGTTCATTGTCTATTCTTGGATAGGTATATGTGAAAATCTGCCTATTTAGGAGCTTGGAGGAGTTGAGAGGAGTCAGATGTTTGGGCAACTGGTCAGGATGTAATAGTCCAAAATGCCTTGGTTGGCTAAGCCATTCAAAGTACCTTTCCCTTGAGCAGAGGGGCGAGGCCAAACTTCAAGAGAACAACCACGTCTAATAATTCCAGATACTACATACTTCGCATTTTGTACAGGCAGTTGTGGAAACGGTAGGGCATATACCCCTGTCCTAGCAACTACTAAAACCCACACTTGACAATTAGTTTCTCAGATTGGGAAGTTTGATTAGTTGCTCTAAAGAAAGCATGTCCACTACTTTAGAGTAAAGTGGTATTGGATTTATAACTATATTAGATGCTTTGCTTTTTGGTTTGGATTACTAGCATTTTAATCAAGATTTTTATTTGTCATTCACCAAAAAACAAAGGCATGAAAAATATTACAATTTTAAAAACTTATAAATTTGTGTAGATATATATATATTTTTTATGGACAAAATTTCTAAGCACTGCAGCAGAGAGAATTGTATTGGTGACCTCAGATTTGGGTTTCTGCTTTTGCAGATCATGTAGTCCTGTTGGCGCCGTCGAACCATTATTTCAAACAATCACTGTACTAATTTATAGCCGAGTATGAAGTAGCTGAGATGGGAATTAGTGCTTCCAGATCAAAAACCATGGCTTTCGAATGGAAGAGGTTCAAGCCAGTGCTTCACATGAGGGAGTTTAAGTACTGTATCTCACGGTCTTTTTCACAAATGAGGGAAGGTTAGAGCGGGAAATCAACAGGCAGATTGATGTGGCCTCCACAGATATTAGGACACAACTTCAGTCTGTGGTGTTGAAAAGAGAGCTTAGCCAAAAAGTGAAACTCTTGATTTACCAGTCGATCTACGCTCTGCTGCTCACCACTGGTGACCAGCGGTGGGTGGTGACCGAAAGAAGATTAGTGTGAATGAGCTGGAAGACGTTGAAATATTGGCTTTTTGACTGTGGTTGCTCACCCCGTGAAGCGTCCCTGCCTGGATGAAGAGACATGAGATAACTGTATACATGTGATGTAAAGACAGTATAAGCACTTAAAGGCTTCTTCCAAAGAACGTCTCAAAGTGGGAAAATCTGCCCACAACCATGAGAGTATGAGTACACAGTCATGGTCTTATAAGACATTGCTCCATTGTGAGGGTAAGTTACGGTTTCAATAAACACTGGCGAGTAATGCTAACTATATTTAGAAACTTTTGAGCGGAAGTGGGGGAAAAAAAAGATAATTTGCGTAAAATTACCAGCAAAAATGTTCAAAGTACATTCACTGGATCTTAACATTTTTAAGCTGTGGCAACAAGCAATTTATAAAACAAGGAGTTGAAAATTTTAATAAGTTGTATGATATCTAAAATATATCATAAAAATATTTTATAAAAAAAGGACAGTTCTTAAATCCTGTACAAGAATTTTCTTGTACTAAAAACTTTTTATAATGTAACTAAAACCAGTGGTTCTCTGCTCCAAAGAACTTTTCTGATTTGGAGATAAGTAATTCAAGTTATTTGCATGACCACTCCATCACAGCAAAGGAAAATTAGGGATTTTTTTAAAACATAAATCGGACAGTGATTCACCAGAATGACAGAGGGAATAACAGTCTCCTCAAGAGGCTGAAGCATCCCTCCCCCCAACTTGATGAGCAATGATTCCCAACCAAAATGTTTGGCGTAAATTCTGAAAGCCCAACAGGAGAGCAAACTTGGCAGAACAATGTAACAAATCTCCCACATCCCACAAGATCATTTCTGAGATGAATTATTTTTATCAAATTTAAACCGAGGAAAGATTACAAATTTGTGCTAAAACTATTTAAACTTTCATCAACTAAATATTTCCGGATCAGATTTACATAAAAAAAAATCTGCTTGCATGATCGAACTCCAAGCTGGAAATCGTGAACGACATGGTGAACCATGTTCATGTAAATTCTTCCCAGTCTATGACACAATGGTGCCTGTTTTTGATGTGACATGGTCTGGAGGAGCCAATGTTCTGATTTAATCTTTGCCTCGTGCTTCCAGAAATATTTTCACTCTCAGAACTTTATGTAATTTGTTTTACATGGAGACATGCTCCAGTTTTGTCCATCTTGTTGTAAAACAGAAAAGTACTTTGTGTATCCCTCATGGTAGACATTAAAAAACTCCTCCACTGCTATTTTTTTGTTTTTACTTTGTGCTCAAAAAAAATTCTGTAATCTCAAAAATCACAGTGTTTATTTTGATAGAAAGTCTCTTCATTTAAGTTTAGTTTTAAAACAATTGTCTTTGTTAGTTTCATGTTAGAGTTTGAAACTAACAGGCAGGAGAACTTGAGGAAGACCATAGACCTATTAAATAGGACATGGCGGTAGTTGGCCTGCGAGAAGAAAATACAGATAAGAAAATTAGATAAAGCTGTAGAGTAGGATAAGCTCATGTTTAATTAACGTCCCGGGGGAGGCATCTCTCTTTTGTGTGGATCCCCATAAGGTTTTTTCTTTTTTTTCCCCACTGATGGGTCTTTTGGAGTTTTTTTCTCACTGTGAAGAAGAGTCTTAAGGGCAGGAAAATGCGGAAATGGTTTTGTACTATTTTTCAATCTGCAATGTGAAGCTCGAGACAAATTTTTGGGGGATGATTTTGGGCTATACAAATAAAATTGAATGTTCTGACGGTCTGGTTTAATTTTTCCTTGTGTTAAGCATCAGTGTGTTTCTAATTGGTTGACACACAGTTGTTGATATTGTGATATGAAAATAAAATTTAACTTAGAGTGCTTTAAACGTGAAAATCTATGTGTAGAAATATTGTTAACATCAGAAAAGACATGAAGCCAGAAAAGATTTTGAAAACCCACGGAGTTGTGTTTCAACTAGTGAGAAAAGAGGTGCTGTTCTGTTTTGTCTTTATTCCAAAGATACACAAGAGACAAACTATTTTTTTTCTTCTTGGCCTTATATAAATATGTTCAAGCACAGGGGGAAAACACGATAGGCATCTTGAGCCGGGATGCTGCTTCTGCTGATTTTTTAGGTATTTTCCTGCTGCCACACACCTCGTTTAGCTCAGCTAAGAGGAATGCCCTTCCTTATTACTTCAGTCCTTCCAGATCATCCACATTGACCTTTTAGCTTCCTGAATCAAGCAACTCTGGACAAAATCCAACCAACACTACATATAAAAAAAGAAGATGACAGGTGGATGTACCAGTCTGTAATATCACCCAAAGAACATCCAATACCTGCCCTAAATGTATTAACTACTAGACTAACTCTAAATCAAACCTATCTAAATCACATTTGGTTTTTATGGGGAAAAAACATGAATTCAAGCATCAGTGAGAAACTGAAATGGAGAGATGACCTGGCTACATTTTTTTTCACCTTTCACTGCAATTTTGGGGAATGCACATGAATTGTGGCCTGTGGCCTTAATTTTCTGACAGGAGAGCGCCTGCTGTGGTCATCTACTTCAAACCCTGACATATTCTGTATTGAAAGATGCTACTCTGCATAACCCCAGCTGACTGAACTTCCTCATGCCTTCCTATTTCCTCTAGCCTTTAACACTGTTTATTTCTTCTTCTTCCACTCATTCTTTGTAAATCTTAGATCAGTTAGTGTGAAAATCTGGTATATCAACAACCTAAAAATACATAGATCAACATTCCACTTTTCAACCCACATAAAGCCTCTTTTATTCAATCCTAAAGTTTAGTTAGAACTTCCTCAAGCTGTCTTTACTGTGGCTGCATGACTGATGCACACAAGTTATGTTCCGTTTACATCAGTTATGCAGTTTCAAAGTTTAGTAAACCAGTACAGTTGGCAAAGAAAGCTGGTGCTCTAGTTGGTCCAAAATACCATAAAAGTGGCACATTTACCTTTAAATATCTGGCACAACATGCTTAGAGAAACATTTTCTGTGTATTTACGTAAAAAATATTGTTGGCGTCCTTCTATCTCTAGAGACAATGGAGTCTGTACCTGGATATGTATCTGTTTGTGGGGAGTTGCGCTGAATGAGGCAATGCGGGAGCTGCAGCTCCTACCACACTTGCTGCAAATGTGGTAGGTAGTATGAGTAATGGGGGGCTGAGCAGTGGCTATTTTATTTTTTGCTGTATCCGAGTCTTTGAGGCCTCAACCTGCTTGACAATTTTGACAATTGCACGCCACATCGAGGTCACTGACTCGAAATATGCTGGGTTTATGACGCAAGACTTAAGATCCCTCTTGCAAGGAATCCTTGCCCAGGCAGGTTGTCCAGTTGGCCATGTTTCATCCTGTATAAATGTCCAAGCCAGCGCAGGCGCCTCTGGGAGAAAACAGAGAACATGCTAGAGCAGCTCTTTTCTTTTATCAGACATAATAATAATAATAAATTTTATTTGTAAACGCACATGCATGAGGACTGTAGGACAGTGGTGAGGTGTACTGTAGGTGAGACAGAGGAGTTCAGTGTGGGGGTGGGACTGCACCAGGGATCTGCTCTGAGTCCTTTGCTGTTTGCTATGGTGATGAACAGGTTGACAGACGAGGTTCAACAGGAATCTTCATGGACAATGATGTTGGCAGATGACATTGTGATCTGTAGTGAGAGGAGGGAAGAGGTGGAGGAAAAGCTGGAGAGGTGGAGGTTTGCACTAGAAAGAAGAGGAATGAAGATTAGTCAGAGTAAAACAGAGTACATGTGTGTGAATGAGAGGGATCCAAATGGAAAAGTGAGGTTACAGGGAGAAGAGATAAAGAAGGTGGAAGATTTTAAGTACTTAGGATCAACAGACCAGAGCAATGGAGAGTGTGGAAAAGAGGTGAAGAATCGAGTACAGGCTGGAGAAAAGTATCACGTCTAATGTGTGATGGAAGAGTTTCAACTAAAATGAAAGGGAAAGTGTACAAAGTGTTGGGAGACCGGCCATGCTGTTTGGTCAAGAGACAGTGGCACTGAGGAAAAGACAGGAAACAGAGATGGAGGTAGCAGAGATAAAGATGCTGAGGATCTCTCTGGGAGTGACCAGGATGGACAGGATCAGAGGAACAGCACATGTTAGAGGTTTTGGAGATAAAGTCAAAGAAGCCTGACTGAGATGGTTTGGACATGTGCAGAGGAGAGAGACAGAGTACATCAGCAGAAGGATGCCAGGTTTGGAACCAAGAGGCAAGAGGTCTAGAGGAAGACCAAAGAGGGGGTTCATGAATACAGTGAAGGAAGACATGAAGATAGTTGGTGTGACCGAAAGATGCAGCAGATAGGGTTAGATGGAAGAAACTGACTTGCTGTGGCGACCCCTGAAGGGAAATGCCGAAAGAAGACTAAGACTAACATTGTTTTGAGTGGTAGAAAAATCAAAAAATTCTTTTATCAGACATGTCAATGAGTCTTAATTTAGATTTAATTTGTTTTAATTAATTTTATAACAAATACCTCCCACCACCAAGAGACATTGCCTTTAAAAAAAAAAGTACAAAAAAAAAAAAACAGTTAATAAAAACACTTTTGAGGGGTAAGGATGATGATAACTTGGTGTTTAACACTGATTACAATCAATACATGACACTGTTTTATTAGTGGTAACAAAACTAACGGACCATACAAATGAAACATGTACAGAATTAGTGCATAAAGTAGTAAAGAAATAAATAAACTGCATACCAAACATTTAAAATCTTTGCACAATGATATATCAGGCAGGCAAACGGTGATGCATAGCAAACCTGCTCAGTACTGTACCGCCTCTGCAAACTTACACTGATCCGTCTTCCGCCGAGTAATTTCCCTGTCATTGTGCTGAAACACACATCAGTAGTGTGGAGACAAATGTCATGAGAGCTGCAAAGACATGATTATCAGCAAGCAGAGAAGGGGAAAAAAAATCCACATCTGGCTAATTTACCCTAAAAAATGTCAGTAAAAGTAACCCGTCTGCCTCACAGCCACGATTACACGGCCGCTTATGGTCAAGTTGAGGCTGACAAGGCTCCCATTGATGCTGATGAAGCCCAATTGTTTTTGGTTGCTTTGCTTGTTTGCTAAGAATTGGTTTGAATCATCAGACCTCTTGGAAAGCAGCCAAATCTTTTTTTTCTTTTTTTAAATTTATTTTCCTGAGAAACAGGAGCAGGAAGAAAATTTACACTTCTAGCTTCCAACTTTCGCAATCAATGTTCAAATTAAAAGTGGAGAAGTGAATAAATCTTGCAAATTAAACCAGAAAAAAAAGTTGTTTTTTTTTTTTTTTTAAATTTCTCTTTCTGGAAAATGAAAACACATGGCGTTACAGAAGAGTGTGCGTCATATCAATTGGGTGTTGCCCTTTTGAAGCGAGGAAAACATCCAACCTCGACGAAGTTGCAGCGCCTACGGGACAGGGAAATGGCATGGGGAGGTGTGTGTGTGACAACAAGAAATGAGAAAATTTCCTGAAGAGGTGTTTAAAATGAAGCTAAAAGCAGCGTGAGAAGGCGAGAGGATAATGGCGTTGGAACAGGTCAGCGCCAAGTTAGATCAATAAAGTTTCTGCTATTGTAGGATTCAGGCTTAAATGGATTATTGGGTGTGTGTGGGGGTGCAGGTTTCTTAGCTCACTGTGGGGTTTATTTTAAGCCTCAACGTGTGCTGATATCACTGTAGGTTGAGGAAATATGTAGAGGGCGTCATTTCCTCGTATTGTCCAAGATACAATCATTGTGTTTTTAAAACAATAACAGATGAATGAGTCACATTTTTGCAAAAAGAAAAAAAAAATCCAGTGATAAACATTTGGGGGAAAAAAAAAATCAAAACAAACCCCAGACAAACAAAATTGAAGTAAAATCCCATTCAGATTAGTTTCAGATTCACAAATGCATGTTTGCACCAGAACGTTTACATAGAAGCTCCCAGATTGGCCCCAGGGCGTTCATGTGCACAACTTTTCCCTTCTTTCAGTAAGTGGTAACACCAGCTAGTAAAAAGTCTGACACAAAAATACTAAAATGGTTGAGAATGCAATATTCCTCAGGGCAGGACTTCTAGAAAAGTAGTTCACCTAAAAAATACTAGTATCAATCACCACTTAGAATACGTTCAATCTCCTCCAGTCTCTTTAAGGCTGCTGCCCTTTTCTCTTCTATATCTTTCATCTCTTTAGTGGACTTCCCCTTAGTCCGTTTGCCAGACTGGCTACTGTCTAATGATTCAGATTGGTCTTCCCCTCCACCTTCAAGGCTTTCGCCTGAGGATTTCCGCTCATTCTTCTCACTGGCAGCCCCCTTTCCAACAGCAACAGGACCCTTCCCTTCCTTCTCACCAACAGCAATGTCTCCTCCTTCTTTCACATCGTGCTGCTTTTCCCCAGATGCCTCCCCACCGGATAGTGGCTGGCCTGCTGCACTCATGGCAGCCATTTTCCCGCGTACAATACTCAGGTGACGGCGCACGTATTCCTCGTTGGGTGCCAGAACCAACGTTTCCTCAAGGCATCGCTCGGCTCGTGGCAGGTCCCGTTCTTCGAAGTAGACCACACAGAGGTTGTGTTTGCCCTGGACGTTGGTGGGATCCATTCTTAGAATTTGTTGGAAACAAGCTTTGGCACCACGTGTGTCTTTCTTATGGTTCATAAGAATGTCGCCCTTCAGAATGAGGCCTTTGATGTGCTCTGGGTGGTGGTGCAGGAGCTCGTCCAGCACAGGCAGAGCGTCCGTCTCCCTTTTGGACTGAGAGTAGAGTAGAGCCAAGTTGAAGAGGGCACTCCGGAAGCCAGCCTGCAGAGCGATAGCCTTACGCATCCAGCGCTCAGCAGCCACGTTTTCATTAGCATCCATGGCCAGCATACCAAGGTTAAAGTAGCCGTTGGCATCATGGGGTTCCTCCTCCACGTAGATGAGGAAACGGCGATTGGCTTCAGGCCAGAACTTGGGCTCACCTGAAGGCAAAGAAACTGTATGAGCACAAGACCAAATCAGAGGACATGATCTGCTAGAAATTATTAACGTAATTTCAGAACTATAAGGCGCTTCCTATTTCACACCCTTCCTGTGAAAAGGCAGGGTGAAGAACTGGAGCGATGTAAAAAGACAACAAAACATTGTTTTTTTGTTTTTTTTTCTTTTAAAAAAACTGCTCCGTTAGAGCTGTTGTGTTAGCACCAAATTACAGGTACTGTTTGGAAAGAAAAGTCAAGGTATGTTGTTGAAACTTTGAAAACCCTTACTGTATACCATCTTTCTTTGTAGATACTCTATTTCATGTTACAATGTGGGCACTATCAGATTATAAACAGGTGCAGCTCATGCATGTACAAAATGTGTTTTTCTTTCACTCCTTTATATATAAAATGATAAAATCTAAAACCTGCTTATGAGGGAGCAAATATTGCGTTTGAACATTAAGTATTTTTTTTTTAAATAACCATTCTTTAAGTGGTAACCAAAGCAGTGTAGAAAAAGTTCAATATGAAACTAGACATTTCAATAACCTGAACACTCCTTAATGTTGATCTACAAAAAAATTTGTTCAAGGTATAACTTTATTCTCCTCCAGTGTTCAGTGGCATTGAGTATTTTAAAGTAGGCAACAAAACAAGTGCTGACAGAAGCTTTTTCGCGTGTTTCTCGATTTAACTCTCAATTTGTTTTCTAAATCCAACATGGCTCCACAATATTGAGCTTCTACGTTGTTGCGTCGAAAACATGCTCTTCATCGTGCAATAATGTTTTTCTACCATGTTTAATATTATAGTTTATTATATTATTATTATATTATTTATTATAGTTTATCTAATTTTGTATTATCGTATTTTCACAACCACAAGGCGCATATAAAATAGATTTTCTGCAAAATGAACGGTGCGCCTTATCTTGCAGTGCACCCTATGTGTGTTATGATTTTTAAGAGAAAGACTGCCTAAAGAGACGTTTCCAGCAGGCGTCATTATTAAGGCAAATTGAAAGGGCTGGATGAACAGGGAAATGTAAAAGAGTGGCTGAGTCAGGTGTTTGCAAGGAGACCGGCATCACCATCACTTCTGATTTATGACTCTATGCGTCCTCATCGACCGCCGACGTGAAAAAACAAGTGAAGCAGATGAACACTATGCTTGCTTGATTCCGTGAGGTCTGACAAAGGAACTCCAACCGCTGGACATCGGTGTGAATTGGCCGTTCAAAGTAAGGCTGCAAGTGGCGTGGGAGCGATGGATGACCAGAGGAGACCACAGCTTCACGAAGGGTGGAAGGCAGCGCCGGGCGAGTTATGCCACAGTTTTCTAGAGGATTGTAGATGCTTGGGTTAACGTGTCTGCTGGCACTAATTTCCGAGCTTTCGCAAAAGCAGGCATCATTTCTGAGGAGCCGCACTGTACAGAAAGTGTCTCTGACAGCGAGGAAAGTGAACCTGCTATGTTGGATTTAGCGCACCTGTTAGATTCTGAAACATAGGATGAGGATTTGGATGGATTTGATAAATGACTATACAGTATGATGACTGTAACTAATATTTAAATAAAGCCAACCAAACTCAGTTTTGCTCCCGATCTATTTTTAAACACGCACACTTTTCTGCTTGGGTGTGTGTGTTGTTGTAAGGTGGACGTCCATAGTAGAGGATATGTATATAAAAATCTGCGCCCTATCATCAGGTGCACCTTATGTGTGTGTTAAATACAGAACATACAAAACTGGGACTGCACCTTTTAACACGGTGCGCCGTTTTATCGTGAAAATATGGTATTGTGTCCATATTTTCTTAGTTTGTGTTGTTCTCCTAGTTAAACAATGTACACACATGAATCCCAAGAGACCCAAACACAAACCCATTGTTCTCGCCAAGTTCATTTTTGGCTTTGTAAAAACTAAAAAGCAAAAACGCAACATGTGATGTCGCATCTTTCTCTAGTCATGCGGCTCACTTGAACTTCTAAAACTTAACTACCTTTTTTTTTTTTTGTGTTGGTTATGTTTTTGATGGATTATTTGTTTTAAATGATAATTTAGTTTTTCATTTCTATCCACATTAATAAACTTATCTTACAACATGTGACTGCACAGTTCGAGAAAGTAACTGCAAAGCATGAGGTACGAAAATAAATGTATAATTTACATTTATTTCTTCCTACATTTAAAATGACTTATTTCTGATCTTGCTGATTTTAGTATTTTCTGTTCTTTAGTATTTCTTGTTTAACTACCAAGTCAAAGTATGCCGCAACAGGGAAAAAGGAATACTGAGCTGATGAGTTCATAGCTCAACTGATAATGAGTTGGAATGACATCTATTGCTTTTCATGTTAAAATTAAGGGTAATTTATAAAGACCTAAGAAAGTTTAACTTACCACAAAAGTTAATAATTATCATTTATATTTTTTCCCCGCTGTTCCTGAGTCTAAAGTTCAGCTAAGTGGAATGTTCTTCTTTAAAACGTTAATCCTTCTAGTTCAGCCACACTGACCTTTTAGCTTCCTAAATCTTATAAGTCTGGACAAAATCGTTCCAACACCACATTAGGAAAGGATGGATGACAAGTAGACTTATCAGCCAATAACATCACCCGAGGCGCATGTACCATATGCCATAAACGTTCTAAATTCAGAACTCTAAATCAAGAAGTGTCAGAATAAAATTTTGGTATGTATGAGAAAAAACTCAGGAGTTTCTTTCAGGCATGATGAATGCAGCAAATAACTGAAAAGCTCATAAGTGACATTATGAGCTGTAGGGCAACAAACGAATATGCATCATAAATGTCACTAAGCAATTGAAACATGTTTTAAGATTATTTATGAAGTAATGTGTAAACATTCACATTTATTCATTCATTCGGTTACATTTATAATTTGCTTTATTTTTTATTTGTCTTAAAATACTTTAAAAAAATTCCAATTAGTTTGTAACTTTATTGCAAGCTGCATTGGCTCCTGAATCATCAATTGAATCTATTCATCCATTTTCTAAATCTTCTTCTTTCAATGTGGGGTCATGAAGGAGCTTTGAGCGTAATCTAGCAAGAGGAAGGGTACAAGCGTCGGAAGTTCACACGTACGATACACACAAGGGAATTGTACAGAAACCGAGAAGTCAAACATAAATGCTGCTTGAGAGAAGATAGAGAGCTTAATGAGAACCCATGCTTTCTAGCCTTTGGTAGATTATCTAGACTGACTAATGGCGAGTTCACGGTTTTAATATAGGCCGTATCCAAATTCAACAGGCTGATATTAAAAACCATGTATCATTTTCCCTCGTTCTCTATTTCCCTACATCTTCTGACTAGGTAAGCGGCAGTGACGGTGCGTTAAAAGCTCCCAAACAGTACCAGAAAGTTTTCCTTGTATGAAAAGTAGTTGAGAGAACATCCCAGGTTTCCACAATGACCTGCTACTGCTATGATTCTGCTACTGTTTTCCTCATAATTTGAACCCAACTACCGTATTTTCCGCACTATAAGGCGCACCTAAAAACCTTAAATTTTCTCTAAAGTCCACGGTGCGCCTTATAACCCGGAGCGCCTTATATATGGATTAATATTGAGCTACAACAGGTGTCGCAACTGCGGTAAGCAGCCGCCGACTCCATTTCCCCCGTAGAAGAAGTAGTGCGCGGTGCATGCTGGGATACATGAAAGGGCGTCTCATTTCCATTTGTGTGTTTGTGTAAAAACCCGGAAATGGCTTCTACCAAGAGACACCGCAGAATTTAAACTCAAGGTGATCGGTCATGCAGTAGAACACGGGAATAGAGCCACAGCCAGTGGGGAGATCGGACTTAAAAAATACAGCCCGACCCAAGCCCCAGATATTAAAACCGCGGTAAGAAAAAAAAATATTATTTATAAAAAATTATAAATTGGAACATTTTCAAGAACACGCCTTTTTAATTAAAAAAAAAATTACACTATCGGACCCTAACACACTTGTCTGTGATGGCCTGCTTAGCGCAAAGAGGAGGGACGGTCTTTGAAACAAATGATAAAATAGCGATCATCACTTTTACCAGTCCAGCTGTTTAAATGCCCGCTCAGCGTCGAGGTGCCAGTCTTTTTGGTGTCGTATGAAAGCAATTTAGTTTATTCTTAACTTCTTACTCCTTCATATCGGGGTTACCAGTTCAAAATAAATGAAATAAAGACGTGTGCAGGGGAGGATTACCAAAATAAGAGGATACGTTCACGTGTGCAGAATATGAGCTGGCTCTGCGGATCCTGTTTAGTAGTTAAACATTACTTCTCTGTTTTATCCAAATTATTAATTTTATAACAAGTATTCCTTAGTTTAGTACACACACATTGTTTTAGTTTACATTTTATAAAATATATTTATTTAAAAAAAAAAAAAAAGTCAGCGAGAGAGAAGCCCGACCAACGTAATGATTGACATTTTTAGGCCCGACCCGACCCGAATTTTGGGTCGGGCTCGGGCTTAAGATCTTACCTCTGGCCGCAGCGAGAGAGTTTAATATCAATGAATCAATGATGAGGAAGTAAAGGAAGCAAGAGGATGTGCTGCGCCAAGTAAACAAGACTAAACAGAGTTTCCGCGGAACAAAGCGAGATGGCCACAGTTAGAGGACAAAGTTGAACAGCCTTTACTGTAGCGCCTTATAATGCGGTGCGCCTTATATGTGGAAAAAGTTTTTAAAATAGTTGTTTATTGAAGATGTGCCTTATAATGCAGTGCGCCTTATAGGGCGGAAAATACGTTACTTAAAAAATGACACAAACAATGGCTCCCGCATTTTCACATCATTTCATTTGAAAGAAGAAGGTGAACAAAGTTTTACTAAGACTGGGAAGCAACACTGAGTGAGTTACGCCACAATTTCTGATTGTCAATGCTTGGGCTAACTTGTCTGCTTGCACTATTCTTGAAGCTTTTACAAAAGCCGGAATCATTCATGAGGAGCCGCACAGCAACGAGACGGGCTCTGACAATGATGAAAGGGAACCTGGCGCGTTAAATAGAAATTTAGCTCAGCTGTTCTTATACTGAAGACGAGAATTTTCCTGGATTATTGGATGTGTCAATAAATCACAAGCAAACTTAGTTTTGCTACCGCTGCCTTTTTAAAAACACACACTACCATGCTTGTTTTATAAGTATGTTTGAACTAGGTCGAGTCGTATAAACCTGGTGCACCTTTTGTATGTTTTAGATACAGAAAAAGCACCTGTAACTGAAACTGGTGCTTTGTTACTGTTATTGTGTAACTAGTGTAAATAGTTCCGTTCTGTTGTCGTCCGCAAATTCCGCAGTTTTCATAACGCAGCACAAACATCGATGTTTAAAGAAGAAAAATATAATGGAAAAAAGGTCCAGTGGAATCTACCTGCAAACTTATCTGATCTAAAAAATAAGGCTGTTCAAAAGTCTATTGTATTACAAATCAAAGCAGGAAATCAAATAATATTGATAAAAAGAGTTAAATGACTGATAAGTCTGTTAAGATGGCTTATGCATTGTTGTTGATAAGATGCTGAAGTCATGCTGGATAACTTTCTTGGAGAGTTTCTGTCAGTTAAACTCTAACGTACTAAATCAGTGGGCGTGACAAAGAAAGCCAATCGGGAGACTTTCTGAGCAGCGCTTCTAAGCTCATGCATAAAAGTTTATGAGTTTGTCTAATTGAATTTTTGAATTTTTGTTAATGTTTCTCTTTGCATTATACAGTTAGATGAACAGAAAAAACAACTTCATCTGCACATATGACATGAAGCTTTGAGGTCGAGCGGTGAAACTTCAGGTGTGCTGAAGTAAAAAACAAAAAATAACAAAACAAATAAACCTGAAAGCCTTTGCCACCAAAACTGTGGGCAGCAGTTACTGTTTTGATAAGAAAAGAAACATAAAACCAAATAAACACTAGAGTTTAATTGAGCGGGGAGAAGTTGCAGGTTCAACTTCCAGTAAAACTTGCTGCAAGTAAAACTGCCAAAGAGCAAATCAAACGCAAGCTGACAGAAACTTGGCCTCATTGGGTGTTTATGCAGACTTCCTACAAACATGACAAAAAAAATTCTTAAGAAATCTTGTCAAACTCTAAAGGTTAACGACACCTTTATGACATTTTTTCCCACAACTGTATCATTTTACAAGCTATTTACAGTTGGTTTATGCTCATAACAAATGTAAAAGAGCAAATGTTGATAACTTGTGCATGTGGATAAAAGAAAAAATTTAAAAATATAAAATTTGTCTCTTGAACATTGAAGGCAAGTATTTCAAATTAACAGGGCGTTGTTGGTAAGCGCAGAGATTCAGACTCACCTGATTCTTGCATAAGTAGTGCCGAGTTGAAGAGTGCCAGCTTATGGCGGGGATTGAGCTCCAGGGCGTGGTTGAAGTTCTTCAAAGCCTCCGATGGGTCTTTCATCTCGATATTAACGATGGCTAAGTTGTACCACAGGTCGGCGTTGGTGCGATCAAGTTCTAGGGCTCGGAGGTAAGCATCCCGTGCTTCTGTCGGCTTGTTCATCTTCAGCAGCAGTTCGCCTCTAACAAGAGGAAGGCCAGAGTAAACCAAAATAAAAAATAATAAAGCATTGCCGTTGATGCCTTCAGATTGACTATAACAAAAAATCTAGAATTTATTCAGTCTAACACAAATAGTAAATACATTTCTGAAATTTTTTTTCAGAACACTCTTAAATGAAGACAAAAAGTTAAAGTAAATTTAGAACGCGGATAGATTTGGGCAGAAGATATGGAGCTCAAACAAATATGATTATTACACAAAGGTCATCTCTGTAAGTACAGAATTAAATTAAGAAGGATTTATGTGCTACGTGGCATTTTGAAAACCACTAGAATTAAACTTTTGTAAAGTTCAGGATATCTTGCCTGCTGATGTACGCTTGTTTGAAGTCTGGCCTCATGCTGATGGCCTGTCTGTAGAGCTGGTCAGCTTCTTCAAGCCTTGAGTCGTTGGCCCGGATCAGATTTGCTAGGTTAATGTAAACGTTGAGATGGTTGGGGGCTACACGTGTTGCATACTTCTTCCCTGGAATGATCTACAAAACATTCAATAAAAAAAAAAAGAAAATTATTTTTACAATTTTCTGTGATGAAAATATATTTTGCAATGTGGTGTACTGTCCAAAAATAATCATTTCAAATAAACCTCTTGGAAATACATTCTTAGCTCTTTTCACTGAGAAAGTGTGAGAATTTATCATCGACCCATCTTAGACAGATGGAATAAAAAGTGTCCTTCTATGAATTCCAGGTGAAGTCTGGATTCTATGCATTCTCTAATTCCCTACAAAAAGTTTTTCAGGCCTATTCATCGAGGAAATATGAGAAGATTCATTGCCTGCATTAGATAACATTACCCGGACAATTTGACCAGAAAGGAACTACGATATCTGGACAAGCAAACCAGTCGATCATTCACTGATTAGAGCCCAAACTTTCTCTATCTTACTCTTTAAAAAAAAAGAACACAGATTCTCTTACTGTGATTTTTTTCCCCACAAATTTTTCTGTTATAAAAGATCTTTTTATGTCACTGTTTGTTGTAAGAAGTGTCTTTTTTTTTAACTTGAATGGGGAACTCATGGTCTACACCACCACAGTGGAGAGTAAAAATCGATTTAATCTCAATTCAGATGACCACATTGTGATCTTATGTTGTTGTATGATTTTGGTCTGCATTGCCTTGATGAACAAAAAACCCTAAAAGTTGATTCCTAATAGTAATACAAGAAAATAAAACTATTATTCTGTACAAAATATTTGTAATAAAAAAGCAACAATAAATACATATACTGTATATATATATATATAAATAAATACATACATATACTGTATATACATATATACTGTATATATACATATATACAGTATATATACATATGTATAAATATATATATATATATAAATACAAGCATGAAAATAACATCAAATAGAAACTAAAACGGTTAGTTTGAAACTTTTAAAATATAACATGATGGGATACCTGTGGCATCAGAGATTTGGCCAACAAGTATGCCTCCTCTGCCTCTTTGGACCTGTTCAAGTTCTTGTAGGTTCTTCCAACATTCATGTGAGCTCCGATGTCATCTAAAGTACCATATTGGGAAAGACGAGAAGAAAGAAAAGAAAAAAGCCATATTATTCATTAATTTACTACTTTTCACTTTCTGAAATCCCTTGCTGGGCCCATTTGAGCAGAACCGAGGCCTGATTAGTGGAGCAGGAAATTCTTTGTGGATGAATGTGTTTACATTGGTAATCTTGGGGAAACACTTGTGGGTGGCGAACAGACAAAACGTCTGATGCCTCATCTGATGACAAGCTTCCTGAGAACAGGGGAACGAAAATAATCTGAAGAAGCTGGACGATGCTTTTGGGAATAAAATGAGCTCAAAAGTTAGTGAAGGTTGTTTAACTGCAGTCATAAGATTTTTTTTAACTACCTACAAGAGGATTGTGAAAAAATAAACTGGGCTAAATGATGTAGTTTAAGTATCTGAGCATTTGTTTACAAGAAAGGGACAGATGGAGACAGGAGATACAAGAGAAGGTTTGGTGCGGTGTACGCAAAGGTTAGGACGATGCATCAGTTCATTGTGGTAAAGGCAGTGCCAAGCCGAAAGGCGATTCTTGTGATTTATCAGTTTATCTAAGTTACTACCCTCACCTATGGTCACTTGCTGCGGGGTCAAATTATTGAGCTCACAATAAATAAAAACTCACACAAATTTTGTTGCATTCTTTTTAAAACGGCAAGGCATAATTTTGAGCTAATTCTCCATCCAAAAGCCTCTACATTTTCTTCAAACAGTCTGTTAGATTTATGCTATTTGGATGTTAAACATTTCAAATATTCCATCAGTTTTACTTCTGAGTTCTTCAGCTTCTTTGGAGTTCCATAAGATGTAAACAGCAAGCCACAAAATCAGTTGTGTATCTCGGCATCGTAGAGTATTTTGGTCATTTATCAGAATGCACTCTCCACTGAGTTAGGCCCACCACTCGTGTGTGTCTCGCTATTGTTTGGTCATCGATTCTCCTCAGCCTGTCTCTTCAGAGACAGAAAAAAGCCAATGGCTTGTCTTCTCAGCTGTGTCGGTGATACAGTACATTACAAGACTTTCCCCTCTGGAAGCCAAACTTAACGCAATGTTTTTTTAACAATCCAGTATGTAACCTGGCAGGTGATTGTTTCTATGACTTAAAGATCAGTTTACAAGTCATAGGAATTGTGACCTATGTGTCTCACCTGGTTGAACCCGTGTGGCTTGAAGGAAGTACCTCAGAGCTCTTGTGTAATTGCTTTGGTTCTCCAAAGCGTGGCCCACGTTGTTCCATAACTTTGCATTGTTCTTATTTACCTGTAACAACACATAATTGAAAAAATATATGATTATTATTTATTTTATGGGTAAATAATCTAAACTCAGACAAATTAGTTTTTATTTGTGCTGTCTTAGAAAAACTAGAAAGCAGCCAAAACGTCTGCATGTCAACATTTTTACCTTCAAGGCAGAGGTGAACAGGGTGTATTCCGACTCCCAGTCCCAGTTTCTGTTGAAAGTCTTCACAGCATGTGTCATTAACAGAACGCCAATCATCAACCAGGAAATCTTCTTCAAATACCTACAAAAATATATAAAAACTTCTGACTTTATGTTGATTTATAAAAATGAGGTAATGTGGCCTCAAGCTGGAGCAATGAGGAAACAGAAAAAGTTTTATAAAACGATAAAGAAACTTTCACAAACTTCACACCCTATGACACCCACTCACACTGTGCGTGTTGTCACCTGCTCAGTGTAGATCCAAATTTTAATCTGGGGCTGTTCTGTTTTTAACCACACAAACGGTCATATTTTAGTTTGCAGTGGAAATGATTTAAACATTTAGAAACAGAGTTAATAAGTCTGAAGGTAACCACCTCTGATCTGTTTAGTGTTAGCAGCGCAGTGATGCAGCTGAACTCTCTTAACATGTCTGTCAGGTGGGAATCTCTAGAAGTTTTAAGCTCAACAGCTGCTTCATTTCTTAAATTCCAGCCTTTCATTTAATGAGGTGGTGGTGACAGATATCTTCAAAATTCTATCAGTGTAATTAGAAAATAGATCAGGAACTACGACACGCACCGGGGGGAGACTTTATGGAAAACAGACAAGTTTTTTCGGGATTGAAATAGAACAGAAAAGATCATCAACAAAGTGATTTACTTTCTTTCACAGCACAGCGATACAAACTCTTTTTTTTTTTTTTTTTTAGCTGTGCCCACTGTGGAATTATTTTCCACATAATAACTGACAAAAGCTTTTAGGAACTTTTAGGAAGAAAACAGCTGTGAGAACACTGTGCAATTTATACAGAAAAACCTTAATCAAACAATTTTATCATTAAATGATGCAAAACAACTTCTCATGACTGCTTTTGCAACAAAAAAAATCAACTTAAACATGAAAGCGGTCTTCTCCTGTTTCATGTCTATTCAAACCTTACCAGAACAGGATGTGTTTGTAAATGTTGTCACTATCATTGGATTTGAACCCACATCTGTGGATCCATCCAGCTGGGAAGCAAAAAACAACCGTCTCAAAGTTTCCTCAGAATGTCCTTAGCACCAACCATGTTTACATGGAGAAAAATGTTCAAGTTACAACTCCTGTCAGAGTAAAAACACTACACGCAAACAGAAAAATAAATACTGAATCAATATGTAAGCTCACAATCCCTAATACAGTGTCTATTCATTTTACAACATTGTTTTGAATTCTGAAGGGTGTGAAACCCAAATGGAAAAATAATACTTTCAATTAGTGGCTTCCAAAATATCTCGCCAAGACTCAGTTATGACTTATTATCTGGTAGTCATCTTAAACAACACAAACTGAACAGAGACAGCAAAACGCTGTAAGCTCATTCTCTGAGTCTGAGAGAATTTCTTCTTTCACTGGATTAACTTGAGGTTTCTTTTTCTTCTTCTCCTTCAAATGTTTTTTTTTCAAAGTTTTATTTACCACAGCAGGATACCATTGGTCTCTTCTTTTTTAACTTGTCTTAATTGTACCAAGTCGAATTGTGTGTTTCTCTTTGTTTAACTGTTGGGGGGAAAAAACCTTTGCAATTTTTGTTGGGATTCTAGGCTATAGAAAAAAGTAATAAATTTGAGCTAAATTGAGTGACTTCTTTAGTAAAGGTCTATATCAACACATGGTTAGACTTTTATTTTATAAACTCGTTCCAAAACACCAAAATTATCTACAAGTTGAATGAAGGCGTCTTGTTTCTGCCAAAGTTGGTTTTGTCTGTTTCCACTGGATCTTTTTATCTTTGTCCAGGTTATGAGTAACACCTTATTGTAAGCATTAATGCCCGATGAGGTGTCTATCACTGGAATTTTTGAACGATGCGGAGCTGTGAGCTGCTTTTGCAAAGTTCATTTATTTTGAATAATGAAAACTATGAAGGTTAAGAGTCGAATGAAAACAAAATCACTCGTATTTTTGTTTGACATTATTACAATAGCAATAATAAAAAAAAAATAAAAAAAAATGGTGATCTTTTTTTGAGCATCTGCTGTTATGAATACAAATTTAACATTTAGGCAAACACAATAATATAGAATGCTGAGGTCATTAACCAGAGCATCTTATCGAGGTATACATTGTCCAAAGCCAACCAGAATAGAGGGACTATGTCCCACAGCTGACCTAGGATTCCCCAATGAGTCAGAAGATGTGGCTGGGGTGAGGTCTTGGCCTAAATATGTGGAAGAACATGATTCGGGATGGTAAATAAACCCTAATCAAAGGGCAAAATAAAACAAATTTTTAAAAGAACGCCTTTATCACACTTTAAAAATACTCTTTCTCCTTCAAATCAACACTGACTGCTGTTTTTAAGAATAAACAAAAATAATCTAATTTGGCCGAAGTTTTGATGAAAAGGGGAAAATTGACTCTGGTGCAAGATGCTGATTACTCTTGCACTTAGATGCAATGTCAGATCATTACTGGCGAAGACAAAACCCAAATATAACTAAGTCAAACAACATGAAAGGTAAATAGAACTAAAATTCCCTCCCTTTATTTTATAAAAGACAAAAGCTCTTTCAGCAAGATATAAAAAAAATATCAGGAGCAACTATCAGCAAGAGTAACCAATAAGGGATTTGGTACCAATGAGTACCAATTTGGTACCAATCTATGGATATACTAAATTGTTGTAGCTCTAAATACTGTACGTCAGAATGTATTCCACTTTGCATCTCGAGTTCACAGTCATGTGTCACTGTTATACACCATGTAAAGATAGCAGAGTGACTCCTTCAAAATAATTTTAAGCACACAAGTTTACGACATATTATCATACTGTATTATGAGGTATTTCCAGTAGTGATGAATAGGTTATATGTAAGGTGCACAACATGCCAAAGAAATGCTGTAAATTGTGATTTGGATGCTAGCAGTGAAGTTACTTTAAAATGAGAAAACTCTGATAATTTGAGATTCCTATGATGGACAAGTCGTGTAAACTTGTTTCGACGATTGTGGGAGCAGAAACTGTTTTTGTCTAAATAAAAATCTTTGGTGTGTTCAAAGCAAACTCTCTTCGATGACCTGCAGGCAAAGAATCTGGTGCTTTTGAATGTATAAGTAAGTGAATTAAATATTGACTTTTAAACTGTCGGAATATAAATTGTGCAGAAAATATAGCTAAATTAGTGTTAATACTGAAAATGAGCTTAGTTTCACGTGGAAAGAAAATCTGTCTCGCTACCTTGATTAGATTCTTTTCTTCTATCTATAAGGCACTTCGGTCAAACATATCTTTTACGCTACTGCAGTTTCCTTGAACTGTAAAGAAAATATATGAATGCATGCGCTAGTTCACTGAGGGCAACCAGTGGGAGGAAAAAACTGTATTCAGAGATAGTGTCTTCCATTGTTCAGCTTTTCTAAAGAGGGATGTGAGCAAAGCTTTTTATTGATACATTAAAAAAAAAAAAAAGATGGCATGCTTTTCTTTTCTTTTTTTTCTTTTTTTAACACAGACTTACCCCTTATGAGAAACAATCTTGAATCCATGTGCGACAAGAACACAGAATCCCATACTGGGAACATAAAGTACTCTCTCTGCCACCACGAACCCCACGGGGAAGAAGAAGTTGGATGCCGGAATGAAAGGAAGGACAATCAAAGACAAGGCCTGAAAGCAAAAAATAATAAAATTTTATTTAGAGATTTTATTTTAAGATATTTAGTAGACAAACATTATTACTGCTGTTCATTACATCAGACATCTAAGCTTAACAAAAGTTCATTGTATTAAGGAAATACACACAAGACGAATTCCTGTAGCTGACGGGTCAAATAGACACGTTTTATCCAACATATCTTGTTTATTCTTTATTTTTCCTCCAGCTTTACTCATTTAAACCCGTCTGTCTAATACTGTGAAACAATCTGAATATTAATTTTTATTGCCGAAATGTATTGCTCCCTTGTGACAATCAGTACTCTCACAAAAATGAGCTCCAGCTTTTCAGTTGAAGTGAGAATGATGTAAAACTGAGATGTCAAAGACAGAAAGCTGGAAAAATAAAACGTTGAGGGTAAAAAATCAATCAGAGATATTTGAACTCAGTAGTTTCACCCCACCCTGTCTACTTGTTGTAGGGTGGTCCCCACCCTGTCTAGCTGTTCACAGAGTTTCTACAACAGAGTAGGCTGAGGAAAGAACCTTTGTTTCTCTCTCAAAATGCAACTTTGGCTAGCAGAATGTGTTAATCTGAACTCTCTGTGGGTCGTTTTAACATTACAAGCTTTTTATTTAAAATGGGACAGAGGGTTTTGAAGAGTGACATCCAGTTGTAACAATGGGAATAGCACTGTCCTACCGTGGTAAAACGTGTACAGCAAAAATCCAAACAGTAATGAAGGGTGTAGCAAAATTTTCTAGCGGTAAAAATTGATGTAGCATACTCCACGACTGGTATATTGTTGATTTAGGACAGTTCTCCAGTGGAGATGCACTGATACCGAGGCTAGTATTGAGCTGAAACTAAGCCACTTAACCAGTTCTCGTATGTGAACTTGAGGGCCTGATATATCAATAGGTCTGGTTGAATTGATTCATTTAACCATATATGCGATCATGTGGGGAGAGCAGTGGTGAATTGCAAGCGTTTTACGCAAGCGTTTTTATGTTTGTTTTTGTGTACAGTTTGTGGATGCTTTGAGTGGGATGTGTCCCCTTGATGAATGTCCCCAAACTGACAACAGCTGTTCCAGATGAAGGGGAAAAATAAGCGGTTCCACTCCGATACCAGAGGCACACGCACCAGGAGTGAATATTCCGCTGGGACTGTCAGTGTTACTACGCAATCGACAAGCAAGTGCAGAGCGAGGACCCTGCTCAGGCTGGATCGGAAAACAAGAAAGCAGGTAGCAGCCTGCATTTACTGTGGAATGCTCTGGCGCTGTTGCTTGTTGTTCTGAGCAGGGGTCCCAGCACGTTGGAGGCCACCCGGAAGTGACACGAGAGTTGGCGAGTGTGATGCTGAATACACGCAAAGGAGAACTCTGTCTACCGTGTGAGTAACTGAACTTCAGCCACAAACTCCCGTAGCACAGCCTAAGGCAGCAGCGATTACTCTAGGTACTGGCTGTCTGCTTTGCTCCCGGTGAGTGCGATTGGAGAGATTTTCCATAAACGATAGGAGTGGCCATATCTGAGGACCAAGTCAGGCTAGGGGAGGATGCCCCTCTGTTCTGGACTCTGAACTTTTTTAAAAAAAAACGTTTCTGCTCCTGGGTTTTAATTTGTAGGATCCTAGATCATTTTTTTAAAAATAAAAGTATTCACATCTTTGAGGAGTCTGGCCCTCTTTTTTTGGTACCATTATGTACACTCTCAACCAGTCCATTCCTTATTAAGTTAACAATAACTATTCCTGTGGTCATATTCTTGGTCTAGCTCAGTTATTACACAACTCTCACACAGCACTGGTAAAGAGTAATAAACATCTATTTTATTATTTTTCATTATCCTTTTTGTATACTCACTATTTCTTTCATGGTTACTGTGCTGCTGTAACACAAATTTCCCACGAGTGGGATCAATAAAGTCATTCTGATTATGATCTTTATTGATGCCTAAGCATTTAGCCATGTACTGCCGACAATTGTTTTATGGATGTTATTTACATCAGGAAAGATGAATGCACGTCTCATGAAGATAATTTTTTTTAAAATGTCTCAGTTTTAAAAAGAAGTTGACTCTTTAATTAAATTATATTATAGGTCTGGGTAAATACTTGACCTAAAGCTCTGAAAGATGTTTCAGTAAAAGAAACACAAACGTAATAAGAAGTTATTTATTCAAAAGTTAATAAGACAGAATAAAAAAAATGTGCTTTTTTTTTTGTTTTTTTAATTTCTTTCTTTGAAAACTATTTTAGAAACTACCAATGAAATTGATTCTTTTAAAGTATAAAGTTCTATTTTTATCTCGAGGTAAGAGGTGCCATTTTGCTTTGAAATGACTTTTTATTTCACTAACGTAACTTTAAACATGTGTAACCTTCTTCTGCAGGTAAATCGTGGACTAACTTCAAGTCCAAGGTCTGTTACCATGGCAACAAACGCTAACAAATAGTCAGAAATCAGTGTAGTATTTGTTTCTTTCTTAGATGAACATGATATATGCAGCATAATGTCCTTTAAGGTGTCTACTATCAGTTTGTCTTGACGGCCATTCATTTTGATTAAAGGACACCTCACTAGGCATTTTTCTTTGCATAAATGTTGCTTGCTTAGTGCGGAAATGGAAGGGAAAAAAAAAAAAATCAAAGAAATGTTATAAACTTACATTTGTTTTAAGTTTGATTTGTAAAAACATAGGGATCAATATTGTATTGTTCAGAGCATTAGTTGCAACTTTTTTTTATAGTTTGGTCGGGGTGCGACTTATAGTCAGTCCAGTGCGACTTACGTGTGTTTTTGTTTTTCCTTCTTTCTTTTTTTTTTTTTTCAAATTTTGGCTGGTGAGGCTTATAATCCGGAAAACTTATCATCCAAAAAATACAATACTTGGAGAGTAGTCAAATAAATGTACTTGCATCGGTTTTGAAAAAGTTGTATCAGTGCGACACTATTTCTTTAGTAGTAAAAATGGGTATTGCATGGTGCTCTAGTGGTAAAGAGTTGTAATTAATCCCACCATGGCGAATGTATGAAGGTCATCATTACGTAAATGCAATAAATGTTTTGTTATGGATAAATAAAAACAAGGCTTTTCAAAATAAAAAGTAACAACAAAAATCTTGCTATAAGCCTTTCATACAGAATTAATTAGACATTTGTATTCATATTTTTTGTTGTTTGTCAATCAGGAAGAAAATTTTTAGTTTTGTACTTTTAGCTGTTTTGGTTATTTCACAATATTCAATGTCTTCCTGAACAAAAAAATCAGCTGTGTAATTTTTCCCATGCAATCCATGTGCAAAAACAACAACCGTCATGAGTGAAAAATGCCCTGTACAGCAGTATCTCATGCTTCATGCGAGACAGCAGGCAGCCTGGCAATGATGCAGAGTGGTATGATGTTATGCAACATATTCCAAAATGCTCTTAGCAAACAACAAAAACCCTAAAAAGGTCATCACTTAGTAAATGTGTGTTGTTTTGTGTGTACCCTTCCAACAAAAAGCTTAGAGACATACTATGAGGAAGTTACTGGACTGATTGCATAACTGATGCCATTTGTTTCTCTAGCCACATATAATCCATCACAAGTTACGCTTTTATTTCAGATTCTAGACAAATCTATTTGTCATTTGTCTTGACCAATTTACTTTTGGTTTGAAAATTAAGTCTTTAATTTCTACTTAAGTATTATTTACTAATGTGATTATGTTATTTAGTAAGCATCATTATTCCATTAACAAATAAAATTGGAATATCTCTAGACAAATGTATCCTGCAGGGTAATAGGATTAGTTTTTGGCAGATAAGAGTCTAATTGTTAGCACTGGATGTGCTCGCCGATGCTTTTTGGCAGTTTCTTCCCCTCAAATGATCTGTTCTATGAAACACAACAGGAGGCTTTATACTTAGAAACTATTCACATCCAGTGAAACTATTCAGACCAATGTTAGCAGTTCAAAGTAATTAGTAACATAAGGTGAATTGACTTGTGGCTAGCGCCACTTGTTGAACCCTAATCCAACTTGTGCATAACATGCAGACATCTCTCTGTTTTCAAGCCTCGACTAAAACATTTTATGAGACATTTCAGTGTCAGTTTAATGTTATTTAAAAAATAGGCAGAGATCTTCTCACCATAATGATGGTCTTGGCGGAGCTGTGCCTGTAGCGCAAGCTGTGGTGTGCAAGCACTGCCAGAAATGTGTAGAAGGCCAGTGTGGCCAAGTTACGGACGTCTATGAGAGATTCCACCAAAGGGATGGTGCCCATAGTCCAGTCGCAGCACAGCTCTGATGGATTCAGAAGAAGCCATGCATTGACAGGTAACAGATAGTTAAAAGTCAGCTGTCTGGCAGGAGTGGGACTGACTGCTGCAGGGTTATCGAATCTATAAGAAAAGAGAAAGGAATGAAATGTTATTGGGAGGAAAGTTATTTACGTGACAAAAAAAACTGCAGCACAAAAGGAAAATAGATCATCATAATAAAGATTCATATATGTTAGATAACTTAGAGCCCTCCCACCCCCAGTATTTTAGTACTCAAGCCTTTATCCCAGTTACTCTCACTGATAAGTACTTTTCCTCAAGCTACACGACAAACTTTGAGCTCCCTTTGGATTATGCATGTGGAAATTAAATTAAAAGTGAGACAATACTTGTACTTTTAAAACCTACCTAAACAGGGCGTGAAGAAGTTTTAAATGTTTTATCACCAAGTGTTTCAGAATTTTTGTGTGAATGTGAACCTGGTCTGATATGATGAGAAAAAGCAATAAAGGTGAGGGGGGTTGTGTTTTTCTTAACCTTTTTACCACGGCAACTACTGTAGTATTTCCTTCTCCAATATTTGTTTTATCAAGTTACATTTTCTTTTCTTTTTCTTCTGACCGACCCAAATAAACTCATTTTGTGCTGGTAAGTATAGTCTTAGACCAAAACATCCATGTTTTGCTTTTTCATAGAAATCAGTATGGAGAAATATTCCAGAAGACTTGCTGGTAGTACAAAAAGCTGGTCAAAAAATTCATAACAATAGGGCAAATCACACTGGTTGTGTATCGTTCCCCAGGGCTCTATCCTGGGTTCCCTGTTTTTATTACCTTTTTCCTTTTACTGTATCCGCAAATTCAATTTTTCTGTAATGTAAGAAATACAGAGACATCTAGAACGAGACATATATCTAGCAAATCGAACTCCTTTTACCTTCTTTGTGACTGCTCTTTTGAAAACTTAATTTTGACTTCAGTCCCCAAACAAAATAATTATAAATCCAATTTTCTTTTCATCTAAACAAAATAAACTTTCTCTTAAACTATGATATTCTCTCACCTCATTGACATGTCTTCAGTCCCAAAAGTATTTTTTGCTCAGAATCCACAGCCTGGTCACTAAACTATAACTTTTATTTATTTTGACCTTCCACACATCACTCAGTACTTTAAACTGTCCAGATGTTCTCTATTCACCAAGGCTTTAAAAAACTTTTGGTGGAGCTTTTTCTTTTTCTCTAAACTTGAGACAATATTGTGTTGTCTCATGTATATCAGTGCACCTAATGCTATCCAAAAATATTGAACAGTATATGTATATCTGTCAAAATAGATTTTAAAACGAAATTGTATGGACACCTCTGGGACACCTTTAACAAACCATGCTGCTGTCCAAGGTACTGATGGAAACTTAAATTAACTCCAAAATGAACAAAAATAATAACTACACAAATAGTGCTACGAGGTAAAATAATAATAAAAAACAATATTAACCTTACAGTAGAATTCCATGATTTGAAAGTGAACCATTTTTAGGGCAGCCCAATAAAATTTCAGCAGCAGCAACGTCTGTTTTTCAGGAAAACAGAGTTCTCTATATTTTGAATAATAATTTAAAAAAAACAAATCACAATCATCATCTTCTGTCTCCACACACATCACCTCTACCTATGACTACTTCATCAGCTCCTTTTCCATTTCAAATTATTTCTAAAATGCTTAATTTGATTTTTAAATCTATTTGCGGTATTACTCTTCTGTACCTAGTTTCTTAAGGTACAGAAGAGTACCTTCTGCATTTTATTGACTTTTGTTATTATAGTAATAACAATATAAATTTAATACATTTTAATATATCTATAGATGTTTGACCATTTATAGCCAATGGCTTGTTAGTGTTGGACTCATTTGAGGAATCTACGCAATTTGCTCGCAAGTACTAACCCGTAACACTAACCCCTAACCATAACACTCCTTGCTTGTCGTAGAATCGTTGCTGCGTTTTACCGCGTACTTCAGGTCCACCACCCAATTTGCAAATTGCATAGATTTTTAAAATGGGTACAACATTAGTCACTAAAATTATATAAATAAATAACATAAACATTCTCTGAGCAAATAGAGCTGAATAGAAACAGTGTTTACTGTTCAGCATGCATCTAAAAGCAGCTGGTTTGTTTGGCCTACCATAAAAAAAATTGTGCCAAATTGTATGCAATGTAACTATTAATTACGGGTGCTTACCTGTTGCACAACACTCAAATATTCAGCCATTCTGTCTCAGACAATCAGAAAAAGATCTGCTTCTGACAAGATGAGCCAGTAAAAGGAATCATGCTTTCCAACAGCTGCTGCCAGCAGATTGTCTGATCATCTGTTTTAGCCATCTTAATAAGGAAATGACTGAGGTATGAGAACCAAACATTCCCTGTTTGGGATATTCCATTCACTGGTTTGTTTTGCAACATTATCCAACATTCCAGCCCTTTCAATTAAGATGAGTTGAACATCTGTAAAATTGGAAAGGACTGCATATACAAGGTACATCTTTGTCTCTTTATCCATCCT
This sequence comes from Neostethus bicornis, assembly GCA_902685375.1. Taxonomy (NCBI): domain Eukaryota; kingdom Metazoa; phylum Chordata; class Actinopteri; order Atheriniformes; family Phallostethidae; genus Neostethus; species Neostethus bicornis. The sequence goes on along the minus strand of LR738544.1, from coordinate 23,182,701 downwards.
TATCAAATTCTAAGTCAAGAGAAAAAGTCTGCATGTCATTTTCATGAGAAAATATGCAAGTGACGGCATGTTGTGCTTTGATATAATTACGTCTGCATTTGTGTAAATTCGTCATATTTCAATTCATCTAAGGAAAAAAAATTATAGGGCTTAATGTTTGACCTCTTTACAGACTGCTTAATTTTGGGGGGGGGGGAATGTTTACCCAGGGCAACAGTAGAAACAGATGTGAAACTTTGCTGCCAACATTTTGTAGAGATGAGGGGAAAATCAAAAACGTCTGAACTTTATTGTGATTGATCTTCTGTGTAAATAGCATAAACAAAACTTTGATGCTCTTTAAATTAACTTATCAATCTCATTAATAAATTTTAGGATTTAGAAAAGAACAACTATCGATTGATTACAAACAATTTGGTTCACCAGTTTCTTTGGGCAGCGAGACAGCCTCAATTGGAGGATTGACATGTTGCCACAAAAAAACAAAAAAAAAAAAAAAAAAAAAACGCATAGTTATTAATCTGTAAGGGTCATGTCAATGATGTCTCACACTTTCTTTGAATTACGCTTGTGGTAAAGCTTCAACTTCCACAATCAAACGTTTTTATAAGTTCTGTGGTAAGCTTAGCATGCAGGTTTATTTAAAAGTAATTCAATGGTATCCTTAAATAGTTGCTTGTTGCTGCATCCTAATTAGGAAAAAGCTCCTGTCTCCAAAAAGGCTCAGCGCCCAAACATTTCCATTGAAAAATTGCAGCTTTTACTCAGTCCATATGTTGTGGTTCAGTGGGACTGTGCTCTCCAGATCAATTCAGCCAGTACACCTGAGGATCTTCTCCCCTCATCGGCCCCTGCATTTAAGCCACCTGGAACCTCTTGCCAGTGCCAGATTGTTGGTTTACCCGGAATTCCAGTTCCGAGTACTCCAGTCCAGTCTGTTTCCCAACCACCCGTCTCCAAGTCAGTTCATCCTACCATTCGTTCCCATTTTTTAAAAACCAAGAAACCTCCAACTAATTTGGCTTCCTACATCCGTGTTTAGGCCACACCATTTCCCTCACCACCTCACAACACACCATTGTTTTTAATCGATAACTGTTCTGGCTTTTTTGGCTTACCGGTAGTTATAATACCTTCTCTATAGTTCAGATTTTTTCCCCCTCATTATTTGTTTTGTAGCACAAGTTATTAAAGTTAATGACTGGCTGACAAGATACATGATTAACTAATGTGGAAGTTGTTTACCTCACGTAGGGCTGAGACAGGGTTGATTGATAGATTTTACTTAACCAATGACAGCAGGAAGACAGACCGAGAGCCAGACAGATTGGCTGCAGTTAGAGTCTCCATGTCATAAAGCTTAAGCCAAGTTGGCAAAGTGGTCGCTAAAAAAGTCCAGACTGGAGCATATTTCCGGCTCCAAAAATTAAACGCAGCAACTACCAGGCTTAATTTGGATGGAACTGAAAGATATGGGTGAAAATACACTGACTTGGTTCACCTCTTCTACAGTCAATTATGCTTACAGACATACAAAAAATGAATTACAAACAGATTAAACAAAATTGATCAAACTGATGTGTTTTGTTCTTTTTTTCTACATAAGATGGCAAAAAACAAAACAAAAGTAATGATAGTGATATGCAGTGGTGGATGAAGTACTCACTTTTTGTACTTCAGTAAAAGTACAGATAATTAGGCAAAAAATTTACTTAAGTAAAAGTAAAAGTACCAATAAAAAATATCTACTTAAGTAAAAGTACAAAAGTAGTTGATGTAAATTGTACTTTTTAAGTAAAAAGTAAAAGTATTCAATCATAACTCAAGTGTTATTTTTTGTGCTATAGGGTGTCACCATGGTAACCAGGATAAATACTCTGCAGGGGTGTGACCCCCCTCTCCCGCCTCTTTTGGTCCATAAAAAAAATAAATAAATAAAATAAAAGGAAAGGGGACAAGTCAAGCTATCCCCTAGAAGGGCCAGTGAATGGGCACAAAAATGGAGGAAAAGGACACTTATTTTTTAAAATGTTTTGGGGGGAGGCCCCCAGTCACTATATATTGGCTTTGCCAAAGTCCCTCCCCCCTTTGGAAAATTCTAGATCCGCCCCTGCTCTGTGTAATGATGGCTCAACTTTTTATTTAGAAGTAAACACAACGAACAACGATCTTCTGACTCTTTTTTAATTTGTTCTATAATTGATGTTAGTTTTTTGGCACTGAATGAATGCGGAAAATGTTTCTTGATTCATTACTTCTTCTCCCGATCAACTGCTTCTTTTGATTTTGGCGATGCGGCTACAAGATTTGCTAAAAAACCTGTCTATTTTTCAAATTTCTGAACGAAAATGTAACGAAAAATTTAAAACACACTTTTAAAAAATAGCGAAGTAAAAGTACAGATATTTGCTCTAAAAATGTAGTGAGGTAAAAGTAAAAGTACCGGTCTTAAATTTGACTTAAGTACAGATAAACAATTTTTCTACATAAGTGCAGTAATGAAGTACATTTACTTCGTTACGTTCCACCACTGGTGATATGCTCCTTGCATGGCAGCTCCTGTCATCAAGTTTAAATGTGTGTGAATGTAGTATGGAGTGAATGAATTCTACATATGTGAAGCGTCTTTGAGTATCCTGAAAAGCGCAATAAGCGCAATGCAATATTGTTATTATTAAAAGTCCCTCCATTAATTTTACTGTAATGCTAATTAATTCCCAGTCAAATAACAAAAAAAATTATGTACAAGGTACGTAGAAGTAGTAGAGTACAATAGGCTGATATTTAAACACTAATCTTAGACACACTGGATGCTCGTCCCAGGGTAGGGATCGCTCTTTCGTGTGGATCCCCTTGAGGTTTCTTATTTTTCCCCACTGATGGGTTTTTAGGAGTTTTTCCTCAACGTGATGGGAGAATCTAAGGGCAGGAATGTGCTAAAATTGTTTCGCTAGTAGCTGTGTATTTGTGTTTACACATTCTTCTTTTTTCTTGTTTTTTTTTAATCTGCAATGTGAAGCCCATTGAGACAAAAATTTTGTGATTTTGGGCTATACAAATAAAATTGAATTCCATTTTTTAGGACAAAAACCAATTCAGTTCCTCTTCAGTTTTAGCTTTTAAGTGGCAACACTATAACTTCAACTACGACTACCTAGAAATAGAGCATTGTGAGGTTTGTACCTGCTAACCTACAGGAAGTATCCCAGAGAGAGAAAAAATTCACTGATTAAGCAGAGCTAACTATTTAGATTGTCCAACTTTCTAATAGCTTTGTTTTATTTCTGGCAGTGCTCTCAATCCAGCTGCCACGTTTTGAAGCTAAACAAACAATCTCATCAATTCATCACATTTGGCTGACACAGAGACTTGAAGAAATGGAATGTTCCCTCGGGGCTGCAAACTGAACCGATCTAACCGGTGGAAACGGTTGTAAAGAGCGGTAAAAATGAACAAACTGAAACTTTGGTGTAACTTTTAACCTCCAAGATGGGCGGAATCTCCCTGAACAGCAGCAGTCTCGCTGCTCTCGACAAGCGTGTTGACAAGAAATGTCTTCAGGTTAGACTCATGAGAGTGCAATCCTTCAATTATGCATTTTATCTCATTTCCATCCTTTTAAAAACATACAGACAGAGTTCCCTGAAGGGAACATTTGGTGGTCCAATAATTTGGATCAGAAATTGAGTGATTTCCTTAAACATAAGAAGTATTTAACAACTTAGATAATCAATTATTTAATGGAAAGATGGAAGATTTTAGAAACAAAAATACCAAGTTCACTTGATAAATCACTGACCACATTTCTTAAAATCGAAAATATCCTTTTGCTATAATTTTTTTTTTTTTGGTAGTAATTTTTTATTAGTGCAAGGTTGTGCATAAGCATTTCTTAAATGATAGATTGCTGATCTTTGGAGAAGATGATTCTGAGGAGGAAGAAGTTTTAGTCTTTTAAGAAACCAATCCTAAAGCCTGGCCCTCAACCGGAAAAGGGTGGAGTGCCTCCCACAGGTCAGGGATGGAATCCCATTCCTAATGGAGGAGTTTAAGTATTTTGGGTTCTTGTTCACACATGTGGGAAAGATGGGGCGGGAGATTGACAGATGGATTGGTGTATCATCCACAATAATTAGGATAACGCATCAGTCCATCATGGTAAGCAGAAAGCAGTGACAAAAAGCAAAGCTCTGGTTTTACCAGTCGATCCACGTAACGGCCCCCACCTATGTTCACCTATTCAACTGGCAACTGAAAGAAAAAGATCCCAAATAGCCAAGATGAACTTCTGCAGGGTGGCCAGACTTTCGCTTGTAAGATAGGGTGAGGAGCTATGTCATCTCGAAATAGCTTGAAGCCCATGTTGAGATGAGTCTGGCAGGGTGGTTCAGACACCTGGTTAGGATGTCTCCCTGGCGCCCACCGGGAAGGGACCAAGTGGTAGACTCAGGACTCGCTAGGATCTTGGCTGGTTTTTCAAACACCCCAGGATCCGCCTTGAGGTGCTGAAGCAGTGATGTCAAACTCAAACTATGCGATGAGCCAAAATTTATATCGATGAAAGAAAAAAATTCTTGAATCTAACAATGACTCCTTTAATATGAACCGAAACAAGTTTTGCTTAAGAACTGAATATGGAACAAAGCTTGGCATGCAATAAAAATCTCAAGAAGACACAAAATTGCATCATGCTAGTGATTTATCTTTTTTAAAAAAAAGTATTTGGTTGCTTTGACCGATGTCAACAGCAACAAAAAAAAGAGTGCTTTTGGGTTGTTGCATCAAAACATTAACAGCGTCTTCAGGGATTTCTAGTATTATTGCTACTTGAGCTATCTACTACATAAGTTCATGGGCTTGATTTGGCTTGTGGGCAAGAGTTTAACACCCCTGTGTTAGAGGATGTGGGCAGGGTGAAGAAAGTCTGAGTTTTCCTGCTAAAGCTGTTACACCACGATAAGTGTCAAGACGATGGTGTAATCTGAAGAAACACCAATTTGTTTAACATTCAGTGTTTTTTCCTGTTTATATTACTTTCCACTTTATCTGGCCCAAGTAATGTCTTTAGCATAGTGGTGAGCCCCAACATTCCCCATAACAACATAATCCCCACAGACATGTCAGAGAGATAAAAATCCTTAAACTGCTGAGTTCAAGTCCTTCTACTCCAAAAGCTTTAGAATAAAACCTGATTTGATGTTCTGGGACAAAATCATTTGAATTACTAGTTATATAAGAAAAATAATTAAAACTCACATAAAAAACGACATTACAATTAAGTAATCAGTTGGCGTGCGTTTTATGTCTTATAATTATAATTATGTGAGTTTTATAATTAAAACTCACATAAAAAAAACGACATTACAATTAAGTAATCAGTTGGCGTGCGTTTTATGTCTTTCTTTAATAGGGAATAAACATAAAAAGGACCAAGAGTTGAAAGGTCTTTCCACTGTGTTGTGTTGAATAATTGAGATTGCAATCCATTCAATAAACAAAATTTTATTGCATGCACACGGTGCTGGGGCAAATGTCACAGATCAGCAGGAATATTAACGTTCATCCTTTGGTCGTCGATAAAAATAGATGCAATGAGTTGCTTTTATAAATAATTTGTTTCGTCTTCTGTACCGCTTATTCCCAATGGAGTCGTGGGAGGAGGGAATCATTCACACACACTCATTTCAAGGGGCAATTTTCTTAGACGCATCGACCTAACATCCATGTTTTTGGAGGATGGAGTACCCGGAGTAAACCCCTGCATACATGGAGAGAATTACAAACTCCACACAGAAAGGCCAGTGATTCAACCCTCGTCCCAACCTGGGACTTGAACCCCGACCTTCTTGCTGTGAGGCCTCTTTGCTAACCACTTCCCCACCGTGCCACCCTTTACAAATAATTTCTTCACAAAAAGGTTAAAGTATCAAGGTGCGTTAAAAGGGTATTTCACATATGAATGTACCAGAGTAGAGAAAATTCCCAGCCTATTCATCGTTTCCTGAAACATCCGTAACTTATGATCAGATTGTTTTTTGTTAATTGAAGTCAAAACCACAAGACTCCCGTTTATTTTTAAAAAAGATCTAGTATGACTCAGTTTGAACATGTTTGAAAGGATCATCTTCTGTGGGCACTAATAACAGCAGATAGTCTACACACATGGTGGTGTTATGGCTTGAGTGCAGACAATCTGGAGACAGCTTCAGGATTACAGTCTGAGGATTAAGACCATCCAGGTTCATTTCTGGAATTTTATCTTCATGCTTAAATGTCATTAAGTTGAATCTTGTGCAGACAATTTGAAAATAAGTTAGACTCAATAAACACTACAAGCCGACGTAACTATTAAAACAGGGACAGTGCGCGCTACTGTGTGTTCTCAGGGGTTACGAAGTTCATCTAAATGCTAAATTTCACTCTGATTTATTTCCTACAATCACTTAGGATTTTTTTAAATGTCGGACTGTGGGCAGATTTATGGCAGAACAAAAACTGTATAGCAGTTTGAAATATTTTCTCTAAATATGTCAGGTAAATTTGTGTTTGGAGTCTATGCTGCAAATAGGGTGCAAATCATCTAAGCTAAAACAAGTAAAATCACTTTCTCTATAAATGGAGTTAGTCCATTTATCACAAACCACTTTGGCTGTCATAAGCAGAACTCTGAATGACCCCATCCCACCACCACCAAATCAGCTAATGTGGGTCAATATTCAGGTGTAACTCATGACTTACTCGCCACCTTAGTCGATGAGGAATAAGTAGGCCAACTCGGAAAAAGGATGAATGGTGGGCTTGATGGGAATACCCCAGAAAACTGAATTATAAAACACTATTACTGTATAAGTGAGCAGGTTCCAAGGGTGAACCAGCTCCAGGGAGAGGGATTCAAATGCAAGTAAATATGGAAAAAAATAAAATAGTCAAGGCGTAATAACAAACCCGAGCTTCCTGGTTTAATTACATAGAAAATTCCAAGCAATAAAAATAAATTAGTGTGAAAAAATCTGAATTTTGAGCAGCAAAAAAACCTTAATCCAATCACAGGAGTGTATTTCTTTAAAAAAAAAAAAAACTAATTGATGGTAGATAAACACCTTTAAAAAAAATTATGATTTTTTGGTTAACTGTTTCATTGTAATTGTTCTAAACGCAAATACAATACTCAAAACCTCATTGGTAATATTGTTGTTGGATTATTTTTGTAATTTAGCTCCATGACCAGGACGACTTCTTTGAAATTTTATTGATTTAAATTAATATAATTACTTTTTTCCTATTAGATAAATGTTCAGTGTTTGTAATCACTGACGGTATGTCATAATGGATAAAACCTGTCCTTGCGTAATTAGAAAAGTTTCCAGCTAGTTCTGTTAAACTTTTGTTGGGTATTTTTTCTTATTATTTAGATTTTCTTTTTCCTCCTGTGCCCATCTATCATTATGATGAAATAAACTTTTCCCACAGAGATTAAATTGGTCAAAATCCTAAGCTGAGTGGTTCTTTTGAAGAAGCATCGAAGAAGCAGAAGGAATTGACTCATCTAATGGATACAGATCTTTAAAAAAAGTCAGTTGGCTCGTAAAACAATCAATGGTGCTTTAGTTCTTGATGACATTGTTCGATGAAGTATTGTGTAAAGCACAGACAGAATTTATGTGTAAGAACGTAAAAGGGGGAAAAACTTTCAAAGAGAAATAAAAAGAAGTTAAGGATAGAGCAGTAGATTTACAGATAGAAAGGTGCATCGTTCGCAATAAGTAGAAAACTGAATCATGCTGTTGTTGTGGGGTGCAGAGAAAAATAATGAGAATTCCATTTAGGATTTGCTGCCCTGTGCAGGGTGGCCCAGGATTTTGCTCAGCAATAGTGTGAGGAGCTCTGCCATTTGGGGGAAGGGGTTTGCATTGATTACGACACCTCCAGGTAGACTTTCTACTCCCTGGAGGAACCATGTCTCACATTTGTCTGAGAACACCTCTCGGATGTGGCCAAGGTGAGTGAAGTCTGAGTTTCATTGCCATGGCTACTGCCCCCGGTTTACAGATTTCCAATTAAATGAAATATGACGACATGGAATGGTAAAATAAACGAGAGTAAGTTTGTCAAACAATATGCCTCCACCTGCCCTAGGTATTTGTGGCCTTGACCTTTGGTTGCATGACCCTGGAAAACTCATCAGTTGCTCTTCACTTGGTACTGAGTAACTGTGGATAGTTTAATTAAAACCCCTTCATAAGTTTGAGAGAAACTGTGTTTACAAGAATCTGTCAGCTTGACTTTTGGCCTCTCGAACGCCTCGCTGGTGAGGTGTTCTGGGCAGGTCCCACCAGGAGGAGACCCAGGGGCACACCAACAACCCGCTGGAAAGACTATGTCTCACAGCTGGCCGTGAAACGCCTCAGGATCCTCCCAGGTGAGCTGCTGGATACAGCAGGGTGAGAGAAGCCTGTGTTTCCGGTCTGAGGATGTTGCCCCAGTGACCCAGCCCCAGATAAGCGGAAGACAACAGAACGAACCCTTTGGCTGCATGACCTTGTAATCCTAATCAGTTCACCCATAGCCAGTATTAATTAACTTTTGGGTGTCTCATTAAAATTCCTTCGGTGTTATGGGCTCGTATGTAGCCTGATTGCTTAAAGCCATCTCCACATTCTTTAGGCATAAAATTTTATACAAGTTATGGTTGAGAGTTTTTAACAAAAATGATGCAACAGTGTAACTTCCTCTGATAATGCCCATTATCAGATATTTTGCTGCCCACCAACGATGCCGCTGGATACCTGAATTTCCTCACGGGGATCAGAAAAGTGTGTTGTTGTGTGTATGTCTGTCTGTCTGTTTCTTGACTGTCACTACATTGTTCTGTATTATAATTCGAATGTGTAGACACCTGCAAAATTAATGCTTGTAAATTCAGTCAGTCTGATACAACAAACTGTTTCGTTCACTACTGGAAACAGTCTCTCCTTGGGGTGTGCTCGCTGCACAATAGGGGGTACTTTTTTGTTTTAATCAATCGCTGTTTTTTGGTCTGCTTTTTGCATTTACAAACATAAAGTGTAGTTTGGTTTGTGTATTAATTGTAAGCTAATATTGCAATATCTAAATTATTGCTGGGGTAAAATAAATTTGAGTGGAGGCATAATGTGGCACCAGCCTGGTTAAAAGTCACTATGTTTGACCTCGAAAACAGTTTAAGAGCGCTCACTAAAATAGATTATTTGAGACTTTACATCATGTGCTTTCCCACTCAAGCAAAATAATAGTTTGGAGTATTTATATGGTAGGCAAACAGGCAGGAGATGGATAACAGCGTAGAAAGAGGTTAGTTACTAATTTGCCGAATGTCACGGATACTCCTATTCCAACATTTTATTCATTTGACGTATTGCCTTTTTCCATCGTAAAATATAATTGAATTGAATATTAAAAAGTTTTGATTAAGTTAATGTTGCTAATCTGTTCTTCTAAAATTGGGGAGTTTGAACGATTAACAAACCTAGTATGAATAACAATAATGCGAACAAGCATTTCATCCAAATTCTCATGAGAAAAGAAGTGTAAAAAAAAATGAAAATGTGAGTTTGCTAAGCCGTATCGAACACGTAGAAACCGGAAAGCATGCAAAAATTTTCAGCTGTAATCCAATAAAAATACATTACGTAAAGTATTATGCAATCCGAGATAAATAATGAACCACATTAGTAAGTTGGGTTTACATAATCCTGCAATCCATTCAAATCATGACTATTACTTACTCTTACATCCTTTAATCTCTGCACACATTTGCTACTTGAATTAAAAACAAACAAAAAAAAAAAACACACACACTGATGTATTGTAAAAACGTACAAAAAAATCCCAGATTTAGTACATTTTATTGCTTTAACCAGAACAAAACAACTTTAAGAAGAAAATGTCTACGTTTTTTTTATGAAAAAGTGCGAAATACCTGGTGAAGACAGGCAGCTGGGATTGGATGACTTGAACTCTGATGATGACAAGCAGCAGGGTGCTGATGACGAGGACAATGAGTTTCAACAGAGTTTGCAGGACAGAGTATGGAAAGCCATCTTTACCCTGTAAAACCTGCTTCAAAGTGTCCATCAGCATAGGCAGAGTGAACTGAAAGAAGCACAGAAAAAAAGTTTTAGATCAACAGTGTAGAAAGAGAAAACAGTTCCAGCTGTATTTTACTATGTAAAATCTATCCTAATCGTCTGCTACAAGCACATCATGTAGAGCCAACACATTAGTCGGTGTTATCAGTGATTTTGAAAGCGATGTCATTAAATCTTTCACATTTTTGTCCGACAAGAAATACTTCAGTTTGTCATAAAAAAATTAAATCTAGCCAAAATATTTATGCACATCGAATATCACACATCACAAATCAGTCGTTATTTTCATTTTTTATATAAAAACTCACTTATCGATCAAATCATTAGTGATATTACGACTATCTGAATTAAAATAATCAAACTGTCTATTGTCAAATGTAATTGATTTCCAAGAAATTCTTAACTGTGACACACGTAAAGCCCGAACAATCACACATCTTCGTGTTGATTTGTTTTGTTACAACAATGGGAGAAGAGGCATGTTGGAATGTTCATCACAGGAAGAGATAACTTCCTTTGCTTGTGAAAAAGTCATTAAAGCCCACCAACGTACTAACTGTTACGTTCCCAGCTAAATAAACAGCAGCTTTGTAGGATAAAATGAGAATGAATTCTCAATAAGTAGCTTAAATCAAATTAAATGACTTTACAAAACAAAAAAAAAAAAAATATGTGTACAGCTAAGATTGGGCTTGCGGTGTAACAAGTTAAGCAGCTTTCACAGTCCATTACTTTCTACAAAGAAAAAAAAGAACTATTTTTGTTGAAAAGCTTTGCAGACATAATTAACGTGGCATGAAAGTTGGTACTGTTTTGCTTTTAGTGTGCAATCACAGATGCTATTTAAAATGTTAGTTATCGGGTCTTGTTTCTTTCCACTACATTTGATTTTATTAGGTAATAGGAACTATTACACAATAAACCTTTCAGTTAAAATAATTTAACCACAACCAAAAATTAAGTTATATAAATTGTATAAATGTGATCATTTCGACCTTAGTCAGTAGAACGATAAAGCCCAAATAAAGCCGGTATTTAAAATAAAAAAATAATCATGGAAGAAGTTTACTAAAGTGATTAAACTTTAGAACTTTAGCATAATTGCCACTTTTAAGCTATTTCGGGGGTGAAATTTGATCATCAAATTTAATAAAGTATTAATCATTAGCATAATTAATGATTATTAATTAATATAATTAATGATTAATAATGATTAATTATTAATGATTAATATAGTATTTTCAATTCAATTAAAAAAGAGAAGAAAACTGCCTTGTGAACAAGTCTTGATAATTTATTTTTATTATAGAAAAAAAAAAAACATCAACCAACATTTCAGATTATTAACTCAGTGAGTTAGTGAGGATCAGTTTATTATCGCTATCCGACCCGGGAAGAGCAGCTCGGATGGTGGCTGATCCTTCTCACCCTGGCCACAGACTTTTTGAGCTGCTCCCCTCAGGTCGAAGGCTACGGTCCATTCAGTCTAAGACCTCTCATCACAGGGACAGTTTTTTCCCCATTAGCCATCAGACTGATAAATACTACCCGACCTGACTCTACAATAAACTGGATTCTTGAAAACTTTCACTTCTCTACCTCACGTTTGCCACTATATCATTCTCTTTGCACTACATTTTTTATTTTTATGCTATATGCAGGGTGTTTTGTTTTTCATTTTTTTATATATTCTTTACTAAATCTTTCTTTTATTATTCTATTTGATGGATTTTATCTTTGATGTCGCACACTTTTCCAAAGCAAGTGCTAGTCTGTCAATTTTTATTGACAAGGCCAATAAATAGTTCTTGATTCCTTTTTTAAATGCGTAACAAATGCAAGCCATCATTTAATTTATTGAAACTGGGGGTGTTTTGTTCATTTTATTAGGATTTGCATAAGTTTCTACCATAGGAGCTGCTAATCTTCCCGAGGTCCAAATTTAGAATCCGCATTTCAAAGAGTTTTTGTGTGGATGCGATTCAAGACCTTCAACTTCCACTGTGGCGAGTTTCAGATCAGTGCTAAAAAAAATTTCAAGAGATTACTGATTAATTTCTAATCATTGGTTTGTCATAATTTAAAAAAAGAAAAAAAAACATTATAAATCTTGAGTTTTTAATTGTATCATTTTTATTGTACTGTATTTTTTATATTTCCGTTCCGTCATCTTCCGCTTGTTCCAGGGTCAGGTTGCGGGGGCAACAGCCTCAAACGGGCAGCCCAGGCCTCTCTCACCCTGGCTGTATTCTCCAACTCACACGGAAGGATCCCAAGTCGTTACCCGGCAAGCTGTGAGACATAGTCTCTCCAGCGGGTCCGGGGTCTGCCCCTTGGTCTCCTCCCAGTGAGACGTGCCCAAAACACCTCGCTCGCGAGGCGCTCGGGGGGCAGCCTGACCGGTGACCGAACCACCCCATCTGGCTCCTCTCGACCTGGAGGAAGAGCGGCTCGTCACCGAGCTCCTCCCGGATGGCAGAGCTCCTCACCCGAACTCTGAGTGAGAGCCCAGCCACCCTGCGGAGGAAGCTCATTTCGGCCGCTTGTACCCGCGATCTCATTCTTTCGGTCACCACCCACAGCTGGTGACCATACAGTAGGTGAGGGTAGGAACGTAGATCGACTTGTAAATCGAGAGCTTTTTAGTACATATTTTTTTATATTTTTAATGTGACGTACGGCAACCTTGAGTGCCTACAAAGGCATCTTAGAAATAAAATGTATTATTATTATTATTATTATTTGAATGCTATGTATAAAAAAAGAGCTGAGCAAAAACGTGACTCTGGAATAGGATAGTTTATCAAGTTTTCTGGTCTGGTCAAAACTGTCCTTTTTATTCTATTTATTTTGCATTGCTACTTTTTTAATGTAAATCTAACTGTACTTACTATATTTTAAGTGAAAGAAGACTAATGTTGTCCTGCAACAGACTGGCGACCTGCTTTGGATGTACCCTGCCTCTTGCCCTAAATCAGCCGGCACCCCCCCGTGACTTTTTTAAGAAATAAGCAGTTGAAAAGACGAAACGAAAGACTTGTTTCGTCTAGTTATTAGCTACAGTAATCAAAAGCTAATGGAATTAGTTGCTGCTACGGTAATTTAAACAAACAAACAAATCTTTACTGCATTAAGATTTAAATTTAGGTATTCATTTACATATTTTTAGCGATGCAAACTTAGATCAAGCTTTTAAATTGTTCCAACTATAAAATTAAGATTATTCTACACATGATCTTGAAACATTTCATTTTCATGGGATTCATTTTTCCATTCACTTTTCCTAGCTGTTTGTCTAGACGTCTGAGACGCCCGGTACTCATCCTGGCGGATATTAGCCGAGAACATTCCAAATGCTAAGTAGATATGATAAAAATGTACTAATAATCACATGAACAGGTTTCTTTTTATTTGAGATGTTTTTCTATACAGCTGGAAAGAAAAATGTACGTTCCCCTGGCTTTTGGAGTGACAGCACACTGATTTCTGTGAAAGCATCATCTTTTTTTCACACCACTAAGCCCTTTATGAAGGGACTCATTCTTTACTTACATCCTCTTTAAAATAGTTTAAGAGTCTAAAATTTCTTGCCCTGAAGAAAAACTGTGATCGTTTTACGTAATTTCTTTGCAAGTACTGTTTTTTATTTTTTTTAGTTTGACCTGTATATGACTAATTGATTCAATATGCTTAAATGTTTAAAATTGTTTTGTGCTGCCATCTTAACCAGAACTCCTTGTATCTCAGTGGGATCATTCAGACTAAATAAAGGGCTGAAAAAAAGGTTCATAAAGAGAAAGAAAATCCGATGAATATAAATACTAAAACCTTTGCTCATCAGGGGATGTTATGCTTTCTGTGACCAACAAGATGAAGATGTTTTATAAGCGTACCCCTTGTGCGACAAACACCTCGTAGACGCAACAAATCCCAACCACGGTGATTCCTTGTTCCTTACACAGCGTCGCTACAGCCACGAGCACCACAGTCAATCCAATCGGAGTCCAAACTTTAAAAAAAAAAAAATGAGGAAAAAAACAGTTCAGAAAATTGTGAACAGTTTATTATGAGGTAACATGACATTTTGAGTAACTTCCTTTATTGCAGCATTCAGTTTAGTCGTCCAGTGGTCAGAGAAGACATGACATCAGAGGACTGTTTCTGCTATTTGTCCTGTACCAGATCAATAAGTACAGTCATCAAAATGAATAGTTATTGTTGATTGATTATGCTGACAAATAAAAGTTTTTTTCCCTAGAAATCTTAACCTCCCAGGACCTGAACTGAATTTTTGCAATTCTAAATATGTATCGATTCATACAATCCAAAAAATGTTGTTCTCATATGTGGATGCTGATCATAGAAGATTAGCTAAGTAAAGAAGAGGATTTATGGCATTTATATTCTTTATAACAAAAGGCAGCTCTACTAGATTCCAATTTTTACTTTCATCAGAAACTGATCTATCAGAAATGCAGATCAAGCTCTGTAAGGGTACTCATCTGCCCTTTAAGTCCAATTCTGTTCATTGCTTTTACGGAAGGAATTTCTTGGCACAGCCGAGGTGGTTGGGGGATCCAGTCAGGTGACCTTAGACTGGATTTTGGCTTTTTGCAGCTGATGTGGTCCTGGTGGTATCATCAGTCTGTGATCCTAAACTGGACCAATTTCATGCAGAGGGTGTGAAGTGGCCATGATGGGAGCTGGCATCTCCAGATCCACAATCATGTTAGGGTAGGAGATAGATGAAGTGCTCTCTACAAATGCGGAATTGGGTCCCATCACAAGTGAAGGAGTTTAAGCATCTCGGACTCGGGAATGGGTATCGAGAACTGTTTTTTTGTTTCGGAACCGGTTACGCGGCTGTCATTTTACCCAGACCGATAGGCGCTAGTCCAAACGAATCCACTATTGGTTCCAGTTCCGCCCTCCCACTCGCAAAGGGGCGGTGCACACGTGCTGCTGCTGCGTGAGGCAGAACGTGCAGTGATCTCGAGTTTGTCTTTATTTTACCAAAATCAATGCCAACAACGCATGTTGTCTAAAATGCAATAAAGTATTTTCATGAAAAAATAGAAACACATGCAATTTGTCTAGACGCGTTGCCAAAAACCACGGTATTTAGACTGAAAGATGCACGGTGTTTGAGGAGCACGTTGAATTAGCTCCGACTCCGATGGAACAAGTATGCTAATAAATTACTGCACAAGCGCGCTTGAAAACACATGTGCTCCACATTTTATCATAAAAAAAGTGAAATGAAAGTGCTTTAATTAATATTTTAACTTATTTTTATTTAAAAAAAATTGCACATTTTTTATTGTTGGTTTTTGTTTTATGATGGTGCTGCTTGTAAACTTAAAAACCATGGTAATATTTATTTCTCTGTTTAACTTTGACATTTTTTTTTGTTTTTAATACAGTCCAGTTCAGATTTATTTTGAAGTATCCTATTTTATTTAAACAAGGTTTTAAATAAGGTGTATTGGGGGGAGACAGCAGCACAATACACCTGCTGCTGTCTCCTTCCGCGACCTTCCGGTTCGCGGCCCACAGAGAGCACGTGTAGGGTACTTGGAGAAGACACCTAACCCCCGCTTCTCCCACCATTGGCACAGTCGAAGGGCAGCCTGCTGCAGTCTAAGGTGTGCAGCAAACAAATTTCCCTGCTGAGGGATGAATAGAGTCATTCATTATTATTTTTTTTTTTTTTTATTTAAATATTGTTCTGTTTGTGAGTTCCAACATGATCTGAATTAAAGTTTTTATGTTTATAATACTTATTTATTTGTTTCTAAAAGTATCGAAAAGAGATTTGTTAAAGATTCGGTTCGTTAAGCGGTATCGGTAAGAGGACTAGTATCGATAAATCCTTATCGATATTAGTATCGATAAGGATACTAGTGGGTATACTATCGATACCCACCCATACAGATGGGTATCGATACCCATCCCTACCTACTCAGACTCTTGTTTACAAGTGAGAGTGTGAGATTGAAAGGTGGATTGATACTGCACCTGCAATAATTAGGACGTTGCTATGGTTTGTTGTGGTGAAGGGAGAGCTGAGCCAAAAAGCAAAGCTCTCGACTAACCAGTCGATCAATGTTTCGACCTATAAGTATGATCACCAGCTGTAGGTAATGACCATGTCTGCTGTCATATCATATTTTGTGACTGCAATAAAACAAAATTTTCCTCAAAATAGTAGATCACATCAACTTCAGTCCCTCACATGTAAAAAATAAAACTCAAATAGACTCTGGTTTGCTAGAGGCATCTTTCAGGCTGGATTAACTCATAAAAGGCCATCTTTCAGCGCACTTTGGTAATGATGGTGAATCATGGGTGTCATCTAGAGTGTTGCAAAGTGTCAATCAAATTCTTGTAAAGCAGCCACATCCAACATTTTAATGCAATAATTTGTCATCAAATTATTGCATTACAGCAAAAGGCATTTCAACAACTCAAATATCACTATAAAACAAGACGATTTGTTTGGGTATATTATTTTAAAATCCCTATATAATAAAGAAAAAAAAGGTTGAAATTTTTGCCAAACACACCATTTATGAATAACATTTTATTTTTCCTTTTTTTGTTTTTCAGCGCCATTAAGCTTTACAATAGAATACTCTCATTTTTAGCAATATTAATTTTAAGTTCCATCTTTAAACGCTAAAAATGTCTGCAGGTCAGATGAAAAATGAGCAATGGAGTCAAGGACCCTGGGGATGCTGACTCATAAAGATACTTTTTTTCACACTCATAGCTCAACATTGAGGTCCAAGAAACACAGAAACCCCCTGGCGCTTGTGAAGTAGACCGGACTCACCAATGGATTGGTCTGCGCTTGTTGATTTTGTGTACGCCAAGAACGCAGCCAAGAGGAAAATTGAAGAAAGTAGTTCAGCTCGACCAACCACGCCGGTGACCTGGTGGGACACAGTTGTAGCCATCAGTTTGTATTTATGAAGTTAGAAAGAACAACTTTTTATTAAAACATGTCCAGCATTCATTCGTTAAAGAACAAAGGAAACAAGTCTGCTTGACAGAAAAACTGCTGTGTGTATTTTAATAAGAGATAGATGAACACTTTATCTCCTAAAACACAGAACCTTTGTGGACATGACGTAGATAAAGAGCCTGACCTCGCTACAGCCCTCATTCCATTTGTTAAAACACGGGAATCCAGGTAAATCATTTCAGCAGATGGAAAATGCTCCTTTCATCTGTTAAAGAGCTTTTTTGACAGCAGCAGCGAATGTCATTTATTTAAATGATGACTGCCCTCGTGTGGAAGGGACGCCACTCTCATTTCCAACTTAAAGAGCTACTTTTTAGAAATAGACAAACTCTAAAACCACAAGAGGTCCCAGATGTGGTGTTACAAAGAGACAAATATTGGGTCTGGTGTATGTTGCTTTTCAGACAGCAAACTGGCACCAAAATAGGTTTTTTGCCTTTTCTCAACGAAGGGATTAAAATCAAAATTGAAAGTAACCATGTCATTTGCCCTTGGACTGAAATAAGTCACGACAAAACAGGCTGCTTCGGGTTGCCATGAACATCTAAAAAACAAAAGATGTCTCATTAGTTTATTAAAAGTGACTTGACAGATCGGCAGATGACAATTTGCTGAGTGGCTCAATCACAAAGACCAGAAAACTTGTTTTCTGTCTGTCTGCCTTCCCCCGATGCCACCGCACATACTCGAGATATCTGTAGACACTAAACAATTTGTATTTGTAAGATACTTGGATATTTGGCAAAAAAAAGTCTTAAAAAAAGTTCTGACCAGAATAACATGGGGACACACAAGGATCCTTTGTACACCCTTATCATGAAGGGACCTTTAGTGCTTTGGAACATTACCCAAAAACAAATGATCCGTTCAGTCGGAGATTCCAGACGGCGATAACATGAAGGGCATTTGGTGGACTAATTCTAAGGACTCATTTGTGAGGCAAATTGTTTCCATTCACCAAGTCTAAGAGGGTCTGCATAGATTAGAGGACACCAAGAGGAAGAGAGGAACAGTAGCACTCCACCCCTGACAAGCAGAATGCTCCCGCGCTCCCCAGTCCTCTTCATTCCACTCTGCTCATAACGTGTCTGGTCCTCTGCTCACTTCCACAAAAGAGGAAGAATCAGCTTTGACTGGGAAAGATAATTCTAAAGAATAGTTCTAAAGAAGGCTAAGAAAACTGAGCTTAATTACATTCTATGAGAGTCTAATGTGCCCTTAGCAACAGAACAAGAGAGTTCTCAGTAAGTTAGTTATTGCTTGTGGCTTATAAAAACACAGGTCATAATAAAATGAAATGTGCCGGAGAGGGTTTAATCTCATTTGAAGCACAACATGACAGACTGGATTTATTATTTTAATGGTTATCACACCTTCTATTCAATGGTATACCAACGGCATGACGAAGTTGTGGCTCTTAAGGCACGCAATCTTGTTTCTCATATTAAAAGCAAAAATAAGTGCATCTTGAAATGAGACAGTTGGTGAATTATGCAACTCCCAACAAGCCAACGTAGTGAGCTTGATCCTGTCCTAATGCTGCTCATTGCAGCAACCTTTACACCCTCGGTGCATGCGTGTTGTTGAGCTTCGGGGAATTCCGTCTTTCATTCTTAACCATCCATAGAGAGGGCATACAAAACAATCCCACACTTTTTTGACTTGAGGGCTTTCATATCAGGACAAATATGTAATTGCTAGTTCTCCTCAGGTCATAGTACGAGGAAATCAAAAGACAGTGAGTCCATGGAAAGTTGTTATTGCTGTTCACTTATCTTTGACTCACACCATAGCATTATTTTAAAAGAGAGTGTAGATTAAAGATTGGTTGTGATGTGACAGCACGGTGATCTGTAAAAGTGTATTCTACATATTGTGCAATATTAACAGGGACAAGCCCTGACGATATTGTGAGTCATATTGAATACAGAAATTCAGAAAGGGAATAAATACATGAATGGATAGAAATAATACATGAATAGTGATGGGATGCAGGGTGGATGACTAATCTGTAAAACAGAAAAAGCACAAAAATAAAACCTGCATTATTGTGACATTTGAGTTTAATACTACTATATTGATACTGATTAATATTTTTCAGATTGGGATTAATCAGTTTTGTTTTTTTTTCAATTTCTGGCCCTAATTGTGTGGAGACGGTGGCCGCGTGGTTAGCGCGTTCGCCCGCGGACCGGAAGGTCGCGGGTTTGCGTCCCACGGAGAGCACGTCTAGGGTCCTTGGAGAAGACACCTAACCCCCGCTTCTCCCACCATTGGCGCCGTTGAAGGGCAGCCTGCTGCGGTGTAAGGAGTGCAGCAAACAAATTTCCCCGGTGAGGGATGAATAGAGTAATTCAAAATAAAAAAAAAAAAAAAATATTTTTTAACCTAACTACTAATAGAAAATCCATCTGAAATATGAGTAAAGTAACTTATTTTGTCATGAGTTTGCATAAAGACCTATTTTTTCTATCCTTGTCCTCTTTCATCCAATAAAAGGGGAAAGGGCAATTGGGGACAAAGCCAACACAGAACTTATCAGAGACAAATCTTTTTTCTGTAGATGAAAGACACAAAAAGGCAAGAGATGTTGTGTAAATATAGTAAAATATCAGATTTTTTAAATTTGTATATATAAAAATCATTATGTTATAGACATATCATGACCCAATTTCCTCATGGGGGCCAGATTGAGACCTCTGATGAGCCTGTTTTGGCTCTCGGTTCTCAAGTTTGAAATTTATGTTCTAGATCTTCTTATCAGGACCATCTGTCTAGAGTTGTCTATTTTGTGCTCACTTTGGCACCATCATATATTCTGCAATAAATGCTACACGGCATATTTTTACCAATCAAATGCACACTTACAGCCTCGGTGTGGATGGGGTGCACAGCGAACAGTAATGCTGCCACCAAGCTCGACTTCTTGTCCAAGAACAAGCGGCACACTCGCAGGAAAAGCACACACACGACTGCATGCAGGAGGACATTGAGCAGATGGTAGGAAGCTGCGCTGAGTTCACTGAAGTAGTAGTTCAGCCGGAACGTGAGTACTGTCAGGGGTCTGTAAGATTTATGGCTCCGCTCCTGTTTGGAGACATACCATGCAGTCAGATGCAGGAGAAAACTATCATTCAAACCTCTAGTGCTGATTGAGTTTATTTAGAAAGTTTACCATGACTTACCTCAGCCATGGGTGTTCCCCAAAAGTCATTAAGGAACAGGTTGCGAAGAGGGGTGGAGGGTCGGAGGTCTTTATTGTCCAGGATGGCTGAGACGTCATCAAAGACGAAGCCGCATGATAGACTGTTCCAGTAACATCCCACCACCAGTCCAGTCAGCAGGAAAATCTCCTTCCATGACACGACAGCCATCGCTGAGAAAAGCCTTCATCGATTACTGTCCGGGACACGGAGAAGTGTGTATGAAGCACATTTTTGCAACAAAGAATTTAAGGTTTATTTACAAAGCCCTTTTCAAGACAAACAGAAACAATAAATTCTCAAACCTTTAAATCCTAAAAAATAATAATAATAATAATAAAAATTTTATTTGTAAACGCACTTTATATCTCCAGTGGAGATATCAAAGTGCTGCAATGACCAAAAGAAACAACAAACAGCTAAATTAAATAAAACCACAACACAAAAAACACTAAAAACTTTGCTGAAAAGCCTTTAGAAATAAAAATGTCTTAAGTCTTTTCTTAAAAGCCTCAACGCTCTGTGGAGCCCTGAAGCTCTCGGGAACATCGTTCCAGAGCCGTGGAGCAGTTGCCTGGAAGGCCCTGTCCCCCATAGTGGAGAGTTTGGTCCTTGGTTGGTGCAGGCAGAAGGAGGAGGAGGAGCGCAGGTCTCGGACAGTGGTGTGGAGGGTTAGGAGTTCTTGGAGATAGACAGGTGCAGTGCCGTGTATGCACTGATGGGTGAGGAGGCAGAGCTTGTACTAAATTCTGTATTTAACGGGAAGTCAGTGGAGGGATTTGAGGATGGGAGTGATATGGTTATATTTGCGCCTCCTTATCAGGATCCGGGCAGCACAGTTCTGGATGTGCTGGAGCTTTTGTAAACCCCTGCATGGGATCCCTACAAGGAGGGCATTGCAGTAATCCAGCCTGGAGAAGATGAAAGCGTGAATCAACCTCTCAGCGTCAGGTTTGGAAGGACATGGACTTAGCGTGGCTATATTTTTAAGATGGAGGAAGGAAACCTTGCAGAGATGGTGAATGTGGGAGTCAAAGGTGAGGTTAGAATCCATTTTGACTCCAAGGTTTTTTACAGAGGATGACAGAGGGATGCTGTGACCAAAAATGGAGATACTACCGAGGGAAAGTGACTGGGTTTGGTGAGGCGTGCCGATGAGAATGGCTTCTGTTTTGCTGCTAGAAATAAATAATAATATACTGTATATTATTTATTAATATATATAATAATATATATTATTAATATAATATATAATATAATATTATAATAATAATTAATATAATAATAAATAATCAAACATCCAACCTTATCACAAAATAAATCCAACACACAAATGCACCAATCCTACAGTTTCCATCCAGTGAACATTCACAAACACAGTCTTTCTCCCAACACCAAATCCTACACTAAAAGAAAAAGTTTATACAAAAAAAAAAAAAAAAAATACGAAAGAAAGAAAATGCTATAGACAAAACATTTCTTGTACAATAGTCTTTCCACACAATGAGCGACTCCCTGCTTCCTAGATCAAAGGTCATCACTGTGGGAACAAGCTAGATACGGGCAGTCAGCCCTAAACCGAAATTGGTTGCAGCGAATGGGAACACAGGTTAAGAAAATAAGTTTAGACTACCTTCAATTTTGATAAATCAAGAGTTGGTGTGCATGTGATTTGCTAAAGAAAGACATTTTAATAATATCAAATCTCCACACATTGTGAGATGAAAGCTGAATGAAAGATACTTCATTCAAGTGGTTGACATGAAGTGAATCCTACCAGCAAGTACGAATGAAGCAAAGCTGTGTGTGTGAATACTTTAGAAGACACGGCTTCAATAATCTGGTTGTTTTGAAAATTAACATATAATGTTTGTTTTTTATAATAAAAAAGAACACAATAAGCACTTAAAAAAGGCCCAATAAATGAATTGAATTTATTTTTTTTTGCTTAAAATAAAAATAATAAGTTAAAGATGTTATAAAATTATATTGTATTTAGGACCCCGGAAAGAGTAGCTGCCAACTTAATGACAGCTAATGGGGATCCATGGAAATATACAATAAACAATAAAAGATCTTCATGAATTTATTTTTCACTAAATTTCCCTCTCGGTTGGTTGGACTCGCAGTTAAATATAGATAGGTACAGTAAAATAATTCATATATATAAGATAACTTTTGTTTCCTGTACTGAACAGCAAATTCCTAATTGGGTCACGGGGTTGCCGGAGCGTAACCCAGCTGATTTCGGGCAAAGGCAGGGTACACCCCAAACACATCACCAATCTATCTAACATGCATGTTTTTGGATGGTGGGAGGAAACTGCAGTACCCAGAAAAAAACAATGCATACATAGGGAGAAAATGCAAACTTCACACAGAAATCCTAGCGTTTCAAGCCTTGCTCCCCCTCTGGGACTCAAAAGCCCAACCTGGTTGCTGTGAGGTCACTGTGTTAACCACTGCAGCTCTTATGATAATCTAATAAATATAATTATTGAAATTGAAAGAAAAAAAAAAGTCGATCAGTCCAACATACTGGTTTTGGAATCAAATAACTATTTCAATTGGTTGGAGACAAATCTAGCAGAAGACAGAAAATACTTATGCTGGTCTTAACAATTGTCCAGTATTCAAACAGATGCCAATGCTAGAAGATCTTAAATTCTCCTTTGAGTTTCAATATCTTGATTAAAAAAATTATCTGATATAAACTTTACTGGTAGTTTTATCTTAACAAAACATTAATCTTATAACTGTTTTAAAGTATGAGGATACTTATTAAAACCTTTATGAAATGAAAGTAAGTTTAAACTCCATTTAATTTTTCAGTGCCAACTCCAGAATCCCCACACCAAAAATTAGATGGTTAAAAATATTTCAAGGAATTTGCATCAAACGTTTTATTAAATAATCATACAATCAATTAAAAAAGGATTTGCAACAAACTGTTCATTTAAATGTTTTTCAAACTTGATTTAATATTGTATTACTAGATAATCTTATCAACTTCTTATCATTCATCTTCTCTTTTCAGTATTTCCCCTCATGGTCGTCACAGCAAGTCAGTTTCTTCCATCTAACCCTGTCTCCAGCATCCTCTTAGTCTTCGGTCATACCATCTTCATGTCTTCCTTCACTGTATCCATGAACCTCCTCTTTGGTCTTCCTCTAGACCTCTTTCCTGGTGGTTCCAAACCCAGCATACTTCTGCCTATGTACTCTCTCTCCTCTGCACATGTCCAAGTCATCTCAGTCTGGCCTCTCTGACTTTATTTCCAAAACCTGTAACATGTGCTGTTCCTCTGATATACTCATTCCTGATCCTGCCCATCCTGGTCATTCCCAGAGAGAACCTCAGCAGCTTAATCACAGCTAAAAACATCTCAGTTTCCAGATCAAACAGCATAGCCGGTGTCACCACGGTTTTGTACACTTTTCCTTTCATTTTAGCTGAAATTCTTCTGTCACACATCACACCTGATACTTTTCTCCACCCGTTCCAACCTGCTTGCACACGCTTCTTCACCTCTTTATCACACTGTCCATTGATCCTAAGTATTTAAAATCCTCCACCGTTTTTATTGAATACTAATGTATCATTAATTAGTAAATGGCTGCCTTATTATCTTTTAGATGACAAAAGTAGATGTGGTTACTTTCACATCTTTTGTATCTTATTTGACATTAAGATTTTTAAACATAGGACAGTTGACCTCATTTTCTTACAGCATAAAATATAAATACTGTGGCAAGAAGATCGCATCTATAAAGCAACAGCGATCTTGAAGAGAAACATGAATAAACTTTAAAAAATAAATTTTTATTAGCTCAAATGGCTTTAAATGAAAAGTGAGTGAATGTAACCGGTGATCAAACCACTGACACTACGTGGGAAAATACTGATCTTTTGGATGTTAAACAGCTATGTGACATGCCTTCAACTAAAACAAGATCATTTAAAATGTAAAAATCCACAGGAAATGTGCAGAATTTTAGAAAATTAAACTGGTTTTTGGGAGGAAACAGTAGCAAACAGACAAGCTATTTTTGGTAGCTAATAGCTAGGTAGCTCATCTAATGGCTTCACTCGGGATCAAATAAGAATTTGAATATTTAAATATTCTTTTACCAAGTCTATCCAGGGCAGGCGATAGTGACGGATGAGCTTTTCTATCAAAAAGCAGAAAAGAGGAGACACATTTAAAGTAAACTTGTTTCCATCTATAGTGACTAGCCGCCTAGCAAGACTTCTGATGCTAGTACTTCCGGTTTAGAGGTCACCGCGCAAGTCAAACATTAGCCAAACAAAAAAGAAGCTGGATAAGTAAACTGTGATACATTATTTGAAGGCTTAAAACAAGCACTATTTGCGTTTATAAAACCGTTTTTGCTTACTTTTTTCTAATCATTGATTATTTTCTGTTATTTTCTCATTACGTTGAGAATGATGTGGTCTGTTACCTAGCAGCAGTGACATGAAACAGGATGCTGCTTACTTAGTCTGTTCTGATACCGCTACTCCACATTTATATTTAAAATGTCCTCCTTGTTTCAATTTAAATAGTAAAATATTTTAAGTTTTATGGTGTGCGTAATAAGTAAGGTTGTTTAAGAACGTCTTGGCGACATTAATTAAGGTTTACTAGTAGTATTTTGTTAGATTTGTTAGCTTAAAGTTGTGAAAACACACCGTTTCCAAGATGCAAGCTGGTCTGGTATGGGATAAAGTGTCAAGAATTGACCCACAAACCCTTCCGAACTCTGAAAAAGATGAAGTTGACAAGGTTGTCAGCATGTTTGTCTCGGTAAATGTCCTTTTTATCTTTCAAACAGGCTCAGCAAGATTGTTTTCTGTGTTTGAAATATTAACCTGCATGCTTTGTAACATTAACATACTATCAATTTAGTAACATCTATTTCATAGGTTGATCTTTAAGACTGTAAAAGATAACATTTCTCTCTCAAACTTGATAATGTATGATAAAAATGCCCCCAAAGGAACTTTTCTGTGAGATCACAGTTTTAAATGACTTAATTAATGCATTTGCTTTTTATTTGTAAAGTAATTTCTGTAAAGAAGTTGATTCTTTTAGTGATAACATACATTTACACTCTACTTTCAGCTTTTTCCTTCAGGAGATGGTACAGCTTCCAATTTCCTCCATCTAACCCTATCTTCTGTATCACCTTCTGTCACACTAGACACCTTCATGTTTTCCTTCACCTCCTCTCTGTGCAGGGGTGAGGAGGCCCTCTAAAATCAGTTTAGAGGGCCGGTGTTGTTGGGGAAGTAATAGATTGACCAAACTTGATAAGAAGTTTTTGGTTTAGAGATTCCTTATCTATCTCTAAATCAAATAATTTGGCCACTCTCAACACAGATATCTTAATCTTTCCTTTCATTTTAGATTAAAATCTTCTATTCCGTTCCATTGTCTTACTCTTGTGTTACAGTCCTGCACTGTTCTAACATACTTTTTTATTACTCCATGCTTTCTTATACAATATCCGAGTTTTGCTTTGGGCTTCCTGCCATAACCTCCTTCCAGGTCTAAGAAGAGTCTTTTTTTTTTAGTTTATAAAAAACAATTACCTAAATTTGTTCACCTAACAGATCAGGTTAAGTTCAGTGTTCATAAAGGCATGATTGATCAATTTGTTTGCCTTTTACATGTGAAATAATTTGGCCTCAGATTGTGAAGCCGATGAATCAGCTCTGGATGGTTGCATAAACTCTTTGTTTTAACTGCGCTCTGGAGCAAAATTCCAGAAACTACTACCGTATTTTCACGACCAAAAGACGCACCGTATTAAAAGGGACAGCCCCAGTTCGTGTGCTCTTTATTTAACACACATAAGGCACACCTGATGATAGGGCACGGGTTTTATATACATATTCTCTACCACGTACGTCCGCTTTACAACAACACACACACAAGCGGACAAGTGTACGTGTTTAAAAATAGTTCAGGAGCAAAACTGAGTTTGTTTGATTTTATTTAAATATTAGTTACAGTCTTCATATAGCCATTAACCAAATTCATTCAAGTCTTCATCCTCTGTTTCGGAATCTAGCAGCTGCACTAAATCCAACATAACAAGTTCACTTTCCTCGCTGTCAGAGTCACTTTCTGTACCGTGTGGCTCCTCGGAAATGATGCCAGCTTTTGCGAAAGTTCGGACAACAGTGCCAGCAGACACGTTAACCCAAGCATCTACAATTCACTGGCAAACTGTGGCGTAACTCGCTCGGCGCTGCCTTCCACCCTTCGTGAAGCTGTGGTCTCCTCTGGTCATTCATCGCTCCCACACAGCTTGCAGCCTTACTTTGAAGGCCGGTTCACGCCGATGTCCAGCGATTGGAGTTCCTTTGTCAGACCTCCCGGAATCACAGCAAGCGTAGTGTTCATCTGCTTCACTTGTTTTTTCACGTTGGCAGTGAGATGAGCACACACAGAGTCATAAATCAGAAGCGATGGTGATGTCTGTCTCCTTAAATACCTGCCTCAGCCACTCTTTAATCAGTTCCGCGTCCATCCAGCCCTGTTCATTTGCCTTAATAATGATGCCTGCTGGAAACGTCTCTTTGGGCAAAGTCTTCCTCTCAAAAATCACAACACACATAGGGTGCACTGCACAACCGGGCGCACCGCTCATTTTGAAGAAAGTCTAAGACTTTTATATGCGCCTTATGGTCTGACCTTTAACTTGTTTATTCTATAGGTTATATTTAAAATAATTGAACAAGTATGAAGTATTGCGTAACAAGTCCTGGGGCAGGTCTACACAAGAATAGAAGTGAAGACACGCCCAATTCCTAGCCATTTAAGCATTGTCGCCAGAATTGTCCAATATGATTTGGATTGTTTATGTTCTCTAGTGTTACAAGGAATCTTCCCATGCAGTTTACTTTGTGTAAAAGCACTTCTCTTCCAGCCATAAAAGACATAAACACTTACCCAATCTTGACTTTTCCGTTCCGTCATCTTCCGCTCATCCGGGGCCGGGTCGCAAAGGCAACAGCCTCAGACGGGAAGCCCAGGC
Source organism: Neostethus bicornis (assembly GCA_902685375.1). Lineage (NCBI taxonomy): Eukaryota > Metazoa > Chordata > Actinopteri > Atheriniformes > Phallostethidae > Neostethus > Neostethus bicornis. The sequence goes on along the minus strand of LR738544.1, from coordinate 23,155,297 downwards.
TTCTCTCTCCCCGGCTGCATACTCCAGCTCATCCGGAAGGATCTCGAGTCGTTCCTCGGCCAGCTGTGAGACAGAGTCTCTCCAGCGGGTCGGGGTTCTGCCCTTTGGTCCCCTCCAGGTGGGACGTGCCCGAAACACCTCATCCGCGAGGCGCTCGGGGGGCATCCTGACCACATGCCCGAACCACCCCATCTGGCTCCTCTCGACCTGGAGGAGGAGCGGCTTGACACCGAGGTCCTCCCGGATGGCAGAGCTCCTCATCTGATCTCTGAGTGAGAGCTCAGCCACCCTGTGGAGGAATCTCATGTCGGCCGCTTGTATCGCGATCTTATTCTTTCGGTCACCACCCACAGCTGATGACCATAGGTGACCAATCTGAGGAATCAGACCAATCTGAGGAAAATATTCTGCACATTTAGCACATATATACATATCTATAATATGAATTGTTTGGGTTCCATCTTGTGCTGTTTCCTAACTCTGCTATTATAAGCTAAAATGACTCCACTGTTGGCAGACTTTCAAGTGAAAACATTTTTCCACACAGGCAGAAGAATGGGAAGTGAAGAATAAAGCTCCAGAGGACATTATTCAAGTCCTGCGAGTGTGTCAAGCCCTGCTGAAGGTGTCAGGTTTTATTATTTCTCTGCTCTGATCTTTCCTTCGCACATCTGTTGTCTACCTCACCAGTGTAATGGATTTTCTGTATGAAACACACATGTGACATGACGGCTGGATTGTTTTCCGCCTCTGATGTTGCTGTAATGCCGTTCTGCTGTCTTTCTTTGCCTTGTAGATTAAAGATCGTGAAGTTACTGTAGCTGAAAACTTTATTGATAGCATTGGTATGAAACATGCCAAAACCGGTAAGTTGACATATAATACTAGTAGACGTAAAACTAGTTCTATCTATTGAATTGAATTTAAATTTAGTTTGAGAAGTGACTGTTAATGACAAAAGTCAAAGATACACAATCAGTACAAGTTTAGTTTACATAAACTTCAATAAAGAAAATACAAAGTAAATTATTGAGGTTTGAAATGGAGTGGGGATACATAATAACATTTATTTGAACTCCAGTGTCAAAAGTCTTTTACAATAGAAAAGAAAATATGCTTCCGTTTTTGGAAAAAGTGCAAAATAAATATCTTAAATGTAGGAGCTATCATGTAACACCTGCTTTTACACATATGAATGTCTTTCTGCATCCATTTATTTTACTTCAGAGAAGGAGCTCCTGGCAAAGGTGTCAAAGCTGGAACAAGAAAGCAAAGTAAGGCCAGACCAGGCGTTCGTGTGTTTAATGCTGTTCTGTGTGTATGTAGTATAATAGTACAATAGTTTAATTTTGAACCACTTATACATGGGAAGAACATCGATCGATACTTTTTCTAATGCTAGAATGGGAGATATTTTTTCTTATGTCAGATCCAGAAGATAACAAACAACAACTTAATATCTACACAAATTGTAAAATTAATTGGCTATCAAGATTTTAGGAAATTTATTTTTTTATGTAAATTTGATGTAAAATGACATCATCTTATTATTTAGGTTTGACCAAATAAACTAAACAAACTATTTAATACCTCTACATTTCTAAGTGTAATTTTACGCAACTGTAAAATGGCTTCAGCCAATCAGCAATGCTGATACTGGGCACGAGATTGACCGGAGACAGCACCTAAGAAGATTACCACTAATTCTCCCAGCACTTCAACCCAGTTTACACTGGAGTATTGATTTGTTTTTTAAGTCAGCTTGTGTTGGGAAATTTATATTTCTCAAAGTTTGTTTTGTAAAAGAGAAGGTTTATTGCTTTCTTATTAATTTATTGATAAAAGCTAGCATTTATGTTTGTTCTGTAAACAGGTGAAGGTGAACAAAGCCTGATAAGTCTCGGTGTACGGATAGATTGTGTGTGAGTGTGTATAGTTTGTTTTGTTTTTTTATTTCTGCTCTGTACGTCTAAGCAGTTTGGCACCGGGCCAGATAGCCGCTTCCTTAGAGATGAGATCCGGCAGCTCGAGGCCCAGCTGGATGAAAGAGAGAAGGAATTGACCCAGTTGAAAAAAGAAATGGGAAAGGAAAAGAAAACCAGTGAAGAGGTAAGAGTGTGACACCCTGACATAGTTTAAGTCTAAGGTTTCCAGGCTCTTTGGTTTACCTGTAAGAATCAGTTTTCTTGTGGTTTTTTTTTTCCTGTTGGTGGGCCTCAATAAGCTGATTTAAGTTTGTTTTGACTTAATCATGAGGAAAATAATTCCTCAAGTACAATAGAAAATATGATTACAAATTAAAATTCTTCCATGTATAATCTCCAGATTTGTTAATCCAATTAGTCATTGTTTTGCTATAATCTTCCAGATCACTTAGTGATTAATTCTTTAGGCAAGTGGAAATAAAATCATACTTTAGTCAAATCTTTTGCTTTACTTTTTGCAATTGAATTGTGCACTTTATACTTTGTGCTGTTTTTCTAGCTCTTGGAGAAATTGGAGGAGTTTGAGAATGAGGTGAAGAAATTGAAAAGAGAGGTATGCAACAAAATTTTGACATTGTTTTATTGTAGCATTGCAGCACTCAAATATCCCTTTGGGGATAAAAAAAAAGTATATTCAATTTAATAAAAAGATTCTTTCACTTTTTCTTATTATTTGGTTTTTGCAACTTTCAATTGTCTGTTTTTTCCTCCGTTTGAATATCTACTTTTTTGTTTTATTGTGTAGTTGAAACAAATTAAGAAGAAGGTAAGAAATCTACAAAGTTAAATAAGACTTTAGTTTGTTTTAGTTAACTTAATATAGTGTTTTTTTAATGCGCGTGTACAATAATTGTAATTTTTTAATTAATATCCTTTAGTTGCTTATAGTTAAGCAGCTATCTTGCAGCATTCGAAGAAACATTTTAATTGACCTGATGCCACCTGTAAATCAAATTGATGTCTCTTCCGATCGGCGATCTACAATTAAGTAAACAACAACAAGCTTTTTATGTGCTGGAGCTTTTTTTCATTTTCCTCTCCAACAAAAAAATAATAGTACGATATAAAAGTGAAGAAAAATTATCTAAAAGAGTCAATGATGATTTTACATCACTGACTGTTGGGTTTATCTTTAGCATGTATGTGCTCATTTCATGTCATTTCAGATGAACAAGTTTTTGTGCTTTATTTTGGATAATAATACTTATCTCATACAATGCATGGATAAACTGTACATTTTGTTATCTCAAGAATGCATTTTTTTGTTTTATTTCCATATTTGGCACTATTAACTTTGTGCCTGCCTCCCAGGTACTTGCACATACTGTCAACCACCTTGTTTGAGGCTGCAAATACAGTGCAAAGCACACCAAGTTAGGAAAGCTAGCTCATATTCTTTTTATTTTGGTCCATTTACATAAAAATGTAAATGGACCAAAAATGGTCTCCCTCATGTTTGTGAGGGAGACCAAACATGAGTAGAGCTCGTGCACTTCAACTGTTTCTACTTATGTTAGAATGTTGATGTGGTGGAACACAAAATCCATGTTCAAGAAATACTTAGCGCTTTGGAATTTTTTCTTAAAATGTAAGGCGCATTACAAATAAAATGTATTATTATTATTATTATTGTTATAAATAGAGTCTAAATACTGTATAGGAGAGATAGAAAATTGCTCAAACGTGCATGAATGAAATAGAAAACCAAAAACATGCTAGAAACTCCCCAAACTTTATTTTCCATATAATTCCATTTTTAGTTTTAAATACGAGGACACTTTACCATTGTCAACCAATGAATTTTAATCAGAGAGCTCAGATTCTGGCATCAGGTCAATTTGAGTGCTTAGATTAAGTTTATACCTGAAAATATTGTAGACTCAATTATTGGCTGTAGCAAATTATTTCTTGTTTTAGCTGTTGAACTCCACGTCTCAGAAAATTCCCTTAGTTGTCCCACCTTGACAATATTAATGTATGTGTGAGTCTTTACTTGTCCTGGTGTATTTTCTGCAAATGGGGTTTTCTACAGATAAAGTCGATTTGATGATGTGCTTGGGCTGCCGTCTTTTCAAGGTCTCGCTCAGTTTAAGATATTTCTACTCTGATACTTTAGATTAACTCAAATTTAAGTATATCTAAACTTAATGAATTTTCCAACGTTTGACTTTACTGCTGTGTTTATTGACATAAGACACATTGGTGACTTTATGAAAAATGTTTTCTCAGTTGTTAAAATAAATGTACGCTCTGTCCCAATGTTGAAGTTGTAAAGAGACATCACATTTCAGAGGCTTCTTAAAACAAAAGGAAGATTTTAGCATCTGGTTGTGATCATGTATAGTTTTTATTTCTGCTGTTCTTTTAGAAATGGACTCTGTTTTTTTCGTACTTCATCAGAATGAGCAGCTCCAGCAGGATGTGGATTTTTACCGCGGAGAGCTGGACCAGAGAGAACCTCTCCCATCCAGAGATGAGAGCGCTGAGACTCAAAGAAAACTCAACCTGGCCAATCGGCAGCTTTACCAGTGCCTGGAAGACATTCAGGTTCAAAAGATATCTGTTTTTTTTCTTCATTGCCATTCCTTGTAAACAAACTTGATGCTAATGATTGTGGACGTCATATATTTTTACCATTTTTAATGCCGTTGATATATGGCATGCGTAAAATTTTTAGTGTTTTCATATTGTTCGTGTCAAGCAGCAAGCTGAGGAAGCCAACACACACTTGAAGACACAGAATGAACTAATGCAGAAGAGTCTGGTGGAGTCTGTGAAGGAGATGGAGAAGATGACAGATGAGTACAACAAGATGAAGATCATTGTGGAGCAAACTGACTCTATTATGGACCAGCTCAGGAAAGAGAGAGATCATGCCAAACTTCAAGTAATGACAGCTCACACATCCACCGTTTTTTTTTTTAGCCCACATTCTGACTCTATTTTAAAGCTGCGGGTGGTTTTGGAAATACATTTGTGTGCTGACATGAGTTATTTGACAACATTTGTCATTTCTTTACAAGACTGCAGCAAAGTCCAAAAGGGAATCTCATAAATAATGCTCTGTTGTTAAATCTGTCTGAACATTTTCTTTTCTTTTTCATCACCGGATAATGTAATGCTTGTGTGCAAGGTGCTGAAGTAGACCGTGTGTTCGCTTTGCAGGTCAGAGAGTTAACAGACAAGATTCATAGCATGTCCGAAGAGGATGACCCAATTATGGCTGCAGTCAACGCCAAAGTAGAAGAGTGGAAGGTGGGTGGTAAGCGTTGGAACTGTTAAAAGAGTACTAATATATAGTTTCTATTCGTTTGCCAGATATTCAGAACACCTTTTCCCAGTAAAGCAACAGGGATCATTCTCTAAATCTACAATAATAGTACAGTGTCTTTCAGGGAGACTGGCAGGAATCTCGCAGGGAAACATGGAAAACTTGACTTGCTGTTCAACCATGAAAGCTGAAAGTTTAATAGGCTTTACAAGACCAAACATTTCTCAGAACTCCCTTGGAGTCAAAAGAGACTGCAAAGCTCCCCTGAGACACGTGTAACCACAAATGCTGGCTTCGTATTTGACTTTCCTCTCCTGCTGGATGTGGTAAAGTGCAACGACTAGTAGCTGCACCTAGAAGTTCTGGACAACATGAGTTATTTTCTAACTAGATGCAGAGCTCATCATTCTTTTTTTGGTCAACGGAACAAACAATCTGCAAATTATTTGCCATAAATAAACTACAGTGAATGAATGAGACTGAAAAAGGGTAGTTTCTACTTTTTAATTTGTAGAAAGTTCAGCGGGACTTGTTTTTATTAATGTGATTTTATCTTCACTCATATACAAGAGTGTTAATTTAGACTGAATTAAATCGCCTGGTCAAGAAGCATCCTCAATTTTACCTGCCATAGTGTCCTCTTCATACATGACATGTCATGATTAGTTGTTTTTTTTTTACGCATTTTGTTACATATATTCTGCGGGTCTTTCTAAGTCTGGTGGATACTGTAAAATACATCAGTATATTCTCACTCCAATGTTTCATCCGAGAAAAATTACGCTTTGTTTTTTCTATTACAGTTTTACAGCTCTGTAAATTTAAATTTGTTCAGGTTTTTACAACTTCTTGTCCACAGCTGAACTTCCACTGACTGGCAATTTGATCCCAACAGATTTTACATATTATACTTTATTCCAGTTTTTATGTCTCTCATCTGTGTCATTTTTTATTTTATCGGATGTCTGATGTGTAAAACCGCTCATAACATGGTGCAAATCTGTAGACCAGGCAATAGGAAAAATATTTCTGCTATTGATTTCTAACCTCCTTGTTGAGTTTCTTCATTTTTATTTTTTTTATCATCACAAGTTTCCATTTTAGATGTATATAATCAATTTATTTATTTTTTTGTTATGGCTCAGTATCACAGTAGTTATGTCAAAAGGGTTTTATATGCAGTCGGGACCAGACTAATTGAAGTTGTAGGTGAAAATTATAGAAACCTGAGTAGTTATTAGTTCAGTGAGAAATCCTCTCCAAGGATCCACTGTCTGACTGAGTATAAGACTGTTAATTAAGGATTAGCTCCTCTTTCATAATCTGACAATACATTTTATGTTTTACAGATGTATTGTAAGTGTAAGGAAGTCTAGAGTGAGAGAATAATATGTAAGAATGGTGCAGGGCTAATATGAAAATGATAAAATAGTGTGCTGTAAGTTTGACAGAGGAGTTCAGAGTGGAGAAGGGACTGCATCATTGATCTCCTTTGAATCTTTTCTTCTATCTATGGTTATGAAGTGGCTAAAAAACACGGTTAAATCAAAAGCCCCATGGACCACAATAACTACACGTGTTCCAGTCAGAAACACATAAGGAAAAGTATAAGGTGCGTTGTGCGATAGAAGAGTGTAAGCTAAAATTAAATGGAAAGCTGTAAAAATCAGGTAAGAAATTTAGAGAAAGCCCAAAGAAGCGGATTATGAATGTAGTTAAGGAGAACAAGAAGGTAATTATTGTGAGAGACGAGGGTGAAAAAAATATGAAGAAAAATGACCTCTGAAGTAAAAACCCGAAAGAAGTAGAAGCAGCAAAAAAAGTTGAGGAAAGGATGGATTTACAAAGTTCAAAAGTGATGAGGTTAAAGGCCTAGAGGTCAGAACAGAACATAGTACAAGAGCCAGAATACTGTAAAAACGATAATAAAGAACATTTTAGTCATTTTCTAAGCCCATGCCAAGGATAAAAAAAGCTTTTTTTTTTCAATTCTATCATTGTTGAGTCACAGGCAAAGTTGGTGCATTCTGAAGAGCTAATTCAGCGAACATTCATAGTGACTCCATCTTCTTCTCTAACAGAGAGTTCTTTCTGGAAAGGATGAGGAAATTTCCGTCTATCAGCAGATGATTCGTGAGCTTAGGGAAAAGCTGCGTTCAGCCCAGCTAGACATGGACAAAAGCAACGTCATGGCCCTGCAGCAGGTAGGTCCAAAAAAATAGCAAAGAAATACATCAATTGTCTTTTCTTTCAGTGTACCTCACTTCGGTTTTTTGGTTGTTTGTTATGAGAAGAGCAAGAAATATTTATTATAAAAACTGTCTTGGTAATGAGAGCTTAGAAATAAATTATCATTTAAAAAAAGTATTTTAATTCAATTGTAGTTGATCTTTGATGTTGAGAAAATATCATTTTTTTCTTTAACTTTTTAACTTTAGCATAAAAATTTTGCCTCGTTTGTCACTGACCAAAGGTGTTTCATTTACAACCTCAAAATAATAGTACAAATTTATGTGGGCTATATAAAAAAAGGATTACTGGATGAACTCACTTTGGACCTCACCAGACTTTTTAGATTTGTCACAGGACATGTGGGATTGACACGCTTCTTAATCTAAACCTTGTTCAGTAAGTTTTTGGGGGGCTTCACTCTGCTGGGATAAAAAAGATCTTGGACCATCTCAAAGTAACAAACGTAGTTGCTAGACATTACTATTTCTCTCAAAACGTGTAAATCATCATGAATGATTTCTTAGTACCACCAAAATAAAGTCTACCTTAGGCCTGGATAATACTGATGAAATTAATTGCAATTTTTCTGTCTGATATTGTGATATTGATGCGATATTTGATATTTAGTTCATTTTTTGTTTGCTAATCTTTGCAATAATTGTAAGAAATTCACACAAAAAGTTAAAAAACAACAACAATCAGCCCTTCTAGTTTAAATTATTGAACTAAAAAAAGGTATGAATAAACTTTGTAACTATTCCCAAATGCAGGTAATTATCTTGACATTTTAATAATATTGTTTGGGACTTTTTGCAACTGGCTTATCACAGTGTTAACATCAAAATATTTATTTGTTTATGATAAATTGTGCTGCGCCAATCAAAAAAGACAAATACTTTATTGCTAGATCAGTGTGAAGAACACAATCATCTTGAAAAAAAGGAATGGTTTATTTACAACTTTTATGTGATTTGAACCACTTTAATCAATTTTGCTTTGACTAAAATCCATGTAGCCTGCAAAATTTTATAAAGATAAAGACAATAAATTATTTTATTATATTAACTCATAACTTATCCACATAAACTCAAAAACTTGCAAGATTAAGTATGTACCCTTAAATATGTAATTAATTATGACTTGAAGCAGGGAATTCTCGGCTTAGAGGTGGCTCTCTTCACATGTTTATTTTTCCTCATCTGCATGTCTATAAGTTGTTTTTCTTCACTTTTGCCTTGTTGTTTCTCATCAACCTGTCCTCCCTTCCATCTCTCACGGGGCTGTGGGCCAGGTCATATACGAGCTCTGTGGCGTAAGTTTCATCTGTCATCTGACTCTTATCTTCACTCTGTCCTTGTTTTCATTTAATAAATTATCTTCCTGGTGAAAATGCTGATAGCGAAGTGCTCAGCAGCTGTGTTTAGGATGGCACATAAATTCTAATTATTTCGAAATGTTGGTTCATGCCCCAAAGGCTGTCCAAGAGCGAGATAATCAAATCATGATCCTGAGCGAGCAGGTGGAGCAGTATACGGGGGAGATGGAGAAGCACGCCCAACTTATCAAGGAGATGAAAACATCCACAAACAAAGATAAAGGTGGGTACAGAGGAGGTTTCTTTGTCTTTCATGAGTCTGTCTGGTTAAATTTTATTTAGTTCTAATAGTGAATATTTCTTGTTTTTTGTGTGTGGCCTCGGTGCTAACTTACACTCCACCCTTTTCTGAGATGCTATCAAATCTTTTTAAGACAAAATTGTTTAAACTATTTCTTCCACTAAATCGGAAATAAAATACCACAATCATTTTACACAAAACAAGCTTTTTAGGACCTACTAACCCAAACCTTTGTTAATGAGAAACATATGAAAAACACCATTAAGGAGATGATTTGCTAGTAATTTCCTCAAGTTGTTTCATTGATGATTAGAAGAAGTTAGAAAGGCATTAAAGCTAGCGTCGTGTAGACACACCCCACAAGTGTTTGGCACCCGCTAGAACAGGCTCCCCAAAGAGAGAACAGGTTGGGAAGCATTGTGTAAAAGGTTCATTTAGTAAGCCTCTAAACAACATGATGAGCATTAATCTAAATCAGATGTGTGCTAAACTCAAACATAAATCTCTGTAAAAGAACTGAACCACAGGTTTGCTACAAAGAGAAGGACCCCCATCTCCTATAGTCAACTCCCACACTGCGAGAATAGTTTTAATAACTCAACATTCATGATTCATCGGTAAATCTCTCTTTCGTCCAATCATTCATTGCCCTGTTCTTTCATCCCACTGCAACTTGTTCCCCTTTCTAGTTGTTACTGATGACTTCATGCACTTTCATACCTTGTCCTCAGTCGACCCGGGCTTTCTTTTAATCATATATTTTTTTTCTTGGTAAATAAATCAATTATTAGTGTTATTTAATTAGGGAAAGCCATCTGTTTCACAACCCTTTGTGGTATATGAAACTAGAAGTGTATTTCACACCTATTTCACATCTTCTTTGATACTTCTTCAGAATCAATCTCCCTGTCAATAAGAATTTTATATAGTAATAAATTATGCTGACATTCCAAATCTTTTTTGTCATTCAAACATTACATCTAAGATGTAAAATTGATTGAAATTTTGATGCATTTTGGTCACAACAAAACAGCTTTGATGAACATCACAGGATAAAAAAAATAAAATAAGAAGATTATTGACTTAACATTTGCGCATGTCTTTGTTTTGTGTGTGGTTTCAATTGTGCATTTACCTTTGTTAGAAATGCTACTTTTCTCATTCTGCTTGCTGAAAATGATGTATCATTTTAATTTTATCATTGTTAAATTTTTATTTTAGGATATTTAGGACTACAGAAGAAGCTGGAAGCACTGACGTCCAAGCTGACCACCGCAGAGACCAGAATGAAGGAGGCAGAGCAGGCGGCAAAGATGGCCGAAGCTCATGCTGAGGAAAAAGACAAAGCCCTCATTGATGCTGTAAACCGCTTGAGTCAGTATGAGTCTGTAAGTCTACAAACACCTCTTTATCCTCTGTCGCTACATTGACTCTGCATACTTTTCATCCATATCAAATTAGTTGTCACTTAATTTCTTAGAAACTGAGAGCTTGTGATTTTTTTTCTTCCCACCATTAACCTCTCTATTTAACACAGACGTTTGAATGGTGGTGTCAGTGCAGTGAAATTTCACTAAAACCAAGTAAATCTTGAATTCTAAAAAAGGAACAATGGGCCAAACAACTACAAAATAAAGAAAATGACATAATTGATTCTTTTTGATGGATGAGTGGTGACTCTTGCCTCTTTTGTCAAAGGGAACGTATGGCCTGGAAGAGGCAGTGGCAGAGATTAAAGAGTGCAACTATCAAATTAAAGTGAGAGACCACGAAATTGAGGCCATGACCAAAGAGATCAACCAGCTTGAGCTGAGAATCAATGACCTCATGGATGAAAACGAGGATTTCCGAGAAAGACTTGGTGAGAAATCTTAAAGATATTCATGGTTTGCTTTTTATGTGTATAGTTAGAGTCTAAACAACCACTCTGGTTTATAACCATGTTAATCAGGTCTAGAACCAAAACAGGAAGTGGATCTGACAGAATTCAGGCGTGCCAAAGAGCTCCGGCAACGTCAGTACAAGGCAGAAAACCAAGTACTGTCTAAAGAGGTACAACTTTGTGGAAAAGTTCAAAGACTTACTTTTCTAATGACTCAGCTGATTCTGGTTTAGTTCATTTGTTGCTTTATTTCCAGATAGAACGGCTGGAAGAGGAGCGACTGGAGTTAAAGAAACAAATCCGACGTATGGTAAAGGAAAGAGGTGAATTATATTCTCGAACGTGAATACCGTTTTACTCCTTTGTCCATCAGTGTTTGTGGACGTAGCCTCATGTTTCACAGAAATGACGTAGTGGTCTTCTCATTATTATTTTAATTAATCATCAGGACATTATAGTCAAATCCAGAGACCTAAATTACACAAATGTTCCCCTTTTTCTCCTCAACATAAATCTGAACCTTAAAAGGAAAGTTATAAATTTGTTTTGGTCTCAATTGTTCCATACTAAAATTTACATTATTGCTTTTCTTAAATCAGTCAGAACCAGTGATACATTCTTTTTTTTTTTTTTAGAAATAAGTCTTGATGTGATATAATGAGCATCACTTTTCTCTGTGTTCAGTTTAAAGTCATATATTTTGACAAAAGAGTAAAAAAAAGTCAACTTTATTTTTACTAAAAGAGTACAATCACTTATTAGAGGGCATATTATGCTTTCATGAGGTAAAACATTTTTATCTCAAAGCTTATATAGTAGGTAAACATATTACCTTCTGTTTGCTCAGTATTACATTTATTTAGCTTCACTTCAGTTTTTAAGCACTGTGAATTCCACAACCTTTTTGCTCCTCACTTCTTTCTGCGCCCTTACTTAGCGTAAAAAAGTACGTTCACTACTGCTACTGCTTACGATAGAATGTGGGCGTGGTGGGGAACATCACCACGAACAACTTGTTTTTTCAATAGAATCTGAATGCTAGAGTTAAAAAATTGCTCAAATGTTATGATCAAATTAGACAACAACTTCTGTTTTTTGATGTTGTACTTACAATCAAATATTATAGAAACCTCCTAAAAAATTAATTTTGCACATAACCCCCGTTTTAAAACTATTTGATTCACAAGCATTCCTAAAGAATCTATCCTTTTTTCTGCTATTGCTGCTTTTGTTTTATTATTAATCAAACCCTATTTCGTTTAGCCTGAACCTGGACTATTGGTGATCTAAATATATTACAAGTTCCAGTTTTCTTTAGCAGCTGGTTTTAAATACAAAGAACATATATAGCAGTATGTTTAATGGCTAAAAATCTCACACCTTAAAAAGCTTTTTACTATCCCGTTTGAGTCAGTAAAATAGCAATTTCTTTTTTTAATTGTTTAAATTTGGTTTGTAATAATTTATTTGATATAATTTGTCATATAAAATGTGAGATATGTTTGCAGGCCTACCACAATCAAGCTTTCAGTCGGAGGATGATACCTGGCAAAGCAGAACAGAGCAGGTATCACAGAGAGAAGAGTTTAGACTGAAGGTAAAAATCACTGATTTATCTCTTTATTCTTCATTGAAAATACCATTACTGCCAAAAATGTCTTTTTAGTTAGAAAAACAGACAGACACACAATTGGTTTATTGAAGTACTCACACAACCCCAATTAATTTGCTCTTCAACTGGTACAACAGCAAATACACATGCATCGTTACAATCATTTTTGAAAGTTTCTTGCAACTTTTTTTTTAAAACCCTTGATTAACACTAAGTGTTAATCAAGGGTTAACACTAACAGCTAAATTTGCAATCCAAATTTAGCTGTTATTTACTAGTTTTTAGCTGTTCAGAACATATCCTGTACAGTTGAAGAGTTTTTTAATCGCTATGTATAGTTTTGTGAAGTATTTTATTGTTTTGTTTTCGTTTTATTAGCTAAGGATATGAATTTGGTTAATCAGGCAACTGAAACTCTAGTTATTTTTTTTTTTATTATTCTTTAAAAACTTAGAAGAGTTATATAAATTTGTTATCCGTTTTGTCATCGTTTTTACTTTTTTAGTAGTATTTTTGCAATAGCTATGGTCGTTTTGCCTAACCAGACGACCAGCTCAGACTGGCATTTTTTGAATTTTGAAAGTTTTTGTAGCATGTTCCAGCCATTGCTGTTACATACTTACTTTAGGTTAAATTTATTTACTTTTTTTTTCTTTTGATCCTTTATTTATTATGTATTTATTTTCATAGCTGTTTAGATGTTGTACTCCTCAGTGAAACATCTAAACGCTAACCATCCAAATGATTGGGCAATGGACAGAATGGCCCAGAAAATCACAGAGGTTGTGTCAGGAAGGGCATCCGACGTAAAACTTTGCCAAATTAAAATATGCAAGACAGTTCAAGAAATACCATACCGGATCGGTCGTGGCCCGGGTTAACAACGACCGCCATCGGTGCTGTTGACCAACAGGGTGCCGGTGGAAATTGGACTACTGGTGGTCAAAGAAGAAGAGGTCAAAGAAGAAGAGGCGGAAGACGCGTACATCGGCAGAGAGAGAAGAGAAACCTCAAGAGTCTAGGACTTAGGGTAGGAACTTTGAATGTTGGTACTATGACGGGTAAAGGTAGAGAGTTAGTTGACATGATGGAGAGAAGAAAAGTAGATATCCTGTGTGTCCAGGAGACTAGATGGAAAGGCAGCAAGGCTAGAAGTCTGGGAGCGGGGTTTAAGTTGTTCTATCACGGTGTAGATAGGAAGAGGAATGGTGTAGGAGTTATAGTGAAGGAAGAATTAGTTGGGAATGTTCTGGAGGTAAAAAGAAGGTCAGACAGGGTGATGAGCCTCAAGCTAGAAATTGAAGGGGTAATGTTCAACGTTGTTTGTGGGTATGCGCCACAGGTAGGATGTGAGGTCGAGGAGAAAGAGAAATTTTGGTCAGACCTTGATGAGGCAATCCAGAGCATCCCTAGAAGTGAGAGAGTTGTTATTGGAGCAGACTTCAATGGCCACGTTGGTGCAGGAAACAGAGATGATGAGGAGGTGATGGGCAGGTTTGGTATCCAGAACAGGAATGCAGAAGGTCAGATGGTGATCGACTTTGCGAAAAGAATGGAATTGGCTGTAGTGAATACTTTCTTCAAGAAAAGGCTGGAACACAGGGTGACTTATAAGAGTGGAGGAAGGAGTACTCAGGTAGATTACATTTTGTGTAGGCGGTGTAATCTGAAAGAGATCAGTGACTGCAAAGTTGTAGCAGGAGACAGTGTAGCCAAACAGCACAAGATGGTCGTGTGTAAGATGACCATAGCAGTGAGGAAGTCTAAGAAGATGAAGGGAGTGCAGAGGACTAAATGGTGGAAACTGAAAAAGGAAGACTGCTGCTTGAACTTTATAACGGAGTTGAGACAGGCTCTTGGTGGGCAGGAGAAGCTTCCAGATGACTGGACAACTACAGCTAATGTGATCAGGGAGACAGGCAAGAGAGTACTTGGTGTGTCATCTGGAAGGAAGATAGATAAAGAGACTTGGTGGTGGAATGAGGAGGTGCAGGATATTATCAAAAGAAAGAGGCTGGCTAAGAAGAAGTGGGACACTGAGAGGACTGAGGAGAGTAGGCAAGAGTACAGGGAGATACAGCATAAGGTTAAAGTAGAGGTGGCAAAGGCAAAACAAGCAGCCTTCGACGACTTGTATGCTAAGCTGAACAGCAAGGAGGGAGAGATGGACCTATACAGGTTGGCAAGACAGAGAGACAAAGATGGGAAGGATGTGCAGCAAGTTAGGGTGATTAAAGACAGGAATGGATGTCTCTTGACAGATGCCAGTAATGTGATGGGAAGATGGAAAGAGTACTTTGAAGAGTTGATGAATGAAGAAAATGAAAGAGAACAAAGAGTAGAAAACGTTACCAAAGTGGACCGGAAAGTGGCTAGGATCAGTAAGGTAGAAATAAAGAGGGCACTGAAGAGGATGCAGAGTGGAAAGGCTCTCGGCCCTGACGGAATCCCTATAGAAGTATGGAAGTGTTTAGGCGAGGTGGCAGTAGAGTTTCTGACTGGGCTGTTTAACAGAATATTAGAAAGTGAGAAGATGCCTGATGAATGGAGAAGAAGTGTGCTAGTTCCTGTTTTTAAGAACAAGGGAGATGTGCAGAGTTGTGGTAACTACAGAGGAATTAAACTGATCAGTCATACGATGAAGTTATGGGAAAAAGTTGTCGAAGCTAGGCTAAGGTCTGAAGTAAGAATTTGTGAGCAGCAGTATGGTTTTATGCCTAAAAAGAGCACTACAGATGCAGTATTTGCCTTGAGGATGCTGATAGAGAAGTACAGGGAAGGTCAGAGAGAGCTGCACTGTGTCTTTGTAGATCTTGAGAAAGCGTATGACAGGGTACCTAGAGAAGAACTATGGTACTGTATGAGGAAGTCTGGTGTGACAGAGAAGTATGTTAGAGCGGTTCAGGACATGTATGAGGGCTGTAAGACAGTGGTGAGGTGTGCTGTAGGTGAGACAGAGGAGTTCAGTGTGGGGGTGGGACTGCACCAAGGATCTGCTCTGAGTCCTTTGCTGTTTGCT
The DNA here is from genome assembly GCA_902685375.1 of Neostethus bicornis. Taxonomy (NCBI): domain Eukaryota; kingdom Metazoa; phylum Chordata; class Actinopteri; order Atheriniformes; family Phallostethidae; genus Neostethus; species Neostethus bicornis. Next base: position 23,139,680 of record LR738544.1, on the reverse strand, counting down.
ACGGTGAAGGATAGGCTGACAGACGAGGTCAGACAGGAATCTCCATGGACAATGATGTTTGCAGATGACATTGTGATCTGTAGTGAGAGGAGGGAAGAGGTGGAGGAAAAGCTGGAGAGGTGGAGGTTTGCACTAGAAAGAAGAGGAATGAAGATTAGTCAGAGTAAGACAGAGTACATGTGTGTGAATGAGAGGGATCCAAATGGAAAAGTGAGGTTACAGGGAGAAGAGATAAACAAGGTGGAAGATTTTAAGTACTTGGGATCAACAGTCCAGAGCAACGGAGAGTGTGGAAAAGAGGTGAAGAAGCGTGTTCAAGCAGGCTGGAACGGGTGGAGAAAAGTATCAGGTGTGATGTGTGACAGAAGAGTTTCAGCTAAAATGAAAGGAAAAGTGTACAAAACCGTGGTGAGACCCGCCATGCTGTTTGGTCTAGAGACAGTGCCACTGAGGAAAAGACAGGAAGCAGAGATGGAGGTAGCAGAAATGAAGATGCTGAGGATCTCTCTGGGAGTGACCAGGATGGACAGGATCAGAAATGAGTATATCAGAGGAACAGCACATGTTAGAGGTTTTGGAGATAAAGTCCGGGAGGCCAGACTGAGATGGTTTGGACATGTACAGAGGAGAGAGACTGAGTACATCGGCAGAAGGATGCTGGATTTGGAACCACCAGGAAAGAGGGCTAGAGGAAGACCAAAGAGGAGGTTCATGGATACAGTGAAGGAAGACATGAAGATAGTTGGCGTGACCGAAGAGGATGCAGCAGATAGGGTTAGATGGAAGAAACTGACTTGCTGTGGCGACCCCTGAAGGGAAATGCCGAAAGGAGAAGAAGAAGATTAACACTAAGTGAAACTGTAGAAGAAAAATAATGTCTAGCTTCTGTACCAAGTTCAATGTCACGCTAAATAACACTGGTCCAGGCTAAATAAAACACTGGTCCTTCTGTGTGGAGTTTTCATGTTCTCCCCCATGTATGCGTGAGTTTTCTCTGGGTACTCTGGTGTCCTCCCACCCTCAAAAAACATGCATGTTTGGTTGATTGGCCGCTAAGAAACTGCCCCTGGGAATGAGTTTGTGTGTGGAAGTTTATGACTGTGTGGCCCTGCAACAGACTGGCCTGTTTGGGAGTACTGTGCCTCTTGACTGAAATCAGCCAAGATAGGCTCCGGCACCCCATCGTGACCCTATTAGGCATAAGCGGTTCAGAAGATGAAACTTAAGTCCGCTGGCACCTTTCACAGCTGGTTATAGATATACCCTAAATAGTCAGTCTGTTGCTTGACCCCATAGAAAGACAGACAACCATTCATACACACTCATTCTGAGAGGCAATTGCCCCACTCATTGCTCACTCCACAACTTTTTTGCTTTCTGGCCAGTGCTTACTTCCTAACCTACTGCACCATAGTGCAGCTGATGATTATACGATTGTTCCGTTCCATCGTCTTCCGCTCATCCGTGGCCGGGTCGCGGGGCAACAGCCTCAGATGGGAAGCCCACGTTTCTCTTAACCCAGCTGCATCCTCCAGCTCACCCGGAAAGAATATAGTTGAAAATGTGAGACTTTATTACCGTATATATTTGGAGAGCAAATATATACGTGTTTCTTCCCTAATCTTCAACAGGATTCCTATTGATAGATGGATTTGATTTGCCATTTGCAGTAAAACCACATTGGAAAACAAAATTGCACAGTGACTGACTGCACAGTGCAACAAACATGGTCACAAACAATACACATAAAAAAAATAATTAACAACAACAACACAACCTAAAAATACACAAAATAAATAAGTAAAGTACCTGAAAACTTTCAAACACAGAAATAATGTCGCATAATGTCAGTGACTCGTTAAAGGAGAAGGAGAATTGTCAGCACATCCACATTTAAACTACAACCGGATTCCAAAAAAGTTGGGACACTTTAGAAATTGTGAATAAAAACTGAATGCAATGATGTGGAGGTGCCAACTTCTAATATTTTATTCAGAATACAACATAAATCACAGGTCAATAGTTTAAACTGAGAAATTGTATGATATTAAGGAAAAATATGCTCATTCAAAATTTCATGGTGTCAACAAATCCCAAAAAAGTTGGGACAAGAACCTATTAGAGGCTGGAAAAAGTCATTTGAGCATACAACAAACACCTGGAAGACCAATCAGCACTAATCAGGTCAATTGGCAATATGATGGGTATAAAAAGTGCTTCTCAGATTGGCAGTGTCTCTCAGAAGCCAAGATGGGTAGAGGATCACCAACTCCCACAATGTTGCGTAAAAAGATAGTGGAACAGTATCAGAGAGGTGTTACCCAGCGAAAAATTGCAAAGAGTTTGCAGTTGTCATCATCAACTGTGAATAATATCATCAGAAGATTCAGAGAATCTGGAAAAATCTCTGTGCGTAAAGGTCAAGGCCGGAGAACCATACTGAATGCCCGTGATCTCCGGGCCCTTAAACGACACTGCATCAAAAACAGGAGTGCTACTGTGAAGGAAATCACAGCATGGGCTCAGGAGTACTTCCAGAAACCATTGTCAGTGAACACAATCCACCGTGCCATCCGCCGTTGCCAGCTGAAACTCTATTCTGCAAAGAAGAAGCCATTTCTAACAAAGATCCACAAGCGAAGACGTTTTCACTGGGCCAGGAGTCATTTAAAATGGAGTGTGGCAAAATGGAAGACTGTTCTGTGGTCAGACGAATCACGTTTTGAGGTTCTTTTTGGAAATCTGGGGCGCCATGTCATCAGGACCAAAGAGGACAGTGACAACCCAAGTTGCTATCAACGCTCTGTTCAGAAGCCTGCATCTCTGATGGTATGGGGTTGCATGAATGCGTGTGGCATGGGCAGCTTGCACATCTGGAAAGGCACCATCAATGCAGAAAAATATATTCAGGTTCTAGAGCAACATATGCTCCCATCCAAACGTCGTCTCTTTCATGGAAGACCCTGCATTTTTCAACAAGATAATGCCAGACCACATTCTGCATCAATCACAACATCATGGCTGCGTGGGAGAAGGATTCGGGTACTGACCTGGCCAGCCAACAGTCCAGATCTTTCACCTATAGAAAACATTTGGCGCATCATTAAGAGGAAGGTCAGACAAAGAAGACCCAAGACGATTGAACACTTAGAGGCCTGTATTAGACAAGAATGGGAGAACATTCCTATGTCTACACTTGAGAAGCTGGTCTCCTCAATGCCCAGACGTCTGTTGAGTGTTCTAAGAAGAAGGGGGGGTGTCACACAGTGGTGAAAATGGCCTTGTCCCAACTTTTTTGGGATTTGTTGACACCATGAAATTTTGAATGAGTATATTTTTCCTTAATATCATACAATTTCTCAGTTTAAACTATTGACCTGTGATTTATGTTGTATTCTGAATAAAATATTAGAAGTTGGCACCTCCACATCATTGCATTCAGTTTTTATTCACAATTTCAAAAGTGTCCCAACTTTTTCGGAATCCGGTTTGTAAAAACTCATAGCAAGTAGATCATTTAGCAAAACAAGGTGCATATGCACACATATCACTGCAACAAAAATGGTCAAACAAAAGAAAAGATAGACTTCTGAATAGCAAGACCAAAGTTTTGATTTTATTCCAACAGAAATGTTTTGGAAAAATCTAAAGTGTACAGTTCACGTGAGGGTACCCACACATGAGGTTCATCACGGCTTTCTGGCGCAATTACATTCCTATCAGCAGGTTTATATGATTTTCCAACCTGCGTATAAAACCATTTAAAAGATCAAAAGTTTCCTTTTTTTCCTCAAACAATATTTAAAATTGCAGCTTTCCACCTTGTTGGGTTTTATTTCTTTTATTGAGGTTGTTAAATTGCGTGTTTAGAGTTAACGATGCAAACATTTCCTCCCAAATTGTAAACAAAAAGAAAGGTAGAACTACATAAATTATGCATTAAAACATTATATTTTTGTGTTGTAATGTAACAATGACATAATTGCTTTTGAGAAATAAAGCTGAAAAAGAGAAATTTAAGCTAAAATAAGGCAGAAGTGAGCAATTGTGAGAACCCGTATGGTTTTTAAGAAACTAAAGATGCAATATTTGCTTTGAGAATGATAATAGAAAAGTACAAGAAAGGTCAGAGAGAGCTGCATTATGTCTCTAGATTTAGAGAAAGCTTATGACAGGGACATAGTGAGGAATGAAGGTTAGCTGCAGTAGTACATGTGTGTGAATGAAAGGGACCCTAATGGAAGAATGACATGAAAGAATGAGACATTAAAGGTTAAGGATTTCCAGTACTTAGGATCAATATTCTAGTGTAATGCAGTGTGTGGAAAAGAGATGAAGAAGCATGTGCAGGCCGGCTGGTTTGGGTGGAGAAATGGGTCCAATGTCATGTGTGATAGAAGAGTTTCAGCTGAAATGAGAGGAAACGTGTATAAAAATGGGGAGAGATCAATAGTGAAGGAGGAAATGAAGATAGTTGGCATGAGAGAAGAGCATGCAGAAGACAGGATTAGATAGAGGAGACTGACTTCCTGTACCGGAAAGTTAAAAAAGTCAGTAAGAACTATTGAAATGATCTCTAAAAGTACAGTCTCGACACAACTGGTTTTTACTTGCCCTTGGCAAAGTTGAGCCGTAACAACTTGTTACGGCTTTATTATATTAAAAACGTAACAAAAAGAATGGAAAAGGTTTAAGAACATCCCCATCAATATATTCAATTTCATTTGTACGCCATAACTCTCAATTTTTTTTCAATTGTTTCACACATCTTTTTGTTACAGAATGAGTATCTTGAAAAACAACTACGGACTAAAGAGAGAGAGTTTGAAAGTCAGAAGATTGAGTTTAATATCAAATGTAAGTACGAAATGCAGTAAATGCAACTGAAATTTAACACTAAATGTATTTTCTGTAGTTCCGCATTGTAACAGTCTTTTTAAACTCAATTGTTTATGACATTTCACATTGTAGAGACTAATTCTTTATTGTTACCCACTCCTCTTGTGATTTATACAGTGGAAGAACTGTCAAAAGTAAAGAAAGATCTCGAGTCTGCTCTGAGAGACGTCCTTCAAGCTATGAGAATTAATCAAGATGCTGCGTCATTTGGGGATACTTTGAAAAATGTTGCAAATGTAAGTATTTGTCATACCACAATGGTTTGAAATAGTCTCATTTTCCTCTTGTCATGACCAATCAACTAAAAATTATTTCTACTGGTTAACCTAAGTTGACCAAACCAAAAATAAACAAAACTAAAAGGTGAAATATAAACTAACCAATAAAGGGGTTTTAGAAGTCCAGGAAAATTGGTAAAATTGAAACTAAAAACCTAAAAGTGAGGTTGCAGCCCTAGATTCAGGAAGACAAACTGTTCAAAAAAGCTAACCAAGCAAACTTGAAACCTCCAACATTTAAATCAAAACTACGGAGAAGTTACAGCCATCATTATTTTACTTAAAATAATACAATCTAGGTTTGAAAGTTCCAAAAATGAGGATCTGGGAGGTGTAAAAAAAAAACCCATTGAGGAAAACTGCTTTTCTTAAAGCCAAACGGTAAAACAGGTAAAAACAATCTTGAACTGTGGTTTATAATCTAAATTTGATTTACATCCAGCTTATATGACTTTGTGACGTCATTACTCAATTGGCCATCAATGATTACGGGTGATTGCGCTTGTTTTGCGTTTGAGCACAATGTTTGGAATTAATTTAGTTTGCAAGTGAAATATGTTTTGAATTTGAAAAAAAAAAAAAAAATCTAATTTCACTTTTGGAAAAAAAAAACGAGATTCTGTTGATATGCACCTGAAACTCAACAAGGTAATCACCTCTAATCTAGAGGCGGTAGATGAAAGAAAAATCAAAATAGGCTTAAACTTGAACCTTGAGTGATTCCAAAGTTCATATGTGATTTAAGTGAGAAGTACTGGTTTCAGACAGAAACACTCAGACAGAAGCAAAGTTGTTGTTTGATGGCAGTGCCTTCATTACTGAGCACTAATAGTTCTTGTTGAGTCAGAACAATAAATGATGCAGGAATTTTGGTCAACCAAAATACAATATCCTAACAATACCCTAACCCTACTTTACAGCAAAATCATGGTCCATTGTATTAAACAATTAACATTAAAAGCCTTCAAATTCTTACACATTAATTATCCTATATCTTAAAAGATCAGAGATTGTGCTTACGTCTGTATTTATATTTTGTTTACAATTAATTTATTCAATATTCCGATGCAGAAATAACATTTATTTGGTCATTAGAAAATATAGTCAAACATCATTCAACTTGGATATGTTCTTTGTTTTTTAATTCAACATGCATGTTTTATAGTTGAGACTTTCAAACAGGTCCTACCTACAATATCATGTAAAAAGAAATCCGATATTGTTTTGCAGTGTACCGTATTTTCCGCACTATAAGATGCACTGCATTAAAAGGCGCACCTTCAATAAATGACATTTTTAAAAACTTTTTCCATATATAAGGCGCACCGCATCATAAGGCGCTACAGCAAAGGCTGTTCAACTTTGTCCTCTAACTGTGGCCATCTCGCTTTGTTCCCGCGAAAACTCTGTTTAGTCTTGTTTACTTGGCGCAGTGCATCCTCTTGCTTCCTCCACTTCCTCACCATTGATTCATTGATGTTAAACTCTCTCGCTGCGGCTCTATTCCCGTGTTCTACTGCGTGACCGATCGCCTTGAGTTTAAACTCTGTGGTGTAGCAGTGTCTCTTGGTAGGAGCTATTTTCGGGTCTCTACACAAACACACAAATGGAAATGAGACGCCCTTTCATATATCCCAGCATGCACCGCGCACTACTTCTTCTACGGGGGAAATGGAGTCGGCGGCTGCTTACCGCAGTTGCGACACCTGTTGTAGCTCAATATTAATCCGTTTATAAGGCGCTCCAGGTTAAAAGGCGTATTGTGGACTTTAGGAAAAATTGAAGGTTTTTAGGTGCGCCTCATAGTGCGGAAAATACGGTACATAAAAAAAACATCATTAAAAGTTCTTTAAAATAAAGACATTTTTTGTTGCGGTTTATTGTTTTTGTAGTAGGAAACCTCAAAGTCTGACAGAAAACTCACTGCAATGTTGATGTGGTTTGTTATTTTCCACCAAGACACTGGGCTTACATGACTTTGAATCTGGTCGCTTTAGTACTAATTTCATAAAACCCCCACTAAGTCCCTTAGTTTTATCCTGTCTACTTACCATGTAAATAATGTCACATAAAAGGTCAAATGTTTACTTATGAGAAAGCATTTCATATGTTTTTGTAGAAAAGAAGAACCTCTAAGCTTTTTCTTCTCTGTATTTCACTGTGTTGTTTGTGTGTTTATGTTCATGTTCAAGTCGAGACAATTTGGACTCATGGTCGAAGATCTGACAAATTTCAAGAAGGTTTCTGGGAAGTTCTAAACTTAACTCTCATCATCCTTCAAAACGTTTTGCTTGTTTGTTTTATTACCTAGAAACAAACCATCATCACATACTTTCTTTCACTTCTGTGGTTTTTTTCCTAATACATTACATATTTTATTAAGTTGCAGATGTGCATTTAGTCTGATTGAAATAGACAGTTGCGGTTCAAACCCAAATGGGCTGCAATATATCATGCGGTGCACTGTGTAATTTTGTTTTTATTCTCAAATTCCCCAAAAAATTATGTCTACATCGTCCCAATTTTTTTTGTAGTTATTTTTTTAAAGGCTGTGTGCAAAAATAACAGGCATGTAAGTTAGTCAGTGTCTTCCAAAGTTGGTTGTGACCACTCTTGAAGTTTTTAAAGTCCTCTTGCTCCAAAACACTCAAATTAAATCAATCTAACAGGTCCTGAGCTAAAGCAGATCAGCTCATTTATTTGAGTAAAGTAAGTTAGGTCAGGGTATTTGGGTGGTTTTTGAGAAGTGAAGCAGGGCAATCCAACTTCTTTTGTCGATATTAAAAGTTTGCCTGATGAAGCAGACGCTTTAACCAATTGCCTTGAAAGCATCCAAACAGTCAATGTCAGAGCATAAAAACAAATCTTTCCAAAAATCCTATCGGAAGCAAAGCAAATCATGACTCTCCTCTGAAAAACTCCAACTCTAAACCGGCCCAGACGAACACTTAATTTTGAAATTTGGTTTCTGATTGACTAGAACTTTTTCCAAACTTTACTCTCGAATGATCACTTAGTTCTTGGTACCTGACCATGTTATTTATGAAATTGAGCATAGGCATTAAGCAACGCCAACCTGGCTAACTAAAACCATCAGGCTGCTTTCTATGGATAACAAGAACTTTGATTCAGCGTTCACATGTTTGATATTAGAACTTAAAAACACATCTGGAACATCTACACAACTTTACAACAGTGGCAGAGAACTTCTCTCTTTGCCCCCCTCCTGCAAGGATTCAGCTCAACAAGTTTGCTTTGTTGCTCTGCTCCAACACACCTTGGCTCAATAAAAAAGAACCAACAGACTTTAAAGTTTTGCAAAATTGCCAATTACTTTGGGCTCAGGTGTGGTGTGAGATTAGGGCCAAGCCTCCCCACCACGTTTTCACTGCTTATCAGCAACCTTAAGTTGATAGCAGGGATTTTGCTAAACTATCTTTTTACCACCACACATGCAAATAATAAAAGAAAAGTTGATCAAGCATGTCAGAAATGGGGGTTTAAAAGAGAAATTGAAGATTACTTTGATGTTCAGAAGTTCCTGAATCTTTTGGCACCATGAATGAGGACCCTGTGAAACTTTAAAAGATCTGTTTTTTAGTCTCACAGAGAGCGTCTGTAATTTATCATATATTTTTAGTGTGTTTATAGTAGTTTTTACTCATTCTTTTGCTTGTCACAGATCATAGACATGAGTAGTCTAGGTGGGCAACCTGGAACTGACCTGAGGTCCCAGATTCATCAGCTGGTGGGAAGAAATGAAGAACTCAGGCGCGAACTGAAATCAGCTCGTGAGGAGGCAACCAGCAGCTTCAGTCAGCTTGTCGGAGCCAAAGAAAAGGTACATTAATATAAGTTAAGATGAAAAGATACACAGATGGACAAGTACCAACACACAGTTGTTTTGCTTTAATATACATTTTTCTTTTGTTTTCCTTTTGACTAGAAAGCGAAGCAGTGGGAGCTCGCAGACCGTTATGAAAGTTTAGCTTTTTGATGAAATGTTTTTGTAGTTTCTCTTTTGTAATTTATTAGAAACATTTCTTTAACTTTGAATATATTGAACAAATATTCACACAAAAAAAAAAAAACAAAGTTGAGTCAAACTATTGATCAGGGACTGTGAGGAATAACTTAAATTTTTTAAATGTTTGCTTAATTTTGAGCCACCAACTAATTATATTAATACGATAAATGACAATGTAATGGTAATAATAGAAATAAAAAGAGAAAAAAAGATAATTGTTTTTTATTATATTTATTTATATATATATATATATATATATATATATATATATATATATATATGGGAGACGGTGGATCAGCGCTAGAGCGCTTGTCCGCAAACCGGAAGGTCACGGGTTCGATTCCCACAGAGACCACCATCTAGGGTCCTTGGAGAAGACACCTAACCCCCGCTTCTCCCACCATTGGCGCTGTTGAAGGGCAGCCTGCTGCGGTGTAAGGAGTGCAGCACACAAATTTCCCCGGTGAGGGATGAATAGAGTAATTCATTTATTTATTTATTTATTTATTTATGCCTAAAAAAGTCAATTTTGTACATGTGGATACATGTGTTGTTCTACATAAGGAAATCTTTAAAAAAAGCCATTTTTAATTGTACTTCTACAAGTATGATAGTTTATAAAACAGATTAGATTTGTATTTTTCCTCTATAATTCACTGACATAAAAAAAACAACATTTTTCTCTTTCTGCCAAACAGGTTTTTTCTTTACAGCCTCTTTATTTCTTCATACTGCAATTCTATTTTTAATATGATTTCATTCCTCTCTTCCATCTCAGCCTGCCAGCTCATATTGTGACACAATTTATGTTCTTGACCCGAATATAATAAATCTAAAATCTGTCTTTTCATGAGGGACAGAAATTCCCAAAACGGCGAACAAAGCTGTGATTTCTTAACTTTTTTTTTCTATCTATAATGTTTGCATTAACATCGGATCCGCTGGTGTTTTAAAAAGGTTTGACAACACAGTTTGTTTGAAACTTTCCTCACCTGTGCTTGTCAGGTGAGCCAGTTGGAAGGTGAATTGGAGCTGCTGAGGAAGTCTACCAGGAGCACGGCCGCCTCCAAACCCCTAACCCTCCCCGAGGGCATGGGGCCCAGCAGCATTGAGGTCATCAGCTCCCTGAATGAATACGCTGTTCGTCTGCTTCAGGTCAGTGTTGGTAACTGTAAATCAGCATCACGTCAACTTTATAAAGCAGAACTCACACAATGCTGCTTTTTATTTTAGGAGCTCAAAAACAAGGAGGAAAAGAGCAAGAAACTGGTCGAAGCTTTAGATGAATATAAAGACAAGTTTGCTGTCATCAGTCACCAACAGGGACTGCTTTATAAGGAATATCTAAGGTACAGAAAAAAAATATTTACTTCACAATTGTCAAAAAAAAAAAAAACGCAAAAAACTTTAAACTGATTTGTTATCTTAGTGAAAAGGCTTCATGGCAACAGGAGAAAACAACATTCTTCGAGATGAAGAGTAAGTTGGAGGAGCAGCAGCAGGTGGACAAAGTTAAAGCCCAGCAGCTTAATGTAAGTTCACAACATAAAAAAAACCCTCAAAAGGTAATTGTGGTTAATTGCTAGCAGATGCAGTAATCTGGCTTTTATTTTCTACCACCCGCACTCAGACCATTTCTGATGGGTCAGTGTTAAGAACCAAAGCAAATTAAACTAAATGTATCGCAGAGAAATCACAGCAGGATACTTTTCTTTTTCCTCAGTAAAAGTGAAACAAACAAATGGGGAAACAGATTTCTCATTACGTTTTGCAACACCATTGAGAATCTTGGACAGCACTGTTTCCAGCATGTGTACCAGCTCCAGATTTGTGGTTTAATAAATGAGAACAAAAAAGGGCAAATGGCAACAAACAAGATACACTATTTGTATGAATAAATAAATAATCTACTTTTTGCCCATCAGAACTTGCTGGACACTCTTCAGAAAGACCCAGAGGAGATTAGGAAACAGCTGAGCGAAGTTTTTCGTAAACTCACTGTCCTGAGGGTTAACGAGAAGAAACTGACCCGGCGGTACACCACCCTGCTAGAGCAAGAGCAGCACCTCCGCAAAGAAAACAGCAAGCTGAGAGATGAGAGCAGCCACATGCAGGCCGCTGTCATCCAGAGGATAGGCTACCTGCAGAGATATAAGGTAGTATAAAAATATATTATCTCCTTTAAACTTGTGAATTGGTGTCATAAATCATCTTGGTCTGAAATTTCTGTATTAAATTAAAAAAAGCTGGACTATTTTTTTCTTCCCCAAGTGGAGAAGTTTAAGTATCCTAAGGACTACGTTCCTACCCTCACCTATAGTCATCAGCCGTAGGTGATGACCAAAAGAACAAGATTGCAAATACAAGCAGCCAAAATAAGCTTCCTCTCCTGGTTTGCTTCAGTGTTTAATAAGCCAATCACGTCAGATTTTGGTCGTAAGCCACATAGAATGTAGGGTAGGATAATGAGTTTACTCAAGTTTAAACTAAGCATCAGAATGAGGGGGAAAAAAAGAGCTTCAAGTGACTTCAAAAGTTGAAAGGTTGTTGGGTTTTTATACACAACCAAGCATCTCTAGGGTTTTCTGGGAAAATATCTAGTGACCTTCAGTCTTCCAAACCAGAAACAGTTTTTATATGTAAGATGAGAATGAGCAGACAGTTTGATAGTTGAAGGTTGGCATGATCACATGAACCCAAAAAAATCCAAAAGTCTCATCACAACTGGGTTCTGGACTATTCTTCTGCACAAGTGGTTTTTCAAGGTTCTCTACACCCATTTAGACAACTCATTACAAAAAAAAAATGCTGATGTGTCCAAAAGTTATTTTTTCTGCTGTAATACATCACATTTTTTCAAGGTGCTTTTCTATCAAGATCGCAACCCCATCTATTTCATTTTTTGTCTCTCCTTAGGAAATGTCTGCATACAAAATAGCTGCACTGCAGAAAGCCTTGGAAGACAGCGTACCATCGTCTGAGCTGGAGAGAGCCAACAAGCAGTACACAGAGCTGACAGCCAAATACAGAGATATGCTACAAAGAGACAGCCGCCTCATTCAGAAAAACACCAATCTTCAACATTTAGAGGTATTAAAACCTCAATAGCTCCCAACTTGTGCAAAATAACTTTTTTTCTCATTGGATATAATGCACATAAACAACCACAATTTTGGATTGTGCATCTACCACACAAAGTAGTACCACTCAGAACAGGAAGTGTGAATGCCTGACTGTTGCTCATCTGACTGTTGCTCATCCCTGGCACTATTTTGACCATTCTGCCTTAAAAATGATAACACAGCAATAATGCTCAAAGAGATAATGTGTTAACACTAGTTTTAGAAGTTGTCTTTTCTTTATGAATGTTAAAGTATTTTTTCTAACATATGCTTGTTATGTTGTGTTTCTTTTTTATTTTATCCACTTTACCACTTTAATGTTATCTGTGAAGTGTGGGTTTACTGGGCAACTTTTACTTTTTAGGCATTATAACTTCAGTCTGAGCCTTTTCAGTCCCTTCTTCATCTGCTAGGAACATGATGATGTTTTTATTAATGATAAAATTAAGTTAACTAACTCATTTCTATGTTGATTTTACCTTTTTTTCAGAAAGAAAACGAGTCTCTTCAAGAGCAAATTTCTGCCATGAACAAAGAACTGGAAATTACAAAGGAGAAACTCAATACGTTAGAACAAGCATGGGAGAAAGTCAATTCAGTCGGTAAACATGTCAGGCTTTTACATACTACAGTCAAAGAAACCTTCTATTTCTAATACAAAACCGTTGCAAACAAACAATGTCTGGCCACAGATTCAGTCGGCTCCTCGCTGAATCCAGGCCACTGTTAGAGACACTGCATCTGCAGAGATGTTCAGATTACAGAAGTCACAACTCAGACTTCCCAAAAGACATAAACTGAGCCAATTTCCATCTGTCTATCGGTAGACATTTTTTTTTGGCTTTATTCTACTGTCATGTCCCTCACGCACACACAGTTACTCTAAAATAAATGTTTATATCACGGCTTCTGTAGGCTCGGCTCCATTGTGATGGAGCAGAGTTAGAGATGTGGGATTAAAGCTGCATCTGGCGTGGTTTTGACATTCCTGTCTCAACAAAGACAATGTTGAGTTAAAAGTCATCATAACAGATGAATTTTGGCAAAAACACATCTGCACCAAAACCCCTCAAGAGGAACAACCACAGCTACACAAAACAGCGGTCACATCTGAATCAGATTAAGTGACTTTGGTGTAAAGTTGTGTATCAGCAGTTTAGGTTGAGCAAGTTTCTGGATCCTTCACAGGTTTTCTTTTTCCTCTTAAATCAGGAGGGGAAACTGGCACAGAGAAAGCAGACAAGGCCACAGCAAATAATGACGTGCTATCGACTGCAAGACGAATAACTACTCTGGAGATGAAGGAGTTGAATGAGAGGCAGCGAGCCGAGCACGCCCATAAAATGTATGAACACACAAGGAGCTCGCTCAGACAGGTGGAGGAGCGCAATTTAGAGCTGGAGTCAAAGTTTGCGGAGGTAAGAAAGGAAAAATAACCACACAAAAAGCTATTTTCTTTGGATTTTGATTTAAAGTACTTTTCACTATTCAAACTGCACAAAGTGTTTCTAATGACAAGGTTTGCTCATACAATGGTAATTGGGCTCTACTTTAACAGCGCTTTTCCACCTGTGTTGGCACTCAAAGCGCTTGTGTAGGGTGTATTCATACCTGATGGCATTCATTGCTGCCATGCAAGGTGCAAACCACCATCAGGAGCAACTGGGGGTTCAGTGTCTTGCTCAAAGACACCTCGGTATGAACTCCTGGCAGGGGATCGAACCGGCAACCCCCCAGTTACAGTGCAGTCGCCCTACTCGCTGAGGGATCCTTCCCCCTTAAACTCACAAAGAATTAGAAACATCTGAAGAATCAGTGGCATGCACCGAAAAATGGAAGTAGGTTCTCAATGGGACAAAAATCATGGCACTGATTTGCATATAGATTAGCTGGCTGCCTATACGTAAAAGTGAGTTCAAATGAAAAAAAAATTCAGGGTCATGTTGAATACATTTACAACTATTTATTTTAACGACCAGTGAAAACTTGCTGACGTGGTAGAGTAGAGACCGGATTGATGGATATTGTCCAGTTTGTATTGTGTGCTTGTATATTTGGCGTCCACTTTCAGGACATTGTTTCATATTCAATGTTGGATTATATTTTAGTGTCTCAACTTATGAGTGGAGAGGGTATGAATAATTGGGTCAGTATGAAGCACACCACATCTATTTAAAAAAGGAAAACAAACTTTCAAACCAGGACTTGGCTAATCCGGAGGGCACGGGGTTAGTGCAGTAGCCACACCTGACGTCTATTTGTGTGGACCATTGAATAATGATCAATTTAAATGTAGTAATCAAATTTTCCATCCAAGTCGGATGATTTCCAGATGGAAGCCAAGACGTCTCGATGAGAATATACACTAAGAAGACCACTTTGAAACCTTTTTTACGATAGATCACTCCTGAATGAATGAGGGATTACACGGAAGTAAAACTGATGTTGTTCAGATGTCTAAACAATCTGAACAACAGATTGTTGTTCAGATTGTCCAAAATATTAAAAAGTAATATTTTTTTATGTAGAAATGGTTATTAACTTTAATTGGTTTATGGTTAAATTCTTTCAAAATTTTTGTTACCTATAACTTAGTATTTTAGTTATGGGTTTGTCAGGCACTAAAGTGTTGTGTTTCAACTTAACCTATTTGAGATAAACTAATGGACAAACTGAAGGCTATTTAGTTGTACAGCTTCACGCAGTCTGCAGACATCATGTGGAAAGAAGTTTATTTTAATGTGTCAAAATGTTCCAAACATGGTAAAAAGAGTGGAGTACCTCAGAAAAAATTCTCCCTTGAAGTATGTCTTTAATCGTTTTTATCAAATGATTTTATTATCTTGTTTACTTGAAGCTGACCAAGATGAACGCTGAGGCTCAACGGGTTGAGCGAGAGCTGAGAGACGAGCTGGCGGAGAGCGTGAGCAAAGCTGTGAGCAACGCTGACAGAGCCAGGATTATAGAGCTAGAGAAAGCCGAGGCCGAGTTGCGTGTGGAGGTTTCAAAGTAAGTTTTAAAGCAGCCTGTCATCTGATCGATCATTAACATTATTATTATGAACCACAGTCAGAATCATGCCATCATTGAAAAGGTTTATAAAGTTATTTGAAAGTTATTATGCCCCTCACAACCCTGCCGTGGATAAGACATCGGGTCAGATTTTTATTATCTTAGTTTTTTTTTAGTACCATGTACAAAATACCACACAAACAAGTTGTAATCAAAAACAATAACCAAAATATACAAGGGAAGGGTAGAAGACAAGATATTTTTTTACCAAATAAAAAAATTTGTGCTAAACACGAATGGGAACATTTTTAATTAACTGATCATCATATTAAAAGCCAATTCTTTAGCAGGGTTGTACATCAACATAATGACAAACTTAAAAGATCTCTGTGAGGATGTCATTTCTGCTGCCCATCAGTCTTGCAAAACTTAAAAGGTCAAAGTCATCATCATTTAGAAGGCTGTTTATTATGGATTCTGTTCAACATAATTTACAGTTTTTTCTGCGCTAAATATTTTCATTTTAGTAAGTTGTTCTTCTAGAAAATGAATTGAAATGAAATATCTAACAAAAAAGAGAGGTGTTAATGTTCAAATGAAAGGGAAAAAAGCAATTTAATTTAATTTTGGAAGATTTGCTACACAGTGTAGGACAATACGGAATAATTTATTACAATGTGGGCTTATTTTGGAGTCTACAGACTGAACATTTTGCAGTGGACCATAAAGTACTCAATAGGCCTGGAAATCATCATCAGAAAAAAATCTCTACAAAGACTATTTTAAGTTGTTTTTCACCTCATCTAAATGCAAAATTAGAAAAAAAAGAAACTTTTTTTTACCAATTGTCAAATTTTTTTGTTGGCTTTTTTATGTGTTGACTTTTTTTAGTTTTGCATTTATATTTTGTTTGTTTCCTGCAGACTTCAAGAGGTGTCCGATGTGGCCATCACACAAGTGTCCGCCCTACAAGCTAGACACAAGTCCAACGAAAAAGAAGTCGAATCTTTAAGAAAACAAATACTGGACTATCAGGTACAAACTTTTGAAACATTTTACATTATAATGACATTTGGAGTTAGCATCAAAATCAATCCCTCTGAGGTTAAAAATGGACAAACACATAGGGTGATCACACTGCATTGGAAATATTTTAGGAGCCTGGTATAAAGCGGTATGTAATGTGGTGGAGAGAAACTTAACTTCCATGTATGATGTAAAGCAATTATATCAATCTACCTAGGAATCATTTGAGGTAGACTCTTGTTGAAGCTGGGACGTATCGGATTTTCACAAGAAAATTATGTTGAAAATTGCAGTTTAAACAAAAACTACAGCAAACGCATCAGTACGATATAAAAACAAATGATATAAATGCAGAAAAAATAAAATCCAATAAAGAAATGATGGGCTGCAAGGTGGTCTCACAGCAAGAAAGTCAGTGATTCGAGCCCTGGAGTAGGGCAAGGCTTGAATCACTTGCCTTTCTGCGTGGAGTTTGCATGTTCTTCTCGTGTATACATGTGTTTTCTCCGGGTACTCTGGTTTCCTCTCACCCTCCAAACTTGCATGATTGGGCACCACAAATTGCCTTTAGGAATGAATATTAGTTGTGTCTGTGACCCAGCAACAGACTGATGATCTGTTTGGGGTGTATCTTGCCTCTCGCATGAAAGCATCTGGCATGGGCTCCCGCACCCCTTGTGAACTCATCAAGGATACGCGGTTCAGAAGGCAAAACGAATATGGAAATGATGTCCTTGTAAAGCGCTTTCACACTTGATGGCTAAACTTCTTACGCCAAAGTGCAAACCCAGATTTATAAATAGAAGTTAGAGGTTAAATATCTTTTTAAGATGGTTCAAAATTAGCACCACAGGTGAGAATCAAACTCATGACTTTCTGATCACAGACTCAAACCCAGACATCTTAAAAGAAGAGAATAAATGGAAACAGTTTCATTCAGTACCTATGTACATAAAAATGTACATATAAATAAATGAGTGTATTTATACAAAATACGTATATCTGTAATATGAACATATGTAGTATGTACAGTATGTACATATACTGTTCATATTTATACGTAATAAATAAATGAGTGTGTGAATAAAATTATATCATATGTATTTATAATGAATATATAGACTTTTTATCAATTATATGAAAATAACATTAAACAAGGGGCTGCAATTCGTCTTGAGGGCCGTAAGTTTGATCCCCTGATGTAAAACTTAGGAGAATAAGCTGAAAATAAAAGTGGTCCGTGTCGGATGAGAGGTTCATTTTGGACCTCACTTTGGACTGAAGGGAGACAGCACAGTGATCTGAACGGAATGACTCCTACTCACTTCCCTTTAAAGTTTTACCAGCCCCCTTTTACTTGGAGGAGACCTTAGAGCAAAGCCAAGACCCACCAGGGGGATTATATATCCCTTCTTCAGATGCCCTAGGCCAACAGGGTCACTAAAGAGAGGTGTGTCCAGGTAAGCCCCATGAACCGGTTGCCTCTGTGACCTGACCTCATTTAACCTTTTCATTACAAAGCCTTATTTTTCTGTCTCCTGTCTTAAATGGCATGTCCAAAATAAATGAGGTATTCCTTCTCCACGGTAAGGTTAAATACATAATGCCAGTCTCTACAGAAAGCTGAGACGTGAAAGATTACAACAGGAGGCTCAGAATCAGGACTAGAGTTACTGGGTGCAAACTGAGATGTGTTTAAAAAATCTTTTACATCTCTGGCTCTTTGAAGCGAAACTGATTTTGTGAAACATCAAAGAATATGCTGGAATATCTGAAAAAAATCTGTTTGTAGATGTTCTGTTTGGACTCATCTTAGTTTTTTGTTGGCTGCCTTTTTGGAAACTGTTGGAAAAGTGATTAACAAAAAAAAACATTACAGTTCTCCTTCATCCTCCACAATTACTTTAAAATTGCCCTACAAAATCAATTGTTCGAAGGGTTCTACAATTTTTCAACGCAATTCCTACATCAAAAGCATAATTTGATGTAGCAACGGTTTTGATATTTCATTCCTGCATGTTTGAGTCATTTTCAAGTTCTCCTGTCCAGTATTTAGATACTATTCTAATAGCAATACGTCAATTAATAATTCTTTTAAAAAAATAAAACAGTCTGTGCTACACAATGGTGCAGTGGTTAGCACTGTGGCCTCACAGCAAAAAGGATGGGGGGTTTGAACCCCAGGTTGGGCGAGCCTTGAAACACTGCTCGCCCAACCTTGTGCATATTCTCCACAAAGAGAATATGCAAACTCTTTGTGGAGTTTGCATATTCTCTCGTTATATGTGTGGGTTTTCTTCAGGTACTCCAGATTCCCTTCCTCTGTCCAAAAACATGTATTTTATGAGTTTGTGCGTCAAAGGTTGTGTGTCTCCGTGTGTGATCCTACAACAAACTGGCAACCTACTGTATTTAGGATGTACCCCACCTCTCGCCTGTAACCAAACGGGAAAAGCTCCAGCAACCTCGACTGGGATAAGCAGCACAGAAAATGAATGAAAAAGATAAACAGTTTATTTTCACAGAGGTATAATTTTCTTGATTTTTTTTTTTTTTCCCTCCAGTCCCAATCTGATGAGAAGGCCCTCATCGCGAAGCTCCACCAGCACATTGTGGCTCTGCAGCTCAGTGAATCAGCATGTGGGGTCAAACTGGAGGCAGCTACTACTCACATCCAGCAGCTGGAGGCCTATAAGCTGCGTGCCGAGCAGCGGCTGGACGCTAGTGAGCGGGCTCTGTTCCTTGCCCGCCAAGAGGGCAGGAACCGCTCTGTGCACCTCCGCCAGACCATCCAGTCACTGCGGAGGCAGTTTGCTGGGGCACTGCCGCTTCCCCAGCAAGAGAAGTTTTCTGTGACCATGCTGAGGCTCCAGGAAGATCGAGAGAAAGCTCAGGAGGAGAGAAAAAAGGCAGAGGAGGAAAGGAGAGGGGCGGAGAGAAAATCTGAAGAACTGGAGTTAAGGCTACGTGGCTTGGAAGAACTCGTTTCTGCTCTGAAGGATGTGAAAGGGGCTCAGAAGGTTTGTGCAGGAAAAGAAGAGGGGTACCTAATTGCAATTTGTCTGTGATATTTCAATCTTGATTTAATTTTAACATGTATAAGTGTAATTTGTATAAAAGAACTGTTTTGCAACAGTTATAGAATATTAATTGTGAAAAATCTATTGTACTATTTTTAACTCTCACACTAAAAAACTAAAGAATAAATTTAACATTTAAGCATTATTTAGTCCCAATTGAGGGTAATTATCTTGACAATTCAAAAAGTTTTTTTTGAGGTCTCTGAATGTTATATTGTAGTAATGGAATCTGGATTCTAATAAGAAGTTTTATAATCACATAACCATGACATAATCAACTGTTGCAAAAAGGCTTCAAAGTTATCATTTAAGCTGCGTATATGAAGTCAGTGATGTTTTATTTTTTAACCTAAAGTCATTTGCAATCTGATTTAATCTGAATACCTTTTCCAATTTCAAATAAAGAAATTAAAAAGTACATTTTTCATCTATTTGCAGAAATTCTAAATTAACTTCGCACACAATCACAGCAGACAAAGTAACGTTTTCATATAACTATGAAAAAATTATTTGAAAGAAAACAAAAAGGTCCTCAGGTTTTAGCAATAAATTCATTTTTAAACTCTCATTCTTTGACTTGTGAGCAAAGCAGGATAAACATGTTAAATACGAAACAGAAATTTTCCAATAAGCTGAAAATTCCTCACTGTAGTTTAACAATAATCTTTACATGAATTATTTTACGTGAAACAAAGACCCCAGAATTTACCAACTGTGTAACGCTGTGTAATATGTTCTTTTAGTTACGTAATATTTTTTTTCTAAATCCTGAACTCCATAATATGAACCTTCCACCGTATTTAGACTCCAAAACCCTCTCTTTATCGCACGGTACTGCTCCTCTGCCATTTTTTTTTTACATTTTTAAAAGCACATACAAGGCTACTTGAGATAAACAGCAAAAATTGATAGACGGAGTAAAGAAATAAAAGAAAAAGGCCAGCTTTTTTTCAATTAACTAATTGCATTTGTTGATATCGCAATATCAATTTAATATTGATATAAATTGTTCCCCACTAGTTTATTTCAAGGATATCATCAGCCATCTTTCTAATCATCTTATAATTCTTTTGGGGTACAGGTTACTGAGTGGCACAAGAAGATGGAGGAGGCTCGGCTGCAGGAGCTAAGGAAGGCCAGGGAGCTGCTGGTCCAAAAAGAAGAGATCAGTTACCTGAAGAAGCTTGTGAAGGAGCATGACCGAACCATCAGTTCACTGGAGGAGGACATTGTGCAGCTTAACACAGTGAGACAAACACAATCAGGAAAAAAAAAATCAAATTGTAGATCCGGGACCTCATTTAAAAATCACATGAAAATCCGCACATATGCCTGGAGTTTTGAGTAACTCTTTGTGAGGAGCTGCTCAAAGCAGATTCCTGGTGCGCAGCTAGTTTCTTTTTGTCAGTACTTTAATATCGCACCATTTTTTTAAAATTTCCGTGACAAATCAGTGTGTGCCAGTCACAAAGTTACAATGGTGGCTTCCATCTAGTCCGCTGTCTTTCACCCATGGAATGCCAGTACTGCTATGAGTAATCATGAATGGTAATAGGCTGCATCGGCTAGTTTGAAGACCATTGCATTTAGAGCATGTTTTCTTACCATATTTAGAGTTTCTCGATGTGGT
This sequence comes from Neostethus bicornis, assembly GCA_902685375.1. Taxonomy (NCBI): domain Eukaryota; kingdom Metazoa; phylum Chordata; class Actinopteri; order Atheriniformes; family Phallostethidae; genus Neostethus; species Neostethus bicornis. The sequence goes on along the minus strand of LR738544.1, from coordinate 23,118,606 downwards.
TGGGCCGAAATGGAAATCAAGTTTGCTTACATCTGAGATTTTTTTGCAAGTGTGTTCTGTAATGCTTTGGTTGTGTAAAGGAAGCTTTAGAGATTTTTATAAATCCCAAATTTGTGTGGCATAAACTGAGCAAAAATGCTTAAGATCAGCCTAAGTGTTTATAAATGTGGCTAAGTGTTTATAAAAAGCTGGACATGATGTTTTATATCCATGTCCAGCTTCAGGAAGAACGGCAGCTCGCCTGGGATCTGCGTGAGGTGGAGTTGGAGCGTCAGCTGGATCAGTATGAAACACATCAGAATGAGATTCTCAGTGGTGCAGGAAAGGTAAATGTGGAGAAGAAATCACTTCATCACTGTGTGTGATTTGAAATCTTTGTGCTTTTATTTCCTCCCCAATTAACTGGTCAGGAATCACAGCTTCACTTGAACAAGACATCTTCCATTTAGACATATATTTTGGCAATTTTATAAAATCTGCATAGCTTTATGTACCCTTAAAGATTCCTTTAGAAGTGAACACACAGTAAATAACATGCTCAGTAATGATGAAATGGGGTAAAACTGGTTTCCACATAGTCAAAACTTTGTAATTCCAGCTTTCTTTCTGTGGTTTCAGTTTAAGGACGGCACCGGATCTCTCCCAGACCCAATGCTACCGATTGCCCACCAGCTAGAGTTTGCTTTGGGGAAGATAAGAGAGCATGTCCGCACTATTTTAGAAACTCAGGCCACTTGCAATAGTTTGAACAAGGTGAATTATTTCGTTATGCATTTATTCATACAATCTAATTTGAAGCATCAACCACAGTCTTCATTTTTGTGTAAAACTAAAACAGTTCCTTTCTGTTCAGAAATTAAAAGAGAAAGAAGAGGCTCTGTGGAAGACAGAGCAGAACATCATCTCCAGGGATAAAGTGATTAACGAGCTCCGTCTACGACTGCCAGCCTCTGCCAACAGAGAGCGCTTGCTTGCAGACCTCCCCAAGCAGGAAATAGAGCACTTAGAGGAGCCCGCCCTCAAACTGGCCCGCCAAACAATTAAAGATTTCCAGAGTCGACTCGACAAAAAAGAGGATGTGCTGAAAAAATATCAGAAACAGCTGGTTGAAGCCAGACAGGTAGAGAGGAAATGGAATGAAATGTTGACATTATAATAATGAAAGATTTATTTTAGAGCAATAGTTCTTAGTTTTGTTTGACAATCATGAACCCCACCAGTTTAATGTGCACGTTCACCAAACATTATTTTCAGTACATATTCACGACGTCAGGATGTGTTTCAATGGTGCACAAATTGAAGTATTTCCACAACCAGTTTAAAAGAATAATGCAAGCGTCATCACTCATAAGCAATTATTGTTAAGTGGGTTGTGTCACTAGAAATCATATAAGATGATGTGCGTATAATCGATGATATTTACTAAAGATACTAAAGATTACTAAAGATCATCGATCTTTAGTAAAGATCATCGATTAGTGCTTTTTAAGACCATTATTGATCATCAACAGTTAGTGGAAGATTAGAACTGACTTTTAGAGCTGGTATTCATTTGGGTTAAGTGTAAACTTGTTTCAAAAATTTTTAAATCATCTGTAATAGACGAATAAGACCTGCGTTTGTGTTCTGAGTGTTCTTTGTTATATTGTTCCAGGGTCAGGAGGAAATGATCAAACGACACCAGGAGGAGCTGAAGTCGTTGCATCAGAAGCTTGACATACACAGCGACACGTCTCTGGATCGCTTCAAACAGGCTGCCATGGTGCTCATCAACTCACACTCGGGCACATTTGCAGTTTTCTAATATCCCCAAATAATTCTCAATTTTCATTTGGCTCAGGAGCTGATGAAGAAACCGACTCTCAGGCTGCCGTCTTCCAAACATTTGGAGCGCCTCGCTGAATTGGAGCAGACAGTAGCCGAGCAGGACTTTTCTCTCAGCTCCATCACCAACACGCTGAAGCAGACTAAAGCGGAGCTGGAGCGCCAGAAGTTTCACCTGGAAATACAAGCTAAGAAACATAGCGACGAGATGGCAAAGTGATTACTTACGTCAGCTTTTACAGACAACAATAAAACATCCATTTGATCTACTTCCACAATTCATAATTTTTTGTTGATAATTTATTAATAGTTTATTTGAACCAACCTTCTTTTTTTACCTTTATGTTTAATATTTTCTTACTCTTTAATATTTATTTAGTTAGACCTTTAATTTTGTTAATTTTGAAGTATCAAAAATATATATATTTATTTTTTTTTCCCAAAAAAAATTTCTTCATAGAAAAATAAAATACATATGTAATCACACATGAACAGGGTTACACGGACCCGGTGGTCTCACAGAGTTCATGTCCCCCATTCAAACTCTGGATAATCCTTTCAAATAGAGAATTTAACTCCAGCAAAGACGAGGAACAAGTCAATACAGCCAGACTCTGAGAAATAAGAAGATTCTAGCAACAAAAGAGCTACTTAGGGTAAATTAAAGGAAATTAGGTTTTAAAGGGTTCAAAGAAAATCAGATTAAAAAGGGTTTTTCAGAAGTTCAACAGTTTACTGGGACATAGGCATCTAACAGAGGAGTCATACCCAGAGAGAAAAGAAAGCATCAATTCTTCTCAAATTTAAAAGTTGGACTCAGTAGGAACTTTTACCATCACTTATTGATTGTTAGACTTCATTCACTGTGATAGACTGAAACTCAGAAAGCTGAATTAGTGTATAGAATGAGTGTGATTGGTTGTCAATCTGTTTGTTCTGTGGCGGACAGGTGACCTATGTAGAGTGGACCCCACCCCTCACAAGAACCATATAACACAGTTTTGCCTTAGATAAAACCTAAAAATGCATTACATGTTTTTGGAAAATAAACAGATATAGCTTTTTGGTTAAAATTATGACGCCTCCTATTTTGTAACTGAAAAAATATTTGTTACTTGAATTTTATTTAATAATAATGATTAACTTTATTTATATAGCACTTTTAAAGACATATGTCACAAAATGCTTCACATAAAAGCACACGAAGAAATATGGTAAAAACGACACAATAAAATCTAAAATATTAAGAGGTGAATTACATTGGTATGTTATATAATACAGTACAATCAAAATTGATACATTAATAAAAAATTGATTGATATAAATAAAATGTTGATTTGGAGAAACACTCACAGTACATAAACTTATAAAATTACTATGTATTGTTATTATAGGGAAAAATAAAAGAATATATCACTATATATCAATATCAATTTTAAAAACACAATCTTTGTTGACTATAAATTTAATTAAAGCCAATGTTTTTTGTTCAGCTTTTTCTTAAAAAACGTAAATAAAATGTGTCAAAAACATTAAGTTTAAGAACAAAAATGATATGTTAAGTTTAAGTATGAGCTTGTTTCTTAAATTAAACATTTAAATAAATCTTTTCGGATGGTCAGCACAGCGGTAGAGCTTTGAATTGAGTAAAAAATGTCAAACATCAACTAGTTTTACTCTTGAACCTTATTTTACCATTATAAATAAATCTCGTTAGAGAGGTTGTTTTTTGTAATCGGTTGCTGTGGAACTGACATGTTTCAGGTTGGAGGAACACCATGCTGCTCAGGTGAAAGCCTTTACTGTTGAATCCGAAGATCAGAGGAGTCAAATCGCTCAGATGGAAAAAGAAATGAACAACTGCCGCACAGAACTGGAAGCCCAAAAAGAAGCAAATGTCCGCTCGCCCACAAACACCATGAAAAACCTGGTGGAGCGAATGAAAGCCCAACTCACCCAAAAAGAGAAACAACTCAAGGTTTCTTCTTTTTTTACTTTAAGAAAGGCTTCACAAAGGCTTATTCTGAAAGATATATTTTCATTTTGTCCAATTTCTCTCTTGTTCTTTTTTTAGGCTTTAAGTAAAGCTCTGCTGGAGCTGCGAGCAGAGATGACTTCTGCTGCTGAGCAGCAGGTCATAGCCAGCGCTGCACAGAGAGAGGAAAGTCTCAATGTACAGATGCTGGTTGATAAACACACCAAAGACCTGAAGGTAGGCATCTTTTTGTTGAATGTTCAATCCTGACTTCAGGTTAGAGATCAGTATCTAAGATGCTGAGTCAGATTGATGACAGTAATGGAAGCAGGATCATTTAACTGCTTTCAGGCACAACAACAACCAACAATTTATCACAATTTGCAATCAAATGGAAATACAAAACATTAGTTTCCACAACAAAAGCAATTACAATAAGTGGTGCACACAACTGTTGCACATTGTCAAAATCCATGCTACTGATCAAAACATCATCAAAAAGCAGCGTTGAATAACTTTATCTTAAAAGCCAAATTGAAAACATGGGTTTTTAACCTTTTCTAAAAAATTTGAACAGAATCTGCAGCCATGAGATCCTCTGGCTGGTTGTTCCACAGGTGTTGACCATAATGTTGAAACAATGCCTCACCGTGGGTTTTCGTTCTGACATTTTGAATTACAAAAAGACCGATACATCAGAACTCAGGGTCTACGAGGGCTCATACCTCACAAGTTCAGATAAATAACAAGACCCAAGATTATTACCACTTTTAAAAACTATTAAAAGAACTTGAAATCCATCCTGAAACCAAAAATTTATTGGATCTATTTCATTTTAATAATCAATTGTTGTAAAAAAAATATTTATGTAACATTATATAACCATTTTGAAAAACTCAAAAATTTAATTGATTTAATTTATTACAGAATATTTCTTGGATTGTGTTCACTTGTGACAAAAGCAAAATCTTTGTAAATTATTCTTTTTTAGATTATAAACAAACTTTATCAGACAAACCTCTAATTTTTTCTGTGAATTTTTAAACAACCTGACAAAGACTCGACTGCAAGATCTTAATGAAGAGCTAGAAGCTGCCAAAGAGTCTGCCAGAACGGCTCGAGGCCGGGAGAATGCCTTGAAAGATGAAGTGAACGAACTGAACCAAGACATCCAGAGATTCCAGAAAAACCAAAAACGTCTGCAGACTGAAAAGGAAGAACAGGAACAAGAAATCCAGGAGCTGAAGCAGCAAGTAAAAAGGCTCTCTAACGCCATGCAGGTTAGAATCAAATCACACATCAGGAATAACCTCAAAACATAACATTCAGATATAACATTTATTTAATGCTCCTCCACAGCAAATAAGACAAGGAAAATATTAAAATCTCACTTTCTTATTTCTTTCATGAATCTGTCTGAGTATATATATTGCACATTATCACAACTTAATGATCCCGTTTAATAAATTTGCTCAGGATTGCATCTTCATCCACCATCTATTTACAATATTTGATCCTCCCTTTTTATTTTAAATTAGCAAGAATATTGAGTTGTCACTTTCTGTTTAAAAAAAAAAACAATATCTGTCTGTGTTTGTTGCTCAGAAACAGTCTGACCCTGAAGGGAAAGGGCCAACTATTGAGAACCTGCAGAAGAAAATCAAGAAGCTAGAATCTGATTTGGAGAAAAAAGCCGATTCAAGATTCGTCAAAGAGGAACATGGCAAGGTCAGGTCGACACTGAACACGCTGCTACTAGTTTTACAAAAGCAGACAGGGTAATTGTATTACCTTTTTATGGAGAAGCATTACTGATCTGTAAAGAAAAGTAAAGAGTTGTGTGGGGATATGAGAAAAATAGTTTATTATCTACAAGCGTGACCCAATTTCTTTCTTACAGAAAGGTGAGTTGTTGTGAGAATTAATTATTACCTGGAATGATCCTATTGTTTGTTTCTAACATCATATTCCATCAGGCACAAACGAACGGGAAGCAATTACCTAACTGAAATTGAAAATACCGTATAATCCAAACACCAGAGATCTTTCTCTACACAAATATCATTTTTTGTAAGAATAGCAAGTTTTGTAATGTGTATTAATATTTTCTCAGTAAATAGTATTGGCTGTTTTAAGATGAACTGTGATATTGCATGAAGAAACTGCATGTCATGTGATATTTGCAGATGACATTGTGATATGTAATAAAAGCGGGGAACAGGTGGAGGTTTGTTCTGGAAAGGAGAGGAATGAAGGTTAGCTGCAGTTAAACAGAGTACATTTGTTTGAATGAGAGGGACCCAAATTAAAGGTAGACTGCGATGGTTTGGATCGGCAAACATCGGCAGAAGGATGTTGAGTTTGGAGCTGCCAGGCAGGAGCTACTTGAGGAAGACTAAAAAGAAGGTTTGTGGAGTTAGCAAAGCTGGATATGAAGATAGTTGATGTGGTGTGGAAGACAGAGTTAAATGAAGGAAACTTGCTTTAGCAACTCCTGAAAGGAAAAAGCAGAAAGAAGAAGAGTTGGTCATTGTAACGCTGCAAACATGCAGCAAGTTACAAAGACAGCAAACAGTCAGCGAATTTTAAACAAAAATAGACGTATTTAAAAAAGGCAATTCTTTCTTTTCAGGTTGAAAATGTATGATTACTAAACAAAAATGACAAAAGTGGTTTGTTATGCCAAATTAACTTGATGCACTATACTCTTTCTTTAAACTACTCAATCAAATTATTTTCTGTGCTGGTAATAGGTAATATCTGTATTCCCTTGAAGGAATTTCTTCCTCCACTTTGCTGGTGTAAAAACTCCTAGTTGAATTTTGTGTGTGTGCGTCATTAGCACACCTCCAGCCAAAAGCTTTGTAGTGGTTGCAGGAATCATCCCGTATTTTACGGTTATTTATCACCATCCACCTGACGGGTCCTTTCTTTCCTCACAGACTAAAGAAGAGGTTGTGCGATGGGAGGAGAGTAAGAAATGGCAGGCCAAGATGGAGAAGATAAAGAATTCACTAAAAGAGAAAGAGCGGGAGAATGAATCTTTATCAAAGCAGCTCAGCACTCTGAAAGACCTTTACAGCAGGTCAGTGAATGCATCATCTCTGTCTGTTTGCGCAGCTTTTTTAGATATTACTTAAAAAGCTGCTGACGTGCATCAGCCAGCAGTCAAACTACTGTCCATGTTCTCATAAATTCAATAAAGTCAGATTTTATATAAAAACCATAAAAAGTACATTGAATAATATTTTTTTGTTTGAACAAGCTGGATCGCATTCATCAATGTCTCTTGAAAATTTTGTGTTTTTTTTCTTTCTTCCTTTCTTTAAATTTTTGAGTGAGTTCTTCAACCAGGAAATTGTTTTATTTCTTAGTGGATTAAAAGTGACAACCGTTCTGGTTTGTAGGTAAATGGGCTAAAAATGTCCATGAAAAGTTCTATTTAGTAACCAGTTAAATAAAATCTTTCCCTCTCCTGTCAGAATTTCTGAAAAATCCTACATGTCTCTGTGAAATAAGTTTGGTATAAAGGCAGTTGCACTACCTGCAGTTACGTAGGTGGGAGTGCCGCCTGTTTGGTGTGACATTCTCATTTAGGGTCAAAAGGAAATGTGCTTGCCAACATCTCACTGTAACCTAAAGCATCAAAATAAAGCAAACTTGTGGCTGTCTGTAAATAACTCTACAGATTTGTAGACATTATCAAGAATTTCTGCAGGAGCAGTGGTCTATGATCATAACGTCAAATAGGGTGGTTGTAAAAAGTATAAGTAAAATACTCGCCCATGCGCAGCTGCACTGGTGGGTGCGCATCTACTGTATAAATAAGTTATTTGCATAAAGCTGCAAAAAAATTTGGCTCAGTACAGGCTGAGCTGGTACAGTGCTGGTACTGTAAAGTTGGACATGTGCGGTAGGGCTATTCAAAGTGCTATTTAGTGCTATTTCAAAGGTCAAGGACATGTCAAACTTGTGCTAAAGCTGCATATGGAACACTTATTTTTGTTGGGCTTAGCTCTGCTGTATTTACTGTAGGTATCAGGAAAAAATGGGTGTGCTTCTATCAGAAAGTGGGCTTCTATTAGGAACAATGTGCAACACTACTGGCTGTGGCTTCTGCCAACAGTAAATACTTTAAAACCACTTTATATAAGTGCTGTTGCAGTGTCTGGTGCCCCAGATGTAGCAAGGTTTTTGGATCTGTAACTACATAAAGTCCTTAATTGTGGTTTAAAAACAGTGCAAGTTATTTCTAAGAAGTTGCTCATGAATGAGGACCACTGCAACATTGGCTGTGAGGTTTATATGATGAACTTGGATGACAGAGCTCGTCTTTTTTACATTTCTTTATATAAAAAAAAATAGCTTCTTTTTTTTCATTTTGAAATTAGTCAAAAAACCACAGATGTTAAACACACACAATTACCAAGGTTGACCTATTGATGATAGGTTCGCAATCTTATTTAGTAGCACTACAAAGTTGTCCAAAAACTCAGTTTTTTCTTCACCGGATGCCTGAATCAAAGCTGCAGATTTGAAACAAACAAATTGCTTTACTATGGAGGCACTGACAAATGTTTCTCAAAGATTTAAGGAATTTAAATAGTGAGGACATTGTTGCCATGGTAACAACCACACGAGATGCTGGTAGAAAATAAAGCTGTTAATGTATAAGCTGTTAACGTTACGCAGTGATATTTCATTTATTCATGAACTGACAGCACAGGCATTTCAGACAAGTTTTTCTTCATAGGATGAAATAATAATTATTTACCAGGGGGTTATGAGAGTTGTTCCACACATGTTTGGTAATTACGAGCCTTTTTTGAAGAAAAAAAAAAAAAACTTGTGTTTTATAATGCTGCCCCAATTAAACTTATTAGGAGTGGGTCGAGAACAAGGCGTTATTGTATACATTTCCAAGAACAGGTCACCAGTTAGTGTAATTTTTTTTTTTTAGTAGAGTTCAAAGAACTGCAGTTTGCTTGTTATTAGTGGTAGAAATATATGACAACTTAGCAGGAACTCCTGATGTTCATCTGTAGTTGGCACTGATTAACTGAGAGCAGTTTCATTAAAGTCCTTTCAGTGCTTTGAGAGATATCACATCCAAAAAGATTTTTACAGAAGCGTGAACCCTAAATCGTTTTTAAACCAGACCTCATCTTTTAAAATTGTATCAGTCACTAAAAACATTTCCTGTTTACGGTCTACCACATGGATGTAAATAGAACTTTTTCAGATAGGTAAGACAATTTTTAATCAATCAGGCATATTATGGACCGCTTATCCCAATCAGGATCACCAGAGACCATTCCGGCTAGTTACAGGCACGAAATGAAGTACACCCTAAACAGGTTGACAGTGTGTTTAAGGCCCACATAGAGACAAACAACCATAGCAGCCAATCAACCTAACACGCATGCCTTTGGCAGGGTCGGAGAAAACCCATGCGTACACAGGAAGAACATAAAAATTCCAAACAGAAAAATTCCAAACAGAAAAATTCCAAACAGAAAAGCCAGCATTACAAGCCTTAACCTAACGGAGCTTGCACCCCGTGGTGTGGCAACAGTGCTAATCAATGGCATCACCATGGAGCCAACAATTTTGAAAAATCAAATTATTCAAGAAGTGATGCTTTCTTCTTTTATCAAAACATAATAAGATAAATTAGCAAAGTGATTTGAAGTGAAGTAGTTATGATAAACTACTTCTTTCTTTCAACTCAAAAGTTGAAAGAAAATGCATTTTCCTGGTACATTATGCAAACCATTAAGAAAAAAAATCAAAAAAAAAAAATATAGTTTTTCAACAAATAGTGAGTTATTGATAGAATTTCACATTTTTTTTTGTCTTTCAATTTACTTTATTGCCACAGATTAGAACAAGAAAAGGCAACCCTGCAGAAAAAAATGAAAGCTCGAGGTGTGACCGCCGATCAGGTGGTGGGAGTTCGATCGACTGAGAGGGAGCAGGAGATTGAAGAACTGAAGAAGAAAAACTCAGAGCTGGAGTTGCAGATCAGCACTATAAAGTGAGTCCCCTCACTATCACTTTAGCAAATAAACCCTGTGGAAAGTTTTTTTTTTTTTTTTTTAAAGTTCTCACACATATAGAGCTCTAATAGTCCCTCTGCAAATATACTTGATCCTAAACCAGGCACGGGCAAACTATAGCCCGCGGGCCACATGCGACCCGTTAAACATTTTAATCCGGCCCGCCAAACTTGAAAAAATCAAATAATTAAACCTTGTTAGTTTTGTTTCCCCTGCAATTCTGATGTTTCCTCACTGAATGCCGCACTCTGGATATTTTGGCTTTGTTGAGACTACAAAAACACTGCTCCCATTAAAATGTGTGTGTCTCCATGATGTGCACGCTGTCAAAATAAACAGTGTGCACAGATACGGAAAACCATTGGGCCCATCACACGCACATAAACAAGCGTGTTAGATGTTAAAACAAGCAAAATGTTACATCAAGTGCTTAGATTTCAAACCTAGTACCACTAGCGCTATTGCACTAGATTTCAGACCTAGCATGCTATTTGAAATTTAATGCTCTTGATGTAACATGTGACGCGCTTGTTTAAAATCTAGCGTGCCGTTCTAGTTTGGTAATCTAGTGGTTACCAAACGTTGCCATCCATCTGCCCGTGTTCTGGTCCCTTTGTCAAATGTTAGAACTTAATGTGGACCGCAAACCAAAAAGTTTGCCTACTCCTGTCCTAAACAATTTCAGTTACAATAAGGTGGATTACTTCACTCAGACAAAATCCTCCAATCCAGTTGTACGGCTTTTTTCAATTTCAAAAGATGTTTAAAAGTTTGGAGATCTAAGCTCAATGAAAAATACAAGTGTGTTGAAGGCTAGATTTTCTTTTTCTTTTTTTTTTTTTTGCTGAAACTTGCAACCAACTTTTGTCACTGGTGATATTTTTTTATTCTTTTGCTTACATCCAGTTGTAAAAATCAGAATAGTTCAAATGTGATTGGATGTACATAAGTAAACAAAGTTGTTTTTAAAGTTTCAGTCAACTAAGAAAATAAAAGTTTAATTTGAAAAATCAACTATTTTAGTAATGTTTACACATTCTAGTTTCGGGGCATGGGCGGTAGCAGCTTTGATTTTGTTACAAATTCCGACTTCACTTGTACTTTTGAATTTATTGTTAAAATAGTGACCTGTTCTGCTAAACTAATCATTTTCAGGAATGTGAGAGTTTAGCATGAATTCCTGTTTCAAGTTTAGTTTGTGAAGATTTAGTAGCATCTGAAACTGTGACTGTGCAGCCCTGACAGGTGTTTAGCAGTTCCAGATCCACGGAGGATAGATGAGGAGACGCTGACCTCTGGACCTTTATCAGCAGATAAGAGCCAACAACATTTGGCTGTTAAATGAAAATCATCAACCTGCAAGCTGATAAATTTTAATCTGTGTGAATTTTTCTCCAACAGCAAAGATTAATGCCTCAATCATTGCTTTTTATGCATGTGTGTGTATAATTTTGTGGAATGTTGCTGTGTTATTGTTTGCATTTGTATTTGATTATATATTGTCTTTTTTGGACCTCGTGGGAATTTTTTTTATTAATGCTGTAGATGAAAATAACTATATAATAACTTGACTAAAATTATTACACAAATGAAGCTTCTCAGACGTTCATTGTCTGACTGGGTGTAAAAAATTCACCATAAAAGGAAAGCACATTCAGCTAACGACTAGGCCTTTCAGCCTCTGAGATCAATAAAAACAAATGGGCTAAGGAGTTCCCTGGTTCACACGCTCCAGAAAAATAACCCAAAGCCATATTTCAGAAAGAAAAAGGTCATAAATCAGAAGAAAAACTCATGCTCTCCGGTCAGATGAGTCCACAGTTCAGCTCCTTACTGAAAGAACTGATTCTACGTGACAAAGATGAGAGGGATCATCCAGGCTGTGCTGAGAGAAAAAGTGTAAAAAACAGTATCTGGGATGGTGTCCTTGGTGTGTGGGAATTTAAAATGTGAGATTACAATTATCACAAAAATATGGCACAACAGCTTGGCCGCAAACATCGGCAAGAACATGAGCTGCACACGTAAGTCAGCCATCTTTATAATCTGTCATGCAAAACGAAGAAAACAGGTTGAATTTCCTCATAAAATAACACACATGGATTATGCTAAAAATAAAGTACTCATTCAAGTAAAATTTTCCATTAGTCACTATTTCCACAACTTGCCTGGGAGTAAAGTGACTGTCTTTAAGATACTTTATTGAGAAGTGGTTGTGTTGCATTCATCAAATTTGTCTAAAATCGAGCAATTAAATTGATCAATGAATCCTGATCAGAGATGTAATCAATTTAACATACTTTGATGACTATGTAATTCCAAAAATTTTGCTCCAACTGACTGAAATGGTAGTAAGTGGGCGCATCCATGTGTGACTGAAAATGTGATTATTGTAATCTTTTTTTTTTTTAAAAATTGATCAGGAAACACAATATTTGTTACTGTGAAAAAATATAACTTGTTAAAATAAAACTTTACCTGCTTTACAAGTTCTGCAAGCATTTGTGATTTTAGTCATGACTGTCAAGTGGTGTGGGACAAGTTATTCTACTTCTGTGTTTTACTGCAGCTTTTGCATTGACATTAGCTCATTTCCCGATTCATAATTTTATGGACAGAAAGAATCATTTGCTAATCGTTTGGCTTTTTTTTTTAAAGTACAAGTCAAAAAATGCTCTAGGTGTAAAGTGAAAAAAGTGTCAAAGATTTTGAAAAACCCCTGTGACTGCTGGTAGGCTGAGAGTCGATGGGTATCATGCAACAGAAATTATTTTTTTGTGAAGCGGATGTTTTTATGTGTTTACAGTGGTTTGTTTTTTGCTGTGCACTTGCTGTGAAAATCATGTGGTCCAAGTTTCCTAGTTTAATTTTCTTCTAACTGTGGACTTAAAGGTTATCTAAATTGTTGGGTTACATCACTTCCAGTAACCTCTTTGTACAAAACCCCTCTTTCTACTAATAGTAAAATACACATAGGGTTATTTTTGTATTTTTAAAAGACACAGAAGGAAATCTAAATGTTAGACCCCTTTCTTTGTGGACTGTTTTTCTGTACGCTCTTGATCTAAAATAAATTGCATCATTCCGGCTAGTGTGAGGCTGGTTTTATGATGTGATTTATTGGAAACTAATACTTGTGTTTTCTTGTTAATGTGCAGACAACAGCAGGCTGTTCCTCGAGATGACGCCATGGAAAATCTGATCCAGCGGAACAACTTCCTGGAGGAGAAGCTCCACTTCTTAGAGAATCAGATACCCAAAGAGTCTTCAAGGCCCTCGGTGAGTGAAATGTTCATAAGTTCATCTTTTTCATCTTTTTCTCGTCCAGATTATTTCAAATACCAAATTACACACAAGGGTCAGCATAAACCCAAAGAGCCATTTGGATCCGGTTTTCATAAAAAGCCACAAATACTTTTTGACTTCTAAAACTGTATCGTAAATCTACACATATCCTCCATACTCAGAGTACAAAAAAAATGCTGAACCAAAACACTGAATCATCACCCCGCTTGTTTTTGACAAAGGTCCAACTCGTTGTCAGGGCTTTGGAGGAAAATTTCAATAATCGCTAAAACATTTTTGTAGCCACAGACTTTTTGTATCAGTCAGATGTATTTTACTGCGGGTTTCGGAGCAGCATTTGTCGGTACAGCTATGATGTTTTCCTGGTCTGATTTGTCATTTTTCTCTGATTTGTGTTACATGTAATATTCCAGAAGGATCATTTGGAATCTCATCGATCTGATTGGAAATTAAAATACTATGTTTACCTGCTAGCTTAATAAAACAGTAGGTCACAAAGAATGACTATTAAACCTGTCAAATTAACTGAGGGATGTGGCAGGCTTTTTTAACTTATTTAGACCCAACAGCACACACCCGTGATCCATTCAAGGACAGCTCGACTATTTTACAAACCCAAAAATGTCAACACTTTTTTTTAAAAATAAATTCTATGCATTGTGTTTTTATCTTGTTTGTATTTGTTCAGTTTGTGAAATGTGGTTTAGAAATAAAGAGGGTTTGGATTTTAAATCTAAATGAATTAAGTAGCCTGTTCATAAATGATTTTCCTAAACTAAAAGAAAGAGCTGCGGGTTGCCGACCCCCTAAGTAGACTATTAGGAAAAACTCATGTGGAGACGGGCCTCACATTTACGTAAAAATGTGTAATTCAACCCCTGACCTTATTATGTGCATTCATCAGTTTCTACTCTGTCTTTTTATTTCACCTCCATCATTTGGATTTGTTCTGATTAATTGGGTGTAAAGGAGAAAAGCATCTCCCCGCAGAGCTTTAAAGGGATTTGTTCTACCACCTTTGATGTTGCGGATGGCCCACAAGTAGGGAGCGACAGCCCCCAACAGGCCAAACCCTGCAGCCCCTCCGTTGACTCTGAAGCTGGCCAACAGGGAGAAGTAGAAAGAGAACTTGTTTCAGAGGAGGGTCATGATGTTCGCTCTGAGACGGAGACATCTGGCCTCGAAGTGGCAGAAACTGTGGAAGCTAACAACACGGAAGCAGATACTGGAGATCCTCTTATTGAAGAAGAGGAGCCTCAGATAGCAATGAAGATCTCAGAAAGTTTATCAGACATCCAAGGGGATCCAGAAGTTTTTGTTCCTGGAGAACAAAAAGAACCAGAAACTGTGGAAGGAGACAAAGAGCAACTGGAGAGCCAGAGATCAGCTGTATCTCCTGGCATGTCTGAGCCACAAAACAAAGAGGAAATAGGAAAGGAAGATGTCTGTATACCGGATGGAGAAGAAGGAGTCACATCAGAGATGCCGCAAAGTCCTGATGAGGAGCCAGTGAAAAGGAATGAAGAAGAGGATGAAAAAAAAAAGGACGACAATCAGGATCAGATCTGCTCGAATGAAAACCTTAAAAAGTTAAGCAGCAGAAAAAAGGCCAAGAACCAAGGCAGAAACCTGAAGGTACGGCAGGCTTCTGTTGTCACCCGCCCAGCTATAGTGGCGTATCAGTGGTAGATGTGGCAGTGCCAGGGTGGCTTTTCGTTTAGGAGTTCAATCCCTCTAGATCAGAATCCAGATTTCTGCCTATTGATTGGAACAACTTTTCAGATCTTCTAATCGCTTCATTCAGCTCTGACCTGCACATTGATGTTTCTTTATTACATTTCATTCTTCACCTCCTTTGCAGACCTCCGGACGAGGCACTGGCACCCCAACACAGAGAGATCAGGATCTTTCGAAGGAAAATCTCAAGTTAGCCTCGGAGAACCTTGAGCTGCGTTTCCAGGTGGAGCAGAGTAACAAGGACTTACCAAGACTGAAGGTAGGGCCCAACATGAGCAGGTGAAAAGACTAAACATTCACCTACCTCTCTGTTTGTATTGGTACTTTGTTTCCTGTTGATGAAGCTTAAAAATGAAAAACTGACCAAAATCTGCACTACTTTTTTTTAATTTGATGTTAATTGGCATTGTCTTTGTTTAATATGAGTAACATTCCAGAATTTATTTATTCTCTAATAAAATTAATTTGTTTTACTAGAACGACGCACAAAAGCAATTAGAGTTTTCATTGATTTCTTGTGTCAGGTGACCTGGGTATCAAAAATTTTTGTTGTTACAAAACAACAGTTGATGAATAAAAAAATATCCTGATCATCCCTAAATGACTGCAATTAAAAAAGTAAAAGGGATAAGTGGATCGGACAACAAATTTACAGAATATATAAATTTATTCCGTTCCGTCATCTTCCGCTTGTTCCGGGGTCGGGTCTCAGGGGCAACAGCCTCAAACGGGCAGCCCAGGCCTCTCTCACCCCGGCTGCATCCTCCAGCTCACCCGGAGGGATCCCAAGTCTTTCCCCGGCCAGCTGTGAGACATAGTCTCTCCAGCGGGTCCGGGGTCTGCCCCTTGGTCTCCTCCCGGTGGGATGTGCCCAAAACACCTCACCCGCGAGGCGCTCGGGGGGCATCCTGACCAGATGCCCGAACCACCCCATCTGGCTCCTCTCGACCTGGAGGAAAAGCGGCTCGACACCGAGCTCCTCCCGGATGGCAGAGCTCCTCATCCGATCTCTGAGTGAGAGCCCAGCCACCCTGCGGAGGAAGCTCATTTCGGCTGCTTGTACCCGCGATCTCATTCTTTCGGTCACCACCCACAGCTGGTGACCATAGGTGAGGGTTGGAACGTAGATCGACTTGTAAATCGAGAGCTTTGCTTTTCGGCTCAGCTCTCTCTTTACCACGACAGACCGATGCAGCGTCCTAGTTATTGCTGATGCCGCACCAATCCGCCTGTGGATCTCCCGCTCCATCCTTTCCCCACTCATGAACAAGACCCCAAGATACTTAAACTCCTCCACTTGGGGCAGAACCCTGTCCCTGACCAGCAGGGGGCATTCCACCCTTTTCCGGGCGAGGACCATGGTCTCAGATTTGGAGGCGCTAATTCCCATCCCGGCCGCTTCACACTCGGCAGCAAATTGATCCAGTGAGAGCTGGAGATCACGGTCCAATGAAGCCAACAGAACCACATCATCCGCAAAAAGCAGATGATGATGTGGAAGATAAATTTATGTTGTAGACTTTTTTATTTTTTACTAAAAAATTCTACTGCTCACGATGCCTTGTGTTTAGTAGTTTAATTAGTAGTTTTAAAGTTTAATAAATGTTTGTTCATCAGCCGATCAATAATTCATCATCAATATATTTGTTTTTTTCCTCAGAATCAGGTGGCTGATCTGAAGGAGATGTGTACTGCTCTGAAAAAAGAAAAGGCAGAAGTGGAGAAAAAGTTGACCTTCATACGTGGAGTAAGTCCTAACTTGAAAAAAACCTGCCTGTTGTCCATGAATGATAATCTTATAGCTGAGATGTCTGATAAACTTCACCAGACAGGTACCAGTGGTAAAACAGTGCCTGAACTTGAGAGAACCATCGGGCTGATGAAGAAGGTGGTGGAGCGTGTGCAGAGAGAGAACGAGATGCTGAAAAAGTCCAACGCAGCTGCAAATCTAGACAAAGTTTCTGCTTTGGAGAAGGAGAATGAAAAGTTGAAGGTTTGAATCAAGAAAGTTGAAGATTTGAATCAACTTGTTGCTTGTGTCTGTTTTATAGTTTGATCTCTGTTTTTTTTTTTTTTTTTTTAGTCTGACTTCGAGACACTAAAACATCAGAGTGAAGCTGATCTGAATTCAAAACTGGAGTCAAAAACAAAAGGTTTAGAGAAAATCGTGATGGAAAACGAACGTCTGCGCAAAGACATAAAGAGGGTAAAAACTGCTTGACTATTTAATTATTTAAATGTTAATACGACAGGGACAGAGGTTCAGTTTGCATAGACGACTGTAAGAAGACCTGTTGATGGGGTTCTAGTCAGAACGGAGAAGGTGTTGCTATGGTAATGCAGATCTAAACATCAGCAACTGTTGAATTTGATGGTTTCAGTTGTCTTTTTTAAATTTATTTCCAAATTATTTTCCGAAATAAATGAAGAGAAACTTTCTGAAACTTCTTCTTTAAAACACACTCTGATCTTTTTAGTTTTTTGCAATTATTATAGAATCAATTATAGAATGTCAGAACAAAATATTCACTTATTTAGAAAAAGTCTGCCCCATCAAGATTTTAACTCAAAAATTTTGTTCCGTTCCGTCATCTTCCGCTTGTTCCGGGGTCGGGTCGCGGGGGCAACAGCCTCAAACGGGCAGCCCAGGCCTCTCTCACCCCGGCTGCATCCTCCAGCTCACCCGGAAGGATCCCAAGTCTTTCCCCGGCCAGCTGTGAGACATAGTCTCTCCAGCGGGTCCGGGGTCTGCCCCTTGGTCTCCTCCCGGTGGGATGTGCCTGAAACACCTCACCCGCGAGGCGCTCGGGGGGCATCCTGACCAGATACCCGAACCACCCTATCTGGCTCCTCTCGACGTGGAGGAGGAGCGGCTCGACACCGAGCTCCTCCCGGATGGCAGAGCTCCTTACCCGATCTCTGAGTGAGAGCCCAACCACCCTGCGGACGAAGCTCATTTCGGCCGCTTGTACCCGCGATCTCAGTCTTTCAGTCACCACCCACAGCTGGTGACCATAGGTGAGGGTAAGAACGTGGATCAAAAATTTTGTTAGCAAATAAAACACCTGTCTGAGTAGATTGAGTGCTAAAATTACTAAGATTTTCTCCAATCCACTGGTGTTTATGTCTGATAAATGATCACCAAACTTTTAGAATTTGAATGAGGCTTCATTTAAAAAGAAAGTACATAGGGAGTGTCCAGGAACAGGAGAGATGATGGGTCTGTCATGGTTCACCTCATGATCGGCTGGACTGGAATTCTGTTGGCAGAACCAGGAGGTCACAGGGAGAGGAGTTGAGGATGGACAGAGGTGTAGAAGTATGAATGTACTCCTCTGAAGACTGAAAAGATCATTTTCAAAGGCTTTTTTATCTACAATCAAAGAGTTTAAGTCAAAACAAAGATATGATGTGTCAGAATCATCATCAGTGCAGCGGATGGAATCTGTTCACCCTTAAATGAGTTTGTTTATTTTTTATCGGTTTGTATCTTCGTTCCTGACTTTGCAATCGGTTTTCTCGTAACAGGAAATGGAGGCGGCAGAGAGGATGAGAGTGGCGAAGGTTGATTTGGAAGTAACAATAGAAAAGCTGGAATCAGAGCTGGAGGAAAACAAGAAGAAACTACAGGAAGCTCTGAGTAGACCAATCACAGAGGGCACAGACAGTAAGGCCTGGAAGTCGTCTGTGGTCACCAGGTTGGTTTTGTCTGACATTTGAATCCACAGAAACTTTGCAGGAAGACTGAATCAGTGTTCGACCTCTGTGTGCAGAATGTTTGAGAACAAGATGAAGGAGTTGGAGAAGGAGCTTTCCCAAAAGACCTCCAGCCTCTCTGAGCTGAAACAGCAGCTGAAGAAGCTGAAAGAGGAGGAGGAACAAGCTCAAACGACCATCAGACGACTAGAAGACCAGGTAGAGAGGAACCTCATGTTATTCTGAATGAACATAAAGCAGAGCTGAACGTCTCTGTTTTCCAGTTCATTAAGGAGCGAAATGCTTCGGAAATGGGCTTGAGCTGTAAGCCAGGGTCAAATGTGATGATCCTTACAGATGTAGGGTTCCGCTCTGCGTGGGGTGTGGTCTCAGCTTACAGATTGACGATCCTCTAAAACCAAAGCAGACAGACACCCAGCAGGCTGTAAACCTAACGGAGCTGCTTCCTGTTTCGGCTTCTCTTTATCTTCTTAGCTAATGCTCTGTTATATGCACCTTTATGTGTCATTTATATCCTCAGCTTTCACATTAAACAGTAAACTCTTCCCAGAACTGTAGAAAGTGAAACCCTATGTAAATTAAAAACAGAAGAATTTTAAAATAATTCAGAGGTGCCCTTTCAGTCTTTGCAGGCGAGCTGCTCATAAAAATTCGAAATGCCAGTCGAAATGATGCAGCCCCCCCCAAAAAAAAAGTAAAATATTGTAGGTGTAAAAATATTTTTATTGTCAATGTTTAAGTAGTTTAAGTTTGTGTCTCATATAAATTTAAATGTTTCTAAAGTTGTTAATCTGCTCGGTTTGACTACTTAATTCACACTCGGTATAAATAAATAACCCACATTATCATTTTGTCCATTTTAGGTTGACTTGTTAAAAAAGTTTCCTGCATCTGCAAAGTCAAGTGTTGGAGATTCCAAAGAGTTACAGACAGTCAGGTATGTTCATGTATGTTCATGTTGATACATATAAACATAAAGATCATTTTGATTTCCTCACAGTGACAGAAATACCACACACATACATTTCTAATAACGCTTTATTGGATTTTCTTTTTGAAAATACAAGAAATTTTCAACCATATGCATAATCTGAGACTTTGAAGTTATCTGGGGAACCAGAACAACCTGCTCCTAAGCCTTTCTATCCCTTTTTTATCTTGGAAATATTCTGTTTAGATTAAAAACATCATTTTAAAACATGCAAAGGAATCTGAAGGCTGTTAGATTTGGCCTTTTAATGATGCCAAATGTCATATTTTAGAGATAGAATGTTCACCGCTATCTTTATGAACTGAAACATAAATTAGTTGGAAAAGCATTTCTGCTTCACATTTATTTGCTGACACTAACTTTCACATTGAGCCAGTCTTCAGGCCTTGCATAAGGTTCAGTTGTGTGTCCGCAGGGTGACCGGTTCAAACGTGGGGAAGCACATCGAGACCAGTGGGCAACATGGTGAAGACCCCAAACTGGGTGAGACTCCTGTATTTTTTGCTAAACCTGGACAACATTCAAGTACAAGTTGTCTCCAGTTTGTTCCGTCTGTTTGCGAAGTAGACTTGGTACTGAAATTTATCTTCATTTTACTGTGGTTTATTTTATTATGACCTATTAAAAAAAGACGTTAGCTTTTTTTTCCACTTTTTTTAAGCATTATCTGATAACAAGAAATCACATTTAACACTGAACATCTTATGTTTTACGCTATCAAATTTTTACCCCGAAAATGTTCATTGAACTCTGACTCAACTTGACAGGAAAAAATAAATAAATTTTAACTTTTTTTTTAATTAAATATTTTAAGTGAGATTGTTGCGGTGCAAAAAATTTGAGCTGTCATCAAGTTTTTAACTCATTTATACAACCGGATTCCAAAAAAGTTGGGACACTTTAGAAATTGTGAATAAAAACTGAATGCAATGATGTGGAGGTGCCAACTTCTAATATTTTATTCAGAATACAACATAAATCACAGGTCAATAGTTTAAACTGAGAAATTGTATGATATTAAGGAAAAATATGCTCATTCAAAATTTCATGGTGTCAACAAATCCCAAAAAAGTTGGGACAAGAACCTATTAGAGGCTGGAAAAAGTCATTTGAGCATACAACAAACACCTGGAAGACCAATCAGCACTAATCAGGTCAATTGGCAATATGATGGGTATAAAAAGTGCTTCTCAGATTGGCGGTGTCTCTCAGAAGCCAAGATGGGTAGAGGATCACCAACTCCCACAATGTTGCGTAAAAAGATAGTGGAACAGTATCAGAGAGGTGTTACCCAGCGAAAAATTGCAAAGAGTTTGCAGTTGTCATCATCAACTGTGAATAATATCATCAGAAGATTCAGAGAATCTGGAAAAATCTCTGTGCGTAAAGGTCAAGGCCGGAGAACCATACTGAATGCCCGTGATCTCCGGGCCCTTAAACGACACTGCATCAAAAACAGGAGTGCTACTGTGAAGGAAATCACAGCATGGGCTCAGGAGTACTTCCAGAAACCATTGTCAGTGAACACAATCCACCGTGCCATCCGCCGTTGCCAGCTGAAACTCTATTCTGCAAAGAAGAAGCCATTTCTAACAAAGATCCACAAGCGAAGACGTTTTCACTGGGCCAGGAGTCATTTAAAATGGAGTGTGGCAAAATGGAAGACTGTTCTGTGGTCAGACGAATCACGTTTTGAGGTTCTTTTTGGAAATCTGGGGCGCCATGTCATCAGGACCAAAGAGGACAGTGACAACCCAAGTTGCTATCAACGCTCTGTTCAGAAGCCTGCATCTCTGATGGTATGGGGTTGCATGAATGCGTGTGGCATGGGCAGCTTGCACATCTGGAAAGGCACCATCAATGCAGAAAAATATATTCAGGTTCTAGAGCAACATATGCTCCCATCCAAACGTCGTCTCTTTCATGGAAGACCCTGCATTTTTCAACAAGATAATGCCAGACCACATTCTGCATCAATCACAACATCATGGCTGCGTGGGAGAAGGATTCGGGTACTGACCTGGCCAGCCAACAGTCCAGATCTTTCACCTATAGAAAACATTTGGCGCATCATTAAGAGGAAGGTCAGACAAAGAAGACCCAAGACGATTGAACACTTAGAGGCCTGTATTAGACAAGAATGGGAGAACATTCCTATGTCTACACTTGAGAAGCTGGTCTCCTCAATGCCCAGACGTCTGTTGAGTGTTCTAAGAAGAAGGGGGGGTGTCACACAGTGGTGAAAATGGCCTTGTCCCAACTTTTTTGGGATTTGTTGACACCATGAAATTTTGAATGAGCATATTTTTCCTTAATATCATACAATTTCTCAGTTTAAACTATTGACCTGTGATTTATGTTGTATTCTGAATAAAATATTAGAAGTTGGCACCTCCACATCATTGCATTCAGTTTTTATTCACAATTTCTAAAGTGTCCCAACTTTTTCGGAATCCGGTTTGTACATTCTGGGATTATTATCATACTGAAATGGAGTAAAATAATTAGAAAATGTTTCATTTACACCATAAGAGACATTCTCACATGCTAAACTACAAATATGGAAATAAATATCTTTTATAAATTCAATCAAAATAAATATTTTACAAAATGCTAAACAAATTAAATGCGTGCGTTTCCTCCCACCCTCCAAAAACGTGTGTTAGGTTGATTGGTTCCTGTGAAATTGTTGCTAGGAATGATTGTGTGTGGATGGTTGTGTGAGTGGCCCTGCAGTAGACTGGCAACCTGTTTGGGGTGTATCCTATCTCTCTGAAATCAGCCGGGATAGTCTCTGATACCCACTTAATCCCATTAGAGATTCAGAAGACAAAACGAAACTTAACTTTGTTTTATTTTACAAACATTTGTGTTTGGTTTTTAGATTCTAGGAAACTGAAAAGCCTCCTGCAGGCTGCGGAAATGGAGAAAAACAAACTTCAGGTGGAGGTCGATGAGCTGAAGAAGGAGCTGGAGAACTTTGATCCAACATTCTTTGAAGAACTTGAGGACTTAAAGTACAACTACGATGTGGAGGTTAAGAAGAACATCCTGTTGGAGGAACAGCTGAGGAAAGTGTGCGGTCGCTTTGGTGTCACCGTGGAGATTCCAAGAGTGTCCTTCAGCTGAATTCTAGGGTAGTCCCGGCAACAAAGCCTCCTTAATACTGCTTAGACTGTTTCATTCAGATTTATTTACAAAAAAAACTTGAAAATAGAACATTTTATCTTTACAGTTTTAATTTTTAGTTTTAGATTTGATATAATTTATTAACTATATTTATAAGCTTTGTATTTTGCCAATAAAAAGTCCTTAAAAAGAACTTCTATTTCTTCATTGAGATGAAACTTTATATACAAATAGTACATGTTTCAGATAAGTCATCAAGCTACATATTTTCACAGTTTGGTTTACAGTTATTAAGTTTAAATAAGAGTTGATCAGAAGGAGAGAAATCTAATCTGCTCAAAGCTCAATTTCCACATCCTGCAGCCGACTGAATCTACATCCATTTAACCTCGAAAAAGCAGCAAATACCGTGCTGCTGTTATTGTATGAATTGGTCTGATCATCAATGTGAACTACCACCGGGCGCTCGCTCAGCCGGGCACGTCCGTCTGGCCAGCAAAGACCCAGATGGTGTCGGTGGACCTGCAGAAACAGCAGTACTTCTTTGTGAATTGATCTCTTTGAGAATACTTTCGTTACATCGTTCTTTAAGATTTACTCACCTTAAAGAGAGTGCTATCATTGCAGTGCCACACGATGCCCTCAATCTGCCTGTCTGAACTCTCCTGGAACCACAACGACAGCATCTGGAAGTCCACAGGTGGAGGGTCTCTGATGGGGATGCTGCCATGTGGCACCAGGAAGTGAATAGGCTGCTTTTTATTCCCCAGTCCTGCGTGAACAAAATGAACATTTAAAATCAAGAGACGCTCGCTCAGTTTTCACACAATCATAATTTTATTTTAAAGCCTAAAAATAAATCAAATTTGTTGTAGAGGCAGAGGAGAAGAACACGAGGGTTGCTATGGTTACAGTAAAAGAGGTTGTAATAAAATTTGGGGGGGCACCCGGAGCATTCAAAGAGGAAACAAGATGCAACGCCAATTTTGTTCAGTTAGGCGTGCCACATTATTTTACTTCTGTGGATGTTTGGGCCACCTGTGCCAACTCCGTTAGGGATAAGCAGTTAAGAAGACGAACAGAAAATATCTGCCAACCTACCCAGAAAACTTGTTATCGGGTGATCTTACCGTAGGGGTTTCCGTTGATGTTGGTCCCAATAAGTTCCAGTGTTTGCTCCTGGAGATCAGCCAGTGGGATTGATGTGATTTCTAACAAGTCTTCTCCATCACAACAGGGCCTGAGCACCAGGGCCATACACGCTTCATCATTCACCACAGAAGAGTGCCAACAGTACTGCTTGTTGCTCTTCTCTACTGGAATCCAGCCTGCATGGTTTAAAAGGACAATTAGCCTTCAAGCCATGGCTAACAATAGCCATGTAAGCAAGAAGATAATCAAGAGACCTGGGATGTGTCCATGCACATCAGGCACCTGGTGGCCGTTGTGATGTTGGACTCCGTGAGCTGGGATCCATGTCTCTGGTACTATCTTAAAATCTTCTGGCACATGCCAGGTGAAACCTTCAACAAGATCTAGGGTTACCATGGTTACCCTACACTATACAGCTGTGATGGTTTTAAGACACATACCTTTACAGTTCTTCTGGGAGTACTGATGCTTTTTAAACCTCTTCTCAGCTTGTTTGGTGGGTTTTCTGTCCAGTCTGGCCCAAAGACAGGGCTTACCTGCAGCACACAGATTGATAGATTAGATTAGCATGGATGGATCTTTATTAATTTTCGGCAAGAGAAATTGTAATGTCAAGCAGCAACAAAGGCAGTATATGCAAATAAATAAAAACACAACTATAACGGTTACAATTGCTAGTAATAAGATACCCATTTGGACTCAGTTCCTTCCAGGAACATCTGTTCAATTTAATTTATTCAGACATAAAACAACAACAAAAAATTAACGGTACAAATAAAAATACACAGTCTGAAAAGGAATAGGCAGAAGCAAAGTGCTTATAAGCGCCTACCCCCTTTACCCTAAACATAAACATAAAGTGCTGCTACATTTACATGATAAGTTATCAGTTTGTTTCTATGTATGATATCACAATTTTCTTTTTATACAAACTTTTAAAGCGACTCAGTCTTCTGCAGTCTTTGATGTCCTGTTCTAATCTGTTCCATAGACCCACCCCAACAGTAGAGATACAGTGTTGTTTTGTATTAGTTCTGACCCTAGGCTTTTTGAAAACATCGGATCCCCTCAGATTATGTTTGATTAAATTGTTAGGCCAATGAATGAAAGCGCTCAGTCCTGCAGAGCAATGAGAGGAACTAGTTATTTCTGGTACTTTTTTGGGTTGTGACCACATAATGTGGAAAGTGATGGGAATTTTTCAGGATGCCCTGCATTAGAGCCCTCATCTCCCTCACCAAAACAGCCCACACAGAATCCACATTTCTCAATCTGTCCAGCCAATTGATTTTTGTCAACAATTTGAAACCTAAGATCATCATTATGAGGATTGATAACACATTTCCAACGTGTATCAATAAAGCACTTGTGTTTGTGATGATGTGAACAAGATCAGAAGGTTTAACAGCTCACCTGCATGTGGAGCAACATAACAGCAGGTTCCATCCAGCTTCTCTGTGGCAAATGAACAATCTATGTTTGCTTCTAAAGCCTCAGGATTCAGGGTTTCTGTAGCCATCACTTGAAAAGACTGGAAATGAAGAACAAACCGTCACTGATCAGCTCCCACATAACGTGTTAAGAAAAATTAGCACTTGTGATCGTTCAAAATAAAGAAAAAAATAATACATAAAGTATATGATAACATAATAAAATAATAGCATCATGTCAGATGTATGAATGCACCTGATCGTCTCTTTTTCTGGATTTTTCTTCCTTTAAATCGGTTAAAAAAACACATGGCATCTTCTGCTGAACAGAACCGAGCCGACGCATTGATTCTATCAGGTTTTTTTACGCCTCTAACACGCTGATTTTTAACCAAAAATACAGATTTAAGGATGATTTGTTAGCATGAGGTGAGCGCGAGTCTTCTTTGGGGATATTTTTAACAGCTGTTTTCAGAGAAACTTTACTCACCAGCGCCCACCTGTGGTCACATAAAGAACTACTTTAAAAAGTATATGTACAAAATACCTTCAATTCAAGGATGAAAAAACCTGAAAAAAAAAAAAAAAAAGCAAGAAGTTTAATTATTTTTGATTAAAAAAAAAAAATCAAGATTTTTCATTCACTTTTTTATTTTATTTTACTATCTTTCAAAGTTACTGAAGGGAAATGCCGAAAGAAGATCTTTCATAGTTACTCATTTTATGTTTCAATGCAATTACTGTCCTTTGTTGATACTGACTTCTTTTTTTTTATTTTATTTTTTTTTTATTGTAAAATTTTAAATACAACTTTAAAAGTTTAAATACAGCTGAGCCGAAAAGCAAAGCTCTCGATTTACAAGTCGATCTACGTTCCTACCCTCACTTATGGTCACCAGCTGTGGGTGGTGACCGAAAGAATGAGATCGCGGGTACAAGCGGCCGAAATGAGCTTCCTCCGCAAGGTGGCTGGGCTCTCACTCAGAGATCGGGTGAGGAGCTCTGCCATCCGGGAGGAGCTCGGTGTCGTGCCGCTCCTCCTCCAGGTCGAGAGGAACCAGATGGGGTGGTTCGAGCATCTGGTCAGGATGCCCCCCGAGCGCCTCGCGGGCGAGATGTTTTGGGCATGTCCCACCAGGAGGAGACCAAGGGGCAGACCCCGGACCTGCTGGAGAGACTATGTCTCACAGCTGGCCAGGGAAAGACTTGGGATCCCTCTGGGTGAGCTGGAGGATACAGCCGCGGTGAGAGAGGCCTGGGCTGCCCGTTTGAGGCTGTTGCCCCCGCGACCCGACCCCGGAACAAGCGGAAAATGACGGAACGGTACGGAAATACAACTTAAAATTTAAACCTCACTCTAGTTTCGCTTTTTGAATTTAGCCTATCTGTCAAGAGACGGTATGGGCAAGATGTCCAGCCAGAACCTGTTTTAACCAGTTTATTGCAGATACTCAGGGGCTAGAGAAGATGGGTATACATGTGCAACCTGGAAGACAAAGTGGAGGGGACCCCATCATGGTTTCAGCAGGATTGCAGAACAACAGGTGATCTGACACTGGAGTGACGACACCGCTGGTTTAATAACCAGAGGGAAGACAAGACACTGGTGGAGACATCAGGTAGAGGCTATTGAGACCAGGTGTGCTGAATTAGAGCAGAGGGCCAGATTTGTAGTGAGGAAATGTTCAAGAAGAGAGGGGGATTAAGACCCCATCTGCAGGTTAGGTCACAATTGTTATAATACTGGGCAAGATAAACAGAATCAAATTAAATTCAATTGTGAGTAAAAAGGAAAAATGTTCAAATAGGGCAGAATAATTAAAAATATATATACTTTTCAACTTTAAAAATTTACCAAAACGTCCCCAAATGTTGAAGAAAACTACTTAAGAAAGTCAACAACAGTTAAAGTACATTGAAATTGCAGGAAGAATAACAAACAATACATATATTTATTTATGGCATATATCCGTACCTATAGCCATTGCTATAAAGACATGGACAAAGATATTTTAAGTTTTGGCAGGCTGTGCATGGTCCTCGAGCCTTAGTTTGACAACTTCTGTTCTAAACGGACCAAAGTATCTCTGGACGTAATCTAAACAGAACTAAGGATTCAAGATTATTGTCATTGAAAATGGTATGAGATTGCGTGTTTTCTTTATACATGGACAGCACAGGAGATAGGCTGGCGACAGATATTAATCTGAATGCTAATTTTCACTGAACAGGTTGATTTCAAATAATAGAAATACAGATTGGAATGTATATAGCAAAAAGACCATAAGATAAAGAAGAACACAGGATATTTGATCAAATCACATCCTTTAAGCTCTAATTATAATACATTCATTTTGAGTGCAAATTTAAGGAAGGCGTTGGCTCGATTCGATTCTCACTGGGTCCATGCCCTAGACTCCTTGGAGCAGACACCTAACCCCTGATAACTCCTACTATTGGCATTGTCGTGACTGCTGCGGTGCAATGCAGCAAAGCAATGAGTAATAAACATATTATAGTATGGTAAAAAAAAATGCTTTGATTTTCCCCACTTTTTTGTCAGGCTTGCAAACATTTGCACACCAGGGAAGAAATTAGAAAAGATGTTCTTAAAATCAACTACATATTAAGTAGAACATAGTTAGATGAAAACTATTTGAACCCAAGTTCTTATCTAAAGTCTAGAGGATTCTTACTTTTTTTTAGTTTGAATCCAGACAAATCTACAAAATGATTATTTTAGATCTGATGGCTTTGAGATTAAAATCTTTTTTAATGTAAATTTTGATAAATGAAGTCATTTATCATTTCTAAAGGAAGTGACAGTAAATTGGAGCAGCTTTTGAAGAACGAGGTGTAAAGCTTTTTAATGTTGACACTAGTGGAACAGTTTTAAGACCTCTTATTAGAAGGGTAAAAGTATTTTAAAAGTTTAAAAACAAATTCACATTGGATGTTTAAAGTCTCCTGTGGGGAATTGCACGACATAACGGTTTGGAGGAAAATAGATTAATAAAAAGAATCATAGTTTTTTCACTGGTGAGAGTTTAAATGGTGCATTGGTCAAAAGTACTCAAAGGCAGTCAGTGTTATGATGTCGAACGAGGAGGTGGACCCAAATGCAGGACATAAACAGGATTTATTTAACAAAAAGTCCAGCTGTAAGGTTAAAAACATAGAATTAATCACAAAGAAATGTCTTTAAATTCAAAAACATTACAGAGTTCAATGATGAACTTGGTCAGAAAGACCTGACTGGATGGGATGGTGATGACCCAACCAAGAAGTCTGAGGTGGAAGGATAGACAGATACAGGTAGAAGGATACACAGGAGTGTGGCATCAAGATAACAACCGCAGGTGTTTGAGATCTGGGTAAGAGGGGAAGGTCCAGGGCTCCCTCTGGTGGCAGGTGAGGGGATCATGATAGCCAGACCACATGGCTGAAAAGAAACTTTAGGCTATTTTTGTCCTGCTTTAAAAAT
Source organism: Neostethus bicornis (assembly GCA_902685375.1). Classification (NCBI taxonomy): domain Eukaryota; kingdom Metazoa; phylum Chordata; class Actinopteri; order Atheriniformes; family Phallostethidae; genus Neostethus; species Neostethus bicornis. The sequence goes on along the minus strand of LR738544.1, from coordinate 23,089,802 downwards.
TATTACTAATAGTTGATGTTTAAATTAACATTATTTAAGCTTCTTTTTACCTTAACAGCAAACAAACAACCCATTTAAGTTTTAATGTGTTTATTAGTTGCAAATGTTTGTGAGTATATAATATGGAGATGAAAATATTCATTTCAGATGGACATTGGGACATTTCAAGAGGGTCACAGGATGTCAAACAGTTCAACATCAATGGAATTTGAAGTTTTGTAAGACTTTTTTGTTATATTGTATCTAAGTTCTTTGATAAAAGTTGGAGGAGTTCTGGTTCTTTGAGAAACTATACTCAAAAATTTTAAGATTGTCACAAACTATCATGCATAAGTGAAACACCTACAAAGGGAAGTTTTTTGTTGTTTGGTTATTAAAATTTTCTCTGATCTATCTTTACCTATCCTGAAAACAAATGACAGTATCTTGAATGAAACCTCTGTCCCACACAGTCTACCGATGAAACACAAGGTGAAGAAATAATATGTTAAACAAATTGCAGCAAGACTGCAAATGATAACAGATCTGTTTAGAAATGCATGCTCTCAAATTCAAAAGTACATATAAAAAAAATATGATTATGTTTTGCTTCAGACTAATGAATTTTCTATAGTTTACTGTATTTTCTTATAAATTAAATGTAAAATAAAATAAATATGCATAAATAGCCAAACTCAAAATCAAAAGGTATTTTAGGTCTGTTTCTGCTTTCTTCCTCCATGTTGGAATCAAGTCAATTAAACACCACCTCTCATAAGTTGCATGCAATGCTTGCATCGTGGAATTAAGGGAACTCTTTGAAACTGAATTGACATCTGTCAGACTTTTTGAAAAACATAGATATTGTACGACCATAAGGCGCACTGTACCAAAAGGCACAGTCTCAGTTATGTGTGCCATTACTGTATTTAACACTTACATAAGGCACACCTGATTTTAGGATGTGGGTTTTATACACAATCGACACCCACACCCCAGCAAACAGAGAACCTCCAGGGAACGTTAGCCTCAAATTCTCTTAGGTTTGCTCTTACCTTGCCAAAAACTAACGCTCCCTAAATGTTTGTTGGTAGTCATTGAAGAAAGTTGATATTTTACTCTTTACCTTTTTATATTTTAAGAAGATTAACATTTTACTTTTTATTCAATAAAGATACGGTTTTGAATGTTTTATTTTGCTAAGGCTGTGCTTGGATAATAAATGCTTGCTGTGTGTGACAGAATTCTATAAGGTTGTCTGAGTGTAAATTGTTAAGGCCATTGTGGAGCAAACCACGTGAAGCCACGTGCAGCCAATTTACACCAGGGTGCATGGTGGTCAGAAAGTTGCTCTGTCTGTTTTTCAGGAGATAAGAACAAAACCTTTGTCTTCTGCAATAAGAGAAGCTGGGAGGACGGAGAACGAACGTTGGAGAATGACCAATGGGAAAAAAGGAAAAGGCCCTTCATTAATGAATATTTATGAATTGCATTATATTCTATAAAAACTGGCAATCTCAGTGTGAGTTTTTGTCTTTTGTTAAAAACTCACAGAGAGACATAGGTGTGCTCTGTGAGGACAATGAAACCCAGATGCATCTGTTTAGATTTTCTGTTGAGGAATAAATATTGAAAATTGGGAAACTTGTTGAATCCTGGTAGTATTTGAAATGCTTGGTATGCTTTAATAGTTAGTTTCTTAATAATTTAGTTTGATCACCAGCCTTCTCTCTTCAGTCTGCACACGCAAGAAAGGCCGGGTGGTGATAGTTGAAGCGAATATTGGATTTAACCAAACCTGAGAAGAAGTAAACCCCCGGATTCTTTCATTATGTTAGAACCTAACCTTTCCAGAATGTTGAGTGAACATAATTCCAAATGTTATCATTAAATAAAGTTAGAGGAATGTTCTGTAAAACAGAAAAGAAAGTTTTGCAACCATCATAAAACTTTCCATTTGATCCTTTGGAGAACCAAAAATAACCTTCAAGAAACGTTCTGCTAACCTTTGAAAAACCTTCCCTTTTAACGTTCTCTTGGCATTCTCAACTACGTCTGCCTTAAAACAAAAACACAAACAAGCATACAAGTGTAAATACTCAGAAAATGATACATGTTCATCACATCCATGCAGGCTATTATTCCCATATGACAGTTTTTTTTTTTTTTTTTGTTATTTATCACACATGTATTGTTTCTTGAACATAAAATTATTTACAATATGATTCTCTTAAAATACCACAGTTTGCTTCACTGTTCTGAGTTTGTGTTGCAGTCAGTGTTTACACACAGCGACGTCTCACAGCAGGAATCCACGTTCTCTTCTTCATGGTCTTTCTCTGGTTTATTATGAATGTCTGTCTTCCACATCTCTGTTTCCAAATCATCCTGTTGAGCCTGGCACCAACAGTTGCTTCTCCTTTTAGAAAAAAAAAAAAAACACCAATTATATTTGAACAATGACTAAGATTTGTGGTTAAAAAATTCTGTTCCTTCATCTTCCGCTTATCTGGGGCCAGGTCGTGGGGGCAACAGCCTCTGGCGGGATGAACAGGCTTCTCTCACTTTGGCCGCATCCTCCAGCTCATCTAGAAAGATCTCGAGTCGTTCCCCTCCCAGCTGTGAGACATAGTCTCTCCAGCGAGTCCGAGCTCTGCCTCTGTGTCTCCCGGCGGCCAAAACATGCCCAAAACACCTCACCACATGCCCGAACCACCCCATCTGGCTACTCTCGACTTGGGGAACAAAGGCTCTACTCCGAGCTCCTTCCGGATAACAGAGCTCCTCCCTCTATATCTGAGTGAGAGCCTCACCACCCTTTCTATGATAGCATTTGTTAATGTCTTGTCCCTCAAAATGAACTACATACTGTATGTCTTAACTAGATGGTCTTTCCAGACAAAACTAATAATCCTTGTGATTTTGCAAGTTTTCCACCAGGTTTTTTAGTTCACTGCATTTTCGAATGTACTAACTGTTGCACAAATATGAACGATGTTGTGAGAAATGCACCAGGGGGACTGAAAATAATTGTGATCAAACCTAATTCTGTAAAAGTAAGAAGCAAACTTACAGCTGGTAAAACCACGCAGCACCTGCACCCATCAGAAGCAGCAAAACAATACTGACAACAGGAAATACCATGGACATGCCTGCAAGAATAAAACATAAACATCAGAAAAGTAAGGAAAAATGGAATTCATTTTTTTCAATACTTGGTCAAAATATGTGTACAGTATTTTACGACTTAAAGCAAAAGAAAATTTGCTTCAGGTTTTAGAGTTAGGTCTATATAACCTCGCATGAACTACAATACATGAACAAAAACAGCAGAAGATGTAGAAGCAGGATGTGACAGGTTGTGTTCATTGGTAATATTTCAAAATAAAGAATGTAGGTAAAAGCCAGATGCTGTTAATCAGATGTGTTTATATCTTATAAAAGCAGACATTTTGGCAGTTTATTGTGGTGGGACATCAAGGCATGTGCTAATGATAAGACGAGGAAAGACATTGGCAACAACAAACTGAGTAGAATGAGAAGCTTCTCGTTTCGTACAATGTTGGAAGTGATATTTGTGTGTTACAGAAGGATGTAATTATTGGATTTGAGCAGAGAAAGCATCTGCAAAATTGTATGTGACATTATTTAAACTGGAAGGATTGTAGAAAGAAAAACTAAAATGTTTGAAGAAAAACATCCTGAAAGACTGTGATTACTTTGACATGTCGGTGAAATCAGATAGAACAAAACAACAGTAGAGCTTAAAGGTGGGTTTAATGGGGAGTGTGAAAACATTTTCACATGAACGATGTGAAGTGAGGCCAGAAAACTAAACAATTTCAGAATTATTTAAAAAAAAAAAACCACACATAAGTTCAATTGAGCAATAAAAAGAGCTACGACAAAAAGACTCAGCAATGGTGCAAAAACAAAAGGTGGGCACGTGTATGTGCAAATTAGTAGTCATCACGCCCTGTGTCCTACTGTTTAAGACTATTTAGGAAGCAATAATTGTCTTTTTTCACTATTGAATTAGCCACAAAATTGTCCAGCACTGAACCCTGCATGCCAACATACGACAACTGATCTGAATTCATCGAAAGATCTCTGAATTTTAGTGGACCAGATTTCATTTAAATTTTTGAACAAGTTTATCAGTCTGGCGGGCTTTTATGTTAACTGTGTCATAAATAAACTTCTGTTAAAAAAAAAAAACTTTTTCATTACCTTGATTAGGTGTTTTTTTGTAACTTGCTGAGGTCGACAGAAAACTTGAGCTAAAACTCTGAGTAGAAGTCGTGGAACGCAGATGGACTATGGGTGATTTTGAAGTGATAACATGATGAGGAGAAACAGCAGTGTAGAGAGGAGACACTGTGGAGGAAATCCTGGAAAAGAGTCTGGTCCAAACCAAAGGAACAGAAGACGAAACTTGTAATGTTTGCTCAGAGGATTTAGTCATTGTTGGCGTTCCTGTTGAAGACTCAGACTTTTTTGTTGAGCTAACCAAAGTAATAGAAGGTGCAGAGGTGTGGTTGTCAGGAGTAAGTGAAGATGTTGATGAGATGTTGAGATGAGATGTTGATGAGTAAAGACTGGCTGTTGTTGAGTTCAAGTTTTCCTCCAGATCCGCTGCTGTAGATAAAAAAAAAAAAAAAAAAAAAAACAGTCAGTAAAGATGGGTATCATTTATGTGAACATGTTGTTTTAACACATCATCATTTCTGCACTATTGAAAGTTTTGTCTACGGCGCCCATTGGTTCACAAAATAAATTAACGCTTTGAACAACTCGAATTTATTTGTTAAATAGGTGTGCTATGTTACAATAAATGAGCCTGAACCTTTAAAATAATTGACAAAGAATTCACGAGGAACTTTCCTACACTGTGTGTATAAGGACATTGAAAGTGTCCCCATAATTTTTCTGATGTGCAACACAACATTTTCTTACAGTAAATGGCCCTCATTTATCAAAGTTGTGTGTGCCAAAATTTGGGTGTAAAGGTGAAGTACGACCAAAACATTTGAGGGTTAAAAACAAACAAATCGACAAGCGATTACAGACTGATTATCACTTTTTGACAGGGAATCCCTTTCTGGCACACCACTGTTGTTGAACCAGAAATTGAGAAAAGGATGTGACAGAGCATGAATCTGAATAAATGTAGCTGTATTCATTTAAATTACGCTGGTTTTCAGCACTTGTATTTATCAAAATTAAACCTTGCATACACCTAAGAGATACAGGTACACCCCTCTTCATGAATGCCACACATACATACTCTGGCGTATTTTCTGTGCACGCCTGAAATTTATACTATTTTGTGTGCAACTTTGATTTGTGGGGGCCAATGTATGTATGATGCCCCCATTATCCTCCAAAGTTAATGTCAGAATGAGACTCCTCCTTTATAAACCAGTTTTGGTCACACTTCAAGTAAATAAATAAATAAATTACTCTATTCATTCCTCACTGGGGAAATTTGTGTGCTGCACTCCTTACACCACAGCAGGCTGCCCTTCGACGGCGCCAATGGTAGGAGAAGAAGGGGTTAGGTGTCTTCTCCAAGGACCCTAGACGTGCTCTCTGTGAGACGCAAACCCGCAAACTTCCAGTCCGCGGGCCAACGCTCTAACCACTGAGCTGCCGTCTCCACTCTCCAATTACTGTATATGCTGAAGTGCCATTTTTAATCACAAAACAGTGTGAGATCGACTAAAATTGGTCTTTTTCTTTTCTTACATCATAACTGATGTAAAGTTGCCCTAGAACTTTTCTTGTTTCTCACAGGGAACCCTCTGCTGGGTCTGGGTCAGGGAGTCAGGCATCAGTGGAACAAAACAGACATGAAGAAGTAGAGCTGCTGGTCTGGATTCAGGTTGTGTCATTGTCCCTATCATGCATGATCCACTGACATACTCCCGCCATATGAGGCATGGCCATTGTTCTTCATCAGAATGACGTTGTGTCTCACTGCAGATGCAGGTAGTCCTTCCTCTAGGCCTCTTTTCTGGTGGTTCCAAACCCAGCACCCATCTTCTTAGTTTGAAAAAGCAAACTAACTCTGATGTGATAGAAAAACGTGAACAAACCAGCTATAGATGATTCCAAGACAAAGTCAAAACAAAGACTGTTCAGCACTAGTTTCAACTATTTAGATCAGCATCCCTGAACATAGAGCACGTCCAACCATGAAGTAAAAGAGCTCCATCGGATCTCATCAGTGATTACTGTCGTTCCCACAGTCACCTCAATTGGTCAATAGAAGATGAAAAATATCTGGTTACACAAATTACAATCAGATGGTGGTAAAAGTAAAAAAAACAAAAATAAATCAGTACATACCTGAACTATTGAAGCAGAAAACTCCGAACTTTTTATCTTCTGGAGCATTCCACGTCACCACCCCGGTTTTACCTTTTCCACAGTTTTCATCAGATTTAAGTCGTGGGACAACTCCGATCCTCTCAGCTATCCAACCAAATCTGTTCAGAAGGTTTGAAATAAGCAGAATTACTAAAATGTAAAACTTTACAAATACTGACAGAATATGAGATCATTTGGTCTTCATTACTACTCCTGAATTGACCCTCAATGATTGCTAAATTCTAAATGTTCATGTTAATTTCAGCTTACTTGCACACCTCCAATCCATGGTGCAATGCTTCCTCCATCTGGGCCCTGGTTGCCATGGTAACGTTTAGGGAGAGACAAGCGTCTCTGGCGAGGGTGAAGTTTAAGGTGTAATTCTCTCCTTCCAGGAGCAGAAAGATTCGGTTGGATTTATAATTCATAGGAACAACTGAAATGATAAAAAATTGTTTGTCAAATTGAGAGACAATGGACAGAAGTCCAAAACTGATACGTTGGACAACTGATTAACAGGTTAGCCACAAGAAGTGGTCCTTGTATTTAGCTGGATATGTGCAGAATTGTTTTCTTCAATCTGATTTCCCTGGGTGTCTAGGTGTGTTTCCTCTGCTTAATGCCAAATGATCTGACCTTTCTGAGACAAGGTAACATCTCTTTCTTTATCACACAGTGTAGCTTTCCGCATGTTGAAAACTCGATGAGGCTGAGTTACCGCTGAATCAAATTCAGGAATATTCTGACAAGGACCTCCTCCCTGTTCTCTGCTAAATCGAAGCTTCCAAATTTGTATTGAGTCGTGTATTGTCTTTAATGAAACCTGATAAACAACATCGCTTTTTTAAATGGATGCCAACATATTTCTTGATGTCATCAAAGCGATCTGCATTACTTTTTCAGAATGCTTGAGTAGTTTCAGAGAGACGGGGGTTGACCAAAAACAGATCACCAGTCTGTTGCTGGACCACACACCCACACATATTTCTTGGGGCAATTTCATAGCGGCCAATCAACCTAACATGCATGTTTTTGGAGGGTGTGAAAAAATTGGAGTACCTAGAGAGAACCCACACATTGACGGGGTGAACATGCAAACTCCACACTGAAATAATAGTGTTTCAAGCCTCGCCTGCACTACAGGACTTGAACGCCAACTTTCTTGCTCTGAGGCCACTGTGCTAACCACAGCCCTGCTTGAATAGTTTTCAATCAATTTAGTGGTTTTCTGACCAGTCAGTAACTTACAAACCTCTTTTCAACCACCTTGAAATGTGTCAACATTAACTACTGCTGAATCACAGATCCATACATATTATTTCAGACACTAGCATTCTGACTCAATCCTGGTTCTTAAATTTACTTAGAACACTCCTAAATTTATCAGACACGACTTTTCCTTTTTTAAAAAAAAATATTTGTCACTGTCTTTTCTCCTTTTATGATTTCTCCACCCCCTAAAATTCTACTGCAGAAAACTGCCAGGATTTCTGCTTTTATGAGATTTAGATACATTTGATTAACAGCCCCGATCTTTTTACCTGCATTCTTCATTTTGAAACATTACCAGTGAACGCAGCCTGTCACTTTCTGCTTCTGCATCTTTTTCTTCTGTGGTTTTTGTTCATTACAGTATGTAATGTAGTTCAGCTAAGGTTACTTCACTCTTATTCTAAAACTTGGTCAACATTTTTTTACCCCCATTTTGAACCGCAGAACCTTATAAAAGAAAGCAATTGCGTAAAAAGTACCATTTGATGTTAATGTATTCATAGCAATAACCAAATTAAAGTTGTAACTCTTTACAGCAGTGAAAACATCATCGTATTTAAATAGACTGCTATAATAGTAAAAATGATGGTGTTTTGATTTAAAATGATATTCATTTTTTGGATATCAAGTTGTAACCAGTGCATTGTATTCTCTACTAAAATCTCTAACACTTCTACTGAAGCCCCTAGTTGGTGATGATCATCAGAAAAATACAAACATTTAAATAGAAAAATATATTATCCAAATATAAAAATCAACATTAGGTTGAATTTTTTTTTTTCCTCAACTACAAAAGGACAAAAAATTCTTACCTTTGTTTAATCCAGATTCAGAAGAACCAGTAAAATCAAAAACAGAAAAAAGTAAAAGTGTCACAGTAAGAAAAAGTTTTTTCATGATTTTGTTTAAAATGGTTTAACTAGAACGAGTGAAGGTTAAGAAACGAATATACTGAACACACGGGAAAGCCCTGTAATGAATGTGATGAAGAGGAAACAGGAAAGAAAAGGTCAAATCTGCCTGATGGCCCGTTCGGAGATAACTCTCATTCACTGGACGTTCAATAAACTAAATGCACACTTAGATTTGATCATTTGATAACAGTTGTATGTGAAAATTATAAATCAACAAAGAACCAATTAATAGGAGATGGGAGTTTTTGAGAAAATATCAAAGCAAGGTGACCGAACGTGTTTTTGGCTTCAAGAGAAGTAAAAAAAAAAAACAAGTTGAGTGATCAGGTGAAAAGGCAAGTTTACTCATTATTTTATAGTTATAGATTTTTTAAAAAATGTAGATTTTTACATTACAGTCTGCAATGTTTTTCTGCTTTTTGTGCCCAGTCAGCATAGTGTGCTATGCACTCTCAGGCCAATCAGAGAAAAACTTCCTCCACACTGATCCTGAACTTCCTTTTGTTTCTCTTATCATTCTACACTACACGTCCAATAGAAACACCCAGAACTAAATTCAGTATTGGTGCAGACACTCAATGCATGAATCATTTGCTTGAATAATAGCAGAATTCACTGCGTACAAGATTATAACAATCTTAATACAGTCATCTTGTAGGATTCATTTTTGTGTCAGCTCTGCCCTCCTTTTTGTTCAACTTGCTCAGGGTTAGGTGACTAATTTGTTCATTTTTCTGAGACATTCCAGACGAGGCGGCACAGTGGCGCAGTGGTTAGAACAGTGGCCTTAGAGCAAGAAGGTCAGAGTTTGAGTCCCGAGTGGGACGAGGCTTGAATTAATGGTCTTTCTGCGTAGAGTTTGCATGTTCTCCCTATGTGGGTTTTCTCCAGGTCCTCCAGTTTCCTCCCACCCTCCAAAATTCTGTATGTTAGGTTTATTGATTGCTATGAAATTGCCCCTTGGAATGAATGTGGATGGTTGACAGACTGGTGAACTGTTTTTGGTGTACCCTGCCACTTGCCTTAGATCAGCCGGTATAGGTTCTGGCACCCCCTGTTATTCCGTTGGAGATAAGCGGTTCAGAAGACGAAACAGCAGTTGGATGCTACTGCTTGCATTTAGTAGATTCTGTGACATGTTTTCATTTTGTTTTGTTGACGAGAACAAATCTGAAGAATTTCTGGAAGTTCATAAAGACAACATACAGGATTATCAGAACAACCACCGTCAAGAGCTAGTTACTTTAGTTCTCAGTGAGAAAAAAGGAACATTAGATGAACATTAGATGAAGGAAGCAGATCTTGGTTTGTTGAGCAATGTCATGGATGCATCGACTTTCTGGCTGGAACCAAAACTTATCTCTGCTGCTTTACTCACCAAACCCTTCTTGTGGCTTCCAACGTTTTTGAATGACTTCTAGGGAGTAAGTAAATCATCAGTGTTGTAAACTGTGTAGATAAAATTATCACATAAGTACAAAATAAAACTAGAATTTAATGCTGCAGCATTTGAAGTTCATATCGTAAAACTGTGATAGCAGAAATATGTAAACTAAAACCTTTTCAAGGATCTCTTTTGCTTGGCTGAACAAAATAAATCCATCAATCCCCATCAATACAGATGAGTGTAAAATAAATAAATACATTAAAAACAACTCATAGGACTTGTTTGTCTTTCTCAGGAAGAATGTGTTTGGATTTACAAGAAATTTGTTTTTGCACCTCATGTTGTGCTGTTTGTGTAAGAAAGTTAGTTTCTTCCATCTAACCCTATCTGCTTCTCCACCTCTTCACCTCTTTTCCTCACTCTCGATTGCTCTGAACTGTTGATCCTGAGTACTGAAAATATTCCACCTTCTTTATCTCTTCTCCTTGTAACCCCACTTTTCCATTTGGATCCCTCTCATTCACACACATGTACTCTGTCTTACTCTAACCAATCTTTATTCCTCTTCTTTCTAGAGCAAACCTCCACCTCTCCAGCTTTTCCTCCACCTATTCCCTCCTCTCACTACAGATCACAATGTCATCTGCAAACATCATTGTCCATGGAGATTCCTGTCTAACCTCGTCTGTCAGTCTGTCTATCACCATAGCAAACAGCGAAGCACTCAGAGCAGATCCATGGTGCAGTCCCACCCTCACACTGAACTCCTCTGTCTCACCTACAGCACACTGTCTTACAGTGGACTGTGTGAGGACTGTTTTACAGTCTTCATTTATGTCTTGCACCGTTCTAACATACACTGCAACTTACACTGATGTGGAGAAAAAAAAACAGTGAGTGTTCGAGTATCCCATCTTCAGCTAGGCTAAAGATAGAACACCCACCTGATTTTAAATACTAAGCTACTGAGGCTAATTGGTTTAAAAGTGTAGAGATAAAAATGTAATGAAATATGATCTTTTACCTGATATATTTTGTAAAAGAAAAAGTTTAAATGAAAAGAAAGTACACTAATAAAACTAATCCCTCAGTCCTACTATCTGAAGCCTAATAGATTGATCTACCATACTGGATAATTTCTACCTTTTGTTTTTTTTACTTTTTTTTAAATTAGACAAACGTGATAAAGCTTAAAACAACAGCTTGTATTGACAGTTTTATTCTTCGGGTCATCAGCGTCCAGAGAGGAAATATAATGCACCAGTAAAATGAGAACTTTGCCAAAAGTAGATTGTATTCCTACACTCTCAAAGCTTCTCACTGTTACTGCACTCAGTGATCCTGTCCAGTCAGAGACAAGTGTTGATAAACTAAGGGGAAAAATGCTTCACTATTTCATTCGGTTTTTGCAATGTACTGTGGGATGTAGAAGAGGAGAGAGCAAATCATGACCATAGAACCATATCCCGTCTGATAACCTTTTAAGTACAGTCTGCCGAATGTAAATGAATGATATAAATGAATTCCTGTTAACGTTTACTTTCATCTGGTTAGTTTTGATATTTTCCAGTTTGATAGTGCTTTGTGGTCACACCGACTGCTGTTGAGGCATGTTGAAGAGGTGTCTGGAAGTTGCATTTGTCGAGTTTTTACCAAGTTATATAGCCAGGCTAACATCACCTGATGTCACTGCTCAGTTTCCTTTCACTCCAGCCACTAGGCATGACACCAATGCGTCGGGGATTATTTGTAAGAATATGCTCAAATGGCTATACCAGGGGTGGGCAAACTTTTTGAATCGCGGGCCACATTGAGTTCTAACATTTGACTAAAGGGCTGGAACACATGATGGCATGCTTTGGTAAACAAGCACGCTAGATATGGAAAGCCAATTGGGGCCGTTTCAAGCATGTAATTAGTGCTAAATTTTAAATCAAGCACGCTAGCACTTAAAAAAATGTGCATCTAGCAGACGCTAGGCTTAATATGTAGGTTTGAAATCTAACCCGCGTGTTTACTTGCGTGTATTGGTGTGCGCTTCCTACACTCTCCCATTTTAATGGGAGCAGTGTTGTTGTTTTCTCAACAAAGCAAATGTGTCTAGAGTGTGCCATCTAGTGAGGATACATCAGAATTGCAGGAATAATAAAACGTTAACAAGGTTTTTTTTTTTTTTTTTTTTTCAAGTCCCGGCAGGCCGGACTAAACTGTTTAACAGGCCGCATATGGGCCGTGGGCCTTAGTTTTCCCATGCCTGGGCTATACCATTAAGTCTAGATTCAGTCCAATGTGACATTGTAACAATGAAGTCATCTAGAGGCAGATGGGTTTCATCCAGACAAGGACAGAGGCATGAGGTAACAGTAAGCAGAAAAGCAGACTAGTGGAATTAAAGCTCATGCTGCATGCAAATGAGGTTTTTATGAGGTCAGGTGGTTTGACAAAACACAAGGAATCTGCTCCGGGTCCTGCCTATCAGATCTTTTGTGGCCCACCTCTGAAGCAGATGGGCTTCATCCAAAACAGAACTTGAGGTGAGGGGAAAGTGCTGAATTGTTTGTTGAGGAACCACTTAGATACAGATGGGGTAAATCACACACTGTCAATCCCCCTGATAACGATCTTTTACTTCATTTTCTTTACACCAATAAAGCATTTGGAAACATAGTGCTATCAACACATTTAATGATTATTTCTTTTGGTTTTATTGTCGTCAAACAGTCTGGCCAGAAGTGGAAAGAAACTTTCCAATAAAAATATATTGATTTTTTTCGCTGAAATCCAATTAAAAAAAATTAAATGAGTGTAAGATGATATTGTATTTTTCTACCGCAGGTAAGTAAATAAGCAAAAAGAGGCCGTGATGCAGAAGTGGGAGCATTTCAGGTCCAGAAAAGTTGATGCTTATCCTCTTTCATGTCAACTTTTTGACAAATTGGCTGCTTAAATAAAAATAAATACTCAACTTGTGAACTAATGTGTGATTAAAATGAATAATATTACTTTCTTATCCTTTGGCTACAACGCTAACACATCCTGCTATCAGTCCTCACCTCCTGGCCTGATGCGTTCTCACCTTCATCAAAAGAAAATAAATCCTCCCGCATCACCTTTAATGCTCACAAATTGCTCTGTCAGGCCTTTATCTGAATAATTTTGTAAAATATTATTGGTCTTTTACACTTTGAGGGGTAAAATTATGATGAATTTACGAGATAAGATAAGCAAGTTTTTGCAGCTTCTTGTGTAGTAAGATGTGCTGGAACTGAATCCTCCACTGCACATTAATAAGAGCTTGATTTGAAAAAAATATTTTGATTAAAACTACTGAAATAGACTATTTGTTAGAGTAATCTAAACAAAATCAAAATTTATCTTCAACCCAGAATTAATCCTACAGCAAACCTGAGGGCTAGTGTGAAGTATGTATAAGAAACATGGGAATGGTTTATTGTGATGGACTAGATTCTTCACTTGTTGCCATTTGGGATTGCCTTGGAATGGAATAGTGGGATTAGGGTGAGGGGATGAGAAGTTACTCTACTATCCAGTGGCTGCTACAAAGTTATTACAGTCATTGACTTTCACAACTTAAATCTGATGGACTAGAAAATGATCAAAACCACCGAGACCACATCCTATCATAGTCTAATTAGAGTTCGTGGCGTGGCAGCAGACACCCCGAAAAGGATGCCAATCTGTTACGTGGCCACACACATTATTAGGGGCAATTTCGTAGTGTCCAATCAACCTAACCTCACGTATGATGGCATGATCCAATACATATTGCGTGGCATGATGAGTACCAGTTTGTGTTCCTCAGCATATTGCCAGTATAAACTTTACAGAAATATTCGTTACCTACGACAAATTCCTGTAGTCTATGTAATGTATCTTTTGTGTGTGGGAGGTAATCATTCCTGCTGACTGCACAATAAAGGGCAGAGAAAAGTCAGCAGGTGAGGCAGGCAGTACACTGCCTCAACTCAAGGGGGCACAGGCACACTGGCAGGTATGAAATTTTATTTCAGAGAAGATGATGTCAGTGTTCAAATGAAAGCTAGGCTTGACCACTTACAATTACCATTTATGCCAAAATTAGCAACTATGCTCACCATTACATTAACACTTTTTGATAATTTTCAACCCCTTATTTTTTCTTTGCATTTCAACATAACTAGACAACTGCGGGGCATTAGGCAGTTGTTTACCTTAAGCCGCACATGTCTAGTGTAATTTGAGAACAGTGTTGTAGCTTTGATGTGCAGAAAGAGTTATTAAAATATATTTAATAATTTACACTGTCATATGTGAATGTATGGCTTGACAGAAAAAATAATGAAGTCTCTTAACTTTTGGATTTGTGTTGATACAGTTTGAAACCACATGAAAGTTGTTTTTCTTCATAAATTGATTCAATTCTCACAAAGTTTACTGTGGGGTTAGTTAAATGAAACAATATTCCAGACGCTTTTTGCTTTTGTTAATACAATAATAACATGCACATGATTTAGGCAGATTGTCTTTGAGAAGGTTTTAAAAGCCAGGAATAGCAAGCAACCACACATCCAAGTTTTGATAATGGCTTCCATTCAGTCTGTGAAACAGGGAGTGAAAAAGGCCAGGTAAATACATGCTTTTACTCACGCAAGCACATAGTTTAATTATTTTACATGCACAAATGCAATTTTCTGCATTTCCCATTATGTGTCGGTTTAAAACAGCTGCTCCTTGTCTGTAACTAACAAAGATGATGCTAGTTACAGCTGACATGTCAACAGTCTGTAAACTGGGCTACTTTTTTTACAAGTGGAAAACATTATCCTTCCTTATCACATGAAGGCGGCATTATATTTCAACAAACTAAAACAAAAACATTTGGTCACATTCTGGGCTTTAACTCACAGTTATAAAGTTCTAAGAAATAAAACCACAAAAATCCAGAGTGAAAATCTTAACCTCACAAAGTGATTTCTGTCAGTGTGAATTGGACTTGGAATCTTTCAGTGATAAAATCTTTTGCATGATCTGCACATGCATACGGAGACCAGGAGGCCCTAAAAAAGCACAGTAACTTAAATCTCCCTGTCGTGCTGGATATATCTTTCATCCATATGGTCTGTTAAAGCAAAACATTTCCAGTAGAACAAATTTTCTGTGATTTGAAAGCATTCCAGCTAAAGGTGTTGATAAGTTTGACTAAATGTGTAAGAATTAGTTTTCATTGTGGCATTGTTTCTGAGGAGACAGTCAGTTCCTGCTTGTGTCTTTGTCATTTTTTTCTTTTCTCACTTCATTTTTGCCGCTAAACATGTGTGTATAATTTCAGACCACATGTTGCTACAATCTAGTTAGCTATTTCCTAATTGTCCTTTGTTTTAAGTTTGATTCAAATATGTTTTCATGTTGTCTTCTGAAGCGCTCATTCCTAATAGGGCCAAAAGGGGTGCCAGTGCTTATCTGGACTAAGGCAAGATACACCTTGAACAGGTTGCCAGTCTGTTGCAGAAGCCAACTACACACACTTTTATCATGACCTGTTTTTGGAGAATGGGAGGAAACCAGAGTACCCAGAGAAAACCCACTCTTACGTAGGGAGAGTATGCAAACTCCAGACAGAAAGACTAGTGTTTCAAGCCTCGACCCCACTCCAGGATTTGAACCCCCAACCTTTTAGCTGTGAGGCTACCGTGCTAACCACTGTGCCACCGTGTAGCCTTACATTTACATGTTCTTAACTATTTACCAAACAAAACTACTTTAAGTGAACTTTGAATGACTTACCTGGTTGCCGGGCTGAGGAGACTACTTGCTGCTTAACCATCTCGTTTTCATCAGGATAAAATCCATCAACTCATCCCTGTCCTGGGCATTGCCGGGCTGAGGAGTTCCTGTGTTTCCATCAGGATGAAGAACATCTATTGTCTTCTTTAGATATTTAGCTGTAGAGTAGAATAAGCTAATATTTAAACAATAGTCTTAGACACATTGGATGCTCGTCCCGGGGGAGGGATTTCTTTTTGGGTGGATCCCCACAAAGTTTCTAATTTTTTCCCCACTGATGGGTGTTTTAGGAGTTTTTCCTCACCGTAAAGGAGAGTTTAAGGGCAGGAATGTGCTAATATTGTCTAGCTAGTATTTGTTGGTTAGTTTTCTTGCTGTGTATTTGTGTTTATGCATTCCTCTTTTTTCTTGTTTTTCATCTTTCTGAATCTGCAATGTGAAGCCCATTGAGAAGAAATTCTGTGATTCGGGGCTTTACAAATAAAATTGAATTGAATTGTTAACGGTTCCTACTGTAAATGTGTTGAGATTATGACACAGATGAACTTCAAGGTGGTAGAAGATATAAATTATGCAGTAATCTTACTATTATTGTTTTAAACCAAATAAAATGTCTTTACTCAGTGAAAGAAATACTGACCTCCATAAAAATGGCATAAGACAGAACCTGGTTTGCTCAGTCCCATAGAGGTTCATCCTATCATATTACCTAATAAATGATGTAGCTGGTGATAGGTGACACCCAGGAAGCTCTGCATGAAACTGAGAACTTCAGCAAAGTTGTTGATCCATGTTCTGGTTGCACACCTAGTGCTCCTATCTTTTCTTCTGGCAGCATCAACACAAGGATCTACTAAAACAATCTGAACAATCCGTATGTAGGTCTGCATCTGCTCAGCTTCATGATGTCGATACGAGCCAAGTCCCACGCTGACCTGCAGACAGCTGGAAAGTCCTTGTTAGACGACGGGGTGTATAAATCTTTCTCTATGAGCAGCGGCAACATTTCCAGAAGTTCTCGGTTTGGAAATGGGGTCAGAGAGGAGATCAAAGTTCTCTCTGGGCCTTCGAGAAGGCCGGTGCGTGCGGTCAGGCCAGTCAGCGCTGTCAACCCTTCTGGCTCTTTCATTCAGATCAATCACTTGCAAGGAGAGCTGGTCAGAAAGAGAAAGGTAAGGATGTGGATGGAAAGTAGGAGTGAAATGATAAATGAAGAAAAAAATGAAATGACCTCATAAATAACTTGAGAACGTTTTTTTAGATCTTTTAACTTATCGCTTCTGAAGTAAGATCTAACATGGATGTCAAATTTTTTGGCTTAACCCATCAGAAAATATCTCCTAAACTGTTTTTATCTTCACCTAAATACTTTTAATCTCAACCAATTTACATGAAATAAAGTTTAGATAAATATGGGCATATAAACTATTCAGATAAACTTTTCAAAGGAAACAAAAAAAACACAAACAAATTGCACTTTTCTTCACAATGTCCTTGAATTTGACCTCATCGTATTAATTTTCTGGATGGATGTGAGAAAAGAAGTCCAAAAACAATAAAAGGAATAACCAAAGTTGATGTATTATGAGTGATGGAGAGAATTTTGTTTCCAGGGGAATGAAGCCAGGAGGTTTTTTCTCGATGATGAATCTCTTCATCAAACTTTGATCTACAAAGAAAGATAACTCAGTTTATCATTCCTGCTCTCTGTGGTGAAGCTGGCCTGCTTTTGTTTCTCGTGCCATGTCACTAATAACTTATATTTTCCTCAGGAATGTGAGGATCTGAGGAAGGAAAACAAGTATTTATCAAACGAGATCCACATGGAGCGAATCATGATGCGCACTGAGAGTGAGCTGACTATGAGGAACCTCAGAAACCTGAACCAGGAGCTGCAGGCTCAAGTCAAAGAGGTACTTTCAAAATCACTCAAAGGTTTAAAACAATGGGGAAAAATGAATGAAAGATAATAGTCTCATTTTAATTTGAATGTGTAGTAAATGTTTCTGAAACTTGCAAAAGAATGACCCTGACAATCTACACATGTTGACTAATGTAGATTCCTCTTTGCGGGTCTGCTCATATTACATCTTAAGACCAAAGGCAGGTCAACAATGTTTAACATACTCTGTCTCCACTGTGTTCTCTTCTAGCTGAAACAGAAGTTGTTTCATAGCCAGCAGAGGGCAACCCTGTGTTCCAGAGCTGCAGACGAGGCTGATCAATGCAGAGTTGATGCAGAGAAGACCAGGGCTCTAGCTGAGGCCAAGGCCCATGTGTGTCAGAGAGACAAGGATACAGCAGAGGCTGACAGGGTACGGCTTGATGAAGAACTGCAGAAGCTTAAAAAAGAGGTGAAGACCTTAGAAAACAACAACCTTCCACAGTAACGAATATTCAAACACATGACATTCGAACACTTCTTGGAGGTGATGTGGAAGAGCTTTATAAATTTACGTTTTGCAAAATTCTTTAAATCTGCATTCACTGCTTGGACTCGTACTAATAAAAAGACGTACTGAAAACAACAAAATATATAAACTGTGGACTTTGTGGGACATTGACAACCTCTGCTAATCGATTTTGTATGGTGAACAAAAACCATTGCCCCAAAGCCTGTCTTAATGTTTGCCCGATATTCACAACAACTTGCTGGTCTTGTCAGTGTTAGAGAGTCTTCCATATTGCCTTTACTTGATTTTTATCAAACTTTTTGGCCAAATCCTGACAGTAAAAAATTATTCTGACCTTTCTTCCATTTCTGCAGCACACTGACCTACAGCTTCTGCTCACACGAACAGAGAAGAACTACTTTGAGACCAAGCTGAAACTGGAGCGGGTGTCGGGCGAGAAACAAGCCCTGCTCCAAGAGGGCAAGAATGTGGAGGGAGACAGAGACAAGCTGCAACACAAACTGAGACAAGTCACGCAGGAAAATATTCAACTCAAAGAGAGGTGGCTTCATTTTACCAACTGTAGTTTCACATTCAGACAACACCACATGGCTAATGTATTTAATTTAGGGTCAAAACTAAGGTGGGGTTCAGTCTCAATTAAATTGATACAATCTAGAAGCCAAAAGTTAAAAACCAAAGGTTAATAATAATGGTTATCTTTGACAAGCTCGTTGATGTTGATATAGCACAAATAAATCTTTATAAGGTTCTAAAACCTTCTTTAAAGATTATGTTTGAAACTCTTAACGAACGTTCTCCGGCCAGTTTGAGTCAAACTCACTAGTACCAGACAGGACCCCATTTTTCTCCAGGTGTGTCTTTGTTTTCTATGATTTCACTTTGTATCGACTTGATATCGCATAGTAGCTTGAAGTTTATTGTTTAAAAAAACATGACGAGAATGTCTTGTTCCATCTTATCTCAAATTTACTGTTTTAGATTGAGTTCTAGAAAATATTGAGGCTGTTGAAATGATCAAGTGCAAGGCAGCCATTGTTAGCTTTGGAACAATGGTGAAAAGTTTTACAAATGATTCTTGTGACAAAAATTGATATTCAGAGCAACACCAAAGCTACAAGAATCTATGTTCCCTCATTAAGTCATTTCAACCAGACCTTCAGCGTTCATTAGCATTGCTTTAAGTTGCTGCTATTTGATTGGCTGATTATTTACATGTATCAAGAACAGATGTACCTAACAAAGCAGCTCATTAGTATGTTAGCTGTCCTTCAGGACATGTAGTGTGTGATAAAAGGCTCCATTCTTTTATCAGGAACCATTATATCCCATTTGTTCAGCTTCTTTAGGACTATAACTCACATGGTCTCTGTGAAGCTTCCACAGATTTGGGTGGTTCTTCTAAGAGTTATCGGAGAAATAACTTGGTCCCAGATGTGCACGCTAAGCTTCCACTTGTCCAAACATTTGCACTTGTCCAAATGACAGCTGAAAGATAAATCTTGTGCTTTTATTTGGTTTTTGTTCTATATATTTTCTTTCAAGCTGAAAGAGAAGTGTATACTTGTTTCGCTGTGACGGACCATGATTTAACTCCAGTCTGTCTGCAGTGAGCTGACAGCAAAGCAAAGAGCATCAGCCTCAGAAGAAGATCGGAAAAGGGCCAACCAGGCCAAACAGGAGGCAGAGGAGATGAGGCGTTTGGCAGAGAAGGAGAGGGATGGGAGAGCAATTGAGTGCCTCAGCTGGAGGGAGAAACACCAAGAACTGGCAGCCATTGTTCAAGCTCAAGACGACCTGAAGGCTCAGAGGCAGAACAAAGCAGTAAGTTCTCCACCCGTTTAGCAATCCTCATCATGTTTCATTTTTAAAAGTAAGTTTCTAGAAAGAAAGTTTCAGAGCAATTATTCTTTTAAATGAAGGAATCAATCAAATTTAACATAATCTTGACAAGATGCAAAAAACCTACACAGTAAGAAAAATTAAACCAAAGTTTGAAAACATCCATCTTTTTAACACAGAGCCAAGCCAACATCAAGAGCTACTTTCTGTGCATGACTGAGAGCGATCAGAGGGTTAAAATCCTTAAAAATCCAGATGGTAACCCGAGAAATTTTACGGTGAGACAAAACTTCATGAAACATTCCTAAAGAAATGAATGAGAGTTCCTAGTTACACCTTAATGATGTGACTTCCTCTTCTATATTGTATTAAAGGAGGGAGATCCTGTTTTCATTTCTTCTCCTGATTCCAGTCCCGCAGAGCCGGAGAGGAGTCCATCTAGGTAAACAAACACCTTGTGCAATTTCCCCCTTAATCTGTGGATTTTAAATTAAATCCCTGAAAAATCTGACTCACCCAAGTTGTGACACCAGCATGAGGTGACCAAGAAAATCTCTTGATGGTGCCCAAGTACTAATTGTTGCAACAATAATCGAAACCTCAGTTATTTGGATCTCCAACCATCACAAAGAGCAAAAAACATACAAACAAAAATCAAGAAACAGGAACACAAAAACTTGTACTAAATCTATTTGCCTGGCATTTCTGAGTGATTGTGTCCTTCAAAAATTGGTCCTACTGGTCAAACCAGACATTTATTTTAATGTGTGCATCTTGGGACAGAAAACTACATCCAAGGAAAAAGAGGCCTGTTCTGTCGTCTTCCACTTATCCGGGGCTAGGTTGCATGAAAAAAAGCCTCAGATGGAAAAACACAGGCTTCCCTTGCTCACCCTGGAGGATCCCAAGGTGTTCCCCGGCCAGCTGTGGAACATTGTCTCTCCTGCGGGTCTGGGGCCTGCCCCTGTCTCCTTCTGACATGGCACATTGCCAGCAAGGCTTTCAGGAAGCATCATAACCAGATGCCCAATCTACCCCATCTGGTTTCTCTCGACCTGGAGGAGCAAGGACCAACACACCTTGCCAAAATCTATTTGCTTTTACAAACTGACTTTTAAGAAGTGTGAGACATCACTCCTATAGCGCAACAAAAGATATAAATGTGGGAATTAACAAAGTGCTGCACTGTTTGAAGAGATTTTAAAGTTTACTGTGGTTCCATCAATACATCCTCGTTTTTGAGCACTGTGTTGTTGGTGTTTTATATCTAGTTCAGCAACTTCTGATTTTTACTCACCATTACATGAAAAAGCCAAACTTGTTTGGACATACCACCTTTGCTGCCTCCATTCTTGTTCTAATGTTTAACATGCCAACATCCAGTTGGCCAGACATGTCTGTAGGCCCAGGTTCTTGCCTCTATGAATGAAGAGAAATTATATTTGTAAAGACATGAGAAAAGTGTGTTAGCTTGCTGATAGCACAGCTGTCTTTTTTTCTTCATCTGCTTATAAAGTTAATATGTCATTTTACATGGAATTGTATTGTAGCTTCTTAATTATTTTCAGTATGAACGCTGAAGCTTGCATTATGCTAAGCTAAATGCTAACTTTTTGGCGCCCTTTTTCGAGAGCGTTGAAGTCTCGTAGGGAGAGATGATGAACACATTAATTCATCTAAACAAATAGAAAATAATTGAGATATGGGGGAAATGGAGACATACAATACCTGTAAGGTAAGTGATAGGAGGAAGTTTAGCTACCGAGCTGCATTCTCCTTGAATAATAAATGTTAATAAATTTTTGCACAGGTTATTGCGGTATCTCGCATCAAGCTTGAGAGGTGGAGGTTTGCACTAGAAAGAAGAGGAATGAAGATTAGTCAGAGTAAAACAGAGTGCATGTGTGTGAATGAGAGGGATCCAAATGGGAAAGTGAGGTTACAGAGAGAAGAGATAAAGAAGGTGGAAGATTTTAAGTATCTAGGATCAACAGTCCAGAGCAATGGAGAGTGTGGAAAAGAGGCGAAGAAGCGTGTTCAGGCAGGCTAGAACGGGTGAAGGAAAGTATCGGGTGTGATGTGCGACAGAAGAGTTTCAGCTAGAATGAAAGGGAAAGTGTACAAAACCATGGTGAGACCGGCCATGCTGTTTGGTCTAGAAACAGTAGCACTGAAGAAAAGACAGGAAGCAGAGATGGAGGTAGCAGAGATGAAGATGCTGAGGATCTCTCTGGGAGTGACCAGGATGGACAGGATTAGAAATGAGTACATCAGGGGAACAGCACATGTTAGAGGTTTTGGGGATAAAGTTCGAGAGGCAAGACTGAGATGGTTTGGGCATGTACAGAGGAGAGAGAGAGAGTACATAGGAAGAAGGATGCTGGATTTGGAACCACCAGGAAAGAGGACTAGAGGAAGACCAAAGAGGAGGTTCATGGATACAGTGAAGGAAGACATGAAGATAGTTGGTGTGACCAAAGAAGATACAGCAGATAGGGTTAGATGGAAGAAACTGACTTGCTGTGGCGACCCCTGAAGGGAAATGCCGAAAGAAGAAGAATTGCGGTATCTCGCAAAGTACCAAGTTTGACCACTAGGTTGCTTTCAATTTGCTAGGCTGATACTCCTTCCTATCTCCATATTAATTTCACTCCTGCTACAAGGTCAGGTACCAAAACAAAACAAAATTTGAGTAGGAATTGCACCCACACAGTGCCGTGAAGATAAAGCGATGACGAGAAAGAATTTGTCCAGACAAATAGGTCAGATTAAGAGAGCAACTGCTAAAATGACATTACTAAGCAATAAATGGGAAGCGCTAATCACTTCAAAATGTACAATTCTCCAGATGATTGCAGTTCTGCAGACCTATTACAGAGAATTCTCATCTGCATAATAATTTGGAACTCAGTGGAGTGTGAACAACCAGAGGGCTGTCTCCTTTGGCGATCCAGTGTTGCCGACCACTTTTCTGAGAAAGGCAGTTCATCAGCCGGACGTACTGAGTTTTTTTAAAGCGGAAATCTAAAATCCACCTAACAAGGTGCGGCTCACACTCGTCTTCTCCAGCTTGTCTCGCCATAATGGGAGTTTGGTTTGCTGGTATTGGAAGCGCTGGAGAAATAAAACAATCCTTGCAGCACCATGGAGAAGACTCCTAACCCCCAGTTAATCCCACCATTGGTGCCATCATGGCCAACTGCTGCGGTGCAATGCAGCATTTATTTCCCCATGAGGGAATAAAGAAAAAGAACTTGAGTTATATAGCAAAACCAAATTAAGACATTCAATACAATGTTTGAGACTTACCAGCCCTATTAACTTCTCTTTCCAGGACCATGTTGAGGATCTCTGCCCCCCACACAGGGAGGGATGTAGGTCCGAGCCATTTTGATGAACTTCCTGCCTTCGGAGGAGAGCGACCGGAGTATGCCTCTCCTCGCAGAAGCAGGAAGGTGGTAGAATACTTCTGGATCCCCACAGACCAGGAGTGAGGATCTACAGAACTCAACCACATCATCAGGGATGCTCTACTCTGTTCAAAACACTCTTGAATAGAAATAAAAGGCAGCCGAAACCGGTGCTCATGTACTGGACTTTATTGACAATAAAGCAACAGAGGTGCACAATAATTATGAATACGTTACAATAGATCCAAATCCTTGCCCCTTTACACACACAAACATACACACACACGCACAACATTCATGGGTAAATATTTTGTTTTAATTCATTACGGTGAAGGAAATGGTTTTAATCTTTCAATCTTTAATTCGGCCAATATCAAAATTATTTGTTTTGTTACAATGTGCTCAAAATTGTTTCACCAAGAGACGAGTTTAAGATCCATTTTTAAAGAAGAAACCAAGATGAATTTACAAAAGCTTCTACTTTTGCACTTAAATAAAGGAATACTTGCAGAGAGTGTGCAATCTTTTGCGGGTCCAAAATCTTTCTGATTTGGGTCTGAGATTCTTTGTTTTCACAATTATGAAAATAGCAGAAACAGCCCATCCAACTAAGAGGTAGAAACACAGGCAACTTTGATACGTTATGGCGGTACACCATTAATTACAATTTGTATCATAATATCGTAACATGAAGAGTGATATAACTGCAACCACTCGTGTAGGAAATAGACTACGAAAGATTAACTGGTTTTAGGCCTACGAGAAAGAAAAAGGATTTTTAAATGAGTGAGCAAATTAAAGACTTTCCTTTGTTATGAAATGTTCAGTTTTTATTTCATTCTCCCTGGAGAAGATGGTCACTGAGTCTGTAGATTCCTCTGCTGTTGCTAAAAACATTTGCAAGGATGCGATTCAATGCTTACAGCCGATCGGATACGGTGAGCCCAGTGCTGTTAGCTTCTATCAAATGTCTTTCAAGGAAAATTCCAACCAATGTTCAGATAAAGCCAGCAAAATTCATATGAAATGCATCAAATGTAAGTATTATACCAACAAAAACAAGAAGAAGTTCAGAATTAATGGAGCCAATCACAATAGTTTTTAAAAACACACCCACTGTGCAGCGGATGGTCGCACCTCTTAATCCCACAGGTAACGAGCTTTGGGTTTGCAAGACAAGCAGCAGAGTGGTTAGATAAGCACGGTGTTTAAGGGGAAAAACAGAAAGGCGACTCTAAGAAGGTGACAAGTTGATCTACGATGAGATTTTTTTTCAATCGCCTTCGTCCTCGGACTCCTCTTCCTCGGCCGTCTCCAGCCAGGTGAGCCACTGGTTTACCTGATGAGTTTCAACAATCAGTCAGTCTGATGATTTAATATTTTCCGATTTATTTAAGCAAATCCTCCAACGACATACCTGGAATAAAGCTTTTCCTTTTCCAGGGAATTCTTGGGTTATATCTTCTTTCCATGCGAGGAAAGCTTCTTCTTCAATGATCTCCATGTCGTAGAAGTTTACAAAGTAGCGCAGCAGCATGCCTGTTTGAGGGGAAAAGACCAGAAAAATCAAACAGGAATTGCATTAGATGTTCTACATGCAGGTTGGGGTGAGGGAATTGACTGTAGAAGAGATGAAGGTAGTGAGTGTGACGTGCTGAGACTTTTTGGAGACGGCGAGGTCTTCCTATTTGGCATAACGACAGCAGTACCTTTGGGGAAGCTGCTGGTGTTGCAGTGAACCTGCAGTGCGTACAGGGCGCTGACTTGCAGCTCGGTGTGGTCGTGCAGGAACTTCTGCATGACGGGCTTGAAGGCCAGCAGCAGCTGCTTCTCCTGCTCCTGCAACTCTTTGGAGGGGGCCGCCAGCTGATCGTCCACCTCAGTCATGCACAGCTCCTGGGAGATGTACTGCAGGAAACTGGAGGAAAACCACAGGAACAGCCGGTCAAACACTTCTAAGATTTCCATATGGTCTTCTAACCACATCATTTTTTAATTCAATGAAAGCCCCATAGAAGAATTATCCAGTAGGACACCAAAGTAGAAAAAAAATTGCGGAGATGTAGGAAAAAAGTTTTAGAATGACCTAGAATATGCAGTATATTTTTGCCAAATGGTAAAAACAGACATCGTGTAATAGACTTCATCTGAAAAAGCTTTCTTTTTTGTTTTTAAATCAAGAGTTTGACCCGTGTTGCTATGCGACAAGCCGTTTTCTGGAGAAAGTTTATTTCCACGTGGAACAAAAACCCACCTTGTCATGAGGATGTTGACAAACCCTTTGTCAGTATGAAGCTTGGGCGAGATATTATCTTTAATCCACTTGTAGATGGACTGTGGAGACGGGTCTGCTTTTATCTGCTTCAGCAGCTCCTTCTCCAGCTTGAGCAGTGGGAACAGAAAGCTTAGACCTTTCCCCTCCAGGATCTCCAACATGCGGTCCTTGTTCTGATCAATCTCTGTTCAGTGGAATAAAAATAAATTAACGCCGTGCAAATCAGGCGCTACTTCAGCACGTTTGACAATCCCCCATCATGAAGCTGTTGTCTAAAGATGAGCGATGTGTTATTATTTAAAAGCTATTGTCAAAATCATTTGACATAGTAAGAATTAGTCCTCCCGCAATAAAAAGAAATCCAATTGACAGAAATTAAAGCTGAAAATCCTGCTTCACAAGCAACATCACTATTCTGTTTCATGATGGTGTGTTACTTTGTAAATCTGAGTGTTTGCAAGATGCTTTCAGACAGAAATTCATTGGTGCCAATCCGTAATATTTTTGATGATTACTAATGTTTTGTGAGAAAGTAAAATCGTTCGATTCAATCAATAAGTCTATCGAGCCCTAGTGCACAGATCTCATCCAGGGCCAGAGGGTGTGGTTATGTGTACTTCTATTGTCGTACCTGGAAGCATCTTCTGCATGTTGACCTTGCTCTGCATGAAGAGATCAGTCAGCCACTCGCGGTCCTTCAGCTTGGCCGTCTGCTGCAGGCAGAGCAGGAAGAGGGGGAAGTGGGTGCCGTTCTCCAGTGGGTGAGCCAGCTCTGCCACGCTCACCAGTTCTGCAATGATGGCTCGTGCTGCAAACTGAGCCAGGTAGGACTTAACCAAAGGTACATCCCCCTCGATTTTAGGGCACTGGTCCAGGACACTGAGAAAAGCCTGTGAATATGGAGAATGAGTCCAGGCTGCTGTGTGTTTTACTACATGCTTAGCTGTTATCTTTACTTACCTGCATGAAGTTCTCTCCTGTGATGAGCCCCTCGGTGCGGAGTGTGTGGACCAAAGTGCTGGCATGCTCCTTGTCCTCACCGGGACGATCCAGAGAGCATACGATGATCTTACAGAGCATCTCGGGCAGGAAATGCTTGGGCGCCTTCATCTCTCGCACACCGTTCACAGCCTCCGTCAGGTTCTTAGTGTTCAAGTACTCAGTAACAACAGCCTCCTGAGAGAGAAAAGATCAGAGGTTTGTTTCTAAAACAGAAAAACACACACATGCACCCCAGCTGCTTAGCTTATCTGACATCTGTACCGTGGTTTTTAGCAGTTCCTCTCTGGCAGGAGGGGGTTTCTTGTTTGTCTTTTGAGGTTTCTCTTGAATTGGAGGAGGATTGGTCTTCAGTCCAAGCTGTGGTGGCTGAAGAGAAAGCTTTGGTTTTTATTTGAACACTAGTTTTGTCAAAAGTATGAATATACAGATCTTACTCAATACTTTTGTAATATTATAGTAGTTAGTGTTACCGCTACACCCAAGCAGATTGGGCAGCTGCAAATGACCTGACTAATCAGTTGGCTGCTCAGAGTACACACAGAGTGTGAGAGTAAACTGTTAAAGACTGAACAACAATCGTAGGAAAATTACCTCTTTCTGCGAGAGGCTAATAGCAAGCAGATCTTATTGCCACCATATTGTGCAGCTCTACTACTTGTTTTTAGAAATTATTATTTCATGTGTGCTGGTGTTACGACCTTACCTGTCCCAGAGGAGGGGTTTGTGTACGCGGAGGCTGAGCACTGGGAGGCATCATGGTGGGGATCTGAGGCTGGAGCTTGGGCACCTGGTTTTTGTTCAAGAGGAATGACTGAGCAGGTCTGAGGCTGATCTGAGAACCACAAAAACTCTGTTTTAGTTTGACCTACAGAATACTAAAACTGCATGTTTGAAGATGTTTAATGCCCTCATATCTCATAATCGCAGTCAGCGGACCTGCTGCCCGTTTGAGCAAAAGAAAAGAGGTGGAGGAGGGATAGGAAAGGTTGAACGAAAAGAGTAGAAGAAACAAGGAGCAGGTTGTGTTCCTCAGAATAACGCGTCTTTTTATAATCACAGGGCAAACCGTTCATTTCCTCTGTGCTCAGGTCATACAACGTACCTCATCTGCGTTGAGCTGTCCTTTCTTGCTGAAACGTGGAGGCATGTCTTTGGACTGGACTTGCTGCTGGACCAGGTGGTTCTGGTTCTGATTGAGGAAATGCTGATTCTGAACCTTTTCAACAGCAAGAATGTTTTAGGATTATTTTTCTAAATCTGCAGAAAAAACATTCAGGTCTCTTTTAAACTAAATTACCTGGTTGGATTTGACAAAAGACTTGGACCCCATGTCAAACTGAGACTGAGCAGGTTGGGCAATGTGGCCGCTGTGGCCATTGAAGAGCGGGTTGGTGCGATGGCGTCCCATGGTGGGCGAGTACCTGTCCTGGATAACCCCCGGGCCGGTTCCAATCCCACTGCCTGATGGCAAATACGAATTTACAATTTCTACAAGGAATAAAAATTTAAAGATTGAAAATCATAAAGAAAGGAGACTCACCAGGCATTTGTCCAAACATGTCAGCCAATCCTCCAAGAGTCTCCCTGTCCAGCTTCATTCTGTTAGGCATGAAAGGGCTTTCCAGGAAGAAGTCCATCCTCATTCCTTGAGACATTGGTGCTGGGATAAAAACACCCAAATCCTGACGAGTGCATAGAAATTCAAATCAGCTATCCAATAATGGAAAATTGAAGACAAATATTAAAGGAAATGTCTGAACAACCAACGTTCTGCACTCACTTTCACTGCGTCCTGACGGATCTGGTTGATCGTCTTTGGTCCGTTGTCGATGAAGGCTTTCCGGGGGATCCAGTTGTTCTCACGCAGTTCCACCGTGTCTTGTAGCAGAAAGCGGATCCTGGCAGGCAACTCCTTGTTGTTCATTAAGGATCGCATACGGCCAAAGTACTGATCCATTAAAGACTGGAGGAAAGACAACAAGAGTGAAAAACTGCACTTTGACAAGAATTTAAAGCAAGTTTACGGGATGACAACCCGTCATATTAGGCGAATCCAGACTAAATGTGAGCAAATTGAAAGAAAATAATTATGCAGTTGAACCATTAATTTAATACAGATAATGCAGGAAAAATTTTGGTAACTCACACCTTATTAAGATCTTTTGATGCAAATTACCTTTGCTTTCTCATGGTCGAGTCTCGGCCCCACAGTTCTCATTATCTGACAGAGGCATTCCAGGTCCTCCCCCATGTCTTTAAGCTGGACTCTCTTCTTCTTTTCCAAAAGCTTAATAAAAAAAAAAAACAAACCAAAAACAACCCAATAGCAGATGTTCTTTAGCATGGTCTAATGAAGCTGGACAGTCTTGCAAAGCATTCAAAGGTTTGGACCTACTGTTTTGATGCACTTATGAAGGATAGATTCATGGATGAGGTCGAGTTTGCCAAGTTCCCCGATGAATTTAATGTTACCAAGCATCTTGATCTTGGCGATGGCGCGCTGCTCCTCCTCCTCAGAAGTGAGAGGGTTGTCATGTTTGTCATAGACTGAGATGAGAAGAGGGATGTTAGCTTAGGAGAGGCCAACAAGAAAAACTTGGAACAATGGAAACTTGCTTACTTTCAACATTTCTGGTGCGATTTTCAAATTCATCTTGAAGCTTGGAAATTAGCAGTCTCCTGAAGGTCTGAAATCACAAGAACCATCAGCACGGCACTCTAGCAGATTAAAGAGCATCTGCCTTCCTGGAGGTAACTTACTGTGCTCTGCTTTTGGGATGTTTGGATCTCAGATGAAGGGCCATCAAAGTTTGGTGCGTCCTCTGCCAAGCGCAGACATAGCTGAGCATAGAGCGAGCTATACTTCGGCTCTTCTAGGGCTTTGTCTACAATCTAAACAGTCAGGAGGAACAAAACAGAGCAGGGTCACTGAGTGGTTAAAATAAGCAGGCATGAGTCACAGAGAGCGCCCGCCAACAATGGAAGAGCTACACCTCCGTTCAGCAGTGCTAAAGTAAGGAAAACATTGCTTACCAGCAAGATGATTCCTTTAAGGACGAGTTTTGAATCTACGCCCACATTCAGGAGCTCAAGGCATAGCTTGTCAAACTTCTCAGGCGTGAGTTTGTTGAGTATGCTGGAGAGATGACGAAGAAAGTACAATTTCTGTCATTTTTTTTCTCCTCATCTCCAAATATTTTCACAGTAGAAACAATTTAAAATTCCTGTAAACTTGATTAAAACTGTTTTGGACAAAGTATCACTCAGTTAAACTGTTCTTTTTTTTTTGTTGACTACTTGTATAAACGAGTACAATGGAGCATCGCTGTGTGGGTTTAACATTGTAACAAACTGTGAGAACACGTTTGACCACAGAAACAGCTTGCAAATGGCTCACAGTGAAAAACGAGGAGCTGAATGGAAAACAACAGTTAACACAATGGCTCTCATTTATCAAAGTTGCACAGAAAAATGGTGTAAATTTTAGTTTGTTTGGGCATTTTAGGAGCAAACTGTACTTGGGCTTTTGTCATAGCAACGAGTAGTGTGTGAGAGTGCATCTCAGATTTAGGTTCTAAAATTGTGAGGCCTTCACTTATACTGCAAGTCTTTCACAATCTCACAATATTAAAATATTGTATTGTGAGATTTACACGTCTGTTTATTTCAATATTTCAACACCAAGAGATTAAAGTCTGAATTAAAACGAAGCTTGAACAGCAGCGAGTTATTTCGCAGAAACTAACCCACACTTTCACATCCTATGGATCATGATTTGAAATGAAAACTACTTACCCCCTCACTTTCCTGAAGATTGCATCGTGTCGCTCTTTTTCGTTGCTGGAGTTGACATCTCGTCTAGTGCTTCGTGAAGGAACCCATCTCTGAACGCTTTGCCCTGGGGTTTTCCCCAGGAACTCGCTGCAAACAGAGAAGGAGACACTGGAAAGCCTGACTGGTACAAACTGGTAGAAATGGTCACTGGTCCAGAACACAAACTATTTAGTCTCCTCTAACACACAGAATGCATTTAATCTGCAGCCAGATTAAATTGTTTTAGAAGTTTAAAGACATTCCGCCTTTTTGAATAAGAAAACGGTTGGCAGGGTCAACACTGACTTTTTCATTTGTTTAAACAAATCTGATTACAGGACTTCTGGAAATTGAAATCTGTTTCCTGGAATTCTCTCTAATCAAGAAAAAGCATCTCGCTGCAAGAGAACCACTATAAATACTTAACGGTGCCACATTCATCTGGACAAATTTACTTTGAGGAAATAAATAAAACAAACCTGTTGCCGACAGTCTTGGGATAGTGCTGAGGTGCACCCCTACCACCTCCTCCCCCCGAAGAAGCACTGAGGGGAAACACAAGCGGAAAGAAATGTTCATACAAATGCAGATTTTATTACACCGTCAAAAATACTCAATTACTCAATCAGACAAGGATGATGGCCATCTTTTGAAAAAACAAGACAAACACCAAAGAAAAATTGACCAGAAATAGATTGATTTTTTTTGTTTTCCAGTAAGCTTTAAGAACCTTGACAGATGTTTTTTTTTTCCTGAAGCTAATGATTTGTGTGTAAGAGTAAGAACAAAGTACTGGCCTGCACTCTGTCAAACCTCGTCAGCAAGGATCAAACTAAGAATTGGAATGCGGCAACACATTTCACACCATTTATTCATCCATGGATTTCTGTGGCTAAATGAAAATGCTAAAGCAAGTAATTACACCTCAAATTGAGTTGTCGTCAGTGACATGTTACCATGAATTAAATCCAACAGACCAACAAATTATCTTTGTTCACGTTCTGTTGTTTCTTAACTTGATGGATATCAACAGAGTTCATAAAAGAATGTTAAACTTTGAAACACATTTGATCAGATTTAAAGGTTTTGTTACGTTTAAATGTTTCAGCATGATGTGCTTAAACGAGACATTTCTACATTGTTTTAAATTTAAAATGATTTAGACAGATTTTGCCATTGACTGTGTCATGTTTTCCACCCCTCTAATTTCTGGTTCTTTAATCTCCTCCTGACACTTAAGTCTCAACCTCTGCTACTAAATTAAAGTATGCTATGTTACAACGGTTCGTCCGTGTGGGTAAAAACTTCCGCTCAGGCATTGCAAATAGAACCTTGAATGTTCGCTAAAATAAAGCTTTGAGGCCCCAAAAAAATGACTGAGAAATTTTTCCAATGGAATTAATTCATTTAGTCGAGGATTTGTTTCAGCTCTCTAAAAAACTCTTTAAAAAAACAAAAAGGTCACAACTAATTTTGCCTGGGACAATTTTATGATCGTGTTCTTACTAGATTATTCAGTTCCACCCTCTGAAAACATGCCTATAAAAAAATCAGAAACCTTTTTTATTCAGAGAATCAACCTCTTTTTGGAGATTGTCTCAACGGTAGTAATAAGGAACCTTAAAAAACTAATTTCTTAATGCAACTTAAACTTTATTTCTGTCATTTGCAACAATTTAGAAAATTATATATTCTTTATGTAATTCAAGCACTTTGTGAGCTTTTGAAATGATATTTAGAGCTATATGAACCACAAACTCTAGTCTAGGTTCCAAATCTTCTGGCTATCGCCAAAACAAGAGATAGTCGTCTTGTATTGTGTCCTGTTGATTAATCACACCATAAAGAATTTTGTTCAATCTAAATTATATTGACACACTCAATCTTAAAATGTAAGCCAAACAGAGGAATCCACGAAAAGATCAACCAAATGAAGGTGGGAACACTCATAATTAAACAGCTTGCCTGTGCACACCAGTAGTGACTAAATACAGGGACGGTTTGACTTTTGATCTATGACTAGACATTTTAAATAAGGTTTAATGAAAGATTTTCAATCGGATACCGACTAGTTTTAACAGAAGTGTTTCATTCGCAAACAAGAAAAAAAATAAACCCATTTTATATGCTTTTATCAAGAAAACCTTTATTTGTCCAACAATGGGGAAATTGCATGAACACATGTCACGCAAAGTCTTAGATGTTGTTAAATTATTACATTCAATAATAGCCAGTGTTGGGCTGTAATTTCACATTGTCAAAGTTTTTACGTTAATAAATAGTTGATTAATGACCCGATGCAATCACATCCCTATTTCATCCTGTTTGGTTTGTTTCATTCATAGACATATTGAATCTATAACCTCGCCTACTTACCCAATCTGAACATTGAACACAGCGGGATGGATTCACTTAATAATCTGAATGATCCCTTTTCAATATGTTATAATCCTCTTATCTTCCTATGGCACTGAAACTAGGATCTGGAAGTTTAAAGGTTTAAAGCTCACAAACTGGACAAATATGCTGAATTAATTTTCAAAAACTGTTCTGCTTAACAATCACCTGTACAAGCTCGTATTTATATTGAATTGAATGTAGTTTGAAGGATAGGATTTGAGGTTATACATCTATTTAATAATGGACCTAAAATTGAACTTAAATAGTCATATCAAATTGATTACATCAGCAGCCTTTTACCACCTTAAAAACAAAATCAGATGTTTGGCATCTAAAACAGACTTAGAAGTTCTTCTCCATGCATTTGTTTCCAGTAGGTTAGATTATTGTTACAGTCTACTCACTGGAAGAACAAAAAGACCTTAAAACAGCTGCAGTTTATTCAAAATGCTGCAGAACTAGAAAATACAAAGACAATGGTCCTGTCCCCGAGGACAGGACTCAGCACTGGCTTCATGTGGCTCAAAGAACAGACTTTAAAGTTGCTCTGCTTGTGTTTAAGTGTGAAATGTTAGTGTCTTATGAACCATCTAAAACTCTGAGGACCGGAGACCGGACACGTGTTGGGTCGCAGAGTCAGGACTAAACATGGAGAAGAAACTTCCTGAGAATGTGAGACTGGCAGATGCTGTCACAAGGTTTACATCTAGGATGAAAATAGTTCTTTTAATTGTGGATCTGACTTAAGACTAATCACTTTTTTTTCTGTTTCGTTGTCTTCCGCTTATCCGGGACTGGGTTGCGGGGGCAACAGCCTCAGACGGAAAACCCACGCTTCTCTCACCGTGGCTGCATCCTCCAGCTCACCCCAGAAGATCTCGAAGTGTTCGCTGGCCAGCTGTGGGACATAGTCTCTCCAGCGGGTGCGGGGTCTGCCTCTGGGTCTCCTCTCGGTGGGACGTGCCCAATGCACCTCACCAGAGAGGTGTTCGGGAGGCATACTGACCAGATTCCCGAACCACCCCATCTGGCTTCTCTCCACCTGGAGGAGCAACAGCTCTATTCTGAGCTCCAGCTGGATGGCAGAGCTCCTCACTCTACTTCTGAGTGAGAGGCCGACCACCCTGCAGAGGAAGCTCGTTTTCAGCTGCTTGTATCTGTGATCTATTATAAATAACACAGATAACTTTCTGTTGCCCTTTTTTTTTTAAAAATGTCTTCTGAACTACTTTGTGAAGATGTTATGTGGATGTTTTAGTATTTTTATCATGTTCAAAACAAAAAACCCTCCTTATTTGATTATGTTTTAGAGATTTAGGAAAAAAAGTTGAGGATTTAGGTGTGACTGTAGAAAACAGTTCAAAGCATGCCCACCACCCTCTTTTCCAAAACGCTCTGCCATTTTGAATGGACCATCACATCCTGCATTGTTGCAATGGCAGGAAGTCCCAGCCCAAATCATGGCAGAGATCTACCCAAAAAAAAAAAGATCTTCATGTTGGTGTTTCCTACAACAATCATGATTGATTACCTGAAACGAGAAGCACCCCCTTCTGCAATCACACTCTCCACTTTGGCGGCTTGACAATGAAGAATACTCAAAAGAATAAGAATAATAGGAGGGGGTAGGGGGGAAACGGTGCTGTGGGGAAAAAAAAGAAATGCAATTAGTATATCCGTGGGGGTTGGGAGGAAACATTCAGACTGCAGGATGCCTTACGACCCTTTTCCAATTTGTCCAACAAGGCCTGATTTTAGAGGCCATGTTGTGAAACACATCAAACCCACTAAGATGATCAGAACTGATTGTACCTTTTGATCTGATTTCATTCATGCAGTCTCCCTACATATATGCATAAAAAACAGCATCATAAAACATCAGAAGTTAGATCCGTTTGTTTTGAGATTACACTTAATTTGCTCTAATAAATTAGATTTTAAAAAGAAAAAATTGCAATAATCTGAGTTTAAATAGAAGGTTTACGTTCATGCAAACAGGCATGATCGGTTTTACCGCTAAGAAATTATTTGATTGTTATTGATCGTCCAGAAATGGACAGTAAAGGTTACCGTGACGGTGTGGTGCAGTATAGCGGGGTTGGGCTGGGTGTCTGGCGGCTAACGTCCCTACAATCCCCCCCATCCAGATGCTAACAGCGGAGACTAACGTCCACGTCCCTAGGCAGGCATAACGCTCAAATATCACAATCCCATAATTACATGCGTTTATTTATCTGTGAAAATGTGCAGTAACTAAGCGACGAAGCTAAGATCCAAAGCAAATAAACCGGATCTAAAGCGATCAGGCTATTTGGAAGCTTTAGCCAAAAGCTAGCAGAAGCCATTTTGGGAGAACCGGTGCTTTTTTATTATTATTATTCAGGGACAGAAACGTTCCTTACCTTCACCAAAGCAACTTCAGTTTGGTTTAGTTGTGTGGTAACCAAATCAGAAATATCAGAAATGATAGAAATGAAAAATTAGGAGTGAGAAAAGCTGGAAAGCAAAGTGGACACCGCATCCAAACACATCAGCCATCAACTCGCTGCATTAGCTTTCTAAGCTGCATTGCTCATTCTCTCTGTTGCTATGTCACTTCCAACCAATCAAACTGAGAGATTAATGATGGACGGTGCGTTTCACGAGAATCTATCCAATCACACACAGCTCTACGCAATAGACCCCGCCCTTTTTTTTAGATGATTGACATTTTAAAGAACATTTAATCAAGTTTTACAACTATTAATTTTATTTATTTATGATCAAAACTTTTCAGAGATAAATCAGAAAGGTTAGACGAGATCAAATTTTAAAAAGTATGTCATGAGGATGTTGATAAAGAAGTACAGGGAAGGTCATAGGAAGGTCTTCTCAAAGAGTGGACAAGATCAGGATGATCTTCTCTGTTTGAACATCCTCAAAGCAAATACTGCATCTGTTGATACACTACTTTTTTGGGAATACAATCATCTCATTGTTGCCTGCATGTATGTGGCCTGCAACAGACTGGTGACCTGTTCGGGGTGTACCCTGCCTCTCACCTGATGCACTAATGCACTAATATAGGCTTCTGCATCCGCTTGGACCCCATTAGAGATAAGTGATGAGAAGATAGAAGACGAGACAACTAGCTCAGTCTGACTTTACCCCAAAACATGTAGACTCAGTTCAAGCGATAGAGAGGGAATAAATGTGCAGATTGAAATAAATTTTAAACTATTAGGCAGGAGGCACAGGTGGGTAGAGTAGCCAAAAATCTTATTCAAGTAAAAGTACAGTTACTCCAAAATATTTTTACCCAAGTAAAAGTAATAAGTAGACCTACAAAAATGTATTCAAGAGTAAAAAAAAAAAAAAAAGTGTGCATTGAAAAAACTACTCAAGAATTGAGTAACTTTTAAAGTAACATTTTTTGTTTGTAAACATAATAACAACACAACAAAATGTGCAAAATTTCTATTTTGCACATTTTGCATATTTTTTACTGATCTAAAGATCAGTAAAAAATACAAAAAATACAAAAAAAAATAAATAATTCAAAACATTAGTGAAGCTTACATTGTTTTACTCTTAATGTGGTTACAGACCAACCATCCTTGACGCTGCTCAGATGAAAAAGACGTTGAATTAATTTTGCCTGCTACACGAGCTAATGAGTCATTAGTAATGACTGTATTAGATGAAACTTAACGCAACATGTTTTCTCAGGTTGGAGTTTTTGTGGACAGAAATGTCCGTTTGCTTTGTAGTGCACGGCACACATTGCATTATGTACTGTAGCTGCTCTTTTGTGTTTTGCACAAACTAAACATGCTTTCAATATGAGGCAAGGGATGCTTGCTAACTTCGCTGTCTGCTGTGTCCTCTTGACCAAGAGAGACATTTGCTACCTCCATTTTCACCAGCTTTAGCAGTAACCTGTTTTCCAAAATTACCTTTTCATGCTAAGTTTTGTTTTCTTGCGAGATTGGGGATCGGAACGTCTGATAGGTCAGATGCAATCATGTGACCGTGTTCACTACATTTGATTGAAGGAGCGTTGTCTACAGTCATCCAGAGGAAGAATTGTTCTTTTTTTTTAATTAAAACTCAATTTACTTAAAAACGTGTTGAAATCAAGAAAAGTAACGGGTCGACTTTTCCCCAATGTAACAGAGTAAGAGTAGCGTTATTTACATATAAATTGATTAAAGTACAAGTACAAACTGGTACTCATAAAATGCAATTCTATGCAATGGGATTCTTTCATTGTGGGACAAATAAAGGTTTTCTTGATTCCTGAGAAGTATATTTTATTCAAAAAGTTACTCAGGTAAATACAACGGAGTAAATGTAACGCGTTACTACCCACCTCTGGCAGGAGGCCCAGAGGAAGCCCAAAGAGTAGGTTTATGGATGTAGTGAAGGAGAACATGAAGGTATTTGGACTGAGAGAAGAGGATACAGGAGATAGGGTTAGATGGACGAACATGCATACAGTGTTGTCCAGTGAAAGAAACAGCCTAAAGGTAAGAGTAAAAATAATTAGGGTAATTGTATTTTTCCCTTTTCTCCCCCTGCCAAAGCCCCTTCCAACTAACACTGGCCTTTCTGTGTGGAGTTTGCATGTTCTTCCGATGTATGTGTGGATTTTCTCCAGGTACTCTGGTTTCCTCCCACTCTCCAAAAACATGCATGTTAGGTTGAATGGCTTGCTATGAAATTGCCCCTAGGAACAAATGTGTGTGTGGATGCTTGTCTGTGTGTGGCCCTACAACAGACAGTCAACCTATATGGGTTGTATCCTCCCTCTAGCCTGAAATCAGACAGGATAGGCTCCAGCACCTGTACAACCTCACTAGGGACAAGCAGTTCAGAAAATGAAACGAAACTTCCAATCAATCACAAAAATAGCTGAGCTGATTAATAGGTGCTTTGTTTAACCCTAATTCCTCCAATTATAGACATCTTCACGTAAATGAATCTTCAATGGATTGACATTGAAGATTGTCAATCTTCGATGGGCGTTTAAACTTTACAATTATTTTTTAAAGTTCATTGATACATTAAATTTTTCAGTAAATAGAACAGAAGACACTGTTAGGGATGGGATTATGTTTTGGATAATCCCAAAGACATTCTTTGACATTCATTACATACCATAAAGTACATGATAATATTAATTTTCCAGTTGTCCTGACTTTACTACTGGACGACACGTAGTGGATGATTTTTGTAACAAAACATTACTGGAAAAACTGTGGGTGAGATTAGTCATGAAATACTAAAATAAGATGCCTGTCTTTTCAGTGCTCCAAGGCTAGAAATATGGGTATTTTAGCTTTTTTATGGATGGGTCTTTGGCTTGAACTAACTTTATGGTTGTGAGTTCATATGAGTTTCATAACTGCTGAGAAAATATATGGCACATTTTCAACAGTGGGACTGCTGCCTCAGAGCAAAAAGGTGCCTGGTTAAAAACTTCGGCTGAGTCATGGCTTGACACATTAGTCTTTCTGTGTATTTATGTTCCCCCTGCTCATGCATGGCTTAAGTTTGGGTACTTCGTCTTCTCATGACCAATTAAAGCAAGCATGAAAGGCCACTAAGCAATGGGGAAATTCCCCTTTGAGAGAGTGTGGGTAATTACTGTATTTGTCTCTTTTTTGAGTCTATGTTGCAGAATGGGAACTTGTCCAGAGTGTACCCTCCTTACAGAACACTTTTAGCTCAGAATACTCTCCAGGACCCTCACATTCTGCATTGGAAGAAGCTGTTTAGAAAATGAATAAATGGGTAAATTTTTCATATCATCTTTGCAGTAAACTCTTCAACAGGCTTTTTTTTTTTTTTGGTCTTTTTCTTATCCGCCATCTGATTTGAAGCGATCTACTGTGTGTCCAGTCCAAGGGCAAACTTCTGCAGAGTCTTAATATGGTGCCATGACCTGAGGTCACAACCTGCTCTCCTTCCAACTAAGAAAATAATTGGAGGCCTCTATCACCCCTGACACCTTTAAAGTCCTACAAGGCTTGTAAATCCTGGTAATCAATCCTCCAGCTCTTAACCTTTTCTATAGCAGTGTTGTTGGAAAGGCTCCCATCAGAAATTACTAAAAGCAAGAAAAGACCAAGTTCTGCACATCCTGAATCTATATTTAATCTTTAATCCATATAGTTAAAATATTTAGTTAACCTATATGTGAATAATTTATATAAAATGTTAAAAGAATCCTCATTTTCTATTGCTTTGCAGTTTGAAAAAATAAAAGTTTTTAAGAATGTGAATGAAAAAATAATCTATCCCACACAGTAAAAAGTAAGAAGCTTAGATCATTGTGCCTATTTTACACTCTGAATTTAATTGTCCAATGTGTCTTTTCCCATCATGTAACAACTAAAATGTGGAACTTACCAGCTTACTGCAGATCAGTCAGGATGTAAGCACACAGGCTAAAAAAATTAAATAAATTTGGAAATATTTATTTATTTACTTTGCCGTCATCTTTCTAGTCAGAAACCGAAAGAAATTGAACCAACTGGTGTCTCACAAAGAATGAATCAGACAAACAGAACTGACTGGTGAAAGAACAATTTTACACAAGCTGCTCAACATGATGGACCTCACCACACACCAACTGTGTCACACAAAAGTGTGTTTATTGTCTTCAGATGTACCATCCTTGGTACAGTATGAATAACTGAACAACATCAATTAAATGAAACTTATCACAATAGAGTCATTCTTTTTGATTTATTTTTTTTCCAAATAAATCAGTTCAGAGCTGCCAGAATTTCAACAACTATATGTATACAAAATTATTTTTTGCACAATAGCCTCACAGCAAAAAAGGTTGAGTGTTCAAGATCCGGAGTACGGGAGAGGCTTAAAACACTGGTCTTTCTGTGTAGAGTGTACATGTTCTCCCTGTGTATGTATGGGTTTTCTACAGATACTCTGGTTTTCACCCATCTTTCAAAAACATGCATGTTAGGCTAATTTTCGGCTGAGAAATTGCCCTTAGGAATGAGTATGTGAATGGTTGTCTGTGTATGTAACAGACCGGTGACCTGTTCGGGGTGTACCCTGCCTCTCGCCTGAAATCAAATGGGATAGGCTCTGGCACCGCCACCACTACCACATTAGAAGATGAATTATCTAAATCATTTAAAAAAAAATTTGCAGATGGAATTATTGGTGGTTCATAACTAAAAGTTAGGTTCCATCTGGTGTGAGACATTAAGCATTTGTAATCAGTTTAAATGTTCTTCCTGTGTTTGTTTGAAGCCTCTTCAGGTTTACCCCATCTTCTAAACTAACTAAACTCTGATTGATCATCAGTCTGTTGCAAGGCAGCAAAGAAACAGACATACTCACTCACAGGGGTAATTTTCCCGTGACCACTTTGCCTGGTTTGCATGTTTTTGGCAGCAGGATGAAAATAGAGGGAGACATCATATACACATGGGAAAATATAAACTTAACATTGGGGATATTTCCTGTTCCACTTTTTTCAATTAAGCTATGAGAAACTATCTTGATTTACAGAACCCGTGAATAGTTGATGAAAATGTGTGAGTGGAGATGCCAAGGCAGCTTACACAGCTTCAGCAGGGTCGACTGCTGATGCATTTTTTTTAGCTTCGAAGACAATTTTTAAGTGAGTTTAATCAGAACTTCTGAACTGATCCAAGTTTTTCAGAAAGTGCTGATCCACTAGGGTTTTGACCCATGGCTGTTACCATGGTTTCAAGAGATTGGGTTTAAAAATGAAAAATATCCAGTCACGATAACTTTTCTGGACAGGGAAATAGATCAAGGAGGTTTGGGCCAAATGAGCAGACTGGAGATTGCAAAAAGACAGCAGCCTAATGCAGCTTAATGTTTAGATGTCTAATATAGCCTGCAGTAAAATTATATTTGGCCCACAAAACTTCATCAAATGTTTATTGGAGCTTGGTTTTATAGCCTACAGCAAATGTAACAATAAAAGTACAAATCCCAGAAAGCTGGTTGTTGTGTCTCAATAAACGTAACACATAAAAGCTCTTTCTTCTGTTGGATTCTATCATAACGACATAGTAAGAGTACATTGCAAATTTGGGCATTAGCAATGTTAAATTGTACAATATTTACCAATCAACTTTGCCATTTCCAAAGTGCCTTTTAAGATGAACTTGTTTAGGTTTGAATAAAAAGCCACAACTTTGCCCCAACATTGAATTTTCGCCCACTGGATATTTGAATTTAACCATCTTGGTCTGATGAGTCAACCAAAATATTCACAGCAAGTTCTCTGAACACAAATGTCAGAAGAAACATCAGCAGAAAACACTAAAAGCTACACTTTCAGCTACAACCTAGTAACAGAGGAAACAATTGATACAAAAACTTTAAAATTGCACATTAGAAAATTAAATGAAAATGTCTGGTTTGGTGAATGAGTTTTTCAGCTTTCCAGTCTGTTGTGAAAGTCAGAACTTGGCAGAAACATTAAAAAAATCCAATGACCAACCTGCTGTGAATCAGTGTTTCAGACTACTCACAATCCTAATAATGTGGAGGATGTGTTCATGGCTCATTTCGGAGCTTTATTTTTTTTAGTTTGGTGTGGTCTAACCACCTCTGCAAACTCAATCTAATCGAACATCTTTAGGAGAAGATCCTGTTTCGGATGTCCAGTTGGTGCAAATAAAGTTTTGCTTGTAAGAAGCATTGTGAACAGTATCATCTGCCATCCTCCCCACTCACATTCCAGACGGCTGCTTCAGGCCGCCCGCAGAGCTGTGGGAAAGTGCTAGCCTTTTAGAAGTCTAATCTTCACTAAATCACACTCCTCTTTACAGTAGCCCTGATCTTATCGTCAGGAGAGGAAATTTGCTTTTTGGAGTGAGTGAATGAAACTTAGATGCACATGGAATCTGGACAAGTTGTCCTACTGTCAGCAGGCCTGGTGTCAGGATGTTAGACACAACTCTGAAAAATAAAAGCAGAGGCATTTATTGCATTGTAAGAAAGAAAATAGACTGTTAATCCATAGAAATGCATTTGAGAGGCAGGAAAAAATGTTTCATCCACGTTTACACCAGAGGGCAGTAAATATCCATCATGTAAGATGAAAAAGGTGCAATGTTTCCACTCCCGCTGCTTCAGCTTCACATTTTTCCAAAAAGGATGAGATCCGTCCAGCTTTCTTCTGAAGGACATTTCCTGACATGATAACTTTCCTCTCTATAATTTGCAAAGAAATTGAAGTTCTGAGCTCTTCTTAACACTATCCGTGCCTTTTTCTCTGACTTTTTCTCAATCTCTTTTTGCTATTATATATTCTTGTGAAAAAATAAGTGATCTTCCAGGTTTGATGAAGGCTTTTTTGTCTCCAAAAGCTTTGAACAAAACCTCATATGAAGGACTAACCGACCCTCCGCAGTTCTCTGGCTGGATTGATGTCACTGTAATTACACATCATTATGTTGCTTTCTAAAGATTACAGTTTTTAACCATTTTTAAACCACCAGACATGCACTCACTTGATGGTAGAAATTAAGATGCAATTTATGTGTAGTAAAACTTAAAAATTCAACCCAATTTGGATCTTTGTTTTTCCTGATTTGCTGACAGAATGTAAAAACTTACTTTTGAAGGAAAGAAGCAAGTCCGTCATGTAGCAGTGGGAAAACATTGCTTTTTATGTACAATACAAGAATAAAGTCAGATTTTTTTTTCCACTTATCATAAGCATCAACACTTGCTTTTATTTGTTTCCTCTTTTGACAGGATTTTCTTTTTCAAAAGGAAGATTTGAATGAGCAAGTCCCATCAAAGATGTGTGAAAGCTGGTGCTTGAGAAAAAAAACAGCGTGACCTTTTCCAAAGATGCACTTATCAGTCAGTGACAGCTACGGCATGACTTTTTATTCCCGTAGCCACGTCAATATGTGAGAAGGAGTCCCTTTTTATGGTAAAATCAAAGAACAAACGCAGGATAAAAATAAGTTATCTTGAAACCTATTTTAAAGTTGCAAGAAAGAACTTCGTGAACCTCAAACTGTTAGAAATGTTCTATTAAATGTTAATAAGGAGATTTTATAGTTTTTCTTTTGTAAAAAAGGTTTTCAAATTTAGTTGCTCAACCTTTTGCTTTCTTCCTTTTCCCCCCGATTGAATGTGACTAATAGTTCTTCGGAGTGGTCGTGTTTTTTTTTCTCTGCTGCCTCTCTTTCAGTTCTTCAGCTCTGCGGCACATCTTCCCTGTCCTTCCACTAAGCATCAGGACATTAGGTTTTTTCTTTGCACCTTACCCGGTCATACAGTCCTACTTTGTTCTTAAAGTTATCTGAGTGTGTCTTGCCCGACCACATGTTATTGAGTCTTGTAGGAATCCGTTCTGAGATGCATTTTGGAATCCAGATGTGACAAAGACGCTAAATCTTCTTTGTACTTGCAACTGTCTGACTACATCCACAACAGGTGCTTTGGAGGGTTTCAGTTTTGGTGTACCAACCTTTCACCTCTCTTTTTGCTTTCATTATTTTATAGCACTTAATATCATTTGGTAAAAAAAAAAAAAAAATCCAAAAAATCTTAAGTTTTTCACCATTTAGTTTCTTAAAATAATGCCCACACACAAGAAATCCACCGTGGAGCAGTTGTGACCAATAATTTAAAGCAACACTAAGAAACACCACTGTCCTGGAATAAATAGAGATAACGTCCTCTGACTGATGGTACAAATTGTGTTTGTTTACCCGTAAAATCCTGCCATCTTCCTGCCCACACAGCTTCTCACCACGTATCTAAGGACTGTTGAAGGGTATTTTGGGAAGGCTGACTGAGTTGGCAGTGCATTTAGGTGCCTCATCCAGAGCAAGGTCTAGAAAACATTGAATATTCCTGCTTGATGGTGCATCACAGTGGAAGATTTTGACAAGTGTGTGTGTTTGCATTCGGTTTGGTTCAACACTTTTGTTTATACTGGTGTGAGCTAACGACCGTGGACATAGTTTAATGAAGCTCAGGACAACCAGAGAACTTACAAACTTTACCATGAGGTCGCTGATTGGTGCAAAAAAACGAGATAATCTATTTATTTCTGAATAATTTACTCCTGCAGAGTCACATTCTCACATAGCCACATTGTCCTGTATTTTTTTCAATTGATATTTTTAGTCAAATTTAGTTGTAAATACACATTGACTAGTTTGGTCAAATGTACTACAATAGGTGTACATGCAAATGATTGAACAACATAGAAGTCAATTACCTTATGAATAGAAAACAAAGGATGAAAATCTGCACAACTGTGCATATCAAAAAGAAATCTTAATAACAATGTTAAACACAATTTTAGCACATTCCTGCCCTTAGACTCTCCTTCACGGTGAGGAAAAACTCCTAAAAACCCTATCAGTGGGAAAAAATAAGAAACCTCATTGGAATCCATATGAAAGAGAGCTCTCTCCCTTGGGGCGAGCATCCATTGTGTCTAAGATTCTTCTTCTTCTCCTTTCGGCATTTCCCTTCAGGGGTCGCCACAGCAAGTCAGTTTCTTCCATCTAACCCTATCTGCTGCATCCTCTTCAGTCACGCCAACTATCTTCATGTCTTCCTTCACTGTATCCATGAACCTCCTCTTTGGTCTTCCTCTAGCCCTCTTTCCTGGTGGTTCCAAATCCAGCATCCTTCTGCCGATGTACTCGGTCTCTCTCCTCTGTACATGTCCAAACCATCTCAGTCTGGCCT
This sequence comes from Neostethus bicornis, assembly GCA_902685375.1. Lineage (NCBI taxonomy): Eukaryota > Metazoa > Chordata > Actinopteri > Atheriniformes > Phallostethidae > Neostethus > Neostethus bicornis. The sequence goes on along the minus strand of LR738544.1, from coordinate 23,045,217 downwards.
CCTGGACTTTATCTCCAAAACCTCTAACATGTGCTGTTCCTCTGATATACACATTTCTGATCCTGTCCATCCTGGTCACTCCCAGAGAGATCCTCAGCATCTTCATCTCTGCTACCTCCATCTCTGCTTCCTGTCTTTTCCTCAGTGGCACTGTCTCTAGACCAAACAGCATGGCGGGTCTCACCACGGTTTTGTACACTTTTCCTCTCATTTTAGCTGAAACTCTTCTGTCACACATCACACCTGATACTTTTCTCCACCTGTTCCAGCCTGCTTGAACACGCTTCTTCACCTCTTTTCCATTGCTCTGGACTGTTGATCCCAAGTACTTAAAATCTTCCACCTTGTTTATCTCTTCTCCCTGTAACCTCACTTTTCCATTTGGATCCCTCTCATTCACACACATGTACTCTGTCTTACTCTGACTAATCTTCATTCCTCTTCTTTCTAGTGCAAACCCCCACCTCTCCAGCTTTTCCTCCACCTCTCCCCTCCTCACACTACAGATCACAATGTCATCTGCAAACATCATTGTCCATGGAGATTCCTGTCTGACCTCGTCTGTCAGCCTGTCATCACCATAGCAAACAGCAAAGGACTCAGAGCAGATCCTTGGTGCAGTCCCACCCCCACACTGAACTCGTCTGTCACACCTACAGCACACCTCACCACTGTCTTACAGCCCTCATACATGTCCTGCACTGCTCTAACATACTTCTCCGTCACACCAGACTTCCTCATACAATACCATAGTTCTTCTCTAGGTACCCTGTCATACGCTTTCTCAAGATCTACAAAGACACAGTGCAGCTCCCTTTGACCTTCCCTGTACTTCTCTATCAGCATCCTCAAGGCAAATACTGCATCTGTAGTGCTCTTTTTAGGCATAAAACCATACTGCTGCTCACAAATGCTTACTTCAGACCTTAGCCTAGCTTCGACAACTTTTTCCCATAACTTCATCGTATGACTGATCAGTTTAATTCCTCTGTAGTTACCACAACTCTGCACATCTCCCTTGTTCTTAAAAACAGGAACTAGCACACTTCTTCTCCATTCATCAGGCATCTTCCCACTTTCTAATATCCTGTTAAACAGCCCAGTCAGAAACTCTACTGCCACCTCACCTAAACACTTCCATACTTCTATAGGGATTCTGTCAGGGCCGAGAGCCTTTCCACTCTTCATCCTCTTCGGTGCCCTCTTTATTTCTACCTTACTGATCCTAGCCACTTTCCGGTCCACTTTGGTAACGTCTTCTACTCTTTGTTCTCTTTCATTTTCTTCATTCATCAACTCTTCAAAGTACTCTTTCCATCTTCCCATCACATTACTGGCATCTGTCAAGAGACATCCATTCCGGTCTTTAATCACCCTAACTTGCTGCACATCCTTCCCATCTTTGTCTCTCTGTCTTGCCAACCTGTATAAGTCCATCTCTCCCTCCTTGCTGTTCAGCTTAGCATACAAGTCGTCGAAGGCTGCTTGTTTTGCCTTTGCCACCTCTACTTTAACCTTATGCCGTATCTCCCTGTACTCTTGCCTACTCTCCTCAGTCCTCTCAGTGTCCCACTTCTTCTTAGCCAGCCTCTTTCTTTTGATACAATCCTGCACCTCCTCATTCCACCACCAAGTCTCTTTATCTATCTTCCTTCCAGATGACACACCAAGTACTCTCTTGCCTGTCTCCCTGATCACATTAGCTGTAGTTGTCCAGTCATCTGGAAGCTTCTCCTGCCCACCAAGAGCCTGTCTCAACTCCTTTATAAAGTTCAGGCAGCACTCTTCCTTTTTCAGTTTCCACCATTTAGTCTTCTGCACTCCCTTCATCTTCTTAGACTTCCTCACTGCTATGGTCATCTTACACACGACCATCCTGTGCTGTTTGGCTACACTGTCTCCTGCTACAACTTTGCAGTCACTGATCTCTTTCAGATTACACCGCCTACACAAAATGTAATCTATCTGTGTACTCCTTCCTCCACTCTTGTAAGTCACCCTGTGTTCCAGCCTTTTCTTGAAGAAAGTATTCACTACAGCCAATTCCATTCTTTTCGCAAAATCGATCACCATCTGACCTTCTGCATTCCTGTTCTGGATACCAAACCTGCCCATCACCTCCTCATCATCTCTGTTTCCTGCACCAACGTGACCATTGAAGTCTGCTCCAATAACAACTCTCTCACTTCTAGGGATGCTCTGGATTGCCTCATCAAGGTCTGACCAAAATTTCTCTTTCTCCTCGACCTCACATCCTACCTGTGGCGCATACCCACAAACAACGTTGAACATTACCCCTTCAATTTCTAGCTTGAGGCTCATCAACCTGTCTGACCTTCTTTTTACCTCCAGAACATTCCCAACTAATTCTTCCTTCACTATAACTCCTACACCATTCCTCTTCCTATCTACACCATGATAGAACAACTTAAACCCCGCTCCCAGACTTCTAGTCTTGCTGCCTTTCCATCTAGTCTCTTGGACACACAGGATATCTACTTTTCTTCTCTCCATCATGTCAACTAACTCTCTACCTTTACCCGTCATAGTACCAACATTCAAAGTTCCTACCCTAAGTCCTAGACTCGTGAGGTTTCTCTTCTCTCTCTGCCGATGTGCGCGTCTTCCGCCTCTTCTTCTTTGACCTCTTCTTCTTTGACCACCAGTAGTCCAATTTCCACCGGCACCCTGTTGGTCAACAGCACCGATGGCGGTCGTTGTTAACCCGGGCCACGACCGATCCGGTATGGTATTTCTTGAACTGTCTTGCATATTTTAATTTGGCATAGTTTTACGTCTGATGCCCTTCCTGACACAACCTCTGTGATTTTCTGGGCCACTCTGCCCATTGCCCAATCATTTGGATGGTTAGCGTTTAGATGTTTCACTGAGGAGTACAACATCTAAATATGCTATGAAAATGAATACATAATAAATAAAGGATTAAAAGAAAAAAAAAAGTAAATAAATATAACCTAAAGTAAGTATGTAACAGCAATGGCTGGAACATGCAACAAAAACTTTCAAAATTCAAAAAATGCCAGTCTGAGCTGGTCGTCTGGTTAAGCAAAACGACTATAGCTATTGCAAAAACACTACTAAAAAAGTAAAAACGATGACAAAACGGATAACAAATTTATATAACTCTTCTAAGTTTTTAAAGAATAATAAAAAAAATAACTAGAGTTTCAGACGCCGATTGCCTGGTTAACCAAATCCATAACCTTAGCTAATAAAACGAAAACAAAACAATAAAATACTTCACAAAACTATACATAGCGATTAAAAACTCTTCACCTGTACAGGATATGTTCTTAACAGCTAAAAACTAGTAAATAACAGCTAAATTTGGATTGCGAAAGAGGAGCTTCAGAAAGTGCTACCTGTTCTGCTGGTGCATTTTTAAAAAAAAAAAAAAAAAAAAATGTGTCTAAGATTATTGTTTAAATGTTTGCTGTTTATACTTTATAAATAGATATCTGAAAAAGCCAGTAGATGTTCTTCATTCTGATGCAAATGAGATGGTTGAGCAAGGACGGGGGACTGCTCAAGACGGATATTGCGTCGATGGGCTAATCCTGATGGAGACGGGATGATAAATCAAGCGCGAGGGCCTCCTCCGTTTGGCAATGCTCAGAACAGGAACACAGAGGATCCATCAGGAATCTGAAACAGAGCTCTCTCCCAAAGAGGAAGAAGAGAGAGGTGGACAACATGTGAATTATACTGTACCAACTAGCGGTGTAAATCTAAATGAAAAGAAAATAGAGAACAATGAATGAGATGGAAAGCCAGGGATCAGCCAAGGGCGATGTTCATCAAACGGCCAAGGCTGTCTGGCAGAGAACAGTAGGTAGAATTAGCGGACAGATAATAGAATAAATAGAAGATTACGTCTGTTGCAGGACTGAAAAAGAAAAAATCAGACTCAAAAATTGAAGAAGAAAGAATCTCCTCTTGTGTTACCTGATGTGTGTGTATACACAGTATCTGTATATATTTCCATAACTATTCCTTGTGGCAATAAGGAAGCTGATAAAAGTTCCTGATTAGCCAGTCGGTCTACGTTTCTACCCTCACCCATGGTCACTGTCATGATCTTTCTCTTTTGGCTCTTTTGCCTTCCCTCTTGCTCTACCCATTGCCGCAATTCTTTACTCCTAGTTTCAATTGCTTTAGTGGAGGATATTGAACTATTTCAGTTTTTTTAGTGTACTTCCTTCTCATTTGCTCCATGAGGGATGAGGCAGGAAGGAAGCAGTCTTGGATGAAATGTTCTCTACACACAGAGGAGGCATGAGTGGAACTCCAGGAACGAGGCATGAGCTTCCAGTGAGCTTTGGTTTGTTGGATCTGCCTCGTCCGCTTTTTCCTCAGCTTCTCATCTTTCGAAAATAGAAATACTAAAAAAATCCCCCATGGCACTTTGGAATAGCTTTCCACCACACATCGGCGATGCATTTCGGCAAAATTACACTCAAATTCAATAAAGTATGGTTAGAATACGGCTGTTCTGGAAGAAAACATCCACATTTCCTCAGCTTTTGCAGCAGAAATTCTGAATGTGCCCAATTTAGGTGGAAAATGGTTTATCTTCTTATGGGCACATAATGGTGATGGTTATGTCATGATCCCCTCTCATTTTGGAACACTTCCTCTCTGCTAACCCACCCTCTCCCCTAATTTTGCACACCTGATCCAAATCCCCAGGTGTGTCTTATTTCCCGCTTGATTATTTAAGCGGGACGGGCGTCCCTCACTTCCCGGACGGATGACTCCTTTGCTCCATCCCTATAGTCCCTCACCCTGCTTCTGGTGCACTCTTCTGTCTCGTCATGCTCATACCTCTTCACAACTCCAGCTGAGCTCATACCTCTGGCTCCTAGTGCACCTGCCTACTGTACTGCCAAGCTCCAACCTTCTGGTACTTTGTCCAGCCGAGCTCCATCCTTCTGATCCCCTCGTCGTCCAGCCAAGCTCCATTTCTCTGGTTCCCTCGTCACCCAATCGAGCTCTAACCTTCTGGCTACTGATCATCCAGTCAATCTTCCTCCGTCTGGTCCCCATGACATTCAGCCGGGCTCTATGTGGTTCTGCACTTCCATAATAAACTTGTTAAAACTGGCTTTGCATCTGGGTCCTACTTGCCACCTCCACCACCATCATGACAGCTTATTTTTGCATTATTAAATACCAAATTTCTCCACATGGTTTACATATGATTATCACAATGTGTCACAGACACTTTAAAATACGTAATCTGACAAAAAAGCCCCTAAAGTTTAATTTTGCAACACATTTTTAACTTTATATAAACAATGTGGAATCTGATTTTTTTCTTATTCCATTCAAGACAGTTCACGACATTGGAGGTTTCATGCTATATGTGTGTCATACACATGCATCAGTCCAGTTAATTTTATAAAAGTCCAGTTAGAGAGTTATTTTCATGCAACAAGCATATTTAAATGCTAGGACATGTTAATTTAACTCTCAGGCCAAAAAAAGTAAACGTCTTTTTCACAAAGGTCAGACAGATCTTAAATTTCTGTCCTTCTATTATAAAAAAAGAAATATAGCAATAAAATTTGATTTTACATAATTTCTTTCACCAAATAGGAGCATGCCGTCTCAGTATGAACTCACTGATTATTATCATGTTACCTTGTCATTACGTTCCAGCTTTTAGCATTTCACTCAGAGCACCATGCAATGGTAAAAGCTCTTTTTTGTTAACTTGAGGGGTTGATTGACGTTTTATTGGTCAGATTTGGTATCTAATTTAATAACCTTTCACTTAGAAGTCATCTTCTGTAAATTTGAAACCAAATGTCACCTTTATCTCCTCTTTGTCAATTTAAACCGATAAGTGAGTCTCTAACTCATTGTGTAGTACTTTCTTTTTAAATTAGGGACTTCAAATTCATTCATGAGAATAATTGCATGCTAAAAAAAACCCCAAAATATATGACCCTGTTCATCCTTTTGATAGTTTTTTCTTGTTTCCGGAAGATATCAGAAAAGTCCCCTACTTTCAAACTGTCGGTTCAATCACTGATAAACTACAGTGAATGTAACCCCTCAGTAATTAGCCACGATTTCACCTTTTAATTTCCTCACTCAATTACATTGTACCTGTCAGACTAATCTGAGTGGATATAATACAGTTTGAGTGCTCTTTGGCAAGTTGTATAAATCTGTGAGTTTCTTGCTGTTAGTATAAATTAGAAACCTGAAAGCAAAATGACATCTAATTCAATTTTGAAGATAGGACTGCAATAATTCACTCTTCATATGAAAATCAATACGAGTCCATGTTTGCAAACCTCCAGTCAATTTCTTCTTCATCATGGGAGAGTGATATGTTGGAATGACTTTTTCACAAACTAACTGGAACAATTGATCTCTTGTCAGCAACACGTCAAGAGTCAAGACATGCTGAGACAACTGGGGAGTCCGCATCAACGATGGAGAGCAAGAAAATAACTCCCCCATTAATAATACCATCACAACACAAAAATCAAAGACACCCTGCCATGTGTGTCTCTGAGTGAACTCCTTAAACTTATTATGGTCCTAAAAGGCAGAATCTTGTTTGTCTTGGGAATGCAAGATTAAAATATTAGTGCTTCCTGTTGAAACTTTTCTCTCGGATTCAAAACAAAATCAATAGATGTACCATTCAGTAAAAATATTAAAATAAAAAAAGGTCCCAGCGGTCCAAGGGTGGATGGAGTTCCTCTCTTTGAGAATTCCAGATCATCTCAGTTTGAAAATGTCTCTTTCTTTGATACACCCAAATATTGCCTCCAGACTACATTTCTGTTTCACCCACTCTTTTTTTCTCCAGTGGGGTGTTTATCTTAAGTAGAAAGTTTTATGTAAAATATTCATGATGCTTTTGGTTGTGTATCAGTGCTTGCACTTTGTACAAATATGCTGAAGGGCTTCGGTTCTTTGATGCTTGGCTGTTCAACAAGAAAAACAGATGTTCTGATCTCAGAAACACAACAAAACAAAAACAACACGTTTTTAGAAGGAGTTCTGAGATCAAGGTAATCTAATTTAACTGAACCACAAATAAAAGATAGTATATTTACATAAATGGCAGGGATTGCTCTTATTCTCAGCAAACTTTACTCACTAGGTTTCACTCCTGCTGAGTAGTAGTTTGTCACGCAGTCAAACGTCTTCTCAAAAATTACAACAACAGCATCTCATGTTGATTTCAATTCCTAATGTCAATGCGCATGTGAGTAACTTCATCATGCTTTGCAGAGCCCATCTTTAAATAGTGTCGTGGAGGCCTTGCAATTTTCACCGAAGGGGTTTTTACAATGATTCAGTGGCATTAGAAAAAATTGTGTTAGTTTTTCTGCCGCCCTTCTATTTGACTGCAAATAAGCAATTGTTGCATTGATAATACTTTTTATGCTGCAGGAAGTATTTCACACACACTATCTTCAACTGATCCTCCCGCTCCTAACCCTCACCCGTCACTCCTCTATGAATTGGGCAGAGAATTTGTAGTTCATTCAGAACGGTGAACGGTCTTTTCAGCCACGGAGATTTCAGCCACGGACATTTGAGCCAAAAAACTGCAACCTAGGCTATTTGAGCCACGGTGACTCGGCTATTTGAGCCATGGGATAAAAATATTTATTTACGATAAAATTTTTACATAAAATATCAGAATTTTTAAAAAAAATATCAGAATTTCTTCATGCCCTTTTGTGTTAGGTGTGAATACCACATATTGAGATACGCTCAGAATATATCTACTTCACACACAACACAAAGGGTTACATAACTGTCCTACTGGGTGAATGGTCATGTCAGCCACAGACATTTGGGCCAAGAAACCTGTAAACCCAAATTTTCATGGTTTATGAGCATAGATAAAATTTTTTTGGGCTTTCTTGCTTTTCTGGGCCATGTCATCATACTTTTTGCATAGTCAAAGAGCATAAAGGCTAAAGCTAGCACTCAGCATCAAGCTCTCATTTTAGACAAACTTTGTATATATATAAAAAAAAAATTCTTTTTGGTTGACCCTTTAACAGGCAAATGTTTTTCACCTTTCTTACTCTGAATGGGCGCACATGCTTTCGAAACAACACAAAACTGGAGTTGGTTCACTTCTCGAATAATCTCGCTTTCCAATGTTTTCTAACGTGAGTTGCCACGGACACTTTCGGCCGTTTTGCCCCATTTCTAGGTTGACCGCTCTCTGCTGCAACGCCCTGTAAACGATTAATGCTTTCTCGTTTTAACAACTGTAAGGTTTGACTAATGAGCTCATGCTAATTTGGTGCTTGAAAATTTTGAAAAAGTTACTAGCTAGTTCAATGGTGGTAAACCAGAAAAATGTTAGTTGTTTTTTCTTCAATCATGTTGATGTATTATGACCCAATATACTATGTAAAACATTTTGGGGGAAAAATCCAAAAAAAACTTAACCCGCGAGAAAGAAAGAAGGCATTAATACTTTGGTCAAAGAGTGGAATTACAAAGGCGTGCATTAGTACCAATCTTCAGGTTCTGCTTTTGTCTTTTTAAAGTTCTGTTGACTTTCACAGATGTACAAATCATCTACTGATGACTGCCCATCACCATTTGATATCCAGAGAGAACGAACAGATGAGCTGGTTGATATTATATTAATTCTAGTTACTTCAATACAGAGCTACTCTTTTCCAACTTCTGTTTGATCCAGTTTGTTTTAGAAATCAGGGAATAGAACATTAAATGTGAATCCTGTTGAAACGATGTTGCAGGTGTCAATTTATTTATCCAAAAGCAGCACTGCCACTTAGCCTTTTTTTTTTCAAGTCAATTCAACCTTTTTTTTTTGCTTATTTGTTGTTTCTTGTTTTGTTCATGCTTGAACAAGCTAACCACCAGATAGAAATGCAAGTTGTTAGCTCAGATACTTATTTTCCCAGGAACAAAAAAGCCAAGTTTATTCGGCTTTGTTTTAAATATTGTCAAGATGCATATTGAAAAGTGTCTTTTTGTATGCCCTATTTAAATCTTTCTACAATAAAATGTACCCATCCTCTTACAGCTGTACAGATAAGCCCTCAAACACCTCATAAATGAAGATTGTTTTGATTGCTAGGGACCATGTGAGTTACGAATTCCTATCATTTGAATTTTGGTGGTAAACCTAACATGAGAAATCAGAAGCATCGTGAAAAAAATACTGTATCGTACAGTGAAAATGGAGAATTCAAAGTTAAAAAAAAGGCATTCGAACTAATTACAGTTCCACAGTTTAGCCCATTCGTTCCACTCATTAAAAAGCCTCCTTGGCTTGAGGAAATGCAGTTTTCTTTTACTGTCCAGACATCAAGACGAGTTGCAGTCAGAGGTTCTGACTAAATCACAGAGAAGCAGCTTTGTATAGGATGACATCCAAATCTAAATTAAGTTAATTTGCGATTCTGCTGCGAGCTTGTCTGGTTCTTAAAGCGTCAGTGCTCCATACGGCTAATAGGCAGGACAGCTCGGTGGATGAAACACTGCAAGCTGCAGAGTTTGTGTCACACTGTATTTATGCTTCACTCTTCTCCTGCTCCACGATGACATAATCCCATGTGGCATTTCTGGGGGAATATAAGGATTTTGTGAGCGTGAGGTGGGATTTGAAAAGTTTTGATGGACAAAATGATACAGCTGTGTCATTTTCTCTATTACCATACAATTTCATTTGGTAGCTTCACATCCAAAGAAATTTAGAGCGGCCATTGCATAATAGATGTTGCTCAACCAGACGTCAAAACTTCTTTTTTTAGTTTAGTTTTCACTTAAGAAATAAAAAGCATTGAAACGTGTCAAATGTTTTTTTGAACATTTCTAAAGCACTGGACCACTGCATAGCACCACATGATGACGTAAAACATGAAACCTATCATGTTAGGGGATACAATTTATCACAGAAACTTTAAACACATTGTTCTGTGTTCAGATGTTGTGTTACCTATAAATTTCGGGGCAAATTGCTTTTACTGGTGAACATTCTTCCCAAAAAGAATGGTTTTAGGTTTGTTACAGATAAATCTCAGCACTCTGATTTGTTTTTGCACAGAATGATGACAAATGTTTAACAGCAACATGATACATCGGCTGCTGACAGAATTGAGGTGTATGTTTGAAAGGGGTATTACTTTGCTTAACATGTACTCTTGTGAAAATTTAAATGTCTAGTGATTAATCACCTATCTTACATAGCTAAGATAGGTGATTAATCTGTCTTTAATCTATTTTTTAATCACCTATCTTACATAGGTAAGATAGGTGATTAAATAAAAAATGACGTAACCTTTTCTGGTTAAGGACGCAGCACCAACAATATTTGTTTCCTCAGAGTTGTGCAATGCCTCCTTGTTTAGTCCATATTCCTGAATCCATGAAAGGGAAAGTGTACAAAACCGTGGTGAGACCGGCCATACTGTTTGGTCTAGAGACAGTGGCACTGAGGAAAACACAGGAAAAAGAGATGGCGGTAGCAGAGATGAAGATGCTGGGGATCTCTTTGATAATGACCAGGATCGACAGGATCAGAGGAACAACACATGTTAGAGGTTTTGGAGATCAAGTCAGAGAGGCCAGACTGAGATGGTTTGGAGATGTGCAGAGGAGAGAGAGTACATCGGAAGAAGGATGCTCGGTTTGGAACCACGAGGCAAGAGGCCTAGAGGAAGACCAGAGGGGAGGTTCATGGATACAGTGAAGGAAGACATGAAGATAGTTGGTGTGACCAAAGAAGATGCAGCAGATAGGGTTAGATGGAAGAAACTGACTTGTTGTAGCGACCCCTGAAGGGAAATGCTGAAAGAAGAAGAAGATAGTATCATCATTCAAAGACAGGTAAATTCAAATTACAAGTTTTGATGTAACATGTCACATGTTTTGACATCGAAGGCATTAAGTTATAATTTTACCTATTAATGTGCTGTGCTGCTGTAACATACAAATTTCTCACATGTGGGATCAATAAAGTAATTCCGATTCTAATGGTAGCTAGCTTCATTGGCACTTGGAGTCTTTTTAGTGAGTGTCTAAACTCTGTATTTACTCGAAAAATCCAAGTTTAATCTGTAAAGTAAGAGCAACTATAAATTTATATAAACAGAAATAGGAGAAATCTGACAATATCTGACACACAAACATATATCTTCTAACACAAAACATTATTTAGGTTTAGTGAGGTAGGCATGGCAGAGAGTGTGGGTGCACTTTTTATATATTTCTCGGCTCATGAATAGAAAACAGTGTGGCGATATTGCAACTGTTTCTCTTTTCCTTGATGATAACAGGCTGAACAGACTGTGAAAAAAGACAACCTCCCACGAAGCAGACAGACATTTATCTATGCATACATATTTATATGTGTATATAGAAGTTTATGCCATGTTTCACATCTAATTCACAAAAAAACTCTTTCAGCTGCATGTTGGGTGTGTTATATGAGTAAATGTTTGTTCAGTTGTCTATCTCTTTCACACACCTACACACTCCTCCTGCTGAGATGTCTGGAATTATAGATGTTTTTATTTCTTTTTGAGAGCAAAATCACCATGAAACATTCTGTGAATTATGCTTTGCTCTTTCAGCAGCTATAATTTTCCTCCTATTTCAGAACAACAGTTACCCTAGTAACCCCTTCTGGTGCAGGGGAGGAATGGTCGAGTTAGTCTGACACATCAGAAATTGTGACCATTAAAATATTACTTATGCTTGAAAGTCAAACCTTTAAACCAAGTCGGCTGCTTTCAGTTGCACAACTTTCATATCCCAACGGATGCATATACACGCCAGACAAATTCTGAAACACCAACAGAAAAAAGAAGACTAGACTATTTTGAATGCTGATACAGTGGCACATCACTATTTCTTTATTTTATGTCTCTCTGTATACTGACTCCCTTTACACAACAAATTTTTCTTGCTTTTTTTTTTTTTAGCATAGAAGCTTATGTTAAAAAAAAAGAAAAGCTGCTAAATATTTATTGACTCACTGCAGAATTGTCATTTCATCCAATAATTTTATCCAAAGTTGTCACTAAAATCTTTGAAGCAGCAGTATTGAAATCCCTCATGAGCACAGTTTGTCAATTTTTCTGACAAATTTTCATGAAAATGAAAACCTCAAGTTGTGTTCATAATTAAAGGTGGTTTGGTTGATTTATTTTTCTAAATTATTCATATCAGCCTTCACTGGTTGGTCACATGCTTGTGAAAAACATGCCCTGAAAATTGAGAAAATATATAGATTAGTAAAAATGTAAATTCTGTCGAACATTAAAAACTTCAGGCAATAATATTTGCTTAATGAAGAAAAACCAATTGGCCAATAGCCGAACAGTCACTCGGACTTCTTGGTTTTGGAGATTTTAAATATTTCTGTGAAACATGAACATTCTAGTACCTCTGCTTTTGGAAATGATATGTTATCGAAGGCTGGTGTTTGGTCTAGGTTGTTGTTGCTGCTAAGCTGACCTCCATACAGCAGTCAGAGACAATACTAGCAGACTGTAAACAGACAACTTTTGAATCAATTTGTATACAACCCATTGCTTGCTAATCTTGAAACATAGAGATTTTGGATCTGTACGATGTGCTGTGGCGACCCCTGAAGGGAAATGCTGAAAGGAGAAGACGATGTATTGGGAGAGATCACTAACAATACTATGTCTGCAAGATCTGCCTACAGAGGATGTTGACACTCTGACCAGATGCTTGTCAAAGTGTGCTTTAGAGATTATAGTTTGTGACTCATGTTCTGAATTAGAAATGGCAAGATTATCTTCTTATATTCTCTAAATGCATAAAAGAAATAATAATAAATTAGACCAATTGACTTCATAATTAATCAAACAAGAGGTATTCTGAACAAAATGCAAAGTACGGTTGTATAATACCGAAGGGTACATAAGCTATGCTAATATTTATTTGCAAAAGTGAAAGGATATTTCTTCCTGACAGTGAGTCGGACATCCTAAGTAAGGAGTCCAGTATGGTTGGAAACATACCAGTGTAGACAAACAGCATTCAATGCATAGTTGCTTAGAGACTGAAATAGGGTAGAAACTAGGAAAGGCCAAAGCAGTTCTTTAAGCATGCACACCATTCTCTTCTAAATTTCCCTTCGAAACTTTGGAGGAAACCAGCTGGGAGATGTTTTGCTTAGTCTTTTGCCAATACACTCAGGTTGGACGATTGACCTGCAAGTCAATGAGCCTTTGCAAATTAGAGTTGTCAGCATGAAGATCTTCTATCCCCCCTTTACAGCTGAAAATGTGCTTTTTAAAAGCACGTTTCTCAATAGAATTATTTAGGTGTGGTATGAAATGAATTTATCAGTCCTAAGAGAGTGTACCTGAAATGTCCTTAAACAAAGTGGGCTACATTGTTTGGAATTCAAAAACACGGAGGAGACTCCAAGGGTAATGTCTGATTATTTTTCCTGCAAACCCTTGCCCCCCTCCATTTTCATCCAATGTCCTGGTTTTTTCTTTTCTACTTTGAAGAAATATTTTTTCTATCTACTCTACGTGCAGTCCGTATAGAAAAGCACTTCAATGTTGACATGTGCAGTTAACAAAAAAAAGTTTCTCAAGCAACCCAATGCAACACGAATGGTTTCTGTTTAATTTATGACTGTGTCTCTTTGCCCTTAATGTTGTCCTTAGATGTTCATTCGGTAACAAACTGCACATCTCGACATGCAAATGAGGAAAAAAACACTCCAAACAAATATGTTAGCCTCATGGATCAGCCACGTATCACACAGAAGCAGGCGCTCAGATTATCCCGACGTCTGAACAAACATGCCCTTCACTTCTTTTTTATTGCCTTTTTGTTTAGTTTGTTGCTATGTTTGATTACCTGTATGTACTAAAAGTATTATTTTGTAGACAGCAGCCAATTCGCTGACCACTAGGGAAGCTCTGAAAGACAAGTTTTAATCAAACAGAAAGAGTTTAATCTTAATCCTCTGAACCAACAAGGGAAATAAACCCTTTTATTTATTATTAAAAAGTTTGATGGAAGAGAGCATTGGCTCAACTGGTTCAATGACACGTTTCTTACCTTGAAATCAGTTTTTGATTACCTTTGAGTAGAATCAGATGAGAAACTGGTATGTGTTAATGGAAACAGCTAGACGTGAGGATAGGTTATTTTTATTCAAATATTTTATTGCCTTTGTATCTTGGGCCTCATTTTAGCCTCAGCAAGTAAACATATCCAGTCTAATATATCCTGTCAGCACAGATGTCAGTATCTCCACCTGCAGACAGAATAGTAAATGAATGACTTTTCTCTGTGGTTTCTATTGTTTCCCCGGGCAAGAAGCCTTTCAATTCTGTGCTTGCAAGCCTGGCAGCACAATGGAAGGCAACATAATAGATTCCAGAGGGATGCTGGGGAATGAAGTGTCTGCAGAGTGCCGGAGATCATCACAGCTGATGCCACCAAGGACTTGTTATATCTGTGCTGTACAAATAACCTTTGAGTTGTTATAGTTTCGTCATTATTATCTGCCACTCCAACACAACTACAAACAGTTTGGGCACACCTAGTCGCAGCACCAGATGAAAAAAAAAATCTGGGATCCAGGTTGCAACCATGTGATGTGTAAAACTCCAAGTCTAGAAAAGCTGGTGAGTTCTTCTTACAGTCTAATAACAAATCTAATCTGATAATATACACAGCCAGTTCACCGTCCAAAATACTAACACTTCTGTAGTTTAACACTCAAACTGGAGAAAACTAAAAAAGCCAACAATTTGTGTTGTTCTAAACTTCAATAAGGAATCTATTGCATGATGAATTTAATTACCTGGCCACTGAAATACTAAGACCATTTCCATTCCAAGAAATGCTACCCTATCCAGAAATACACAGTATTTTTGTTGGATGAAGCGGTTAAAATGTAATGGGATTCAGTGAATTATTGTATCTTGTACTTTCATGCTAATGATTTAAATTAGACGTCAAACCCCGGTTGATTTTTTTTTCCCCATGGCACTCAATAAAGCAAGTTATGTTCTTTTTTATATACTTTTATCAGAATGAAAAACACTTAGTGTTTTGAAGTAAAACAAAGACTAGATTATAGTAAAATCTGAGTTGATTTAATGTAGATCGTAATAATTAATTAAAAGGAGAATTCCCGGCAGATTTCCATCACATGAACCAACTTATGTACATGAGTAAAACTGGGCTAATAAGTGTTATTTTCAGTGTGGTATAAATAGTGGTTAAAACAGCCCATTAAAAGTCCACCATCTCATGGTTGCATAGTCAGAATACATTAATATCTCAAAATGTTCTGGTCTGAGTTGTGATGCATGCAGCGTTGTTAAATAGGTGGTCAGTGGAAGTAAATTTGCAATAATTACTTTTTTCTGTAGTGGTATGTTTTTTTTCCCCTCCTTTCCAAATTAAATCAATTATTGACTAATAGTTACGACATTTACATCTGTTGCTCTTATGCAGTCTGGATATGAGTTCAACAAACACAGCAAGCATTAATAAGATCCTTAATGACTTTCTGTCAAACATGCAGCCATTTAAGACATTTCAAATTTTCATTAGGGGTTTTAATTTTTTTTTATTAAAAGTTACATAGTACAAAAAAAAAAGTTTCATCTTCTGAACTGTTTATTTGCTAACAGACCACAAGGGCTGCCGGAGCCTATCCTGGCTGATTTATAGCAAGAGGAAGGTTACACCCCGAACAGATCACCAGTCTGTAGTGGGGCAACACAGGAACTCCTTGGGGGCAATTTTGCAGCAGCCAATTAACCTCACATGCATGTTTTGAGTGTGAGGAAACTGTAGTACTCATAGAAAACCCAAACATACACAGGGAGAACATGCAAGCTCCACTCAGAAAGACCATTGTTCCAAGACTTGGCCCTTCCAGGACTCGAATCCCAATTTTTTACTGTGAGGCCACTGTACAAACCTCTGCGCAGATTTTATTTAATTGCTATTTATTATTAATTGTGCGACATTCTGTTTTATTTAGGTTTTTCTACAAAGAAAAATGACATTTTAGGAATTATTAGAAAATTCCTAAAATGTAGCTGGTAGGTTATATTAATATCCTCTCACCTGTGCATCTGGAAGACTTTTATTGTACTTTTAGTCTCTAAATACTCTTACTTCTTTTGTTTTTCTTATGTCATTTTGTGTTTTGTTTTATTTTATGCAACAACCAACATTTTCCTGTCTTTCTTATTTTTTTCTTATTTTTATCTCTGTCATATTTGGCATTTTGACAAGCTGAATGGTGATCTGTGTGTCAAGTACAGCTGGATAGAACGAAAAACCAAACAACATATCTGAAAAAGCCGCAAACTTTATGTTGGGAAAAGTGAATGGATAAACAAATAAATTTCAATGGGCTCATTTTTTTAAAATCTTTTTTTTTCAAATGTTTGCAGGGCCCCAAAGGCTCATCTTTCACAATTAGTGTATCCTCCCTGGTGGTGCCAGATTATACGGCACACCTGCATCCTGCTGTGTCGATGCAACACAACATCCCTGCAGCAGTGTGAAGAGAAAGAACGAGACCTAGAGGCTCGAGTGAGAAATCATAAAGCTGCCGTCCTGCTGAGTCTGAGGATAAAAAATAAAGTGCAGCCTCTCATGTGAAATGAGGGCGAGACATCTCGAAAGGAAGACAAAGGCTCTCGGTGTCGACAGTAAGATGTGTTGGGATGTTTAACATGCCACCGCAGTGCTTTGGCAGCATGAATGTTCAAGACGAGATGTCAGGTCTATCTGATGTCTCATTTCAGGAATACATTATGAAGGCACTGCGTGCAATGATGAGAACAGATAACCACAAAAAAAAAATTCCTAACAAGACTCTGAAAACATCTTTCATACAAAATTCATCAGCATAAAAAAGTTATGAAGTTTAAGGGAACAGTAAAGTATTATTTTGAAGAGTTAAGTACACGGGAATAAAAATTGCCATTGATTTTAATTCAAACTCAAACTATGATTACCCTCGAAAAGAGAATTAAAAAAGACAATATTTTACTACATGTTGGCTAGGAACCGTTTTCAAATAAAGTACATACAAGAATGAAGCTATCAGCAAAATTTCTATCAGGAAGACCTTCTGTCATCTTGTCCAGCCACATAACTTCTGATTTTATCCCTCTCTATTGTTTACAACTTCCTTCTGTCCATTCATTTCTCTTACTCTTCGCTTTATCCAATTTCCTAGTTGGGTATTTAACTGAGAGCAAATCGACTGCCAAATCAGGCAGCTCATACGTGCAGCATTTTTAAATATATGCCATTATCTCTCTGGCTTCTTTTCAGAACGCATTGGTGGCCCTCCTCCACCCCATCCCTCTTTGGTCGTCATTTGCTCATCTCTCGGCTCTTCGGTCTTCAGGCTCTTTTACTCCAGGACAGTATCATAATATGGGTTCCTCTCTCTGTCTCCAACTTTTCTTTCTCTTTGCCTTGGCCTTGTCAATTTTCCAGCATCAGGTAACTCTTTTGTTGCGGGTCATCACTTGTCCGTCATCGGAGGAGATCCTACCTTCATTTGGATCTCCATGAAATCCCTTTTAATGTTTTTCCCCCTCTGTTTTTTTTTAAAGAGTTTTTCCTCACTGTGAAGGAGTGTCTAAGACTGGGATGTCTTGGGGCAAGTTAGTTTGGGCTTGGTCGTCATGCACCCTGGATTTTCTTTTGTTGTTCCAAAAATTTTTTTATTTTCACATGAGAAAATGCAACTGATGTTGTGAAAAAAAATCTCGGGGAGTCTGACAACTTGCATGCAAATTGAAAAATGTGAGAGTGATAAGTTTGGTTAGTAAATGTCAGAACTCAAGAGGGAAAAAAATCCAGGTTTAATTCAATTCTGTTGGCATAGAATAAAAAAACAGAAGACATCATGGAGATCAGGCATCTGTATTGCCTGGGCTGTAATTCCCCAACATGCTCTAATTAAATATCTCTTGTTCTCTGATTAACTTTAACCCAACGTTTAATTGTCATCCTGACAAAGATGGAGACGAAGACGAGGCAGTTCATTACCTTTGTAAAGACAAATTACACTTGTGTCCCTTTTGTGCACGATTGTGTCAGACAAATGAAAGTTTTCTTGAGCTCTGAGGTTCCCGGCGGGTTGTTGATGCCTGATGACAGCGTGTGTGATGTGTCTTGGTCTTCGTGTGATTCTGAGTGTAAATTGCTGATAAAATTCAAGATGCCTGGATAATTCACACCTTCAGGACTGTTCTCACATGTAATGTCGGTGGAAACAAGACGTCAAGAGAGTTAATGCAACAGCGTTGTCTGATTTTCATGAGCTGTTATAATATTTTTTAGAAAGCCAGATGGATTTTATAGTATTTTTTTGTGATTTTTGGCTGAAATAAGTTATATAATTTTGAGTTATACCATTTTAGACAAACATTTACTATTACTTCCTCACCTGTCGCCTTTTCTGGTAGGAGATTATTCAGGAGTGTATATTTTTTTGTGATTTTAAACAGCCTGCATGAAGAGCACAGGCAACAGTTCAGAATAACTTGTCTTTCTTAGGTCGCTAAAATCTTGCAGTGATTCACAAATCGCATTCAGTGAAAGATGAATACCCACAGCCTTGGCATATGATGTCTTACTAAGAGCTCCAAAATGTATACCAGCATTTTCAGAATGAGTAAAAAAAACCTGCAGGCTGCACCAGCTCATAAAAGCTGGGTGTTTTTTTAGGAAGAATAAGAACTTGTTAACTTTCACCTTTGGCACCAGCTCCATCAGTGGCCCTTTCTTGCAAACAGCTTAGAAACTCTGAATGGTGAAACACAATGCAATCTAAATCCCATTCAGTGGGTCGGGCTGTAGATGCAACTCAGGAGCAAAGATGTTTGTGTGGAGACGTTTCCTGAGGTGTTTTCATGCAGATGGTGCGTGACTTTTATAAAAAGCCTTAACAAATGGAAGGAGTAAATGAAGTGGACAGTTCCTTCCAACCGGAACATCCAGGAGGTTCTACAATCTGGGAGAAAATAGGATCACATTGAGTTTCACTGGTCCAAGGAAATGATGACACATGAAAAAGTGTCCGGCAGCAACTAACTTTGTTTCTTTCTGCTACTTAAAAAACCCTAATATTCTTTTTGTTTCTTTACAAATTGTAAAACAAGCTTCCCACTGCCTCTCGATGCAAATACTGTGTATTTACCCTCACCTGGTTTAACATTGCTTAGATATACAGTGGTACAGAGAAAATGTGTACATACAAGGTTACAGAAAATAAAAGATTGCAGTTAATTTTTTAAAGTACAGTAACACTCATATTTTGTTGGGTTGTATGATTCTGTATGAGGAATTTTCTGAACCTCTTAAAAATGCAAATCAAATCATTCATCACATAAATAAACTGCACTATCAGACTGACAGAAGTTACAGATTATGTTGTTTATCTGATTTAAGTTTCCCCCCATTGGCAATTTGATGGAAGCCAATCAACCCTACATGCATGTTTTTAGAGGGTGGGAGGAAACTGGAGAACATCGAGAAAACTAATGCCTACACAGGGAGAGCCAGCAAACTCCACACAGAAAGAAGTCAAGCCTCACCACTGCTCTGGGACTCGTGCCCCAACCTTCTTGCTGTGAGACCACTGTGCTAACCACTGCACCATTGTGCAGGAAAGAGTTGCTTGAAAAACAATTCAAAAATACAAATAGTCTGATGATCAAGCAAAGAGTTTTGTAGGATGACATTTTCACGTGAGCAAGTGCTCATGTTCAGCAAGATCATTTTTGTGCTGGTTGTTTCAGTTGGTTGTGCATAATCATTTTACTATGTGCACCTTTTTTATTATTTAACAAGAGTACTGTGTGAATCAATCACACGACAGGAAGTCAACACATCAAGCTATGTAGAGATGAAAAAATCATTTGAATCCTTTTGAACTTGAAAAGGCTGTCGGTTTTGGGTATCTAATAAACTGCTGATCTGAGGGATTTTCATCTACAGGATTTGAAGAGAAGAAAAAAAAGTAGTGAGTAGCAATTGCCTGCACCAGAATGTCTTGTTTATGCTATGAAAGAAGCGACCAAGTGTATGGAGACAATAACATGATCCTCCTTCTTCCCAGTTGTTTTAACATTCCCCTGACTTCCCCTGGATTGCTGTTTTGTACTTAACCCAAACCCCTTTTCTTCGTGGTGTTTTATCTAAGGGATTGGTTCTCCAGGGTTTTGTAAGTGGATTTGTTTTTGGTGTCTTTATTGTAGCAGTCATTGTTTTTTGGTTTCACAGGTATTTTAATTCTGTGTTTTAATTTTGTGGCGGAAAGAGAGAGTTCCTGCCTCTGGAATGAACTTCTGGTGGCTCTAAAAGTAGTTGTGCAATAAAGACAATGTTTCGAACTGTCAGATGAGGTCCCTAACACGACAAAAAACATAGAAACTCAAGCAACACTTCAGTCATGCTGCTGATCTACTGTTATTTTTCAGGTACCTGGTTCTAATCTGGTCCCTGTAAATCTTGTTTCTCCAAGTCTGGTCCGTCACCAGCTTCTCTGCCTCATGGTTTCTCCATGCTCAAGCCTCCAGGTTTGGACCCTTAATATATTCTGTTAAAACTGGGTTCTACATTCCTCTGTCCACACGTTGTAACAGATGGGTGAAGGGTAAAAGGAAAAACAACAAGCAAAAAAAAAAAAAAGATGTGCCAAACTTTATCCACTATTTCCAAACCTTAGACAACTCAGTAATATGGATAACTATCTATTAGTTACCAACTGATTTTGTGGAGCATTTCTTGGCATTTGGTTTGTGAATGAGTCATACATTCAATCTCTTAAATCATTCTGGGTAAACATTAATAAAATTGACATAAAAGTTATGACATTTAGCAGTCAGAGGAAACGAGACAGCCTACCAACAATCAACATATCAGTTGGGATTAATGCCATCACTGATGCTATTTGTATATGTAAAGCAGTCAAGTTAGCATGTTTCTTTTTCACAGTAACAAGTATTGTCATTCTAAAGCTTCCAGCAATTTACGTTCTTTCACACGATTACCTGCTCACATACTCATTGACACATAAATATCACAGACATTGGCTAGTTCATATTTTTGGTACATAATTTTGGGAAAAAAAATTACTCTCTGTGTAAATTTTACTTTCAATTGATGATATCTGATCCGGATTCATTTTGTAGATCTTCTTGGAAAGTGGATTTCATTTTAAGCTGATGATGTTCAATGCATCCTGATGGTGCCACAATGCAAGCTAACCACTTTACATAGAAACTGTCAGCATTGTAAAACTCTCACTGACAGCTTTAGACTTTTTTTCTGACTTTGAAAGAGCCTTTCTTATGTATTGTAACAATATATTTTGTAGAAGACTTGTCAAAGGAAAATAGATGTGAGTACCAACAATTGAAAAGCTCTGAATGTTTACATAAATGTTAATTCCGATTGGCTAAAAGTTTAGTTTGATTGACAGGAAGTGTCATGTCAATTGGCAAAAGTAGCAGAAGATGACACTTGTGACTGAATGTTGATGCTTCTTCTTCTCACGACATTTCCCTTCAGGGGTCGCCACAGCAAATCAGTTTCTTCCATCTAACCCTATCAGCTGAATCTTGTTCAGTCACGCCAACTATCTTCATGTCTTTCTTCATCTATAGTCTTCCAACTATCCTCTTTGGTCTTCCTCTAGGCCTCTTTCCTGGTGGTTCCAAACCCAGCATTCTTCTACTGATGTACTCTCTCTCCTCTGCACATGTCCAAACCATCTCAGTCTGGCCTATCTGACTGTCAAAACCTCTAACTTGTACTGTTCCTTTGATATACTCATTTCTAATCCTGTCCATCCTGGTCACTCCCAGAGAGATCCTCAGTATCGTCATCTCTGCTACCTTCATCTCTGCTTCCTGTCTTTTTCTCAGTGCCACTGTTTATAGACGAAACAGCATGGCCGGTCTCACCACGGTTTTGTACACTTTCCCTTTTATTTTTGCTGAAACTCTTCTGTCACACATCACACGTGATACTTTTCTCCCCCCGTTCCAGCCTGCTCGCACATGCCTCTTCACCTCTTCTCCACATTCTCCATTGCTCTGGACTGTTGATCCTAAGTACTTAAAATCTTCCACCTTCTTTATCTCTTCTCCCTGTAACCTTACTTTTCCATTTGGATCCCTCTCATTTACACACATGTACTCCATCTTACTCTGACAAATCTAAATTCCTCTTCTTTCTAGAGCAAACTTCCACCTCTCCAGCTTTTCCTCCACCTCTTTCCTCCTCTCACTACAGATCACAATGTCATCTGCAAACATCATTGTCCGTGGATGCTACAACCTTAGACTTTCCCAAACTAGAAGTGTGAAGATGGAAAAACATTGCTTTTTCAAATAGGTCTCCATTGTTGTTTTCTGTACAATTTGGAGAAAATATGAAAGCATGAATTCATTCTATCATCTACCACTACTTTAGGTTGCAGGTGCTGCAACAAGAAGAAATAATATTTTCTTTGTGCTCTTTAAGACCAACGGGGTATCACCACAGAGTCTGACCAGTTCTCCACATACTGCTCCACATCCTCCTTCAAATTATGTCCATAATGAAAACCCGTTTTTTTTTTTTTTTTTTGTTGCTTTCTCCGATGGGAGATCTACAGCTGAAAAATCTGCAGCAGCTGTGTGAGAGTATCATGTAAACACCAAACAAAATCTCTAAGGTATATTCTGACAACGTGTTGGATCTCAGACACCTGGTTCTTGCAGAGAACTCGCCAAAGTGAACAGTGGGTGAACATGTTCATCATGTCATAAGTGACTTTGGTGAAGATATGGTACCCATACATGCCCCAGAAGCCAGTGGGAAGGGAATAGGGGGCGGTGGGAGGTTATGTGTGCATGTGTTTCACTGAAAAAGACCATTTAATTGGAAAGTGCAGTGTGGTTGAAAGCGATGTCTCACAAAGTGCTTTGAGTGGTTGCTAAGGCTAGACAAGTGTCAATGTGCGGTCCATTTACCAAAGTGACTGATGAAAACCAAGAATATGGGGATATCAATTATTAATTCCATGGAAGATTTACTGTGGATGTATCTGTTGCAATTCGTGAGGTAAAAAACCCCAAACAAACGTCGATGGTTCTGACAGTCTGTGTTCAGCATGGCAACTTTTACGCTGTGATGTTCTTTTACAAGCAAGAGGATCAACATTTGCCATTTCAGAAGCGAATGAAAAGCTTTTCTAACATTGAAGTTGTCCATAAATTTATAGTGAGACAAATCAAATTTAAGTTTGCAGTGACATCCTGTTCTGTACGATCATGGGACCCATAATAATGAATAATAACCAATTAATACATGTTTTTAGTAAGTTCAGGTTTAAGTACTGTTAGTGGAAATATGACAGACCAGATCAAAAATTGATGTTGTGTGATGTGGAACATCAAAACTTTGTAAACTAAAAGTTCACCATCATGAGAAAATATTACAAGCAGTGAATTAATACAAAAACCAATTAATCAATAGTTATTTTAGGAATAAGTGGTTCAGAGGACAAAACTTATGTCTATATTTAAGGGTGTACAACAATCTAGTAGCTGGTTCCGTTTGTAGTTTCCCTCGAGACAACAGATGCTTTGAGTCTCACTGTGCAGATGAAAGTTTCTTTCTGGGATGAAGTTTGGACTGTACTAGGTTGAACTTGGGTCTCTGTGGCTAATATTGTGAAAATGGAGCATTATGTCCACCCGGATTGACATTTTTAAATTCATTATTCAATTTAGTGTTTAGAAGAACACAGTTTACTTTAGAATATACCTAAACATTATGATGTTATGTCTTTGGCTGAAAACCCTCCCCAACATTTATAGAGCCTACACATTGGGTGCTCTATTCAACCTCACATGGTAGAGAGAAATATCTATCTCTCAATTATTTGTTTTTATTTTTAAATGTACTGTATTAATCCCTCAAGTGAGGGAATTACTGTGCTGCATTGCACCGCAGCAGGTAGCCTTTACGATAACAATGGTAGGAGAAACGAGGTGTGCAGGAGGGGAGTTAGGTGTCTTCCCCAAAGACACTTAAACACAAGCCTATTGGAATCAAACCAGCTTCTCCTGGTCAGTAAATGTACTTTATTAATGAAACTGTTTGTTATTACCTAAGAGCAAATATCCACAGGTTTCTGCAACGTTGACAATAAATTTGTTAAAATGTAACAATATAAAAGATGATCTTTTACTCCTTTCATTTGTAAGATTTATCGAATATATTTTTGGTTAATTTAAGTATGAATTTGTCAAGTTAAAAAAGTTAATGAAAACTACCGTATGCACTCAGTTTTAAAATAAAATGAAAACCCCAACTTTTAAAAAAAATTTAAAATGTGAAAATACTGGAGGTGGAAAAGTATTGTTTCTATTAGTTTGAAACTCTGAGACTTTAACTAATTGTTCACATAAAATTGTCTGTTTTCAAAAACCAAATTGCTTCTTTATCTAAAATAAAATCTTAAAAGGCATTTCCATTGAAAAACATGCAAAGGCTTTCCATTTTTTTAATTTAGTAAAAAAAAAAAAAAAAATCATTCTAGTCAAAAAAGTTAAAAAAGACAAAGAGAATTCAAAAAATATTTTCTGATATTGATGTCAGGAATGATCTGATGACAGGTATCACAGGACTCAACAACTGAGAAATTGGCTGCTTTAACACAAAAATGATGAATATCAGAAATCTAATGACAAGTGACAGGATGTCGGCTTTTCTTCTCCATCGCTCACCAAACTCCTCTTGAAAGAGAAACATGATGAGAGGATTTCATGCTTGAGGCAAGGAAACAATCATCAAGAATGAGGCTGAAAAAAAACAGACTTTGCTGAACTACCGGTATGGCATTTCTAAACTGATTCTTAAAACACATTACGGGAACCAATTACATCTGAATGTATTTTTCCTGAAGATGGAAAATTTCTATTTGTACAAACATAAATTTCCACTTTATTTTATTTTGACAAAATACCCCAAAAACTAGGTCTGAATATGAAACAACCCGTGTAAGTTTATTAGCTGGTGTGAGTTATGTATTGAGGCCGATCTCTAAAAACCTCTCCAAATAAAATACGCATTTATTGCCATGCAGTCAATACAAACAAAGCAAACAAAGATGTCATCATATTTCATAGTAAACTAATGAAACAATAGGTAATTGATCCTTAGAAGTGTTTCATCACTAAACTTTTAGAATCTAAGAGGCAGAGTTATTGCATTATTTATGTACAACTCTCTGGGGGATTTTTAAAGCTTTATTAAAGCAACTAATCCATGTGTGTGAAAGAAGCAACACTTTGATGAACAGTCTGTCCATCTACTGGATTTCCCCATCTGAGTGCAAACAATTGGTAATAAAACTGGAAACATACCAATAGAGCCTGGGAGGACTTTTCGTGACCAAGGCGATGGGTGAGTTGGGTCCTTCTGTTCGAGCCAATCGATAAAGGCGGATACAGACGATGAGGGAGCAGTTTCCGCAGGGAGGAGAAGTTGAATCACATGGTCAAAGATCAATACTCCAATACTCTGCAGTATATTTCACCTCTGACAAACACCCCATCTACCCACCCACTGGAAGATACACGCATGCACACATCTGGCCAACATAAAAACTTGTTCAGGTTTTTTCCCTTCTTATGCAAACTAAACCTTTATTCCTTGTAGGGTCACAGAGGATGTGAAGGAGTTTTCTAAGGTATATTTTCATCCCTCAGGACCATCCAAATGTTTTAAGTCCTGAATTTCTGAGTTATTGAAAGGCAGGATACAATCTTCAAGAAGGTGAATCAATGAGGCTGATCTCCAACCCAGGGGGCACAACTGACCTGACATTTATTGATGCTTTCACATTTGTAGCCTTGGTGCATGCTGGTCCTCAGCTCCTCAGGAGTTGCAAACTGGCGTCTCCAAACTTAGAAGAGTTCACTTTTATTTGTAACTTTAAAAATCACATTTAATATTTTATTAAATGCAATTCTTCCTCTCAGTCAATTGATACCTAGTATTTTTATGGGGTTTTGTACAACTGAAAGTTGTTAATAATAAGTTGTTGTCATATTAATCTGTCAATAAAAAAGCCCATACTTAAGAAGATTCAGCCAGGGTTCTATTTATCAAGCAGGTCATTCAGAGAGTGGTCAAAACAGCCTGCAAAACAGTTGGGTCTTACTTCCCAGAGATTTTTACTGCTTACTCATGCCACTACCTGTGTTAAACTAAAAGAAAAATCATGGTGGACGGCATACATCCAGCAAACCACCTTTTCCACCCGCTGGCATGAAGAATAGGTCACTTCTTGGCCAAGCCTCTATAAACTCTATCCACAGGTCTTTTACAATATTACAGATGCTCAAAAGTAACTTTGTGACACTGTAACAATTGCAATAAATTATTTTTATTATTTTTCTAACTTTTTGACCCTAAGAGGATGTGAATTTCTGATGTGCAACAAAATCTTATTTTACTCTTAATGTCTCAGTAAATAAAATTAACATCTGGCCTGATGCTGCTGTAAGGAAATAATAACTGGGGATTGATCCACACCAGGAGTCAGCCTGCCCATGACTGTAGAGGCCAAACCACCAGGGTACACCCAACTCCAGGAGAAAACCCTGAAATAAGTATTTTCTCCAGGAATAAAACAATAGACCAATAACCAGTACAATCGGTTAAAAACTATTTAAGAAATTAATTATAAAACTAAATCAGAAAAATAAAATTGTGTAAAAAAATAGGACAGTAAACAAATAGATTTTTATGAATACATAAAATCATCCTCAAACAAGAATAAAATCAAGTAAAAGCCAAGTTAAAAAGGTGGGTTTTTAGCCTCTTCTTAACAATATGAACAGACGCTCAGGCCCTGAAGTCCTCTGGCAGGCTGATCCACAGGCAAGAACCATAAGGCTGGGACAATACCTCACCGTGAGTTTTTGTTCTAACATTTGGTATTACTAAAAGGCCAGTAACAAAGGACCTCCGGGTCCGTGAGGGGTTGTACCTCACTAGGAGGTCAGAGAAATAAGAAGGCCCAAGACCATTAAGACTTTTAAAAATGATTAAAAGATGGATTGATTGGGTTTTCAGGGTCATTCAAACAAAGGTCAATGTCACAAAATCTAAAAACGACTGATTCAAAATGCACTTCAACTAATAATTATTAATAACGTTTATGATGTAAGGCATATTGTTTGACACCTTGGCATTGACTTATACCTTATTCTCATTTAAAACGTGTAACTTTCATCATTAAAATTAGGCCAAGCATACAAATATCCAGTTATCCCCTGAAAGTAATCATTATCAGGAAGTTTCTTCCATATTGCACATATTGCGTTCTAAAAAAATATTTTGACAGATGTACCTAATGCCACATCAAATCCAATCAAAGAAACAAATTGGGGCATACAGGAGGCAGAGAAGAAGAAATGGAAATATTTCTCTTTAAAAAGAACGAAACTGAATAATTCTAGTTTTGGTCTAATGGATGATAATCCCGCTCCAGCACTCTCCTGCTACTATAGCAGTTTGTAGAACAAGATTGCTCCCTTGCAGTGTGACAGAGAGAAGTGGCTGTTTATCAGGCGAGGTGGTATTTAACATTGTAAAACACCCGTTTCTATTGATTAGGCTTTGTGATTTTCCCCGAGGTAGATGGAGCTGCTGGCATGCATTAAAATGATGTGGGATTTTATCTTGTATAGATACATTATAGAAAGGCATGCATGATTCCTACAATCATTCAGGTAAACTGGAAGGCTGCCAAAGCAGAGGTGTGCGTTATTGTACAAGAAACTTTATCTTCCTGTGATACCAGCTTAAATCCAAAACGATAAATTTCTGTCACCTCATGTGCTACAATTTTAATTTGAGGTGAATAAAATATTCTCCTCCAACAAGGGCAAAATCATAAAAATAAAAAAGTTTTTAGCATTGTGCTCTGGATTTTTTTTTACTTATTTTGTGTATTGATCAAGTTTCTGCTTTCTAATGCAGATACACTATGGTATGAAGGCCCACGGCGGTCTTCAAAACAGCAAATCAGCATTTCAACTACAATCAAATTGCAAACTGTTTCTTAGACAGAAAGAAGCTAATGTGGAAAAGCAAACTGAACCAAAATTGAGGACTTCTTTGCTCTTGCTTTTTGGTGACTCCTATTTTTTTACAACAAAGGCTCACCAATAAGCAATGAGGTTTCTGCATCAGCAAAAATTCTCTGAAGACCAAACTACACACTTAAAAGACAGTGCTGACGAACAAAAAACTGCACTGCAAGCATATGAATCAACAAGGTCAAAGAAATTATGCAGCTGCAGTCATTCAAGTAAATTCAAGTAAATGTTTTAGCCGTACAAACTTTCCCATGACATCCTACTGACAACAAAATGTTTTTATTCCATAGAGAGCAGAGATCTAAAATTCTCTGCTCCGTCTCTTAAACTGCCACTGTGTGAGAAGACTTTAGACTTTAAACAGAACCTTTAAAACCCTCCTGAACCCTAACGGTGGCCCGGATCCTCCCTAAAATTTAATCACTTTGTCACAATGTGGGTGCAGAAGGGAAATGCCAAAAAAACGAGGTGCAAAGCAATGCAGTGCAGAGCAGACCAGTAATCTAGCAATGACAAGAAATTTTTGAAAATGGGATTTAAAAGTTATGTACAGCCTTTATCTTTTTGCAGATATAATTACAACCCAATCTCAGATTTCACAAACATTCTAAAGATGGAGTGTCTGTAATCTAACCAAATAATTTAACTACAGTCTGTGAGCATCATTGCTGGTGAGAGGTGTATTCTCCAAAATGGATTTTAAAAATTGCTTGGTGAAATGTGTTGTGCAAGAAAATATTTGTAGTTTTATTTGCTTTTTTTTTATTGTTACAACTGCTGGCTTCTTTCTTTTTTTTCTTAAAAAAAACTTGACATAAAACTTGAATAAAAATCAGTTATAATACTAGTAATCAGTAAATATCGATCGTTAATGTGAGATCAATTTAAATGTATTTTCAAATACTGTAATTGTGTTTTGTTATGGTCTTTGATTTGAAGAATTAGGAATTTCTTCCCTGCATAAATTCAGAAGCTCTTTATTTTCACATTGTAATAACAATTTCACATCAGAAAGCCATGTATTTAGTTAGTCATAGCTTTTGTAGAAAAGGTGCCAACTATTTCATCATTATCAGAATAAAGCAGGGTCTTGGATAAAAAATAAATAAATAAATAAAAATGAAATTTCCTTGAAATATTGTTGGAGCAGATTTGGAATCTTGCAAATTAATCTTTCACTTGATATGAAAATTAAAATAAATATTGGATGTATAATTTTCTTTGCCTTATTTTAAGCGTGTTTTCTACAAAGTACGTCCCTTTAAAGTCTGAGTAAAGTTCCGTAAACATGTCTAACAGTCTAAATAGATTTGGGAATATTAAGTAACCCACCCATATGTTAAACTCTGAGAATATTTTTTCATAGAGTGCAGCGTGTACAGTTAAGTAGAGTTAATTTAAAATTTATGCATTTTCAAAGTTCAGCTTGTCAGTCACACCAACTTGTCGCAGCCGATCGGGCTCATTTCCATTTAAGTGGCGATGTGATTATGCATGAAGTAAACGGAAGTCTTGATCAGCACCCTGAGATCTCTGATGAGAATTATTATCTTCATTTCCATCTTTATGCTAAAGGTCAAAATTTTACTGCAGTTTTACTCACACATGCACTCAGTAGTCGTAAAAATAGTTAATGTTGGTTTGTTCGATCATTGGTTTTTAAATAAAGCAAAATATATTTGCTTTTTAAATGTTCCAGACCATATGGGACTGAAGGATACAGCAGTAATCATTTTAAACAAAATAAAGAATGGTTAATAATTATGCAGGTATCAACACATGACTCAACTACCCTCAGACACTTTATCAGGTTCACTCATTTAATTGCATGAAACAATTTTTTTCTGTCCCCCAGTACATTCTAATCCATGATCCATGATTCCATGATTATCTTAACTCAGGTGACTTCCCATGTGCTCAGGATATTTGTTCGGGTATCTCGTAAAGCTGATCAACCAAGAGTTCCACATGCTGTTATATCTTCGGTTTGCAGAGAATTTTGCTAAAGCAAAACCCTCTGGAAAGCAGAAGATATCTGGACCTAAAATGTTTTCTTTATGTCACAGATCAGAAGAGAACGTGAGATTGGTTTGAGATGAGTCGAACTACGGGAAGTCTGATAAGCTCTGGTTCTGACCAAAAGAAAGTTGAACCGCATTTCTAAATGTGCAACACATTCAACTGGGAAACAGATGAGACATAGCAGCAAAAGACCATACAGGTTACTACTTCTATCAGCAAAATATTAGAAAGTTAAGTAACAATTTTTACCACTATTGAAAAAAAAAAAAAAACAAAGTTGCGATAGCGTGATAAACTTGCTAACAACTAACAACATTTTTTAAAGAGCGTTTTCCATAACCACATTAAACTTGTTTTCAGAAACCTGAACAACGTAGAACAAAATAAGCACTTATCCTCTTTTTAATTACTATTAACATTGATCAGTTTAAGCAGGTTGTCATTCAAACTCAATCTTTTTGAGGTTTCTTCTATGTTTGAACATTATTCTAAAATCAAAACACACTTGGAATAGTTTGGGAGCTCTCCAGTCAAGGATTTGTATGCAATTCAGACGTCAGGTTTTTTGGCCATTTGTTCTCCACCATGCCCACATTGTGATGTATAGAGAAAGTGTTTTAGTTCATGCACTCTGCTCAAGCTCGATCATGTCTCCTCAACAGGAAGTGCTTTTTTCAATGCAAATGCACCCAAAAAGAAATATAAAAATATGCAATAGGTTTGCTAACTTGATGTGCAACGCTTGACACTGTATTTGCAGCCTGCAATGTGTGCCGTGCGTGGACCCAGGTGGACGGAATAAGTGAGAAGCAAGAAAAGGGTGGAAATTAGTGTAAAAAACAAAAGCAAAACTGAAAAGATGTATTTAAAAAAAATTTTTGGCAAAGTTTGTGCTAAAAAAGGGACCATGCATATCTATATATACATATGCTGAGAGGAAAGAATGTTTACTCCACAAAAGCACAATATTCTCCGATTCATTTCTGGTATGGTAGGAAAACAAGTGGAAATAAACTATTTGATCCTCCTGATGTAGACTGAGCTGCTGCGATACTACCATACAGCCTTGCTAATTAATATAAGTTTATTTAAAGTTCATTTGCATAACTTAGTGTAATAACATCAGAAAAATTCAATTTGACTGTAGCATATTTTAAATTACTCTGAGATTCTTCTTATTTATCTGCATCTCTATATAGAATAGCACTCGGTGGGCACACGCTGTTCGCTTCAATATCTTATAAATGTTTTTCATTTGCGTAAAATGTAATTTAATTACTCAAGGTAACATTTTTGTCTGGCTTCCTACAACCAACAAATCATTTAATGGAAATTTGCATTTCTAATGAACCTCAATGCGCCACAGAAACTTCTAATATGTTTGCTAGAAAAGTAATTTAATTGATCTCTGGTGCTTTTAAAGACAAAAAAACTTTCTAACTTTTGTATTATCTTAATTATTCTTCTTCCTTCGGCGTTTCCCTTCAGGGGTTGCCACAGCAAGTCAGTTTCTTTCATCTAACTTTATCTGCTGTATCCTCTTCAGTCATACCAACTATCTTCATGTCTTCCTTCACTGTATCCATAAACCTCCTCTTTGGTCTTCTTCTAGTCCTCATTCCTGGTGGTTCCAAATCCAGCATTCTTCTTCAGATGTACTCTCTCTCTCCTCTGCACATGTCCAAACCATCTCAGTCTGGCCTTTCTGACTTTATCTCCAAAACCTCTAACATGTGCTGTTCCTCTGATATACTCTTTTCCAATCCTGTCCATCCTGGTCACTCCCAGAGACATTTGTATTCTCTTAATGAATTGTAAAATTTAATCTTGATTGATCTAATTTCAAAGATTTAGCACAACCTAAATATTGTTTGTATCAATAAACAAAAATCTGAAGACAAAATTTATACCAATAAATAAAATGATTGAAAATTGCTATCACTGAAACGTGTCATGAAGTTGAAGTGTGCAGATGGAAAGAGGAGGACCCAATTGCAGACACAAAACATGTTTTTTTTTTTTTTTAATTTGGCAGTCCATTAATACTGTGAAAAGAAAAAACAAAGTTTCAGTGGCATGACAAAAGGTTATTGTCAGAAAGTGCTCTTGGTCAGTCAACTAGGGAGATCTGGCTGGAAAGAATTGTATGACCCGACAGGGAAACCCGGGGTGATTGCCCTTAAATACGTAGATGGCAGGGACTACAGATGTGTGGCATCAGGAATCAATCTCAGGTGTCCCTAATCAGAGTGATAAGCAACATCCCTCTGGCGGCGGGAGAGGGGATCACGACAAAACGTATATTACTAACACAAGTAAATAAACTTGGAGTATTCAAATGAGCAGATTTTCTGATTTTTCTTGGGACCCTTTTAAGTAAGAACCTCTTTGTTCATCAAAATTTGGTTCTATCATGTCATACTTTTAAAAACAGAAAAACTAATTTGTGTCAAACAAAAATTAACTCATTGATTTCACATTAATTCCAGATTTTATTGTATTTATTTGACCAATAAAATGTCTTGTAGTCAAACCAGAGCCCAAAAATTTCTAATATTGTTTGTAGTTATCTTAAATCCAAAAAGGCTAATACTGCATTGTTCAAAAATTTTGTAAACTGAACATTACAAAATGTGTCAGATAAGTATGGCAGCAATATTTAGAAGGGAAAAAATGCAGGGAATATATTTTTTAACACTTTAAAAAAACAATTGTGGATGTTAATACTTTTTAAATACTTTCTTTGCAACAGTATTTAAATCAGACTCACTAGTTGGGCTCAAGCTAATCAAAAGGTGCAATGAAAAGTATCTCTGCTGTCTACATGTTAATAAAAACAGACTATGTGAGAGACTGAAGACCTCTCCAACACTCTCCAAATCTATTCGTGACTGCAGTTGAACATCCGTTGGTTCTCTGCTCTCCACGACTGATCCCACTTCTGCTTCCTTAAAGCAGGTTACAAAATCCCCAGCAGGCTATGCAATGCCAAGGTGTTCCCTGGTGTAAATGTGCGTGCAGAGATGCACTGTGCAAATGGAATCCTGTTTGTATGTGTTCACTTGTGTGTGTGTGTGTGTGTGTGTGTGTGTGTGTGTGTGTGTGTGTGTGTGTGTGTGTATGTATGTGTGTTAGAGGGGGTCCAGGATGGAAACTCCACTAATAGCCCTGTCGTCTCTGTAGGCTTTCTTCCAGGTTCAACCGACCTTGAGCTTGCGGCTTTTAAAAGATGACACACCGAGGCTTTCTCCTCGTTCTTGGCCCAGAAGTTGGGGATATATCGTGTAAACCTCTTCATTAATCATGCAACTCCTGGGTCATTAAGCACCTCAAATCACTTGCTGGAACATCTACCTTAGCAGCCATGCCATCTCCCCACAATACCCAGAAACTGTGACAATGTTGTGTAGTAAAATATACACACATTCCCTACTACACATCCCCCGCATCATCCTCTCAGCCATTGGTGTTCTTAGGAGTAAGTGTTTGGGGTTTTTATGCACTACCTCTGCTAATGCTGAGAGATGCGTGTAAATCAGCAGATAATGAAATGAAGGGCAGACCGACTCTGGGTTAATGCCTCTACTCTCTTTACTGCAGGGAAAATGCAGGAGGTGTAAAGCACTAAGTAGTTTCCTCCATTTACTGGTAATAATAAACTAATAGATATGTGGCATATTGAGATACTTGGTCATCCAGAGAAGATTCTCAAACTGAGTCACGTGAACTCCAATCAGCATGAGCAGTAACAGGAGTCATGAACCTTCTCGCTTCTGATATTTTCTGCTTCCTTCTCCTGGCCTTTGCCCTAATTCCTCACATCTGATCACCATTGCCTTTCTCGAACGTTTGAACCCATGCCTCACCTTTCCCCTTCTTATTAAATTCCTGGTGCCCTTCATGTATGTTATTGTGTGGTGTCTCAGTTTGTTCTCCCTTGTCAGGTAAACTTAATGATGCCAGGCTAAAGGGGCATGTCTGCCCAGGTTGGCTGCCAGGCGGCACATGCTTACTACACATCTTCCCATGATGCCTCTGTCATCAACAAAGTAGTGAAACTGTTTTACAGTTTCTGGTCCTACAGTCTTACATCGCCACTTCTGTCATCTAGACGCTCCAAATCCTGTCAAGATAATCTCACTTTAATAACACCACAGTAAAATGTGTCTTACTTGTATTTTTAACCTTGTGTTTTGAGTATTCATAAAACCTCTTTAATGAGTTCATAAAGGTTTTTTCCTACTTACCTCTTTGTGTTTTTGAGATGTTCTGAGACACATTTTTTTAGACTTTTAGAAAACTTGATGATGGTTGGTTCTGGCTTTGTGCATATTGTACGAAAGATTTTGCTTAACACATGAAAACAAAAATGTTAAATTTAATTTCCGACTGTTATTGATCATTGTCATCAATGAACCACCATCCTCAACTTATCAGGGATCTTTTCATGGTAGGAGCAGCTGGCTGGGAAAATTCAAAACCTGGCTCCTTTTCCCCCAGCTCATTAAGGACTAGCTGTCCTCTAGTCTGGACTTCTTTTGAATAATACAAAATCTCAACCTTTCTTTGGGCGAGAGTCTGCCCACACTATGGAGAAAGCTCATTTTGGTCTCTTGAATTCATCTTTCCATCTTTTCAGTACAAGTTGATCACAGGTGAAAGTCGAAATTTAGAATGATGCATGGTCCTAATTATTGCAGTTGCTGCACCAATCTGCCTGTTAATTTCTCAAAATGTTTCTCTCTAAGTTTTGAGCAAGACCCCCCGATATTCAACTTTCTCTACTTGGGGCAATACCCCCTGACCTGCATAAGGTATTCCAACTTTTCGGGTCAAGGATTTTGTTTTAAAGTTTCGAGGTGCTGATTCCTCATCCTGACCAGTTCACACTTGGTTGCACAGCACTATGTTGAGAGCCAACAGGAAGATCACTGCCAACAGGACCAGACTATTTTCAAAAAACGGAGACCCAATCCTGAGCTCACGAAACCTGATCCACAGCCTCGTCTGTGCCCAGAAATTCTATCCATTAAACTAAGGAACAGAATTCAGGACTCCCTTAGATGAGTCCGAATCACACTGGAAATAGATCCAACTTACCATCAGCAACGAGGATCAAGCTCTGGCACCGGATTCTATAGAGATTAAGTCAGATAAATGTAAAAGTTATTGTAATGTGTAGATCATTTAAAATGTTGACTATATGACCTACAGCAATAGTTACTGCTACAAAAAATAGTCTTTTGTTCTCATGTAGACACAGCTTCCAGTTTTATCTGGGAAGCAGGTAATCTACTTTCAGGTTGTGTTTTGATAAAGCTTACAGTTCAGCAGAGTTATGCGACTATTGTGCCTTCAGTTCTACGTCCATTGGCTCATAATGTACCAAGTTCATCCCTAAACTATTCTCTCCAATCTCTCTTTTCTTTGGGTACAAAAACAGAACGCTATGATTAGTTTGGGTATTTTTCTTGGTCGTTTTCAGCAGGTATCCCCAGCTTAGAGTTTGAGTGCTTGTTGACCCCTCTTTTCTCTCCTCTTCACCTTTAGCAGATTGAGGCAGATGGTAATCCTTCCTGGAAGTGGTTCTTTTCCCTCCTATAAAAAGCTGTTTTTTCATTTCCAGTGTTGCTGCCCTACATGTACATGCTGCAAGCAGAAGGTCAAACATGTGAGAAGATTGGATGTAATCCACTGGTCTTTTCGTTAATTGGTCTTCTTATTACCTTTATTAAAACAAACTTTACCAATGTTTTGTTGCTTTTATTGGCTTGCGACTGGTCTATAATCTGTTCAGTTGTGTTAGATTATGTTAAAAAGGCACGGTTATATCAGTTGCTGTAACCAGTGAAAAGGAGGCTTGTTTTTGTGTTTTGAAAACAGCGTTAATTGGAAATGTTTAGGAATAATTCTTTGTTCATAATTGTTTAGAAAAACTTTAATACTCAAATTGGTGGCATGCTAGTTTTTCATCACTCAACTTCTATCCAACCTGAACAGATTTAAATAGCTTCACTGTTTTTCCACCACACTGTGAGCAGGATGTAGAACAGAATGCGAGAAAAAATATTATCCACATAATCATGACCACCCACCTCACACCAAACAGGTTCTCCTCAGTCACTGAGTGGGCAACAGACATCTGAGAGTGTTCAGGATTGCTTGGATTGTAATGGAAGGTCTTGTGGACCTGGTGGGTTGAGACTTTATTTTTACTGGACCTGATTGCCACAGATGACATTACTTCCTGGCAGTTGCACATACTTTTGTTGGAATCTGATAGTACCATGTTATATCACCTATCAAGGGTCTTAATGTTATGGCCGATGAATGTGTATAAAAGTTTATCCATGTTTTCAGAGCCACGCTGATTATAACTTCTGACATCAGCTCTCTTTACTTTGAAACTGCCAAACAGAGTAGACAAGTGAACTGATGACTTCCTCATTGCCATAATGCCAGACGGACTCCTGTTGGATTGCTCTTCCTCTGCTTCAAGCAAGCCTCCACATCCAATTACTTTTAAATTACTGAGGGGAAAAGAAGCACAGCACCTTAGCAACAGGCATTGGGGATGGAATTGTAGGCTCACCGGTGTGAGATGGGGAGTTAGTGAGCAACAGGGCTGACATGTGGTTTATGGATGACTTCTTTTTGGGCTCGTGGGAAGCTTCTGTCTGTATGTAGCTCCTCCAGGGCTGAATTAGCCCTCTGATCCACTAATCAATTTGGAGAGGAAGGGAAATTAACACAGGTTTTCCCACTTGGAGTCAAGGATGAAATATATTCCTCTTGGAAGTTTTCACTGCCTGTGTGAATTAGATGCAGGCCATCTGTGTCATGGTTTTATATTTCTCATCTCTGAATGATAAATTGGACATAAATGAGAGTGTTTTTTACTTGCTGAGATAGACTGAGTCAGACATTTGGTAGAAATGGATTATTTGCAAAGGTTAATAATCTTAGCGTCAAATCATGGTTATCAGGCTTTAACAAAAACAGAAAACATCTCCAATGGAGGCCATCGTGGATTCTAACCAGAGTCATATGTCAAGTGTTATCATAGTATAATGAAAGATTAAAATGCAGCCAGCCACCTATCTTGCGTGATGTCACAGATAAGTCTTTGATCATGCTATAATAGCCCAGGAGATATAAATGGGATTTATAGAAAATGAATCTTCAGGAATCTCAATGTGACAGATTGAACCAGAAAGTGGGGCAGCACTTCAGATTGGTAGGCTGCACAACTGGGTCGAGACACAATGCCCTCAGTAACCACAATCCCGCTGTGTTCAGTATGATTGGATTTCCTCAGGTCAATTATAGATTGTGGTTTACCGCAAACAAAATATGCAACCAAATAATTTATTTCTGTTTCCTCTTTAAAAGAGGGGTTTATGCAAAATTAGCTTAGGGGTTTCTGTCATGTTTAAACAATTTTTTCACCTTAAAAACAAACCTGAAGGAATTTTCTGTGTCATTACTGCATGTTTGTGTGACAAGTTGTGAGTTCCTCCTAATATTAGAATACTCTTTATATGCTGGGTTGTTCTTGGCCGTTCCATTTGTTCTCCACCACATCTACATTTTAACGTAGGAATTGAGCTAGTGCATGCACTCTGCTCATGCTCAGTCCCTCTTCTCAAGAGAAATTACCATTTTCCTTTAAACGCACCAAAGTAAGAGTTTAAAAGAAATTGAAAAGAAATTACGTATTTAGAAGCATATTTTTGAGTCAAGAAAAGGTACCTGTTTAAATATGTTGTATTATAAGAATCATTATCCCACAAAAGCCCAATAAGATTTACTGTATTTTCTCTCTCCAGAAGTCAGCCTGGACTTTTTACAACAAAATAATAAAAATAAAAACACTCTCATACTTTGATCAACAGGAATCAGCCAGCTTTGAAAACGTTCTGCATTTTGCACAAAGTCAGTCTCATTTTAATCACCTCAGCCACGCAATTAATCATCAAGCTTTTTAACAGGGTTGAGATGAATATTCAGAAACCGACTGAAGTCTTTCACCCGAGCCTTCCTCCTCCCCAAATCTTAATTATATTATTTTCAGCAACCATGTGTGGAAGCAGCGTCTGCTTGCCTTGCTCACCCACCCTCCCTTTAACAGTCATTAAGAAAAATGACACAAGTGCAGGTAGTGAAAGTACCTCAGTATGCAGAAATTAGTTTAAAGGGAGACGCCATATAGCTCACTGGAATGAAATCCCTTCTTCCTCCTTTCGACCAGCGCAGAGTCATAAATCAACACACTGTGCCTTCTGACAGGTGAGAATCAGAGCATTCTGGTTTTGTGAGAGTGAGGCTGGGACACCTCCAAAGTATGACTGCTTTTTATATCGACCATAACTAAAGCTTGCAGTACATGGCTTGGTTTTCAAAGACAGTGAAAGTTATTGTTACATTTTAGTCATCAATGAAGCTGATTTAGCGGATTCGAATTGCAAATAGTTGAAAGTTTGTAAATCTAGAAACATAGAACTGTGTACTTGCAGAATGGCGAACAACTTGAGTTTGTCATGAGATCGCGCTGATTTACTGCATTTGTAACTTGGATTCCCAGGGCTTTCTACATGATTTGTTAAGCATCATCGACATAGAGCATCTTTGTATCAGATGAGGGAGTTTTTCAAGTTCACTTGAGCTTTGAAAAAGGCAGACTGTGTCTTCAACCCATTGTCCTGTTGTATATTTAAGCAATAATAAAAATGGATTCTTTTCAGAACCTTGTTTTCACTCATTCTTTGTGGTGCACCAATAATACTGTCTGGAGGACTATCATGGCATAAGATGAGGTTTCATGCCCGTAGCTCAGCAGTCACCTAGTTAATGTGAGTTTTTAGGTACTAAAACAAAGCACAACCTTCTCACCACAACTTTTCTTCTCACTCAGAATGGTGAATTGTTAGTGGGTGGCGGTTGTTCTGAGAGGGTTTTCATAATGTACAATATTAGACATAACAGAAAAAATAAGTTTGAAGCTTTGGATTTTTCAAAAAGAGCTGTTCTTGAACACATCACAGCTGCGTGGGAAGTTTCAAGTCTAGTTACATTTTAGTGCTCAGTTCTGTGGGTTTATTGCTCATTCTTCATAACAGTCTGTTTAATTGTATTTTCCTATGGGTTCAGGAATCTCTGAAAGGCAAGCAGTGAGTTTTCTTTAAAAATTAAGTTCAGAATAAATCATTTCATTTAGAGCAGGTGGAGCACGGCAAAGCTATTTCTATTTATCTGGATTGTTACAGACCACACAAATGTGAGGAAATTAAGAAATCCAAGCAGTGAGTATTTTCCTTTTTTGGCAGGTATTAAGTAGGAAATGTAAATACTTCTTTTCACATGACTTCTTTTGTTCTTATCATTCATCAGAGTCTCTAGTTATTGTAATCACCCAATTACAGGGAGCACAGACGGTCGAAGACACAGTTAACTATGTTAACTAAGAGATGTGCAGACAACCACTCTATTTTGTCTCTACCTGTCTGAGAGTGGGGTCCTGGAAGTTTCCGGGTTCCCCTCTCCTCCCTGTTTAAAACACACCTCTTTATTTCTTACTGTATAAATACAGTAGACAGAGACGCATTTCTTTGTAACTAGTTTTAGTAAACTTTTACCCTTGTACGAGTGAATGAGAGTCTCTGAGTTGTTCTCCAGTCAGCACAGCTTTTCCGTCTAACAGTAATATAGTAGAATATCTATTTAAATATGATATACATTGTTATCTTTGTTTTAGAACCTGAAAAGTATATGCGGCTAGTGGTGTTTTCTTTTCTATTGAAACTGGGACCAAATGGTTAATTGGGTCTTAAAGGTTGCCAACTCCTGAACTAGCTGAACGTGCACTTGCTTTTGATATAAGTACGCAAAATACTATCTTTAGCAAATGAATACTAAAGGTTTCCCTTAAAATATATGTTGTAAAAAGGATAAAACAAAGAGGCAAAACTCTAGAAAAAAAAAAGCAATTGATAGCGAGTTTATTTCCAACTATAACATTTAATATCCAATAGGTAGTGTAAACTCCCTTTTTTTAAAAAACAATCTCAGTTGTGTGAGAATTAATTTTACACTTCAAGGATCTCTTGTAAAGCGATGAGTTTTATTGTAATAATTAATCTCCCATGTTAGTTGCCGGGGGCAAATTTGTTGGTCTCCTGCACACACACAAAAAAAACTGTTCCTTTATCTTTGAGAACCCATCAAAATAGTAATTATAGTACCGTTTGAGCACAAATCTCTTTTACATCTGTTCTTTTTTTTTAATGCGCTTGAAAGAAAAAAGGCACAGCAAAATAATAACATTTTAATCTGTCTTTTATGACTTATACTTGACACATTTTGTTCTTGTTTTGGCAAAAATGAGCACGTGCAAACTTGTGCATGCGATTTTATTATAACTTTGTATCTGATTTTTATATTTTTTTTCCTCTTTGGAGCCATCTGCCCATGAGTTTATTATGATAAATTAAGTCTAAATGTTTGTGTCACTTCTGAAATTGCTGTCATTATGTTGCATTGTGTTCCCAGGTAATGATGCATGATAACGTATTTGGTGAACAATGTCGCTGTCAATGTGCAACAATGTGACTTTGTTGAGGACGAGTCTCATAAGGTCAATGACAATTACCCATTTCCTGATGATTATTCAAAACCTAATTACTTCCATTTTCACTTCCAGGTACATTACACCTCTGTCACAGGAACAGATGTTGAGTTTAAACAAGCTGACTTAATCCCACGTTGCAGTCATTATAATTCTGCACATAAAAGACCAACAAGCAACAAAAATCACAATTTGAGCACACCTTTTAATGCATTTCAGTGCAAATTGTTTTACAGTGATTATGAACATCAACAAACGCAGTGACCTTTTACTTTTTGGAGCAAACATCAAACTGAGGCTTTTTAATTTTCAAACTGATTTTTGTGCAGCAGACAAAAACCAAAGCAATCTTCCACATATAATGAAAATTTATATACTATGGTCCGTCGTGGTAAAGAAAGAACTGAGCCAAAAAGCAAAGCTCTTAAATTACAAGTTGCTCTACGTTCCCACCCTCACCTATGGTCACCAGCTGTGGGTGGTGACCGAAAGAATGAGATCGTGGATACAAGCGGCTGAAATGAGATTCATCCGCAGGGTGGCTGGGCTCTCACTCAGAGATTGAGTGAGGAGATCAGCCTGATGGGGTGGTTCAGGTATCTAGTCAGGATGCCCTCGAACGCCTCGTTGGTGAGGTGTTTCGGGCACCTCCCACCGGGAGGAGACCAACAGGCAGACCCCAGATCTGCTGGAGAAACTATGTCTCACAGCTGGCCGGGGAATGACTCGGGATCCTTCCGGGTGAACTGGAGGATGCAGCCAGGCCGAGAGAAACCTGGGCTTCTCGTTCGAGGCCGTTGCCCTCGCAACCCAGCCCCGGATAAGCGGAGGACGACGGAACAGATAATAAATGAATGAATAACAATTACAGCTCTCTTTTCTGTGTTTGTTCACAAATTCTCACTCCTAAAATACTCCAGGAGTTATCTCTTCTCATGCATTTGGATGATCGAGTTGTGAGCTCTGTGGTTTTATATTATCAGAATTTGTAATCGCTGTACCACAGTGACAAAGGAAAACTAGTGTTCAGGGTGATGGGGAAAAATTGTGCACATCCTTAATCAGCCAAAATTTCTGGTCCTTTTGTTTCAATAAAAGTCATCAATATTTTGACCTATTAGAAGATCTTCCAGAAGAGCTCACTTTGGTTGTGTAACCATCTTTAAATATGGCAAATGGACTTCACTTATATAGCTCTTTTCCTCCTGCATTTGCACTCAAAGCGCTTTACAGTGTAGCTAGCATTCAACCATTTACACACACATTCATACCTGATGGTGGAAGCTGCCATGCAAGGTGCAAACCACCATCAGGAACAATTGGGGGTTCGGTGTCTTGCTTAAGGACACCTCGGCATGAACTCTGGGTGGGGAATCGAATCGGCAACTCTGTGGTCACAGAGGAAGGTCGCCTACTCACCCTACTCGCCCTACTCGCCCTACTCGTCCAACTCACTGAGCCATCCTTTTACCTAATAATTCAAAACAAGTGAGAAAGCGGGAGCGGGAGATTGACAGGCGGATCGGTGCAGCATAGCAATAACTTGGATGCTTGTTGAGCCGCATTTTGTAATAACGGTGCATTTTGTAATAAATGCGGGCGGGCTGTAATCTGATTGGCTGCTGCATCAGTTCTACAAAGATCATGCGCTGCTTGCATGCTTAATTGAGACAGCCAACAGAGTTCAACATGATGCCAGGTATGAAAAAACTGTGCCAAATATTATCTGTGTAATTGAATATATGGAAGTATAAAGACATTTTGCAGTTGATCTAAAGTTATGTAGATGTTTTGCCCTTGATAAGAAATTATATGACTGAATTTAAACCTGCATTGTCCAAGTTATGCTCACTGCATTAAAAACAGTTTGTAAAGTAAAACTGAAATCTATGCCTCTAAGTACATATTAAAAGTTAATAACTTAAAGCAGGACACATTTGAAGGAAAACTGTGCATGTGCAAAAAAAACTACACACACACACACACACACAGTTTATTACAAAATGCACCGTTATTACAAAATGCGGCTCAACAATGCTGCATCGGTCCGTCGTGGTAAAGAAAAAGCTGAGCTGAAAAGCAAATCTCTCAATTTACAAGTCAATCTACGTTCCAACCCTCACCTATGGTCACCATACAAGCAGCCAAAATGAGCTTCCTCCCCAGGGTGGCTGGGTCCTCACTCAGAGATCGGGCGACGAGCTCTGCCATCCGGGTGAGCTCCGGGTGAGGAGAGCCGCTCCTCCTCCAGGTCGAAAGAAGCCAGATGGGGTGGTTCGGGCGACTGGTCAGGATGCCCCCCTAGCGCCTTGTGGGGGAGGTGTTTTGGGCACGTACCACCGGGAGGAGACCAAGGGACAGACCCCGGACCCGCTGGAGAGACTATGTCTCACAGTTGGCTGGGGAACGACTTGGGATCCCTCCGGGTGAGCTGGAGAATACAGTTGGGGTGAGAGTAGCCTGGGCTTCCTGTTTGAGGCTGTTGCCCCCGCGACCCGGCCCTGGATAAGCGGAAGATGACAGAACGAAATGGAACAGAAATTCAAAACAACATCAACTACCGCCACACCAAATACTAAGAAGCTTAATTTGAAGCACTGTCTGGCAACTTTTGAAAATATTGTTTTATTTATTCTTTCATGACAAAAAAAATAACAACATTTACATATTTAACGCAAATTTACATCGCCATGACTGGACAGGAGTAGACCCGAAAAATTAAATTCTTATCCTTTTAATTTGGTTCATTGTTGAAATAAAAGTAGCCCAGACAACTTATTTTAAAATATCCAAAAACATGTACTTTTGACAACAAATCAAAATGTTATACCGTAATCTCAAAACAGTAAATTGGGTGCGCAGTCAATGAAACGTAAAGGTTTCCTAAATGATTCTACATTTATTTTCCTAAAGTATGACTTAAATTAAATCAGTTGCTTCTATGTCCTCTTCATTAAAACACATTTACAGTTGCAATCAATATTTTTTAAAAGCTAATGACTGTGAAAAGAAGGTGCCAGCTGTTTCATAAAAAGAACATAGAGTGGTTTTTCACTCTAAGGAGCCAAGTCATAAAAAGAGACTCTAATAAAGCTTCTGCTGAAGTTTTTCAAGTTTAATAGGGGATAAAGTGGCAAAAGTGTACATACCCAGCTGAAGAGGAAGTTTCAATGGGAAGGAACTGAAAATCCCAAGACCATCACGATCAGAGATCAGAGATATGATAAGAGAAGGCTAAGATTTTTCCCCTCCAAATTAGAATCCCATAAAACTCTTTTAACTTGATGTAAAATACATTTTGAAAAATAATATTTATAATTTATAGCACAACAGTCTGACCAGTTTTGATTAGT
This sequence comes from Neostethus bicornis, assembly GCA_902685375.1. NCBI lineage: Eukaryota > Metazoa > Chordata > Actinopteri > Atheriniformes > Phallostethidae > Neostethus > Neostethus bicornis. Next base: position 23,001,019 of record LR738544.1, on the reverse strand, counting down.
TGAACATATAGCACATGAATTGTTGGTTTTATTAAAGAGATGATATTATAATTCTTTTTTTTTTATTAAATTCAAACACTTTTAAAGGGTTATGAATTTTCATTGATTTGATTTTGAAGAGTTTGATGTAACCATCTCAGATTTTAGCTATACACCAAAAAACTTGAAATCCAACAAGTTTTCACTGTAATCCTGCTTTTACACGTGTGATTCAAATGGAACCATGTCTGCAGTGGGTCTTGGGTCCATACACATAGACGTGTCATGCATATTTAGAGCCTCATTATTCACAATTATTATATAATATTATATCAGGGCTGTATTGTTGTGTTTTAGTTTGACCTTTGCTAAGATTTTTGTTATACATGGGGCATCTCTAGCTGTTTGTGTTAAGCTCTTACATAACATACCTCCCCAGGCTGGCCAAACAGGGACCACGCCTCGACAGCGTTAGTTCAGAATGATTTATTTCAGGCCTATGCGAGGAATATAAAATGAGCATCTGGGGTGGGATTGAGTCGGTAGAAGGAACATCAGGTCGGTGCGCTATCTAACCTTAAAGGCTGGCTTGGTGAGCCCTCCCTAGATTGTAACTAAAAAAAATGTATCAAAGGGGAAACATGGAAAAATGGAGGTACAGGGTGAACATGGTGGGGGAAAAAGATTTGGGAAAAAACAAAAGCAGTGAAAGGACAGATAGGAGAGAGGAGTCTATAGATTTTAAAAATAAGAACACTTAAGCACTGCAAAAAATGCCTCCACTTGGCCTATACTTAATAAAATCTCCTCACCAAAAGTGTTCCGGAAGCACGGACAACCTGAGTGCTAATGTCATCCACATTCTTTGAGCGGAACCATTAAATGAAAGAGAGGAAAAGAAAAAGCCAAAAAAATGGACAAATAATGTATGTAAGACGCAATTAGAAAGGCAATGATGGTATCTAAAGAAATTTGATTTAAAAAATATAAATTTGTCACACCACAACATGGAAATGTGATGTTACTGATTTAGAGGTCCCATTAAAATGCCTTTTATTAGCATATATTAATCAGTATTAAACCAGTGGGCATTAATGGTCCCTGCTTCTCCTGTTCCGAATGCTCCTCAGCCTCTCGCCAGTGGAGGAGGGCGAGCTTAAGTCGCCCCTGAGCCACACCTTCCGTTGGTGAGGTGGACAGTATCTCTGTACGTAGAACCTGTACATCATTACGTCCTTGGAAAAACTGGTCCTCGCAACATATAAGAGGTTCATTCATAAAGGTCAGCGGTTTGAGAAAATTCATTCAGCTTATCTAACCTTAGCAGATACTCCTATGCAGCGTTAGTATGCCATGAGCAATCTGAAAGGTGATACAATTCTTGGATATGCGTGAGGTGGTGGGATTATGGGAACATTAACTGGGGAAGCTGATCTTTAAAATCTTTTCTGCAACAATTCCACAGAGAGTCAGCAGCAGTGTCACTGCATTTATTCACAGTAATGCTCTTTACCCCGTTTAGGACTGAACGTTCTTTGGAATGTGGCTTTCCAGTCCACAGAGAGACCTCCTTGGCTTGGATAGAAAGTTATCAGCCTCTGTTAGAGCCTTCAGTCATCTATACATTCTGGTACCCACAACAGAAGACCGCTTGTTCATTAAGATATGAAGTGACTGTGTGTGTACTCTGCAGGTTTTAATTCCGTTCCTAAACCTTAGTAAACACTGGACCTTTGAATTTGGAATGCCTGTAATTTGCAATGTTTCCTTAATCAGAGACCTGCATATTAAATTAATCCAGATCCATGGGATATTTCCTCTATATTTGTGGTTGACTCTTCTAGAAATATTGAATACTTTTAGCTTTTTTAAGGTTTTCCCATCTGTTAGGTCACTAAAGGTAATTGTGGTAGTTAAAAAGGCTCACTACCTACATTGTTTTTATGATGTTTCTGCGCATCAACCTTGGTCAGCCTCATGGTCCAACAGAGCCTTATTCTCTAAGAATCAAAATACACCTACAATAAAGTCATGCCAACATTAAGCATTACCTTGTTTTCCCTCCTAAGAAGCCAGTTTACACAAATTTTGCATCACTAACAATGCTGGTTCTCTACTTTGTTGTAGCATATTCTTTAGATGCAACAAAAAGCAGAAATGACCATTAGTTCAGATTTTCCATAACTTTTGCATTGTCATTTAAATTTGAAGCCCCGTCGCCCTCTTAAAAATGTATATAATATGAAAATTGAAAGTCTTTTTTAGGCAAAAAAGAAAATAATATTCCTACTGACATTACAAAATCCTGTCTCTGGAACTCCTTTTTACACGGCACTGTTATGAGACCCTCACCTGCCACCAGCGGAAGCCCTAGACTTTTCTTCCTCTCCTGGATTCCAACCTGATCCCAAACACCTGGGTGATTAGCCTGATGCTAATCATCAGCCTGGTGCCTATTTAAAGGCAGTATATCCTGTCCTCCTTCCAGCAGTCTCTGGCTGAATGAGCAGCTCAAGCAGTTAAATTTATGTCTGAAACATTGAGAAAAAAGATTGACAAGCCTTAGTGCCCACTAAGCGCAAGCAGAAGCTGCTGAGTATTATTCACACTGCCCTATTTATTTCTACAATACTTTTCTAACCAGAAATGCATGGATGATGTGGCATTTTCACTGTAAGAGTATCTGTGAATATAGTTCACAATTTTGCCTAAAGAATCACAGTTTGTACGATTAGCTTGTACTTTATTTTCTTCGGGATAATTTGTGTGTTTTTTTTTCTGCCCTAGGGCCGAGTTTTCTGTTACTCGCCAACTCCTCTGTGCATTGGGGAAAAAAGCCCTTTACAGAAAATTTTACAAGTGGTTGTTTTTTGTGCCCGTTGCTAAAATGAGAGGAAAAAATGAATTACTGCTGGATTAGGTTTACTATATTAATGCACACTTCAACATGCTTCTATATGAATCAGCAGGATCCCATTTGCATGAGTGTGAGGATGCTGTAGTAGAATTTTTTTTTGCTATAAAATAAATGTGCACTCACAACAAGCCCCAATTCTTACCATACAAAGATCAGGCGCAGCTGACTTTTCCACGAAAAATGCTACTGTAATGTAATTTCTACACCTCTTCTTTTCTTTATAATAAAAGATTTTCTTCAAAATGTTCTCCCCTCTCTGCACTCATTGTGCACATCTCAAGACTCACTCTTCATTTAATAATCTAAGCTCTTGGTGAAAAAAGCTATTTCTACAATTTAGAGTGGTATTCAGTTAGTGACCGAATTCCTTTCTACACATTCATTGAATAAGGTCTTCTTCTTTTGTTTTGAGAAGGTTAGATATACAGTACTTCTATTCTTACATGTCTGTAATTTCCTCTAATCTTTCTTCCAAAAAAATGCATGATGTTTTCTTTATGATTGGAGTGACTGTTTAGTTCCAGAATCAGTATCTGGATCACCATTGGCTTCGCTGCTGTTCCATCTTCTGAGATAGCAATGACTGTTCCCTGACTGCAGTGTCCACATTTCTTAGATGTTGGTTTCTGTAGTCTGTCCTACAAACAGCACCGCTAATATTGGATTCAAACTTGACCAGGGTCGAGTGTGTAAAATGAAGTGACATCTAGCCAAACATATAGCTAAATGAGCACAAATTAACTGGGTATTTTGGGTTTCTGCACTTGGCAAGATACTTTTATTTTTGCTTTCACAAGAAAAACAAGATGACACCAGGCATTGAAGAATATACCTCCACCTGGCTTATACCACACACTTTAATGATAATGGATGGTTGAGATTGATCTGATTACTGGGTTGAAGCAGTGATATTTGTTAAGTATTGACATTTTTTACCTTAACCTGTGGTCGCATGAGCCTGATAACCTAATTTGTTCAACTGCAGTTGAACTTACTGAGTAAGTGTCGGTAGTTTCATTAAAGAACCTCCAGTGGTTTGGGTCATATTGAGTTCACAAAAGTGTTACGAAAGCACTGTTGGAGCACTTCGAAGTACGTGTATGCTATCCAAAGAGCTTTTTGGTATAAACTAGCAAAGCTCGAACAAGCCAAGTTTAACTAAAAGGAGAAGCTGTAGAGGTTTTCTACTTCCAGAATAAATTTTATTCCTTTAGTCAAACAGAAACCTTTACATATTTAGTGTAAGACCTTGTCCGTCCATCTCCTATTGTTTCCCTATTGTATTTTTACATGTGTGAATTTGAAAGAAAAGTTGCGAGCAAAGAAGTAAATCCATTTTTCTTTGTATAAAGAATTGTTGTGATCGAACACGCTGTATTCTGCAGCTGAAGCGTATTCAGCTGTGCTGATTTGTCACGGTCCTCTCAGCTCTCTAAACTGATGCACAGCTCATCGAAAGCTATAATCCTGTCAATCTTCCCTTTTCCCTCTTTTTTTGTGATAGTTGCTTTATCTCTGTCATGCAATTTACAAGATAGCATTGGGATGTATAATCCATTGTGCCTTTCTTTCATATCAGTCAGTAAAACTCCCGTGTTCGTCCTCGCTATTATTTATGGTGATTATGGAGCTTCAAGACTGCCAGAAAAACTCAACATTGACTGTTTTTTCTCTTCCAATAACTTCAGAGACCTCTAAATGAACAGTTTTTCTGCAGTAATGTAATTCTCAAATTATTTTTGGAGTGTGGCTAAATTACAGACATAAATATGCTAATTGAGAACCACTTAATACTGAAGTTGTTTAATCATTTGAGAAAAAGGAGAATTGATATTTTTATCTAGAGTTTGACATAAAGGCTCTAACAACATTGTTAGCCTTCGTGACAATTCATAGAAAAAGGACAGAGTGTACGTTTGTGCGTGGACGTGTCCCTGGAGATGACGCTCATATGTTGGACTCATCACATGCTGGTACATGCTGTTTCCTTCACAGATCAAAGAATCTTTTTGAGATGGTTTTTCATTCAGACAAAAATCAAAAAAAGTCTTTTAAGTGTTTTTACATAACAAAGTGGCTGGAAAGGAATAGTGTTTGAATTATTTACATTTTTTTCCCTATGTCCAATTAACACCTCAGCAAACCCAAATTTCTTTTCCCCTCAAGTTACACACAGTGCTTCCTTTCCCCAAATTAACTACAGATTGTAGATGATTTTCAGTTTCTGGGAAAAAAGCGAGAGTAAAGTTCATTCAATTATTCATTCGGATGATCTTTTTTTCTTTTTTTTTTAAAGTATTTTTCATTCCTTTACCTCAAAGGAGAAATTATACCAAAGGCAGGTTTGAAAAGTTTCTCTTACCTTTTCCGTCTGTAACAGCTTACACAAAAGAATTGATTATGTTTATATTTTTAACTGTATTGCAGTTAAAAATATCTTGCAAAAATAACCTTTACCCCTTCATTTAACGCTTCCTCCTTACTAGCTGCATTAATAAGTTTAAAATCCACTGGTATTTTCACTGTGACTGCTCCTTAGATGGTGAATGAGGGAAGAATGATGGAGAATAAGGGAATCTTGCTATATTTTTAGCATCAGACCACATTTATCATAGGAAGTAGAAAGTTTAGCCACAAGTTCTTTATCTCTACAAGTGAGGTTCTCGATGTTGAAAATACTAACGGTCACAACTCACTGATCTAGGAAGCATCTATTGTACTTTGTAACATCTAAAGCGAGTTATGAGCATCATTGTAACAACCAAAAATCAGTCAGTCAGTCATCTTCTGAACCGCTTATTCCCTGACGGGATCGTAGGGGTGCTGATCGTAGGGGCTTGAATCAGCCCATTCTGGCTGATTCAAGGCGAGAGGCAAGGTACACTCCAAATAGGTCACAAGCCTGTTGCTGGGCCACGCACAGACAAGCATCCACGCACACGCTCATTCCTGGGGACAATTTTTTAGCGGCCTATTGACCTAACACGAACAAAAGTAAAAGAAAACTCACCAAAAAAATTTAACATTTTGAAGCCAAATTTGGGAGTTTACAAACAGATTTTTTTTTAGTATACTTAATTAATCCTTCACCGGGAAATACTGTACATGTGCTGCATCACACCACAGCAGGCTGCCACCTATGACAGCACCAATGGTTGGAGAAACGGGGATTAGGTGTCTTCTCCAAGGACCCTGGACTTGAACTCAGTAGGATGCGAACTCACAAACTTCCAGTCCGCAGGCAAACACTCTAACCACTGAGCCACCGTCTCCCATCTTTATGCCTTTCTAATTTTCTACTTTATTTCTAAGTTTTTTTTTCTAGTGTTTCAAGCTCAACGAGGAGAGACAGATCATTAAATAAGGAGTGTTGTGCTTTTATGAGGTAGTGATATGTATTTTAATCCCCTTTAGACCCTCCTCATCTCACTCCCTGCCTAACCCAGCCCAGCCCCTTGGGCATGTGCACAACACAGTGTAAATTTAATCAACGTAAAGCAAGAGCTAAAGCAGTAAAAACAGAGTACCAATAAACTTTTTGTCGTTTTTTGTGCTCTGGCCAAAATATGTCCGCAACATGCAAAAGAGAAAAACAAATAAAAGTCACTTGCTTGACAAGGACTTCTGATTCATTTAAAAAGTCATTCAAAAGCCCCTCTGGGTGTTTTCATGCAACTACATGACACACTTTTACTCTGAAGTTATAGAAGAATTTCATCATTGTCAACAACATGATGTCTGAACTTGTTTTTTGTATATGTATTTAAAGAAAAAATAATTCAAATGAGCCCTTGTACTCAAGGATTTTTGTTCATTTGACAACTTCAATATCGAAACGATCAGACAACTCAAGGATAAAAAGAAATATAGATGTGCTTCAACTAAGTTGTTGGATGCACACAAGTGGATTGAGTCTCTTTCGCCTTGAGACTAGTTTCATATATAGTGAAAAAAAAATCCAGTGAGGTTTCGGAAACATTATTTATGAATTTGAGAGAGTGGCTAGACACATGTAAGTAATGGTGGTGAACCTATTTGAGATGATACTGATACTGTCAGGTCCAATCTGTGGACAGAATCATTTCTTCAAAATAGTTTACAGAAAATGCAAAATCCATCTGCTTTGGCGTAGTTTGCTCTCTACTTCGTAGTACAAATTCACCCACTCATTAGAAGTAAGAGTTTAAAACAGAGGAAAATAATGACAAATTATGACAAGCGAAATGTCATGCCCCTTGCAGGTCAGGGGCATGGTCCTGTCCCAAGTGGAGGAGTTTAAGTATTGTGAGGTCTTGTTCATGAGTGCGGGAAGGATGGAGCGGGAGATTGACAGGCAGATCGGTGCGGCGTCAGCAATAACTAGGATGCTGCATCGGTCCATCGTGGTGAAGAAAGAGCTGAGCCCAAAAGCAAAGCTCTCGATTTACAAGTCGATCTACGTTTCCACGCTCACCTATGGTCACCAACTGTGGGTGGTGACTGAAAGAATAAGATCGTGGACACAAGCGGCCGAAATGAGCTTCGGCTCTCACTGGGCTGGGCTGGGCTCTCACTGGGCTGTGGCTGGGCTCTCACTCAGAGATCAGGTGAGGAGCTCTGCCATCCGGGAGGACCTCGGTGTCGAGCTGCTCATCCTCCAGGTCGAGAGGGGCCAGATGGGGTGGTTTGGGCATCTGGTCAGGATGCCCCCTGAACACCTCGTTGGTGGGGTGTTTCGGGCATGTCCCAATGGGAGGAGACCAAGAGGCAGATCCTGGATCTGCTCGAGAGACAATGTCCCACAGCTGGCTGGGGAACGACTTGGGATCCTTCCGGGTGAGCTGGAGGATGCGGCTGGGGTGAGAGAAGCCTGGGCTTTCCGTCTGAGGCTGTTGCCCCTGCGACCCGGCACCGGATAAGCGAAAGACGACGGAACGGAACACACAACAGCATGCATTCTTTTATGTCCATTATTTTAGTTTTAAAACTAATTTCAAAAATAAGATTTAAAAGCAAGTATATTTATAAGATCATCTTTCACTTTTGAGATAAAGTATAATTCTTATAATTACAAAATTGACATTCAGTCAATTTTAACAAATAGTTCCTGGAAAAGTTTAAAATATTTATTTAATGTTTTGCTATTTTTTTGCCCTTTGGGATGGGATAAATTCACCAAGCTGTAGTTTCTCCAGCTGGACATTTCTTCTACTGATTCTGTTTGGTCAGCTCCTCTGTTAAACTGGAAATCTAGATTAGTCTAACCAAAGGTGACTGCCCCTGCATCTGCTGCCCCGGCAATTAATGAGATGGGTCTTAGGAGTCACTGAAGCAGATCCCCAGATAGAGCTGTCCACTTTATCTTAGCCTACATGGGAACGTTGCAGCTCAGACAGTGATTTAGTGCCCGAGTTCCCAAGAAAGGTCACAGCTTCCTGTACCACACCACAGGACCTCCCCTACTCTATCCACCAAAGAGTAATGGGGGCTGACTCCGCATGCTCCACGGATAACATTAACATTTTTCTTTCTTGACATGCTTAAGAATTCCTCTCACATAAGGCACTGTTTTTTTACTCCAACCTACCTTCTGTGACATGTCACTGAAATGCAGTCCCAACAGTGAGCACTACTGCTTTCCTCTGTGGTGGGCCAACTAATTTACACCCTGACTTTTAGAGTTCACAATGTATTTAATGTACATGAAGTACAATTTTACTGTAAAAGACAAGGAAATAGATGTAAAGATTCAAAGGCAAATGTAAATTTTATATATGGTTGCGCTTAGTAAGAGTAGAGTAGCATGAAGCAACATGGCACTCATTCCAGGTCAATTACGCTGAAATAGAAGATAAAAGCTTCAGACATACCAAATCTACTCTGCACATGCTTACAGTGGGGATTCAAGCCCCGAGACCTCCTCAATTTGAGAGAAAATAGTAGAGAGAAAGAAGGAGATAAATTAGAAGACAGAACTATAACATAACAGACTTTCCCCAGCTTCTCTTAAAGAAGCCAAAGACGGATAGAAAATTCTCCAAAAGGCCCCAAATTACAGATGAAACGTTCTTATGAAATGTAAACGTTTCGGAATTTAACCTTGTACTGCCTCTTTTGGTGCGCTGTGAGTCACTGATTGATTCCACTCAATCATTGGACACATTTATTTTGTTTTCTGTTATTTTAAAAGTGCAAACAATGGAAATAAAATCTAACTTTTTTTTTTGCTTATTGTCAGTGTCTCATGTGCCTTTTTGGAGATTTTTCACATTCCTTAATTTCTATACAGTATGCTCATTAACACAATTTTTTGACCTGCAGAACCCAAACGTAGATATTTACTGCAACCCCCAAGCAACCTGGTTTCATAAAGATTCTCTCATGATTCATGTTTCCTAATATTTAGATAATCTAGTTAGATTAGCGTAGGAATTAAAAAAAAAAAAAAAACCTCAGCCGCGTTGAAAATTTTAAGTATTAAAATTTGAGAAGTTTAACTAATGTAAAGAAATATTTTTTAGTTGTGAACACTGGCCTTTCTGTGTGGAGTTTGCATGTTAGGTTGATTGGTGGCTATGAAATTGCCACTAGGAACGAGTGTGTGGATGGGAAACCTGTTCGGGATGTATCCTGCCTCTCGCTTTGAATCAGCCAGGATAGGCTTCGGCACCTGCTGGAACTCCGCTTGGGATGGACATTTCCGAAGACAAAACAAAAGACTCCCCCCGAGGCCCTCCTCCCGAGCCCCTCCTCCCGATTTAATAACACAACTTCAGACTCAAAGACTTTGTTTTCCTCAAAGACCTTTAAAATCAAACACTTCACACTCTAAAGCTCTCAAACATAAGTTTGAAATGTTCTTTTTAAGTGCTTGTTAACCTCTGTCAACATGCTTTGTCAAGTACCATGTCCTTGTGGAGGATTGTTGTACTTTTTTTTAAATCACATTTTTACATAACTATAAAGAAAACCTCATTTCTGTTAACTATAGTTTGGATAAATGCAATTACATTTTTGTCATGTACCTAATGATAACCTGAAACCTTCTTCTTGCCAAAGCTGTTTGTTGCCTGATTTTATACATCGGTGATAGATGTCAAGCTGATTTCTTTATAATAGCCATCCTGAAGAGGTACATGTATGAGATATTTTTTTTTCTGTCATAGAAATATTTTTTCCACTGGTAAGATGTTTTGTAAATCACAATTTTGATAAAGTTTTTTTGTATGTGAGAACAAAGAGTACGACAGGCTGTGTATGATGGGTTAAAAAATAAGTATGATTGTGGGTTTAGCTATATGAACAACTGGAGGAACTAAGTCTCACACGCTTACATTCTTGTTCAAAGATGTCACCTTGGAATTAGCTGAATAATCTTCATGCTAATGAATGGTATTAAATGGTTCTGTGCAGTGTTCTATTTATCTGGGCTCTTGGGGGCTTTATTAGAGAATCCCAGACTTCCATTACCGGAGGCATATCTTATTGCTCATCAGGAATATATTGAGACATTCCTAGGCAGGCCAGCATGCTTCTGAGAGGCATTCTAGGGTGCTCAAACTACATATTTTGGCTCCTTCAAAAGGGGTTGGGACGATAACCTCCCTATCTCTTGAGAAAGAAACTGCCCAACCTGTAAAAGAAGCTCAAATTCAACACTCGATCTTGTTCTTTCAACTGAGATTGCAAATCAATTGTTTTGCTACTAATTGTGCTCTTTGATTTTCTTTACACACTTTAGCTTTCTATTCGAGCGCCTTTGTTTTTGTACCTGTTTGACTTCTTGCTTGCCTTGTATCTTCACTTTCTAACCGCTGACAATATTTTCAGTGATGAGAAATCATCCCTACATGCATATCTGACCTTAAGACTCTGTACATGTGACTCATTTGATGGCACCGTTGACATTTATTATGAACATTCCTGCAGCTATCATCGTCCTGCCATGACCGGAGGTTGAGAAATTGCACTTGAAAAGCTTTTTTTTCTTTTCTAAGAGGTTGTGTGAAAGCTGTTTTGCTTTAAGGTAAGACAAAGTTATTGAAGGAAATGAGAAAAGGAAAGACAAATGGGAGTGTGAGATGCACAGCAAAAGTTGACTGTGGAAAAGATAGGAGATAAGAAAAAAGAAAATAACTTTTTTAAACGGTGCAAATATATGGAAATCTCGTTTTTCTTGGATTTGGGTGATTAATTCTCACATTATTTCTTTTGCATGGAAACTCCTGATTTTTCTTCATGCATCATCAGATCTTTGTGTCTTTTAGAAAAGCCTTTATGAGTGATTTCCATTTGTGGATTTAAAGTTCAAAGATCAAGCTTCTAAGAAAATTTTACCCAGCCACCAGTATTATCTGACCATTGGCTGCATAAAACCACCAGAAGTCTTATCAGCATTTATATGACAGAATAAAATATGACAGAGATCATGTTTCTTTTACATTGCCATCCTACTCCTTTCCCTTTGTGCGTGTATAAAGCCTTGTTAATGATAGCATAGAGGTTTGGTTCCCTCCCCGCACGCTCATCAAACCGCTCACATCGAACCATAAACAAGGACAACTTTCAGGCTTTTAAGAGGAAAATGCTCTCAGGAATGTTTTGCAATCCATTTAATGTAATGACTGCGACAACACACATATATACACACACGCCAAATGTTTTATGATGGTAATTGTAAAAGAGGCCAAACAGGGGCACATACACAATTCTTGTTAAAAAAACATCCATCCAGATTGTCCTGAGATCTTGTTAACACCGCAGGCCACATCTGCACCTCAAGCACCATGGTGAAAAGTTTTAGATACATTTGAATTGTTACTGTTTCACCAAGTAGTGACCCAAACTAATGACTAGATCCCCTCATATATTTACACCATGCACATTTCTTTGAGTTTTCACAGATTAATGAGGTGACACTGGGTGTACTTCAAAGGGTTTAGGGAAACTGACCACTTCTGTTTTATCTTCGTTTTTGATCAGTTTCCATCGATCTTAGTTGCCTGACAAATGAGCTGGGGACCCGTTTATTTTGCTGCCTCTTTTATGGTACATAGATCAGTCATTCGGAGTTATAAAACAAGGTTTCCGACTTAGATCTGAAAAAGAATAAGCAATGAAAAGTTATAAAGTCAGATCACTCCAAAATAGAAAGATTTTATAAACAGAAGCTTCTCTAAATTATATTTTCTCAAACTGACTCCTTGAAATTTACTTAATTGGAAATTAAATGGTTAGATGGGGAGAAGATTGCCCTAAACCGATCATTTGACAAAAGAAAAGAGCATTTCAAATCCAATCCAATTTAAATTGTGGGATTCATTTAACAGAATAAAATCCTCTCATTTGGATGTTTACTTTCCCAAATTTAATTAAAACTTTTTGAGGCTGCGTTAATAATTCTTACCTTTTACAATATAGATACAAATGGTACGTTTGTTAGCTTGGAATAACCATATTTGTAGTGATCTCCTCGCCTGCTGCTAGGGGGAGCCTTGGACCTTCCCTAATTACCCTGATTGTGACACCTGAGGGTGCTTATTCTGATGCCACACACCTGTGGACCCTGCTACCTATTTAAGGGCAATCACCCCAGACTTCCATGTCGGGTCATTGTCATCCTTCCAGCCACGACCTCAAGAACTCTGAGCTCTTAAACTCTGTTATGTCATTTGAACATTTGAATCCTGAGTTAATCCTATTCCATTTGCTTTACAGACTTACATGACTTTTGTTAATAAATCCTGTTTTTGTCCTGCATTTGGGTCCTCCTTCCACATCCCAACAATATTTACCCCCCAAAAGTTTCAAAATACAATAATTCAGTTTTACTCCCATTTTTGCAGCTGTATAGTCCCGCTTCCTCTTGCTCCCACTGTACCCCACCTTTTAGATGTGTGCATGACTGTGTAAATCTTGTTTTAGGCAGAAAATACAGTTAAAAGTGCAAGTTAGCAAAGCTAAGTCATATTCTTTTATATTCTTATTTTGGTGCATTCACACAAACATGACAGTCTATGTTTCCATGGCCAAAAACCATCTCGAGTTCAAGCCGTCTCCAAATACTGGATGAGAGAGCATGCAATCACTCAGTATTGCATGGAGAAAATAGAAAACCAGATCAGGTATGTTTTGATGTGGGAATAAAGTAAAAACTAAAGTAGAAACCTCTTAAAGCAAATTTTGCACAACACCCCTCCATTATATACAGACATTTTTAGAGGCATTGGAGGACATTAGATGAATTATGCAAACAAATCTATACTCTGTGGAAGAAAATTGAGCTGTTTCTTACCAATTCACAAAATATATTACGTTCTAGTTTAGTTAGAGGCTGTATAAATAGCAATATGTTCCTAGAATTGTATATTTGGTTTGTATTCCAACATTTTGCATTAAAAGTGGATAAATTGAAGGCCCATGTGTGGCAGGTGAGTAACATATGGGGAAAGTGAAAGCCAGCTGATGTGCAGCTGTGACTGTGCAGGTGTCTGCACCGAGCTGATAGGGCTCTCAGCTTGATCCCGTGACAAAACTGCACAAACAGCTTTTGAACTCTGATATAGAGAAAGTCTCACTATTATCTCGAAGTCACGAGCAAGGTTCTCCACTCACACCCCCATCGCATCCTGGCAATCTACAGGTCCAAGAATTCAAAGAGACGTTTCATGAAGATGTGCTTTTCCTTTACTTTCTCTACTCTCTTTTTTCTCTTGCTCTTTGCTCTCTCGTCCACCTCAGTTAGAAGGAAACCTGATCTTCAAAAAGCATCCAGTACTATATAGAACCCCAGCAGGTATGGTCCAACCTGGCTGGCATAATCAGAGTCAGAGTGTATCAGCCACACAGCAAGACATTGAGATGAAAACCTCGCATGTTCGGAGGCGATTTGTTTGAAATGTAGGTGAGAAAAACAGGTAGTATTTCATATACGCGGGAGCTTCATATGTGAAGGTTGAGAATTGCTCTGCTGGGTTTGAAAGTCTTTTCATGATCCATGGATTGCGGATTTTGCCCAAGCAGTGGGCTGTTGTGACCTCATAAACTGAGATCAGACTGCCTAGATTGAATATTAAAGATGGAACACATTATGCTTGGTATTCTGCTCTGATAAAGACCATTTTATAGCACATTTCAGAAGCAAGAAGTCACAAACCAGGGTCACCAATTAGATTTTTCCATGGTGGGCTGTGAACATTCTTGTTTTATTCCTGCTAACTTTTTTATGCTTTCACTCCCATTTTTAAAACAATAATAAAAAAGGGTTCATGATATTTCTCCACCACTGGGACTGGCTGTACTGAGGAACTAATGGACACTGTCCATAATATAGACCAAGTTTCAGTCCTGTCGGTGCCCACGAGTGCCTCATTAACCAGTGTGACTCAGAAATGTGTAAAGTCATGAGGGTTGTTAGTGAGGAAGGATTTTATTACAGGTCACCATCAAATCATCCTCCCACTGAGAACATACCTACAAGTTTAAATAGAAGAGAAATCCGAACAGAAAGTCGAAGATGATGTCGAACTTGATGTAGCAGAACTGACAGGTCAGGGTGGCATTGCTGGTAGTGGTCCAATAATTGGGTTTTCAGAGTGAAAATGCTATATGTACCTACAGGGTCACAACAACCCCAAAATATGTCTGTGAAAAAGGGATCTACTATTTTCTCAATTGTTTTTTTCTGTGTTTAGTGCTTTCATAGGTGTAATAGTTTTGGGACTTTTGGGGTTCTGGCTTTGTTGCTGAAAATTAATTTTACTTTTTAAAATTTTGTCTGGATTAAAATCATACCAATGATCAAATTTTCTTTGAAACTAGATAAAGGGTTTACTTATTACTCTTTTGATCCCTCCACATAACCGTGTTAGACACGCTGTTACATTTCAAACAACTTGATAAAAGTTCATTTGTTTTTTGTGAAAAATATTTAAACATCTTTTGTCTCCAAACCTCAATTTAATTTGCATGTTGAATAATTTCTCATTTTTTCCAAACTGTGAACAGGTTTAATAAATTACAATGCTAAATTTAGTTGTGTACATTCTGAAAAAAGATCCTCTAGAATGTATTTTTTAAACAGGTAATAACCGATAATTTCATTCATCATTTAAAGTTAATAATGAAAAAAAAAAAAATTACTCTATTCATCCCTCACCGGGGAAATTTGTTTGCTGCACTCCTTACACCACAGCAGGCTGCCCTTTGACAGCACCAATGCTGGGAGAAGCAGGGGTTAGGTGTCTTCTCCAAGGACCCTAGACGTGCTCTCTGTGGGACGCGAACCAGCGAACTTCTGGTCTGCGCGCGAACACTCTAACCACTGAGCTGCCGTCTCCACGGCATGTAACTTTAAATTTTTTATAGTTTTACGAGAACCGTTTTCTCAAAATTTAAATGCCTTTGAACCATGATGCTGTTTTACTGTAGAGGTTTTAATGAATGAGCTCATACTTCATTGCATGTTTCAATCTATTGAAAAAAATCACACTTTTGTTCATTTGGCAATCAAAACGACATTGTTGTGTCATGATTTGTTTACATTTTTTATTTCAATCATCTTTTAGAAAATAGATTTAGTGTCTGAAAGATTTGTTAATCCACTTTCTCAAAAACACAAAACACAAAGAAGCAAGCACCCACTTGGTAGAACTGTGGTGGTTTCTTGCACTTTAAAGACATTTGTGGATGAGTTGATGAAAAAGTATCTAAGGTATGTGTTAGTGATACAGTACACTGATCATATGGGAGTATTTCTATGGTAATATGGATAGCTGTGACCTTTTAAACCAACCCAAGCGCTAAATCATTGTCTGGGCTCCAAGCTAAGATAAAGTGTACAGTTTTGCCTCGGGATCTGCCTCAGCAGCTCTGAGACCTCTCTCATTAATTGCTAGGGCAGTGGACAGTGACCTCAAATCCACTAATTAAAGTAATTGAAAGTGGACGACTTCATAAGAAGGTCTAATTTATTTGAATAATATGGCAAAAACTAAAATCCATCCCATTTTTTGTCAATTTTTTGTTTTGTTTTTGTGCTTAATAAATGCAGGATCCATCGGAACAGAAAAAAATGTTTAAGAAGCAAATCATAGCTGCATTTTTATCAGCTTTATTTGTTTGTAATTCATTCATTCATCTTCTGAACCGTTTATCCCTGACTGGGTTGCGGCTGAGGCTGGAGCCTATTCTGGGTGGTTCAAGGCGAGAGGCAGGGTACACCCAGAACAGGTCACCAGTCTGTCGCCGGGCAACACACACCCTCATTCCTAGGGTCAATTTTGTAGCAGCCAATATACGTAACACGTATATATCTTGGAGGGTGGGATGAAACCCGAGTACCCAGAGAAAACCCACGCATACAAAGGGAGAACATGCTAACTCCACACAGAAAGGCCAGTCTTCCAAGCCTCGTTGCCACCTGCGATTCAAACCACGACCTTCTTGCTGTGAGGCTACTTTGCTGATCACTGCATCACCGTGTGGCCTGATTTATAATTCTTACTGTTTTATTTTGGGAGAGTGGGAGGGTGGGGGTATGAAAAACTTTCTTTGAACTGTTACAGTTTACGTTCTTATACTTTTTGTACTGCTTAACTGGGACATTTTAGAGGTCACAAAATGTGACACTGTTCCAGTTGTGAACATGAGTTGTGGAGATAAAGTGAGAGAGGCCAGAATGAGATGGTTTGGACATGTGCTGAGGAGAGAGAGAGGGTACATTGGCAGAAGGATGCTGGGTTTGGAACCACCAGGAAAGAGGCCTAGAGGAAGACCAAAGAGGAGGTTCATGTATACAGTGAAGGAAGACATGAAGATAGTTGGTGTGACCGAAGAAGATGCAGCAGATAGGGTTAGATGAAAGAAACTTACTTGCTATGCTGACCCCTGAAGGGAAATGCCGGAAGAAGAAGAAGGGTTCCAGTTGTGAACCTCAAGTATGAAAACACAATATATCTGAAAAAAAAAAAATGTAAAAACCAATTTCCATTTCTTTTTCTTGTATTTTTTGCTGATTTATTGTCTGACTGTCTGATTGTTTATCAAGTAAAAATGTTATTCTGAGGTCCTTGGTTTACTTTTGATGTATTATGTCGGGTTATACTGTTTTCTATTCTGACTCCCAACAGTTATTAACACTTTCATTTAAAGTTTTTTGAGTGTTTAGAAAGTGGTAACTTCACATTCTTCAATTTTCTGCTTTTTACATTAAGAAACTGTCAACAACTGAAGTTGGAATGCTTTTGTAATATTATATTTTTTAAAGTTTTTTATTTTTTACATATTTTTCTGAAGATAAATCAATAGAAAAATCAAGGCAACATAATGCTAATTAAAGTGATTAATTAAACTACTAATTAAAAATATTCCATTTTAAAATTTTAATATGAACTTTTTCTGCACTGATTATTAATACTTATAATTAAAAATTCAAGCAAATGATCCACTAATTATGATTAAAAATTGCCATCTGAGAAAGTGTAAAGCTAAAGGCCTGCATGTTAAATATTTTTACCTGCTGCCATGCGACCGAGGTATAATGGACAAATTAATAACTCATCAAACACTTATGCAAACTTGAGAAATTGTCATCTACTTAGGTATGCTAAGACAATCTCAAACGTGCAGAACAGGGGTTAATTTTGCGCTGAATTAAAAAAAAAATGTTTTACTTTTCACTGTCAGAACAAAACACTTGACTGTAGTTCTGGGTTTGAATTTTTCCTCAGAAAAATTTTAACACATAATAATCTCATAATATCTCATATATATGCAAGTTTCTTTTTTTTTTTCCTCAAAAAGATAAAGTATCAAAGCATTGGAGAAGTTCCAAAATGGGATTAACAATGAGAAAAATAGATTTAGCAATCTTTGAATAATGTTACTCTGCCATATGTCTGATAGATAATACGTCACAAAGCTTATGTGTGGGTTAATATTATGTAGGTTTTATTAACATTTTGTTTATTCAAAATAATTGTCATGATGTTGACTGATTTTTCCATCTCTTAATTTGGAAGTCCTAGAAGAAGAGGCTTCATTAGTCATTTGGCTTTTGGACTCAAATGTATATCTTCAAGACCAAACATTAGGCTTAGAAAAAAATAAAAAAATCCATTGACTATTCAAAGACAGCGTCTTTTACACAGCCACTTCACTGTGTAAAAATCAACACAATTCAGTTGTGATTAGTCATGTTTTCTGAAAAAAAAATCTGTGAAAAACAAGAAAGGAAAACAGTGACCAGTAAGCTGCAAGCCTTGGCTGTTGTCCTCATTTGACTTCAAAAACTAGCCATTATGCTGCCACTAAAACACTTGTGTGCTGAAGTATGAGAACACTCAAGGAGAAAGGAAATGTCTGAGCTGCTGCTTTATAAACAGAAATGGGCCGTTTGCAGTATACTCCATGAAAAATTAGGCCAGAAAACACATGCCTTTCTCTCAACTGGGAGCAGATGAAGAGATGTGCTTCGGGACCAATTTTAAGCAACTAAGCTATTTGCAATGTTTCACCAGCTACTTGAACTGCCTTTTACATTCCAGATGGAAAACGCTGGAGTGTTCTCTGTGCAGCTGTCAAGGCCACTCTAAAGCTGGCAAACTCTGCAGATTGTCCAAAAGCTACGCTCATATGTTTAAAACCCTCCTTATTTGATGTTCTTTCCTTGAAAAAGCTCCTTTCAATTATTTTGGCAGAATTTGAGGAGAAAAAACCAAACTGTCTATTCTCTGTCTGGGCTCAGATATTGTTGTCACATGGTGTTGTCGCACAGCTCAACATGGCAGATTTGAATTTCAAAGATTTCTCTTGGAAAATAAAGTTTCCACAATAACTTTCCAAAAACTGTAAAAGATAAATAAAGAGAAGCAGTTAAAAAGTTACTTGTTATTGGTATCATCTTTACTTTACATCCGAACAGCAGTGTTTAGGAAGAAATTCTACTAACTTAAATTAGCCTAACTTGACCCCATGGTAAACCTCTAAAAAATTAGAAAACCAAACAAAACCACTGCCTATGTACTAAAAAAATGGACAAGAGATTGCAAAATAGGCCATTTTAAGTGTGCAAATTAGGTCTGTGATGGACGGGTCTGCTCAATAAAGGACTTTTCAACAATCCATTGCAAATGTACTGTTTGGTTATTGACAATTTGTTTGTCCGTAACTAAATCTGAAAGAATTCAGTTGAATTTTAGACTGCCTTGTGGTTCTAATGACAACGCCAAATTGAGTGGAAAAAACTTTGCTGTGAAGAAGGATGAAACACTCATAAACTAACTTAAATAGTGCAACACCGGGGATTGTTAACAAACATATTTTGTGAAGCTGTAACTAGGAGGAACTTAATGAGTAAAGTAGATGGGAGGCTTTTGCTCTCGTGCAGACAAATGACATCACATCTGATCCAACTTAAGGTATTTTATTGCGCAAACTGCTCCTGACCGAACGCAGTTTTCTTCATCCAGTCTTTATCTAGATCATGATTCACACTGAAATGGCAGTTTCCTATTAAACAATAACTTTTATGGATTCAATGTTTAAATGCTTAACTGCTCCAACAAACTTCAAGTTTTATCTTTCCTAATCAAATCTCTTTGTGTTTAGCAAGTGTTAGCGAGAACAGACATGGACGTTTTGACCCTTCAATTACCTCTGCCCTTCAAAGTTTTATTCTGCTCCAACACACTTAATTTAACTTAGTTAAATAAAACATTTGGTTTAAACAAAATTACACCATGGGTTGTTAATTTGGGAACTGTGGGGACTTGAAATCTAAAACCACAGCCCTTGACCAGAATAGGGTTGACTGTCTTCTAAAGGTCTCGATGGAGTCATGCTGCAAATGGAAAAGTTTGCAAGTGGGATGTGGTCTTGCACATGAGTGAGGAAAAGGTAAAGAGGGAGATTCACTAGTAGTAGTAGTTATTGCTCCTGCAATAATAGGAATGCTGGTTAAGTCTGTTGTGGTGAAGAAAAAGCTGAGCCAAAATGGGAAGTTCTTGATATTTCAGTGTTCTTATTCTTTCCTTTGTTCACCAGTTTGGTTTTTTTCAATCTTGACCAGAAAAAACATAATAATAATAAGATTGTGAATACAAACAACTGAAATGAGTTTCCTCTGAAGATGACCCTCTCCCGCTCAAATAGGTCGAAATAGTCTGGAATCAGTTTTTAGCTTAAGATAAAACACAAGTGTTGTCATATAAAATAAGAATGATAGCTCATTCAGTCTGGAGGAAAAATTTTATATATAAAATCCAGCTCTGAAAATTGTGACTCAAGCGTGAGTTACAGTTAGCTCACATTCTGAGTCATCCACAATGAGATGCTAGAACCTTAGAAAAAAGTACGGTACAAAAATTGTAGATGCGATGCAAGACAAATATTAGTTAATTAACTTGGTAGAGTCACACTGACAGAAAAATATAACTGATTTGAAGAAACATTTTGAAAATAAACCAAACCCCGTAAGGGATGGACGTTTAAGAAGGTACAGACATAAACAAATAGGTTACCATGCTCAGGCTAATGTTAGCTAGTATCCACAGGTAATTAAATCAACACCACTGTCATCTTTTCAATTTGAAAGATGAAAAAAAATACACTGACTTTGTAAAAATATTTATTTAAAATTTTGACAATGTATGCTTTTGTTTCTTTGGCGTGCGCAAAGAAGAACAGATGTATCGTTTATAAAATGTAACGACTGTTCACGCTAAGTGAGGATTTGACAGGATTTTTTTAAAAACAGATTCACTTTGACAATGACAGCCGATAATTTACTCCTGGTTGGCATAGTAGTTGCTATGCAAATACAAGCTGCATACGGCTTTTTAGAGTCAACAATTTATTGGTAGAAAATGTTGACTGAATTGGCTTCATTTAGATGGGGTCAAACGTTATGAGTGACGTCACACTCAGTGAGTCCACCACTTCAACGATCAGTGGCTGAAACACAATACGTTAAACAAGTGTGGGCTCTTATTTGTGTGAAGAAAATTCAAATGTTTTCCTTCTCCAAATGGTCCATTTTTAAATAAATGAAAACTGGACTTTGGATTTAAAAAATTCCTGTTTGCTAAAACTTCCATGTTAAAATTTCCAATGAGGAATGAATATCTAAAAAAATGTGCACATAGATTTAATTGTGACATAAAGTTGAATAAAATCCAATTAAAGCCCAAGTAAAGACCAGGCAACATCATCTACTTCTCTGATAAATGTCATGTTGCTCAGGAAAGGGCTAATACGCACCACCAACGAGAAGCAACATTCACAGTAATTGGCAAAACTGCCTCACACCCCCTCACCATGAAGACACATTGATTTTCTATTTATTCACGCCTCTGTTCCTGAAATTCAGCAGTGTGATGACTGCAGAGGAAAGGCATCTCCCAGAATGCCTGGGCTCCTCTGGGAACAGATATGTTCTGAGAAAGTGATGCTCACGAAGTAAACACCAGGCCAGGGTGGATGGGTATTTGTTAGTGCCTGCTCGTACGTTTCTGCCCTGACTTCATCTGTCTTGCTCTTCATGTTGAGGGCAATGACTCATGCTACAGCAAGAGCCAAGAGACAAACACAGCACAAGCCTGAGACCACCTGCTGGGCTGGAGAGCACGGCAAAGGGAAGTGGCTCTTCTGACATCCATCTCAGTACTGATGCATTATCGTCTTTATATGAGCAAAAGGTTGCTGTCTGTGGATTCAGTGGAAGGAGCTTGTGATGCATTTGTCCGCCTACAATCCCCCCAAGGCTCAGAAATCCTTCCCTCCCTCGCTGCCAACTCTAAGCACTGTTATTTAAAGTGATGCATTTCTCTCTACCCCCCTGCTGGAGTGGACACTTCATCACCTACAGAAACTAACACATACACAAATATGCATCATCCACATGCTCGTGAGCTTGTGAACACACACATAAATGCTTAGACATGCGCAGACACTGTACAAAACCGGCCTGACACAAACACCTTGTGTAGGAATTAGAGCAGACAGATTTTTTTGCTATCCAAGGGCGAAAGAACTTTGTTTTGAAAAAGCTTTTTTTCTTTGTTCAGACAAATTGGCTACATTCACACACTGAGTTCAGCTGTGCACACGCAAAAGTTTAAATAGGTTTAGATTTTTAAAGCCAAAATCCTAAAGGGTCATTTGTATTGGTTTTATTTTATTTTTTTTATCTTGTAAGCACAATCTAGCACAACAAAGTTTAATTGGGATTGGGATAAAAAAAAAAAAAAAAGCTTGTTTTGGTTTTGTTGGCATTAAAATTGTGTTTTGTATGCGTGTGTGTCTATGTCAGCCATGGGCGAACTATGGCCCTTGGGCCACATGCGGCCCGTTAAACGTTTTAATCCGGCCCACCCAACGTAATAACGTTAAATAAATAAACCTTGTTATTGTATTATTTGCCCTGCAATTATTGTGTTTTCTCACAAGAAGGCACACTCTAGATGTATTGGCTTTGTTGAGAATAAAGAAGAGCAACACTACCCCCAACACTACTCCCGTTAAAATGTGTGTCTTCGTGATGCTAACTTTGTCAAATAAATACATAGTGCATGCAGATATATTTTTAAATGTGATGTACGCGACCTTGAGTGCCTAGAAAGGAGCCTTAGAAATAAAATGTATTATTATTATCATTATATGGAAAGCTATTGGGGCCAATACACGTGAGTCAACAAGCGCGTTAGATTTCAAAAATAGCAAATTAAAGCACATATTTTCTCCAAATCCCAAGATGTGTTTTTTTTTTTTTTTTATTCCAATGAGGTGGGGTTACCAAGGTGTGGTAACTACTGTATCTGCTCCTGTTCCGGCCCCATTATCAAATGTTAGAACTCAATGTCGCCCGCGAATCAAAAAGTTTGTTCTATGTGTGTTTATGCCCATGTAGGTATGTTTACATGGTCTATGTATCAATGTAAATGAGCAGAAATTAAAGTTGTTTTGTTTAAATTTTTTACTCTATCTTCTTATTGGGCACAACACAACAGTGGGGACGGAAATACAAATTTCTACAAATAATTTTCACCATAAAATGTAGCACTGCCACACTTTTTCACCTTAAAACCAAAATGTTCTCCAAACTGTGTATCCAAAACGTTAGGAATACAATCATTACCAGAAGGTAGACCATTCACAATAGCTTGACCTTCACTTTAGAAAAAGAACAAGCGAAACAAAGGACCCAAGCCTCCAACAGCTCACAAAATATGTGCAGTGTTTATTCCCTCACAGACCCATGAGTCAAGACAAACAAAACTCAAACTCAAGGCTTCACGAGTAAAGTAAATAAGTCAACATTAAAAAGAAAAAAAAAAAACGATGACAAAAAAAAAACAGCTAAGGATAACTTTGTCGCATCTAGACATGTGCAACAAAGACCCGAGACTTTCAACTACAGGCACAGAATGCAGTGCCTAACACAAAACCGTATAAATTGTCTGGAATAATATGAAATCAGATTGTATAGCATAAAATATTATGAAGATTGTAGCACATTATGATAGATTAAAAATAACATAAGACAGAATTATAACAATATGTACGTAAATTCGGCACGATGACAGAGAAATGGTACAACTAATTTACTCAAGAGTCAAAAGCATAGTGAAGTCGTTGGCTCGAGTCGTGGGAGTCGGTGGTAAAAAGTCTGTCTTTGGACCAAGACAAGCAAGTTTGATTCTCACACAGGGCCGTGCCTAAGTGTCCTTGGAGAAGAGACCTAACGCCGCCAGTTACTCTCACCATTGGTGCCGTCACGGCTGCCTGCTCCGGAACAATGCAGCAAAAAATAATTTTTTCATTGAGCGATGAATACAATAAAAACATTTAAAAAAGAGTGAAAAGCATGAAGTAATGATGATAATAATTTATATGGTTTGGATTTTGTCTTAAATTTTAAGACAAAGTCAGTTGTTGCTAAACTCAAAATCTTCTTCTCCTTTCAACATTTCCCTTCAGGAGTCGCCACAGTAATTCAGTTTCTTTCATCTAACCCTATCTGCTGCATCTTCTTTGGTTATGCCAAAGAGCACGTTACTAAACTCAAAATACCCTTAAAAAAATACAAACCTAAATAAATTTCCTTTTCTTTCTTACCAGTGTTCTTATGTCCTCCCACAGAAACAGAGTGGCTTGTCTATGTAAGCAGCAGCTACAGTATGAGAAAAATACTCAAAGCCACAAATAAGGATTTAACAAAACGTATTTTCATTTTTTTGTTAAGTAGTATATCCTCTGTATCTTTAGTCTAGTGTGCCATATGGGTGCATTATTCACTTTTTTGAATTTTGAAGCTGCAGGTTACTAACTCTGAAGTTTCTATTTTTACATATAGTTGCTGAGTTGTTCATTTTCCAGCCAGCATGTCTAAGGATTCTTTACCAGTAAAACGAAACTGTCTGGGGACACTCAGCACCTCTTAAAAAGCAACTACCTTAAATGTTTATGTGCAGGATGCTGTAACCTAGTGCATTTTTAATCCCCAATTAATCAGTGTGGTTACTAGTGCGTGTAAGCAGATTAGTCCAACCCCTATTCATCCAATAAAGACAGATCAATGTCCATTTATTTTGTTGAAGGAAACCGCTGACATGTGACTGGACATCCAGCTTGTCCTTTCCTTTCCAAGAAGATTAAAAATGTCAATGTTCCCTCCATATATATATTTATTCTGCTCTACTTTCACCTCCAGAAAGTCACCTTTTAGCTGCAGCTTTGTAAAGTGCTGTCTGTTGTATTTTGGTGATGTCACTCATATTAGTTTTCCATTTTTGGGGAAAGGGAGATCTTGTGCATATACAGATGAATAGGCGCCAACTTTTATGGTGAAAGTTTAAAAAAAACATTGCAGGTTCAGCTGGTTGGTTTTACTGCTGAATATTGTAACTATGGGTAACCTCTTCACTTTGTAACCCTTTCTTCTTCTTTTATACCATATCCCTCTTCTCTCTCACTTTTTTATACCGCCCTCTCTCTTCAGTATCCCGTGTCAGGTCCAGGAAAAAGACCGACGGATATCACGGACATTTAGGATGTAAAGCATTTAAAAATTAAACAGGGCTTGCCAGGGTCGGCATATGGTGCCATTTTGCTTTTCGCAACCCCGAACAAACAAACAAACCCAAAACACATTACAGTATAACAGCTGCATTGTAAATAATCCCACAGAAAGCAGTCCTCAGATGATGGCAACCCTTTAGAAACAGTTGGATGACTGTCACGACGAGTGAAAAATGATTAAAACCACCACTACTCTACTTCTAAATTACTTTTGGCATAGATTTTCAAAAACATAGTTTGTCTCGATAAACAAACACTCATTGGGAAGAGTAACTTTTTACTAAACTGCAAATATAAGTGATTTTGTCTCAAATATTTAAGCTTGAATCATCATTCCAGAAGTCATTAAATCTCACACAAAAGTTCCCGTTGAGGATGTGCTAAAAATGATTTAGAGATGATCCCAAAACACCTAATGACTCATTCAAGTTGTCACAAAAAATGAATATTTTGGCAGAGACCTAAGAGAAAAAAGTGACTTTTGAAACCTAAAAGTAAACTCATTAAAAATGTGTTTTTGTGGCAGTGTGTAGGTGGAAGGAGGAGGACCCAATTGCAGACAGAAAACATGGTTTGTTTGAATTTGGCAGTCCATTAATACTGTGAAAAGAAAAAACAAAGTTTCAGTGGCATGGCAAAAGGTTATTGTCAGAAATGTGTTCATGGTCAGGAAACCAGGGAGACCTATTTGAAAGGGATGATATGACCCAACAGGAAAATTAAGGGTGATTGCCCTTAAATAAATGGCAGGGTCCACAGATGTGTGGCAGCAGGAATCAATCTCAGGTGTCTCTAATCAGGGTGATGAGGAACATCCAGGGCTCCCTTTGGCGGCAGGAGAGGGGATCATGACAGTTTTTTCTCTCACAAATTGATAGGAAAGAAACCATAAGTATGGTATTCAACAATAAGATCATTTGGGTTGCATTGAGCAATTTTGTGAAAATCTTATTGACATGTAAATCTATATTTTCAAGTAGTTGTTTCTAGAAATAAATCAGTCCCAAGACTTAAAAAATTAGTCACATTCTCATTGCAATTACAACCGCATCAACCCTGCGCTCAGATTTGCAGGTGAGTGCACAGTCGACTGGACTTGTGTTCAACGTAAGGGAAAAAACGAAATAATGAACCTACATGATCCACTCAATTTAGTTTCTTATTTTCAAATTGAAAATTGAAGGTCCTTAGAAAACCAAGAGGAGAGTAAATGATGGCACACTGCTCTTATGGTCACTATCCCATACTGTCTTCCTCTTATCTGTTAACCTAAATCTTGCTCAATATCTATTTTTAGATTTTTTTTTCTTTAAATGCACCTAGATTTCTTTTCAATGTAACAGAAGAACCATTCCACAATATGCTGCTGCCCCACAGAGACAATGAGGGGTTGACAAGCAGCAAGATTATGATTAGTACTGAAGTTAGTTGGGGAGGTCAAAAGTCGTTTTACTTGGCAACTGAATATTCATCAATTTCACCCTTAAACTGTGCAGTGATTAATTGAACCTCCACTGTGATTAAAATATGAATGAGTTACTTTCAAAGTCTAAACTCTAAGGGAGCATACATCCAAACTGAACATTTCATGTTTAATGCATGAATCACTTAGTGGTCTATCTTAGTGAGACCACTTTCTGCCTTAAGCAATTCTATCCTTGACATCTTTCTCAGTGAGTAATCAGGTTTAAGGTAAGGTTTCTAAAAAAAAGAGAGAGAAAAAAACAGGCAGTTCAGCCAATAATACACAACGTGGGAAGAGACAGTTATACAAGATCACAGAGGCTTCTTTATTGCCCGTTGGTGTTGTATGTCGGCCCAGTTGTGCAGCCAACCAACCTGTGGTTCTGACCCACTTTCTGGTCTCATCTGTCATGCTAAAAAATCTGTAAAACTCTGATTCATTTTCTATGAATCCCATTTATTCCTCCCAGGCTGTTAATGCCAACGTTGCAGACTTACCTGCTCTATCGCACTGGAGGCAGGTTGCATTTGAATATTTCATTATCACACAATAATACCTTAAACATGCCACGGGACATGATTAATACAGGTCACAGAAGACATCCACTCATTTCTGTGCCTGAGTGTAATTACTGCGGGATGCAATCAGTGACCTGACATAAGAATGTATCCTAATATGATGAATGATCCATGATAAAGACAGTGGATTTTCACAAAGTATAGCACATCCTTTGTTAATTTTTGAGCCGCTAGTTAAAGTTAACCTGATACATCACACTGTTTTTTTTTTTTCATTCTGTGGAAAACAGTGGTATTGAGATTTGCTATGTCTATGAGGGTGTTTTGAATTGACCCATCATTAATTTCTGGTTGCAATCTAACATGACGTACTGAACATAACATTTACACATGACGTAATCTAACATATGTACCTGAACAGTAGGTGTATTCTGGAAAACAGTGTAAAAAGCTTTCTGTAAAAAGCGCCTGGGGTCAAATCTGAAACCCCTAAGGTTTCACATTGGACCTAGGGTAACCAGGTCTTCCCCCTCAATAAACTCTCTAAAGGTTGTCTTTAAATTCTCAATTTCGGAAATCGCTACCAACAAAAACTGAATATCACGACTGACCTCTTTTTTTCAGCTACCAAACAACAAACACAGCCTGGACGTGAAGATCCTGGTCATGGGATCTTCTGTGTTTGTTGATTGGCCGGACGTCTGTAACTATTGCCTGTATTTAGATGCCGGAGTAAATGGAAATTGAGCAGAGTCCCTTTGTGGCACCAGCCTGGTAAGTTAAAGCTGGAGGAAGGTTTAAAATTTTGTGTTGGAAAAATGGGGACATCTCACTTTCCTGATCAATGGCTCATTCTTGCCTACTAAACTTACAATGAATGAAATTGACACTGGAATTGGTGTATAAAATTTTAGCATGCGTAATCAGACCTCCGGTTCAGGATTGGGTGGGGAGCAACAGGTAGACAGAGGCACAGACCATAAAAAAACGTTTTAAAATTATTTATTAAGACACACCAAAATGGCAGTCTTTAAAAGAAAGTTATTATATTGGGGTTCAGCCAACTGGTCTTTCCTCGTCTCGGTCTGCAGCCCACTCGTCCGCCCGGACCGCTGACTGCGGGAATCTCCTTGTTTTACTGTTTTGGATACCTACATGATTTAAATACTGAATCAGTCATTTGAAAGTTCAGTTTCTAGGCATCCAGTTTCTAAATCAAGTCTGTTGGAGCTTATCCTTCATCATTGGTGGGACACAGCTGATAAAAACTCAAAACAAAACAATTTGTGATCAAAACTGACAATATAAATTCTCAAAATGTGTTTTATTATATGCCTGCTGCATTTTCCCGTGATATTTATTTAACAACATGACCAAGAGAGTTGAAAATGTGACAGCTGCCAAATAAATCATCTCAAGAATCACCAAATATTATGAAAATATATTAATGTAAAAAGAAGGCTTTGTCTTGTTCCTTTTTATATTTGCTCTTCTTTATTTTGTAACCTCTTTAGATGTCATCTTCTGTTATGATCCATGAGATCCCTATTTTGTTACATAAATCTTCTTGAAGTGAACAAAAATGATGCTCCATACCACGCATATAATTTATTTGCTTTGTTACTTGACAGCCCATGTTATTTTGGTCTGTGTAATTCTTGCCAGACTGTGACTCACTTGTTGGCCGTTGTGAGTTAATGAGCTTAATATCATCTCATCTTTCTATTTCTAATTTACTTTCTAATTCACTTTAATGAAACATTCAAGCAGCCTTTTCACAAGTTGTTCTAGTATTTGACTTGACTAACATTTCAGCATGATAGAAGTATCCTTTGATTACCCCTCTCTGATCACCCTCGTGTCTGAGAAAAAATTACTTTTATTCTCACCAAATTGTGGGGCATAATTTTTTCTTCCTTCACTAACAATAATCTCCTTTTCATTTTATATGTGATACCTTCAAATGCAACATGATTATTACTATTCTGAAATTTAGCAAATCACAGCAGGCATTGAACTCAATCACTTATGCAGATTTCTTACGAGTGTCTGGGAGGTGTACTAAAAGCTCCTCCAAAGAATATAATTGAAGTCTGACATGATTACATTAAAAAAGGTGGTGTGATACTTGGACACAGAGTTATTTAGAAAGGATTACAGTCATTTGATCGACAAATGTAACAAACACAAAGCGTTGGTTGCAGAAAAGAACTTTTCTTTGGTCTGAGAAAATTCTCAATACAAACCGTGGTGAGACCCGCCATGCTGTTTGGTCTAAAGACAGTGGCACTGGGAAAAAGACAGGAAACAGAGATGGAGGTAGCAGAGATGAAGATGCTGAGGATCTCCCTGGAAGTGATCAGGATGGACGGGATCTGAAATGAGTATATCAGAGGAACAGCACATGTTAGAGGTTTTGGAGATAAGGTCCGAGAGGTCAGACTGAGATGGTTTGGACATGTACAGAGAAGAGAGACCGAGTACATTGGCAGAAAGATGCTGGGTTTGGAACCACCAGGAAAGAGGCCAAGCGGAAGACCAAAGAGGAGGTTCATGGATACAGTCAAGGAAGACATGAAGATAGTTGGCGTGACCGAGGAGGATGCAGCAGATATGGTTAGATGGAAGAAACTGACTTACTGTGGCGCCACTAAAGGGAAATGCCGAAAGGAGAAGAAGGCATACTGTAGATCAGGTAAATAAATTTTTCAGTAATAAAAAATCCTCAGCCCTTCAGAATAAGTTTCTGTCCAAGGTTTGGGAGAGGAGAGTATGTTGTCAGGATGACCGAGTGTCTATTAACAAGAACAAAGTTTCCCATAGAGGGAATAAAATTATTTATTTTTGAACTGCTTATGCCTGACTTGGTAGCAGGGGGTGCCGGAGCTTATCCTGGTTGATTCAAGGCGAGAGGCAGGGTACATGCTGAACAGGTTGCCAGTCTGTCACGGGGACACACACACAACCATCCACAATTACACTCATGCCTAGGGACAATTTTCCAAACAGCCAATTAACCTACCATGCATGTTTTTGGAGCGTGGGAGTAAACCAGAGTACCTAGAGAAAACCTACACATACAGGGGGAGATCATCGCAAACTCCACACAGACAGGACACTGTTCCAAGTCTTATTCCCACCCGAAATTCAAACCCCGAACTTTTTGTTGTGAGGCCGCTGCACTGTACACTGCAATTTGATTGCTTAGAAATGTGTGCAAATATAAAATAGTGTCAAATCGATAGACAAATAACTTTTATAAGCTGTGTGGATGTTCTTTTTTTTGACTGACCGATTCACTTCATGGTCCAATTACACAAAAAAGTTTTTGAGCTCTTCTTTGATTCTTGTTTGGGAGGTCTGTTTCTTTGTTTAACTTGTTGGTTTGACAGTGCTTTGTTAACCACCAAAATTTTCCTTAAGTTTTCTTTGAGTTTTCTGGCTCTGAACTTTTTACTTGAACTTTTAGAGGTCAAAATAGAACTTGTCTTTAGAAAAGGACTTTCCCTTCATGTTTATTGAATTTTACTGAATATTATACAGTATAGAGATTTAAGGTTTGGTCAATGTACTTTTTTAGTCATTTTACAATTCAACCTATTTCTTCTTTAAAGATAAATTCATCTTTGAATTTCTATTTCTGTGAAATTACCTTGCACCACAATTCAGAAAGGTTGAGTCAGCAAGTCCTTTTTGGTGTTTCTGGTCATTTAAAGTTAGCAAAATGTCATTCACAGTTGTAGACATTTTACAGAATGTTCCATTTGTCCTTTTTTAAAACCTTTACTGGCCTACATTGCCATGGACATTGGGTTGCAATGCAGACATTAGTCAAGTTCAGTCAGACGCAAGCAGGATTTTGCAGTGAAATATTCTTTAACTTTAACCTTGCCATAACCTCAGCGTTGTGTATCCTCAATCTGTCCAAACTGAAAGCGCTTCACTTGAAAGGTTGAAAACTCAAGGTGGTTCTGAAGGAGTGTATAGCTGAATTCACAAAAACATCCACACACAGAAGGAGCTGTTTTTGAGACTTCTTATTTGTATTTCAAGGATTGGTCCCTATTCTCTTTGCTGGAGGGCAATGTCTTTGTGATGAGGACACAGTGGAGTTGATGGTGAAAACGAGTGAGGCACTTCTGCAAAAAGAACAGCCGCTCTTTAAGATGTGAGCATTGTTGTCTTTTCCACATTTCTGTGTAAGTGAAGGGCATATGCAGCAAAGGAAAAAAAAAAAAGTTTGCAGCTTTGACTGAATTGTGAAATGATAACATTACTTGCAGAATGAAGAGATTGAAAATGCTTTCAATTTTCTTGAAAATGTTTTAAAAGTACTTTTTAAGAGAGATGGCAATATTCAAAATATAAATATAATCTTTTAACACTGTAGACAAATGTCTATGCTTGGTGTTACTGTTGATTTTCCACACAACAAACATTCTCTTTTTTTAATCCACAAGTTGTAGAAGAAAAGCTATTGGTAAATCAGGAAATGTAATGAATGTTCCGGATCATAAGCGGGTTAATGTTTCCAATGGTGGGCTACCCTGAACAGGTTCCTGTAGATTCACAAGGGTACATAATTACACTTTTTTTCCAGAGGGCATTTTACAATGACCATTTGCTTAAAGTACAAGTGTTTGGTTCTTTTTTTTTCAAATCACTCGAAAGGAACCCAGAGTACCCAATAGGGACTGTATGCAAATCCCCACTCAGGAAGGCAACAGTACAAACAGAATCAAATCAGCTTCTCCCAGTCCAAGGACAGACATTCTACCACTGAACCAACGTCTTTCCCCAAATTTGTGAAATTAGAAATGCCTCTTTCTTGTCCCTCTATCCAGGAATGATCCCATTTTGTTAGTGGAAGTGCTCAATTTGACTTAAAAAATAATAATAAAAGAATTCAGAAATAAAAAAAGTTTTCAATTCATGAATATTCTTCTTCTTCTTTCGGCATTTCCCTTCAGGCGTTGCCACAGCAGGTCAGTTTCTTCCATTTCACCCTATTTGCTGCACCTTCTACGGTCACGCCAACTATCTATGGGTCCATGGAGAATACACCTAACCCCCGTTTCTCCCACTGTCTAAGGGCAGCCTGCTGTGGTGTAAGGAGTGCAGCACACAAATTTCACCGGTGAGGGAAGAGTAGAGTAATCCCTTATCCTTTTATCCTTTCTCTTCATGTCTTCCTTCACTGTATCCATGAACCCCCTCTTTGGTCTTCCTCTAGTCCTCTTTCCTGGTGGTTCCAAACACAGCATCCTTTTTTCGATGAACTCTCTCTCCTCTGCACATGTCTAAACCATCTCAGTCTAGCCTCTGTAATTATTCCACCAAATTACTTTTGAGGCTCTGGTGTATTTCTTATTCAAGATTCTTATTGTCACAAAGTCATTTTTTTCTTTTTCTTTTGTCACAGAAACATTGAACAGAACACAATCTTTTTTAATAGAATTGAGACATTAAGAATTCACTCATTCCATATGGATTGTTTTAATTACTTTCTTTGTTTAATTAGCACACCTCATTGAGGTATTGTTTAGACAAAACTAACACATACTAAGAATAAGTTATGGAAAGTGTTGCTTCAAAGACTGAAGAAAATGTAAATATGAAACAAAAATTAATACTCACACTTTTTTTGTAAGCTTATCTTTTGCCCAGCTGAAGCTGCCAGTCAGAAAGCAGCAGAAATCTTCAATGACTTCTCTTTCAGACACGGGTGAAACAGAAGTCACTCTAGTAGCTGTATCGCTCTGGTAACTCATTCTGCATGATATGAAACAAACATGGCCACCCTGGTCATCCATCATCTCTCTAGTGAGGCCCATTCATCATCACAGACGCACGCTGACATTCACTTTGCTTTGCCGCCTATCGACTGAACTGTGATTGGGCAGTGATAGCTAGTCGAGTTACCAAAGTTGAGAAGTGCTTTTTTTGCTTGCAGAGCAGTGTAGTGCCCAGATTTTACAAATGGACAGATAAACATTGATTTTTGAAATACACAGAAATGGGATTTATCAACTTTTTGGCTTGTGGCCATGTGTTCTTGTGAAGTTTTTCACTTTTCCTTCTGACTTTAAAAGCTTTGTATTGGGCGAAAAGAATCAGGAACAACTGTCTGACTTTTGTGGGCATTCTTGGACATTCTTAAAAATGTAAGAAACTTGCTTTACAGCTAATGAGAAAGCTAAATTATCATATTGCTGACGAGAGAAGCTTATATTATGTTTTAAAAGTTGTACTTGTGGTATACAGTAGATGTGACCGACTTTGACAAGCACAAACTCTGTATACCTCAGCAAAAAGTTTTTGATGTGTTTTATTAAAAGTTTTTCTAAATATATCGTTTTTATGAAAAACACAATTGATTGGTTTGGTTTTGGTTGATTATTAACCATCCTGATACGTTAATGGACAAAAAATGCAACCGTAAGCTTACCTTAAAAAAAAGCAACAGGAGATGCTTTAAAAACACTGTCAACTAAAGCTGGAGGCTGGGATTAAAGGCTTCCCTGGTGCACTTAAGGCCGTGACCTTCAAACTAGAACAGTCCACTAATGCTCCCAGAAATACCAACAGAGCTCTCAAGAAAAACACAATCCTGTAAACTGTTATTTAGTAGCACATTGTATGCACTCTCAGTTTTAACAAAGGCCAACCACCCACATGAGGGCAATTGTGGAGTTTTTATACATTGTAATTTATGTAGAAGCTCAAATGCATGATGGGTTCAGGACAAAAAAAAATTATGCATTTTCTTGACATATGGACAAGCTTCAGGGTACAAAATATTTAAATAAAAAAATAAGGCAATGCTGTATTTTTTTCTTTCCAATTTTCAGTCAATGACAAAAAATACTTAATAAAAATGTCAAGATATGGTTGTGGTGAGAAACCTCAAAGGATTTTTTTTCAAGAGAACATTTGATATATCTCCACGCTCCTGACTTCCAAATGACTTAATACAGCCTGTACTTCTTTGCCCTTGAGCGACACGGAATAGAGATATGGGGACACTGATGAATCACAATTTCATTTGACATGTTCTGCCACCACATCAAATCAACCCCCACATTTAACAAATAGCTGTATGTTGTGAGAAATTTACCACAGCATGAAATGATCAGATAGGGCAATCGCATATTTTTATGTATTTAATAGTACTTCTTCTATTCTTTTTCTTGGAAAATATTTTATCGGATTTTGCAGAGCCTGTCCTAGTCAAAATTAAAAAAATATGTACTTTAAAGGCGGGACAGTGGCGCAGTGGTTAGCACATTGGCCTCACATCAAGAAAGTTGTGAATTTGAGTCCAGGGTTTGATGAGGCTTGAAACACTGGCCTTTCTGTGTGGAATTTGCATATTCTTCCCGTGTATGTTTTGGTTTTCTCCCAGAACTGTGGTTTCCTCCAACCCTCTAAAAGCATGCATGTTAGGTTGATTGGCCACTTTGAAATTGCCCCTAGGAATGAGTGTGTGTGGATGGCTGTGTGTGTTTGGCCCTGCGACAATCTTTTCGGGGTGTACCCTGGCTCTCGCCTTAAATCAGCTGGTATGGTCTCGGCACCCCTTGCGACTGAATTAGAGATAAGTTGTTCAGAAGACAAAAAACCCAAAAACCAATTTTAACATAAAATTTATCCCAAACCGAAGGCTGAAAAGTCAAAAGATGGTTAAAAAAAAGAAAAAAAGAAAGAAAATCAAGTTGGTTGAATGACCCCAGTCAATCACCTGAACTAAATCATATAGAAAATATGTGGATAGACATGAAGATCAAAGTTCAGAAAAGATGCCCATGGGATTGTCCAAGATTTGAAACCATTTGTGTGGAAGAATGGTCCAGCATCACTGCTGGGCAATAGACAACCGAGCTCTCCAAAGAAGAAACATTGAGAAATCACCAATACCAATACCAGTAGTGTCTACTACTCATCCCCTTTGTCATTTCCCTTTGTAAACATGTGCTTTAAACATTCAAATTTTTTGTATGTATTAAATGTTTGGCTTGTTGGCTTCATCTCATTAAAATGTTGACCACTTACTAAAAAAATTGCTGATTTGTCAAAAACTAAATTGCCAGCAATTTTCGTCTTTCTATGAAAAAGGAAGTTTTACTTTTGTCTTCTGCTTATTCGTAACAGGCCGCGGAGAGTGCTGGGATCTATCCCGGCTGATTTTAGGTGAGAGACAGTGTACGCCCTGAACAGGTCACCAGTCCGTTATGGGGCAACACACACAATTATATACACACACACATAGACATTGTTAGGGGCATACACATTCTTGGAGGCAAGTGTTAGGACACACACACACACACACAATGTTAGGGGCAATTATGTAATTTCTCATCCTCTAAGATCGTGTCCATCCTCTCGTCTTAGAGGATGGACAAGATCAGAAATGAGTATATCAGGGGAACAACACATGTTAGAGGTTTTGGAAATAAAGTCAGAGAGGCCAGACTGAGATGGTTTGGACATGTGCAGAGGAGAGAGAGAGAGTACGTCGGCAGAAGGATGCTGGGTTTGGAACCACCAGGAAAGAGGCCTAGAGGAAGACCAAAGAGGAGGTTCATGGATACAGTGAAGGAAGATGTGATGATAGCTGGCGTGATGGAAGAGGATTCAGCAGATAGGGTTAGATGCAAGAAACTGACTTGCTGTGGCGACCCCTTAAGGGGAATGCCGAAAGAAGAAGAAGAAGAATGATGCAATGATTCAATCAACCTTTTTTATCTGCTTTTATCTGCTCTAATTAATTGTATTTAATTTGTAATTAAATACAAATAATAATTTGTATTCTTAAAACCTATCCAAATCCCGGAAAAAAGACCCAACATCTTGTATAATATTAACTTCCATTAAGGGAAGTTAACGGAAGTTAAGGGAAGTTTCTGACGGAGTAAAAAAAAATATGTATGTCACTATTCCCTCGCCCACCACCAGAGGGAGCCGAGGACCTTCCTTTATCTCCCTGATTTGGGACACCTGCTGGTGATTGACCAGCTGGTTATTTAAAGGCAGTCAGCTTTGCTTCAGTATTGGGTCAACATCTCTTCCAGCCAGGTCTTTCTGGCTGCCTGACCAAGACATGCCTGTGAACACTTACCTTCAAACATTCCTATTTGATCCACGTGTTTTCTCCTTTGCAGGTTTACTGGACTCCTTGCTAAATAAATAGTGTTTGTCGACCTGTACTTGGGTCCTTCTTTTCCTTCTGCACTCTCATCGTTACAATGTACAAGACAATTAAAGAGAAAATTTTTGGAGACACTTTTTATTCAATGTTGTAATGGCTAAAGTGATTTTTGAGGAATCTTGTGTCTCTTTTATTTATTTATTTTTTAAATTTGGGAATATAGTTTGTTCTATAACACATTATGTACCCTAAACCACAAGTATTTCAGAGAAAAGGGTGAAATGATGTAGGTAGTTCTGGTGAAGAATTTTTCAGGTGAACATTTATAAGTTTCTCAATGTGAGCAGAGATAATATTGTCCAAAAATGACAAGTCTGTTGCCTCATGGAAAAACTTAGATTATTTATCTGTTCTCTATTGACAACAACTATACAAAGGTTTTTTTTTCTTTTCAACTCCCAGCTCATCTTTTCCTTCAGAAATGAAAGCAGCATGACTGGACCGGAATCCATCGAGAGATCTAGATAAGATCCAGCAGGAGATAAGTCATAGCGTGTCTGTCGTAGAAGACATAAAATAAACTTCTCTTTGAAATTCTGTAGAGTAAGATTCTATTTGAATAACAAAGCTATCAGCATCTATGCAAGGGCTGCTTCTTCAAGCTGATTTTTTTTTTCTTTATCATATTTTTATTGTTAATGCCATCACATTGGAAAGCCAACCAAAACACCATGCACGCTGCTGAAAAACCCGTCTGGCCTGATGCGAGGGAGATTGTTGATGATGTTTTTTTCTTCGATTTTAAAGTAATGTGAAACAAACTTCACTAGGAGACATGAGTGAACATGTTAATTCAATTTATAAAACATAAATGACTGCTCTTAAAGGACTCTTGGAATGCTATTTTTAATGTTTTACAATCTTCTCTCAGCAAGCTCATGATACTGTAATGTCAGTCGCAGAGTGCAACTCTTAATAGTTATAAAACATTGCTTGTGTCTTTGTTTGAGCTCGACCCCTCAGAAATGAAAATGACCTGGTTTAAACTACTGCCACAAAAAGACTTCCCGAACAAATCCCTTTTTTGTTACATCATTGGTACTGCTAATGTGTTGAATGGTAAATGTTAATTTTTAAAATCTTTCTTTTAATCTTTGCTTTTTCTAAGATGAATGGGTCATAGATGTTGATATTTTTCAAGGTAAATATGTTTACTCCAAAATCAAGGTAATTGAAAAATTGTTGTAAGAAAAGGCTGTGAAAAAGTAAGGAAAACAATTGAATTAAGCAGACAGAGCCTTCTGACCTTATCTTGCATCTTTTGTACCTGTTGTTCCTGTTAGGGAATGAGCGCTATAGAAGACGAAACACTGGAGAATAAAACCCCCACACAAATTGCCCTAACATTGCTCACTTTCTATTTATTTAGCTTCAAAATTCATACCTATATT
The DNA here is from genome assembly GCA_902685375.1 of Neostethus bicornis. Classification (NCBI taxonomy): domain Eukaryota; kingdom Metazoa; phylum Chordata; class Actinopteri; order Atheriniformes; family Phallostethidae; genus Neostethus; species Neostethus bicornis. The sequence continues at coordinate 22,963,485 of LR738544.1, read as the reverse complement.
TATTGTTTACGTCGTACAATATATTTGAGCACAGCATGAATAGCATACCCTATTAAATCTAAATTGAATACAATGTGTTACAGACACACAGAAGGAAAGTAAGAAAAAGACCATTTTTTGTCTTTGGGAATTAACAAAGTTTAGTGCAGCGTGGCAGGAGTCATAACGAATATTATCCTATCATGTTCATCATCAGTTTTCTCATTCACCACCATTATTCTAATTCAATTCGATGCTCCAGAGAACTGCGTGTCATATCTTGAGCATTACCAATGAGTATTTGTTAATTTTCTGAGTTCTGTTTCCTTTTCTCATGCTTAGTTTAGCTGCAAAGAAAAGTTTTTTTTGCATAAAAAAACGTTCGCCACATTCTAATTTTATAGATACCAGTAAATAAAAAGGGTCATTAGCCAAAGACTGCAGTTTAAATAATTTAAAGATATAATTTAAAAGGATCAGGTAATTATTGCAAGTTGCAGTAACACATGGCTCAAAATTCCTCATATTATTATTAGGTTGTTATGTTGTGTGTAACTATCTGCAATTTTAAACCCACTTCATTCAATATCGGCTACTGTTTTTAAATTTTGTAAAGCAAATTGAAATAATTCCAAGCGGTTGGAAAAAGAGAAATTAAATATAAGACTTTTTTTTGTTGTTGTTGAAAAAACAAGAAATAAAGTATGGTATGAATAAAATTTAAAACTGCACAGAAATCACTTGCAAAAAACAAACAAACAAACAAACAAAAACTGAATACAAAAGAGAGATTAGGACTCTGGGTGCAAGTTGAATTTTTTCCTACTATGTTCAAAATAGATAAAAATTTACATAGTGATATGTAGGAGTAACATTTTGGAACACCATAAATGAAGAACGGGGAAGTAAACCAGTTTAATTACAATGTAACAATGCTGCGTATGTAACAAACATTTAGCAGGCATGCACACGTAACAATGTGAAATGTCCTATGTTGTCAATTTGAGTAACAACTAATATTTTTTTAATTTTTACTCACTCTATTCATCCCTCACCGGGAAATTTGTGTGCTGCACTCCTACACCGCAGCAGGCTGCCCACAACGGCGCCAATGGTGGGAGAAACAGGGGGTTAGGTGTCTTCTCCAAGGACCCTGGATGTGCACTCAGTGGGATGCAAACCTGCGAACTTCCGGTTGAGTTCCGGTCCGTGGGCGAACGCTCTAACCATTGAGCCACCGTCTTCCCCCCCAAATCATTTAACTATGTGAAGTAAATGAGAGAATGGTGAAAGATCACAAAAACGGTGGAGACTAGATAATTTTTTTCTCCAACTACCTACGTATGTCTTTGGAAATGTACATTTGTCACTTTTGTTCATTCTTGTGTTTTTTTTTGTTTGTTCGTTTTTTAAATATACTTTATTAATCCCTGACCCGGAAAGTGTGTGCTGCACCACACCGCAGCAGGCTGCCACCTATGACAGCGCCGATGGTGGGAGACACAGGGGGTTAGGTGTCTTCTCCAAGGACCCTGGACGTGAACTCCGTGGGATCCAAACCCATGAACTTCCGGTCTGTGGGCGAACGCTCTAACCACTGAGTCACCGTCTCCCCTATTTTATGGCTTTCCATTCATTTAAATACTAGGATATTTTAAATTTCATGTATAAGCTGCAGGAGACGGTATTATTCAAGAAACTAATTAATTTAGCAGCAAACCAAACTAGCTGATTACTAGAGCCTCTTTGATAAAAGTTTCAGGGCAAGTGTGAGTATTTTCGTCACTGGAAAGTTGGTCCGTCTGTGTAAAAATTAGTTAGTGAACTGAGACTAAACTTAAAAAGTACTTATAGTTTCAGCTGAAAAAGATCAAAGTGTGAAATTTTGTTGCAAGAATTACTGCTAACTTTGATCTTATTTTATGTAGAGGGAAAATTCACCTTTTTACATACCTTATGTACTAATAACGTATTATTCTGCACCAGTATAGCACTGAACCAAATCATGATATAAAATAATTTAAAAAAATGTGTATGCATATTTAGGATCGGCTCGTATGACCTTTGGTGCTCTTTTTAGTTTTGCTGCTGTGGGTTTAGACTGCTGGGTTTTTCCCCCTTATGGAACGAGTGGTTTCTTCTCCTTTTTTCTCTCATTATTCTTCATTATCTATAATTACATGTCATTATTACTTTAGTTAACACGTGCTTCATTTTTTCTTCCTCAATATGCATGCTTGTCTTTGAGCTGTGGTGCGCATTGACCCATCTGCACCTCCCACTGCTTGAGTCAGAAGACTTCTAAACTTGGTTCTGCTTTTAATTTTCTGCTTCTTCTGACTTTTTTTTTATAATTACAAGAGGGTGCAGACTTTCTCTTACACAACTTGGGCTTAATTCCTCTGGTTAGGCGCTTTGTAATAACTAAGATGTTCTGTATGTAATTTGACATTTGGTGCACAAAAACAGCTTTTATTTGTTCAACATTTCTTAAGATTCTTTTTTTTTTCTTTTTATCTTTCATTTCGGTCAAACTGTACATTTACAAATAAATAAATTTACATTTTTTCTGAACTCACATATACCAAAAGGACCGAAAAGGTATAGGCTGAAGCAGATGCTTGTTACGCCGACCCTTTTGAAAACAAATCATTACTATCATTATGAAAACAAAATGATATAAATATATAAACAGAAATTCACTATGATACATACAGTAAAATGAGAGAGAGAGAAAAAAGTAGTACGTCAAATGAAGAGTTTTACAATTACTACTTTAAGTTCTTTAGACATATAAACTTGAAATTAAACATCAAGACTTGCATATTTTTTAAGAAATAATAACTTAAATTTCTTCTTTAAACAGAAAAGATTGGAACATAATTTAAGTTCATCATCACAATTATTCCAAAGATCCACACCTTTAATAGAAACACAAAATTTTTTAACATTTGTTCTAAATTTATTTTTAATGAACACATCATTCCCTCTAAGTTCATATGGACTTTTCCTAATGTTAAACATATTTTGTAAAGATTTTGACATCAAATTATTTTTTATCTTAAACATAAATTTTAAAGTGTGTAATTCCACTAAATCATAGAACTTTAATGTTATAAATTTATAAATAGATTGTTGGTTGGTTGATTATAAGATGAAAATGTTGTTGCTCGTGTTGCTTTTTTTTTTGTAAATTATATGTAAATTGTTTTTGTGTTGGTTTTATACGTATTTCCCCAAATCTCTATACAATAAGTTAAATATGGAAGTACTAATGTATTATGTAACATAAACAAACTATTTTTATTTAGGACAAATCGGAACAGTCAAGAAAGCTTTTTTTAAAGCAGCATTTTTAAACCGGCATTTAGTGTAAAACAACTGCAGAAGGTGTCAGCATCAAAGAACCAGTCTGAAAGTAAAGAAGGTTTAGATAATGTCGCCCCCACATCCGTAACAGGTCATTCTATACGCTCAACCTCAAATTGCTCATTTAAGTTTCATTTTGATTGACGGAAGAAAGATTGATCTGCACCAGTCTCTGGCAGTGAACTTTAACACTGTCACAGATAGTCCACCACAATGTGATGCAAATGCACGCCTACACTCCTTCACCCCGGTGGGCAAGTGTCAGTGCTTCCAGTGGGTATTGATTTCCTGGTGAGACTGGATTTAATATGCTTTAGACTTGTCAGCAACTACAAAAGAAGAAGGCCTCTTCCTGGCTCTTCACGCAGTGATTTTATGAACTCCTGGCCTTGAGAGAAAAAGAGCAGAATTTAAAAAAAGATTTTTAGAGACTTTAGTACTACAGACCTTACAGTAATATGCTTTTTAGTAAAATACACCGAACCAACTTTTTCTGTGGTTTCGTAATTCTGAAGCCGAAACTCAAGGTTTCAATGTACGTATATATAGAGTATATTTTAAAACTATTTCTTTTAGAAACTCTGAAGAACTTACTTCATTCTTTTTAGTTAAACCACACTTGTTATGTGTTCTAGTATTTCTGAAACCGACGGTCTGGATTTTGATTTGCCATATATCTACGTATATTGATTTGAATTGAAATACTTCATTGATCCCCAAAGGGATATTTGAGTGTTGCAGTGCAAATAGAAAGACAGGATGATGAGAGGATGAATGACCTTTTAAAGAGTCTGATGGAGGATGGCAGAAATGGTTCACTGCACTACTCCTCCGAACAGTGGGGTTGGAGAAGTCTGTCAACGAAGTTTCACCCAAGATAGCCCACATATTCATGAAGGGTGTGGGAGCGGTTCAACAGGATGGACGAGCCAACCACAGATCCAGCACACCTGGTCAGCTAGTTTAATTCGCTGGCGTCCTTTGGTCATTATATTCTCATACGTATATGATATCATACCTGCTAGACTTGACCACACATACCTCAACATTCATACTAATAGAAAGTAGCACATTTTTTTGTTCAATAAATAAACTGATTAATAAATTGAATCATATTCATCTCCTGACATTTCAAGCCATCCATCCAATGTGAGGTCTCATGGGTTACTAGAGTTTTTTCAAGACAAGGACGTCATGAAGCGGTGTGCAGGTGGAAAGAGGAGGACCCAACTGAAGACAGAAAACATGGTTTATTTGAATTTGGCAGTCCATTAATACTGTGAAAAGAAAAAAAAAACAAAGTTTCAGTGGCCTGGCAAAAGGTTATTGTCAGAAATGTGTTCATGGTCAGGCAATCAGGGAGACCTGGCTGGAAGGGATGGTATGACCCGACATGGAAGTCAGGGTTGATTGCCCTTAAATAGAAGGAAGGGTCCACAGATGTGTGGAATCAGGAATCATTCTCAGGTGACCCTAATCAAGGTGATGAGAAAAATCCAGGGTTCCTTCCGGTGGTAGGTGAGGGGACCCTGACAAAGGACAAGGAGGACAAGCAGAGATTGAACAAAAGCAAATATGAAAAACAAGAGTGTAAATGAAAAAAAATGTTTAATTCACATTCAGCAAAAAACATTTAAATATTTTAAACATTTAAAAACCGTAATGGCATCATGTTAAACAAAGGGAGTTCACCCCCCCCCCCCCCCTTTTTGGATTATAATGAAGAGAAGGCAAAAAGCATTGAACCAGTTTTTACAAGTAGACAGAAACATGAAGCCAAATCAATGCTAATGCTGCTTCTAGTTTTGCTGATTTAGCTAGGCTTGTTGTTTGCTAATTCATTACTATAAGATAAACTACCCCGTCAGCAAAAAATTATAAAAAAAATTCTCTTGGACCTTGCCAAGGTAATGAGAGAAGACTGACTGCTATTTAGATGTGAAGCGTCGGGATTCAATTTACAGCAAGGCAGTCAAACTGACACTTGAGTTTTCCATATGTTCCTGTTCTGATAAAACTAACTAAAGTGAACCAAAATCACCAACCAGGAAAAAAATATAAACACTCAGTACATTGACTCATAAGGACTTGTAAGATTAGTTGATGCAGGAATACATTCTGACATCTGAACCTGCTTACTCGCCCATCAACCTCTAAACTTACCCATTCATGAACAGACTATCTTATATTTGCCCATCCATCCATCCTTCTGTCTGTCTTTGTTCACATTGCAGGTGGTGGGAAACTGAACCAGGGCACAGTGGGTGATGATTGCATGTCAAACCAATAATCAAAGTTTTAAAAAAATCTTTGCAGAGGAAGAAGATGCATGGTTCTCGCTGTGTCAATGTGCTGTCAGCTCAGCATGATGATAAATGTTTACAGCACCACATTATGAGAAAATTACCTCTTTTTGCTTGGGGCCAGATCATTCATTTTCAGGCGTAGATCGCCTATCGTCAGCCCTGTCGTAAATTAGTCTGCACCTTTCAGCAACAAGAAAGGTGGGGAGGATTAGCGAGATCAATCTTTTAGATGGGCAGTTAAAATCATTATTTGGCTTCATGCAGGACAGGGGTTGAGGAAAGGAGTAACAAATCATCTCATGCCATTATAAACATCACTATTCATTGGATCCCTGAAGTATGGTCGCTTTGTATCACTCAGTATGGATATGACCCAAGTGACAGAAGAGAAGAGGGGATACTGAGTTAGTGAAGTTATTAAGACTGCACTACCTTCACTATTATTCATGACGAGAGACCATAACAAGCCCACAGTGGCTTTGCAAGCCAAAGATTTACAGTGTACTTAAAAAAAAATCCAACCATTTCCCCATAGAATCTATTATTTCAATTCCCTCTGCTCGATCAAGGCTGGGAACTCAGCTGAAAGAAAGATGAAGACTTCTCCACACAAGCTTGGTATCCATGCAAAGCATCTGCTTTGTACATCAAATATGTCCAAAAATAATCTCAGATCGTAGCCTGTTCTATGTCTTTGTCAAGCTGAAAGTGTCATAACTCACATTTATGTCCTAACATAAGAGAAGATTTACATTTTTAGCAAAAATAGATCTGAACAGTTTTCTCCCATGACAAGATTTAAACCTTGAGTGATCACAGTTTGGCTGCATCATCTGGTTGCTAATCCAGTTAATCTTCTCACTGGCAAGTCTTCCAAGCATGTTTCCTTGTTATTTTAGGGGCAACGATTCGGCATTGTGGCAATAACAATGGCTTAACCTCTTCAGAAGATATTTTACATCCTCCAGAGGACTCGGGGTAGAAATGAAATTCAACGGGAAACTTTGGTGCTTTCCTCAACTGTAGAAAACACAATGGAAGCCAGTACTTGCTAATTATCCAGATATCATTCACTGCATAAATTATTTTGTAAGAAAAGCAATTTCCTTTCTCTTCCATTGTGGAAGCTTGAATTTTGCTTCAGCATTTTACTGCATTGAGATGAATCACTTTGTATTCATGTCTGCTAATAAAACTACTTTACCTGCTCTGTGAGATGTTAATGAGAAAGAAGAGTTTTTTTTAATCCTCTTCAATTACCTGGTTGGGTCATGTCTCCATCTGATGTCTGATTAGGATGATTCTAAGAAATCAATAGTTTCATTATAAATAGGAGTGGTCACATGTGTTATGAGCTAAATGATCAATTTATTAAAAAGGCATCTGTTAAAGAAATATCCTTCATCGAGCCATTGGAAACAGAGACAGTGAGTATATAACATAAAATATATTCAAAAAAATATACATATATTACTTACCATTGTAGAGCAAATCTGTTCACACAGATTATCATTCTGCTTGTCATAACACCAGACAGGGCAGGGTAATAAAAAAACGAAAATTAAGACATACTTATACATTTAAACAGTGGCATAAGAACTGGGCCTTACGTGAAACAGTAATAATGTAAGGCCACCTCTCTCTTCCTCTTCTTTGGGAGAGAGCTCTGTTTCAGATTCCTGATGAATCCTCTGCGTTCCTCTGCGATCCTCAGGCATGCAGACAGTGAAACAAGACATTTGGGAAAGAATGAGCTGCTATCAGGAGCTCAGTGAATTACAGCATGGAAGCCAACTGGATACCACCTGTTGATTCAACCGGAATCAACTGCTTTCCAAATTTAAATGTAAATAAAAATCTCTTCGGAAAGTTCTCAGATAAGAATGAATGTTGAAATGATGTTGAAATTATCAAGACTGGAGTAAAGAAAACCATCATTTAGACATTAGGGAATAAAAAACTTCCTCACACATTTTGATGTACTAATATTGAGACTACATGAACAATTTGAATTAAACTTAATATTAACTTTTGACCCAATAATTTAACACGGTTAAATGTCTTGAATATATGTATGTATTAATTTGATGCACTTTGTGTTTACACAAATTTAAACTGAATGTTCATTCATTCATTTTATCTTCTAAACTACTTATTCCTGAGCGGAATACAGGCGGAGCCAGAACCTATCCCAGCTGATTACAGACGACAGGCAGGGTACACCTTAAACAGGTGCCAGACACACAGACAACCATCTTCACATACACACCCACAGTGGAGCTATTGTACCCTATGAGATTTATCCGAGGCGCAATTATTGCTGGTTGAAAACTAATTTTATTATTTATGAAAAAGCTCAAATAAAAAAGAACCTTTCATCCAAATGGGTTGTGTACAAAAATGCTTTTGATTATAATATGTATATAAAATATCTCAAAAATATATATTAAGATATGTACACACACAAAATGTGTACATATTTACATTGTGTGTTTGATTCTACTATGCTATTAACATTTGTTACTGTCTATCCACACATTTGTTTTCATTATGTTGCTTCGTGTGGAAACTTTGTGCTTCTATAAAATACATTTTCTTTAAAGTCAGAATGACCCTTTTTGTCTTCTTTCTGAGTACTTTAAATAGTTGATTTTCCTTCTTTTGTGCCAATAATGCAAAATATTTCCCCAGACTTTCTACATGCACGTTAAAATAAAAACACATAGGAGTCTTAAAATAATCTTAACATCTCTGCTTGTTTGCTTCCTCCTGTTTAAACACAGCGGCCCAGTGTGACAGGCGCCCGTGGGGAACAGCATTGTTTCTTTTGTGTTTAGAAAAAAAAAGTTGTGTTTGGTGCTTTACAGCAATGTCTTGCATAAGAAATGTGAAGCGTAATTCCCATAAACACACCAGCAATACTTTTCCCAAAAACATTTTTGTACATCTGTTGCTTGTTTTTGTTTTAAACGGGAATTTATATGCATCCATTTTTATAATTTTCTACAGTATGTTGTCAACTTATTGCTTGTCATTTTCACAGTCACTCTGCTCTGTTTTTTTTTTGTTACAACACATGCTATATGCTACTGTTGCAAGATAAAAAAATGTAAATGCTATCTTTTCCTCACTCCAATTTTCTGTCTCCAGTATGCTGTGTATGCTCTTACAGCTTTCTGCGGCACATTAATTTACACAAACTTTAGAAATATTCTAACTGTGTCAAACTAAAAGAATGAAATGGTTTAAAGGAATAAATTAGATATAGTTTCATCTTTTAAACCACCAGCCTATCCCAGCTGAATTAAGGCAAAAGGCAGGATACATTCCAAACAGGTCGCCAGTCTGTCTTGGGGCCACACACTTCTAGGGACAATTTGGTAATGGCCAATTCACGCGACATGCATGTTTTTGAAGGATGGGAAGAAACCGGAGTACCTGGAGAAAATCCATGTATACATCAAACAAACTCCACACAGAAAGGCCAGTGTTCCAAACCTCATCCCCACCTTGCGTCTCAAACCCCAGCCATCTTGCTGTGAGGCCACTGTGCTAACCACTGCGCCACCATGCAGCCCTAAAAGGCTTCAAAGGTATCTTCTGGACAGTGTATTTTTAATTGAGATGTTTCGACGTTTCAAGCTTCCTTTTGAGCTTCCTCCGCAGGATAGATCCGAGATCAGGTGAGGAGCTCTGCCATCCGGGAGGGGCTTGGTGTTGAGCCCCTCATCCTCCAGGTTGAGAGAAGCCAGATGAGGTGATTCAGGCATCTGGTCAGGTTGCACTCCGAGTGCCTCGCTGGTGAGGTGTTTCGGGCACGTCCCAATGGGAAGAGATCAAGAAGCAGACCCCAGACCCGCTGGAGAGGCTATGTCTCTGGCCGGGACAGAGCCTGCTGGAGAACTGCAGCTGGGGTGAAAGAACCCCGGACTTCCCGTCTGAGGCCGTTGCTCTGCGACCCGGCCCCGGATGAGAGGAGGTGACGGAATGGAACATTTCGACTTCTATCCAGAAAAAAATTTCAATCTGATAAAATCTTGAGAACTGGTTCTATATAAATGACCTGAGTTTGCCCAAACCGCCAAGGGGGAGTTAACCAACTGTGGTTTTTGACAGGTTATGTAAAAGAAAAAAAACTTGACTTTTGAACATGGATCAACATCTCAATCTCTCAACCGGAACCAAAAATTTCTGTCAGCACTGTGAAACCACCTAAAGGTTCAGATTATTCCAGTAGCTTGTATCAAACACACAACCTCTGTAAAATTCCTAACTGGTACTCCTGCAGAAGTGTTGGCTCATTTTAAAGCAGTTTCAGTTTGATTTGCTGACTTATACATTATGCAAATCCAAATTGTTCCTGTCAGTTGTTCTAGAAAAACTCACCTAAGGTCTGTGGACGTAGATTTGCATTTAGCATAGGAATAAACTTAACAAAAAGATTGTTGTCAGCAAAGTAAGCAATCTTTATTTCTTACTTACTAAGGTGTCAGAGAATCGGACACCTTGTGGCATACCAGATGGGTAAACTGTAAATGATAAAATGCAGTTTTTTATTGAATCAACTGCAGTTATTTGTTAATAAACTGCACCATGTGCCGGCCCTGGCAAACTCTATTTGTTTATTTTAAATGCTTTACATCCGGAATGTCTGTGCTTTCTGTGTTTCTTTTTGCTGGACCTGACAGGGAATACTGAGGAGAGAGGAAAAAGGGAAGGGAAAGAAGAGAAGAAGAAGAGAAATAGGGCACAGAACAAGAAGAGAGGGGGACAAAGTGAAGAGAAAATCTGAAGTTACAATATTCAGCATCACAACCTGCTGGATTATCTAAGAAGAAGAAAAAAGTACAAACAAGAGTTCAAACCAGAGATAAAGCTGACACATACAATAAAACCTTCTATCACAAATGATGTAGAACAAAAACACATGTTACTAGAGCTAAAATAATATTGGTTGGGAGCGAGGAATATAGCGGACAGTAAACAGTGTGATACAGTGTGTGAGTGTGAGTGAAAGTGCTTGCATGCTGCCGATGTAAACCATGTGCTTGTTAGGGATAACAGATCATCAACGCCACAAAAGACTGGGACGGGGGAGTCAGATGCACACGCAAACTGAGTCCATACAGTAAGCAAATTTTTAAACCACAGGACTTTATCAAAATATTAAAATAAAAGCTTGAGGAAAAAATGGGAGAAAATCGAAATGACAGCAAAGGTTGAAAAAAGACTTTTCAGTTTGTTTATGAAAACAGATCAATGCTGAAAGAACAAGTTTTATGTCCCAAAGAAACTGACAGCTCTTTTGTGACCCCTCACATCTGTGATTTTTTTAGACTGACTCAAAATTGTCAGTTCCCCCCTTTTTTCACTGAAATAACAATTAAAATCTGTTTATAGTTTAGAAATCTGACTTCTGTATGGACTTAGATAATTGTTCCCTCTCAGTCAGGGAGTAAGTGTCTACATTGCTGAAAATTTTCTAACAAGGTCACAATTTGATTTAAATGTTTATAAAAAAACATGTTATTCACCTCACTTTCCCATTTTGTTGCTGAAACATTGTGATTGGTAGCCATTATAATATAACTGATTTGCAAAAATCCGCAACACAGTTATAGAATGGAATGATTCTTTTTTTCTTTTTTTTTTTTTTTTAATAAACCACACATACCTTAATGCCACTAATACACAAAAATCCTGTCCAACGTGTGCAACTTTCAAACCTATCGGGGTGAAAGTTTTTGTTGTGGTCTTTCTCTGCAAACTAAAATTATTGGGGATAAAATCTTGAACGTTGATTGAATATTGTGAGAATGGTGAACCTCACCATGGTGAAACTGGTTAGAATCACCCTCATTGATTTCTTTGGTGCTTTTAACACCATTCAGCCTTTATAACTGAGTGATAAGCTGTGGCTGATCGGTGCGGCCGAAGGTGGTACGTCCACCTTCTCCTGGATCACCGATTCACGTTGTACTTCTCAGACTTCCAGCACAATTCAGAGTCATGCCACTTACAGAAATTCTCTGGTGACTCTGCAGTTGTGGGGTGTATAATTGGTGGGCAGGAGGAGCAGTACAGGAGGCTGGTGGATGGATTTGTGGAGTGGGCTGGAGAGAATCACCTGCTTCTCAATATGGACAATACCGGGTAGATGGTGACTGACCTTTAAAAGAAGTGGTAGGGATGTGGAGGTGGTGGAAGAGTACAAATACCTGGAAGTGACCATCGACAGCAGACTGAGCTGGAGGAGTAACATTACTGCTGTGTACAAGAAGACCTGCAGCCGACTTTACTTCCTTGGGAAGCTGAGATCCTTCAATGTGTGCAGCGAGATCCTGGAGATCTTCTAACAGTCTGTGGTGGCCAGCTCCTTGTTCTTCTCTGTCATCTGCTGGGAGAGCAGCATCACAGCCAGTGACACCAACAGACTGAATAAACTGATCAGAAAATGCTGGCTCTGTCATTGTCTGCAAACAGGACACAATTGAAGCAGTGGTAGAAAGGAGGTCAATGAACAAACTTTTATCTGTCATGGATAATCATGACCAGCCTCTCTACCCTCTTCTGGACAAACAGCGGAGCTCTTTCTCGAAGAGACTCCGACAGCTCCGCTCAAAAACTACCCAGTACTGGAAATCTTTCATTCCCAACACAATAACACTATACAATAACTCACAAAATAACAGATAACTGGTTCATGTAATTCATCACTGTGTGTCACTTTGTCACTTTTCATCACTTTATATCACTTTATATCAGTTATGTCACTTTTTACCTCCTTATGCACAGTTGGTGCTGCTTGTATATAGTAGTCACATTATTCCTTCTATTTTATTATTTGACTATTCTATAATTTTTCAAAATTGTTTTTGTGTATATATTCACTATTTCTTACTTTCATGACTACTGTGCTGCTGTAACACATAAATTTCCCACGTATGGGATCAATAAAGTAACTCTGATTCTGAATTTTGATATTTTCCGTCCCAATACTATTTCATACAAAATATTAAGTTAGTGTACATAGCGTCATGTTAGAATAAGGATGTGCATACTTGTTCAGAATAAGGATGTTAATCACAACCAGTCATGAATAAACTCAAGGAAATTAAATTGAGGAACATCATTGACAATGCTAATCGATACCAAAATATAAGAATGTTATTTTTTTAAAACCCTATTCTAACGGTGTTTAATTAAATTGTGTTAATCTGAAAACCAAGCAAATGGAAGGGCTTTTGTGTTTTCTTTAGTTGACTATTGGGATTAAAAAACATGAAGAGATGTTCCCTGCTGCTTTTGTTCAAGCAGCAGGGTGCAATGATTTGGAAGTGAGAATGTCTGGTCTGTTATCTGAGCCACCTGTTAGTTTTGTAACCATGACAACAAAAATATGGCGTGAAAAAATCATGAACATATAACAGTAAAGAGTAACAACATGTGAGCCATCTTCTTTGGATTTTCAAAAGACTACGCATGCCTCGTTTGTGTAAATATTCAATCTTTACTGGAAATTTTTCCACTTCAGTCAGTCATCTTCTTCTCCATCTGTCCCTTTTGGGGTCGCAGGGAGTGCCGGAGCCCATCCTGGCTAATTTAAGGCAAAGGGCAGGGTACTCCCCAAACAGGTCGCCAGGCTACACACACACACACACACACTCATTCCTAGGGGCAATTTGTCACCAGCCAATCAACCTAGCATACATGTCTTTGGAGGAAACCAGAGTACCCAGAGGAAACCCACGCAAATATGGGGAGAACATGCAAACTCCACACAGAAAGGACAGTGTTCCAAGCCTCGTTCCCACCCGGGACTTGAACCCACGACCTTCTTGCTGTGAGGCCACTGTGCTACCCACTGCGCCACCGTGCTGCCCATTTGTCCACTTGTTTTCAGCTAATAGCTAAAAGTTTTTTTTTTTTTCCTGAGTTGATCCTGTAAAAACTTTGATAGTTTTCCTTTCATCACAGACACTTTCAAGCCAGTGATTTTTTCAAATTCAATAAAAACCACGAGGAAAAGTTTTAGTCTTTAAAAAATAATCCATATGTATCTGCTATCTCCAAAAATCTCCAAAAATTTGCTGTCTACCATTATTCAGACTCAAGGTCCAGTAACACAGAGACATCCAGAACAAGCAGATAAATATAAAATGTCTACATCTGGATGAATAATTTCTGTAATTTTTTTTCTCAAAGTAAAAAACTTGAACATAAGTAGATAGCCAGGAAAAGTCATGAAATGTTGTTGTGTTTGTGAGAATATACTATTTTTATTCACTCATAATATATTTCTTATATTAATAAAAGGCATTTCAAATAGACTTTTGATGATATTTCCTCGATAAAAAATCTTACCAGCCAGCTTAGGCAAAAGACAGCATTTTTATAAATTAAATCAGTACTAATGAAAGACCAGACTGAGATGGTTTGGACATGTGCAGAGGAGAGAGAGTACATTGGAAGAAGGATGCTGGGTTTGGAACCACCTGGAAAGAGGTCTAGAGGGAGACCAAAGGGGAGGTTCATGGATACAGTGAAGGAAGACATAAAGATAGTCGGCGTGACAAAAGAAGATGGAGGTAGGGTTAGATGGAAGAAACTGACTTGTTGTGGCGACCCCTGAAGGGAAATGCCAAAAGAAGAAGAATGAAAACTCCTTATGTATTTTTGGTCATTTTTTTCTTGGGCTGGCCACTTCTTTTGTTGTACACTGTACATATAGTATCTTTCCTCTGAAACAGAATTAGGATTCAGATATACTGTAAGTAATTAGACCCTGCAGTCTTTATCAGAATGGAGATTTATAAATTGAGGCAAAAGAGCCACAATCCTTTGTTTAACTCTAACATGCCCAACGTGGGGCTCGAACCCACGACCCTGAGATTAAGAGTCTCATGCTCTACCGACTGAGCTAACCGGGCTACTTTTGCTGTAAGAACTTGCAGAGAAAATGAGGATTCAGGCTCCTGATTTGTCGTACAAAAAGGGCTTGATGAAGAGCTAACTCAGCGATGGTGTAGATTCCTTGTGACTCTGATTTTTGTAACTTCCTTGTCAGGAGTGGGATCTGAAGCCATGTCTCCATTGAGAGACCAGAAATTTCTACTTGGAGGAAGGACAAAACCTTGAGTCTGGTGGCTTTGACCATTTGGCTATCCTAACAACAAACTCTTGTCTCTCAAACATTCAACAGAAACTTACTCTGAATGGCTGCGGCTCTTTTATAAATGAAAAATTTTTGCAACATGAAGGAGAGTAAACCCCAAGACTTGACTGCAATAATAATTAGGGCATTGAAAGCCAGTAGTTAGCTAATTGATCATGTTCCAGAAGTTCTTTTTCTGGACAGCAAATGACAAGTGTGAAATGACTCCATGTGCATGATACATCATTTTCAGATGCCAACAGTGATGTCATATGTGCCTGTTATTGCTGATGATTAACTCTTTTTTAATGTTGGTATTTGAAAGCAAGAGTGATAATGGGTGTGTTATATGGCTTTCCATGGTCATGACTACTTACAGTTAATTTGGTATTTGGGTACAAGTCACAAGACCCTACTGTCTTTATCAGAATGGAGATCTCTGAATAGTGACAAAAGAGCCACTTTCCTGCGTCTAACTCTGGCACGCCCGACGTGGGGCTTGAACCCACGACCCTGAGATTAAGAGTCTCATGCTCTACCGACTGAGCTAGCCAGGCTTGTTTGCAGTAAGAACTTGCAGAGATAAAAAGGATTCAAGTTCCTGATTTGTATAAAAAAAAGTTCTATAAAAAGTAACAGGTAAATATGAACCATAATTGTTGTTCATATGGCTTGTAATTGTGATTAAGTAAACAAACCCCAAACTCTCGTGGGTCCACCAGACCAATGAACCCTAGCTAAGTAATAAAAATACCAACATCACACAAAGGTTAAACAGTTTATTAGTGGCATCTTTGGGCTTGATAACTTCCAGTGGGCAAAAGTTACGAACCTGGTTGCCATGATCAGAGTTTTTGGACTTGAGGCACAGATGATCTAAAGACTCTCCAAGGTTAGGGGACTGAGTGACTAGGGCATTCTGCTGGTCTGTTGCTGAGGCTCGGGCTGCTATTTCTGGACAGTCTCTTATGATTCATTAGAGGCTGTTTGGATGTCTGACGTGTTGAAATGTGTCATTCCTCTAATTGTCACTCTGATTTATTCTAAGCCTTCCACAGTCCCTTAATTCTTATCTAGAGATTATCCAGTAAAAAATATGAAATAAAAAAATCTTTATGCACCACAAAATGGTGAATATGCTTCACTTCTGTGCAGGGGGGTATATGTCTTGCTTACAGTGGCTCATGGACAGCTCACAGTCAGGTCAGCAATTCAAGATTGTTGCATGGTTAGATAATATGTGCAATGAGTTCTTCTAACTTCATTGGGTACTTCACACATTATAATTCATCCTTACTCTTTGAATGTGAATCCATGAAGTTCTGGGGCACTCATTCCAGAGTCATATACTGTACTTTTCCAATCAATACTCATTCTAAAATGTAAAAGTAGGGAGTTAAAAAGTTGTTTTACTTCATTAGTGAATCCAATTGTTGACCCGATTTAGCAAGAATGTGTAACATACAGCTCAAACCAATTTGTCAAAAGAAATTGACCTCATTAATGTCTAAACCACACACTAGCAACAAAAAATTGCAAGGTGGGAACTGAGTGTATAAATCATGATCGAGCTCTGCTCTTGATTATGAGATTAACGTGGCAAGAATCTAAAAAACAAAAAGTAACATGTCAGAACAACTAATGTCATTATATTATGGACTTAAAAATCTAATATAATCATGGTTATATTTAATTATATTGAGAACTAATGCAGGAAAAAAATAGTCTGGATGCCCCACGTAAAAACTGCAGAGTTGAGTTTTGCTTACCCAGTAAATAAGGCAGGTTGAAATGTGATAGGTAAAATACTTCAAAACATAAACATGGACATGGCATACCTATTGGAAAAGTCATGAGAGAAAATGGACAGATCATTTTTAAATGTTTCATGACTAAAGATGATGGAAATATATTTAATGGCAGATTTTTATTAGGCCAGCAGAAAAGTTTTTGAAGGCATTCAGAGTCTGCCACTTCTCTCATTACTTCACTTAGTTTTTTTTTTGTGTAATATTGTCTTTTAAAAAAAAAACAACCTTTTTTATACCTATATTATTTTACTCCAAAACTCTTCTTACAGTATAGTTTATTTAAGCTCTGTCTGTTCTTGCAATTTATTCAAGGTTGTACGGTATCTTTAATCTTTCTTACAGTAAATGAAAGCCACTGTCTCTTTTTGGTCTGTAAGTAAATTATGAATGAGAGTTCATTAAAGTAAGAAAATATAGGTTTCATTTTATTTTACACGGATGCCACATGGCAAAAATGAAAAGAATAAATTAATGAAGCTCAAATTTGCCATTGGGCCAAACTTTCCATCACGGAGAGAAATGTTGTGTTATACTGTAGGTGTTGCTTTTTATCAGGACTTTTTTTTACTTTTTTAAACATCAACAATGATGCACTGCATAATATCATAATAAAAGTATTTTAGACTTATTTACTTCACCAAATTATTCAGGAGGCTCAACATTTCCAATTGGGGCATTAAAAACATAATTTTTCATCTGGTATATGTTCCCATCATGATTATGTGCAAGAAAATGCTCATTTTGCTCAGGATATTAAACGTAACGATATCTTGTGGTCACACTGAGATCTATTTCCATAAAAATATGTAAAATGCTTAGTATAATTATGTGCACTGTGCTTTGGTGATTGGGTGTGAATTTGAATATGCATATAAACAGATTAACCCAAATATGACCCGAAAAAGAGACTTAGTATTTATGAGGCATTGTGCACACTGGTGCAACAACACCAGCTTAAAGAAGAAACTCACTGCCAAGACTTGTAAATAAAGTCATTTTTTTCAGACTTTTTCTCTACGTTTATTACTGTCCAAGTGTAAATGTTTACTCGATGAAAGTCACATTCTAATCTTCTGAAAAATAGAACAAAGCACTTTCCTTGAAATTGCCAAATTGAAGAAGAAATGAAAATGAATGACTGTGCAAAGAATCTGAAAACTACTTAATAGAATTCTGACAGTAAATTCTAGAAGACAAAACAATGAGAGACATTGATAAATTATGAGAAAATGTGTGAAATGGATTGAGCCACAGGCTGCTCGTGGCGCAGTGGTTAATACAGCAAGAAGGTTCGAATCCTGGATGGGGACGAGGTTTGGAACTCTGGCCTTTATGTGTGTAGTTTGCATGTTCTCCTTGTGTCTGTGTGGGTTTCCTCTTACCTACCAAAAAAATGTATCTTAGGTTAATTGGCTGCTACAAATGTGTCCCTAGTAATAAGTGGGTGTGTGGATGGTTGTGTGTACAGTATGTGGCTCTGCAATAGACTAGCAACCTGTTAAAGGGGGAAACCTACCTCTGACCTTAAATCAGCCAAGTTAGGCTCAGGCACCACTCTGCAGAGTATTAAATTAAATGGATTGAGCTACAACAAACTAAAAAAGCGTAGTAAATAAACAAACTTTGGTCTTGGTAATAATTTTTTTATTAAAAAAAAAAAAAAGTTTTTCTTTTTACTGTCTTTTATGACCAGGTAGCATTTAAATAAAAATCATAAAAAGCTATTTCTGATATACAAAAGGAAATAATAGTATGAATATCACAACAAAGTTAGCATTTGTCATAAAAAACAAAACAAGTCAGAAGAGTTTTTCTGTTCCACAGCCGCTTGTGTTAAATTATGATGATAAAAAAAAATCCTTTTTTTAATTTTTCAATTGACTTTGTACCCTCTTCAATTACTATAAAAAGTAGTCTAATGTTAGATGTAATAAGTGTGGATGTTTTACTTTAAACCAGCTTTAAGCCTTTGGCAGAAGCTTCTAAGGGGTCCTTTTCAAAATGAGGGTCGGTTCAATTTCACACGACCTGTTATCTCCACTCTTACAGCACATAGAGGCAACAAAGGCCTTTGAAAGGCTTCATGGGATGAAACCTCTATTAAGTCTGTCAGACCTCTATTTGGTCTCAATTGATTTTTAGACATGAAAGTTTGAGCTGTGCCTTCCACTTCAAAGAATGTATTTGCTTTCTTCACCAACTCCAAAAAACAACAATAATATTAATAACTTTCTTTCTATAACACTTTTTGAAACTCTGTTACAAAGTGCTTTACTTAATAAAAATAGGAACTCCAATAAAAACGAATATCTATCTCTGAATGAAAGCCCAGCCAACCTGCAGAGGAAGCTCACTTTGGCTACTTGTATCCGTGATCTCGTTCTTTCTTGTGGGGGTCTTTCTCACGGGTGGATCTACGTAAACCACTCACAGCTGGGTGGCTTGCATAAATCAACTGATAAATCAAGAGTTTTGCTTTTTGGCTCAGCTCTTTCTCCACCAAAATGGACCAATGCAGCGTCCTAATTTTGGCAGACGCTTATCGATTTGTTTGTCAATCTCTAACTCCACTCTTTTCTCAGTTGTGAACAAGATCCCAAGATACTTTAAATTCAATTCAATTTTATTTGTATAGCCCAAAATCACAAAATTTTTGTCTCAACGGGCTTCACATTAAAGATTAAAAAAAAACAAAAACAAGAAAAAAGCGAACTAACAAATACTAGCTAGACAATATTATCACATTTATGCCCTTAGACTTTCCTTCACGGTTAGGAAAAACTCCTAAAAACCCATCAGTGGGGAAAAATAAGAAACCTCATGGGGGTCCACGCGAAAGAGAGATCCTTCCACAGGACGAGCATCCAATGTGTCTAAGACTATTGTTTAAATATTAGCCTATTATACTCTATAGCTAAATATCTAAAGAAGTCAATAGATGTTTTTTCATCCTAATGGAAACACGGGAACTCCTCAGCCCGGCGTTGCCTTGGACGGGGATGAGTAGATGAATTTCATTCTGATGGAGCGGGGATGATAGATGAAGCGCGGAGGTCTCATCGGTCTGGCCAAACCCAGGACAGGAACGCAGAGGATCCATCAGGAATCTGAAACAGAGCTCTTTCCCAAAGAGGAGGAAATGAGAGGAAATACTTAAACTCCTCCACTTGGGGTGAACAATTATTGTCATTGTCAATGATTGAAAAGATCTTCATAAAATCGTCAGATCTTTTAAAAAATAGACCAATATTTTCACCATCTTCAGATATGTATATGCTAAACAACTCCAGAAATAACATTAGTACACAGCGCACTCATTACATATTTGTTTGCACATTTATTTCTGTTTATAACCTCATAGGTAGCTATCCTATCATAAGTGATACGATTTTAATAATGACATTTCTTTATAAAATAAATACATATTGAAAATCCAGCAAAAATTATTAATAAATGAAAATATCAACAAATAAAACTTCAATAAAAATCTTTATCAGCTTCCTCAGATCTGTTTTGTATCTTTATTTAAACGGATGGATATGTGAGTATTTTATTAACTGGAACTCAAGTGTGACCTCACACACACTTTAGACTGTTACCTCTCAACACCCTTGGGTGATCCGCTCTGTCTGATGACAGGTGAATCCAGAGCGCACGCGCACGCGCACCGCTGGAGTGCCCCGCCCTCCCTGCAGCTGGAGGAGCGGAGACAAGCATAGCGAAGCTCACTTAACATTTACCATGCAGTGGACACCTCCACAGATCCGAGCACCTCACGCAATGTCCAAACTTTATCCGCAGTAGCAGAAAAAAATCAGGGAAGAAACCAGCAGGAGAAAAAATAGAGGATGAAAATTCCTGCGGAGGTGAATCTGCAGCAAACAGTGCAGCCAATGTCCGCGATCTGAGCACCGGAGGAGCAGAAAAAAAACGAGAAGAGTTTATTTTCTTCATCTGAAACCTGCTGCTGATGTAGAGGTGAGTGTGCAAAACACGTTTATTGGATGTAGGGGTAATTTGCAACGAGTTGGAGACAGATGAGAGCACGTGGAACTGATCTGTTGTCATGTTCCCCACACACGGATTTAAACCAAGTCTGAACTTTTGGACACCAGTGTCACACTGGAAGTTAGATGTTATCTATAATCTAATAGTCCGAATTTAAAAAGCTGATTTTTTTTTTTAGAGATGTAGATAATCTAGAAAAGACCTTATTGTTGCTGAACTTGTGCTTCTGAACTATAATCATGTTTTTAGGTAGGATTTAAAAAAAAATGCAGATTTCAAACTAAGTAACTTATGACACAAAGAAAGTTTGTTCTCTTGTCAGAGCTATAACTGTTTTTCTCAAACAGCCTGAAGTCCACAACACTTGGATAGTGTGTCTCTTATTGTAACCTTCATCAGTCTTCCTGTACATCAACCTGAAGTCCTGATTCTGCAGGAATCATCCCTCCATCAGATCCGATTCTATTACTTTTTTTTTGGTAATTTTTTCTCATGTGTTTCTTACAAGGAAGTTTCTTCCTGTTCACTTCTTTAACAAATGAGTGCTTCTGTTTGTGTTTCTATGAAGCTAGATCAATTCAAGGTTTTTGTGGTTTTGTCCAGTTTTCAGAGGGTTTTTAGAATATGTTTTTAAACTGTAGATACACTTATCTTTTTTCCTTTGACTTCTTCAATTTATGCCTGTGTCAAAGACTTGGCTTTTTCAGTGTGTAACCTGCCTGCTGGAGCATGCCTGCTTTAGAAGAAGCAGTTTAGAAAATGGATGCGTTATGTGTCATGCTGTGATTTGAGATTGTGTCTGTTTGTTTGTCGGTGGTACAAAAATACAATTTTATTCTTCTAAGAATGTCTTATTTTTCAAAAATGCAACTTAAAAAAAATCAGTTATTTGTTTGTTGTCTTATTGCTGCAAACAGTTATAAAAAATGACTTTTAAAATAGTTTCTGAGTAAAATTGTTAGTGACCAGGCACATTTATCCCTTCTCTTAGTGGCTTTCGGCTTTGAACTTGAATTATTTGCAACTCAATGTGACTTCACAAACAAATGGACACAGTCCTTGAAAGTCCTGTGGCTGGAATTTGAAACAAATAAAAATCATAGTTGACCAAACAGAAATTTTACAGACCTTCAGAAAGCCTGGCAAACTTTTGCTTTGGAATTTTTTTCTTTCCAGACGTAAAATCAACAAGCAAAATAAATCATTAGGGACACACAGCAGTTTAATTCCTTTTTACAGATCAGCGAAGAGCTAGATCAATGTTAATTTTGAATTCTTTTTAAGATTAAATCCAACATGTAAAATTAACTGCACACACATCAAAACATTCTTACTTATTTCTCCCCAAACTATAATTAAACACAACTTGAAATCAATATGAAATAAACAGCTGAAAAGAATCCGCATTACACAGACTACAGTCAAATTTTAAGGGTGAAGCATGTCCAAAGGCAGACATTATTAAAAAAAAAAAAAAAAAATGGCCACAAAATTGCATCATCTGCCGGAGCTGCTCATGTCCTACGGTGCGAATGACAGCTCTATGGCTCATCTGAAAGGCCTCTAGCAAAACAGCAGCTCATTACAAGTACAGCAGCTCTGGCAGCCTCTGGCAGGAAGCTGCTGGCTCATTAGGGGTCACTGAGGGCCGAGTCTCACACCATGAGCCCAGCTTGTTACCAGAGCGCTCTGTGAAACCACCACTTTCTAAAAAAATGAATTCATTTTCACTGACAGATGAAAAGTCAAACATGGGTCTGTGTAAAACCAAAATTGCGCGCATGGTTGTGTTGATGCTAATTTTTTTTGCCACGTTTTTTAGCAACATGGTCTTCAATTAGTGAGGGCAGTGTTATGTGTCTGATTTTAGCAACAGAAGGAGGGTGCTTTGTTAGCATGGATTTTCACCAGTTTCCTTTTTTCCAGAAATACAGCGTGTAATGTTACATTTTCTACTCACCTGTATCTAAGAAAAGCAAAGTGTTTCTGGATACTATTCTTTAAAGCTAAAACTTTATTCAAAGGTATGAAAAGGAACAAAAGCTTGGTCATTGAAGATCTACTGTATCTGTGATTTTACAAAGTCGTAGTTTCTGATAAGAACTCTCCCCTTTTTTGCTAAAAGTTGCATCAAAATGCAAATGTTGCATATTTTACCTTTCTAATCTTTCCGTTCGTTCCATTCAGTGGTCTTCCACTTATCCGGGGCTGAGTCGCGGGGGCAACAGCCTCAGATGGAAAGCCCAGGCTTCTCTCTCCCTGGCTGCATCTTCCGGCTCACCCGGAAGGAACCCGAGTTGTTCCCCGGCCAGCTGTAAGACATAGTCTCTCCAGCAGGTCCGGGGTCTGCCTCTTGGTCTCCTCCCGGTGGGACGTCCCCGAAACACCTCACCAGCGAGGCGCTCGGGCGGCATCCTGACCATATGCCCGAACCACCCCATCTGGTTCATCTCGACCTGGAGGAGGAGCGACTCGACACCGGGCTCCTCCCGGATGGCAGAGCTCCCCCCCGATCTCTGAGTGAGAGCCCAGCCACCCTGCGGAGGAAGATCATTTTGGCCACTTGTATCTGCGATCTCATTTTTTTGGTCACCACCCACAGCTGGTGACCATAGGTGAGAGTAGGATCATAGATCGACTTGTAAATTGAGAGCTTTGCTTTTCGGCTCAGCCGGCGACCAAAATTGTTCTTTTAAAGTAAATTTGATTAGGATTTAAATAATTTTCGTCCAATTTTTACAAGCTGATAAAAGAGATAATCATGTTATCCAAAACTGTGACAATTTTTATTCACACTAGTAATTTTATTCGGTAGGTAATGGTAAACCAACACTTAAACTGTGCCATTGGCTTTAAGCATTGGCCATACAGGTGGTAATAAGTGTGAACCACACACTTTTGTCAGCTTTGTTGAGCCTAGTCTCACATCTAATGTGTCCGATGCTCCTGCTGTCCCAGGTTACTGACCCTTCAGGTAGAAAATTGTATCGTTACTCAGCAGTAAAAAAGAAGTCAAAGTAGATGTCATTTCCAAAACATCATTTTTTAGTCTTTAAGTGACTCAATTGTTTACATGTTTGTTCCTCACTAAACCAATATAAACAAAGAAAAACAGTGGAAATGATGGCTATCTTCATCTTCTTCAGATTCTTGTCAGAGTTTTGAATCCAGTATATTTGCATTACTTGAGTCAACTTTTGTTCGCCCAACCGTCTTTGTCGCATCTGCAGCCTCCGCAGCTGATTGGTTTAATCATATAAAAACACTGGTAGGAGTGCAATGTTTTTTTGTGACCCACGTCACTTAGATTTGACTGCAGTGTTTAACTTGTTGTATAATTCCAAAGTAATTTTAAACAAAACAGGACAAGCCTCCCACACATTACAGTTTTGTGTTTGTACTTTCGAGTTGCAAATAATTATCCCTGAAATGTAAGTTCCTGTATAATTTAATGACATTATTGAATAAATTAACCTTTAGAGTACAGAAAATTCATAATGTACTTTTCAAAAGAGTTAGTTAAGGCCAGTGCACAAAAGGGGAAAAAGCGACCTTTGTATCCAAGGTTTGGACATAAAGGTTACGTTTAACGGTGCTGTAGATTTTGTGAATGTGAGGTTGTGAAACAATTTGGTAGATCTAACGAAGGGTCATCATTTTTCTTTTTACTTTTCCCATCTTTAAAAAAATGAGAAAAGACTGCGTAGGTGAAGAACGTTAATTATACCTTACATTGTCATAATTTGCAAGTGAATTTAAATGAAGCCATTTGTCTGCAAAGCAGAGGGTGACTACGCCAAGTCGGGTTGCAAAAATTACTCAACTTGTCACAATTATGTTGAGTATAAAAATTGATGATGACTGATTTAATAATCGACACATCTTTTGTTTTTTTTTCCTTTTTCCAGATCTTTTACCTTTAAACCGCTAAAACTCATTTCTAGTTCCACATTAGTCTTTGTCTATAATACATACACAAATTAGGGGTAGCAGAATCAACAGAACTTAAAAATGTGGAATAGTTTTAGGAAAACAAGAGAAAACAATACTATACAGGGGTGTATCTGTCCAAGCAGTGCTTGCTCTCTACCGCAACACAACCACAACACCAAAAAAAAGGATGCTATAGCTGATTGTGACAACATTATAGGTGGCCCGGTATGTAATTAGTTACATTACAAATATCCTCTCTCCAAAAGAAACTGAGATGCTAAATCCGTTAGAATGCTGCAAAAATAATTGGACACAAATTAAGTATTTAGTTCTAAAGCTCCAAATATATTTGACGGTAAAAAATTACACACAAAATATTTTAGAACGTTTGGAAAAAATAATTAAAACAAATGTTCAAATATTAGTCACTTTGACTTTTATGATTATGATTTCACTGCAAAAACAGTTTCTTGTTTTAAGTAAAAACATTATTTTACGTTTTTTTTTTGGTCATGTTGAATATTAAAAAATGTCCATAAAGCGTATCTTTTTTTAATATAACGTATGCGTTTTAGAGCAATATTTTATGCTTTTGGTTTTCCAGGGATTGCAGCTCTGGACCTTCGTATAGCGTTGCACCACTGGCAAACTTTTAAACAGTCCTAAAGAACAACAGGAAAAGTAAAATAAAATAAAAAAAAAATCCACTTATTTGTCCAATTACTACTAGAAAAAACCTTCTAAACTGCATTATTCTCAACACTACATGCTGGTGTGATAACATCCAGTTAATGCATAGTAAAGAGATTTGCTGACCAATGACAAAAAATAGGTGATTAGTCGACTATTAAAGTAATTGTTTGTGGCAGCCTTCATGTTCAGTCAGAAGTATACTTTTTTAAAAATTCTATCAAAGTCCTAACACATATGTATTGACAACTTACGTCGTCAAAATGAAAATGAAAAGGTTAAATAAATGTAAATGTTGTCCAATCAGATGTTTAGTCTGACTTACTGTCACCTTAAGAGGAAAAACTTGGTATTAATACATTGGTTAAGCTTTCAAAAATGGCTAATATAAATCACCCAATTACTTACAATATTTTATGTGGAAGGTACGGTAAACTTTTCGCAGAGCAACATCGATGACTGTGTCCACTGCAGTATTATCAGCGGACACTCTCTTGAATTACCTCTGAAAGGTTAAACAAATGCCATAAATAATTCCTGGTCTCTGTCCTGACTGCCTCATCTCTATCTACGTGTTATCATGTTTATTTTCCGATGTGGTGCTGACCAGGAATTTCTTGGCAGCTGGTATCTACCAGGCAAATGCACAGATTCATTGTCGACTTGCTAGTCAACTTCGGAGAATGAAAGCTGCATCGGCGACTGCAGAATGTGAGCTCTTGTCTAAGTTCAGATGCTGTAAAGCAAAATCTTAATGTCAGCTGGCGACAGAGCTCCCAACTCACTTCCTGCCTAGCCAAACGAGTCAAAGAATGGCTATACAGCATTGGCAGCACCAATGCCAAGATTAGCACAGGAAGGAGATGAAATACTCCAGGCATGAATCCAAACTGTATATTCACACACTCTGAGATGCATTGATGTTGCTGTCAAGTGCTTAACTGCTTCAGTAAGCACTGAGAAGCAAAGCTTGAATATTATGTTTATTAAGAAAGAGAGACGAAAATGGGTCCAAGGCTACGGGTAGACACTCCAGCCCCATCTGCTCAACATAAGTAAGTAAGTACTCTATGTACATCAGGAGGACAGTTGTTGTAGTCAGCCACCAAGTCTGATTTAATTGAGTTCATCTTGGGTACAGACAGCTGTTGGTGGAGTTTGGAAAACTTTTCTCTCAGTCTAGATAAAAAGAATTCAAAGTATCCTGACAATACATCAGGAACTCGCTTCAACTTAGAGGGAAAATAATTTGGTTTCAATTTGCAATTTATTTTACAAGGATATTTCCTCCCATTTCTATCTATCTACTTTTCAAATTTTCACTTGTAATGCGAGGTGCATTAACAATAACATCTACAGATGTCTTCATATTGTCCAGATGGGCAGCAGGGATGTTAAAAGCTTCAAGTAGGGATATATCTCTTTGCAGTAATGTGTATTTTGGGCTTAAAAACTTCCTGCAGTCGTGGTTACCGGTAAGAATGTTACTTTAAATCAGTTGCTAAAGAATTACCTGTTGTGCATACACATTAGAATTATCCAAAAAAGTTAGAGAAGGCACTCAAGTAGTCAAAGTAATGACAAGCAAATTACAGTGATGTAATATTTTGAAAAATATATTTGAGCCTTGAATATGTTCCTTTTCTAACAGTTGATGCCAAGCATATTATGAAAAATGGTGTATTTTGAGGAACTACAAAAGTCTTTTTTTTTCTTTTACAATTTTTTTTTTTCAAAAGCCTTACCACTGGTGTTGGATCTTCTTGAGAAATGTGTTTTTGATCAATAATTTTATAAATATTTCTTCTGTAAGTAAATTGTATTTCGCTCATTCTAATAATATTAAAGAAAATGATAAAGTTGCGTGCACCCACTTTTTGTTCAATAATTCATGTATCACACATAAAAATGAACAGTTAATGTTGATAATATTGTTAACGTATCAAAGTGGGAATAATGTATTAAACTGGGTTCCTTTTTTGACACCACTTTAAGGTCGGACCAGTTAAAACCAGTCAAGACCAGTTTCACCGACAAATCAGTGTTTGCCAGGAACAAAGTTGCCATGGTGACCGCATCCGTAAGGCAAGGTTGAGAACAACTGTCCTCAGTTCACTTTGGTTCCATCCGCAAGTGTAATCTTTTCTCCACGTCTTGGATTTGTGTACGGTAGCTCCTGAGTTGCCTTAAAGTTACACAATAGTCCAAGTACGGCACTTGTTATAATTCGCTAAATTCTGCATAGAAGCAATCTTATGCACGGATTTAGGTGCACATGCGCGCTTGATAAATGAGGTCCTTGAGTATTATTTTCTGTATGTGTTCTCAACTTTTGGTGCCAGTGGCAGTTAAGAAATATACGAAAGGTAGAGTACACCCTGCACAGGTTACAACCCTGCTGTGGGGCACAAAGAAAAAACTGGAAAAACTCAAGTAAGGTTGTGATGACCTAAGTGAGAATTAAGCAGGCTAACTGACTAAAAATTTAGCCTGACTAAATTCATCATGAACCACAGCTCTCAAAACCAAGCTTGTAATGGTTTTATTTGAGCAAACCATTTCCGAATTCCATTGTCTACATGAGAATAGGAAAAAGCGTTATGCCTGATATTACACGGAAACTTGAAGTCTACTAAAGTCTTTACATTTCTTTTCATTATGCTTCATATTGGAGAATGATGTGAAATCCATTCCTACATATTCATTTGTTAACAGAGACTGAAGTCCAAACAGATCCTTTCCTAAGCTTATTTGAATCCCATATTTATTGTGTGCTTCCCAAACCATCCAACAGGCTGTTTATTTTTTATTTTGTATGACAATTTAGAACCATACATTACTGTATTAAAAGTAATGCTATCATCAAAGGCTGACAATAGACATCGGAGGGATTTCTTCACTCCATAAAGACCATAAATTAAATAGAAATTTATATTTCAGGAAAAAAATCCCTCTAATAGTTTATATTTCAGACATATCTAAAG
Source organism: Neostethus bicornis (assembly GCA_902685375.1). Taxonomy (NCBI): domain Eukaryota; kingdom Metazoa; phylum Chordata; class Actinopteri; order Atheriniformes; family Phallostethidae; genus Neostethus; species Neostethus bicornis. The sequence continues at coordinate 22,935,251 of LR738544.1, read as the reverse complement.
AACTGCCTGGGGGTTCATCCTGGTAGGTCCCTTGTGTTTTATGTAACAGTGGACTGAATCCTGATGGAGGGATGAAAAAAAAGAAGCTGGAGGCATCTCCATAAATTCTGGGAATCTTCACAACATTTGTGAGGCAGAAAAATATCGACATTTAAATTAATGCAAGGATGGGTTCAAAACAACAGACCTACAGAGCAAACATTCATGTTTATCCCTCAATCTCTTCATATTTAACATCCAATGGTATTTTACGGTTTTGGATATTGAAATCGAGCTGCTAATGTGTACTTCATAAGAGTATCCATCTATCCTTCTCTTGCATTTTACCAAACTTCTTATGGAGAGGTCAACACCACATTCTCACACTGCATAGCCCATAAGATTTTAAAAACAACCCCAAATGAGACTTGCATTTTCACAGTGTCGTAAAAAATAGAATAGTTACTTTCCGGCTGTCTAAAAACAGACTATGAAGCACCTCTATACGTTTCTCAAAATAATGCCAGTGTTTTTCAAACTTTCTCATGCCAAGGTACATTTTTCCATTGAAAAAACTCTCGAGGCACACCACCAATTAAAAATTTTGAAAATATATAGCCGCCTCAATAGGCCCCTATATTAATAAAATAGTGATGATTAACAAAGTGTCCTGCTTTAAAACACAACCCAAATATTCTCATAATGAGTCAAAAATATGTAGAAAATACAAACCACTAGCTGCGTTAGTTTTTGGGAGGAATGGACAGCAGCGTGCTACAAGAAATGCATGGAAGATATGCTATGGACATTCCGTTCCGTCGTCTTCGGCTTGTTCCGGGGTCAGATCGCGGGGGCAACAGCCTCAAACGGGTAGCCCAGGCCTCTCTCTCCCGGGCTGCATCCTCCAGCTCACCCGGAAGGATCCCAAGTCGTTCCCCGGCCAGCCGTGAGACATAGTCTCTCCAGCGGGTCCGGGGTCTGCCCCATGGTCTCCTCCCGTTGGGACGTACCCGAAACACCTCACCAGCGAGGCGCTCTGGGGGCATCCTGACCAGATGCCCGAACCACCCCATCTGGCTCCTCTCGACCTGGAGGAGGAGCGGCTAAACACCGAGCTCCTCCCGGATGGCAGAGCTATGGACATGGCTATGTTTTTTTTTTTTTGTTTTTTTTTTACACAAATACCATGGGATCAACCGATCTTTGGGAAGTACCGGTGGATCACTGTATGAGGTAAAACAGGATCATTTCTCACAAAACACCTGACGATTGCTCTCATCTAAACTAGCGTGTTGTAGAACAGTAGTTGAAAAACGCTGAATAAAACATTCAGATTAACGAGTACAACTATATTTCCCCTGGTTAAATCATTCTTTGTCATCTAGTTTGCAGAGCCTGTTAAAAACATAAAACTGCAGAAAAGAAATCAGAAAAAAACATGACTGTATTTAGTTAAATCCAAGCGTAAACACGCGAACATTTATATAAAGTAGCGTCATTTATTTATAAAAGAATGCTTTTTTTTATTTGAATGGGAACCAAAAAGCTCAAGTGGAAAGGATACAGAGTACAGAATACTTCGTCATTAAACCACAAGGGAACAACAAAATTACAAATAGCACATTTTCTTATCAGTTTTCTTTTTTTTGTTGTGCTGGATAAAAAATGGAACAGACTTCCAGGGGATTATACTTTTATCAAGTTTAGACTATTTCAAATGTCTTTGTAGTGACGCAAAGAAGATGACAATTTTCTTTCCGAAACCGTCTGATGAGGTCTGAGTTGCTCATTCTCACGCAAACAGACTGCCAGCAGTTAACATCTCTGCAGCCCACGGGTCAGCAAGTAACGCCAAAAGCTTTCTTGTATGTATCTTGGAAATGTCAGGGGCTTTGACGGAGCAGCTTTTCATACAGAAAAAAGGGTGAACTGCTGTAGTACTTTACCAGAGCTAAAATGGGTCAAATGCAAACACTCACCAACACCTCTGTCCATATCGGGAATAAAAGTGCCTGCGTAGCAGCCGTAAGTCTTCATGTGTTTTGAAGTGAAATGATCTTACATTTAATGAAGTGCACTTGCACTGCTTCTTTTTTCTCTCTCTCTGTGGACATCTTCTCTTTCTGTTTCCGTCTTTAATGCTCATTTAGAATAATGTGAATTCCACCATTTGTGGGCAAGAAAAGCCGCCGTTAAACTTAGCAAAGGCCTTTTGATTTACAAAGAAATTTGTTTCTTTAACCTTAAATTTGACCCGGGTTTAAAAAATACACATTTAAATAAGAAAAAGTTAGCTGTGAAACAGGACCGTAGCATTATTAAGCTTTCTTGCTCTTTAAAGTTGACTAAGTTCTCCTTGTTTTCTCACTACCTGAGAAATTTTAAGTGCAGCAATAAGTGGAAGGTTTTAACTGGAAGTACGACATTACTTGACGAAATAATATTACAGAGAAATTAATAAAAAAATGAAGTGTAATACGAATAAAGCAAAACAACAAAAATATTTTTTCACACAATTTTCTAATACAAATTTTCTTTATAAACAGTAACTGTGAGTTACGAGTTAAGTTGAATTCACAAAATGTTTCAAAAATACGTTTCTAACATATATTATAAAAAAAGACTTATCAACTATTGCTTTTGGTTTTTTTTGTTAAATGAAATAAACATATGTAATAAAAAAGAAAAAAGCAACCAGTTGTAAATGATCAACATTGCCTTTTGTTCCAATTTAGTGAGTCAGTCACCTTCTTAACCGTCTATCCCTTGCTGGGTTGCCGGGGCCCATTACGGCTGATTCGAGGCAAGGGGCCGGGTACACCTTGAACTGGTCGCCAGTCTGTCGCAGGGTTTGTTCCAATTCTTTACTGAAAATGAGCTGAATCCTTAACGGCTAAGGCGCTGCCCGGGGCCGCCTTTTGCTGCAGTGCTCCCTGTTACTTAAGCATTTTGAGCGCACTTTGGTTGTCATTTTGAACTTTGTTTGTGTCGGACAGCTGATTTTTCAAAAATCGCCCGGCTAGCTCCCAACGGCTTACTGGTCATGGAGTAATTCTGCCGTTGACATGCATGTTGACGTGCACGACCAGCTCCGTGTGTGGCTGGAGGAGTGGATTCGGTCTTGGGGGAGCTGAGGAGAAGGAGTCGATCTGGAGGATGTGCGGAGAAGGACGGTGTTTTTGCGGTTTCCATGGAAACGTCCGGTTGCTCTTTTGAGCAACTGCAAGCGCACTCTCGGACCCGGTGAAATACAGAGAGGCCAGTTTGGTGCTCTTCACTGCAACATATGCCGGACTCCAGCTTTTGGGTAGCCGGGGCAGATACAGTGCTGCCGGACTGGGACGCCGGTGGGCGAGGCGGCATCGAGTTGTTAAACACCTGGTGTTTGCACTGAAACACTCAAATTTCCCTTCGGGGATTAATAAAGTATATTCAATTCAATTCAAAATAGAGTTACGTACTGCGTTTAATTGTGTTTTGTAGGTCAGTAGAATTTATGAAGAAAGTAGACTTGCCACCTGTTGAATGAGCTAATTCAAAGTCAACAAAAACGATCGAGTAATACAACTAAAATATACAACCTTGAAATTGAGTCATAAATAAATCTATTTATCTTTGGAAATAGTAGTAAAAGTTCATAGAATTTTCAAAACAAGTAACAACGCACCTAAAATAAAAAACAAAAAAACACAAGCTGTCCTTGCAAGGGTTTCTGACATGGTTAAAAGCAGCTTGCATAACCATGCCATATTACCCTTCTTGTTTCTGTTTTTCTTCTTCACACCAGCTGTTGAAGAAGGCTTGAAGCACCTTTGATCAGTGCGAGTAGGTGCCATGAAGCTGATGCTACAGACGTAGACGACAGAAGCTTCCGACTCAATGGATTTACTTATTTATTTTTCATAAAGGAGTTTTATTTCCTGGAGGCTCTGTTTGAAAGATAAATAGGAGTCAAGTTTTGCTTCAGCCTTATCTCTAAAAGGCTTTGCCACATCAGACGACCCAATTAGGACTGTCAACAAAGGTTTAATTTATTTTGCAGTAGTTCATCCCATTCATAATTGGATGGATTTATCGCTTGAATAGCACAAAGCCACCAGTGTTTGCTAGTGTTGACTCAGCCATCATATAATCTAATAAACTTCATGAAACAGAAAAACTTTTACGAATAACCACCTCCTGTTGATTCTCAGATGGAAACCTAGGGATTTCTACTAAAACCTCAAACTGAGGCTCTTCGGGCTGAATTTTATGGTTAGGTTTTATTTTCAACCGATAAAAATCTTTAAAGCTCAAATGACTAAAATATAAATTCTTAACGCTCAGCATTTGTAGAGTGCTTTAGGAAGAAAGTTGGCAAAGTATATTTGATGCACCTGCTACTGATGCATTTATGGTCATCTTTAATTTATGATGGGGACTTCAGGCTATGCAGGTGTTACGATGTTAGTCACACCTCCTGATAAGTGCTGGAAGAAATATTTTCTTTGAATGTCACAAGTTTTGCTAAAAAGTTTAGAGTAAACTCAACTTTTATGATCATGGAATTACATAAATGTTTGTGTTTTTTTGTATTTCATTGTAGCTTCATTCTGGATACCACAACCCAGGTATATGTAACACAATCTGATTGGAATAGCAGGGCAATGAAAGATTTTATGCTTTCTAAGAGTCCATGTTGCCCCTAAAGTGTTTAGTTTAACCTTTCAATGACAATATGGAAGAGATGTTGGCTCAGTAGTAGTATGTCCGAGCTTGGACCGGGAGTAGCCGGTTGGATTCCGATTGAGCCCTCTCAGTGTACCTGGAACAGAAACTTAAAACTCTAGTTGTTACCACGGTTAATGCCGCCATGGCTGCCTGCTGCAGTGCAATGCAGCAAAGTAGTTGAAAGTTGAAAATTGTGTTTTTATAACACCGAAGGGCTATTCAAATCACTGGTGCAAACAAGTTACTATAATATGTTCTTTTCAAAAGTTCAGTAAGTGAATGTTTGAAATTGTACATTTCTAAGTTACAGCCTTCAGAGCTGCTATATATAATAAACTTTTTGGAGTTTGATATATGTCTGTACTGTTTCCAAAAGGTTTATTTACACCTTCTGTTTTATGTCAAACTTGCTGTTACATTTCCTGTTGTCAAGAAAAGCCAATAAATGTCACAGTTGACTTAATGTATTATTGTTTTACCCACTGGCATCCATAAAAACAAGAGTGACTCGGTTGAAAAAATAAAGGAAAAAAATAGTGATTCTGCTTCTGTTGAAGTAACTTGTTCCTTCATCCCTCACATTGAGCTCATGAATTATTGAAGTCTGTCTCACTGCCTTGACCCCAAACTGTAATTAGTTTTCCCCAACACCTCACATACTGCAAGAAGGGGAAAGGTTGAGATGATGGAAATTGCTCTTTTTGGAAAAGAGCTGGATAATCAGAACCGATGAAGAAGTCCAACGTGTGTAGCCTGTTAGTGGTATCTATGAGAATAGAGCTCAACTTCAGGGGCTGGGCGGGAGGAGTCATAGGAACATAGGGGTAGAGGCACTTTTGATGAACAACTGATGAACAATTAAGAGTTTAAATTGCAAATAGCTAATGAAAAAAAGACGCACATTAAGCTATGAGGTGATTAATGGAAAAAAAAAACACTCATGTTTGTTTAAAAAAGTGTGTTTTACTGAAGTTTTAAAAGAGCCAATTGAATATTTCAACTGGTGTTGGTGGAGTCCTCTTAATAGTCTGTCCAACTGTATGCTTACATCTTCTGTCCCTATCTTGCTACTCTGTGAGGAGATACTTTTCTGCTTGGTTTTGTGTTTAAACCCTACGTGTCTTTGTGAAGGACTTTGAGGATATCTTCTCTTTCTCTTCTATGTGCTCCATCTTCTCCTCTTTTCTTTCATGTTTCTTTTTATTTCCTCCATTCTGCTGCTAACAACGAGGAGATGTCACCATATTTTGTCCGTAGAGAATAACTCATTTCAGACATATGGTGCCGTCCACGGTGCGGCAGTTAACCAGCTGTGATGCGATGCAGTTCGCCCTCTCAGCTTGTTTGATTTCCCAACTTCTTACAATCTCACCAGTTGTGTGGTCTGCTCATGACACTAATTAGCGTGCTTTGTAATTAGTCCGGTATTTAGCCATTTAAATATGGCCGTAGGCATAAACACAGAAGTATGTCATTGTCTCATGTTTTTATTGTCTCATTTCAGCAAAACGTCTTCACGTCCATCCAGCTTAGATTTTTTTTACATCCACAAAGTTCAAACAAAGAGAAGTTTAGACCAAAGCGTTTTCTGTGCTCAGAGCAGAGGTTACCAAACAGGTAAGCCTCGTCTGTCCCATTCGAGCGCTTCAGTGATAGCGATGAATCGTCTTCTCAGCTCGCTTGGCTCTATTTCACTCCATTGTCCGCTGCGGTGATTAACTGCCAGTGCTTGTGGCTTGGGTGATTTCTGCTTTGTGCTGTGAGAGCTCGGCTGCAGCCGGCAAACGCAACTCCAAGGAAGAGGGCGGCTGCTACGATTGGGAGGGTCAGCTGATCAGCTTCGAGGGGCAGGAGATTTATGACCCCCCAGAACAAAGCTGTGTCTGCTGAGGGACTATACACCATAAATCAGTGAGAAGTGGGTCAGATTGGGTCAGTGCTCATCTGTTCTCTGCAGATCTGCTCTCTCTTTTCCTAAAGGTGCTCCTCTTTTTTCTGCTTGCACCTGACCGTGTTGACACTTTAAGTGACTTCTTCCAGCCTTTGCTGTCAGACTAGCAGAATTGTGATGTCTAGTTTCAATTGATTTCTTCTCTTTGGCTGGTTTTAAGCTGTCAATCACATTCACCAAAAAAAACTCTTGTCTTCTGTTCAAAAAACCCTTTAGATTCTCACAGTGAATCACCCCTAATTCCTAATGAGATAATCCTTATTATTTTCAAGAATGTTCACACTGTTGGCCTTTTGGTCGGTGCTCATTTTAAATATCATAATTACATAGTGTTTGTTTTTTTTAAAAGTCTGATGAAAAAGAAAAAGCATATTCTTATTCTGGCAGCAGATTGTAACTGATTATGCCAAAGGAATTACACTCTTCTCTGTGCGACTCCAGTCTGTTTGATTCTGCTAGCTGGTTTGACTAGTTTTGTGATACGTCTACCCGAAGGCAGCTGAAGCCAATGTGAAAAATTGATTTTCAGCTAAAGGATTAGCATTGGTGCTGCAGCTATGGGCTTGCGTTCTTCCACAATGCGCCATCTGAACATCAAAGATCTCAAAGGAAGTTATTTATTAGTATTAGCTGATTATTCTACAAAAACATGCGCAGGCATGGAGTCGACTGTAGTTTTTAAAGTCAAAGCAATGGGTGCAGCATGGAAACAGCAATGAATAACTTGAAGCCATGTTGTCGAAGTTCAGACAGCTTGAGTAAGGAGATAAATAATCTTTGCCAGGAAAGGCGGATCTTAATTTATTTGTGTCTGTATTGTTGCACAAAGGGGCATTGCAGACTGCTGCTGGAAATCAAACAAATGCAAATGCAAGCTGTGGAATGGAAATGACTGCGAAACATCAGAAGTCTCTCAGCGTGACTGCCATAACAGCAGGGATTTGTACTCGTGTTTACAACAACACTGATAATATTTTCTCCGCTTTTAGTTTGAGCAGGAATTAAGCAGCGGTGTGATGCATGTGGTTTTAGTGTTTTTCCCTTTTATTCTACCAATACCTGACAGGTTTACACTGCATTAGCTGTGTTGGGGAATTGTCTGATGCATTTACAGTCATCTGTTTAAAAAAAAAAGAATGCTCGCTGTTTCATTTATTCATTCATCTACTGTACTCTTATCGCAATTGAGGTCGTTACAAGTGAGAAATCGGGTACACCCCAAACAGGTCAAGAGTCTATTGTGGTGCATTTCTCTTTCAGTTCCATGATTTCTGTTAAAGAATTTTATTTCACCAAAATGTACATACGTTTATACAATCTTGTGAAAAATTAATTACAAAATTTCTACTAGCAAAGTATTTTTGCGTTTTGAAATACGTAAAAAGTAAGAAGTTATGATTCTTCAATAAGATATTTAGGTGATTCAGCATTCTTACATACTACTTACATTTTTTTAGCATTTTCTTTAGATTTTTTTCAAGGGACTTGCCACTGTCTGATGGAAAATTGACATGACACAGTAATGAACCTGAACAAGGGTGCTTTCAGATCCTGACCAGATTTTATTCATATCAAGTTTTTTTGTTTGTTTTGAATAATGAGCATTTAAAAATGGGACAATCACCTGGAGTGATTTCACATAAAATAATATAGTAACTCTGATGATAGAGCAATGTTGTGTGTGTGGGGATGTCGGGGGTGAGAATGAGAGGAGTGAGGTTACAGGGAGAAGAGATAAAGAAGGTGGAGGATTTGAAGTACTTAGGATCAACAGTCCAGAGCGATTGAGAGTGTTGGAAAGAAGTGAAGAAGCATGTTCAGGCAGGCTGGAACGGGTGGAGAAAAGTAACAGGTGTGATGTGTAAAAGTACGTTAACAAAGGAATGCAAGGTTTGGAATTGCCAGGCAGGAGGTCTAGAAGAAGACCAGAGAGGAAAAAGGGAATAAAGATAGTTGGTGTGACCGAAGAGGATGCAGGAGATAGGGTTTGATGGAAGAAACTGACTTGCTGCGCAACCTCAGAAGGGAAATCCCGAAAGGAGAAGAAGAACACTATAATATTTTCCGTCGTGTATAATAAGTAACCTTTAAAGACCCATCAACGTACATACTCTTTGCCTGTTCATTTGTAGATTTCAAAAGCCATCGTTCCCATACCTTCACACTACTCCATCCACTAGAGGGCAGCACTTCTAAGTGCCAACATAAGTTTTAGACAGTTCATTTGGAAAAGATTATAATGACATATATTCGCATAAAGAGAATACAGTGTATGATGGATTTCTGTGCATTTTTTTGCACTGAAAAAACTTCTTATTCTTCTTTTCTGCTTCTCTGAGGTTGTAAATTGGCTGTTCTACTCAGCACTGCCTCACTGTGGTAACGTACCAAATACTAGGCAACTAAGAAGATTTGAGTTAAGTTAACAAATAAGCAATGAACAATTATTTATTTGTTGTTATAACAATAAGAACTAAAAATACAAAAATTGGCAACAAATTTTCTTTCCTACCTGAATATGACTTTTTTTTTTTTTTAGCGGAACAACTGGGGAGAATTTGTTCGAGGTTACATCAAGTTTTTTTTTTTTTAAGAAAGGTTAAAAGTTCAGGACACATAATTTACCTTGTTAAATGTTAATTTAAACAGTTTTGTCTGCTGTTTGTGACCTTTTCCAAAAGGAGTTTACAAACACTCATTACACAGACATTTTGGTGTCTGAGCTGCTGAAATCAGACCCCCAGGGTCGGTCATTAGCTTGTGACCAACGTAACTTTGTGGGGATTTAGTTTGCTATTTACTTTGGTTAGAAGACCAGTATTGAGCTAAACTCAACCACTTATAGCAGGGTTTATCGGAACCCATCTCAACTGATTTCAGGCGAGAGGCAGGATACACCCTGAACAGGTCGGTAGGCTGCTGCGGAGTCACACACATACAACTATCCACATATACACTCATTCCTAGGAGCAATTTGAAAGAGGCCTATTGACCTAACATGCACGTTTTTGGAAAGTGGGAGAAGTACCAGGAGAGAACATGTTAACTCCACACAGAAAGAACAGTTCCAAGCCTCTTCCCACTCCAGGACTCGAAACCCAACCTTCTTGCTGTGAAGCCACTGTGCTAAACACTGTGCAACATGCTGCCCTATATTTAAATCGATTCTAAAAAATAGTCTTCATGTTTCTTTTTTTTTTATTACATGTGGAGTGTTTGTCAATTTCTAAGAAAATGGTGAATACCCCCACACGTTCGCTCTTTCTCAGACGCGCTTTTGTTGACATTCATGTGTTAACTGTACGTAAAAAAATGCTCAGATTTAAATTTTAGTCTCAAAGCCTGAAGATAAAAATAGATTGAAAAAAAAAACATCTACTCTGCTCCAAGTTCCCAGTCATGTAATGATCATTAACACAGCTTGAAAAGTACTATATAATCCCCATTTAATTGAATTTTGTTTTGTCTTCAAGAACATTGCACATTTCAGAACCCTCCCCTGGACCTTTTTAGCGGCTTGACTCCCGCTGGGCTTTGTAGCGAGATATTTGATTGTGCTTTGAATTCAACATTAGTCGTGCATCTGCTGAAGAGGGCTTAATGCACAGACACCATCAGGCATTATAATTTCTCCCCTGACAGCCTTGAATGAGCAGTAATGTCATAATGTAGTAAATTTATGGTCTTGTGCATGTTAGAAAATAAATCACTAGGGCACAGAGTGAGATTTAAAAATCATGGCACAAGACCAGAGCTGTCAGAAGTTACTCATTAAAAGGATTTTCAGCATCTTGGTGCATAAAATGGACGGACACTTGTGGAAAGATATCGCCAAGCCTTAGAGATGACAACCTACTTTAATCACAAATTACGCTTAAACAAGATGTCAGATCAACAGGTCAGATATAACACCCAGGACTGGGCTTTAATAATCTATAAGCAAGTGCGAAGATTAAAAAAGTGACTATCGAAACCTCATCCTGATGCATCATTTAACAATCAAAGTTCAAACCAGACTTTATGATCTCAGACACCCACTCTTAAGTTGGAGTGATCCTATTGTACAAAACATAAAGCTCCAGGAAAACCTAAAACCTAAAAATAGGATTTTCTTTCTCTGACTCCATATCCTCTGTGATTTTTCAGCTGACATGCAGCCGTGAGTCCGTGCACGTGAAGCTGAAGCTCCCGCTGAGGTTAATGGAATGCAGCAAGATTAATGATCAAGGTGAGCCTGATAGAACACACATATAAATACCATTTTTCTCTCCCAGCGCCGTTCTGGCACCGGTCCAACACCGGGGCTGCTTTGTTCTGTCGGTTGCCAAATTGGATTTGCTCAGTCGCATCGCAAACCTCCCAGTTTAACCACTGTGAGAAATGCAGACGTTCCTGCTGCACAAAATGAATAAAAGAAAGATAAAAGTTGAGAATACAAAGAAAAACTTTTCATCCCTGTTCCTGAAGATGATAGACTTTCATCAGTGTTTTATTTGGTTGGTTGTTTTACTCAAAAATTCAAAGAAGGTGCGTAAGTTGCATTTTTGCTTTTTTAACCCTTCCCCATATCTGGGTTGTTTATAATGGTGTTGGTGGAAAATTCCCATTGAAAACAGATCCGTAAGAAAACATTGTTCAATTTCATTTGAGCAGAAATATGTGTGAAAAAGACTTTTATTATTTGGTTGCATTTCTCCGTCATTTTCTTTTTCAGTATGTTAACTTTTTTATGAACTGTAGAGCAGAGTGCTTTGCCGTACAAAAAAAAGTTATTTATTAACAGTTTTATCGTAGAAAAGTCTTCAAAGTTGTCTTCTGGACAGTGCACTGTTTGGTTGAGATGTTTCGATTTGCATCTGGAAATAATTTTCAATCTGATCAAATGGACCTAGAACTGGTTATATATATTTTCAGACCATTTTATCAAAATGAAAATGAGGATGTAAATTGAAACGTCTCAATCAGAAAATGCACGATTCAGAAGACAAGTTTGAAACCTTTTCTTCAACGGATCACTCCTGGATAAATTACATGGGATTACACAGAAATATAGAGAGTTTAGCTTGATTCATGAAGTTCATTCAGATCCTTTTTTAAATACATTTAATAAATAGTTTAAGGTAAATAAAATTGTTAAAAAAATTTAATCTTAAAAGAATTAGAAATACAAAGCCATAGCACCAGCCACAAGAGTACACGTCCTCAGGCAAGTATGAAAAGAACCCAGTAAATTTTCTGGAAATGAATGCAGAAAATTTAAAAAAATGTTGTGAACTTGTTCTGAATGTAAAAGAGCCTCTTCTCTGCCAGTTTGGACCAGCGCATCATAGAGGCTATCTCAAAAATGGATCATGTAATCTTAATAGGTTTTGAAGAAAAAAACATGTTCTCCTTTCCCTGCTGGAAAGACAAACAAAAGTTTAATCTACTCATTCATTTCTCACTAAATACCTGGACAAGTTTAATTAAAAAACACACACATACAACATCTGATTTTAATTGTTTTCTACTTTTTTTGTTCAGATTTTCAGCCCACAGATCAATAGTTAATTAGCTTTTAGGCTTCTGTTTAACTCAATATAGAACTGTATCTCATGGTCGGATTTCTCTTCTTTCTCTACAGCTTCCCCGTTTAGAAGAGATGCATTTATCTATACAGTTTGTTTACAGTCCAAACAATGAACAGACTTGTTCTTTTCTTTACTAAAACAAACCTAAACAAAGAAAAGAGTAACGAATTAAAAGAACTAAAAAATCCTCAGAACACATTACAGCAACATCCAACAAATTGTAAATCTTAATGAATCCAAAGAAAAAGTTAGTGGAACAAAAGGAATAATTGAACAAATGTCCTGTTTTTCCTTAAAAACTTTTAAAAAATCCTAAAAGGGAGGTTTTTTTGTTGTTTTTTCCAATTTACGGTATATAAATTCCAAAACTATAGTTATTTGATTTTCTTCTATTTTTATGTAAACAGCATCTTTTAAAGTGAACTTTAGACATTTCAACTTCATATTGGTTTTTATTGGTTTTATTTTGGTTTCATTGGTTCCACTTTTTCAAATATTCAATATTTAATTGTGAGAATCCACCAACAGTGTTTGCATAACTTTCATAATAAATCAGTTAAACTACAACAAAACTAACTGGTGTATTTTCAAAATACATAAATTTGCAATGAGAAGATTTCAGACAGTCTTTATTCATCGCAACGAGAGAGATTCTCTTGTCACATGCACATAGTAAAAATCTTACTCACAGGAGGAAATTCACATCCTTTCTAAATATGTTTAAAGTGATACAACCAAGCCCATTCTGGCTGAAACAAGCATCAAGAACTACTTGCTGGTAAGGTTTCTGGTCCTGGCCCCAGACCCGCCACAACAAAATTGATTGACCAGTTGCAAACAGCCCAGCCAATCTATTTTGAGACACGTAGACTAGGAGAGACAGTATGGGAAAATATGAGGAATATTATAGCTATTTGCGTTTCAATCACATTTGATTATGATATTGATTCGATATTAATATATCCTCCTTCACAACACTAAGGCTCAACAATGAGAGGAAAGCTCATGGAAATTTAAAAATAATTGTGCTTCATTATTCCCCCTTACGGAAATTACTTTTGTTGCATTGTGCCGTATCAGGTGGCCATGACAGCACCAATGATTGGAGTTACTGGGGTTTATATGGCTTCTCAGTGATGCTTAGGCATAAGGAATCGAACCGACAACTCTTTGGTTCAAAAACGACGATTCTACCACTGAGCTATGCCTTCCTTTCTTAGCTAATTGAGTATATTAAACAAATATTGACCTTTTCTTTTTAGTTTGCAAAGTTGAACGTTTCAACAATCGAGTTTTGATCACATACTTAAAAAATTTGACTCCAACAAATGAGCCAAAATATTTTAGATGCTTCAAGATGAAGAGTCTTTTGAATTTAAATAAATATATTTTAATCAGTATTGAAGGAAAATTTGAGTCCTGCAGTGTAAACAACTCTATGCTCACTCTTGCCTATCCACCGGCGTCCCAGTCACACTGTGTCCAACCAGGCAACCAAAAAGCTGGAGTTCGGAATGAGTCCATTTGATTTGACTGAAGATGTTTTGAACCGATGGTATTTAATTTTTATAATGTGTATCTTTTTTCTATGATAAAAAGCCAATTGCTTTGCAGGTTGCTAAAAAAGACTAAGAAAACTTCTTCTTTCCTTCAATAACATTGCCCTTTGTCAGCGTTAAAAATAAGTAAGAGCTATACATTTGAAACAAAAAGCTCTTCTCTCTTCATTTATTAACGCTTTATTGCTTCTTCGGTGTTAAACGTTACCGTAGCAGCTCAATCATCGGTCCATATAAGCGCAGTCAGTTTGAAAATGATTCATGAACATGAACCGTAAAAATCTCAAACAAGAAAAAGAGCATTAAAAATTGATATCTGCAGTGTTATATGTTTATGTGGGCAAGTACACGGCTTCCACACCATTGTGATGGTGATGCCTTTTTAATGCATGTTCTTTTTAAACTTTCTACATGAAGAATTGTTTCTTGAGAAAAAAATTACGGGATTGAGTTATTTGACTGCTGTATTAATAATAACAACAGAAACTTTTTATTTTAAAAAAATACAAAAACGTCATATATAAATCACAATTTGTTCAGATAAAAATATAAGATTTTAAAGTGTTTCTCTTGGTGGAATTCTTCTAATCTTCAAAAGAATTTTTCATCAAGCAATCTTACTCAGATTAAAACCTAGAATCACAAAAAAGATAAAATTTCACAAAAAATGATGTGACAGTATCTTAACAGAAGTAACAACCAATGGATTATCTGAAGTAGTAATTCACAGATTGATTTATTCAGTCAGTTATTGTCTTTTTTTAGTTAGTATTTTAAGGGAAAAAGTTCTCTTTATAACAACCTCCAAAATATTCTTTTAGTGAAAAAGAGACGTGTGCTTGACTTATGTTCATGTTCTTAAAGAGAACTTGGAATTCCAAATGAATCGTCTTAGTAAAATCTAGTTATTAAAGGAATTTTGTCTTGTTAAAAGAAAGAAAAATGTCATTTTTCAGTCTTCTTATTAAATAATTAATTTTTTTAAACACAATACTTTAAATCAGAATATTTTGGATTAATATAAAATATTTATTAGATTCTTACACAATGAAGACAGAGACTTTAAAAAATGATAATTGGAAAAAGTTAAATAAATTTGCTTAACAAATCCACACAAAATTTTTGATCTTTGCTCTGGTATAAAATATTCATCACAATAATCCATGATAAGGAGCATAATTTATCATAATGGAAATTTAACTCATTTAAAATGTTTGAAACTTTTTGCTGAATTTGTTTGAATTTTTTATCAACCTGACCCAAGTAATTTTGTTTGTGGTTGTTCAGACCGAGGGCAATTCTAGACCTGCCAAGTAAGGGGTGTTTAGCACTCTGGAAAACAAAAGCACCTGCAATTGATTTTTTTTCAATAGCAAAATGGTTATAAGTTCATCCTTATAATCCGTCGTTTTGCAATTATTACTTGTTGTCTCCAGATTATTTTTTGGGGTATTTGTTTTTCTATGAGTCAAAGTATATTGCTTACTGAAAAATAATGTATGGTAGGTGGATAACTCCGCTCCTGGAGGGCCAGTGTTCTCTTGGTTTTTATTGCGTTTCAGGTTCAATATAGCTGATGCACAAAAAGTGAAATCAACAGTCTATAAAATTTGACTTATTGACTCAATAACGTGAATCAAGTGTGTAGATGCAAGAACACGTGGAAAACCTTCAGGAGACCAGCCCTCCAGTACCAGAGTTTGGTGGTGTGTATGAAGACTCAGAAATTTCACTGGTATGGCAACAAGAAAGTCTGTACAATTGCAGCTAGTCGGCATTCAAGCAGCCTGTCCCGTGTAAATTGGATCGTTTTGCATTTTTTGTGAAGTTTTTTTTTTAATTAAGTTTTTTTTTTTAAGTGAAAGCGTTCTTCAACACAAGAAAGGCGCTCGATTGATGCTAGTTGCTTTTTTGAGCGGCTGAATGGTCGCTAAATTTGGTGTCAAAGTCGCTAAACTGGCAACACTGACTTTCTGTCATTAAAAAAAAAGAAATTGTCACAAAATTTGTTTATTTTTTTATTTATTGTTTCGATCAATTTTTTTCTAGCACATCTCGCGGTCAACTCTGGACCAGTCCGCGGTCTACAGGTAGATCGTGAATGACCAGTGGGCACCCCCGGTTTAGAATGCCTCTCTTGTATTAAATGTTTTACACGTTTAACTCTGGCATATTGATGTTCAAACTGCCACTGACACATTGATCTACATGCACTGTCCCAATTCAAATATATGAATGCTGAAAAAGAAAAGTGAAGTTTTCCTGCTCATACAGACCTCACTATTAATAAATTCTTCTACAGAAATCTATTTCGGATCTCTGTTTTGAAACAGAGATATTCAAACTTTCCACGAGTCTCTAAACACTGACTTTGAACACCTTTAGTATAGTCGGTGGACTAATGACACCCTACACAAACAAATTATAGCAAAAAATAGAGACAATAAGCTGACTAATAGTGTACTCATATAGCTCATGAGGATTTCACTGACCTTGCTGTAGGGAGAAAAGAGCAGAAAAAAAGAACATAATGGAAAAGATCCCTGCCGTTTCTCCTTTTCTTTCTGTGAACCCTCTAAATCAAGTGATCTACACTGTTTTCCATTAGGTAAAATAAATGTTTATTTTTCCTCTTTCTAGTTTTTCTATCAAATATCAAACTGCTAAAAAATAATTTGAATATTTCTCTGCAAGATCATTACAGCCACAGCAGGAACATAGTCATGTGTTTTCATATTTTTGGTTTGTTTGTTAAAAACAAAATCCAGAATGTCATATTTTTGTTCGATCAACTGAGTGTTAACATCTTAATTTTTAAGATTTCCATGATAGACTACAAAAGTCAGTTTTAGATTTTTTGTTTTTTTGTGGATTTTGCTTTCAGTCAGCTGGTTTTGCACAGTTGGACGGCAAACATATTCTTTTTTTTTTTTTTGTTTATTTTGAATTACTCTATTCATCCCTCACCGGGGAAATTTGTTTTTATTCTAACACAATATTCTAACACAAATCCTGTGTTTTGCCTTTGTATGCCATGCGTGACGTATTAGCAGGTAGATCAGCAGCAAAACGAATGGGCAGCAGAAGCGGTGGCGAGGTGGACCAGAGAGATTAACTGGCAAATTGACGCTGACAAATCTCATACATTAGGTCTTCCTAGGAGGCAGCTATAAGTGCAACATGCGGCAGCTTCCACATCCGTGAATGGTGTGGGCTTTTTCTGTAATACCCTGCGAACAGCATGTCGGAAAGCTCAGCCACCCTGTCAAGAAAATCACTGCAGATAAGAAAGCCAGGTGTGCTCAGAGACATTTCATTTGACTAATGTGTTTACAGCTAGAATAATGAATAGAGTAGGGAAGATGAGGGTAATTAATTTGAGCTGTACAACCCAAATAACAAAGCAAATACGCGCAAAACTGTTTCATTTCCCGACGGATCTCCAGCTTTCTTCCCCTCATTTGCCAGCTTTAATGAGCTATAGTGAAGCTCCTTTGATAAGGAGACCTACTTACCGTTGTTAGTCGCCTTTTGATGTGTCTGGGGGTGTGTGCTTACATTTACTTTATGAAGTAAAGAACACAAACAGCAACAAACAGCATTTAAATACATTTTCTTGTGTCTACAGAACCTGAAAATAGTAATCTTTTACCTAAAAAGCAAAAAAAAAAAAAAAACACCTGGAAGTATCTTTACAAATTAAATATAATGTCTAGTTTACAACAATCTTATCGTAATTGGAAACAATTATAGCTCAAATTACCACTTTTGTGTGTATTTGTTCTTGGTAAAGTGTCACAAGAGAACGCAAACAAATCTCTGGTAGCAGCAAGACTTGACGTTGACTCAGTGTGATACCCTCTGACATTTTTTCTGTATTCATGCCTCAAATGGGGAAATTTCTGTGCTGCACTGCACCGTAGCAGGCAGCCACGACGGCATCAATGGTGGGAGAAACAGGGGGTTAGGAGTCTTCCCCCAGGACACTTAGGCTTGGGCCCAGAGGGAATTGAAATGGCTTCTCCCAGTCCAAGGACGGACTTCTAGCAGTGAGTCAAAGCCTCCTCCCTCGATTCTTTCACTCCTCTTGACTTAACTCAAAAGGTGCACGACACCTTCCCTCTATCTTTATTTTTTTGTGTTTTGATGGTGAAGTTGGTTTCCTGAAAAATGCAGTGACGCCCTTGCTGGTTGCCTAGTAACAAAGTGAGTCAATGGGACTTCACACCTCACAGAATTTTCTGACACCTTCTTTGAAACAATCCTTCTCAGATTGAAGAGCTAACTTTATGTTGTTTGGAAATTATCAAATATAAGTGTCCCATCCACCAAGAAAACTAATTTTTTCTCAATGAATATGCATGTGTTTCTTTTGATGGCTGACTATTCTTTAGCACAGAGCGACACTGAACAGCAGCAACCGACTTGCAGAAGCGTTTGGAAGCTCATTTTTTTACCCAGTGTGGGAATTCATCACATTTCCTACTGTTAAATATTCATGGAGGCGTTGTGTTGTAAAAATAAGGCTCATTAGCACTTCCAGCCCCTTTTTAAATTCCGCCTTTCTCTTGTCACTCTCAAAAAAGCAGCACAAACATGTTATTCATTTTACTCAGCCCTCTGCTAAAATGGGTTAAAACACATTAAACCACATATCCATATCTAATTTCGGCCAACTTTGTGTTACATCTTTACTCATGAAGTAAATTTGGAGGAAGATATGTTTATTTGGCTAAAGTCAGTGGTCCAGTTAAGATTAACTTCATTTATTTATTTTTGAGCATGTATTAGTATTATACATATTATACATGTACATGTATTCGTTTCAATTAAGGTGATTCAGTTGAAATTATAACTATTTTGATAAAAACAAAACGTACTTTTAGAAAAAAAATTCAAAACTTTGTATTTAAATACTTTTTTTAAAAAAAGGCTGTACAGTGGCGCAGGGGGCTAGCACAGTGGCATCACCGCAAGAAAGTCAGGGGTTCGATTCCCAGAGTGGGGGCGGGGCTTGAAAAACTGGTCTTTCTGTGTGGAGTTTGCATGTTCTCCCCATGAATGCATAGGTTTTGTTTTGGTGCTCCGGTTTCCTCCCTCCCTCCAGAAATACATGTCAGGCTAATTGACCACTATGAAATTGTCTACAGGAATGAGCAATTTTATAACGGTGGGGACAAGCCTACAGTCCTGCAACAGTCTGGTGACCTGTTCAGAATGTACCTCACCTCTTGTGTTAAAGCAGCCGGGATAGGCTTTTGCAACCCCCGCAACCTGATTAGGAATGAACGGTTTAGAAGATAAAAAATTTTTTTAGACAGAATTAAAAATATAAAATTAACGTCATTGTCTGTTTTTTTTTATTGTTTGAAAGGATGCTCTTAATTCATTGCAGAGTGTTTTAGTGTCCTGGAATTAGCTGTGTATCTAGTACAGAGTGAATGAATAATGCATATGTGAAGCGTCTTTGAGTGTCCAGAAAAGCGCTATATGAGTTCAATGCATTATTACTATTAATATAATTAGCATTCGCGTTTCATTGGTATGTTTTGAATCAAAGACAACAATTCACCCACATTTTGTTTTTTACCTTTGTCAACCACTGTTATAAAGTAGGGTGGGCTTTTTAAGGCTGACAGCAATGATCAGTAGTTAGGGGAGGCTGGTGACCAATTTTTGAAGCTAATAAAACTGTAAAATCTGACACACAAACTTTTGAATTCACCGTGATAAACGAGTGAATGCTGCTGTTGTCTCTACCTTTGTTAAACCGTAACAAAAGCTACTGTGATGCTCAGCTAATGCCAAAATAATACAGAAAATCCTTGCATTTGATGCAGCAGCCATATTTGACACATTTATATAATTGTTTTATAATAATGATGAGTGTGTGAGAAAAATGTCTGTTCTAAGGAGTATGATATGAGTGTGTTTAATTTACTTCAAATAGTCTCATTAGTCACTGGGACTTCCTTTGGTATATGATTGGTTGACATGACGAGGCCAAAAAGTTAACAAAAAGTTCGGTAATTGTTTGACGCTGAACGTTGGGATGATTATTTCAAACTTGGAGCGCCTGTGAGGAACTTCGGAGCCTCTGCTCTTTTAAGCAGTCAGAGGATCTGAAATAGCAATCAGATTAACTTATGCTGACACTGATGTACATCATATTTCAGATGTTGTTACCTCTAACTGGCTTAACTAATAATCGGTCATCTCCAGTTTGCACGTTTACCTAGACAACCAGTTTTCAAGCGAGCCAGAATATGTTTCTGTGATCTGGACCACAAATAAAGTCAGAGTTCACACGTGTCAAACAAAGCTCACTGGTCTGGAATAGACCAATCAACTATAGCTTGGACAATCCGTTATTTAGGTCAATACTAGCTCTTTGTTTAGTTGATTTGTGTCTAACTCGATTGTCTATATGGTAGCAACTTTAACTCTACCAGATCGACATTAATGAATTGCTCTGGACTGGTAGGGATTGTTTATTTAAAGGGATTGTAATACAAACAGTGGAGGAGTAATTTAGAAGAGTAACACAAGTGTGTACGGGGGAACTATCTCAAGCGGTCAATCCTTGAGTTCAAACTTGAAGAAGGTCTTACCTCCTCTTCGGACTCAGTTCACCCACAGGCGACCTATTAACGTCCACTTAATCAGCCTTTTCATTTTTTATGAACCAGTCCATCAAATTTTAATGCACTCCTATTTTTTTCATGTGTGTGTTTTCACTGCAAAGCTGTGTCTGAATTGATAGCTTTACTCATACATCTCTTGCTTGAATCTTAAAGAAGAAATTACAAACCCATTTCTATAAAACCTGATTATTTGTGACCTTCACACATAAACACAGCAGAAGAACTGGATTGGGTTGTGGCTTCTGGAAAGGCACAATTAGTGGAGCAAAATGATTTCACAAAGTCATAAAGCTGCTGAAAGCAACAACGGGCCGGACGCCAAACTCTTCTTTTTCCCTTTCTTTTTCTCTCCATCTCTCTGTGGGTCTGGCATTCAGGCTACGGTGCCCCACTAGAGTCTGTCTCGGGTAATGTTCTGCCCCCAGCTGACTGGAATCACACCGAGCCTGCGAGTCGCCCGATTAGCCTGTGCCCAGACTTAATATCAGCTAGCAAGGCCAGGCACCAAAAGATGAATGGAAAAGGGGGGAAACTGGAAAGGACACGAGAATGCCAGAAGGTGCAGGAAAGGCTGCTATGTTGGAAAGGCTGAATGGGACTGAATAAAATGAATTTGAATGAGAATTATTGGCACCCAAATGCTTTTCAGAAACTGACAAATGCACATTTCTCTCAAAATACTTTGTCAAGCCTTTAGGGAGTTCCAGAGTTCAAAAAGTCAACTTTAAACAAAGGAGGAATACTCTTGAAAATTTAGACAAAACCTGGTGGAGATTAAAAACCCAAAGCAGTTAACGTGTTTTTTAAAAACACACCTCTGGAGATTCGTTTTATTCAAGATTATTGAGTTAAATATGTTATTTTTTAAGCGCATACAGTAATTAGCAATTAATTAAAAAAAATGTAAATCTTGATGTTAAACTTTATTAAACTTTTTGTAGAGTGTTGTGACATACTTACTTGTTCATATACGCGGAAAATTATCAACACGTTGGCACAAGCAACACAATTTAACAACCAATCTACAAACTATCTTCAGGGCCTCGGAAAATGTATCACTTAATATCAATTTAGGAATTAGAAATACTGCTGTTATTGAACTTTATTTGAAGTTGTGTTGCAAATAAAAATATAAAATTTTGTGTAACAAGAAAACAGCGTGCACTAAATTAAAATCCTTTTCAGTGTAATTTTGTCAATTTTGGAAAGTTGTAAAGAAATGACCAAGATTTTTTTTTTTATTGTTTCTTCTTCCAAACAACCTCTACTAGATCATGCACCGAAGGCACCAAAGCAGAAACAATGAAACTACCTCAATCCACAAAGGATTATATGCCGTTTCCAAGGTCATATATATATTTATAACGATATGGGAATTTCATGCTATCGACCTGTTCTCCCTCTTACATGGTATAGAGAAGGCTGATTAATTAATCTTGTAGTCTCAAAAGGGGATTGCAGACCTTGTAGTAATAAAATAGTGTGGTAAATCGGAGGAGGATTTGTAACACAAGATAGAAAAGTGAATCATGTCTCTAAATTTTTCCACCAAGATGTCAATCAACTTTTATGTGAGCTGGTTTTTGTGTTTATTCGACCATCTGAGAAGTCTTTTTTTATTTATTTCACTGTCACTCTGAAGCTTGACTTATCGCCATAATATTTCTCTGAATGTTTGAACCATTTATATTTTTTTATGGGCTGAGTAAACTATAAGACAGGTGATAAAAAACTCAAAAAGAGTTACCGACAAAAACTAAAAGAAGATGCAGTGAAATAATCTGGTCTCTGGAACACGATAGCATTCAATCACGGAAGACAGTTGGACTCAGAGGAACATGAGCAGATAGATGTTACTGAAAGGAATCAGGTGACATTCATCACGCTTCACAAACAAGATTTTAATGCATCGGCCGTCAAAATCCTCCTACCACTACTGTTCACCATTAATTATAAATACCCGCTCATAACATGGTTGATTACTGCATTAAATTGTCTTTGGCGTCGAGTCACTGTGCTTCTCAATGAGAAATTACGAACTCAGTGAATAGTGTGACACTCCAAGTGATTGATGACGTTTGTTTTTCTTAAGTCCATCTATCTACTCAGCTCTGCAAAAATAAATAAGATCAATCAACCCCGATTTTACTATGGTTAAGTGTATATTATGTTATAGTCAACGCGGGCATTTAATTTTAGTTGAATAGTTCCAGACAGGTGTTTCAAACAGAATGTTTCTCATATCTAGATCCTCGGTCTGAGTGGTTCATTATTAACAGATAAAAGCACATGTTTTAAAAATGAAATGATGATAAATAAATAGAATGATTGCATTTACTTAAACAAATGAGGTATCAATGAAGTATTCAATTGTTCTAAAAAGACATTTTTTCAATTAATGACAAAATAAATGAATGAACAGATCAACTGAAATCAACTTTAACAATTAGTTAGTTAAACAAAAAGGTGGGGTTTTAACCTCCTCTTAAAAACATGGACAGTCTGTGCGACCCTGAGGTCCTCTGATTGGCTGTTCCTCATATGACAGCTGTGGGATCTGGTCCTAACTAAGACAATGATAACAGTGGAGTTTAAAATACGGGAGAGCTTAGACCTAGTAACAACGAGGTCAAATAAAATAGAAAGCCCGAAACCATTGATACTTTTAAAAACCATCAAAAGAACCAGAAACCAATCTTGAAACACACAGTGAAGTGATGCAGCAGTGATGGTGTTGGGTGAGCAGGCTTTTCCAGCCACTGCTCTCCCCCTCATGCCTCCTCACGCCTCATTGCCCTCTGGTGGTCCATGGTGTGGTGACTGGAGCACCTCTTCTCATCCCCCATATCCACCTGGGTGGGTGATTGAAACAAGAGTGAGCTGTTGTCAGAGCTTCGGCCACCATGTAATCGAATTCCTCCTTGTTTCACAGAGTGCAACAAAGCATAGCCCTGGAGAGAGGGTAAATATACTCAGCACTTGTAGACAAATCCAGGCCATGACTGCAGAACAGTAAATAGCTACATGCAGGTTGTGATTTGGTATCGTTGGAACATAAAGTTTCTACATCATTGCTTTGTTGCCATTTAAAAAGAACAACCTTTTTTCCTGGCTATGTATGCTTTGAGTTTTAATTTTAAAGACCAAAAATGAATTTAGTTGGAAAAGGGTATCATAGACACTATAAAGAGTGTTTCCCTTGTTCTCAATAAGCCAGACTGTCCTTTTTATTGGCAGATTTTTTATATTTCAGGCAACAAAGATATGTATTTCTTTATTTTTTCAAACTTACTATATTAGGACCATCTCAGAACTACTATTTTGAAATGATGTCTTGTAATTGTTGCCACATTTAGTGGACACTTAATCATGAAAAAATATACTTTAATAATTGTTTTTTTGCAGCAAAAATATCTGAACCTCAATAAATAGCTTTGGGTTCAAACCAGACAGAAAATTTGTTTAAAACTGTTTGGACTTTTCAGCTCTTTTAAATAGAATATCAATTTTGTCCTGCCGGTAACAAATGTCAGTGAAATGATAAATCCAGCAAGTTTCCCATCATTTGGAGTATTGAATATTGAACCTTTCTATTTACCTTTGACAGCCCACATTGCATCTGACATGTTCATGAGAAAAAGACTGTACAAACACATTTTACACATGCAAATGGTCATAAATATGTGTCAGCTTGGAGTAAAAATAATTTTGTGATGTCTAGATAAAACTGACAGATGAATCATTGTTTTTATTTCCCAACAGCTAAATTACGGTAAAATCTCAAAGCGGGTCACTTTCTATTTGAAATTTTTACAAGGTTGTGAGGATGTTGACAAATTTCCTCAAAATTTTGTAATTTAAAACAGGTAGTTAATTCCATTTCAGTCAAAGTACAGAGGGATTTGTTGTTTGGAGCAAAAAGCGCTGCTGTTCTTTAATATTGGCATAGAGATTCACATCAATCTTGAAGTTATGACCATGTTCTCTGCCTATTACCATAATTTAATGCTTTGTGATAAAGAAAACTAGCTGAAACATGCAAAGATTCATCATGGAGTTGCACTGTGCATGTCACATGCAGCCGGAAGTGACGGAAGTGACAGCGACTACTAATTACTCTATAAAGTGCCTTCTTAACAGTTGGTAACAAAAGTTCCATATTGAGTTTGTTTCTAGTCATTATGAGCGGAATTGCCAAAAAAAATTGGTTAAAAGATTGGTCTCTTTCATTTGCGTTAGTTTTTCTAATACTGATTTGGCTAGATTACAGAAAAATTACAAATAATATTTTGCTTCTGTTGCATAAAAAAAGTTTTGTCATCTTTTTTTTGCATGATCTACATAAATATTGTTATAAGACACGATATAGCAATAAAATGTGATGTATGATTGTGTTGATGCTTTAAAACATGCCTGACCTTACTTCACTGAGGGCTCCAGGTGGTAGCCTGTTCGCTCCCAGATAATCTAAAGAGATAGATTCACAGTGCGAGGTTTGTTGTGCAGCTACTGTGCTTAATGGGTATGACTCCCTAGGACATTGTTTTTCTCTAAAGGTAATCATAGTTTAAACTCTGGCAAAAAACCTCTGGACCAAAACTAATTTGTTCCTAAATCACCCTTGCATAGTTTACGTGACATAACATTTTTTTTAAGTCCTGTGTTAATGGCTTAAAAAAAAAAAACTTGGCCCATTATTTCATGCTTTTGGAGCATTTCTACTAATAGACAAAAACTTTCTAAGGTAAAGGGAACTTTTTGCTTATAAAGTTTAAATTTATGTGTCTGAAGAGATCATCAACTAGAGCTTCAGTAAGAGACAGGCGCTTGTTTTAAAAGACCTTAGTTGTAAAGTTCAGGCCTCATTGGAGGCTCAAAATGGAATTATCCGCTTTTTTACATGGTTCTACCTCTTCTCTTCCCATGACTTCAGATAATACCACATTCATTCAAGTGGGAAATTTAAGCTCTTTTCTTTACCAGCTCTAACTTCTCAAGAGCATTACAGCCTTTCTTATAGACTTTATATAAATTTTATTTTCTCTTTTTGAATACATCTCCTTCATTCAGACGGAAGGAGCCAATGTGAAAAGAACAAAACAAAATATGGAGCTGCTTTGAGGAATGTTGTTTTAATAGGACGCACGCACAAATGGACAGATGGATAGATGCATGGACAGCCTGAGCGCTTAATACCTCCTCCACAATCTGTGTGTGAAGGCATATAAAGAGGTTTGTTACACTACAACAATGAAGTTAACTGTTTGATATGAACAAATAAATTCAGCAATAAGATGGAATAATGTCCCTTTACCAACTTCTTCAGTTTGTAGCAACATTATTTGTTCCATTTAGTATTGTCAAGTTTTAGGCCTACCCATGACTGTAAAAAACCTTGGCACGTTGTTCAAGTACTTTGTATGTACAACTACAACAAACCAAAAGTGCTTGAGTATCTGTGTATGTGTGCCTTCACATTCTAGCGCGCACTTGGATTCTGCTTGGGAAAATTGAACTATTTAGTTGTTGCGGTAAGATTGTTCAAGCATTTAAAAATCAATTTAGTCAAATGGATGTTGTACAAACAGAACCAAAAAACCATTACAACTTGTTTTAAAATCAATCTGTGAATTCAAAATCTAACTACAAAGTGATTAGCTGCAGAGAAATTTGGAGTCACTGAGCATGAAGCAGAATTAGAAAAGATTTTTCTCCTTGGCATTTCTCTTAATCTTACTAAACCAACTGAGTGGATCAGTAAACACTTCAACACCCGACACCTGTAAGAGCCAAAACTACAAGATTATTAGAACATCTGATATTATGCAGAAGATCCATACCTCAATATCCAATGCCTTGGATTTTCTGTTCTGTATATCTATCAACGTGGGGACACATATGGGATGTATATGCTAGGTGTGCATATCAATTGTACCTACTCAACTATCATGAGGCATATGAACTCACAAAATACCTGCAATGTTACTCCACATTGCTGTGCGCAGTCATACACTTGAAAAGAGATGTTGTCAAATCGATGTGTGCCTATCTTGAAGCACTCATCTAGTTTTATAGAAAAGTACATTATATTGGAAAATCAAAAAGGTGTTCAATCAAAAATCTGCTTGAACATGCCCAGCAAAGTAAACAATGGAGGCAACGTTTCTTGTTCAATTAAACTCTCTGGAGAAAATTTTAATTTTTGCTGATAATATGTGACTGTAATCTGAAGTTTGATATGTTTTTGATGTGTGATAAGAGTTTCAGCTAAAATTAAAAGAAAAGTGTACAAAACTAAGGTGAGACTGGCCATACTGTTTGATATAGAGATAGGCAGGATGCCTAGAGGAAGACCAAAGAGGAGGTTCATGGATACAGTGAAGGAAGACATGAAGATAGTTGGTGTGACCAATGAGGTTACAGGCGACAGGTACATGGAATGAACTGACTTGCTGTGGCGAATCCTGAAGGGAGAAGAAGTAGAACCTTCACCAGTCTACTTTGTTCAATGTTACAAAAGATACACCAAACTGTTTTCTTGAGCTCATCCACAGTCTGGTTGTGGGAGCAATTGCCTGAGCAAGGAAGTCAGTGAAGGAAGTCACGTATATGTCTATTTCTGGGTAGAAGCCTTTTTTGCAATAGACATACCTGGACCTAAAGATGCGTTTGACTCTTGCAAAAATGCCACTCTTTTGTGAAATAGCTTTTCAGAAGTAATGAATTTTTTTTTTGTAATATAACAAATGCAAATAACTATTTGATGAGTTCCCCGTAAGAAAGTGCCTAAAAGAAGAATAAAAATTGGCCCGATAAAAACTCTCACTACAACAATAGATAATCAATCAAGGTAGATGCCTTTTTTGTTTCTTATTGATTTATAGATCACAGTCAAGGGTCTAAAACAACATTTAAGAGACTCTGATACCTACTACATACTAAGGATCTGGCAAGCTGTTAAAAAAAATAGTATGAATATCGAGAATGATGTTGGAAATACTGTATGTAGAGAGGCCTCCTTAGACCCCAACCAAGGATCCACAAAAAAAAAACAGGATTTCTTCCGCACTAAAAACCCAATATAAACAATTGACGAATTGAGAAATGTAAAATTTCTTTATACGAACACACTTGAAGATATGAACACATTATTTAAAGTAATTCAATGTCTGAAATTGTTAAGTTTAATTTATCTGATATTTGTTGAAATGTTTTCCTTTTGTGACTTTTTTCCTTTCTTTTCCTCTTTCTTTCACTTTAAAACTTTGTGGGACACTTTATTTCCCAAGACAGTTTCTAGATAAAATTACCAGTCTAAATTCTGTCAGGTTGATTATGTTGTAGCCTCCTTTTGGTGAGGGATTCTCTGCTGGATTTCTTAACTTTGTCGATATCGCTGTTATTCAAAGCTGCTTGTGAACTGCAGGTGTGCCGCTCCTCTCCCAGCGGTCTCTCACCATAGGAGACTCTCTACCTGCTGCTTGGTGACAGATTTCAACTGTTACCCGCCATGTTGTGGTTTCATGTCACCTCTGAGGTGACAGGTGGCTCATCAGGTCTCAGATAAAGCTTTCAGAGAGTCCACTCTCCTGCTCTAATTTATCTTAGGGATTTCTTGTGCTGCATATATTTTGTTCTTTGAGCAGCCAAGCATTAAATTGCCTTCCATCGGGAGCAGCTCGTGTGCCGGGATTGCCAAAGTTGTGGCTGCTTTCCAATGAGATGGTTTGGCAGCAAAGCCAACTCTGTAATTAGGGTCGCCCAGCTCTGGAACTGCTCGAGGGCCAGAGGGTCGTCATGGTTGTATTGCACATTTTGAGAGTCACCACTTAGCTTGAGGATGATAACACAGCGTGGTAATGCATATTTAGACCATAAATTGACCAAGATGGCATAAATGAAATATTTTTTCTTGTTGTTAATATTTTTAATGCTGTGCATCATTATACATGACATGTTCATTTGCATGTATCGGCTTAGTTAATTACGGGCAAATAAAGAGTTTAATTGAGGCCTTAGACGGTGATATAATCATAAAAGTGAGCCCCAAACTTTAAATGTTGGGACATAAAAGTCCATCTCATCATGATAGCAGCTGACATCAGCAGCATTTCCTCTTTGAGCTACAGCCTTGTTGAGTTAGCCTCTCCGAATGTAGCCAGTAGGGCTTTCATGCTGAATCAGCACAGCATGAGTCCAATTGTACAAAGCTGTCCAACATTTCCAGAGTTGGTGGGGGTGGACGAATTTTCAGTGTGTTTAACCTTAGTTTCTGATTAGTGGCATTAGCATTAGTGACTGGCAACTTTCTCCAAGCTATTTTGTTCTCTCATTTGACTTCAACTGATCCGCAATGTTTGGTTTTGTGATTAACTCACCGATGTTAATAACTGTATACGCTCATTAAAATGCAAAGAAGGAAAAGAGGCTGGTTAATGACATGGAAATGATGATGGCAATATGACATTTCTGTTAGTGACACATAGTTGATTTCATACAGGTGAACAGAAACAAATCTTCTGATTATGCAAAGTGTGCTGATCAATTTTTGCATGACTAGTTCAAATTGGGTTGTTATGTTTTAAATATGATGGGGCTGTCTGGCGCATTAAAAATAAGCCTTGCATAACATCCCAAATAGCTAATTGACGTTATGCAAGAGTTTGAATTTTTAAAAGGCCAAAACTTTAATGAGCAGCTAATTTAGTTTTATGTCATATTCTCAGTAATATACATGGCTTCCAGTTTGGTTAAAACCTTAGTGCAGCGCATGTGTCATAGACAGAATGAGGCTGAGTGCAATAACCTCTGTTCATTTTATGCTGAGGCATAATAAATTTTCAGTCTGTTTGGTATTTAACATGCATTTAGCTGAATAAGGCTGGCTGAGAAATAATTGATCTGGTTGGTTTATAGACTAAATGAATATTATATTGCAGAGCTTGACTGAGAGGAAAATGCAGAGAAATTTAGTCCAATGTGTATTCAAGATTACGTCAACCCTGTTATTGCACAAGAAAATGTGTTTGTAATGCACAAAAATATACCTTCCATATTTGGTGACTTTATGTCTTTGACTAAGTAAAACGTTGAGTTGGAGGTTATTGTAGATGTACAAAGGTTTGGGGTTTAAAAACTATTTTATTTTTAATAAAAATGCTTCCGTAAAACATTCAGTCTCAAATAGCTTTAAAAGTGAACAATTGCACATATTCTTTTGAATGCAAATAAACAACAATTTATGCAGCTTTAGACTAAAAATAATGATCCACCTTTTCACTTCAAATTTTCTCACATCATGGTATGCGGAAAATTATTACTCTATTGTACTAAGCGTATGTTATTGCAAGAAAAGAAAATAAATTTAAAAAAAGGAAAAATCATTTTCAGAAAATGAATTTTTTAAAAAAAGTTTTAGATTTCTTTCTTAATCCCTTATGAAAAAAATTCTTGTACTGCTTTTGAACATCACAGCAGGTTGCTACCACAGTCTCAAAGGTGGGTGCAAGTAGGGGTTGGTTGTCCTGCTCAAGGATACTTTGGTATCGGCTTGAAATATGAATTGACCCTGGTATTTCTGGTCCCAAAACTGCCTCTCTACCACCAAACAATACTACCCTGCAACTTTAACACTCTTTAGATTTATATTAATGATAAGAAGTGTGCGTGAACAACGTGCAGCGTGCATTCCTGTTAACTGAAGAGCAACTCAAAGCATAATTGTAAATATCATGAACTGAATGCTGATGGAGTGTTGGCTATTTTTAACTGGATTTTTTTTTCCATTGTTGCAAAAATCTTTGCATCTTTTCCCAGAACCAGTTTAGAGTAATATACAAGCCAATGTTCTGATTGAGCCCCGTGTCACGCGAACCTCGGGTCCGTGCACGAACGCTCTAACCACTGAGCTGCCATCTCCCCATATTACAGCACTCTTACTCTTCTTTGCAGCTGCATCATTTTGGCTAAATTTTGGTGTAAATAAGAGCCCATCTTGGCTTCAATTAGATCATTTTACTTAAACGCTTTATCCTCTTTCTACATATCATAGATGGCAAAGTGCTGCGGCATCATTGCTAACAACACACTTAAAGGTAATTCACTGGGTTTTCTGTAAAATGATGTGACAGCTTGCATATTTGCCTTGCTTTGCATAGCTTTTATGTGGCTTCAACAAAGTGAAATGTCAGGGTGATGTCAAAACCTTTGTTACTGGGTTGGGAAAGTGGCCATGTTGCATCATCTAAAGGTTATACGTCTGATTTAGTGCACTCTGTGCAAAATCCTATACAAATGTAGTAAAAATAAATATAAAAATGATTGATTAGACTAGCCGAGCCAACGCTACACGTTTAAATGCATTAAAAAGCAGCAGTGCAGCCTTTGAAAATGAGATGGAGGATGTCATTTGGAAATTTGCTCATGTTTCTTTTTTTTTTTTTTTAAGGTATCATACATTGTCTAAATGAAAATGTATGCTGACAAAGCCAGAAATTTTTTGCCCAATTTCTGAACCTTGTCTGTTAGTTTTTATTAAGTTATACATCTTTTCTTATTAACTTAGACAGACTTAATTTTTTTTTTTTTTTGATAAACTGCAGTTATATTTTGTTCCTTCATTGTTTGACAAACTGAACAATCAGTGAAATAATTTACAGGTTCTTTTAAAATAAAATATATTGTATGTTTGATTCTGGATGGTAAACCGATGCTTACATAAACCAACGTATCCCAAGAGGCTGGCTTGAATTAAGCAACATTGAGGTAGTCGCTATTTATTTCGCTTTCTCTTACAGCTACACACCCACACACATATGTCCTTGTAATACACAGTGACAGTAATGGGAAATTTTATTGTCTGAGAAAACAAATGAACAATAACATTGTTTTGTATTATTGACAAGTTTATAAAGTTGGCATTTGTGTTAGCTCAGGGTCTTAGAATTTCTCAATTTATTTCAATCGACAGATAATCTTCTACATGCTGTGTTTTCTGAAAACAAGCATTCAAAATGCATTGAAAGGGACCTTGCTACAGTCTGAAATTTCTTCCTGTGATTTTGTGTCTAGTCAAAAGAACCCATGTTATATCCATCTGGCGCTGGCCTTTAACCATGTTTGATTGTGAAATAGAATAAATTTTAAGCACAGGAAAACACTTGGAGAATATGCTAATTTTTTTTATACGAATTACACGATCAAATCTTTGCTCAAAGCATTATCGCAACGGAAAAAATTCTCGCATTTTCTAGACGTTTGTTTTTACTTCTACCACAATGCTGGAGATTTACAATGCCAAGCTCAGTTGCAGAAGCAAGGTGTTATTTATCTCCTCCATTTTTAATGAGAAGTCACCCTGGGAAGCAGATGGTACATTAGCTGTAATAAACAAGAGCTGACTTCAGTGGTTTTGCGAGAGAATGCCGAAGTTGACCATCAGGGGCTCACTATTTCACACTGAACATAGTCCGAGGGTCAGAAGGTGTCTGATGTGTATTTGCTCACTCCATACAAACAGATTCCGTTTATAACTCCGAACAGGTTCTCATCGCCTCCAGTGAAGCATCGTATATTGATGTGGGAAGAACAAAAATTACTGTAAGCTCTGACCCCTTTGTTCGCGGAGCCAGCATTAAAGTTGCTGAGTGAGGACTTCACATTCAGCTGGGTTTTATTGTTGCACTCAGCAGAAGTAATTTGAGTGCACACACACGCTTACGTGAGATACACAGAGTGTACACCAATGTCCCATGAGATGTGTGCTTCGGAAATCAAGTTAACAAGTGGATGCTTGAGGAAATTTGAGAAGGAAACTTTTCTTTTTCCTCATATGACAGATTATCTCATTAATCCGTGGCCCAATTTGAAATAAAAGCAGCCATCTGTGCGTTACATAAGGTAAGTAATAGTTGATCATTGTGACTAATTCAACTATTTTTTTAACAAAATTTACCTCTTGCGAATGTAATTGTTTCCTTCTCTTCCTACAGATTTTTTCATGATACACAACATCCCTTACAGATTTTTTTTCTTCCAGTTTTAAATAAATTAAATGTATCTCATTTTGTTTGGCTTGACTGAAAGAACGAAGCATCTTCAATCAGATTAAGTTGAAGCATCACACCATAACCAAAAACCTGTTGAGGCACAACAAGTAAATTGCAATCAAACTGAACAAGTGCAATTTGGCTTAAATGAGGTTCCTCATCAGAGTGGCCAGAATCTCACACAGAGATAGTATGAGATGTTCAACGATCCTGGAGAGGTCATCGATTCTTTAGGTCAGAGTGGTTTGGTGATGTGTTTGGGATGCCCCAGATGCCTCACCAGAGAAGTTTTTCTGGACATGTTTCATAAAGGAGGGGAGAGGATTTGCCCTTTGCCTCAATTCCTTGAGAGCAGGCACTTTGTTTCAATTCAATTCAATTTTATTTGTATGGCCCAAAATCACAGAATTTCCGTCTCAATGGGTTTCACAAGAAAAAGAGGAATGTATTAACACAAATACACAACAAGAAAAATAACTAACAAATGCTAACTAAACAAGACTAGCACATTTATGCCCTTAGACTCTCCTTCTCGGTGAGGAAAAACTCCTAAAAAAAACCATCAGTGGGGAAAAAAAAGAAACCTCATGGGGATCCACGTGAAAGAGAGCTCCCTCCCCCGGGACGAGCAACCAATGTGTCAAAGATTATTGTTTAAATATTAGCTTCACAGTTGGCTCAGGAAAGTTTTGGGATTCCCCCAGATAAACTGCAAGATGTGGTTGGGGTGGGCATACTCCAGGATTCTCTACTAAAGCCACCTCCACGTTACTCATCCTAAATGAAGCAGAAGAAAATGACACCACAAATGTGTTGGTAACAGCAATCCATTGTTGGAACTGCTGTCCAACCAGTTGAATAGTTCAAATGATTTACATACCAACATGGATTTAAAAAAATGAGCATCAAGTAGAAGATTGTAGAGCTTTGTGTTTCTTTTCTCAAATCAATCCCATTGTTAGAGGAGGGAAACAAAGATCTTTACTAGTCAAAGAATCTCTCAAGATGAACTGAAAGTGGGGGAAAGAAAAAAAAAAAGCAATAGCTCTCAGTGTGGCCATTGAGAAGAATGAATGAATAAATTAAAAGCAATGGCTTTTTTGGAGATCTTCAAGGCACAAGAGATATTATTGATTTCTAAGGAGATAATACATTCCCAGTGCATCCAGAGATACATCGATGGTGTACCACGGGCTCTGTAACAGCATGTGTCTGTCTAGTTGTTGAGCTGTTTCCATAATGAGCATTTATCTCAATATACAACAACAAAAAGCCCCTCAACCATCTGTTTCCTTTTTTGGCAAAATGCAGTGGATCAAACCTTGGCTTTTTGTAGATAATCCAGAAGGCAGTTGATTTGAGAGATTCAATTTAAAATATGACTATAGATAGTTGTGTTTAAATGTCAAAGGGTACAAAATCAGTGAGGTCAGTTTTTCAAATTTTACAAGACTAGCACCATCAAAATATTTAAAATATGTTTTCACAAAAAACCCTAGTCTACTAGTGTGGACTTATTGTTATGTTTTATTTTTTTTAAGTACTCCATTGGACACATTGTTGAGCTGGAGTTACCACTTTAAAAGACTTTGTCTTTCCACATAGCTTTAGTCACACAGCATTATCATCTTTCTTCTTTTTGGACTGACAGTCAGAGCAGTGCTGAGGTGGGGAGCTATGTATTAAAGATTGTATCCAAGCCAGTGTATGGGTAATGATGAGTCAGGCGCGATGGCCGAGGTAGGAGATGAAGCCCGAGTTTGCAGAGATAGGGAATCCAATCACATGCTTATCATATAGAGTACAGGTAGGCGGTGGACAGAATACAAGAGAGTTTGTAGATGTAGTTGGACAGTCATTTAGTTTCATGGTAAATAATACAAAGTAGATGAAAAGAATAAATGAGGTGACAGTTTTGCTGTTTCTAAAGATCTTTTGCACTTTTCTCTCATTTTATGTACTTCAAGTTGTGTCAAAGAAACACCCCTGAAACATTTTCTTGACACCTAAATCTGTGACTTTTGTTTGAAATAGTATTTTCTTCAAAAAAAAATCTTTATTTTGGTTTAGTACTAAGAGCGTTTCTTGATGAGAAACACTGCTTTTTAATTCTAAAATTCTTCTTCTTCTTCTTTCGGCATTTCCCTTTAGGGGTCGCCACAGCAAGTCAGTTTCATTCATCTAACCCTATCTGCTGTATCCTCTTCGGTCACACCAACTATCTTCAGTCTTCCTTCACTGTATCCATGAACCTCCTCTTTGGCCTTCCTGTAGGCCTCTTTCCTGGTGGTTCCAAATCCAGCATCTTTCTTCCGATGTACTCTCTCTCCTCTGCACATGTCCAAACTATATCAGTCTGGCCTCTAAGACTTTATCCCTAAAACCTCTAACATGTGCTGTTCCCCTGATATACTCATTTCTAATCCTGTCCATCCTGGTCACTTCCAGAGAGATCCTCAGCATCTTCATCTCTGCTACCTCCATCTCTGTTTCTTGTCTTTTTCTCAGTGCTACTGTTTCTAGACCAAACAGCATGGCCGGTCTCACCACGGTTTTGTACACTTTCCCTTTCTTTCTAACATTGTTGCATGAATTACAGTCCTGGAAATGGACTATGACATTAAGTAATCTTTGCCATCCTCTGCAGTCCCATCAGAATGATGGACTTAGACAACAACACCTAATGTCGATATGAAGATTTATTCAATTTTTGACAAGCAGAAACGAAAGAAAAAGCAGTCAAGCTAATGTGATATAATTGTGTTTTGTAATATCTATAAAAACACCTAAAAAAGTAACTAAGAATTATGGATTCAGTAAAGAAAAAAAAAATCTCATGTCATGTTTTGTTTTGGATGGTGAAGAAATTTGTTCCCCTTGAAATCCTTTTCCTTTATATCCAAGAATCACTCAGCAAAGAGAAGATTAAGTGCACACATTAATTCACGAGTCAGAGCAATCTTGTAATCCACTCAGTATGC
The DNA here is from genome assembly GCA_902685375.1 of Neostethus bicornis. Classification (NCBI taxonomy): domain Eukaryota; kingdom Metazoa; phylum Chordata; class Actinopteri; order Atheriniformes; family Phallostethidae; genus Neostethus; species Neostethus bicornis. The sequence goes on along the minus strand of LR738544.1, from coordinate 22,899,810 downwards.
TAATTGCCTGTTCTTTCTCTAGCAAAAGGGGTTTACAGGCCATTAAATGGCACTGAGCAGTTGACAAAAGATAGCCAGCATGGCACCCCCTCCCACCATCCTCGCTCTTTCTATTTCTCACATGGGGTAGCTGTTGTTCACCAACAGAACAGTTCCTCACAGAAATAAGCATAATTCTTTCATCGGTTTGAAGCTTGCCTCTATGGCCCCAGAACATCTATTTATGTTGTGCCACCAACATGAAAGCACCAAGAAAGTCTTATTTTCTCCCCAAAACCCCACGTTGGCAATATTGTTGCAAAACTTACCCTTTAGACCCTTACAGGAATATTTCAATTTTTTTTCTTCACTAAACAGAAGGTTATTTTTTGACATTTTGACATTTCTTGCTGCCGTGCAAGTAAATAATAAAAGATAGTTGAGTGTTATTGTTTACATCGCTATCCCATCTAATGCACAACCTTCCTTTCTGCCTTTTGCCTCATACACGAGGGGATCCCTGCAAGGTAAAGTGCAATTCTTAGTGCATCGCTGCCGGTTCGGCCTCCCAGGTGGCATTAGTAACCTGCTGTGTGATGGATGAATATTTCAAGTATGGCTCCTTATAAAACAGTCTTGTCAAAACAAATACACTGACAGTGTAAGCAGATAAAGATAGTTGCAGAAGATTAGAAGGTTGGTGCTTTGCATCTATTATGATGCCAAGTGTCAAGGAACTGGTTTGTGATGGATGACTCGAACAAGACAATTCGGCACGAAGCCTGACTGCAAATGTTGCTGGTAATGACCAGAGAGTGTTTTTCAGATGCAACTAATGAGCATGACCATTAGGCCTAAATGACATTTTAAAAACCTGGGGAGTTGGTAAAATGAAGAAGTACCAGGAGATTGACTGCTTGTCAGCAGTAAATATGGATGAACCATCTTCAGTAGCCACTGTCACATGGGTGACCTCTGTCCTGAGTGTAGAGGCGGTCAGATTCTGTACTCCTGCCAAATGTGAAGCCGAAGGATCATTACTGATAAACTGTCATAGCTTTTCACATCATTATGAACTTTCCAAGTCTATAAGGCACTTGTACAGTGGACAGCTTGGCAGATTCATTGACACGTTTTCTAATGACTACATTTGCAATATTGACTTCGTTGATTCTCCTTTTTTTTGTCCTCGGGCCTTAATCACAGAAGAGACAGTATGACAATTTGTTTCTGCAAATTATGGTTCTTGGCAAAATGGTGATTGACTATTGACTAACAAAATACTTGCCTTTCCAAACAGCAGACTTTTTACACAAATTTCAAACATACTGCTTATTGATTTGATACCTCACAGGTTTTGTGTGACAAATAATAATCCAATCATGTTGTTAATATTTTTTGAAAAATCACCATGCTATAGTGTTAACAAAAAACACACACAATAGCTGCTGTGAACTATGAACCTTATGAAGGTCTGCTGGTCTACAAGATATCTAAATCACAGACTGGTATTGATAAAATTTTGACCATGAATAGATATTGACTATGTTCAAATGGTCTTTCCCCTTTCCTTTGAAATTGTTGTGCTGCTTCCAGATTTTCACACTAAAGCCAATTTGTTTAGCTGGCCCTCTAACATATGAAGGGATCGACTGTAAAACTTTTGTCTCAACCAATCAGATTTCAAGTTGGTTTCTCTTGTTCTGCAGATTTGCCAAGTTACGTCATTCTTATCAAACCTGCATTTTGAGTAATAATGCAGTGTATCAGCTAAAGCTAGCAAAGTGTGGGTACATGAACAAAAAAGTTATTTTGTTGGTGCAAAAGCTATTTCTTGTCCTCCAAGTATTGTCTATAAAAAGGTTTTAGTGGTGGATTTTTTTTAATGCCATTTTTAAATTGAACTTTTTAAAAAAAATTTCAAAAAATCTGTACAAAACTTGTGCAAATATATACACCGAGACAGGATGGACGTACAACCTTACTGTGAAGAAAGAATGATTATTTTTTTTTTTTCAAATAGTTCAAAACTTCAGCAACAGTTTATTTAAGTGAAGGTATTAATGTGGAATTTAGTAAGTGTGAAGCTGAAGCTATTTTTTCTGTATTTCAGTGCAGAGATCACTTTATAGGCATAACATTGTTATTGAGGGGATGATTTATTCAGACGGTGCATTACTGAATGCCTATATTGCTGTGAAATTTGTAGTCCACCACCAGTCACACCACACTGATCTCTTTCATCAAGGCTTAGCACTTTTATAACTTCAAAAACATTCAAAGTGGTAATCTTTATCAATTTGTGGTCACCAATCTTGTACAATGAATCTTTTTTTAGACCTGACCCTTCAAAGATGGGGACCTGTTCCACTTTTAGAGAAATTCAACTATGAACACTGAGTTGTAAAAACCCCATTGACATTTTTTTTTTGTTACCATTTGTCTTACGTGAAACCAGCTTCAAACTTGTATCTAGGTAGTGATCGTGAGTGGTTTCTCTTGGCTTTATAACTATAAATTAATCTGCATTTTCTTCTCATTATTGATGGATATAATAATGTTTACTTGGGCGTTGGCATGGTAATTGGAAACAAATGACAAAAATTTCATCATCTAATCCAACTCAATTGTAAAAATGTAAAACCCATACTTTAGGATTATGATTGTGCTTTTGTTTCTTTTTGCTTGTGGATTTAAAATAATGTTTTCCTGGAAGTGATGATCTTGTGGTGTTCCCTGAAGGAGTGTCAGGTAAAACTTGATGTTGGACTGAACATGTGGAGGAGGGGAGCGTTAGACGAGAGCAGATGAAATGATGAAGGTAGGATGTACATGTGTGGGCGGTTGTGTCTCAGTTTGAGATTTCTCCGGTAGAAAAGGTCATATTGGAAAACAGTTTGCGCTGAATGCTGTTTTGAGTGACGTGAAGTTCTTCCAAAAATAAGAACAGTAAGAAAAAAAAAGAAAAGAATTGACTTTTACTTTTTTTTTTTACAATTTTTCTTTTTCTCAAAAAATGAGAAGAAAATAATGACTTGACCAATGGCCACTCAACAACCATGGCCAGAACTTTATCCAATTACAATTAAAGGATGTGCATTACACATTACCATCTTCACAAAACCAATTTTGATGTGATTGCAACTATAATACCGATCTTTCAAAAAGATGTAAGCCATCATTCTTATCTATCTATATTCTTGTTCATCGTAACTAAAACAGAACTATTGAAACAGTCTTCGAATTCCACGTGTTTGAATTATTAGATGTACTAATGTGGATCCCATAGGTCCCATAAGAAATAAATGATAGGAGGGAAAATAAGGTTCTTTGAGTTGATAACAATCATCACTCTCTAAAGCTCTTTTTGTAAACGGGGTCACGTAATGCAACCGAGCGAAGAGAACTTTACAAAATGAGGTCATTTCACACATCCTTTGATCCACCCTTCCTTCGTCTCAGAGCCAAGTGGCATATGAGAGGATCTATCTTTGTGAACAGTTTTGAGCCCCCAAAATTACAAACAAACTAAAGGCGAGCGATCGATCGTGTGTGTCTCACAGAATGATGAACTGGCACTTCAGAGGGGAAAATCAATGTTGTGTTCTTTCTCTCTGTCTTTCTCTGTAGGTCTGAAACTCTCTTTACAGTCCTTCTACCGCAGTGTTTAAGAGCGTTTTCCCTGAGTTGGGTTTCTTTCTGAGGTTGAATAACCTTTTGTTTTGTGTTCCTTTTTAGGCTGGTAGACCCCCACTATTTTGACGAGTGAAAGCGATGATAATGGCGAGCAGAATATACAACAGAAGTAAGTGCTTCTATTTTGATTTATCCTTCCAGTGGCCTTCTATCTTCGCTGGCCTTGTGAACTCCTGCTTATTGATTAGTATTGCAAGGCATTCTTTAAACCATCACAGGTCACTGGAATTAAAGTGTCGTATAAAAACATCTATTCTCTACAAAACACAACTCAGACAATTTAATGAATGCTGTTTGTTTTGGTGGTAATACTTTTAGGGTCGTGCTTCAATCTTAGAGAGAGAGGGAGAGAGAAAAAGCCTTTCATTTGCTCTTAAAAAAAGTCGAGAAATTATTTGGTATAATTTGAGAAATTCGCTGTTTTGTGTGGAGTGCAGAAGAAACCGTGACCCCGCAACTTAACAACTTTTCCTACCACAAACTTAAGACACTGAATGTTTTTTAATGGCTTTTGTTTTGTCTCTTTTACATCATCTGTATTTGCCTTTGCTTTTGAAGAAAAAAAAAATCACATCGCAAGTTACTGTCTTCTTCTTTCGGCATTTCCCTTCAGGGGTCGCCATAGCAAGTCAGTTTCTTCCATCTAACCCTTTCTACTGCATCTTCGTTGGTCACGCCAACTATCTTCATGTCTTCCTTCATTGTATCCACGAACCTCCTCTTTGGTCTTCCTCTAGGCCTCTTTCCTGGTGGTTCCAAACTCAGCATCCTTCTGCCGATGTATTCTCTCTTCTCTGCACATGTCCAAACCATCTCAGTCTGGCCTCTCTGACTTTATTTCCAACATTGCAAGTTCCTGTAATCGATTACAAGTCTACTGCTTAATGGTACGACGTATAGTTTGTCACAAGATTGAGGCAAATAAATGAGGAAAGGCTTCATTTTGCTTCTCTCGGAAATAAATGACTTCTTCCAGCATAGTGACAAGAATAACAGATAGAAGAAACAACTACACAATGTGGCATTTAGTCCAATTATTTCTAATTTTTATCCACACAAATGTAGAAATCTGTACTGCCTGTGGCGTTTTCACTAGACCTTGAGGCTACCACAAAGAAGATTATAAAAATATATGTAAAAATTCCGCCTAATTAAACTAATAGAATTCAGATTTGTGTACAGTGGAACATTTATAGACATGGTGTAAACTATTCAAAAACAACTTTTCTGGTAAAACTTTGTTTTAATAATAATAAAATGCTCAAAAAGATTGAAAGTAAATTCAGATGAAGAGAATATTTCAGAATTTGTACACATAGGATGAAGGTAGGCTGTTTTGAAATCATTAAATGATTAAATGGTTTTCAAAGAAACACATTTCTAAATGTTAATTTGTTTGACAATACTCATAGTCAAATCCTATTTCATGAAAAATAACTTTCCGTTGTCTTCCGCCTACCCGGGGCTGGGTCGCGGGGGCAACATCTTCAGATGGTAAACCCAGGATTCTCTCACCCCAGCTGCATCCTTCAGCTCACCCAGAAGGATCCTGAGGTGTTCCCTGTCTAGCTGTGAGACATAATCTCTCCTGTGGGTCCGAGGTCTGCCTCCGGGTCTCCTCCCGGTGGGATGTCCGTGAAACACCTCATCAGCGAGGCATTCAGGTGACATCATAATCAGATGCCCGAACCACCCCATCTGGCTCCCCTCGACCCGGCGAAGCAAGGGCTTTATTCTGAGGTCCTCCTAGATGGCAGAGTTCCTCACTCTATCTCTGACCGAGAGCCCAGCCACGCTGCGGAAGAACAAAAACGAGCATTGTTTGGATTTTGAAGCATACCTTACACAATACGGCACATACTGTATCAAGACTGACTGTTTGTTTGTTACGCATTATGAGACCAGGAAGTGGGAAAGTCTGGCTGTTTCTCATCCACCTGCATGTCCTTGGAAAGCACAAGTTCCTCCTCCAAAATTTGACACGGGAGGACCACGAGTTAACCACCCATCATTGCTAACTCATAAAGGGGGAACAGTATACAGAGAGTGGAACGTGTGTGAAATGTTTCCAGAATTCACATCTAACATTGACTGAGTGTGTGACATTGTGTAGTAAATGTGGAGTAATTTGTTGCATTTGGAACAACATTATGTTCATTATGTCCTCAGAACTGCAATCATGTGCTTTATACTAATTAAACATTTTTCATGATAAACTAAAGTGCTTCAGATTATTAATGCAGTACTTGTCAGCACTTTATCATCCCCACAGACTGTTATCAGCCATTTAACTCCAGTCACCTCTGCAGATATTTCCTCTGCACACTCTTTTGTATCTAAAAGAGCCCCTGTGAGATAATTCCTCTACCTTTTACACGCCCTTTACATCACATTCCTCCATATTTGCATGTGTGGGGTGCATGTAATCTGCATAAGCTGGTGTGTTATGTGTTTGAGAGCACTCTGCGTTCAAATCTGTCAGCCCGTCTTGATCGTTACCTGCTTGTGTGATGTTGGTGTGCTTTCAAACAGCCCCTGTTGGTGCTGCAAGGCAGCGCTGTCAGGTGTGGAGAACTCTTCCTGTCAGACCTGCCTCATGAAATTTAAGGCTGTAAGATGAAGGCTAAGACAGCTATCCATGGGGTGTAGGCAGTGAGAGCACAGACAGGAGAATCCATATAGATTTTTATCTACTGTATCCATTTATAGAAGCTATTTGTCTTAGCTTCTTTGTCTTTGTTTGTCTCCCGGGGTGCATTTTGGCTGCTGTGCGTCAGTAGTAGAATATTCGCACTACGTTTGGGGAGTTTGACGAGCTGCTCTGACACCTCCACCCTCACCAACCTCATTTTCATTTTCTCCGGTGCCGGTTCTTTACCTCACAGCTCCACCAGCCTGCCATTCAGCTGTACTCTGTATGCTCAGTACAGTCGTGATGAAAAGAAGAATGCCAGAGCACATTCCCCTTACACTCAATGCCTGAGAAATGGGATGGTAAAAATAGAAAGACTGCATATCCTTTGGGAGATAATGGACAAAAATACTATATTTGAGCTCTTATACCCATTCTTTAATATTGAAATGACCATTTAAGGACAGATACCGTATGTTCAAGTGTTAACATTTGTTCCTGTTTGTATTTTTTTATCCACAAGAAAAAGAAAGAGTTTTACATTTTGGGTTGATGGTAAATGTAATCTGGTGCATTTTAAATGCCCCAACTCATTAAAAAAAATCAACTTTTCAGAGCTTTCTAATTTTTAATAGTGATGTGTGGTCATTGCAGTCGTAAAAGTGTTTTTAGAATTATTCAGAAATTTTTAAAAGAAAAGGATGCACAGGGGAAAACAAGCAGTAATCAGGCTTTTCACAATTCCTAATCTGAGATAAAGCTCTGGACATCAATAAGATTTAATAATGTGTAATGGATTAACAACCAAATTTTGGGTGTTAAGTTGCTCCTTAAGTTTAAATATAAGTTTAAATTTGCTCCTCTTACATTCTCTAGAGCGGTGGTCCCCAACCACCGGGCCGCGGACCAGTACTGGGCCATGAGTCACGTGGTACCGGGCCGCACAGAAAGAAGAAATAACTTTCATTATTTCCATTTCGTTTACAGTATTATTTGAGTAATGGTGATGTTTTTATTTGAAAAGTCACTAAATTTTCTTCCTTATACCTGTCAATGACTCACCTTTGACACATCATCCCATCAAATTTAAACCCTTAAACTAGCAAAATGAGTAAAAAAAACAAAGCTCTATAGGAAGCTTCTTTGTTACAGAGTTACGAAGCACACTGGACCTTAGATACACTCTTCAGGTTTCAGGTCAAGATGGGACTGTCTGGTTCCAGCAAAACAAACTTAGGATCTCTGATTGATCTAGTCCTACTTTGAGTAGTCTAACTGGTGTTTTTAGTAACTTGTGATGGCCTTTATTTTGAAGGTATGTTTACCGTTACTAGAGCAACCAGCGTGAGTTTGAGCAGAGAAAACGTTTCCATGGTATAAAGACGCTGCTAATAAATTTTCTCGTGAAGACAAAGTATATTTACGTTTATTAATATTATCTATTAAAAATGCCAGTTATTTCAGGCTGGTCTTATTTTGTTTTTCTGCTACCCCTTCAGACCAGTCCGTGAAAATATTGTCAGACAATAAACCGGTCCGTGGCACAAAAAAGATTGGAGGCCGCTGCTCTAGAGGACAAGTCTATGTAATTCCTCAATTGTCCAGGAGCGATCCTTCGTAGAAAGGGTTTTATAGTTGTGTTCTGGACAGTGTATTTGACAATCGATGTCCAGACTGTCCAGAAGACAACTTTAGAATCCTTTTATGATACTCTAGTCTAGAGGACATATGAATTGCTCTTTAAATCTATTTGAAATAGAAAATTTTGCAACTTTCAACAAAAACTTTCAACATTCTTAACGGATAAAAAAAAAACATGTTGTAAATAAAAAAATTTTTGAAGAAGAAAATTTTTTTAGAAGAATTATTTCTGGAAGAAGAAAATATTGTTTTATGAACCAGAATGAGGAGCTAAGATGTGAACATGGCTCTTTTTTTGTTTTCTTCACATTTATGAAGGTTGTACGGGCAATTTGGCCCAACGTTGTTTTCTTGTTGCTATTCGTAGATGAACATCACAGTTGGAGGTCATCTGCGTGAGTAGGAGCCGTCTTAGCTGGAAATGTGACAGAAGATTGTCTGACAAGGATGGAAACGATAAAGAACATGATGTATACAACATGTACTCCTAAAGTGACTGTTTAGATTCTAGCATATGAAGCACGGTCAATGAGATTTCGTTCTAGATAGAAATAGTAGGTCTTTGCAACTTTACAGATTCTGCGTTTTTCTTGTCCCATTTTTGAAAAGATATCAATACACATCGAACTCAAGAGTTAATCTGAAACCATGTGTCAATTAAACCAATCCCTCAGCCAATCAGTGATTGAAATTTCGGTACACATTTGAAATGCGTCTATTGCTGGAGCTCACCACCATTTTCCTTTGACGAGTTTTGACAAATTTATTTATTACAATACAAATTTGAAGCCAGTTTCAAGTTGGAAAAAATAGTGAAATATGACAATAGGGTTTTTACAACGCTCAGAGTCCAGCTTTGACAGGATATACCTGAGCATTATTTAGCTTTTTTTTTTTTCAACCGCGTAAGAAGATTCACTATCAACAGCTGTTATGTCCTGATCGGAAATATCATTTATATCATATTAAATATATGCATAGTTAACAAACTATAGAAAATGTCCTTAAAGTTTGCGGAAAATATTGGGAATATCATATAAATTCTTGTTAAATGTCCACTTTCAAACATGTCTTGCTCCATGCAGTTCGAGTTTAGCAGCGCTAACACCGGTTAGCTCAAATATGGCTGAGCTTGTTTGTATACAGCCCCGCAGCTCGATCCAGATCGAAACTGGATGGTATTTTACCTCCCAACCTGCCCACTCTGAGTCAGTACTCCCACCGATCCAAATCCAAACTTTTTTGGGCAGAAATGGAACAAGTACCTACATTGAATATGTTCATGGGTGTGACCAAGAGTTTGTGTATGAATAAGTAATTAAAATAAAAATAAATAAATGAATTACTCTATTCATCCCTCACCGGGGAAATTTGTGTGCTGCACTCCTTACACCGCAGCAGGCTGCCCTTCAACGGCGCCAATGGTGGGAGAAGCGGGGGTTAGGTGTCTTCTCCAAGGACCCTAGACGTGCTCTCTGTGGGACGCAAACCTGTGAACTTCCGGTCCGCGCGAACGCTCTAACCACTGAGCTGCCGTCTCCTCCCAGTATGAGAATGTTTTATAATAAATCAAGACGACATTGTTTCTCACAGTGAAAAGAGTAGTGTTATAATAAATTAAACCTTTTCTATTTTATAAGTACAACAGTGATCTAGAACAGTATTGATCCTGTTATTGTTCTTCTGACTGAGTTCAGTGACAGAGTAGATTAAAAAAAGTTGCTGTGTTGTCAAAGTTTTGGGAACAGTGAGTTTACATGACTGAATCCAATGCAAACAAACTTAAATTTGGATCAAATAAGAGGTTACCACATTATTTCAAAATCTTTGTGGAACAATACGGACACCTGGTGGGAATGTCCTCTTTAGCTTAAATGAAAAGACACGACTGAACCTAAATTAACTTTTTTTAAAAAAAGCAAACCATACATAAAACTGTCCTTTTTAAGTGCAGGCCCAAAACACAGTGTGCTACTTTCATAGTCTCAGGAAACGAGGGAAAGATACCTCAGTTGCTTTAAAATAATGTATTAATGACTCCTGCAGCTATCTCAAGAAGATTAAAATGTAAGACATGGTAATAGATAAATAATAGAAACATTACCTGACAGCTAGACTCCGCTGTTTAGCTTCAAACCTCATGACAGACTCATTCCCCATAAATTTAAAAAGGCAGACATTAAAAATATAACATATAAAAAAGTTTAGTGTCCCTAGATGACCTGATAAGCAAATGAAGAGTAAAGACACCATTAAGACCATGCACTAATTAGTAAATTTACTTTTTTATTCATAAGGGTTAGAACTTACAAAACTGAGTGACTGATCAAACCCGCAAAGAAGACTGGATCAATGTTTAGCTGTAAAACACTTCAGAGATGATTTATTTAATTTGTACTAATAGCTGGGAGTCTGTCAAAGTTTCATAATGTTCTCCTTCTGATGACAAAGAATTTTGAATCTTCAAACTTTGATCTTTTGCATAATACAACGGATGTGGAGAAATTTAAAACACAAGGTGCTGGCTGGTTAACCAGAAGCTGTAAAAAAGAGAAACATGCAATTTTATCCAAATAAAAAAAAGTGGGCAATTTTGCAAGTTTCCATTTTGGCACCCAAAATGTGATGCAAGCTTTCATTTGTTCACTGAGATTAACTGACAGTTAAGAACAAAATCCATGAAGCAAACTTCAATCAGGAGAAAAGTGTGATCAATAATTTAAACTTTGTAATCAAATATCCATTTCAGTACAATTTTGAAGCTGGGTTTTTTTTTGGAACTTTTGACAGCTTCTTATCATATTGTTTTATTTTTCTGTATAGATGAACAATTTTTGACTACTATTTTCACTCCAAGTTTCTACTTCTTTTTAGCTATTGAAAGAAAATATCCTTGATAAGACAAATTAAAGTTCATACATACTGTACATATGCAGGGGTGACACGGTGGCGCAGCAAGAAAGTCAGGGTTCGGGTCCCCAGCGGGATGAGGCTTGGAACACTGTGTTAGTGTGGGTTTCCTTTGGGTACTCCATTTTCGTCCCACTCTCCATAAACAAGCATGTTAGGTTTATTGGCCACATAAAATTGCCTCTAGGAATCAGTGTGTGGATGGTTGTATGTGTGGCCCCGCAACAGACTGGTGACTTGTTCAGGGTGCACGCTGCCTCTTGCCTTAAATCAGCCAGGATAGGCACCAACACCCTCTGCAATGCCGTGTGGAATGGACGGTTCAGAAGACGAACAAACGTACATACAAATGCTGTTTAGGTTTTGAGCTTTTTTTTCCCAATTTTTTTATCCATGTTGATTTCTTATCCTACCCACCCATCCCTATGTTGCTCAGTTTTTGATAACTATAGAAATAAAGAATGTAAACATCTGCGATAAGTCAAAAACAGCATAGCACTTGGCACAACAGGGAGCCTGTTTAAATTCCATCCTGAGAGATGCCACTGATCAGCATCTTTTCTCTTCATAATTCACCATCTTCCTGGAAAATAATGATGGGCCTCAGGGGGGGAAAGGTAAACAGTGAAAAAGTTGCACATCTGTCCATTTTTGCAAAGTTTCTGCACCCAGCCTTGGAAGTCATCATCGCAGAGCCGAGGCCGCTCATTTCCAAACTCTGTAGGAATATCAATATGGATTTAGCAGTCTCCCCGAAGCAAGGTCCTCAGCTAATTAAATCCGTAATCACTTTGTACTGTAAAAACACAAGCAGCAGAGAAGGATGAGGGGAGACGGGCTACGTAGTGTTTTAAATGAGGGCCAGTGGAATTTTATTTAACGAAGATGGCTAATTAGGTCAACGCTCTTGAGCCCTATAAAGTAGAAGTTTCATGTCATCTATTCAGTCTGCATACAGTTCTTTGTCCTTATACAAAGATAGACTCTGTCTGTCTGCAAATGTGAGAAAAGAGATGCTGGGATGAAGATGAGAAGTGGCACTTCTGTGAAGGCCAAACATGCTGTGTTGTCTTCATTGTTTGCAGCTTTATGAAAAGTTAAACTTGTTGCAAGGAGTTTATTTTTTATATAAATCTGTTGTTACAAATGCATATCGATCCCAATAGTATCTTTCTCAGTAACTCAAACCTTGACTCTTACCTTCAACGCACACTACAATAATTATTGTAAAAGCATCCGGCATTACACACCGCTCAAAACTCAAGATGTCTCTCTTTCTGTTGTTTCAGAGAAATGTTTTTGCGTCAAATTCTTGTCTATTCCTCTTTGTAATACTATTTTTGAACCAACAAAATAAAATGCCATATTTTTATAAACATAATAAAATTGGTTTGGATTAAATTAGGATTGAAGTCTTGGCTTAGTTAAAAATTATTTTGGTACCTTAAATTGTTAAATTAATGTCACCACCAGGAGCGGATCCAGGATTTTCTGAATGGGGGGCAGATGGTGGGGGCGAGGTCATAGAGGAAGGTGCAGTACCAGGAAAGAACCCATGAATTTCCACAGGATCATGTAAATTACCCATGAAAAGACCAAAATTGTGAGCCTCCCCCCGGGGTTCAAACCAGCAACCTCCTAACTGTGAAGCCAGCATACTAACCACTGCACCACCGTGTTCTCCCAGTTGACACAACTTAAAAAAATACAATGAATGTACTTTGTTTTTAATCTGTTGCAAAATGCACGAGTACTCTGTCACTAAAAGGCAAACAATCAAAACTGGACATTGTCAGCAGGATAGTTCTAGTGTTCCCCATTTATGCTTTCTCTGGGAATTTTAAACCAAACAAGTCACTGTGAATCTTTTACTTCTCTGTAAATTGTATATCCAAGGTGATGCCTCTTTGCTGCTTCCACCCTGTTTTGCTCGCATTTGTGTTCATCCCCAGGGCGCTTTGTCTAAAGAGTCTGTACGGAAGAGGCAGGCGGGCCAAGCACAGCATGTCGGGGTTAGCCCTACCCTGGAGATGCAACCTGATTTTCTTTTGGCTGCTTATATTCCCCAGTCTGCATGCTCATATTCACCTGACCTCCTGTCACAGCCATTTCCTGGAGAAAAATACTTTACAGTACAAAAAAGAAAAAACCTTAAACAAGAGCAAAAAGTTCAGAACTTCCAGAAGTACGGCAGGTGCAGTTCCAGAGCCAAGCGCTCTGATCGGAGACAGATGTTGTTTCATTGTTAATTCTGTCCGATAATGGCATCCATTATTCAGGCTACTCAGTGTCTGCATGATATGATTGCAACTGCTATCATGAAAACGTCACGTTGCCAATATATCTGTGAGAGGAATGTATGCAGGAGAATTTCTCATCCCGGCTTGTCATTTTCATCTCACAGTGATCTGAATTAATATTAGTGATTGGTCCCCCAGTCACGTTCAGCCCCATCTTTTCATTCCAGCATCTGGATTTAATTGGTGTTACGCTGTAAAGCTACAGCTGCTTCGCCTGTTAGGACAATAAATTACCCCAATTAGCAGTTGAACAAAAGAGGCTGCTTGACACCGCAGCGTATTATCAGGCCTGGATATTCCTGTGAAAGGGAATGAGGCTTCTCTTTGACATGCGGTTGTACAGAAGCACATGCTTCCATCATCTCTTGCTTATCAAAACACCAATCTCGCCCGATGGATAAACAGAACAACGTAATATTGTTTTTCACGGCATGCATCATTGGGTATCATCGGTTTTTAGAGCTGAAGGTGTTATAAATTAAGAAGAAAAGTTGTCGGTGTTTAAGATCAATGTTAGGTGCGTTGTATAATTGCCGTATGGATGATTAATCGGTGTTTGCATCATGAGTTGTGGATATATCCAGGTTTTCTGGCAGCCGCCTGCCATATCGATGGCACCAGTAATGAAGGCAATAATGAGGGACGGTTGTGGAGGATGTGGAATGGGAGGAACAAAAGGAACATCTGCGCCTCTCAATAGTTAGTGTAATTGAGACCATATTTCACTTTGCCGTGTGTAAGCTAGTTGTGGTACACTCGCTGTCTTCCTATTTTGAATGATGATGCATTTATGTGCTGCTGGTATACTTTCAGCCGCTCTAGCAGCTCAGGTGGTCCACCTACTGAGTGGAATGTAGGGTATCATCCTCCGTCTCAGCTCAGATCGCACCATTCCTTTGCTCCACCGCTCGCTGCGAATGTGCCATTAAAGCAGTCAAAGTTTGACAAGAAAAATGAAGGTGTTATTTCCTGCGGCCTCAAATGTCTTAGTGAATAATGATCATGTTGCTGTTGTCTCTCCATTTCTCCAACATCAGTTTCACTCATCCTCTTAAAGTTGATGAAAGAGTGGACAGGTTGAAGATGACCTGAAGATAAATGTAACAAAACAAAAAAAGATGAGGATTAGATAGATTACAGCTTTATGGGGAAATCTCTGTAGAACAGATTGGAAGCTGCAAAAATATTTCTGCAAAAGACCAGATTTTTTTTGTAAGCCTAATTAACTTGTCATGTTTCTCTTCTTTACTATTATTCTAATATCCAAGTGTGTCATATCTCTGCAAAGCCCGGCCTCCCACAACAAGTCATGGAAAGGAAATTGGGGCATCAGAGACGCTTCCTCCCTCAGCCTCATTTTTCCAATTACTAGTGTGTGGGCAAACAGTCCGACACGATTGACCTCCTCCTCCAAGCGCTGTGGTCATGACTAGAAGGATCTCCCTGCTTATTATGACAGAAGTGTTATGGTAATGGAAGGAAAGTCTGTACGGCGGCGATAGCACCGCAGGAACGGATAGCCTATTATCCACCACTGTGTGCTGGTGGGAATAGTGAGACAGAGGGCATTCCATTCTATGCTGATGATACATCTAGAACAGAAGTAGATATTATACATCAGCAGATAATAATAGCAGCAGAGAACCTCCTCTGGGTTATAGTCATGATGCGAAGAAAATGAGAGACAGATTTGTATAGAATACTGTTTGCTGGTGCTGGACAATATAGATAGAAAAAAAAACCAAATATCACGATATAGATTATGTTTTATCACCGTAGCGATATATATCACAAGTTAAGCTTGTTCATAGTTATTTTTGAAAAAGTTTGAAAAAAAATTTTGCTTTCTTTTCTCCAGCTTTTTTTCTGTAGCGACATTTCAATTCCCCTTGGGATCAATAAAGTGTGTCTAACAAACGGAACTTTCACAAATAAGACATATGCATTGTAGTGCAGCAAAATAAATGCCTCAAATAACAAATAATTGTGATAGTTACAGTATCCTCCACATTTTTTCTAAATCTGAATTGTCAAAATAAACTACTTTAACATTGTTTGAGAAAAGTATTTCTTCTTGTTTGGTCTTCGTGTATTGCTGTAATTGTCTGTTACAAATCTGTGCATAACGCTAAGCCCCCCTGAGTTAAGCGACATAAAACATGTTGCAAACCCACAAGAGAATCAAAGAATGTAGAGCATGGTGGTTTTGTAAAATCGCAAGTTGATGTTTCTTTTGCGAATAATATTTCTTTATTTTCACTTCAGTGAAATTAGAGTATATTCGATGAAAATAAAACACTAAACAATCATAGGTAGCTGCTTAATGCTGTATTCGAGGCATTTATTGATTAACTAACTTAGTGCAGGAGCAATAAAAGAGAGATGGTGCGATAGAAACTTTTCAATCCTTCACAATACATATCGTCATAGCACCCAGCATTACTGTATACAGTATGAGTTAGGGGTATGAAATAGAAAGACGTATGAAGGCTTTTTTTTCTCTTTGTTGTAAGCCATACATCTAGAGGGCGTAAACATTCATAGAAACGAAGACAATGTGAGCACGCGTGCATTTGACAAACACGAGGCAGACAGTAGAAGGAGAGTCTTAGTTAGCTGTCTGCTCGGTGCTTCACCGCCCCTGTGATGTATGTTTATGGCCCATCATCTCAAGCCAATTACCCAGCCTCAGTGTTAGAGCGCAGCACATTCTCATTGCAGCGAACGAGTGTGAAGAGACACAGCGACAGTTAACATCTCTGGACATCCTCGCCAAAGCCAGCGGGCTGCACAGCCTGCCAAGTTTACAGCTGCTTTGGGAATTTTCAGCTTGTTTATTGTCTGTATGTCCGGGGGTGGAACGTATCCGCACAAACTTTTCAACATCTCATCATTTCCCCTACGCTCTCTTTTGGCTTTGATCAACATGGGGAAGATGGCTGACTCGCAGGTTGACGTATTGAGGTGTTCATGCAGTCGGTTGCTGTAAGTGATGTGTGATCCTGTTACAGCTGTGAAATAACCTTGGCTTGCTGGATTCTTTTGTTTTCCAGGTACATCCAAAGCAGACATATCCGTGCAGCACCTTCATTTCAACCTGCAGACTCTACTATAAATCCATCTAAGTTTTACAAGGTAATTTTTTCCTATTTCTTTTTTTTTTATGTGTAGCAAAATGTGTTTTCTGCTACTTTAGAGGAGTTGCTTCAGTTTACTTTTACAAAAGAAGTGTAAAGTGACAATATAGAAAGCATCAAACTCTCGGCTCAGGCAGAATGAAGACCAATTTGCTTTTGCAGCAACTTGTTTGTAACCCTCTCCACACCCACTGACGGGAGCCTGCCTTTATCTGAAACAGTGCTTAAACTTTCTATTTGGATGATTTCTCTTTGAAGCTGAGAATGAAGCATGGCAAGACGAGGATTTATAAGTATAAATATATTAGAATGTTGTTTCTTTTTTTCTTCTTCTTCTTTTTGGCTCCATAGTCACGGTGTGTGACAGATTGAAACTGCAAAGCAGTGTTTGTGTTGGCGAGACGATGCAACGCTCCTGCCCGGAAGGTTTATCAGGCAGAGAAAATATTGACCGCCAACAGTTGCACTTTGGTGTTATTGCTTTTCACACTTGTGTGATACAGACAGACCTCACCGACACAGCAATTATAAACCTGCAGCCATGTTGGTGGTCACACTGTGTGGCACTACACATCACATTTCTGGTGTTTACATGTTAGTGGCTTTTTATGCTGCCAAACTGTTGGAAACTGCTCAAAAAGAACAAAATGTAATGTTTACTTAAAACTCAAACGGACCTTGTAAATTTAATTCTCAATTACGGTTTCAAAGCAAACAACTGCATAATGTGAGTGACTCTTAGTGTGCATGAACGTTTCACTTTCCACACGCCTGTCTTATAATTAGGACACAGTTGTAGGCAATTTATCACCACAATGTGAAAGACACGCAGTGAGCTATCAGCTAGCAGCACATTGTGCCCATTTTTTTATTTATTAAGTCACCAATATTGCTATTCATTGTTCAATTGTCAATAAAAACAATAACAATGAAGCATAATGAATTGCTTATAAATTAAATTAGAAGTAGATTAGCTGGTTGATGTGTTTGTTTTTATCTTGAAATTCTAAAGATGAATAATGGTTTTAAAAAGTTTTAGTTAAATGTTATTGACGTAATATTTGGAAGTTTACGTAAGTTGGCAAAAAAAAAATGTCAACCTCTTTCTTTTACCGTTAATTTAATCAAAAATAAGTTCAAATTTAATTGTTTCTAGTCCGTTTATTGACTGTGTTCAGAGATAAAGTTTATACTTTATAATCCAGCAACACTACAGAAAGGTTTTATTTAAATAACGCAAATTAGAATTTTTCCAATTACACTTTTAGGCATTATCTTGAGTTGAGTTTGTTCAATTTATATCCAGTACAAAACAATGCACCTAACATTTTAATGAAGAGAAACCAAACTTAAAGCACAATAGTCAGACAAACTTTTTCTGTTTGTACTTCTTGACAACCATATGCTCTGATCACTTTAATCGTAGCATATGTTCTCCCACAGGAAGCTTTTGGAAGCATCACAGATGCATGTTTTGTCATCTTTTTTTCTTGATTTTTTAACTTTTTTTTTCGCAGTGGAACTCAATCTTACTTTTCAGAAAGGAGCAAAACAAAATTGTACTAATCAGTCTAAAGTACAACCTTTTTGTGTTTATCTCAGACCTGTTTGTGTTTCTAGAATTTAACTGTGATAGCACACAAAACTCGTGACTTCCTCCTTTTGTTTGATAGTTTCAGGTCACATGTCCAAATCTCTACAGTTTTAAACCTGATTTCTTCTCTGCTTTTATTTTTCTGTCTCCTTCACTACAACTAGTTTTGGTGAAAAGGATTCTCATTGTGTTTAGTGAAAAGAATTTCTCCAAGAAGCCTTGAGCTCATGTACCGTAGGTGTACTAATCAGAAAACAATACAGTCTCTCACATTGTACAACCTAAGACCTCGAATGTATTCGTCATTCAGTGTTTTTTAGTATTCTACACTAATGATGGACAATATAGATTTAGAAAACTATTCTGATCCTTTCTGCTGCATAATCAGAATCAGAGATACTTTATTAGTTATTACTTGTTTCCAGAACTTTCAACTCAAGATCAGACACACAAACAATTTAACACAACTGACAGAGTTGAGAGAATTATGCAGCAGAAAAAAATGTTGCACTACCTTTATAAGAGTGATAGAGATACAAAAAGGAAGGGAGAATTTGTTTGGTGTTCAAAAAACACAAGTCACACGGCTTCACCGCAACAGGTCGATGCAGTTGGGCAAGTTTAAAAAACACACCAGTTACTTAGCAAAACATTGATAGATACAAGCATAATTATGCCGAGGGAAAGCGTTGAGTTACGGGGAGGGGTTGTTAGAAGGGGGATAAAGGGTGGACAAAAACAAAGCAGCCACTACGTGTGAAGCCACTGAGGGGACGTGAGAGAAACCAGTCTTGGTCAGGGACGGTCACAGGGAGTCCAATAATAATAGAACTAATGATGAACATACATAACGCTTTCCAAGTGTAGAAAAATAAATTATGATGTCATGCGCAAAGCATTGTGTGTGCAAACATGTCATTGTTGCAGCAACAAGTGTGTCAAGGTGTGCGCCTCTGATATATGTATAAATGTATATATTTTGTACCATTTTCCACCTCTTAACCCTGGGTAATTTTTTTTTCATTCCAATGCCTGCACAAACATTTTTGATTATCACATGTGCTGACACATTTTTTGTTACAGTATTCCAGACATCACTTCAGTTCTGACAAGTGATAATTAGCTGAGTGGCTAACCCAGCTAAATGTGCTCTTCCATTAAAACAACTTTTTCTGTTTTCAGTTTTAGCATACTGTATGTAATGTTGCTGAAACTGTGAGTAGAGTAGTTTCGTCTTGACATCACTACTTACTTATGTCAGAGGAGTGACATAACTTGTAAAGCAGGATAGCTATTTAGACTAAACTTTTTGACCAAAATATAGTCCGAATTTAAAAAAAACCTCCAGACGACGCTCAGTTTCTGAATTAGCTCCTCACTGCATCGAGTACCTTCTCTGCCACCAGCTTCTCTGTTGTCATTGTTCCCAAGGAGGTAAGATGCAAATTTGTGACATACTTAAATTTGCAGCAAATGCATCATTTTAATTGTGTTTGTTATAGCATGACACTTTCTTGGTGTCATTTTTTTTTTTTTTAATGATACATCATCAATAATAATTTTTTGCCCATTTCTACTTCTCAATTCTTAATTCCTCAGAAAATTAGGCAGTTGAGATATTTAGAAATGGAGTCGTTCATGGCAATGTTTCAATTTGTAGCTCCTGGAATGAGTATCCAACACCTTCAACCACATGACGGAATGAGTGAGAATAGGTAGGGAGTCAGTTTGGTTTATTTCAATCTTACATTGAGAAAAGCTTCTTTGTAATTTAGTTATCAATCTTTGAATTTGATTATTTTAAATTCTTTGAAAACTCAAGTAAGACCTAGATGATATTAGTTTTAATTATGACTACTACTTTTTTATGGTTTCATATCAAATTTGCTACATAATTTTGTGCAATTTTTTTCTTGCTTTTCTTTCACAAGTATGACATTTGATTTCCTGAAACAGAAGATACTTAAACATCTTGAGTAAAGGTGATCTACCACCTTCTCGTCTGCTTGAAATGGCTAAATATTAAAGATTCATGCTAACAGCTGTTTCTTCTAGAAGACAGCATGGTGCATGGCACAGCTGTGTGCTCAGATTTAAAATTTGTAGAAGCCTGGAGGAGCTGGGTGTCAAAGAATATTGTGTTGACTTGCTTCACTAAAAAAAGGGTTGAGATCAAACCATAATCTGAGAATTTAGCAAAAGGCTTCCAGGCGCAGTGGCGCAGTGGGTGACTCAGTGGGCTCACAGCAAGAAGGTTGGGGTTCGAGTTCCGGAGTGGGGTGAGACTTGAAACACTAGCCTTTCTGTGTGGAGTTTGCATGTTCTTCTTGTGTATGTGTTTTTTTTTTTTTCCCAGGTATTCTAGTTTCCTCCAATCCTGCACAAACATGCATGTTAGGTTGATTGGCCCCAATGAAATTGCCCCAGGAATGATTGTGTGTGTGTGGATGGCTGTGTTTGTGGTCCCACAAACAGACTGGAAACCTGTTTGGGGAGTACCTTGTCTCTCATCTTAAAATCAGCTCTGGTAACCACGGGAACCTTTTCAGGGTTGACGAAATGATTACAATTCCTGCTAAAAGAAATTTCAACTTGATGACTATATTTAGAAAATAGATGTAAAAAATTGAACCATTAATAATCTCGACATACAGTTAGTTTGATGCAATAGCAGAGAATTAAATTAGGGCAAAAGAGCAAAAGTAGCCATTTCCATAAATCTCTTTCACTTGACAGTTGCCTGCCCTTTGAACTAAGAAGCACTCACGGAAGTCTTTATATGAAATAGTGTGCATGCTTCTTAGCTGAGTGTTCGGGATGTTTCACAATAGACAGATGATAATGTATTCTATTTGCAGACGAGCATGCATTCAGCATTCAGTAACACTGTAGGCACATAGTGTATTCACAGCAAGCGCGTTGCTACCATCATTTGCTCTCCCTCTTGAGCCCTCATGCACCCAGACGCTTGTTTATTCCTACATTTGTTCTGTCTCATTTGCACTCTCTCGCTCACATTATGTACTCTTTCCTGCTTTACTCCATCGTCAAGGGAGACTGAGTCACCATAGCAAAGGAAAGCTTCATCATGCCGTCATCCGGGCTGCTCTCCGTGCAAACCACGCAAAGGTTTTGTGCACATCTCTGAGCAAGCCAGAAAAATAAGATAACAGCTTTCCGTCCTCCATGAAGACAGGCCATGACCTCTCCACAAGAACAGCGCAGTGACCATTTGAATGATAATGTGACAGGTTGATTGCCAATTTACAGCTCCTACCACGGCTTTATCCTGACAAATGAATGCTCCAACCAGATGCATGGCTTTGTTTTGCTTTCTTTTTTTTTACACCTTTATTGTTTAGATTAAACTCTAAATCACAAAGCCGAGTGAATGATTGGAAACGGCGGTTTGTAAAAAGAAAAAATAAGGTTCACCTTTCAGCACAAAGTGTACCTTTTACTTTTCTCAAAGCTGTCTTCCATGCTAAACAATACGATGACAAGCTATTTCAGCTTTAGAGTGTCATAATAACCACATGATCCTCCTCAGGCTGTCACTCCTTGTTCTTCAGCAGGTGCATGGAAATTTCTTTTCGTAGCTTTACTATGTTTAAGTGACCCTTTTTAGCTTGATCACAACCCAAACAAGAAGGGCTGCCATAAAACATTTTTTTTACCATCACATCGACAATTACTGAGAGAATTGCATTAGTATCAATATTAAAATAAAACTCCATGGTTAAATGAAGATGTCTTAAAGTTCCGATATAATTTACAGTATATACAATCAATTTTGTTCCACCATAAATCTAACATAGTCCAGTAATTTGGAGAATGTTGGACTCTGTTTTTTTAACTGTTCAGATGCCAGCTTTTACACCGTGTATGCAGACTGGGAAGGCATCGAGTTGCTAGCATTGGAGTATAAAATTTCCGTTCGGGGATTAATAAAATATTTTCAATTCAATTGTTAATAAATTGACTGTAACTTTAAGTCATTTTAAATATGATCTTACAGGGAACTCTGGCTACTAAGATTTTCAGCCTAAATAAGGTGCAATAGTAATAGTAAAATATTTAATAAATAGTGACATTTAAAAATATAAAAGTTGCAACAAGCAATTTTAAATAAATCAGCTAATGCATTTTTTTTATTTTAATTAAAAGGAAAATCAGTGCCATGGTGTTTTCTCGGTGACCCCAATAAGATTCCAGTGCCACTGAGTAACTCCCCAATATATGTTTTGTTATAATGTGTTGTTTTGAGAAGTTGCTGGATTTTCTCCATTACATTCATCCCCTCAATTTAAACTTTAAAGTAGTGAAATAAGTTTTAAAAAAGCCAAAACAAGCATCTTTAGAAAGTTTTTTGGTTTTTTTGGGGTAACACTCAGGATTTCATTGTCACCGATCACCCCAAGACGGAACTGTCTGGTTGCAGAAAATTCAGGGTTTTAACGTTACAAGAATAGTACTCATGTTTTGTTGGTGCCATGTTATAAAGATGCTGTGGAATTGTGTTTATTATAGTTGAGGGGAAAAAAGATTTTTAATGCTGGTTTTACTTAGTTTTTTGCTACACCTTTAGACCGGTCCATGAAAATATTGTCTGGCACCAAACCTGCCCATGGCGCAGAAAAGGTTGGAGCCACATCTCTAGCAGATGTTGCATGCTGTAGTTAGCAAAGTCTGAGTTTCCTTGGCCCGCCTGAGGATGGCATTTCCGCCACTGGAAACCTGGTTCTCACCAGAAATGAAAGTATGCGTCAAAGAAAACTGACAGAAACTGTTGGACACGTAGCAGAAATATAAAAACAATAAAATGTATAAAAACATTTTTGTACATTATGCATTTGTGCAGAAATTTTTTAATCTTTTGAGTTTCTAACAGTTTCTGACGTTTTATGCGTCAAATACCTGATTCCACCGCGACCAGTATTTATGTGACGGAAACCATGCAACCCTGTCCCACCCCAAATAAATCGCAGAAGATGAGATAGAACATCAAAATGTTCAGAATCGGTGCTCTAAGTTCACTACAGCTTTAGAAGACGTTATCTATCTCTGTAAAGGGTAAAATGGTTGAGAAAACTGGAGAACAGACAAGAAAAACCTCTTTTCCATTACTTATTTCAGTGTCATTTTTAAAATATGCTAGAGCTGAAATAGACACAAGATGCACTTTTGCTTTGTAAAAGAAAAAAAAAAAAGAAAGAAAGCACTTGTACTATTTCAAACGTAACTGATGAAAGATTTGATTACCAGGAGTTTTTTCTGATTGTAGATGCCTACTTGTTCATTTCAAGTAGGCAATCAAAAATATGAAGCTGTTATTGTTCTCAGGATTCAGATGGGATCTGAAGTGTAATTTTTTTTTTCTATTTGAAATTGATTCCGTCTAAGCACCTATTTATTTTCAATTAATCTAGAGATCCAGAAGAGGATGACCAAGGCATACAATATTAAAGTGGTTAGCAGTGTTTCTATCAAGCCGATGACAACCCAAAATTTAGCCAACTCTTAATTAGAGCCTGTTCCTTCTTGTTTGGAAATCAGTTTTTAGAAGCTAAATTATAGCCTGTCGTAGGCAACTAGTACTTTCGCAAAGTGCTAATTTGTCGATCCTCAAGCATTTGATTTGTGGAGTTGAGTCTCATGGACCTGAGGTCTTCATTTTCATCCAGATTCCACAAAAAGAACCATGCAATTTTTAATAAAAATGCTTTACAACACCAATTTTATCCTTGTAGATGCAAGTAGACCATTTGAATTTAAACAAGTATTGCTAAAGGGCAAATTTAAAGCAGTAGCGTTCTAGAAATTTTAACTTAAACATAAAATTAAGTCAAATTCAATGCTTTTATTCAATGTGAATAGATAAGAATGGATTTTTCTTGAAGCGGCTGTACACGTACTGTACCAAAAATCCAGGGATAAACTTGACTGTCTTTGCTGTACACCCACCTGGTATTTTTTTCCAAGCCTGTAACCCACTCAATATTATATATTTCACTATCTAGTGAAAAAAGAAGCTCGCTGTGTAGACCCCACAGGAATGTCGATTTCTACCCGCGCTCACGGACTTGAAGTGTCTTCTTGCCCCAATGTCAGAAAAGAGAAAAGGAGTAGTCGAGTGAATTCAGGGAAGACTAGGGGCTTAATGTAGATCTGTCATCAGCTGGCTGCAGATCAAAAGAGCAGCATTGGCAGGCGGAGCACAGAATACACCAGAGCCTCCGATCCATGCCAAGCTCCAGCTTCTCAGAGGTAGACCAGCACTGAGAGGCTTGGCTTTAGGCAAGGAGTATATGTTTTTTTTCAGCCTTTCCTCTGTGTATGTGTATACGTATTTTGGGTTAAAAGATGGAGTTGTATGGACATGTACAGAAGGTTTTATGGCAAAAAACAGACATGTGAATATGTCATTAAATTCTGTGAGACAGAAAAAGCAAAGATAAATTTCTATTAACAGTCCTGTACTGGTAGCTGAGGGATTTAGACACTGTGAAAAGCAGAGAATTTCTCTTCGAGTGGAATAAAATAATACTGCAGAGACAAAGTAAAGGGGTCTGTTCTTTATACACCTTTACTGCAGCAGCATTGACTTGTTAAGAACATTCAAGAATAAATCTAAATAGTTTTCATTGTTGTCATAAATGAATGTGCCATTCCACTCAAGAAAAGTAGCTAAAGTATGTTTTAAGTCTATTCAAGCGAGTCATTTCTTCTAATAAGCACATGCTCAGCAAACTCGGGGTTGATGCTAAATTTCTTGTAAAAGCATTGCATTTTTTGTTGATTTCTCTTTTTTTTTTTCTTCGTTCGATGCATGTGTCAAAGTACACTTGCAGACTGTTTATTTCACTAGGACAAGAATGATTACTATAAACTGATACTATCTAGCAACGGCAAAAGCAGAAGACACTTTTCATTATCTCTCTTCATCGTCATTCCTGTTGACAATTTTGAACATCACTACTGTATATCAAAGGAAAAGACTCTTACCTGGTCCTCAAACCGTGCCCATCAAACCACAAATCTGTCCTGACCCGCTCTCAATATTTATTACATCATGGCTTGTCTTTGCAGGAGGATTAATTCAGAAAAAAAAAAGAAAGAAAAAAAATTTAAAATGTATTTTCAAAGTAAACATGTGCGTACAAGTACAAAGTACTTTGTAATAATTTGTAACACAAAGTACAGATGTTTAAACAAAGCTGGTTTTCTGTAAATCAATGACCAGAAGGTTTCGTTCCGTTCTATCGTCTTACGCTTATTCAGGGATGGGTCGCGGGGGCAACAGCCTCAGACGGGAAGCCCAGGCTTTTCTAACCCCAGCTGTATCCTCCAGCTCACCCGGAAGGATCCCGAGTCGTTCCCCGGCCAGCTATGAGACATAGTCTTTCCAGCGGGTGCGGGGTCTGCCTCTTGGTCTCCTACGAGTGGGACGTTCCCAAAACACCTTACCAGTGAGGCGCTCGGCCCCCTGACCAGTTGCCCGAACCACCCCATCTGGCTTCTTTTGACCTGGAGGAGGAGCGGCTCGACACCGAGCTGGCCTTTCACCTGATCTCTGAGTGAGAGGCCAGCCACCCTGTGCTGGGAGCTCATTTCGGCCGCTTGTATCTGCGATCTCATTCTGTCGGTCACCACCCACAGCTGGTGACCATAGGCGAGGGTGGGAACGTAGATCGACTTGTAAATCGAGAGCTTTGCTTTTCAGCTCTGCTCTTTCTTTACCACGATGGACCGATGTAGCGTCCTAGTTATTGCTGATGCCGCTCCAATCCGCCTGTTGATCGCCCGCTCCATCCTTTCCCCACTCGTGAACAAGACCCAAAAGCTAAATTACATGTGTTAAATGACCAATAGTAATTATACAAATTATACCAGGAACTACACCAATATGGCAAAGAGATCTCCTTCAAAAAAGATCCGAAAGTGTCATGGATCAGTGGGTGGTGTTGCCTTCTTTTACCTGAGAAGAGTTGCCGGTTTGATCCCTGCCCAACGCCAGACCCCTTTGTGCTCTTCATGGGTCCTGGTTAGCACCTTGCATGGGAGCTTCAGCTATCAGATATCGATGTGTAAGAACCGGTGAATGTGAGCTAATTTATAAAGTGATTTGAGTGTTGTTGCAGGTGGAAAAGCACCATATAAGTTGATTACATTTCCTGTTACTTATCCTGTAGGGAACCATTTTGCTAAATTAAATTTAAAAGGAGATCATCTAGATATTATATAACTCTAATGAATGATTGTGGGTATAAACTGCTCAAGCAAACTGGTAAAATCCAAGCAAGATTTATGTTGCAAACACAGCCGTTCAGTCTAAAGAAAGCCTAAGGCAAACCACAGGGTCGAGAAAAGGTAAAAATCCTCTCAGACAACAAAAGTGCAAGCACTACTCGCCATGTGTGTTTATCTCTGTCACCTGCAGAGTTTGTGTAAAAAGATGAGACCACAACCCAACCTTGCTAATCTCCAGCTGATAAGATGGATCAAATGTACGAAAGTGAAAAAAAAAAACCCACTTAATGTAATTTCAGTGTTTTGCTTTTTATTTGGTTAGTGTTAAAAAGGGTGTGCTTGTCTGTGTGTTCTCGCACATCTAAAATCAATGTCAAACCTATTTCTAAATGACTGATCCAGCGACTAGTAGAGATATACCGTGGTGGTACCAGTGCTAACCTTTGGAGATTACAGTGACATTAAAAGCCACATACGGTGAGTGGAGGGACCCAACCTCTCGGCGCCTCATCTGATGCAAATGTCCTCTCTCACCTCTATCAGCAAAAGTAATTATGGCAATCCACTGTGATATCTCTGGCTGTGCAGTTGGGGGGGAAGAGCACCAACTGCAGGTCCCAGAAATACACCAATCTCAGTGGGTAAAGAGGAGACAATTATCTTCTTGTGTGAAAAGGTGGAGCTAAGAGAGGAGCTCTTCACCCTGAAGCCTATAGCTTCTTAAACTTGAACGATTTCATCCAGACAATAACATGCAAGAAATCGAATTCATGTAATTGTCTTTCTTAAATAGTTTTCATTCATTGGTACATGTTTCATATTTGATCATGAGCTTTTCCACCCACTGAACAAATATAAAATTGATATGCAGATTAGTTAGCACCACAGTATAAACGAGATGAGAGTAAAATGTGTGAACTACCAAACTGGTAAAAGATCTATAAAGATGTTAACCCATTTTGGAATAAGGTTGTAGTGAAGGAAGTCAACACCTCCAACTCCGAAACCATAACAAACTGGAAAAGGATAGAGTGCGCTCTGCAGGTCAGGCATACGGTTTTGCTTCAAAGTAAGAAGTTTAAGTATCTTGAGGTCTTGTTGACAAGATGGAGAAGGAAAGTAGAGGAAAAAAGCAGGCACATTGTTACAGCGTTGTAACAAATTGGACGCCATATTGGTGCATTGTGGTAAAGAATGAGTTGAGCCAGAAAGCAAAGCCCTCCAGTTATAAGTCAATCTCTTAACAAGGAGTTTGGAGTTGAGGCGTTGCTCTCATGGGTCGAGAGGACCCAGATGGGATGGTTTGGAAACATGCTTAGGATGTATCCGTGATCAGATATTCTCCACGTCATACTGGGATAAGAGACCCAGAAGCAGACCCAGGACCTGCTTGAGAGACTACATCTCACACCTGACACGGGAAAACCTTGCGATTGTGCCGGATGAGCTAATAAAAATGTAAAGAAAAAGACAAACTGTACAGTTGTAATGTGATACAAGCATTCATTGAACTTTTTGGTCTTCATGCATCTTGTGAGTTTGTTGTATGTATGTATGTTGATTAACAACCCGATGCTTTATGTCAGTTTCTATTGCAACTGTAATTTTGTCGTCCCCTTATTGTCCAATGACAGTAAAGTTTCTTGTCTGTTTGTCAAATGGCATCATCTGGGTACAACTGGGTATTTTATACAAAGTTACGAGAGAAGAAAACCTGGACCTGTCCATATGTTCCCGCTTAAAACTTTTTCCTTAGTGTGTTTGGTAAAAAACATGGATTCACGAAACAAAAACTGCAGGATAAAGGCTATTTTTGTGCAGGCAGAATGTATAAATTGATCTGGGGACATTATTGTGTGTATGCCAAGCTGGTAGTTTGTAATAAAACATTACAACAATACACCGTGTGTGCACAACCTCCTCATCAAACTAATACACAACGCAGAAGCTGCCAACTGCATGCTCGCGCTTTGTGTTGCTAGAAGAAAAAGTAGCATAAATTCTCCCTGTGACTTTAGATAATAAATCCTCAATGTATCTGGAGAATATTGATTGGGAGTCATTCCAGCCAGTGCTCATTAGCTTTTGTGAAGAATGTACACATTGTAAAACAAGCGGTGAGAAGGATGGATCACTGCCAGAGAATGTTGCTACAAGCGATACTTTTCTTCTCACGAGGGCAACATTTACTTATCCTGATTATAAAATTGATTGTTAGCAATCATACCCCGGTCTTTGGCTCGAGTAAACTTTCATCTAGACAGCTTTCATTCAAAGTGGAACATAAGCTCTTTCTGCTCAGTTGAGCTTTGGGAAAATTGGGAATCTCTCTTTCCGTCCATCAGAGGAGGCTGAGGTAGCTACACACGAGAATAAAAAAAGGATAAATATCTTTGTTTTTATTAATGTGAATTATGCAGTTTGGATGATATTTCCCATTATTTCAATAACAAGTCTTTGTGAAGCTTTGAGACCCGCTCTGGTCTTTTATAGCTTCTTTTGAGCATGCGTCTCCAACAAATAAAACCTATCTTATGTGGGTGTTTTTTCCTAAAAGATTACCAAATAACTCTCTGACAAATTAGTCTTTGCATTCCCACGTGATTGGAAATGTGCAAATCTAATAAAATCCCTCCCCTTATTTACTAGTTTTAGCCCGCATCAAAAACATATTTGTGTTTTGTTATTTTATTTTGTGACCTACCTGACAGAGGGTCTCTGCAGCTCCACAGCTGACCCTTCTGTTTGGAGTCAGTGAGCTGCAGTGGCCCAAAGCAGCTATCGCTAACCTCTAACCCTCCCATGACTGTCACTGCTATCTCTGCCGAACAAGCCAACTGGGCTTTGAGCCCAAAAGAGCTGACTTGTGCAAGCATCATGTGCTTCTGTTCTGCCATCCCCAGCACCTCAGGTCAAGCCCCAGCATGTTATCCAGCACACTACTGAGACTACAGGTCACTTTCCAAAGTTGCTCTTAGGAGGACTATCGTGGTCTTTGTGACTTTTTAGCTACAACGTTTGCAGCCAGGTGAAAATAGGTAACATTTGAACATCTCCCTGTATGTTTTGTTGGTGATTTGTGATTGCCGTCCATATTAAATCTAATGTATTTAGTCCTAGACAAGGTGAAATAATCAAACGATGCCTTGTTGTCAGTTAATGCTTAAATTTTAGATACTGTACATTTCACCAGACATGATTTGTGAAACAAAGCAAAGCAAATACTGACCTTTATTTTCTGAATAACACATTTAGAGACTTACACTCCTATGTGTGTCAGCACTTACCTACTTTATCTTGAAGATTCTCTCCAATTATTCCACCAATTGGCAGAAACTACCAGAACTTTCTTGCTGAGGGAGGGCTAAGTTGCCCGGTTTTTAAACAATTTAAAATACATTTTTATGACATGATTTTTGTCACTACAGACACATGTACCTATTGTTTAGTTTAATTTTTTTGAAGGCAAAACAATCTTGCTGTTCTCCTCCAGCAGTAGAAATACATAATGAAATGGGGTAACCTGTTGAAATACCACAGAAGTTACAACACAGTCTACAATAAAAAAAGTAAAATAGGATAGGAAAGGAAAGCGGCGGCATGCAGGTCCTGGAGACGTACGGGTCTTGGAGAGATGGAAGGCTGCAGCCGATCACCTTCTCCGCAGAGCGCAAAATGCTCTACAGTCTATGTTTTCCCTGGCTGCGGCTCCAGTGTACCACACAGTGATGGAGGAGGTGAGGATGGACTCGATGATGGCTGTGTAAAACTGCACCAACATCTGGGCGGGCAGCTTGGCTTTTTTTTCAGCTGCCGCAGAAGGTATGTCCTCTGCTGGGCTTTTTTGATCAGAGAGCTGATGGACGGCTCCCACTTTAGGTCTTGTGTGATGGTAGTGCCGAGGAAGCGGAAAGAGTCTACAGTGGTAATGAGGGAGTCTGTCAGTGCAAGGGGTCTATCAGTGCAAGGAGTCTGTCAGTGCATGGATTGAGGATTGGATTGCATCAATTGGATTGAGGACTGGTTCGTTCCGCCTTTAAACCTTTGGACAAGCAGGATGTAAGCTGCTAAATTAATTTCTGTTTATCAAGTTTTGCAAAAAAAACAAAAAAAACCCAACAGCAAACAAAAGAACAAACTCTGGAAGAAGTTGTGAGGTTTGTGAAATGTTGCTCTTTTTTCAAATTGTGGTCCTCCTGTGCATCCTGGCACTGTGCTTCCACTGTGTAAAAATATCAATTTCAATATTCTATCTCTAGTACTGTGAGGTGATTTAAAATGCTAATGACAGGAGAAAAAAAAAAGTTTGAGAGAAAAAAATATTTTCTTTCATGTCGTTCTAGCTTTCAATTAGTGAAAATGAACAGCTGGGATGAGTGTAAGAGGTTGCAGGTATAAATGAGGTGTCAGTCTGCCGAGCTGCAAAGTGCAAGAAATATGTCATGAGTGAACTGAGATATTTTCGCTGCTCAGACTGTCAGCTTTAAACAAACAAAATAAAACTTGAAGTATAAAGTTTGAGTGGGGGTTGAATAGAGACCATCCATCCTTCGCAATTATTTATTGCACTGAGGATGGAAAAACATCCCATTCATTATGTAAAAATACGGCCACCGTAAAGAAGCCTTGTGAATTATAATGAAGGAGGCCTCTTGATAACCATGAATTCACCAATTAAGGTTCTTGTATAATGTGATTATATGCATTTTAACGACTAGTTTTGCCACAGAAACACTTGGATTTTTTTTTGGTCTTAAGGAGCTTTTCTGTTTGTAATTGAAGGAGAAATTGAGATAATGAAAGCCTTTGATGTTCTACTTGTAATCCCAATGTAGAGGAAAAAAAAGTTTAATGAATTTTAAAGCTTTGTCCTCATCTGTTCCTTTTTCTTATTGTTTGGGATTACAGTTGAAGGAAAAATGGCTTTTTGAAAATAGCAACTTTGTCAGCTTTATTTTTTAACTTCCAGACACAACCGCATCACAGGCGGACAAAGTTCCTTTTTCATAAAACTTTTTTTTTGCATCTTAAACAAATGCTTTTTGTAACCAGAAAATTAAGCCAACCCTATTGAAATGACAACATTCAGTATTCTTAAAGCTTTCTTTCTGCTGACATAACTTCATAACCACTTCAACAAAGGAATTTAGCACATAACAGTTATTTTAAAGCAACCAATACCCTAAGATCATGTGAATTCATGTGCGTGCATTATGTATGATATATGGATGAGAAAGGAAAAGCAGAATAAGGCAACTGGGCTCCCTGACTGAGCTTTTATCATTCTTAAATGTACCAAAATGAGTCTTGGGGAAGAGGAAGCTGTGTGGCTTTTGAAGAATTAATAAGCCTGTCTCATTTGAATGTGCGCTGCATCTCGGACAGCCTGTGGAAGCCCCAGTTCTACACTTTCCTGACAGGGCCTTTGATGATGGTAGATAATGTGAAGCAACTCCCAGGGAGCGAAGCATCCAACAATAGGGAAGAGGCAGTTGAGGCTGGCTTTGCTGATCCTGACGGAGCTTTATTATCTGGCCCCTCTCTAGCCAAGGAGTGCTTTAGGTATTCTGAAGAAGGAGGCTTTTGGGACCATGCATCTGTCTCTTCTTTCTTGGTTTTGCACAGATAGAAATCTTAAATACCCCTCTGGTGATCAGGGTCAGTTTGACATCCAGAACAACCTTTTTGAGTTATGTGTTTTAGGTTGAATTTAAAGACAGAAAGCTGAAAAATTATTGGAAGAAAAAAAAAGAGTCATAGTGATAGGAACACACAGTGCCTCCAAATAGATCTGCATGTACCACCTAAAACTACGAACAAAAAGTCTTCAGTGTACTTTTTTTTCGATATTGATCTCCACTTCACTTCTAATAACTATTAGAATCTATTTATGGCACCCATTTCTTTGTTTTGTGATTTTGCTGTTGTTAAATCATCTCATCATTTGTTTTTTCTTATGTTGCTTTTGTAGTGTCACTGATCTAAATTATTTGTACCATGGTCATGAACTAATGGCCAATCATCTCACATGAAACAACTGAAGTATATGAAGCTATAGAAAGAAATACAAATACTCTGTCATATTTAACGCAAGGTATTTTTGTACCCCATTATATCTCCACTTTGAGTTTCCCCTCTTGTCACGTCTCTTTCATGTCTGAAGATGTAGGAATGATTAGCGTGATTGTGATTACAAAAGAACACGGTGCAGGCCTGGGAGTTAGAGCATCAGAAATAGACTTTGACAAACAAAATAATCGAGCAGAGGTGCTACAGGAGCAGGTATGTACTTATGAGCCTGTGCCAGGCAATTTTCTACTCGACTACTCATATCCTACAGGAAATGACAAAAAAGCACCGACTGCCTTCACTGAGGACAATTTTGTGATTACGGGGTTGATAGCTACATTCCGCCATTTAGAAGCAGCAAAAGTCCTTTTTAGGGCTGGTTTGGATCATTTTGCACAACACACCAAAAAAGCCCCACATCTTTCCATCAACTGAAGGATGAGATGCTACATTAGGCACTGGTAAAAGTAACAATTTCTTTGATACAACCAGACTCTGAGTGATGCTTTTGCACTCAACTCATAAACAGGACCCTCTATTTCCGTACGTATGACAGTTATTAGGTTTATGTATTTCCTGCCCTTCACCTATAGCTGTTGATAGCTTCCAATGTAACATCAATGTTCCGAAATGTTCAACAAAAGACAGTTTATTTCTTTGACTGAAGTTGTCTGGAGAAAAACATTTTAAAAGCAGTGTGACTTTTTTTCTGAAGAAAAAAAACTCAAGTCATCTGGTTCTCTGAATTTTGTTTTTCTGAAATTGGGATACTCGAAGTAGCAGCCAGAAAAAAAAGCAGCATTTTCTACAATCTAGATATTTTCCCAGAACATTATGACATTGAACCAGACGTCTGAGCAACCTAATCTTAGACTTCTCAATATTTATGATCTGCAGCTCCACTATGAGCCACACCCAAATGACCGATCCTTTTGACCCTCTTCTCTTTGAGAAGACCCAGTCTCCTTTCGGAGGTGGGAATCAAAATATCTTTCAATCACAACCCAACAAGAAATAGAGATCTTCTGGTTGGTGGAGAGTCCCCTACTGGTCATGCTCCTTCAGAATGATGCAGATCCCCAATCATTGTGGATACCGCATCAATCTCCAATGTCCATTGTCCATCTCTCACTCCTTTCCCAGATCCCAGGTACAAAGTACATCGACCACTCCTTTCTTCTCAACTCAAAAGTAGCTCTTCACTTTTCCCTTATTGAAAGCCATTGTATCGAGCTACGGTCTTTTGAGTTTCTTTTAAAAATGATAAACATTTGTTTTTCTTAGGATAGTTTAAGTATCATCATTTTATTTATTGATGTTGTCTGACTCGTTACTTTCTTGTTCTGGAGAGGTGGTTCTTTGCATACATTTCACCCTCTGGTGTAACATGCTTGTTACATCAAATCTTAAACTTGACAAGGAGCCCTGGGGAAAGCCAGACTGTGACCCTGTTTTGATATGTTGCCTCTGGCAATTTTTTGTGCAGCAAGAACACGCTCTCGCACTGGTAACCTGACAACTGATGCGGAAGCAAAAGGGGAAAAAAAGATGCAACACGTAAACAGGAAGCAGTGAACCCTTTACTCGTGGAAGGTTTGAGTGAGATATTAATTAACCCAACTTGCTAATACTCTAAAGCTCAGAAATAGCTCCTATAAAACCAAATGGGACCTGAATCCAAAGAGCTATTCAACAATTGTCTATTGAATTTAGCCTGATAATCTGGAAGTTGTTTGCACGTTAGCCAGAGGAACTGTGCTAAGAGACGGGATGATGGGAAACAGAAAGTCAGGCTAAACGAACGAAAACCACAAGCAGGATATCGATGGTGAAAGCAAAATTAGAATTGATTTGCAGAGAAATGGGGGTTGCCGTCTTGCAGGAGCAGCAACTCCTGTGAATTCCTAATCCAGCGGTCTTTGAGGGAAATCTCTGTGGCAGAAACGCTCTCTCATTACTCTCCCAGACAGGCTCGCAATCTGGAGGCAGATTGGATGCTAGACAAGCATCAGGCTGTATTAAGATCCAACCTCTGTGATGTAGGCAAACCACGGGCCTGACGGCTGCCTTGTAAACAGACAGCTCACCAGAACATATTGAAGCCACAGGGAGAAAAAAAAAGGGAAAAGGGTGTTTAACATGACTCGCTTACAGGACGGATGGCGGATGTGTCTTGGTTTAAAATGTTTATGTATCCCGCATTATCTCTTTGGTTTAACATGTTGGCTTCATGCTTACATTTAAATAGACTCAGCATAAGGGAGCGTTTGGAGCCATCTTGATGACAGACGCCATAGGTCAAGGGTTTCAACAATGTTTTTATATAATGTTAATTGGACTGCAGGATTACAGTGAAAAACACAAGTCTCAACAGGAGCGTTAGCAAAAGGCTGCAGGAATGCAGCAAAATCTAAACTGAAGTGACAGAAACTGACTGGGCCAAGGGGAAAGCAAAACGAGCTTTTCTTTGGGAAAGAGGGAACCTTTGAATAGGCAGATTGACAGGTTGAGCAGTCAGAGGAGATGGAAAGCACTTGTTGCTGCTCGGATGGACGCAGGGGTCAGATGCCAGGGCTGGCAGCTTTACTGAAGTGGCAGCAGGTTTCTGCGTGACAGTCTTGTCAAATGTTTGGCAGCAGGATCTCTCACAACAACCGCAGCAGGACGTTGACAGTTAATCTAATTTCACCGGCCTCAATCATACGTGTGGCCTCAGGGGTGGTTGTTATGCCTCAGCGTTATCGGCTGTGTA
Source organism: Neostethus bicornis (assembly GCA_902685375.1). Classification (NCBI taxonomy): domain Eukaryota; kingdom Metazoa; phylum Chordata; class Actinopteri; order Atheriniformes; family Phallostethidae; genus Neostethus; species Neostethus bicornis. The sequence continues at coordinate 22,864,850 of LR738544.1, read as the reverse complement.
GACAGAAGTCTCTGCTCTACTGTGCCTACTTGTTTAGGAGGACGGGGGTTCTTTGAGTGAAACTCTTTTGCAGACAAACAAAAGGGTATAAAGCCAAATAAAAGAAAAAAGAAAAAACTCCCCTGTGATCTCTTTTGTGTGTCACTATGTTGATACCACACTGGAAGTAGCTTTTTATTATCAAAACCCCACCAGCTACACTATAACAAGAACAGAGGAAAGCCGGGACATTATGTCACTTTGAGCGAAAAAAGAAAATTACTATCAGTGCTGGTGGCAACCTGTGTCATTGTGTCAATGGTGGGTATTATCTCTGTGGCAAAAAATGGCTGTTTGATTAGACTACAAACTCTTTATCTACACATCTTGTCATTAAGAGGAATTTGCCTGACAATACCAAATGTCTTTAAATCAGAGTAAACCTGCCTGTACCATGTCTGAAACCTGGTTTTGGGGAGCTATTCTACTACTGTTACATTTTGAGTATTTTTCCCCAATGTTAGAACGTTATGAGGAGTCTTTATGAGTAGTGTTTATAAAGAGTTTGAATCTATTTATAAGAGCAATGTACTCATTGATCCCTATTACCAGAATGGACTAGTGACCAGTCCAAGATGTGTGTTTCATATTTTTATTTATTTATTTTTTCAATATACTTTATTCATCCCTCACTGGGAAATTTATGTACTGTATTACACCGCAGCAGGCTGCCACCCATGACGGTGCCAATAGTGGGAGAAATGAAGGGTTAAGTGTCTTCTCCAAGGACCCAAGTTCACGTGTGGCGGTAAACTCCAAGGACCTGAGTTCATGTCTCCAAGACGTAAACTCAGTGGGATGCAAACCCGAAAACTTCCGGTTAACTTCCGGCTCCAATACTATTGCATTTTCTCCAAAGCCTTAGCGGTAACAACTAAATGGGAAGCAAGTTGGGGAGATCATTTTCAATATTGTAAATGGTTCATGGTAGCCGTTGATAAAAAAAAAAAAAAAAAGAAAAAAAAACACTTTTGTAATGAATTTTGCACATCCGATAAGTATTGCAAAGTCCAACCAAAAATCACAGTTCAATTTTTTTGCCAATATTGTTTAGCCCTTGAATGTACAGAAAAGCAATGATATGGCTAAATTAGCTTCTTTTTGGAGATTGATAAAGTATTAGAAATATCAAACATTTGGCTCTTCACCACTGTGACAATTTTCTTTACACTTTCAACAGATGGTGTCAAAGAAATGTTTAATCTTGGTCCTCAAGAACCGATTGATTTAGGTTTTGAAATTTTTTTGCTTTAACACACCAGATGCAAATTATGTTTTGTTTTCTTTTTCTTTTTTTAAGTTGTTCTGCACAATTACGCGCAGTCTCAGTTAGGTGTGACGAAGCAGGAACATATTGAAAACTTGCAGGATTTTGTCCCTTTGAGAGATGGAGCTGGACACCCCTCTCGCCACAAAATCTCGTTTGCCATAACAATGTGAAGGAATTTATCATTTGATCGTTCTTCGTCATTGTTTTGACAATGTGATACACTTAGTTTGATTAAATAAATTTATCTGCAAAAGGTCTTGAAATGACTTTGTGGTTTGAATTAATTAAAATACTGGTCAATTTAAATAAAACTTATTAAATAAATAAATGAATTACTCTATTCATCCCTCACCGGGGAAATTTGTTTGCTGCACTCCTTACACCGCAGCAGGCTGCCCTTCAACGGCGCCAATGGTGGGAGAAGCGGGGGTTAGGTGTCTTCTCCAAGGACCCTAGACGTGCTCTCCGTCTTATTGAGGCTTATTAGGCTTATTAGCCTTATCAGTTAAAAAGAAATTTACGCAAACTGAAATCATGCATGTTTTTCTGTGTGATTCTTATTGTGTAATGGCACAGCAGCAAGACACATTCAGATCCAAACATGCTCAGTGGTGCTGATTGAGAAACTGAAGGCACTGACTGAGACGGGACAAGTTTGCTGACCATGAACTATGTAGGTACAGCAAAGTCTTCCTTTATTGGCAAATATTAAAAAGCAACCATTAATACATTGGTATGATGTGCTTCCCATAATTTGTGTTGAAATAGTAGACATTAAACATATATATTTTTCTTAAAATTATCATGGTGAACATGCAATTAAAGCACGACAACTCAGGTACATTGTTGGGTTTGAATCCAAAAAAGAAGGTGGCAGAGGAGGCAGGCAGGTGCAGGAAGAGAGGAATTTATTAATAACATCACCAAACAGAAAACTATGGCCTGACTCTGTATGAAGAACGATGATGACAATCTGTAAGAAACAAGAGGTAAACAAGGAATCTTTATAGACATACAGAAGGTAGGGTAACAAGACACAGGTGGTATACATGGAGGCAGAGCGGAAAGACTGAAGGAACCAGGACAAAACTGGTGAGTAACAGTTGGTTCACATGTGGGCAGGTAATTGGGTGACACTGGGAAACAGATATCTGAGGGAAACATCAATAAAAAGTTAACTGAGTTGAGCAATTTAATCTATTTTAACCAAGATGTTGTCAAATCATCAGAAGGAACTTTGGACTCATGATGAGATTTAATTGATTAAATGAATTCCCATAAATGCACAAACTCTAGCAAGGAAATGAACAAAAAAATTGTATTGAATTCAATTTCAATGAGTTGTCGACAAATTTTTGAAAAACCCTTCCGAAAGGACTCTTAACCTTTGTAGCTGATTGAGAAACTCATGGGTACAATACTTTTGTACAGGATTAAACAACTCCTGGCCACTTGATCCAGTATCCACTGGGTTTTAGAGGTGTCACTGCCCCTGTCTGATTCAGTTCAGGCAGAGCTCATTGTCAAGTTCTGCATATTAATTTCATTCATTTTATTCAAGTGTGTTACACGAGGTAAGCCTCTGAAACCTGCAGGGTAATTTTCTGACATGACTGTCATTAGCTATTTTCAGTGTAGATTCTTTATTTTTCAGAATTTTCCTACAAACAGATCAAATTTCAAACCAAATATGACATGTTAACAAAATGCTTTTCAAGAAAATTTTATATTGAAGCATTTTTATTCAACATTGTCGTTCTTAATATGATCGCAGCAAGATGACCTGTTCAGATTTGCTGAAGCACACAGTAATAGCAAAAGCACCATGAGCCAGTTGCCACTCAGTTGTCATAATTGGGTCACATCTGCCCTCAGAGGCAGGGCAGAGGAAGCACATAAACAAAGTAATTATGTTTTAGTTGAGTTGATAGTGTGCAATTTCAGCAGACCTGCCAGGGGATGTTTGATAAACAGGAAAGAGATGTTTGTTGCAGGTTCATTTGATCCAACTCTGCCTTGGCCACTTTGGAACGAGCTGATAGCAGGAATGGATGCTGTCCTTATAATTTATTAAAGCCTCCATTATGTTTTGTTCTTGACTGAATCTACCTTGAAATTGTTCTCGGCATACATAGACAGCACCTAGAAAGTCATATTTGTGACAGAAAGTACTTTAAATTTGACAGTTTAAACAATCATTTCATTTATAGTTGAGAAAACAATCACATAAATAAAACAAATCCTACATCAGCTTGACTATGAACTTGTAGAAAAATATTTTTCTCAAAGGAAAAAATAAAACCCAACCCTTATATATTTGTCTTAAATTACCTTCAACTGGATGCAGAGAGCATATTTCCATTTACTGCTAAATGTGTCTAGGAATATATAAATTAATATGCATATCTGATGTACTCATGAAATCCCAGATTGGCATTTTAATGCTTCTATTATCTGCTGAGGGAGAGGAAGCTCCCCTGTGCAACTGATCTTTTGCTGACTGGTGTATAACCATCGCTGCTAAGGCAGAATGAAAAGCTGCAGGGTTGGAAAACAAATCATGAAAAGTGCTTAATTAGTAAATGAAAGATAGAAACTGCCATTGCTCAAGGTATTATTTAGGAATCCACTGCTGAGATACTGCGTCAAATCTGAATAGACTCTGCACAGCAGTTAGCAACTTTAGTAGTCATCTGGGATCCAAACAGTTTTCCATTCATTCTGAGTCAAATGAGCTATAGCTAACGTCTGGCCTACAACCGAGGCATTTAACAGCACAATTAAATTCCAATGGCCTGGTATCTATTGAGCAATTAACCTTTGGTAAACCAATTACTATTGAGTACGTGATGACAAAAGTTAGGTCCTGGAGGAGCCATGTCCTCTTTTAATAGATAGTCTTATATGGTATAAAAGATGGGAACGTAGAGCCACTTTAGCACCCTATCAGCTTGGCTTGTCCTGAAACACCACCAGCTTGATTCAGCCTGAGTATTGATTAACTGGCAGAGAAGCGTTTTACCGACTGGCCTGGTGAAAGGGAGACAACAAATGGATGAAAATGGATCGAGTGGAGTATGTAAAAGTCAGGGCATCCAATCTGTTGAGAGCTGGTGTAATGAAGAGGATGCAAGCCAAGATCCTCTGATGGCCCACATGGAGCCTTTAGCACGCCGTCGACTCTCACCAGCTGCTCCGTCAGCCATTGAGCTCCATCTTGTTGCTAGCATGTTCCAGGTTTCCAAGGCAACTCACATCGAGCCGCCCTAATTAAATGTACTCATCTCTGCATTTTCTCCCCTATGATTCATAGAGCCAGGCGGATCTTTTCCGTTCACACTGCATTGTGTAAATATAACACATTGAAGGCCATTAAAGCCCACTTAGTCATTTGAATGGCATTGTAAATGACGTGTTGATTTGTCACTAGAGGATCATTTGTCATTTTAGTTGTGACTCCCACAATCTGGACAATTCCCAACCCCTTGCGGCCCCCATGGACATGAAGCAGCTGAGCTATAAATTTATCACTGGCAATGCCATTACCTTTAGCTTGACGGGCCTCAAGCAATGGCAGTGCAATAATATAGAATAGATTTTATCCCATACAGGGCTAAGGTTTTCACTTGTGCCTTATTTGCTCCTTCCAGCCTCTAAGATAAAGGAGAAAATAAGGTAACCACTGAAGTGTTATACCTACCTTAATGAAAGGTTTTAAACTGATACCAGTATTGACTCAGAAGCCCTTGGGGTATCTTTTTGTATCAAATGTGGTGTCATAAATGAAGATCAAGTGAGCTGGTAACTTTTCGCTGCAGTAACCTGATGGAAAACTAAATTTAACTCAACACTGATGAGTCTTGTAATTACATTTTCTATTGCAAAACAAAGGGTCTCCAGTGAAATTACTGCTGAGATGATGAAATGCCTCAAATATTAACTGTTGTTGTAGCTTCAGCATCTCTGCCAGGTATTTCTGGCATGTAAGACGACCAAAGCAAAGACAGATGTTGACCCGATGATTTGACTTTTAGATCAATAATGGTAATGCAGGTTAATCAATAGTTTACCCACAGGAAGGGACTTGAAAGACAAAGTCGGTGTCTACTTATGATGCATTGAATATGAGATGTCATCCAGAATATAATTTCCTGTGCACCACTAGCTCTTTGGTTATGATATAAGCTGTTAATGAAAAAAATCAGTGAAGCCAGTCAACTGTCGTTACATCTAAATTAAGCTGAAAGATGGTAAGAAACAGGGATTATATACAGAATAATGTTCATTCTTTTTATAGACGTGAATCCTAAATAAAACAACAGTTTTTGAAAAAAGAAGGAATGATGTTTATTTTTAGAGAATTGTTGGTGAAAAGCATTGTCAGGATTAATCGGATGTCTCATTAGAATGTAAAACTGCACATTTTTCACCGGCAAAAATGATGACATCTAGTTGGGATTAGTAGACATCCTTTCATTACATGACATGATTTTCTGATTCCTTTTTTTTTTCTTGTGCTCACATTTTCCGGCTTGTTTGCAAAGGAGCTTTAGATCTGTGATGATTAAATGATTTTGTGCCGCTCAGCTTTTGTTAGAGCTCCCCTCAGTGACATGCATGGCAATATTCTAATATTCACAAGACTTTACACGAGCAAGTGTCACTTGGAGAATCAACATTGTGAAAGTAATTGAACAAATGTTAGTATCCATTTATTTTGTAACTGCTTATTCAAAAACTGGGTAGAAAAAAATTAAATCATCAAACAAACAACCGAACAGTGATCTGATTAAATTTATTTTAGCATTTATAGGAAAGAAATACATTTTTGTAGAAAACAAAACTACAGAAACAGTATGGTCATGTTCGAAAGCTAAAATATATAGGCGAATGGACACTTCAAAATTTTTGCTTGGCAAAAAACCCCAAAAAACTATACATCCATTGTTGTGTTTCCAGCATAAGATCTAAGACCACGTTCAGTCAAACTGTTAGTGTTGGGTAAATGATATTGCAAATTATTCCAGCAGTATAGTGAACAGAACCAAACCGTAACCTCAAAATTGAGGTATGCCCCAAGTCGCAATTTTTGTGTACCATTACACCATTTGGGATAAAACTTTTTAAAATTGTGTCTAACATTTGTATTGCCATTTTTTAAATACATATTTGGTAACCAGGTGTGTGTGGTGATGGAAAAAACAACATTGCAAATACAAGCGGCCAAAAAGAATTTACTCAGAGAACCAATGCGGCCATGTGGGAGGAGCTCAGAGTTGAGCCCTTTGCTTGTCTGTGAAGAGGAGTCGGAAGGGGTGGTTTGGACATCTGGCTGGGGTGCCACATAAGTCTCACTGGTAGTAGACTCAGTGATAGATCCAGGATCGCTGAAGGGACTTTGTCTCCCAGCTTAAGAACGTCACAGCATCCTCCGGAATGAGTTGGAAGATGTGGCTGAGGTGAGGGGAGTCTGGCTTCCCTGTTAAAGCTGCTGTCCCTGCAACACAAACTTACATTGGTAGAAGAACATGATCCAAAATACGGTGTATCATCCAATCTATTTTGTAGATTCGACCAGTTCAGGGTGTATCCTGCCCATCTCCTTAAATCGGGCGGGATAGGCTCCAATACCTTTCCTGCAAACCCATCAGTGATGAGCAGCTCAGAAGACAAATACAAATATCTATCTTGAGACTCTTTATCTTCTGTGGTTATTCAGAACATGTTCCTCATTTTAAAAATGAGAATATTATATGTTTATTTAAACAATCCAGGTTGTGGTAATTGTGAGCATTGTTTACCGATTGAGCATTTATTAGATCATATTTACAAATTAGACTAATTATTGTGTGATCATTATTGTGTGATCAGAATGATGGGTGATCATTTGTTTTCATTGAGTTTTTTTTTCTTTCACTAACTGAAAAAGCAGCATAGAAAAGCAGGAATATAAATGTCATATTTTTTTGTAAACTCGTGTACATATTTTAATTGGGATGTTATTAACTGTTCCGCATAATTATCGGATACAAGATGGTTAAAGGGTACTCGTCCACCAGCTGGACTCGAGACAAGAAAAAAAACCCACCATGCTCCGCCACATCATTAGCACAGCATCATTTGTTTCAAATTAATTATGAACTGATGTCAAATCATTAATGAAGGTGAGGTCAAAATGTGGTGAAAATTCTGGAAGAGTACCCAAAGAAAATGAAGGAATGTGGGAGTGAGAATTCTTAAATATTTTGAACATTTCAGTGACTGCTCGGTACAGCTATCATGGAATGATGGGTGAGCTTGTTAAAGGTTGCATGGAGCTGCTGGGCTCACCCTTGTCACAGGGCATATCCCTCTATTCATCCTTCTACCTCCCACCTTCTTTTTTTTCACCAAATGGTCCCGAATCAAGTGCAGAGGCTTTGCTGTCGAGCTCCAGCCTGAGAACAGCATGACTCCTGTCCTCCCCACACCTCTTCACCCTCATTATCAGCTACCATCTGCCCGACCTTAGCCTCACATCACTCCTCTCCACCCAGTGAGCCCATCAACACTTTCCACTGACACTGTGGCTCACTTTGTAGCCACAGCTCCTTCCAACTTCCTCAGTTGTCTTTTTCAACATTTTTCACTCAGTAATCTATCTTTTTGGAGTCCTTCACACATTATCAAGTATTGTTTTACCCACTTCACCAAAAACTCTGATCTTAGAGGGCATATTTGAAGAGTTTTGCCTCAAAAAAGCTAAATGTGGCAAAGTAAAAAGTACTCTGAACATCTGGAAAATGAATTTGTAAAAATAGTTTTGATGCACTATGAATTAAGTTAAACTCCTAGCCGACCAGCTAGGAACGTATACGTATGTACAGATTTTGAGCTGACTAGCTCATCACCATTGTCCTTCGACAACAGAGCATATTATCAAAATACAAGTAGGTTCCACACCGAAAAAATGATCTTGCGGTTTTAACGGTGATGTCGTTTTTTTGGAGTGGTTAATTTGTAAAAAAGCATTCTCATGACACGCAGAACATCTTTTGGCTCAAGTTTAAATACAGTTTACTGAAACATCCCATGGTAATAACTGGTAAATTATGCTTGGAACCTCATCAGTGTATCACAAAATATACAATGAGTTAGCTGGTTATAAACACGTCTTAAAATTATGCACCAAAAATTTTATATTTTAAATACAAGCAATCTTTGTGTTTTGTATCAACATTGTGAATGATAATGGGCTTGTGCACATGTGACCATATGTGAATGGTCTGAGTTTGGCCATTTAAATAAAAACTCTGATAAAGATAGACCAGTCAAGCATGTTGCAAAGTGGCAAAAACTTTGGAACTGGTGGGTGAAGTTTGTCATCATGTCAATTGAATAATTTCTTTTGTTTTTGTCAGAGTTTTTTTTGTAGTGTCATAAGTGTGCCATGACACTACAAAATTTGCCAACCTGTTAGTGTTAGTAGTTTTAGAGGCAGACAATGATTGTATAAGACACAGTTAGTGTCTTTACGTTGTCTAAGACTTTGTCTACTGAGAGAGCTTATAGATAGAGCTGGGAGAGAGTGGTGGGCTTCATCTGCTCGTCCTGACAGATAAACGGGATTTTGTGCCTGGCACGCTGAAGATTGTCAGCTCCAATCTCTTGAGAGAATTACAACCAGCACTCAATGCCGGGACACAGACTGAACAGACAGAGTACCGGGACCTGAGTACAGATGAGTAAGAAACCCTGAATCTCTCGTCGAATTTATTCAGGGCTGAGTGAACCGAGGCGACAGTTCAATGTACAATTGTCTTTGTTGTTCTACCCAAAACAGCATTTTTCCCAGTCCTTTTGTATGCAGAAAGAATGTTTACTTTACCAATGAAACTATTATGATTGTGTCAACATCTTTCAGATTTTCAAATTTTCACCTTTTATTTTTTCATTGTCACTCCTCAAAATCTCCACCACAAAAGCAAAAACAAAGGACCCAATTGCATAAATACAATTAATATGTATCTTCACTGTAAGCATTGTTCTCTTCTAGTTTATAAAACCCAAAGTCAAGCATGTGACCTTTCATGCTCTAGAGCCCCACAGGTCACTTTGCTGTCTTTGTTAAATGTCAGCAGTTAGTCTCTCAAAGCAGTTTAAGCTACGTGAGCTAGATAAAAGACCTCTCTTTGTCGACATGTACTTCAACCTGGTTGGTGTTCCTTCTCATGAAGATGGTTGCGTTTTGATGCCGTCTAAATCAATTCGAACCGGTTGGCTGCAGGGCTTCTTTGGCATTGAGTGGCGTTACCGGGAGATAAGAGAACAGAGACGTGACAGGCCATATTAACCAGCCTGCTTTCTCCCTGATTGGATCATTGTTGTGCAGCTCACTTGCAGGAGGAAGCCCAGCATCTGATTGAACTGTCTCCTCTCCTTTTGACATGATTTTAATTTGAATAAATTGCCAAAGATGTGCTTGAGTGTTTTTTTTTTTTCTTAGTTTATGTACATTTCTGCTGAATTGTTTTATGAAGACAAGGTTTAGTTGCTGATAATTTACTATACGAGAGTTTTCTTGCGAAAAGAGCAGTGGACAGGGTTAAGTGGATCAATGTCTATTCCTTTAGTCCACCCCAAAGCAAAAGTATCGATCCGATCTAATGTCAGATAGAGAAGGGCACAAAAGAGAGAAAGAATGAATTACATTAGATTTCACTGAGGATGATACTAAATAATTCAGTTCCTATAGCGTATAATGAAACTTATCAGATTCTGACTTTTATAGACAAAGTTTTGATTTAAAAAGCTGAAGGTACTGCTATCTAGATTTAAAAACTTTTTTAAATATTTGAGCAGTTTAGTGTTTTTTTTTTTTTTTTTTTTAAACTGAGCAGCACACATGGAACCAAATCTGGTTTATTGACTAAACACTAAAAGATGGTGTTGTATTTGCATTACTGAAAGATTGGAAAAGATGCTTGTAATTTGATTTTGCACTACAAAGCCAATGTAAAGCTTAATTAAGGAATATGAGGGCTAGCAGAATGGCAAAGGATAGCAAAAAAAAAAATTAAACCGTAAAAAAGGAGATAGCATGTTTGGCCATTGGTTCAAATGTGCATAAAGCTGATAAATATAGTTGTTATTAGTCATTATTGTACTCATCTTCAAAAGTTGTGACTCTTACAAATAATAATGTCTGAATTCAATTGTGGGAATGCGATATTAATTGCTGTTTTTTTACGTTAATGCAAAAGATTTTTGCATTATGGACAAAATTTTGCATAATGGGAGACAATGACAATGACATGACAATGACAAATACTTTATTAATCCCGAGGGAAATGTCTCAGTAGTAGAGCATGTCTCAGTAGTAGAGCATTCGGAACCAGAAGTTAACCAGACGTTTGTGGGTTTTATTCCCACTGAGATCACATCTAGGGTCCTTGGAGAAGACACCTAACTCCCCGTTTCTCCCACCATTGGCGCCGTCATGGGTGGCAGCCTGCTGCGGTGTTGTAATGCAGCACACAAATTTCCCCGGAAAGGGATCAACAGAGTATGTAAAAAAAAAAAAAAAAAGCTTCACCCACAAAAGAAATACGTCTGATGACAACATTAGAAGTATGAGTCTCTGTTTAAGCCGACAGTAAAAAAAACTGTCTTGTCTAACAACATGCATGAATAAATGTGGTACTTTTCTTATTTCAGAAATGTAATATTTGCCCCAAAATGCTCAAAAGTTTATTCCATTTCATTTCTATTTTTGTCTCGTAGAGTCCCTCTTCTTTCACCCTAGTTAGTAATGTCTCTTGACTACAGAAAGGGAAGGAAAGCAGAACTTGACTCTAGAAGTGTTTGCACTCACATTAGAATGTGTGGTAAAAAACAAAAAGCATAAGGCATGTTTTTGAAGTGAGGGTAATGTCAAACATGGTATAAACCTCCAAAAAGTTAAAATAACATGAAACCATCCCTTTAGAGTTAAACTGAGATATTGCTCAAATTGTTTGTAATAAAATGATAGAAAACTGAACCAATTCTTTCCTCGACTTTGATGAGAAAGGTTGCACTTCCTGCGCCTCCAGTTCTTACTTAAGCCTGGCTGTGTTAAAAAAAATGGTGCAATTCCATGTAAGTTGGGATAGGCTTAAAATCCAAATTCTTCCCTTTTTCTGATTAATGTGTGAAGCAGAATTGGCCATTCACGTGTGAGTAATGGTCTCGCAGAGAGAAAGCTAGAGGTGCACAATCTCTTTTACACGCAGTGCACATGATCGGGCACATTTCAGTAAATATACCCACATGTCCATGTCTGCTGAAACTGGGGTAATGGTGCGGTTACATGGGCAGCTTTTAACTTAAATTGTAGCATGACTGAAATGTCCAAGTAACCACACTGAATGACACAATCATAGCTTTTACCCATAGAATCGGGAGTTGAATATGAAAGATGGCAGATGTGGCCACAACATAGCATTAGCCATGCTAACACTGAGCAGGTAAGGACAGATATAGTTTCCCCTTTTAACCTCACACTTTTGCGGTCAAATCAATCTTGACAAGTAAAACAAGAAACCGCTCATGGCTTTTATCACCCTATACGCTTTAAATAGCAAAAGCTAACAGAGAATGACTCAAACAAACTTTATTAGATCTGACTTGTCCTCTTTTGATTCCCTATCGGGTTTCGTAAACAACTCTTAAAATGTTTTCTTGGACATTTTTTGCCTACTTGTTTTATTTAACATACAAAAAGAAGCAATGCCGTAACTTTAATGCATTCAAAAGGAACAAGACACACATTGCATCGGCTAAAATCTAGGTTTATTCTATTTATGTTGTGCTTGATAAAATACAAATGAACATTTTCAAATCATTGTCTGTAAAAATATTTTTTATCAGTTTAATTGAAAATTGATATGAAACATGGTGTTTTTTTAGGTTAGTCATATGCTCAAGTTTGATATGGTGTTTTGAAATTTTTACACCGAGGTGAGATAAAAACAAATTTAAGCATTAAATAATTATGGGAAACTGAAATATTCACATTTACATGGTTTTATTCTTTTCTTTGAGTTTGATCAGTGGAACAATGTGGAAAGTAACTTTTTGCCCTCTAATTCCAGTCATCCCAAAACTCCCTGAACATACAAAGAGTTGAGAAAGTCAAAGAAATCCTGAAGTCTTTCAATATTTTTCCGGCTGCCGCTCCCATATGGTGTGTTACAGTTCCCTTCTCAAAAATCCCACCATGCATATTATTGCATGCTATTTTTGGCGACTCCCTGCTATGCAGCGCGTAGAGCGAAACACGGGGATTTCACTGAACGTCTGTGCCCACCAGGGCCAGTTTTCCAGCAGCTGTGACTGATAAAGCGGATCCTGTCTGCAACAGTTAAAATAAACCTTGTATTCCTCTCTATTTCTCTCGGCTCTCAAACCACAACTTCTGTCTTGTCCCCGAGGCACGAACGTCCAACTTCCAAATGCCAACACAGTCAGGAGTTACCGCCGCCATTTCCCAAGTGAAAAATGTCAGATGGATGGTGATTTTCTGCTTTATGATTTCGCAGGAGTGGCGACCGTATCGTGTCAGGGAGAAACTCTGTCCCAGTTTGATAAGTGGGGCATTAGAATGAAAATGCTTTTTGGAAAACTAAGAAAGGTAAAGGCTCCTCAACGCAAATATAGGTTCACTAGAGACTGGACAAAACATTTACCACAAAATAATTTGTTTGTGTCTCTTTTCTTACATACTGTACGTGCTCATCCATGCTTTAATTTACGTTTTACTCTATGCAAAAGCTATTAGATATCTTTTAATGACGCTGCCTTTGTGATCCACATTCTCTTGTCCAGCTCAGCCATCGCCGTCACCCCTCCTGCACACGGGGCAGCGATCATGCATGCATTCCCAATTTCAAATGCCCAAAATAAAACAAGGTGTGAAAACAAGCTGCACCAGGGAGCAGGAGGATGTGAGAGGACGCTCAATGACACGCCGGACACATTTAACGTCAGCACACTAGATAAAAAAAAAAAGAAGTCACCATATTTTATGGTCACCCGAGGACAGGCGAAATTAAACTATTAAAGAAAGCGGTCATAGTGCAGTTTTTGTGATCTAGCTGTAGGTTGAGTTGAAGCTGCTTACAGTGTTAACAGTGAGACTTTACTCGCATATTGTCATATTTTATTTTAAGACATCAACACTGCAAAATAAAAGGGCTTAAGAAGTATTTTTAGACTCTGTGATGGGTTATCAGCAGCGTTGGTTTATGTTTTCTGGCTTAAAACAAAAGAGTAAATATATCACGTCAATGACAAAGAAAGGACATCATAAATTTTCTGACAAAGAAATGTCAAAATAAGGCATTTACAAAAAAACTAAACAAAGGTCAATAAAGAAAAAAGTCATTGACAATTTTATGAACAGCTTCTGACTGCCATTTTACAAAAAAAACACAGAGAAATAGGTATAACTTGTATTAAGATTGAATATCCATCAGAGAATTGACCACTGGTAACTGCAAAGCAGAAACATTGTTAATTAAAGAAAAGTGATTATCTTTAGTCACCATTTTTTCACAGAAACTACAGACAGAAGCACTAGGTTTTCCTTGTAAGTCAGAAGAAAAAAAACATTAAGCTGATGGTTAAGATTTTCAGACATGTCCCAATGTCTTTTAAAAAGGCTCAAGCTTTGGTGTGACAATTAATTATCTTTTTCTTAATCTTTTTTCTTATAAAATTTTTGATTAACATTCATCTGTCAATTTTGATATTTGTGGAACATACCAGACTTTGACCTTGAGAGCTAAAGAACCTGTACTGTTAGATACACAGCCTTTTCCACGTCTAGAATCACAAGCAAACAATGTCAAATATCAAGAGTGTTTAATATTTCCTCTTTTTTGTGTTTCTAAAATAAACATTTTAAGGGTACTAGTACTGGCTTCACCCAGTATCCAACAAAATATCCTTTAAATTTTATCTGTGTTTTAAATTTTTTTTTTAATATACTTAATTCATCCCTCACCGGGAAATTTGTGTGTTGCATCTCGCCGCAGCAGGCTGCCACCTATGATGGTGCCAATGGTGGGAGAAACGGGGGTTAGGTGTCTTCTCCAAGGACCCTAGACGGGAACTCAGTGGGAATCAAACCCGCAAAATTCCAGTAAACTTTCCGTCCACGGCCGAACGGTCTAACCAATGAGCCACCGTCTCCTCCAAAGTTTTCCCGGATACCTTAGATATACAAATTGGATTAGATTAAATGACAGATAATACTTTCGTTTTGTTTTCTGAAATGCGTATCCCTAATGGGGACATAGGGTGCTGGAGCTTATTCCTGGCTGATTTCAGACGAGAGGTAGGGTACACCTCCAACAGGTCACCATGCTGCAGAACGACAGACAGACACACACACTCATCCCAAATCAACCTAACATCCATGTTTTTGGAAGGTGGGAGGAAATGAAAATACCCAGAGGAAAAAAAACACAGATACATACAAACTCCCCGCAGAAAGGTCAGTGTTTTTTAAGCATTGTCCCACCCATAAGTCAAACCCCAGTCTTCTTGCTGGGAGGTCACTGTGCTAACCACTGCACCAGCTTGCTGCCCACAGTTGATACTTTTCTGATAAAAACAAAATGTCAACACTGTTTGCAAGTCAAAATGTTAAGAATCATGATAAGTCCATCCAATAATTGCTGATTCAGTCAAAATACCAATAAACATGTTACAGTTTATCTCATTTAGCGAGTTTATGGTCTGTAGTAAGATCTTGTCGAAAATAAGTCGAAGATTTCCCCTCTGAACAGCTTGAACTTGTCCTTTCCTTTCTATCTTTAGGATCAGGTGAAGATGGATCACCTTCACTTGATTGCACATGCGGGCCACACAGACAAAGACTAGAGGTCAGGAATATTTAAGAAGGGAGAGCACAACGCTTTGAGAACTCTAATCTCAGTTCAGTGGTCACCATGCATATTTAACTAGCTCTCCTTTTTTTCGGACAGCAGGAAAACGTCTAAGACCTGGAGTTAAAAGAAAAGTAACGAGGCCTCTCCACCTTGATGAATAAGTAAACACATTCACACAGGCAGGGATGCAGTCAGCCGGCTTTGAGTCGATAACTAGTAGATTTGTTTTTTCTTAAAGCAGCGCTGTTTACAAGCAACCGATTATCCCTCCAACTTGATCCATCTTTCTGCAGTTTCCACTCAGCTCACACAGTCTGACCATGCCCTGATGCTTTTTTTTCCCACTTGGCAAAGTAGTATCTTGGGTAAACTGCATTTTATGGTACAATAAAGAAAAGTTATCTTGAGGCTCCCTTATATGCTTTATATCTAAATTTGTATTATTATTATTTTTGCCCCGCACTCTTTTGGGGCTTGCAGCTTCAATGCAACAAATAACAGTCATTCATCGGATCCAGTGTGATTCAGCCTTTGGTCATGATTTGCTTCAACCAGATTATTTTAATGTCAATATGGCATAGAAAGAACTGAAGAATAAAATGTATTTATCAGACGCTTTAATATGCAACTTTGCTCCGTTGGCTAATTTTTTACGACACATGAACAGTTAAAAGGTTCTCTTTTTTTATTTCAGATTCTAAATGTTTTAATTTCCACAAAAAAGAAAAATCCAATTTGTTCCATTGCTTGCATGTCATCAAACAAACAATAATTATGTTTACAAAAGGTCTTTGTTGTTTAACATAGCAGCTTATTAAAACTGTATCTCATTAACGGCGTTAAGCAGCCAATGAGATTAATTAGTTTTTTGTTGCGTTTTTTTAAGCTCTTTCTCCTCAATGTCATTGTAGGAGAAAAAATAAAATGGAAATGAATGCATATTCATTTAACAGGAAGCTCGGAAATTGTTCGGAAATAAGCCAAAGGTGGAGCCAGGCTGGTGTGCCGACTTGCGTGGAATAATAAAAGTGTGGAGGTGAGAATGGCTGCGTCTGCGGAATATATTTGTGGTGAAAACACCACTCTCACCTCCAGGAAAGAATGCTGTTCATGTCTATAAAGGTTTAAAATGAATTTATATGAGGCTTACCTCAACTTTAAGTCATAAATATTATTCAAAAGCAATGCATGGCAAACATTTGAGAACACAAGTTTTTTTTTTTTCAATTTCTGTCTCTAGCAAGTTAAAATTTGGATTCAAGGCATACTCTTGTCTTCTTTTCTTACTCCAAAGACATTAATAATGCACATGGACAAGCTTTTAGGGGATTCTGATTTGCTCTTTCAAAAGGTAGAAGGAAATATGCAACATACTCTCCTGGTGGAGTGGTCTGGTTGCACTTTGAAGAAATGAATAGGGATGCTTGTCTCTGTTTTTATTATTCGTCTCCTTCTTTTGACACACTGTTTTGGATGTGTAATGTGTATTATTCAACTTCAGAGGGACTCGGTTGGTTTGAAAGCTCGCCTGGGGCGGAAAACAGAACAAAAAGTTTTTCTTTTCGCCAAGTTATGGGCTCTTACCTGAGGCAAGATGGAGCACATCAAAAGCAAAGGGCATCCTTTGTCAGCATCTCAAACTGACAACAGATCTACCATGAGAGTAATTGCAGACAGAAAGAAATGAAGTCCCTTTTGGCAAAACATCCCAAAACAAGACGTGGTTGCACCGACCTCTGAGCTAATCTTTTGGTCTTATATTCCATCTCAGAACATTATACAATAATATAATCAAACTATATAGTTTTCACCATTAAAGTGCTGATGTGCAACATGATGAGCTAATAGGTTTTATTATCTCTCTCTTGTCAGTTTGAGATGTCATGAGGTGAAGAGTTTGGAATCAGATGGACGAGCCAAGTTTAAGCAATTTTTTTGAAGAACATGAAGGTGAAGAGGAAGACAGGTAGCTTAGCCTGGTAGCCAAACTGGGTGGACTGTGATCCTGGGCAGGAATTTGTCTTGGGCTGGTGTGGTGTGATTAAACAAGAAGGGAACTTAACATGAACAAGACAACAGGCCAGCCGACAACCCGGCAAGGGTGTGAAGGGTAGCAGGGCGGACACCTTGACTTATGTAACTTTAGTTGTTGGGGTTATTTGAGAATTAGAGTTCGGGTAGACATGTGACCACTCCCTTTAATTGTAGAATATCAATCTCTTTTGCAAGAGTTTGCATTCACCCCAATTACTGCAAAGCATCCTAAATTTAAGACTCCGATACAAGCTTTGCCCTCCAGCTGAATATGGGATGTTCATTTCCCGCTATAGATCACACCACTTTGCTTAATATAATTGGGGTTATACAGTCTTTTCTTCTATTGATTTTTTTTTTTTTTTTTACACTTTTAAATCTTTTTTGTCAGATTAGGACATTTCCAAACAGAACATTCTAAAGTTTCCTTTCCGCCCTTTTAGATCATAATTCTAAATCCATCCTCTGTAACTTTTTTGTTAAGATATTGAATTAAATTAGCGGAATAGCATTTCCGTACACGATCAAGGACATCATTGCAGGAGAAGATGATGGTAGAAGCTGTAATTAGTGAGACCTCTCCTGCCCTATGAATGAAAATGACAAGTCGGTCTTCAAAGGGGTGAGTGGATTAATAAAAGTTACTGTACAGTGTCAGGTTCTCAGACATTAGCTCGAGTTTCACGTTCTCCACAGCTACTGTGATTTTGTGATTTGAAGCGGAAATTCCACATTGTCTGTAATTCCCTAAGAAAAGAGCTGCTGCAGTTAAACAGTGTGACAAATTGCTCTGTTGCGACATTATTAAAAGGTTACAGAATTGGAATCGGGTTTCACGAAGACCTGTGAGCTCATTCCTGTCCCCACAAATGCCACAGTGTTTTGCATAACCAAGGTTATAAAATAATAGGCTGATGATGGGAAAATTCAAGGTCTGGGCATTGACCGCGGGAATGTGTTGAACACTCTGCTGCTGCACAAATACGGTCGTTAAGGTTGAGTAAGTACACTCGCAAGTCTCAGAATAACTCATTAACACACAGCATGTGCTTTTGGAGACTCGTGGGAGGCCAAACACATTCCGATACCCAGTAGACGTGAAAAAAACCCAATGACCTCCACTATTTTTTATTTGATTGTCACAAACAAATAAAATCAAAACGTCTTGGCAGAGTCTCAATAGAATCACAGTATTAAGTGAAGCTTATCTTTCACACATTTTTCACTGTGACATCAGTGGGGTTCTTTTTTTGTTTGTTTTAAAAACTCTTTTTCATCCATGAAAGGTTTATTTTCGATTACCAAAGGCAAAGCTCAGCGGGGGCTGCCGAGTCAGGGGTATTGGAGATAAATGTCTTTAGTGATTGGCCTTCCCACACATCCTTCATCAAATATTCATGATGGAGACAACGGAAAACCCGAGCATGCAGGGATATGGGATATTCTCCTATCAGTCAGCCACTGGGATAGCTAGTCAATGGATCAGCAACAAAGTGCCTCTAAGAGAAGTTTCTGGAAAATGGAGTTTTCCATTGAGGTATTGTGTCTCTTTTTCAGTTTCTACTTGTTTCTTTTCACTGCCTGCCGGGAGAAAGAGGAAAGCCTGTGTGTTATCTGTGGAATTGTGAAGGCTGTGTTTGAAGTATAAACCTTACCAGATTACTGATGTCTGGATTTAAATGGCGAGCACCGCTGCACTTCACTGCATGTTGTAAACACGGTAATAAAGCCTGATTCCTTCTACTTTATGACGCTTTGCCGCCAGAATCTGTACAAGCTGCAATTATTGATTTTGACATTACCACTGTAACGATTCACACCTTCAAAACTATTAATGAGTTGTTAGATTCCTTTGAAATGTTGAATATTCAAACATTTAGTTTAGTGCTTCAAAATTATTTATGTGCTTATTAAAAATTTAAGTTCCAGCCACTTGAAAGCAGGGTCTTATTTGATCATAAAAAGTTGAAGAGACACTTCTTTTTTTCTTTCTTTTTTTTTTTTTTTTTACAAATTAGAGCTGGAGGAGCTCCACAGTTGCACTGCAGGAGATAATGAGAAAACTATAGGAGTACTAAAGCCCTAAATTCAAAGAAGCAGTACTGTTATTAATCCATGTAAAACAGGAGTATTTGGACTTTTGATTAAATTAAAACAAACCCAGTGTGATAACCTAATTATTGTAGATTAGTAAAGCCAGTGTAAATGCTGTGTAGTTTGATCAAAGCGTACCATTCAACTCTCTATAAACTCTGGGCAGAAGAATGAATGCACCATTAACAAAGGGAACACTTCTAAATTGTGCTTTTGTGTAAAGCTTAACCTTTTTTCTTTGAAAATAGAAACTGTTTGACTCCTTACAATTCAGTACAATCTACTATTTCATTGTGAAATCCTCCTAGAGCTTTCATTAATTTACAAAAGCTAATTTTGGCACCTTTTTATGCAGAAATTATATGTCGTATTTTGTTGCATTTTATTATCTAAAGAAACTTAATTTATTGACATATTTTTTTACTCAACTTGAAAGTGTCTAATACACCTAAATTGGATTGTCAGAATTTATTTGAATATAATTTCACATTTGCAGCAACTGCGTGGGAGCTGCAGCTCCCTTATTGGTTTATTCAGCCACAGCCGACGCTGCACAAACAGATAAATATCCAGGTGCAGTCTCCATTGTCTGTAAAGACAGGAGGATGCCAACAGTTTAAAACATAATGCTGAGACACATTATCAATGTTTATCTTTAAAAACATTTTTTAATTAATCTATTCTAATCCAGGTTTATTTGTGTCTGATTTTAACTGGACTTTTTTTAATCAGAAAGCACCAAGAGATTTTTGTGTGTTGTAAAAGAAAGTGTTGACTCACAAATTGAACAATTATTCATTGAAAACATTGATTAAAGACTTTAATTAAATTTGTGATACATGGATATTAAATGTGTTTTTTTTTTTTAAAGTGATCACAAGACCTAAAAAGAATACATTAGCCAACCAGTAAAATCATGTTGGTATAAAAAAAAAAAAGGTCAATTTCTCGTCAAACCACCTGCTAATTTTGAAATCTAAAAATTATTAAAAAAGAACAAAACATGGTAGTAATGATGTTATTAATGGCCCTTATCGTACACTTGTGTCCTATCCTAGTGTTTTTTGTTGACAATCCGGTATGTCGGGCTAATCCACCATCCTTCTTCTGTATCTTAAGAGTGCTAGCTGTTGGTCAGGGCATGTTGACGAGCGCCTGTTGTGTTAGCTGATGCAATGAGTGGCTAACTGGAGCAAATTTGCATTTATGTCACCACTTGGGATTGGTTTGAAGCCAAAAATGTGTTAGCTTAAATGTCCCATCTCATGCTAAATTAACTCTTCAGAGCTTCCTACCTTCTAAAAGTGATGTGTGGGATGTGTGTTTGTCACCCAAGTGTTTTAGAATGATGTAGCGTTTTTGAAAAAAAAAAAAAATGAATTAGTATTTCTGATTCAATTCCCATGTGATAAAAAACAAGCTGCTGCTACATCGTTAACAAACTAGCTTCATGAATGACAGTTTTTACCTACAGTAGCAGGATGCAGTTCGAACATATTGTTGTCCCCTGTACACCTTCTATCCTTCTCCCTTCTATGAGTTGGGCGGAAGATGGGTGGGCTACCCAGCTCCCGTGTCAAACTTCGGTGTTTTTGCTTTTTTAGGATGGGCCGTGGAATGAGCAATAGTCAGGCTTTGACACTAACAGATATGTGATAAATAATTTTGTAATGGATTTTACAAAACCCAAATTGTGGTTGTTGATGTGCACTTGATAAAAATGAGAAAGGGATTTTATTTTGCATGAGATGGACATTCAGACTGATGTGTAGAATTTCTTTGGAAAAAAAAACCTGGGATTTTTTTTTTATTTTATTTTTTAGATTTTATAAAAAAAAGTAAATCTTTTTCTATGGTTTAGTTATAACCTGTGAGATTGGTACCCTGGAAACACCGTTCCAATGTGCGACTGCTCATAAGTTATGGCTTGTGGGTTTTGTGAGTCCCAGCTGCTAGATCTTTATTATGCAATTTTAAATTTTATTTACTGCATAAAAAATATGCGAGCCCCTCGCATCAAGAGATAATATAATGCAAGATTGATGAACCGCCTCAATACACTGCCACGACATGACAACAGTCCCAGTTTAGTATTCCCTTTGTGCCTGAAGACAGCAGCAGTTGCAGACTTTGTAACACCGAATGAGAACAATTCCATTTTTTCTCATGGATGCATTTTAGCAATGACACTAATGACTCTTGACATGCATTGAAGCACCATGCTACACCTCTAAATTTACCTGAGTGATTAAATTCAAAACCCAGCTGCGTGTGCTCAGATTCACTTCTTTGTCTACCTATTCTCTGTTTGAGAAGAAAAAACCTCATTTCTTAAAAGCACTTCAAAGTATGTGCTGTCATAGTGGGTGAAACTGGGCCATCTTATTGCATCTCCAGTCCTCATTTCAACAAGGAACCCCTCCTTGTGCTTCTTCCTGCCTGTCACTAAATGTGTAGAGAAAAGATAGTGCATTCTTGTGTTATCTGCCACCGGCCTCTTGCCCCTTTAACCATTTTCTCATTTCACAGATTTGACCAGGGGGTGACCTTGGCTTTTTAAGTGCTTTTAAGGCCGAAGCAACTCTTCT
Organism: Neostethus bicornis; assembly: GCA_902685375.1. Classification (NCBI taxonomy): domain Eukaryota; kingdom Metazoa; phylum Chordata; class Actinopteri; order Atheriniformes; family Phallostethidae; genus Neostethus; species Neostethus bicornis. The sequence goes on along the minus strand of LR738544.1, from coordinate 22,842,909 downwards.
ACTGTCTCTCAAACAGAGAAAGAGAGAAAAGCAGTGGAAATTTCTTTCAGGCTCATTCGGTAGCAGTCATTTTTCCTTCTCGTGTGATTCATTTTCCCCCTTGCCTGTAGCCACTCTTCAGCTTTTTCTGTTGAAAAGTGAAGATGACAGAATGTTTTCATCTAATTCACGTGAGTCTATGTTTCTAATATCGTAAATGGCCTCGGGGGAGCAGCACAAGAACATCTGTTCGCGACACACAACAGAGGGTAGTCTCAGTTTGTGCGAAGACACAAACCATTAGGCCATTGTGATTGAACAGAAACTAATTGAATGCGTTATCCCCTGAAGAGTAGTTCCCAATTTTCAAATATTAGCCAACTTTTGAATTGGCCGTGAGTAATACTGGCTCATATTGGTCATATCTTCATCACACAAAGAATGGGTACAGACAGTTGGACCATGTGCGTGCAAACTACTGGGGGGGTTCCACATGCCAAACGTGCGTTTCCAGTTGAAATGCACAGGCATTATCACAGCAGCCTTCCCCGGTGGACCCGTGGCAAAGAGTTAATCTGGGTCAAACTGCTAACTGCTTAGAAGGGCCTGGGAGAGGCCGATTTCAATCATGTCTTACATCTCCTTGTTTTCATTATGAGCACAGCAGCTGGAACAGTGTGAACATTTTACATGTTCTCTTAACCTTAAATGTGAATATCTAGGCAGCAGCCCAACCACAAAGCGCTCTAACAAATGCTCACTGACCGCTTTGTCATTGATCTACACAGCACAATGACTGATCAGTTATGCAAAGACCAAAGCATTTAAAAGGTTTGAACTGCTCCAGATTTCACATTCATGTTCCAGGATGCACATAATTCTTCTGATCCAGTACTCAGGGATTCACCTGGAGGTGTTATTTGGCATTTAACCTGCCACATAGGACAACAAAATACAACAAAATATTTCTAATGATTTAAATTTTTTAAAAACTTCTTATTCTGATTTACGGGTGGGCTTAAACCAAGCACAGTCACTTTATGATCAAGATATTATGTGAGTTGGGCCTCTTCCCAAAGCTGGTTTGATTCTGGAAACCATACAATTCTTTGTACGGTGAGCTTTGTCTTTGTACATAATTAAATACTTTCTGTTTTAGCAAAGGCAATAGCTCAGTGGTAGAATGTTTGCCCTTGGACCAACACTTTGCCAGGTTGAATCCAATTGAGCTCATGTCTCCGTGTCCTTGAGGAAGACACCTAACCCCCTGTTTCTCTCACCACTGGTGCCATCGTGGCAGCCTGCTGCGGTGTAATGCAGCACAGAAATTTGCTCGTTGAGGGTGAATAAAGTATGTAAAAATAAAAAAAAAAATAGATTGGATCGAGTGTCATAAAAGACTCTTTCATAAAGAAGTCATAAAATACTGTATCACATGTTACATCAGCAATACATCACAAAAGTATTTTGTTCTTTTTTTTAATGTACTGTATTTGTCCCACAAATGTGGGAATTACTTTCCTGCATTGCACTGTAGTAGGTGGCCACGACTTTGGGCTTTTTGTCTCCCAACGGTGAGAGACAAAAAGCAGGTGTTTACATCTTTATTCTCCAAGGACCCTAGACGTGCTCTCCGTGGGACGCGAACCCGCGACCTTCCGGTCCGCGGGCGAACGCGCTAACCACGCGGCCACCGTCTCCACCCAATGTCTTTCAAAGTCACATTTACAGCTTTTTTTAAGTTATAACACATTGTTTTCTACGCATTCTGCGCTAACGTACCCAGTTCAAAGTTGAGTTTTGACTCTCTTTGCTTGCCATGTTGATGCGCAGCATGTTTTTAACAACACGTGTACACTTGTTGTCCAGTTATGTGCACCTCTGATTATGTTCTTTAATTGTCTCATAACTTTATCCCAACAAAAACAAGCCCTCCCGGTGGCCTTGTCTTCTTTTGATATTGACTATAAAAAATTTGTGGACTTCTTAATAGTAAGATTAGTAGAAAATTGAAAATAATGTCCCCTGATCCAAAGTTGCTCCTCAAAAACATTTTTCCCCCAAAGCTGGTTGTAACTTAGCTAAAAAAAAAAAGCGCCTGAGCTGTTTGTTCATGGTGTTCAGATGCTTGATTTCTCTGAAGCTTGCATCAACAACTCATTCTTACTTAATATTTCATGAGAGAATATTCCTGCAGCTTGCACCACCTGCGCCAGTTCTGATGAATTGAAATGGTTTGTTGATGTCTCCAAAGCATCCTGGAACCAGCACAAAGCCTCAACCGTCCACCATCGGGAGTAGGTGAAAGCGAGTACAAAGAGACCGTCAGAATTTTGCAGACAGCTTGTTCAGCAGTAGTTGGAATTGCACTTATATCAAAGCAGTTAAATATCTGAGATTATTTAGACTTTTTAGGTTTGAAGATTTGTCTAAAATTTTTGTTAGAGATTATCACTGCCTGTTTAAAAGGCAGTCTGGGAGATCCTCTATCACTGAATCCACATGGACCACAGAGAAAGAGGGAGTGATTGTTTTAAGACAAAGTAGTACCCTTGGCCTGTGTCTGTTGGAGTACATCACATTTAGTACGCACACAACCACCACACTCCCTCTCCTCTTCAAAACACAAACACACACCTCCTTGGCACCTCCTCCTCCCATTAGAGTGTGGGAGCTCAAGCTGTTGACAGCAGTGACAGGCCGAGCACTGGGAGATGACGGAGGGGAGGGCCAGCTCTGCTGCGGTGGGGCGCTACATCTGTTTGGATGCGCAGCACAGCCGCCTGCCCTCAGGAGATTGATGCAGCCAGAACTGGTAAAGCACACCACGTTTGAGACTACTTCCTGATCTGAAGACAACAGGCAGCTCGCAGCAGGAAGGAAAGTTTGTTTTGTTCCTTTATGACACAATAAGTCCCTTTGGAAGATTACCTTTCTTCAGATGGCAGGTCATCAACATCAAACATGACTGGCTGCTGTGACACAAAAGGGTTTATGAGAATTACACCGAGGATCTCTCTGTAAGAGCTTCCAAGCTTTAATTTAGATAACTGTTTGCTGATAAAAGGCTTTCCAGTAAGATCCTAATTGCAGCTTTGCATCATGGAAAACGATTATTTCTAATAGGTGGAGATCTCCAGGTTTTTACATCTTTGAACAAGAAATATTTCTTGTTAGTCAAGCTGTGAGAACTTAGTAATTGTTAGAGGGAACATCGGTGCATGGAAAATATTTTTTTTTAGGTTTACCGCATTATTCCCTTAATCAATTTTTAAACTTTCCTGTCAAATTATCAGACGCTATTTGACTATCAGATTGTTTTGAGCACGGATTTTATTCTCCTCCATATCCACATTTCGACAAAAGCAGGAAGCTTTCCCGTGAATGCGCTCTGCTTACGCTTGTTCCCTCCACTCAACAGTGAGTGCTATTATTAAGTAAATGCGTAACAAATAGTTCACACTGTCTTATCGACCTCAGACAAGATTCACGCTGTGTTAAATATGCCACCTGGGGACAGGACCAAGCAGGTAGCAAGAGGAGGGAGGAATTCACAGTGTTAAAGACGTAAACGTTTGTTTTTGTATTGCTTAAATTTTGTAATGGCACATTAAGGAAAATAAATGTTTAAAAAATAGTTAAACTAAATAGATGTATTTATAAGCTTCTTGGCAAATATTATTTTTCTGTACTGCAAGAAACGTGCCATGTTCATGTATGTTGGCTATGTAACAACAATTATCATTCCACGAAAGCACAATATCCCATCTTTAAAGTTTGGCCAGTTGGAATAGTTAACTTGACAAATTCGATAATAAAATAAGTTATTATTGCAGCAAACACCACAAATTTGTTGCAACTCAAGCTTGTGTTGCTCTCCGCTTTTTATCAGGAAAGAAAATCCATTGAAAGTGGCTGAAGGGCTGACACAAAGCAACTGCTGAATCCCTGCAAATCTGCTGGCTTAATTGATTATTTGTGGCGAGCCGTATATCTACGAGGAGCAGGATTCCCAGGAGAAATAATGTAAAACAGATAACAAGATGAAATGTGAGAGAATTGCTTTCTGCTGCCCAGTTTATTAATCTGTTCCCTCTTTTCTTATTCACAATGAGTTTCCCGTTTAGGTTTTCCCATTACTGCCTCGCAGCTCCACTTTCTGAAAAAAAAGCACTGCAAATCAAAAGTTCAGCATCAAATCACGCTGCTAAGAAAATTGTTTATTAGGGAGTTATTTTGATTTCTGAATAAGGCATGAGGGGGCACACAGCTGCGTGTACCTGAGACGCTAAGCGGAGAAATTCTTATTTTCAAATCTCATCTTCATTATTCTACTTTTCTCAGTTCCCAGCGGGTATTTAGATGAATGAATTCATTACATCTATACTGTATAGACGCTAGTGAGGAGAGAAAAAAAAGGCAATTTTGTTTTTAAACTCAAGCTGCAGGTATTCCTGCATTGGCATGCCTCCACTACGGTAATGACTTTAGGAGATCAACCTCTAGAAGATAGGATGTGAAATATGGATTGGAATATATGACAAATGTTTTCAGCGTGTCAGCACCATTCAGCTCAGTCATACACTTTAATTACTTCAGGTTTTCACTTTCCCTTAGCACCACTCTACAAAATCAAGCAGCATGAGGAATGCTAGCACTCTGCAGCCATTACAAATGAAGAGGGAATAGCAGAGCTTTTGTTTGGTTTACCTTCATATGTGTCATATCGGCATTGGGTTACACATCAGGCCAGGCCACGTAATTGCTTTCCCTGCACAAGGGAGCTCCTTGTTTTCCATTTGAAGTCTGCATCCATTAGATTTCACCATTAGAGGAGAAGAGTGTAACAGGGGAAAAGAAGACAATTCCTGGATCACTCATCTCATATGCACTGCCAGAGGAACACGGATGACATTGAAAATGACTCTAGAGATGGTTTTTTTTTTTAAAGGTTTCAGCTTTCAATTTGGAAAATTTTGTCAACACTTTGAAAAAACCATGTGCTCATCCTGATTTCTGCAATAAATTAAATTAGCTAATAAAAACTTCATTCTTCATTTAAATACATTACAAGTATGGTCCCCAATTCCCAGAATGATTTTGGAATAATTTAGGTGTCTTGCTTCGAGAGGGGTATTGTGAAAAATCAACTTTTGGAGGTTTTTACCTTGTCTGAATGTTAAACCTTCAACAAAATTACACTAGTCTTCAAATGCAATTGAAATGCAGATAGTTCTTGCCCGTGGATTTTGTTCGCATACATGCCCACATTTTGTCACATGCAGAAAGTTTTTGTGCAGCCACAATGCATGCACTCAGCTCACTCCAGGCCAGTCCACACAGGTACTAATCTCACTCTTTTAGGTAAATGCCCCAGAATAAGAATATAATCTATACACTTATAACACCTTTGAAAAGTATTTTTGATGAGATCATTTTAATTTTTTAAACAGATGTATTCTTCTCCCCCATCTTTTGCGTTTTCTTGGTTCCCAGATCAAACCCTTTTTTGTTTGTTTGTTTTAATATTCCCTGCATTTTAATTTAACTTTCTATTTACTTTTGTGCAAATTGTTGTATTTTTGACAAATATTCAAATAATTAGGTGCTTTGAAGGGCCAGGCAATGAGGTTAAACAAGTAGATATTTTCCAGCTAAAGGTTACACACTCGCTTTTTTTTTGTTTAAAGAAAATTTGCAAGGTCTGAGTCCAATTAATTTAAGGATGGGATTCACTATCACAGGTTATCTAAAAGTTTATTTTCTGTCCAAATTTGACAACCTCTATTTTCTTCTTTTTTCTTTTGACTAATCTGTGACCAAAAGTTATCAGGGGTACGATTCATTTCAAGCTCGTCTCTACTCGCACTCAGCGCTGAGTTTTTACTTCTAAAAAAAAAAAAACTCAATGAAAGTTGTCTTGAACACTAGAATTTTTCTGTTGGACCAACACAATGTGGAGGAATATATAAAGTGGTATGGTAACACACATGGCTAAGACACTTTGTAGGCTGAGCATGAAATTAGACTGTTTCATTCTGCAGGAAAAGTTGCTTTGTAGATATAAATTCTACTTCAATGAATATCTACATGGACTCAGAAAGTCCTCTTGAATTATGGTTTGTAATTGCACCGAAAAATTTTGTTTTCTATTTGCTTCAAGCGAATCAAATCCAGGATGAGAAATGCAAGGCAAAAGATTGCAGTGGCTGAACTTGACCGAACCAAACCATTCATGTGCTGCCCTCACGACACGTGACTGTGTGAAGCTAGACAGCCAGCGAACTATTTCCAATGACAAAAGAGACTCCCACACAAGGCTTGCTTTTCTTGTTTTATGTAGACTCTTTTCTTCAAAGGATTACATATACATATGTACGTATATGTACGTATATGCACGTAGTAACTGAAACAAACCAAACAAAAGAAGTGCATTACGAGCTGTACAGAACGTTGAGTCTTCCTGATCAAACACATGTTAGCTTAGCTTGAAACATGCGTGCTCACATCCTAAGCGGCTTACTACATAAGACGCGATTCACACGTTATCAAATGAAATACAGTCTTGAACATGTAAACAAAGCACATAAACACAAAAAATACTTACAAAGACTAAAGTTTTCCCAGGTTTTTAACAAGTTTGAGCGCAGTCTACTTCCGTCTTCTCTGCTCCAGACTAATCCTACATCTACTATTTTCGAGACCGCACACTCTGCTGTTACTTTAGCAAACTATAAAAGATCTTAGAAGAGACAGAGGTCTCACTCTGACATATACTTTAGCCGAAGGCATAACAATTCACATTGCAAAGACCTCAAATATTCATTATTCACAAAGTTTGTGATGTAAAGCAGTCAGAGTCAAATTGTTTGATGCATTGACCTCAACTTGTTCTTATAAAATTGTGATAAACTTTATCCTGCTTTCATTTAAAAAGTTGAACTACTATCATTCACGTGGATAACATATTGCACATCTTCTTCATTTCAACAGGAATTTTCTAAAATATTTCAAAGTAGTGCCTTGATGATTCTGTCATGCACAATATTGAATACATCTTTGTTTTTATATCAATCTTCACACAAATAATTTTTTTTAAACATTTTTTTTCAGTTTGCTTGCTTTGCCATCTCAGTGATCCATTTCCCAACCATATTGCAGTGGTGCAAAACAACCAGGTGATATTTTTCTGTAAGGAATTTTGGAAACTGTCTGGATATATTTTCTTATCTCATTCACAAGCAACTTATCACAAAGGATTCTGACGGTGTGTCTTTTCGCTGCAGCGCGGACGGTTACACAACGAGGCGTGTATTGAAATAATAAAACTTCAAGTCAATGAAAAGCTCTATCAATGCCGAACATTTAGTCTGAACAATGAGGAGCTAATTAAATTTTTTGGTTCTTTTGTTGTGTATGCTAGGTTTTCATCTCAATTCTGTCCTCAGAAAGTTTTTTTTTTTTGTCTAAGACATTTAATGACTAAATAGTACCCACAATGAGCTTGATACTTTATGAGTTAAAGACTCAGGATGATGGAAATAAGCAGAGAGGCAGTGTCCTGGATTATTTGGTCCACTACACACACTTACACACACATTCACGCTCAATGTGCATAATGGATCTTTAACAGCTCTGCACCGAAATGCTATTGGAACCATGTGAGGCACTGTGTTTTTGCCAGGATGACACACCCATTAAAACACACATTTTCCATTTCACTGCTGCAGTAGCCTTTTGGATTCAGGCCATACGAATAAACACAACACACACACCTCTCACTAATGGAAGCTGACAGTTACCTCCCACCATCCTCCACAGGGCTGCATACCACTTTCTGGTGTTCTCCAAAAATATAAAGTGGACTGTAAATCGGTGTCATAATGTTGTGGGTGTTGTGTTCAGTATCTCAACCACGGTTAAATCCAGGGCAGGTAGCAGAAATATGCGTTTCTCAGCTGTGCCTCTGGCGGTTTGAGCATCTCATCCTTGTCCTGCCCATACTGAATTATTAAAATAACAGAGATGCCTTTCTTTGTCTTGTTTTATTAAGATGGACAGACCAGACTCTTTGAGATCAGCTTTTTCATTTTCTCCAACGTGAAACACAAAAAGTGTCTTAGTGTATCATTTCACATGAGATAACTTACACACAAAAACATCTCCTAAGTAACAATGGAGGTCCCAGAGTTGTTAACCAAAAAGAACAGCAGCAGTTTCACTAAGTAGGAAGAGACAGGTGCTGGAGAGCTACCTGAGATGTGGTATCAGGAGGACTGGTGTTGTAGCCATCAGTAGAGACTCCTCCTGAGCAATGCTAATGATTCTTCTCATCATCATGCAAAATGCAGCAGTTTGCATAAAAAAGCCAGCCAAGATGCAACATAATAGTCTGATTTTTTTTTTTTTTTTTTTTGCTTATGATGTGTTTTCTGCTACTTTGAAGGTGCATGCTCAAGATTTTAAACCAAACACAAATAATTTTGATAAGGTCTAATTATCCAAAAATTTTAATACTGCATTAGAAGCTATATTTTTTTCAAACATTACATGGTGACATGGAATAAATGCATAGTAAATAATTTGTTCCATTTCTGCTTTTGAACCGCTTATCCTTAACAGGGTGGCGGGGGTTGCCAGAGCCTATCCCGATTAATTTAAGGCAAAGGCAGGGTACACCCCGAACAGGTCACCAGTCTGTCATAGGGACACACCCACACAGCCAATCACAAACATACACTCCCAGATGCACTCATTCTTGGGGCAATTTCATAGTGGCCGATTAACCTAACATGCATGTTTTTGGAGGATGGGAGGAAACAGGAGTAAATAATTCAATACTTTTTAAAAAAAAATTAAAGTTTAATATGCCACAATTGAACATAATAATCTACAATTTTGAATTGTTTTTATTGGCAAGTAGATCTTTTTGGCTGTTGTTAGTAGCTTTAATGGTGAAACTGACTGCGCACCACTGGATTAAAACGCATTGGTTCGCACACAATAGTTGATAATGCTTGTTTTGTTTTGCTGTTTCACACAAGCAGAAAAATCGCTTTTCCACTCAAAGTGACCACACGTATTGAGTTTGGAGAGTTGTACAAAACAAGCTGCAGTGGTTGGATGTGTTAAATTCAGTTTTCAAGTGGGCAGAAAGAGGTATTGACCAACCAAATCCCTGCTGAAGCGGACTCCCGATGAAAACGCTCGATGTGTGCAGTCATTGAACTGAGCTTATTGGTAGTTTGTATTCTATTAGACATCTCAGGGGCTTTGCAGAAGTGGAACAAAAGCCCATGCTGATGCCTAATTGCTGGCAAGGAGGAGACCAGTTTTATGTCTGAAGGGCGCAGCAGCTGTTGTGACTGTTAAATCACAGGTTTTTTTCTTCAGTTGATGAAAACTTGCAAAGAGAATTTTGCCATTTAGGAGAATGTGTACTAAAAGCTTTCATCACTGAGGAATAAAATGATAATATACTCTTTGGAATATTTTTTGGTGGATATTAACGGACCATAGTATTTAAATACGACAATAATATTGTAATTGGCACTGTCATATTCCTGCTCCCCAGGTATATGGAGATGTTTTATGATGCAATTACTGTTTTTCTCTCCCTTTACTGAACACAAGTTTCTATAGCATGAATGACCGCATGTATTTCAGACTGAGGAGATCCAACACAAACATAACTAACCAATATTTTCCCTCCTGTGTGTCTCCTGTAGGAACTGGTGATAGTGCGTACAAAATGAGGCTGGTGTGGAAATCCCTGGACAAGATGAGATGTCTGAGGAAACGTTCTACAATTCCATTTCTTGGCTTCCTTATCACTTTCCTTCTCTTTTTAAACCTCTACATTGAAGATGGTTATGTCTTGGTGAGTAATCAACGCTATAGCTGCAAGGTTTTCAGGCGTTCGGAGGGAATACTAGAAATAAACTCTGTTTCCGACATACTGTATATTTAAAATAGGGAAGCATCTAAAACATGTAGAACTGTGCTCCTTGAAAGAGGACATTATAAATGACTACGATTTCACATTAACTTTTGGCATTAACTTATGAGATATTTCTAATGACAATAATAGTATTAACACTAGATTAGATTTTTTTATCAGTAAATTTCAAGACACTGTTTCGCTTCACTTTGAGATAGTTTATTTATTTACCCCAAATGTGCATTGACTTTAATTAAACTACTAACTGCAACAAATTTTCTCTAAATACATACACCTTATTCCTTGGGACTTTTTTTTTTTCTCTATTCATCCCTCATCGGGGAAATTTGTTTGCTGCACTCCTACACCACAGTAGGCTGCCACAACGGCACCAATGGTGGGAGAAACGGGGGGTTAGGTGTTGTCTCCAACGACCCAAGACATGCACTCAGTAGGATACGAACCCACAAAATTCCGGTTGAATTCCGGTTTGCAGGCAAACGCTCTAAACACTGAGTCCCTTTCTCTAAACTTTTTCTTCTTCTTTCGGCTTTTCCCTTTAGGGGTCGCCACAGCAAGTCAGTTTCTTCCATCTAACCCTATCTGCTGTATCCTCTTTGGTCACACCAACTATCTTCATGTCTTCCTTCACTGCGTCCATGAACCTCCTCTTTGGCCTTCCTCTAGTCTTCTTTCCTGGTGGTTCCAAATCCAGCATCCTTCTTTCAATGTATTCTCTCTCTCCTCTGTACGTGCCCAAACCATCTCAGTCTTGCCTCTCTAAATTTATTCCCAAAACCTCTAACATGTGCTGTTCCCCTGATGTATTCATTTCTAATCCTGTCCATCCTGGTCACTCCCAGAGAGATTCTCAGCATCTTCATCTCTGCTACCTCCATCTCTGCTTCCTGTCTTTTCTTCAGTGCTACTGTTTCTAGACCAAACAGCATGGCCGGTCTCACCACGGTTTTGTACACTTTCCCTTTCATTCTAACTGAAACTCTTCTGTCACACATCACACCTGATACTTTCCTCCACCCGTTCCAGCCTGCCTGAACACGCTTCTTCACCTCTTTTCCACACTCTCCATTGCTCTGGACTGTTGATCCTAGATACTTAGATCCCTTTCTCTAAACTTATCAAAGTTTATTAATATTACATGTTTCTTCTTTAACAGAAGTCAAGGTTTAATATATAAAAAAGAAATTGGGTTAAACTATAAATAAATATTTACACACATATATACAGTATGTCTATATAAAAGACTTCAGTTAAAAAAATTGAGTTTGGTGATCCCAAGTACGTAAATGGTGTTTGTTGTTTTAATTATAAACGAGTTTCCAACGGGGACTTTTCTCGAGGCTACATCTCCATCTGTGCCAAAAGGATTTAAGACTTCTTAAAAAAAAAAAAAAAATCAACCTTGTCATATATCAATAGCCATTTTGCCAAATTTCTGAGAACAGTTTTCAGAAAAGACAGTAAGTAAAAAAATTTTTTGCATCCTGAATTTTTCTGCATCCTAACACTTTTAGGGGTGTAAATGTTTTGTGGTTCATAACTACCGGCACTTTTTATTTTGTATTCCAGGAAAGTGATAAACGGCAACTCAGGGAAGCATCAGTTCATCCTCAGAGCTCAGAGCGATACGTACACACCTTCAGAGACCTCAGTAATTTTTCTGGAACCATCAACGTCACATATCGCTACCTTGCTGGGACCCCACTGAACCGAAAAAGTAAGTCCAAGGACCTTCTTCTTAACTTAAAACTAGTAAATTGATGAAGCATTTCTAATAATTAGGATAGTACGTACTGTAGTTTGGGCATGATGAAAAGAGCTGAGCTAAAAAGGAAAGCTCTTTATTTATCATTCGATCTGCAATATGTTTCAATCCTTACCCAAGGATTTCCAGATGTGGGTGGTGACTCAAAGTACAAGATCGGAAGACGAAATAAAAATAGCTCCATGAATTTATTTTAATTTTCCGAGTCCAGCTTTAGATGTCAATTTCTATTGTGTAAAAAAAACTTTTTTTTTCTAGAATTTTCTATCAATAAAAGTATAATTATGCAAGTATATATATATATATATATATATATATATATATAATTTACAATAAAACGTGTTAAGAATATTTAAATGTCAAGAATCTCACTTTTTTTTAAAGAAACAAACTAATATTTACTGCTAAGTTGATTGACAATTTTGAGGAGTGTTGATGTTTCCAAAAACCTGAAAGCTTTTTAGAAGTTGTCAGCTTCAAGCTGATAATAAATTTAGCTGCTTAAAAATTCTGAGTCTTGTGTTTTACGTCTTTTTGTGCCAAATGTTTTCATTTTTTGAAATATCTGGACTGCAGACAGAGTTCTGCTATCAGCACAAGCTGCTGTCATAGATTAATTACTTTGTATGTTTTTAGCATAACACAGCTAATATATGCAAAGTCTATCCTGAAAAAAACATCATTTGGATATTTGGGTGGGATGTGATTATGTTTTAAAGCTGCGTCAAGTTTCTTGCTTTAAAATGTTTTCAGAAGAGTGGAAGTTTTAGAATTTACACTGTTAGATGGAAAAGTTATTAATCGTGATCCAAAATTTGTGCTGATTGGAGAACCAACAAGAGACTGTTTTACTAGTCACAAGGGTAGCATTTTTTCCAGACTGGAGTTTCTACAAAGAAATCCATTTCTGTCTGTTTTATTTATACAGTAGTAAAAAACAAACAAACAAACAAACAAAACAAGAGGTGTGTTCTCAAAGTGTGGTGGGAGAAGGGAAAGTTCCAGACCCCCACTGACAGATCAGTGTAAAGGTGGGGATGCTCAGCAAACAATATCAAGACATTCCTTAGTTAACATGACACTGTGTCTTACAGCAGTGGGTCAAACCAGGGAATCATATTGAGTAAAGACACTTTTGAATGATTAAAAATAAAAGAAGTAACAAAAGATGTCGTAACAAAAGAAGTATTTTCATTTTTTTAACAAACATACACAAAATAAAATAAAATAAAAGCATCTGCATTCCTTTAACTGGAGAAGATCACAATTTTGTATAGGCACTTTTTTTTTGTTACAGAACAGCATGCCTTCTAACTTGCCTTCAGGTATTTTGTAGTGTATGTTCTGATGATCTTATGAACTTTAGACAATTGTTTAATTATTGCGGGGAAGCTTATTTAAGAACCAAAGTACCATTCTCTTATAAGTATTTTGTGTGTGTGTGTTAAATCAGGATGTGCTTTGTAATTAGGATGCTTCATCAGTTGCAGAACCAAAAAGTGAATATCTCAATTTATCAGTCAATGTACGTCCTTTCCGTCACCTACGGTCATCAGTTAGTCTTGTGGCGCTCCCTGCCATTGCTGCCGACAAGGTTGTTGTACGCACTTTATGGCATTACGTGCTCATGTGGAATCATTTAATGCAACTAAAAGTTGCTACAGAAAGTACAAATGCCATCTGAAATCTCAAGTTGTAGTTTGTATTGTAACAGTTTAAATTTTCCTCTCATAGAAGAAAAAAAGTTGCTTTTGGTCTGTATTTGGTAATCTTCTAAATGTACTTTTATAATTTTGTTTACAGAGTTTCTCACCATTGGACTGTCATCTGTCAAAAGGAAAAGAGGAAACTACCTCCTGGAGACAATTAAATCCATCTTCGATCAGTCCAGTTATGATGAACTGAAAGAGATTGTGGTGGTGGTCCATCTGGCAGACTTTGATCTAGTTTGGTGTGAGAACCTGGTCCAGGAAATCACCAGAAAGTTTGCTCACCACATCATAGCTGGAAGACTATTGGTCATCCAGGCCCCAGAGGAGTATTATCCATCTCTAGATGGTCTGAAAAGGAACTACAATGACCCGGAGGATCGAGTCCGGTTTCGCTCCAAGCAGAACGTGGACTATGCGTTTCTTCTTAACTTCTGTACAAACCTATCACACTTCTATATGATGTTGGAGGATGATGTGCGTTGTTCCAAGAACTTCCTGACCGCATTGAAGAAAGTAATCACCTCCAGAGAAGGTTCCTACTGGGTGAATCTGGAGTTCTCTAAACTGGGATACATTGGTAAGCTGTACCACTCCAAAGACCTGCCACGTCTGGCTCATTTCCTCCTCATGTTCTACCAGGAGATGCCCTGTGACTGGCTCCTCATCCACTTCAGAGGTCTGCTGGCCCAGAAAGATGTGATCCGCTTCAAACCCTCACTGTTCCAACACATGGGTTACTATTCCTCTTATAAAGGAGCAGAGAACAAGTTGAAGGATGATGATTTTGAGGAAGACTCCATAGACATTCCAGACAACCCTCCTGCCAGTCTTTTCACAAACATCAATGTTTTTGAAAACTATGATGCCACCAAAGCTTACAGCACGGTGGATGAGTACTTTTGGGGAAAACCTCCTTCTACAGGAGACTTTTTTGTCATAGTTTTTAACAAATCAGCCAAACTTAGCAAAATCAAAATTGCTACCGGGTCTGATGACCGACAGAACGACTTTCTCCATCACGGAGCTCTAGAAGTTGGAGAAAAATTAATTGGGACGAAAAAGGGAAAACAGTGTGCATCTTATATCACATTAGGAGAGTTTAAAAATGGCAACTTTGAGGTTCAGGATGTTGACCACAAGATTGCTTTTGATATTGAGTGTGTACGAATCGTGGTGACTGCGGGTCAGAAAGAATGGCTAATCATTAGAAGTATAAGCCTATGGACTACACAACCACCTAGCCAATGAGGACTGCACACAAAGACTCTTAGTATGCCATACAGGCAATTAATTTTATTATCATTTAATAACAATTTGTTTTTTAATTTTATTTATTTTTTGTAAGTATTTATTAATGGTCATTTTGCCTAATTATTTTATGTGTTTTGTTTTTATACCTAAAAGTTGTAATGTTACTGGACCATATTCACAGTCGTCCTCAGCGACTGTTCAATTTATCTCAGAGATTACATTAGCAACCGTTCCTGAGTTTCTTTATGACGCTCTCCAGCCTTTACCAGTTAGTCCCTTCATCACAGGACTGGACAATGATTCAGTGGTAGTTTATCAATTTAAATGAAATGATTTAATGTGGGCGGCACGGTAGTGCAGTAGTTAGCACAGTAGTCTCACAGCATGAAGGTCGAGGTTAGAGTCCCGGGTGAGATGAAGCCTTTCTGTGTGGAGTTTGCATGTTCTCCTTGTGTATGTATGGGTTTTCTCCTGGAACTCTGTTTTCCTCCCACCCTCCAAAACCATGCGTGCTAGGTTGTTTGGCCACTATAAAATATCCCTTAGGAAAGACTGCGTGTGTGGATGGTTGTGTGTGCGCGTGTGGGGCCCCGCAAGAGACTGTTGACTTGTTTGGGGTGTACCTTGACTCTCAGCTTAAATCAGCTGGGATAGGCTCGGCACCCCCTGTGATACCGTCAGAAATTGGCGTTTCAGAAAGCAAAACGAATGATTTACTGTGGAAACACTCCTGAATTGAATCAGAGTTTAACTATGTTACCAGTTTTGATAGAACATTCTATCACCTTATGCAGGTTTACAGCTTCAACCATCTAAGGAAAATTGTGTTTTTGTTACCTTTGTGTTTTTAAAAAGTTTTTCTTTTTTTGGGTATTTTAACAGTCACATTCCTGCCTCTGTTTTGTACGAGAAACTTCAGCCTCACTATCAAATTTTTCCAAATACAGATGATGCAAATAAAACCCATGTTTACTTATTGTAACTAAATTCTCTTTACAGTCCTTGAGGAGTATTGTTTTGACATGTGCGTTTGGTACAGGATTTGTCAAATTTCACTGAAGACTTAAGAAGAGCCTGATTAATCTGGCTTTTGTGCGACGGTGGTGAATTTGTCAATGCAAGGCTTTGGATATTACAACATATCCGTTTGTATTGTAATAAATACTCTATGAAGATACAATAACCTAAAAAGAAAGTGTGATAATGCATTTAGGAGTATTTCAATCACACATAGTGTAGAAGGGTTTGGGAATGCATCACATTCACACAACTCTCGCTGTTTTAACACACACACTCACACCCGATGAACCCATTGAGGTGTTCAGTTATTTGCCTGAGGACATTTTGGCAGAAGTAATAAATCCATCCAAGAGCCCTCTGTTTGGTAGACTTCTGTTCCTCATCTTGAGCTACGGCTGCAGTGAAACTGTAATTAGGAAGTTAGAGGAGGAATGGATAGAAAGAGTAGTGGAAGTCATAGATCACTTGACTTGTTTAGAACTTTGTTTTCCAACTAAACCAGACACTTATCATCTTGCTACTATTGTTGCTGATTTAGAAGTTGGGGTCTTGAGAAATGTTCTGAAGTTTTCTCAAAATAAAGTATGTTAATTGCTAACACTGTTTGATTATTTGATAACGACAGTGTTTGGTCCAAAATCAATGCTCTATGCCATCATGGTTACTATTTGTTAGGTCATGCAAAAACAAGATGTTTTTGTTGCTTCTCTGCATAAAAGTAAGCCAGATGAGGTTATATGGGCATCTGGTTAGTATGCCTCTTGGGGATGTTTTTCAGGCTTGTCCCATGGGGAGGATGCACCATGGGAAGCTCAGAACACATTAGAGGTAGAGATCGCTCAACTGGCCTAGAAACACCTCAAAAGTCCCTTGAGAGAAGTTAGAGTAGTTAGATGGAAGACTGGACCTCTCTGCTTTGGTCACTGCACAGTGGAGCAAACATTTATAAAAATATCTGACAATGTTCATTTTTTTGTTAAATTTTATTAATGAGAGAGCATGAACAGAATTACATATTCACACTAAAAATCAATGTTTTATTTTCTCCCAACTGTGCAAGAAAAAATTCAAATAAGATGCTGAGATTTAAATAAATAATGTACACTCAGCACGGTCATTTCATAATCCAAACAAAATCAAAGATTAAGCTGATACCACACAACACAAGACAAATTCCCCAGCTAGACAAGAATTATTTCCTATGCTGTAATAAATTGTGTTTATTACTTGAAGTAACAGAAATAATAATTGTTGTACCTCACATAAAAGCATATGAATAAAATAATAAAAGCGCGGTTCAAATGCATCCAAAACTACCATTTGGAATACTAATATTTAGTTGCTGAAAGTTCTCTGAATCCAATTGTTGGAGGGAAAATAATTCATCTTTAACTTCCGTGCTGAATGGAGAGAGAGAGCAAATGAGAGACTCTCTGTTTTACTTGTGAGAGGGTAGCATTTTCTCTAGACTGGAGTTTCTACAAAGAAAATGTGTTCCTGTCTGCTTTATTTATGCAGTAATAAAAACCAAGAGGTGTGTTCTTACAGAGTAGTGAGGGGTAAAGGAAAGTTCCAGACACCACTTAAAGATGAGTGGAGACAAAATAGATGTGAGGTGCGGGATGCTCAGCAGTATCAGCACATCCCGTAATTAACATAACACCGTGTTGGAGTTGTAACAAAACAAGTATTGACATTTTTGCCTAACACCAATCCAAATCCAATCCAAATTATTTGTTCCTAAGTTCTAATAACTATTTTTAAATGAGAACACAAAGATAAAATGACTGTGAATCATTTTCACACAGATTTTATAGACCTGATAACACACCATATCACAATTCAAGCTTGAGGACAGTTCTTAATGTGTCGAAATAGTGTTTCCATTTGTCACAATCGTTATCTGGAGCAGTTTGCTAGCTATTTTAAGATGCGCTCAATATTTTTTAGCTCAAATTTAAAAAGTTTAGCAGGACATCCAACATGAATGACCAACAAATCCTTAACACTGTTTTCTACACACTAACATGAACACACATAGTTAGCTGACTATGAAAAAAAATTCTGAAACATCCAACAAATTTTTAAAATAGCTAATGACTGCAGCAATCACAGCCTGGAGCTACATTGTACATGGAAATACTGTAGGTGGGTATACATGTGACTGACTGTGTGCAAATACTGTGAGTACCAAACTTTATATACACACACTGAGTTCCAAATTATTATGCATGTGAGTTTTATTCTTGTTTCCCCAGAAGTAATTTAATATGTTTTCAGACAGTTGTACAAATTGTCTGCATTCAATTTTCCCTTTTAAAAAAATTAAAAGCAAAGAAATGCTCCCTGATGACAGTTATTTAGTTAGCCGTGTAAAGAGAAGCATGCCAAATTGTTTAGGGCCCAAAGCTGGTGTGCAGGGTTTGGTGAGTGGTCAATTACAGTATATGAGAACATTCTTGACACAAAAAACATTGTTAGCAATATTTTTTTTACTGATTTAGCTTTGTGTTAATAAATTGCAACCATGCATTAATAATTTATACTTTATATTTAGTCATTGGCATTTTCTTGGAAATCAATGCAGTTATTTTCAGTTTGGTCAAATCAGCTGGTCCTGAAATTTTTTTATTTTTTTTGAATTACTATATTCATCCCACACCGGAGAAATTTGTTTGCTGCACTCCTTACACCGCAGCAGGCTGCCCTTCAACGGCGCCAATGGTGGGAGAAGTGGGGGTTAGGTGTCTTCTCCAAGGACCCTAGACGTGCTCTCCGTGGGACGCGAACCCGCGACTTTCCGGTCCGCGGGGGAACGCGCTAACCACGCGGCCACCGTCTCCACCAATAATAACCAGAAATAATGGTTTATTCATTTTCTAAGTGTTTAAAGGGATTCGTTTGAGTGATAGATATAGAATAATTTAATTTTGGGGGTGTTTTCTCCCTTTTTGTATGTGTTAATTTCTCTTGAACTATTCAAAAAATTTCTAATTAAAATAAAGGCATACTTATTGACTTGATTTTGAACAGCCACCTTTTTATGTTTTTTTTTTTTTATTATTATTTAAATTTTTTCCTGCAGATTTTTCCCCTAATACCAGAGTATTATTCTTATCTTTTATTAATTGATCTTTAAAAAAAAAAAAAAACTTACCCTCAACAGTTATTATGTGCTTCAGTATTTGCCAAATACACAGAATAAATTGCACCCTCCTTTTTTTGTTTTTAAACAGTTTGTGCTTATGGCTCAGTTTTGCTCTCTCTCTTAAACTGGATGTTCTGGCGAGCTGCTGACAGGAAACCAATGTTTGTGTTTTTACTCACCTTCTCCAAGAGCTGAGATTAGACCGCACAGTGAAGAATGGCCCGGGCCTGCTGTTACGTCTTTTTTTCTCTTTTCTCCTTCAGCACAACCCCCTTTTTTATCCACCTCTTTGTAAATTGGTCTGTTTGCTTCGCTCTGTACACCAGCTAAACAAAATCTTCCCTGAAGCTAAAAGATCTCAATTCGTTCTTTTCCCAGTACTGCTTCTCTGACTCGGATGCCCCTCTGCCATCTTTGTTCTCGCTTCACATGCTCCACAGCTGCTACAGAGAAACTTGCACATCTTTTCTTAGGAGATGCTTTAAAATCTCCACCCAACTCTGCAGTGTGCAGTCACTGGTGAAAATGACTCTTAAACAGATGCATTCACGGATGCTTTGTGTTTTATAAATAGCCTGATTATTGGGCATGTTTGCGTAATTAGTTTATTACTAATAATTGTTTCATGGCCATCAGTTTCCTGTCAGGAATATTTCAGTGATGCATATATTAGTCCATATTAACAAGACAGATTTTTTTGTTCTGCTGCTTCAACAAGCACCTGTTGCAGTTTATGGGTTTGGTCAATGCTGCAGACCGAGTCTTTGTACCAAATGACTTGTATTACTTTTTTCTGTACTGTCCAACCCTGTGACAAGCAGAAAGATGTTCTAAGTGTCAAGTCTTCCTAGACAGATTTGGCCGGATAACCAAGCCAGTGAGAGGAATTCTCACAATATTTGTGAGTTCACAAAGTCTTGAAAATCCAGGCAGTCCCTTTCTAGCAGATTTGTTTGGAGTCTCCACTAGCAAGCTAGAGAATCAGTCACTTAGCAGCAAGGTGCAGGAAGGCAGGATGTACTCGGTTTACTCGATTCAAAACAAGCCAACCATACCAAATTAACCATACACCCAAACAGCTTGAGGTATTTTAACTAAATGTCCCACCTTCTACTGATTGGTTTCAGTGAGAATGTTGACAGATTGATACTTTGAAAGAACTTAGTTTGAAGTTCAATTCACATCCATCTGGCCAGGTTAGCAGAATGTTCCAACCTGGGCAAGTATTTTTTTTTTTATTCTTAAATATCTCTGAACATGCTCCGGTTTAACTGCTAGACCTGCTCCGGGCAATATAGCAGAGGGAGAAAAGAAAAAGAGTGAGGAAGAAGAAGAGTGAAATTGAGAGAAAGAAAAGAGAGCATAGAAAGAAACTGAGGGCTTGATGGTGCTCGCTAGAATAATTTGTGGTTGTTCACAAATCACAAATTTTATGGTGAAAACTTTTGTACCAGAAAAGAAATTAAGACACACTTGCAAAACGTTCCGACCATAAGTTATACAAGAGACAGTCTGATAATCCCATGCTAACACAATGGTAACACACTTGGGAGCAAGGAACACAGCAGGCGGGAAACGATGTGGTACTATTTGAATATGAAAGTACATGCACATTGAGGAAGCATACAATTTGCTCATGTGGGGGATCAAACACAAAATTTCTCAACACATCCCATGTTTAGGTTTTTTCATTCACTCATATAATTTCCCTGATGGTATCCTTATTTATTATAGTTAACAACTTTATCAGCCACACAAATCACTGTTGCTAAAATGAAAGAAGTTTTGGACGTTGATCTAAATTGTACGGCACATGTTCCATTTTTCACAGCACAAACTGTGTTCCTTCTAGTATGAGCTATGAGCACACAGGATCACTATAGAGAATTTAATCCAGCTGTTGTGTGAGTTAAAATGATGTTTTTGTGACATTAGCTGTTGAAATTTCATTCAAATAAAATGTCAACCTAAAGTGGCTTCACACTGCAGATTTATGGGCAGATTTACATCTTAGTGTTAACAACAAAAGCTGCATAAATTCTTCAAGTGGATATCAGCAAACTGCTGTGCGCAGCACCTTTCTGTACATGCTTGGAAACCTCAATTCAAACACGGCTTTGGATCGAATTTTAGCTGGCTTACTTGAATCATGTGGAATTTTAACTAGTTATATCCAAAAAGCTTTCATAAATTCATCACCTTTGATAATCCCTGTGTGAGAAAAACGTCAAGAACCATGCAGGCTGTATATTTACTGGCTGTTTTGAGTCATGGCCCTTAAAACTCGAAGCAAGTGATAAATGTGAATATGACGTGAGTTCTGAGTTGTTTGAAATGTGAGCTGTCTTCCAGTGAAGCATGTACAAAGTGCATGATCAAAAGCATTTTCAGTGGATAAAAAGTCTCTTTTTAGATGTCAGGATCAATGAGTAATGTTCAGCTTCTAATAAAATGAAACTGAGTCTGTAGAAGCCTGCTGATACTACCTTGAAACAGGTTAGCTTGCTGTGTATCATTCAGTGAGGCGACTATGTCCAGCTGTTGTTTCTGTGTCCGTTCTACTCACCATTGTTCTCCTAATTGGTACTGTATTGTAAGATGACATATATTTTTTTACATGTATTATTCCAAATGTTGTATAAAATGTATTGAAACTAAATTAGATTAAACAGATGAATGCCAACATCGTGGTGTGTTTTCTGTTGTCCAGCTGAGTGGGATAATGATCACATTTTAGACATACAGTGTGTGTAGTGCAAGTTTGTACAGAGTAAAAACCTCCTGACATCTCCTTGAATAACAAATATTGTTCTTCTGTCTTCGCCTGGAAAATGCTTTGTTTCAGTGTTAGAGTATTGTTAAAAACGAGTAAAACAGAAATTTATAATGAGCCCTTTGAATAAAAAAAAGGGAGATATTACTGGTATTTGAAGTTCCTTTAAGAGCAAGAGCCAAGCCCGCTTTACTCAGATCACTTTATAGCCAAAAGCCATAAACATCCATTATTCATTTAAATATTCACATGTCTTCTGCTATTTTTTAAACTGCATTCTTAATGAAGGTGTGCTGATGATACTTTGGGGAAATACTGTACTGTTTAAAGCTGCAAGCTCTTTGTGTGTCAGTCGAAGAGGTCATATATTTTCTTAAAGTGCTCAGCTAGACATTCACAGCAGGGTTTTTTTATACGGAAAGTTCATTGACTCTGAGTTATTGCACATTTAATACAAATTGACTCATTTAGCTCAGCATCGTGGGGCAACTTTCAGAATTCAAAAAATCTTTCAAATGTTATGCGGTTTCTAGTTAAATGCAAAACGTACAAAACCAACTCCATCATGCTAATATTTATCTATGTGAATAGTCATGTTTGTGTAATTTTCTTATGACATTAATTTGACTAAAATACATCGCTAATGTATAAAGAATGAGATCGCGGATACAGGCGGTCGAAATGAGCTTCCTCCGCAGGGTGGCTGCACTCTCACTCAGAGATTAGGTGAGGAGCTCTGCCATCCGGGAAGAGTTCGGTGGCAAGCCGCTCCACCCCCAGGTCGAAAAAAGCCAGATGGGGTGGTTAGGGCAACTGGTCAGGATGCTTCCCCGAGCGCCTTGCTGGTGAGTTGTTTTGGGCACGTCCCGCCGGGAGGAGACCAAGAGGCAGACCTCAGACCCGCTGGAGAAAGTATGTCTCACAGCTGGCAGGGGAACGACTAGGGATCCTTCCGGGTGAGCTGGAGGATGCAGCTGGGGTGAGAGAAGCCTGGGCTTCCCGTCTGAAGCTGTAGCCCCCGCGACCGGGCCCCGGATAAGCGGAAGACGACGAAATGGAACATTGCTAATGAAATTACAGGTGAGTAACTTGTAGTGACATGTCAGAAATGTGTTTGTGACTATTAATTTTTAATTTATTTTTATCATACCATATTTATCCCTCAATGGGGAAACTATTTTTGCATGCTTTGCACCGCAGCAGGTAACCGCTACACGCAAAAACAGGAGGATCAACCAGGGAGTTAGGTGTCTGTTCAAGGAACACAAAAGTGTGAACCCAGAAGGAATCGAACCGAGTTCTCCCCATCCAAGAGCAGACGTTCTACCACTGAGATAATGTCTCCTCCCGTTGAGCTCACAACAAAGACATTTTTCTGTTTGACTAGTTCATTTTAGTGTTAAGATAATTTAAGTCTGTTAATCTGCTTCAATACAGACATATGAGAAACTATGTACGATTTAAAGATTACTAAACCACAAATCTCATATTAACAACCTGCCTGTACTGAAATAACCTCATGAAAGAGGTTCCAAAAAGTCAAACCATTCAAAGCTGTTGGACTATTACATTATTATGAGACATTCTGGCCACATTATTTCACACTAGTTCACTGATTTCTGCTTAACAGCGTAACGTAAGACATGAGTGAACATGTAAATCCTCCAAGTTTGCTTTCATCCTTCAACTAATTAACTTTACCAAACCTTTTGAAAAATTGTATTTCCTACATCAGCTGAAGCAGTGCTGTTAAAAACAGAAGAGAGGAAAAGGGGTAATCTAAGAGAAAATCTCAGACATCTCCGGGCTCAGTCAGGGTGACTTTCTTATGTTCATTGAAGCAAACCTGTAAAACTGACAATTTTTGTTGATATGCAAATTCTAAAATTCAAACTCCATTTTGGGTTGAGAAAACACAAATATTGCATAGAAGAGTTTACAAGAGCGAAATTGCAAAAAAGTTCAACTTGAGTTCAGGAGATCTAACAAGACTATATAAAAATAAGTCACACAAGACCAAGATTCAAACATCTCATTGTCTAAATTCAGTTATTCCTGAATAACACACATAACAAGATATATTTGAGTCTTACCAAGTTTTAATTTGTCTTCTGAACCGCATATCCCTAAAGATGTCTCAGCGAGTGCCGGATTCTATCACAGCTGATTTTAGGCGAGAGATGGATTACACCTCAAACAGGTCACCTGCAGGCCTTCACACACGCACAACCATCCACACACATACACTTTCCTAGAAGCAATTTCATAATGACCAATCAACCTAACATGCCTGTTTTTGGAGGGTGGGAGGAAACCGGAGTACCAGGAGAAAACCCATGCAAACACAGGAAAAACATGCAAACTCCGCACAGAAAGGCCAGTATTTCAAGCCCCATCCCCACTCCAGGACTCGAACCCCACCCAATCTTCTTGCTGTGATGCTGCTGTGCAAACCATTTCACCAAGTTACCTAGAAATAAAAACTTCAGCCACATGTTGCAATTCTTAACTCCATGTGTAAAATATGTTTTGGTTCCATTTTAATCTAATGTTATTTTATGTAAATATAATTTAATAGGTTTTAAAGATCTGGTTATAAACCATACTTTAGAACAATGTAATGCTCACTCAGATTTTCAAACGTTTGATATTGTGAACGTTAAAGGCGTGTAAAGGAGATCCATTCATCTCTATCACTGTTTACATGGATTTTTAGCTCAGGTTAGAGTCTAAATGAAATCCATCCAATATAAGTAGAGACTGAAGTAAAATAGCTGTTGTGTTTGAAGAATTAAATACTACTGTATATCTTGCATGAATCCAGGAGTAAGGTCGACAGAACACAACATCAACAGATGAAACTCTTCAAAACTTCTCAACACTTGATTTTCTCCTTCAAACTATAACAGCTTGTTGTTTCACAGTCCTGCGGAGCATATCAGAGATGATTGACACAGTTTCTATTCAACTCTTGAGAATTCAAATCACAGCATGATGAAGTTTTCACTGTAAAACTTTTAGAATTAATATTATTAATATTTCAGAAGAAAAATTATGTTGAATACACTAATAGCATCACTATTTATTGCAGGTGAGACAGTTTCTCTCAAATGGTGAGATTTTAAATGGATTAAAGAGTAATACAACTGATTCAAAAACAGCTTCTGTTGATTCACAATGATGTATTGTGTTGAGCGCAACAGTTTGCATTATAGATGCAAAGGATTGACAAATTCTCTCTTAATGCAATTGGAATTTGGCAACAAAAGAAGAAAAATGAGGTGTTCCCTCTTTTCTGTCCAGAAGTACACTATAATACTAATGAACTGTAAATCATACAAAACACTGATCCAGACGAATGTTAGCAGCATCCCTTAAAAATACTCATACACAGTGGCGGCTTGAAGACTCTTAATTACAAGCTGCCACTTGTTCCTACTGGTTCAGTGAAATGACCACAAACAGGCCACATCAAACTACCCAGTTATCCACTTAAAGCAAACAGCAGGTAGATGTTTTTCAAGCACTTTGTGGGTACAAGAATATTTTTTATAACATTTTAAATTCCTATCTGCAAATGACTAATTGATTAAATCTCAGGAATGTCTGGTTATTCTGTCATCTAAAGTTTGGAAATAAAATTTCACTCTACAAAAAAAGAAAGAAATCTCCTGTGTCTCCTTGTTAAGCAATCTGAACTAACAATGTGCAAGAAGCCGACCAGAAGCAACAAAGTGGTTTCAGTCAAACGAACGTCAATCATTTCCTGCTGTTGGGACTCCTGCAGATGAATTTTTGCGAAATCATAACTATGTTGTTTTTGAATTTTCAAAGGGCAAAATTTGCCAAAAAAAAGTTGTGTTCTTCTATGTACCCTGATTGAACTAATACAAAGATAAAAGCAGGGATGTGGTTTGGGGTTTTTTTTTTTGCGGGCTGCACGGTGGCCTCACAGCAAGAAGTTCAGGGTTTGAATTCCAGATGGCACGAGACAAGGAATACTAATCTGTCTGTGTGGAGTTTAAATGTACTCCCCCTGTATGCGTGGTTTTCCTCCTTCCAACCAAAAATGTGTGTTTAGTTGATTGGCCGCTATGAAATCGCCCTGTTAGAATGAGTGTGTGTGACCCCACGACAGACTGGCGACCTGTTCGGTATAAGCCAGGATAGGCTCCGGCCATATCTTAAGCCCAAACTACAACTACATATTTTTCTTCTGGTTTTTTGAGACTTGACTGCAGAGGAAATAGCACAGAAGAAACCCAAACCTCTAGGATTTCTATCTGCCCAAGAGACGTATGAGACTCATCTAGTCTGGGAAATGTTTCAGAGAAATACCAACTTTATGTCCAAACAACTTGAGCTATTTACCCCTGACAGTTGCTTATATTTGGGATGTGGTGCTTTTGGTCTCCACACGGGAGGTTGCTGAACCAGATCAAATCACTCAATGGAAAGACCAGAAGGTTTTTCAGCTTTTGGTGAAAAATAATCTCCTGAATGTTTGTTGCAATCACTGTGACTATTTTAAACTCCTCTAAATTTGCAGAGGTCTTAGTTTTCTGAAAACCCATTGAACTGGGCTGAGGTTTGACAAAAATGAAGATTACGAGGAAGTAGCTCCAAAAGTTTGCAACATTTTCTAATATTGAGAAAGACAAATGGGCGGCACGGTGGTAAAGCGGGTAGCATAGTGGCCTCACAGCAAGAACGTTATAGGTTCAAGTCCCAGTTGGGGACGAGGCTTGGAACACTGGCCTTTCTGTGTGGAGTTTGCATGTTCTCCCCATATCTGTGTGATTTTCCTCCGAGTACTCTGGTTTCCTCCCACCCTCCAAAAACATGCATGTTAGGTTGATTGGCTGGTGTCAAAATTGCCCCTAGGAATGTGTGTATATGGTTGTATGTGTGTGGCTCCGCGACAGACCGGCAATCTGTTCGGGGTGTACCCTGCCCCTCGCCTTGAATCAGCCGGTATGGGCTGAGTCCAGGCATCTGTTTAGGAAAATGGTACAGTACTGTTTTATTTATTTTTTTCAATTACTTTTTATAAATGTCAGCCTGCATTGTCACCTGTGATGATTCAGACATGATTTCTGGAGAGAAAGATGTCTCCAGAGCCACCTGAATTTATGACAATCTTGTATGCAGACAATTGTTGAGACTGAAAAAACACTTCATCAGGGGCAATTCTTTCACCTTTCCATTCTAACCTCAAATTTTCAGATGTCTCTTGAATTCTGACATTTGCAGAGATAGAGCAAACACTGGAGGGGAAGGTTTGTGATGAACAGAAAGCTGAGAATAAGGAACTGACCATGCTGTGTGTGAGAACATACTGAAATAATCATTACATTTAAAGCACTTGCACACCAGAAGACAAAGTAGTCAATTCAGGATGAACAGGGGAAAACAAAAGATCTTGGAAAAAGAAGTAGATGCATCTAATTATCTTGGGCTTCAGTTTGAGAACAAAGTGGTAAAGCAGCACATGGACATTTATCTTCTTAAAGCAGTAAAGATACAGTAGTGTCTTCATCAAGATGTTTGGGATCTTCCACCAGTCTGTTGTGTGAGGTGTAAATCTGCTTTACAGCATTTGCTGGGGCAACAGTTTCAGAACTAAAAATGTACAGAGACTGTTTTGGTTCAGAAGGTTGGTTCTCTGCCAGAGATATCTCTGGAGCTGCTGGAGCTAATTACTTATTATTGCAAAAAAAAAAAAAGTGTGGCACAAGCTGTTAAAAATAATGAACAAAGTTTCACATTTTTATACAATAGAGCAAAGTGCTCATACAAACTTCTTCAATAGAAAAATCATGAGATTTCCCTTGCCAAGCCACCCCGATATAAAAAAACATTACTAACAATTCTGGCTGAATTATTTCATATTGTATTTTATTCCATTTTAGTGCCAAAAATATCAGCATAGTGGCTATGATTGGATGGAACGATGGATTACTGTTACGACTCCTATGGTCTAGGGTTAGGTTGATACGTAGACGTATGTTATGATTAATCCCTGGGAGTGGAACACAATTGAAGAATGAGGCAGAGTAGGGTGTTGAAGAAATAAACTATTTATTTACAATCAATCTTAACAACTGAAAAGTTTCTTTTGGGAGTGCTGCAGACGGGTCCTCTCTCAGGTTGGCACCAGACCTTCTTTATCAGCCAACAAGCAATAATCTGTAACTGCCAACAGGTGGGGGATTTGGGAGCTTGGGTGGCAGAGATAAAGGAAAAACACAAGACTTAAACAAAAACCCAAACATTCCCCAAAAAGCCTTGCCCAAAATAATTACGGTACTATCAAGGTTCTCCCGGGTGTTAAGAACTACTACGGTTGTATGGGATTAAATCGTTGCAATTGATACATTTTTTTTATTTGTACAACTAAAAGTTTTAATTATACAATTGTAAATTGGTTTATGCATTGTAACTACTTTATCATTCATTGCTTCTTAATTAAGAGATGAAGATCCGGGCAACCCTCTCCAATATAACCTCATTATTTGTGAACCATGAGCTGCAATAAAGACACAGATACATCAATTATTTTCTTATTATGCTCCAATGAATCTGTACACATACAAATACACTCCAATTTCCATGTGATGTTATGGCTTACCTGTAATTACCAGCAGAAATTATACTAGAGTCTCACAGGACCCTGGGCGATGTTTCCCTAGAGGCTCTTTCAACCTTTAATGGAATATTAAGGACAATAACATTTTAATATCTATAAATGCTCTTTTGTTTCTCATTTTAATTCCTCAACAGCAACTTTAAAAGGATCTTGCCATACAGTACGTTTTACTGGTGTATCTTTCTTTCTTTTCCATTTTATTTGATTAGAACAAGGTTATGATTTCATTGGATTACATTAAACAATGTGCTGCCACCTGACTGATTACTTTATGAGGTTGTATTTATAACATAAAAGAAGACATAGAAGACATTCTCTGGGTACCCCGGTTTCCTCCTGCTCTCCAAAATTATGCATGTTAGGTTGATTGGTCGCTAAGAAATTTTACAAGGAATGAGTGTGTGTATGCGTTCCCGCAGCAGACTGCGACCTGTTCGGGGTGTACCCTGCCTCTCACCTGAAACCACTGGGTAAAGGCTCTTTTGTTTCACAAGTGTGGTGGCTAGAAAACAAAAAAATAATTTCTGCAACCCCACATCACTTGTTTTGTTTTCTCAAAGATTGGAGATTATAACTTGAAATTGAAACTTGAAATTATTTCAGAATAATTAGTCATTTAGGATTCAAATTTGACCAGGTTTGAGGTTTTCATGTCATTACCTTGAAGCAAACAGCATATATTGTCACGATTGGGTCACATCTGGACAGCTGCCTCTCTGCTGTGGTGTAAATAATGTTGCGAGTAGATGTGTGGACATGGAAGTGCTTCCACAGCACTTGAATGGCTTTGCATCTAAAAAAAAAAGTAAAAAAACTCCAGGTGATTGTGATGAATTGTTCACAGCAGCCTATTGTGATTCACCACGTTCTCCACTGCTTAAACATCTCGCTGTTCACACCATATGTCATGTACACCATCATGCTGGGTTAATAGGTCAGGATAAAATAGTCTTGACTCTTGTCATACTTGTGCCATTTTTGTCTCTGTTGTCTCCTCCTGTAATGGTGTTCAAAACAATGGAAATGTTGACATCCTCTTTATGATGTGGAATAAAATGCAAGAGGCAAAATGTAGCAGCATCTCAGAAAAAATAGATTTTCAGTGGATCTACTAGAATTATGAAATAGGACTGCTTTTCCAAATATTTCCGGTCATCAGGCAAATCTTAGAACGGAAATTTTTACTAACAGTTCCATGTTTTCAATTATGCACCAGCCATTTACGTAGTAAAGTAAATTCAATTACAAACCAATTTTGTCAAACATATTTTATAGTTTAAAATGGTTTCAGAACAACTTTAATTTAATAAAGGTCACTGTTGATAATAGAGTTGGGCTTTCACAGGGTAGATTCAACGGGGTTTTTTTCATAGTCTTTTATCTCTTTGTCACACACATCCTTCACACTCTCTATTCCTGTCCCTCAAAGTCATCCAGAACTAAATGGAAATTGAGAGTGAAATACCTGCAAAACCAAATCAAATGCACAAATGTACACTATGTAGGGGTAAAAATTGCAGTAAAAATGAACTTGTGTGCGGCATGCATACACATACAATACAGTGCATATACGGTGTATAGATATACTGTATTTATGTGTGCGTGTATACCACTTGTGAATTCTCACTTCTAACTATTTTTAATCAAAGATAATTGTGACCTCATCTAATACATCTGGTTTTGTGGTAAATCATCTTGTTAATCCAATTAACATAAGAAAATAGCTTAGTCTTCACAGAGAAAACATTCAGCAATACACACCTCTAGTAAAAGCACTACAAAAAAGTACATTATGGAGAAAACCACTTTTTGTTTAAAAGAAAAAAACTTTTTAAAGACATCATGGACTTCAACAATATGTAAGAATATAAAGACATTTTCCTCACCTAAAACCAATTTATTTGTAAGTAAAACTCCTTTTTCCATCTCCTCACTTTCTCTTCTATGCTTCAGTACAACAGAAAATAACAGAAACTCTCCTGATTTGGATATTTTTTACTGCACAAATTCTCTTAATTGCCTTTTAGCCATCCATTTCTCATGTCTCTGGTCAATCACTCATTTTGGAGGGATTTTAATTCTTACACATTCCCTCCCAGCCATCAAGAAGTAGCAGTAAATCAAAAAAGCGATGGCCATGGCCGATTTGATTTTCTACTAGGGTAGAAGGGCCCCTCATATCTTACCGTGCAGACACAGTATGCCATCAGGCACACACCAGCACTGCATCGAAACTCTTCAATGGCCTTTGATTGGGTGTGTTTTGTGCTGTGTGTTTCATGGAGTGTTCAAATCTCAGACTTGTTTGTGCCAGGTGCATGGGCTACAGCCAACAGTAGAACAATGGATCGAAAAATAACATTGAAAATTTGTAAAGTGAAAGTTTGGAACAGGCAAACATGAGTAAAGGTTTAAAAATATATATTTTAAAGGAAAATGAAAGTAGAG
Organism: Neostethus bicornis; assembly: GCA_902685375.1. Classification (NCBI taxonomy): domain Eukaryota; kingdom Metazoa; phylum Chordata; class Actinopteri; order Atheriniformes; family Phallostethidae; genus Neostethus; species Neostethus bicornis. Next base: position 22,812,203 of record LR738544.1, on the reverse strand, counting down.
ACACGTGGAACTATTGTAGGAAGATGAATGGCTCATAATAACCCGGCCAGCATCCCGTGATTCTACGCCTGCCAGTGATGGAGAGGCCCTTTGGTGTTCAGGTGCGCCCAGTTTGATGAAAAGCCAGTCACAATGAATACCAAGACACCTGAGCCAGCCGGCGCCACTGGCTACTGAACCAGTTTCCTGATGAGAAAAGAAAGGGATGTATTCTTAACTGCCAATGCTGGGAAGAAAATGGCTGAGGGCGAGGATGAAAGCGCATCAGGCATTCAATCATCATTTGTTTCCAGATGGCCAAAAAAGAACTGAAGAATATGTACAGAGCAGATACTGATGCTGTAGTTCATGATGAAAAGGGATGATGTATAACCACACAGGTCAGGGGTTTAATTACATGGTTTCAACCGCACTCTTAAAGAGCGGCTTAAGAAATGCTTTTAATTTGTCATCATGATATTGCACATTAGCATTGAATCTGGTCCAGCAGAATGCTTTTCTTTAATAACCTCCAGTGGCATTTCTAAGTTCTTCTTGAAGAACGAAGATGAAAGGAATGGTGCTGGAAGGAAAGTTGGAGCTGGCTTCTGCCTCAAAGAGGAGAGTCCCGACAGAGAATGAGAATTTAATCGCTCCCAATTGCTTTGCCTCACAAAGGTGTGACCTCCTCCTCCTTCTCCTCCCTACTTCCCTTGCTTCCGCCACCTCCCTCCAATCTGTCTCTCATTGCTGCCAGCGTACAAATCTCACCGTGGGGAGATGTGCCGCCTCTTTTCCTCCATCTTCTCTGTCCTCCCCCAAAGCCTTTCCTCTGTGATGCTTTCATCCTACTGGGAGCAAAGGAAGGAGTAATCAAAACAATTACCAAAGTCTCACTTAGTTTCAGTGGAGACTCCAGAATGAAACCGGTTGCGTCTCTGGGACTTTTTTGAGCAGCATCACACAGGCAGCAGCTGTCACAACACAACAATGTGAGCATTACCTTGAGGTTTATCACACAGTTCTTTCAGCAAGAGATTTTCTAACCAATTACCAAAATGAGAGTAAAAAAGATAAGAAGCTAAACATGATTTATTTCAAAGAGTCAGCTTTGATGTTTCCCCACAAAGACAACTGTTACAGGAGCTGGATCATTGTGAAGAACACTGATTGAACTGGTTCTGGCACTCTTTGGGACATTTGGGTTTTCTGAAAAGCATAAAGACAATAAACTTTCACAATGCCAGGGTTTACCTCAGAGTGTCCCTCATTTATCCAACATCCTGGAAATATAGCCCATGTTTTGGCAGATCAACAGAGCCTTGACTTGGATGAGACAAAATAAGCTCAGTGTGCGCCCCTCCTTCTCCAAACCTCCCTCCAAGCTGGGCATATCTATCCCCTGCAGTAACCCTCACACACACTGAGATGTCGTTGAAATTGTAAAAGGCAGTAATTAAAGATTAATGTCAGAGTTTTTGCACATCCACAGCTTAGATAATACATTTCCCAGGGTGCATTACAAAAACCCATCCATGCTGGACACCAGATTTTTTTATCGTTCCAAACAAAAGCCCCTCAGCTCGCTGGCCTGTATGATTCATTCAGCTGAAGGACAAGTAATACCAGCTTTACTGGGGTTAGATGCAATACCACAAGTTTCATTTGAAGGGAGTCTTATTAACCCAAGTCAGAGAAGAATACGTTCAGCCACGCCGCCCGTCCGACTGTTCCAGCATCCCTAAACACAAATACTGGCATTTGTCTTATTTGGACAGCTTCTGTTTAACATCACTGCATGTTGTGTTCTTTGTATCTGCACACAGAAAAATAAAAATGGCTTGAGGGAAACCAGACATTTAGCCAGACTTTCTATTTTCTCTAAGTGATTTGGAATAATAGTTTTTCATTTTTCATAAGACCTTTGAAAAAAAATGATTGGCTTCTTTTCATCCACACACGTATTGCCTGATCCTTGAATTTTTGAAAGGACAGCGTTTTTTGCATATTGAACCTCTTAGCATTGGTTTAGAAAAATGAAAATGTCATAGTACAAATGGACATTTTAGCCATAACCAAAGTGACAACTAATCAAATAGCAAAAAAAAAAAAAACCCATCAAAACAATTTCACCAGGGTTTCTGTTTGCAACGACATGTTTGATTTAATTTGTCCTATTAGCTTTAAAGTTTGATGACAAAAATTTGAATGCATCTTTGTTTTTAAAGACTTTAAAAAATGCCTCTGTAGTGTTTGGGTATAGTAAATCTTTTGCTTAGTATTGTGCAAATTGAATTGTGTAAAGAAAAACTGTGAATTTTGATGAATGGGTCATTCCGGGCAAAAAGTGGAAACTTTTTGAGCTTTAAAACTATAGAATCTATTGAGTAATACTACCTACACCAATAATAACTTAGCAAGTACTGTATGTACTGGTGTTTTTGGTAGTTAATTACTCAAAGGAGCATGGCTCAATAAATTAATGATATCTGTCAAGTTATGAAACCCATGCAATGTGGCAACCGGGACAAACTACGATCCTTCAAGAAAGTCCACTGTTTACATATTAAATCCAGGTTTCACCTGTAAGGCCATCCATAACCTCGTACTTCACTATCTGTCTGATCTTCAGATTGCCACCTCCTCTCACTCCCTTAGGTCCTCCTCATCTGTCTCACTCTCGCATCCCCATCTTTGAAAGATATGGGGCAGAGCTTTCAGCCGGGATCAATAAAGTATCCATAAAATCTATCTCAGTTAAAGGAGTTATTTCTGAAGTAAAATAAAGTTGACTTCATTCGGCACTCGGTAGCACTTTTCTACAATGAATGGCATATCTTGACAAGACAGCACATCTCAACATCGAAGATGGATAACAAAACACAAGGACTCTGGTGAGATCCACTAAATGTTACTGTTTGATGAAGTAATATTAGTTGGGTTTTTTGTAATATGTTACAACAGCTTGTGCTGTTGCTTTTGTTCAGGTGTTTATTTGCTTCCTACTACATAACATGAGGAGTTCAGTCATCAATGTAGCTGGCATGTCATCAATGCCACTACCACTTGTTCTTCGTCCAATGTTAGAGAGCTGAAATACTGATAAAGCTGAATCATTCTAAAAAACACTTTGATCACAAATGCATTAAAATATAAAAAAGTTGTTTTAGTACAAAATTTAACCTTCAAAGACTTGTTGAAGTTTAAATAAATTTTGCTAAAATAGATGTAAGTTTCTGTTCCATTGTTTTCTACTTATCTGGGGTAGGGTTACAGAGGCAACTGTCTCAGATGGGAATCCCAGGCTTCTCTCATCCCGGCTGCATTTCCTCTCAAGGTATTCCCCGGCCAGCTGCATGACATTGTTTCTACACCTCACCAACGAGGCATTCAGGAGACATCCTAAACAGATGCCCGAACCACTCGATCTGATTTCTCTCGACCCAGAGGAGGAACAGCTCTACTATGAGCTCCTGTGGGATGGCAGAGCTCCTCTTCAGATGTAAGTGAAATGCTTTAAAGGTCTAAAAAAATTAAATAGGTATTTCTGACTGATAAAGGAAGCTTGAGTACTTGGTACTTTAGTAGATACTAAACTACAGTAAATACCTGATGGAAGATAATTCTAAACAGTCTCTATGAAATGTTGGTGAAGACTTGTTATGTTCAGTAACTTATGTAACATCAATCTCTGTGAAATCTGTCCCAAAGTTGTCCCCAGAGCCAGACTTCTTAATCAGATTGTTTAGTTCCTCTAAGTATCTGGCTTTAGTTCCTCTGCTCCAACAAATCAGAGCAAAGCAGGGGCATATTCCTTACAGACTTGGAGAAGATATGAAACATCTTTGTGCTGACCGAGGCTTGTTTTTATAATTGCCTCAGTTTTGCATTGCCAGCCTGGTTTGCTAAGAAAAAAAAAATCTGAGGAGTGCCTCCTGACCCAAAAAAAATAAATACAAAAAGGACAGGAAATTGGTAGCAAGCAGTCTGGTAGAGATTTGAATCATGTGGCCGGACGTCAGTGTGGAAACAAAACTTAACAGAAATCAACCAGACATCTAAAACCATAGAAGAATTCTGATCAACTGCATGGCATATTTTTAAGTTTTGTGCTGCTATACTTCTAGGAGTTGCTATTAAAATGACATCAAATTGAGTTTAAGTACAGTATAGTTTGGGGGATGGGGTCCTGCCCCAAGGGAGGAGTTTAAGTATCTCGGGGTCTTGTTCACGAGTGGGGGAAGGATGGAGCAGGAGATTGTCAGATGGATCGGTGCATCATCAGCAATAACTAGGACGCTGCATCGATCCGTCGTGATGAAAAAAAAAATTAGCTGAGCCGAAAAGCAAACCTCTTGGTTTACAAGTCAATCTGCGTTCCTACCCTCACCTATGGTCACCAGCTGTGGGCCGTGACCGGAAGAATGAGATCGCAGATACAATGGGCTAAAATGAACTTCCTCCAAAGGGCGGCTGGCCTCTCCCTCAGAGATTGGGTGAGAAGTTCTGCCATCTGGGAGGAGCTCGGTATCAAGCCGCTCTTCCTCCAGGTCGAGAGAAGCCAGATGAGTTGGTTCGGGCATCTGGTCGGGATGCCTCCCGAGTGCCTCGCTGATGATCACCATACCTCGAAGTGTCTTGGGCATGTCTCTCCGGGAGGAGACCAAGAGGCAGACCCGCTGGAGAGTCTATGTCTCACTGCTGGCTGGGAAACGACTCAGGATCCTTCCGGATGAGCTGGGGTGAGAGAAGCCTGGGCTTCCCGTCTGAGGCTGTTGCCACCCCGACCCGGCCCCAGATAAGCAGAAGACGAACAGAATGGAAAAATTGAGTTTTAAACCAAAGATTGACCTTCAAACTCCTGATATAGGCTCAAATAAGCCACCTATTAAATGTATGATCATGACATAGACTTCATTGGCTCACACTGACTTCCACAGCAATGCTATGACAAGAGTTGTTGTTTTTCATCTAATAACAGATCCTTCCTCCATCATCTCAAGGTTGTTTCTGCCATGAAATAAATCCACAGAGTGGCACAAGCCTTCTATGTTTACAATCAATATAATAAGACCTGTGGTGGCAGAGCCTTGTGGACGTGAGAAAAAAAGAGATAGTTTGATGGTCTGAAAGCCCTGTAATATACCCCCGTCTCCACACCTCCACTATGGCAATTTCAAAACAACAATTTTTCAAATAACAATTTGGTGAGAGTCTCTCAGATGAAAAAGCAAAAACACCTTAGCAACACGCCACAACCTGTGCGAGCCAGGGGATGAAAGAGACATGGAACATAATACAGTTTACATGTGGGATGTATCTGATCTTTTTCTTACTCACTCAAAGACAACACTAATACACCATGGTAGGAGATGCTTCAATAGACGCTCATTTCTAGTTTAAGAGTGACTGTTGTTTCACACTTTGGTACGTTTGTCATCAAGAGAAGGAAATAAGTTTGTCCTCTGCTGTCGTAACTTTGTCAGGTAGCGCTGGAAAATCTGGAGCTAACTATGAGACAGTCAGTTCTCATAAAGGTAACAGAGGTGTTAAAATTGAAAAGAGAAACTAAACCTGACAGGTCGTTCCACTGTTTGTAAGTAGATGAGATACAGTCGATAAAGTCTATTGTTTTCATTCATGCCTCTGAGGATGTTGCTGCTGTTCCAACAGCAACAATTACCAACCAAATGAAAGACAAACTTTGTTTAATTAGCTGAAGGAAAGCAACAAGAAGCTTTATTGAAATCTGATCGAATCTGGCATTGTTATTCATTATTTGTGCTTCCACAGATGGATCACGCTTTCAGGAAAGTAGAAACTGAGAAGCTGAAGATGTTTGCAAATGAATTTTGGCTTGTAAGCAGATAACATTTACAAAGCACTTTCCTAATCTCTTCTGACCACTTAAAACTCTTTTGAAAGCATGCATGTTATAAGACAAATGCTCAGAATCTTCTTTATAACCTAAACCAATTTTTATGCTGCATAGAGTTTGTAATTCTTTAGTAAGTTTTTGATCCGTCCCAAGTTCAAATCTTCATATTGGCAGGTCAAATTTTCTAGTGCTTCAAAGTTGTAGGTAAAATACTTTGTGTTAGCTTTTCTTTAAGTAGAATTTTTTTTTCTTGCGGGAGGGAGTGGAGGAGGTCGGGTTTAGAATAGTACTATGTGTTACTCATGTAAGATGTCCAATGAAGAACAATTCTATTTTGCTATTCAAAATTTGCATGCTCTTCTGATTGATGAGTGGGTTTTTTGTGAATTTTCTGACTTCCTCCCACTTGCCATGGACATACAGTAACATCCACTTCAACTAGCAACTTTCTTGCTACGAGGCTGTGGTACTAACCACAATACCCTTGTGCGGACGAGATCTTAATTATGTATTATGATTTAAAACCAGTACTCTCTGAAATTGCTCACACGCAAGTCAACTGAAATTTTAAAACTTAAAAGAAAACAGTCTGAGATCAAAGATCAAAAGGTCAGACAGAAATCAGAAATCCGCTCTTCCTAATGAGAACCAGCCTGCGCACTTTGTGGAAAACAAGACATCAGAGAAACCTCCCTTGTCCTTTGCCTTCCTATGTACTGATAAAGTATTTTTAAATCAGACCTTAAAACGTATGATTTGCTGCCGAGTGTGATGCGGCAAGGATGGGAATCAGCGCCTCCAAATCCAAAACCATGGTCCTCGCTCGGAAGGGGGAGGAATGTCCCCTGCAAGTCAGGGACAGGGTCCTGCCCCAAGTGTAGGAGTTAACTATCTCAAGGTCTTGTTCATGAGTCTTGTTTTTGGCAAGTCCTTTCAATGTTTTTGTGCCTGAAAAGGACATCATATGTATTATTATTTGAAATGTCCAGTAAGTCAGTTGTCTATATGCTATTTAGGCACAGGTTGTCAGCATGAGAAGCATACATTTTATCTTGTTTATTTCCCAGCAGCACAAACTACGGAGGTATTTATTTCTCCTCTTAGGAAACTGGTTTTATTTTACACACCACAGCCATCAATACGACTATCTTTTGCCAACCAAACAGAATAACGGTCAGGATTAGATGTCCAAACACAGCCATCAGGAACAACTTGCAATGCAGTTAAAAGGAAACTAAAACAAAACAATAGTATATAAGACAAAACAATTTTTTTCTGATTCTCAGTAGTGCTACTCTAAGCTGATTTAGCTTCATTTGTGAGCATGTAATCATCATCGTCGTCAATGAAATCGTTATTTTTGCAGAAATGAACACGACAAGTGAGAGATCAAGTCCAACTCATCCGGTTAGAAGTTTGTCATGAGAGCCTTTCTTCTTGTGAATGCATTAACCGTCCTGTCAATCCAACAGCCAATTAGAGTAAACCCTCTCTGGATTTGTGATCATTTAATGTGTGAGAGCGGCTGAAAGAAACATCATCAGTGAACAGATAATGCATCATGCGCCAAAACTGCATTCATACATGAGTAGATTTACTCCTGCAGGATGGATAAAACGCTTTGTTTTTCCACATAAGTGAAACACTAATGATGTCAATTGAAGTAAATAAAATAGATGTCAGTTAAATTAATTCTATCCTGTCTTTTATTTAAGTGAATTCTACACCATTTCTACTTTAATGGCTTATTTTTATACTGGAAAAAATCATATTTTCACCATATGAATGCATTTTTACGGCCTTTTAGTTTGAATTTTTATGCTCCTGCATCTCGAACAGGCATAAGCCATATTTGATCTAAAGAACATGAGAAAACCACACTTGTGCACCAAAATCAAATTTTGTTTGATGACCAAGAGAGTGTAATTCTGACATGAGGACCATTGTAAAGAAGCTAGGGATTAAAATTACTGTGTGTTCATTTCACAACAACTAATAAGGCACACTGCGAACAGAAATCTTTCAGAATCCAATCATGTGTAAAAATGATAAAGAACAAATTTGAATATTGTTATTTTAGTCAGTCAGTCACACCTTCTTAAACGTCAATCCTTTTTGGGGTTGCGGGCTGGGGTGCCGGAGCCCATCCCAGCTGATGCAAGGGGCCAGGTACACCCCGAACAGGTCACCAGTCTGTTGCAGGGCCACACACACACATTCGTTCCCAGGGGCAATTTGACGCCAGCCAATTAACCTAACATGCATGTTTTTGGAGGGTGGGAGGAACCGGAACACCTGAAGAAAACCCACACAGACACGGGGACAACATGCAAACTCCACACAGAAAGGCCAGTGCTCCAAGCCTCGACCCTACCCAGGACTTGAACCTACGACCTTTTTGCTGTGAGGCCACTGTGCTACCCACTGCGCGACTTTAATATCTCTGGGTATTTTAAAGAAACAAATTTGAATTTAATATCATTGATAGAGCATTTTAAGGGAGGATGAAAGTAAGCCATAACATAACCAATTCATTTAAACACAGAGCCTGGCCAATTATTGACTTATCAATGTCATTATCATGGAATAAAAACTGGAAAAAAAATCACAAGTTACTGAAAAAAACTAAAATATTAAAATTATGCACCATTAAGTTAATGAGAAAAAAAAATAATCCACAAACCACCAAAACACTGATAATAACAATTTCTATCGTTTTAATTTCAACCACCAGCCACATTGTTTAATGCTCATTAGTGCACATCTCATTTTATATACAGTATTTTGCATCACTAATTTTTCACTCTTCAACTCCGTTTGCAGTCACATGTGAGTCATTGTGGTCATTAGTAAAATGAGCATCCATGTTGATGCAAACAGATCAGTGAGTGAAGAGAGCGACGTGAACGACCTTCAGTACTATCTACTCAGCCGGCTCCCTCTGGTGCTTTGAACCCTGAAGGAAGGAAAAGTTTTTAACTCTTTCACAGGTTGAATTCAGAAAACTCCTTCACAAAAAAACAACAGCTGGCTTATTCAAGTTAGATTTGTACATTCACAACATTGGTAGACATCAGTGGTGTATTGTGTGAGGTGTCGATTTTGTGCAGCCATGATGGCATCTCCCAGAAGCAAAGATATCACATCACCATGGTTTGCAACTCTGTGAGTGGCGCACACAGATCTGTCCTTGAAATAAAAAAAGAAATGGTCCAGCTTTCAAGTAGTGACAAAAAGAAAACCAGCCACACACCAAGAAACCGTCTGTAGGTTGTCTCTGAAATCACAGAAGGTGGTCCAAGTAATTGTCAGCTTAATTTGTTGATAATGGAATGATTATTCATATAGCTGTTATTATTTAAGTATCTTTATGAGTAGGATGTAACATATCATGTAACAGCAGGTGCACAGAACTTCACATTTTCAAAGTAAGTTCAAATGGAGGGATAGACAATGACGTTTTATCTTTTTTTTGTGTGTATATAAATACGGTCCCATTAACAATTGTTTTGCTTTCTCACTGTTTGTCATTGTTATCAGTTTATTTAAAGTTCTGTACACATTTGTTTTCTTTGGCCCACGTCAGTCAATACAGCAGTCCCTAATTTGCCTTAGATTTACCCAATAGTCTGTTCACCCTGCTACCTTTAATACCTAGATTGCTAAATTTGTATGGAAATTGGCATATGCACAAGTTTTGTCGTTTGGAAATTAGGCTGTAGGTGACTGAGGAGCCATTCTTTAGCTTTAACTTTGAAAGATATTTGACAGAAAATGAGAAAGACGTGGCTTCACCTCCAATGCTATCACTGAATTATTTTCTAACACCGGCTAGGTGTGGGGCCTAATCACTTTCTAAGCTGGCCCCTGCAGCAAGGTTGTGCTGGCGATTCCACCGTCCCATCCACACAATCAGATTTCTTACAAAGAAAGCTAATCTCATTCCTTCACAAGCCATTATCTTGATCAGACCGGCTTTTTACACAATTTGCTATGCTGTCCAGATGAAAGAATGACTTTCTTTTAGCGGGCGTGCGCACACTCATCAGCATCCTACTGAGAAGCTTCAAACTGTCAGCCAACATCCACCAACTCCAAATTGGAGTTAAATTGAAGAGGCGTCCGGCTGGAGAAAGGCCAAGACAAGCGGCCTGAGCAGTGCAGCTGCAGCAGATGTCGATGAAGGTTTTTAATGGAGCTGAATTAATTCATCCAGGGTGCGATACGTCCTGTGAATGTGGGAGGTGTATTAAACCTGAAGTTTTCAGGGTCATGAGAGTTGTTGATTTGACGGGCATCTGCTGATGGATCCAGCACATTTGCAAAAACTGACAGATTTGTTTAGATGTTGAGATAATGATGAATGGCTTTTTGAAGCCAAATATTCACCCTACCATATGTTTGCACATTACTTTGCTTCCTGGAGCTTCATTTTCTCTTAGCTTTCTAAACGTGAACTAATGCTTGGAAATATATTTTCTGCAGACTGAATTATTTAAATGATCTATTAATAAAACATTTTTTTCTTATTTTTAATACTTGAGTGAGAACCTTCAGTCAGTGATTTATCTGCGTCTTCACTGTTTGGGGCCAGAGTTAATCCTCCAAGAATCTCCTGAATTTGGAAGAAAACATGAGTTGGTCCACAGGATATCTTGGTTTCAACCCTGCTGAATACATTTGGAATGCTTAGGAGTAACAGAATATTGTCACAGAGTGCTTTATACCATGAGCAAAATTTAACATTTTGATGGACCAGCCAGATGATCAAACACACTTTGCTGCTAAAAACTGTCTGGATTCCACATCTGCCGCCAGAGGGAGCCCTGGATATTCCTAATAAATAACCTGTTTAGGATCACCTGGGGATGATTCCTGATTCCACTCATCTGTGCACCCTGCCATCTATTTAAGGGGAATCACCTCAGACTTCCCTGTCAGGTCTTACTATCCCTTCCAGCCAGTTCACCCTGGTTGCATGACCATTTATTTGGACTTTTGAAATTAGAGTTAACCCTGTGCTTCTTGCTTTACAGCCTTCCCAGAGTTGTGTTGATAAACATTGTCTGAAGTCCTGCAATTGGGTCCTTCTCCTTCAACATCCAAAACCCAGAAAGAAATTAATCCTAACTGACCATTATTGGTCTGTTTATTCGTTTAAACAGACCAGTAAAAATATTGTCATATTCCTTAATTATTCATTTTGGATTTTTATGGGTCTAACGTTCAGTCCAACTCACCTCCTCATCTCCAACCAATGTTTTCCTTACCAACAATGCAAATTTTTACCAAGGCTGGGAAAATCAACAGATTAAACATAGTAGATCAATTTATCAATTTAAATGCATTAATTTCAATGGATGCATTGATTGATTTTATGACAAAAAAAATATTGAAACTACATTAACGGAAGGAACAATACGTTTATAGAAGCATGAATGCAGCATGGTTGAAAAAGATTCCTAACAACTTGTATCTTTTTCTTATTGACTTTTCCAATATTCTTTTATTTTACCCTGTTTTTGTGTTTGTTCATAAAGTTCTTGAGGATGAAAAGAAATGCAAATCAAGAAAATGACTCATTTCTGTTTCCTGTGGGGATTATCGGCACGAACACTTTTTATGTCTGTAGGTAATATACAATATTCTGGGAAATGGAACATTATAATGTAAACATTAAACAATTCACTGCTTGTAACTATGTTCTGAACCACAACAGTTAACAGATTTTTGTTCTTGTTGTGCCCTATTACGTTTACATATGAAGTTTGGTCAAGCAATGGAGGTAGCAGAGATGAAGATGCTGAGGATCTCTCTGGGAGTGACCAGGATGGACAGAATTTGAAATGAGTATTTCAGGGGAACAGCGCATTAGAGGTTTTGGAGATAACGTCAGAAAGGCCAGACTGAAATGGTTTGGACAAGTGCAGAGGAGCGAGAGAATACATCGCCAGAAGGATGCTGGGTTTGGAACCACCAGGAAAGAGGCCTAGAGGTAGACCAAAGAGAAGGTTCATGGATACAGTGAAGGAACATATGAAGATATGGTGTGGCCGAAGAGGATACAGCAGATAGGGTTAGATGGAAGAAACTGACTTGCTGTGGTGACGCTTGATGGGAAATGCCAAAAGTAGAAGAAGTTTAAGTTTGGTTGAGAGATGGTACAGGTCGATAAGAGACTTAATTTGTCTATTGAAAGTTTAGTTTGCATTTTACAAAATGAATTCTACATTCACAATTTTGTAGTCGTATATTTATTATTTTATTGTGGTTGATCCCTTCATTCGTTCGTCTTCTGAACCGCTTATCACTAATGGGTTTGTGGGGGATGCCGGAGCCTATCTTGGCTAATTTCAGGTGAGAGGCAGAGTATACTCTAAACATTTAAGCAGTTTATTGTGGGGCCACACACATGCCTCCATACACACAGACACTCACACACAGTGATGAATGGTGATCAAATTCTCAGATTTGCAATTAGTTTTTCTCTCTTGATTTCTAACTCTAAATTTGACCGCTTATTGTAGATAATGGTCAATCCATAATTATCTATTATACATTTTGGTAGCGGATGATATTCTCTGCAAAATCCCAGCATCCCAATTTTAAAAAATGGTTTAATTTTTTTTTCTTTATGATACCTTTAGATCACATCTGAAGCCTTGAAAGAAGAAAAAGAGTAATGAACAAAACTTCCAATGTTGGGTTGCAGGTTTTTAAAAGAATTGCCACACTACATCAGCCTTACAAAAAGAATACCCTCCATCAAATTTGGGAAAATTACAGAGCATTCTATGAATTCATTTTCATCCACTAAATTTCAACAACATTGTTTTCATAATGACAAAAAAAAAAAATTTCACTGCAATTTTTCTAATTGTTAACTCAACTTTAGTCAAATTTTCTAATCGTTAACTTGTTAAAATTTGTATTAACTCTTTCAAATCATTTAGCACGTATGTTGTGCATTTATTCAACTCATTTTACTTCTTTTTTTTTAATCGAGGACTTCCGTGTCATTTCTTTAGCTTGACACAGTTTTTACTACTTTCATGTCAATTTATTCATTTTCATACAACAAAGTTTGTATTACTCTGGAAGTGTGCCCATCGATTCTTGTGGATGTTATTGTTCTTCCCTGCCAGCATTCTCTGCAGAAAGAACGTCTCCACTTTCCCTAATCTGACCTGCAGCACAAACAACTGATTAGTTTAACATTTGTTTGGCTGGTAAAACCTGGCTGTACTTTAGGAAGACTTCAGTTTTAATGAGAGTTCATTTATGTCATTTTGTTTTGTTAAATGCTAAATGGATTCTACTCTTTAATCTCATGAGAGACAGATCCAGTGTTGTCGGTTTGCTGGCATGGAGGAATCACAGCAGAAAACAACAGTTCTGCATACATCTAGATGGAAATATCAGACTTCTTTTTGGTCTAAAATAGTTCTTGAGAACATGGTGAAGGATTTTGGGGCTTCAGCCATCAAACATGTTCATCTGATCATTTTACCATGAAGACAGATGTTCTGTAGTTCACAGCAAAGCTCCTGCAGAATAATCAGATTAAATTCTTAAGTGTAAATTTAATTTAGTTGTCTAAGAAAATAATCAGTTTATAATAGATAATCCGATAAAATCCCAAAAAGACATTCAGTACAGTAAATAAAATTAACGTAAGTGTAGAAAGGGATTTATTTCCATTGATTTTTTGTATATTTGTATATATTTTATATATTCAATCCCTTTTGTGGAAGTAACAAAATGCAGGTTTATTCAGTCGAGTTGTGCCACCTTCTGGTTATTTCTGGTTAAAGACATACCCCACTTTATGCCTGTTATTGTTGGGTTTATTGACCAAAGAGGATGCAGCAGATAGGGTTAGATGGAAGAAACAGACTGGTGACCCCTGGAGGGAAATGCCGAAAGGAGAAGAAGAAGATTGTTGGGTTTATTGTGATCGTTTTCTCCATTTTTCCAATATCTTCAAATATATTTTGATTTAATCTTGATGAGAAGAATTCAATCTAATTTGCTTTTAACATAATTTTTAATTGCTGTTAAAAGTATTTTATAATGCATCTTCTTCTGGTCGCTTCAACTGGTGTTGGTTCAGCAGCCCTATCAGAGGACCCCAAACTTCCCTTACCCAGGCCACATCACCCAGCTCATTTGGGAGAATCTCATGATGTCTTTGAGCGTGCTGCAAGGAACAATTCTTCCAGTGAGTCTTAGTCCTGAATTGCTCATTCCCTCCTTCCATTGGGCCATGTGCCCAGAACAACTCTCCAGATTGGCCTCTACGTTGCCTCCTAACCAGGCGCCTGAACCAACCCATCTGATTCCTCTCTATGTAGATAATCATTGGCTCTATTTCAAGCTTCCCATGGCAGAGCACCAACAATTAAGAAAAAGGTGCTCACTAAAAATGTTGAATTCCAATATCTATCTACTACTTCATGGACTAAACAACATAGTTTTACGAAGTAATTTCACGTCTAAAAATTGATCAGGAATTCAAGGTGGGATTTAAAATGACTACACTGCACACTGCAATGTTTGTAAAATATATTAAAACTGGAGGCTTTGTCTAAATTTACAACCCCACTGTGGCTGTTAAAGAGGTTCTGTTTAACCTGGCCGAGTTTTACATCAATAGATCGGTGGTTTTGATGCAGATTTTTTTTATATATATATAGTCTCCATCTCTCTTTGCTTCCTTGTACCTTTTTATCTTTTATTTTTACAGCCTTCCTCTACCTAGGGGAATACTAGTGTTATATGAGTGTTATATGTGAATCAGGTCATTGGACTGGTTGAACAACACTGCCACCTTCTGCCAGACACTCAGGAACACTGTTCTTCTGTCAGTTCAAAAGACAAACATGAAAAGAAAAATAGAAATTCTTTGCTGGAAAGTTTCACCTTTTCATGCTACACCTGAAGTAGAATAAAGCAGTCTGAGTGTTCAGCTGCACGAACATCATGATTCATCTTTAGTGGATAAAAGCTTGAAAACAATAAATTACAGATGATTTAATCCTCTTTACGCATTGAGTTATAAGAACTCTTTCAATGTTGTTTTTTTTTTTTTTTTTAAATCTGTTCACAAGAGTTCACTCAAATCCATAAACTTCTATATTGAAGGGCTTAACCTAAAAATCCAATAACATCATAACTACTGGAGCAGGTAGATGATTACCCACTGGTCCTTTAAACATCTCTTTCTCTCAACGGATCTTTAGTCATCACCTCGAGGGAACAGTGGGGAATGTGATATTCTCTGAAACATGAAGTGTAGAAAGAATTACATCTGAAATTTACAACATGACCTTCAGCTGGTTCAGACATATTTCCCCAGACAGTGATGATAGAGAGATCTGAGTATTATCAGCAGCAAGGAGAAAACCTGGATTGCACTCTGACCTATCAGCAGGACTCGACATGAGAAAACCAGAGTATAGTTTTTGGATAGTAAGTAAATTTGTCTAAATTTTGCTAGAAGAATCAAATCCAAAAGTATTGCTTCTTTAAGCTTGAGTTGTGGCTCTTTTTTGTAACAAGAAAAAAAAAATCAAGCTGTAAACATAATGTGTACTCTTCATATTTCTTTCTGATGGTACTTTAGTTGGAGACATGTCTCAAAAATGTCTTACTTGGAGATTAAACCGATAACAATCAAAGGTGCGGAATCCGTCTGCTGCAGTGCGGCTTTTTTAAAGAATTTAAAAACAGATTAATCAACCAACCAACCACAGCTTGATGTGTTTACCTTCCTCTACCTTCCAGAGCTGTTTTTGGTTGTTCACCACAAACATTCAAAAATATGGTTTTCCATCCAGTTGCATTCCTTCATTTATAATTTAAATGGTAACATTCTGATCGTATACACTAAGCTATCTAGTCACTTTCTCGATTTCTAAATTCTAAACTCCATTCTAAAATTCTCCTGCACAATAACTCATTTATTACCTTACACCTACTATGCAGCTCTGACTTTTTCATTCTTTGGAAGATTATCACTTTAAATTGTTTTTGACAGAACTTTTTTGTTAACTGGAAGTGACTCAGGCCTTTTCACTTTTACCGAGCAGGAGAAAAACCAGAGGGACTTGTCTCGTTGATTTAGGATTCTAAAATGTTTATTTGGGTGCTTGCATTAAAAAAATAATTATCTGAAACTTAGATTTGAAATATGCCAAACTATGCAAATTAAATGTTTTTGCAGGACTGCCTTGGATTCTTATTGTGATGAATCCATCAGCTTGTCCACCTTGTTTCTCATTCTCTCACAGCTGCTTTATTTGACTGAGATCTGGTGACTATGAGGGTTGTTGGAGAACAGTGAAGAACAGTTGGAGATGATTTCAGCTTTGCAAAATGGTGAATTATCCTAATGAAAGAAGTCGTCAAAAGATGTTTTTTACGATCATAAGGGGATCAGATTGGTCAGCTTTGCAGTGGTTGAGCCATGTCACTTTGGTCTCAAACACAGGTTAAGTAAAATATAGGCCCAAATAAAATAACGCCAGGTTGGAACAAATAGTACATACACATGACATGCTTATGTGACAAGAATTGCTGCTCATTGCATGTGTTCTCTCATCAATTTTCAATCTGGTGCTTCTGACTGAGCAGAGCAGAAACAGAATCTTTATCATGTGCATATCTCGCCTGCTCCGTGAGATTCTCCTTTGAGGATCATCAGTCTTAACACTACAGTTCCCAGGATTCCTCAGACCACTCCATCTGGAGAAGCACCTGTGTGTTAGTCACTATCCCCACACCTGCACTGTTTTACACCCCGTATTTATCTTGCCTTCTACAGTGAGCTTCCACTGTCATGTTGAGGGACAAAGAACGTTGAGTTCTTTATTAAATCAAAATACACCCTGCGTCTTAGTGGGATCTTGCAGTAAATTTGATAAACATAGACAACTAGATTCTATGATCCAATTAGGGATTTTTCTAAATTGTTGAGTTTAATGTTAGGTCGTTGGAGTGATTCATGTAGGCAAGAGATGGGGTGCACTCTGGACAGGTCACCATTAGGTTGCAGTCATTGGTCGCTCTGTGTGTTGACTCATTGCATTAAAGTCACATGACACTTGTGCTGTCTTATGAATCCTTTAATTGCATCTTATAACATAACAAAGTCACTGTGCAGTGAAAACACAAAGAAAATAGACTTTCTCAGAGATGCACAGTTTGCATGATGCGTGGGATTTTATTCTGAGCAGCAGCAGAATAACAACAGGCCTCGGTGTTGGACATACAATCAAAGGGTCTGGTTGAATAAAAACAACAGGAGAAGAAACACTGCAGCAACAAGGATACAAAAAATAAGAAACACACACACACCATCACAGAAAGTTTATGTTCTGGTCCATTAAAACCCGATTGTGTCAGTAAACAGGACTTCGTTTTAAGATGTATGGTCTCCGTGATTTGGTGTTGTGTCCAGCTTCCCTCTTCAGAATGTAGGGTGACTTTCGTTTGAGCGGAGCGTCATTAGTCTCCTCTAAAAACTCTTCAGAGTCTTGAAGTAGCTGTGAAAGAAAAACACACATTTTGTTACAGCGATGCGAGATAATGGGAAGCATGCTTTGTACCACCGTGTGTATCACACACATATAAAGATTATAAAGTAAGAAGATGGTGGAGGAGGTGGAAGAAAAGAGGAGTGTGGAAAAGGACAGTGAGATTTGAGTTACTTTGGATCCACAAGGTGTGTGTTACAGGCATATAAGTTATACGTATATACGTATTTGTGTGTGTGTGCCTGTCGGAAAAGGACACCAGGGGCGGAACCAGGGAGGGGAGGCTTGGGGGCACACGCTCCCCTTGACCCCCCCTTTTGGGCCACAAAAAAAAAAAGTGTTCTTATAACTTTAATTATGATCAACTGTGGGCAAAATATGCAGAAAAATTACTTATTTTTCAAACTGTTCTGGGGGGAAATGCTCCCAGACCACCCTACACTGGTGAGCACCACAGGTGCTCCATTCGTTTATGACCTCACGCCCCCCACCCCACTTTAGAAAATCCTGGATTTGCCCCTGGACACGTCTACAGGATTTTAATGCTAGGTTTTTAAATGCCCTTTGCACATTCATTGGATTACACTTCTGGGTTTTTTTTTCTGTTTATAGTTCTTTTTTTTTCTTTTTTGTCCCTGTGTTTCTTAATTAACAATTATATAGCATTTTTTTTAGCATTCCTCCACATTTTCAACCTTTATTACAGCATAACAATATTGCAAAAAAAAAAAAGACTAACTCATTGGTTGAAAAATCTAATTTTTGTCCATAGTCATTTCCATGAAATAAGTGGTCCTTCACAAAAAATAGTAGAATAACTGTTCATTTTTCATTTTTTTTTACATTAAGTTTCAGCTTCTAATGTGTGGAAATGTAAATTGAAAATTGCAAATAACTTAAACCATTAATTTTTTAGAGTTTGCACTTTAATAAAGAATAAAAAAAAACCTTTATTAGTCCCACTAAGGACAAATGGAAAACCAAATCACTTTGGTTTGTTAAAAATATGCAAAAACTGGAAAATTTGAAAACTAGTCACTTAGGTTTTCCAACAAATCCCTTCAAAAATCTAACATTTTCTCTCAAAGTCAAAATGTAACAGAAAAAAATCTTTTGACAACCAGAGTAAAATTAATTCTTTTTTAGCTTTATATGAAACCAAATGCAGGTTAGTCCAATTTTCAGACACACCTTCTTTGAACCTTTTGAAAGAAGTTAACTTCAAAGGAAAATAATTATTATGTCTATAATTATTATGTCTTTTTTTTTGGTAATTTCTAAAATGCAGAAAATAATTAAAAAAAAAAAAAAAGACAAGTATGTGATATACGTTTTTTTTGTGGAGTGTGTATGCGTGTGGGCTGGTGCGTGTGTCTCACCCTTTCCTCTCGGCTCTGCAGCCCTCTGCAGATGTGCTTGAGGCTGTAGAGCTCCTCCAACAGCTGGAGGCTTCCCTCCCTCAGTTCCACCTCCCTTTCCTCCCGCTCCCCCTCTTCACTGCTCCACACCCCTTGCCTCAGGCCTCCCACCAGCCTACACAAGTTGGCCAAGGACACATGCCAGTAGGGGACGCTCTGTCTGTTCTGTTTCATCTGTTTGGAAAGCAGAGAGAGAGAGAAAAAAAAGCTGTTAATAGAGGATTCAGCTGGGTGAAGAAATTACATTTCTCTCATATTCTGAATGGGAAGTAAATTAGATTGTGTGGTTTTCGGAGGATGCCTTTGATCCTTGTAATTGTCAGGGTTCATTTTTAACCTCAAGTAGGACTTAATAAGATGAGAAAGATAAAATCAAGACTCAAGAGAAAATCTTCTCCAATGAAGACATTTTTGGAGAACATATGAAAGAATTGGACCTCACATGGTCACATAACTGATCACAGGCCTTGAGGGTGGTATGGAAGATCTTTATAGATTTTTTTCCCCAATCTTACATAAATCTGCACTGACTGGTGGAACCCACGCTTATGAACAGGTGTCCTGAAAATGAGAAATTACTTATTACAAAACTACAGACTTTTGTGGAACATTGAAAACTTGAGTCAATCCTCCACTCCCCTCAATGGCTGTATAGTGTATAAAATCCTTCGGTCCAGAACCTGGTCACGCCAACTCTAACTTTCTGCTTTCAGTGACAAGTAGGTATTTCTATTGCTTTGAGATTCAAACCAAGAAGAACCCAGAAAAGAGCAAAATGGGTCTTGAACACTTGCGCTATACTCACAAAGTGTTGCCAGGCTTTCTTGGAAGACTTTTCATACGGTTTGTTCATTTATTTGAATAAATGACCTAACGTTGCAACTTTGGCCTCTAAAGCTTCAACAAACCACCGAGTTTCTGTGGGTAAACTCAAAACCAGACAGACATACAAATGAACCTTTAATCTAGTGAAAAAAAGATCTTCAACATCTCTGCCCTACGGAAGAAAAATTGATCTGGATCAGCAGGTCGTGAGATTGAAATGAATTGTGTAAGTTGCTGAAATGGAGATTGACAACATCCTCTACAATAGTTGTCCTCCTAGTCTGTGGAGCACTTCATCAATCATTCAGGGAGTTATAATCACAATCATCAGCCCTGAGCAACCTCTGAGCATCAACAGCAATGAATCACACGGCTGATTTGTCACCGTCACGTCTTGCTGCTTATTTATCATGCAGACAGAAAGGGAAGTTGCATCGCTGTGCTGCTGTCAGGTCCATCTGATCTCCATTAGTCCCACTCTGTCTATCTCCAGTTCCATTGCCCCAAACTTCCTCCCAAAGCTTTACCCATCTTTCACCAAACATCAGAAGATGATTGCTGACGTTACTTTCAAGAGAATCCCTGATTTGAGTACCACACCCACCCCTCAGCAAATCATCTTGTCTCTGCAGCAAATGAAGGGAAAACATTTAGATTTTCGGCCCATTTTAGCAGAAGAAATGAAAACAGTTCATTCCACGTCAGTAGAATATACCCAGTTTAAATATGAGCTTCAGTGGAAACTAAACATCCTTTTCCTCTTTGTTTTTTTTCCACATGAAAAAGCAGAAAGGTAAGTTTTCTACTGGAGATCCAACCTCTCTGAGAGGACAGCTGGGCAACCAGAGAATGTGTATGTAAGAGCAGAAGTGGGGTCACTAACAGACCAAGAAGGGTTAGGCTTTATGAACTTTCTTTCTCTTTGATGTCATGAGAGTAAAACCAGAAAGAAGCTCCAACCTTAGATGTGAGGATACTGCTGAGGATCTCCTCTCCTAGTGATCGCTGCTCCTGTTCTGCATCTGAAGAGAAAACCAGAAAAAAAAAGGATAAAAAATTAATAATAATCAGGACCGCAAGAGGGTCTTTCAATCGTCTTCCACATGATCTTTGTAAAATTAAAAAAACAACAACAAAATATTAATGTATTTTATGCAATGACGATCAAGTTTAGATTAGTAGTTTAAATTGTTTACAATATTTTCTTAAAAACATAAAGTCAATGACAGTAAATACACTAATCTTCTTGTGTAAGATTTAAGTGGGGTTTTTTTGTTTGTTTTTGTTTTTATCTGAAATGCATCATTGCCTGTAAAGCTTGTGAAATGTTTCAATTCAGAGTGACATTTAGTTTTATTCATTACTTAAAAAAAAAAGATAATTAATTTTAACTGCAATATTCAGAAAAAAAAGAACAAGGAAAGAAAAAAAAAAGTGAAGTTTTTTTTTTAACGAACTGTATCAATGGATTACATTGAAAATCCAGTGGACCAAGCAGGGTTTTCTGTTTGTTTTCTGGAAGTTGCTCATACGAAAAGCTTGAAAAGTCGACCAAAAACCTTTTTTTTTCTCTGGTCAAGATGAAAAAATGGAAAAAAAATTTGTTGGGTTAACAAACACCAAAAGAGAAAAAAAATTGGTGTGAAAAATATATCTTATAAATTTAACTATAACAGTAACAACAACTACAGCTGTAAAATTATTTGATGTTTTTTTTTTTTTTTTTTTTTTAATGAACTAACAAATTTGACATATTTTGTATAATTTTAGAAAAATGTCTACATTATATTAGTTAATCCTACCTATTTTGATCATCAATCATTTGGAAATTTGTTTGAATTTTTTTTTTTCTGTGCAACAGGTTACAGACAATAAATGAATAAAATTCCAACAACCCTCTTCTATGTCTTCATTTATGTTTATTATTATGCCAGAATAAGGTTTAAATGTTCTTATTTTTAATATATCATCTCATCAAATGTGATCAAATTGTTTAAAATAAGCACATTTCTTTGTATTAAACACAAGAGAGGATTTGAATCATTTGCAGCAGCATCCTGAAGCGATGCACCTGTTGCACCAAATAAGTTGTGCTCCATAGAATTGGCAGAATCAGAGTTGTAGCTTTTATCTCCATTCAATTATGATAAAAACAGCCATAAAAAATATTCAGAGTAGATGGAAAGAATCTTTGATCTTACCTGTACAAAGTGTGCCACATGTGAAACAGAGAAGAAGCAAACATGCCAGCTGTGCCTGCATCTTAATGAGAAAAATCTAATAAAAAAATGATTAAATTAAATTTAAAAAAAAGAGGGGTTCCACTGCTACAAGGACGTGAGGGGGAATCTAGTCCATACGTTTAAGGATTGGGAATGTATAATGATGCTGCTGCTGCTTCTTCTTTTCTTCTCTTCGAGATCCAGCAGCAGGTTCCTGGTTGGTATGAAGTGCAGTTGGCTCCATTCCCTCAGTTTATAAGAGCCAACATGATGTCAGAGGATCAGTCTCTTAACCCCCACACCCTCGCATCTCCTCTCCCTCATCTCCACCGCCTCCCCTTCCCCTTCTTTCACTCATGTCCCTCCATATCATCTTTTCCATCCCATCATCTTCTCATCAGACGTCACTTTGGCATCACCAGGCGGAAGGTTGCTTTTGCGTCACGCTTTGCCAAATTTGGGTTTCTTCCCTCACGATTGCAGTTTTGTTGTCTTTCTGTGATTGTGGCATAGGTGATGTGGGAGGACCCATACATCACAGTTGTTTTTCATGTCACATAAAATGTAAAAAAATAAAAAGCTTGTTTGAGTTTGGTTTTTTGTTTGCTGAATATTGTTTTGGCCTCAAAGCTGCAATTTGTTGGCACGGCTGGTTGATGGAGGACGTGAAGAGAAAGGATGAAAAGAATGTAATCAATATGTCTATGTGTACGGAAACTGTACGTGTCCATTAAGCAAACTTCACGGTCTTTTTTTTTCACTACACCTGCATATAATCAGAAATTCAGGAGATCCAACATGATCAGCATGAATGGAAACGGTTAACGGTTAAGACAATTTCAGATGTACATCTATTTCTAGTTGATTCATTTTGCTTGGTCTGTTCTACAACTCATACACTTGGAAAAGTTATATCAAAGTTATGTAAACAGATATTTTCCCTTCTTTGCATTGTGCTCCGTGCTTGATCTACCATCCCGTCAACATAACAATTAGCCCATCTACTCATCTCTGTCCAGAGCGTCGCTGGGCTGAGGAGGCCACTGTGCTTGCTTAAACATCCCATTTCCATCAGGATGAAGAACATCTACTGATTCTTCAGATATAAAGCTGTGGAGTAAAATAAGTTAATATTTAATTAATAATCTTAGACACATTGGATGCCTGTCCCGGGGGAGGGATCTCTCTTTCGTATGGATCCCCATGAGGGTTCATATTTTTTTCCTCACTGATGTTTTTTTTAAGAGTTTTTTTTCTCACTGTGAAGAAGATTCTAACGGCAGGAACATGCTGAAATTGTTTAGCCAGCATTTGTTTAGTTGTGTGTTTGTGTTTATACAGTCTTCCTTTTTATCCTTGTTTTTGTACTTTTTTTCAATCTGCAATGTAAAGCCAGTTGAGAACAAATTGTAATTTGGGGCTATACAAATACAATTCAATTGAATTGCTTTCAATCTTTTTTGTATATCTGTGAAAAAAAATTCATTAAGTAACAAATTCAAACGTCCTCCTCTCTACCCAGCAACTGAAGTCTCCAAATATTAGACCTTTCCTTTTATTTGAAGATAAAATGGTTCCTCATTTATTCTCAGATCGTTTTGATTTGATTTCTGTAACAGTTGACGTCTACATCTTGAAGCTGAACAGTGATTTCTGGAATACCTCTCAAACTCAATGAGTCATACTTAATTTACTCATGGAGTCACAGAAACTCAGTGTGAAGGCATATAAATCTCCTTATTTGAAGTATAAAATAAGAGTTTGAGAAAAATGTTTCTATTCCTTCAGTTTTCTTAATAAAGTCAAGAAAGTGTTAAAACTGTAGAAAAGAATGCAACAGTTAAATAGTTCTGTCTTTTTCCAATGATCAGGTTTTCTTTTCCTGGAAAAGCATCAAATAAGCTTTACAAGCTTCAGCCTTTTCACTTTTGGTTTCTTTGTTTGTTTTGATGTAAATAACAATGTGAAACAAACCAATAAACTAACTAACTAATATTTTTTTTACCAAACTGCACTGTTGTCGATGGTTCGAGTCGCAAAGTGGGAGCGAGGCTTAAAACACTGACCTTCCTGAAAGGCATTTGCATGTTCTCCCAGGTATGACTGGGTTTCTTCCGGGTATTCCGATTTCCTCCCACTCTCCAAAAACATGTGTATTAGTCTAATTGACCACTACAAAATTATGCCTAGGAATAAGTCTGTGTGTGTGTGTGTGTGTGTGTGTGTGTGTGTGTGTGTGTGTGTGTGTGTGTGTGCGCACGCGCGTGTGTGTGTGCGCGAGTGTGCAAATTGTTGTCTGTGTGTGTGGCCCCACAACAGACTGGGTCTTTCTTCAGGGTGTACCCAGCCTCTTGCCTAAAATCAGCCGGGATAGGCCCGGCACCCGCCGCAAAATCATTGGGGATAAGTGGTTCAGAAGATGAAATGCAAAAAATATTTTCATACCTTCCTATAAAAGTTTGAATTTAGGTGTTAATTTTACCAGACAGTCCAAATAAGGAAACCTGAACCTTGAAAAATTTAAGGGACATATTAGACCGTCCGGTAGACCTATTTTGGGTCACGGGCCATATGTTTGGCAACAATGTTATGGATTTATGCAATCGTAATTAAAAGAGGCCCAAAGATAATAAGCATCTGGGTTTAACCTTGGAACTCCTTTTGTACACACAGAAATTCAGATGAATGTACTCTGATAACATTTTAATTCACAAGTTTTAACAACAATATTCAAGTTTTTACAACATTGGTGAACCTTCAAGTCTATTTTCTGATAAACTTTAATCTAGTTTCCTCTTTTTAGTGTTGAGTCATGTTACCTATTCATGACAAATAGTCTGATTGATAATAAAAAAATCAGATTATAGTTAGTTTTTCTGTTTATAGGGAATCTAGCTTATATTTTTAAGAATTTGTAGCTGAAAAACATAGATTTAAATTATATGATTTGCTAAACACGGCAGGGATGGTAATAGTTTACTTACCCCCTAATAGCCTCCTCTTCCAATTCTGGCAGTCGTACAGAATTAAAGTTGATAAGATGCGTTATATAACATTGTATTCTCAAAAATTACATAATTGTGTGTGCAACTAAGCAGCAAGAAAAACTGTAAAAAAATTATCAGCCTCATCAAATCAACTACAAACATTGAGTCATTGTGGCAAGAAACAGACCTGCATGAACAACCAGATTCACTTCATGGATAGAAAACAATAAAACTAAGCTGGAGCAGTTTGCATTCCTCTGGTATCTGAGTTTCATCTTTGCTTTTTAAGTTCAGCAGAAAGGAAAAATTTACAGCTCCAAGCGGGACAGATTTTTACTGCACATTTATGTAAACTCTGCACATTTAAATAACTACATTCTGATATGCAGAGGTATATTTTCTATTGAATATAACCTGTTTTTCCAATAACCCATCTCTGCAAATGCATTTTTTCTCCTACTGTGTAAAAGTGCAAACATCCTGCAGTTTTTAAGATCTTTTAGCTGCTTTTTGTTCTTGTGTCTGTGGGAATTCCTGCAGGTGGAAGGGGGCAGAGTTTCTCCAAACTTTGAGAGAACACCTCCCTCCTGATGGGACGGACAGAGTCACAACTGAGACTCTATTAAACTTTTCTAGTTAAGTGCAGACTGTCCTGCCATGCTGGTGCTACTTTAACGTATTTCTTTATTTTCATTTTATTTTCCTGGATAGTTTCAACTGTTCTTCTTGGAGTCATGGCTCCGTTTGGAAAAAACTTCCTGAAGGCTCGACTGAAAAACAGGTAATTTGATGAGATGAGGATAAGGTTTCAAGAAACCTGCTGAGTGTGTTGAACTTAGACCGAGTTTTGAAGTGTGTAAGAGAACAAACAGAGGAGTTGGAGATGTTTGGAGAGGAGCACATTGAGTTTCGAAAAGAAATGGTTAACAATTAAAATTAGTAAAAGTTTTTGAAAGTTTATATTTTTACCATTTAAAGATATGAGGATTAAAATGTCTTCCAGATTTTTATTTAAAATGAGTTCATATAATTTCTGATTGTTTGTGTAGTTCTTTTTAAATTGTGAAACTTTAACATGTTGTCACATATGGACTAATTCCTGGATCAATGTGTAGAAACTAAAAATTGGTGGCATTTAAAAGAAATGGAAACTTTTTTGGGAACCGGTTTGATTCCAGTGGGGTTTTCAGTGGTGCAAACAAAAAAATTAATTTCCATTCCTAATTTTTTAATCTAGACATTGCAGTCATATAGCAACCATACCTCAGTTTGTGAAAAAGATCCTTTTCTCACAATTGCTAATTTTTTGATTTGGTCATTTCTTTAAGTGCCTGCCTTGGTTTTTTTTTTTTTTTTTTTTTTTTATGTTCATCTGCAGCTGGGCTCCAACCCAGCTCCAAAAGGATGTTTATGTAGTCACAAGCTGCCTCTTGTTATTACAGATTTTTTTTTTTTTTTCAGTTTCTGGTTTACGCTGCTTTTTGTTGGGCTGAGTTGGTAAACAGTTTTCCTTTTCAATGGAACTGGGTCGAGATCTAATTTGTGTCACAAGAACAGGATTAAGAGAGCTAAATTCTTTTATTGGTTTTCTTCATATAAATCTCATTCACCAGTTTTGAATAGAATGGACATTTTTCGCCTTCTTTCACCAACATGTGACAGCAGGACATTCAGCAGACTGACTGGATGTTCACATCAGAACAAAGTGAATTTCAATAAAACTTCAAACACTCAGATTGAAGTTTGTGCTGTGTCTGTGTATATTATATATGTGTGTGTTGCATAGTAATTACCATTGTGGCACCTGTAATTATCTCAAGTGTTTAGATCTATGGATATGTCAAACGTTTGATTACCAGGACTGGCTCGTACTCGCAGTGAGCTACTTGTTTGCTGAACTGGGACACGACGCAGACTCACCACGGAGACAATAAATACTTTCAAAGCATGATATTTAAACAGAGAAAATCCCGGTTGGAAGTATTTGATTGATACCATACCTTCAGGGTCACAATGTATCACGCTAGAGTCTTGTACCTCAGTATTCAAATACACCGCAGATACATCACCTGGCTGCCAAAAAAGTGAAACTTTTGGTGTTTTTAGAAGAAAAAAAAATTGGCACCGGAGGAAACTTGATGGTGGTTATATGTTACAATTGGTTATATAAAGGAAAAGTGGATAGCTACAGAGATTAATATCAAGTCAACATGCAACAACTTGCTCTCCTTAGCAAGCAGTTGGTCTTTAGTTTCTTTCTCGTGCATGTAGAGGTGACAAAAAGATATAGTGCCTTCTAGATTTATCTCTCAGGCGTTTGCTCTTTCAGCTAGGGTGTTCCGAAGGTGAGCTAAAATCAGATTAATTATATGATAAGCGTTCTTTTCACCTAATGGGATACAGGACCCATTAAAACCAAGGACTATAGTGGTTTGCCATGTGTGCTTAACAGATAATTGTCAGGTTGATGTTTCAAACGGGTGTTCTAAATAGGCTAAAGTAACAATTGTTGAGTCCTGCAGGGATGAATGATCTCTCACACTTCTAATACAAAAGAGAAATACTCTCACTAATGGAGAATTTTTGGGTTTGTGTATTTCAGTTACAAGTATATGCGAATACATTCACATGTATTCCTCACCTGAATATATGCGAATGAGTTTAAGACTCATTGACTGAACTTTTTATTTATAACTAACTGCATGTTAAGATTAGCCGAAGGGTCAAAATGTTAATAGATATACGTGTGTGTGTGTATTTACTGAAGCAGTTGCATACCGTACACAGCAACAGATGACGAGACTGTACGTATTCTTTCAATATGATGATGACATAGATATTTATCTACCAGATTAAAAAATTACATTACATTTTATGAAGAGGTGTCACATTGTGTACCATGATGAAGGGAAATCTGTGGAGAAAAAAAGTCATTTATTTTCATAGCATGGCTCAAAAGGAGGAGCCATATGACAGCCTTTGTGCTCAGCCTCTGACGTTACACTCATTAATAATACAGAAGAAGTGGACATTCAGTCCTCTGCACATATGGAGAGGAAGGTGTATTGGTGTGCAAGGTCGGGCCATGGCTTGTTTTTCTTCCAAACATTGGACCACATTCTTCTCAACTTCCTGAATGGATCAGTTAATTCACCATGTTATTTTCTGTCATTATTATTGCAAATCTGTAACTTTATCTTGCTTATCCAGGCAATGCCAGAATTTCAAACCAACCTTCAGGCAAAACCAATTTTTCTGTCATAAGCCCAGTTTTGTTCTTGCAACTTAACTTAAAATTGACTTAACCTTTTCCTCTAAGCATAGCTTAAAACGCTGAAAAAATGCTAATGTATAGCTGTCACTTTGAAAATGGTTATTCTGGTTATTTAGTGTTGCTGACAAGCTCTTCTTCCAAGGAGAAGCAAAATAGACATCTCTTTTAAATGTTTAGTACTTTAGCTGCACATAACTAAACTCAGTGGTTGTAACCATCTGTTTCAGAGTTTCATCTACTGGTAGCTTTTATCCATTGTAAATATGTTCTCTTGAAGACACAAAAAGGAATGTTTTGTAGAGTTTTACCATCAAGCTGTGTTATAAAAAACATTTTTGCATCATATTTGCATAATGTACCTTCATTTACAATACGGGTTGTATCTGAGCTACCCGACATAATGGCTTGAAATCATCTAACTACACTTTTGATACTTGGCATTGCTGCAATTTTAAGCTTATGCCTGCAATACCTAGAGTCTCTAAAACAGACACGCAACCCCAAGTTACTCCCACTTGTGTGAGTATATTATGTGTTATGTCATATACATAATATATAAGCTTGTATATATGTAAATATTATAGAATAACTTTTTTTTCCCAGAAAACAGGAAACAACACCGTAGCGATGACAATAAAGGATGATTAGCATTTAATTTTTGTTTACTAGAAAGATGGGGTGGTACCACACAAGTGCTCTACTTCCGACTCCTTTTTGAGTTTTGTATTTTGTACAAATAATGTGGAAATATCGCTCAAAATAAGCTTTTCAAACAAACCATTGGTGCCAATGTGGCTGCCTTCTGCGCTGCAATGCAGCAAAAATAATTTTCCCATTGAGGGATAAATATAGTTTTGGTGCGAACTTTGGTGTCAACTTTTTTGACATCAAAGTTTTGGTAAAAACAGGTTACTCAAAAATGTTTCTGCTTCTATTTTTAGATGAACAGAACCGATTTATTACAAACTAGAAAAGCTATCTGTATTGAACAAATTCAAGACGTAATTACAAATGCAATACATAAAAATGATAAGAATTGACCCACAAACTTCATTAATTGATATGCGAGATGGAAAAAAAGGAAAAGATGTGTCTTGAACAAAAAAATAACTTAACCAGTGTAAAGCTAACAAGAACATAAACTAAGTTTGTTTTGGTTTTTATTTGAACAGCTGCTTTATTTTGTGAAAAGTTTTATGTATGTAATACAAGCAGAACATAACTTTCTGATGATGAGTCTGACACACTAAGTAACAAGTCCATTGTTGTCTAAAAGCATGACCGTGTAAACAAACAACAGCACAAATGCAAAGTTGCTTGGAGACGCAAACTATGAAGAAGCTGGAAGCTAAAAAAGACAGAAACTAGTCTTAAAGTTTGTGCTTCCTTTGTAAATAGTTGCTGCGTTGTCAGCTCTGAAAAATCTTCCATATCGCGTTGAATTGTTCTTTATATGAAGAATTAAAAAATGATACAAAACAAATGTAACTTATTTTGCCAAAAGCAAACTAAAATAAAGTTCAGGGCATTCTTCAAAACACATGCATTCTTTTTTTTTTTACTTTAGTCCAGTGATTATCAGGCTGGTCTTTACAAATGCAAAAATAGATGCAGTTCCTTTGCTGAAGGTTAAAGATTTCAATAAAAATATATAAATTTTTTACAGGATAATCAAATTTTTTTTTTTTATAAATGTTCACATGGTTACATCGGGTAATAGTCAGTTGCTCAGTAAGTCCGAAACGATGTGCTGCTCTCCTACAGTGCCTCCCAACGTGGCACTGTAACAATTAATTTGTGGAATTGCTTTGTTTTTTCAGGGAATTGGGCAGCAGTGAACTTAAGATGCACATTGTTTATGAAGAGATGAGAGCAAGTCATTTTTAACATAAGCAAAAACTAATTTGGTTATTACAAACCTGATGGGGAGGAGGGTAGAAGAGGTGAGTTCACAGAGGAAACGAGGAGAAGGGAAGGGGTGTTGTGTCTCTGTGCACAGATGCCTATCAGTATGCGAGTCATTCCAGAGATAAACATTTCCAGATTGAAAGGTGATGTTATTTCCTCAACAATCCCTCATCCTCTCACAGATAAAAACAAGAGGAAGCACCTTCTCTTCAGAACTGTTTTTTTTTTAGAATTCTTTTTGTTACTAAACTCAGTTTTCTTTTTATTTTGACTGAATTAACTGGCTTTGCAAGTTATGTCAGGTAATGCTTTCAGTTTTTAGTAGATAAAACACTTTGAGATCCACTTTACTTAGTTAAAAGTTTGCTTGTGGAAGGTTTTGTTTTATGCATTTAATTGTTTGATCAAATTTCACATGAACTCTATGCAGTACAATACAGAGGTCTGTTATGTTGTGCGTCATGTTCCACATCAGACTACAATCCTTTAAGTAATCCTAAAAGGCTAATTCACTCAATTTCCTGCAGAAATTGCTTAATTTGTTGTTATTGGTACATAAAAAAGTTTTGAGGACTCAAGAGAAAGCTGTTTCTGTTGTTATTTTTAACTGTGTTCATCGAATGACTTCACGTGGGAACATTGTCCTGTTCTGTTAATCAGAAGGTTCGAGTTAAAAATGTCATGACTATAACTAGATTGCTCAAATTCAAATTAGATTTAAAAGCCACAAACAAAGAGATTAAATTTTTCTGACTCCTTAGTTTCCTGTGGTGCTGACATTTGTAGACATATACAAAATGTTTTCTACTTAAAGGATGGCATTTGGGTTTTTATTTTTTTCCCAACAATAAATTACTTTATGATTAAATCTTCTTAGTATTTTTTTTTCCCATTTTGTCAGCAAAACCACTAACTTCACTGATAACTTTTACTACATGCCGCTGGCTCCTTCACTACAGATGAAAGATATGGGAGAAAACATGGGTGTGGATGTGTATGAAGTGGTGACAAGTACGTCTTGACAAAGGCGTCAAGAACTAGCAAAAAAAAAAAAAAAACAGAAAGTAAGTCTATTGAAGTGTCTTTTTTTTTCAATAGGTTACTAAATATGTGTTTTCTTTCCCTAAAAAGCTCAATCATTCATTTTTTCATTTACCATCTGATTCGATTATCGCTGTTTGGGTGGCACGGGGTGCTGGAGCCTATCCAAGCTATTTACAGGAGAGCGGCAGGGTGCACCCCAAACAGGTTGCCACTCAGTTGCAGATCGAGCTCAATCATGTAATCTAATTAATTATTTTAAAGTTAAATTTTTCATCTCTACTTCTACATGACATTTGACTAAAACATTTCTAAGCAGCAGCCTTGACAAATTCTGTCTAATCCTGGATTTATATACTAACACCCGAGTGAATTATTGGATTAATCACAGATTTACTGTAACTATTTGTGAAAGGGTATTTTTTTTTGCTGTTTTTCTGATCTTAAAAAGGTCTTTTTCAATTTTCTTTATATTTCTGACAGTTTTGAATATTTCTTCCGTCAAACCACTCCAAATGGTTGTTTCTCTTGCCAAAAAAAATTACAGTCACCAAATTGAGTTGAATGTACTTTAATACCTCACAGAAAAAACACAGCAGATAAAACACATCGATAAAAAAGTTGCTATTTTAAAAATTAACGTCATAACAGGCAAAAGAAATACATTTGTAAATCACTCATAGACAACAACAAGGTTGAGGTTCACATCCCGAGTGGGACGAGACTTGAAACACTGGCCTGTCTGTGTGGAGTTTGCATGTTCACCCTGGCTATCGCCTGAAATCAGCCGGGATTGGCTCCGGCACCCTCCGCAAGGCCGTTTAGGGACAGAAGATGAACAAAACTCATAGACTTTAAAAAATCATCAGAATATGAGTGAAAATATGCTGATTGTAAATATGTTCAGGTTGAGCTTTTTTATTATTTATAGACACTTCTGTTCTTTGTAATGTTATTTTGATAGCACCCTTTGAAATTTTCTCAAGTTACAATAAAGAAAATAAAATTCTTAATTATGCCAAAACACTTTCTACTAACAATAGACTTCAAAAAGTTAATAAATTAGATTTTTTTTCACGAGGCCTAATTTATGTGTAAAGATAAGTACTGGAAATTGTGAATATGTATAAGTGTGTATTGTTTTTAATTTCTAAACAATTCAAGTATGTATGTATTTGTTTCTACGCCTGTTAAAATCTATTATATGCTGCATGAAAAGTGCTTTAAAATTTTACTTTTTTTCAACCAGAACTAGACCGGGTTGTTAGCTCTGGAGTTAGTGAGTCCGGTGTTGTGTAAAATGGTTTACTCATCACAAGCATTTTCTTTAATGACCATTAAAGGTTGCATATTTTGTAAATTTGATCTAATTATTGCTTGCATATTTAAATCTGAAAAATAAATATATCTTTTTTTTAAAGTGGTGTATGTACTTTACAGATTAAGAGGTACACGGTTCTAAGCATTGCTAACTAAGTTGTTAAATTTGATGCATTCAAAGACTTTTACAACAAACCAATCATAAAATTCCTTTTTTCTGAATTTATGTGCAAAAAATAATGCCAACAGAAGAATTTCCTTTGCCATTTACACAATATCTGATTTTTATTGTTCGTTGAGAAGTTGCTGGGACAGTCAGAGATAGATATCTTGTTTTGTCAAACCACTGCAATGCTGTCCTCTGTGGTAACTTGTAGATGGCAAATTTATGACACAAGAGAGAATTACAAAGCTGTTATTATGAGTGTTACAATTGATGGGGCCATGTCACCACAGAGGAGCTGCCAGGTAATCATTCCTCACAGAAACTTGCAACAAAATTCCTGTAATTTAGAAGCGGTTTCCTCCTACGTGTCTGATGTCTACCTGTGGCTCTCTGCTTTTAAGTTCATCCTAAGGTCAAGCCGGTGTGTTCAAGTTTCTTGAGTTCATTCAAACATAAAATGTTGAACTCTAAACTTGTCATGCTTTGCTGCAATTCACCTTCTGTCTGCAACAATGCTTGAAATTTTTAGACATCATGTCAGATAAACCATACTTTGGAAGTTCCATTTCCACAGAAGGTTTTAGATCATTGCTACATCATGTTAAGCCTGATCTTTGTCTTGGCAACCAAAGCTGTTACCAATGGAGGCACCCTAATTTGTTGTAACTCAAGCTAAATCCTTAAGTCAAAAACATGCCAATTTTCCTGACAGTAACGCTGTTGCGTTTTTTGGTGGGGTTTTTTTTTTCACCCTTTTCAGTGTTATGGAAAAGAGAATTGTCGTCTTTGTGTCCATTCTCGCTGGATGATTCATTCGCCTACTTTGGCAAACATATAAAAAATTCTGTATTTCATTTAAATTTCTAAATATATTTGTGTAGATATTTTCGTCTGTTTGCTGACAGTGGTAACAGAAGAGAGAGAGTGAAGAAAGAGAGTGAAAAGTCAAGAAAAGAAAGACAAATTCAGCGGGGTCTTCAAGTGCCAAACTGCAATCGTCAGTATTACATGCATGTTTTTGGAGAGTGGAAGGAAACCGAAGTACTTGGAGGAAACCCATGCATATACGGAGAAAATGAAACTTTACACAGAAATAACAATGTTTCAAGCCTTGTCCCAAACGAGGCTCAAACCCGGACGTTTTTAATGTGAGGGCACTGTATAAACAAGACAGGGAATCAAGATATATTAAGACACCTCACATGAAAATGTGAATTTCATAGGGGACAATGGGATTCCAAAGGAACATTGTGGAGAGGTAGCAGAGAATATAGCAGACAGGAAACAGTGTGACCTTAAAGTTCCTGTCAAAAAACTTTGCTTGGTTTGCTGTATTGTTCTGCATAACGATAGTTGAAACCGTGCATGCCTGATCAGTGAGAAAAACCACAATGTGGGTGTTGGCGTTCTGGTATTAGCATTTTTCTCTTACATTGCTTGTCGTTACCTGGAAATAAAAATGAAACAAAGGTGACAGCTGTTGAGCAATAATGGTTAACTGACATGTTATGAGCCTTTCTAGTTTCTTCTTCCCAGGGAACAAGTAAATACCCAGGAGCAGTTGCTTTATGCTAGTGGTTTCACAACTACATTTAACAGATTTTGCCTGCAGCAGAATAAGTGTCAAAAGTTGGTTAAAGTCCACACAATTGTCAAGATCAAGTTGTGTAGCTTTTTAAAAACCCCAGTCTAACATGTTTGTCCATGAATAACATTTCTTTTTATCAAGTTAGCTCTATGCTAAGCTAAAGTTGGCATCTTATGAGAATTACATGACTATACGTAGCTAGTGAAGCTCTACCAGCTTTAACATGAATGATACTACATGCTGACACTATAGTGGTCATTTTTGAGATGCAACACACTTTTAACAATCATGTTACACTTAATTCATGGCTAGCATTTAGCAATTCAGATTTACAGGCTTGCTATGTTGTAAACATGTTACTTTTGGTTTGATATTTTCTTTTTTTTTTTTCTCATCAACTCTTGTAGATATAACCACTAGCCTGAATGACTTTTGTTTTACGTAAAATCAAGCTAATTTCCACATTAGTCTGTAGCTGTTTTAACTTGGTCTTCTCACACAGCTGATAACCGACATGCTTGGACCAACTCCAGGCTGGTTTTGTAACTTTTGGTTCAGGCACAACACTGTGTTGTAAGACGTTGTCATCCTAACTTGGTTTTAATCAGGTCTTTTGTGGGTTGTATGTCATACAGATGATAGTTTTTAGTCCAAACATTTATAATAGGAAGTTTTTATTCTAAATGTGAAACACTGTGATGTCCAGTGTCATTTCTTTCAAGCTATGATTAGTTGAAACTGAATAATTGTATTTATAACCTTTTATTGGTGGCAAAAAGCACCACGTTTATTCACATATGCCACAGTATGAGATAATTATCCCCCCACAAATGCAGAATGCCCATTTCCCCTCTTTAAACTGAACAAAATTGTTCTACTGTAGTCTCCTAGGTATTAGAAAGTAAGAAAATTAAGTAGGAAATAACTACTTACTTTGTATTAGAACTATTTAGGATTGTAAAAAGCTACCTTGCAAATTCTGGAAAGTCATAAGCAGATTTGTTAACACTTTCTTCACATTAGACTGTGAGCCGAAAACAGACTGAGTCTGACCGATATGGAATCCATTATTCTCCTTCCTCCGTCTGTCCATTAATTTGTGGGGACAGGATGTTGCCTAAGATTTAGTGATTGTAGCCCAGGACAAACACAGGTGTTTCCCTGCTTTTCTCTACCTTTTCCTGTACAGTTGAAGGCTTGGGTCATTCTTACTAAAATACACAATTGTATGTAGACTATTTATTCACCTCTATGTCCCTAAATCTCTATAAAACAAACTTGTTTTTCACATGTTTAGGCTTGTTGGAAATATTTGTGTGTAGTATATTTCAACATATCTGGTGCAACAAGAATGTTTTTCAGTTATTTCCTTGGAAAACACAGCTTGGCTGAATTCTCACTGGGGTTTGACAAATGATATCTTGTCCAAAAAGAACAAACATGAGTCAATGCAGAGCTGTTGTGTGAGATTGTTATGGTGCATAAGTGTGGCTAATCGTTTGTGCGCCCACTGTTTTCTTAAAGCCGCAGCTCTGACTTTTGACTGTACTCATAGTTGGTATGTTGGAACTGCTTGAAGCTGTCGTTCCTGTGGTGTTGTAATTCCACAAACGTGTTATGGGGCCCACGCATGGCTCAGGTATTTTCTTCTCCCCACTTCTTTCAAAGGCTTTGAATAACCATTAACCAACTTTATATCACGTTCCAAGGACCTCTTTCAACAGCACTGCACACAATGGTCCCGTTGTGTATAGTGCTGTGTGAGAACTAAAGCATAATGCCATCACATTAAAATTTACAAACTGTGAGATAAAGCCAATTTCAAATTCTCCGTTGTGGTATTAGTGCTTAAACCTGTTGTGCACTTCACCACTCGGGTCAGTGCAGACTTGAAAAAAAAAACGTTTGTAGAACACATACTTCTGTCATCTAATTCCTTAAATAAGTTATTTAAAAAAAAACTAAAAACTGCATCAGGATAAAGGGTTTCTTTCCTAAACTCATGTTACATACAAAATGAAGAATAAAAAAATTGAAACATCCACGTGAATCATAAAAGAAATGCATTGATATTTGATGTTCCTTGAAAGAAATGAATTTGTTTTTTAGCAAGAAATGGAAGTAATTCACATTCAGATTTTGTCATATCAAGCACATCTCCATCAGTTATTGTATACAGTTAACAAGTCTGCTGATGGACCACACTATATTTTTGTAGCAGTTAACAAATCCATGAAATGATGCTTGTGAAACCACAGAGGAGCATTCCTTCAACCCACAAAATCACACCTTGGTTCAGGATTACAAGATGAGCTGGAGTTTCATTCTTTCTGTAATAACACAGATAATAACACAGATAATCTTTCTTTAGTTTCTTTGGCGCCATAATTGCTGAAATATTTAATTACACTATTTTGCTTTGAGTGTGAGCTTCAACTTCAAACATACATGCTTCATTGAGAACGAAACTTGGCAGTTTTCCACGCTATATGATGGTTAACTCAAATAACCACATGAGTTACAGAATATTTTACCAAATTATTCTCAGTAGGAATGATAACATGATACATCACTTTTTTTTGTCAAATCCAATTGAATTATCTGTCAGTGTTATCTACATATTTGATTACTTGAGGCTGTCAGCCTTGCCGCTTCCTTTCATTTAATGACTGGATATTAGGTCCTGGATATTACCGGCGCTCCATTAGACATGGGAAAAAAAAGATATCTTAACACCCATCAATGGTCAATTTTTGAACAAGTTTCACGGTCCAGACGAAAAGTTAATGAGTGCCTTGAGGTTAAATAGCTTGGAACTGTTAAGTGATCATTTCTAATGAGGAAGACGATGAATAACAGAGTAAAAGAATCAAACCAAGGAGTAAAAAGAAAAAAAAGAGTGAATGTAGTTTTCTGCTCATTGGTCTAATGGAATATCATTAAATTTGGATGCAGCCCATAAAGATTGAATTTTTTAAGGGGTGTGGTGACCAAACTACATAAGCAAAGCAAACTGCTGTGCTCAAAGTTGCAAATCAGTCAGTAGGAGTGCAAATAGTTGTAGTGTGTGTGTGTGTGTGGTTTTTTTTGTTTGTTTGGTTTTTTTTTTTTTTGGAATGGGTTTTCAAACTAAATTTTCTTTGACTAAAATGTTAAGGCTACCAGGTGTGTTTTTGGATGTACTGGTATTGTGTTATTACTGCTCAGGTTCGGCCAGGGATTCCCCACTATTAATCACATTCATTTTCCATTATTTCATTTAGAAAGAAGAGCAAACAAGAGTCAAATTAGATCGAAGAGTGCATGATATATGGAATTAATTTTCCAGACACTGTAATATTGGAACAAAACCCCACAAGAAAAGAGAATTTAGTCATACATGATTTTTTAAAAAAGTTATTTTAAAAGTTTATTTAAAATTTGTCTTTGGTGACCGAAAGAACAAGATCCTTGATAAAAGCGTCCCAAATGAGCCTCATCGGTAGGTTGGCTAGGCTTTTGCTAGAATTGTTGCTCCTCTGGGTTGAGAAAAGGTGGTTCAGGCATCTAGTCCGGATGCCTCCGAGACTTCTCACTAGTGAGGTTGTTCAGGAATGTCCCACCATGAGGACGTGACTTAGGGTCGCACCCAGGACCTGCTGGCCAGTAAATGCTTCAGGATCCTCTCGGTAAGCTGGAAGATATGGCTAAGGCAAGGGTAGGTTGGGCTTCCCAGCTGAGCCTATTGCCCGTGTTGAGCTAAAAAAGGACTATTTGGACAAATATGACTACCAAAATAACATTCCAACATTAGAATTTAATATTTTAGAAACGTCCAGATATTACAACTGGGTGGTTTCATAGCATGTTATTAATCTTTGAAGTGTCCTGTACACTATTGGTGGTGTTTTTTGTACAAATAATGACAAAAAAGTATTTTTTTTGGAACAATAATTTCAGCCCTTCTTTTGGTTCTGGGAGCCACATAATTTGCTTTTAAGTTTGAAAACACGCCTAAATACGAAGAAACTAGGATAACAACTTTTCA
The DNA here is from genome assembly GCA_902685375.1 of Neostethus bicornis. Classification (NCBI taxonomy): domain Eukaryota; kingdom Metazoa; phylum Chordata; class Actinopteri; order Atheriniformes; family Phallostethidae; genus Neostethus; species Neostethus bicornis. The sequence continues at coordinate 22,774,033 of LR738544.1, read as the reverse complement.
ATGCAAAAAGAATAAAAACTTGTGAGCCAATTTTATATTTAATTAGATTTTTTTTCACTGCAAGAAGCTGAGACAGACAAATTTTGGTGACGTCATATGACAGATTGGCTCCAGCTCAAATCTGAATTTACAGGTTTGTGGAGCTAAATTACAGAAAAATGGATGTAAAGAGGTCAGAACTTGCAGAATGTCTTTCCAAAACCACAATTGTAAGCTTTGTTTTTCTCTCCTTCCTTCAGGACAAAAGATGCTGATCCTGTGGTCGGGAAGGAGATTCAAGTTACCGTCTGCGATGAAGAGAAGGTTGTCTGTGGAGTAACAAAACACACAACATGTGCAGATATGATTCAGGCATTGCTGGAGGATCACAAATCTATCCCCGAGAGCAAGCGGCTCTTGGATGGAGAGCCAAAAGACTTTTGTCTTGTAGAGCGGTGGAGGGGATTTGAAAGAGCACTGCCCCCTCTGACTAGAATCCTCAGGCTCTGGTATGCTTGGGGTGACCAGAAACCCTTCATACAGTTCATTCTTATCAAAACCAGTGATTTTGTAGCTCAGCCTACTAAAAAGATGGTAAAGTCTAGGGGAGCCAAGCCGAAACGGTTAGAGTATGGTCGCTCTCAGTATGCCCAGCCTCTGCCAGCAGAGAAGCAAAAGCGCATGGTGAAGAAAGCTTTCCGGAAATTGGAGAAAATTCACAAGGAGAGCAGGAGCTCACCAGGTGCTGAGGAGATTGATCGAATGGTGCAGCTCATCCTCAATCAGGACCACATAATCAGAGAGCAGTTCCAGCGGATGAAGGAGCTGGATTTTGAGATTGATCGATTTGACTTGGAACTACCAAAAGAATCTGAGAGTTCACCAGCTCAGGCGAGTGCTTCAAGTTTGGCAACACACAGTGACGAGCAGCTGCAGGAGTTCTTGTTTACCAGCGATGGGGTTGAACAATTGGAGATACAGGTCCAGAGGCACCAGGAACTTATACTCCAGCTTTCAAGGGATATTGACATTGAGCTCCAAAGAGCGAATCAGAACCAAGACGAGGATAATGAGCAGAAAGGAGCCACAGCTTCTTCTTGGTCTTCCCCTGATTACGATGACACACTCTACAATGCCGAACTTGCCAGGCTACAAGACGAGTTAAAACACAGCGTATTTAGTGGAGTAGCACTTCAGAACCAAGTCACAGAAATGGACAAGCAGCTGAAATACTATGACAGCACGCTGGTTGCTAAGGACCAGGAGTGCTGGCAACTAGCCGCCCAGTTGAATTCGTTGCAAATCATGGACACCATAGAGGAAACAAAGCCTGTGGCTGTTCCTCTAAAAACTGATGCTCAGTCCAGCATGTCGCGGACGGTAAAGTTCAAACACAGTCTGTCGCCTCTAGACGTTACAGACACAGACTCTGACACCGGGATTAGCTCCACACACAGTCAGGATTCGCTGTCACCATGTCTGGACTTCCCTCCCCCACTAGATACCGACGTTTAAAGAACCAATGAGTCCTGTCATCTCTCATTCCACAGATTTTGTAACAGTCATACATTCTATTTTTTTTTTGCTCAAGTTGTTTAATTTCTTATATATTTATTGCTTTTATAGATTTTTTTTGTAAATATAAAGCTAGCGGAAAATGTAAAGGTGTTTGTTACTGAAACAATATTTTTATAACTTTTTTTATTGTAAGTTAATATCCAGGTAGCTTGAAAGAGTTACCCTCGCTATGGCTAAAAACATCCACATGCAGCACATCAACTCTGTTAATCTGGCCTGCTTAATTAAAAGTAACAATCATAAAGTAAACCTTGTGAATGTTTTTTTTTTTGTCCCCTTCTAAATTCTGGCATTTTCCCAATTGATGTCATATGCAAACACATTGTCTATTGCTGGTGTATGGTGCATCTATAAATTGTCAGACAACTGGAATCTCTAGCTTGTTTTCACAAATACATAGTGGTGCTCATGGGAATTTTTCCAATTGTAAAGCCATTTCTGATTACTTTGACTGGTGATTATTTCTCAATTCAATTCATTTCAAATTTTACAATGCCAGATATTAAATTAGTTCTTACCGCAGATGGATTTAATCCAGAAGTGAGGGTTGTGATTCACATCAACTTTTCTACAATAATGTCTGTATAAAAGAAAAAAGCTTTTTCTTGTTATTCTTGTTCTGGAAGATCTCCAATGAGTATGGCCCATGTGTCAAAATTTAGAGCCATTTGTGGCTCTTCAATTAAACAAGAAAAGCTTGCCGTTGATTTGTAAGAGGAAAAAAGGCATTAAACATTACACATTGCAATTACCTGGCTACTGGCAATATGGTGGACCACTAAAAATTGTATATTATTCAACCTTCAAATAGGAAATACTCTTCACGATCTGGAAAATAAACAACCAGTTAAAATTTCTGCTTGATTTGTCTTTATATTATTCCTCGGGCTAGCGATGAACATTCATAGTAACATCTGCACTGTGCTGCCTTATGTCAGTATTGTTGGTGCTTAAATGCTTTGGATTGATTGTCCATCTATTTGCTTTCTTGAAACAAAACCACATGTCCGTAGCAGCTAAAGAGAACAAAGATGTCCAACTTCCTGCTGCACTGACATCATTTCCTGTTGAGGTTTTGCTTCCTCTTCAGACAGTAGTCCTTCCATACAGCATCCAGTTCTCAGGTATTTCCTCTTACCAAGTACCCAGGAGGTCTATCTCTGTCATTCGTTCCCAAATCTCTTAAAGTTTTGAGTTATTGTATGCATAACCAGTTTAAAGTCTTCCTGTGTTTACTGCAGCACTTGTACAAAACCAGAAATCACAGCTGTGAAATGTACAAAGGAATTTTTCTTCCTACACTTTTTTTTTTTCGTTTTTTTAACTTTGCTCACAATTTATTTTTTCTCAGTGGAACAGGTTGCAAGCTACTTTTAAGCTTCACATTTTAGGCCAACAAGTCTGTCATTGATCATACTTAAAATGTTGTTTTCTCTTTTTTTCTCTCTATTTTATTACTAATTACGTTAAAGACTTTACAAAAAAAGAGCTATAAAAAATAAACATTGATTTTGTTCATTAGGTAAGTCTGAATAACAAGTTTGACTTATTTTTATGTTTGCATTGAATACAAATCAGATTTTCCACCGCCATACTAAATGTTACAGATCAATGAGATTTCCCGCTTTTGGCAAATAAATGTTTGAACTAAAAGAAGAAAAATCCATCTTAAACATTTTATTTAAAGAACAAGTTATGTTGGCTAAGTCGACTGTATTAGATGACAGTAAATGTATTTGTTAAAACGTTCAGACTAATTGCAAAGCTTTATCTCCATTTCCCATGAATGTTTTATATTAAAACTTACAGATGAGTAATTAGGATGTAGAATTAGTTGTAATAATTCTCTTTGTAAAATAAACTTGATTTTGATGTAAAAACAGGCTATTTTGGGCACTGCCAATGTCACAGAGTCAACTTTAGAAAAATATTAAATGATCTGAAAAGTATTTATTTATTCATATGTATTTGATTTACTAAAAATATTTGACTGAAAATATTCCTATTAAACACATGTGGCATGCTAACTTTTACATTAAAGAATAACACTGTAAAATTGATTGTGTTTTGTCTGTCTCTTTTCTTTCCTGTTTGGAATTATAGTTATTTTGAGTACTTAAGGAACAAAATATTTGTTTGTCAAAAAAAAAGGTTAAAGTTTTTGTGTTCTACACACAACTGAGTCATCAGCAGGAAATGACACGTTTACTAAAGAGCCGCCATCAGTCTCTGTACCGTGTAATCAGATGTGATGGTCGCCAGAAAAGTACAAACAACAGTAGGCACTCTTCATGTGCAGCTACTGCTGACAGACTAACACTTTGTATTTGTGGCAGAGTGGGCCAAGTGAGTGAAGACGCAGTGGATATCTATTTCACATACTAATTACCAATCCGACCCCCCAGGTCATATCCTCCTTCATCATTCCAAGCTACTCAGTAACCAAGCATGACGAGAGCTTGTAACGGGAACAATTCATCACTGGTTCCACCGGTCTCACACCTGTTGATGAGATAAGAATGTCCCACCAACTCATTTTCTTGAATTTACTCTTCAGCGCAAATAAATGTGCTAAACTGGTGAAAACAACAATAAACCTCTATGTAGCCAAAGGAAGAATGTGCCATATTTTTTTTCATTTTGATCCATTATAAATGAAGGATTTTATTAGCAATTGACAGTTTGACTTTTTTTTTTTTAATCGTACCATATTCATCCCTCAATGGGAAGTGCCTGCATTGCACCGTAGCAGGCAGCCACAACAGCATCAATGGTGTGAGTAACTAGGGGTTAGGCGTCTTCTACAGGGACACCTAGACATGAGCCCAGTGGGAACTGAACAGGCTTCTCTCGGTTCAAAGTCTAACGCGTCCCAAATATTTTTTTTCTTACCAAAAGTACTAATCTCTACCTCACAAAGACAAATATCCTATCCTAAGTTCTCTTCCATGTAGAACTGGGATGCCCATTTCAAACTTTCACACATCAGTTTCAAATATGATGACCCATGGAGGCAGTTTTAAATAAAATTATAAAAATACACTAGTAGAGATCTTCTATGTTACGTACTAGCATCCTGGAACAAAATCTGTGCATGTGGAATGAACAAAGCTCTAAACCTTTATTCCAGAAACTGCAGCGATATGACCACTGCATTGTTCTGATGTGGTTGAAAAGAAACAAAGTCACTTGGAGAATTTCCTGTTTACCCACTGATCTACAGTACATCCCTACTTTTATCTATGCTCATTAGTAGAGGTTAGCATCCATAAAAACAAGTTTGTAGAGAGAATACGGCCAATATGAGTTTTGCACTTGAGCTGCCTAGGCTCTTTTGGATGTAAATATTTTTATTGCAACAATGCATCATTAAGCAGTAAATCATGATTTAAAAAGGGCCAGAATTGTCAAAAAATTAACTTGAGAATCTAAAATGTCTTCAGGAGTTTAGTCTGAAGTAGCCCACTAGAAGATTCATAACAAATCCTCTTTTTTGGGTGCACAACGAGTTTAATAATATATATTTACACTGTGTCTGAAGTAGATGCTAGCCGCCTTCGTTTCCAGGGGATGCAGCTGTTACTCCTGGAAACTACAACATCTTTGTCTGCACATTGTGGAGTTTTTTTCACAGCAAACAGAGACCCGGCTGTACTCAGAGCTTCTCCAGGGTTACTCCTTTATTAACCCGTCACAGAAAGTTATTGAGGCTCACTCAATGTTTTCTAACCCTGCAGCTGAGTCAGAGAAAGCATTCCATATTATTTTATTGCCGTGGTGTCTTAATGATTGGGTTTGGGAATGGAAGGGTTCAGACGGCAATTCACAATCTAACTAAACTGTATTTATGTGTTATCTAACTTATACAGTTATAATGCAAATTCCTGAACACTGTGTCACCTTGTGGCTCTTTGTGTGGCCACTTTGTGTGGCTCTTATCACATTTGCAGTAAGTGTGATAGGAGCTGCAGTTCCCGCATCAGCTTATTCAGCCACAGCTGACGTCGCACAAACAAAAAAACATCCAGGTGCAGATTTCATTGTCTCTAGAGACAGAAGAAGTGTTCACTTGATATTTGAAAGTAACAAATATAAAAAGATTTATCTTTTATGTCTTCACTTTGTTTAGCAAATTATTAAATTAATAATAAATTGTTTCCAGAAACGATTGTTTTTATCAAGAGGGACGGAACTAATTTCTGTGCGACGCAAATAATATCAATTACATTATAAATTCACCCCTGTAGAGAAGCTCCAGCTGTGTTCAGATACACTGGCTGTATGAAGTCAACCATCTCCTTTTCTTCGGTCTTTCCTGCACGCATTGCGTAACTCTGCCAGGTGATCATAACCAGCCTAGCCAGCTGTTCAGATGGTAAGGGAAAACTTTTGACTCCCTCAAGGTTTTCTGGAAAGGTCAGGAAAAAAATACAAGCAGCATATACATGTTGAGACATCTGTCATTTTTTAATAAATGATTTTGAGCCTACCTTTAAAGGTATTCAAGGCCCGCCTGCACAGTTTCTCACAGTAGTTGTTGCTAAGGTACCAAAAAAGTTCAACAAAGCTCGGGGTGTAAATTTCCTGTTCTTGGCAGGTTGTTAAAGCCTGCACTCAGTCTTAGACACACCATTCTAACTCTCCATCTTTCTCTGTGACACAGTCTTGGGAATACTTGTCTCTGTGGTAAATACTTTAGCATCACAAACGCAGCAAATACACCGTGATAAAAATCAATGTTGTTAATTGAGCTTTGGATCAAAAAGCAAGGAGACAGGGGGTTGTCTGAAAGAGGAACTTTGTGTTGGTTATCAGCATTTCAAAGACTCACTGACTCGAACGCTTGTTCACTGAAAACAATAATTACATCGACCGAAATTTAAATTATATATAATAAGTTGTCTCTGTTCAGCCCATTATGTTATGACAACCAAGCTGCTCGGTCTTTCTTGGTCTGAAGATGAGAGTTAGCATAAATTATAAAGTGACGTTCACTAAGCAGCTGATGAATGCAAGCAGAGCAATAAGTGGGATGTGTTGTGACCGTTTACTCCTACAGATGTCACGCATGTGTCTGAGATTAAATCGAAGTTAAATTACACTTTTAAATGTATTCATCTACACATACGTATAACACATCTGTAATCTGTTTTTTTTTGTATTTTAAATATTGTGTAAGACTTTAGATTTAAAATAAAAACCCTTAATCCCAGTTCAAGTAGGGGAATTTCTTTCAATAGGTCAAACCTATTTTCTTGAATCAATTATATACGATGATATAGTCTTTATGTTTGGCAGTCTTTCCAATATAATAAACCCTGAGTAATTGTTGGAATAATTAAACTGTATATGAGTTATCATGTATTACATATTCTTTATGGTATATGAGTTGATATATTCTTTTTTATTTTACTGGGTGTTAACTTTTCCTGTCTCTAAAAGCTCTATGACAAAGGAGGGGTTTTTGACCTGACAGTTCGACCTGAGAAGAATGTTTTAATGAAGAAAACTTTGTTCTTTGATGTTCTTATCATGTTGACAATTAAGTGGTTCCTGTCTCTGCTCTTCTCTCCTCATTAAGACATAACTTTACTACAGAGTCAGATGTAGACATTAGATTTCCATATATGGAAGTTCCTTTTATTCTTCAAAGAGCACAATGTAATAGATTAGGATAGCATTGATAAAAAGAGGGGGTTAGACAGCGCTCTCTCAGAGCACTTGGGAAATTCGTAGTTGGGTGACTTTCCTGTTTGCTCTCCGTGCACGATAAAGGAAATAAAGGATTACGTCTGGATTACGTCTCTGTCTTCGCTTCTCTTTTGTTAAAAATGTTATAAGTGGATTTTGAACCTAACATTTACTTGGTCCTTCGAGCCGGATTCCAATACACCTGAGAGGTCCGTTGGGCGGGCCGACACCAGGAAAAAACCGTGGCCACGGTGATCTCCCATTAGGCTGGGATTTCTACAGAGACCTTTTCCAGGGCTGGAGGTCGTCCCGCCAGATGGGCCTTGATGGTTGACGGAAGTCCGAGGGAGTGAAGACACAGACGGTATGACAAAGTTTTTTTGGTTTTAAAGGAAGAAATAAATAAATACATAAAAGTGTGTAGAAGAACAAATAAATAAGTATCTAAAAAAAGTGGTAGGGTAAGCAGTAGGTTAAGTGTAGGGTTGAGACAGTTAACTTCAGAAGTGTAGGTTGAAGGAGACCACAGGTGAGCAAAAAGTAGCTCGTAAAAGCCGTATCCTCGGCTATCTAGGTGGGGCTCCCTGGAGACCACAGGTGAGCAAAAAGTAGCTCGTAAAAGCCGTATTCTCGGCTATCTAGGTGGGGCTCCTTTGAATAAAACCCTGGGTATTCTAGACAATGGCAGGTAAATAAAGAAAGAGACCACAGGTGGGCAAAAAGTAGTCCGTAAAAGTCGTATTCTCGGCTATCTAGGTGGGGCTCTCTGGAGACCACAGGTGGGCAAAAAGTAGTCCGTAAAAGTCGTATTCTCGGCTATCTAGGTGGGGCTCCCTGGAGACCACAGGTGGGCAAAAAGTAGTCCGTAAAAGTCGTACTCTCGACTATCTAGGTGGGGCTCCCTTTAAAGAGACCACAGGTGGGCAAAAAGTAGTCCGTAAAAGTCGTATCCTCGGCTATCTAGGTGGGGCTCTGTTGAAATCTTCTGAAGTGTGGGGTTTGTGCACACAGGGTCAGTGTAGGTTAAGCAGTAGGGTCAGTGGTAGGTTAATTAAAAAAAAAAGAGAAAAAAAAAGGACGACAAAGTCCTCTGTACAGTTAAATTCTGTGAAATAAAAAGGTACCTAAAAGAGTGAATGTGAAGAGTGACTGGAAGTAAAATTTTCACTAGAAAATTTTGCCTCATACTAAAACAACAGGGAAGTAAACAGTGAATTTTTGTGGATGCAGAGGCAAGAAACCTTCACCTGAAATACGGTCCAAAGAAAGGTTTACCACAAAAAGAATTACCACTGTCCTGTTGATAACCTCTCCGGTACTAGAATATCCTATGTGTTGAAAAATATCGGAGCTAAAACAGTTAAAATGGGAAAAGGACAAAGCAAAAATTACCCCTTTGATACTTTGGAGTGTAAAGATTGGAAATTTATTCAAAACAACTAAACTAAAGTATCTGTCAAAATGAATAAAAAAAATACAAATCTGATAGAAAACTTAGTTCTACTGAACTTAAACGACTGATAAGAAAAATGGGAAAAATAAGAAAAAGAATGGTATAGAGAAAGAGAAACGCAAAGCCACTGTGCGTCTGTGTGAGCTGACAAGGGTGTGGCTGTCTGCGCAGAGTGGTTGTGTGTGTGTGTGTGTGTGGCTCGGAGCTGCGAGAGGAAAAGAAAAAAAAAAAAAAAAAGAAAGTTAGCATTACTGTTTGCAATTTTGAGTGTATAGCAAAGTCAAAATGGGTCAGAAACTCTCAAACGAGATCAAAGTTAAAAAGAGAAGAAAGTTAAAACAAGGAATAAAGATGTGAAAGTGTGGAAGGATCAGGCTGAGAAGAGAAAGGCAGAAGTCATTCTATAATTTTAATTATTATGCTTAAAGGTTGACCTTATAACACTACAGTTCGGGTTGCAGTTGAATCAGCAAGAACGGGAAAGTCCAAAAAAGAAGTTAGAGTAGACATATCTTGGGGAAAACGGGATTCAGCCAGGTTGGAAGGGAGAAGTTCAAGCAGGGAGTGTTTAGACAACCCCAGGAGAAATAAATGGTAACAGCGCTGGGTCAGAGTTGATCGTAAACCACCGTTGTGTCTGTGTGTCTTGTCTTGTGTGTGAATTAAAGAACTGAGTGTTTTAAAGATTTTAGCAGAATCTCACCAGTTCTTAATTTTATTGTTTTGCCTGCAAAGAAGGACGTATTGGTGACTTGGAGATAAAGGATGGGTTTCATCCCTGAAAACTGATTCCGCTGTGTGATTAGCACACAGTAGAAGGCCGGATCAGTGTCCTCTCCCCGGTCTCATGCCAAAGAACTTCTGTACAGGAATTGTAGTAAGTTTTAAATGAACTAAAAAGCATAGTTTTGTAAGAAATCTGGTTATTTCCAAAATTCTTAAGATACAGGGAAGTCTAAAGTTAGAGATCTTTCTTAGAATAAGAAAAAGAGAAAAGTAGAGTTAGTGATCTTAGAATTGAACAAAGAGACAAAATAAATAATTGGGAAAATTTGTGTGCTGCACCACACGCAGCAGGTTGACAGCACGGCACCAGTAATAATGATAAAAATATGTATGTATAAATAAATAAAAAAAAAAAAGAAGCGCAGATCTGTGAGACTGGCACATCATCTCGCTGAATGACTAAAGATTGACCCTGGCCAGGTTAATTTTTGGGACTCAGAAAGCCGGTTTATGATGCCAGTTTTTGAGATCAAAAGAAGTTTGTAAAATTATTACCTCATCAAAATCAAATTAGTGTAAATGGGAAAACAGTAGTAAATGAATGAATAAACTTTAAAAGTTTGAAGTAAAAAAGAGCCTTAAATTTGGTTTAACTGTTTTGTTACAAATTCATTCTGAAATGGCTCAAAAAATGCTAGTTTTTCACTAAAGTGTGTGATTGTGAAAAAGATGGATCTTTGTGTGTGTCTGGTTTTTCTACAGCTGGGTGTGTGTGTGTGTCTGTTCCGCTGCAGCTGGGTGCGTTTGTGAGCGTGCGTGCAAGCGTGTGTGTAAGTGTGTGTGTAAGCCTGTGCGTGAGCGGGCAAGGTCTGCATTTCTGTGTGACTTCATTGTAAAGAAGTTTATATATCTAAACATTGTATGATTGTATGTTTGATTTGTAGGAATGGTTACGTGATATGATTGTTGTTCAGAGAGAGAGAATGCAGTTTGTTTGTTTGTCTTGGGTTAAAAAGAAAAAAAAAAGTAGGACAAAGTAAATGAGAGAAACAAATTAACATTAATTGTTTTCATATTTAGTGAAGATCATTCCTTAATATTTCTTTTTAAACATCATCAGATTGGAGCGTTGTGTTAGTTTCGAACTCAAGTTTGTCCATAATAGAGAAAATTTTTATCTACGTCTAAAACCTGGTAAAAGGAAGTTAGTATTGCTGTCTCTAAGATTAATGTGGTGGTAGATAAAGTGTTTTTGGATACTGAGACAGATGCATTTTGATGAACTTGAAACATAATTTGAACAATTTTAAATTCTGTCTTTAAGATCAGAGCATTAGTATGATCTAAAACTTCAGCCTTAGCAACAATTATGTTTTTCTCTAATCAAATAATTTGCAGAAGTTGATTTTTTGCTACTGACATTCCATATCTCAGCACAGTAATTTAGATATGGTCAAATGAGAGAATTGTACAGGATCAGTAATAATTTTTGTTGAGAAAATATTTTCATTTGTGCAGAACTATGCACAGTTAATAAAGAAATATGTAAATGAATTAATGAATTAATAGCAGTAACGACTAATAAAGGAAGTTTAAATCTGCAGATAAGTGTTTATTGTGATAGTCAGACGTGACCACTAATTTTGTGTTGTAAGTTCTGTTCATACCACCTTTGATGTATTGCAGTCCTGAAGGTTTGACCCCCCCCTACAACTAAAGTTTAGAGTCATCTCAGCATTGGAGTCAGATAAGACACCGGGGATGGTACCAGTCTGTTCCTACGTGGCAGGCCACGTAGTAAGGGAAGGTCATTAGTGGAGAAAAGAAAGATTGCAATACAGAAGGCTTCAAGGCCACAGAACGAATAACAGATGATTGGATTCACCAAGGTGTAACATTAAAAGATGATATTTATCACTGAACTCTAAATAAACCAATACTACCAAAAAGTCTCTACAAATGGGCTGCAATATTGAGCCATGGTCGTAGCCATGTCTCAACAGGAGGGAGAGTAGGATTAATTAACAAATGTTACACTACTTATGGATTTAATCTATATATATAAAAAGAAAAAAAAAAAACTTTTTGTAGAACATGTTTTTTCTAAATGGGTAAAACTATTTCCTACTGAAACTCCAGATGCTATTAGAGTAGCTAAAGCATTATGTAAAGACATAATACCTTGATATGGGATACCTGAGATAATTTACAGTGATAAGCAATAAGAATGGTAAACAGAGTTGGATTTTATGAACACACAAATCAACTGTTTATTCAGAATAACTGTTTAAAACTACAAGATATGGTAAATATTAGAATATTACAGATTATGCACAAAGTTAAAAATAACTTAGTTCCAAAAGGCATACAAAGTTTTTTTTTTAGAGTTGGTTATCATAATTTACGAGGATGTTATATTTTTGAACGTGTTAAAGTAAGAGCCTTGATAAAATCAAGATGTGTTGGAGTAAAATTATGGAATGAACTCAATGATGAATTTAAAAATGCTCTTCTATCCTATAATTGCAACATCATCTTAAATATAAAAGTATTAGTAAGTTAAAATAAGAATGAAAAGATAATCTAAAGTTTATTGTGGTTTTCTGTTTGATTGGAGATGTGAACTTTGTAAATTTAATTTTTGTTTGATTGTAGAAATGCTGTTCAGTTAAATGTATACACATGTATAGGGATAGGCACATATAAGCTATGCTTCAGCCTATTCCTTTTTTTTGGTCTGTTTGTTTCTTTGTTGCAATCTGTATTATTATTGTTATTATGATTTTACGCCAGACCAAATGAATAAATCTAAATCTGAACTGATAATGGTACACATTTTGTAAATCAAATAATTGACAAAATAGGAACAGTGATTCATATAAATTTGAAGAATCATTGTGCATACCACCCTCAGAGTGCAGGGCTAGTAGAAAGAACTAATGGTACAATAAAAAATAGGTTAAAGAAATGTATGGAAGAAACTGGCAGATCTTGGATAAACTGTGTAGACCTAGTAAAATTATATTTAAACATAACTAGTACCACAGGTCTGACTCCATATGAAACTGTGTTTGGGAGACTGTATAGATTGCCTCATTTTAAAAACCAATGAGAAACTGATGAAGATGCAACACTGGCAGATTACGTGAAGAAAATAATAGAAAAATAAAAATCACAGTTGACATGCACTAAAAATGACTCTATTTTTCAACAGGATACTCCTACAGTGGAACCAGGCGATTGGGTTCTGATTAAAAGTATTGGCATTCTCCTAAGTGGGAGGGGCCGTTTCAGGTACTGTTAAATACCCCCACAGCAGTAAAGATCGCTGAAAGATCCACCTGGATAAATCTGTGTCATTGTAAAAAGATCATCTCTGTAGAAAACCCAAACTGAACCAACTGAGCAAAGTCTGATAATAGGGTGGTGTCAGAAGTATAGATTCTGGTAAGACCCGAAAGTCAGTGAAGTTTTAAAAGCCAGTGGTTTCTTTAGGGGTCCTATTTCTGCAGAGATGACTCAAAGGTGGATTCAGAAGGCCATCTGTGGATGGGTCCCGAGTCTCGTCATCATATTAATAACATTGGGTTTCTGGTACCTACTGAGTATAAACTGACCAATCAAGTGACAGGAAGTTTTGAATCTTCTATTTGTTGGTGATGTACTATCAATAAAAATGTAGAATGGAACTCCATCCACTACAACGTTCAGAAATTAGAAAATTGGGCTCTGGAGGCTTTTGCCGTTCATGGTCAGCTTAAAGCAACTTCCTTAATGGCATTCCAGAATCGCATTGCTTTAGACATGCTCCTGGCTGAAAAAGGTGGTGTGTGTGCTATATTTGGGGAACAATGTTGTACTTTTATTCCCAATAACACAGCCGCTGACGGATGCTTGACAAAAACCATTGAGGGACTCCGTTCTCTCAACAAACGCCTGAAGGAGCAGTCTGACGTGGACACAGCTATGTGGGATGGCTGGTTGGACGTTTTTGGGAAGTATAAATTGCTGATCTCATCAATGATAATTTCTATTGCTGTTTTTGCAGCTATTCTGGCCTTGTGTGGATGGGGTTGTATTCTGTATCCGTTAACTGCTGAACAGACTAATTACCACAGCTCTCTCCCCAATAGAAGACCAGGTGGCTCAGATGTATCCTCTCCTCGATAATTCGTTTGAAAAAGAGGGCGACTATGATGACATTGAACTCTGACTGTAAAGGTGTTGCCAAATAATAATATGAACCAGCAGCTGAAAATCTTCAAGAAGTGGCTGTATAATGGGGATGTGAGAAAATTTGTGTAATACCTGATAAACAGGAGGGAAATGTTGGAATAATTAAACTGTATATGAGTTATCATGTATTACATATTCTTTATGGTATATGAGTTGATATATTCTTTTTTATTTTACTGGGTGTTAACTTTTCCTGTCTCTAAAAGCTCTATGACAAAGGAGGGGTTTTTGACCTGACAGTTCGACCTGAGAAGAATGTTTTAATGAAGAAAACTTTGTTCTTTGATGTTCTTATCATGTTGACAATTAAGTGGTTCCTGTCTCTGCTCTTCTCTCCTCATTAAGACATAACTTTACTACAGAGTCAGATGTAGACATTAGATTTCCATATATGGAAGTTCCTTTTATTCTTCAAAGAGCACAATGTAATAGATTAGGATAGCATTGATAAAAAGAGGGGGTTAGACAGCGCTCTCTCAGAGCACTTGGGAAATTCGTAGTTGGGTGACTTTCCTGTTTGCTCTCCGTGCACGATAAAGGAAATAAAGGATTACGTCTGGATTACGTCTCTGTCTTCGCTTCTCTTTTGTTAAAAATGTTATAAGTGGATTTTGAACCTAACAGTAATACCAGAATATTAATCTGTATTTGTCATACAGAGTTAACTGTATTGTTTTCATCCCGTTCCCTTCCATCGTCTTCCGCTTATCCGGGGCCAGGTCACGGGGCAACAGCGTCAGACGGGAAGCCCAGGGTTCTCTCACCCCAGCTGCATCCTCCAGCTCACCCGGAAGGATGCCAAGTCATTTCCCACCCAGCTGTGAGACACAGTCTCTCAAGTAGGTCCGGGGTCTGCCTCTTGGTCTCCTCCCGGTGGGACGTGCCCAAAACACCTTGCCCACAAGATGCTCGGGGGGCATCCTGACCAGATGCCCAAACCACCCCATCTGGTTTCTCTCGGCCTGGAGGAGGAGCGGCTCGACACCGAGCTCCTCCTGGATGGCAGAACTCCTCACCCGATCTCTGAGTGAGATCCCAGCCACCCTGCGGAGGAAGCTAATTTCGGCCTCTTGTATCCGCGATCTCCATCTTTCGGTCACTACCCACAGCTATTGACCATAGGTGAGGGTTGGAACGTAGATCAACTTGTAAATCGATATGTATTCATCCCTCAAATGGGAAAATTTCTGTGGTGCGTTGAACCGCAGCAGGCAGTCATGACAGCACCAGTGGTGGGAGAAAAGGGGGTATGTCTTCCTCAAGGACACTTCGACATGGGCCCAGTGGGAATCAAACTGGGTTCTCCCAGTCTTAGAGCGGACATCCTACCTCTGAGCTAACACCTTCTTCCCTTTTTTAATTAGCAAGCATCAAAGTTGTGGATTGCTCAAGTTGGATTTTTTTATGCAATATTGATTAAAATGCGTAAACAGGTGATGCAAGGTTTTATTCAAAGCCTCTAATCTGAGGGGTTCATCATTTAAGTACAAGTTTGATCTTATTTGTAATGTGAAAACCAATTTGTTTGCTCAGATATGATCAGATAAAAGTGATAGCAGTTCACTTCGCCAATATGTCAGGCAGAAACACATTTCAGATAACAGGAATGTTGTGAAGGAAAAGCTTCAAATGGTGGGAACAATTTTCCGATCGGGTGTTTAGTAACTTGTAAAGCAAATGAGATCGTCCATCAAGAGTTAAGATGGATTTTGTCTTAGCATGTCTTATTAACAGGAAAATCGTGTGTGTGTGTGCCAAATATCTGCCATGGATCTGGTTCCCACACATCTCTTTAGAGTCAGTTCAATTATGTAAAAAGAAAAACATTAGTCAGTTCAAGTTTTGTACCAATTACGAAATTTTTTTTCTCACACCATTTGGAGTAAGATCGCTGTCAAAAAGGTGTAAGCGTGATTTTAACATTTGTACAACTTTGAAACTTGTTACGGCTACGAATCTCATTCTGTGGGTACAAATATACAGCAATCTTACTCCATGAAACCAGCGCAGAACTTTGTGGATTCAAATAGAGGCAAAATGTACTGATTTGTTGTTAACGCAGTACTTGTCGGTTCCAGGTCGTGTGAGTCAGGACATTACAAAATTTTCCAAAAGCTTTGGTTTGATTGCTCAAATGAGAACCCTCTGGAGTGGCACCCCATCTAAAAAGCATGAGTCATCTCATAAGGAGCTGAAAAGGCTAAAAAAACAAAAAAAACAAAACTGTCCTTGCCAGGTAGCTTAAGACAGAAAGCAAAGTGAGGAAGTGTGGGTTTGTGCGTGAGTCTACATGTGTCTTCTACTTCTGTTTTTCTAAATACAATCTGATTGGTGTCGCTTAATGCACAAATATAAAGTCTTGTCAAATTTAAATTCTGTTTGCTGTTGACATCAATGCTTGCTGTGCAAACACGCACTTTCATCCTCCCACTAGACATAAGCACATTAACTATTGGCATGGCTGATAATTTTGCTCTTTACTAGAGCCGCTGTCCTGGTGGGGCTGTTTGCTTTTGTCCTCTGATGATGTGCACACAACCTTTCATTAAGGAGGGTGGGGATGTTGCTCACTGCTTCCACAGACAGTCAGGAGAAAACTTTTTTTTTTTTTCAGTTCTGTTGAAGCTACAAAAGAAACCCAGACTGCATTTAGAAAGAGTCTCGAGATTACTGAGTTAATTTTAATGTCTTGTAAATGGATCAGACAGAATTCGCTCTGTTTTTGTAAAATTAAAGTCATGTGAAAGGGTTGATGAGACCTTACAGCAAAAGGATTGCCAGTTCTAAGGTTTGGACTCATTTGTTTTTGTCCTAAAGCAACCTAAATCAGATCTGTTCTCAAGAGAATTTTAAGTTCATCCTTATTAAACCTCTACGCAGGGAAAAGTGTTCCATGCTAATTCTTAACCAGTATTGTTATGTTTCCATTTTTGAGTTTATCCTATCCATCTGTCTTTCTGTATTTTTTTTTTACTTATGGGCCTTCGCACCTCGTCAAGTTGTGTGAGGTTGTGGACTCAAGAAAGTTTGCAGTTTTAAACAAGAAACAGATTTCTTCTCAAAACAAACTCAAAGATATCCAAGAGCAAAGTAACTTAAGCAAGTCACAACACAACTACTCGAAACTGAAGACGACCTGTAGGTTGGTGTTTGGCAAAAGGACAACACAACCTGTTGATGAGTGAAAGACAAGACACCAATTAAATACAGATGGTAAAGACAAAAAGACACACGTGAGACACATTAGGAAAGAACCAGAAAGGGAGAACACGAGGAGAGGAAGTCAGGACACTTGGAATGAGAGGGAGTTCAGAATTTCAAAATAAAACAGGAAGCAAACAACAAAATCACCAGCAAAGACCTGAAACCGTGACACACTCACTGATTAAGTTTTTGTTGTTTGTTTCTTTTACAAAGATAATGTGTAATTTTTTTTATTATTATTATTTTTAATTATGTTTAGTTCTTAAAGCCCTCAGATTTGACAACTCGTAAATACCTCATAATTTTTTTTTATTTTTTATTTTTTTTTTTTGCTGGATACCTGTGGCGTTTTTAATGTGACAACCACATATTTTGAAGAAACTTGAAAGGATTCTACCTCAAGGGACATTTCTTTGAGCAAAAACAAAACTTTGTGTAAAATTTACTTTTAGAAAGAGGCTAAACTTGTAAAACCGGGATTGTAACGTTTGGGGAAAAAAAAAATTGTGAAATATTTTACATTTTTTTTTACAAAGTTATTATACTGCTGTCGGTGGTTTGAGGAAAATTATAACCTAGTAAGTTAGACCAGTTTGTTGACTTGTTAAGTACATCTCTGACTGCATCAATTGGTTTGATTTTTACTAGATACTGATACACTATTGTAACAAGTAAACACTGCATCTGCATACATCTAAATTCAATCCTTAAAAATCAAAATCCGTTCATCCGCTTATCCGGGGCTGGGTCGGGATGGCAACTGCCTCAGACGGGAAGCCTGGTATTCTTTCACCCCAGCTGCATCCTACAGCTCACCCCAAAAGGATCCCGAGTCATTCCCCAGCCAGCTTTGAGACATGGTCTCTCCAGTGGGAGAGAAATCCTGAGGGTTTAAAATTTTTCCTTGCTTCTATACACCTGACTTAAATGTGTTTAATCCAACAACAATGAAGTTTTGCACAATTACTCAGTAATTTGAGTCAATTGTGTTGAGGCAAAGACACATTGTAAACCTAAGGAATTGTGGCCCTTGAGGACCGGAGCTCGTTTAGAGGAACTGTGTGATTATTTCTGAAAAAGAAGTAGGTTTCAAATATCTTGAATGAATGAGAAATTATGCTTGAAGCACAAAAAAATGCCAACCAGACCCGAATAACCTCTGTTTTGGCTCCAGTTGTATTTTCCTATCAAATACATAATGATCCAAGACTTCACTGACTTCCTGCCACTGCACCTTTTCAGAGGAAAGAGACTTTGAAGAAGTAGTTTGATAGAAAAAAGGTTTCAAGTGGCTGAAAACTGAAGACCAGAGCGCCATGTTAGATGTGCTTGGCCTTTGATGGTAGGCAAGAGGCTCCTTTTTTTCCTGTGCCATGTGGATACTAGATGACAGCAGTAATCTAGACACACTTCCTCTTCAGAGCTGACTCTTTGAAGAACACTGTCTGTGAGATTATGATTTAGGGCATACTTCCTGATGGGGGTCTGTTGTTGTTGTTGCAAACCACCCAGGCCCATGCATACCATATCTACTGCTCATATTCTAGCACAAGCTCATAAAGGGCAAACGTTTTGCACAAATAGGGAAAAAAAAGCACAATCCACAGCAGCTGTCTTTTTTGTCACCTGCTACTATGGTAACTGAAAGCACCCTCAGCTCTGTGATAAGTGTTCAATTCAGTTGAAGGAGTAAAAGTCCTGATTAAAAAAAGATTTTGCCATTTTTCTGGTGGAATGGCATCCTGCTGACCCATCAAGAGGTTCTTTCTTTCTCTTTTTTTTTTACTGTGGATCTATTTAATTTTGCAAAACACTATTACACTTATCTTCATTTGATTTAAACAAACAATAAAATCATTTTTACAACAGATAATCCTCTTTTCTTTCTTCACTTTATCTTTATGAGCCTTGAATTTTCAGACAAGGAATTGAAACATTTCTCTGTTCCAGGATGTGAGGGGTTTCTGACCTGGTTTTGTGGGTCGTGCCCTCTTTGAGTTGCTAGTGAACACTTATGGGCAGTGGCTTCCTGTGAGATTTCCTGCCTAGAAGGGCTCTCAGGATAGAAGATATTGCATGAAATCAGTTCATTACAACATGAGATGGGTAGATCTCAGAAATGACTCTTCTTCGTCTGTTTTTCTGTTGGTAATCATCAGTATTTGTAGAGAGTGTTGAAAACCATCACCAGAAAATAAGAAAATTTAAGTACTCTGATTTGCTGCAGCTTTTAAAACTTTGAAGTTAAATATATCTGTTCAAACTAAAAGAAAATCCACTGTTTTCCAACCAGTATCAGTCTTGTATTCCTTTTGTCTGTTTCACCACCTGAGATCACGTCATTATGGCTACAGAGGTTGATCATTTTTAAGCTGTCAATACATTGTCATGTGAAGCAAACATCAGAAGCACATCCATCAAGGTTTATCCAGATCATCTTGGTTGGAGATGGTGGAAAAGCAACAGGAACTCAAACACTTCAAAATACCATCAATAAACACAACTGAAAAACATGGATCCATGCTGTTCCAATAAGTGCAAATCATTTACGATAGAGATGGTTATGTGATGGTGTTTGGGATTCAAATCAGTTTACTTATATTTCTGGAGCAATAAAAGTCACTTTAAAGGGTTTCACACACATTACCACACAATCAGACTAACTAAACTGATAACTAAATTCTTTTGGATGTATGGAATTAAGACGCTTTTGAATCATGGATCTCAAACAGGAGGGTCTAAACATTAAGTCTGAATATGTCAGCTTCATTTGGTCTTCTGAATCACTTATTCCTAACTACATTGCGAGGGGTACGGGAGCTTATTCCAGCCTATTTAAGGCGAGAGGAGGGGTACACCCTGAACAGGTGACTAATCTGTCACAGGGCCACATACACAGCCACCATACACAAACACTCAGTCCCAGGAGCAATTTCCGTTTCGTTCCATTCCGCTGTCTTCCGCTTATCTGGGGCTGGGTCGCGGGGACAACAGCCTCAGACGGGATGCCCAGGCTTCTCTCACCTTAGCTGCATCCTCCACCCGGAAGGATCCCGAGTCGTTCCCCGGCCAGCAGCGAGACATGGTCTCTCCAGCGGGTGTGACGTCTGCCTCTTTGTCTCCTTCTGGTGGACGTACCTGAAACACCTCACCAGCGAGGCACTCGAGGGGCCTCCTGACCAAATGCCTGAACCACCCCATCTGGCTTCTCTCGACTAGGAGGAGGAGGGGCTCAACACCGAGATTTTCCCAGATGGGAGAGTTCCTCACCCGATCTCTGAGTGAGAACCCAGCCAGCCTGCGGAGGAAGCGTATTTCAGCCGTTTGTGTCCGCAATCTCATTCTTTCAGTCACCACCCACAGCTGGAGCAATTTCATAGTGGCCAGTAAACCTAACATGCATGTTTTTGGAGGGTGAGGTCTGGAGGAAACCCACACATACAAAGGGAGAACATCCAAAATCCACACAGAAAAGCCAGCATTCCAAGCCTCACCACTACTCCAGCACTCTAACCCTGACCTTCTTCTTGTGAAGTTAATGTGCTAACCACTGCACTACCGTGCTGCCAATATGTCAGTATATAATAATGAAATGATAATAAAAAAATAATAATAATAATAATAAATAATAAAAACTTTAACTTAATAACCTTTTGAGCAGTGTTCATTTATTTACAAATACATTTGAACCACTAAAATGAGAAATGCCGATTAACTTTCAACAACACCTTGAAGTACAGTACATCTTTGTGTGAAACTGGGTGGTAGCAGAATGTGCAGGGGGGGATATCAGTGTGTGTTTGTTCACAAAAAGGTCAGAATTCCCAGGGTGGGTTTGTCTGTTCAGGAAGAAAAACATTGTAAATCAGTGTTTCTTACAAAGGCAAAAAGAAAACATCGAGTAGCTGTTTCACATGTTTTATCTTAGAAAACCTTTCCACAAGACACAGACGTCGTGAGTTTTAGTTTGAAGCATAAGCTAAGTAAGCTATTTTCTCTATGTTGTTTGTGTCCTTCATAGCACGGAGAGTACAGCCAAATAAATAAGAATATAATCTACATAAAATTGAATGACTACCCTTATCATTATAGCATATCATAAAATGTTCCGTTCCATTGTCTTCCGCTTCTCCGGGACCGGGTCGCGGGGGCAACAGCCTAAGACGGAAGTCCAGGCTTCTCTCACCCCAGCTGCATCCTCCAGCTCACCCGGAAAAATCCCGAGTCGTTCCCCAGCCAGCTGTTGGACATAGTCTCTTCAGCAGGTCTGGGGTCTGCCTCTTGGTCTCCTCCCGATGGGACGTGCCCGAAACACCTCACCAGCGAGGCGCTCACGAGGCATCCTGACCATGCCCGAACCATCTTATCTGACTCCTCTCAACCTGGAGGAGGAGCGGCTTGACACCGAGCTCCTCCCGGATGGCAGAACTCCTCACCCGATCTCTGAGTGAGAGCCCAGCCACCCTGCGGGGGAAGCTCATTTCAGCCACTTGTTTTCGCGATCTCATTCTTTAGGTCACCGGCTGTGGGTGGTGACCATAGGTGATGGTGGGAACGTAGATTGACTTGTAAATTGAGAGCTTTGTTTTTCAGCTCAGCTCTTTCTTTACCACGACGGACCGATGCAGCATCCTAATTATTGCTGACGCCGCACCTATCCGCCTGTTTAATGTATTTAACATAAATTTGGTGGAGTTTTGAATTATTTGCTGTATTAATAAGAAAAGTGTCCATTTATTGTGCTTTTCTTTCAACAAAGTAGATTGAAAATTTAGGTTTGAGCACACATTTTGAAAAAAAAAAGATCAAGCATGTAAATATTGAATTAAAATTTTTTGCACATGAATATTCTGTGGCTTGTTTTTCTAGGTGGAGAGGTTTCAGCATGTGGGGTAAGTTTAATTTTAAACTGCAGTTTGTCAACGTGAAACTTTAAACAGAATGAATGATTCATTTTAATGGAATGATCAGTTCTGAAGGTTGTATCACCGGCTAAGAAAATAAAAACAATTGAATATAAGTGCAGGTATTGTTCAGAAAGAAAGAATGGTTAACCTTAGACCTGACCTTAAAGTGACATTTTACATTATGCCCGCTGGACGACATGAATCAGATTACTGGTCACATGTTTGTGCCGCACCCCGGTGACACTAACAAAGCTGTCTTTATCTGAGCTGCACATCATGGCCTCATTAGGCTCATTTAAAAATGTCTCAAAGGCAATCAGGAGATCTGAGTAGAACTGAGCAGGATATGGACGCCGGAGTTTAGATGCTCCAGTCAAAATTTAATAAATTATCTTGTGATACAGCAACAATGAAGCGTTAATCTGCCATCGGAAAGATGGAAATGAATTTTTTTGTTGATTTTTATCATGGTTTGACCTTTCCTCTGTGTCCTTTGAGACATAATGTTTGATCATTGGAGCTTTTTTATAATTAGAAATTGTCCCAAATGAGTGGTCAATTTATGTAACAATCATTAAGAAAAAGGTTTGTGATCTAAGAGTGTAGGGTCAAGTATCACTTTTAGTAGATGGTGTGTTCAATGTTCAAAAAGATCATAATACAATCATTACTCATTTCACATTCCTGCGCTTCGGCTTTTTGCCTCATTGATTGGCTCGGATCCAACTCTTACTCTTGAAATAAAGGGATATGAGTTACAGGGATTTACCATGCCATTCTGTCATTGTTTACACAGGAAATTAAACAGTGGAAAGTCCCCAAAAGTTGTGACAACCCGGATCAGCCTGGTATTTCCTACAGCAACCGTGCAATATGTTTCTTTACAGCGAAAAAAAAAAAATCTGAGGTGTCTGACAGGGTTTTAAATCATACTTTTTTACAATTATTTACAATTATTATTTACAATTATTTACAATTATTTTTACAATTATTTTTAGAAAAAGAAACAATGCCTCTTCTGTTCAGTGCAAAAAGTTTTTGGAAAAAAAACAGCAAGCAATATTTCAAACTTTATAAAAGCTATTTTATTTAGAAGGTCAGGATAAAACATACACTGTGAAAAGTTATAGGCAGCTGATGTGGCTGAAAACTCCAAAAAGGGTTCATCTTTACTGCAAAAAAAATGGAAAAAATAGGGCATCTTCTGACTTGCTTTATCATGCAAGTTTTCAAGCAGGCTTGAAGGGTCATGCCCAAATACCATCACATCCTGAGACCACTACCAGGAATTAAACCCGAGCTTTCCTGTCACAAGTTTTCCAGCCTCATCTTCAGGTCCAGCCCTTTCCATTCTTGTGCAGGTTGCCAGACGCTCAATCAGTTGTGTCTTCAAATTTTTTGTTTTGTCTCCTGATTCACTAAATGGGGGCGCAGGGGTGCCAGAGGCTATACAAGCTGATTTCAGGGAATAGGCAGGATACACCCCGAACAGGTCGCTAGTGCAGAGCTTAACACTCACAATGATACACACACACACACATTCCTAGGGGTAATTTTATAGTGGCCAATTAACCTACTATGCATATTTTTGGAGAGTGGAAGGAAACCAGAGTACTACCATGATATTATGTCGACTATTTTCTTCACATTTCATCACATTTTTCAATAAAATAATGTAAAATTTTGGTAGTTAAAAGCCATTCGATGTAAAATGGAAATTTTACATTTAAAAAGCAGACCTCTACAAAAACTTACTGCCCTTTTATTAAGAAGGACACATAAATTTCCTGAGCTATTAAATAAATTGATTAATAATCAGTCACTTTTGAAGAAACACTGGACCCAACTGAAAATTCCGTTCGGTGTTTTCATCAAAATTTGTTTTCAAGATTTAAATACTATTAAAATGATTATGAAATAATATGAATAGAATTACTAAAGTATTGCATCTTTTGTGTCTAGTGGCCACACAATGTAATGTCCCAAAAACACAGAAAATACAATGCTCTACTATAAGGGGAAACACCTTTAAAGGTTGAAAAAAAAAACGAACAATTGAACTCAAAATAACTTTATTGTCCACATGGGAACATTAAGGAATGAATGTAACAAGTTTTCTAAATACATGACCTTTATCGTCATTGAACACCTCCCTGTTTCCATTAGCTGTGGTCATTACGCTCACACTCTCCATGGAGATGTGGTATGTCATAAACACTGACCACTGACGGACCAGTGACATCACTGCCTCTTTTTCTGACCATACATCGTAAACCTCCCAACTTAATTAACACTTTGCTCAGGCAATTTCACAGTGGAGATGAGTAACCCCTGCAGACTGTAAACAAACAAATCGGCTGCCTGCATGAAGCTGAAAATGATTGCACCATGAATGATGATGAGTGCCGACAGTAAACAGCAATTACTGCGCTTGTGTCTTTTATCTGTTTCACACATGCAACTCAAAAATTCCTCAAGTTCTCCACCTGTATACCAATGTCTTGGCAAGAACAACTTTATAACACTTTTAAGTAGTTTATGATATATTTATTTTGAAAAAAATCATCATTAAGCACAGTGTGGAAAAGTTCCATAAATAGGAATGGAGTGGCCTTAGTTGGATAAGTTATCATGTCTACATCATCACTCACTCGTCGGCTACTTTAAAACCAATAACAATGTGTTTTCATCCAACAATCTTTTCTCAAATTATTTAGCATGAAAAGAGTGGACAATGGACAATGATGTTTGCAGATGACATTGTGATCTGTAGTGAGAGGAGGGAAGAGGTGGAGGAAAAGCTGGAGAGGTGGAGGTTTGCACTAGAAAGAAGAGGAATGAAGATTAGTCAGAGTAAGACAGAGTACATGTGTGTGAATGAGAGGGATCCAAATGGAAAAGTGAGGTTACAGGGAGAAGAGATAAACAAGGTGGAAGATTTCAAGTACTTGAGATCAACAGTCCAGAGCAATGGAGAGTGTGGAAAAGAGGTGAAGAAGTGTGTTCAAGCAGGCTGGAACGGGTGGAGAAAAGTATCAGGTGTGATGTGTGACAGAAGAGTTTCAGCTAAAATGAAAGGAAAAAGTGTACAAAACCGTGGTGAGACCCGCCATGCTGTTTGGTCTAGAGACAGTGCCACTGAGGAAAAGACAGGAAGCAGAGATGGAGGTAGCAGAGATGAAGATGCTGAGGATCTCTCTGAGAGTGACCAGGATGGACAGGATCAGAAATGAGTATATCAGAGGAACAGCACATGTTAGAGGTTTTGGAGATAAAGTCCGAGAGGCCAGGCTGAGATGATTTGGACATGTACAGAGGAGAGAGACCGAGTACATCGGCAGAAGGATGCTGGATTTGGAACCACCAGGAAAGAGGGCTAGAGGAAGGCCAAAGAGGAGGTTCATGGATACAGTGAAGGAAGACATGAAGATAGTTGGTGTGACCAAAGAGGATGCAGCAGATAGGGTTAGATGGAAGAAACTGACTTGCTGTGGCGACCCTTGAAGGGAAATGCCGAAAGGAGAAGAAGAAGAAGAAGATTTAGCATGAAAAAGATTACTTAAACTGGTTTGAAGGATTTGGTACAATACTAACATAGTTACACAGTCACATGTATGGACACACCAAGTAAAACTTTTACTGCATTAATGTGCTCAAGTTTTGTTCTCTGCTAGTCTAACTGGGCAATAAAATAAGCTTATCGATACACTGTATTTTTCAGACCATAAGTTGCAGTTTTTTTCATAGTTTGGTCGGGGGTGCGACTTATAATCCGGAGCGACTTATACTGTATAAGGAAATCAGGAGAATGCCCCCTGGAAGTCATTCTCTGGATCGACAAATGAACGTCCTAAGTTTGTTTATGTGTCATGTAAAGATAGTATACCGTACCGCCTGTTGTTCTCTATTTTATTTATTTTTTTAAAATGCCTTTCAAAGAAGCATGTCTGTTTTTGGTGTTGAATTTTTTTCAAATAAATTTCCCCCAAAATGTGACTTATACACCAGTGTGACTTATATATTATTTTTTCCTTCTTTTTGTGCATTTTTTGGCAGGTGCGACTGATACTTAGGTGCAACTTATAGTCCGAAATATGGTAAGTGTAAGATAAAGAAAAATTACATTGCATATCTGTACTTTGTCCATCAAATGTAAAGTGAATAACTTCAGGGAAATAAAAAGTTGCTACATTAGAAAGTGACTTAAAAATAAACCTTAATATCTTGAACTGGTATCTTAAAAGCAGCTAGCGGATATGAAAGATATCATTCTGTACTAGTTGCAAATGTGACAACGAGTTAAATTATGATAATATAGCTGGGAGGTTAAATGTTTGGCATTCCCCAAAGTTCCTTAAAGGGCAAAAATAGTTTTCACTATGGAGAAGACGAAGATATTTAAAGCATAGTAGAACATTTGAGAAAAAAAATAGCTGTCAAGAAGATTTTATCATTTAAAGAGCTATCTCTATTTGAACATGTACAGTTAAAAAGTAATGGACCCAGCATTGAGCTTTGGAGAACACCGCTCTGCAGAAAAGCTAAAATACCCTACAGTGGATACTTCTAAATTTTTTTGTGTGAATATGCACTTTTTTTCTTTTTTCTCAACTTTTATTTGGATAAAGTTTAAATAGATTTTTTTTTATTTTTGTCTGTTGTAACTGAATAAATTTTTACATTCGAATAAACAACGATGATTTAGTCCATCCATTCATTTCCTAACCTCTTGTCCACTTGGGGTAGATCGCCACACTCTCCTACTTAATAAGCAAATAAGAAGATGGATATATACTGTATAGCCTTGTGCTGAAATATGAGAGGTTTACCATTTTTTTGTATTTAGTTGACCTTCTGAAATCATCATCCTTCTGATCATGTCTGCTTGTAAATATATTAAATCAGCTGACAAGAGTCCAATGTGTTGGCTCCTCTGCTGCCATATCAAAGTGGTGTGAGGCAGTATGCCACCACTATGCTCTCACCTTTTACTCTCACATTGTTTTTTGTCTGCTTTCTTTGGCTGAAGAGCACTCTGATGCTATGGCACAGTGGGATATGATGTCATACCAGACGTAGGGAGCACCTGTTGTTTTTACGCACAGAGGCGTGTAGAGCTTCCGTAGATTCATGACCCCAACTGGCTCTTCTATGAAAACATCCAACGACAATTCAGACTCTGCTGTTCATATTCTCAACTCATATAAATGAGAAATATGAAAACTGCTTTTAATACAGCCTGTAGAAACACTCCCAAAGTAATCACAGGAAACTGGTAGCACGGGTGCTTTGCTCTAGCAGGAAACACCCTTCATTGTTCTTGCGTGGTGGCGAACCAACACCCACAGGCTGGCCTCAATTAAAAACAAAAACCTTTGCTACATTCTTCATTGCTGTGACATCATGTTGTGGTTCAGTATCAGCTTTGCTTTTTTAAAAAGAAATTCTTGTTTTAACAAAGAAAAGTAGACACAGACATCCATCATTTGAATCTGGACAGCCACAGATTCAGTATTTAAAAGCAAATGATTTTTAAATACAGTTAACATTAGAGGGAAATTGTAGAATTATTGTACTTGGTGCTACGGTACTTAATATTGAATGGAAATATGTATTTGATACTATAGAAGGAAATGGATCCAGTCTAGCTCACCATCAATAACCTGTTATTAGAAATGTGAGTTACTGTGTCGTACCCTTATTAAATTAAATAAATTCCATTCATATAATTTGAAATTATTTCCAGACCTTGTTATAAATGAAAGTTTTGTATTTCAGTTCATTTATTGTTCGCTGCGTAATGAGAGAATTGGTTTTCAATGCAAACACACAACAGAGTAGTCTTTCAGTTTCTTTTCAGTAGTTTGTTGTAATTTAAAAACACAAACCCGCTCAAAATGAAAGTAATAGTGTCTAATTTTCAGTTCAGTGAGAACGCTTTGTTTATAAAATATAACCAAGGACTCTTTTTATTTCTGTGTTTCAGAAAAAAATCCTTATTGGATTCTAGAAATGACTCCATATACACTCAGTTGATGAATGTGTTTGATGGAGATTAGATTTCTGATACGCTTTTCCTGCCACATTAATAGCATTGTTTTATGGGTTCGTGCTTCTTTTTTTTCCTTTTTTTCAGAAAATTAAGAGACAATGGTACTTTTTTTATGTTATCAGCTAAAGCGGAGACATTTGTAAACATAAAAAACATGAGAAGAAAATATGCAAATGAAAAAAAAAACAGTAATTCAATATATTTAATTAATCAAATCTTCAACTAGAATAATTGTGTAATGTGTTAAAAAAAAAAAAAAAAACTTTTCAGAAAAAAAGCTCTTCTTTGGAGTAGAGTCGTTGCTCCTCTGGGTCGAGAGGAGCCAGATGGGGTGGTTCGGGCATCTGCCTAGAATGCTTCCCGAACGCCTCACTGGACAAGTGTTTGGAACACCTCCCGTCGGGAGGACACCCAGGAGCAGACGTCACACCTGCTGGAGGAAGTATGTCTCACAGCTGGTCGGGGTACGCTTCGGGACCCTCCTGGATGAGCAAATGAATGCAGCTGGGGTGGCACAAGCCTGGGTTTCCCGTCTGAGGTTGTTGCTCCTGCAAACTGGCCAGGGATAAGCGGAAGAGAATGGAACGAAATGAAAAAGTACTCATTCAAAATTATGAATAAAGATGAGAATTAGTAAATCTGAGTTGTATGAATTAAATATTTAGTTTCCCCTTCCATCTCCCTCATATCTATTTACTTATTTAATTTTATGGATTATTAACTTGTTATTACTGAGACATTCTAACTGACTATATGGCCTCAGGACTAAAATAAGTTAGTGTATAAGTATAGTGAAACTCAAATTTGGTTTTTTTTTGTTTGTTTGTTTAATTTTTAGTTTTGTCACTCTGGAAAAAACAGGAAGCAGAGATAGAGGTAGCAGAGATGAAGATGCTGAGGATCTCTTTGGGAGTGACCAGGATGGACAGGATTAGAAATGAGTACATCAGGGGAACAGCACATGTTAGAGGTTTTGGGGATAAAGTTAGAGAGGCCAGACTGAGATGGTTTGGGCACGTACAGAGGAGAGAGAGTACATAGGAAGAAGGATGCTGGATTTGAAACCACCAGGAAAGAGGACTACATTAAGATAGTTGGTGTGACCAAAGAGGATACAGCAGAGAGGATTAGGTGGAAGAAACTGGCTTGCTGTGGCAACCCCTAAAGGGAAAAGCCAAAAGAAGACAAAGAAGATTGTTTCAAGGAAACTGTCTTTTTTAACACATTAAAAATATGTTTTAACCTAAAAGAAAAATGAAGCATTGAAAAGGAATTTTCTCCAGGACAGTTTTTTATTATTCTCCTTTGTGACTTCTGACCATTTAATGGGTGTCTCAACATTTTTATATTAAAAGAGTCTAAATCCACAATGTGATCAGAAATGGGCATTTTTCAAAAACTTGTCATCCTGTTCTAAAGTAGGTTTGAACCTCCTTCTCTGTCTTGGTGAGTATGGTGGTTCTGTCTTCTTCAGATTGTTGTTTAAGATGATTAGGTGATTGTTTTGTCTAAAGATGTCTCTGTTTTGAATCTTGAACTGTCTTAAATCTGCTCCGTGGCTCCATCTGCTATAAGGGTAAAATGTGTGGGTGGGTAAGGAGCTTGTTTTGACACTGTTCTGTTTGTTCATACTTATCTTCTGCTTTCAAAGCTGTTTCCTTGTGGTTTCTCACTGTTAAATCAGAAAAATTCACACGGTTGAGGGTAGTTGGAATCATGCACTAGCAGGATTGATGTTTGTCAAAAAGTTGTACATTTGTTTAAGAATTGATAACAAAATTGGCTCAGATAAGTTTTTTCATCCGACGTGTTCATTGTGAAAACAATATTTTCTATTGATAACTACGCAAAACTTCTGCTAATTCAAATAAAAAAAAAGTTTTATACTAGAAAGCAGCCTATCAAGGATTTTGAATTTAGCAGGACCACTCTGGAAACATTGGACAAAAAGCTTAACATCCCACCGTTGGGTGATTTCTTGCTTAAGTTAAATGTGGGCGTGGCAAAAAACAAAATTCATGGACAAGAACAACGTGGTATTCAATTAGCATTAGAATGCTCACAGGGAAAGCCTGGAAATTACTCAAACATGCAGGAAAGAAACAGAAAACAGTAAAAAAAAAAAAAAAAAACGGTAGAAATGTCCTTCTACAATGTGAGAAACCAAAATAATTTTCATAAAAATTGTACGAAATACAAGAAACAAGAAATTTCATCCATGAATTAATTTTTTTTTAGTTCACTTGTGCTTTAATAAAGTCTGCATTCATCATTTAGACATATTTCATTCTTGAGAACTGAAAAGGGGAAGGAGGTAGTAGCTTTCAAAACCATTTATTAAATTTGGGCACTGTTCCACTTATTTCTAATTTAAATCCAGCTCAACAGGTATGTGGGATTTATTGGTGATTGCCAACGTAGAGGACAGGTTTATATTTATTTCTGGCTTTTAGCTGTGTTTCTATCAAGCAGCTCTGTTGATGGAGCGTTGTGACTTCCAACAGAGATGTGTCTTATTTAACACATACTGTATGTGACATTAGGCATCACATTCAGGAATAAATATATTTTAATCTGAGTTTCTATGTGTGCAGGTGCAAATCGGTACTCCTTTTATATGACCGAATCTGAGTGGATTCAGAATTTCTGGGTTTTTATGGGGGGAGTTTGACAGCACCATGTTCTCCCTGATCTGTCACTACTAAGTTTTTGTTTCTACTCCAGCTGAGTGTAAAACAGGCTGGTTATTGTTTTAATGTTGAAACTGTCAAAACCTTGCACATATCCATTACCATTCCTGCCTATCTTTTTGTCTTTGGAGGGCTCTTTACTTCCCATCTTGCAGTACCCGGGTGTTTTGTTTCTCAGGGAGCCCGGGTGATTTACTCTGCTAAGCTCAAGATTGAATTTCAGCCCGAGGCTTTCCACTGGCCATACATCTTGAAAGATTGTTTCCATGGGGAAAAACTCAGAGAAGTACCCACCTACAGGTTATGCTTTTAATCCCGGTGAATATACCAGAAAGAGGTAAAAACTATCAGTGAGAAATAGACTCAACTCTGTTTTACACACACATCCCAAATGGCAGGATCTGACCGATCTGCTGTAAAACAGTAGAGATAGCAAGTTGTTCTGGTGTTCACATTTTTAATGGTCTGTTACGTCCTGCAAAAAATCAAACCACAATGATTTGAAAGTTTGAAAATTATTTTCACTTCCCACATTATTCATTATTGTTATTCAGAAATGCAGCAGTGTAATGCAGAAGATTATTTTTAGCTCCATAAAATAAACTTTTTGGACCTCCCTAATGTCCATGCAGTAAAAAAGGAGCATATCTCATCATAATTTATCAACAAATATATCTGCAAATTATTTTCTATCACACTAATTTGACACTATCATCTCTCATTGCAAAACCTAGAGGAAATGAAGAAGCAGCTAACGACTTCAAGGAACTAAAGTGATTATGGAGGATATGAGACAGCTCCAGAATAATGCTTGCATGAGACTGAATTATATATTTCCTCTTTGAACAAGACTTTTTTACAAAAAAAAAAAAGTAGATGAATATATGTGTTCTTTATTCCAATTCATTTCTTTGATAAGTTCCATTCCGTCATCTTCCGCTTATTCCGATAAGAAAACAAATCACCCTGATTAGGGACACCTGAGATTGGTTCCTGATGTCACACATCTGTGGACCCTGTTACCTATTTAAGGGCAATCAAACCCGACTTCCAGACTTGCTCGAATTGTGTTCAATAAACCTTACTTTGATGTCCTCCTCCTTCCACATCACAACACATATTTTGATGTGAGGAAAACAAAAAAATCAGATGCTTGAAACAAACAGTTCCATTTTTGAGTGGTTTTGTAGCGTGTATGAATGTTCCTGCATCAAAAACATACAGTAACGGAAGTAGTTTTCTATTTCATTCATACATCTTTGATACTATTTCAAATGATGGCCATGGATTTTGTTCTCCGTCATGCTCAGAGTCTTACAAAAGCATGACGGGTCTTTATAGCTGCACCGCATGGACTCTTGTAAATTGTACAGCATGGAGAACCATTTTTTTATGTAAATGTACCAAATAAAGAATATAAAAAATATGTGCCTGCTTTGCTAAGTTTGAAGTGCTCTAAATTGTATTTGCAGCAATGAACAAGATTTACTCTTTGTTGTGCATACACAAAGTGAGCAGGACTAAACAGGGAGTGAAAGAAACTCACGGAATCAAAGATGGAAATGAAATTAATTTCTTCTTCTCCTTTTGGTATATCCCTTCAGGGATCGCCACAGCAAGTCAGTTTCCTCCAGCTGGCTTTAAAAGCTTTTTTGGGGGAAATATCACAGTTCTGAGCTTACGAATATACCATCTATGCAATGAGATAAGAATGACTACTCCACAAAAGCACAAAACCCCTCTTTGGAGACATCATTGTGAAGCCTTTCAAATTTTCGCTTGCTCAATTTTCAGCTCCTACACAAATTTATTCAGCTAAAAATATTTCCTCTGGAATCCAGTTACTAATTCGTCTGGATGAATCATCATTTATGTGAAAGCAGCTTTCCCCACTTCGTGTAGCTGGGAAAGATTTGCTCTACGCATTCATGGAAATACACTTGAAAACTACCTAGAGGAGTCATACTGCACCAAAGCACTGAGATTTCCACATCACTTGTTCACACAAACAGATTCACTCATCATGGTCTAAAATGATCTTTTAGAAAATGAGAAAGTTGTTCAACATTATATAAGTATTACATTTGAGAAAATATTTTAAACTACAACTTCATAGACAAGTATTTTTAGTTTGAACCAATTTTTTGACTGTTTTTATGGCTCCTCTAATAGTATCAGTGGACTGTCAGAGAAGGAGCTCATTTGTTAATATGAGAGTCCAGCTCCAAGGAGAGAATCAGGATGCATGACGGGTCTTTTTGCAAAATCCTATTTTCCATTTCTTAAAAGCCATCTGGACTGAAGCAAGACTCTTTGGGTCTTGAAAAACATCTTTGATTCAAATCAATATTAGTTCTTTCTTCATGGAGCCTCTTGTTTATTATTTCACTTTTGAATCTAAAGACTCCCACTTTTAATCACACAATTTCATCAGCTGATCATTTAGGGGTTTTTAATCTTGTACCAGGAAAGAGAAATCACATCAGTTTAAAGCAGTCACAATGATCATGACCAAAACAAGTTTGTCAAAAATGGAGACATTCTATAAAATTTCTGTACATCTTTAATAAATTTATCTTTGACTTTCCATTCTGACTGGTGAAATTTATATTGCTGATAAAACCTTTCTAGTTTTGTATTTCCACACTCCCATCTCTTCTCCCTCAGGCCAAACTTTTTAGCACTTGGTCCTCTATTCAACAAGATCACTTTAGATTAAGTTGTCACATTATACGTGATGTGGCTGAGCCAGGTGTGCAAAAACCACAGCTTGGGGTTCATATGAGGCCCGCTAAGCCTTTTATTGCGTCTGGCCGAATGTGAATGAATGACATCAATAATAATTTTTGGTATTTTGTTGTAGCAAATGGGGACATTTCAATTAGATTGTCCCTGACTTTTGCCAGGGTGCATTCAAAAGGTGTTTTAAAAATTGGTCGTTTTATCAATTTACCTGGCACTTGCAGAATATTTTGCAAGCGAAGTTATTTTTTTCTCTTTTTGTGACCAAACTTGAGTACGTTTTTGTAAGTCCTTATTTTATTGCAAAGTTGCACTTGTCACAATCTGCTATGGAAATCAAATCTTAACCCAGGTTCAACAAAAAATTAGTCCACAATCTATTTTCATATTTTCCTGCCATACAGTACATATCCATTTTAATGTTACTACTTTGGGTCTACGTGAACATGTCAGCTTCAAATACAATTTATTTCTTCAACAATATTTTCCCTCTAGTCTTAAATCTTCATTTAAATACATTCCAAGACTTGAATGCACTTCAATCAAGATTCAATTCTATTTAATTAATTCTGGTGGTATCACAAGGAAGACACCTTGATAGCAGCTAGTCTTCATCCAGACAGCAAAGGATTAAAAAAATATTGAGTTTAATTCAAATGGAAAAGTAAGCTTGTTGCTTGAACGTATGTTTTCATGGAGTCACGTGGTTTTAACAAAACTTTTAAAGTCTTATCATTTTCCAATGAATGGATAAGTCAGCCCACTCCTTAAACTTATCGACAATTTTTCTTATATATTTTTTTTTCTTTTTTTTCGTGACATTTATGGCGAAACATTTTAGTCAATGAGGGTTTTTTTTTAATTTTGCATGTCTCTTTGAGAATAAAAAGAACAGTGTTAACAGTATTGTAAATTTTTTGTTCTAAAATTCTACAATTTTTCTCATGTAAATACATTTGTAATTTTAATGTTACATTTAAAGTCTTTATTTAAACATTCCCAAGTTCTAACACAGTGTGTCAAAACCATGGTAGGAGGGATTGGGTTTCATGGTCAATGTCACAAAATCTCTAAAAGAATTCTTCCACTTCACTGCTTCTCGAAGGCTGTTACCAGACATGTCCTTCAGGCGATGATAAAAGACCGTCTCTCTTTCACTGATCTCAAAAATGAACTCCAGGGTATGTTTCAACACATGTGGATTTGCTCTCAGTAGCAGTTTTAATATATTTTCTTAGATGTGGTGAACACGCCAACTTGATCTCTCACTTTCAATTCTCCACATAATCGCAGCCTCTTTGATTAATCTTTTCTGAATCACAAGGGTACATCATTGACCTGAAACACTCAAAGTTTGATAGATCTTCCCAGTGCGCTCAACTGTTATTGTCATTTCTCTGAAGTATTTAAGTCTTCGACCTCCAACAAAATCTGCTCCTTCTTTGTTCATGTCGAGGTGGGACCAGATTTTGGTTCAATTCAATGTTTCAACACCTTTGATCAAACTGTTGTCTTTCCGCGGGACGCTTGAGTCTTTAATGAAATCTTTTCCAGTTATATTCCCATAAACCCAAGGTGTTTGTGATGCCTAACGTACCCAGCAGGGTGATAACCTGGAAGTACTTTGTTTACAGGATCATCAGAAGGAAGCAAATAGTTACACTTGGAAAAAGGGTCCACCTGCCTGTGAAAACTTCTTCAAAACAATTACAAAAAGCAAGTACTTTGCAGAGAAAGAACATTTCTACAGATGATTTAGAAGTAATCTTTGTGCACAAAGGGCATTACAGAAGTTCAAAATTTAATTCCATTAAATCTCTACAGTAGGTGCATGTTCATTCATCTTCTGAACCACTTAGTCTGTTTAATTAGAGAAAAAAGTTTGGGTACACTCTGAATAGGTCACCAGTTTGTCACAGGGCCAAACATTTGTGCACACACTTGTGCCTTAGAGCAATTTTCCAATGACCAACTAACCTGGTATTCATGTTTTAAGAAGATGGTAAGAAGTCGGACGTAGCCTACACAGACATGGGAAGAACATACAAACTCCACACAGAAAGCCCAGTAATTAATGCATCACCCCACCCACGGCTCAAACCCCCAACCATCTTGCTGTAAGGCATCTGTGCTGAACAACTGCACCATCGTAATCATTGGTATTCACTAAAAAAACAATTGACATACCTTGATGGAACAACGTAATTATAAAAATCAGGTTCAACTTTTTGCACAAAAACTTCAGAAATGTTCACCAGAATCTGCCAAAATGACCCCATTTTTGGTTATCTGTAAAATAGTTCAAACCAGATATTGAAAAAACCAAACCAACCCCATTTGTGTTTTGCGTCATTTCACTGGCCTCCCCCTAATGCCCAGATGCCCAAAACACCACATCTGGTTCCTCTCAGCATGGTGGGAAATATATACCTAGTGAATTGTCTAAATTCTTGTGGGACTTGTCATCTTTAACATAAAATCCTAATTATAAACCCGAGAAGCTTTAACTTGTGGATTTCACTGAGATCATGTAAGTAAACCTTCCCACCTCTGCTAAAAGAATCCAAGCTTTTTATCAAATTTACTTTGCCACTCTTTTATAAAATAGCTTGTCTTTTTACTTTGTCATCTGTGTCTCCTCGGCTGTGAAATTGTCTGTGAGAGAAGTTTCCATCTTCAACGTCTCTGTTTGAAAAGCGTAATGCGGTTTGTCATCATAACGCACGACTGGCACACTAACACGGTCTCCAGGAGCCTGTTACTTCTGGCTTATTAGCCACCATAGCAAGTGCGTGCAATTCTTGTTCGAATAAATAGATATTAAGTGGTGGGATTAACTCTGCATCATCGTGACAAATGACTTTTGGCTTTATCTTCGTTCAGCTGCATTATGTCCTTAATAAACCCAGAGAAAGTTCTAAATATGTAAGGGCAACATGAGAAAAAGGCAGTCATTGCAAACAAGTAAACTGCAAAGGGGGAGAAATTGGTCCCCCAACAGACAAATTCTGTGTTTTGGATTTCTACATAGTAACTTTCAAGTCTTTTAAAAGTTCTTTCTGATGTCCCTGCTTGTTCAATCCATGTATTGTAGAAACAGTTTTAGTCAGCTGGTGTTTTCAGCTCGTAAAAGCCTGTAATTTGTATGTGAACAAGGCTGCAACTGCAACACCATGGGCTTCTGCAAAAATGCTTCTGTAATAATATACATTTCTGAGCTGTCAGGGCAAAACTGCACTTTTTTGTTGTCTGAACAACAATGAACTTTTGACCATTAAAAAGCATGCAAAAAAAACAAGTTTTTGTCCCCCAAACAAATTACAATAATTCTTCTTCCCTCTGAGATTTGGTCATGGAATTTTTCAGAGCACAAAAACCTAGAGTAAGAAAGAAACGAATAAAGCACAAAGTCTTTGAAAAGCTTACTCAACCCAAAAATAGATGCCCTGAAAATTAAATTAAAAACAAACAAGTGATTAAAATGAGTTTTTAATCAATGCAGGTGTTCACCCAGTCATCTCTGCTTGCTTCAGGTTTACATGACAGCATCTTGAAGTTGTTTTAACCCATTTGTATTCATGCAGTAAATCAGTCTTGACCCCAAAAGCTTGGTTTTTATTCTTTTACAGCTAACTAATAGGAAAGATGAGAGTGTTCTCTGCTCATTAGTGTTTGCTGTATCAAATATTGTTGCTGCAATCACTCTTTTTTTTTACTGGGTAAAAAGGTACTGTAAAAATTAAAAAAATAAAGAACAAGTATTGTAATTTTGTGAGGTAATCATTCTCATCACAGAATATAAAGATAAATATAATACATTTTGTATGCTAATAAATGCCACATGTAACACAAAAGGGGAGGGACCAAGCATGAGCAGAATGCCCGCACCACTACTGCAAAATATTTCTTACCTGTGTGTATTTGTGGACGTGGTGAAGAACAAAATAAGTGGCCGAGACCAAGCTGTTTTCAAGTAGAAACCAAATACTGAATGATAGAGCTCACAAATTGATCAAACATGCATGAATAAAAAAGAAACCAATCCAGACATGTTTTTGATCTGGGAATTTTGTTCAAACATGGAAGAAACCTCCAAAATGGTTTTGCTTTTTGCCTTATTTTTAAGCTTACATATGAATGGGTGTAAATTGTGTGTTATATCTTACTAGAAGAACTTCCATTATAAAGATAATCTGAGAAAGGCAGCTGTAATTGTCCCCTGCAGTTTATCACTACTGAGCAAACCTCAAACAGAGCTTCTGTCCGCCGACTGTGTGCACAGCTCACCTAAAGCAATAATTCACTCGAAAACCCTCTCACATTCAAAACAGCTATTAGAGATGTACCCCAGATTCAACACGTCTGGGTGGAGAAACTCGTAAAAAATGCTTGGCTTCTAGCTAGTGTTTAAATCAGTGTTAGCATTTCATGGGTTAAAAAAAAAATACTCATTTTATTTATACAAAAAACTGTAAAAAAAAATGTGGAAACCCAACAAACAAAAAACCTTTGACCTTTTTGCATTTTTTAGTCCTATTGAGACACAACCAATGTTTCCAATAAGGTCGATCTAAATTCTCATCACAAACTGGTGATTTTCCAGTAAAAATCTCTTGGTTTCTGCTCACTGGTTTGCATAAAGACTGAGTAACTTGGAGCGAAAACCAGTCGTGTATACAACAAATATTAGCTTCATCAAAGCAGCCAGATGTGCGTTATGCAAAGCATTCTGCTAATTTACTTTATTATATGCTGAGTGGCAAAGGCAGGAGAGGAAACACTTTATGTGATTAAGCTGGGTTTTTCAGAGTGTGTAAGGACTGAAAGCAAGGATCTGGTTTGGTCCGCATTTGTTTTATCTAAACCACGTTTATCCAGTTCATTTCCAGCTAGACTGTCATGCTTTCACCCTCAGAAGGAAGGTGTTTAACTCAGATTGACATGGGAATGCTGAAAGTGGAATTATTAATCCACTAATACTTGTACGTTCACTGAGTTTTAACATGTCCTTCTTTAAATAAATATAAAAAAAATCACTATCTGCATTGTCGTATGCCAAACCAGTTTCCTTCTTTGAAACCAGATTAAACTAGAGTGTAACAAAATTTTCCTTTAAAACAAAGTATATAAAAAAGTAAAATATTTCTGATTCTGAAAAATATGAAAAAAAATATATTATTTTTTTTTCAATTCAATTTTATTTGCATAGCCCACAATCACAGAATTCCTGTTTTGATGGGCTTCACATTGCAGATTCAGAAGTAAGAAAAACAAGAAAAAAGAGGGACATATAAACACAAATACATGGCAAGAAAACTAACTAACAAATGCTAGCCAGACAATATTAGCACATTCCTGCCCTTAGAATCTCCTTCATGGTGAGGAAAAACTCCTAAAAAAAACCCATCAGTGGGGAAAAAATAAGAAACCTCATGGGGATCCACATGAAAGAGAGATCTCTCCCCCGAAACGAGCATCCAATGTGTCTGAGACTATCGTTTAAGTATTAGCTTATTCTACTCTACAGCTAAATATCTATAGAAGTCAATAGATGTTCTTCATCCTTATGGAAATACGGGGGACTCCTCAGCCTGGTGATACTTAGGACGGGGATGAGTAGATGGATTACATCCTGGTGAAAATTGGATGGTTAAGGTCCTACCCTTGCAGCAAATCTGGTAGGTGGTATGAGCAATGGGGGAGCAGTGGCAGACTGATTTTTTTTTTTTTTTTGCTGTTTCCGGGTCTTTGTGGCCTTGTGCTAAATGACTCTGTTTTCTGGCCTGCTTGATACCAATTTTGACAGTCGCATGCCACCTGTAGCAGTCAAAGTCACTGAATTGAGATCTGCTTTGTTGATGTTGCACAACTTCAAATCCCTTTTGCAGGCTTCCTTGTACCTCAGGGCGAGTCACCCACTTGGCTGCATTCCTATGACAAGCTCCCCATAGTAGATTGTCCTTTTCTGTTAAGCTCGATGTTCAGGGATGGGTTGCTGGAGATTGTGGATCCATAATATAATATTATCATGGAGTTGATAATATGATCCAATATAAATGATAGTTTACATCTTCAACCCAAAATCAAAACTAAAAGCCTTGTACATAATAATGCAAGTTCAAAAAAAGTCTTTTATTGTCACCAGAAATATACAAAAGTGACTAATGTTGCTTTGATTTTTACATGGATTTAAAAGTTAAATATTAAGAATGTTTACTAGTTTTGTTAATTGAAACACAAACTCCAGTCAAACGGTCTCTGCTAGGTTTTTTTGTGGGATTTCTGATTTCACCTGGCAGTCTTTATAAAGTACCTAAGATGTGGTGAGAAGAGTGAGGTCAGCCAGAGGATTGTGGGATGAGATAAAAACCGCTAAACTTTCTAAACCTCACTGCCACCACATTGCAATCACATTGCAATACTTGCTGCTGAATATTTTCCAAGAAGTTCATAAAGCAGCTCCATA
The DNA here is from genome assembly GCA_902685375.1 of Neostethus bicornis. NCBI lineage: Eukaryota > Metazoa > Chordata > Actinopteri > Atheriniformes > Phallostethidae > Neostethus > Neostethus bicornis. The sequence continues at coordinate 22,734,309 of LR738544.1, read as the reverse complement.
AATCTGTCACACAGAGATGTAAAAGTGAGCTAATAAAACAGTTGTGCAATAGCGACCGTGTTTGCACTATGCCGCTTTTTTTCTGTGCAAACACTGTAGTTTGTATGCTTCGGCTTTAAGTGAATCCAATAAATCTGTTTCTGCACCTGAGATCTGCAGGGTTATTATCAGCTAAATGATAGACTCTATTAGACTGATGGAAACAAGTAGAGGCAGATGTGTGTCGTGACATGTTTTCATTAAAATAAGATTTAAATTCTTGCTTGTGTTTTGCAAATAAAAGGTGGATGATGAAGTTTCACTGATAACGTTTATGCATTTGTGTGAGAGATGCTTTTTTTTTCTTCTTTTGATTCCAGATTGTTAGACTGAGATGCTGGATCCAGACTTCTCAAATCTTTGATGAATTGTTCAGACATTGCTTTTGATGAGGGGATGAGCTTGTTAGTTTTTTTGTATTAATGATGAATTTTTAAATCTAAACTGATATAAAAACAAAATCAAGTTTGACTGGGTGTTATAACTAACATATCATTTGAACAGTTCCAGCCTCCAGACCTGATTCTGTGATTGGAGAGTGAATCTTAGGAAGGGGATTTTACTGGTCTTTTTACTGGTCACATCACGCAGCCAATAGCAGAAAAGGAGGACGTGCGGTGCAAGCCGACAGTAAAAGAAAAAGCTGTGTCAGATTAACCTTTTTAACATGTTAATTCACAATGTATAAATGATTTTTATGTAACTGCATTGTGGACTTATAAAGATTCTCTGCTTGCTCTGGTTAAAAGAAAGGCCAATCAAAAAGTTACGCACTAAACTAATTATCCTTAACGAGTTTTTTTACTCTCCACCACATTAATCCATTACTTTCCCCTTTAAAAAAGAAAAAGTTCAAATATACAAATTATTCATTACATGTGCTGTCGCCCAGCACACACAGACACAACAGAAGTTTTACACAGATCAGTTTACATGTGCATGGAGGGGTATGAGAGTCTGAAAACAGGAACTTGAGCTTTGCAGCTTTTGTGCATACCTGCAGAGTTTAAGTGCTGGAGAAAAGCAGACAGACAAAGACCGAGGCGTTACTGTCATGATGCAGAGTGCAGGTTGAAAGAGAAGGACCTAATTGCAGGCAGAAAACATGGTTTATTAGAATTTGGCAGTCCATTAATACTGTGGAAAGAAAAAAAACAAAGTTTCAGTGGCATGGTGAAAGGTTGGCAAGAATGTGTATATGGTCAAGCAACCAGGGAGATCTGGCTAGAAGGGATTGTATGACCCGACAGGGAAGTCCAGGGTGATTCCCCTTAAATAGCAGGCAGGGTGCACAGTTATGTGGAATCTGTAATCATCCTCAGGTGATCCTAATCAGGTTGATGAAAAACATCCAGGGCTCCCTCTGGCGGCAGGATAGGGGATCATGCCAGTTACAGCTAAATAGAAATGAATGAGATGGGATCATATTTTTATGGAATTTTTTATCAATAATAGTGAATGTTTTATTGCAAAAGAAGACAAAATGTCCAAAACGTTGATCCATTCTGGAATGAATGTTGGATTGATTAGTTGGCTAAAAATTAGGATTGATATTTCAGTGGCGGTCTGCACCAGTCCATGTGATGGACTAGTGACTTGTCCAGGATGTACCTTGCCTCTCATCTGCTAACTTGCCAGCAGTAAGTTCAGGCACTTGGCAGGTCGAAGGGGAAAAAAAATCTAGCAAAAGAAAAAAATTTCCACCTCAAATAGTGGAACAAAAATCACATAAAATATTGCTCTTTTAAAATTTTACAATATTAAAATATTCTATCAAAGCATTTTGTTTGAGCAATTGCATGTTATTTTTAAATTTACACATTTGCCGATTGGTGTCCTTTCCCTGTTCCACTGACTGATCAAGTGACTCCTTAGTCCCTCATACTGTTCGGCTGTTCAACTACTGAATAATGAAATTTCCCCAAGATAAATTAATCATCTATAAAAGACTTGGATTCACAAGTAATATTAAAGTTTTAACAAACACTCAAAACCTTGATAGGTGATTAGAATCACATGTTAAAAAATGTCATGCATTTTGGACTGCACCATGATTCATTGATTTATCACAACAAACCAAAGTTTTCATTTCACTATAGTTCTTAAAATCCTATTGCAAGTGGCTTAAAATAACAGATTTCGTTCATCTTCTGAATCGCTTATCCCTAACGGGTTCGCAGGAAGAGCCAGGATACACCCTGAACAAGTAACCAGTCTGCTTTGGGGCCACACAAACACATGACCATCCACACACACATACACTCAATCGTAGGGGCATTTTTTATGGTGGCCAATCACAATTTAAAATGTATTTTTGTTTAACTTGTTTTTTTCTTGCATTGTTTTTATGACAATCCTTAAAAAATAACGACTGAATATCTTGTCAAATTGACAAAGTGAATCTTCTGGTTTTGAAATTTTACACAACGATGTTTTGTACCTAATGTCTGAAGTTTTGACTTAAGCTATACAGATTCCATCTAAAAGTCACTTTCTGAAACACTGCTATTTAATCTGTAATCTCTCATTGGGTCTCTGGTAACACATTTACTGCAGGTTTCTACATTCCTTACATTCCTCAAAGCTCTAAAATCACTGAAGTATTCAGCTCCAAAGTCTTTCCAGGCTAAATTTTACCTTGCTTGGTTTTCTTATCTGCACTTTAGGCATCAGAAAATTTACAATTTTCCCTTTCAGAGTCATTTAGTGGTTTGGATTTCCACTCAAATGAAACATTTAGGTTGAGTACACAATGACAATAGCTGTGTTGATGTCCACGACATCCTGTCCTTGTTAAAACTGCAAACATATTCAGCACATGTAGGATTTTTTTTTTGCTTTTTGAAAAGCATTTTTTCTTTCTTTAGCAACTGAGTTTGATCTTTACAAACTGAAAAGAGCCACTGGATGCAGTGGGTGCATGTTCACGTATTCCTTCCCACGCACTCCCCTGGGCCCTCTTACTGTTGTAGCAGCTAATTCCATTTCTATGGCTTATATAAGCCGAGAGGCAGCCATGGTGCCAGGTCGCATCCAACCTGTGGGGGTGCCCAGTGTTTGAATACGATTGCAAAGAGGAGCCGATGAATGTATATTTGACCTTTATTGAAGCGAGCAGCCAGCTCTCCAGCGCATTAACCTTATCTAAGAGTCGCATAACAGCTCAGAGTTCAGTGTTTGTATGGTTGGTGTCTTCTTCTTTTGGAAGACTTATTTGAGTCATTTTGGTGACATAATAACTGAATTTCTCTCATTGCTGACTGTTGATTAATCCATCCAAATGACTTATTCAAAAAACTCTCTATAATGCTTTTACTTGAAACAAAACAGTCTAATTCCTCTCTTTCTCATGAAAGGAGTGACCTAAGTGGTACATTGTTCATTTGGCAGCCATCTAAGTTTTCGTTTTAGTCTTCATCTTTGGACAAATATTAATTTAAGTTTTAGTCACGTTTTCGTTAATTCTTTATATTTTTGTTTTAGTCAACAAAAACCCAAAAGAGTTTTTATCTAGTTTTCGTCAGGGAGACTTAGAACGTTTTTAGTCTAGTTTTAGTGTAAAAAAAAAAAAATTCTTACTTTAACAATTGTGTCTTTATTACTGAGAAGGATGCACGTTATTTGTTTAGAGAGAAAAAAAACCTCTGCCGAGCTTTAACTTGCGCAAAACATCAAACATTGTAAAACAACGTAAAATAAATACAAATTCTTCAGTGAGTGAGGAACGTTGTAATTTATGTATACTTAAAAATGACACCTCTAAATAACCCCTGTAAACAAAGTAAACATTGCATTGTGTCTTTAAAGCAGTGGTTAGCACAACTAAGCTAACTAAAGAAGTTAGCAGCTAGCATTAGCTTGAAGTTAGCATGGTGTTTGCGCAAAATACGTGGAAAACTTTAAGTTTCTGACCACTAAGCCTGTTTGTTACTGTTTTCACCATGGTTTGTGACTTCCTCATGGCTGTAGGTGTGTTGTGTAGACGGTGTAAACGTGCAGCATTGTGGGGGGCGTGCCGCCGTTAGAGACAGATGCAGCTGCTGTGTTGTTTCTTTTCACAGACAGAAATGTGAAAGTCTGATGCCTATTTTGTTACGTTTTCGTCTTGTCAGCAGAAACCTGCAAACGTCTCGTCACATTTTCATCACCAAAATTTTGCATTTATTTTGTTATTGTTACGTCATCGTCATGAAAAAATGCTTCATCAACAAAATAATTTCGTTTTTGTCATCGTTGACGAAAACAACACTGAAGTGGAAGTGTACCGGGTGACATTATCACATTTTCTTACACACACGGTTGTTGGATGAAATGTCTACCAAAGTGCAGGTGGAAAACACATTGCCAAAATAAAATGAAAAAAATCCCACACAATTTCAGTACAAAACATAAGAAGAAGCACAGTAGAGGGCAGTGGTCAGTGTGAATGTTAACTGTCATTTTTCTCTATTAACATTAAATTTAGTTCTCTGGGGGAAGGCTAACAAAATACTGTATGTGATATGCGCATTTTATGCATGCCATTTATAAATCTAAATCTTTTTAAATTATACTTACTTTGTACATTAGTGCTTTATCTATGTCATTCAGCCAATCAGCTACTAATTTATGATTATAAAATTATCTAAACAGACATTTCAGTTCACATAACCCACTATTATTGTTGTTTACTAGTGATGCTGCTGTGCTCTGACTGTTCAATGAGCAAGTTCGAAAATGATGACGCAGGGAGGGCTGCGAGAAGGCCCAGAAAGATCAACACAAAATCTGTTTTGTTTAAGTATAAGTTTCGTTGCCAGTTACTTTGTGTAGAGAGAACCAGCAGAACGCCTACTTGGCAACAAATGCTGGCTGAAATGTTAATGGTCAAATGCCAATAAAACAACCCCCACACATTTGGAAGCAGTGCATCTATCATTAAGAAACAAAAAAAAAAAAAAAAAAACGGAAATATTTTCAAAATTATAGTGTCCAAAATATGATTTTCAACAGTTTGTGATTCAGATTTTTTTATACCAGCAAACACCACTGAAAAGGCATTCATTATTTGGAACCGGTCAATCAAAAGTCCAGTTTATAGATGCATCGTGAGGTTGGACACTAATCTAAGACGTGTGTTCATGAGTTTTCTTTTGTGTACTGATGTTTGAAGAGGAAGAGGCTAACTATAAACTCTTCCTGCAAAATTGGGGTCATGGAATTGCTTCAAAATATCTTGACGTGTTGAAGAATTCAGAGTTCCTTTCCCTGATACTAAAATACTGAAACCAGCATGCACAGCACCTGCATAGCACCTGCCCATCACTGTCCTTCACAGTCTACACATGATGTACTACAGTGAGGAATATTTAGGAAAAAATACATCTCATGACAGGATTTGCGGTGTGTCATCTTGTACGAGTTCAAAACAGGAATTCACTCGGCTTCTTTAATTGACCTGTTTTTTACAAAAAAATTTTTTAAGTCTATCACATTTACATTTACTTTTTCTTCTTCTTCCGGCATTTACCTTCAGGGGTCGCCACAGCAAATCAGTTTCTTCCATCTAACCCTATCTGCTGCATCCTCTTAAGTCACACCAACTATCTTCATGTCTTCCTTCACTGCATCCATGAACCTCCTCTTTGGTCTTCCTCTAGTCCTCTTTCCTGGGGGTTCCAAACCCAGTATTCTTTTTCCAATGTACTCTCTCTCCTCTGCACATGTCCCAATCATCTCAGTCTGGCTTTTCTGACTTTATCTCCAAAACCTCTAACATGTGCTGTTCCTCTGAGATACTCATTTGTAATCCAGACCATCCTGTTCACTCCCGGTGATATCCTCAGCATCTTCATCTCTACTATGTCCATCTCCGTTCCCTGTCTTTTTCTCAGTGCTACTGTTTCTAGACCAAACAGCATGGCCGGTCTCACCACGGTTTTGTACACTTTTCCTTTCATTTTAGCTGAAACTCTTCTGTCACACATCACACCTGATACTTTTCTCCACCCGTTCCAGCCTGCCAGCACACGCTTCTTCATCTCTTTTCCACACTCTCCATTGCTCTGGACTGTTGATCCTAGATACTTAAAATCTTCCACCTTCTTTATCTCTTCTCCCTCTAACCTCACTTTTCCATTTGGATCCCTCTCATTCACACACATGTACTCTGTTTTACTCTGACTAATCTTCATTCCTCTTCTTTCTAGTGCAAACTTCCACCTCTCCAGCTTTTCCTCCACCTCTTCCCACCTCTCACTACAGATCACAATGTCATCTGCAAACATCATTGTCCATGGAGATTCCTGTCTAACCTCGTCTGTCAGCCTGTCCATCACCACAGCAAACAGCAAAGGGCTCAGAGCAGATCCCTGGTGCAGTCCCACCCTCACACTGAACTCCTCTGTCTCACCTACAGCACACCTCACCACTGTCTTACAGCCTCATACATGTCCTGGACCACTCTAACATACTTCTCTGTCACACCAGACTTCCTCATACAATACCATAGTTCTTCTCTTGGTACCCTGTCATACGCTTTCTCTAGATCTACAAAGACAAAGACATAGTCTTTTTATAAGACAAAAAACATGCATGATCCTATCATGCATGTCCCTATCAGCATCCTCAAGCCAAATACTGCATCTGTAGTGCTCTTTTTAGGCATAAACCATACTGCTGCTCACAAATTCTTACTTCAGACCTTAGCCTAGCTTTGACAACTTTTTCCCATAATTTCATTGTATGAAGCTATGCACAATTATTTAATTTCAGACATTTTGATTTTAGGTTGTGGAAATTAATGAGAAACCTGATTTTTTATCATGTATTTAGAAGGAATAAAACTTTTACTGTAAGGTGTACATAAAAAAAAGTCTGTTTCAAATGACATTGGTCCAAACTGGCATGTAGGGTTGAAGGTAAGGTAGTTGCTCTCACATTTAAATGACTTTCTTCCCCTCCGCATGGAAAGTAGACACCCATAATGAGCTTTTGTAGAGGCTGGTCAGCCCAGGAAACAAACCCAGACAGATCAAATCCTCACTCCTTCTTCTCAGATTGTCAGAAAAAAGTTGTTTGGATACTAATGAGATTGTTAAAACCAAAAATGAGATTTTACAGAGATTACACTAACTCCACACCTTTAAGGGGAGCTAATTAAACTTGTTTTCTTTGATTCTCTTGACATTTAATAAGCATTTTATTTTGAGAAGTTGTTCTGTTTTCCTGAGACAGCTTAAATTTGTGTGGAATTAATCAAATAGATGTAGATAAAGATACATTAATAATCTTGCTCCGGTGCTATTTACATGCTTATTTCACAGAAATGCATTGAACTGCGGCTTTGCTAATCATCACTAATGCATGAGTGTTATTGGAAGAGCTGACAGGTCTTCTGCTGGATCTCCTGCTGAATCTTAATGGGTTGTTTTCTATCTGGAGAACAAGGTCCTCTGAGACCGGTTGCAGATGGGCCCCAGCGAACCTGGCACAAACATGCACGATAAAAAAAATTTTTGGAGATAAATATTATATGGAACGTTTTTATTTAAAATGCATCACATACAGCAGTAGGAGTCAGTCAAAAAAAGAAGTCAAATAAGAGAATTGGGGGAGTTTTTGAAGTGAGCTGTGGAGTGCTGTAGAGGTCATTTTAGTTTCAAACACATAAAAAAGGTTTTGATCACTGTGTTGGTTGGACAGTACGAACTGTACAGAGGGCTGGGTTATCTCATCCTGGTATTCTTCCCCAAGGGTCTGAGCATGATTGTGCACAGATTGTGATCACTATAACACAGCTCCTGCTGCATTGTGAAACCCAGATTTATCCCACCCTCATGCAGCTAAGTCACACCCACAACTCCAACAGTTATTATGATAAAACATTGGAGAGAAAACCTTTTTAATTTAACTCGCTCTTTGTCAGAATTGTCATACTGTTTTTGTTACACCAATCCTTTTCTTTCATTTTTTTTCCCCTTCAGGGACGCCACAGGAAATCAGTTGGTTTTTTTCCCCAGTTTACTGTTTCCTGCATAGACAAACTACTTTTGTGTTCTTCTTCAACACATCCTGGCTGCCTCCACATGCTTCTTCACCTCTTTTCCACACTCCCCATTGCTCTAGATTATTGATGCTATGTGTTTTATTTGATTGAAAAGTTTCTATATTTTAATTTTATTTTTATTTAATCTTTATTTAACCAACATAAAAACTCAATGAGATTAAAAATCTCTTTTTCAAGAGTGTCATACACACAACTTTCACATCAGACGGAATTCCTGACACAACACTCTATTTATCTATTCAGGTCAGGGACCAGTGCACGAACACACTGGCTTGTGACCTCTTGTAGATACATTTGTTATTATACCGTAACAATAAAAAACAATTTAAGTTTTTAAGTATTTTTTCATCTTCAAAGTAGCTATATATAATGCACTGCATAGCTGCCATTTTTTTCTATATGGTGTCACGCTAGTAAAAAAAAATTGTCTTACCAAGCACCAAAAAAGTAGATTTAGCCTTACCCCACTTTAAATGTATTTTAATCCACTGAAACATGGCCAAAGCATAATTAGAACGACAGTGGATAATTTCTGTCCATGTTCCCGAAGCAGGGAACACAAAAACATTAGACAAGAGATGGATTCATTGAGACAACAAAAGTGTATCAAACCACCATATGTACAGTCCCTATACAGTTCTCAACTATATAGACTCAAAAATCAACTTCATGATATTACCAGGTGGTTTTAATACCTGATACTCCAAAGACGTGCAGGAAACACACAGCACATTTGTGTTAATGTTTGTATTCTATGCAAAAACTGAGAGAGTCTTGGCATCCTTTGTTCCATCATTTGAACCGTTTATTCCTAATGTTATTGCAGAGTGTGCCAGAGCTTACCCTGGCTGATTTAAGGCGAGAGGCAGGATACACCCCAAACAGGTTGCCTGTCTGTTGCAGGGCCACACACACTCATTCGTAGGGCCAATTTCATATTGGCCAATTTACCTAAAGTTTATGTTTTTGGAGGCTGGGAGGAAACCGGAAAACCCACATGGGATAAACATGCAAACTCCACACAGAAAGGCTAGTCATTCAAGCCTCATCCCACCTGGGATTTGAACCCTAACCTTCTTGCTATGACAGCAGTGTGTGTGCCACTATGCCGCTTCCCTTGGCAATCCTCCCAAACAATCTTATAAATATACATTATTATCTTTCTTATATCATTTAAAAATCCTCAACTCAAAGCTAATATGTGACCTTACTGTAGCATTGATTATCTAAAACTAATCCCATAAACTCCTCAACAAATGTCAAATTCAAAAAACTTATAGACGGATTGGTGGCTCATAATAAAGCCAATGATTTATCATTCATCATTTCATCCCTCACATTTCATCCCTCACATTATCCTGCACAGAATAGCATCTCACTACCAGTGGAAGTGGAGAAATGTCTAAAATGATTTAAGCATTTTGAACAAAATAACCTGTCATAGGCATTTCGTTTGGGTAAAAATGAACACTAAGCAATATGTCTTCTTCCAGAAAGTAATAAATCAAAATGTGCCAAGATCGTTGTTTGGCTGTCATTTGATAGGTCGACAAATCAGAGAAAGTGCTTACACAGCAACAGACAAGTCCAAACTGATCCACAAAGTGAATAGACTTCACACTTTGTCAGTTTTACAAATGATTATGCTGTCTGATGTTGCTTTGAAATTTAATTTGTTCTCACAAGTATTGGAGGTACCTCTGTTCCTGGATAACTTTTTAATGTTATTTATTGGGTCCTGTTGTTTAAGAGGGATGTTGAGTGTTGGTTTACATATCAGACAAAAAAAATTAATATTACTATAAAGCAGCAGAAAGAAATGCCCGTCTGTGCCGGAAGAAACCTGATCTTCTCATTTGTTCTGTAACAAGACAGAAAGCAGATATAGGTAACATGTTGTGAACAAGTACCCCTTGTTATATGTATAAAGAATGTTGCTTATTGTTGTCTGACATGAGATACACAATCTTCCTCATGTAAAAAACACAGAACCCAAGAATTACAGGGATGTAAGCATTCATGTGGTGATACTCTGATACCTCTGAGCTATAAGAGGGAGGGTTCACAAGCATTGTACAAAATTCTGAGGATAACTCTTCTAACAATTATCCATCCGGTTTGCCTACCACAACAAGATAATAATCTATCGTATCAGGCCAGGAAAGAATGAGTCTAGTTTCCAAACTTTACAGATCCCAACATTTCCTCTAGTTCTTCAGAAGAGAACATCAGATGAAAAAAAGAGACGCTAACTCTTCAAAGAGTATTGATCTACTTTGAGGCTTCTTTTGTTCAAGACCTCCTGAAAGGCAAACTGACCTGATGTTATTGCATTTGTGACACTGCCCAGAGCTAAAGGATTCTCTCAAGGGGAAAAAAAAACACACAACAGAACCTTCAGCTGGATGTTTTTTCTTTTCCAAAATTCACAGGATGTTCACGCCAGCAGTGATTAATTGGTTGCCAGCCTGCACCCGGAACCACAACCAAGTGACATAGCGTCTGCATTGTTGTTGTTGTGCGTACGATTAATTCACATAAACAAAGAACTTTCGTTTCATCTTTTGAACCACTGATTCATAGGGACAATTTCATAGCGGCCTATCAACCTATCATGCATGTTTTTGGAGAGTGGGAGGGAACCAGAGTACCTGAAGAAAACTCATGCATGCACAAGGAGAACATGCAAACTCCACACAGAAATACCGTCATTCAAGCCGCATCCCACCCGAGACTCAAACCCTGACCTTCATGCTGCTAGACCTATGAGCTAACCACTGCGTCACCGTGCAGCCCCTTGAATGAGGAACTGAAATTCAATTTGAACAATTAACTGCTATGCTTTGGTCATATCCCTAATGGTGCAGGAGCCATTCCCAGCTGATTTCAGACGAGAGGCAGGGTACACCCTCAACAGGCCGCCAGTCTGCTGCATGGTCACACACACGCAACCATCCACATACTCAGTCCTAGGGACAATTTCGATTTTGCATAATACCTCTTTTAGACATGCACACTGGAGGAATGAATCCCATTTTCTCTAGATCTCTAAAACGTGTGTGACAGGTTAGAGTTTTCTTTCTATGGGCATGTGATAAACTCCCACCAACAAAATTAATCAAGACCATGTCACTGATATCAAACAAATGTAAGCTAAAACCTGCAAAAGCAATAAATTGTGCAGCAGACTTTAAATGAGAAGTAATTGCTATCAAACCATCAGTGCATCTCAAAATACTTTCAAAATAGTCACCAAACCATCTACAATTCATCCTCTGTCTTTTTCTCTTATTAAGCACATCATTTTAGTTCACGTCCTTTTTTTTCTTTTCAAGCACTCAGAACCATTTTATTTTACTTTGTTTATCTGAGCTGAAGAAGCGTTTTAAAGGAATTGCTCATCCAAGAAATGTACAGAAATGAATCATCGCGAACTTATTTTGCGGTGTATTGCAACTCCATGCATGGAAGCCACATCTCGTTAGTTCAGAAATCAAATAAAAGCACGTCAAAATGATTCAATTTAATGAATTGAAAATCAGTTTACACAGTTGTAGTCATTATCCTTCATTTTTAGCTTTCCATAGCTATTTGTCAGCATGTGAAATACTTGCTTGATGAAAATATGAAACTGTAAATGTTCACATCTTTTCTGAGCTAAGCAGGGTGGATGCTGCTTGTCCAATATAAAATCAAAATTTTTCAGGTCTAAAATGATAAATATGTGTAGAATTGTGCAGCTAATGACAAATATTTTAATATGATTGAAGACATCCTCAGCATCTTCATCTGTGCTACCTCCATCACTGTTTCCTGTCTTTTCCTCAGTGCCACTGTCTCTAGACCAATCAGCATGGCCAGTCTCACCACGGTTTTGTACACTTTCCCTTTCATTTTAGCTGAAACTCTTCTATCACACATCTCACCTGATATCGTTCTCAACCCGTTCCAGCCTGCTTGAACATGCTTCTTCACCTCTTTTCCACACTCTCCATTGCTTTGGACTGTTGATTCTAAGTACTTAAATCTTCCACCTTCTTTATCTCTTCTCGCTGTAACCTCACTTTTCCATTTGGATCCCTCTCATTCACACACATGTACTCTGTCTTAATCTGACTGATTTTCATTCCTCTTCTTTCGAGCCTTATCTACATCTAATTTATAGTAAAAAACTTGATTAGTTACATGCATTAGTTACAATACTTGATTAGTCACATAAAGCATGGAAAAAATAAATACTCCTGAAAATATTCTTGCAGGATAATTAGATTTTAGACAGAGTTCTGAAGGTTGTGAAGCTCTAACAGGTACAAACCCTCTGCACCACCATCCAGCCATTACTACCACTCAATCCATCTCTCATATGAAGTGTGAAGTTCATTCATCTTTCCTTTTATTCTTGGCTCCACAGACTAAGTGGCCCATCGTAATGCCAGCAGTCTGCTATCTTCCATCTGCTCTGATGAAAAAGTTGAGAGAGAGCAGCTTTCAGCCCCACCTGGTGCCCCCCAATTGTCTGTAAGTGGTTTTAGAGGCACTTGTGGCAGGCTTTCAGAGAAACATCACTTCTGCAATAAAAGAAAGGACAGAAGCTTGTGTGGCATCATCAGCCAATGCATCCAATTATTGCAGCTGGTTACTTTAGCATGCATGGTATTAAAAAGAATCATTTCTGAAAATGTATGGCTTAAAGTTGTTCCATTCATTTTAATAAATAAATAGTGATGAATTTAAAGGGTTTTTTTTTTCTCATTTTCGATCAAACACAAAAACTATTTTTAACGAGTTTGCAAGGCCTATCAGAATAAGCAATAAAAAAGATAAATGGATGAATGGATTTGTTTTAAGTTTTTCTTGTCAGTAGGATGGATTTTGGTATTGGAAGAGAAGCGCTCTCCCCTACGGGTCCACGGTGTGATCCTATGCTCCCATCTTGTGGACATAACAAGAACTATCAGGATGCTGACTCTAAACTCTGGATGTTTTTATCACTTCTCAAAATTTTCCAACATATGTGGCAAGAGGGCTAGGGAATGCCCCCGCCACGAAAATCACAACGCCACCTTGGGACCCGCACCCAAGGACTCCCAAAATTGCACAGGTTCAAACATTCACTGGAGTCTGAGACAAGGTTCCACAAAATCAAATTTATTTAAAAACAAGGGAATGCGCAACTCCACATAATCTGGAAACCTAAAAACAGATAAATAAATTAACGCTTACCAGTGGGGATTATTTCGAGGGGGGGGGATCCCCGGCACACGTGGAGAAAACACAGCACAGCAAAAAAACACACGTGAATTGAATACATGCAACATGCAAAGAACACAAGGGGGATCCACCCAGTAAAACCACAACCCCACTGGAACGTTTTCAACTAAAAGTCAAACAGGTTAAAACGGTTAAAATACACAAAAAGAAAGAAAACTTGTTAAAACAGGTTAAAACAGTTTAAGATGAATAAAAAAAAACATTTCTATCGCTACTCTTAAAAGAGCAGCTGTAAAGCAAAGCAGCAGCACGTCCACCTGCGTCCTGCAGCGCCGAGCCCCTTAATTCAGTCCTTAATTCAGTCCTAAAAGCAATATAGAAAAGGATTAAAAATATTGATATATATTTTTAATTCTAAATACTGACCTGTAAGAACATCTGAAAGGCAGCTTGGACGTCTCAACTTTGTCAGTGGGTCAGTCGCACTTTACTATGAGAGGACATTATTAGCAGCCGGCCAATCCACCACCAAACTAAGATGTTTTGTTTACTTACCGGCCATCCTTTTACAGAAACCATGCCACGACAGATCTACCTTCCTTCCCGGAAGTCGTGCCTCTAAGGGTGTGCCGGAAGTCCGCCCTTAAATAGTATCCTACTACCCGTGGATTGGCCAGCTGCTCCCAAGCAATAATGTCCTATTGCCACAATCTACCCCTCCTTTTAAATCGTCGCCCCGACGATGAGAGACAACTCCTTATTTCCAAGGCCTAAAGATTGATGTTCCAGCAAAAGTACTGGAACTAACAGCCCTGTTGTCTACCTGTCCCTTCACTGACCTGGGCAAATGATGCACATTCGAGTGGTGGCCAGCTGTTGATCTAGAAGATCTTCTAAGCTCTATCTCACTCACCTCAGCCGGGTGAGACAGACAACTTACAGCTGGACTCTCGGGAAGTCTGACTTGGGACCCAGAGGGCACCCTAAGCAAAGTAGGCTGGATCATGGTTACACCTGCAGTGGCCTCAGAAGTTGGTCTTAGGGCAAATAAATCATATTCCCCATCGTCTTCATCTGCTATAGGCTGCTCCGACGGGGGTGGATTAACTACCAGAGTTTCAGTTGGCAAACTTTCTCTGACCCAGGCCTTTAAAAGGGAACGATGCACATGTCGGACTTTCTCCTTATCAGTTAAGGGTGCAACAGTATACACTGACCCACCTTCTCTTGGTGGTTTCACAATTTGATGCACCACTGGGCTCCACAGGTCGTGGATCTTATGTCGCCCTTTAATTCCCAGGTCCCGCACCAACACTAACTGACCTTCATTCAAAGGGGCACCCCGTACATGCTGGTCATGATTACGTTTTCGACGGTCCGCAGCTAGTCGCAAACGTTCCTTAGCCCCTTCAAATGCTAATTCTAGGCGAGTCTGATGTTCCTCGATCCACTCACTGACGCTGCCTCTAACGGGGTCCCGAACCCTCCCCAACAAAAAATCAATGGGTAATCGGGGCTCTTGGCCAAACATGAGGAAGAAAGGTGACTCACCAGTGGTTTGATGGGGGGTGGTATTATAACAATACAACACCTGTGGTAAACAGGCACTCCAGTCTCTCTTATGTGATGTAGGTAGGGTCCGCAGCAAGTTATGGAGGGTCCTATTAAATCGCTCTGCCTGACCATTGCCAGCAGGGTGGTATGGTGTGGTACGCGATTTCTCAATTCCATACAAGCTGCATAGCTGTTGGATGAGAGAACCCTCAAAACTGCGGCCCTGGTCCGAATGGATACGAGCTGGAACGCCAAATTTGGAAAACCACTCCTGAACCAGCACGTGTGCCACTGTAGTGGCCCTTTGGTCACGAGTGGGAATGGCCAAGGTGTACTTGCTAAAAACGTCGGTCAGCACTAGCACATTCTCCAGACCATTGCGCGCTGGTTCAAGGACAGTAAAATCCATGGCCAGAATCTCATTTGGCCGTGCTGCTGTTAGATGACCCATAGGGCTACGGCCTGCTACTCCGGTGTCTTTGGAAGTTTGGCACCTTTCGCATGCCTGACACCAGAGAGCCACCTCTGCAGACATACCTGGCCAGTAGCAACGTGTCCGAAGCAGTGCTAATGTCCTTTCTATCCCCTGGTGACCATGTTCCTGATGCATCTGGGTGAGAACTTCCTTTTTCAAAACACTCGGCAACAACAACTGCAACACTAGCTCTGCACCATCAGGACGGTATGTTCTACGGTACCATAACCCATCCTCCTCAATTAGGCGGTCCCATTGTTGCAGTAATGCTAAGGCCGGGGGAGACAACCTTCTCCGCTGCTCAGAGGTTGGCCGCTGCCCTTGCTTCCGAAATGGCAGCACCTCACTCATTACAGGGTCAGCCTGCTGAAGGACTGACAACTCAGTCGGTGTACGCCATGACAATGCAGTCACCGAACCCTGAGTGACACTGTCCGTTTTCGGATGTAAAACCTGCTGCAGCTGTTTGGGAAGGGCAACACCAGGCACCAATATCTCAACGTCTGGTCTGCCTGGTAAGTGCTGGCGAGAAAGTGCATCAGCATTTTTATTACTCTTCCCAGACCTATATTTGATTTCAAAATCAAATGAAGCAAGTTGAGCTGCCCAGCGCTGTTCTGTGGCACCCAACTTTGCAGTGGACAAATGACTTAGAGGGTTATTGTCTGTGTAGACTACACACTTATGACCCAATAAGTATTCCCTGAACTTCTCAGTCATGGCCCACTTGAGTGCCACAAATTCCAACTTCATTGAACTATAATTTGACATGTTTCGCTCGGTGGGCTTCAGCCCACGACTAGCATAAGCTATTGGCCGGACCTTGCCCTCTTGTTCTTGAGACAAGACTGCCCCAAGACCACCATAGCTTGCATCCACCTCTAAAATAAAAGGCAGAGAGAAGTCAGCATAGGCCAAGACTGGTGAAGAAACAAGGCGTGTTTTTAATGCCTTAAAAGATTCCTCACACTCCGCCGTCCACCTGTCTGTAACTTGACATCTCTCCCTTTCTGCGAGACTTCGTAGCCCCTTCCTCTGCTACCAGCCGATGCAGCGGTGCAGCCAACTTAGCAAACCCTTCCACGAACCGGCGGTAAGAACTAGCAAACCCCAAAAATGAGCGTAGCTCAGAAACAGTTTTTGGAGGTTTCCATGCCGCCACTGCTTCCACTTTGTCTGGGTCTGTAGATACTCCCTGATCGGAGATAACATGCCCCAGGTATCGCACCTTTGGTTGGAAAAAACAGCATTTACTTAGCTTCACCTTCAGCCCCTCCTTTTGAAGTCGCCCCAGCACCATATCCAACCTCTCCAGGTGCTGCTGAAGGGTGGAAGAGAAAACAACAATATCATCAAGGTACAGCAATAATGACTGACACTGCTGGTCCCCAAAGATACGCTGCATCAACCTTTGGAAGGTACTGGGGGCATTACAGAGCCCAAAGGGCATCCGGTTCCACTCAAATAACCCAAAGGGGGTGCAGAAGGCAGTCTTTGGTTTGTCTGCTTCAGTGACAGGAACCTGGTTATAGCCACTTGCTAGATCGATGGTGGAAAACCACCTAGCACCTGTCAATGCATCCAAAGACTCCTCAATGCGTGGCAGCGGGAAGGCATCCTTACGGGTCTTACTGTTAAGTGGCCGATAATCGACACACATTCTCAAACTGCCGTCCTTCTTTTTCACTAGTACAATGGGTGAGGCGTAGGGACTACTGCTCTCCCGGATCACTCTCCCTTGAAGCAACTGGTTAATGTGGTCCTTCACCAATTCATACTCTGAGGGTGGAATGCGTCTATAGCGCTGCTTAACAGGGACATCATCCACAAGAGGGATGTCATGGGTGATGAGGTTGGTACAACCCAAATCCCCATCATGAGCTGAAAACACGGAGGTGTAACTTTTCAGGAAGTACCGCACCTGATCTCGCTTATCCTCAGATAGTTGAGACAGGCCCATTGCGTCAATCTGGTCCTGCACTGCAGGACCAGCAGTCTGTGAACCCACACTGGCGGTTTGAGTTGGGACTGCAGTGACACCTGCTGGCAAGTTGATGATATGCACCAGGTTCAGGGTCCCAACAGAAGTGCGGGGATATAGCAGCACATCTGTGGAGCCAACGTTAATGACAGGGATATATGCCGTGCCTCTGGTGACTCTAACCAAAGACGGTGAAGCCAGCAGCCCA
The DNA here is from genome assembly GCA_902685375.1 of Neostethus bicornis. Classification (NCBI taxonomy): domain Eukaryota; kingdom Metazoa; phylum Chordata; class Actinopteri; order Atheriniformes; family Phallostethidae; genus Neostethus; species Neostethus bicornis. The sequence continues at coordinate 22,716,794 of LR738544.1, read as the reverse complement.
GCTGGGAGGCCAGAGTCTAAGGGTTCAAACAATACGGTGTTTCCTCCAAAATGCTCTGAGCATGTGGCTATCACAATCTTCACAGTGCCACCAGGAACACGGCAGGGTCTCTTACCCCTTACTCTTGCTACTCCTGCAGCCTCTGATGGGGGTAGCACTTCTGCCTGATGACATTTCTGCAGCCCCTGTAACACAGAAGCTGGAGCCCCAGACACCATAGTAGAGTCAAAAAGTCCCTCCCCATGCTGGCCAAATAACTCCCTGTAGCACTTCCGAATGATATTCATACCTAGAACACCAGGCACCTGAGGTAGCTTAGCTTCCGTATGATCTCGAACCACAAGGATACCGCAGTGGGGCATCAATTTTCCACACAGCTGTACACTTAACTCCAGATAGCCCACATATGGAATAGACAAGCCATTAGCTGCTTTTAACTGAAGCCAATTACAAGTTTGGAGTCTGTCTTGACCCCACGACTGAAAGTGTTTCTGAAAAAAACTTTCTGTGATGGTCGACACCATAGACCCAGTGTCCACTAAACAGGGCACCTGTACTCCACCTATTTCTACCTCCATGTGCGGGCAAGAAGAAATCAGTTTCTCAGTGACATTGGAATTGTACACTGTCTCTAGTGAGCCGGTAGACGCCCCACCCAAACTATGGCTCTGTAATTTGGTGGGCACTAGTTTTCCGACTGGAAATGATTTGCTGGTAGTACGAGGGGTGGGCCGAGAATGTGGCACCCGGACCCCATCACAGTCTTTAGCATAATGACCAGGTTTCTCACAGCGCCTACAGACCACCATTTGACCCAGAGGAGAACGGCTACGTACATTTACGCCCCGTAACCGAGTAATGCTCTGAGTAAGCTGGTTAAGTTGTTCTTGCTGGCATTTGAGCATCTCCCTCAATTCCCCCATTTCAGACACTTGAGCAATATCGGCCCGCTGTAAGTTGCCCTGCACGCCATACTGGGTGCCTATGGTTGGTACGACTGACCTATTATGGCCTCTGGGAAAGCCTTCTTGCTCCCATCTTATGGCTTCTCCTCTGACATCCAACAAGGTGGCTGCCGGGTATGTACGAACCCATCGCTTTAATTCTCTGCGGAGTGCACAGTCAGACACTTGCTCTACAAACTGATCTCTCAGCAGAAGCTCAGTGTTCATGGTCTGACGTGGTGAACGGGATTTTACTTTCTCCATTAGACCCAGCAAAGCCAAAGAAAACTCAAGCAATGTTTCTCCCTCCTGTTGTTTTCGAGAGAAAACAGCTTCTTGTAAGGTTTCATAGGAGTCTGAACAGCCATATATTTCTTGCAACACTGCAATTATCTTATCTGGGTCCTCTCTCTCTGCTTTAGTCCGGTACTTAATTTCTTCTCGGGCTTCCCCCTCGAGGTGATCAAAAAGATAAAATGCTTGGTCAGTAGCTGATAATCTTTGTGCCCTCATACATGCTTGGGCCTCCTCAAGCCACTCATTTAAATCCAAGCCCCGACTTCCCCTAAACATGGGGCACTTCTTTTCCCTAGGCACAAAAATAAGTCTAGGTTCAACTGGGGCACTAGTAGGAGGAGCAGTTTGTGACGTACCTGAAGCCGACCCACCAGCTGCCTGTTCTTGGCCTGCCAACTGCTCTTGGCGGAGCAGAGCATTATCAATCTTTAAAAAAAAAAAAAAAAAAAAAAAAATGGATATACCTTTTTCTTTAAAAAGATAAAAAAAACTGAACACTTGTCTCAGACTAGTTAAAAAAACAGTGAATCCTATCAACAACGCCAGTTTGTGGCAAGAGGGCTAGGGAATGCCCCCGCCACGAAAATCACAACGCCACCTTGGGACCCGCACCCAAGGACTCCCAAAATTGCACAGGTTCAAACATTCACTGGAGTCTGAGACAAGGTTCCACAAAATCAAATTTATTTAAAAACAAGGGAATGCGCAACTCCACATAATCTGGAAACCTAAAAACAGATAAATAAATTAACGCTTACCAGTGGGGATTATTTCGAGGGGGGGGGATCCCCGGCACACGTGGAGAAAACACAGCACAGCAAAAAAACACACGTGAATTGAATACATGCAACATGCAAAGAACACAAGGGGGGATCCACCCAGTAAAACCACAACCCCACTGGAACGTTTTCAACTAAAAGTCAAACAGGTTAAAACGGTTAAAATACACAAAAAGAAAGAAAACTTGTTAAAACAGGTTAAAACAGTTTAAGATGAATAAAAAAAAAACATTTCTATCGCTACTCTTAAAAGAGCAGCTGTAAAGCAAAGGAGCAGCACGTCCACCTGCGTCCTGCAGCGCCGAGCCCCTTAATTCAGTCCTTAATTCAGTCCTAAAAGCAATATAGAAAAGGATTAAAAATATTGATATATATTTTTAATTCTAAATACTGACCTGTAAGAACATCTGAAAGGCAGCTTGGACGTCTCAACTTTGTCAGTGGGTCAGTCGCACTTTACTATGAGAGGACATTATTAGCAGCCGGCCAATCCACCACCAAACTAAGATGTTTTGATTACTTACCGGCCACCCTTTTACAGAAACCATGCCACGACAGATCTACCTTCCTTCCCGGAAGTCGTGCCTCTAAGGGTGTGCCGGAAGTCCGCCCTTAAATAGTATCCTACTACCCGTGGATTGGCCAGCTGCTCCCAAGCAATAATGTCCTATTGCCACACATACATAGTTTCAAACAACTTGCAGCACTATGATGCAGATTTATGTCCATCTACGTGACACTTATTCTTATTCTTAAAGGAAAACAATGATTTGTTGAACTTTTTTTCCTGTTTGAGCCAGAAGTCAGATCACAAACTCCACTTCTGTCTGTGTTCCCTACACGCCTACGAATATTTATAATGGATGTTAAGTACCTGGAGCTGTTAGGCAAACACAGTCGTGTCAGATATATAGGACACGGTGGAGCCTGGCCGTAGTTTGGTTTGGCCCCTGCACACCAGGAGCCATCTTCCTCATGTCAGCTTTCATGTGGAGAGTCATCCATCTGCGGGGAGCAAGATGGATTACAGCTTGATAAATTCTGCCTCTCTGAGGTCTATTTCAGAGAATAAAAGTGCACCTCCTCTTTTGTCAAATTGTTCTTTGATAATGTCCCCGATTACATTTAGCACCTCATCTTCTTCAAGGTTTTTTTTTTTTTGTGTGTATGTGGAAACTGGCCAGTGCAAATGATTTTTAAAGATAGATTTTGTGATATAAAAACATTGTGAGTGTTTTTAATATTTTTTATACTTTTATATTGACTTAAACCTGTCAGGAAAGTAAAGTATGAAGCTGAAGGAGGTAACATCAGCAGCAATGTGTCATCGTGAATCATTACAGCGAGATCAGGGAGCTCCATCCATCAGTTCCTGAGGTCTGGAGACCAGCTGCCACAGAGTCAGAGGCGGGGTACCACTGGGTCACCAGAATGATATTCAGCCTTCTACATCTTTACTCTACTGGGACACAAAACCTTGCTGATGGATTATTGTAGACAGCCACATCAGAACTGAAACATCTATTACATCAATGAAGAAAATCCACTGGGTTGTTTTTTACCAGAGGCATTTCTCACCAAGGTCTTCGGTAGTCCTACATCTGCATCAAACAGCTCATCAATATCTATTTTATGGTTGTAAAACAACCTCTCTGTTATCTTCCACTTTATGCGAGAGTGGGTCGTGGAGGCAAAAAACGGGGCAACACCACATCCTCAAGCTCACTTGGGAGGATCCTAAGGCATTCTTTGGTCAGCTGTGAGACATAGTCTATCCAGCGGGTCCAAAGTCTGGATCTGGGTCTCCTCTCGGTGAACACCTCACTAGTGAGTCATCCAGGAGGCATCCTAGCCAGATGCCCAAACTGCCCCATCTGGCTTTTCTGGACCTACAGGAGCAACACCCCTCCTTCCAAGCTCCACTCGGGTAGCAGAAATCCTCATCTCATGAACACCTCAACCTTATCATACTGAATCAATGCAGGGAAATAGCTTGAAGATCACAAATAAAAAAGCTCTGCAGTAAATGCCTTTTCTAAATTAACAACCCAGTCATAAAAAAGTCTTCTATGGTGCATTCAGACACGACACAGTTCACTCATCAAAAACTTGGCCTACTTGTAGGTAAAAATCCATCTTTCTTTCTCTTCAACGAAGGGTAAAAGTTCATCCTGACCTATTTATGCAAAAGGTTTTACAGATGTGGACACTTTCCTGTCTCATGCCACTCTGACTTATTTACTTTGTTCAACTTACATCTCAAACTTCATCAAAGTCCATCTCAAAGTCCATCTCAAACTGCTTCTGAAACATTTACTCCTTGACAGGGTTGTGGTGGGTGCCGGAGTCTATCACAGCCAATTTAAGGTGAGAGGCAGGATACACCCTGAACAGGTTGCCAGTCTGTCACAGGCCACACACACACAAATATCCACACACGCCCTCATTCCTAGGAACAATTTCATAGTGGCCAATCAACCTAATATGCATGTTTTTGGAGGGTGGGAGGAAAACGGAGTAGTCATGCATACACGTGGAGAACATGCAAATTCCACAAAGAAAGGTCAGTATTCCAAGCCTCGTCCCCACCCAAGACTCGAACCCCTGACGTTCTTGTTGTGAGGTCGCTGTGCTAACCGCTTCCTTGAGAGTAAATCAGCCACCAAATCTATTTGTCCTTTAGTTGCTGTTTGTCGATAAAGATATTTTACAGCAACAAAACAGTATTTGAATTCACACTGTTCTTTTGCTTAGCTGCTGTGTTCTGTGACTATCCAATCAGCAGATCTGAAAATGATGACATGCGTGAATGATGATAGAAACCAGCTCAAAATATGATTGCTTGAAGCCAAAGTTTCATTGCTGTTTTTTTATATGGAGAGAACCAGCAGAACAAATTCTGAATGCCTCCATAAAGCTCTACAGGGGTTCTACATTATCAGACTTGCATAATAACAGAAGATGTCAAATTAAATACTTCCTCAACAGGCTATAAAATGAGAAACATTGTTTTACATGAACAGGACGAGACCTGTGGTTGCATCATTTAATTCATTCAAGATAAAAAAAAAATAAAATGGTAATTCTCAGTGGGAAACTATACGTAAAATGTAATGGTGCAAACCAATTAAATGCAGAGGGAAAGTTGAAGCAGAGGATGTGCAGCATCCATAATATTAATGATGCTCCACAAATCTATTGTGGAGATTTCTTCTCGTACCCTCACCTTTACCTAGAAAGTACCTAATAAATGTCACTTTGGCATAAAATAATTTAAGATGTATGTAAATATGTAGAAAAGTTGTACAAAATAAGAATGTCCTTTAGCTTGAAAGATGTACAATATTTTCATTTAGAAAAACTCTCCAAAAACTTTCCATCTTACAAACACAATTAGAGTGCAGATGGTCCACACTTTTCACCCCATCATTTCAATGTCACCAAGAGCTGTAAAACACAAATAGTTGCAAGCTACTTTATTTCTGGTACTTTCACAAATAAGTTTCCAAATGTTGTTCAGCACGAGATGAGAACTTTTTGAATAAGAAAAAGCCAATTAAGTTGTGAAATTATTTGAATGAATAATTTAAACAATAATTAATCATGTTTCTATTAGTCCTGAGTGTAAAACAAAAACCCAAGCAGCTTCTTCAAGTCCTACATTGTGAAGCACACGTGGAAAGAGGTGATGGTGTAAAGAGAGAAAATGTGGCTTCCTCTGATAAACTTCATCACTGAAGAAAACAGAAAACCTAATCCCACATTCTGAGTGCAATTAGTACTCTGAAAAGAGAACTGAGGAAAAGACAGGAAACGGAGATGGAGGTAGCAGAGATGAAGATGCTGAGGATCTCTCTGGGAGTGACCAGGATGGACAGGATCAGAGGAACAGCACATGTTAGAGGTTTTGGAGATAAAGTCAGAGAGGCCAGAATGAGATGGTTTGGACATGTGCAGAGGAGAGAGAGAGAGTACATAAGCAGAAGGATACTGGGTTTGGAACCACCTGAAAAGAGGCCTAGAGGAAGACCAAAGAGGAGGTTCATGGATGCAGTGAAGGAAGACATGAAGATAGTTGGCGTGACCGAAGCGGATGCAGCAGATAGGGTTAAATAAAAAAATAAAAAAAACCTGACTCTGTGGCGACCCGTGAAGGGAAATGCCGGAAGGAGAAGAAGTGATGTTCTGCTATTGAAGATGATCCGTTGGAGAAGTTTCATGTTCTGAGATGCTGTTTGGTTTACTTTAGTTGGAATCAGGTTCCTATGGACTCATCTACAAGCCATGCTGGTTCTTCCTAAAAAGTAAATAAAAATTCCTGTCTCTGAATCAGCCAAATAACCATTTAATCTTCACTGTATTATTAGATTGACTCATTTCCCAAAATAAAACGGACTGGTTAAATGTCTGTATTAATAGTTTCAGTGTGAAACTACCAGTGAGTGTCTGATAGTTTATTAAGTCTTTAAAAAGAGTGGTGGTCTACACTGAGGTGACTCACTTATTCAGCAGGGAGATTACATCAGTGATTAGGAAACTGCATGTTACATTCTCAATCGGTTACGGCGGATTGGACTACATTTACCAAGGGACTTGGCCTCCAGCGGAAAGCAGGGACACTGTAGGAACATGTGTGTGGGTACAGATGACCAGTCATGAGCAACGCACGTACTACTCTAATACAAATATTGATTGACACGCTGACATTCCTCTCTAACATCTCTGGTAACTGGACACCTGCTTTCTCCCAGTCTGACTGACAGTCGGCAGTACAAAGTCCAGTTCCAGTCCCAGCTCTTCCTAATTGGATTTGTGAGGCATCCTGCCACAGACCTCTAGCAGCCTCTTGTTCACCGCCTCAGGTCTGCTGTGGACCGATTCCTCCCCGCACTGAGGATAGGGACCTCCTGAAAGGCTTTTTTGGCAGCACACTCTGATTCCTTTGGGCTTGTACAATTTGAGGGGCTTTGACAACAGGACACATGCTTTATTATTTTTTATTTTAGTTTTTCAGGGACAAAATGGGTACACGGTTGTATCATTTTAAAAGCTGAGTCTTGGCCAACTGATGTCAGGTTTTGATTTTGAACTATTATACACCTCGGGATGTTTTTTCTTTTTTTTCAGAGTGGTTTAAACTTATGTTTGGCTTGCAAACCTAAACCAGAGATACAGAAAATATGTTCTTGCATTTACATCAGTTTCATCAGAAAGGTTTATCTGAGTGATGCATGGAGATGTGTCAGGAACACAGGAAGAGAAGGATTAATTTAGCGGAATATGAAGTGAAAAGGGTCAAATCAGTTTTACAGGAATAGTGCTGCATCTCACGCACACACCTAATGTAGACACAAATTAATTACATTTTCTCCTGAAATAACATAGAACGTTTCACAATATTGATAAAATATTGAATTATCTAATTGGGGGGAAAAGGAGAAGGTCAAAAAGGGCAATTTAGTAAAACAACCAGTGAATGCAGGATGAGAAAAAAAACATTTACACATAAAGATATAGAAATTTTTTTAGGAAAAACCCGCTAAGCAAATTAAACCAAGTACAGAAAAATTTTAAACCACTTTATGTGACATTATCAGGGTTTTTTTTTTTTAAGTTTTAAAAATCCAAGACATGGCAGACAGTAAACAATGAAAACATTTTTGCCACGGTTTTCTCTCATCTTTTGCAGTCTAATGTTATTTTTCATTATGTGTGGAAATACCTTTAATTAAAAAGCTTCTGCTATATTCACTAAAACTCTAACGCTCTCTATCTTTCTTTTTAGATGTTTGCACACAGAAGCAGCAACTTTAACGTATGGTATGGCACATATTGGAGAAAACATCAGTAAGAAAAAACTAGATCCAAACTAAACACATCTTTGCGCTTGAGCAATTAAATCTAGAAGGAAACAATTTAGATCAAATATTGCGTCTCATTTCTACTGCTTTTGTGGTGAAAGTTTTATTCCAGATTTAAAAACTCTGCTACTTTCTTCCTTTAGTACCTCAGTAAAAATAAAACATGAGTGTTGAGCTAGTTTTGATGAGATGAAAGTTTTCTGGGAAAGTATTAACTCTCCTTCTCTTGGGTTTTGTTCGGTTTGACTGACCAGTGACAAAGGTTCCTATTGCCAAAAACAGTCAATACTTTCTGAAAATGTCACAATAAATGCAAATGAAAGAAAATAAAGAAACCCTTAGAAAATATTTTTTAAATATGAATGACCGAAATATAATTATCAGCAGTTTGTGATTCTGACATTTTTAGTTCAACAGGGAAGTCTGCAACACAATGCTCTCCATGTTTTATCATGCCATCATGGAGAGTGTCCTGTTCTTGCCTGTGGCTGCCTGGGGAGTTAATATAAAAAGACTAGACAAACTGATTAAAAAAGCTGGACGTCTGGTTGGCTCACCCCTCACCTGCGTGAAGGAGGTGGCGAGGGACAGAATAAAAGCAAAACAGTCATCAATCATGTTAAATCGCTCCCACTCCCTTCATGAATCTGTGGACCATTTGAAGAGCAGCTTCAGCAACAGACTCCTGCAACCCCGCTGCTCAAAGGAACGGTACAGAAATCATTTCTGCCGTCTTCCATCAAAACATTCAACCTTTCACTTTCAAACCTTCAAACTTTCACTTTCAAACCTTCAAACTTTCACTCACAACAGAATTTAAAAAAAAATGTTGTTGTATGACATTGTATGATTGTAACACTGCAGCACTCAAATTTCCTTCGGGGATGACAAAAGTACCTTCAATTCAAGTCTGTAAAGAAGTTCAGGGTTCACCACTGGCATAAAGATATCCATCATTTCTGAGTGCATGCTACACTAACAATAAGAAGCCGAAGATCAGGCTTCATGAAAAAAGAAGTGAAATCTTTGGGGGTGATTGTATTTGATCCTTTTGTGAATGTTCTCTTCATTTTGCTACGTAAAGTTTTAGACCCACAAGAGCATCTCACCGCTTAATATCATATACAAAACTTTATTAAGACTGATTTTATTTAGAAATGTTACGAACATTTCAGCACAAACTATTTTGAGTGTTATTCAGAAAATTTTGAAGACTTCCACAATCACAATATACCCTTTTTTTGCAGATGAACTGTTGGTTTTACAGGTACGGTATTTAAGGTTGTGTCAACTAGAGAATTAAAGCAGTTAATTATTGCTTTGATTTACTTCTATTTTTTAGGAGAGGCTACCAAACACACTTGCACAAGGTTCAAAGGGTTAGAATCAGTTCCTTATTTGCCAGTGCAGTCTGTTTATTCACGCCAATGAAGACAAATCTTCAAAATCCACCAACTTTTATTAGTTTTAATTCATTAGATTTGTCTTTGCCATGATCCTAACCTCCTAAGAGCAAGAAAGAGGCCTTCTGAGGAATAACTTTGCCTCTATAGCACCTCTATCCATTCCAGAGAAGAAGGAAAAGAACATCACCGCTGAGTGATGAGAATAACAACAGTGAGCAGACCCCTAGTGTGGCTCTTCGGTATGGAACATACGTGACCACCATCACCATTTTTCAGATAGCTGCCAAAAGAACGTTTGATCTACCTCTGTTTCTCCATGCCAAAAGCTACGTGTGTATGTGTGTGTGCACGCACACGTGCATTTACTGGTCTGTCCTCCCCCACGTGAGGCTGTGCTGGAACTACGGAGGAGGGGGAGGGAAGTTCTTATATTAATGGCTGCGGTTAACCTGCAAGGGTCAAACCCATTTGGAGCTGTTGATGGATCTGGTCTGCAGGAGCTCTCTCACTTTCTCTTCCCCAAAAGCACACACATAACGTGTTTCTGGTTGTCCAGTTGCAGTGCGAGGATCTCCGCCGTGCAGAAAGATGAACAATGATGTGGTGAGCCAGAGAGGCAGTGGAAAAGAAAAACTGGATTCAGCAAAAGAACAAATTGCAGTTTTAGTTGCGAAAAAAGGTGACACCACCAAGTCAGTTTCACAGAATCACATAGGTTTATTTGTAGTGAAACAAAAAGGATTTTCACAAATCAATTAAAGTTAAATGAATCAAACCCATTTGTTCTTTAAAATACAACCAGATAGAATTTGAAATTACATAAGACGGTGGCTGCGTGGTTATAGCGTTCGCCCATGGACCGGAAGGTCGCGGGTTCGCGTCCCACGGAGAGCACGTCTAGGGTCCTTGGAGAAGACACCTAACCCCTGCTTCTCCCACCATTGGCGCTGTTGAAGGGCAGCCTGCTGCGGTGTAAGGAGTGCAGCAAACAAATTTCCCCGGTGAGGGATGAATAGAGTAATTCATTTATTTGTATCGTCTCTGTACATTTTGATCTTACAAAGAGGTGTGTGTTTGGAATTTTTAAAAAATTCTCAATACACCCATTTACAGGCTTAAATTCAACCAGTAGAGACAGATTTAAGTGAGATTACAAAAAATAAATATACAAAAAATGATCCACAAGACATTTAAATTCTTTTCCAAGAGACATATCAACGGTTTTCCTACAGAAAAAAATTTATGCCGAAAAAATATTTACAACATTTTCAACAAGGCAGTATGTTGGCGCAGTGGTTAGCATAGTGACTTCACAGCAAGAAGGTTGGGGTTCAAATCCTGGATGGGGTGAGGCTTGAAACACTGGCCTTTCTATGTGGGGTTTGCATTTTCTCCCTGTTTATGTGTGGGCGTATTCCAGTTTCCTCCCACCCACCAAAAACATGCACATTAGGTTGATTGGCTGCTATGATATTGCCCCTAGGAATGAGTGTCTGAGTGTGGATGGTTGTGTCATGTGTGATCCTGCAGCAGATTGGCGACCTGTTTGGAGTGTGCCCTGCCTCTCGCCTGAAGTCAGCTGGGATAGGTTCCGGCACCCCCAAAGTGTTAAGTATAAGCGGTTCAGAAGACGAAAAAATTCTAGCTAATAAGAAGACAAACACTTTCATTCACCTATTCTACACATGTTACAGAGTTCATTTTCATTGCTAGAGATACAATACAATATTGGATTCTGGTCAAACTTACTAAGTATATAACATCAGTTGTACCAGTTAATTTACTAATAGTGGATACCCATTGTAGTCTACTCAGAATCTATTCCTATTTAGTAATATTTACAATATATTAAGATGATAAAGTCAAAATAAGATTTAAGGGGTTAAATAGAGAAAACAATTCAACTGAGTCTTTTTATCAGAACAGAAGTAAAAAACAGGATTTGTGGCCTAATCCGGTAATGATATGCCAGTTTTGAGAAAAGCGATTGAACTACTTTGCTGGTGTAGAAAAACTTTCTCAGAAGTGTCAGATACAGAAATTATGAGCTGGCGTGAAAGTATGTGGACTCTTAGTGTTGGAGCTTCATAATGAATCTTAACTTTAAAAAAATAAAATAAAAAAGGAATCTTAGCCATTTTTTATCACAACAATCTAAAACTTTGGTGCAAGGCCACCCAAACTGTTTTTCTTTAGAAATAAATCCTCATAGTGTGAGGTTGTCACGTCCAACTGAGAACAATGTGAAGTTCTGCAACAATAATGAAGATCCCACTTCAGCAAAGAGAGCTGTTTATGATGAAAAAAAGGAGGAAAGGTTAAGATAAATGACAAAAAAGGATAAAGAAAAAAAAATTCCACCCTTATTGGTGGGAAATGATCAGAGGTGGGTAGTAACGCCTTACATTTACTCCGTTACATTTACTTGAGTAACTTTTTGAATAAAATGTACTTCTGTGAGTATTTTTAATAGTTTGGACTTTTACTTGAGTAAATTTGTATATGTAAATAACGCTACTCTTGCTCCGTTACATTGGGCAAAAGTTGACCCATTACTTTTCTTGCTTTTAACACATTTTTCAGTCAATATAAGCATTCTCTAATGAGCGCTTCCTGCTGTGATGACTGTAAACAACGTTCCTCCAATCAAATGTACTGTGCACGGTCACATGACTCCATCTGACCTATCAGACGTACCCTTTCGACATCTTGCATGAAAACAAAACTTAGCACAAAAAAGTAATTTTGGAAAACAAGTTACTGCTAAAGCTGGTGAAAATGTCCAACTGCGTCCAGAGTTGTTGTTATAATAACCACATTAACAGTAAAACAATGCAAGCATCACTTATGTTTGGTTTTATTTAAACCGATCTTTTAGCTTTGTTTTTAAAATACAAATGTTGTACAGTTTGTCGTATTGCTCATATTCTTATGTTTACAAACAAAAATGTTACTTTTACAGTTACTCAGTAATTGAGTGTTTTTTTTTCAACGCATACATTTAACTCTTACTTGAGTAAAAAAAAAAATAACAAAGTCTACTTATTACTTTTACTTAGTAAAAATATTTTGGAGTAACTGTACTTTTACTTGAGTAATTTTTTTGGCTACTCTACCCACCTCTGGAAATGATTGAATTGCAAGCAATGTCCTGTGACTGGGCTGAAAACTATGTATTTTTACAATCTTTATTAAAATAAACCAATGTATGCGGGAAAATGCAAGGGGAAAAAAACCCTAACAATTATCTGTCTAGTGATGATGCGTCTAGATGTGCTGTGGTTAAGAAAACATCATGGTTTGGGAAGAATAACTGTTGAGCATTCAATAGAACAGCATTTTTCAACCAGTATTCCGTGGCACACTAGTGTGCTGTGAGAGATCATCAGGTGTTTTGTAGGAAATTATCCTATTTTACTTCATACTGTGATCGGGATCTAACGGTATCTCCCAAAGATGTTTGTGTAAAAAAAAAAAAAAAAAAAATTAAAGTATATTTATTTGCTTATCAGTATAAAATTTTGGTATTTATAGACTGACAGGGCTGTCCAGTTATAGGTTGTTTACTGTAACCATAGCAACTCACTCTTCTTTTCTGCTTTTTTGCTGCATGCTGCTGCCCATCCCTCACAAAAACTATCCCAGTTGGTGGATAACTACCTGGTATTATTTTAATTGCCAGTTAGTTATCTACTAAGTTAGTTATCTACTAACTGGTGACTAAAGTTAGTGGATTTAATCACATGACATTAAAAACATGAGTTTTTGAGACATTAAAAATTTAGGTTGCGTTTTAATGCAAAAAAATTGTGGAGTTTAATTAAATCTCACATTTTCTGCAAGAACAAAAGGAGGAAAAGTTTCCCTTGCACGCTGGGAAAATACTCTGAAAGGATCATTGTCTGAAACAAAACATAATTATTATATTGAAATCATTTATTCTCAATATTGGCAGCTATAGAGAATTGTTATTAATATTTTTGGTCGGTGGTGTTATTCAAGGTTTTTTTCAATGGAAAAATGTACCTTTCCAAAAAAAGGTTGAAAAACACAGAGATAGAGACATTAAAACATTGTCAGACGTTCCTGAATGTATCAAATCATTTAAAATAAGATATAGTTATTCGTGTTTAGTAAAAGCTACTTTTAGCTACTTTTAGCAGGTCAAAAACAGTCCATCTCTGCATCAATAAAAAATAATTGACTAAAAATATATTCAAAGCTTAAATAAGCTTTAGCATTTGAATAGATTTTGAATTTTATACAGCTTTCAATGTAAAATCAGGTCATGGGTTTCCCACATCTGCATGACCCAAAGGATAGAGTCACATTTTGGTAAAACTCACTGGTACGTCTCAGTGAAAGTGCTTAAAAGCGTGTTTTAAGCACAAATTATGTTTACATTTGTGTTTTAAAAATGACACAAATGTGACAATGTCATAAAAGTGTGAAGAACTTTTACAAACAAATTTAACTTTTCTAAGACATCTAAATGATCTTTTTTTTTTATTTATTGTAATTAACACGTAAAAGCTCTGTGTCTGATTTATATACACTGAAATTATTTATTTCTCTGCAGCCAAGAGTAAATAAGTATTTCCACATCAAAACCTTTATGCTCCATCTTTGCAGATGATCCACTTTTTGCAGATTTAAATGGCAACAACCAAAAAATACTTTTTTTTCCTCCAATAGTAAAGCATCTGATCCAAGTTACAATGGTAACTGGATCAAGCCCATCACTTTTACACGCAGAAATATCCCTGAAAACAGTCCCAATTACTGACTGTGTACAGAGCAAAACAAAAAGTTGAGGTCAGCGAGAAAACAGAACAAAAGAGACTTGCTCCCAATTACAGAACAGTGTGGTAGATTAAAGAACAGAAGATGTTTGTTTTACTGGAACATGTTAAATTAGGTCCTCATGGAGATTGCTACTATCAGTTGGACTAATTTTGCTAAATGAGCTAATTGAGATGTTGCCAAGGCAACAAAACTGAAAAAATTTAGGAGACGTGTTTTTGGGTTTCTTTTTTTTTGTTGTTCTTTTTACTGTTTGGTATAAAACCATAGTAAATGTTGGGATTTCATTCATGTTTATCCTCATTACATGAGGTTTCACATACAAAGTACTTACTCATTTGTGGTCCTCATTATTGATGTGGTACAGATCCTAAATGCAGTCGAGTTGGGCAAACACACTCTCTCAAAGTATATAAAACCACAGCTTTAGGATTGTCCTGCTAGAGTAAACATGCATGACAAAATAAGTCAACTAAATGTTAAAATATTCATTTGGAAACTCATACACCCCTTGGTAATAGCCTGAAGAGTCTTTCTCATCTTTCACAGGGACAGCCAGGAATCATTAAACCACAAATCATGTGTTCACCATCTTTCTGCCCATGAACCCAAACCTGGTGACTCAAATGCTGAACAAAAGTGATGTAATCCACTTTGTTTATTTCAGATTCAATTTCAAAGTCATCATGTTGAGTGAAGGTTATTTAAGGACGTGGTTTGATGGTTTCTCATCCATATCTACTTGGGGGTCCAAAGCTCACACAATACTGCAAACAAAATTAAACCAATGTGTCGCGGATGTCTAAACATTTCTATTCATTTTTTGCTTTTAAAACATGACATTGTTTCCCAATTTGAATCAAGATTTATGTTTGTTTTTTTATGAGTAAGCTATGAATTCTTCTTATAGAAGGAAAGAATATTGTTGGACTCTCTTTCTCAATCAAATTCCAGCACCTTTACATGGTTGTATTTCTCTTTATTTTCCTTTTTAGTTGCTTTCATCAGGCTTTTTAAATATTTTAAAGTGAGTCAGTGTTGCAAAAAGAAAAAAAAAATGTACAAGACATTTTGTGTCCCATGGATGTCTTGCTGTCTGAAATATCGGAGTGGTAAATATTCATTTTCCAATGGAGAAAAAAAAAAACGTGTTGTTTTATAAGGTCACGATACTTGTGACCTAAAGATTTACTGTTCGATGGAAATCTTCAGACTGGAGGATTTTTGCAGCCAAGCGGTTGAGAAAACATCAGACTGATATTTGAATTGTTCCAAATGTGCAGGATAGAGTTAGTGCATTAGGATGTTATAATTCGTACATCATTTTAAAATTTGAAATTGTCTCTGAAGAGCTTCATCTATCCATGTCGTGTCAAATTGTATCTTGGAAGTTTCTTTGAATCAACCAGGATTGCTTGTTTTAACTGGAAAGGACACAGTTTTTCTATAGTTTTTCTCACCTTTGAACAAAAATGTGCATGCCCAAAGTTATTCTAATTTTATCACTCATACATTAAAAAGCTTGACTGGACATTTGAAAAGAAGAAACGCTTCCTGTAGTTGCTGACCACGTTCTGCATGTATCGCTTTATTTTTGCCGATTATTTCCAGCATAGAGCTCCAGATCTTATAGAACTGTAAATTTAACTTTGTTTTGAATGTGTATAAAAGTTGAAATGCATATCTAGAGATGTTTCAGATTAAACTGGAGCAAACTGTGATATTTCTAGAACACTTTTAACTTGAGATTATTTTGTTCTCCTTGTGAGACCAAAAACAAAAAAGAGCAAAAGCAGATCTCTGCAGGGTTTCGTGCTTCCTCTGAGTTTGTTAACAAGAAACAGAAACTTTTCTTACCTTATAGTTGAGTTTCAGATGAGAAAAGTGCCCACGCCAGTTTTTAGTGACGGTCATTTATTATTAATTTTCCGCCAGATAAAATTTATGTCACAAAAACAAACAATTACAAAACTTGCCACCTCGTCCTGCACCGTGAATCTGGATGCAGAATGGAGGTGGAAAATAGAAATTCAGAGCTTTGCTACAAAGCACACAGACATGTTAGTACATCAAGTCAGACTTTTTTTTTTACCCTGAGCAAGAACCAGGGTGGAAGACTTTAAAATAAGAAGCTTATTCACAGTGCTCAGAAACACTGGAGTGGTTTGGGACCACATTACCCACCAGAGCTTTTCACTTTTCCTGATTCACCTTCATTTTGTTTCAGTCAAGAAGAAATGCTGAACTCCTAACCTCTGTCCACACATCAAAAATTGTTCCTCCAACAATAACGAGGGGTCACTAAGTGGATGGCATCATGTCTGATTAAAAGTAGAAAAATAACTGAGTAATAACTTGAAATTTAATGAATGCATCACTTTGGTTAAGTTATGTCTTATCCACTTGTTTCAGGACACTTTTAAGGCATCTGATTACATTTACTGTTTGCAGAGAAGCATAGATGCTGCCAGGAAAAAAATTGCTAAAGAAATTTGGTTTGGTTTAGAATATAACTGCTTTTCCAGGCGCTCATCTTAAAAAAGTGGAAAGAAATCATCTTCCTACTTCATCCAGATTTCTCACACAAACATCAAAACCCTGATCACATAGCCCATGAGATGTTGGCCGTGTGCTCCTTGGCCTTCATGCGCAACACAGCAATGCTGGAAGAGCGCCTCTCAAACTCGGGTTTGGCCTCAAAGGCCGGGTGGCTGTTGGGAGGCGGTGTGAGGAGAGAGTCTGCGTTGAAGAAATTGTTGAGGGAGACATGGCCAAACTGGTTCTGCTGGTTGGGGAAACCCACGTAGCCATGGTCAGGAGCACCGGCCGTGCGGGGGGAGTGTGAATAAGAAGTGACACATGGGGGGGAGCCTCGGGGCAGCATGCAGGACGAGACCACTGGGTTGCCGGGAGACGGGCTCGGCCACAGGTTGTTTGGGATCTGTAAAGAAAACAGAAAAATTTTAGGATGTATACATATCAAAACAAACATGCAATTATCTTTCTTTTTGAAGGATCTGTGACGTAAAAGACAAAACTTTATGTGGAATGTTAACATCAAATGCAAACTGTGGATTAGGAGGTTTATCTTCACCATTTACAATCTTTATGCGAATGTAAATTGTAAAGTGATTTGACTTTAAAAAAAAAAAAAAAACCTCTGCATCCCCTGTAGCGATGATATAACTTCCAAACAAAATTTCTAAAATGAGACAAATTTAAGTAATTTTATTTTTTGAAAAAAACTACATAAATGTTTATTTCTAAAAAAAGCTTAACTATTCTACAATAAAAAAATGACATACGATTAGAAAAAAAAAAGGTTTTATTTTCTACATCACATAATGTTACATTTTAATGAAAAAATACCTTTTTAGTCATAATTCAGTAAAAAAAAAAAAGTAAGTAAAAACATTTCACATAAATAAAAAACTCTGTGCCTTCTTGCCGAATTAGCAGAAAAAATTCAGGTAAAAATATTTATTACAAAATGATCAATTATATTTTAGATTTTTTTGTAAAGAGCGCGTCACGAATTTAAAATCTATGTTAATCATATATTATAACACAATATTTTCAAAGGAAAAATTTGTTATTTACATCATATAATAATTAGTTTTTAAATATTATTCTATTAAATGAGATTTTTTAAAAAAAAGAAAATACCACTGACATTTGAAAATATAACAAAGATATTATACATATGAATACTAATTTAAATAATTTTCTAAACTGTTAAATAGGATAACTAAGTATTTTAGAAAAGCTTCTTGAGGTGTTTTGTTAGATGTGGGAGAGTCAAGAAACTTCTCTCATGCTTTTTACTTATCAATTAATTGACATTTTCATCAATTTTCAATGCATTTTTTCTGAAGTCGCTTGACTTGTATAATTTTTCCATTTTTTCTCTCTAAATAGAAAGAAAACAGACATAAAAACCAAACTTAAATAAATGAACAAATTCTATTTTTGTTTTCTTTTTAAAGAAAAGAAACTTTAAAGTTCATTTTTGCACAGGTCATGGTTAAAAATTAATTTAAAATCTGCAGAAAAAAAATGAAGAAAATGGTCAAATTTAACTTTAGAAAATAACCAGAGCGAGTGAATTTTGGTCTGCTTTTACTGTCAAAGAACTTTTTCTACATACAAACAATGAGAATAAACTAAGAGCTTAAATTTTCCCCTAAAAGCACCTTCTTTACAGCATGTGCCATCGATAAGAAGAACTTTTTAATCTCCACCCAAAGAGCAGTAATAAAAGAAAAGAATCATTCTTTTAAAGCCACAAGAATCCACTTCATGTCCAGTGTGTTTAGAGAAACAACAGTTACAAGGAGGTCCATCCTTTTAATGATAGTAATCTAGCTCAGCTGTATGAGTGGGTATGCCTGGTATCTGAGGAAATCTATCAGAAACATGTGCATGGAAAATCCAAGTCAGTCTACTCGATTTCTTAACCCTGGTCTTGGGGACAGGACTCAGATTCCTCCCTTTTTCTTTTTTTTTTTCTTTTTTTTTTTTTTTTTTTATAAAACATGTCTGCTTTTTTCCCCAAATTAAATCTGAACACAAATTTCTATGGAGAGCTGCTGGCAAATTTCCATCTAAGAAGAAGGAAAAAAGGTAAAAGGAAAAACAGCCAGAGGCCCAATCTGTGTTTGTGATTGAGAGAAGCAAGCAAAAGGACAAACTGACATCCTGCGTCTCTTCTCACCTCATCTTGTACCTGACCTTTGCTCAAACAGCAAGATTAATGCTCAGTCTACATGAAATCTGATATAAGGCCATTCATTCCGACCTGACACCTCACAGAGGTTCTAATCAGAGTTGGGTTCTTATCTGAGGATGCTTTCAGATGAAGTGATTCATGGCCTAGTAATTGTGGCTTTATTCACTTCGTAATGACTCACATAAATTTGCTCATTTGGAAAAAAGAGAGGGACACAGTGATTAAAAAGATTTTGGTTATAATGGGGGGGGGTTGCCGAACGAAACTTGCCTGTGTGTAGCTGTCTGTGCGTGGTAAGACGGACAGGTCATAGGTGGCTGCAAAGTGACTTTTGGCCTGCTGGATTTGTCCATAACGCTCTCGTTTCCTCCACTTTGCTCTTCTGTTCTGAAACCACACCTTAGAGAGAAAGAAATCAAGATAACTTCATTAGAAAAAAAATCAAAAGTGGTAGAGGAAAACTTGACAAACAGATCACCATGCTGCTAGTCACAACGCCTGGCGGGACAGTGTGAAAAAAAAATCAATAAAAAGGCAAACCGGACAAAAATATTGCATTATTATTAGTTTTTTTTTTGCCTTCATTCAATCGAATCAAGGATTAAATTGTAATCTAAAAATGAAGTGTACCTGCACCCTCGCCTCTGTTAATTCCGTCCTCATAGCCAGCTGTTCCCGCACATAAACATCTGGATAGTGCGTTTTCTGAAAGACTTTCTCCAGCTCCTCCAGCTGCGCGCTGGTAAATGTGGTCCTGTGTCTTCTTTTTTTGCTGCTGGACACGTTGCTGTCACATTTATCTCCCATGTCGTCCAGATCTGTCTTTTCTGGTCCAGATGTTACCGGAGACGCACGCAGAGTGCAACAACTATCCATCGATCTGCTGAGTTCAGAATGCAAAGTCTCCTCATCTGATTTGGCCACCACGTAATTAGCTGGAATATAGAAGGATATGAATAGATTTATTTTTATAGACGAAAGTTGATCGTTAAAAAAAGATGTGACTCACCAGCTTGATCTCCACAGGGAGAGGAGCGGTGCTCTGCGCTCTGCAGACCGAAGGCCTGCACGCATTTCGGAGAAGACTTGTTAAAGTACTGCGCGCTGTCCAAACTCTCCATGACTTGATCCATGTAATATTCACTAGCCTTCATCGCTTGGCTTTTCAAAGCAAACTTTTCCTCCATGTACTCCATCATCCTCTGATCAGAAATCTGCATGGAAACCAGCAAGCTGCTGGTCGATGGGGCGCATGGATGGTGCGTAATGCAATAATTCGTCGGTAGAGTTAATTTGCTCTGTCTTGAAGGCAAGACGTCTTTATAGCCCCTAAAGAGTTTGGGATTCTTAACGAGCTCCCCACCTCCTCCATCCTAAATCTCAGCCCCCATCTCCACCTCCGTGAACATGAGAACAACACCCAACTCCTCCCACGTGCTGAATCCAAGCCAAACAGCAGTTTGGAGGAGAAACTGGGTGAGAGGAAGCAATCAAAAGTGACTTAAATTTACAACATGTTTAGACAACCACAATGAGGTCATAATTTATCTGCTGCTGCATTTACACCTGAAGATTTAATCCTCCTCTCACATCACCAGATCATTCCTCCTGCAGAGTTTTTATTTTCATCCAAACACAAGAAGTAAAAGTCACTGGAAAATTTCTGGTTTTTTTTGGTTTTCTCAACATAAAAATGTTTGAGACACAGACACGCGCACGCACTCACACAGGCCTATTCCATGTTTAATCAAAAGATATTATTTTTTATTATCAATAAATCGAAAAATGTTTTAAGTGAATTTTTCTAGTAAAAAATTATTGCATTTTAAAATGCAAGTTAATTTTGCTTTGAAAAAAAATTAAATTACTGTTTCCTATATATCATACTAACCTAAATTTTTATTTATTTAATTTTTATTTTATATATGATAGTTGTTGTTTTTTTCATCCTATACCTAAAGATTAGCATGGGTTGAATTATATCAACCAAAAAGGCTTCAGAAATATGCATATATTTTAAAAATGGAAATATAACAGGATGCAGGAGACAGGGTTAGATGGAAGAAACTGACTTGCTGTTGGATCCCTGAAAAGGCCAAAAGGAGAAGAAGAAAAGACTTTTTTTTTTTTTCAATATCATTGCTTTTATTTTTACTAGTCACCACATTTTGCTTTTTTTTTTTTTTTTTAATTAACTGTGTGGAACCCATTCAGATAACTATTTTTATGTTGGGCAGCATAACCAAAGCTGAACTGAATTGAACATTCTTTTTTTAAAAAAAAAAAATGTGTTTTATATTTTGATCTGGATCATTTTTGTCAAAAAGTGAAAAAAAAAAGGAAAAAATATTCACTTTCACTTTGAACTGTTTTATTGGAGAAAACAAATGAATGAGATTAAAAAGGTAATTTTTTTTTGTGTCATTTTTTTATTTCAACTTGTAAAACCCCACATTTTATGAATGAAATATTAAACTGATCATGAAATAACTCCCAACTTTGGGTTTTATTCTGACACACTCGACACCACAGGGAGTTTTTCCCCACTAAGGTAAGAACAGGAAAAGTCCGTCTGCATTTCATCTTATTGGATGGGGTTATGTTACTGAAGTCCATCTTCCACCTCCACATGTCCTGCACCACCTGCAACGCACACCAGGCGTAGCTTTGGTTCGCTCTGGGGTCAGTGGCAGTTACCTGGGGCTGCATGGTGCCACAGGAGGAAAAATAAAAATAAACAGAGGTGCTCTTAAGTAGCACGGGGGGTGTTGGGGCTGACGATGTTTTCTAAGATGACCTGGTAGACCCTCTCATGCTGAGGAGAAAATGTGAAAAGTTGACTGTGGTTTTGGTGGGTCTGCGTGAGAAGATTGCAGCCATATTGGGGGGGTTTGAGAAGCTGCGGCTCTGGTGGCCAACAGGTTTGAGCAGACTGTCTGAGTCTGGATGTCTTTCAGCCACCTGGACATTCATCCAGCTTTACTTTTTGCAGCTGATCATCAGCCGTGTCAGTTCTTATTGTGACTGAACAGAGTCCAGTAACCAAAGTGAAGTCAGAGAGGCCCAAACAAGCCACTTCACAGAGCAGAAATGTGACCTCATCGTGCCCAAAAGCCACTCCAGCAGAAAGTCTAATTCAATCCACGAAAGATTTTCGAACTTTGGCTCAACACAAAACACTAAAAAAATAAGGTGTTTACAGTATTTCTGCAAAGACATCGAGTTAAAGAGAAGAATTTACACAACGTATAAATAAAATTGGTATTCGGCGCAAAATCATCAGTCGTGTCAGTTCCTAACATGAACTGCTTTTATTTGGTTTGTTTGTCTTGTTTCCATTCAGGAGTCAGCCTTTCTGAGCTCTGACTACCAGTCGCCAGATTCGGGTCATATGAGCTATCAGCAAAGTTAAGGCCCAGATTTAAATATATTTGAGTTTTGTGTAACCCAATTTAAAACCACAATAACGTTGAGCTCATTTTTACTTTATTTTGGATGTTTTTTTAAAGAATTACAAATGCTCTAAATATATGCATCTATAAATTTTACAGCTTGTTGCCTTCCATCAATTTAAAAAAAAATTCATTAAGGAATATGATAATAAACAGCAACAATATTTATTAAAAAAAAGATTAGGTTGACTTTAAAACACTGGTCACAGTAACAGATGGAAATAAATATATTTACAGTCTTATAAAATTTAAATAAATGTAAAGAAGAAAAACAACCCTTTTTTTTGGCTTTTATGCTTCTTTTTTGAAATAGTAAAAAAAAAAAGAAAGACAGAAAAAGTTGTTCTTGTTTGGAATAAATAGAAAAAAGCTTCCACATTGTTTTGGCCTTGTTTTCATCTCTTAGTGTCTGCAGAGTCCTCACTTTTTTTTTGACTGAATGAGCAAATATTTGTGTAGAGACAAAAGTAAATAAATAACTTATCACTTTAATTAATTAATTGGAAGATAGCTATTTAAAACATTTTAAGTACAACATTTTTATAAGGTTTTACCTTCGATGGGATCATTTTTAAGTCTTGGCATTTATATATTATATTGTTTTCTATATTACATGCTATATATATGAAGTTTAAAGAAAAACAGCTTTTTTTTATTATTTCTTAAGAAAAAGTGATTTTAATGTGAAGTAAAAATTGAGAAAAATAAATGTTGAACATGTAGAAAAAATGAGAAACTAATGCTCCACCAGTAAGATTTCAAAACTAAACAAATCGCCAGAAAATATTCATTAAAAAAAATGTCAAAACAAACTATTTGTGGTTTCCATTGGAAGCACGAACCCGCGATCTTTTATTGCATCTGTCATTTAGAGAAATGCGAACACAAAACTCGTGTTTTGAGACTTAGGTTGACAAACCTTGTAGACTTGAGGTCAAGTTGGCAGACGAGTTTGAGGTCGAGAAGGAGATTATTCATCTTATCTAAATGTACAACAGAGTGTTTCATTTCACCAGCCGATGGGTTTGGGTCCTCTTGGGTTACCTTGCATTTAGCTACAACTTGAAATGAAGCAAAGCCAACGATAGTTGGACGACTTGAACAACAGTGTTTATAAAAAATACAGATCTGTGCGTACTTGATTTCCTGTTTAGAATTCTGATTGGCAAAAATAATTTATTTACTTTTTAATTTAAAATAATATATTACTATCTTGTGTTTGAAATCTCTAACAGCTCAAACTAAAACTCCTCCAGAACTATATCTGGCAAAATAAACGGACAGACATGCATTTCCTGTGATGGAGAAACGCTGCAGATCTGATTGTTTGTTTTCACATTCATTTACGTCTCATTTTGCATCAGCGAGCCAGCTCTGAACCAACTCTCTGGTACAGAGAGACGTTTGTGTACAGACGCCGTACTTTTAAGGTTTAAAAAAACAAATACAGACACGGTCATTACATATTCGAATATAAAATAAACAAAATAAGGCTATTAATCCAACACCAGCAACTGAAAAGCTGGACTTTGAATCTAAGTTACATAGTTTAACGCAAACTAATTATTTCAAAAGGAAAAAATGTGACTTTATTTCTAAATTTTTGTCCACACTCCTTGAAACAAGAGAGAAGAGCCTGTTTTTGCTCTTGAATGTAAATTATATTCATAAATAATTTCAGCATCTGAGAAACATAAAGCACAAACACAAAAAATAGTCTCTGGTTCTTATTTCCTATCATCATTTGCATATGAAGCGTGTCATTCCTTCAAGTTTTGTGAGTTTTTTTCATGTGTTTTGATGCTGGCTGGCGGGGATATCTGAGCAGTGTGGAGATAATCTGAAAGCCCTGAGGTGTTTGGATTGGTTTGGATCTTATTTATCTTTGTTCATTTTCAGAGGAAACCACCTGCGTTTGGAGGAGACAGCTGTAGGACAAACCTGCACTCTTCTAAATCTCACCACATCATTTTCATCTTTAATGGCGTCAATATAAAAATATACCACTTATATACCAAGTTATGCAAGAGGAGATTTTATAACCTCACCAAGAGCAAGTAAATTGTTTCACAGCATCTTCTTGACACTTTCTTTTAGGTAGCTATGAAATTTGTGCTTTTTTTTTTTTCAAAACACACGTTTACTTGTTTAGTTTGTCCCTCTTTTTTCCTCCTCCCCAGCCGTTGCTGAGCTTGACGGGATTGTCTCGGAAAGAGATGCGTTCTCTTTTAGTCGGACCCATAGTGGAATGTGCGGGACACGAAATTCTTATTCCTGAAAAAGAGAGGGGGAAAAAACCCACATTATTTACATAAAATTTTTTATTGTTAAATAATTCTTATCATTCAAAACTTAAATCAAACAACTCATGCCAGCAATTAGTTAATTTCAACCTCTTTTTATATGTGTTCATAAAATTCCAAATTTGACATGCATATTGAAATTATAAATAACTATATTTAAATTTTGACTTAAAATGATTTTTAATCGAACTGATTGTTTTTTTGTTTCTTACCAAAAATGACAAACGCTTCTTCTAAATAACAGCAAGACAATGTTGAAGAAGTATTATTGAATGGAAATACTCTCAGCTTCTATTTGCATTTCAGCAAAAGCTTGCATGTCCAAAAATGCTCCTATTTTTGTAATAATTAAAAAAAAATCTTTATGTGCAATTGCTTGAAACAAATACTTCCTTTAGTTTCTGACCAACTTTATGCATCTCCTGCCGGTATTCAAACTGTTTATCTTTAGCAATGAGCTCCAGCTCGTCAAGTAGAACTTGATTTGGTTCAAATGCAAACAAAAGTTGAGGTTTTTTTATGCTTTAATGTTTAAGGGACTAAAAGTCCCAGGTAAAATTTTACTAGGGTTATAAAAATTATGAGCAGCACTGTGCATACAACAGCTATTAAAAAAAAATAAAAAACTGCTATCAAAAGAAATCAAGAACATATCAAAATGTATTTTTAAAAAAGTGAATTTGTAAGAATTGAAAAAAGCCAAAAAGATTCATTTTAAACTGTTTTTTAACGCCAGAATATTTTGTTATGAAATAAAAAAATGAGCAACCTGTCAGTTAAGTCTGACGCTTATGTCTGAATTTGTGCAAATAAGTTGAGCCGTTCACCGTCTCTCAGGAGCAGTTTGAGCTGCATCAGAGACCCCCCTCTATTTTACCTCCGGATCAGCACAAATCTTTTCAAACACACAGAACAAAGGCTGCACTTCTACCGGGTATGATGCTTTCCACGTGGAGAGCTCAAGCCCCACACGGGGAGCCAAACGGCATGGGGCCGCCGTCCAGGTACTGACCCAGTTCTGAAAGCGAGCGCCGCTGGTGATGCTGGATAGAATATCCGTTCACCCACATGTCAAACCTGATCAAATATCTTTAGAGTTTGATGTTGCTTGTTTCTGTGTGTTAATCAACCTCACCGTTTGTTCAGAAATAGTTTCCAGAAATCTCACCCGCATTCCAAAAATGTAAAGAACAGCTCAAGTGATTTTTTTGAAGATTTCAGTTTATCACAAAGTAACTGAAAATCTTGTGACTTTTTCGGAGCAAATTAATCAAAAGTCCATCCTAACTAAACCGCTGTGACCAACAAATTGTTTTCCATCATTTTCCTCCTGTTAAGGTTGAACACAGTAAAGAATTGAGGGAGATATGGAACTTAAGCGCTTTCCTCTGAAAATGTAATGAAAATATTTTGTGAGGCTGGAAACGCGTTTTTATGGTACTGTCCCGGCAAGTGGTGGGTCTCACATTTCAGCAAGTTATAGAGCATTTCTGTAGGCTTTACTGCTCTGGCAAAGCAAGTGAACCTTCTAACTTTAAAATTTCCCTTTGATGCCTCCATGCCACTTGAGAGGAAAAGCCCCAGCTTGTTTATTTGCTTTTAGTGACCCGTGTAGGCTTCATATGAACATTTAAGTCAAAGAAGTTGGAGTAATTTTTTGTAGATTCCCACATTTCTCTCATCAAACTCACTTGACGACAAAACACCAGCACTATTACAAGCCTTTTCAAAGTTTGTAAAAAATCTAATTGGCTTTTTGAAAAGTCCTCTAAACATACACATACATTCATATTTCAATTTGCTCTTCCACAATTTTGATAAGTAATGTTTTCATAAATTCGGACAAGAGAGGCTTTCTTTTTTTTTTCCAGGCCAAGCTCCTGAAGTGGAAAAAAACAGCTTGTCTGGTCAGAACGAAGACGCTTGCTGCACCTCGTGGACATCATTCTGAAATCATCATCGAAATCCAATTTGCTTCATTAGTAAGGACAGGGATCTCCTTCACTTGGATTCCTGAGCTTGTTTAATGTGGTCATCTGCTGTCAGCCCGTCAGTAGCATCTTTGTCACTCAAACTCCTGAGCCCCCACCTCTCCTGACAGAAGACTCAGTCATTCTCCACTGAAAGGACTCATGTTTTTTTTTTTTTCCCCTCTCTCTCGCTCACTCTACCCATTTCCTGTCAGGAGAGAAATTCGCAGCACCCTGTCCCCATCGCGACCTCGTGCCCCCCGCCTCCCACTCTCGTTTCCCCTCGTCCCATAGTAGGACTCAGTCTGGGTCAAATGAGCAGTGGCCTTTATCTTCGGCTCAGGTTTACACACATATATGCACATTTATTGAGATGCATTGATCTTAGGTAGAGAACAAACTCACTTGCGTGTCCTGAAGAAGTTCTGGAAGAGTTGTTAGTCTGTGGGGTCAACCTGCTGGTGGCCCACAGACCCGGGCTGTGTGAAGGTTCTGCGTGTGCCCGATCAGCCTGCACACATCAAACAGAAACAGTTAAATATAACCTCTTTCAGAAGACTAAAAACAGCTGACTGAAAATTTCAGTGTGAGAGGGGGGCTCCTCAGGAATTTAATCATAAGTCAAACTGCTCTACAACAGCTCTGGCTTCTGTGTCATTCACAGGTCCACCTGATTTGTTCTAAAACGACATAAAAATTTTTGTAAATGGGATAATAAAATTGTGGCAAGTTGATGCAACTTGTTCCAAACTTTAGACAACTTATTCAATGTTGCAGCATGGTTAACAGCCTACCATAATCCCAGTTACCAACAGACATTGGGAAGTGTTTCCTGACATTTAATTTTTTTTCAAGCCAGGCAGTTTACAAATGAAACAATTATTTAACATTCAAATGTGTTAAAAAGCGTGTATTGTGTTAAACCAATTTTTTTAATGTTTCTACCATGTTTGAACATTATTCACACACATCGACAGAGGCTCAGTGGTTAGAGCGTTCGCCTGTGGAACGAAAGCTAACCGGAAGTTTACGGGTTTGCATCCCACTGAGTTCACGTGTAGGGTCCTTGGAGAAGACACCTAACCCCCCGTTTCTCCCACCATTGGCGCCGTCGTGGCAGCCTGCTGCGGTGTGGTGCAGCACACAAAATACCCGGTCAGGGATTAAAAAAAAATATCTAAAGTGGTATTCTACTATATTCATGCATGCTTCAGAAATTTACAAGCTCTCCCATCGAGTATTCGGATATTATTCAAACGCCTGGCTGTCCTTGTCTATGGATTTTGTTCTCCAACACGCTCACATTCTAACATTGGCAGGAATTGTTTTTGCCACAGCAGTGCATAGCCCTTGCTCACACTCAACCTCGACATGGTTTGTCATTTCTGTGTAAATAAACTAGAATAAGAATTTAAATACTACAGTACGTGCTAGCTTTGCTGACTCGATGCACTTCACACTGTATTTGTGAGAGAGGGATGACTGTATACGTCTTCTGATGCTTTTTGGATGCTGAACTTATTATGAACTACACACAGACACAACTAGAACTCACCACGAGCTGAACTCTGCCTCCATTTCGAGAGTGTGAGTTTATCTCTGGTAAGAAGTGTTCACTGTGAAAAAAAAAACAGAAAGCATTTAACTTACTTTCACTTTAAATTTCTCAGCACAGAAATCAAAAGACAAAAATGTAAGGACGGTATGCACAGATCCATGGGTGAGTCTAAGGTTGATTTTTTTTTTTTTTTTTACCAGTGTGTAATTAAATAATCCCTTTTAAATCTGTGACCACAATTTGGTGGGATAACCTAATCAATTAATCTATAGATACTACTGACCAATTGCAGGGAGTTTTATTAAAATCCCTTCACTGGTTTGGGAGATAGTGTTCACAAGAACTTGTCACTACAACCTTTGTGATTTACGCATCTGGTTCCATGACTTTGAAAACCCTCATCATTTCATATTTATAGATGTTACTGAATAGCTGTGGGCAGTTTCATTAAAAATTCTTACTGTGGTTTGGAAAATATCACATTAAAAAAAGTGTGTGGATGTACAGACAGTCCAAGAACTTAATTCCTCCACCATGTTCCGTGAACAAATGCATTAATAGAAATAAGTTTCCTGTTCTATGTTGGGTTGTCTTCTGCTTATCCATTCCCGAAACATCCTGACCAGATGCCTGAACTACCCTATCTGGCTTCTCTCGACCTAGAGAAGGAGCGGCTTCACACCGAGCTGCTCCCAGATGGCAAAACTCCTCACCCGATCTCTGAGTGATAGGCCAGCCACCTGCGGAAGAAACGCATTTTGGCCGCTTGCATCCGCAATCTCATGTTAGTAAAGTTATTTGTGTCTTTATTTGGTCATTTTTATTTAGCAGCAATTTTTCTGAGCCAAAGAAAAACAATCTAGCCATAGGCAATCACTATGAAGTGACACAACCCTGCAGTAACCAGGGCGACACATCCCACCTCTCTGAAGTCCTTTCAGGTTGTGAAGGGAGCCGCTGCTGGTTTCGTTCTTGCCACATTTCCTCACTTCGTTCTGCCTGCTGAAAGCCAGGCTTGGTCTCACCAACTGCAGCCGACAGAAAACAACAAATAAATGTCAGAGGCCTTTATTTCATCTCTCTGGTCTAAGTAACATTCCTGATGACAGCGAGAACAAAGACAGAGCATGTAATTGGTAGGTGGTGGAAACAAACATGGTGTGATTGTGAATGGCACTCATGTTAACAGACACTCACCAGACTACAAGCTCCACAAATAAACTCACCACCAACCTCATGTGCAGCAGAGTTTTACACCATACAGTTTGAAAGGTTTGCAGACACAGTGGTCAGAGTTCTCTGCATTTCGATGAGCTGTTTATTTGCTCGATAATAGATCAATAATAAATTTCCAGTAGTTATCGGATTCATCGGTCCGACTCTGCTTTTTCTTTTTTTTAAACAATTTTCAATGGGTTTGTGGTTCTTTGAGAAACCAAATCAAAGCAATGTTGGATGCAGTTTGTTACAAAAAGAAATCTGAAAGGCTGCTTGATTTATGATTTCGGCTGAAGTCCCATAATAAGGTCGTAATTCAACATAAACATTTACGTTGCTCTGACAGTAAAGCTACATTGTACGAATGTAAACTGATAATGACTTTTGACAGCCCAGCGCTGGAACTAATGACGCATTTATTTAAGCGATTTACTTGCTTTTGCTGAGCTGTAAAAAAAAGAAGAAAAAAGCTTTACAGTTTTCATGGGTTAATTGAGAAGTCCTACTAAAAATGTCAAGTGATGGATGCTTCCCCCCGGGGCGGCTAAAGGCCAGGAAATGGCTGCATGCACTTCCTAAAGACGTGAGATGAGTTGAAGGAATTTTGTAGCCCAAATAACTCTTTGTAATCGTTTTCTAAAACAGAGGCTATTTCTTAAAGTTTACTATTTAAACCAGTAAAAGATCTTAAGGAGCTATCTGGTTTGGAGCTCTTAAGATTTGTTCTTGCTATTTAAAACATTAGATTGTACAAGAAAAAGTCTAATTTACTATTTGTAACTGGAATAAAGAAAGTATTTTAATGATTATACATTTATGTTGTTCTCCACCGTCTCTTCCCCTCTTTTCTTCATTCAGAACCCCCAACTATAAGCTCTTTTTTGACCTCTTTCGACCTTC
The DNA here is from genome assembly GCA_902685375.1 of Neostethus bicornis. Taxonomy (NCBI): domain Eukaryota; kingdom Metazoa; phylum Chordata; class Actinopteri; order Atheriniformes; family Phallostethidae; genus Neostethus; species Neostethus bicornis. Next base: position 22,686,574 of record LR738544.1, on the reverse strand, counting down.
TGAATTCCCCTCTAGTATTCCTCCAGGACATCAGGAGGGGGCCGTAGGAGTCATGCCTGTTAAGGAAGGGGCTTTTAAGCACATTAAGTGATCTGGTCCCTACTGAAGAGGAAGAAGTCAATATCAGAGAGAGAAGCTGTAGGCTTTGGCCTGGGGCTAAGTAGAGAGGATGAAGCGAGGTATGAGGTCGCTACAGAAACAACTGATGTTGTCAAGTGATAGTTTAGAACCAACCACAGACTAAATTCACACACATAAACTATCTCCAAAAGTTCAATTTTTTCTTAAAAAGTGCAATAAATGGTCTCCTCATTCAAAACAGCTTCACTTTTATCTTTAGCAAACATTTCCTAAACTTGCATTAAACTGGAAACAAATAGAATTTTCAAAAATGCTTTTCTTGTTATTGGGAATCAAAAATGACCCTAATGTCTAGATGCTTGTTTCATTTAAAAAAAGGCAACTTTTAGACAAATTAGAATCAGATTCATGTGGTTTAAAATGTTTTGATTGACCATTCTGCCCCCTGATGGCCTGGACAGACCCTGCTGATTTGTCACTGATAATTTAAAATATATTCTAAAGTGTCTTTTGCTCATTTTTTCAAAAAGATCACTTTACATGCATTTGTTTGCTTTTAAGAGTTCTTAAAGTGCAATGTTGTTTCTGTATTTCTAGGCCAGAGTGCAAAAAAAAAAAAAAAAAAAACATTTTAAATATTAAATATCAGCTTTTTGAAAAAATTAGACAATAGTTTAAGAAGATGGTAAAAATCTCAACGTTCCAAATTCGAACCACTTGAATGTTATAATAAATATCAATGAATTTTATCTTAAAATTAAGATTTTACAGGAGTAATAATGTACAAAACTTTTTTATGCGGATTCAGGATTTTCTAAAGGGGGGGCCGTAAGGTCATTGACAAAGCCAGTGGCCCCCAACAGAACGGTTTGAAAAATAAGAGTCATTTTCCTACATTTGGGGGGTATATTCGCTGGTCCTGTGAGGGGATAGCTTGACTTGTACCCTTTCCTTTCTTCTTCTTTTTTTTTTTTTTTTTTGTGGACCAAGAAGGGGATCCGCCCCTGATGATATTTCTGTTAGTTTGTTACATGCATGAGTATTTAACTCATATAAGGTTGAAGTTTTTTGTGCGTGTATAGATGTGTGGGTTCGTGTGTAGGTTGTGTGGGTACGACCCCTCCCTAAGTTTTAAAGTTTAAATGGGAATTTTTAAAATCCCATTTAAACTAAGAGTAAGCTTATAAATAGATGTAAAAAACGTATTTAAATAAATACTCATAGGATGAAAAAGTTAAAGACATATGACAAAGTTAGTTCTTTTTGCCTTTTTAATCTTTCTAAATCAGACAAAGGGTTGCTACTTTTGTAAAAATATTGACCTACATTTAATGTGTTAGAATTTAGAAGTTTGGAGCAAAAAGGATTTGTCATAAACTTAATTTGGCTGCTTTTAGGTGGCAGTGTTTAAATGCTGTGTGATGGGAAAGATCAAGCGAGTTTGTGGTTTTTAAAATGACAGAAGAAATCGGGGGCGTTTCATGCAGGTCACACAATTCAGACAGTTCGGTTTTTATTCTGTTTGCAAAGTGGAAGATGAAGCAGAGCGTGACTGAGTGTTTTTACTTGGATGTCTGTCTTTTTTACTCCCACCATCAGCCCACCAAACACCAAGCACTGCGTGACTCTAAAGTTTGCCAGCCCTTTTCAAAAGTACACCATGAGGAGAGAGCCTGCGATACTGTAAATAGAAGCTCAGAAATGAAACACATATGAGGGCTGGCAAATGCTCCAATAAGGAGTTATTTTGGATAATCGGTGCTAAACACAGTGATTCTGTTTCAGTTTGACTTTGTTGATAATTTGAAGTCTGAAATTGAGTTAAGTGCAGAGGAGGTAGGGGTTCCTGGCTGAAATAAAAATACATCTCTTTTGTCGCTGTGACGGAAAAACGGATGTTTGGTGTAGTGAGAGTTTGGATAGAATGAAGATAGTTGGAAATGAGAGTATGTGCCTGAGGGCGTCCAGCATTGATGGGGACATCCTCAACAAAACAGAAAGCATTGAAAATAGGAATATTTCTCCATACATAGACATACATAAACAGATATAGAGAAATAAATCTATTTATGTCTTTAAAAAATTCTGGAGTTTCTGAAACTTTTCCTTTCCTGGGTTTCTCCCTTGCATGTGTAAGTTGATACCCATTTCAAGTAGGTTACTCATGTCCAGCACATCCACACAAAGAGCACGGATAAAATAAACACACCGCGTCAGATATCTCGGAAAGAATCTGTCATGGGTTTGGGGCTAATCACCTCCAGAAGGGGCTAGACTCAATGCCTGAAATGTTAGCCTCTGTCGGGAAGCACTGGCCGAGCCAGGCTGGGATAGGTTGAGTCGGCTAGGCCTCGGGCACTGGGAGAAGATCTGTAGGGAAGGGGTGCCTTTCACAGGTCAAGAGCAGTGGAGCATGGGGACAGGTTAACCCAGAAACATAGGATCACAACCCTGTTCCCGGCACACCAATGCTGCTGTCGCCATGGACTTGCGATCATCCTGTAAAAAGGCAGCAGGAGTTGTCTCCTTAAGATTCAAGCCGGTTAGAGTTTCACATTTTACAAGATTTCACTCAACCAGATAAGAAATAAGGATGACATGAATTAGCACACAAACATCTATATGTATGTGTGCATGTGTGTGTGCAAACATGTCCAATAGGTAGATTGCTTGTTTTGAATAGCCCACAAGGTTTGAGTGTGTGCACGATTGGTTGTATGTTCATTCATCTGGTCTTGTGGCAGACTGGGGACCTGTACAAGATGTATCTCGCTATCGTTTTGGTAACCATTCAAGATAAAATCCACCATCCTGAGCAACATTTTAATAAATAAAGTAGTTTTAAAAATTGAATCAAATGTATATACTGTACATACAGTATATATATTCCAACTCCCACTGAGCTCATGTCTAGGTGTCCTTTCGGAAGACACCTAGACAAACTGACATAATGAGGCTTCAGCTCATCAGCAAAAAGTTTACCTCAGAACTTCACCAATTCTGACAACCCTGCTGCTGACTTGCCATCAGTTCTCACCAGAACCCATCACCACCCTAATGAGGGTGTTTTGTCAAATTTACTTCCTACATTAAAAGGTAAAAGAAAATAATAGCATTATTCCATAGTAGAAAAGTGATTAAGCAGGTGAGTCTGCTTTGTTGTTTTACTGGACTATGATCTGCTGGATACTCTCTGTATAGCCAGGCTTGACCCAATTGGGCAGAAAGGGGGGTGTCTAGTAGGGTGAGCAGAAAAAAAAAGGAGACAGGATGTCATGATAAAAGCAATCTCCAACCCCAAGACCCTGCCTCCTGTTTCCCTCCAGCTCTTCCCTCCTTTCTAAGTCTGGCTGAGTATGATACAATCCCAGATCATCTCTGCACCTCGAGGCAGGGAATCAGGCCACATTAGAAAAAAAGGCACAGCATTTGATTGGCTTTCTTCAAAACGTGTTACACTATATCAAACTACATGCAACCTTCCAGTAGCCATCTAGTTATAGCTAGATGATGAATAATACAAAAGTATAAAATCTAAGGACATCACACTGTTATGTACCGGTGTCTGTGTTGTTCCAACTAATTTGGAGAACAAAAAGAGACAATTAAAAATAGTATCTCACATGTAAAGTGGTGTGGTTTGTTTCTGCTTAATGGCGTTTAAAAGCTTCTCAATAACAGCTAAACAAAACTGGGAATTTTAAATTAAATGAGAGTGATTGGGTCCCAACGTACCAATTATCATTTGCTGTAAACAAACAATATTGCATATTTTCATGAGAAGAAAGTTTCATAAAAAGTGTGGACAACTTTTTGTGAAGCACAAAAAATCTTCAGTCTTATTTTTATTTTTTTAACTTTGAAACAAAACCAGGAACACCAAGTTTCTGAATTAATTAGGTTCTTTCACAAACTCTTAATTTTTAACTGTTTTTTTAAAGTTTTTTTTTTTTCAAACAGCAAAAAAACAATCATTAAAAAAATCATATTACAATAAGTAAATCAAGTGAAGTTATGTAACATAGTTCAGGACTAAAGATGACGAATAGTCACAACTCAATCAGAATGAAAGACACACTCCTGGTTTGTATCGGTCTCCAAATATTGTTTCCTCACAGCAGCATCAAGCCGGATGCTTATTTAAAGAGACTTTAGCTAGCGGTATACGTAGGTGAAAAGGGTGATGGGGCGGGGGGAATGTCAATGCATTTGTATTAACTGACAAAAATTATCTGGAGTTTTACTGCATTGAGAGAGGTGGAAATGAGCTTTAGGATTTTGGACACACATCAGTCCAAAAGTCCAAAGGGTCCAAAAGTCTTAAAGATCCCTTTGGTCCAGAACAAGCCAAGTATATTTCAAATTTTGATTGGTCTGACATTGACATAAAATATGATCCTACTTTGATAAATCACTGAGATTGAGTAATCCCAAAAAATAACCACCATCTCAAGATAAAGCTGGAATAGGCTTATTTTTCATAATGCTGAATGTTTTTTGTATGGTTGTATTTGGCACAGGCCTTCCACAGTAATTCCATGTGGTCAGATCAGATGTTGATGAACAGGAGCTCTTAACTCAGTGTCTTCTGAGGAATCCAAAACCATTGTAGTCCAGTTTAAAAGAACACTGTGTAAAAATGACAAGATTCTGGTGGAAGGAACAGATGTAAAAAACTTCATGTACTGAGTCTTTCAAAAAAGTGATTACTTTGATTGGCTAAAATTTTTTCAGACGAAAACGCATTTTCCTCCGTGAGTAGATCCAGCAGCCTCACGGCAGCCAAATCTTTCTCTCATGTATAAGGTAGTCGCAATAGTACGATAGGAGTGTATGACGGTGACTTTCCATCTACAAGATAAACATCTCATGGTTTTACATTTCAGTAGAAGACCTCATTCACCTGATGACTCGGTGGCTGTGCTGCTAGTCATGAGATATTGTTGATGTTTAAAGTTAAACCATGATTCATAATTTACATTTCAAACTTTCTTTTAGAATTTTGTTTCCATCAACCGATTATTTTCTTTGCTCTTGTATTAACTAAATACTAACTCTACAAAATGTCACTGATTGGCCAGTTATTAACTTGAAAACTTGTGCAATGGAGGAAACAAACAATGACTAAAAATAGGGTAATAAAGAATGCTTCTTCATGATTAAAGTAACAGACCTGAAATTCTCACGACAACAATAAAAAAAATTTGGGTCCATAGTTGGCACTCCCCTCACTTGCGTGGAGGAGGTGGTGAGGGACAGAATGACGGCAAAACTGTTGTTGATCATTTAAACTCCTCCTACCCGCCTCAATAAATTTGTGGACAATCTTAAGAGCAGCTTCCATAACAGACTTCTGCAACCCCGTTGCTCAACGGAACGGTACAGAAAATAATTTCTGCCGTCCTCCATCAAACTCATTCTCAAGGCTGAAACTACCAGTCTGGAGGTACTTACAGGTTCTCCTTGGGTTTTTGTTTGTACTGCAGCACCCAAATTTCCATTCGGGCATCAATATTTTTCAATTCAATTCAATAGTAACAGAGAGAGGGACAATCTTTCAATAGTAGTCTGTGTTGAGATTTCTCAGATCCATTTGGCACACGTGGGATATGGTTTGCATGTTCAGTTCTTACATACAATAATTAAATACATGTCATCAGGTCATCATACTTGTTTTGAATGTCATAATTTAAAATAGGATTCTACAGATTGTGTCATTTTGGATTTTTTTTCCTAGTTGAAGATTAAGAAAATGTTAACGTTGCATAAATATCAATTAGTTGTCAAAAATGGAAAAATTATAACTTTTTAGGTGCCTTTTTGTAGTATTCTTTGAGTGCTTTTAAGTTGTTGTTTTTTTAATCTTGTAACACACTCTAAGAATGCAGAAGCCGTCATGTGCAAAAGACAAAAATCCTTTTAGAACAGGATTATTGAAATGATCAATGTTCTATTACACTGAAGGTTTTTTGTTTGCGTTTTGCAAATTCTTGTCATTCTTGTGTAACTACAGAGCAGATGCCTTAGCCAAAGTGAGTCTACAAAGCACTTCAATCTGATCGTATGCATAGTAACGAGAAAAAACATCTTTTAATCCTACCTTTTAAAGTGGATTTGTTGTTTTGCAGAGGCCTGTTACAAAGCCCTGCTGGACCTGGCTTGTAACTACTGTTTCTGAACTTGGTGAGATGTTCAGTTGAATCTAAGAGAATAAAAAGCAGTGTCAGAGGAGGACAAGACCTGCTTCAAACCAGAAGTAGAAAAACAGACTCCAACATTCGGAAAACATTAGAACAGAGCTCTGGTTGCACAGAGAAAGATGTCATTAGGAGTTACAGCCGACACAGACCTGTGTCACTATGGAGTAGCATGACAAGCACGCTGCTTTTAGAATCGTGCATTCACTATTCTGATCAAAGAGCAGCTTCCCCCTACGTGACCTCCATGCATGACAACCATGGCAGGACTACTGTTTCTTGGAGCGGAGCAGAGGTGAGGTCACCTTTCACCACAACTTTACTCGCCCACCACAACGAGGTGGAATGAAAGTCATCACGAAAGGACTTGTCAAGAGGTTTTTTTGGCAATCTTTGTTTCCTTCTTGGGTTTTTGGAATAAGACAGAATAGGAGGTGACGGGAGCTGGCTCTGCCGTCTGTTATGGCTCGTTAACATACATGGGGTGGAAAGGTTCACCGGTGTCGAGGCACGTTAGAAAAAAAATGACAGACTTAAAAGGTTTGCATGGATTTTTTTTCTAATTTTTAGATTTATGTATCAACAAGAGAGTTGAAGTTGTAAAATAAGAAAAACAAATTTATATAAAATAGAAGAACTATTCTTTAGAAGTGAAAACCAGCAAAAAAAAAAAATACAAATACATATAAAGTGTTTCATTCTTTGACATACTTCTATGTTTTTTTGGCAGTTTTTTGGTCGACTTCATCTTGTTAGCTCTCTTCATCATGAGGATAGCTGTTCGCTTGTCACTAAAACCCCTGATTAAAACAAACAAAACAAACCAGTAACTTTTTACAATTATAAAACAGCACGGAATACATTAATGAATTGATACATTTGATTTAATTACCATTCTTCCAGAATTTTTTCTGATCTCTTAGACATGTCGTTTGGTGCTGGTGATGAGGAAGGACCCTGGTTTCTGAATTCATAAAAAAATTGTTGAAACTTTTTTTCAAGTATTCAAATTTGCATTTCACAAGTCCTGCAGCCTTTATAAATGTTATTATAATTGATCAATGGTTTCTGCTGGGAGTGATAAGAAAGATTAGTTTTGACTGATTCAGTCGCATTAATGAGCGATAAAGCAAAACTAATAAATATCTGCTTAAAAAATTTGACACACTGGGACTTTTGATCATGTGTTTGTGCTTGTGTGTGTGAAGCCAGTTACATCCTGGAGCAATGGATTATTCAGGCAATGGAAAAGTGGTTTGGTAAAGTTTGAAATCAGCATTATACGTAAAGTAAAATTGATGACAAAATTTTGATGACAAAAAGGCTTATTTGTTTCTGATATCCATGGGTGTCAAACTTAGTCCCTAGAGGGCCGGTATGCTGAAGGTTTTATATGTGTTCTTGCATCTACACACCTGATCCAGTTTGTTGAGTCAATGTACCAAATTCTATTGGCTGTTGATTTCACTTTCTGTGCATCAGCTGTATTGAACCAGGAACACATGAAAAATCTTTGGAACACCCGGCCCTTGAGAACCGGTGCCAGAAGTTTGGCACCCCTAATCTACAGAGTTTGACTTAATGACGTAATAATGAATTCATTTGAATGGAAAGGTCATCATTTTTCTTAAATAACATTTATGGTTGGATTTATTGTTTTATTTCAATCACCTTTTTTTCTTTGAGATAACTCAAATTCAAAACTTCTCTACCTGCAGGATTTCACATTTTGCCCAGCCATCCAGGCCTGCTTTGGACACCGAGCAATACGTTCAGGTGATGTATTTGGGGAGGAAACTGGAGCCTGAAACACAAGATAACTATTGTTAGGAAAGATAAATTAATCCTGCCTTAATGATGGTGAAGGTGGTGAAGAAGGACCCAGATGTAAAGCCAGTTAAAACCAGTTTATTGCAGATAACAGGAGTACTGACCAAAAGTAGAGCTCAGCGGGATAAGGGACCAAGGGTAGAGCTCAGCAAGATGACAGACCACGGGTAGAGCTCAGCGAGATGAGGAACCAGCGGCAGAGCTCAGCGGGATGAGGGACCGGTGGTAGAGCTCACTGGGATGAGGGACCGGAGGTAGAGCTCACCGGGATGAGGGACAAGAGGTAGAGCTCACTGGGATGAGGGACCGGAGGTAGAGCTAATTGGGATGAGGGACCGGAGGTAGAGCTCACCGGGATGAGGTACCGGAGGTAGAGCTCATTGGGATGAGGGACCAGAAGTAAAGCTCACCGGGATGATGGACCAGAGGTAGAGCTCACCGGGATGACGGACCAGGGGTAGAGCTCAGCAGATGAGGGACCAAAGGAAGAGCTCAGCAGGATGAGGGACCAGGGGTAGAGCTCAGCGGGATGAGGGACCAGGGGTAGAGCTCAGCGGGATGAGGGACCAGGGGTAGAGCTCAGCGGGATGAGGGACCAGGGGTAGAGCTCAGCGGGATGAGGGATCAGAGGTAGAGCTCAGCGGGATGAGGGACCAGGGGTAGAGCTCAGCGGGATGAGGGATCAGAGGTAGAGCTCAGCGGGATGAGGGATCAGAGGTAGAGCTCAGCGGGATGAGGGACCAGTGGAAGAGCTCAGCGGGATGAGCTACCAGGGGTACAGCTCAGGAGGATGGCAGAGTGACAAGGACTAGACATGGAGGAACACCCTTGGGGCGGCATGAGAGCAGGACAGCAGCAGAGCAGTGCAACATGAACAGGGTAAGGAACCATCATGGCTGTACTAGGAGTCCATGACAGCAGAGCCGAAAATGATCTGACACAGAAGAGAAGGACACCCTGGCTTAAATAATCTGGGGGCGACAAGACACGGCTGGAGACATCAGGGGGTGACAATTGGGACCAGGTGTCCTGAATTAAGGCTGAGGGCAGGATTAGGAGAGAGGAAATGTCCCAGATGAGGAGGATCATCACAGTGTTAATTACATAGCAGTAGAGAAACTATTTAGAATATTGTGCTTTTGTGGGTAATCCTTCTAATCTCATAGCATATTTAGATAAACATGGCACCAGAAATACAGTAACTGCTGTAAATTCAATCCAATTTTGTTGGAATAGACCGATAGCACAATATACTTGTCTCAAAGGAATTAAAAATGCTATTTGAATACTGAGCTCACATAGTAGTTTAGTTTCAATGGAGCCGGGGTGTCCAAATCCGGTCCTCGAGGGCCGGTGTTCTGAAGGTTTTCCATATGTTCTTGTATCTACACACCTGATCCAGTTAATTGAGTCATTGTGCCAAATTCTTTTGGCTGTTGTTTTCACTTTCAGTGCATCAGCTGTATTGAACCAGGAACGTACGTAAAACCATCAAGACACCGGCCCTCGAGGACCGGCTTTAGACACCCTTGCAAAAAAGAATATAACTTTCTGTATCTGAGTAAACCTAGCTTGTTTGAGCTCAGCTCCAATTATTATTCTGGACCTTTAAAGAAAAGATTCATGACTTCATGTGACGTATTTGGCTGTTTGACAAAGGCAAGTTTTCACACCCTTGGAACACTGTTGTGCAAGTCAAACTCATATCTTAATAACTCTCTAGATTTTATTTTTTCTTTGTAAAAAGTTAAATATCTCAACTCCTTCTTTGATGTGTTCCTCCGTGTCAACACTGAAGCCGACCACACCAGCAGCTGCAGCACATCAGCTGCTTCAAACCAGCTAGCATGATGTACAGTGCTGAGCATGCTCCAAAGAAAAGATCCAACCGGAGGTAAATGAAGAAAAAATTGCAAGTATTTAAAACAAAAAAGGCGGACTATCAGCCAATGTGACAAATGGCATCTGCTGGTGCAAAACAACCTCCAACCTGCCAGGAAGTAATATTGTTTTCAAGAAAATAAAAAGAGACAGAAAGTAGGATTTGACACAGAAAAATTGAAATAACTCACATCTGCTGCGAACACATGGGTGGTATATTTATAAAATAACTCACTGCCTGGTTTTTCTAATAAAATAGTCAGTTAGATATGGAAAAAAATAAAAAAGTATTCCCATACCTTTGGAAGTGATAGCTGCTCCAATTCAGGCTCATGACAAGAAGTTGAGTCATCAGAAAGAATCCACTGTTCATCCAGTGCAGACTATTTGCACATAAGATAATATATTACACTCATTCGAAAGAAATACAGTGCTTCATGTGCAATGTAGAAAGAAAATGACGTTTTTAGACCAAATTAGTAAAAAATATTGCATGAATACATAATTTAGTATGTCTAATACAATTTTTGTTTTGTCTCTTTGTCTTTGTGGCAGTTATGTAAAATTTTGTGTGTTTTTTGTTTGCTAAAGCCAGATGCTAAGTGCATATATTTCTGTGAACCCATTACATCAACCTATGCAAGTCTGAGTATCTGCTGGGTCATGGGGTGGGAAATTACTGAACCGTGAAAGTGAAGAGCACGTGAACTCGTGTATACCTCATCAAAGACAAATTCCTCCACATCCAACTCCTCAAAGATGTCCTCCTCTTCAGTATTAGGCCTTGTGACAGCGGCAGCGGCAAGAGCCCCAGCGAGCCTCCTTCTAAGAGCGAAGCCTCTCCAAAGTGCCTGGAGGTACCCAAAGTAAGAAATGGTAGAGACTTCCCTATGAATCATACCGCAAACATAAATACTGTATGTTATCCCATTAGGGAGATAAAACATGTTAGCCTCTATTTTAATTGCCGAACGTTCTGTTGTCTGAACTCTGCATGACTCCGGGTTGCTCTGAGACTAATGGAGCTCCAGAGTGCCTCTAAATCCTTCAATTCCCAACGGGCCGGAGGGCAACACTTCAAGTCGAGCCTCGCAGGAATTCTACAACTCTTACTACAGCGCTTCTTTGGAATCTGATTAATCACTTCATACAGGTCCAATACACACACATGCTCAAACATACTGTTCCTCTACATTACAACCCCCACCTTCTTCCTCAGAGAATCCTCAAGGACTCATCAAACACTTTTCTGTGTTGAGAGGGGATTTGTGAGAGGTGGTGAGTAGCATGTTTTTCAGAGCTGCAGTTTACACCTCTGTGTGGGAGATTAGCCAGTAAAGCCTTTGTGGCACATTTGAAGCCTGCAGATTGATGTTTGCAGATGATTATGAACTGTTTCAGATATCCAATCTGTCATAATGGCTTTAGGGATACTCTAGTTCCATCAGGTCATAATTAAAAGGCTCACTGTTTAATAAAAAGCCTTTTTATTGTTTTGAAGATTTTTTGATTAGTCAAGACACCTATACTGACTAAATCGTCAGGCCGGGGGAGCTTGTTTCTCATAGTTAGAGAAAAATTTAGTTTGTTCTGGGATGTAAACAAACTTCATTCTGTCTTGTTTGACAAAGTTTTGAATGTTTTACCTGGATGATAGTTGCTGCAGAGTCTCGGTCAGAAGATCTTTTTGCAACCAGGAATTCAAAATCTGGCTTTTCTCCATCTACTTTTGTTTCTCCTCCCCTCCCAGTCATGGAAGGACTTTCAACATTTCCACATCTCTGTTTGTATTTCCTCCACCGCCGCTGAATCACGCCTGCCGCCACAGTTCTCCAAGAATGACACACATACACAAATATAAAAAGTGAGGAATATACGTGATGTCATAGTCCTTCATCTTTCAAAACATAAATTATTTTGAACAGACATCTGGAGAGCAGTTCCCTAGAGAGTTGAAGGTCTGTCCAGAGCCACCCTTCATATCAAAGATCTATAGCCCTCCCAAAGATAGCACAGTGTTAATGATAAAGCTGCGTGTTAAAATGAAAAAGATCTTCAACTTCTCCTGTTGTAAATCACACAGAGGAGGATCCAATGATGACAAATACTCTGCAGCAGAAACTAATAAAGTGCCGAGCTGCTATAAAAAAAAGAAGATATGAAAAGTAGAATGTTTCCTTTCATTCAGAGACATCCCTTTTATTCCATACGTTATATTAGCTGATGTTTTGTCGACAGATCAGATTGTAATGAAAGGGCTGTGCTGAAGCATGCACGGGTAGTGAATTACCTTTTGAGTTTAAAATTGGAAAAGCTGGACACAGTTGTTGTGTCAGGATCGATGGAGGGGCTTCCTTCATTTGATGTGCAGAAGTCAGCTTTTTTAACCACTGGTTCATTTAGAGAGGACTCCATTTCTTGATGAGAGTCACACTTTTCCTCAGTTGCAACGTCCATATGCATCGACTTTGCAAAGGGTTCTTCAATAGTGGCGTCGCCATATTCGTGGGCAAATCTCTGGTGTTCAGCCAGCTTTCGTGCCTTCGTAATGTTGTTACAGATACTTTTTACAATATCCAAAGGAGACAAAGCTTCTCTGTACACAAACACAAACAAATTCAGTTTTATTATATTTTTAAATCTTAGATCAAGCATGGAATAGGACTTGACACTAAAACATCTGGAAACAATACATTAAGAACAACTGTATGTTATTCCACACAAATCAACCCAGTGGATTTTCTATAAACCGAGATGTAGCAGAAATGGATGGGCTAAGACTATCAGACAAGAATCAACATGGATGAAGTGAGATGTAAAATTTGAACTAAGTGCCAAATCCAACTTTTTCAGGTTAATTTTTCTTTTTTCAAATCAAGACATTCAAGTCTGATGGTTAGTTTACAGTAGTAATAAAAAGTTGAAAACTTTTTTGGCCTAAAAATATCTGATCACAAAATGCTATTGTATTGTATTTCAGCTATTAAAATTGGTCAAATATTTCCAAATGATTTCTTTGTTTTCTTTCATGGCTTTTGCAAAAGCTGCACAGCTTGCAAATGTGTGTTTTGTTATTGAAGCACTTGTCCAATCACATTTAGAGTAGGAGGCATTGGCTCAGTGGTGGAATGTCCGCCCTTGGACGGGTAGAAGCCGATTTGATTCCCACTAGGCCCGTACGTAAGCGTCCTTGGGGAAGACACCTAACCACTCATTTCTCCCACCACCATTGGCGCTGTTCTGGCTGCCTGCTGTGGTGCAATGCAGCATGGAAATTTTTTCATTTGAGGGATGAAAAAGTACATTTTGAAAAAAAAAATTCAGCCAGCATTTGTTGCCAACTATGCTACAATAAGGCTCCATAAAGACCTTCAGAGTCTGTTTTGCAGGCTGTCTACACAAACTGAATGGAAATAAAATTTTGCTTCAACCAAAAAAGATTTTGAGCTTGTCTACCATAGTTTTTTTGCAGGTTTTCTTTGTCAACATTTTAAGCTTTAAGTTTTTTTTTTTTTCTCAAGATCTTAACCATTTTTTTTTTTTTTAAAACAAGGTATGTGATTAATCCTAAGCAGGTAGAGACCAGTGACTCGTGTCTGCTGTGTGGGAGCTCCTGATGTATAATGTCTCTTTTACTGAGGGGATAAAGTGACAACAAAGCTACCTCAATAGAAATTTAATAAATCTGTTAGCAGTGCTTTGCTCTCCTCCCGTCTCTCTATCCTTAACCCTGAGGGAGCAGACACACACCCAGCCTGTCTAGAAGGTTCAGAGTCTTAAGCCACACAACTTCTCTGCTACAAAGGTCTGGCTCTTCGTCCTCAAAGGGACAAGAGACAGAGGAGTCAAAGGGTCAAAGAAGACGGTGACCCCAATGATCCTGCCACCCTCTACCTGCTGGTTCAATCCAGGGTCATCATAAACATGCGCAAATATACTGCAGGAAGAAAAGCACTATTTTATGCATTTTTCAAATCATATGTTGAAACATTTAAAGAATTGAAATAATAATTTATTATTTATTACAAGTTTGAATTGTTTCCATTTTTAATTAAAAAAAAAACTTGGTTGTGGCATGTGACATATCCCATGTGTCATGTGAGAAAAAATTGAGTTTTTATAACTAATACTTAAATAAATTACTTTAAAAGCATAATTATATGTTTCGTAGAAAATTACACAATAAGAATGAACTATGTCTGAAGGAAATATTTTCTCTTCAAATCAGTAAAACAAGTTTTTTTTTTTTGATTGACCAAAAAACTCACTGAAAGCTCTTTATTTTTCTTCCGAATTATACTTCTGAACTAAGTTCAAGTATCATTTCTGCCGCAATTCCCCAATTCATTTTCTCCCTATGTGAACCATAAATCTAACAACATTCTATATTGATGAAAATTTTAAAAAATTATTTGTGACTGAAAATAAAAGAACAGTTTAGTATTCTTGTGGTAACATAAATTTTAAACGGGTCATAGTTAACCTTCAAAGTTTTTTATTGTTTCGCAAATGAGCCGCTGTTCTTGAAAAGTCATTCAAACCATCCATTAATTATCCTCCATGTCTTCCCACTATACAGTCGCCAGCAGCCTGACGTGTGCCACCCATCTCACCTCTTGTAAACCTCCGTCTGACACAAGGTCAGGCCAGGGGTTAAATGGCTGTGTTGGCTCTTGCAAAGCCCCCAAAATGGTTCATTGTTCAGAGGCCAGGGGTGTAAGGGCACACAGCAAGGGGTGAAGCGAGAGCAGGGGAGCACTCTCCCCCGAGCCACGGGAGTCCCCGACATGACCCATCTGAGTTGCTGCTGCCACGTTTCATCTCCTGTGCTGTCTAATTTGGAAAGGTCAAGAAGATAAGCAGAAAGTTGACCACCGTTTTAAGTGCTGGTGGTCCTCCTTGAACAGGAGCGTCAATGTGTACTGAGGCCAACGACACCGAAGGACTTGAGAAAATAGGTGGACGTTATCTTTAGGCACAGTATGCCTTATGTATCAGACATAACAAGAGGATAGCTAACATTCCTCTCTGCTTGATGTCTGACAGACTGGTCATCTTGAGATAAAAAGGAAGTGTAACACAACCTCTTTAAACTATTTGCAGTTGATATTATTTTATCCTATTTGATTACTCTTCTGCTTCACCATTTAGCCCAGTTTTTCTTTATGAATCTTCTTCTTTCCCTTCTCCCTTCAATCAAAACCTTAGTTCTGGTTGCCTAAACTAATTTCTCGCACATCTCGATTGGGACAGATACCAAGGTTAATGTGACTTGGCACAGTGGGCAAGGTTTGGTCGGACAAAAGAAATGGATTAAGACCTTTATTCAATCCTTTCTATTTAATTACCAAGTAAGCCTTGACTTTGCAACATCAATGGTAATTTCTGTCTGAACATATCTGGCTTTGTGCGGACAGAACCAAGGAAAAGTGCAAGCAAAACTAACAGTGGTGGACTGGTGGTTTTTGAGTACAACAAATGGTGTTGTTTCAACCACAATGAGGGATTTGTGGTTTGCTATCAAGATGCTCTTAGTGGCAGTTTAAGATCTTAGTTTGATTCACTGGAGCTTTCAAACTTCGTCACAGTAATCTACATTCAGCCTTGTGCAGAGCCAGCTCTACTCCACCAAGTGGCTGCTCCACCTCTGTTCGACCAAGTTGCTGTTCCACCAAGTGGCTGTTCCACCTCTGTTCGACCAAGTTGCTGTTCCACCAAGTGGCTGCTCCACCTCTGTTCGACCAAGTTGCTGTTCCACCAAGTGGCTGTTCCAGCTCCACCCCACCCAACTTGGCACCACCTAGCAGCTGTTCTGAAGCTGTTTTAAGGCTCTCTGTTGGACTGCTTGGAGCGTAACCAGACACAAAAATTTTCCAATAAGGGTATAATATAGTATATAGAATCTGAAGCTTCTGAGGTCCTTTCAAAATAACAAATGAATAATTAAAGAGGGGATGAGGGCTTTTCAAGGGGCAACTATTCTTGTCTTGTATCATATACTAATAAATACAGTACCTTTTATTAGCTGATAAATGCAATATTCACCTTATTAATACATTCAGCTTCACGCCCATTTTGACACTGAATTCCCTTTTTTATGGCACCCTGTGTAGTCCCACTTTCTTGGCATGACACAAACTACGAGTACAGTGTAAAGCACATCAAGTGAGCAAGTTAGCGCATATTTCTTATTTTGGTACATTTGATTGGTTGAGAGGAAAGACTGAGCGTGAGCGTAAACTGAAACATGGAGAAGTTCTAATAAAGTACTCAATAAATATGGCAAAACACAAATGGCCAAATACAATTGTAAGGGAAAGCGAGTGAGCATAGTTTGAGTGTGTTAAGATTTCAGAGATGTTAGCTAGAAAAAAAAAAAAAACAAGGTTTGTAATGATGTACCAAGGAGGACACCATGCAAGGTAATTAATCATAGAATGAAGCTATATTACTTATAATAATAACAGTGCATTGCACTTATATAGCACTTTTCAGGACACTCAAAGATGCTATACACATACTGTATCATTTTTCATTCACTCGATACCAGATAATGGTAAGCTACTGTTGTAGCCACAGCTGCCCTGGGGCAAACTGACAGAAGCGAGGTTGCCGCTTTGCGCTATCGGCCACTCTGACCATCACAAACCAATCGCACTCACACACCATCCAGACCAGGCAACGTGGGTGAAGTGTCTTGCCCAGGGACACAGCGACAATTTAATCTCAACGGCCGTCCCACTGTGGCACCTGGGGTTCCAGCAGTCTCCCATCCAAGTACAGCCCAGGCCTGCAAAGTCTGAAACTTGTAACAGACTACATTTCTGTTTTCCTTTATAAATATAAATGCAAAACTACAAAGGTCGGAATTTTAAATATAACAGTTTGAATTACACAGCAGAGAAAATAAAACTCAAAAAATGATTTATTTAGTTGAGAGTGAAGTTAAATGTGATACTGCCACAAGTGTGCTTGTTGTACAGTAGTAACTACATACTGTGGATTTTATGGGAAGCCAGCAGAGTAACGTGGAGGTTTCAGGATTGCACACCAAACCAGAACGTTAAAATGCTCCAACTCGGATGCCGACTGGATTCAGTTTTTATTGAATCTCATTTATAGAGTTTACAATCTGCATCTGCAGACAGGAGGGTTTTATTAGCTTTTAAGAGAGAAACACATACACAGGTAAAGGTTGTCTTTTACTGTGCTACCACCTCCTCAAAATTTGAGTAAAAATTATGTGATAGAATAAACTTAAATCATTTTGTTTGATTGAAGTTTTATGTCTGAGTATATGCTTCGACTTTTAGAGTGTTTCGTTCAAGCTGATCATGACATCCTCACCTACTGTCCAGTTACAAAGAGATATCCATCTAAAAAAAAATGATGGTCTACAATGTAGGTTTAAAAAAAGAATTGTTCCACAGAGGATCCAGTCTCACTAGCGCTGCATTCTACCCAGACTCACCTACAGTGTCCTAACACTTATATCAAGATGCTTTTTGTGAACTTGAGTCAGGCATTAAACCGGAGCACCACAGGGCTGTGTCCTCAACCCCACAATTTTTACCCTATTAACAAATCATTGCGCTGCCATCTATCACACAAACATGGTTGTGAAGTTTGCAATGACACCATCATGGTGAGTCTCAACCAACGATGATGAGACAAGATTCAGAGCCTCACACAGTGGCGTTCAGGGAACAACCTAATCTTAAACACTAGCAAGACAAAGGAAGTTATAATAGGCTACAGGAGGTGCAGGACGACTGAACATGCTCCTCTCTGCATACACAGGAATGCTATGGAGTGTATTAACAGAATAAAGTTTCTGGGCATCCACATCTTTTCTGACCTTTCATGATCAAACACGTCACAATTGGTAATGAAGCGGATATGTGCTGGACTCTCCACCCAACTTCTCGTGAACTTCAACAAAGCCACCATTGAGAGTATCCTATCTCTCAGCATGACTGTGTGGTATAGCAGCTGCACTACACAGGACAAAAATGACGTAGCTCACGAGGTGAGGACTACAAAAGTGATCATAGGCTGCTGTCTGCAAGATCTGGACTTGGTCTACAACTTCTGAGTTCAACAGAAGGCCACACACATAGCAACCGACCCCACCCACTCAGGACATGGACTGTTTGTACCGCTTCCTCAACAGCACCTTCAAGACAACCACTTCATAGCTTACAGACAGTTTTATCCCCAGAACTGTGAAAGCAATCTCCCCACTGCCTTCCATGCCCCCTTGCACACCCAACTGACCGCCACTGGGACACTTCATGGCAACACTCACAGTAAAAACAATAATTACTATAATACTGCACTGTAAATTATTCTGTAAATAATCAGCTAATACCGTTCCTGTTGCAATAATTTTGTACATTGTTTTGATTCTTAAATATCTTTACTTCTATTTATACGCTTGGTCTGACATAGAAAACACAAGAGAAACGGAAAAAGAAAAGAGTGATATAAAAAGGGGGGAAATAGAAAGAAAAGGAGAAAAAGTGAGGCGATAGGTTGGTAATCTGCAATAATATTTTTTAGGGGTTTAGCATTAAGCAACATCTGCAGTATCTTCTGGAGAAGTTAAAAATCAGATATAAAATTGCAGCACACAAACCCAACCTTTTATGACTGACCACTAATTCTGCAGAAATGATGTATTAAAAAAAATGCGGATGAAATTTACACATTTTAAGCACTACTTTGATAAATAATGAACGAGGGTCCTTGCATGCACATGCAGGTGTGGACGAAAGCATATTCATCTAAATAATGGAAGGTGCTCAATCAGATTCATCAGATGACGCAAAAATCCAGTACAATTATAAATTCAATGTAGGCTAGGCACGTTTTTATTCATGTATAATGTTTTAGACATATTTGGCATTCCTACCTTAGTTCGTCGCTGTGTCGCTGCTGTAAATCTTTCGTCTGCTGAAGCTGAGCCTGACAGAACATCAGAAAGAAGTCTGAGACCTCCTGAGCTGGCAGAGGTGAGAGGAACAAGTCTGTTTGCTGGCTGTCAATAGATTTGAGTCCAGGCACCGATTTCTGCAGAGCGAATCTAAAGAAGACATTTAAACTCAATCAAATTTTAACCTCAATTAGATTTTTCTTTGGTCAAGAAAATCCCACGTATCAAATTTTCTGTTAATAAAAAAAGTATTCAGTTAGCGTGCAACTAGTTAACAGTTCTCCTTAATAGAAAGAGAGAAACGTCTTGTTAATTAACACATTTTAGACTTAATAAGCTTTTAAGACTTGAGAGATAAACACTGCATGTTTTGCTGCTAATGCAATTCTTCTATTGGTTTTTTAGGAAGAAATTTGTGACAATTCTTCTCAGAAAATCATTAAAATCTCAAAGTGGGTTGTTTCAATGCACAAAGTTTACCTCCAATACCCGATTGAAAGGTTTGTTCTTAGAATTAAAGAAAATAAAGATAAAAACACAGTCAAACTGCGACACATGTACCATCTGATTCCAACTGATGAGGAACTCTACATGGCGGAGACTCTTGGGGTGGTGGGCACTGGATGACCACTGCCCGGGGCTAAGGATGCACAAGCCCAAGAATTTCAAATATCTACTCTAGGGATTCAGTGATGGGCCATTATGTGGCTAAATGTGGTCTGTGTTTAGTGGGAAAATATGAAGGGAATGGACGATCAATATAAAGGAAAAGAAAAAATACAAGATTTCTCACCATTGACAAATTTGAGTTTTATGTCTTTTATTTTACTAATTTATTTTAAATGAATGATAAATACGTTTTCGGACAGTACTTCCACAGAGGTGTTTTGTAACTAAAACTGACTGCATTTTATGATTAAAAATATTTTTCAGAGTGTATCACATTATTTAATAAAAAAATGACACTACTTCAAATATGTCAAGTAATACAGACTTTTTTATTGAACATTTATGCCTCCTCCGGGTCAAGAGAAACCAAGTGAGGTGGTTCGGGGATCTGGTTAGTATACCTTCCGAGTGCCTCGCTGGTGAGGTGTTTCGGGCACATCCCACCGGGAGGAGACCAAGAGGCAAATCCCAGACTTGCTGGAGAGACCATGTCTTGCAGCTAGACAGGGAACGCTTCGGGATCCTCCCGGGTGAGCTGGAGGATGCAGCCAGGGTGAGAAAAGCCTCGGTTTCCCATCTAAGGCTGTTGCCCCTGCGACCGTTACCCCGGACAAGCAGAAGACAGCTGAACATTTATGCCTCCACCTACACAATATGGAAGAGTCATTCAACACCCAAAGTGTCTGTGGATCTATGCCGCCGTAACACTTGCAAAGTCATTCGCCAAGTCTCTGCATGCATGACAACCACTGAGGTAATTTTAATAAAACAACCCAGTTACTCAGTGCCAACTATAGATGAACTGATTAGGTTTTCGGGGTGATGTGACCAAAGGTCAAGGTTGCAGATTTATAAGACAGGTGGAGGGATGTTTTTTAGCTCCATGACCTTGACTTATTTTGCATTGTAATTGTGCCTGTTTGAAATGGCTGGATTTAAATTTACTCGATGCTCCCACCAAGAGACTCTAGACGTTCATCGAATCCCATATCTTTATTCTAAAAACATTACTTCAGACACATTTAAAAGTCTTAGAATTACACTGTATGTTGTGAAATGACAGCATTCATGTTCTTGCGACCTTGCCGCCATGCTGAGATGAAGACACGACCACACAAGGTATATCTGTGATCTGTTGGAGGGTTAGAGTGGTGATTTGGCCCGCTGAGTCTTTCTAACAAAAACGGAGATCAGATTCCAGCCCTTTGGGCACATTGTTTGGCTGTCTGTCTTTGAATTAAGCTAAAACCCAAATAAGACCTTTTGGTCATTAAATGACCTCATTGAGGAGTGGAGTGTGATTCGGTTTGGAAATAGACACCACTTAGAGAGTCCTGTGAAAAACAACCAGGCATGATGATATTGGGTGTGTAGTTTATTGAATATTACAAGACAAATTGAATATTATTTTATCAATCAAATTGAATTTCTCAGGAAGAATGTGTGTTTTCCATGTTTTGAATGTCCCAGTCCTCGAGTCGAACTTGAAATGTTTCAAGGTGCCATAAAACTTAATTTCTCTTTCTGCAGGAAACGTTGAGTTTGACCCAAATTCCTTCAACCTCCTTTTTCAACAACATGAGCACAAACTCGTATTTCATTTAGTAAAGACTTCCTCCAAAACACAGACTCCTAAAGTGGCCCAGATTAATCATGCCCGGTGTGTTTTTTTTTTTTCTTTTTTTTGAGTCCACATCTTTGGGATCAGGGAGCTGGTACAGGGAGTTAATTCTAAGTCTTTTACTTTTTGGTGCTTTAATTTAGCTGGTGTTATCACTGGCTTAACATAAAAAGAGCAGGGCAGGTGTGGAAATACTTTGGGTTAATTCCACTGTTGGTATTTGGAGGTTAAGTAAAGTTCAATAAAATATTAAGGTAAAGTTTCAGTTACGGATTAAGACATCGAAAGTGGGCCATAAGCACAGGAAACAACCAGAAAGAAAGAATTAACTGCCAATAAAATATGCAATCACACGACCAGCGTATCTCTATTAATAAATGTAGTTTATTGTGGTTTGAAAATCTAATTTGAGATTTGTAATGACCACAAAATTATCTTAAGATTTAAATAAATTAAGTCAAAGGTTTCAGAGAAAATAAATAGTGATTTTTCTAGGTTTTTTTATATGTGTATTTTTCTGTTTCTAATGTGTGTGAAACTCCGAAGAGTTGAAAAGAGCTTACATCAGCACCTCGCAGAACCAAAATGTAAAACAATCTTTGCATATTTCCCAGTTACATTCTAACAATCTGAAATTGTTCAAACCCTGTAAGCAAGTGAGCTAATTGATAATGAAAGATAGTTGATTTTTCTGCTGTGTCAACATTTTGGTGGATTTTAGCATGATATAGGTGTACATAGACACAAACTTCTGTGTCGCCTAGTAGAAGTCTGTTAGGTCATATGGATCACACTGATAATCCTGTGTTCCTCTGGAATGTTTCTTCTACCAGAGCCTTTAAATGAATAGTATGAGGCAGCTTTGAACATCAGTCAAGACAAGTTATGTTTTAGTGCAGCGTATGGCCCATTTTTATCCAAAAATTTAGTAACTGGCCTGCTATGTTTTAAAAACTTGATGTTAATATCCTGTTCGGTTTGTACTTTTATTTTACATTTAAAAATTAAATAGGATTCATTTTCAAAAACAATAACCCTTCATTCAGTCGTTGCCTTACCTCCATCCACCCTCTTGCTGAAGGGGATTCCCTTTCAACTGGAGATCTTGAAGAAAGTGGCATCCCTCCAGATTTCCACACACATTTTGTAACTCTATGTAATAAAAAAACAAAACTAAATAAGTAAAAACAAGTCTGTCTTAGTCTGTGGGGAGAATATTTAACAGATTTTAAAATATCAAAAAAATTCTGCAATAGATTGTTTTTACTAATGGAATAAAATCAAATCAGCCAAAACCCTGAAATCACCAAAGTGAGATTACGTCAAATGAACAACATGGTGTCTGATTTAGATCTGATAATCTGGTCTTTTCTAGTTTAAACAGATGAATTTCCAAGGTTTTGTTAGAAAAGTCCAACAAAAATGCTCCAACAATTCAATTCAAAATCACAAAGTTGAATAATTTCTATTTATTTGACTCCTTTAGTTCATTCATAATAGTTTGTTAACTGGTGGTTTGACTGGACGACGGCACAGTGGTCAGCACTGTGGCCTCACAGCAAGAAGATTGGGGGTTTGAGTCCTGGAGTGGGGGCGAGGCTTGAAACACTGGCCTTTCTGTGTGAAGTTTGCATGTTCTCCCTGTGTATGCGTGTATTTTCTCCGAGTACTCTGGTTTCCTTCCACTCTCCAAAACAAATACCAAACATGTACTATATGTTCGGTTGATTGGCTGCTTGGAATGAATGTGTGTGTGGATGGTTGTCTGTGTGTGTGTAGCCCCACAACAGACTGGCGACCTGTTCAGACTGTACCCCACGTATTGCCTAAAATCAGCTGGAATAGTCTACCGCACCTCCAGCAACCCTATTATGGATAAGCGGTTCAGAAGATGGAATAAAACTGTTGGTTTCTGCTTTCTATGAAATTATTCTCTGTGTCACTGTTGGGGTAGTTATTATACATAGTGTAACTAGTAGTAGTGTGATCTCAAATTAGTTATTAGGTTTGCACTAGAAAGAAAAGGAATGAAGATTAGTCAGAGTAAGGCAGAGTACGTGTGTGAATGAGAGGGATCCAAATGGAAAAGTGAGGTTACAGGGAGAAGAGATTTTAAGTACTGCTGAGATTTTAAGTACTTAGGATCAACAGTCCAGAGCAATGGGGAGTGTGGAAAAGAGGTGAAGAAGTGTGTGCAGGCAGGCTGGAACGGGTGGAGAAAAGTATCAGGTGTGATGTGCGACAGAAGAGTTTCAGCTAAAATGAAAGGAAAAGTGTAAAAAACCGTGGTGAGACCGGCCATGCTGTTTGGTCAAGAAACAGTGGCACTGATAAATAGACAGGAAACAGTGATGGAGGTAGCAGAGATGAAGATGTTGAGGATGTCTCTGGGAGTGACCAGGATGGATAGAATTAGAAATGAATATATCAAAGGAACAGCATATGTTAGAGGTTTTGGAGATAAAGTCAGAGAGGCCAGACTGAGATGGTTTGGAGATGTGCAGAGGGGAGAGAGAGAACATCGGCAGAACGATGCTGGGTTTGGAACCACCAGAGGAGGTTCATGGATACAGTGACGGAAGAATTGAAGATGGTTGGCATGAACGAAGAAGATGCAGCAGATAGGGTTAGATGGAAAAAGCTGACTTGCTGTGGCGACCCCTGAAGGGAAATGCCGTAAGAAGAAGAATGCTCAAAAAACTTTACAGACAAAGAAAAACTGATAGTCTGAGAGACTATTGAAATTTCTCATTACCTAAAGTTTAAATGTGAAAGTTTTATTGTAAATGCATTTGGGTTAAAAATGTGAAATTGTCTGGAATTTGAACAAAAGTTAGATAATAATATTCATAAATTTAAGTTCTTACACAATCATGTGGTCAGGTTATGAGAAGTTTTCAAATTTTGAAACACAATGAGTCTTGACATAGAAAGTTGGTTTTGGTGGAGTAAAGGACTGGACAAACAAGTCAATAATAAAAAAATGTCCCCTCATTCTGCGTTCATTTAAAAAAAACAACACAATACCTGTTAGACAGTTGTAACTCAGATCCAGCTTTTCAAGGGATACAAAATCTGCCATGGGGCAGAGCTGGGTAATTCTAAAAAAAAAAAACATTTAGAAATCACAAGTACATCATAAAAAAAACACAAAATTACAAAAAGTTGTATTTCTGTTTTATATTTTTGTTTACTAAAATATTTCAGAAGAACCATTCACCTGTTCTGTGCTACGCTGAGGTTCTGAAGAAGAGGAAGCCAGCAGACGTCGAAGCCTTGCAGGGACGAGATGTTATTATCGTCCAGATGGAGCTCTCTGAGGAGGACGTGGTTGTTCAGACAAGGGGGCTGTTAGAGGAAAAAGTTGTCAGTTAGCACCAGTCACACTGTGAGGTTAGACTAACTTTACACTGCTGCTGCAGCTGGTCAAGCAGGGACACATTGACCCCATCTATCACTGTCAGCTTCTATAGCCCTGCTGGTAGTCTTGCTCAGAGCAAACAGACACATTTTATACGGGTTTTATTAGTAGTACAAAGTAAAACGTCTTTATTTCATATTCATTTATTTCTTCCTATATTACTCTGATAACTTTGGATATGAAAGTAAACCAGCACGTGGCTGTTTTAGACAGACTTCAGCTTCGATACTCTGCAAACCTGCATCGAATCATTTTATTTACCTCAGTAAGACTGTTGGATCTCAAATCCAGCGTGTGAAGTAGTGCATTGTTTTCCAGACCTTCTGTATTTGCCAAGTGGTTGTACGAGCAGTTCAGGTGGAGGAGAGAGAAAACATCCCTCAGTCCTCTGGTGCTGATCAGCTGGTTATGGTCAACTGAGAGCTTCTGCAGTTTTGTTAAAGACTCCAGACCAGCTGAGGAATAAAAATTGAGAACGACGTTATTCAAAAAGAAAATTGACTTAGCCCAAGTCTCCACTGGAGGGAGTAAACTTTCAATATTCAAGTCACAATGTCATCAAGAGGAAAAAGTTTTGCAGGGAAATAAATTCAATTCAAGGCAGAAAAAGGGATGACAGCGCTCTCATGTGGAGAGTTGAAGTGTTACGTGTATGCGAAAACTGCTATCACTAATAATTAATAAACGTTATCATGTGGACATTTACCTGTTTTGGTCAAATAATGCAAAAAATGTATTTAATTTAGAGATATGTTACCATTGTTGTGAATAATCAAGACTGTTGCTTTACTTTAGAAAATACAATAACAACAGTTATTGTATTTTGAAGCTAGTTGAGAATGAATTGAAACAACATTGTCATGATCCTCCTCTCATTTGGAACATTTCCTCCCTCCAAATCCTGCCCTAATTCTGCACAACTGGCCCCAATCATCTCTCCCTTAAGTCTCCAGGTGTGTCTTGTCTTTCTCCGGATTACTGAACCCCTGGCATCCCTCACTTCCTTGTCAGATAATCCCCTGCTGCATTCCCTGTTGCACTGTTGCCCTGTGGTCCTGCACCCTGCTCCACTGGTCTGCAGCGCTGCTGTCATGCAGCCATGATGGTTTCTCTCCATGTCTGGTCCCTCACCCTGCTGATTGTGCAATCTGCAGCCTTGGTCCCTCATCCAGCTGAGTTCCTACCCTCTGGTCCCCCATCCTTCTGAGATCTCACCTTCTGGTCCCCCATTCTTTTGAGCTCCCACCATCTGGTCCCTCATCCTGCTGAGCTCTTCCCATCTGGTCCCTCATCCTGCTGAGCTCCCACCATCTGGTCCCTCCTCCTGTTTAGCTCCTCCCATCTGGTCCCTCATCCTGCTGAACTCCTCCCATCTGGTCCCTCATCCTCCTGAGCTCCCACCATCTGGTCCCTCATCCTACTGAGCTCCCACCATCTGGTCCCTTGTCCTGCTGAGCTCCTACCTTATGGCCCCTCATCCCGCTAAGCTCCTACCTTCTGGTCCCTCATCCTGCTGAGCTCCAACCTTCTGGTCCCTCATCCTAGTGAGCTACTTCCTGCTGGTCCCTCATCCTGTCATCTTTTAATGAGTATTTTATATCACAGTATTTATGTCTCTCACCAATGCGTGTGATGGAGTTGTGCGAGAGGTCAAGGACACTCAGATTCACTGCCCCACTCAAACCGTG
Organism: Neostethus bicornis; assembly: GCA_902685375.1. Taxonomy (NCBI): domain Eukaryota; kingdom Metazoa; phylum Chordata; class Actinopteri; order Atheriniformes; family Phallostethidae; genus Neostethus; species Neostethus bicornis. The sequence goes on along the minus strand of LR738544.1, from coordinate 22,660,251 downwards.
GATAGCTTTTAGCTTGTTGTGGGCCAATAGAAGAACTTGTAAGCTGATCATGTTCTCACAGTCCACAAACAAGATGTCATTTTTCTGTGGTGGAAAAAAGCTGTTAGACTGAACGCTTTGTGAATTTTAGAAAAAACTTGGAGCCAACTGTCATTTACTTGCACATCGATGTAAGATAGATGCTGCAGTTTGCTGATGCTTTCCAATGATGTGAGGCCGCAACGTCTGAGAGTCAGGCACTGTAGCTGATGACATTGGGCAAGTGAGGACAGGTTGCAGTTGAGCTGGTCTTCCAGTGTCACTGTGGTTATCTGGGAAAGGCACGTACGGTGGGAATCAAAAGTTTCAAAAGTGGAAATGAGAAAAAAAAATTAAAAAGCAACAAATTACAGACATTTTATTTATTGAAAAAGTTAGATTGAAATTTTGTTATTTGCATCTACAAAATAACCGAAATCTAAAAAATGATGGGAAAAGTTTGGACACCCTGTAGTGTTTATAAACCTTGTGCTGCCCCCTTTAGAAAGTATCTCAGATAGTTAACACTGTTTGTTACCCACCAAGAGTCAGTCAATTCCAGTTGGATGCATCTTTGCCCCTTTTTCCTCTAACAAGTCTTCCATTTCTCACAGATCTCTGGGCTGTTTGTCACATGCTGCTCTTTTAAGGTCTATCCAGAGATTTCCAAATATATTGAGGTTAGGAGACAATGGAGGTCATTACAAAAGCTTCATTTTACATCCAAAAATTATTGAAATTTTATTGAATTAATTTTTCCTTCAACTCGTGAAAGGTTCCCAGTGCCACGGCTGCAATACAACCCCAAAATGTGATTAATCTACCCTAATGCTTAACTGTTGGACAAGGGTTCTTTTGATTTAAATTTGTTCCCTTTCTTCTAAACATACTCTACTCTCTAAACATACCTCTTTTTCTTCATGTCAAAAAGTTCTATTTTAACCTTATCAGTTTACAAAATTTATTTCCAAAATGCATCAGACTTGTCTATAAGTTCATTTGCAAACTTTATACAAATACTTGTTTGATACAAGTATGTCTTCAAAGTGGAATAGTGTACCACAACTCCAGTATGTGCCAGATCTTGCTGTCAAACTGGCTTTTCTCTGTATCCTGACAGCTGTTCTGTCCGATTTGATTCTTGGTCTTCCAGATCTTGCTTCAACGTAGAAAAGGTTTCAAAGTTGTCTTCTGGACAGTGTAGACAACTTTGAAGGCTTTTCTACAATGAAACCCGAATGAGGGTTACATAGACTTGTTGCTATCTTGCTTCAATGTCAATTGTTCTAGATGATTGCTTTTTACTAATAACATTCAGAACAAAGGGTTGGCGTCTGGAAACACCATGCTATCTTATGACCATCTCCTGCTTTGTGAGTATGTAATATTTTCAGTGTCACTATTCGACAACTGTTTAGTAGTTTCCATGGTTCTGATTGCTTGGAGAAGGCCAACTGAATCTGGTTTATTAAAATCTATGAGATTGGCATAAACTGATTTTTATAGATGACGATAGAGTACAATGGATCAAACTGTTTAGTCATAAATTTCCAAAAAGACAGCACTCGGTATAAAACTTCGTATAAGATATAATCTAAAGTTTGAACCCACTACAGGGTCTTTGAACCGGGATAAGATGGTTTGATTCCCAATGGGCCCATGACTAGGTGTCCCTAGAGCAGACACCTAACGCCCCAACTACGCTCACCATTGGTACCACCACAGCTCCCTGCTGCAGCAGAATGCATGTTCTCCACCACTTCAATACTTTAACAAACGGGGGAAGTGTTTCAGTACACGAGTTCCGATCGCGAACGGTTCATCCCCTCAGGTATTGTTCTCCCTCCCTTTATCTATACGTACAGTATATAAGGCAAGTAGAGTAGAAGGGAGAATTCATAGTGTCAAAAACAAAAGTAAAACTTGTAAATCTATTTGTAAGCTTTTTTCAAATAATAGTCCACTTCTAAGGTGACAACAGGTATTATGTTTATCTACGTAGACATGCTATAAAATAAAAAATATTACCCCACGAAAACACGATACTCCCTCTTTAAATAGAGGTAGAAATGTTATATTTGGTTTCATTTCATCTTCTGAACCGCTTATTCCAAACAGCAGGGTGCCGGAGCCTATCCCAGCTGATTTCTACGCCACCGTGCAACCTACATGTTATATTTGGTCTGAAACAAAAACGAAAAATGATATCTAAGTATTAAATGCTTCATACCTCCTGCAGGGATTTACATCCTGCAGCATGCAGCAGTGTGTGAGGATTGATGGGGGGCAGTTTGCAGGAGTCTGACACCCTTCTCCATTCTCTACGTGTGTTCCTCTTTTGCCTCTTATTGTTCTTCAAAGCCAAAACAGACCATGGCACACAGTCTTTCATCCATGACAGCCTCTTCTGCTGCGTGCGCTCTGAGAGGGAGACAGGTGGCAAACAGGAGGGGTTGCAGGGTCCACAGCTGTTTTCATCTGAACCGTGTGTTTCCACAGCGTTCTTAGAACCTACATCGTTCTTTATGGATTCCAAGATATTTTTTTTGCCTTTCTTCTCATTGTTTTCTCTCCCTTTAAACCCTTGCGGTTTTATTTGTCTGTCTTCATTTATAGTCTGTCTCATGCCATATTTTGTCTCTTCTTTCTTTTCTTCCTTCATCCCATCTTTCTTTTGGGATACCTTCATTCCATCTTCACAGCTTGTTTTGTCATGTTTTTCTTCCATTCCCGGTTTTTGTTCATTTCTTTCTCTCAAATTAACATTTGTGTTAGCTTTTCTCTCCTCACATATTTTTCTATCCTTACTTTCTCTTAGTTGAACTTCACTCTGTGTTTTTATTTTTTCTGTCACATCTCCATTCATCATCTTCCTCATTGTGAATACTTTATCTCCTTCAGAGTTCAACCTCAACTTCCTCTCCTCCATCTCTTCATCCGTTCTTGTCATTTCAACTATTTCTCTTCGCTCTTCTTTCTCCTCTTTCGCATCCCCTATGATCCCCCCATCTTCTTCCACTTTTTTCTGTTCGTCATTAAATGTATTTTCTCGCCGTGTTTTTTTGTTTTCACCTTCCATCATCCACATATCCGCTTCATCTCTTTTTCTTCTCACCTCCTCCGCTATAAGTTGCATTTCCCGAAAGATTTTCTTATTTTTCTGCTCTTCTTCTCTCCTGCGTTTCTCCAGTTCAAGTCTTCTCTCTTCCTCTCTTTTCCTCAGCTCTTCTTTAAGTCTCATCGCTTTCAGCTTTTTCTCGTCCATTTTTTTCTTCTCCTCTTTTTTTCTGCTTTTGACCTCGTCTTTTTTCTCATTCTTATCCTCATCATGTTTGTGTTCATCCTCCTTGACATTTTGGTCTTCCTCTTTCAGTTTTTTCAGCTTTTTTTCCTCCATCTTTCTCTTCTCCTCTTTTTTTCTGCTTTTGACCTCATCCTCTTTCTCATTCTTATCCACCTCCTGTTCGTGTTCATCCTCCTTGATGTTTTGTTCTTCCTCTTTCGGTTTTTTCTTCCTCTGTTCTTCTTCGATCATCCTCCTGTCCTGCTCCACTTGTTTTTTCAGGTCGTCAATGATCTTCTGTTGGGTGAAGATGTTTTAGTTATTAGAGGTAAAGTTTAGTGAATTTGTTTCATACTGGATTATTTTTAAGTTAAGAAAGAATCAAGTTAAATATTTTCAGCAGAAAAGCGATATCACTGAATTTAATTATTTTTTAATGTATTTAATCTATATTTTAAAAAACCAATGGCTCGATCAAGACAAGTTTTTATACATTTTAAAGTTATTTATTTAAAGATTCTGCAGGAAATCAGTGTCTGCTGTACCTGCTGAAGAAGCAACTCTTGTTCAAGTTTTTCCTGGGCTCTTTTCTGCTGCTGCTCCAGTTCCATCTGTGCAAGCTGAACGCAGACATAATCATAATGCATGCATTAATATGGATATGTAAACTGGCAGGTGTGCAGAGTAGATATTTTAAAGAGAAGCATTTTGTCTTTTTTTTTTCAAATATGCTCGCAGCTCTTATGCTCAACATCAATAGTTTACGTTCTCTAGAAAAAAGAATGAGGCTTAATACAGAATTTCTTACTTTTTCTGCTTCCATCAGCTTCCTCAGATCTGCTTGAAAATCCACCTCTCTCTGTCGCCTCTCCTCAGCTATCTGCATATCCTCACTGTGGAGTTTCTCTCGCTGTATTCCGTACTTACTCATCACCACATCTGTTTCATTCTCTGCATATTCTTCTGAGAACTCATCGGACTCTGTTTCCATTAGTGAGAAGAGGACAAACAAAGATGTGTTTGATTTGAAGATTTAGAATTTTTCTGAGGAGCATTATCTTTTTTCTTGGATTCCAAAAAACTCAATTAAAACCACTCAAAAGCTGATTGTGAATAAACTAAAGCAGAGGTGCCCAACTCCAGTCTTGGAGGGCCGGTGTCCTAAAGGTTTTCTATGTGTTCATGGTCCAAAACAACTGATCCACATAAAGTGAACTGGCAATAAAATTTGATACGTTGACTCAATAATCTTAGTCAAGTGTGGAGTTGTAAGAACACATGGATATCTTCTGGACGCTGGCCCTCCAGGGCTTGAGTTGGACACCCCTGAACTACAGTATCAAAGTGTTCCTGCAACAGACTGGCAACCTGTTCGGGTGTATCCTGCCTTTTGTCTGTAATCAGCCAGGATGGGCTCTGTTACCCCCGGAAACTTCGTTAGGGATTCAGAAGATGTTTGAATGAATGAATGCATGAATTAATGAAGCATCAAAAACGGCATCAAATATTGTGCTTCCCTACTAAGATTCACTTTTTTGTTCGAGTAAACAGCTCTCTCTAGTGGACATTTTAAAATAATGATTGAATCAACCATAACTTGTGTCAGTTTTTCCATGAAAAGCATCATATCTTAAGAAAAAATAAAATAAATTACCAACCGTGCAAATCTACAAATCAATGCATTTTTTGCCTTCAACCCACCTCCAGCTTCATTTTCTTTTACACTAGAAGTCTGCAGAATAGACATGTGATGTTTTATCATTTCACCACAAGGTATGTGAATTTACAAGAGAAGAAATAACATGAATGTTGAGATCAGGTCATTGTATCAGTCAGCTTTTGGTGATGTAGTAAAACCTAGCATACAGCGATGAGGTTCATCTATAGTCTCAACATTTAGGTGTGTGTTGATCAATTTATAATAAATTTATTGTGCATACTTTCATGGTGTTCATTGATGATCCTCTCAAAGACTGCTGCTCGGTTTTTTGAGATCTGAAAGTAGTTTAGTAGAGACAGTGGAATATCTTTTGAATCCTGCTGGAAGAGATGGATTAATATTAATTTATGAAAATTAATAGAATCAAGAGATGAGTGGATTATTATAACATTTAACAACTCAAAACCAGTCTGTGTCATAAAACATTTAAATATTCTAAAATGATTTATTCAAACTTACCACTATTTCTGGTAAGAAAAAACTTTCTACATACTCTGGATCTACATCAGACATGATCAAATCCTCCAGATCTAACATGATCAATTCAAAGGTTTAATTTAAAAATCCACTCATATTAACAATTCATTTATTTGTGACATTTTTCTTTAGAAACAAAAATCCAAACCTGCATTTTAATCCTCCTGCAGGAGGCTGTCAGCGTTGTTGAAACTCGTGCAAACTTTTAGTTTTGTAGTACTTTGGTCTCCATGGTAACGACGCTGTCTGATGACTAAGCTATGTGAACCCACTAGGGACAAACCGCATGCGTTTGAATTTTAGTGACATCAATACATGCTTATTTCTAAATGTTACTAACATGCATTTAGTATTTTTAACCAGATCCTTTCAGTGATGTCTCTATTTGACTTTTACAGTCCATAAACAAAAGTTTGTATGCTTCCAGTTGCTTCCATGGCAAACTAACATAGTAATCTGAGGTTACAAACCAAAAATTAAGATTAAACGGTTTTTAATTAGACATTTAAAAGTGAAAAAAGTCGGAAAAGTACAGCCTAAATGGGGTTGCTATAGTGGAATATAACTCCGTTATGTAGGCCGCATGCTCATGCCTAGGCGTCCTTGGGGAAGACAACTAACCCCCTGTTTCTCCCACCACTGGCGCTGTCCTGGCAGCCTGCTGCGGTGTAACGCAGCATACAAATTTCCTCGTTGAAGGATCAATAAATAATAATATAAAACCATGGTGGGACGGGCCATGTTTCACTCGAAATATTGACATTCGTTAGGTCTGAATTTTGCATAAATTTTCCCATTCATTCATTTACCAAACCATCATGTTATGAAGTAACACAGGAAATGATTAAACTATTTATAATCTAAAGTTTGTTCAAATTAGAGAATTACAGAAGAGAGGCGTTCTCGAATCTATTTCTCACCAAATGTAAAACAGTGAGTAACAGCGGGTTAGACCAAGGGCAAACTACGGCCCGCGGGACACTTGCGGCCCGTCAAACGCTTTAATCCGGTCTGCCGAACTAGAAAAAATTAAATACCGGTAAAAAAAAAAACTTGTTAGTTTTATTTTTCCTCCAATTCTAATGTTTTGTCACTAGATGGCACCAAAGATACAACAACACTGCTCCCATTAAAATGTTTGTGTCTCCGAGATGGGCACGCTGTCAAAAAAAAACTGTGCACAGATATTGAAGGCCATCAGGCCCAATACACACGTAAACAAGCGTGTTAGATGTTAATACAAGCAAAATGTTACATCAAGCGGATAAATTTCAAACTTAGTGTTGCTAAATATCCGTTTTTAATCGCTATCGCACTAGATTTCAGACCTAGCACCGCTAGACTCTTGATGTCTAACGCTCTTGATGTAACATTTAGCGCGCTTGCTTAAAATCTATCGGTCTAATCTAGAGGTTACCAAAGCATGCCATCCATCCGGTTCTGTTCCCAGGGGGGAATCCAGGATTTTCAGAAGAAGAGGAAGCAGGGGGTGGGAGTCACAGACAAAACGAGCACCTGTGGTGCTCGCCATTTTGAAAATTAAGTCCTTTTTCTGCATTTTGTTGCACATTTTGCCCAAAATTTATCATTAAAGTAGTTAGAACACTTAGTTTTGTGGACCCCCGCCCTGCCCTGGATCTGCCCCTGGTTCCGGCCCGCTTGTCAAATGTTAGAACTCAATGTGGCCTGCAAGTCAAAAAGTTTGCCCAACCTCGGGTTAGACAGTTCACATTACTTTTTTCCCAGAAATGCATGAACAAACCACTAGATCCACAAACTTAGATGTATTTGTTCAAATCCAATTTTAAAAGATGAATGAGTTTTCTGATAAAATGATTGAAGCAAAATAAACTATCTGAAAACAACTTAACTTCCAGGAAAAGATAAATGCCTTGTCACTGACTTGGGTGGGCATTTTGAACTGCTTACTGTGATAGGTCAAAAACCCTAGAGTTGAAGCACATGACTTGGGAACCAAACAAAAAGGAAGGTAGGATGTAAACAATCCACATTTCTTGGGACATTTCTAACTACAAAGACTTGTTTCTCTCCTGCAGAGAGGATTCTGTGCTGGTGTTGTACTCCTTCTCTTTGAGCTGATTCCAGTAACCCACACAGGTTCCCAGATACACATTCCTCATGGATTCTAAAAGAAACCCAGTCTCCTTCCTCAGTTTCAAAGAAAAACGCTTTCTCCTCCATCCCAAATGGCTTCAACTGGGGATGCACAAAGCGTGTTTTCTTTGGTTGTGTCAAAAACAAAACAAAAGAATGGCGCCAGGTCAGTCACATAAACTGAATTCCACTACAACAATGAAGGCCTCACATCTATAACACCATGTGTGGCACAATGTCAACACCTCCTGAGTCTTCGTGGGTTATGCATTGGTATACTTTTGTGAAAATGCATCATGGGTCAGAGCACAACTTCAGTCCAGAGGTTGATGAGCAGAATCAGGACAGTTAGATGTTACTCCTGTTATTGGAGTCAAACTGCCCTTCCTTTGGACTTCATTATGCTCCCTAAGATTCATTGACTGAGTTCAATTGCTCAAAAAGGCTCCATCAGCAAGCCTTGTCTACTCCAATTAGGACTGGGCCCTTTGTCAGTGGGCAAGGTGTGCGTCACTTTTGTCCAAGTACTCAGAACCCAGACAGTGACCAGACAGAGCCAAGCTGCAGATTTACACAACAGATCACCCCAGTCAATGGCAGCTTCAGCCAAAAGACACTAGAGGTTTAGATATCCAGCCATGTGTTTACACTGTCAAGGGTTTTCTGTTACTCGTCTGTAGCCATTATTTTGGCAGCCACTGGGTTTATCAAGCCTAACACTGGAGAGTGGCAGAGCGGATTTTATTGTTTTCCTTTAATAAAATTTGTACTATTCTCGACAGATTTTAGATTTGATGTTAAACACTATGCAAAGCGTTATCCTAATCTGGGAATTTTCAATGAAAATAGCAATAAATATTTTCTGATTCCAGCTGGGGCCTTGATGAAATAAAATGCACCAGCTTTTTCATACTACACATGCTAATTTGCAAGATACACCTAATCTGTTAATCTAAGAGGTGGAATATTATGTTTTCAGAGTATAATTTATTTTTATTTTTGAGAGAGACTGTCTGGTGGGGAAAAAGATCTCAGGTTTTTAGAACACACCATGACAACCTCAGTGCTGTCAGGGTTTAAGAGGAGATAATTAATTGTCATCCAGGTCTTTAAGGCCCTCATGCTGGCATAGAGTTTTTCTATGTGGTCAATCTGGTCTGGTTCAACAAATATACCTAACTCTACCTCCAAATTTGAGACCATGGGGCCATGGTCCTCGCCCGGAAAAGCGTGGAATTCCCCATCCAGGTCAGGGAGATGGTTCTGTGGCAAGTGGAGGAGTTTAAGTATCTCTGAGTTTTGTTCATGAGAGAGGGAAAAATGGAGCGGAAGATTGACAGATAGATCGGTGTGGAATCCGCAGTACTCAGGACACTGCACTGGTTCGTTATGGGGAAGAAAGAGCTGAGCCGAAAAGCAAAGCTCTCAATTTACCAGTCGATCAAGGTTTCCACCCACACCTATGTACACCAGCTGTGGGTGGTGACTGAAAGATTGAGATTGCGGACACAAGCAGCCAAAAAGAGCTTCTTCTGCACTCAGCGATGGAATGAGGAGCTCTGCCATCCAAGAGGCGCTTGAAGTAGAGCCGTTGCTCCTACGGACCGAAAGAAGTCAGATGGGGTGGTTAGAGCATCTGGTTAGTATGCCTCCTGAACGATTTGCTGGGGAGATGTTTTGGGCACCAGGAGGAGACCCCCCAGACCTGCTGGAGAGACCATGACTCACACTTGGCCAGGGAACAGCTCGGAATCCTCCCAGGTCAGCTGGAGGATGTAGCTGGGGTGAGAGAAGCCTGGGTTTCCCATCTGAAGCTGTTGCCCTCATGACCTGGCCCCGGATAAGTGGAGGACAACAGAAAGAAACCCAACTATATCTTGTTTGCATAATAGTGAACGTTAATGCTGTGTTTTCTGATTGTGTTTCCTAAGGGCAGCATGTAAATCATAAACTGAGCCTTGTGGTACTCCGTAACTAAGTTCAGTGCAAACAGAGGACTTAATTTTCACTGACAAACCGGTAACTATCAGATAAAGAAGGTTTAAACAACTGAAGAGCAGATCCTCTGATCCCTATGTCACAATCTAATCCTTTTGAGTAAGAATTGGTGGTCAGTGCTGTCAAAGGCTGCACTTAGGCCTAAAAGGAACATAATTTAAATCAATCCTTTTACTGTGAGAAGCCTATTAAAACAACTATGTTCTGAAATTGGGCAATACAAATAAATCAAATTGGATGGAAATTCATTTGATCCATTTGTTCAGAAAAGTAAATTACTGTTAAGTTGACATGTTGACATTTTTTCTGAGTGAAAAAAAAAAATGTCGTCTTCTCAATGCATTGAATTGATTGTAGAATGATCTAAACGGGCAGCAATACATTTTTAAAATGTATTTTCATTTTTATTTTTAACCTACTGTGGATTCAAGTTGATGTCATGCTGTTTAATCAGTTTCTTCAAACTTTTTCTCACCAAACTGAAGCTCAGATCGTTGGAGGTCACTCAGTTCATCCTCAATATTCTCCCAAAGGAGACTCCCTCTCCCACAGTGGATTGACAACAGCAGTGAACGTGTTGGACATTTGGACTGCCTTTCAAAGTTAACTCTAAGCTGCCGACTTGACCTTAGAACGTTTAAATCTGCTTTAAATAACTATGGGATTACTACAATCAGAAGGTCTCTTAAATAAAAGCGGGTGAGAATACACCCTGAGACTGGGAGTTCAAGATTATTATTTTACTTCTGTTATTTTTTTTTTTGTTCAGTCAGTGTTACTCACATTTTGCCTGCACATGTTTGTAATTACATGCAGACAGTGCTTCACAAAAAGGCTATCAATGGTGACACTGACCACCAGAGGCAAGTGAAATGTGGAGTCTTTTGTAAACCAACCAAGAGCACTGAATTGTGCACATGGACTAAGAATGCGGCAAGTAGCAGTCAGTCATTTAGTGAGGAGCCAGTCTGAACAGGAGTCCACTGTGCCAACTCAGAATGGCTCTCAGTAAATCGAAGCAACCCAGAGATCTCCATCTTTTTTAGTAGACTCAATACAGCTATTGAATTTTAACAAACTGTGTAGATTAATGGGGGGAAGGGCATAGATGACACTTCAACCACTAAATGTCTATTTACAAAAAGTAAATAAACAGTCCCAAATAGGAATCTGAAGAAGCAACGTATTGTGAGACGGAGAGTCATCAGAGGTGTTTAAAGCTTGGTTATTAACACTGCCAATATAACCTATTTAAATAAAGTTAACTAAAGTCAACTTTATTGTTATCAGCTTTTGTACAAGTTGCATACATAGAAATTGAAATTGCAGTGCTCCCTAGCCTCCCTTTCCGTCTGCTGGTCCTGCCCCAGAGGCTCCTCGGCCTCCTTCCTGATGGTAGCAAACTGGAAACGCTGTTAGATGGGTGGGATCTCTCGCAATGCAGAGGACTTTGCGGGTGAGGCGGATTTTATAGATGTATACAGATGTATAGAGCGATACCCACAATCCTCTCAGCTGCTCTGACTACTTGCTGTAGTTTTTTTCCAGCAGGACATGGTGCAGGTGTCATACCACACAATGATGCAGCTGGTGAGCATGCTCTCTCGTGTTTCTGTAAGAAGGTGCTCATCATGGAAGCTGGGGCTCTGGCCCTCTTGTGCTTACGGAGAATATAGAGTCGGTGTTGGACTTTTCTTGCCAGTGACGTGGTGACCTCTCCTTTGACCAGGAGAGGTCCTCGGAAATGTGCACACCCAGGAACTTGATATACCAGAAAAAGGAATTTATTTTTGCTTTGTCTCCTAAACCACTTTGGCTCAAGAGGGTCGTGGGGGCTGATTTAAGGCAAGAGCCAGTGTACACTACTGATAGGTCGCCAGTCTGTCATGGGGCCACAGACACACAACCATTCTTAGGGGAAATTTCATATTGGCCAATCAACCTGACATGCATGTCTTTGGAGGATGTGAAGAAACTGGAGTACCAGGAGAAAACTCACACATACACAGGGAGTACATGCAAACTCCACACAGAAAGGCCAATGTTCCAAGCCTCATCCCACCCAGGACTCGAAACCCCAACCTTCTAGCTAAAAAGCTACTGTCTTAACCACTTCGCCAACAAAGAAATCTGTTACACACTTACACTGGAGCTATGAGATTGATCTAATCATCTAATTTCCTGAAATTTGGCCTTGGCTTTCAATCAAGGACGATCTTTAAGGAAGAACTAAAGCTCTTTTAACTAGTTGGTCCTCCCAATCAACTATATACAGTGGTGGTCAAAAGTTTACATACACTTGTAAAGAACATAATGTCATGGCTGTCTTGAGTTTCCAGTTATTTCAACAACTCTGATTTTTCTCTGATATAGTGATTGGAACAGATCCTTCTTTGTCACAAAAAACATTCATGAAGTTTGATTCTTTTATGACTTTATTATGGGTAAACTGAAAATGTGACGAAATCAGCTGGGTCAAAACTATACATACAGCAATGCTAATATTTGGTTACATGTCCTTTGGCCATTTTTACTTCAATTAGGTGCTTTTGGTAGCCATCCACAAGCTTCTGGCAAGTTTCTGGTTGAATCTTTGACCACTCCTCTTGACAGAATTGGTGCAGTTCAGTTAAATTTGTTGGCTTTCTGACATGGACTTGTTTCTTCAGCATTATCCACATGTTCTCAATGGGATTTAAGTCAGGACTTTGGGAAGGCTATTCTAAAACCTTAATTCTAGCCTGATTTAGCCATTCCATTACCACTTTTGATGTGTGTTTGGGGTCATTGTCCTGTTGGAACACCCAACTGCGCCCAAGACCCAACCTTCGGGCTGATGACTTCAGGTTTTCTTGAAGAATTTGAAGGTAATCCTCCTTCTTCATTGTCCCATTGACTCTCTGTAAAGCACCAGTTCCATTGGCAGCAAAACAGGCCCACAGCATAATTCTACCACCACCGTGCTTGATGGTAGGCATGGTGTTCTTGGGGTTAAAGGCCTCACCTTTTCTCCTCCAAACATATTGCTGGGCATTGTGGCCAAACAGCTCAATTTTTGTTTCATCTGACCACAGAACTTTGTCCATGTGATCAGCAGCAAACTTTAGTCGAGCCTTAAGGTGCCGCTTTTGGAGCAAGGGCTTCCTTCTTGCACGGCAACCTCTCAGTCCATGGCGATGCAAAACACGCTTGACTGTGGACACTGACACCTGTGTTCCAGCAGCTTCTAATTCTTGGCAGATCTGCCTTTTGGTGCTCCTGGGTTGACTCTTCACCCTCCTGACCAGTTTTCTCTCAGCAGCAGGTGACAGCTTGCGTTTTCTTCCTGATCGTGGCAGTGACAAAACAGTGCCATGCACTTTATACTTACAAACAATTGTTTGCACTGTTGCTCTTGGAACCTGCAGCTGCTTTGAAATGGCTCCAAGTGACTTTCCTGACTTGTTCAAGTCAATGATTCTCTTTTCAAATCTGTGCTGAGCTCCTTTGACTTTCCCATTGTAGCGTTTGTGGGTGTTTTTATCCAATGAGCCCTTTTTAAAAGGCCTCAGAGAAGTCACCAGCTGTAGTCACTCATAATCACTCACAAGAAGTTAAGAGGTCATGCTATGAAGCTCTTGTCATTGACACAACTTTCTAAGTCTCCAAAATTGCTCATTCATGTTGCTGTATGTATATTTTTGACCCAGCTGATTTCGTCACATTTTCAGTTTACCCATAATAAAGTCATAAAAGAATCAAACTTCATGAATGTTTTTTGTGACAAAGAAGGATCTGTTCCAATCACTATATCAGAGAAAAATCAGAGTTGTTGAAATAACTGGAAACTCAAGACAGCCATGACATTATGTTCTTTACAAGTGTATGTAAACTTTTGACCACCACTGTAAGTACACTTTACAGCTCAACTTGGTCTGTCACCTCTGTAGATGTCACACAGATGACCTCTAATCCACCCAGAGGGTGGGTTACTTTTAAGTAGGAAGTGATTTTTCTTGCTCGTAAGCTTCAACCCACCCCTAGTTTCAGTTCAAAAAGGACGCTATTATCAAATGCAGCTACAACAAATTTATTAATTTGGATAATGGAACATTAAGGACTGTAGTTTTTGTGCATATACCCTTGACAAATTAATTGGAATAAAAAAGATGGACACAAAAAGATATTTAAAATGTCAGGAAAAATCAAGCCCACATATTTGATTTCTAACCTTTAAGAAGCTGTTACACAATCTAGAGTCTGAAGAGGGCAGAAATGAGCAACAACATGAACATGACTATAGAGACAAAAGTCACAGTTGCCTTTTATGCCTCAAAGACATTTGCAACCCTGCGGAAAAATGTGGGGAAAACCCTCAAGCAAAATTGCATGTGCTGTGGAAAAATACACGATTCTTTCTGTGAGTTGTTCAAAATGATGTACAGTTCAAACAAAGTACCCTTTATGTCTGCAGAATTACTTTCCTAATGTTCAAGAATAAGAAATACAATAAATTGATGGGTTTACTGTTTTTCCTGAAGGATCCCAACTGGCTTTCATCTTGTGTTTTTGTAGAAACCAACATGACCCCACCTTTTCATCAGCTGTGTGTGATGGGTGAACTCGTGATGGCATTGTGATGCCAGATGGAATAGTGTTACCACAACCAACGTCAATTCATAAAAAATGCAATAGCAACAACAAGAAAAACCGCCAACTCTGATCTGCCATGTCACTGAATCAAAACACTGTCAGAAAACAGGGAACACCATGAACTAGAACAAGTCTGGTCTTAAAATGAAAAGACGATGTTGTGCCTTGAAAAAAGTAGGTATGCTCTTCAACAAAAAATAGGGGAAAAAAACAACTCTAATTTCAATCTGACACAAAAACCAAATTGGGGAATTAATCACAAGAACCAACAAGGACCTAGAATTTGAAGTCCAGACACTCGGCTACAAACTGTAAAGAGACAAAATCAACAAATTTGGCATAAAGCAGTAACTTTTGAAGTAGAGTCAACATAGGTTTGACGACTATTGCACCACCCATAAGCTTGCCACCTTTGTTAAAATATAAGAACACATAACGGGACATGGTCAAAGGTTGGTTGTCTTATAATGTTATTATTCTTTTTTTAAAAATTGTCTTAGTTAATACAATATAATGAACATAAAAAAAAAACATTCACATAGCCATGGCTTGAAGACAAACTATTTTTCTTTTTCCTTCTGTGGAAAAGGGTGATTGTTTTTCATCAATACCAGGTAACTATTTTTTCCAGACTCAACAAGAACATTTTTATTTGATCTTCAGTAAAAGAAAGACCAAAAAATGTGGGTGAAAAATATAGTGTTAAGAAATTAGTTGGGAAAAAAAAACATAAATTATTTGCAGCAGAGTAAGAAAATCAAAGCCCGTAAAATCAGCTAAATTGTTACTTCTATGGATGTGAAATTAAATATGGCAGCTCTTCTTGAGTATTCTTTGGTCTGTAAGGATTGCTACAAGAGCTCAGTGGGGAAGACCTCACTGACCTGCGGAGTGTAGATGACATTCTGGCAGCAAGTAGAGGAAACCCAGGAGTGTTCACTCTGAGGGAGCAAATGACTAAACCAACGGTATGTGAGAAAATCAGCTCCTAAAAACCTGACCAAACAGAGGTAAAGAGAAGTAAATACAACAAACATCCCAAAGAAGAACAAAGAATGAGATGAAACTGAATTTACACACTTATTGATCTTGAGTTGAGAATATTTTTTTTAAATTCCCCTCAAAAATCCCAAATCCGTGGAAACAGGATTACCAGTAATACTAAATTTTGAAATGAATGACTGAACTGAATTAAAATGTAACTAGAGATTGAGGAGATTGATAATGAACAATAAGCAGACAATTCATAAAGTTGCTTCTCACCAAATTGATACAATCAAATTTTTTCTAGGCAAGGAGATGATCACAGACGGCTCAAAACTTTGTGTGTAGCATTGTAATTTATACCTGTTTAACAAAATACTCCTTTCTTAACCGTTGCAGTTTTAGTCGGATTTACTTTGAGTTGTGTTTAAGAAAATAGTCACCCTGAAAAGGCAAGTCCAGCAAGCAAAACCATTTTGCTCAGAAAGGAGGATGCAAAAGTGAAAGAGAAGCATGTCACCTGGCATTTTGTTTTCCTTCCTTGTTTTTCTGCAATGGTAAAAGTTTTGTTAAAAGGATGTTACATGTGCTTACTACCATTGAAATTCTGAATTTCAGTAAGACATAAACTATCGTGGTCCTAACATTGAAACATCCAAATCAGGATTGGGCAAACTTTTTGGTTCGTGGGCCACATTGAGTTCTAACATTTGACCAGGCGGCCAGAACAGCAGCAGATGGTTGGCATGCTTTGGTAACTGATAGATCAGACCGATAGTATGGTGCGCTAGATTTTAAAGAAGTGCGCAAAATGTTACATCAAGAGCATTAAATTTCAAATCTAGCGCACTAGGTCTGAAATCTAGTGCAATAGAGCTTAAAAACATGCTTTTAGCTGCGCTAGGTTTGAAATCCAAGTGCTTGATGTAACATTTTGCTTGTTTTAACATCTAACATGCGTGTTTACGTGCGTGTTTTGCCCCCGAGGGCTTTTCATATCTGTGCACACTGTTTTTGTGACAGTGTGCGCACCATGAAGACACACATTTTAACGGAAGCAGTGTTGCTGTTTTCTCACTAAAGCCAATATATCTAAAGTGTGCCTTCTAGTAAAGAAACATCAGAATAGTAAGCGTAAGAATACCTTTATTTGTCCCACAATGGGGAAATTGCAGTATGCAACAGAATAGGCACAGGAATAAAAAAGGTCACGACAAGTATGCACAAACAAAACAAAAAAGTCAAAATAGACTAAGACAAAAACATGCATTCAAAGTGAGTGAGCTACCGCACAGTTCTGGTGAGAAATAGCAAAAAGAGCACATGATTAAAATTGCTCATTGTGGAGTCTCACAGCAGAAGGATGGAAAGACCTCCTGAATCTCTCCTTCACACAGCGAGGGTGGGGCAGCCTGCCACTGAAGCTGCTATTTAGAGCAGGGATGGGACTTGTTGTCCCGCATGGATGTCAGTCTCTTCAGGACCCTTCTGTCACCCACCTCCTGCACTGAGTCCAGGGAGCAGCCCAGGACTGGACTTCTTGATGATTCTGTCAAGCTTCTTCCTCTCCCTTTCTGTGATGCTATTGTTCCAGCAGTCCACACCGTACAGGATGACTGATGCCACCACAGTGTCGTAGAAGGTCTTCAGGAGTGCCCCATTCACTCCAAAGGACCGCAGTCTTCTCAGGAGGTAGAGCCTGCTCTGACGCTGCAGGGATTGAATTGCAGGGAAAATAAAATATTAACAAGGTTTATTATTTAAAAAGTTATATGTTCGGCGGCCCGGAAGAGGTCCACGGGCCATCGTTTGCCTATGCCTGATCCAAATGATGTGCTGAATATTAAAAAATTTATACTAATTGTTTTTATCGTATTCAGCTGTTCTGCTTCTAGTGAAATTTATATCAGATTGTAGATTGTAAATTTGCAAGGTATTACAAAAAAAATGATTGGAATTTACCTAAATTTAGTTAAGTTTACCCAAGTTTCCCATGTGGTTGTGGTATTAAAACTTTACATTGATGAAACCAACACCTGATGTTTCTGGTGTCTTTCACTATGAGTAATGCTTTTTCTGTTTTTAACCTGTTTCGCAAAATGGGCGAAATTTCCATGATTTTTTTCCTATTTAAGGATAACGTCAATGGCACAAAGAAACACATCATTTCCCATTTTGTTTTTTATTAAGTGATGTCATGAAGGTTCATAGTTTAACTACACCAAAAGTAAAATGAGGTGTATGTGTGGAAAGAAATCATGACACATTTCTCCCTGAAATGGATCACTGTCTGATGATGCAATGCTGGGTGGATATTGTACCAGAAACTGTGAAACTCACCAAGATGTGGGAGGTGTTTGAACTTAGTTTCAATTTACGTACACATATTAAAAGCCATCAATGTGACAAAAAAAACATACAGATGTATTTAGAATATTAAAAGAGGATTATGTGTTGTTATTTTTTTTTGTGTTTAAAATTCTAATGAAGTCAATTTAAACCTTCTGCTAAACTACATTTATTTCAGAAGTTTTTTTTTAACACAGAGTTGGCTAGAGCATCTGTGATATGGGGGAAAAAAGAAGACAAGTGCAATTACTTGGACATACATGGCAAGAATTAATTAAAAATGCACATATGTGGATGTTTTGTTGCACTTTGAATAATACGCATCCTAAAATGGCAAATTACTATAACATAAATTTTAAATTTTGTTCTGTTACAAATGAAACAATTAATGTTTCATCCAGAGAGAATACAAAAGAAGTGATGTTCCAGTTTCCATGTAAATTCAGACAGTATGAACAACAAAAATGAATACATACGTAATTTATGAGTTATAGCATGTGGGCTTTCTCTGTTGATGCATGATGCAATTTAGCAATAGATTTCATCGTTCACTGAAATATTTCAGAGGGAACATATATTCCAGATTTTAAAAAAAAGTGATTTGGAAGCATCGTAGCACCGCAACTTCAACTTAACTGGTCAATCTTCAAGGGTTTAAGTATGCACTAGTATAAAATTGTAATTAAATAACTGAAGCAACTACAAAAAGCAGAAGTATTTCTAGCAACTCACAACAATGTATATTTTGCTTAAAAATCATCTGCAACCATATATAAAAAAAAGTTCCCTAACCAACTGTACTACATTTACAGCGTGTAAAACAATAACATATGAAAAACTAGTGGTATTTGGTGTTAAAGTAAACCTATTTAGCGTTGCCCGGCCACGTTGTGTTCACCACTTGTACTTTTTTACCTAACTTACCATTCTGAAATTTGTGAGAATGCACGCTGAACATATCTAGATTGAATAAATAAACTACAGAAAAGAGCGGTAAATAATTATTAACCCTGCACTTTGTAATCCCACTAATTAATCGCATTTTAATCAATTATATTTGTATAGCCCAATATCACAAAACATTGTCTCATCAGGCTTCAAATTGTAGATTGAAAAAAACAAACTACAAGAACAAAAAAGAAAAACGTCTATATGTGTAAAACATGAAGCCCAGCTACTGATTGCTTTAGATGTAAAGTTGTTGAGTAGGATAAGTTAATATTTAATGAACAGTCTTAGACACATTGGCTGTTTGTCCCTGGGGAGGGATCTCTCCTTCATGTGGAGCCCCATACGGTTTATTTACGCCCCACCCCCCACTACTGTTTTGTTCTTCTTTTTTTTGGTCTGGGTTTATTTATTTATTTGGAGTTTTTTGTCACCTTGAAAGATGGTCTAAGGTACAGGAATGTGATGAAATTATTTAGCTAGCTTCTGTTTAGTTAGCTTTTAGCTGTGTATTTGTATATACACATAGCACGTGTTGCCTTCAATATGAGGCTTTTCATTTTTGCTGCGCCAGGTGTGTTAGTTTTTGTTTTTTGGGTCCAAAGCGGTTCTTTCAACATTTTGAGTTCCCGACCAAAGGGTTATACAAATATAATTGAATTGAATTAGTTGTAGCTGAAACCAGGAAGTTGGAGTGATTGACAAGCTCTGGGCCAATCATTTTTGCTTACCATACAAGATTGATTGGCTGAGATTTTCAATGCCATAAACAGCCTTCTGTTTAACACGTACATATATTAACATTCAGTAAACTTATTCGTAACTACTAACCCAACCAGTAATTGTAGATTTTGAATATGTAGCAAAAAAGTTACATTTTTTTTTTTATTTGACAATATAAACGACCCAATTAATCATTTAATTTAGTCACGTTTTTATTATTATTATTATTTTTACTGTTTTCCTCAATTATTAGCATGTTTCAGCGTTTATAAACACAGGCACATTGCATGTCTATGAACAGCCCCTTAGCAATTAGATGGGTCGTAGTGGGACATACCAAGTACAACAATAGGGGGGGTCGAAAATTAAAGCATCAAGAAAATCACTAGGACATCATCTATATTCACATTTTAACTGTTTATCACCTGTTTTTTTAGAGTAAAATTATATTTACTCAAATTTAATGGACGAATATGTGTTAATAATCATTGTGTGTGAGGTGGAACACCCCCGCTTTGGGACAGTCTTCTCAGACAAATGAAGCGGTGAAAGTGTGAAGCGGTTCAGACAGAAGCATTTGCTCAGTAACAACCTAGTAGTGATAATGTCTTCCCCGTGCATGTGCTCTCATAATTTCATCCCTTGAGACGAAATATTTGAGATCCAGGACGTCTAGATGTGAACAGGTAAGGCTATGACAAAAGGATGCTGGATGTGTGTGTGTGTGAGGATGGGGTGTGTGTGCTGGTCAGTGAATGATGAAACATCTCACCAGGATGGCATGAACACTGCGCTGGATGGAGAACAGTAATTTATGCGGATTTCCACGCGGTACACATTGTACTGAGTGGGAAAAAAAAAGAACCACATGGCACTGTGTTGAGATAACGGTTTTTTTCTCGCCATCACTGTCAATTTTTAAGGCGCATGCTGCCAAGAAAAATAAAAAGAAATAGATAAAAGAAAATATTTAATAAATGCCTTATAAATAATTTTCAGTCATTTCTTAATGTATTATTTATTTATTTTATTTTTTTATGCCATGTCCTTATTTTTGGCTCTCGTGTTGCGTTCACTGGATTATGAAATGCCGGCCTCCACCTCGTGCAAACCAGGCTAATCTGGAAGCATTTAAGGAACTTTAATAATCTTAATCCCCTGGTTGCTGTAAGACTGGACTTGTGTTGTATTTAATGTAGGCACCAATTTTTATTTATTTATTTTTTTTGCTAATATTCAAGAATTTTTAAAATGAGCAAAGTGTTGCCTTCAGGAGCAGGATGAGAGGGATGCTACGCACCTTACCCGCATTTTGGGTGTCGGGCGTGCCCACACCCTCCTACTCATCTTCGCATAAGAAAGAAGAATGAATACAGTCATAAAATAGAAATATGGCTAACTTTTGTTGTCATAATGAGGGATTGGAAATGTTTGGGTTTGTATGTAAATAAATGTCATCTATTATTCAAGAGGCTTGAAAGGTGATATTGGACCTGTGGCTGTCCCAGACACAGCCTGCATCTAGGCCAGTCATCCCAGATCTCTCTACTCCCTAAAAAAAAAGCAATACGTAAATAAAAAAGGGAGAAAAAAATAGAGATTCTATTCACTTATATTTCTGCCAGGCATGTGATTTTCATGTGAGGGATCATTCCTTCTTGAATAATGTGATATTAATGCTTTATAAAAGCATGAATTTATTTCTTATCAGAAAACCAAATAAAAGGTCTTGAGTAAAAATGAGCAAAAAGAACATTTCTTTTACTTCCCTTTTCTTTCAGAACAAGTGAACTTATTGTGATTGTTTATGAAACTATCTGTATTCTAGGAACAAAATATGAATTAAAACAGAAACTAGATGAAATAGGACAGTGTGGGGATGTAGTGTAAGGTGCACTTCTGCTAAGTTCAAACAGTTTATTAAGGTAAGGTGAGGTCAGTGAATAGAGGCAGGGAGGATTCACCTGTGAACCAACTTGAGCAGGCTTGTCGAAATCGGACATGGCAGTACCAGACACGGAAAACCCAACAGATGACCTGACAGGGAAGTGAAGGGCATCTTGGCTTTTATATCAAGGGACATCAGTACATGTTCATACATTTGGGAGACTCATTTAGGACCGGGTTAGAGGAATCAGTGCAGTAGATAGAATATGATGGAAGGAAAAATGGCCAGAGGGAGGGATAACAAAAATCCAAATAAGAGGGTCTAATTAATCTAAATTTTCATTCACCTGATACCCTGTTGCTTTCTTTGCTCCACAGATATTTGGTGATAATGAGGAAATAAATTACTTTAAAGTTTCTCAACCTTCATAGACTGTCAGAAAAGCTGAAAGCCAAACCCTGAGTTCCTTTCAGAAGGTGACAGGTCCCGACACTTATCCAGCCCGATCATCTCAAACATAGACGTTACACCCTACGCCCTCCTTTGCTTTATCAAATGCCCAAAAACAGCAAAGCCGTCAAGAGAGAGCTTGACGACGATGTCACTGAGTCTGTCAGAGACCTGCTTTCCAACGAGGACGCCTGCGACGATTCCTTCAAGAAGAGCTCGCTGATCGTCAACAACCATGAAGGGGAAGGAAAGGAGTGCGACGTGGAGGAAGGAGGCTCGGATGGCGAGGAGGAAGAGCGGCCGGCTTGGAACAGCAAGCTGCAGTACATCCTGGCCCAAGTGGGCTTCTCTGTAGGCCTCGGCAACGTCTGGAGGTTCCCCTACCTGTGTCAGAAGAACGGAGGCGGTGAGTCCCCATCACATGACTTCCTCACACAGGAAGCATTTAGCAGCAATGAGGAACAGTGCTCATAAATAACTAATGTCTAAAAGCAATCTTTGACTTAAAAACAGAGATACAAATGCATGTTTGTGTAGTTAAAACATTTTTACATCCAAATCAAAGTCATATTGCATGTCTGGTCCTTTCTGATACTCATCCTCTGTTCAGCTGCACCAAGTGTCGACTCTGGAGAAATCGTAAATCTCCAATCCTTTTCTGTCGCTGCAGTCCAGGCTGGTTTATGGTAGTGCACTTGTGTTTGTAGATTCCTTTTGTCTGTCCCAACCTTAGTCTTCCTGGGATCAAATTAGATTAAAGAGTTTTATTTTGTCATTTGGTGATGCAGAGATAAACAGAAAAGACCTGCATATGATACAATCTGATATCGATCACAGAATGTGGTATCAAATTGTGATCAAATAAAAGCATGAAGCAGTCAGACCTCATCCTCAAAATTCAGAAGTCAAACTAGATTTGTGGTTTACAGATGAAATTAATTGCTTACGTAACAAGCACGGCTTGGTAATGCTAAAAATCTCTTGAATGTGAAGCACGCGTGCAGAAGTGGTTGTAAATTTTCTTTAGCATGCAGGGATGCATCAATGTCCAGTAGATTTTTATGACCCGTCACAATCGGGTTTATTGGCTCGTCGGCCTGAAATAAACACACCTCACATACTACAGTAAAGCTTTACTTGGCAGAAAATTAAATTGAATATTTTATTGATTTTTTTTATTTTAAAGACAAGTGGTACATTGTCACCAATAATAAAAAAAATAACTCAGTTTAAACTGCAAAACAAAAAATGAATTTGAAACCATTCTATCTTAATTATTGTGGCTGATAATTATACACTCATATGTAAATTTTCAAATTAACAAACCAATAAAACAATAAACTGGATGATTGTTATAAATATTTTAACACTTATTTATTTATTTTACAAATTATTTGATGTAGTATTTTTCTCTCATTATCTTGTCTAATTTTTTGATAATTGGATCTGGAAGTGTGAAAAAGCCACCTGAAAATCTAATAGGACGACCGTGATGATGAAACATGCAGCAAGTCAGACGACAGAATAACCAAACAGGACGGTGCAGCACGGAGGTGAAATTTACATCCTGCTGCACAGGAAAGCCATGCAAAGATAACAAAGGTCAGAATTATAAACTGAACTGTAAATTAAGGTAAAGGTTCTCCTTCCTTTCTCATCCACCTTCTTATAAGCAGGTGCTTTGCAGAATAAAGTTAAGAACAAGCATCCAGCAATCCAGCTTGACGAGACACAAAAAGTCATGTCAGCTATTGTGACATAACAAAAAAAAATATATCCAAAATTCACAGACTGTGGGAGCTGGGACACCATACTAAAGAAATAAACAAGGCTGTGTGAGGGCACATCTGTGTGTTCCAGATGTTATCACAGATGAAGAAGAAAGGCTAAAGACTGCATGTGGTTGACCTCCGTGTCTGTGTGGTCTTGGTCTGTCTGTGCGCTTTAATCTCAGAGACGTGCCTGGAAACAACTCGTCCTGAGAAAACACAAACCAAATTCTGGTTGTTTTTCCTTAATTTCCATTCGTTTATTATCTTCCTTTATGTCTGCAGTGTGTTTAGAAGAGCTGCTTTCAGCACCTGTCAAAAATTAAGATAAAAGTTGATACTCTGCAGCTCCTAAAATAGATTAATTCCTCAGGCTGTGTTTTCTGTGTAAATAAACGTACTTATGCACAACTAGCTGCAGAGAACTTACAAAATCAGTGTGGGTTAAAACACAGTTCTCATAATGAACAAGCAGACTCCCTGCATAATTTGACCTCATGTAGAGTACAGTCATACATCAGTAACGTAAACACCTGCACCTCGCAGGAAGATAATCAGATTATTTTAAACCCTTGTCGCTTCTGCAAAGTTGATTAAATGAAACTGTCTCAGACTGGTTTACCTGCAGGATAAATAAAACTCACTCCAAGTGTCTTAGTAAAAAGAAAGTGTCAATGATTGAGCCAAACTGAATGTTGGACCATTTTTTATTAAAAAAAAAAAAAACTCTAGTTGATATAAAATTAGAGTGCGTATAGCAAACTTCCTTATTAAACCATATGCATTAAACATCTAAGATGTTCATTCTGAGTCCTTTAAGTAACAAAATATATACATATTAAAAGACATATTTTTTTAGAAAAGTATACCTACATATTAAAATATATTGATTGAAATGCAATAATGTGATATTTAATGACCAAAGTAAACAATAAAAAGTACATTTTATCTTCAGTATTGAATGTAGATTTTTTTTTTTTTTTTTTTTTAGTTATTAACACATTATGCCCTCAAAAGGTAAAATTTGTCGACTAAATTTAAGCTATTTTTTTTTTTCTAATCCAAATTACTTTTGTATTAAATTTGATTTTTTTTGGTCAATTTTGCTGTTTGATAAGAAATGCTTAAACTATTTTTTTAACTTGACATTTTGTTTATTATATTCTAGATCAAGCCGGGCAAACTTTACAACTCTTCAGACACAAATGGTCTTAACGTGACCTCAGGGCAAAATCATCCAGAGCAAATATGTTAAGAACAAAGGCTTTAATTTAAATGGATTGTTTCCCATCCATTTTCTCTGTTTTGCTCCATTTATCTCAGAATAAACTCTGATTTAGTCTATTTTCTCAATAATTGTGACTGTGTCCACCATCTATTAAAGGACATTGGAATTGAATTTTTTTTTTTTTTTTTAAATTAAGTTTGTATAATGCCTCTACATTTTGTGGGTCTCATTTAAAGGCTAAGCGAGCTTAGTATATTGCCTACCTGTGTTCTAGATTATACTCCATTCCTAACTTGTTATGTTTTAACCATCTGATCATCCATGATCACCCTCCAACAGTAATTTTTCTACACATTTTTTCCATTTGAAAAAAAAGTATAATTTATATTTTATCTTAAAGAATGCTATTCCAAGAGACAGGGCATTATGGAGAAATAATTGGATGAAAACATCAGATAACCAACAGAATGATCCTGATAGTTCGAGCAGATTGTTCTGAAGAAGAACTATAAGAGTATTCAAACATCTACCTGCTTAAATGAATATAAATGTCAGTATGAGGGGGGTTCTCAGACACTGTCATGTTGTCAGGTCTGCTTTAAGCAACTCTGCTCACCCCGCTGTGCTCCTCTGTAATTAGATTACAAGGTTAGATGTGATGTTACTTTGGGTTGTGTGGGATTGCTGTCCTTGTGAATACCACAGCCTTCGATAGGAGGACATTCCCACTGTGATAAAGATTTAAAAACAAGAGACCTCAGACCTGATTTAGAACTTAGATCCTGTCACATCGGTGAAACAGAAAAAGCTTTTGCATGTCCTTTATCTTTAATCCACCAGTAACTGGGCTAACACATGCGTACCAGCTAGTTTTCATCCACAGGACATGTGCTTTCAGGCTTTCATCCATTTTCAGTAAAAGGACAAGTAAGCAGAAAATGACTATATAAAAGTTCAAACAAAAATATTAATTCAGTTCCTTAATATATTTTTTTGGGGTTCCTCTGGTTCAAATTTGGCATTATAAATAGAAAACAGTTGATTTTTTACTGGCACTTGTTCTTCTTGGTTCTTCTGTCTTATGGTGTTCCACAAAGGTCTATGCTTGGACCTCTCCTCTTCATGCTTTTGTGGTCCTAATTGTTCATTAAGGTGCCCTAACTTCTACTGCATCATGATCTTAGTTCTAAATCACTTCCACAAACCGCTCCACCTTATCGAAGGAAAGATCATTCAAACTTCTCCAACGCAACCAGTTGGCAAAAATACCCAAACACAATTGCCCATTAACACCAACCATACTTATTCTTATCTGGAAGCTTTTCGTCGTCTTCAACAGCAACCTTTCAGGTCAATACATCATCTACAGTTTCAAAATAATCTTCTTCCACCAGAAACATGTCGGTCATTGATTCTCCTCCATGAAGCGGTTTAAAATTTAATCCTGTATCTCCTCCAGAGTGGATCCTTTCAGCTCAGTGGTCCACTTAGGTTTCATATTTTTAGAAACATCATTCATGACATTTTGATGTAACAACACAAATATATTCTGCCTTATTCCCCCGTCTGCCTCTAGATGAGTTTTTCACACTGATAGTGTCTTATAATTATCTGAAATACCGGTAGTTTTTTAGCTTCACAGCAACAATTCAAACTCTGGTACTGTTTTCCTATAAAAACACACATTGTATTTTAGGAACACAATAAAACTAAAATCAAACTCATACTTGATCATAGGACAATCAAACTGGTTTCTCATAACAACAGAAACAGTAGGTGGCGGATAGTGTTCTTTTCAAAGGCTGAACCAGAATTAGATTCAGGTTTAATATTAGAAACAACACACTTTGATTTCATGAACACTAAATTCAGGAGGGTCTCAGGAAAGGGTGTGAATCAATGCCCTGCAGGATGAAACAATAAGATTGGTTTATTCAAACATTAAAGAAAAACAAAGAGGAAGTTTTTGTGCTTTTTATCAGTTAGTAACAGTAGATATTAGATGTTCCTTTTTGTCCAAACAGATGTTGAACTGAATGATCTGGTCGACTTTGAAATGGTTTCTGCCAGACGTAAATGATGCAATGTATTCTATCTGATTTCTGTGGAGGGAGGTTTACCATCACAGGAAGTTCAACTTCCTCTAAAGGAGAATAAAAGCCTTCTTTCTGGTTACCATTGACTAATTCTGAGAAACAAAGAAAATGTGGTTGTTTTGTTTCTTTCAAACAGCGCCATGTGTCTGTCTGGCACCTCTACAAATCCTTTGACTGTCTCCAGATGCATGTTCCTGTAATTTAATTTTATAAGCTGGTGTTAGGGTTTTCACCCTCAATGTTCAACATCAAAGACAATTGTCATCTTTGAATAATATTAATTATTTTTGGATTATTTCACATTTAGTTAATTTTCTTGCTGAAGTTGGATCAAAAATGAATATGAAACACACACATTTTAACCAAAAACCGCTAATCGAGATGAATACTGAGATAGAAGTAGAGTTTGAGTGAGTCAGCATGTCTGCCCCACTGAAACCACATCACAACAATCTGATGAAACCACTTCCTTTTTTTAACACACGCTTTATCTAACTGGGTTTCCTGACATGTTTCATGTCAACAGGAGCATACCTGGTGCCCTATCTGATCCTGCTGATATTGATCGGCATCCCGCTCTTCTTCCTGGAGCTGGCAGTGGGTCAGCGGATCCGCAGAGGCAGCATCGGTGTGTGGAACTACATCAGTCCTCGGCTGGGGGGCATCGGAATCGCCAGCTGCCTGGTGAGTAGGGTATGGGGATTGGGAACTAGAAAAATATTCCTAAATAATGAATAATGTTATTTAATACAATATTTAATACAATAACAGAAATGATTGTTGTTGCACACCAATTTTGGCCTTATGAAGAGTCTAAGTTTTAAGTCTGAGTGTGTATTCTCTTTACAGCAGCTCTTGTGTTCCACAGTGAAGACGTCACTAAACGAGCAGGCTATTCCGCCTAAACTTTTTAACCACAAACTATCATAAGAATCACAAAAATCTACAACTGATGTAGTTAGAGGTTTGAAACAGTATACATTTTTTGTCACATGGCCCGTCATCTTTGTCAATATTCTACAGGTGTGGGGCAGCAATTGGGTCACAAACTTTAGCATTGAAATTTCTACTATAGTTTTTATTGCGATGTTGAATTCTTTCCGCCAGAAACATTTTTGACCATTTATGGTAAACAATTACATAACACCCTTGTGTAGTGGTGACTGGATTTTTTCCCCCACATTTATTGCAGCCTAAAAGATATACCTCTTTGTTTCTGTGAGATAAGATGACATACTCAGAGCTACCTGCACAGGGTGGCTGGGCTCTCACTCAGACATACAGGAGTTCTGCCATCCGGGAGGAGCTCGGAGTAGAGCCGTTGCTCTTCCAGGTTGAGAGAAGCCAGATGAGGTGGTTCTTGTATCTGGTTAGGATGCCTCCCAAACGCCTCACTGGTTAAGTGTTTTGGGAGGCACTGGGAGGAGACCCAGAGACAGGCCCTAGACCCGCTGGAGACACTATGTTTCACAGCCGCCCTAGGAACACTCTGAAATTCTCCTGGGTGAACTGGAAGATGGAGCTGGGGTGAGAGAAGCCTGAGCTTCCCATCTGAAGTTGTTGCCTCCACGAGTCGGCCCAAGATGAGGGAAGATGACAAAACGGAACAGAGGCTGACATCCTGACTGCTCTGCTTCTTGCAGGTTTGCTTCTTTGTGGCTCTCTACTACAATGTCATCCTCAGCTGGAGTCTCTTCTACTTCTCTCAGTCCTTCCAGCAGCCTCTGCCGTGGGATGAATGTCCCCTTGTCAAGAATAAAACCAGCACATGTAAGACATCATCTGACGGTTTCTATCATAAGTCTCACTCCCTGTCTGAGTGCTTTGGTTTTTACTTCCAGATGTGGTCCCAGAGTGCGAGAAGAGCTCCGCCACCATCTACTACTGGTACCGCCAGGCTCTGGACATTTCTGACAATATTTCTGAGAGCGGAGGACTCAACTGGAAGATGACATTGTGCCTGCTGGCCGCTTGGTCCATGGTTTGCCTCGCCATGATAAAGGGAATCCAATCATCTGGAAAGGTGAAAAGAATTTCAAATCTTTACGTGGTTGTTTTTATTAGTTGTGTGTGGGAGAGCTGCCCTCCGATTACGATGGCTTAGCCGAAAACTAAATCTTAGAAATTATTCTTAGAAACAAAAGGCGCTTTTCTTACATTGTTAGAAAACCTTCCCACGCACAATTAGCTCGTTTGCTGGGGTTTACGTCACTTCTGAGCTGCCATTGTAATGTTATTTGACAAATTTTTCCTAATGATAAAGTTTTAGATGGAAATCTATGAGCTCATGTGATCTCATGAGGGATTTTATGGCTTAGATTCTAAAGCTGACAGCAGTGTGATGAGTTTCCGGAAGGATTAGCCACACGGACTGAAAGTTGTTCCTTCACTCATTCTTCTCCTAATAATAAGAATTGTTACTTTTCCCACATCATGTGAGGAGCATTAGCTCTGAACCTCTGACTTCAGGCGGGCGTGACGGAGAAATCTCATGGACTGTTTAATATTTATACAAAAAAACGTTCATGTGCAAGTCGTTTAATTTCTTTCAGTGTGTTTGTTCAGACTCTGATGATTCTTAAAAAAACGTCTTATAACACAAATATCCAATTGGAAACGATTCAGGCTCCAAAAACAAGTTATTTTGGAAAGCGATTAAAAATAGTTAAAAAAAAGAATGTTTGTAGAGGCTTCAAAACATGAACTTCAATTGACCGGAATTAACCGGTAGTTTGCGAGTTCGCATCCCACTGAGTTCACGTCTAGGGTCCTTGGAGAAGACACCTAACTCCCGTTTCTCCCACCATGGGCACCGCTATAGGTGGCAACCTGCAGTTAGGGCAGCACACAGATTTCCTGGTGAGGGATTAATAAAGTATATTTAAAAAAAAAAAAAAATTTGATTTTTTTTTTAATTGTCATGTAAAAATGTAAAAAAAAAAGTTTATTATGAACATTTACAAATAAATCAAAACTTTATGAATTTCTACCATTTTAAACGTTGCATCTTCAAAAAGTCCAAACTTATTAAAAAAAATCTATTCAACACAATATTTTATTATTGTTTATATACGTAAATGTGAACGCCCGTGTAAACAGTCTACAACCTTGAAAAGAGGACGTCACACTTTGTGTTTTTAGGACATTCAAGGATTGAGAATAAAAACAAAACGTTCAGTACGAGGCAAACTTTGGGAAAGAAAGAAAATCATTCATCACATTTTGGTGAAAAAGATTTTTTCTCAATAAGTCTACATTTTCAAAAAAATCTGGTCCTTTCACCAAACATGTTGTACTTGCTTTTCTTCATCTTTCAAACACCCAGACCATCACTGGCTATATTTATCAGTTTATTTGGGCCACTACTCCTTCTACTGTTGTTCACTGCTGCTTTTGTCCTCTGAATTTTCTCCCCACCTCTCCAACCTTTGTAAAGTAAAACGTCTGAGGGGTTATTTTATATATTATGATCATTATGAATGAATAAAGCTCACAAATCATTGTTACATAATGACCTTGGGAGACGAACATTGTCAAATTAAAAAATAAATCACATCCAATAATGTTCTCAATAAGCAAAGAAAAAGTGTTTTTATATGCTGCTTTTTTATCTAAAAATACTTTATTCATCCCCGAAAGGAAATTTGAGTTATCTGTTCTACCAGCTCTGTATTGTGATTTTTTTTTTTTTTTCAAAAAGTCGAACGGGCTGCAGGCTGCACGGTGCTGCAGTGATTAACACAGTGGCCTCACAGCAAGAAGGTTTGGGTTTGAATCTCGGATGGGGACGAGGATTGGAAGACTGACCTTTCAATGTGGAGTTTGCATGTTCTCCCCGTGTATACGCATGTGGGTTTTCTCTGGGTATTCCGGTTTCCTCCCACCCTCCAAAAACATGCATGTTAGGTTGATTGGCCGCTACCAAATTGTCCCTAGGAATGAGTGTGTGTGTATTGTTGTGTGTGTGCCTCTCCCCCCAACAGACTGGTGACCTGTTCAGGGTGTACCCTACCTCTTGCTGGCAATCAGCAGAGATTAGCTCCAGCGCCCCGTTCAAAAAAACCAAAAGTGAATAGAAGGACATACAAACCATCAGAAATTTAAAAACAGATGGGAAATATGATAAAAAATTATTCATGGGGTAAAAATTACTGAAAAATTAAACTTGAGATTAAACCTGTTTTTTTCTTTTTTTAGCGTTGATTCTGTATTTTATAGTTTTTAACACCTTTTTTTTTTTCATCAAAAATAAATAACAAACAATAAAACAATGAACCAAACTAAAAAAAAAAACGTGGAAAAAAAAAACGGTTAGTTTAGATTTGACTTCTTTTCTTTGGCTTCAAGTTAGCAACTTTTATTAAATATTGATCCCGTCTATTGTGAAGCTGGTTTAATTTATCCTCCAAGATCAATTTGCAGAGCCGTGTCTTTGTTCATGTCAGATGCAGCTGCACAGCCAGCTCTCTGCCATCATGGAGGGGGAAAAAAAATCCCAAAAACTAGAAACTGAATACATTTACAGAGCTGATGGTTAACTGTAAGCTTCGAGCCAGATGGTTGAAACCAGACTGGCGATTTGCGTTGGCGGCAGTGAAACTTTAGGAACCCAGTTCCAAGGTTTTCTTTGAAGTTTAATCAAGGAGACTGTGAATAAAAGAATATTAATGACCTCACCACCCATGTTCTCACAAAAGCTTCATCATGAGGATGTCCCCACCATGTTTTAGTGTCTGTATGCCATTTGTGTGTGTGTGGGTGGGCGTGAAAATGGATCAGGCTATTTGGTTGCCATGACGATTCCCGCTCTTTTGGCTTGCCTGTTTGCCAAAAAGTGTGACAAAGAGAGATGGGAGGGGTAAGAATGTTGGACTTGAACTTGAGGAGAGGGTGGGATTGGCGGGGGCAACTAGAAAGGGGTAACATTATTCTACTTTTTAAATATTTCTACAAATTATTTGTTTAAAATTGTAAATGCTAATTGACGCAAATCCAGAAAACTTTTATGAGAAAGCTTTGTGTTTAAGCAGATTTAGATGGATAAGAGCATATTTCCCAAAACATGACCTTAAAAATCTCCAGGTATCTGGTAAGAGATGTAAACTTTTATCTCAAATAAGTCGTCAAAAAAAAAAAAAAATTCTTAAAGCAGAAGATATGCAGGCTGTCTGGCTTTGTGTCGACCAAGGTTACGGCTGTTTTTCTAACACCATAACAGAAAAACTTTCTCAGAAAACCTAATGAATGACGTAGTGAAAGAACAAAGACACATGAGGAAAAAAGCCACTTATACCCACTTACATACCACTAACAACAATAACCACAAACTGCTATGAGGTGCAGGGATGTACGTTCAAACATGGTTCAATAAATACATGATGCACTGGCTCTGAATCACCGTGACTACACCCTGCGTTAACGTGTTAGAGTGTGATTGTCTGCTGACTCAGAGCTTTCCAGGGCCATGGAGACATTATTTAATGATGTGTTGAAGGTGTTATCATCAGAAATTGGATAGTTCCTGGAAAGGCGAGCTCATCTGTTCCATTCTTATAAATATTCACACAAAGCAGGAAAGAAATGAAGCAGGGAAACATTTTTAGAGAATAAAATCAGTTTGGAGAAAATATCTAGATTGATAAATAATAATTATTTTCTATGTCTACGTATGTATTTAGGTAAAAGTACAGTAAAAGTACAGATAATTAGGGAAAAAAATACTTAAGTAAAAGTAAAAGTACCAATAAAAAAATTTACTTAAGTAAAAGTACAAAAGTAATTGGTGTAAATTTTACTTTTTAAGGAAAAAATAAAAGTATTTGACCACAGTTCAAATGTTATTTTTTATGCTGTAGGGTCACAAATAAATACTCTGTGTAATGATGGCTCAACTTTTTATTTAAAAGTAAACACAATGAACAATGATCTTCTGACTCTATTTCAATTTGTGCTATATTTGATGTTAGTTTTTTGGCGGTGAATGACTGTGGAAAATGTTTACTCTCGATTCTGATTGGTACTCGATTCATTACTTCTTCTCCCTCTTGAAGACCGCAGGCGATCAACTGCTCCCTCTACAGGTTGATTTTGGCGATGCAGCTTCAAGATGCGCTTTAAAAAAAACTGTATATTTTTCAAATTCCTGACCGAAAATGTAACAAAAAATGCAAAACACACTTTTAAAAAGTAGCAGAGTAAAAGTACAGATATTTGCTCTAAAATGTAGTGAAGTAAAAGTAAAAAGTACAGGTCTCAAATTTGACTTTAGTACAGTACGGAAATACATTTATTTCGTTACGTTCCACAACAGCTTATGTTTGACTGTCGCTCCTGTAAGTCGAAGGAGGACTTTGATGGAAACTTTTGTCAAATTAATTAAATGGAAACACCATGACAACACTTAAACTCATATCATATTCACATGCGAAGCCAGCGTAATGAGATCTCTCTAAATGGTCATATTACCGATGATTACACTGGATCAATTATTGGTTCAAAATTTGGAAATTTGACAAATATCTGCATCCGTTTTTTATATTCTGACTGGCTGGTATTAAGTAATTGGTCATTTCCTACCCTCATGTCACATCCTCTCAAAGTTTAAGTGGTAGAAGAGGAGAGCCTCCAAAACTTAGACACACATAGTGGAAAGATTTTTTTTTCTGAATGAGAATTTTGGAGAAAAAGAAAAATGCAGAAAACTTCACCAATATTCGATTAAACATTTTAATCCTCCACGCCTCACAATGACCAAACTTTCCACCACTTTTTCACACATTTTGCTCCAGCGATGAGAAGAATTAATACATTTTTAGCACCTACTAGTTTTAAGCTATCAATATACTTCACCTCGCCATATCAGACTATCAGAAAAACTGGAAACAATAGATAAATCTGGAGGTAATACACAAGTTATCAAGCGGTTTATTTTGGTATGGTTCTCGGTAGCCTGTCTTGCTCTTCTTGTACAGCAAATCTGTACAGTATGTAATGTGGAGAATAGTGATGTTGCGTTAAAAATGATCAATAACTCTCTACACTCACATACTGTATACGTACCTGCAATTGATGACTATCTACAAATCATAACTACTAATTTTACTGTGAGCTTTGTGGTCCTATAATCTCAAAAAAAAAAAAAAAAAAATAACAGATGATGAAAAAATAAAACCCAATTCACACAAAATAAACTTTTTTTTGAGATTCTAGAGTCCCAAACTTTTTTAAATGAGATTTAGTTTGAAATCGGTGAAAACGACTACCAGGTGTTTTCTGTTACTTTATTTTTCAAAAGCATGATTTTAAAAAGAAGTTAGTTTTTTTATTTAAAAGTTACTTTTACAGTAAAAACAACCTTTACACGACACACACATTTATTATATATTATGTTTCCATGTTGATCCAAAAATCTTAGTCATAATCTTCTAATCTTCTTAGTCATAATCCAGACAGAAATCAAGTGAAGTAATCCAAATATTTTCTTACAGGTGATGTACTTCAGCTCCTTGTTCCCATACGTTGTGCTGATTTGTTTCCTGGTTCGGGCTCTGCTCCTTAAAGGCTCCATCGATGGGATCCGTCACATGTTCACACCAAAGGTAAAACACAAAGGACATCAGTTCTGATTCATTTCATTATGTATGATCTAAACAGTTGGTTTAGAATTAAATATTCCATTTAAACAAAATAACCATATTTGACTGATCTATTTAAAATATTTTTGTGCTGAGAAGAAGGAGTTTAGTTTGGAAAAGTTAAATTATTAGCTTTGATTTGTCCTTTGATAAGAAATTACTGTACTTATAAAAACTTCAGGAGAAGTGTGATAATACATTAAAAAATTAAGTACTTCCCCTCCTGCTATTTGAGCTGATTTTAGTCACACCAATAAGCTGATATTTGGGGGAAAGTATTAAAATAAATATGAGACACAATTTTCTTCGCCATGGAAACAGGAATCTATGCGTCCTTATGTAAGCAGACAGGCAGAGCGAGTGTCTGCTCAGTCTCCCACCGATTCAAACAGCGAACCTGTCATCTAGGAGCACCTGCTGATAACAAAGTGCAGCTGAGTTGGAGAAGTGGGGGGTTGAACAGATTTATTAGACAAGGTGGAGCTCTAAGAAGAAGTGAGGAAAGAAATTTATAACAACCTTTTTAAGTCTTGTGAGACAAATAAATAATTGAACACCATGGGATTTTTGCAAGTTCTTCAACTCAGAAATCCTAGAGCGGTCTGAAATTTTCAGCTTTGTTGCAAGTGCAATCTGAAAAATATCATTTATGATTTAAATATTTTTTTTTTGTATAGTCCTGGTGCACGTCAGTACTTGTTAGTGCACCCCAAACACTCAGTAAGACTCTCAGCAACTATCATTGATCAAATTCAGTTGTTAGCAAATTCTACTTGGCAAAATATTAACATTAAGATCCTTATTTGTTCGAATACTTATTTGCCTGGCTGTAAATCAGAACGAGAAAGTTTAGAGACAAACTTCTTACCTGCAGCCAGAAAAGACACATTATGTTTGCCATCTTTCTGCTCCCAGCTGGAAATCATGTTGGAGGCTAAAGTGTGGCGTGAAGCAGCCACACAGGTTTTCTTCGCTCTGGGTCTTGGCTTTGGAGGCGTCATCGCCTTCTCCAGCTACAACAAGCGTGACAACAACTGCCACTTTGATGCCGTCTTAGTGTCCTTCATCAACTTCTTTACCTCCGTGCTGGCCACGTTGGTGGTTTTTGCTGTGCTGGGCTTCAAAGCAAACATCATGAATAGTAAATGTGTTGCTCTGTGAGTACAGGCTGTTCCTTCACAACATTTTATGATTAGATCTGACTTAAAGTCGCGTCTTGCGGGAATCTGACTTGAATTGTTCTTGTTTTATCTTGCAGGAACACTAATAAGATTGTGTCATTGCTGGGAAACGGCATCGATCAAAGTCTTATTCCTCACCATATAAACCTGACTCAGGCAAGTCAGGTCACCGTGGACGACTACCACCAGATGATCGACATCATCAGTAGGGTGACAGAGGATGACTTCAAAAACCTGGGGCTGGACTCCTGCAGAATTGAAGATGAACTCAATGAGGTATGAAACCTACACAAGATCATGTGTGATTTACTTGGAAATGCACAAATCTTATAAGTAATCAAGAAGCAAGAATTTGACTCTAAAGTGTAAACGTGGGATTAAATCTGAAGAAACCTCGAACTTGAAGTTTTGCCCAAGTGGAAATTTTTTTAAAAAAAACAACAACAACAACAAAAAAGCGTAACTTCCACAAAATAGATTTTTTCTAATTCCAACTCAATTTTATCCCTAATTAATAACAATACATTTTATTTATTGTGGGCTTTGCATTTCAAAGACATACTGATGTGTTACACTAAATAGCGACATTAATCCACCGATATGTACCTGTTTTTGTATCCTAGGCAGTCCAAGGCACAGGTTTGGCCTTCATTGCCTTCACAGAAGCAATGACTCATTTCCCTGCGTCTCCGTTCTGGTCTGTCATGTTCTTCCTCATGCTGGTCAACCTCGGTCTTGGCAGCATGTTCGGCACCATTGAAGGCATCCTCACACCACTGATTGAGACTTTTAAAGTTCGCAAGGAGTTTCTCACTGGTCAGCTTCTATGATAATTCAAACATACTGGTAGAAATAGGTTTTTAAGCATTTTGAAAATCTTCAATATATTTTTATCACTTTTAAACAAGATCTTATCTTTTTCTTTTACATTTTGCACCAGTCATATATTTATTGCGTGTACAAAAAGTCACCAAACAATATAAGACACATAAATGGTTTTGTATAGCACAATTTTAGTTAAGAAATGGTCATATATAACCATGCATAAGTACTTCTAATAGTGGTTCCACCCACAAATCTATTCCCTAATCTTTCAAAAAAAATAATTATAATCAAATTTAGTTCATCTCTGGTGGAGAAATTACTGTGCTGCATTGCACCGTAGTAGGTAGCACCAATGGTGGGAGTAACGGGGGGTTAGTTGTCTTCTCCAGGGACACTTAGGGATGAGTTAATCAGGAATCGAACCGGCAACCCTTCAGTTTAAAGATAGTCGTTCTAACACATTTTTTTTTTTTTTAAACCTACTGGCTTCAGAAATTTTGACCAAAAAAGAAAAAAATGTATTTCTGCAAAATTTTTGCCAAGAAAAAGCCTTGATTTTTATAAAAAATAAAAATAATAAGGGGCACAAATTTTTTCAGGTTGTCAGAAAACT
Organism: Neostethus bicornis; assembly: GCA_902685375.1. Taxonomy (NCBI): domain Eukaryota; kingdom Metazoa; phylum Chordata; class Actinopteri; order Atheriniformes; family Phallostethidae; genus Neostethus; species Neostethus bicornis. The sequence continues at coordinate 22,623,320 of LR738544.1, read as the reverse complement.
AAATGATAGCTCACATTATTTACAAAAGATTGATTTGCAAGAAATAGTTGTTTAAAGGAGAAAAAAGAAACACACAGAAAAGTAAAGGGTCCCAGTACATAGCTTTGAGAAAAACAAAACCAGCAGATAAAAACAGAACCCAGTTAACATGCTTTTGCTTTTTTTTTTTTTTTTTTTAGTATTTTAAGCTAAAAACAAACCAGTTTAAAAGTAACTTGAAGTGAGAATCGTTGATGAATTTGTCTGTGCTTTTTTTTCCAGTTGGTTGTTGCATGTTGGCCTTCTTCATCGGCCTGCTGTTTGTTCAGCGCTCAGGGAACTACTTTGTCACCATGTTCGACGACTACTCAGCCACTTTACCCCTGCTCGTCATAGTCTTGCTGGAGAACGTGGCCATCGCCTGGTTGTATGGGATAGATAAGTAAGAATATGTACTAACTTTCTTTGGGGTATCATCGATAGAGTAGTTGGGACTGGAGGTTTAAATGAATGTGAACAATTGAAAGATTTATGTCCCGTATAACATCTATGGATACAGATTATTAGAAAGTACTCCATATCTGATTTCCCTGCTGCTTTGCTTTGTTTGCCTCTCAGATTCTTTGAAGATCTGAAGGACATGCTGGGTTTCACTCCGTACCGCTTCTACTATTACATGTGGAAGTTCATCACACCCATCCTGCTGCTGATCCTCCTGTGCTCGAGCTTCATCCAGCTGGTCATGACGCCACCCAGTTACAGTGCCTGGATTCAGGAAGAGGTGAGACCAGTAGGCGGGGGGGAGTTCTCCTTCTGAATGACTCTGGAACAAGTTAAAAGCAAATTACAGGGTTCAAAAGAGATGTGGAGGAAGAAGGTTTTCACTAACAAACATGTTTGAGTGCTCTTTGTAACAAAAACAATCAAGCGGATGTTTGGTGTACCACACAGAGAAGCTGCAGGATTATTTTAGGGATAGTCTAGTAACTGAGGGTGCACATAATTTATTTATTAGTACCTGAAGATTTGACTTGATCATCATGGACATGCGTTTACAACCTGTCTTACAGGATGGTTAAACAAGGGACACATCGTCAAGTAATTTATAGCAAAAAATTATGTTCAATTGAATTGAATATACTTTATTATCTCTGAAGGAAAATATGAGTGCTGCAGTATTACTTATTAAAATATTCCTGTTATACTCACATCAGCTTGTTTTCCTTCCTCTGCTGCTCCAGGCCTTAGAGGTGACCCTCAACTTCCCCTTGTGGGGCATCGTGGTTTGCATCTCCCTGGTGGTGATGGCCATCATGCCCGTGCCTGTGGTCTTCGGGTTGCGCTACTTCAACATTATCGACGAGAACACCAGCGGGCTCTCTGCCGTGTCCTACAAGAAGGGCCGCATCATCAAAGAGAGCGCCCGTCCGGAGGAGGATGACGACGCCAGTCTGATTCAGGGCAAGACCCCCAGCGAGGCGCCTTCACCAATGCCCGGGAGCATCTACCGCCAGCAGAGCGGCAGCAAAGGCACCGATGCAGACACCGCGCCCAATGGTCGCTACGGAATCGGCTACCTGATGGCCGACATGCCGGACATGCCCGAGCCGGACTTATAGACTACCTAAAGCTCTTTCTTCGCTGCTACCTACCCAACCCTTTTCTGCTTGGTCTGATCTGTACCATACGAGCAGGGCGTGGCAGGTAGCAGAAGAAAACGAGCTTTCCGGCCTCTCCCCTCCACTGCTCTGCGTGTTTTTAGTCATCATCATGTTTCTTTTGCACTGTAAATTCTTTGTAGAAGCGTAACCGCTGTTATTTGTCGTCTCTGAACCTTTTGTGACTGTAAACCTTAGAAAGAGAAGTTGACCTGAAGAAGGTCCACCTCCCTTCAGGCTTCGCCACCTCCGGGCCAACCCAATCAAGAATCTGGGAAGAGGAGTGGGAGTCAGAAGGTCTGACCGGGATCGAGTCTGTCAGCAGTGTTTATGAAACCCTGTTGTGTGACCACAGCGCCGCCATGAGGACGGCCTTTCAGTCCCGTGATTGTCTGAGACAAAGTGTGCCTAATTTATATTTGTTTATAGAATACATGAACGTTGTACATTTGAGGTATTCTGTAAATATAATATAAATAATATAAATATATTTATCTTGATAGTTTGGATATCAGAGCAGTGTTTTTAAGGTTCAGAGAAAACTCCAAACCCTTAACTCGTGTTATTTTTTTTGTGTTTCCTCATTTTTACTACTAATGTTCAGTCAGTGTCGGTGAGGACTGAGTCCTCTTTGTAAATATTTTTTCCATGAAATGGCTTCAGATGCAAACGTCTTTCCCTTTCCCCGATTCAAATTAAAGATCAAAACACGCTCCATTTCTTTGCATTGATTTTTTTTTCTGGAAGATTTATTTATATTTTACTAAAACACACAGACACGATGAAAAAAAAAAATTCTGACAAGATAAACCGGAAAACACAAGGTAGATAAATAGATTTACTTAGTGTGATATCACATTTGTAAAAATAAATGAGTAGTGTTCTTATTTGTGCGGAGGGGCTGGATTCAATATCGCACACTCAAACATCAGAATAAATAATCTAACTTACAATTTATAGTGGCTTATTTTTCCTTTTGGCTTGATGGCTAATTCCTGTTTTTTTATGACTCGGGTAAACATTTGTTTATCAGGAGAAGTCTGTAAACACCAACAGGTTTCTGTGTCCTGTAAACTCTGATTTAAACTGTCTGGGTCCCTTTAAAAGTCACATCAGACAAATTAAGAGTCAACAACAAAAAGACAAAACAGTTTATAATCTCAAAAAAAAAAAAAAAAAGAAGTTTTACTGTTGTTCGCAGCTGAGAGTGTTGGCGGATCAAAGGAGTGAAAAAGTGCGTATCAACGACTCTCAGATACTTGAGTGTCTTTTAGTGTGGCGGATGAACAGGGAGAAGTTCTGGAAAGTCAATCCCTTTTAGATGATTCTTCTGGAAGAAAAAAATATGGTTACAACATTTACACCCTCCAAAACATAACCACATAATTTCTTTAACAAGAATAACTACAGGAAAAAATGTTCTGAAAAAAAATGAAAGACTTAATAAAACCATATAAACCATGTAACCATATAAAAATATGGTTACAGCATTTACACCCTCCAAAACATAACCACATAATTTCTTTAACAAGAATAACTACAGGAAAAAATGTTCTGAAAAAAAATGAAAGATTTAATAAAATCACTGAGATATGATGGGAAACAAATTAATTGGATATAATTACTCTTTTTGAATAAAAACAATGTTCACATGTGTACATCATTCCATGATAAAGTTATTCTCGTCTTTTACTGTAGTTGCTAAACAAGCCCACATCACTAGCCTCCCACCACCAGGCTCGATGTGCTGATATGATATTTGTCATTTTTACAAATTAAAATCGGAAAAAAACCTGATCTGCAAAAGTCTGATTGGTCCTTTAACTTTTATAGCATTTATTTCTCAGCCTTTTTCCCCAAACTATTGTCCCACACAAGGTGGCGGATGAAGCCAAAATCTTGCCCAGTGTTTTGTCATTTCTTCATACCCTGCCAGAAAATTATACCTGATGTTCACGTCTGTCAAGCAAGATGCTAAAATCTGACACAATTGTTCCCCGCATGCGCACTACTGAGGGTATGGTTTTTTGGCAGGGTATGACGATCTGGCAGAACACTGGCAATACCAAGTGAAGGCAGGTAACACCCTAGAAAAGCTGAGCCATATACAGTATAGATAACCAAACACTCCCAATCCTTCCTGGAGGCAAGTTAAACAAACCAATCAGCCAAATGTTTATTTTTATATTGGGTGGGTCGGAGTGCTTAAGGTGAACTTAGAATTCCTGCTGTCTTGCAGCTTGACCTTGGCTGGCCGAAGTAAATCCAGAAAGAAAACCCGGTCCGGAGACCCGTAGACAGTATGCTGAGCTTTGCAATGCTTTCTGGTACCCCCTGCAACGGTATTGACACCGACTGTATCAGCTTGCCTTTCTGTCTGATTCTGTCAGTAATGCCGAGAGGGGAATCCTGGCATTGGGCATTCCAGGATTTCCATCCCACTTGCCCAAGACTGCACCTGGGGAGGTCACCCCAGCTTCACTTTCTCGGCACAGACTCAACACGGGGAGCAACAAATACCAGTTATAAGCCCAGGCTCATTTTGCATCACATCGGGCGCTAGGGGTTTCATTTGATGGTAGGAGTCTCATGATGGGAAGCCTGCCTCAACCCAGGTAGGCCCCAGCTGATAATGTACTACCCCGCCACAACTTGCTTGGTTCATCAGCTGCATATACGCTTAGACAAAATCGACAGGCTAGTTGTAAAACTGAGCATCTCGTGCAGACTCCATTGTCTCTAGAGACAGAAGGATGTCAACTAAAGGTGAATTTTTTTTATTTCTGTTACTGCTGTGACAGACTATCGACCTACCCAGAGTGTATTCTGGCTCTCCCCTGCTTCATAACTGGAGTAGTTAGGCTCTATATCCTTGGTGACAAAGATGGAAAAAGCCATTTAAAAAATTGAATGGAACTTAAATAGAAGACTTGCACAAAATGCATTTTATAACTAAAAAAAAATAAAAAAATAAAAATAAAATATATCAAACCTTTACATACAGTATATGCACTGAGTCACAAATTGTTATGCAGATTAGATTTTTCTGTAGAGGTTTCTGCAGAATTGCATTTTTCTAGAGGATCCTACACACCGAGCGGCACGGTCGCGAAGTGGGTAGCAGTGGGTAGGTCATGGCTTCAAGTACCGGATAGGGACAAGGCTTGGAAAATTGGCTTTTTGTGTGGGATTGCATGTTCTCTCTGTGTATGTGTGGGTTTTCTCCGGGTACTCAGGTTTCCTCCCACCCTCCTAAAACATGCATGTAAGGTTGAATAGCCGATGCCAAATTGCCCCTAGGAATGAGTGTGTGTTTATGATTGTATGTGTGACCCCGCGACAGACTGGTGACCTGTTTGGGGTGTACCCTGGCCCTTGCCTGGAATCAGCTGGGATGGGCTTTATAGATACAATTTGGATAAACACGTAAAATCTGACACTTAAAAAAAATATGGAAGCTTGTCCTTCTGCTGTACAACTAAGAAGCTTTGGAAACTATGGAGACTTATCCTGATCAGGTTCATGCTCTTTATCCTCAAATTAAGTTTTCTATTTACAATTTTACCACCATGACACCTGTAGTCTAATAAAACTTATATTCAGACCTTCTGGCTCAGGCATGAAAAAGCTGCTCTCTCATTTTGGTGGCGATTCTCTCTCGTTTCTCACAGTGCTTTTTCAGGTCTTTGACCTCCATCGGCATGGTGCTGTTCCACACCATCAGCACAGACTTCCCATCTGAGCGATCAGAAACACACACATACACAATTTGTGAAGAAAGTCACAGCGAGACGACTGTTTTTTCAGCGTGTGGGACAAACAATAAACCTTCACACTCACCAGCTTGACTCTTGTCTTGTGGGAATTTTCGTCCTAGAACGAGCATCACGTTTTTCCAGTTTAATGTCTCTGATCATTTAAAAAAAAAAAAAGACAGACAAGCAGAAAAGTGCATATAAGTGCAATCTGTAAATAAGAAACAGGACGCACCACATGAAGCTGCACGCTGAGTCAAACACTCCCGAGAACCTCCCGCTCCGACCCAAACAAAAACCCAGCTGTTTAACGTTTTTATTCTCTTATCTTTATTTTCTCTATGTTTTGTTTTTAAACGGTTCTCACACTCTCAGCTTGTGTGTGCATTGTTACACACGCATTTACCAGATATGACCTGATCTGGAAAAAACTGACTACTTCATCTACAATTGTGGGTCTGATATCACTAATACATAACTAGACATTGTCAAAAGCATAGAGTTCAAAGAGGACTTAATCATGTTCTGGCTCTTGATAAAGAGCTGGATTCATCATCAAAACAAAGACTGCTTCATTAAAAACCTTCATTATGATTAGTACCAGAACCGACAATAATGATAAGATATTAACACTAGGACCGTCGCAGCGGTCAATTAGACTGCACGTCACTTTAATATGCTAATTAGAATAAATAAAACACAACTTAGGAGGCTGACTTTTATAACTTTTAATATACACATGTTTTCTATATTCTCCTGTAGTTTTTGTGTTCTAAAAATGAACATTTCAAAGTTTATAAGCATTTTATCTCCTCTAACCAGGGCGCAGCAGCTGGGAGGAAGTGCACATTGGAAGTTGTTTTATGTTGCTTTGGCAACAAACACATTGGTATGGCCACAAATTAGTGTGTGTGTGTTTATATTTGTGGAGAGAGAGACAAGGAGGACACTGACGCCATTACAGAAAGATTTTAGAAAGGTTGAGTGAGATAATATTGAAGAGATACCATGAAGAGAGTAAGAAAATTGTTGTCTAAATAAAGTATGCCATGTTTTGTAGATAAGTCTTGAATAGCCAATAGCCAATTTATAATGAGGACATTTTTGAAGCAGCAGCGCAAAATGCAGAAAAAAAGTAGGCTATTGACGAATTAGATCATATTACTTTGGGGTTTGCTTTTTAATTCTATGTTTTAAAAATATTTAACATTTTATCATTATTTTTACTTTAAAAATTGAGTGGTGTAAATGTTTATGCATTATAGCAGCGTATAACATTAATAATTACATAAGCAGTCAGATTGACGGTCATAGCGCTTGGAGGTAGATTTAGAATGTGGCGGTCCTAGTTTTAAATCATGCTATGTTTAGCATTTTAAAATACCGACGTCCAATTAGCTCTGTTCCATGACAGTCGAGGAGCCGTAACAGACTGTATCAAACTTCTTGTTAAAATAAAATTTGAATGTGTTTTTGAATGTTTTTTTTTTAAAGTTTGCATTTAAATCTATTGAACAAAGTGCTGAAATTTAAACTGAAATCACTTTTATAACTAACTGTGGAGAATTTACTTATTTACATCAAATCATTCTGAAGATTTATGTTGAGTATTGATGATTTATTTTTACAGTTTCAAACCACAAACAGACATAATGAACGAATAAACTTGTATTTGATGATATCAAATAAAAAAAAGTAAATGTTGAAGACCCACGTATAAGAGCAGAAGCGATGGAGCGCACTGAATCACATTCAGGTGCCAGGACCTGCAGTGTTTGATGTTTGGAGAGCTCGAGCAGCAGCAGGTAGCCCCCTCTGGTGCCAACCCAAAGAGCCACAGCGCTCTGCACCAGCAGGGCTTTCACTGTGGCCCAGGAGGGTGAGGTTTCTGAGGAGGATTCAGATCCATTGGTCTGTTTATCTCTGCAGCCTGACTGTCTGCAATGGAGAGACAACGTGTAAGAAATGTTTAAGCTTCATTATTAATAGTGACATTTTACAATCTCAGCGTGTGTGTGTGTGTACCGGATAATGTGTGCACACTGGATACAGTCCACCATCCTCTCACTCCTTTTGTCCCAAACTTCAATAGTGGGTGTTCCAGCTTTGCTCAGGTACACATATTTATCCACGGTCATGCGCGATACACACGCCTCACTAGTTGGAGAACGCTGCTGTCTGCGAGGAACACACACACACGTTTCAATCAGAACTCTGATACGGATTAAACTGCCTGGAACTGTCTGGAACACATTTCCTGGGGCTGCTAGACAGCCCTCTAATGTGACGATGTTTAAATCTAAGCTGAAAACAGTTCTCTTTAATCGTGTATTTGACTGAAGATTAATCACACTTTTTATCTTTTTTAATATTTAAATTTTCTATTTTATGTTTTGTGATTTTAACACATTTTTTCTGTCTTGTAAAACACTTTGAATTGCTTTGGGTCTGACTTGTGCAACAAATAAACTTGGCTTGCTTCGTTATGTTCTTTATAGTGTGCGAGTTTCCCACACACGGCTAACTTACTGTATGATGAGGTTTGGTCTGGTATCGATGGATTTGCAGACATCATAATCCACAGAAAAGGAGAGGATCTTGGTCCCGCAGCCGGCCCACACACACCTGCTGTCCAGAGAGTGAGCCGACTGACCCAAACACATCACCGGAGTGTTGGCGTGGCCTACGGTGATGCTTTTAACCGGCTGGCCATTTTCCTGCTGGAGAGAGGAGATAAGATGGCGCTGAAATGAAACATCTTAGCGAGCAGTCATGTGAACCAAGATTTATGTCTGAGTGTTTACCGCGAGTACAGAGTCCTCGTAAATGCTGAGGATCCCGTCTGCTGTCCCTACCAGCAGATAATTCTTTCTTTGCCTGAAAGGAAACCAGTAAACTGAAAAATTTAACACTTAAAGAATATTTATAGTTTGTTTTTTTTTTTTATTAAATAATGCATTCAAATTAAACAGGACTTAATGGTGGAATTATGACTTTTTTTCATATCAGTTAAATAGTCAAAGTATTTATTTATAGATAAAAAAATAAATCTATTTTTATATGGATCGATGGTCAACAGACAGACAGACAGACAGAGTTCGGCTTACATGCGACGAGGATGTGTATGAAAATAAAGCGAGGTAACTGCATCGTTGACACTCTGCAGGTGATGCCATGTGGACGTGTCCTGTGTGCTGATGACCAATAAGGAGCCAGATTGAGTGCCTGCTATCAACCAATCAGAAGCCTCGTTTGGGATCTGGACTGTCACAAGACACAGGACGGGGCTGTTGTGGACTTCCTGTTTTATATAAGAAGGAATGTGTTAGGGAGTGTGTCTGCACATGATAGGCCCATCATGTAAATATATCCCAAAAACACAAATGTTTCACAAGCGGTAAAAATCATTTAAAATGTTTCTTCATTTTTTAAAAAAGAGAGGTGTTTTAGAAATTGATAATGTGAGTTTGGTACCTTCGTGATTACAGTGTTCGTGTCCAAATTGACGGTTGAGACAAAGCCCTGTCTCTGTGTGCTGCTGCCTCCACCGAACCAGGCCGTCGGGCTGGAGGACGCGCCGTCACTGCTGCAGGAGCTCACCCCAATGCACTCCGCACTAACAAGCCCAGGAATCTCTAGTTGCCTCATTAGACACAGCATCTCACCAGAATTCAGACGGTCAAAAACCTGTACATAGAATACAGAAAATAAAGAAAACTGTTTAGAAGAAATGATGATTAAAGATTTTTTCAAAAAAGATCTTGTCAAGGCTGCACAATGGTGCGGTGGTTAGCACGGTGCTTTCTTAGCAAGAAGGTCTGGGGTTCGAGTCTTGTGGCGGGGCTAGGCTTGAATCACTGGCCTTTCCGTGTGGAGTTTGCATGTTCTCCCTGTGTATGTGTGAGTTCATCAACCTTTAAAGGCATGCCTGTAAGGTTATTTGGCCACTGTGAAAATGCCCCTAGGAATGAGTGTGTGTGGATGGTTGTCTGAGTGTGGCCCTGTAACAGACTGGTGACCTGTTCAGGGTATACCCCGCCTCTCGCCTGTAATCGGCCTGGATAAGCTCTGGCGCCCCTGCATCCATGACTGGGATAGGCAGTTCAGAGGATTAATGAATGAAAGATCTCAACAGCATTGTCAAATAAAAAATTCAAAACAAAGATGGTGAGATGTTAAATTTATACATTATATTTCTTCTAACCTGGTTCTGGGAAACTATTTGGGTCGTAAGGGGTGCCAAACACTGTTCAAGAAGTTCAGCTTTGGGGCCTTGGCAAAACTTTTAAATGAATTTTAAGGCAGCAGTGACACAGTGGAAAAAAACGTACTACTAAATAAAACCAAGTTGACATAATTCCCTCTATACCTTCCATGAGATTTATTTTTTCCTTCTTTCTGAACGTGAGAAGAATCAAAGAAATTCTCACCTGAGCAGAAGTGGGTCGATCTTGTGGATGTTCCCTGAGACAGTCCTTCATCAAAGCCTGAAAACCAGGCCAAGGTGAGCAGCCATAGTGTTTCACAGGATCTATGAAAAAAAAAATCATAATGCCTTCTATATGAGACAAACACAATGTGATCAATAAGTAAAAGAATAAGCTCACGATAAAAATCAATAATATATTTGAAAGTTTACCCGGCAGCTTTCCCTGCACTGCGATTTCATCGAACTCGCTCGGGAACTTTAAGCCATCAAAAATGCGCTCGCCACATGTCAGCAGGTCGTAGAGCAAGAGACCAAACGAGAAGACATCAGCTTGTTGGTTGTAGATCACATTCCCTCGGGTGACCTCTGGAGCCCGGAAACCTGTCACAAATTTTGGGAATTTTATGGATGGTGAGTCAAAGTATTATCGTGAGACTATTTGCTGAATGAAATCTGTCTGAGGTTATGAAACTAGAGGGATGGAGTTAGTCTAACCTGGCGTGCCCTCCGAGCTCCTCACACCCATGCTGCAGCAGTATTGAGCGATTCCATAGTCTGTGATCTTGGCGATGATTTCAGAGTCGGTTTTCAGGTTGAAGAGGAGGACATTGTGAGGCTTCAGATCTCGGTAGATGACCATGGAAGAGTGAAGGTACCTGTGCATACAAGATCAACAATGGCTGAGTGAGATCAACATTCAAATGCTGATTTTTTTTATGTTCCTTTGATAATTTTGAGAAGAATATTGGCCATATCTGGGATGAACACCAATAGACAATAGAAAAAGTTTAAAGAAGAGAAATCTTTATTTACTTTGAATGTTAAAAGTTTTTTTTTTTTTTTTTGTAATTACAATTTTCTTCCTCTTACCGGAGACCATCTGCCACATGCAAGGCAATCCTGTGCTGCAGCTTTTGGTTGAGACTACCGTTCTCATGCTCAAAAAGGGAATCTAGAGAGCCTCGGAGAGCCAGCTCCATCACCAGGACCTGAGGGGATGAGCCAGCTGCCAGAAGCCCCACAAGGCTGGGATGCCGCAGACGACCAAGCACCGCCAATTCCTTAGTAAAATTTAAAAAAGACATGGTTTTAAATCTCCTCTAAGTAAATCTTTTTTTAAAAACTGGAACTTGTTAAAAAAAGCCGGCGCATTACTACCTGTCTGAGGAGCCTGTAGATATAAAGCTCTGATGCATGTTTGTTGAAGATCTTTACAGCCACTTCTTCATTTTTATAGATTCCTCTATAAACTGTTCCGAACCCGCCATCTCCTGGAGACAGCATGAATATTAAATGTTATTGAAGTAAACTATAATGAAAGGGAAGTTTTCTCTTCTCGTAACGTACCAAGTCGGTTATCTTTACTCATGTCGACACTCAGCTCTTCACTGTCCATGATTGTTCCCGGAGGCTGGTCATTTAGGACCAGGTCTGGAGCGATCTGAGAGATGGGCAAGGTGCAGCGTGGATCGTCTGGGTTCACCAGTAAGAAATCTATAAGAAATACTTTCATTATCAAAGTTTCTCCTCATATTTTGGATTTGAGACCTTGATTTTTTATGGGCTTTGTACCATTATTGGAATAGTTAAAAAGGTCTTCCAGAAGAATTCTGTTCCACTCCTGTCCATCCTCAAAGCTGTACAAAGCCCACTTCTTCAGTAAAGCTTCACCGTTGCCATGCATGTCAGTGTTGAGAAGACCAGGGAACCATTCCTCCAAAACAGAGTCAATGTGGTCCACCACCTGGCCCAGTATCACCCGACCTAGAAGTGAGAGAACATAAAAACAACAATAGAAAGATTAAAAAAGGAACCAAGAAGTCTTAAAGCTGTTTATTGACATCTGGCTATATTTATTTCCCTCTAAACTGAAGGCCTGGTTATTGTGCAGTGCTGATTTGCTTGAATAGAAGGTCTGACAACATAAAGACAGGAATGTGCAGACTACTGATTAAAACATTTAATCCTCGTCCAGGGCATCGGTGGGCTGAGGAGTCCCCCGTGTAACCATCAGGATGAAGACCATCTACTCATCCCCGTACTGGACATCTCTGGGCTGAGGAATCTCCCGTGTTTCCATCAGGATGAAGAACATCTATTGACTTCTTTAGATATTTAGCTGTAGATTAGAATAAGCTAATATTTAAACAATAATCTTTGACACATTGGATGCTCGTCCCGGGGGAGGGATCTATTTTTCATGTAGATCCCCACGATGTTTCTTATTTTTTCCCCACTGATGGGTTTTTTAGGAGTTTTTACTCACCAAGAAGGAGAGTCTAAGCGCATAAATATTCCAGTCTTGTTTAGTTAGCACTTGTTAGTTATTTTTCTTGCTGTATATTTGTGTTAATACATTCCTATTTTTCTTGTGAAACCAATTGAGACGGAAATTCTGTGATTTTGGGCTATACAAATAAAATTGAATTGAATTAACCTGACCTTTTGGAGAAATATTGTTAAAATAATCATTTTTTAAAAAATCAATAATTTAGTGTCTTTTTATATGAATAAAGTTTTAGATTGTTCACACCTTTTTGTGAAGATGGTACAGTTATCCTGACAAAACTAGAAGGGTTTTCCTGTTCTAAAGCAGCTTCTACCAGACAGTACGCTTCTGGAGACCAGTTCAGGTAAATCCCTCTCCTCCAGTAGATTCGATTGGGTCGAAGAACTTTTTCTATCCAAAACAGCACAAGATAAACTTTACTAGTTATTTTCTTCTTCTAAATATAATTTCAGTAAAGCTGGTAATGAATGATTAGAATACCTCTCCCACCAAGAAGATAAGAGGAAACCTCTAACAGACGGCTGATCTGGCGAGACCAGTAGTCCATGGGGAAGTACGGCATCTCATAGAGACGTACTATCAGCTCTGAGTTCTCACAGTGAGGCAGCTCTATGACTGGTCTGTGTTTGGGTAAACTGTGGATGCAGACAACAAGGAGTTAGAGTCTGAAACTATAGCATTTTTTCCAAGTCAGACGTACCTGCTAGGCACGAGCAGCTGGTCTTCACCAAAGGGGAGAGCGATCTGAAATTTCTCCAGGAGTTTAAAGAACTGGAATAGGTGGCTCTTCGGAAAACATTTAGTTTCAAACAGAAACTTTTCCACAACCGACCGCTGAATAATTCCTTTGGTCTTCTCCCAAATGCCACTGCTTTTTAATGTAAAATTCTAGACATAAAAACATAAAACATTGTTTTTTACAAACAGTGTCGAACAAACTAGTCAGAAAAATATTTAAATACAGGAGCAGATTGAAAAATGATTTTTTTTGCACGTGAAAAGCGGTACAAACGGAAAAAAAATATTTTACTTAGAAAAAAAAAAAATCAACAACTTATGCAGCAGATCGACTGTACAAATTGTGCAAGAAATAAAGTTAAAAAAAATCTGCTTTTTATTTGAAAGTTCATCTAAAATCCAATTTTACAAATAATTTTAAAATTAAATCAGTCACGTGTACAATAAACTTATTTAAGTTTAGTAAACTGAATGAACTGTACGTAAACAGGTTTTAGAAAAAGTCATGGACGGCAGACAGCAGGCAATTCATTGGACTATTTTTTCTGGAAATGGCAAAGGAGTAACTATGGCCACTTACTGTAAAAATAAATTACATATTTAAAAAACAGCATAGAGGCTAAGTTAAAAAAAAAAAAGAAAAAAAAAAGAGGGAGATCTAGGTCTCAATTATCCAGAAGCAAATGCATTAGCTGATTTCATGTGTGAATGTTTCGATCTGAGTGTATTTCGACAGGTTGATTTTTTCATAACTTGTGTCTGAAAATGACCTTTTCTCATTAGTTCCAGTAAAGATCCTTTAAGATAGCATGTAGTTTTGCGATTGTTGAACGGTTTATTTTTATTTTTCTTCACTGTGTAGATGGTTCAGAAGCCATATATAACCTGAGTAGTGTTGTGATTGGATGTTGCTAATTCAGAATTTAACAAAAAGAAATGTGCTCTTTGTGCATACCTGGGAGAGGATGCTGCATAACCATTGTGGGTGGATGAAATAGAGCTCCTGCAGCTGCAGTGCAGGGTCGTCAAAGTGCAATAAAATACCTAAAAGGAGCAAAAACACATTTAAGTATTGAATGATATCAAAATAAAAGACTATTGATAAAGATGCATACATTAAGACATCTATCCTAGAAATCAGTCACTCTGCTTGTAAATGCTAATGGAATGATAACGTAAAAATCCAAAATTTAGGAAAAACAATATATATAATAATATATATAATAACTTCATCTAGAGATGTTTTTTTAGTGTGTGAAACAGGCCTGTTTCATACTGACCAACTTCACTGAGGAAGTGGATGGCGTGGGGCAGCTCTGCTTCTTCCAGCTGCAGCTGACTCTCCTGGATAAGCTGCAGAAGTTCGTGCTTTCTGAGGACGGGAAACTCAGGAGGAACCCTGCTCCTCTCCAGTAGAACCCTTCGTTCCAGCTCAACGTAGCTATCTGGAACAAGCTGACCCATAACAGGCTGGCCCTGTATCTGAGAAAATCAAAGACAACTCAAAAGATGAGGAAGAAAAGACAAGAAAAACAAAATGAAAAGTTTTCTTTTTACCTTAAAGTTGGTAATCTCTGTAATGATGGCTTTGCGGAGTTTAGCGACATAATCAGAGTCGTCACAGAGAGAGACCATGTGACAATCCCGGATGGAGGGAAAGCCTTGATGGTTGATGAGCTCCTCTCGGATTTTACTCAGGCAGCCCTCGAGCTGAATCTCCTCACTCAAATCTGTGTGGGTACCAACCAGGATCACAGGAGACTGTGGAGCCACGGCCTGAAGAGAAAACAAGATTATTCTTTAAATAAGTTATCCAGAGGTGGAAAAGTCTCTTATTGTGCTTCAACAGCAACAAAACCATTTGTATATATTTTATAAACATCAATAAAAAAATTACAACATTTTATTCACAAAAAAAAAAAAGAATCATATGCATTTACAATCCATCTTTTTCTTTTTTCACCAATGCTAATAGTCCAACTTGTCTTGTCATATTTCTGTATAAGTTTTCTACAGATGTTCTTTGTTACCAAATTTTTTTACTTGGAAAAAAAAAAACAGCCAATAAAACTATTTGTTTTTCTGCTTCTATAGTTATTTGTTAGAGAAAAAAATACAACAACAAAACAGTGTCTCGATTCACTTAGAACGTATATTGCAATTTAGCTCCTGTGCTCTTTGACCAGTCAGCAGATTTGAAAATGCAGAGAAGTCCGAGTCTTTAAAAAAACTCAGAGAAATTAGCTCAAAATCTGATTGGATGAATCAAAAGTTTTGCCATCGTTTACTATGTGTATAGAGCGTTTGTGGGAAACACAAACGCTCTGCTGATTTTAGGCTGCTTGGCAACAATTGCTGGCTGAAACGTCATTGGTCAAATGCTCTAAAGTGAAAAACACATTTGGAAGCATCACAAATTTCAAAAGACCATGACAGAAAACAAAAAGACTATTTGGAAATATTTTATTACGAGCTGAATTTTAATTACCGTATAGAATTTAAGTCAGATTTCTTTTGGCTAGCAAAAAAGACTTTGAAGGCATGATGGTTCTCCCCTAATTTGCATATAAATGTATAAATGTGTGTGAATGTAATAACACACTTGACCAAAACAACCTGGTCATACCATCTATTCAAATTTCAACAATGATATATAAGACACTGAATTTCATTTAATTTGTATTTTATAACTAACCTTGATGTTAAAGAGCCAAGGTTTGAGAGCATCCATCTGACTGGGCCCTTTACTTAGATTGAAAACAACCAAATAGAGAGCTCTGGTTGTTAGGAAGTGTGGGTGAGAGCCACTGAACTCCTCTCCACCTGAATGATAAGAAAGCAGAAAGGATGTACCAACACAATCATTAAAACAAAAAGAGGGCAAATATTAAAGAGAGGTTGTTGCACTTTTGTGGGGTGACAATTCTTATCTCGTAATATATTTTAATTCTAAAGCACCTTTCTGAGCATTCAAGTCACTATACAACATGTAAAAAATATTCAAAGAGCAGTTAAAAATCAACAAATCATTTAAAATATAAACAAATAAAATGAACAAGGAGGGCCATTCACATAAGATGAGTTTTTTTTAGATTAATAATATGGGAGTGTGACAGTGTTGCAGTGTTCAGAATGGAGGGTATAAACATGGTTCCGAATGTTAGGTAAAAAAAACATGTTCCAAAAAAGCCAATGAATACATTTTATTCAGTTTAACTTCTATTTTAGACACTGAATTACCAGCTCTTTTTTTCCCCCCTCTTCATCCTGCTTCCTCGATGTGTACATGGCACAGTGTAAATCTTGTTTGAAGCCAGAAAAACAGTGAAAAGCGCATCAAGTACAGCATTTACATAAAAATGGGACTTGCTGTTGAGGGAAGTGACTGAGCGTGAGGACAGCATGTGCACTACAACACTTTCTGCTTATGTCAGAAAGTGGGCGTGGTGAAGAGCTAATTTCGTAGTCAAGTACAACCCAAAGTTGAATACTGAACGGGAGACCTTGCAAATTACTCAAACATGCATGAATAAAACAGATAACAGCTTCATGTACATTTACATGTAGGTTAACATGGTAGAAACATTCAAACATTGATTTTGCACATAACACATCCTTCAAGGACTTTTAATAATATTTCAGGCTAATTTGACGTGTTTACCAACCTGAAAAATCCCAAACATTCAGCACCATTTTCTTCTTGTCTCGTTCCCTGATGGTCCAGTCTACAACGTTGATGCCAGCGGTGCTGCCCTTTGAGCTCAGCTGGTTGTGTTTTAGCTTCATCAGCTGTTGGATGAGGGTGGTCTTACCACTTCCAGGATTCCCCACCACAATCAGCTTCATGCGGTTATATGGCACTGCTTTCTTCAGCCGCTGCTGCAGGAACCTGACAAATCCCAGTAAGAAAAATTGCATGTTTGATTGTTTTAATTAGACTCAGAGTTTTTAAATTCTGTGTTATATGTACGATAGGTTAAAATGTCTGTGACAAAAACTATATGGAAACTATCTGACCTGACTATGTCTTTCGTCTTGCTGCCTATAAGTTTGAGGTCGAGCTGCAGTCGAAGACCATCCAGTGGCAAGTCCCACAGTTTGCCTAGCTTTCCCATTTCATCAGGAAAAGATCGCAAACTTGTGTTGCGACTCACATCCAGTGAGGTCAGGCCATCCAACAAACCAATCTGTGGTGGGATCTGAAAGTCAAAGCAGTCATTAAGATAAATTCATCCTTTGAAAGAGTTTGTTTCTTCTCTATCTGAGGTCAGCTTAAGGTTCTTCACCTCTGCCAGTTTATTGTCACTCAGGTGGAGTTTCTCCAGTCTGCTCCATCTATAGATTGATTCACTCAGATCCAGAAAAAGAATGCAGTTGTGACTAAACATCAACTCTCTGATGTTGCAGGAAATCCAGGAACTCGGACCTGGCAAAACTGTGATCTTGTTAGTCCTCATGTCTACTGACCGCAAACTGGATGGAAAGAAAAGACACATGTAAAGCTGCAGAAACTATTTGTTTCTTGTTGAATAAAGTGAATGCTTCATTTTTAGACTTACTTTGGGAGACTCAGAATAGCCTCAGGAATGTCAGAGAAGTTGTTGTTGGCAAGTTTCAGAGTGGTAATTTTCGTTGGGAGCTGAGACAAAGAACCTGAAAAAGTTACAGTGAGTTTTTTAAAACGTAAAAAGAACCTGAAAGCTGAGCAAAGATAGAAAAGAATGATCCAGATTACTTGGAACTACCCAAATATAAAGTATCGTCGACTTTTGCTTCACGCAAAACGTCACGTTTCATATTTCACTGTTGTAATTTCAACCAGTTTGTTTTAGTTCTACAACGTGTGAAGCGAGTGTGATGCTGCCGGGATGGGTATCGGCACCTCCAAATCAGAGATCATGTTCCTCGCTCAGAAAAGGGTTAAACCCTCCCTGCAGGTTAGGGACAGGGTTCTGCTCCAAGTGAATGAGTTTAAGTATCTCGGGATCTCGTTCACGAGTGGGGGGAGAATGGAGCGGGAGATCGACAGATGGATCAGTGCGGCTTTTGGAATAATCAGGACACTGCATCAGTCTGTCATGGTAAAGAAAGAGCTGAGCCGAAACGCAAAGCTCTCAATTTACCTGTCAATCTACGTTCCTACCTTCACCTATGGTCACCAGCTGATGACGGAAAGAACGAGATCATGAATACAAATGGCCGGAATGAGCTTCCTCTGCAGGGTGGCAGGGCTCTCACTCAGAGATAGGGTGAGGAGCTCTGTCATCTGGGAGGAGCTCGGTGTCGAGCTGTTGCTGCTCCGGGTCGAGAGAAGCCAGATGGGGTAGTTCGGACATCTGGTTGGGATTGCCACCTGAGCGCCTCGCTGGTGTTTTCGGCAAGTGTCACTAGGAGGAGATAGTGGCAGATCCCGGACCTGCTGGAGAGACTATGTCTCCCAGCTGGACCTCCCGGGAGAGCTGAAGAATGCAGCCAAGGTGAGAGAAGCCTGGGTTTCCTGTCTGAGGCTGTTGCTCTCATGACCCTAACGTTAGCCCCGGATAAACGAAAGACAACAAAATAGAACAAAATTACTCACAACTGAATATTAACATTGTTCATTACAAACAATTACATAAGTCGATTTTAGGCAAAAAAATATTTGGGTTTCCATTTTACAGACAGACTACTATAATCTAACCCCCCAAAAAAAGTTTCACTAACAAATAAACAAAAAACAAGAAAAAAGGCGTTGATTGTTGAGTTTTGATATGTGATTGTACTCACAGATTTTGTTTGTGGATGCATTAAACGTTTCCAGTTTGGGACAGCTAGTCAGGAAGTCAGGGGATATGTTTTCTATGTTGTTCTTGCTCACATCTAGCTGTTGAATTTCAGGCAGGCATTGACGTGTGCACAGTTCACTTATACTGTTACTGTAAGAAGAAACAGACGAGTCAGACTGACGAGAAATAAATATGACAACACACAAAGAATAAAAGAAGATTACAGACAAAAAACTTTTAACACAATTTAAATTGTTTGCTAATTTTCTAATTATCCTAAATGACAAAGAAAAAAACAAGAAAAGTGCGTAATTAGGCAAAGACATCCGATGGTCTACCCTTCCAGAGATAATTCCTCCAACTGTGGCATGATGGCCCCCAGCTCTGCAGGGAATGTGGTGATTTTGTTGAAAGACAGGTTGAGCTGTCTCAGAGAAGGGCAAGTAATGGTGAGGTCTACGTTCAACACAGGGCCGACAGAGTTACGAGAAACGTTCAGCATGGTGAGAGCAGGAAGAGACAGCAGCTCTGCTGGTAGTGACTGAAGCTGGTTTCCCTGCAGATCTAGCCGAGTCAGACTGCTCAGACTCTGAAAAAAGAGAGAAGATTTTAGTATGTTTCATATTTTATCTTCAAACAATGTAGTGAACATATTCAGTTCAGTGCCTGGCAGACTGCAGGAGGAAACATCATCAGGTTGTTGTGGCTCAGGTCCAGGCGGAGAAGATGCGAGAGCTGCTGCTGGACAAAGACGTCGTCTGTCAGACACGACAGAGAGTCCAACTCATTCCCTGACAGGTCCAGCAGATGAATCCTTTCCCTTTCTTTTAGCAGACCAGCAGAGTTTTCACCAGATGATAACACTGGGGAGCATGAGACAATTTTATTTTTCAATCATGACAGCTACAACAAAACCACGCAGATTTTATTCTTTTTTAAGACATGGACAGATTATCATATTTACTGGCGCGCTGCCATTGTATTTAGGTAAAACAGTGATCCCTCGGTATAAAACTGCCTTTCACCGCCTTCTTGTTTTGCATATTTTTTATTGCAAATTTCCAGCTTTACTTTCTACTGCACAATGTTACCAGCATTCTCATTGATGCGTCATGGTTTGCATGCTGATTGGCTCTAAATTAATCTCTATATTAATTGAAAAAAAATTAAGTTGACTTCTTTGCAGATTTAGCCTATTGCGCGATATTTTTAGAACGTAACTTTATGCAAATAAGTTACTATTAATAATAATAACCTATTGAATTACGGTAGCCAAAGGGAATTGAAAAGTATTTTTTTCTACATAACTATTATTAAAATCTGAGATGTTAAAGAATAAAGAAGATATAATGTTAAAGTTACATTTTTGGCTCGATCCCGTCCTTCCAAATCTTCTTTGTACAGATTCACTGGTTTCATTTTCAGTCTGACCACTCTGAGAAGGGGAGAGTATATATATTACAAAAAAAAAAAATCACAAGCGGTAAAATTCAAGTTTTGTCAGACAAAGTAAGATTGATTGATTCATTCATTCGTTCATTCATCTTCAAAAACGCTTATTGTCTGACAGGGTGGTGGGCAGTGCCGGAACCCATCCCGGCTGATTTGAGGCGAGAGGCAGGCTACACCATGAACAGGTCGCCAGTCTGTCGCGGGGCCACACACACACACAACCATTCACACTCATTCCTAGGGGCAATTTCACAGCGGCCAATCAACCTGACATGCATGTTTTTAGAGAGTAGGAGGAACCAGGAGAAAACCCACATATACACGGGAAGAACATGCAACACAGCAGGCCAATGTTTCAAATCTCTTCCCCACATTGGGTTTGAACCCCGACCTCTTTGCTGTGAGGCTAATGTGCTAACCACTGTGCCACTGCAGCAAAGTCAATCTGATGATAAAAAGATTAAATAGACTAAAAGAAAAAAGCTGTCTAAAACACTGAAGTTAGATTACCTCTGCACTGGCGTGTCTGCGCCGTCCCTGCTTTCTTTTGAAAGATTCCCCCCTCAGCTCTTCAGCTGAGTTATTGAACGGCATTGGAGACAAAGGACCTGTTAGTGAATCACTTCCTGGAAGAAAAAAATAAAAGAAAGCAATTAGGCCTAACAGGTATTGTACTAAAACAATGTTTCTATGATTATCTTCTTCATAGTTTAAAAACCCAGAGCAAAACATACTGACACACAACAAAATACTACCAAGTGCATTTTTAAGTCACCTTGATGGTTCCCAACTGTTTTTTATTGTGTAGTAAAATTAGAATGAGCTCAGATCTCTTTAAAAAGGCTGATAGAGATAATGTAATCCATCTAGAAATTAAATCAGGGATTTGTATTATTAGATGTATTGTTCCATTCACCTTACTATCCTGCAAATTTTTTTTGTTGTCATTTGTCTGGGTTAAATTTGAATGAGTCACAACGAGGTATGTTAAAAAGTCCACTTGGACACTTTCTTTTGGAAAGTTGATGATTTTAACAGTTATAAAATATACAACATTAATTTTTTTTTTTTTTTTTTACTTTTACCATACTATATTTATTCCTTAATGGAGAAATTACTGTGCTGCATGCCAAAACAATTATAACAGCAACCAATAGTAGGAGTAACTGGGGGTTAGGTGTCTTTGCCGGGGAGACGCAGGCATGGCCTCGCTGGGAATCGAACCGACGGGAATCGAAACGGCTTCTCTTGGTCCAAGAACAAACATAATTGAAGTAATATTTAATTTTGGACTTTTTCATTTTTTTTATCATTATTGTTTGAGTTTTTTTCATTTGTGTGTAGTTTTCTGCTTGTTTTATTACCTACGTATCAACAAAGATAGACTCCAAATAATTTCCAACTGATTGGGTTGACTATCTCATACCGGACTGCTTTTTTAAAAACAGAAAACTAAGTTGTATAGAAGAAGTCTTTATGTAATAAAGTATTTGTGAACTTCAAATCTGAAGACATTTGCAATGTTTTTTGGGCATTGTATTTGGTCAGGCTGAAGTGTTGAACAAACCCAGAATGGATTGAATGAACAAACATCTCTATCTCTTTACCGTCACTCTCCATATCTTCATTGATAAACAAACTGTCTTCCGTGGAGACGGCACTGAAGCTGGAGTCATCGCTCTCATCCGAAATGTAGCCGGAGGTGAGACACTGATCAGACAATGGTCTGGAAAAACAGCCAATGCTCTTCGATCGCTGGAAAGACTGAATGTACCTCGCCAAACTCACACCTTTACCTTAAGCAGAGACACACACATTGGATCAGGATGTAATTAAAAAGACAGAAAGCCGGTACAATAAGTCCCGATAGAGAAAGCTTACTGTTGTTAGAGCGTAGATTATAACTTCTGCACTTGTCAGTGAGCAGCGGACTCAGCCAGGCAGCCTCTAGTCGCCCCAGCCTGAAGCCACCCAGGCAGAGAGTGCCGTTGTTCAAGTCCAACCCGAGACGGCCCAGCAGCTGGATGACTGTCGGCCCATCGCCTCTCTTCACACTCACGGCAAGAGCTCTGCGGACATGCTGCTCTTGGGCACCGCGGCTGAGCAGGAGTTCCACCAATTCTAGAGGTCCACCCTTCTCACACACCTGAATATTCATCACCAACTTTATTAATTATGTTACAGCTAAGTTAATCCATGTAATAACACTTCTCTAAATGAGTTTGACGTTAATATTTTAAGTTTCCCATTTTTCATAAATTTCAAAAGTCATAAAAACGCTCGAGATCCTTCTGCCTAAAAATATTAAATAACACATCTAACCTGATAAATGAGAGATTCATTTTTTGTCTTTCTGTTAATGTCTGCACCCATTTCAATCAGACATTCAGCCATCACCATGTCTCCATCCTTGCAGGCCTTTTCCAACATCTTGAAGTGCAGCTCAGAGTCGCACCACATTTTGGACAAAGCCAGGCACACCGACTTCCGCAACTGACCAAAGGCAAACAAAAAAAACCCTTGAGATTCATTTCTAGCTCATTAAGAAAACACATGTGAGTGTGTTCATTACAGTCATAATCAGGTACATCTCTCTTCATAAAGGCAATGTGCTTACCGACAATATCTAAACCGGTCTATGTGTAATTTTGATAAATGAGTGCCCATACGAGCTATTGATTTCACATTAATAGTGTATTGAAAACCAGGACAATTAGTGCCAGATCCTCAAATATCTATGCACACCGTACAGTCTACGTATACTCTGTAACATTATTGTAGAACTCACAGGGCTGAAGCTCTGCTCACTCTCCTGCCTGAGGTGCTGAAAGATGTAAGCATCAAAGTTTTCTTTTTGTAGTTCAGCTGCTGCTCCTGAGCAGGCATCCAGCATCCTCAGCACCACCTGGAAGCACTGCAAAGCAAAGGCAAACAAAGCATTTAACCTAGAAGTGAAATAACCCAAATCTAGTTTCTCCAAAAGCATAAATGATTGTTTTCTCTGGGGTTATTTTGTTAAATAAAATTAGAGCTAAACTTCCAGGTTTACCTTCAACAACATCTCGGCGTCTTCTTTGTATTGAATAAGAGAAGCAACCACAACGGAAGCCAGGACAGGTACAATCATCCTTGACAGCTTCTTTTTGGATACCAGGTAGTTGAGCAAGGTCAAACCCCAGTAGTGTATCTCTGGAGGAAAACAAGGAGGTTATATAATTAGATCATTTTGTATTTTTTGATTAAACAAGGAGAATAAAAAGTAGGGCATCGCTTGATCCCTTTAGACGGAATTTGTTCTGTTGTCTTCCGCAAATCCCAGGCCAGGTCGCGGGGGCAAAAGCCTCAGATGGGAAACCCAGGCTTCTCCCACCCTGGCTGCATCCTCCAGCTCACCCAGGAGGATTCCGTGGCTTTCCTCGGCCAGCTGTGAAACATAGTCTCTCCAGAGTCCGGGGTCTTCATCTGGTTCTCTTTCCGGTGGAACATCCCCGAAATACCTCACTAGCAAGGCATTTGGGAGGCATTCTAACCAGATGCCCAAACCACCCCACTTGGCTTTTCTTGACTCAGAGGAGCAACAGCTCCACTCAGAATCCTTCATGTACAAAAATCCATGTATTTAACTTTAGTATAATAAAGTATTTTGTTGTTAAAATCACCTGGATTATGCTTCTTAAAATGAATGTCATAAAAACATATTAGCGTTCTGATTTTTCAACATTTAAGTTGTGAATAATAAGGTGTACCTCGTTCTTTCGGGAACATTTGTAGTGTATGAAGAACAGTGTCTATCGCTCCCTGTTGGCAGAGCAGATCCACTGCACCAGAACAGTCCGCAAGAGAGGACAGGACCTTCAACCCACACTGTTGTATGGCTGAGCTGCTGATAAACTGGAAACACAAAAAATGGAAAGACAGAAATTACCATTTTAAAATGTTTATACCTATATGTGATCGTAAGTGTTCTGTGAGAAATATTACACTTGAATTTCTGAACAGTTTCCACAATGCTTGGATTACAAGGGGCACACAGTTTTTTTTGTGATCCTTCAAATCAGAGAAGCACAAATAGATGTTTAGCGTCCACCTGCAGGATGGTTCAGCAACAGATACATAGCTGTATAACATATAGCAAACCTTATTTAGATAAGGATTAATTAACTAAATATTTCATATAATAACATTTTTTAAAACATTACTTCATGGGGGTGAGGCATAAAACACTTGCCTTTATGTGTGGAGTTTGTATGTTCTCACTGTGTATGTGTAGGTTTCCTCCAGGTACTCTGGTTTCTGGTTTCCTCCTACCCTCCAAAAACGTGTAGGTTAGGTTGATTGGCTGCTAAAAAATGCTCCTCAAAATGAGAACTTGTGTATGTATGGTTGTCTGTTTGTGTCACCCCGTAACAAACTGGCGACCTGTTCGAGGTGTATCCAGCCTCTCGCTTGTAGTTAGTAGGGACAGGCTCTGGCGCCCCTTGCAACTCAATTAGGCATAAGCAGTTCAGAATACGAAACGTATTTTATGTGACCCAGGCGTGAGTTTGATTGCATAAGTAACTCTATTGCCATGCTTTTTTTTTGCATAAAGCTGGTTTGACACTGGAAACAACATTATTGTTCTAAGGTTAACATGATCTTAATTTTTACGTGTCAGATCTAGGAGGATTGGCAGACACGCACAGTGATGTTAATTAACCTGGGTATGAAGCGAAAATAACAGAATGGAGAAAAATAAAAAGTTCAAAAGACCATTTACTATCAACAAAAACCAACTATAACTCAAGATGATCGATACAAAACAGAAACCACTGCAGTGAAACCCTGGCTTTCTGATAAGTGCCCCTTCCAGGCTTTTATAACTCAGTGGCCCATCAGCTGGGCAGGTACATCCAGTGATTTCATCCCAGCAGGTGTGAAAAGAAAGAGACAAGAAAAAAAATACTGGCACCGCCTGTAACATGAATGTTCAAATCCTTCCTGTTTAAGAGCTAAACACAGATCAGTGGTCATAAAAAGATTCTCCCACAAAGCATTTATTTAGTATCTGTTTTGTGATGCATACAATCACCAGATCATACTAATCTATTTTTTATTTACCATTGAAGTCATCATGATTTTTTTTCCTCAATAACACAACAGTATGTTGTTTAAATACCATGTAATTACAAGTTAACCCCATTTTTATGTTAAAAACAGTACAAACAGTGACCGAAACAATCAACTAAGGGTTTAGAAGTTTATTATTTTAATCCAGTGTATAAAATAGTAAATTCCTTTTAGAAATGTAATTACCATGGTTTTCTTACAGAGCAATGCCATGTACAGTACCAGAGGTGTCAAGTAGCGAAGTAAGATTACTTCGTTACCTTACTCAAGTAGAAAATCTCGTTATCTTTACTTTAACGAAGTAATTATTTTTTTGTCTACTTTTTACTTTTACTCACTACTTTTTTATGCAATTATCTGTACTTTTACTTCGTTATTTTTTTAAAAAGTAGTCGCTACTTTCTCCATTTTGTCACCGTTAAAAAGCCGCGACTGTTTGTCGGAGTTTTTTTTTTTTTTTTTTTTTTATGAACCCTGAATGCATCAAACAAAGGAACAGATGAATGATTGGCTGAAAGGTCCGGTCAATCATTACTATGGGCCGAGTAGCCCCGCCCACAAACCTTTAAGGAGCAGGAACGTTAGTTTGCGTGTTTAAAAGACTTGTTGCGGGCTCGGAAATCAAAGTCTTTCTGATGCTGCAACACTGAACTTTGAGTGAATTATCAGGTTTTTTTTTTTTTTTTTAAAAACAACAGCAAAGAAATGTTTTTTTATTATTATTTTCAGTCTGCGGTTATTGTAAACGTCTTTGCTGAAAATGTTGTAGATGGTATTTTTATAAAAATAACTTTGATCTGTGACGCACTATTTTATCTTTAGAAACAAAGCTAATTAAACTAATTAATCCATAAATAGTAGTGGTGGTGAGGGATGAAGTATTTGTGCTTAAAAGCCTCCAAAATGTTATTGATTAGTTTATAAAGACTGACTGAGGAGATTAAAACTACACATCGCTTAGATTTTGCATCATGTAGATGTTTGGGCTAACATTAAAAAAAAAAACCTTATATGTACACATATATATGTAGATATGTATATATATAAATTTATATATACCGTCTCCTAAGTCCCGCCCCTACTGGTTTCTTTCTGGGTTTCTTAAAATCTTAATTCCCTGGTTATTTTTTTATTTTTGCAGTTCTTAAAATTTTAGAAAAAGAATCCAAGGATTTTGCCTCCTGTGTGTTTCCTTCACTCCCACTGCCTTACGAGTGCATGTAAAGGGTGTTATTTTGTCAATGGGCGTGGTTTTACTGGGTGTACGATATTTTTTGTAAAATACAATAATTTTACGTCATTAGTACGATAATCCAGCACCTCCCACCTGGCAACGCTGCCCAGGCTGTATGTGGCACTCCCAAAGACTATTCAGTATTGCCTCAAAGAACTTTGAAAACTAGCTGCCTTCAAGGCTTAAAAAAGCCTTTTGGTCATTTTTTTTTTCATTTATTTATTTTTTTAACATTGAGTGTGTTTGTGTTTTTTTAACATTGAGTGTGTTTGTGTCCGCTGAAGTTGGTTAAATTAGGTGATGCAGAGTGAAGCTTGGTAGCTGAAGGGACGTTACATAATGCCCTGCTTATGATAATACATTTGATTGTGTTCATTAATCGATTTCCAATAAAGATTATTAAGAAATAAATGTTTCTGATTCATAAAGTTTAACACCAAAACACTTTCATTTATTATCATATTTTCTGCTCCTTAAAGCATGTGATAATAGTTAAAAAATATGTTCATACGCTTTTGTTAACAATATTCCTTTTTTTCTGAAAATTACTTTTACTTTTCTACTTTAAGTAGTTTTAAAATAGGTTGCTTTTTACTTTTACTTAAGTAGAAAACTTGAGTTGATACTTCTACTTTTACTAAAGTAGTTTTTTAACTCGGTATTTATACTTCTACTTGAGTAGGAAATGTTGGTACTTTTGACACCTCTGTACAGTACCAATGAATGGATGGACTGTTGCACTAATGAATAAGAGCGGGATGAATGTGGGTTTAAAGAGGCATTTCCTTGTTGAACAAAATGCAGTTTTTTAAGGTCGTTTACATCAATTCAACCCAGAATCAGTTTAAATGTTCAAGAGATGAGAGTGTTTTCCATACCCTGTTGAGAACCTCTAGGAAAAGTGTGTGAGCACCCTCCACCACACACTGGTTCTTCAGCACTTTCAGGGACACGTCAGCCATGTCGGGATCTGCCACTGAGATGCCGTGCTCCCTCACACTCCTGTCTGGGAATTCCCACACATCCCAGGAAACAAGTTGGGACAAAAAGGCAAGAAAACATGCAGATAGACAAAACCACTTTGTTGTCAACCACTTATCAAATTAGTTACATAGTCACTGTAGCTGGAAGCAGAATAAACTTGTTTTCAAAGAAATCGCAACAGAAAAAAAAGTCAGTAATGACATGTCATACTTATAAGTATGGATGTGGAAAATGTGCAACTTATAGTCTAACAGTGTCAAGTTTGACAGTTTCTAGTTATTTTAACACACTAAAGCAATACTAACTGATGATGCAAGCTTGATCCATGGAGGTCATTTAGAAAAGTTTAAATAAAGTAGTTTCTTGGTATTTAATTGAAATTTAGGCATCAATTGTTGATCATTTACAGTGAAACCATGCTCATATAATTCATCACTGTTTGTCACTTTATGCTTCTTATGTTACTTTTTTTTACCCCCTTTGCACTTACAGTCTGTATTGACCTCAATGTTTTGTCACATTATTCCTTCTATTTTATTATTTTAATATTTTTTATTTTCCTTCTTGTATATATACTGTCTATTTCTTTCTTGTTGCTGCTGTAACGCACAAATTTCCCAAGTGTGGGATCAATAAAGTAAATCTAATCTAATCTAAAAAACATTGCTTTGTTGTTTACCAATTATTTTAAAAAAATAAGAACTGTGCCTCATTACTTATTTTTTGTTGCCTTCTAGGAGTCACACAGTCTAGTTCAGTTGTGTTGTCTTCCGGTTATTCGGGGCTGGTCGTGGGGCAACAGCCTCAGACACAAAACCCAGGCTTCTCTCACCCCGACTGCATCCTCCAGCTCACTCAGGAGGATCCCAAAGTGTTCCCCAGCAAGCTGTGAGACATAGTCTCTCCAGCGGGTCCAGGTTCTGCCTCTTGGTCTTCTCCCAAAAGAGAAGAGCTTTGCTTTTGCTTTTCGGCTCAGATCTTTTTTCACAACAACGCTCCAATGCAGCGTCCTAATTAGTGCGGACACCTAACCGATCTGATTGTCTATCTCCCGCTCAATCCTTTCCCCACTTGTAAATAAGACCCTGAAATACTTAAACGCTCCACATGGGACAGCCCCCTGTCCGACTTGGAGGCACTGATTCCAGTTTATTTTTTAAAAAGGTGATGAAAGATCAACTCAGGAAAAATCAAAAATATTTTACATATTTTTAGAGTAGTTTTTAGAAGTGTATTTTAATTTGATGTCTTCTTTAAGACATTTGGTTATTTTGATGCTAACGAGACAATTGAACGTGCATATGTTTAAAATAAACTGGACAAACTTTCTATAAATGTGGAAAAATCCCATAAAAACCTGGATATTTTTCTGTACGTTTGCTAACCATCTACTGTTCATTGAAACTTTATCTGAAACCATTTTCAGGAAGTGAAATAGAAACTAGAGCAAAAATGAGAAACATAAATTTGAACAAAAGTAGCAGGTGGAACTTGTGCAGTTTTAGTTCTTTTGGAATCTAGAACTGAAAGTCGTACAATAAAGTCATCTTTACATGTAGTGTGAAAGAAAGCACTGATGTGAGATACAATGTCAAAAAGTTTTAAAAGTACCTGGACAGAGAAAGACCAGGCTGGCCTGCAAAGCTTCCAGCTGAACCTGAGGCTGGAAGTTGTGGACTTTCATAGAGCTTAGAATCTGGTTCATAGCCATGCTCAGCTCATCCATACTGGCAGTTCTGAAAGCAAAAAGAGCATTTTAAGAGGTCGTGGTATAGCTTAAAACATTAACAGAGAGGACTGAAAATGATCTTTTTAAAGCCAAAACGGTTTCTCTGTTACCCTATTTTCACGACTAAAAGGCGTGAAAATAGGCCTTTTGGTATTAAAAGGCGCAATCCCAGTTTCGTGCACGCTATATTTAACACACACATAAGGCACACCTGATGATAGGGCG
Source organism: Neostethus bicornis (assembly GCA_902685375.1). Taxonomy (NCBI): domain Eukaryota; kingdom Metazoa; phylum Chordata; class Actinopteri; order Atheriniformes; family Phallostethidae; genus Neostethus; species Neostethus bicornis. The sequence continues at coordinate 22,593,973 of LR738544.1, read as the reverse complement.
CAGGTTTTATATACATATCCTCTACTACGTACGTCCGCCTTACAACAACACACACACAAGCAGACAAGTGTACGTATTTAAAATAGATCGGGAGCAAAACTGAGTTTGGTTGTCTTTATTTACTGTAAATATTAGTTACAATCGGTCTACTGTGGTCATCCAGCTTTACTTTGAACAACCAGTTCACAACAATGTCCAGCGGTTGGAGTTCCTTTTGTCACACCACCGCCAACGTGCTTCACTTGTTTTTTCACGTTGGCGGTGAGATGAGCACGCAGAGTCAAAAATCAGAAGCGATAGTGATGCGTAGAAAAAAAAACATCCGGTGTCATTACATACACCTGCATCCTTTTCTCATCCATCCAGCCCTTTTCATTTGCCTTAATAATGACGCCAGCTGGAAACGTCTCTTTAGGCAAAGTCTTTCTCCTAAAAATTACAACAATTCAATTCAATTCAATTTTATTTGTATAGCCCAAAATCACAGAATGTCCGTCTCAATGGGCTTCAACCCAACACACAACACACATAGGGCGCACTGCACGATAGGGCGCACCGCTCATTTATAAGAAAATCTGAGACTTTAAGATGTGCCTTGTGGTCGTGAAAATATGGTGTTTAATTTCACACTAAATTTCACACTAAATCAACTTCAATGTCATTAAAAAAGCCTGAATTATGTAAAATCCCTACCTTGACTGAAAGAGAAGCTTTAACAGCTTGCAGGCACTGATGGAAACTTCCGCAGAGGATAAATGTCTCTTCATCATCTCCACCAAGTTCACATGGAGGCCGCCTGACAGCAACAAGGAGCTCATTTGACCTGCAAGTTAAAGCAATCAAAAGTAACTACACAGAAAAAAAGTTGGGTTTTTTTTCTATTACGTTTGACAAAATAAAAATAGATAACCAAATGTGTGTACTCAAAGTCTTCTCCATTTCTAATTCTTAATTCATTATTCACACGTTTGTTTTTTCTATTTAACAGAGCGTGATACAAGCGGCCGAAACGAGATTCCTCCACAGTGTGGCTGGGCTCTCGCTCAGAGAAAGGGTGAGGCGCTCTGCCACCTGGGAAGAACCCGGAGTAGCGCTGTAGCTCCTGCGGGTCAAGAGAAGCCAGATGGGGTGGTTCGGGCATCTGGACAGTAATACTAATATCACCGTATTATAGGTATTGTGAGTTTTATTGTTATTAAAAGAGGATGTATTGTCCTTTCCTGGTGTAATAATTATTTTCTCATAGCATAAACAGATCATTAGTGTACCTCTTGTTAGCACAAAAATGCCTTTAAAAAAAACTAATGCTAAAATGACACAATTATGCATGAATGCTGACCAATACTTACTGTTTTTCTCAATTACAGTGGCAATGGCACTGGTAGCAGCGATAAAAACACTGGGACAGGAAGGGTGAAGCAACATAGCTGCCATTAACTGCCTGTGTACAGGAGTTCTGAAAGATAAACATTCATGTTCATGAAAGATGTCCCGTTTAACTTGATGAGCGTGATGCTTCATCTCTTGATGCACCTTTCATCCTGGTCTTCTTTAGAATAGTCCACTCGAATTCCGTGGAGTAATAGATTATGAATGGCCCAGCTCGCAGCTTCCTGAGATCATTAAACACAAGTTAAAGGGGTTTTATTTTTGTTTTACATGTTCACTACAAGGAAGAAGTCTAACAAACAAACCTGAACCGCTGGTTCAGCAGCATGGAGTTCCAGCGCCATGCAGCAGTCCTCCATCCAACACAGACCCATGTCCTCAACCACTTCTTTGCTTCTTTTTTCTTCCTGCTCTCCTTCCTCCAAACCGCTCTCAGCCACTGCTTTATTCTGCACAATAGTTGAAGCTGTTGGAGAAAAGTGGGATTGCATAACTACAGTGCGTGTAATCTCACCCTTAATTTGATTTGACTTGAGGTCAGAACAACATGTGGTATTGTGTGAAGATTGGGATTCCCAAAGAGTAGGAGTAGGACACAAGTGTGTTATCAGGATGTGCATCACACAGTAAGCTTGTTATAATTCCTAAATAAGACTAATTCGCTGCTTAATGTGAAGTGGCCAGGATGCGATAAAACGTCTACAAATCCAAAACAGTCCTTGAGCAGAAAAAGATTATGTGGCGATAGCTCCGTGTTAGAACGTTTGCCCTTGAACCGGAAGTTCTCCTGAAGTTTGCGGGATCAAATCCCACTGAGCTCATGTCTCAGTCCTGGGGAAGGTGTCCTTGGGGAAGACACCTAACCCCCCCAGTTTCTCCCACCATTGGCGCCATTGTGGCAGCCTGCTGCGGCGTAATGCAGCACACAAATTTCCCAGTTGAGTGATAAAAAAAGTATAACTTTCTTTTTTTTCTTTTCTATAGGGAGACAATTCTGCCCAAAATGAAGATCTGTCTATCTCCTGCTTATGCAATTTGTCTTTGTTTATACAAATCGACTTGTAACCCATTTTTCAGAGGAAATTTGTCAAGATCATTAGAAACAAACTCTCTCACCCCTGACATATAACCAACTTTCATACAATAAGGATACGGTTCATTCCTGTTTTAATTTCATGTGTCGGATATTTCAAGCTTTAATAACCAGATCTGTGAGATAATGCATGAGCTTTGTTGGACTGCCACTCACACAGAGCATGACAACCCAATCAGAAAAACCTAGTTTATAGTGAAATCAGAGTCTCTGTCTTTAAGAGGAATGAAAGCTGTACTTGGTGAAGACCGTTTAAATGAAGCATCGATACTTTAATGTATTTACTTATTCATTTTTTTAACAGGTACAGTTCATTTTTTGATGATCATCTGAATTGTTGCGGAGTAAATCCGCCATATTCTGGTTTGGATCGCTCATTTTAATCTGCATTCTGTATGCAAAGTTAGACAACTGCAAACATTCCCTATTTCATTCACTTTGTAAGAGTTAAATGTGGTGCACTCAGTGTGAAAGAGTTTATTGAAAAGGTTTTCTTGTGGTGGTTTGCGTCTAGGAACAATCTACGTCTCATCTAGTGGTGGTTCGAGTGCTTTTCTCAAGGTTCTTCATGGATTTAAAGGCCCTGTCTTATGCGAAATAACTCCGGTCCAATTCAATCTTACGCACATGAACAAAAAAAATTTGGGTTTCTGAACATGCATTAAAAATAGCTGTAAAATCTTACTATTTTTGGTTCTCTTTGGCTGATCAGGTTTTAAATTTTGCAGTAATGGAGTGGGATTGTTTTTGTTTCTAGTGTAATCAATCTCATTATGTATAGATTTTCAATAGTTTCATGGTTGAGGGTCAAGGAAGTGATCAGGTAGTTAAACAGTGATCAAGACATGAAACATTCACTGCATAAAAAAAACAGGTTGAAGTTGTGCTCGTTAATTAGTATCTCAAGAAACCTAGAGACAGTTAAACTCTGTTCTAGTTCTAAACTCTAAAAGTTCTAATCTACTGCAAAAATGTTGGGTTGATTTAGTTTACTGTGTCTTTCAGCCAAAACGCATAGCATATTTTAGAGGTTCTGAAGAGGGGAAAGACAAGGCTGTTTGCTTTATATTTTAGCTTGAGTGTAAATAATTGCATATCCACGTACATCTTGAGCACAACGCCAGGACAAACACAGGTAAAATATTAATAAAAAGAAAAAATAACCTTGGGCCAAGAATAGAACCTTGTGGGACACCAACGCCATAAACATGGGGATTTAACTTCAACAACAACCACATACTGTTACAGTTTATTGTCAGTAAATAAATTCTGACTGAAACAGTTTCCCTCCTCAGTACACCCACTAACTGCTGGTGTTCCGGAAGGATCAATCTTGCACCCCGTGCTATTCTGTCCTTATATGCTGCCACAAACACAATATTTTCCTCCAATGTATTGCCGATGATGTGCAGGTCTATCGACCAGGAAAGGTTCCTGTGATACTTGTGGTGAAACTGAATGAGTTTGTAAATGTGTCTTACTGAGGTCAGCCAGGCAGGAGAGGCCAGCAGCTTGCAGAACAGCATTGTCAGGAAATGTCTGACAGGCTCTAACAGTGACTCTCTGAACACCGTTTAGCACCAGGATGTTGTAGTAACTTTCTGCAAAGAGACAGAAAATAACATTTTGAATCCAAGTGGAGCGTCCATCGGCACTGTCCATTTTAGCTTCACAATCTTAAAAACACATTGGGTTATCAGAATGGCTCCAATTCAAATATCACCATATTGATTTCACAAGCAGTGTTATCACTTACAACTGACAACTAAGTAGTCTGATGTTAATCATCAACTGAGCTAAAGAATACTTTACTTTCATTTTATTCTGGTGTCCATTTGTTTACCCTGGCGTGTGTTTCGGTGTAAAACTTTGCAAACAAAGCATCACCTTTATTCCTCAACGAGAGGATTTATATCTTTAATTATAGCTTGAGGAAGTAAACCTGTCAGATGTTTAAAGCCCACCATTTGTCCCTGATCTAACCTGATGTTAACCTCCTGAACAAGCAACATGCTGTCTCTTGAAGGTCCTCCACTTCTGGGAAAGCATCCATGGCAGCGATGACCAGGGTGTAACAGCGAGTACCTCCCGACATCAGCACCTCCACATTACTGCCTGAAAGGAGAAAAGAAGAGAATCTCTGCAGTCATACTCCTGGAGTTTATACTCATCTATAAGCATTGATAAACACTGTATAAATAGTATGTGTGGTGAACATAAGAAACAAAGACATTAAGATAAAAATAGACAAAACAGGATCAGAAAAAAAAACATGGAAACCCCCTTGACTGTGATAAATTCTCTTTTTTTTTGAAGAACAGAGATAGAAGTGGAACAAATGTTTATAACTGAAACTGAAAGTTCCCCTGCTAATCAGAACTCGGGCAAAGAAATACTCCAGAGCTGCAATAGTACTGGAATGTATGAAATAGTACCACAAATTGCCAAAACAAAGATTCGAGGTCATTATAAGTGGTTGAAGATCACAACTAATCAGCCACTACCGCCATGGAAAAATTCTCACTACATGAGAAAAGGGAAGTAAAGACAAATTTGCATGTGGTTAAAATGCTGATGGGCTTTTTTTAGAGTACTCTAATTTGGTTTCAAACACCAAAAAAATGTATAGGGGATTACATGTTGCTTTACAATGTTTTCTAGGAGAGTGTATAATTGTATGTTTCAATGCACAATCCTTTGACAGACCGGTGACCTCTTAAGAGTGTAACCTGCCAATGCTAACTAGGTGGAATACTTCTGGTATCCTCCAGAATCTAATATTGAGGGGGAGGGAAAAGTTGATCAATTAAAAAGGAATCTCATCGTAATTTTGAAGTCCTGCACGAAAGGTGTGGGTTATTGATTAGATGTTCCTTTTACTGAGAAGCTGTGTCGTTTCATTTTCTGAATCGCTCACCCTTAACGGCGTCGCGGGAGGTGCCGGAGTCTGTCCCAGTGAGCAACTCGCCTGCTTCTCTTAGGGCCACACACATACAACCATCCACACACCCACTCTTTCCAAGGGGAAATTTCATAGCAGCCAATAAACTTAACATGCATGTTTTTGGAGAGTGGGAGGAAACCGAAGTACCAGGAGAAAACCAACGCATATATGGGGAGAACATGCAAACTCCATACAGAAATATCACTGTTTCAAGCATAGTCACGCATGGGACTCAAACCCTGACCTTCTTGATACCATTTATTAAACAATTATTACTTCAGGAAATGGAAAAATATAGATGCAGAGGTTTATGCAGTTTACGCAGAGAATTAATCATTATTTAACCAACGGACAGCAATATGTCCAGTTGGGTTATGTTGGCTACTTTGGACAAAGTTTGTGGTACTCTGCAAAGGAGATTTTAAGAACCAAAATTATTCATTTATTAACAATGTTTTTTCTATATCTTAAGAAATAAATGACACATATTTTTTAGGTTCCAGTAAAATTTAAAGTCTGCAAACATTTACTCATTTTTGGTTAAGAACCATAAGGACATGATCTGATTACTTATCAGATTGCTTCATTCCCAGCCGTCTATGAAAGATAAATGTGGCCTCATGATGAACATGTTTTAGAGAGTGGAAAATTTCCTAGAAAATCCCACTTTTTTTCTTCAGAAGTTGCTAATTGTTCCAGAAATAAAAGCTTTAATATGGCAACAAAACAATGTCAACGATCCATAGCAAAAAAAGGAACACTTCACTACTGACCTCAATTGTCAGGACACTTATGTAAGTATTGTTATTTATACAGTTATAGTTATATTTAAATAGTATGCTATTGTAGAGTCATAAGTCTTATTTAATGGCAGAAATAGATGGACAAATGGTACCATTTGTTAGCTCAGAAAAGCAATGCATGATTGAAATTTTATCTGTGTTTTTTTATCTGTGGATGGGGGAATTGTCCTCCCTTTTGTTTTTGTGTTCTGGGTTTTTTTTAACTTGTAAAGCACTTTGTGTTACATTTTATGTATGAAAAGCGCTTTATAAATAAAGTTTGATCGATTGACTGAAATACAAAACAACGCCAGGTATATTAACCCTCAAAAAGTCAATTTTGCACAACACCCTATTTTTAAAGTCTTACTTGTTCGAGCCAGAGGAAGCAGTGCTTTCATAGCGTGCAGGAGGACTTCTGGGCTGTCTGAGAAGTTCTTCAGAGCTGAAATAACGACATCATGATCCTGGTTTTCCACACACTCCACAACGAGTTCATCACTGACTGGAAGCATATACAAGGCATGCAAGCACATAAGAAGACACACACGTGTATTTTTTCTTAGCCTGTATCCTAGAACAGAGTAAATAAACTATAATCACTTCATGTTCTATGCAAGAAAGTGTAAATCAGAGAACAAGCATTAATAAAATTCCTGTAATATTTCTCTCACTGCCGATACTGAGAAGTAGTTTTACCAGCTGAGCAGGTCAGACTCATGTTTATGTTTAATATGCCAGTTTTTTAAAGACAGAAAAAGTTTATTTTCTTAAATTGGCCTGTAGAATAATTTTGTAATATTGTGACTTCAAATTTTTCAGAAAATACGACAGTCATTGTGTCAGCAATAACTAGGATGCTGCATCGATCCGTCATTGTAAAGAAAGAGTTGAGCCGAAAAGCAAATCTCTTGATTTACAAGTCAATCTATGTTCCCACCCTCACCTATGGTCACCAGCTGTGGGTGATGACCGAAAGAACGAGATCGCGGATCTGAGCTTCCTCCGCAGGGTGGCTGGACTTTCACTCAGAGATCAAGTGAACAGTTCTGCCATTCGGGAGGAGTTCAATGTCGAGCAGCTCCTCCTCCAGGTCGAGGGAAGCCAGATGGGGTAGCTCGGGCATCTGGTCAGGTTGCCTCCCGAGCGCCTCGCTGGTGAGGTATTTCGGGCATGTCCCACCGGGAGAGAAGAGAAACCAAGAGGCAGACCCCAGACCAGCTGGAGAGACTATGTCTCACAGCTGGCCGGGAATGACTCGGGATTCTCCCAGGTGAGCTGGAGAACGCAGCTGATGTGAGAGAAGCCTTGGTTTCCCATCTGAGGCTGTTGCCCCCGCGACCCGGCCCCGGATAAGTGGAAAACAATAAAAATTGTTAGTTACTTGAACAGAACAGAATAAAAATTGTTAGTTTAAACTGGAAATGACCTGTACTTCCTCTAAGAAACACAATAAAACAATGTCAAAGAGATTTTATAATTAGGGATGAGATACCAATACAGTTTGGCACCATCATCCGGTTAATATTTTTACCGAACCGAAAACTTTAAGCTTTAGCGGTATTCTAAACGATATCAGCAGAGAGGCGGAGAAATCGAGCAAACACGATGTACACTACTTTTTTCCCCTTTAACTCTAACAGACTCTCTGCTTTTTGACCGAGAGAGCTATGAACCCCACATATTTTTAAATGTAATTTTGTGAGAGCTATACACACTGAAATAGAGTGTGTGTAAATAAGAGGGCAGGAGCAGGTTTTTTCGGATCAATAAGCGGTATAAGAGTACTAGTATTGCTAAAATTGTATCCATAACCATCACTAATTATGATGGAAAGAAAAATTTCTCAATTATTTTTTACATTTGAATAAAAAGTTGTATATCAAAAGACACTGGAAAAAAACAAATGCTTCTCATAGTTGCTGACCGACCTATTGCATGGCCTGTTGGTATTTTTGCCTACAGTATGTACAGGTTATTAATAGAATGAGCTCCAGCTCTTCAAATATATAACACCTTGGTTTCATTGTAAAAACAGAGCCATTTTTTTTGTTTTTAGACAGTATTATTTCTTCTGCAACATCTTGTTTCTTTTGGAAGAAGTCTGAATCGCTCCAAAAAATTATTTTCAGGGATTAAAAGTAGCTTATAGCCAATTTTTCTAAAGAGAAATTACATTATATATTACATTCTGTCAGTCCTCTTAAGGTTTTTAATTGGTTACGGTCTAATAAACCTAAATTAATTCAGTTTATTCTCATTTGAGAGTTTACATCCAAATATAAACAAATTTCCTAACATCTAAATAATAAAATTCCCCATATATACAGCAGATACACTAGCATGGCTACTCCATGTGATGGTGTAATTGAACTGGTATAACTGATGTTACTAGTTTTTCTCTATGTATGTGTCCACCTCTGTCCAGCAGCAGTTGCAGAACTGTGCAGCCATGTAGCTGCACACCCTCCTCCGTAGGAAAGGTCTTCATCGCTCGGACCACCAGATCAAACACATCCTCTTCTTCTTCTTCCAGTAATAACAGGAGAATCATGTCTGTGTGTTGAATAGATGTTTTAAAAAACACACACGCAATTACACCTTTAAGTGGTGTTCATTGATCATTTATGCTACAATGAGCTTTTCACATAACCTGTCCCTTCCTCAGTATTGTGAAGGTTATATCTTACAGCAGACATGTACCTGATCTAAGCAGGAGGGCCAATGCTCGAAGTCCAATCATGGTTACTTGACAGTTTGAGCTGTACTGAGACAGTACGTTTAGGATTTGCCTGAAAACATAAAACAATGTTGACCATAACTTTGACGTAATAGTTATTTCCTTTGGTATTTTTTACATTATTAAAACAACATGGTCACTTTTTAAGATAGTAGCCATAGGTCATTAGTTTAAACAAAATACTTGAACTGATGTTGTGATGTCGAGGTGAAGAAAGAGCTCATCAAAAAAGCAAAGCTCTCGATTTACCAGCCGATCTATGTTCCTACCCTCACCTATGGTCACCAGCTGTGGAAGGTGAAGGAAAGAAAAAGATTGCAGATACAAGCAGCCAAAATGAGCTTCATCCACATGGTGGCTGGGCTCTCACTCAGAAATCGGGTGAGGAGGTCTGCCATCCAGGAGGACCTCTGAGTAGAGTCATTGCTCCTCTGGGTCGAGAGAAGCCAGACTGGGATGCTTCGGACATCTGGTTAGGAGGCCTCCCAGACACCTCGTTGGTGAGGTGTTTCGAGCACGTACCACAGGGAGGAGACGTATAGGTAGGCCCCAGATCTGCTGGAGAGATTATGTGTCGCAGCTCGCTGGGCAACGCCTCGGGAGCCTCCCAGGTGAGCTGGAGGATGCAGTCGGTGTGAGAAAAGACTGGGCTTGTTTCCACAACCCAGCCCCAGATAAGCAGTAGACAAAGGAACAAATGGAACTTGAACTGATGTGTTTTGTTTTCAAATTGACTTTCTTTTGTTTTCAACTGTCTAAATTGATTTGAAAGACATTTTTCTTTGTTCTTGATGAAGATCGCATGTAGGTCTTCTGTCAGATTTTGTTTGATGCCCGTTTTTTAAAAGAGGTAAAGATTTGCCCATTCGGCACAGAAATCTCTCCAAGTTAAGGGAGTCAAAGTTCACATCTCTACATCTTACAAAAACTATCACTTATGTATCTACAAAACTTTACTTACCGATGCACTCCTAGTACCTCCCACTCTTTGGCGGCCTTCAGAGGTTTGGTTAACCGCCCCATTGTGCCGGGACAAATTTCAATAAGCTGACAAAGCAAAGACCACCCCACCTACACGGACAGAAAGACACATGTTTAATAATAATAATAATAAATAAATAAATTCTAATTTACAACAAGAAACTAATGAGCACAAAATGTAACTAAAATATTTCAATCCATATTTCCCTGAGTCATCCTCAGCTCCTAGAGAGCACCTGAGCACTTTGATGAATACAAAAAGAGCTGAGTCACAGCAACTTTGTCATCATGAAATCTTACATGTGATAAGCACAAAAAGTACCCTACGCTTATGAGATGTCATAAACGCTTTACTTTGGCATGCTTCCAATCCAACGTCAATAAAGAACTAAACCCTGACGACAACATTACATTAAAAACACTTTAGGACGAAGAGCTTTCAATTATGCATTCCAGTGGGAGTTGTGATTAGTTATATTTACCTCTTGAACTGCTTTGCTGCTGATGTAAGATGATAACACCACCATGAGGGGTGCAGGCACATCTTTGTCTTCAAACAGATCTCCTGCTGCAACATCAGATTAAAACCAAATCATTCACTGCAAAGACACCATTTAAAAAAAAACATGTAGTGACATGCTGTGCATTTTTTATAAGTCTGTCTTGGCAAGCGCAGTCGTCTTTGCGGTTGTCTGCTGGGGAGGCAGCTTGACCGCGAGGGAGAACGTTTGGCTGGACAGACTGATTGAGAAATGTCCAGCTGTGGTGGAAAGGAACGTGGACTCTGTGGGAGCTGATTTGGAGAGGAAGATGAGGGCTCTAATGCAGGGCATCCTGAAAAATCCCTATCACCCTCTCCATGATGTGATCAAAACCCAGAAAAGTACAAGAAGTAACAGGTTCCTCTCACTGCGTTGCAGGACTGAGCACTTTAAAAGGTTTTCATCCTCTGGCCCTCAGGCAATTTAACCCAATAGATGTGCCTGGAAGAGACTGAGTCCAATAGGGTATCTTATTTACTAGCGATTGTAACTTTATTATTTTATATGTATGACTTGTTGCAGCTTGGACATCAGAATTTCTCCTGCAGGGGATTAACAAGGGTTTTTTTTCCTATCCTCTAGAAAAATAGATATTCAATATTTAAAAAGCAAAAAAACTTTTCAAAAATATTCAAATGAATAAAACATTATGTACATTTTGCACAATAGCTTTTTGTTATTGTGCAATCATTTTTTTATCCATGAAAAACCTTTAAAATTTAATTATCATGGCATGCTGTATGATACAAGTATGAATATTTAAATATTCATATGTATTAAAATTAGCCAGAAGAGGGTGAATCATTACATTTCAGGTTTGTTTTCTTCATTTTGCAGTAAGTAAAGTGAAATAACTGCACATGCTGTAACTTAAAACAGTAAAGGTCAGAAATTAATGCATGGATCATTACTTTTATGATGAGAAGATGTTGTTTAAAAATTGCTTGTTATATGTAAGCAGATAGCAGGCCTGTCAGTTATGATCCACATGCTTCTTACCATGATCTGTAAGGGCCAGGGAATGAAGATCCTTGATTATTTGAATCAGAGTAATCAGTTGTCTGTCCTCTTGAGGAGTTTTCAATCTCACTAAAAGTTTCTTTAATTTTTCCTCTAATTCTTCTTTGTTAACCATGATCTCCAAAAAAGATGTTTTCCCAATGAAGACTTGATGTACATGGAGATCAAATCAGATTTTTACCACAATCAAAAGTTGTAGCTGTCAGAAAGAGCCAGAAATCCATGGACAAAAACTTTGATCTTCTCAAAAATCACATTAAATCGCATGTTAGTACAGTAGCTACAACTATGACATGCTGTCATAGGAAGAAAGCTGATCGATGACGAATAGTTTCGGTTCCCAGCGATGGCATCACTTCATCCAAATAACTTTTCCTTTTCTTTTTTAACTTGATCGAAGAGTATGTTCCTCTTTTTGGGATCAGAAAACTTTTTGATTGTCCCTGTGGATCCTTCAACTCAGGCGTGTTCCTGCTTTCCTGCAACCAAATCATATGACTCGAGTAAAAAAAAAAAAAAAAAACCCGTATAGAAGATCAGTTCACCAGACAAGTAGGACACACCTCTCTCTATTTTTCTCTATTATTCTATGCAAAAATTTACGACTTAATCATCAAATAAATGTGTTAAATTTAGGAGGAATGCGTCATCAATGCGAATATACACAAAGATCAGAGATTTTTAGTTAGATCTCGTGGTTTTTGTAAATATATTTTATTAATAAAGTTGCTTATTCAGCACCTTTTGCATCTGTTTTGTTTGATTTTTTAAACAAATCAATTTTTTTTGGTTGATTTGTGGTTTTACACATGCATAACTTTTTTCTGTTGCGCGTTTATTCATATCATTATGGTAAAAATGTAATGATGAATGGGATGTTTTTAATAAATTCATTTTTAGAATATACTTAAATATTCATCAACCTGATGGATCATGGTGTTAATCCCCTTTCATAGGTGTACTGAAAATATATGTGTATTTACAGTATATATACAGTATATGTACAGTATATACTGTGTACGATATGTATATCTATATCTAGCTCTGACTACGCTGTTTTGTATGTATATATATATAAATTGCCAATTTGAAAGGCTGCAAAAAATGTTGAAGATTTTTTAAATGGTCGAACATTGTTTAAATTGTACAGGAAAAAATGGTGCAATCAATGTTTGAATATAAATAATTCATACCTGCCAAGTTATACAGTTAAGCCATATTTCAATACGGGAAAAATTCAAATTTAGGCTATATTGTTATGTCTCTATGGCCAAAAAAATTGCTTTAACAAATGGAGGTTTTTGTCAGCATGTGTCCTCCATTGAAACACCTACAAAATGACTCGATCTTCTTTTGGCATTTCCCTTCAGCGGTCACCACAGCAAGTCAGTTTCTTCCATTTAACCCCATCTGCTGCATCTTCATCGGTCACGGCAACTATCTTCATGTCTTCCTTCACTGTATCCATGAACCTCTTCTTTGGTCTTCTTCTAGGCCTTTTGATTGGTAGTTCCAAACCCAGCATCCTTCTGCCAATGTACTCTCTCTCTCCTCTGCACATCTCCAAACCATCTCAGTCTGGCCTCTCGAACTTTATCTTCAAAACCTCTAACATGTGCTGTTCCTCTGATATACTCATTTCTAATCCTGGCCACTCCCAGAGAGATCCTCAGCATCTTCATCTCTGCTACCTCCATCTCTTGTTTGTGTCTTTTCCTCAGTGCCACTTTCTATTGACCAAAGAGCATGGGTCTCACCACGGTTTTGTACACTTTCCCTTTCATTTTAGCTGAAACTTTTCTGTCAAACATCACACCTGATACTTTTTTCCACCCGGTCCAGCCTGCCTGCACACGCTTCTTCACCTCTTTTCCACACTCTCCATTGCTCTGGACTGTTGATCCTAAATACTTAAAATCTTCTATATCAAGCAGATTATGGTATATTCCTGCGGGGCATCATAACAGCGGAGGCAGAGTTAGACTGGTTACCTCCCCTTATGTTACTATACATCCCCAATCTTTTGTTATTTCAAAATGTTTAATGAATACGGTTTTTAAGTACTCAGTAGGGTGTAAAAACCTCCCCATTACTACAATCAAAATTTCTGCCTTACTGACAGCCGAATTCAGCCAAAATAGAGTATCACTTCTTTAAATCGTTAAATTTGTGAACGTTTGCAAGCACATGTTCCTCCCCTTAAGATATCACCAAAATCAGATGATCTCCCAAAGATTGTTCCTGTTTCTTTAAACAAGACATGTTCAACTGAAGAACTGCTGGAAAAGTATTGCAGGTAGAAATCCTCTTTTTTAATTATTATTCACTCATAAGTCACAATAAATAAGTCACTATAAAATAATATCTGTGTAACTGATGTAACATTTTTAATGAAAATTACTATTTGGACTTACGACATGTTTTGATTGAGTTTTTGATGTTTTAAGGATCTAAAATCCCATTAAAACATAAATAATGTTTAATTTATGAAAGCCGATCTAACTAATAGTTTTATCTTAAATTTTGTAGTTCAATTTTATTTACATTTCGAATAGACTTTAGAAGTAAATAAGAAAAATGATTAATCTTGAATGGAGTCTGGTTGAGTTTAAAATCAAGCATATCCAGTTTCCGGGTTTGTGTTGTCATGTAACGTACTGACGTCAGATGACTAACGTACATACCGGAAGTAAAATAACACAAGATGTAAACAAAAATGAAAAGTAAATTTAAAGCCATTACAGTGTGTCAATTACAATTTTTATTACTTGAAATAACTCTAATCACATAACCACATGCTCAAGAAGTTTGTCAAGAAATGTTATAGTCCGGTAAGTTATCAAAACAGTTGTTACATGTTGCTCTGCTTTACTCTGTTTTTTGGACAACTATACATAAAAAGATCATTTATGATTATTATTTGGGGTAAATAGGTGGCATTGCATTGGAATCAAGAGCACTGATCTGTAAAGGTGTTATGGAAGATCTAAATAAATTAATATTTTGCTGTATTAGTCAAAACTGCCTCCAGTGGTTGGTTTGGCTTGTGCTTATAAATAGATGTTCTGCTAATTTAATAAACCTCAGGATCTGTTGGTCTTTGAAAACCTCAGCTAATCATTTTTTTTTTGTTTTGTGTGCTGAACAAAATGTATTTGCCCAAAATGTGTCAATCAGACTAAGTAAGCACTTAATCCTAAATAAGTGCTTAGGATCAACATACCAGAGCAATGGAGAGTGTGCAAAAGAGGTGAAGAAGCATATGCAGGCAGGCTAGGTGTGATGTTGTGATAGAAGAGTTTCAGCTCAAATGAAAGGGAACGTTTACAAAACCGTGGTGAGACCGGCCATGCTGTTCGTTCTAGAGACAGTAGGTGTGTTCGAGATGACACAGGCGGACGCAGTTCTGATCGGCGCAGATTGGTGCGCAATGCATACCGGTTAGGTTTTGCATTCAAAAACTAACCGGCATGCATTGCGCACCGATCTGTGCCGATCAGAACTGCGTCCGCCTGTGTAATCTCGAACGCACTTAGTGGCACTGAGGAAAAGACAGGAAGCAAAGATGGAGGTAGCAGAGATGAAGATGATGAGGATCTCTCTGGGAGTGACCAGGATGGACAGGATTAGAAATGAGTATACCATAGGAACAGCACATGTTAGAGGTTTTGGAGATAAAGTCAGAGAGGCCTGGTTGAGATGGTTTGGACATGTGCAGAGGATGTTGAGAGAGTACATCAGGAGAAGGATGCTAGGTTTGGAACTACCAATCAAAAGGCCTAGAAGAAGACCAAAGAGGAGGTTCATGGATACAGTGAAGGAAGACCTAAAGATAGTTGGCGTGACCAAAGAAGATGCAGCAGATAGGGTTAGATGGAAGAAACTGACTTGCTCTGGCGACCCCCTGAAGAGAAATGCCGAAAGGAAAAGAAGTGTCAACTTCCTGGTTTCTACAATATCACAATCAGAATGACTTTATTGATCCCACAGGTACTGTTTGCAACATCACCAGTTGAGTTTAACTTTTATTCTTATGTCCTGCAGCTGCAATGACTACACCCTCAAGCTCCTAAAAATCCATATGGGCAGCATCGAACAGAGAAGTGTGGACAATGGAGAGCGGCCTCTCATTGGACCTCCATCGAGAACCCAAAATGAGAACGTCCTCGTCCACGGTGCCAAAACACCAGCTTTTGTTTATGTGTTGGCATTTTTTTCCGCCTTGGGAGGATTCCTGTTCGGCTATGACACCGGAGTGGTTTCAGGGGCAATGCTGCTCCTTAAAAAGGAGATGAACCTGAATTCTTTGTGGCAGGAAGTACTGATTTCTAGTACCGTCGGATCAGCGGCTCTTTCTGCCCTTGGTGGAGGCTTTTTGAATGGATGGCTGGGACGAAGGATCTGTATTCTCATAGCCAGTTTCATCTTCAGTGTTGGAGGGCTTATAATGGGCATTGCCATGAATAAAGTTGTCCTCCTTGTTGGTAGAATCATAGTAGGCTTTGGCATTGGTGAGATGATCATTTGAGACATTGTTTTAGTGATTGATTGAAACTGAGGTAAAGATTTGTTCTCTTTCCCATCAGGCATTGCTTCAATGACTGTTCCTGTTTACATTGCTGAAGTTTCACCCCCTCACATGAGAGGTCAGCTGGTTACTGTCAATTCCCTTTTCATAACTGGCGGTCAGTTTATTGCCAGTGTAGTAGATGGTGCCTTTAGTTACATGAGCCATGATGGATGGAGGTGTGTATTTTATTCATTTCATTAGCTCTAATTTATCATTCATGACCACTTAATGCATTATTCATGGCAGCAGAAAGACCTCAGATCAAACAGTATTTCCTCACCTCTCTGAAATCTTCTTATTCACTACATTGTAGATATATGTTGGGTCTGTCAATTCTGCCTGCTGTGCTGCAATTTTTTGGCTTCATCTTTCTCCCGGAGAGCCCCCGCTGGCTCCTCCAAAAGGGCCGGAGCCAAGAGGCCCGCCGCATTCTCAGTCAGATCCGAGGGGATCAAAGTGTTGAGGAAGAGTATGAGACAATCAAATCCAACATTGAAGAAGAGGAGAAGGAGGTCAGGGGAGGTGAGCTTTTACTGTGAGCCTGAATCAAAACTATACTAAATGAGCTTTGTTTATGATATTTTAATTCCATTTCAGGAGGCATTGTCCTCTTTCGGATCCTCAGCCATGGTCCGACTCGTAGGGCTCTCATCGTTGGTTGTGGACTCCAGATGTTTCAGCAGTTGTCTGGAATTAACACGGTCATGTAGGGTTCAGTTTTGCATTACTTTCTATTCACTAATGCTGCCAATTATGCTCAAATCCAGAGGGAAATGTTGTCATGCATTTTATACATAGGTACTATAGTGCAACCATTCTGCAGATGGCAGGAGTGCGGGATGATAAACAGGCGATCTGGCTAGCAGCAGCAACTTCAGCTACGAACTTTGCCTTCACTCTGGTTGGGTTTTGGCTGGTAGAGAGAGTTGGCCGCAGGAAGCTGACACTGGGAAGTCTTTTAGGTTTGTAACTCTGACCTAATTTGTGTCATACTAACTGATCATTATTTGCTCCTTAATGGCTTTGTTTGGCCAAAATTTGATTAATTCTATTTTTTAAGGCAACACTTAATTTGGATTTTTAAACATACAGTATATAATTAACACCAGTTTAAGTCCTTGCAATTTGGTTTAAATCAAAATGCAAAATTCGAAATGTAAAGAGATGCACTCCTAAAATGAGAAAATCTGAATAAATCTGATTTTATGCATCAGATCGGGACTATGGGCCAAATGTTTTTTTGCTTACCAAACAAAAACGAGTGGTTGACGTTTTTAATATTCAACAAAATCTAGTATTTTTGGGTCAATTTAAATTACTACCCTTTTGCTTCCATCCCGTTCCGTCGTCTTTCCCTATCCGGGGCAGGGTGGGGGGTGGCAACAGCCTCAGACGGGAAGCCCAGGCTTCTCTCACCCCAGCTGCATCCTCCAACTCACCCGGAGGAACTCAAGTCATTCCCCGGCCACCTTTGAGACATAGAAAATAATTTTTAAAGATTCTCCATGGTACTTTCAGTTAAAATCCATTGTTTTGTTTTTGTTTTTTTTCTGGTCCATTTTCAGTATCAAAGCCATTCCTCACCTCTGGAAGGTTTAATGAAGTATTACACACAGTACTGTTTTAAAGTTGAAATAAAGTGTTACTTCTATCGCTTGATCACTCTTTCGCTCTCTGATTATAATTTTGAGAGAGTGTATGTTTATGTATGATAATAAATAGACATACAAATGTTTATGTACTTGTATACATTACAGTGCTGCTCATAATTATTGGTACTCTTAGCAAATTTGTTGTTTCAAAGTGGGGGTCTTTTAACTGTCCATCACCAAAAAGCATTGGCTTTTTATTTTGTTCCATGTGCTTTATGCTGTGTTTTGGTGTGTGTCTTTTCTACAGGAACGGGTCTCAGTTTAACTGTTTTAGCAGTGGGATTTCTGCTTTCTGCCCAAAACTCCCCACCTGTTACGCTTCACCCTATTGACTCCCATAACTCCACCTGCAGTTTATATGGGTGAGAAAAAAAAAAAAACAAGCACAAACTTTCTGCTCATTTTTATAATCAAATTCTTTAACATCTGCCTTGTTTGTGTAGTTTTTCTGTTTGGAAGAAGGTTTACCAGTCCATGCTTCAAATACATATCACTTTCATTTTACAGCAACAATTCACTTTTGCTTTTGTCCAAGGATTTTGTTTTGGGTTGTTAAGATTTCTTGTATATTGGTCTTTTCTGCAGATCCTGTGAATTGTGCATGCTGGATCCAGGGTGTGGTTTTTGCTACGAACAAAACAATGCAAGAGTTTATAATTCATCCTGTGTTCCTGTTAATCAAGCATCTACTGACCTCGCAGCATGGGGAAGGTAAGCAAGCCATCTAGAGCTAATCTTTATTGTGCAAAACACTTATTTACTGGTTAGAAAATGAAGTTTTTAAGCATTTTTTTGTATTGTCTCATTCCTAAATGCAGGTGTTCTAACAGGACTGAGTCCACTGGCAAACTATTTTGGGCTTATAACTACTGCCCCACGTCCTACTCCTGGTTGGTCCTGATGGGACTCCTTATTTACCTTGCATTTTTTGCTCCAGGTCTAACTTTAATAACTTATTTCTTATCCATTTCATAACACCCATCTAAAATGAGCATCATTTTATATGCAGATGAATCAAAAGTAACCATTTTTTTTTAAATATATATATATAAACATGGAAGAAAATTTCAAATTCTTATTCTTTTAAACGCTGTTTTGCATTTGCATAGAAATAAATGTACTAAAATATGAAAAGTTCCGCAATAAATATGATTATAATGAATATTATTCCAGGTATGGGTACGATGCCTTGGACGGTAAACTCTGAGATCTACCCGCTTTGGGCACGCAGCACAGGAAACGCTTGCTCAGCCGGCACCAACTGGATCTTCAACGTTCTTGTCTCTCTGACTTTTCTCCATGTTGCTGAACATCTGACCTATTACGGTAAGATTGCACAGTTACCATGCTTTATCAGAAACATGTTTTTTTTTTGTAAAATAAAACTAATTCAATTTTTCATTATTGTACTCAAAACAACAAGGTTGTTTTAGTCTTATTCAAGCGAGGTTTGTACTCTCTAATCGTACGTCGTTACTGTAAATAAAGTCTTGCTTAAGATAAACAACCTTGTGAGCGAAATGAACCATAACAGTGTTTCTTTTGGGTTTATGTGGGGAAAAAAACAAGGAAAATGTAGTTTAAGTAGGACAGAAAGCAACATATAGCAGAAGACTTATGGTAAAATAATCAGATGTACAAATTCAAGAAATTAGTTCATTTAGAAAAAAAAAAAAATAAGCTGGGTCTCTTGAAGATTTGGTGTAAAATTGGCTTTTTTCTTTTATTTCTTCATAAATGCTAATAAATGAATATCAAACAAAAGTGATTTGCCTATACAAAAAAATGCTTAATTATTTTAGTTGTAAAGTGAACAAAAAGCTAATTTAACAAATTTTTAAAAGTGAATTTCATATGAGTTTTGCTTTCTTAGGTGCATTTTTTCTGTACACTGGCTTGGTGGTGTTGGGCCTCGTCTTTGTTTTCGGCTGCCTACCAGAAACACGTGGCTTACAACTGGAGGATATTGAAGACCTGTTTTCTGGACCGCTCTGTGGCTGCAGAAACTCTACTCGTAGTGACAGACTTGTTCACTACATCAGGGTAAAAGGCAGCAGCTATCTGGACTCTGAAAATGAAGACTCAGATGGGGAGTAGATGGTGGCGGCTTCTCTCTCTCTCTACTTTTTTTATTTCCTTATTCTTCTTTAGATATCCACTTTTTTTGGGTATTGACTGACAAAATGCGGGAAAAAAAATTAGGAATTTTTCTGTAACTAAAACTGGGGTTTTGTTTTTTGTTTTTTTGTTTTGCTTCAACTTTTGTTTTGATCGCTAAGTTTTTTTCTGTGTTACCCATTCCTCCAATCTTCAATCATTATCTTAATCTTTAAAGGGACAGTTTTAAAAATGAACAGACTTGTATCAAAGTTTTTTATCCTTATGTTTCAGGAATGGATCTCAGAAATCCAACACACCAACAAGAATGGCTTTTTTATTTTAAATGTCAAACTATTTAAAAAGAGGATTCATGCAAAATAAGCTTGTTGGAGGTTTTTTTTTAACCATGTTTGAACGCTATTTTCACATCAAAAACATACTTGAATTGGGTTTTTTTTTTTTTAATTCTTACATGTTTGAGCAATTTGCAAGCAATGAAGTAAGACTTTTAACCCCAAAAAGGACGAAACCTCCTTTTTTTTAAACACTTCTTTGTAACAATGAGGTGTTATAATAAAAAATATTGGTTTTAGGGACCAACACTTTGCTTCCCACTTAATTTTGACTTTTCTAAACAGTAAAAAAAAAAAAAAAAGCTAAAAAAACTGTTAATTTCCATTTTTTTTTCAGGCTGGAGTTGAAAATTAAGCTAATTTATTGAAATTACTTGCACACGTATCCAGAAATGAGTTTTTCGATTCTTTTTTTTTTTTTTATTTTAGCAATGTTCAGACGTTGGCCCAGCACAATACGGAGCTGTGGAATCAGACAATGGCATAACCTATATAACTGTAAGTACAGTGCAAAAGTGTTCAAGTGCCTAAATCATTGTTACTGTGCAGTAAAAGTGTTTTATTCGCTTGCTGATGCTGATTTTTTATGCTCTTGTCCTTGCAGCTCAGATAATTATAAACCAGGTGACCTTTGAACTACTCTAAAAAAACTACATTTTACAAAATGTTACTTTTTGCACTCAATCACTTTAAATATTCCAGGTTTTATTTTAGTTGTAATGCTAATTTTTCTGGGTTTGTTTCACTCAGTTTTACATATGACCAAAAATAAATTCTTAGTTAATCATTTCTGCACAAAGTATTTGTCTAAAATTGGAGTGTTATTTTGTGTGCAGATGTTTCTATCCAGCTGTATGTTGGTGTTTATTCAAGTTACTTTTAAAATTCCAATTGCTTAATTGCGGAATGTGAAGGGGTTTTTTGTTTGACTTTCGCTCTGTTAAAAACCCACTAGTTTTTTTTTTTTTTTCTTAGAAAAATCCTTAAATCAATTCATGCAAACGTGTGCAATCAATCATTCGTGCCTTTGTTGTCTAAGTTTCTGTACATTTCTATTAATTTTAAAGAAATTTTGTAAGAGATTATTTTGTCCTGATTGGCAAATGAAATGTTTACATACTTATTAATGACTGTTTTGATCAAAATAAAGAAATAAAAGCTGAAATAACAAGTTATGATTGCATATTTTTTTAGACACAGTTGTAAAATGATTATTTCATAACAAGTTTAATTATAGTATCATATTGTGAAATGAATATTACAGTGTTTTTCAACCTTTTTCATGCCAAAGGTACATCATTCCATCAAAAAAAAAAAAAATTTGAGCCACACCACCAACCAAAAACGTTAAACTATCTTCTATAGCTCCATGTATTAATATGATAGTAATTCTCACCAAATTGTCCTTAATATGAATCAAATCAAAACCTACTTTTTAAAATCCGTTATGATTCTTTGTTCAAATAAAAAATACAGTTACTTTTTCCTCTTAAATTTCTTGTAGAAAAAGTGAGATTTTATTCAAATCCACAATGTTTCTGCTTAAAAACTCAACCTAAATTTTCTCGTAATGCCTCAAAAACATGTAGAAAAGACAATCCATCAATTGGGGTAGTTTTTGGGAGGGATGGACAGCAGCATGCAACAAAAAGCAGAAGAGTGATTTGCTATGGTTACAGGACAGCTCTACTTGTCTTTAAATAAAATGACAAGATTTCATACTGATAAACATAATAAATATGCTTTAAGACATTTTTTTTTTTCACACAAACATCATGAGATCAACCAGAACAGTCTTTAAAGAGCTACCGTTAGATCCTGATCAATATATGAGGTGAAATAGGATAATTTCCCACGAAACACCTTACGATCTCTCACGGTGCACACAGATCTGATCAGAGATGATCCTGCTTGGTCCATGGTTAAGGAAACTAATTTTTGAGTACCAGGGCGACAAATGTTAGAGTTATTATTGTTGCATATTGTAGAAAGACTTCTATCTAGTGCTGTGTCAGGCCAAGCTGACAAATTGTTGGCGTTTTAGACAAGATCGTTTAAAATGTTAGAATTTATGAGTAGCACAATCATATCTTAGAAAGGCCTCACCAATCAGAAACTAAAACATACTTTAAGCAAGGCTCTA
Organism: Neostethus bicornis; assembly: GCA_902685375.1. Lineage (NCBI taxonomy): Eukaryota > Metazoa > Chordata > Actinopteri > Atheriniformes > Phallostethidae > Neostethus > Neostethus bicornis. The sequence continues at coordinate 22,571,664 of LR738544.1, read as the reverse complement.
TTTTTACTATGTGTGTGTAAATCAGACACATTCTCCATGTCTTTGGTACCTGAGAAGCTTGTAATTAGAGTCCTGTTTTTCTGGTGTCATTACTCAGCAGAAAACAGAAAGGTGGTGTGTTGGAGGTTTAATGACAATTTAGAAAATGCAGATTCAGGGAAAGAAGTTTTTTTTTTTTGTGTAAGTGTTCAGCTCCCATGTGTCTCACAAAGTTGTGATTTGATGCAGGTGTCAAGTTTTTTCTCACATGTTGGAACAAAGCCCACCACAGATGTTTCATTCACATTTGAACAAATTTTCAATACAGTAAAAATCACAAATGTTCTTCTAATTGTTCAATTTGTGCTTCCACTTTTTGATCATGTGTAGATGACTAATAAACCCGCTAGATGGCAGCAGTGTTTAATTTAGACTGATAATTTGTAAATGTAGTCTATGCAAAAATATATGTCAATGAAAATAATAATAAAATACTCATTTTGTTTTTTAAAAAAACAGAAAAACCATCAGACATCTTAACATTTTTCTATTTCATAGTCTGGATTTTAAGAAAAAATGTACACAAATTGATATTTTTTATTATTATTATAATTTCACACCCAGTTTTGAACATTTTAAAAGTTTTAAAATAATTTGTTTGCAATTAATCAAAGCATTTATTTCCCACAACGTGTGAATCCCACATGCACAAATCACATGTGCACAATGTGTTTTAATATTGTAACAGAAACTTTTTCACCCTAAAAAAAGTTCTGATTTGAATGATCAAAACTAATATTTTTGCCTGGAAGTGACTGGCTTTTCTCAAATGATGAACCATTACAGAAAAAATGATACTGTGTAGAAAATACTTCTTTAACTTGCTTTGATGTTTTATGTGAACCAAAGTGACATGGAATTAAAAGCTGGAATTTATTGGTAAAGATATTGGAACAAAAAAATAGCATCACGTGCAAAAAGTTAGATTGGAAAATAAGATAATTTTAGAGTTTTTTTTTCTTATTTAGTGTGAATAGAAATACATTTGAACATTTTGTATGATGCAAACAAAAGTTGAGAAATAATTTTTACACAATAATAACAATTTTTTTTAATAATTGCATTTCAAAAGAAGGACATTTCTATTTGATTAAAGATCATTCTGTCAGAATTTGCCATGGTATGAATAATTATGCAGTAGGACTCAATACAGTTAATAAATAAAAGTTTGATTTAATAACAGATGCAGAGTATATTTTTTATTATATTTTATACTTATGTTTGATGTTGCACACTTTGCAAAGCAAGTTCCTGATCTGGGAATTTTTATTGACAATGACAATAAATTGTTCTTGGTCCCTGATTATCATATTTTTTTAACTTCTATCAGAAATTGTTAAAATACTTTTTCAGAAAATCTGGAGAACATGGTATGACGTCATCCAGTATTTGTTTTCTCCAGAAGGGGGCGTGGTTTGCTGACGCATTGCGGCTTTGCGTGATCGCAGCGTTTTTTCGTCGTGCGTGAGAACGTGAATGGCTCACCTATGCAGCAGGCGTGTCAGTCAGTGTGCAAGAAGAGCTGAAGCATGCGATCCCAGCTGCTGCAGAGATGCAGCGCACTTCCAGCTGAGAGCATGGCGTCTAAACCCATACCTTACTACTTTATGACTTTAAAAATGGCGACATTGAGGTGAAAACAGAAAATCCATATTTGACAACACTAATGATATCGCTCTTTTTGATTAGTCTTTTGTCAGTATTTTTGTAAGGAATAATGACTTCTGGACAGGATGAGAGCTCAGTCCGTGTGGCACTGAGGTAAGTCACTTTTATAGCTTTTTTTTTTTTTTTTAATTACTAATAACTAAATGCGTAGTTTTTTATTTGCACTGGTACCTACCAGTCAGCGCCGCGGGCCTAGCAAACACCTGCAGATGCTGACGTTCTGCTTGGAAAATATCACTGTTTTTGGAAATTTAATTAAATTTACTAGTGATTTATCAGTGATTTTACTTGTGATTTCAAGAATTTATAGTTTCATTTTTATTGCTTGATCTCTGCAATAATAGAAAAAAACAACAAAACAAAAGCATGATCCTGATTGGACATGTGCACAGATATGGTGGGCCCTGTTTTCTCCATCATATGATGCTATCTTTCTGGTGGCTAAAATGCAAGAGGAAAAGCTTGAGAAAACCTGTGAGGTTGGGATTTCTCTCCCTACAGCCCCCCTGCTGAAGGACAGATAATCAATGTAAGAGGATCCTCATGGACAGACAGATTTCAAAATGAAGACAGTAGAGTTCAGATCAATCCTCATCTCCTCTGACAAGTCTGCTCTTTGTTTCTAGACATCCAGAGGACAACTCATCATAGATCTCACTTTCCTCTGTTATTAAACCCACTTCTAGCGTGCTGGATTTGTCCAACAGTGTAAATTAGCTTTTCATACTTCTGATTTCACAGATTTAATATCTGCTGTCATGTTGAAGACCCCTCACAGACAGCTGGTTGGAACTCAAATGGATTGTTTATGACTCTGATTCTTTGTGAATTTAATCTCTATCATTGTTTTTATTAATATTAAATCATTTTTTGCTGCGTATGAAAGAAACATTATAAGTGCAATTTGATTGGATTTGAATTATAACTGCATCTTAATCTCATGCTTAGGTGTAAGGCTTTCAAAAGAACCCCACCACCACCCTCAAAATACTGCCCCTTTTACAATTACCGTACATTATTGATAGCCTTAAGAAGATTTTTTTTTGCAAAGTTTAATTTCGATTCCGTCATTTATCACTTATCCGGGGCCGGGTCCCGGGGGCAACAGCCTCAGACAGGAAGCCCAGGGTTCTCTCACCCCAGCTACATCCTCCAGCTTACCTGGAAGGATCCCAAGTTGTTCCCTGGCATAGTCTCTCCAGTGGGTCCAGGGTCTGTCTCTTGGTCTCCTCCCGGTGGGACGTACCCGAAACACCTCACCAGCGAGGTGCTCAGGGGGCATCCTGACCAGATACCTGAGCCACCCCATCTGTCTTCTCTCGACCTAGAGGAGGAGCGTAATTGAAAATATTTTTAGGTCATTTAGATGCTTGATCTACCATCCCATTTCCATCAGGATGAAGTCCTTCTACTGATTTCTTCAGATATAAAGCTGTAGAGTAGAATGAACTAATATCTAATTAACAGTGTTAGGCACATTGGCTGCTTGTCCTGGAGAGGGATCCTTTCTTCATGTGGGTCCCAGTGAGGCGTCTTCTTTTTCCCCCACTGCTAGGATTTTTGGAGTATTTCCCCCCAAAAAAGAAGGTTCAAAGCAGTAAAGGAAGGTCTAAGGGCAGGAAGGTACAGGATGAGTCCCACTTTTTTGTGATGTTGGGCTATAAAAATAGTTGAATTGGATTATTTTGGCAGGTATTTTATAAAAGTGATTTTATTGGGGAAAAAAACAGAAAATGACAAGAGAATACAAATGTAGGCATCTACATATTAAAAAAAAATCAGTCATATGTGAAAAATAAAAATAAAAATCTTCCTCTTTTTTCTTTTTTAAATAAAGGCATGAAGGGCCCAGAAGGCGTTGGCCCAGTGGTAGAGATTACCACGTTTTCATTACCCTCTTTCGACCAGACGAACCCGGTTCGATTCCCACTGGGCCCAAGCCATCCCTGGGACTACTTGAAGACAGACTAAAAAAACCAAAAAAGACAAAATAAAGGCATGATTAAATTTATTGTCATTTGTTAGGGAGATATATGGAATTGTACACAAGAGTCATAAATACATGGTTTGCACTATTTATCTGATTTTGACTCTGCAATATCAGTTTGATATTGGTATTTTTGTAACACTGAAAAATATCTATTAAAACAGGATGATGACGGAACGAATTAAAACAGAATAAGTTTTTTTTTTTGTCCTACCATGACAGCCAATAAGTTTTCTTTTCATCCTACCACAACGGGCCAATGCAGTGTCCTAATTATTGTGAATGCTGCGCTGATTCGTCTGACCATCTCCCACTTCATTCTTCCCTACTTGTGGGATAATCACGAGTGGGAACTGATCAACTTTATGCAAAAAAAATAATCACAGGATTTTATAAGGTGTAGTTGGGTAGCTGCTTTCATGGGTGTATCAAGTAGATATTAATCGTTATATTAATAGTCTATATTAATAAAAATTAATATGTACTTGTAATGGGAAGCTTATGAGGTTTATGATACAAGAGTAGTTTCAAGATACAGTAAAAGCCGTAATACCTGATCTCAGAGTCCATACTGCCTTAATTTAAGCACCAAGGGGGGTCCACATGAGGTTCTTTAATCGGTTTAAGACCCAAGCTTATCTAAACAGAAGCTTTCTTGTTCTTTCAAACTTACACAAAGAAACTCAAATCTTTTTTACATGTACTTGTATTTGCATCCACGTGGTACAGAGCAGGGGACAAAGAGCTGCAGAGCAGATATGTGGCTACTCAAAATGGATTTTCTTTATCACTGTTGGTTTAGTTGCACAGTCCATGTCCCAATAGTTTCTTAAATGGATAGTGTACATTGAAGGGAAGGGCTAAGTCAAACTGAAGACTTGCTGAACCTGCCTGCAAAGCAACTACTACTACTAAGTAGTAGAACAAACAGAAGTCAGCTTTCTTCTCTTCACGCTGACAGGTGAACAAGATAGATCAAAGCAAAAGAAATCACTTCAGCTCTGTTTATGTGCTTTCATTCTCGGTCTCCACCTAACATGAGGAAACCGACAACATAGAAACCACAAGCTAATCAAGCGGCTTTGGACCTTTTTTTTTTTTCTCCTTCTTTTCTTCTGTAAGGTCTTGTTGATGTTTATGCTCAGCTGCAGGCCATGTAACAATGACGATAATGAAATTAAATAGCTCCCTAAACCTCTTAAGGCTTAAGTTACAGGCTTACCTAAATGTAATGATGCGGAGGCATGCAGCAACTGGTATGAGTAGCTGAGTCTGAGCCCGAGGATGTGTCTCACTTGCCAGCCATAGGGGCAAGTTAAACCACGGAGAGAAAAAATCTTGTTAAAACGAGCTGTACGATTAGTGCCCACATCTACTGTTACTTAATGGCCAAAGTGCTCCTCAGTTTGGATGAAAAGAGACAACAGCTGACAAAAGCTGTAGGGGGTTTACAAGGCAAGCAAAAACCAGGGGCCCATGAGGGTCCAAGTGTGATAGGTTGACCTGCATACAGACTCATAATTTCATCAACACTTTTGTCATCATCATTGATTTAAAATGGGAAAATTGAGAGGATAACTTGTAATTTTTGGTCTCAAAGGTTTGAAGAGAACTTGATGAAGCAAGGCTGGGATCCACAGGAGCTCTAACACCCTACATTTAGATGTGTGCTGGTCACCCATAGCAGCAACATGCAAACAAAAAAGTCCCCGATGAGTTTAAAGCCTCCCCAGACAGCCTGCTTTGTTCACACCCACTGAGCCAAGCCAGACTGTCAGGAGTCTGCACTGTGAATCTATGGATGCCTCAGTCTTAAGCTCTTCTTTATTCCTCCTGATGCAGCTCTACTTCTGACACCATTTAGCCCTCGTCTACTCCCAAATTTTTAGTCTTTTCATCCCATTTACTGTATCTTCTGTGGAAAACCTATGATGCATCAGTTCTTTTTAAGAGATTAGATCATAGAATCTTATGTTCTCAGAGAACCCAGAGTGAAAATTGTTTTAGTTGAAGTGAGTGGAGGTCACTTAAAAATGCAATTTAATTAATTTTTTTAAATCCCAAACTCTAGTCAAAATCTATTAAGAACTTTTCCATGATGTTGCTAAAACAACAGACAACAACATTGGAATTCTGTTTTTAAAAGTGACATTCTCATTGTTTGTTCAGCTCCTATCTCAAATTTGCTTTATCTTTTTAAAGTATTTAACCTTAATTTAGAAAAGTCCCTGATATGAATAGTTCATTTTCAAGGAAGTTGAAGCTTATCTTCAGATGCAGACATTGAAGGAGGTCCAGCAACAATACAGGTCTCACTTTTTTCCGCCTGCTCTACATTTTTTAAAAAGCAGTTTGACTCTCAAACCCAAATTTTTGTCATTCCCACTAGCTAAATGTTAGTTGGGTGTTCACAAAACCAGAGAAGAGAGAATGTGTCTGAAGGTCTGAATAAATGTTCAGACCTTCATTTTTCAATGACACGATTTCTTCTGTTCTGCACAGTTAGATCATCTATAATATGAGAACAATGAAGATAAAATTTGTTATCTACCCCCTTGCAACAATAATTTTAGCCACAGATAGTAGTTTTAATTTTTTACCTCTGTTTTATTTTTCTTTCTTTCTTTACTATCAAATTGAAGCTATAAATCCATGAGTATTTAGTTTCTAGTTAATGATCATTGAACAGCATCTTATGGATGCTCAAGCTTTTAATTTGACATTGCAAAAACGAAACAATTACAATGCTTTTGTAGAAGATCGACAGGCAGAACTGTGCGGCATTTGCAACAACCTGTATGTTAGATCAGTCTGTCATTGTGAAGAAAAAGCTGAGCCAACAAGTGAAGGTCTTGGTTTATCAGTTGATCTACGTTCCTACAAACATCTATGGTCATTGGAATCATAGTCTGATCAGCATCATTAAAATCAGACTCATGACAGCATGCCCAGTTTTTCACATGGTGCAAAAAGAGACAAAAGTAGCAGTTTATTTGTATGACAAACACAACTATTCTAATTAGCTGAGGCAATGGAACCTATTTTTGATGTTCTGCTGGCAGTTTGATGATGGAAGTTGAGTTGCATCCTATTTGCAGCACAAGCTCCACATTTAGACCTCATCCATGTCAGCTTACTGGGCCCATCACACATACACAGTGAACCAAAAACACCAGCATTCAGAACATGAAGCTGAGAGAATGTACACAAGCAACAAGTACAGAAAGTGAAGGTGCACAGTGAGATTTCAGCAGAGGATTCCTGCACCAACATCAGAAAGAGCAACATGTTTCTTAAGGGTGTGGTCGCAATAAAAAACGCCTCTATAATTACATCCAATTTATTTTGCTTGACCAACTTGTTTGCAGAGTGGTTTACCCTGAAGGTGTGAAGTGCTGAAAAGCCTGACCAAATTTCCATCTGCAGACATATGTCTTCTGATTTACTCGTGCATTGTTTGGTTTCAGCTGAAGGGCTTGCACGCGGATGCGTCTGCTAGAAATGTGCTGAGTCTTTAGGTGGTGATATAGATAACTGGGGTCCTCCAGCAATGCTGTGGCCAGGCGGTAGTCTATTTTTGAGTCGAGTTGAGTTTAAGTGCAGGCTATGCTTGGTATCATCTTTGAATAGATGAGACTTCTGTCTGAAAGGAGGTCATGATGGCCAAATTTTGGAAAAGTTTCTGGGTTACACTCAAATTACCGTCTTTAACCATGGTGATCTGTGCAGCTAAGTATAATGTGCATATGTGATTATTGTTGAGACAGTTTGAATTTATGTCGAAGAACTCTACTTTAGCTTTCTAAATGGATTTAGCTTTGATCACATTACAGTGTATGGCTGCTAAATTCAATTTTATTCCTCCACCCAGTCCCACAGGAAACATCTATCCAACAAATATGATTTACGGTCATCAACTATTAGAGATTAAAAAGCTAGGGTCTTTTCTTAGTAAACATGTTTTCGTTTTTTTAGTCACTGGTTTAAAATGCATGTATAAATGCAACGCGATGCAGTTAAAAATTTCTCCGTCATCAGTCACTTAATTCAAAGCAATCACTTATAATTTAATCAATGGTAATTTTATGTCTGAAATTAAATCAAGAGGGTGGAAAATAATCCTTTTCCACCTGCCTGTAGCTGCCTAAACCTGCAAATTTATGAGCGTGACCCTTGTGAATGTTTCCATCAGGTGAGGAGACGCTGTGCAGGAAGGGCCTTTGTCAAAAGGTTGTCGATTGACCACCTGCTTGGAAAACGAGACAAATAAAAGATCCTTGCTGATGAGCTAAACAAGCTCATTCAATGTTGGTGTGTTTATCTAACCTGTTACCTTCTATCTGCTTTCAAAACTGCTGATGGGTTTCTCACCCGTGTAAACACACACACATAAAAACTTTCCATGTTTTCATGGCTTTTATTCTCCTGGCCCACGGTTGACTCAGAGATGGGAGTCCTGTGTCAACAAAACATGGTTCACTGACACTGCAGTCCAGCCTCAACTCCACTGCAGGGAGTTTTTTTGTTTGGTTTAATTGGGGTTTTTGGGTATTTTTGTAACTTAAAAAAAATAATTCATTAGACAGTATAATCTGTGGTGTCAGGTCTTTGGAGGACTTGTTATTGTCATTCCTAGTTAGACATTTTTTTTTCCCACTCATTCAGTATTCATAAGTTTATTAGGCTTTTATTAATATAATAGGATTGTTGCAAATGTGCATGCTTGTGATGAGAATCTCCACTGGAACTCAAAGATGCACCACTGGATTGAAACCCGGTGGTCATGGAAGTCGGTGGTGTAAGAGGCAACTGTTATTTGGGAATTTACCGTCATGCTGGAAGTCACCATCGGAAAGTGGCACAATGTGGTCGTAAAAGTAGGGACACTAGTGTCATGTAGTTAGTCAGTCATCCTCTTATCCGTCTATCCATTACGGAGTTGCGGGGGGTGCTGGAGCCCATCCCGGCTGATTTAAGGCGAAGGACAGGGTACACCCCGAACAGGTCGCCAGTCCGTCGCGGGGCCACACACACACTCGTTCCTAGACGCAATTTTGGCACCAGCCAATCAACCTAGCATGCATGTCTTTGGAGGCTGGGAGGAAACCGGAGTACCTGGAGGAAACCCACGCAAACACGGGGAGAACATGCAAACTCCACACAGAAAGGACAATGTTCTAAGCCTTGTCCCCACCCTGGACTCGAACCCATGACCTTCTTGCTGTGAGGCCACTGTGCTACCTACTGCGCCACCGTGCTGCCCGTGTCATGTAGTTTGTGGTTAAAAAAAAAGAATCTATAATAACCCCAAATTGAAATGAGACAACATCCCCAACATCATTCTTACATCAATTGTTGCTTTTTTAGTTCAATTTTTAAAAACTTTTTGTTCCACTGTCTTCCGCTTGTCTGGAGCCGGATTGCGGGGCAACAACCTCAGACAGGAACATCAGGCTTCCCTCACCCCAAATGGCTCCAACAGCTCACCTGGAAGGATCCCAAGGTGTTCCAGCAGGGAGACACAGTCACTCCGGCGGATCCAGAGTCTGCCTCTGGGTCTTCTACCAGTGGAACGTGCCTGAAATACCTCACCAGCAAGGTGTTCGGGAGGCATCCTAACCAGATGCCCGAACCCCCCCATCTGGTTTCTCTCAACCCGGAGGAGCAACGGCTCTACTCCGAGTTCCACCTGGATGGCAGATTGCCTCACTCTAGCAGAACTCCTTACGAACATAAAACTTTTCATGAAACTGTAATATTCTGTATAATTTAGGTTTGTTTTTTGCTTTAAATATCTGCTGTTTTTTTTTTTTTTTTTAATTACTGCTTCTTTGTCAAAGTTGATTTTGAAAAAAAAAACTAGCCTTGTAAGAGGTCAACAGTTCCATGCGAGAATTAAATCGGAGATATGGAACTGACGATATGACTATTTAAACACCGAGCGGCTCCACTTTTATTAGTGATATACAGTCATGAGTTCTATTTAGATCTGCTAATGTGAGATGCTTGCTTTTATTGCTTAGTGCAACTCGTACTGTAAATGCTAGATGAGTGTACAGTGAGAGAGAGTATTTGTTGTGCTAGAAGATCTAAATGTAATTAAACACATCTCATATTAGCTTTTAGGTTAGTGTTTCCACTCCTGAAAAGGAGGCATCATTATTAGCTTGTCAGCCTGTCTGTTCGAATAAAAACTTCACTGCAATAAAAGTAAAAAAAAAAAAAAAAAGTTTTTTTTCTTTAAATTGTGAATTTACCGGTACTCAAAACAAGATGTTGGGGACAAACTTTGTGTGTCAGGTCAGTGGTGTGGAGTATTTCATTCATTTATCTTCTGAATCTTAAACGTATCAGGTATGATGTGTCATAGAAGAGTTTCAGCTGACCAGACTGACCATGCTGTTTGGTCTAGAGACAGTGGCACTGAGAAAAAGACAGGAAACAGAGATGGAAGTAGCAGAGATGAAGATGCTGAGGATCTCTGGGGGTGACCACGATGAACAGGATCAGAGGAACAGCACATATTAGAGGTTTTGGAAATAAAGTCTGAAAGGCCAGACTGAGATGGTTTGGAGATATGCAGAGGAGAGAGAGCGAGAGAGAACATCGGCAGAAGGATGCTGGGTTTGGAACCACCAGGAAAGAGGCCTAGAGGAAGACCAAAGAGAAGGTTCATGGATACAGTGAAGGAAGACATGAAGATAGTTGGCGTGACTGAAAAGGAACTAACAGAGTTTAGATAGAAGAAACTGACTTGCTCTGGCGACCACTGACGGGAAATGTCGAAAGTAGAAGAAGAAGAAGATTTATCTTCTGAACCACTTTTCACGAATGTAGTCACGGGGGTGCCAGAGCCTATCCCAGCTGATTACAGGTGAGAGGCAGGGTTGTTGTAATTAATCGATGTGTGTTGTGAAAAAAACCTGCATATTGTCTTTCTAGTATTTTGATAGTTTCTCCCTCATATCATTTGAGAACCCCGATTCCCACCATCATTGTCCCCATGGGTACTTTCTGTTGCTTTCTTTGCCATCACAGGCCTGTTTGACCCATGACCTACAGGAAGAACAAAGTCGTTATCAGCCGGCCACAGTGATTCACTACAAACTTGTTTGTTTTTTAAAGCTCTTTTTCTGAAAAACTCTTTGGTTCCATTGAGTTTGTGGTGCATGTCTCCATGCTTCAATATGGGGAGAAAACCTTATTGGCTCCAATTATGAAGCACATTCATATGTGCCAACAGAGCTAAACTTTTGCCATTTGGTACCTCTAATATTTGTACTGTCAGGTGGTTTACTCTGCCACATGAGTAGTTTTTATTGATGTCCTTCTGTCTCTAAAGACAGAAGATGAAGTGATAAGTGGTATGAGTCATGTGGGAAGCAGTGGCAGACTGACTGACTTCTCTGCCAATTAGACACCTAACTACTGTTTAGAGTAGTTTTTAACTAAACAGACTACCTCTAAAAATTAACAGTGTGATAACAATTTGCTTTTACTGCAAGGATTTGGAAGTATTGAGCAGTAATTTTGGTTTTTGTCCCAGAGAAAGACACCAAAAAAAAAAAGACTTGTTACTGAAATTAAGTTAACCACTATTCTAAATTGGAGTCCATTGCAGGAGAAAACAGAAATTTTTGGATTGTTATACATCAACATGTGCAATTGTCCTGACTTTGTAATATACTCGTATTACCAGTTGTGCAAAATGGTCTAAACTTATGGAGCCAATTTTGGATTTTAATTGTGTTAATTTATATAACCTTTGCTTTTGTTGAGAATTTACAAAAAGGTGCAGACGAAGCACCCATAAAACAAATTAGATTCTAATACTATAAAAACCACAAAACAACAAAATTACTGCAAACAGTGTTTTAAAAATGATTAAAATTTGTGCAATTTGTGTAAGAATTTGAACAAATATTTCAAATTTTTAGGTTGTTTTTTTTTTTTAAAGTAAAGCATGGAAACGGACAAGTTTCTGCAACGCTCTGATCCTGGCGTTGCAGGGTTAGATTGTCAGCAGATAAATCTCATACTCTGGTATTAGATGATAGCTGGAAATTGAGTGTGTGTGCGTTTGCCTCTCGACTGCCCCTCTTCTTGGCATCTTTTAGTGGGCCAGACCAGCATTAAACCCAGCTGGGAACAGATTATGACTTTAAATCTTTGCTTCCATTACCGGTTACTGTGGCAACATCATCTTTTATGTCACGCATCTTACTGAGCTTTGGAAGAGCTTGTACAGTACATACACAAATATTAATGCACTGCACTGGCTGATCTCTTATATGAAGTACAGACTTTTATTGTGTTTAATTGTGCAACTGAAGCAGATTGTTTGGCGTTGGTTTATTCTCAGCCAGACTTTAAAGTTCTTTTCCACAGCCTACGAACTGTATTTGTCCTGCACCAGAAAACAGTTTTGGTCTTTTTGTTCCTTTCAACTAGCAGTTGCGTTTGAGGTTTTCAGACACTCCGGAAATCCAGTGTTTTATTTAATTACACAAAGCAATTTAACTGGTGTGTTGTTTTGGTGCTTTTTTTTGCACAGAAATAACTCAAATCAAAGCTGAAATGGAAAACTTTTTGTAGCATTTTTAAACTATTTAATTTTAGAGCTTTGCCATCCAGGAGGAGCTCGGAGTAGAGGCGTTGCTCCTCCAGGTCAAGAGAAGCAGAAGGGGTAGTTCCAGCATCTGGTTAGGACGCCTTGTGGGTGAGGTGTTTCGGGCACGTCCCACAGGGAGGAGACCCCGAGGCAAGTCCTGGACATCCGGGGAGACTATGTCTCACATCTGGTTGGGGAACACCTCAGGATCCTCCTGGATGAGCTGGAGGATGCAACCGGTAACCTTTTGCAGGTTCTGAAACACATGTTGAATTACTGATGACACAATGATTCATAACGATGTACAGTCCAATGATTTTGCTGCCTACTGCTGCCCAAATTGTCCTAAAAGTAGAAAAGTTGCCCTCTGAGAACACATTTTTCTTTTCTTTTGTTTGACAACAACTTTGGTAGAGATTAGATTTTTGTACAGTCTGGAATAGATGGTGCCTTCTTTTCTGAGAATTCTGTACAAACCTGCTTTTAAAAGTTGTGTTGAATAATCTATTTTAAGATAATGAATAATGGAGAGAATAATACAAATGATGACTGAGAGCAGAAGGTGATTATTGTCGTCTTTTCCTGACAGGTTTTAGAAAACCTTTCATTGTGTTAAACACAAAAAAATCTCCACCCTCTTTGAGCACAGTGTGTTAAGAGAGAATGGGAAAGACACTATAAATCTTGACATGTTGATGAAACAAAAACAACGAAAAGTGGGGGTTTAAAATCACAACTACATGAGTAATCACTGACATGTACTGGCTGGTGCTTGTTTTCTTTTAATACCGTAATTTCACGACCATTAGGCGCACCGTACGAAGAGGCGTGGTCTCAGTTATGTGCGCCATTGCTGTATTTAACACACACATAAGGCGCACCGAACAAAAAGGTGCAGTCTCAGTCACACACCGCCTTAAAAACAACACACACGCAAGCATGCAAATGTGTGTATTAAAAAAATAGATCGGGAGCAAAACTGAGTTTGGTTGTGCTTTATTTAAGTAGTAACGATACTAAACAAGCACATTACCGGTAATAGTCTTTATTCAAATCCGTCAAAGTCCTCATCCTCTGTTTCGGAATCGAACAGCTGCGCAAAATGCAACAGAGCAGGTCCACTTCGCTCCTCGCTGTCAAAGTCACTGTCTGTACTGTGCGGCTCCTCAGAAAGGATACCAGCTTTTGCGAAAGCTCGGATAACAGACATGTTAGTCCAAGCATCTACAATCCATTGGCAAACTGTAGCGTAACTCGCCCGGCACTGCCTTCCACCCTTCCATGGCTTGATTCCCATGTTCCTCCGCGTAGCTGATTGCTTTCAGCTTAAACTGAGCGTAATAAGCGTGTCTCTTTGCCATTTTCAGGGTTAAAACAGCAATGTTGTGCACACAGCACATACCTTTTTATACACAATCCACGCCCACACTTCACTCTTTAAGGTTCTCATCCGTTTTCTTTCAGGTCCGCCTCGCCTCACGGGCACCGCTTTTTCTTTTAGGTCTGCCTTTTCTCACACACAAGGCCCATCGCACGAAAGGGTGCACCGCTCATTTTGAAGAAAATCTAAGCCGTTTATATGCCCCTTATAGTCGTGAAATTACGGTATTTAAAGTTTCATTGTATTCTTCTTGTCCTCTCTTTGGGATTGGTGGTCTCACCTGGAGATTTCAGGAAGACTGTGTACATTGTAGTTGATGACCTTAATCAAAACTTTTGCTGTTCTCAGCAGATCTTTTGAGGATCAAGTCATGTGAAGTGTTTCACCTCGTGTATGCCTCCGTCTTTGTTTCTCTGCGTGACTTCAGCCATTCTTTTGTTCTTTAAGCAGGCTATTCTTCTGCAGCACAGGTTTCTGGCCAACACAAATAAAACTGTCCTGATGTTAAATGTCAAACTGATGTCTTGACATTTAAAGGGATTGTTCAGCTTCTATAACTGAAAATCCGGTCATTAATGATTTCTGGCTAAGGTGGCAAGAGCTGTAACCATTGTTATCATTTATTTATAATAATTTTTGTTTGGCCGGAAGTTTGTCCAAAATAGCTGGAGATTAAGCTTTAAGAACTTTCTCTGTTCTTGAGCGTGTACTGTATCTGTTATTTGACAGCTCCACTTACAGTGATATGCTAACTTAATGATTTATTAAGTGTTACATGAAGGTGCTTTAGGGGGTTAACTTGTTTGAGCGTGCTAGGAGTGAAAACCAGCAGCTGAGGTTTTAGTTACAGCATTAAATATGTGAAAGTTTTTTTTTAATTATTATTCTGCCTTATAAATATAGGTTTTGTTTTATCTCCTGAATCGCTTATCTGTAAGGTCGTGGGGGGTGCTGGATTCTATATACCCTGAACAGGTCACCAGTCTGTTGCAGGGCCATAAACACAGACAACCATCTACACACACACAAATTCCTATGGGCAATTTTACAGCGGCCAATCAACCTAACATGCATGTTTTTGGAGAGTGGGAGGAAACTGGAGTACCCGGAAAAAGCCCACACATACACAAAGAGAACATGCAAACACCACACATAAAGGCCAGTGTTTCAAGCCTCACCTCTACTCGGGACTCTAACACCGACCTTCTTGCTGTGAGAGCACTCTGCGAACCATTGCACCACCGTGCAGCACAAACATGTGTGTATTGTTTTTAATCTTTCCTTTTAAGAACTACCTGAGTTATGTCGGCAACATTTTTACACAAAAAACAAATTTTTTGTGAAATACAAATGCAAAATCTAAATATTGAGAATCAGAAATACTTTATTAATCACCGAGGGAAAATTACTTGTTTCCAAGACTTTCAACTCAAAATCAGACACACAAACAATTTAACACAAGTTACAGAGTTGAGAGAATTGAGGATGCAGCAGAAAAATGTCACACTATCTTTATGTACCTCAAAAAATAAGTCACAGTCTTCACCACCACAGGTCGATGCAGCAGGGCAAGTTAAAAAAAAGCACACCAGTTAAAAAACAAACTACAGTTGTTTGATAAAGTATTTTGTTTGCTTTAAGTTTGATAGATTTTTATTTTCTGTTACTGAAGTGGGTTTGTTTTTGGTCCAGTGATCATGTGACGTTTGCCAGACATTGCGTCTCTGCCATCATAACCCTGACCCTCAATGGACCTCTGACCCCAGCACCCATCACTACTAAAATAGATGGACAGCCACAACTGTTTTTTATGGCCCTTTTTGGTACACTCGGGCATGGTTTACAACGGTTTTTACAAAAGTGTTTTTTTTTTTTTTCTAATTCAAAATATCAGTGATGAGTTCAATTGAGTACAATGAACACAAATGGACCAAAACAATAGAAGCTGTTAACGTAACACTAATCGGAAGCGATAATAGTTTTTTTTTCTGTCTCTAATGGAGGAGGGTTAAATTGTAGGAATGCTGTCTAGTTCTTGTGTGCATGAGCTTACTGTGAAAGACAGAAAGACAGGATTACACACCCAATTAGTCCGCTAAATGATGTGAAACAAAAAACACCCCTCCTCTGGTGGTTAGCAAAGGAGATTAAATTCTTATAAAAAATGATGGTTGGTTAAACACGAGGGATTTGTCATGAAAGCTCATTTATTCTTCAATTCAGATCTCATTTATTTGATTTCATATCAACTCGGCTTTTTTCTTTTCTAATTCCCAAGGTTTTCTAATAGGCTGTCAAGTTTAGGCCACAACAATTTGCGAACGCAACTGCATGTGAATTGTATGTGTAAGAAAACAGTATGAATAAGAATTTAAACCGTGACAAATAAAAATTATTTAAAATATTTATTAAAATTGCAATGTTTCAATATGAATATTTTCAAAACCAAAGTGAACATTTTAATAAAAAAGTTTGTGTAAAGATACTTTTTTTTTTCTACATTAAATTTTATTGTTGAGTCTTGTCACCAGAACCAAAGGGTCATAAAGATTGAGGTCACAAATTCTTGTGAACACGATATCGTTCTAACCAGTGAAGGGATTTTAATGACACTTCCCACAGTTACTCAGTACTTACCATAGTTGAACTGATTCACCTTTCTGGGTCATGCAAAAAATGTAAGGTCACAGGTTTGCAAAAACAAAATCACTTTTTTCTCCTTCCAGAAATTCTTTTTGAATGGTTTCGTGCAAAAGCTCAATAAACAAAAAATGGAGGTAAATAAACAGTAAAATAGCAGCTTCCTCAAGATTCTTAGAAAATTAAAATTTATTCATCATCATATGTTTATAAAGGAACTATATTTCCTATATGCTTTTCAGAAATGGGTCACAATGGGGGACACAGCTGTGAGGAGGGAGGACCATTGCTACCACCTGCAATAGCAGGTGTTTTAACAATTTGGCAGAAGCATATCGTTCGATGCCTTGGCATGAACTTATTCATGCCAATTTTATCATGTAAGTTTTTATGATAAAAAAAATAGGGGTGGTTGTGTTTAATTTTCAGTCCTGCTGAAACCAGAAACCGTCACATTTTTGTGTAACATTCTTACTTGGACACTGCCGAAGGGATTATTCACAGACCCGTCCCGACCACCTCAGAGGACATTACCTCTCCTCCCTCGCCTCCGTCCAGCCGTGGCGTTGCTGTCAGAGTTGGGATCCAGTGTTGTTCTGATGGACACAATGGCTGCTCTGTCGTCCGATCTCTGTATTGTTTTCCCCTGAACTCAATCGCACAATGAGGCCCTTATCCACATGGGCTGCAAAGATTGGGAAAACGCTCTGTCAGGTGCCTTTCTTTCAAACTTGTTTGGAAGCCAAAGTCATGAAAAGAATTTTGCTTGAAAGGAGAAAAAAGGCAGATGGGGGAAACTGCTGAAACACGGAAATTCTGAATTAAAGAGACGTTTTTTTATAGCCGCAAAGTAATTTCATCAGCTTTCTGTATGACTGTAAATCACTCTGACATCCATCTCCTATTGTGTCTGATGAGATTTAACTATGATAACATCTTCAATTAGGATGACAGGCGTGGTGGTGGACGTCCAATCTATTTAGTTTTTAGGTTTGAAATGTTTCATTAAACTCCTGCTAAAGTTCCAGACAAAGACTAATGAGGGTTCATAAGGAGTGTGTTATTAGGTACTAAAGAGATCTGTTTCAGGAGTTGTATCCCCAAACAGGAGCTTAAAGAACCATAACCACACCAAACATTCTCACAGTTGTTTCCTTTCTCTTCCGAGCTCTCAAGCGAGTAAAGTCAGATATCTGATCCCTCTCTATTTTCTTTTATATCCTCTTTGAGAGCAACCTCTAGTGTTTATCTGAACCCACCCCAACGCTCATTTATCTGGTATGCTGATCATTGGTCGCTAGTAATCCAGTGGCATACACAATAAGCTGCTGTATGGATCTAAGAAATCAGTGTCTGAAACAGTCATTGTGATCCAACTCCTTGTTTGTCCTTCAACTGAAGCACACACAGAAAGCAGAGTGTGGTTTTAAAAAGCTGAAGATAAGGCGAGTTTATAGGTTAAAAGCACGGCGTGGGTCGTGGTCAAAAATGGAAATGGAGATACCCATCAGACTGTTGGAATTTGATGTAGCTGAGTGCGTTCCAGTTTTTTTAATTAATAAATACTGTAAATGGACAACTCTTTTTTTTTTTCTCTAGATTTAATTGTTGTCTTTGCAGTCTTGCCGATCCTGAGCTCTAAGTTCCTCGCATTCTTGCACCATCTCTAGGTCTCCCACGAGGATGTAAAGAAAGCTTTCCACACACCCCACAACTGCAGAGTAATCGTTTTTTCTGCAGATGACATCACTTTGTGCTTCTCCTTTGTAGCTGATAAATACCTCATACACACAATTGTTCAGTCCTATAAATTGCACTTGAGTTATGTGGTCATAACTTCAAGAAAGATGTAATAATGAACATATGAAAACTATTGAAAGAAATGTAGAGTTTGACATTTTTTTTGCTGTAAAGACTGTATTTACAAAGGAAGCTACGCATCACTAAACACAGTGCCATGTGTTAGTGAGTTCCAATAGCTGTGACATTGAAAGATCTTTTGTTCTTTGTGCTTTTTTTCTGTTCATGTCTGTTTCCTTCTTGTATTTGCTCTGTTTGACTCTGCACCATCCCCTCATCCCCTGTCCTCTTCATGCCCTCATGTCCAGATTAAACTAAATATTTAATCCTTGCCAGATTTTGCAAGATTTTTGTCATCTGTATGCATGCCAAAGCAGTGCTAGCTACGAGGTGGGATTAGCTAGTTGTTGTGCAGATGCAACACATCTGTAGCCAAAGGGAGAAAAACCCAGTGTGAATTCAGACATGTCGACTCATCAGAATGAGCTTCAGATTTTATTTGAAGTGACCAGTGCTTTAAAACTACACATCTATGCAGTTTATTGCTCCACACAGCAGCTCCGTGTGCGTGGCTGGTTGTGACGCAACGTCAAGGTGACACCAAACAAGTTATTGTACTGAAGTCCTTCATAAACATACAGATAAATATCCTGCAGACTAGTTTGGGAATTAAAATATTTTTAGTGGCCACTATAAGTGCAGGAATTTTTACTTTTTTTTCAGCATTTAGTTGTTGGCTTTTATTGAATGTAAAATTACTACTTTTTCTCTCAATCGTCACGCAACCATTCAGACTCAATAAACTTAGTTGTAACACACTCACTGTAGTTTTGAATTTTTATTGCTGTTATTTGCCCTGCAGAAGAATTTTTTTTAAGTTAATAACTAACCGATCAGATGTACTTATTGAAAATTGTAAGGGTGTGTGTTTGCACCTTCAAAAAGCAGAGGTGTCAAAAGTACTAACATTTTCTACTCAAGTAGAAGTATAAATACCGAGTTAAAAAACAACTTTAGTAAAAGTAGAAGTATCAACTCAAGTTTTCTACTTAAGTAAAAGTAAAAAGTAACCTATTTTAAAACTACTTAAAGTAAAAAAAGTAAAAGTAATTTTCAGAAAAAATGGAATATTGTTAACAAAAGCGTGTTAACATGTTTTTAACCATTATCACATGCTTCAAGGAGCAGAATATAATAACTAAATGATTCAGTGTTGTGGTGTGAAACTTTATGAATCAGAAACATTTTTTTCTTAACAACCTTTATTGGAAATTAATGAACACACTCAAATGTTTATTAACACAAATAGGGCAAAAAGCAACATTCCTGCAGCTACCAAATTTCACTCTGCATCACTGCCAAAAAAAAAAATTACCAAAAGGCTTTGTTAAGCCTCAAAAGCAGCTGGTTCTCAAAGTTCTTTGAGACAGTTCGTGCTCTTCTCGGGCAGAAGACGAGTCCGGCAACACTGAACAGTCTTTCACAGGCTGCTGAGGGTGGGAGTGCCACATTCAGCCTGCGTGACAGCTGGAATACAGCAGGAAAACATTTTAAGACTTCTGATGTGTCTCCTGGGCACCCAAGGTATGCATCCAGTTGATGTGTCATTTCAAGAGGGTTAGTCTTTTTTAAAGAGGAAAACAAGTCGTCTTCCTCAGATGAAACAGAGCTCTCGCTGGCAAGATTCCCGACCTGAACCTTCAAGTGTGTTCTAATATAATCAAGGCCTGCAGAATAAATTATAATACAAAAAGTTAGTGCAGATGAAATAATATAAGACTATTGTAAAATTACTGTAATGTGCAATGGCTATTATGTGTGCTTGTGTGTGCCAATAAATAAAATGTCAGCCTCATTTCAGCGGCTCCAAAGAAATTCAAAGAATTACAGGACAGTTGAGCACTTACCAAGTTTCAGGACATTTTGATCACTTGTCCAGCAGGTCTTAAACTTAGGAACAAGAATGGCAGAGGCTATCAGCTCTGGGTCAGCAAGCATCTCTCCAAACCGTTTATCAAGGCCTAAAAGAAGGGCAGCAATCAAAGGCTCACAGAACTTGGTAGATCCACATAAATGCTGTAGTTTATTCTTCAGCAGAGTTATGGTAGGGACCAACCATCCCATCTGCACGCTGGTTTCACTTTGAAGAACATCAAGTGCCTTAGCAACTGGACTCATTGTTTTTGCATATTCTGAGAGAAATGCAAGTTCTGCTGGTGTAAACCTGCACAAATACAAAAAGGAAAATAAAATAATATAAAAGATTCAGCCGAGTTGATACAACTTCAATCTCAGAAAAAAAGATTGTTCACTAGGGATGGGTATTGGTGCCATTTTATCAATACTTCTACTCTTCCTCATACCGCTTTGTATTTGATATTTCGTCGGTATTCTTATTGATACTTTTCAGTGTGAAAACAAGTAGGGAAGAACAAAATGAAAAACTTTTAGTTTACAATCATTTTAAACACATTAATTCCCTCTGTGCTCTTACATAGTTCTGCTGCTAGGGTGAAAGAACTTTTCTCAAAAAGTTTGAAAAATAAATTATTCAGATAAATTACTTTGTTTTCTAAATTTATTAAAAAAGACTTGACAAGTAACTTGGGTTTTACTGTGGTGTTTTAATTAGGTATGTATTGCAATTTATCAAACTAAACTTTCAGCCTGCTAAAATTAAATTTGTGTTTGTTTTTCACAGTTCTGATAACAGTTTTGATAATTAATGTACAAAAGTAGAAAATTGTTGAATCACGTTAATTAAAAGGCAAATAAAACACTTACTGGGGTATGTTTAGTTTACTGCAGACAGCTGCAAGTGCTACTTCACCCCTTTCTTTTATTATTCTCACTAGTCTTTCAACGGCTGAGAAGAATGAATTCCATCTTGTAGGAACTGGCCTTACAAGTTGCAGTTTGCAGTAGTCTTCGATTACTTCAGCTGCAGTTGTTGATCTTGAGCTTAACTTCCACAGACTAGCAGATTTACCAAATGTGGACCTTGATATTTTCTTGTACACTGGACTGTCCTCTGCCTTTGAGGCATCAACTGTGGAGACTAGATTGAGGAGATGGCATGCACATCTGTGGTGTTTGGGTAACTGGAATTCTACGAAATCATCTTCATCCAAAAGTGCTCCAGTGTCAATGAATTCACCCTCTGTGGTTTCCTCTTCATCACATTCATCATTTTGGCCACCACCATTTCCTTCCTCACCGTCTCCATCAAACTGAATATCGTTCTCTTCTGTCTGCCCGTACACTCTGAAGGCCTTCAAAAAGTTTGACCCATTATCAGTTGTTGTTCGTACAATCTTTTCTCTTATATTGTATTCTGTGTAAATGTCATTTAGGGCTCCAGCCAGGGTTGAGAAATTATGAGATCCTTTTAGTTGTTTGCAGGCAAGGGCAGCACAGAATCTTTGCATTGTTTGTGAGCAAAACCAATGGGCAGTGACCCCAATAAAGCTGCGGCGGTGTGCGGTCCAGCAATCTGCAGTAGTTGCGATATACTCAGCTTCACCGAGAACCGCTTTGACTTTTATCTTCATCTCCGCTGAGGCTTTTGCAACTTTATTCACAAGAGTGTTGCGTGTCATAACATTCACATTCGGCTGAAGTTGCTGAACAAGATCAATAAAACATGGTTGCTGGACAATGTGGGGTGGGTGCAAGCCTTGGACCACAAACTTCAGGACTGCCTTGTCTACACTTTCCTGGGAGACTCTTTGATTCTCCCACAACTTTGATTGCTTTATGGGCGGAGCCAACAAATCTTGTGTGGATGATCTCCTTTTTTGGGTTAGTTGGATGTACTTTTCCAGCTTTGTGGGGTGTTTCTTCTGTGGAGAAAGTAAAGGCATATTGAGAGTTGTGTCATTTCTCTGGAATCACAAACTCAGATTATCTTGTACTGTGGTAGTAATGTCATGCTTGAAGTTTATGGATGAAAGTAAACCCACCAGTTAGGGATTGGTTCCACTGGTCTATGCTACTATCTTGACATTACTTCAAGAACCACAAGCCAAAACAAGATGTGGAGTAGGTGAGCTTGGTTATATGTGAGAAAATGTGATTTGAGTTAGGATACTAATAATTATACAATCATAAGACTGTGTTTCATAAGAATTATGTTACATGTTAATAAATATCAGACCAACATATATGATGCAGTTGTGTTTTTACAAAACCTTCACAGTATCATTCTGTGTGAATGTTATTAAATTAATAAAGCATACATTAACGGTCCCATCTCATGCAAAACAACTCTTTCCACATTGTATCCTCTGCACATACACACGCAAAATGTGGGGTTTGCAACATGCATTACATCATAGTTATGAAAATATATCGATTTGGTGGAGCGCAGTCACAGACCCGGAACTATGAAAGGCCGGGTCTGCTCATCCCTCCGCCCATCCTGAGAAAGTACAAGCTCCGCCCTCTGCTCTCACTGAGCCGCTATTCCTCCGCCCATCTCTGAGCGGGAGGGGGAAGGCGGGCGTAAACCCGTGCGTAGCGGTTTGGTAGCGTCTGAAATAAGATTTTATCATGTCGATTAATCTAAAAAGCGTGTTCAAGCAAGAAAATAAAAAAGAGGCAGAGCAGCGAACCAGCCTGTATATCGGACGTTGAAAGTGAGTTTGTGAGGGCGTAAGGCCGGAGTGGAGGCGGGTGAGGAGGGCGGGTGGTGAGGAGGGAGGGTTTGCTGCGGAGGGGGGCGTGTGCGAAGTCCGTCCGGGCTACGTCAAAATGCGTCATACTTTAGACATCTGCTCATTGGTTGTTTTGTCTGAGCGTACCAGAAATCCACAGAAAAACGGGCTAAATCAATCTAGAAAGCCCTTTGGTGACATATACAAGGCCCGGACATCACTCTTACAAGCTAGAAAACTCTGGAAAGTCACTTTTGCATGAGATGGGCCCTTTAATGTAAAAATGTGTCTGTTTCTTAAGCGATTTCACACACTGAAATCTGCTGGATCTCTAGGATTTAAAACTCATTCATTGCACCAGTAACTAAACTATATAATAGAATCAACAACAATAATAATAATAAAGAAAATCTTCCATTTAATGTTTACATTACAGCTTCGCAAATCAGGAAATAAGAAAAAATGGTAGATTTGTTAATATTTTAAAGAGCTAAAAACTGCTCAATATTAAGAATGAGGTTTGAAATTTTATCTCAATTTTATTAAATAATTGTTTCAAAGTTATGCAAGTAAATCATTACAATAAAATTGATTGTAACTTTTAATGAACGGTGTAAATAATTTACTGTCTGTGTTTTTGTTTAATGAAGTCTAAAAACAAAAACTGAAATTAACTTGAACACGTATTGACTTGTTGCGCTTCTTCAACAAATTAGTAAATTTATTGTGTAAAAATTTTAAAGCGGATGTATGTAAATGTTACTTTCTGATCTTGTTTTTCTAAAATAAGAAGAAACTGTTTTCTCATAGACTTCCAGGGGCTTTTCCCCGATCCTTGCAATGCTTGGTCTTATCTGAAATCCATGAATTGCGCAAATCATCTCGAACACATCTAAAGTTCCTGCTCTCAGTTGTTACTGAGTGTTGCATGCATTTCTATCTCATTGTTAAAGCAGTCGATCCACTTAATATTAAAACAGTATTACACAAAACAACAATATTAAATCACACAACATCTTACAATCAAAACTCTAAACAATAATTTAACAGAGAGCTAATCAAACACAGTTCAATGGTTACGAAATAAAATAGAACCAGGAAGTAAAGACAAAGTGTTAGCATGCAGCTCGCCATAGCTAGCAAGGCGAAATCCGTACGCATGGCGTACTACGATTTAACTAGGTTGATCATTATTAGGTTAGTAATATGTTTTCAGCTTACCTCGACATGTTTCCTCAAATTTGAAGGCGAAGTTTTGAACGCCATGAGCTCGTGTTTCTTTGGAAGGCAGAGTTTGCAAAGCATTTTGTATGAATCGTTTTTTCGCTCAACAAAGTCAAAAATCTCTTTCAAATAAGGCCATGGGTGGGCCAAACCAGTTTCCTTTTGGGTCTCATCCTCTTGTTTATTGTCCCGATCCCGGGTATCCGCGCTCGTCGATGGCTGGCTCATTTTTGCTTTAGGAGTCCCATCCTTCTTCGTTGTGTGGTCCTGTGTGTCTCATGTCGGAGATGGAGCAACAGGAAGTTGCGTTGAGATTGCGTTGACTAGGCTCATCCAATCACATTCAAACTGAATGGCGCGAATGATCCGATTGGTTTTACTGACTTTTTCTTTATTTTTAACAGTGACAAAATGGCGATAGTAGCGACTACTTTTTGAAAAAAAAACGAAGTAAAAGTACAGATAATTGTATAAAAATGTAGCGAGTAAAAGTAAAAAGTAGACAAAAAAATAATTACTTCGTTAAAGTAGAGATAACGAGATTTTCTACTTGAGTAAGGTAACGAAGTACTCTTACTTCGTTACTTGACACCTCTGTCAAAAAGCTGGGGAGGAGGTTGCCTTGCAAACACAATCTGCACCAGTGATGTATATTTCCAGCTCCACAAATTTACAGAAACAGAAACTGATCCCTCACTCGAGTGGATCATTGGTCTACCACTGGGTTTCTTCTCAGTGAAACATGCCTGGAACAGTTAACCAACAAAGCATTCAGAAACATCACAGCTGGTTACCATAGGGGCTGATAAGACCAGAACTTTGTTTTTTGGCTCAGCTCTCTCATCACCATAATGGACTAAAGCAAGGTCCTAATTATACCGATCGACTTGTCGAATGTATCAGGAAAAGATAGAAGCTCCCTTACTTGAACCACTTGCATGCTTATGTACACATGTTCCACTCACCCGCTTCCCTCCTGGGGAGTGAGGTTTGTTACAGATTCCAGATAGATCATCTGTGTCCATGTACTGTTGACCTCGTCTCTGGTTCCACTTGCCTGTGACCCCAGCTGCTACCCATTTCCATCGAGATGGAGAGTTTAAGAGGAAGGATGTGCTGTTTAGTTCAATTTACTATGTGAAGCCTGTAAAGACAACTGTTTTGTGATATCGAGCTATGTAACTAGAATTAAATTGTCTTTTCTGTAGGATACGTCCTCAGCTGGCCAGAGAGAAAATCGAAGGATGCCACATCTGTACGTACGTGATGCCCGGAGAGCCTCAGGTGATCCTGGGGAAGGACAAGGCATTCACTTACGATTATTTGTTCGACATGGACTCGCAACAGGACTCCATTTACAGCACCTGCACGGAGAAGCTGATCGAGGGCTGCTTCGAGGGCTACAACGCCACCGTCTTTGCATATGGACAGGCGAGTCTTTGTGCAGGATATCACAGCTGCAGAGATGACATGCTGCAGTGGATGTGTGTGTGTGTGTGTGTGTCCTAGTGGGAATACTAAGGGTGTTTGGGCGTTTGGTGGAAATTCCCTGTTTATGCCTGCATATCAAGCAGAGGTAGAAGGACATTTTTGACTAAACTAAAAAGGAAATCTTTACCAGGGCAAAATAAAAACCAATGTGACCAATCACAAGTGAGTTTAATCAGAGAGAGACCACACAGTCTGAGTACAGAATAAAGGATCAAAGTTTGATATAACTGTGTCTTTTTTTGAGTAGTTTTAAATGTGCATCACTTGTTTTCTAAATCCATCACTTACTTGAATTTGCTTTAAAATGTTAGAAATCGTGCTGTTTTTCTGTCCCGGTTGTCCCAATTCTGACAGCATATCGAGCTGGATCTGGCTTCCTCTCCCTCTGCGGATTCACAGGCACTAATCTAGATTTAGACCGACCCACTGGGCTGGATCACAAGAACTCAGATCGGCCGGGCTGAATGATGTTGAGAACACGAAGCCAATCTGTCTCTTATAAACCAAACAGTTTGGTTAAGTTTATATGAGATGAAATATTTCTAACCGAACATTTAAAGTTTTTTTTATCCTTTAAAGCTATACTTTAAATTCAGCCAAATCAACACAGCTGGCTGTTTAAAAAAATTTTCAACATGAAACTTTATCCTTACGAGATAAAATTTCTCAGATTTCTTTTTTTTTTTTGTGGCTCTACCCAATCAAAAAATTTACAGCAAAAAACCCTCAAAAACCCCAACAATGGTTATTTTCTATAAAAAAGAGATATAATAAACAGATGTAAAAAATAAATGTTCATGTCAATAGTTAACAATTAAATAGGAGATTTGTTGTTTGTGATTTGATGTCCTTTATTTTGTGTTTATTTTTAAATTCTTTTTTCCCTCCAGACTGGGTCGGGGAAGACATACACCATGGGCACCGGCTTCGATGTCAACATAGTGGATGAGGAACTGGGGATCATCCCCCGTGCTGTTCATCACCTTTTCAAAGGCATCGAAGAGCGCCGGGAGGCTGCTCAAGAGCAGGGACGGCCCGTTCCTGAGTTTAAGATCAATGCTCAGTTCCTTGAAGTATGTATTGCACACACACTCACACAAACACTTCCCTACTTCAGAACTATTTCTTATTAAACTGCTTATGAAACAAAACAAACCCTGGAATAATAAATTTCTCTGTCAGAAGTTGAGCCTGAGGTCGGGATCATATTGTTAACACTTCTTACTTAACAAGCTGGAGCAGCAGGTCCTCATCACTTCTCTGACAATTGGACTGCTGCAGCTGTCATTGGTGGATTAGGAAGGGTCAGGAAGAGTTAACACAAGTGACACATGTGCTTATACATCAGAGTGTGATATAGTGTGACATCCCAGTGCAAACTAGCAAAATAAAAGTGGACATAAAAGGAAATCATAAAATTTGTCAATGTTAATTTAATAAATATTAAAGCGCATATTTTTCTAAGATTCCTCCACTATGTTTTTAATGTGTAGGATTTTGAATTACCCCAAATCTTCCTTGTTACATTTGCTTTGCCTCCTGTTCTGGTCTGCATGTTCTGAGCTACCTGGAAGGTTAGTTCTCTATGAAACAATCCAAGCCTCTCAGGTCATTTTTATTGGTATTCTTAGTTAATGTACAACTAGGAAAAGAAAGCAATGGTCAGAGGAAATCCTTAAGGCGTCACATAACAAGTAAATAAGTACATTTTATTTGAATAGTGCCTTTCTCAGACTGGAGGGACAAAGTGCTTCTGGAAAAAAGTAAATATGTTCGAAATTACGCAATCATATCAAACCCAAATGAAGCTGTTTTTCTTCAAACATAGACTTAATTTTAAAGATTCTACGTATACTGTATTTTTAACTTCAAATATGTTTCAGCTAAAAGTGCTCATTTAAAATGACAAATTAGCCAAAGTTAGCAGTCAAACGGCAACTTATAAATCATTTATTTTTTGATACTTTGTTTTTAAAAATGGATTTTGTGTTCTCTTATGACTCTACTTTTGTTACAAATGAACTATGAACTTTCTTTTGATTTTTGTGGCAATAAAACAAGGGTAAAATGGAAGTTTTGACTTTTCCTACGTACAGAGTTTCAAACTGATTTTTCTTTTCTGGATCTTCATGATGTATCATGATGAAGGATGTAGTTTATGTGTCTGATTTTCTATCAAATTTACCTGCGAAAACTGTAAATAAATCACCAGCGAAAAAACATTGAACCTTCTCTAGTGGCATTAGCTGATTTTATTCTTATATTTACAGACATTTGGATCACAGCATTTCCGTTCCCTGTTCTCACGCTCTTTCAATAGTATTACTACGAGTGTATGTCGGTTTTCCAGGAGGCATGAGAATCGGCTTTTAAATGAAGACATCTAATTGATTTTGCAATGTTTGTATTCATGCAGCTTTACAACGAAGAAGTTCTTGACCTGTTTGACTCCACAAGAGAAGTCAAGCAAAAATCTCACATCAAGATCCATGAAGATGCCAACGGAGGAATTTACACAGTGGGAGTGACAACACGGACCGTGTCCTCTGAAGCTGAGGTATAACACAGCAGGAACGCATTTAACCCTCATTCATCAAAGCTGCAAGTAGCAAAATTCTGGTGCATATGTGGCATGCGACCAAATTGAAGTGTTTATTTTGATTTTTAAAATGATGCGATCATTTGATGTGAACAAATTGCTGCATTAGATTAGGCCATTAATCTAATATCAATTTAAAATGGTTCATTTTTAAGTGTTTCTGAAGCTGTTGTTTGAGAAGTTCTTTTCTTTTTTATCCCCCTCAGATGATGCAGTGCCTGAAGTTGGGAGCTCTGTCTCGAACCACAGCCAGCACTCAGATGAATGTCCAGAGCTCTCGATCCCACGCCATCTTCACCATTCACTTGTGCCAAGTACGCGTCTGTGCCTCTGACAATGTGAGTGCTGAAGAACACCCGACCTGCTGGAAAAATTCAACTCTGTCTAATAGATTTTAGTTATCATAAACTGTTGTCATGGTGATGTTCTGTAAATATGTCATCTCAGCAGGAAAGTGAGAATGATAACAGAGTCTCCAACGGAAACTCTGAGATGGATGAGTACGAAACGCTGACTGCAAAGTTTCACTTTGTGGACCTGGCTGGTTCTGAGAGGCTGAAGAGAACTGGAGCAACGGGAGACCGAGCCAAAGAGGGCATCTCCATCAACTGTGGACTGGTGAGTTGGGTGTGGTAGACTGTCATCTAGTGGCTGCAAGGGGTAGACATCAACCACAAAATTCTCACTTTATTTCTATCGATATTTTTTTAGAAAAGATCTAAAGAAAAAAAGATCACCTGGTATTTTAAATGATAATTATGATCAAATTTAAAGAGAAATTACGTACTTTATTATAAAAATAATAAAGTATGTGTTCTACAGGAGAACAATTATTTGAAGCCAAAACTTAAATAAATGGGGAGGGTAATTATTTTTTATTTAATCTGAACTTGTTTCAGCATAATAATGTGTGCTCATATGTGATCTTGGTGTTTAATAAAAAAGATTTTGGCAGATCTTTAGCTTGATTGCCTCAAGTTATATGTAGAACTCAGTTTAGATTTAGTTTAGTTTTAGATTTAGTTTTATAAACAAATTTGCTGTAAATTGTTGCACCACTTAGGTTTTTTTTTCTGGCTCTTTTCTCTCTATGGTTCAGCTTGCCCTGGGGAATGTAATCAGTGCTTTAGGCGACCGGAGCAAACGCTCTTCCCATGTGCCTTACCGAGACTCCAAACTTACTCGACTACTGCAGGACTCACTTGGTGGAAACAGGTTGGTGTGGAAAAAAATTTAGCATTAAGTTGATTTTTAGAATCATTTGCTCAGTTTGCATGAACTTACAGACATTTTTACTGATAAAAGTTTATATTTTCTTTTATATTTTAGCCAAACAGTGATGATTGCTTGCATCAGTCCATCTGATCGGGACTTTATGGAAACATTAAACACGTTGAAATATGCCAACCGGGCCCGAAACATCAAGAACAAAGTGATGGTGAACCAGGACAAGGCCAGCCAGCAGATCAGCGCTCTGAGAACCGAGATAGCACGACTACAGATAGAGCTGATGGAGTATAAGACAGTGAGCAGAAACAGGACTCATTTGAACTAATTTTTCTGAACTTTTGTTCTGGAGTTTGGAATAACGAGCTTTTCTCCTGCAGGGGAAACGTATGGTGGGTGAGGACGGCGTGGAAAGCTTCAGTGATATGTTCCATGAGAACTCCATGCTGCAGACGGAGAACAGCAACTTGAGGGTGAGGGTTAAAGCAATGCAGGAGACCATCGACGCTCAGCGAGCCAGGCTCACCCAGCTGCTTAGCGACCAAGCCAACCAGGCTCTTGCCAGGGCAGGTAAGACAGCTTTACCATCCCAGGGATAAGGAACTGTTTAACAACTGGTTTTCATCTGGATTTTATTTTTCTGTTTCAGGTGAAGGAGCCACAGAGGAGATAGGAAACATGATTCAAAGCTACATCAAAGAAATTGAAGACCTTCGGTAAAAATCAGGCTATATCCAGTACTTATCAATGTGCATTTTGAGACGCGGGGGTATTTTATCATCCACTGTTACCAGACAGATGTCAAGTCATCATGAACACATACACAAGCTTTGTGATCTCTCATTAATTTGAATCAGTTATTTGGGCATTTGAAGCTTACTTTTCAACTGAGAAATCAATGTAATAAATGTTTTCTTTAGTAATCGACTTTTTCATGTCTGGATGTTTTTCTCAGGGCCAAACTCCTGGAGAGTGAAGCCGTCAATGAGAATTTACGTAAGAATCTGTCCCGGGCATCCAGCCGGCAGTCGTTTTACGGAGGGCCCGGATCTTTCTCTACCACTCTGCTTGCTCCTGAGAAGGAAACCTCGGACATCATCGAGCTCGCCAAGAAAGACTTGGAGAAATTGAAGAAACGAGAGAAAAAGAAAAAAAAGAGGTAAAACAACTACAGACTGCATGTGTTGGAGGATGTAGGTTGGACTGCTTTGAAACAGTTGTGTTAACACTGGGAAGAGTTTTGAACCAAAGGTTGGGGGGGGGAAATGAGGGTGTTAAAAAGTGGGGTGCTTCCTGTGACCATTCTTCCTTCATCTCTTGCTTCCTTCTCGGGTTTGACCCTTGACTCCTCCCTGAAGACTCCAGCAGCTGTTGGAGGACAGAGAAAGGGAGGAAAGTGAGGAGGTGGTGGAAGAGGTTGTGGATGCCAGGTTTGTCTGAGCTACAACCCTCCCATCCTGCCATCCTATCATTTGCTACCAATCTTTAAAAATGTTTCAGTTCATTTTTTTTTTATCTCCCTTCCTGCTTTGGAAAAAAAATAAGTTCACATTTATTTGCATATAAGTTTCTTCAAACGCTCTATTTTTGTACTTTGTTTTTTTAATCATATTAAAACTATTAAAATGTTTTATTAAAAAAAAAAAAAACCTGCACTTCTAAACTTGAAATTTATCTTCATTTTTACTACAGTTTTTCTTTACTTTTTACGGTTCCTTTGTGATGCACAACGCGCTCTATGATTGGATATTTTTTATCCAATATGGTTCCCACACTTGTCATATTTTCCATCCACGCTTGCTTTTTTACCAGTTTTGATGTTTTCGTTTTTAACTTGCAATAAAAAGTTATTTTAAAGTCTTAATAAATTTCAAATTGCTTGCTGTATTTGTTTTGTTTGGAACCATCAATGTGTCTTACTCATAGTTTTAAAGATAGTAATTCTACTGATGTGTGCTTTGTCGTTTCTACAGTCCAGACTGATTTTATTCATACTGTATTCCTGGCAAATTTTGACTTGACCGTACTTCAATCCCCAAAATTGAACATTCCAAAATAATTAAACATTGCAGAAAAATAGTATAGGAGGTGGTATTCCAGTGGTAGAATGCCCCTACCAGTTCGATTCCCACCAGGCCCATGCCTAAGTGTCATTGGGAAGACACATAAACCCCCATTTCTCACATGATTGGTGCCACCGTGGCTGCCTGCTGCGATGCAATGCAGCATAGAAATTTCCCTATTTGAGGGATGAATACAATACGTTTAAAAAATTTAAAAAACCTCACATTTGATCTACATTTCCAACCATAGTGAAGTGTACTTTAAGAGATATGGCGCTCATTGCTAAAAATGAACATGCTAACTACCAGCTGTTTGTGCAAAAAGTCCATCAACAATTATGAGGTGCATTAGTTTTTTTAAAAGTACCTAAAATTTTTTAAATTGGTAAGAAATTAATCACATTTTTAACTTTTGTTAAAATGAAAAAAATGTTTAGATTTTTTTTCCACAATAATTACTTGTTAATTGTCTTATTAACTTTTAGAAGAAGTTTCTAGTTAAAGTTCTAGTAACTACATTTCTAGTTAAAACAAAAACGAAGTTTGATTAAAATAATATCAAGTCAAAATTTCAAAGCAGAATGAATAATTCCGGGCTTGATTGTATGCTTTTATAAAACAATCTATTCCTCACAGATGTATGCTTAAAAATATTTCATCTCAACTAACTTCTAACTTGAGAGCTAGTTGAGATTTTACCTCCTGCACATAACTTTAAATACATAACTTTCTAAGTGTCTTATAATAATTTAAGTGGAAATAACTGTGACTAAAAGACCAATATTCTTTTTCAGTGCCAATAAGGAGGAAGTTCCCGATAATGATCAAGAAAAGGGCTCCGAAAAAGAAATGGGAGAGCGAGTCGGTGAAGATGCAGAGATGGTAAGTAGAGATCTCACTATTTTCATTGAACTCTCTTTGGATACTAAAACAAGCCACAATGCTGCAGGAGGTGCAGGAGGGCAGCGAGCATGAGGAAGGAGAGGAGGAGGAAGATGAGGAAGAGGAGGAGATGGATATGGAGGAAAGCTCTGAAGATTCTGACTCTGAATCAGATGAAAAAGGTAAAAAGAAAAGTTTCTCTTTTGACTTTCTTGAAAAAAAAAACTACATTGTTAGATTAGTAACAGCCTGGGAAGACTGTAATAGACTTTTTTTTTTTAAATGGCTCTTTATCACATTATTACATTTCATCAAAGGGTCGTCGAAGGTGCTAGAGCCTATCCTGGCTGATTTCTGCTGAGAGGCAGGTTACAACCCAAATAGGTTGCCGGTCTGTTGCGGTGTGTGCTACACAGTCAGACAACCATGCACACACATACTCATTCCTAGGAGCAATTCCAAAGTAGCCAATCAAACTAGCATGCATGTTTTTGGAGAGTGGGAAGAAACTTTGGTACCTGGAGAAAACTCACACCTACACGGGATAAACATGCAAACTCCACACAAAAAAGGCCACCACTCCAAGACTCGAACTCCAACCTTCTTGTTGTGAGGTCAAATTAATTTTTTTTTTTTAAATTACAAAAAATATAGCTTTTTAAATTTATTTATTCATGCATTTCTATAAAATTTAAGAAGTTTAAGAAGTAGTAAGTCTTGTTTTAAAAAAAAGAACAGTTACAGGTACAGTTTTATTTCAGTAGAATATTTCCATGTTTTATGAGTGACTCAGTTGATGTGTAGAAACTCCTCCACATGAGGGCGCTGTATGCCTTTATGCACATTTGACTGTTATTATTTATTTGTAATGAACTTTTTATGATAATATGCCTTAAAAATACTTCAGATGTTAATATGTTACATCGGTTTTATAGTGTATTGCTGTAACTCGCAGAGGTCATCATTTTTTTCTGAAAATAATAATGACTTCAGATCAATACTCTAGAATGGAAACAACAGGATGCAACTAAATTCTTTCTAAAAAATCTGATCATCAGTTTTCTAAATGTACTGTAGGAAGGTTTTTACATTATAGGAAACCATTTATGATAGTAAATAGCAGGGAGAATTCTGGGGGAAAAAATCTTGATCGGAAATTGGATTCTTTTGCTTTAATTTGCAAAATAGTTCTACTTTAGCTTTGAAAAATGTGTTCCTGGCTCTTCTTGCAAATGATCTAGAGGAGCAAGTAGGAGTCTAAGTGCATGAATATAAATCACTTAGTCCTTCGTGCCTGAAAATATTAAAAAAATAAATAAAATTTAAAGTCATTGTTTAATTTTTATGTCTACTTTTTTATATATTTTTAACTTATATCCAGAAGTCTGTCAAAATTTCACCATGCCCACATAATGACAGTAAAAAATCTTGAATCACCAGGACCATGATGTGAAAAAAAACATCAGAACTTATACTAAAACCTCTTGAATCACTTGATCTTTGCAGTAGCTTTCTGTCCAGGCAGACATTTTTCTGGCAGGAGTTTTGTATATTTTTAACAAATACATCCCAATGCGTGATTTATCTGCTTAATATTTCAATGTCTTATTGTTATTTTATCGGTAAAAGACTTGTGGTAAAATTTCTAGAGAAAAACCGTGTTATCGGGGGATTTTATCACAGGGAAGGAAAATAATTTATTAAAAACAACGACAAAAAGTAGAGTGATTATGCTTCATTTTTAGCAATTAAACATAAAATATTTGTTCATGTTTCCTGCCTATCAATGTGTTGATTCCTAATCTGGTTGTCTGTCTTGCAGAAAACTTTCAGGCTGATTTGGCCAACATCACATGTGAGATCGCCATCAAGCAGAAGCTGATCGATGAGCTGGAGAACAGTCAGCGGCGTCTGCACACGCTCAAACAGCAGTACGAGCAAAAGCTGATGATGCTGCAGTGCAAGATCAGAGACACCCAACTGGAGAGGGACCGTGTCCTTCAGAACATGAGTAAGCTGACATCTCATTGGAGAAAATGCAGCGGTTTATCTTTACACACCTCTTTCTTACACTTGTGGGAGATGCCAGCACAGATGCACTATGGGCAATGGTGACCCCTTTGCATTGATCATGAGTTATGAGTTCTATCCCATATGTTTCACGTTATTTGCATGGTTCCCATTTGAAGTTCCAGAGTTGGTGGGATGGTGATCATATCTGCTTATGTCTGAGATTTGTTATACATTTGTTACAAATGTGATCGATTGAGCTTATATTGAGGAAGTAATGGATGTTCTTCTACATCCTGAGTTTGCATAGCGTAAGCAAGGTGTGTAAGCTGAGCAAAAACGCTTGCTCAGCTTCAGATGTACATTATACTTTATAAATCAGGCTCTGAATGTTCTGTTTAGAACAAATTATCCACCAGATGGTGCTTGCGAGCTTCATTTAAAAGAAGTTTATGTCCTGGTTGACAGTCTAATAAGAATTTTTGTGCCTGCAGAGAGAAAGAACATAAGAATAATTGTCTCCGTTTTTTATTACATCAACTCTTTATTATGAATTCAAAGGTTCAGTTGAAACCGGCACAGAAGACAAGGCTCGCAAAATCAAAGTTGAATACGAAAAGAAACTGAGCGTCATGAACAAGGAACTCCAGAAACTTCAATCTGCTCAGAAAGAGCATGCCCGTCTCCTGAAGAACCAATCCCAGTACGAGAAGCAGCTGAAGAAGCTTCAGATGGACGTCGCTGAAATGAAGAAGACAAAGGTGCAATCTCTGACATTTCATCTGTTATTCAACATAAAAAACACACTGATTGGAAGTTTGTTTCAATCTCACGGTCCAGGTTCGTCTCATGAAACAAATGAAGGAGCAGCAGGAGAAAAACCGCATGAACGAGTCCCGAAGGAACAGAGAAATCGCCTCTTTAAAGAAAGACCAGCGCAAGCAGGAGGTAAGTGGGGAATACTTCATCCCTGAAGGGTTTCTGTTTCACCTCATTGGTAATGATACTTTTCTGTTTTCTCCTCAGCACCAGCTGAAGTTACTGGAAGCCCAGAAGAGGCAGCAGGAGCTCATCTTGAGGAGAAAAACTGAGGAGGTGGGGGACACAAAATCAACTGGTATCTTATCAAAATGATCTAGTTTGAAAAATGACTGAAAAATGGGTTTTATCAACGACTCAAAGATCAGCCATCAGAAAAGGAGCTCTTTTTAAGTTCATAACTTAACATGACATTAAAAAAGCTGTTTTCAGAAAAGAGACTAAATGAATGAGCTGCCCGTCTCCGTGATTCTCCAGGGGGGACATGAGGTGACCCAGTGAGGTTGGTTAGACAGTCTAATCCTACAGTGAGCAGACTTTTAATGACTAAAAGTGTCGTCCTGCTCTTAATAAAGCAGGCTCTGACAGAAACACAAGCACCCTTCGCTTTAATTAGTCCGTCAATGCCTAATTAATTTCTTGCTTCATATATAATAATCTCCACTGCGAGTTTCCTATCCATCGCCTCTCAAAGATGTCCTTAAGATGCTGGGATGGTACGGTGTTATTACTGTCTAGCAAGTTGTATGGGGCATCTGTCAGAGAATCGCATCATAATCTCTAAGGCTTTAGCGAACGCTGATGAGCTGCCACCGTCTCTGCTGGAGTGAAGCAGAGAGCTTTGTAGTTTCAGAGAAATATCACCAGTAAAGTTCCTTGAACGTCTTTGTTTTATTGTCAACTAAATGTATTTATTAAGCAACAGAAATCATTAATTTGTTTGCATCTTTTCTACAGTTTTAAATGTAAATTTGACCAGTTTCAGCGTTACAGTTTCATATTCGTAGGTGCTGTTGAGGACAGATGCCTTTTGAATTTGGACAAAAAAATGATTGAATCTTACTAATATGTTAATGTTATATTGATATCATTTCTAGAACGATTATAGTTGGCTAGATATCTCTAGGATCAACAAGCTTTGATTGAATTATTGGGCATTTTTCTTTTTACTACTACTAGAATGTTGAGTTTCCATGGCTACATTGATACTTTAATGATATTTCTGCTGCAGAGACTATGTCACCCACGCAGTTGGTAAATGTATAAAATCTGCTGGATTTGAACCTGAAAGAATCCGAATTGATTCACTTTTGTTTTTCTGATATTTAGGCCAGAAAAAGTTAGCAAAAGGGAATCTGGGGAATTGTTTGTCAAATAAACAGTTTGTTTCGATAGTGTCCTTTGATCTGATCTGTTTTTATTTGTTTCTATCTCTATGGATTAGGTGACTGCTCTGAGGAGACAGGTCAGACCCACCTCGGGTAAGGTGATCAGAAAGGTGAACCTTCCCGAACCTGTTCAGGATTCTCCACACCGACCTCCCTCTGGGCGCATGTATTCCTCCGGCAATTCTGCTCCAAACGGCATGCGGTGAGTTTTTACTTTGGTGATTGATTATCGTTTCACGGCTGCTTTACTGATGCTAATTTTCATCCATTCTCAGTTCTTCTTACAGGCGTACAGCAGGGGTTTACTCCACCAGAATTGCCCGCAACAAATGGCAATCCCTAGAACGGCGGATTTCCGACGTCATCATGCAGAGGATGACCATCTCCAACATGGAGGCTGACATGAACCGGCTCCTGAAGGTAATTCTAAATCTTTCTAAAGGGAAAAAAAAACCTTTTGTAAACCACTATCAGTGCCATCAACCAGATCAAAATAAATCTGTCATGTGTGTTTACATTTTTATCATGCAGCAACGAGAGGAGCTGACCAAGAGGAAGGAAAAGGTCATCAGGAAGAGAGAGCGACTGGTGCGAGAGGGTCCAGAGGCTGAGAAAGCCCTACTCCCCCTCACTGAGGAAGTGGACGCTCTGACCGCCAACATTGACTACATCAACGACAGCATTGCAGACTGTCAGGCCAACATTATGCAGATGGAGGAAACCAAGGTGAGGGGGAGCTCACGTTAGCAATGTCAAATCAAAACAACAACTGAGTGCCTAATTATCTTTGATCACTTTCCTAATTAAAACCAACTGCCTACTACAGCTTTAAAATTTCTCTTCCTCTTCTCTGACTTTTCTATCATAATCCCACTTTACCCGTTCCAGCCCACCTGCGCACTTTTCTTCACCTAATTTCCACACTGTCCATATCGCTGGACATTGGTCAAAAAAATTGAAACCCTCCACCGTCTTTATCTCCCTTTTTTATCTTTATCTCCCAGTTCCTGTCATTTACACGTATTTACTCCGTCTTACTGCAGCTAACTTTCATTCCTCATCCCATCATTAAGTCTTTATCGCTTACGCTGCAAAAGGCTTGTTTACTGAAAGTATAAGATCCCCAAACTTTCTCCATCTGCAGGGTTAGAAGTTTTGCATCATTTTTTTAATTCCAATTTTTTTTTTGATGAAATCTAAGTGATACAAAGTTGAATATTTTACTTTCCTGCAGGAAGAGGCCGACACAGTCGACGTCTCCGCTGTGATTAGTTCCTGCACTCTTGCTGAGGCTCGCTTTCTGCTGGATCACTTCATGTCTATGGCAATCAGCAAGGTACCTGCGTAATAAAGCCTGTTTTTCATCATGCAAACATCTACTTTGAAGCTTTAATACCTGTTTAACTTTCTCAATGAGTGAATTGAGAAGATACTTTTTCATGATGATGGTTTAGGGTCTGCAGGCTGCTCAGCGTGAGTCTCAGGTGAAGGTGATGGAGGGCAGGTTGAAGCAGACTGAAATCACCAGTGCTACTCAGAACCAGTTGCTGTTTCACATGCTGAAGGAGAAAGCAGAGTTTAACCCGGAGTTGGACGCACTGCTGGGAAACGCTCTTCAAGGTATGATCTCCTATAGTTTAGATCTTGGTACTCAGATATAACTCAGACAATTCAATAAAGTTGAGTTTCACATATTCTCTGCAAAGCGTTTGCTTCTCACGGAGGGAGGACGGAGTTGCATGAAACAAGCGGTTTTAGATGCTCTTGCCTGTTGCCTTCTGCCGAAGAGAAGCTGGTCTCATTATTGAACAGCAAACCGCTAATCAATACCATGAGATCATATTCCTTTTGAACATCATGAGTGTTTTTCCACCAGCCTCTGTTCAGTGGTATGCTGCATTTTTATATGAAACACAATGACTTGGTCAATTCTGAGAGTTTCGGGGATTGTAGTTTACTTTATGAATTGCCTTTATTTTATTTCTTTTGGTTCCCCACATTTTTCTTTTTGTTTTTACAGAGATAGGTAACCTCCCAGCCGGTAAGTGAAAGCATATTAGATTTTAATCTTTGGTATAAATGCATGGTTCCTCCCCCCCTTTTTTTTGCACTTTGAAAACTAACTAAATGTAACAGATGCAGGTGCATGAGGTGCCGTGCAGCGAAGCTTACCTCCATCTGTCGGTTGGCCCCTTTCTCTCTTTTTATCTAGACACGCACCTCCTTCTGCTCCTCCTCTCTACGGCTCACATGCTCCCTGCTTTAGGACTGTTTAACCCCAGGACCCCGTCACAGGAGCTGTGCAACATGGATGTTCTGTAGGAGCCTTACGGACTAATGGCCCCTCACACCCACCCAGCCTGTTGTTTTATACTGGGTTTCTTTCTATCATCTAAACACCTACCTTACCTACATCTTACAATAACTCTTAGACCCCAGACTTCCCATCTTTTTCAATTCATTTGAGCCCAGCGATTTGACAGTCTGTCAATGAAAACAGCATGACGCTATGCTGACTTCAGCCTCATCTGCCGCTTCATCCTCTACATGCTACGCAGCAATGCTGGCCTTTAAGAGTTGCATCATTGCTGAAAATATCTTTCTTATTCTTAAAATCTTGTAAAAAAAATTTCTTAAAATATATATGGCTCTTCATCTACTGAATTTAGAGACATTTACATTTAAGACTGAGAGCCGGGACGACCTCGTCCGGGAGGTTACGGTTAGCATCTGGTGCCAGCTTGCAGCTTCAGCTTTTACTGACAGTGAGGTTTAGTTTTAGCACCGTTTAGCTTATACCGTAATTTCACGGCCATTAGGCGCACCGTACGAAAAGGCGCAGCCTCAGTTTTGTGCGCCGTTGCTGTATTTAACACACACATAAGGCGCACCATATGAAAAGGCGCAGTCTCAGTCACACACCGCCTTACAACAACACGCACGCATGCAAATGTGGGTATTAAAAAATAGATCGGGAGCAAAACTGAGTTTGGTTGTACTTTATTTAAGTAGTATAAACAAGCACATTACCGGTAATATGTTGTCCTTATTCAAATCCGTCATCCTTTGTTTTGGAATCGAACAGCTGCGCAAAATCCAACAGAGCAGGTCCACTTCGCTCCTCGCTGTCAAAGTCACTGTCTGTACTGTGCGGCTCCTCAGAAAGGATACCAGCTTTTGCAAAAGCTCTGATAACAGTAGCTACCAGCAGACACGTTAGTCCAAGCATCTACAATCCATTGGCAAACTGTAGCGTAACTCGCCCGGCGCTGCCTTCCACCCTTCGTGAAACTGTGGTCTCCTTCGGTCATCCATCGCTCCCACACCGCTCGCACTTCACTCTTTAACATTCTCATGTCTTTTCTTTCAGGTCCGCCTCGCGGGCACGGCGTTTTCCTTTAGGTCCGCTTTTTCTCACGAGCATCGCGTTTTCTTTTAGGTCCGCTTTTTCTCATACACAAGGCGCACCGCACAAAAAGGCGCACCGCTCATTTTGAAGAAAATTGAGACTTTTAGGTGCGCCTTATGGCCGTGAAATTACGGTATTTTTATTTTTCTAGAGTCATAAACCTCTCTGATGGCAATAACAAAGCAACGAGCGATTTAAAGATGTAGTTTTTAGCATTTATGAGGTAAAATAATGGACGATGCCTGGCGATACGTATAAACAATTCAAAACTTGAAATGATTTTTTTTTTTTTTTAATGGAGTGAAGGTAGTCCTCTCGTGGCAGCACTGCCACATTTTTTGAGAAATGTTTCTGCTGGCATTAAACCCCACTGATGCCCTGCTTAACACCCTCTGAAGCCATATAACCCCACCTGATTTGTTGGTTTAGTCAGTTGCCACTATGTAAATGTAAAGTGTTGTTCATATCAAACTCGCAAGCAATAGTAACATTATTTTATTTTACCGGTCAACAAATTATCGCCTTGAGGGCTGCGAGTTTGAGACCCCTGAGCCTGGCTATAAAGCC
Organism: Neostethus bicornis; assembly: GCA_902685375.1. Classification (NCBI taxonomy): domain Eukaryota; kingdom Metazoa; phylum Chordata; class Actinopteri; order Atheriniformes; family Phallostethidae; genus Neostethus; species Neostethus bicornis. The sequence continues at coordinate 22,531,204 of LR738544.1, read as the reverse complement.
AATAACTAAGAAAAAAAAAACTTAAACACAAAAATAAGAGTCTGATGAATAATTGAGTCTTAAAGATGGCATTTTAGAAGGATAAAGTCATCTCCTTCTTATCAGAGAGAGTGTTATCAGCACTGATTGTCGCTCAGCTCTGATGTTGCTCACTGATCTGGTTTGACAGAGAACGGGGACGATAGCAGCAGCGATGAGTCAGCTCAGAGCCCTTCAGCAGAGGGAACGTAAGTCTGCATTTCATGTTAGACTTTTCCATATTCGTTGCATTAATACACTGTTGTAGATCTGATGTGATGTCCTGTTGTGTTTCCGCATAATGGACTTTTCATGTCGCACATTTTCATTGTGAAGTTGATGCCGAATGTTTGTGTTTAAGTGCATTTCTTGATCTGAGCATTAAATGGCTGATGTGTTCCTATCGTAGCACCCTGGCCTCAGACCTCATGAAACTCTGTGGGGAAACCAAAACAAGAAACAAGGTATTACACATTTATCAGAGTTATGTTGTACTTTTTTTTTTTGTAAAACATTGCTTGAAGATGTCCCCCACTTGTCATTTTCAGGCCCGCAGGAGGACCACCACTCAGATGGAGCTGCTGTACGCTAACAGCGACTCTGCTCCTGATGCGGCCGCTGATTTCTCAGGCCCAATGCTGCCGCTAGCCGAAACGCCAGACGGAGGAGATGTGGACTTGTCAGGCTCATCAGTCAGGGACTACACAGCTCTCTCACCCAGCTTTTCCTCTAAAATGGGCAGCATGTAAGTCCAGGCCTGATGCTTTAACACTAACACACTACATTAACCTGCTTCTCTTCTGCCTTTTGCATGTTACTTCTGCTTTATTTGGTTCTCAGAAGACAGGATTTTATTTAAAAGCATGCAGAAATGTCAAGTTATTAATATTCCCTCTCTTTTTGTATGTTGGCTTTATTTCAACCATTTTAATGTGACTAATTTTTCTGTTTGGCACATTTACATCATATTATAAGTAAATCTGGGTGATTCAGTAGAACTATGGGTGAGACACAAAAATCTGCAGGGCCTTTTTAATAATCACGGATCAACTGAAGAGCTGTCGAAGCTTTACGGTGTCAGGTAACCTTGTTTCTGTGTGTAAAGCATGCTAAATTTTTATTTGCCCTGGTTATTTGTGTCATGTTTTTTATTTTTTTATTTTTGTAATTCTGTTTTTGTGTATGCTGTCTCTGTGCTGTATGGATGTGTGTGTGTTTGTGGTAAATTTGATCAAACTGAATGATCAGTTCTGGCTCCAGAACGCCATCCGGCCTGGAGAAGCGAGCTCCGGAGCCTTCCCCACTCACTCGCAGGAAGACCTATGACAAAGCCCAAGCTGCGGCCGACAGGGCAAAAGTCAAGGAGATTAAACCGTAAGAGCTTGTTGCCCACGCCGTGGCTGCAGAGCTGCTCTCTGACTTCACTTTGACTCTACTAATACTACTTTAGTCTGTTTTTCTGCTTCGGGGACGCATGTGGCGTTCGCTTGATAAACAATGCTGTGCTTCTTGTTTATTGATCTTTTGACCTGGTGAGTCTCACGCTGAATTTCAGACAAATTTTGATTTTTACCTCAAACAGAGGAATATTCTTTTTTTCTGACTAATTTTGACTCAAATTCAGTGTTAAACTTGCTGATCAATCCTTTATCTAAAGCTTTTTATCTACATTTTCCTGGCTGGTTAATCGATTGATCGTGTTTGAATTGTGTTTAAAACAGTGGGATAAAATGGAGTGTTTTGGAACTAATCATTGGTTTAACAGGAGTTTGGGTGCTAGAGTCTGACATGCGTAGATCACTTCATCCTGCTGTGTTTAAGCATCAGATTGTTAAACCATGCAAACTGTTATCTCACCTAATCTCCTATTATAATTAGAGCTTCATATCATTTTTTGCTCCATTACTCAGCGGAGTACCTAGAGATGTGACTTGGTGCTCATCGAGCCTCAGAGTTGCAACCTGCCTCTCAAGATGGCTAAACATCTTTAGTTTATGTGAAAACCTCGTGCATGCAGAGATCTACTCCTCTCTTCAAGCATTAAACCTTAAATGTTTACCAATATTCCATCGATTGACTTGAGGATTTAACGTCAATGTCACCTAATTATGTAAATTCCGCTAGAAGAAATATAATCCGCAGTGTGACACTTCAGCTAAAAAAAAACATCTAGAGGTAACTTTTTTTTTTTTGTAGAACCCTGGGATGCACACGCATTAGAGCAGCTATTCACATGAAGGTTGTTGTTTGTGAATAATTTTTATATGTTTTTTTTCCAGCTGAACACCTGACAGGTTAAAGGAGATAGTTTTATCATCAGCGTGCTGCAGTGAAGAAAATATTCTCCTCCAGCGCCAAAAGACTTGAAATAATCAATAGGATTTAAAATTGCACATGTAAGCAGACAGTTAGTCAATATAAAAATCCCAAAGCAGAAATGATCTGCTTGTACTTTTTCCTGTAGTCAGTATCTGAGCTGCAGCAGTTCGGAGGTTCTGTTGATAGCCAACCAAACACACAAGACAAGGCAAATATCCAAATTCAACGTTATAAATGCATGGATTAAAGCCGTCATCCGTCAAGTTTAAGAGATGAATAGAAAACAGGCTCACAATCACACTTTGGGGACTCTGAGAGGTTTGTAAAAATGAGTGGCTTAGAAAATAGTGAAACACTGATCCGGGACACAATAAATGTGTTTTAATGAATGCACATTTCTTTTAACAATAGTTTAAAACACTGTACTTTTGCTAGCAGCCAATTGAGATAAATCCACAAAACTTATATTACAAAAGTATTAAACAACTCTAAAATCTACTTTGATTTAGTATTAAAAAGGGGAGCCCATGTGGAAGATGTAATTGGTAATTGTTTGACAAAAAGAACATTGTAAACAAAAAAAAAACTGGCTTCAGTTGAAAATTGCAAAATATAGTTATATTTTTTGTTAAAAAACTGTGCATACAGTTGTTTAAGAAAAGATAGTTGATCTTTTTTTTTTCTTTCGCATCACTATTTTTGGCTCTGATTATTATATCTTGAAGTTTTGTTCCATCCCTTCCAAGAAATCAAACAAATTGCTGGGTTTCAGTTTTTTGATTGAGAGCCTAAAACAAGCTGTAATCGGGAAAAAGGGAGAAGTAAACACTAAACAAGGTTTCTTCACTTGAATGGAATTTAATTATCACAATTAGGTTGTTTGCGTTTGAACCACTACTCTACCACACAGAATAAATCCTGCAGGTCTTTCCTCTGCCAAGACATTTCTGATGAGTCTCATCATATAGCTGCTTTTTTTATTTTTTATGTAAGTGTAACCAAATCGCTGTTTCAGGATCTGGCAGGGAGCACCTGGAAAGCAGAGGCACAGATTATGAAAACAATTTAAAAGGATTCAAATAAAAAGATGACTTATAGAGAGTCCTTTCCCTTAGTACGCCACCTACAGACACATCCATGTCCCGGTCCGCAGCCTATGGGCACATCCACGTCCCGGTCCGCAGCCTACGGGTACATCCATGTCCCGGTCCGCAGCCTACAGACACATCCATGTCCTGTTCCGAAGCCCACAGGCAACTCCACGTCCTGTTCCGGAGCCCACAGGAAACTTCATGTCCCAAACCGTCGCCTGTGGCAAACTCTTGTGCATGGCCCGTCGAGTGCGGTAACCTCCGTCCCCGAACTGCCGCCTGCAGCTAATTCCTCCGAGGTTTGGTGGAATTAACCATGGAAAGCTTTGTGTTTCGTCCCTCACAGCACAGTGTCATGGAGGCCGACACACCAGCGTGTTGCCACCTGCACTGTACTTCATGAGAGCTCCCCATTGTGTCTCTCTCTCACGTGCTTTTGCCTCTTCCCCCAGCTGCTCCTTATAAAACAATCAAGAACCGTACCACTTCTCAGTGAATTAAACTATTCAAAATATAAAATTTATTTGTAATAAAATACTCTACCTTCTACATAAGGGTTGCCTTTTGTAAGAAGATATGGCAAGACTAGTTCAAGCCATCATTCTAACTTTTTGGTTTAATTAGATGATTTGGGACTTTTTTCTCAAATCTGATCTTTGCGCGTACTGAAATATATTAAATGAAAAACTTGCCTAACTGTGTTTGATGCTTCTAAGATGCCCCGACGTTCACTTCCATGACATTATTGAGGCATATGCATCTCCCTGCTGTCCTCATGCAGTCCTCCCACACTCGTGTTAGCAGAGTGTAAACAGCTCGGCACACACTTTAATTATGCCGCTGTTTAATTGGCAGCGCTCCTGCCTTCCTTCACAGCCCAGTCATCAGGAACCTGAAGAGCAGCCCACACTTCCTCTCTCCCAATACACACATACACACACTCTTAAAACCACAGCTCCACATTTAGTCGTATGACAGCGTGTCTGAGCCATCAAGATGTAACAGTGACGTTACCGTATCAAAGAGTCGGATTAAAGTTAGAAACGGATATTAATGAGACACAAACCGGATGCGTTTTTTTTTTTTCTCTTAAAATCTGTCAGTTTGCTAAAAAGCAGAATCACATTTCCAATTACTCTTCAAGTTTTTATCTGATGGCAAGAAAACTTTTGAGTTGAACACACAGATTAAGAGTTGGGTGTTTTTTTTAATTTATGTATGTAACTCAGTATCACAACAGTGTTATTTCAAATTGCTTTGCACATCTTCTTTCAGCATTTCCCTTCAGGGGTCACCACAGCAACTCAGTTTCTTCCATCTAACCCTATCTGCTGCATCCTCTTCGGTGACGCCAACTATCTTCATGTCTTTCTTCACTGTATCCATGAAACTCCTCTTTGGTCTTCCTCTAGGCCTCTTTCCTGGTGGTTCCAAACCCAGCATTCTTTTTCCAATGTACTCTCTCTCTCTCCTCTGCACATGTCCAAACCATCTCAGTCTGGCCTCTCTGACTTTATCTCCAAAACCTCTAACATATACTGTTCCTCTGATAAACTCATTTCTGATCCTGTACATTCTGGTCACTCCCAGAGAGATCCGCAGCATCTTCATCTCTGCAACCTCCATCTCTGTTTCCTATCTTTTTGTCAGTGTTACTGTCGCTAGACCAAACAGCATGGCGGGTCTCACCACGGTTTTGTATACTTTCCCTTTCATTTTAGCTGAAACTCTTCTATCACACATCACAGATGTTACTTTTCTCCACCTGTTCCCGTTCAAATTGCTTTGCACACGGTTGATCAAATGTTTGGCTTAGTACTTTTACCTAAAAGATTGAGGATATTCTGGTTTTGTAAAACAGCAGAAATGAAGAAAAACCTCTTGATTAGCAAGTTGATTAAAACCTGTACTGTGGTCTGATAAGTTTATCTTCTATCATCTCACTCCTGACGATGTCAAATCGAATAGAAAACTTCACATTTTCACCACTTACTTATGAGCGAAAAAAACAAGCTTTTAGTTCTCGATTGAAAGAGTCTTGGTTTTTTTTTTCTGATAAACTTTTTTTTTTTCCTTCCCTCATACATTATTTTTTAGTTGCTTTGAATAAAAGAGTCTGGCTTTTAAATAAATGTAAATGTGAGCCGTAAATGTGCAAATGTTAGTTGTCAGTTGCTGGAAAATCCACTTTGCGTTTCTGCATCAGTAGCTTCAGAGATACCCACCGCATCCAAATGAATTCATTTGACAGTTTTTTTTTTTTAAACTCACTTAACTTTAATGTTGTGACACAGAAGTTGTGGTTTTAATCAGTATTTTCATCCATTCCTTTTTAAGCCTACTTTATACAATGAGTTTGCAAAATACAACACTATTGTTCCATCTGAAAGTTACACCACCAAAAATATGTTACAATTAAACATATAAGTTTAATATATTTGGGAATATTGGATGCTCTTTTTTTTTTCTTTCTAGGATGAATGGATGCTTCCACCCCTCGAAGAAAACCCGTCCTGTTTTTTCATCTCTCTATCGAGAGCAAAAGTACTGTTTTTTTTTTTTTATCTGATTCCTCTATGGTTTGAAGTTTCACCTATGGTGTGAAGGGGTACAGCTGAGGTTCGATCACGTGTTGTGGATTTTCTTCTTTGTCTTCTCAGACCAGCTGTGTAACTTTGGATTTCTTCAGGTTTTCATGTGATGGTGCAGATTCTTTCTATGGATCTAAATGTAGAAAACCACATGTGGTGGGAGATTCTCTTTATTCATTGGGTTGTCAGGTTTGTTCTGGGAATCGTTGCATCTTAAGAATTTTCTTCTTGAAGCAGTCTAAACATGCTGTTTGAAAACTCAGAGATTTAGTTGCATAGAAACATTTAAAGTTCCTATTTGAGGGAAAATAGCTCTTATTGTGATACGTGCACATTGAAAAGAAAAAAAAAACATTTGAGTTTTGGAACCTACAAACCAGAAAAAGTAAAAGCTTGACCATTATTCATACCACCGCTCATCTTGATCTCATCCGAAATGTGACCCGAGTCCATCCTATGCCCAACTCAGAGGAGTAATGACAGTTCAGGCCTTTGGAGTAAATAAGTGTCCTTCCCAGAACAATACTTCTGTTCGGTTCTAGATCCGGTTTGGTAAGCTCAGGATTGGATCTCTTCTTGGTGATGATGATGTGGTCCTGTTGGCTTCGTCTGGCTGGGATTTACAGCTGTTGCTTGTCTGATTTGCTTCTGAGTGTGAAGCGGCCAGGATGGGAATCAGGCCTCCAAATCCTACACCATGCCCCAAGTAGAAGACTTTAAATCTCACAGGAAAGAATGGAGTGAGAGATCAAAAAACGGATCGGTGCGGCTTCTGCAGTAATCAGGACACTACATCGGTCCGGTGTGGTGACGAAAGAGCTGAGCTGCAAAGCAATTCTACGTTCCTACCCTCACCTATGGTAACCAACTGTGAGTGGTGAGATCGCGGATACAAGCGGACAAAATGAGCTTCCCCCACAGGGTGGCTGGGTTCTCACTCAGAGATAGACTGAGGAGCTCTTTCATCCGGGAGAAGCTCGAAGTAGAGCCATTGCTCCTTCGGGTCAAGAGAAGCCAGATGGAGTGGTTCAGGCATCGGGTAAGGATGACGTATTTTGGGCACGTCCCACCAGGAGGAGACCCAGAGGCAAACCACGTCCCACTGGAGAGACAGCAGACAGAGTCTGACAGCTGGCCAGGGAACGCCTTGGGATTCTTCCGGGTGAGCTGAAGGATGTGGCCGGGTGAGAGATCCTAGGTTTACTGTCTAAAGCTGTTGCCCCACGACCCGGGCCCGGATAAGCTAAAGACAATGGAACGGGGAAAAAAAAGAACAGTAGTTGAAATTTATCTCGTTGGAAGCAGCATCAGAAGGTAGAGGTGGTTATCAACAGATTGCTATGGTAACATGATGCTATGTTGTAACTAAAATGACGTCACGTAAACTGCCATCAGCCTGTGGCATTGATCCGAAATAACATGCATTCATGTTGTCATCATGTTCCCACCTACTTCTGATCCAACCATCTAACTATTAAGCTGCATTGCTGATGAGCAAGGAAATTGTATCTAATGCAGTCATTTTCCAAGAACAATGTTTGCTAATCCAACAGAATCCAGTTTGCTAGTCTTATCACGGCTCCAACCTGAATCCTTTTTTATCTTCTGGTAATTAGTCTCCTCTCATTTTAGTAAAGCTCTTTTTGTTGGCAGGAGAACATTATCGACATCCACATTGTGACAAACTGTGGTTCCGCTGCGACCGCTGCTATAATTGAACAATCTCTTCAATTGATCATTCGCCATCGGCTAATTATTAATCAATCAGAGCTACCAGCTAACATGGCTTTCCATCATCAGATCGTCAGGTGTTTTTGATGTGTGAGAAGAAAAAACTTGTTTAATCTATTTTTCTGACTTTTCTCTTTTTCTACTTTTGATTTGCTGTTCTTTTTTTGTTTTTGTTTTTTAAAGCTGAGCACTTTGCATGCGTGTGCATCATGACTTGCATCCAGACCAAATTTTATCCTGCAGGGATATTTTGTCTCATAGCTGTGTGTTGTGTGTTTTGTTTTTTATTAGGGGTGTCATTAACCCAGTCCCTCCCACTAAGAGCAGCCGGTCCTCCACGTTACAGTGCGTCCACGTCGCAGAGGGACACAGCAAAGCAGTTTTGTGCGTCGACTGCACCGACGACCTTCTGTTCACCGGATCCAAAGGTCAAAGCTCCCAGAGCACACTTCTCTGATTCCTTCGCTTCTCATCCGCAGTCCCCATGCGTCCCTTCCTCCAGCACAGACGATTTATTACTGCTTGACACGCTGTTACATAAGAGCAACTAAAACCTGACAGGGATTAATTAAGATTGTCATACTCACAGCGTGCGGATGAATTAGGTAATGAAAAAAAAAAGACATTATGCATGCTGGGAAATTCCTCTGGTGAAGGATATTATAATAAACGGAGGTAAATGTGTGGGCTATTAACTAAACCAGTGGATCTATTTATTCCTGATGTTGCTCATGTTTGACAAATACCACGTTGCTGATGATCTGTGTCTTCCTGCAGATCGTACCTGTAAGGTGTGGAACCTGGTGACCGGGCAGGAGATAATGTCCCTCGCTGGTCATCCCAACAACGTGGTGTCGGTCCGCTACAGCTCCAGTTTGGTCTTCACTGTCTCCACCTCCTACATCAAAGTCTGGGACATCAGGGACTCTGCTAAGTGCATCAGGACTCTTACGTGAGCAGGACTCTAAATGTCTTCTAATCAGAATGATGACTTTAAATTTATAACATTGTTTTAATCACTAGACCAAAGAGGAGGAGGTTGAATTAAATCATTAAGTAGATGTTTTTTTTTATCCTGTTTTGATTTTGTTCTACACGTGATCAGATTCACCGATCGTTTTAAAGCTCGTTTAGGTGTAACCAGTGAGCTTCATAGCTGAACTTTTAATTTAACTGTTAACGTTGTGTTGATTTATTTTTTATATTTTATTCTTTTATTTCAAACTTTGATTTTTTTTTGTACAATCCAACTCTATTTCAGGTCTTCTGGTCAGGTCAATATTGGGGACATCTATGCATCCAACACGAGCCGGACAGTCACCATCCCAGCAGGAGAAAACCAGATAAACCAGATTGCACTTAATCCGAACGGGACGGTTCTGTATGCTGCTGCTGGGAACTCTGTCAGGGTGTGGGACCTCAGAAGGTAAGACGATGTTGAAAAAGCTAATCATCTCTGATTATCATTTGAACTTAAACAGTAGAGGAAGTGTTAGTTTTTGATAATTTTTTTTATTATTATTGAACTCATTTTAAAAAAAAGAGACTGGAAATTCAACATATTCTTGTAATTCTTACCTATTTCTTGCTATTTTTATTGATCTATTTGGTCACTTTACATTTTTTTCTGATATGAAATGATTTATAAAACATGTCTTTTTTTTCTTTTTTTGCACCTCTGATGATTTAAAATTTGAAAAGCATCCAGTCCAAAGTCTTCCATCAGTAACTGTCAGCCAGCTGGTGTTGACATTGATGAATGAGCTCTTTGATTATCTGAGAATATAAATCCAGTTATCTTTCACTCTAAATCAAGGGAAATGAATTTACTCAGTCGAGACACAAACAGACTGAAACATCATTAGATTTTCGAACAATTTAATATTAAGGGTTTATTTTCTTGTCAGATTCGCATCCACTGGGAAACTCTTGGGTCACCTTGGTCCTGTTATGTGTCTGACTGTGGATCAATCTGGAAACAATCAGGATCTGGTGATCACCGGGTCCAAGGACCACTACATCAAGGTGGGTTTCAGATATTTTTACTCTCCCATAGCAGATGTTCACTATGCCGAATCTCTGCAGCTGTTTGATGTGACTGAAGGATCTCTGGGGAGCATCAGTCCGACTCATAACTTTGAGCCACCGCATTATGACGGCATTGAGTCGCTGGTGGTCCAGGGGGAGAACTTCTTCAGCGGCTCACGAGACAACGGAATCAAGAAGTGGGACCTGGACCGCAAAGACCTGCTGCAGGTGGGCTCTGAGTCACAGTGATGTGGAAAGCAAAATAAAACTGTTCTGGGAGAAATCCCCAGTGGATAGAAAGAGGTGGTCTCTGTGTATAGCAAAGCTTCTGGCAATAAACTAGCAGATTTAATATAAGAGTGCCACAGATAAAACTTTGAAATATTTCTCTATGTTGTCATCCATGTGCCAAAATTTGTGTACATTTATTTTTTTTCTTCATGAAACAACTTTTCTGATCGGTTTGTCCTTAATATCATTTTTCAGCAAGTTCCGAACGCCCATCGTGACTGGGTATGCGCACTAGGCGTAGTCCCTGGCTCACCAGCCTTACTCAGCGGATGCAGAGGCGGGGTGCTCAAGCTCTGGCACACAGACACTCTTGGAGCTTTGGGGGAGCTGAAAGGTCACGAGAGCCCTATCAACGGCATCGCCACAAATAGCAGCCACCTGTTCACTGCTTCTGAGTAAGTCCAAGAAATGTTTCAGATACTTAAAACATCTTTATAGTTAATTTTTTTTCTAATATTACTTAAATTTGTCTTATGCATATGAATAGATGTACTAAACACAATAAATTGCAAACTCTGTCAGACAGCGAAAACCTTAGCCAATCATTTTTGTACGTGGCACAAAATCTCTTTGGATCACAGCTTGTTGATCACTACACTTTTCTGGTTTAGGTGGCAAGTGAGTATTTCTATTGGTGGAGACACAAATCTAGAAAAAAAAACAGAAAGGCTTGCGTAGTATACACAACGAGATGCCATGCGGTCTAGAGACAGTGGCACTGAGGAAAAGACAGGAAACAGAGATGGAGGTAGCAGAGATGAAGATGCTGAGGATCTCTGGGAGTGACCAGGATGGACAGGATTAGAAATATGTATATCAGAGGAACAGCACATGTCAGAGGTTTTGGAGATAAAGTCAGAGAGGCCAGACTGAGATGGTTTGAACATGTGCAGAAGAGAGAGAGAGTACATCGGAAGAAGCATGCTGGATTTGGAACCACCAGGAAAGAGGCCTAGTGGAAGACCAAAGAGGAGGTTCATGGATACAGTGAAGGAAGACATGAAGATAGTTGGCATGACCGAAGAGGATACAGCAGATAGGGTTAGATGGAAGAAACTGACTTGCTGTGGCGACCCCTGAAGGGAAATGCTGAAAGGAGAAGGAGATGATTTTGGGGTGTCAGGGATAGAAGATAAACGCCAGAAGTTTTCATCACCACCTGATTAGAAGTAAAAAAAAAAATATATCAAGAATACAGATTTTAAAATAACTCATTGAATTGGTTTGGTTGTTTTTATTTTTCAGTGATCGTACAGTGAAGATCTGGCGTGCACGTGGTGGACTGGACAGCACCTTGGAGGTGGTGGACACTGCAGACGAGGTGGCCAGTAACTAAATACAGCGCCATCTACCTGCTTTGACTCGTAACAGCATCTGATGCTGCTGCTGTGCACTTTGACCCCTAAACATCTCAACATCCTGCTGACTCTAAAAACCACGAGCCCTTCACTTCTTGGGATGGATCATGGTCATCTCAGCTTAAACTAGCACTGACTGTTTTATCCAAATTATTTAATAATCCCACATAACGTGCTGTCACAGATTGATCACAAACCTGCACTCCTGAGATGTTTTAGAGTAAACTAGTTTTCTCACAGATGTGAATTAGGGTGGAATGTGACTAAAATGAGGTGAAGCCAAAGGGTTGGTAGCTGGTCTGCACAACCCAGATTGTTTCTCAAAAGAACCTGCGTCCCAACTTTGAATGATCCTGGCAGAACTTACCGATGTGTGCACCTTCTCATCTTCTCCAGTCGCTTGCAAACAAAAACCTAAAGGCTAACCTGTAACAATCTTTTCTGGTATGTGCGACTGTTCCTTATTAGACAAAAGTTGCTACGCTTCACGTTGTGAGCTTTAAACTTGCCAAGTTTTCCATCTTCAGCCAAATTGAGGCCAGTGTTTTCTTCTATCCTGTATCACCTTGTTTTCTAATTTGTTCTTTAATCTTCAAGCACTTGTAGAGGTTACAAACACCAGAAGTTTTTGTAGATGGAAGCAGGTTGCTCATGTGTTGTGTTCACTTTTCACATCGGCTGTTAAGTCATTAAATCTTCACCGCTGTTGAGGGTTCATCATATTCAACCCTGTATTAGGACTTGTTGTCTCCAGCTGAACTCCAACTTGTGTCACAGTCACTGTATGTGTGTGTATATATGCTGTATTAACTTTGTGAAGTAGTGAGGATGCGCCTTCACACCCTGTGCTGGTCTAAACACATTAACCAATCGGATCCCAGTGAGACCTCCTCATGTTATTAATCACTGTTTCTGTCCCTTCTGAGAGTTTGGTGAATCTTCTCAGCTAATTTATGTAAATGGTGATAAACCAGCTTAAAAGCAAATCTGACTGAATATTTGTTCTGTGGGACCAGCGATGCGACTGAGCCGGCAGGGAAACTGTTTGAGCTTCTCCTGCTCTGAGACGGCTGCTTATACCTGTTTTTTTTTTTTTTCCTTGTTATTGTTCTTTCCTTGTTCCAAATAATCTGGGTGTTCCCTGTGATGGAGTTTTAGTGGCCATCTTCAGTGGCAGACTATAGGCATTCTAATGTCAGATGCTCGGTGAAAATAAATGCCATCTGTCAAAAACAACCAACCCAGTCTGGTATCTGTCTAGTTAAATGCTGCAGCTAAACGCTGCGGATTTGGCTGTGTGGAAAATTTGTTGAAAAATACACATATAACACATATGAGAAGTCAAAACAGAATTTAATTTTGTTGTAAGAAAAATGAGTGGCATCAGGGTCGCCATTGCTGAACTGGTATTGATCCAATACATCAATAGTAGTCAATACATATTAATCACCTATGGTTACCAGCTGTGGGTGGTGACCAGATTGCGGATATAAATGGTCGAAATGAGCTTCCTCTGCAGGTTGGCTGAGCTCTTACTTAGATATAGGGTGAGGAGCTCTACCATGAAGGAGGAACTATGAGTATAGCCATTGGTCTTCCGGGTCCAGATGAGCTGATGCCTCCCGAGCGCCTCACTGGTGAGGTGTTCGGGCACGTCCCATCGAGAGAAGATCCAGAAACAGACCCGGACCTGCTTGAAAGACTACGTCCCACAGCTGGACAGAGAATACCTTGGGATCCTCCCTGAAGCATGCAGCCGGGGTGAGAAAAGCCTGGGTTTCCCTTCTGAGACTGTTACCCCTGCGACCCAGTCCCAAAGAAGAGAAAACAATTAAATGAAAAAAAAGGGTGTGAAGGTAGAATTTCAAATACTCACAAACACTAGTCAATACTCATCAATCTGAATGTTTAAAAACACCAGCTCATTTGGATTGTACAAATCAATGTCTGAGATAAATGTGTTTGGATCAACAGAAATAATATTAAGTGTCATGTTCTAAATTAGAAGTGACTGTTCTCTTAATAGGAACATGTTTGGACTCACTGATCAGGGAGGTGAGAAAGTTCTCAGCGAAACATCTGGTAATATGAATATTAATTTTTCTACCACAGCTGCTTTTGTGTGTGTTTATGTTTTCTTCGATCATCTTTAAATTAATATTCACAATTGATCTGGCTCTTTATTCCACCCACTGATTCCAAACTCTAATGAAATGACCAACAGTTTGTATTTATCCAGTCAGTCACACATGCACTAGTACTCACCCACATACTGTACATCTACAGCATAGTCACAACATATCAACATTGCAGGTGTTTTTTTTTTTTATTTTTTTATAACATCTGTGTTTAGGATTAATTGATTAGTGATGGTTGATGTTGCCACATTTTGATGATGCTACGTTAAGATCCAACCACTTCAGATTCTAAAAGGCTCATTGACACTTCAAGACCATTTTTCTGATCTGCAGCTTCAGGTTAGTATTGCGATGTTTTGTGGAGACATGTCAAGATCAAGTAACTAAATATAGATCACTGATTTGTTTAATTGATAGGTAGCATCAGGTTAACTCAAAGGAATCTTTCATGACATGGTGACTTCATGCAGGTGAGATTATTTCCTCGTGTTGTCTGATCACAACTACAGTTTGTGTTTCCGGTTTAAACTAAAATTAAAAAGGTTCAGTTGGATTTTCTCTTTAGCTCAAAGCTCTGCCACAATGACATTAAACGCAAATAACAACTCAAACATTGAGTTTTTGAGTTCTTCTACAAGCAAGGAGTAAAACTTGTAGAAAAAACTTTTCTTGTTCTATTATCTCCCAAAGGCAGAGGGGATTTAAAAATCTTTGATGGCAAGCCAGTAATCCCTGGATCGTACAGGGACCTTTGCACATCTGGAACATTGAAATGATTTGTTACTGAACAACTGTACAATTTTTTTCTCTCTATGCTTGATCAACTTTATCTGATTTTGAGATTTTCTTAAAAGTTTGGTTTGCATCCTTATGGTGAGAAAATTTGAGCACAAGATGGCAGCAGTAACATCTTCACCCTGTCCCAAGGAAAACAAGAGAAAACCTTGGTCATGTCTACTGTTATGGGCAAAGCCATTTGGGGGATGTTTGGGTTTTTGTTTAAGTCGCCCTCTTGTGTTTTTCCCGTACTTCTACCTCCTAGGCTCCAAACTTTCCCACCTGTTGGCAGTTACAGATGATTGCTAGTTGGCTGAATAAGAAGGTCTGGTGTCAAGCTGAGAGAGGATCTGTCTGCAGCACTCCCAAAAGAAGCTTTTCGGTTGTTAAGATTGATTGTAAATAAATAGTTTATTTCTTGTGTTCTACTCCCGGGAATTAATCATAACATACGTATAAACTAGGGATGGGAAATCCGAGGCCTCGCGACTCATCGAGCAACTTCAAGCAACTGCGAAAAGTCGACACAAGGAGTCGGCACATTTGCTGGCTGCGCATGCGCAGATAAAAAAACAAACCCCAAGGAAAAAAAAAAAATCTACGCCTCAAATTTTGTTTTACAAGAAGATGACATGTGGGTTATTGTGGGGCTTGTAGTTTATCTTTATCATGAAACGAGATTACGTTAATTCGTTGCCATAGTAACAGTTACCTAAACAATCAAATTTCACTCCGTTACTGACAATGTAATTAAATGTTCAATAAAGCCCACATTTGACCCACTGTAATTTGAATAACTATGGAGGACCAGCTGATAGAATCTTATGGAAGGGAAAATGAACACACTGATAAAATTAAACAGATGTTTTTGTGCGAGCGCGCAGTGGAAGATTTCGTAGAGTTTTGTTTTGGGAGAGTGTGTGATATTTTCATTTGTGTCCAATTCGATGCTCTCCAAATCAAAGTATAGAAAAAGTCTGTTTTGATATTTTAATCTAAAGCACTTTGTAAAGCTTTGATAAGAGAAATACTGTATAAATTAAATTCGATTTGAATCAACAATCTGTGACACAAGCAGCAACATTCAGGGAAGACGTAAGAGAGTCTCTGTGGCTCTAAAATAGCGCAGAAATTAGACAGGACAATTGTAAATGTTTGTCATAGATTTTTTATTTAAAATAAAATCTTTTCCACGGTGCTTGGCTTTAGTCTGCTCCTCTTCAGACTGACTACCTTTCCCGCTTTGGATAAGACCCGCTCACCGGGCACCGAGGTTGCTGGCATGTGGAGATGCTTGGCCAGTTTGTGCAGGTTTGGGTAAACCGTTGTCCTCGATGCCCAGAATGCGAGAGGGTCTTCTCCCCTGAAGAAGTAGGGCTCCGACAGGTATCTCTGAACCTCCACTGTGGCATTCGCCTTCGCGCACTGACTTCCCTGGTTTTCACCTAGAAAAAAGTAGTTAGGATTGTAAAACCATGTAACATGTGGACATCGTTGATCTGACGAAAATACTAACCAACCCGGCTGTCCAGCAGGTCCCACAAAATGTCATTCTCCGCTGAAGATGACGCTCCCGGTTGTGACTATTAAAACAGAACTGGTTCTCCCTCCATTTACAACTTACACACAGAAACACACACTCACCTTTCACTCTCATACAGTCAGTCATCTTCTTATCCGTCTGTCCCTTTCGGGGTTGCGGGGGTTGCCGGAGCTCATCCCGTCTGATTTAAGGCGAAGGGCGGGATGCACCCCGAACAGGTCGCCAGTCTGTCGCGGGGCCACTCTCATACAATTCACGCAAAAACTCTTTCAACTTCTCAATTCCAAACAGTATATTTGTGTGGGTGAATCCTAAAAACTAATCTAATAAATCTGTGTGTGCGCGTGTGTGACTATGTGTTTGTTGAATGAATGTGTGTGTGTTTTAAGTGACACCTACAAAAGGTCCAACAAGATCAAGGTGATATTATTGTGTACAATACCTACTGTGATAAAATCCCTGTAGAATCCAAAGCTGTGATGACGCAAATCGCTAGAAAATCTCCTCCTCGCAAAAACCCACGTCTCCCTGAATGAATGAAACCCTTTTATATCTTCTGACTAATTGACCGACCCGCCCCTTCAAACTTTCCGAGCTCTTCGACACCCGGCTCCACGTGACAGTAGCTCGGATTTTGGGTCGCGCGATGTTTGGCATTCCGACACACGGAATCGGAGCAATTCTCGCGATACTTTTATGTCACTCTGTTCGGCTCAGCTCGAGCAGACAGGCTCGAGCTGGCCATTAGGGGTGTGCGATATCGATCCGATACCAAGTAAACACCAGACCAATATCGCCGATACCGATATCGATACCGATATTTAAATTTTTTTAAATGACTATTTTTGCATCAAGGGTTTGGGTCATATATATAGTATGACCAAGTATATGTATATACACAGGTTAGTAGGTAGATCGATAGAAGTGCCCAGTTACAAACAAATGTTAACTAATGTTAAAGATGATTATGTTGTATTTTCATAATTAAAATTGGAGCGTCTCTGTTAATGAGCGCTGCCTCTGGGAAACAGAAGGGATCAGGGTTTTCTCCTCCATTTCTGAAGTTTTTCTTTGGGGTGATTCTTTAATTTATAGTGTTACCACTATATTTAACAGCCTTTCTGCACATGGTGCAGGTAGCCTCAAAGTACAGCCACACGATACTTCTATTTTTTCCATCTCTCTCTATTTTTACCGACTTGCGTTTTTTTTTTTTTTTTTTGTTTCCTGGCCCCGAGTCGCTGAGTCATGTGACAAGTCAAAGCGAAAGAGAGGAGAGAAGGGGTGGAGCCACCTCGCTTTAGCATACAGTGGCTACACACAGCATTTACACATATTTTGCAGACAAATCAGTTAGGTTAACTTTAAAAAAAAAAAAAAAAAAAAAAAGAAAGAAAGAAAAAAAAACAGAAGCAAAATGCGAGGGGTAAAACTTCAATCCAGGTATCGATATTGTAGTTGGAGTATCGATCGATATCGATACTAGCGTTGGTATCGATATTATCGATATTAAGATCGATCCGCCCACCCCTACTGGCCATCCCTAGTATAAACTACGTATTGGCCTAACCCTAGACCAAACGAGTTGTAACATCTACATTCTCCTCATCAGCTGGATGAAAACACTAGGTAAGAAGCCAAACAACACAAACCTCTTTACGTCATTTAAATATATGCATATTTCCAATTTTGAGTCCAGATTCAAAATAAAATCGGCCAAAACTTACAGGAACCAACGTCTGTGAACTAGTTTTGTTGATCATACACTTTCGAACTCGCAGAATCAATAAAAAGAAAATGAAATCCAACAATAATAGATGATCAGTTAGGGGGTCATTTTAACTTTTAAATGTTCTCTAGCTTTATTTTAAAAGGTAAATCAGTGCTGGGTACATAGATCTACTTTCAGTCTAATCAACACAGTGGTAATTTACTCCTTACAATGATCATGTTTGACATTTATTGTTTCATTATTGCTCGCTGCATTATTGATGATTAGTTTAAAGCAGTTTGTAAGCATCCTGCTCTCCGCCTCGGGGGGATTTAGATTTCTACCCTGTAGATGTTTCACAGCAGTCCATCTGATCTCATCAGGTTGCTTTTTAATGAGAAACATAGATACATATTTTACCCTTTGGGGAAAATAATGCTATTACAATTCTAAGATAGCATAGCAAATGAATGTAGAGGCAATAAAAAACATAGTTAATGAGTTGATGAAAAGGAAATATGTGAAAAAGATGGGATGAATTTTACTATAACCTACCCTGCTGCTGTTTGTAGCTTAGCAACAGTTGAGCTCATGATGTTTCCTGCAGCTCTGGAAAGAATTACAGGTCATCTCAGCAGGTATTCATTCAACCTTTTATAGGTCACATTTACTTCTTTCCTCCTAGTTTTTTTTTTTTTTATGTGAGTTGTTTTTGTTAAAAAGAAATAAGACACCAGTGGATTTCAGTACATTTATTGACTCGGCTTTCGGCGTAATCAAAATAATCAAATATGTTATAAAGTTTGCTATTTACACCGTTTTACCCACAACTTGAAATGAATGAGTTGAAGTATCTCTGAGTTTTGTTCATAAGTGAGAGATGGATGAAGCGGGAGATCGGCAGACAGATTGGTGTGGCATCCACAGCAATCAGGACGCTGTATTGATCTGTCATGCTAAAGAAAAAGCTGAGCCGAAAAGCAGAATTCTCAATTTACCTGTTGATCTACGTTCCTACCTACGTTCGCCTGTGGGTGAAAGAACAAGATCACAGATACAAGTGGCCAAAATGAGCTTTCTGTGCGGGCTGGCTGGGCTCTCACTCAGAGATAGAGTGAGGACCTTTGCCTACTAGCAGGAGCTTGGAGTTGAGCTGTCACTCCTCCGGGTCAAGACGAGCTAGATGGGGGATTTCGGGCGTCTGGTTAGGATGCCTCCCAAATGTCTGACTTGTGAGTTATTTTTGGCTCGTCCCACAGGTAGGAGACAAAGAGGCAGACCCCGGACCTGCTGGAGAGACTGTCTCACAGCTGGCTGTGAAATGCCTAGGGATACGTCCGGGTGAGCTGGAGGATGCAGCCGGGGTGAGAAAAGCCTAGGCTTCCTGTCTGAGGCTGTTGCCCTGTGACCCAGCCCCAGATATGTGGAAGAGAATAGAATGAAACCAAACTGACAATTTTGAGCAAGCAGAATTTTTTTTGTTTTTGTTTTATGTCTTTAGAAATGGATTTTCTAAAGACAAATAGTATTCTTTTTTAAGTCCACCAATAATACAGAAGAGAAAATGTGACAATGCATTAACAAAAATGTTATTCACCTTCGTAACCAACTGCTCCTTATGGGGTTCTGGGAGCCCATCCCGGCTGAGGGGCAGGATACACCACAGGTCGCTAGTCTGTCGCGGGGCCACACCGTACAACCATTCACACACACTCATTCCTAGGGGCAATCATTTAGTGGCCAATCAACATAACATGCATGTTTTTGGAGGGTAAAAAGAAACTGGAGTACCTGGAGAAAACCCTCACATACTCAGGGAGAACATGCAAACTCCACACAGAAAAGCCAGTGTTTCAAGCCTCGTCCCACTCAGAACTCAAACTCACGACTTTCTTGCTGTGAGACCACTGTGCTAATCACTGCGTGATCCTGAACAAAAAGCTGTGGTGGCCTAAAACATACCCCTACAATTATGTATTTCTAGTCTTTAAAAGGGTCAGAAATCTTCCAAAAAATACCCACCCGATCTATTTTAAGCAGTTCACCACCTAAAGGCAACTATTTAAAATCATAATCAGTCTTGTTGATGTTCGAATCAATAGTCTGTTCTATAAACAGAGACAAACTACTGATGCTGAAAAAAATCAATAATGTGATTAAATTTAACGAGTTTACGGCACATCCATTCATCATTCAGTCCACATTGTAGTGCTGAATCACCTGTCCATCCGGCTGTCTCTAAGGCTGCAGGGACAGCAGACCTTCCACTCTCATTTATCCACTGAATACAGGCAAGGTGAGTGAAGCATCTAGACCAGAATGGAGCAGGAGTCAAACCAATAACCTTCTAATGATTGGACATCACCCTGCCACCTGAGCCAGTGCCCCCGGCAAGAATGCAGTGGTGCCAACTCTGAAAGTCTTCTTTAGTTATTTCTGATTTTTCTCTCAAAAAATGTAGAAAAAAAATAGACACGGACAGTTTGGAGGTGACTTTTACTTAGTTTTGAACCAAGATTAAGTGACTTTTTGTTTAAGGTTGTTCTCACATGAATGTCTTAATTTTTTTAAAGAGTTTTTGGAACCTGTTTAGTGATCTTTCTACAGTTTTAAGGTGGATGATAACTGGATGCTATTTTTCATTCTATGAGATACAGTGCCTTGAGAAAATATTCAGCCTCCTTGAACTTTTCAACATTTTGCCACATTTCAGGCTTCACACATAAAAAAAAAAAAAATAAGACTGTATTTTATTTTTTTTTGTGAAGAATCAACAAGTGAGAAACAATCATGAAGAAGAACAAACTTTATTGGATATTTCAAACTTTTTAACAATAAAAACTGAAGAATTGGACCAAGTGGAGAAGTTTAAGTATCTCTGGGTCTTGTTCACGAGTGGGGGAAAGATGAAGCGGGAGATTGACAGACGGATCGGTGCGGGGTAAACAATAATTAGGACGCTACATTGGTCCATCGTGGTAAAGAAAGAGCTGAGCCAAAAAGCAAAGGTCTCGATTTACAAGTCGATCTGCTTTTCTTCCCTCATCTGTGGTCACCAGCTGTGGGTGGTGACCGAAAGAATGGGATCACGGATACAAGCAGCCAAAATGAGCTTCCTCCGCAGGGTGGCTGGGCTCTCACTCAGAGATCGGGTGAGGAGCTCTGCCATCCGGGAGGAGCTTGGTGTCAAGCCGCTCCTCCTCCAGATCGAGAGAAGCCAGATGGCGTGGTTCGGGCATCTGGTCAGGATGCCCCCCGAACGCCTCGCTGGTACGATGTTTTGCACACGTCCCATCAGGAGGAGACCAAAAGGCAGACCCTGGACTTGCTGGAGGAACAATGTCTCACAGCTGGCAGGAGTACGACTTGGGATCTTTCCGAGTGAGCTGGAGTATGCAGCTGGGGTGAGAGAAGCCTGGGCTTCCGTCTGAAGCTGTGTCCCTCGCGACCCGGCCCTGGATAAGTGGAAGACCACTGAACGGAATGGAAAGAATTGGACATGCAAAATTATCCAGACCCCTTAAGTTAATATTTTTTGGTGCCACCTTTTGTTGCGATTACAGCTGTTAAGTCACTTGGGGTATTGTATGTCTCTACCACTGCACCACTGTGAAGCCAAATTTACTTGTGGCTGGAGTCTAATGTACTCCAGCCACCTGCATAGTCACCAAATCTTAATCCCGCCAAAAAGCTATGGAATGTGAAAACCAGATTCTCTTCGTAGATACTGTATGCAGCACAACTATGACTTGTTTTTATGTCAATAAGAAGTAAACTTCCCGCAACCCCATAAGGGACAGATGGTTAAGAAGATGACTGACTGACTGAAGCAAACTTTCTTAAAAACTACTTTTGGTTTAAAAAAAAAAAAAAAAAATTCTAATCAACAAAGAGATCCAATGCAGCCCCAATGAGATGTACCTGCTAAAGTACTTTGTAAGTCAGTGAATGTGCTCCCAATGTGATAAACACTGTAAAGCCTACTTGACTTACAGTAAATGTGTCATGGCAATCTAGCAGGAACAATTATATCAGATGATTTCTTCAGATGCATAATGAACGTCTCAGGATGCCAACAGTGTGTTCTGTCATAAACCTGCAGGACTATCAAACAGACAGTACCAATCACCGGCTGCCTGATGGGCTCACCACTTATTGGAGGAAGAATTTAAATCTTTCTCATTCAAACTTAGCAAATGTTTCAGTCTTGTATCACTTTTATATATTTGTTTATCTTTTTATCAAAGTATTCAGAAGCGATGCCCATCGACAAACATCTGATAGGTGAGGCGGTCAAAGGTCTCTTTCTTCGATGAGAGTCTATTTATCTTCGCTTAAAAACAGCTAAAGCAGCTGTTTCACAAGATGCAGAGATGAGCAGAATTTTTCTGCAGGCCTGCTGCTCACTGCTGAGCAGATAGCAACCCTTAGAGAGAGATGCTGGCCTGCCTCAGCAAAAAAAAAAAAAAAAAAAATCGGAAAAGGGCTTTTAGAAGTGAATCCCATAACCAAGGAGGATTTCTACACAGTATGAGCTCTTTTTCATTCCTAACTTTAATTAACTTGCTCGTAAAAGTATTAATCAGCACTATTATTTGTTCTCAGTCTGAAAGAAAGTCCAGAGAAGCTTTTCTTTTGTTCACAAGCAACTGCAGGGAAGGGAATGGGATTATCAGACTCTACCTCAATTAGTTCATGTAATTTTTCTTTTCGAACCAAATATCTGAGTTTTGTTGGCATCAGTTTAAAGTTAAAACCTTGGCATGAGTTCAAACTAAAGTTCTGAAAGTATGAAGAGGCTAACACATTTTCAAAAAGACTCTATACGTCTATCACAGCAAGACTCCAGCAAATTACGAGCAGGGGAGATTGAGGAGACAGTAATTATAGAAGCAGCCAGAGCTGCTTTACACTCTGATAATTTGAAATCTATTTGTGGCACAAAAGCTGGAGTATAATAAACTCTGTGGTCCCCGATACACTGGTGGCAAGAATAAAAACAACAACTCGACAAGTGACAAGTTTCAAACTTAATTTAAGTCCTGGAAGCAGTTTGATTAAGGATTAAAAAAAAAAAAAAAGTCCAAAAAGAAAAAAAATCAATGGGGATACATTTGATGTTTGTAATATTTAGACAATGCAAGGAAGAAGCAAGATTGTGTGGGTAAGTTGAGGATTGCACACCTCCACAGTGATGGAGCGCATCTGTAAGGCAATTACCAGGCTGAGACTGACGTAAAAGCTTTAAAATCACTTTGTATCGATCACTCCTCCTGTAACTGTAGACAGCTGATAAGGACAAAACTTTGGATTATCACATATGCTACAAGTCTGAGTCTGAAAACTATTGAAAGAGCTGCTATTATGTGGAGGGTTCACCGTCATTCAAGCCCCAGGGAGTTTTTTTTTTGTTTACCCTCCAGGGAAGCATGGACTTTTTAAAGCTACGGTGCATATAAAACACCATACATGAGCCACTGAAAAGGTGAATATAGGCAAAAAAACTGCTTCAAGCGTCATGTATTGACTTCCGTGGAGTTATGTTTTATTGTTGATCAATTCTCATTGTACGTTTTATTTTTACCTCTGACAAGGAGGTTATGTGACAGTGTCACACTCCCTTTTGGACTTTGCAGGACTTATAAATGAACTCTAGTTTTTTGGCAGCTGCTATAGCCATCTATTACTAGTGTTATACAATTTAGTGTGTTTACAATGTGGTTTAGTGTAGATTGTATTCAAGATTTTTAATCTTTGCTTGTCTAGGTTTATATGAAAAGGTTTATGGTTATACAGGAAGAAAACTTTTAGAGGTGCCCCAGAAATAAAATGTTTTCTTAACATTGGTCTGCAACTTTTGGACAACCAATTTTAAATAAAACTCTCAAAAAATTATTTTGTACCCACTTGCATTTCATCATCCACTGTTTGTGCCCTTTAAATATTTCGTTCCGTTGTCTTCCGCTTATCCGAGGACAGGTTGTAGGGGCAACAGTCTCAGGCGGGAAACCCAGGATTCTCTCACCATCGGCTGCGTCCTCCAGCTTACCAGGGAGGATACTGTGGTCTTCACTGTCCAGCTGTCAGACATTGTCTCTCCAGCGGGTGCCTCTGGATGTCCTCCCAGTGGGACATGCCCGAAACACCTCACCAGCGAGGGAGACATCATGACCAGATGCCCGAACCCCCCATCTGGCTTCTCTCGAACTGAAGGAGCAATGAGCTCCTTCCGGATGGCAGAGCTCCTCACTCTATCTCAGAGTGAGAGTCCAGCCACCCTGTGGAGGAAGCTCATTTTGGCCGCTTGTACGCAATCTCGTTCTTTTGATTACCACTTCTGGGTGGTGACCAGATAGATTTGTAAATTGAGAACTTTGCTTTTCAGCTTTTAATATTTTTGTGGGTTTTTTTTTTTTTATCTGCTAGAAAATGATCTTAAAATAGAAAGAAAAACTATGTTTCACTAGTTTCAATGAACAGAAATACATAGATGTGTGTCTAACAGACAGTCCACAAGCTACCGTGGGGTTTTAAAAATTATACCTAAACTTTATTTTTAAAAAAAAAAAACAGCAAGGCAATAAAATAATTTAAAAAATGCAGAAAAACGTTGAAGGGGTTGAAACATAACCCCTTGCGAAGTGCTCAGGACACAACGAGCTAAAGTTACAAAGAAGCTAACTGTGAATTTTGAACATGCGCAAAAAAAAAAAATTTAATGACAAAGAAATTTGTACACACTCTTTTTCTATTTTTTTTCTTTTCAGTACAAGCACAATACAATTACATAAACTGCAATAATTTACAGACACATTGGTCTATTGATTTATTCTTTAGTCTTGTATCAGCTTTTTTTTTTTTTTTTTTAATCAAAATGAGGCAAAGAAACACAACTTGAATGATATGCATTATTTATTCGTATTTATTTCAGTTTTAAATTTTTTTATTCTTCCAATCCAAATTTTCTTTCTTCTATTATTCTACTCCAAAATTTGATATTCATCTGCAAAATGTGTTTTTGAAGTATCACGATCTTACAGACATCATTTTACTTGAGTGGCTTTAGCTAATTAATTGAACACAAATGAAGTCAAGAGTGGAACTAATTAGGCCAACACATAAGGTTTAGATCAATAAGATTAAGTTGACCCTGCCTCAGTATCAATCTGATGAATCCACACTTTGCTCAATTAAAGTTGACAAATAATTGAAGATTTATATGCTGCTGAAACAAAAAAAAGTGGCACAAAGAAAACAGTCATGCATGATTGAGGCAAAGAAATAAACCTTCAGGATGTATTTGAGTATCTCTTTGGAAGGTTATAGGAGTGGCTTTAAAATATCATAGACTGTTAAGTCAAAACACAGGTCAAACCATCTCCGCAAAGGTTGTCTGCAAGTATTAAAAAGCACATAATTTGACCTTCTGTTTTAAACTATTGACATCATGCATGCTAAAGTATTTTTTGGGGAAAATTCCAAACATGAATAACCTTTGAATGAGGGTGTGTCTTAAAATTTGCATTTGCTGGAGAGAAAGAATTTCCGTATGTGATAAGTACAATTAGTGTTAAATCTCTCCTTTTGGTTTAGAAAGTGGCCATTATGGACGCTTGTGTTTGACATCATGCCACCATCTTTGTTTGCTGCTTGGCTGGATTTGCTCAGGGTCTGATACTTGACTTATTTTACTGACCTCCACACAACAAGTCACTGACAGCTGGGTGGGTTTATACTGTCCTGTATATGCAGAGGTGTCAAAAGTACTAACATTTTCTACTCAAGTAGAAGTATGGATATAGAGTTAAAAAACAACTGTAGTAAAAGTAGAAGTATCAGCTGAAGTTTTTTTACTCAAGTAAAAGTAAAAAGTAACCTATTGTCAAAACTACTTAAAGTAGAAAATAATTTCACGGGAAAAAAAATATCATTAACAAAACCGTATGAACATATTTTTAATTATTATCACATGCTTCAAGCAGCAGAAAATATAACAACCAAATGCTTAAGTGTTGTGGTGTGAAACTTCATGAATCAGAAACATTCTTTTCCTAATAATCTTTATTGGAAATCAATTAATGAACACAATTGTATTATTATTGTATTATTACAAATGTATTAACATAAGCAACGCTTGACGTAACGACCCTGCAGCTACCAAGCTTCACTCTGCATCACCTAATTAACAAACTTCAGCAGACACAAACACACTCAATGTGGGGGAAAAAAAAAAAAAGACAAAAAGGCTCTGTTAAGCCAAAGAAGCAGCTGATTTTCAAAGTTCTTTGACGCAATTCGTGCTCTTCACGGGCTGAAGGCAAGTCCGGCAACACTGAATGAGTGATAAAAGCCAATAAAACATTTCTGAGAAGAAAAATGAGTGTCCTTACCTCATGACAATGAAGCAGTGAAAGATTTTTTTCCGGTTACAGTAAGTTTTAAATGAAAACTTCAAAGACTTCTTAGGTTTTGATGTCAATGTTCAAAGGAAACTTGACCCTTTGAAGCAGACTTTTTTGTAGACAAAGGTTCCTGCGCACAAGGCTGGTCGAAGTTCCTGCAGGGTCACAAAACAATCTTCAACAATCTAACCACTACATTGAATATACGTATCTCCAAATACTTACAGGGAACGCCCGACCATGCACCAACACAGCATTTTACCCACATCCCAATTTCAATTTTAGTCTACGTAATGCTAGAGCAACACTAACTTTTCTCCTCCTCCTGGGAAACAGCAGCACATGGCAAACAGAGAGTATTTCCGATCTGCTCTTAAAGGGTCAGTGCACCAAATTTAAGCTTAAACAAAAAAAGAGGCAAATAACTGGCTGCGACATCTGTCACCACATTGATCGCTAGGGTTGATTTGGCTGATTTGCTGGCTAGGCGGGGGTCCCCTTGCTCCCTCACTGGTCCATGTGTGTCCCTCCCGAAGCTCTGTGCTCAGTGGCACTGGACGATGTCCCCCCGCGGCAGACGACCATCCATCGGTGTACCATTAGCTGTGCTCCCCTGCTAGAACCTCCGAACAAGCTCAACTGGCCAGAAAACTTGGTAAAAGTGGTTTTCTTACAGTCAAAATTTATTTATTATTTTATCTTTTTATTAGATCTGGTTTTGTTTACTGTTTTTGTTTTACACGCTGTAAAGCGTCTTTCTGTGTCTTTTAAAGCGACATAGAAATAAAATGTATTTTATTATTAGAGAACTCAATCTTTCTCCATTTTTTTGGGCTGTTTTGGCGAATGCTTTACTAGCGCGCAGTGATTAACTAGTCAAGGTGATTTGGTTCACTAAGTTTAATTGCAGTTTGGACATAAATCCTAACCCAGTTAAATCAGGTCACCATGCACACTACAGTGTTTTATGAAGGAATTGTTGCAGTATTTTCAAACAAGAAAGATGAGATATCTTTAGAAAGGTTTGCTTTAGAACTCTGATCAAGGTGCTACTGGATTTGAGAAAATCAAACTTTGAATGTATGGGAGCAAAAGCTAAGGTAATATTTCTTTTACCACAGTTATCATTTCTGTTTGTCATAGCTAAAAAGAAGATCAATGTCATATTTTGAAGGATCTTCTTTCACCAGTTGCATCACAAGTTTGTGACTTCTGAGAAGGATATCAAATATGTCTTTACAGCAAGAATCAAAGGCACCAGGTTTGAGCTGGTTCTTGTCTTTTTTTTTTTTTTTTTTTTTTTTTTTTTTTAGCAAAATACTGTTTGGATTTTGTCAGCCAGTCATCTATTTGCACTGTTTATATCACTTTTGGTCCTGGCTAGCCAAGGGCGAAAGGTGCAATACAGCCTGAATAAGTTGCCAGCTTGTTGCAGGGCCACTTGAAAGATTTTGTTTTATTTAAAATCTGAGAAAGATTCCAAACTGTACAGTACAATCTTCTGCTATTTCATTCAAGTTTGGGTTGCTGCCTCAGCAGGTAAGCCCAAACTCTCCTAATTCCAGGCACATCTTCCAGCACATCTGAAAGGATCCCAGGTGTTTCAACCCATCTGGAGGGTCCTGTGTCTGCTACTGGATGTCTTCCCAGTGAAAGACATTTAGAACACCCTGCCAGGAAGGTGTTTTTAATGAGATGCTTGAACAACCCCATCTCACTCCTCTCAGCCCTGAGAGGAAGTGGTTCTATTTCAAGCTCCTCCCGGATGGCAACTTCTTACTTTGTCTCTGACTGAGAGCTCGGCCATTGTTGGGAAGTAACTCATTTTGGCTGTTTGTAGTAGCACCCACAGCTGGTAACTGTTGGGACGTGGAAAGTCTGGTAAATCAAGAGCTTCACTTATTTAGCTTATTTCCTTTTGACCGGAATGTGTCGTAAACAAAATCCTAATTATTGCTGATCGTTCTTGTTGATCTTCTGCACCATTTTTCCTTCACGTATGAACCAGATTCCTCATTCCGTTATTCATAGGAAAGGGCAAATGATATAGTAAGTGCAGCTAATTTTGTGTTGGTTGGAGCATAAAAATAAATCCAATTAGTTATAGTTGAAAATCTATCTTTTGAAAATGGAATTGATTACATTAGAAGCAGGAAGGTTCATCACTTGATTGACCAGCATAGTTCAACCGGGAGGCATGAGCAGAAATATTCTGAATTATGGAAGGATTAAATAACTCTGCATGACTAAGACCAGGTGGAATTGAAATGTTGTGAGCATGTAGCTCTTCCAGAAAGCAGTGCATGAGTCACTGGGTGACATGTTTGTGGATGATGCAGGAGCTGAGTAAGTGGGGTGTTCTTTCTGCAGTGGCTCTTGGCAGGCTAAGTCTGGATTTGTGGAATTGCTTTTCTCTTAAAAAGAAAAACGGGAATTAAAAGCTAAAAAGGCAGATGGTGGGATACATTTATTGACAAAGCCAAGGAGATGGCGAGCAAATAAGCTGCAACAACCTGATCATATTGGAAAGCTTAAACTAAAGGCCAGTAAAGATGGCCGAAACCAAAATGAACACGTCAGATGCACTGATGGAGGTTTTGCATCCTAAATGAATGTTGCTGATAGAACGATGTATTGCAGAGGGATGGATAACATGCCAACACATATCTTTGTTGATTTTCTCCTACATGAAGCTCACAAAAATACTTTTTTTTTTTTTTTTCAAAGATTAACTGCGACTTGAATTTTCAAACATATTTATCTCTCTGAAAGACTTTTAATTAGCATGAAATATCTTGTAATCAAGATTAAAAATGGCTACTAATCTCTTGCTAACTATAGCAACGGATTCTAATAGTGCAGTTTGACAAAAAATTTTAAGGGGAACAATAGGGTTTTTATTTCTTCATCATGTATTATTTTATTTTAGCATCAAATAGGTACAATGTTATTTCATGTAACACAATATAACTATTAATGGAAGAGGTTATATTAGACTGTGGCACCCTGCAGATCAGTTACAAGGGTTGATGGAGAAATTTGCTGAAATGAGAAGTGACATCAGAAGTGTTACTAATTTGTTTTAAGCTACTGTGTTTTTTTCCTTCAAAGTTTATATAAAAATTATTTTTAAAAGTACAGTTTATGCCATTTTTAAGTAAACTCCAGTTTTTATGGTTTCCCGTGATATAAAACAATGTTTTTGCTTGATATCTACATTATATATAAAAACCTTGATACAAAGTTAATGCAAAAATGTGATACCAGGTACTCACAAAAAAATGTAGATCAATTTGCACAGCATACAAAAGTGGATAAATCTGATTTTTGTGTAAGACTTCCTAGGACCTCGGTGGTGCACTTTGTGTCCTGTTTGCAAATTGATTGTTTTGTCATGTTTTCTCTTCAATAGCAATATAAAGTTATTCACAGGATGCGAATGATAAAACTCATGTAAAAGGTAAGAATGAACTTGGAAAGCAAGCTTTTGAACATTTTAAACTGTGTCTAATGTAATAGAGACATTATCACATTAAAGCTAAAAATTAAAATGAGCAGTTTTAATAAGTTTTTAATAAGCCTGGAAAGAAATTTGAAGAGGTTTGAAGTTCAGAGTATGTGAATATTTGATTTATTAGACCACTTTACAGCTATGATATAAATCTTTAACTCTACTGGTGCACAAGGGCAGACTTCTTACATTTCCTCTGATTCTACACATAAAAATGTTGAAAAGTCAACTTGTAATTTAAATTCAACAAATAAATGATGTTCTAGAATTACAATAATTCATCCCAACATTTAAATAAAGACTAATCTAATAAAAAATGTTTAATAAGTGCTGCAGACATAAACCCTCATGGCTCAATAAATCGTAGCTATAGATTTATTGTTTTAATTTGTTGAGGTTAGAGAAAGAAATATAAACATTTTCTTTTTAATTCTCTCTGCTAATGGATTTATTATCTAAAGTTTTTCAAAGTAAAAGTTCAGGTCAAACACAAAAAGCTTTTGACAAAATTGTTCAGAAAGATACCTTATTCATCCCTCAACAGGGAAATTTGTGTGCTGCAGCACAACTGCACCAATGGTGGGAGAAACAGGGGGTTAGGTGTCTTCCCCAAGGTCACCTACACATGAGCTCAGTGGGATTCAACCCTGCAAACTTCCAGAGAACTTCCGGTAAAAGGGCGAACGTTCTACTACTGAGCTATCACCTCCCTATAACTTATCCCTCTCAATAGTTAGAGACTTAACGACAAAAGGGTCTTTAGTAATTAACTCAGAAAATGTCTTCTTGATTGCAAACACGTCAGGCTTGCTTGGTTGACATATACAGTCATAAATTGAAGTCATAAGCTGTCAGTTTAAAAAATAATATTCAGTAGTGATGACAATATTTAAGCATTAGAATTGATTTATTTTCTGAGAAGAAACACTTCAAATGAATTAAGAAAGGGTGAAAAAACAATCAAAGCTCTAAATCATTGTACCATTAGTTTATGCACAGTTGTATTCGTTTCATCATAGCACATAAAAGGTTTCAATAATCATTTATGATAAGCTGAATTGACTGGAGCCGGTTTTCACACGCCGTTTCATCAGATAAAACAGGACAAACTTAAAGCATAGTTTTACACAACACAAAAAGACATCAAATCAGAGTGTTTTTAATGACAAATCGCACATAGTTTATTTCAGATTGAATGAAATGTCAATGAAATGAAAAAAGTTGCGGTGTAAAATTAACCTTCGTCTTCTTCTTTCAGCATTTCTCTTCAGCAAGTCAGTTTCTTCCATCTAACCCTATTTGCTGCATCCTCTTCAGTCACACCAACTATCTTCATGTCTTCCTTCACTGTATCCATGAACCTTCTCTTTGGCCTTCCTCTAGTCCTCTTTCCTGGTGGTTCCAAATCCAGGATGCTTCTTCCGATGTACTCTGGTTCTCTCCTCTGCACATGTCCAAACCATCTCAGTCTGGCCTCCCAGACTTTATCACCAAAACCTCTAACATGTGCTGTTCCCCTGATGTATTCATTTCTAATCCTGTCCATCCTGGTCACTCCCAGAGGTATCCACAGCATCTTCATCTTTGCTACCTCCATCTCTGTTTCCTGTCTTTTTCTCAGTGCCACTGTCTCTAGACCGAAGAGCATGGCCGGTCTCACCACGGTTTTGTACACTTTGCCTTTTTAGCTGAAACTCTTCTGTCACACATTACACCTGATACT
Organism: Neostethus bicornis; assembly: GCA_902685375.1. Lineage (NCBI taxonomy): Eukaryota > Metazoa > Chordata > Actinopteri > Atheriniformes > Phallostethidae > Neostethus > Neostethus bicornis. The sequence continues at coordinate 22,499,972 of LR738544.1, read as the reverse complement.
TTTCTCCACCCGTTCCAGCCTGCCTGCACACGCTTCTTCACCTCTTTTCCACACTCTCCATTGCTTTGGACTGGTGTTAAAATAATAATACTCTCCTAGTCCCGCACAGGGAAAATTACTCTAGCTGCATTGCACTGCAGCAGGCAGCCATGATGGCACCAATTGTGGGAGTAGCTGGGGGTTAGGTGTCTGCTCCAGGGACAATTAGGCATGAGCTCATCAGGAATTAAACCAGCAACTCTTCGGTTCAAAGACAACATTTCTACCACTGAGCTCTTCCCCCTGTTGAGTGTTTAGTAAAGTCATTCCCTTGATGTTCAGTAAACATGTGCTCGATGCACTTCCCAATCTTGGTTAATAGTTTGCCTAAAATATTTTTTGCAACTGTTAGTATTGTTTAAAAAAAAAAACTACAAACTACGCTTGTAGTTTTTTTTTTTTTTTTTTTTTGCAGTGCAAATTTGATCAAATGAGATGGCTGGGCCTAATTGTCTCAAGTTAACATATTGTTACAAGATGTTGTTTTGGTGTGCCATACTGGATTACATTTGTAAACTGAACTCGTCATTAAATCAATTTGTATTCCAATATCAAGTTGGTCTGCAGTAATTTATCTGCAAAAAAGTTGTTACTATTTAAAGCAAACACGGTGCGATGGTTTTTGATCAAATACAAAATATGAAATACTTCCAACAAGTCATTTTTAACATTAGCATTACCAGAAAGTATTTTTTACTTGAGCTAAATGGAGACCTCCATTATTTCAACAGTCCAAATGCAGGCCTTGTTAATTCAGAATTTAAGCAGGTGTTTGACCTGATGAATAAACTGTCTTTGTCTTTCTGTAGATTAATTGGAGCTGACACTCATGTTTCCATTTTTAGTTCCCGGCTTCATGCTGAACTGCTCATTGAGTTTTCCTTGCTCAGGTGCCTTTTGCCATTTGGCTTCAGTGTGACTTGATTCATAAATGCAATTATACGTTTGTTTTTTAAAAGATGTTCTTTTCTTTTTAACTAGATCTTAAAATAGTTTTGTTTAAATAGAAAGAAAGAAATCTACAGTTTATTCTACTTTGTGATCAGCCCGTCATCTTCCAGTAATGGGCTTTTGTTTTTTAGCAGTAATTCATGACCTCCAACTGGTCAGGGTTTTTCTCAATTTTGAATGTAACATGTTTATGAAACACGTCACTATTTTCCCATATTTCAATATGGCAATTTTGTAATTTAGACATTTTGATACGGAGCACTCATATCTCTGTGCGTGGCCACAATTTTTTATGGGAGCGTCACCACTAATTTTCCTTTTAGCATAGCACTGTAAAAAGTAAGAATGATGACCTAAATACAACATAGGCAGTTTTTTTAAAGCAGATATGAAAAGAGAACCAACGTTTGGGCAGAAGAGCACTGTGCACTATTTAACCGCAACACAACAATGATCTGAATTTTGAAAATGTTTCCTTGTCATGTATCCAAATTTGAATCTTGGTAGGGAAGTGTTGGATTGCTTCTGTATTCATCTCTGTTTGGATCTTATTGCATATATAAGAGGTGTTCAAACACTCAATCGGACAGATACCAAGTCAACCGCAAGGTGTGTGTGTGGGGGGGAAAGTTGAAATGACATTAAGTCAGTGTTGCCAACTCAGTGACTTTTTACGCTGATTTAGCGAGTATTCAGACCCTGTAGCGACTCGTTTTTTTTTTTAAAAAAGTGACAGTTTCGCAGCTTTTTCTAGTGTTATAGGAGATTTTTGGAGCCTTGAACGTGAAAGCACGTTGTTAGGCCTGTTCTCCATAGCAGGAAGCATTTCAATTTTAGAGGTGAAGTTTGACCTGTGTCAAATTTTGGCACCAAGTTCTTGGTTCCAAACTTTTTGGGATGTTCTGTTGTGGTGACTGCTTCCTGGTCTGATCTCTGATCTTCACACTGTCCTGATTAGTTTTACATGATCATGATTTGTACCAGATCTTCTTGGTTTCTGTTACCAATATCTACCTTTACACTTTCATTTATGTTGTCTACAAACTTGACATGAATCATAGCTTTTTAATCCTTTATAATGGTTGCTTGTCAGTCTTATGAAACATACACCTGATGATTGTTTGCTTTTGTTTTTGTTTTTTCCTGAGGATGTTGCAGGTGAATTTTTGTTTCCTTGAAAGTGTAGCAGCTGGTTGTTTTTTTTCTTTTCTTATTTACACCGCACAGCTGATTCTGTCGCTTTCTATTCAATGCATCTTTTTTCAATCTTTTTTTTGCCTTAAAAATGCTTCAATGAGAAGCTTTTTAGTGCACCAAACAAACAACATAGAAAAATACTGAAAAATAAAAGTGGAAAATAGACGTATGGAAATTTTTGAATACTTAATAGAGATAAAAGGTATTTTTAACATAAGAAAGTTTTTTTTCTATTTGATTGAAACAGATCTCAGCTTCTTCCCAGAAGTGTGAACTTCTCTGCCGGGGTTTTTGAAAGAAGCTTTTCCAAACACTTGTTTCTTGCCTCGTAATGTAAAGCCTGCAGCGGGCTTACACATAGGCCAGCCAGGAACCCACAAGCAACTATACAGTTTGGGGTTAAAAAGTCATTGCTTCATTTAATGGCCATAGGTGTTACTCAGAGTAAAAGATGTTTTGTGCTTCTGTGATTTTTATAGTAAATCTAGTTTTGATTATTTCTGGTATTTCTTTCTAAGAAACAACTGTCGTTTGACTTATTAAAAAAGCTCAAGAAGGAAAATAAAATGATGCACGAGTCTGATCCTCATCAAACCATCTGACCTGAACATTCCTTAAAGGAGGAATTCTTTTAGTTTTTTATAGCAGATGGATACAGTGTATCTATTTGTGTGCAGATATGTACTCGTGCAGGGGTGCGTGTGTGAGCATGTGCATCCTCCCGCCCTCTCTCCTCCTCTCCATCCTCTCTCCTCCAGAGTAAGGAGGCGCACAAAGACGCGGCTCCCGCGCGCTGCAGCAGCACTGTGTCTGTGTGCATTCCCTTCTCCCCATTGCGCTTCCACATAACAAAAAAAAACATCTCATTGAAGCTCTGCTGGAAGGTTTTTCCCTCTCTTTCTTCTCTTGTTTCTCCTTGCCTCATGCTGGATAGAAGGCGATCAGTGACCGCTCCATGAACATGGCGTGCATCGGGGACGCAGACCCCTTCACTGCTGCCATACCCGCCACCAAAGTTGAACTTACGGTCTCTTGTAGGTGAGTAAAACTGCAGGAGAAGCAGAGTGCTCAGGCATGTGTGAACGTGAGTGCGTGACTGTGAATAAGAGGTCTGTGGAGAGGAAACCCAACAGAAAGTACATCTTTGAAAAGACTTTTCTGTTATTTATTTCAATCTGAAATGCATGATTGTAAGAAAAGCATCTCTTTATGTGACATTGTAATGAGATTGCAAAGAAATGGATAGAGGCAAAAGAAAATCCAGCTGCATCTTGTGTGTCTGGCGTGCTCTGCTGTCATGTGCAAAATGATGGGAATTATTTTAATTCATACCAGATCAGCCTGATTACACCTCTAACCCTCATTCTGTCCATTGTCTTTCCATTTGCCTGGATGAGGAATGCACAAACTGTTTGGTTTGTTTGGATGTACAGTACATCATCACAACCTGCTTCATTATCAGTTTGCAGTTCATTAAATGTGTGGATTTGTTATTTTTCTGAGTTTTGAATAATTAGAATATGTTCAAATGTCAAATGTGAAATGATTAAGCAATCAGTAGAACAAAAAGTGCCTGTTTTTGTATAAATTATGATCTGAGTGCGTGCACAATCAACATAGTAGAAATTCTCTTCTGTCTAAATGTCACGGGGTGTGTAGCTATTTAATATTTTATAAAAGAAGTATTTGTGTGTGAGTCGCCACTTATCTCTGGAGTGTTATCGCTTAATATTCCTCTTAAAGAAGTGTAAAAATGACATGTTATGGTGTTGTGGAGTGTGTGATTTACACAACATCTCACAGCGTAAGGGAGATCCTGAACAAAATAGGGGAAAAAAATTGCATAAAAGTAACACCTCAGTAATCTGTTTATTTTTTTCAGAAATAAGTTGTTGAAAAGCTGATATTTAGTCAGAAAACACTACATCTTGGCACAGAAGTCCGTAATACATTTGAATCCAGCTGTTTTTTGCTCTCCTTTAATCAAGTGTTTCCTCAGAATGTCAGCTCTCGGTGCAGAAATCAATATTTTGTTATAATATCTTAATACGGAAGGAGAGTGTGTGGAGACGGAGAATTTCTCTGTGTGTGAAACACAAGAAACAAGCAGTTACTGTGAATAGAAACTAGTATAAAAATGATCACCCCCATTATGACCAATTTTAATCAAATTATGTAATGAGTTAGAAAAATAATCAGTTGGATTGGGTTTTTTAATTAAAATTTAATTCTGTGAAACTATTTGGAGCTGTTTATCGATAAAAAGGGAACTATTTAATAGGAAATCACAAAAAATTGACTCCACACCACAATAAAATGTGATTTGGGGATATTTTTTCCACTTAAATTGTTGAACCAAAGTTTTTCTTTTGTTGTTCATTCTTTGATGGCGTGAGAGAGAGAAGCTCCACACTGAGTTGTGACTCATTTTGTGTTTCTAACAAATGCCGTTTTCAGTCAAGCGAATGTAATGTTTAAGCGCAAGCTTCTGCATATTCCTGTTCGTTAATAGGAGCGTGTAGAAACAGAAAATGGGCAGAATGGAAAATGGATAAAGTATGGCGGTATTTCTTTAATGTGTGTAAAAGCACTTTCGCCTCACGGAAGCATTAAGTGTTTCTGCAAATTTAACAAGAACACACTGTCTTCTCTTTTATCTTTGACTTTTAGAAGCCTGTGATCCCTTTAATACCAAAGATATCAAGTCAAATTTCTCCATGTACTATTATGTTTGCAGATGGTTTTGTGATGGTTGGTGTTACCAACATGGCACAGGTGGTGGAAAAGCTGAAGAGGTGGAGGTTTGATCCTCACAGTAAAACAGAGTACGTGTGTGAGGATCTTAAATGGAAGAGTGAGGTTACAGGAAGAAGAGATGAAGAAAGTGGAGGAGTTTAAATACCTTGGATCATCAGTCAAAAACATTGGAAAGGTCAGGGAAGAGATGAAGAAGTTTGTGTAGGTAGGCTGGAATACGGGGAGAAAAGTGTTGGGTATGAAAGAAAAGTTTCAACTAAATTTGAAAATTTTGTGGTGAGAGCAGCTGTGTTGTTTGATTTCGAGAAAATGGCGCTGATGAAAAGACAAAAAGCAGAAATGAAGACGCGGAAGTTGTACGCGGATCGGTGTGGCATCAGCAATCGGTCCGTCGTGGTAAAGAGAGAGCTGAGCCGGAAAGCAAAGCTCTCGATTTACAAGTCGATCTACATTCCCACCCTCACCTATGGTCACCTGTGGGTGGTGACTGAAAGAATGAGATCTTGGATACAAGCGGTCGAAATGATCTTCCTCTGCAGGGTGACGGGGCTCTCACTCAGAGATCGGGTGTGGATCTCTCCCATCCGGGAGGAGCTCGGTGTCAAGCCGCTCCTCCCGTTCAGGTCGAGAGAAGCCAGATGGGGTAATTAGGCATCTGGTTAGGATGTCCCCGGAGCGCCTCGCCGGTGAGGTGTTTCAGGCACGTCCGACTGGGAGGAGACCAAGAGTTAGACCATGGACCCGCTGGAGAGACTATGTCTCACAGCTGGCCGGGGAACGACTTGGGATCCTTCCGGGTGAGCTGGAGGATGCAGCTTAGGTGAGAGAAGGCTTGGCTTCATGTCTGAGGCTGTTGCCCCCAAGACCTAGCCCCAGATAAGCAGAAGACGATGCAATGGAATGAAAGATGCGGAGATTTCTGCTTGTAGTGAAAGAGCTCAGGAAGGTAGTTGGTGTGAGAGAAAAGGATGAAGAAAACAGGCCCAAAATGAGAGTCAGTCAAATTTAAAATAAATCTAAATGAGACTTTTGATTGTAATGAATTTTATTTAAGGGCTTCTAAAACCTAAAAAGCTAGGTGGTTTCACATTTTTTCCTAAGATCCATTTTCAGATGTACAATTTCTTTTTAAAAAAAAGTTGCTTCAAGTGTTGATTTTATGTTTGTGTACTAACCATGATATTGTCCCATGTTTGACATTTTGAAGTTACCGGTACATGCCGGCTTTCCAGTGTTGTGAGCAGTACAAGTAAAATACAATTAACCTCCTCGATATGGGAGCAGTAACGGAAATGTGAAGGACAGAGCACCTTGGAGAGTCACAGCACGCTACGTTTTCTCACCGTTTTTAATTGATCCTGGCTGCTTTGTTACATGAGGAGTCCCAGAGGAAAAAAACAACAGCTAGAATGCAAAAACTGAGCTTCTTAAGCCAGAAATAGAATCTCAAAGAAAGACTTTATTGATTAGTTTTTACCTAGAATACACATACATACTCAAAATGAGGGGAAAAATTAAGGCATTTTGATTGCTAATGTTGGGCAATCAAAATGTTTTGTTTCGTCGTTTGAACCGCTTATCCTGACAGGGTCACGGAGAGTGCTGGAGCCTATCCCAGCTGATTGATGAAAATGTTTATAACAAAAAAGAAGGATTTTGTTTTATTTTGTTTTTCTGAGATAATTCTAAAAAGAAACCCCAGAGCTTCTTCCTCAGTCAGTCAGTCAGTCACCTTCTTAACCGTCTATCCCTTACAGGGCTGCAGAGGGTACCGGAGCCCACCCCAGCTGATTCGAAGAGAGGGGCAAGGTACACCCTGAACAGGTCACCAGTCTGTCGGGGGAGCTTCCTATTCATTTGATCAAATAGCCTGAACAACAAAAATCAATGACCACTGGTCATTTGAGGAGATTATTGATACAAACCAAGAAAAGTAGTTGCACTAAGGTTTTAGTGGGGTGTAGTTGGCAGTAAAAAAAAAAATGAACAGAAAAAAAATTTACTGAACCGAACTGATAAATCTGAACCTAGATAATCTGTTATAAATGTTTTGCAAAGGGTTCAAGAAGAGTTTTGTTATGATTTTAAAAACTGCTGCATCAACCAGCCAAAGAACAAACAAATATGATATTACTGAACTTTTTGCTGCCAGTAAGCTTGTGAAAGCCAGAGGACAATGTTTACAAGTGGGCACTTTATCACAGGGCCACGCAGAGAGATTTATGGCCTTAAAGGTCATTTTACCATGACCACTCAGCAAAACATGCAAGTTTTTGAGGGTTGGGAAGAACATATTTGGAAAGAATCCTAAAGGGAGAGCATGCAAATTTCACAAAGAAAGGTCAGTTTTTCAGGCTCTGCTTTAGTCTGGAATTGTTTCATTCACCTTCTGGATGTGAAGCATTCATTATTACTGTTAATCTTCCAACTAGTTAATTATCATCAATAACGCATGCAGTTTTTACATGATTTATTTTACCTTACCTATAAAAAGGTTGAACATAGGCCCATCCCACCTTTCCCATGCAGCATTCAACACTTTTGTGATCCAGAATGGAGTCTTCCTATTTACACTTAAGTTCAGGGTTAGGCAAACAGCAGTCCGACTGCCAAATGTGGCTCCTCTAGCTTTTTAACCTGATCTGCGAAATATGAAGAATTACATAAACTTGCTTTTCCGCTCCATTTTGTTGTCTTCCACTTATATGGGGCTGGGTCACAGGGGCAACAGCCTCAGATAGGTACCCAGGTTTCTCTCACTCCAACTGCATCCTCCAGCTCACCTGGCAGGAGGATGCCAACGTGTTACCTGTCCAGCTGGGAGACATAGTCTCTCCAGCAGGTCTGAGTCTGCCCCTCGGTCTCCACCCAGTGGGACGTGTTCAAAAGACCTTGCCAGTGAGGTGTTCAGGAGGCATCCTATCCAGATGCCCGAACCACTGTATCTGGCTTCTCTCAATCCAGAGGAGCAAGGGCTCTACTCTGAGCTCCTCCCGGATGGCAGAGCTCCTCACTCTAGCTCTGCGTGACAACCCAGGCACCCTTCAGAGGAACCTCATTTCGACCGCTTGTATCCACGATCTCGTTCTTTCAGTGACCATCCACAGCTGGTGGCCATAGGTGAGGGTTGAAATGTAAATTAGCTGGTAAATCAACAGCTTATAAGCTCAGCTCTATCTTCATCGCGACAGACCGATGCAGGTTTTTTTTGGGGGGACTGATGCAATTCCATTATTTTCCATTGATTCACTACGTGTTGGGATACATTCATTTATTGATAGAATACTACACTTTCTGAGTTGTTTACTCTAACATTTGGGGTGTTTTTGTGAATATTCCAAGTCAGAAAGTCATTTTTCAGACTATTCTTGACACTACTTGGACACATTTACTTTTTAAATTCAATTCAATTTAGTTTATGTTGCCTTGTCTTATAATAAAACCATACTAAGAGCGTCCTTCAAACATAATAAGGTTGAGGTTCAGTGAAAGTGATATAAGCACAAAAATAATTGAATTTTTTATTCTTTAATTAAAAACCAAAAAATTAAGGTGAAGCTTGTGTTTTCTGTATGTCTCATTTATTTTTTTTTCCTTTTGAGATTATTTTTCATTACACACTATTTCTCTGCTGTCGGTTTGACCCTTTGGTTGCACAGTGCAGTTCTCCCTTGGACCGCAAGTTCGCACGATCGAATCCCCCTTAGCTCATGTCTAGGTGTTCTTGGGGAAGACACCTAACCTCCCCGTTTCTCCCACCATTGGCGCCATCGTGACAGCCTGCTCCAGTGCAATGCAGCACACAAATTTTCCTGTTGAGGGATGAATAAAATATGTATGTATTTATTATTTTTTATTGTGCGAAAGGATCCTTTGTGGCCCATCAAACACTTTGCCCATCCCTGCTCTATTTTGAATGGGATTTGAACAAAAGAAGGAGTGTGATGGAATGGCAAGTTTCTCACTCTCTCTGAAAGAGAGCCAAGGAACCCTGCAGAGAAAACTAATCTTGACCACTGGTTCACTTGCATCCGCAGTCTTGTCTACCCATAGCCGGGCGACTATAGCTCTGGACAAAGATGTAGATCAACTGGTTTATAGAAAAGATAGCCTTTTAGCGCAGATTTTTCTTATTAAGAACAAAGTGTGAATAATCTGTGGTCCTTTTTATTAAATTTGGAAATGTGCTGATTGCAACATTTTTGCCAGGCCAGATAAAAATAGGATCATATATTTCTTCTGCAAATGTACATCCAACAAACTCACACACTGCTGCAGCTTAAGTTGATGATTGTTAATCATTAACATGGTATTTTTTTCCTTATCCAATCTACGTGAACATTGCTTTCATCCATTGTTCTGCAGAATATGCTTAAACGACATGTATGCATTCCTAAGATAGAGACACCATCTTACTTGACAGCCACGTCTTGTTGCATAATTTAAATCTTTTTAAAAGAGAAAACAACCGTTTGCACATCTTCTGAGTTGACGTCCTCAGCGGCCGCTACATTCTCCGGCACACATCTTGTGGGTGGTGTGATTTTCCCACTTTGCTGTTTCTGTAAACTACTGAAGCATTCAGTCTGGGTAGATCCAATCCTCAAGTGGAAACCTTCCCTCGCTCAATAACTCCAAACCATCCTGGGAGTTGTGTGTAGTCAAGCAGCAGAACTGACAGATTGATTAACTCAAATCCAATATGGTGCGTTAGTGAGAAGAAAATCCCCCCGTCTGCTGTGCATAGCCGCCCAGCTGATGAGCCCCTTTCACTCTCGATCACAAGCTCTCGATGACATGCGAACATGCGGCTCCCTGCTCGCTGCTTGGATCGGAAAAAGCAAGCATGGCAGCCATTTAGACCTGCACGATAAGAAAGAGAAAACAGAAGCGAGCAGACAGGCGCTCCTTGGGGGGATGCTTGTGCAGAAACGTGTAGGCACTCACGTCGGTGCGGCTGCCTACTGATCTAAAAGGCAGAGAGATAGCCGTGACCTTTGGACACAAAAAGTAGGAAGTGTATTCTGTCTGTGAATTGACGTGTTCTGATGTGGCTACATTGAAGCCGGACACTGACCTGCTGAGAGGTCGGTCGATGTGTCAGAGCCAATGCAGCACTTTCTAAGAGAAAAGAGAACAAGGAAAAAAAAAAACCTCAAAAGGAATCCACAGTGTGTAGGTATCTCATGTTTTAGTTGTGAAAACAAAAAGATTACCTGAGCGCTGTCACACTAACTTAAGTGAGTCTCACTATTGATTTTTGTTTTGTCAGAAATACCAATTACAGCTGAGGTTTTACAACGCTCTCCAGGAGAATTTGATGGAATTCTGACAAAACCGTATTTAATTGGTGTTTAAAATAGCAAATACCATTTTGATACTGTTATTAAAAATGCAATGCACTAGTAAAAAAAATATGGATTAAATATTACAAGTCTTTCAATGTCAGTTTATCCAAAATTACTCATATGGGTTTGAATTTTTGAACCTCACCTACGGTCACCAGCTGTGGGTGGTGACCGAAAGAATGAGATTGCGGGTACAAGCGGCCGAAATGAGCTTCCTCCGCAGGGTGGCTGGGCTCTCACTTAGAGATCGGGTGAGGAGCTCTGCCATCCGGGAGGAGCTCTGTGTCGAGCCGCTCCTCCTCCAGGTCGAGAGGAGCCAGATGGGGTAATTCGGGCATCTGGCCAGGATGTCCCCCGAGCGCCCCGCGGGCGAGGTGTTTTGAGCTCGTCCCACCGGGAGGAGACCAAGGGGCAGACCCCGGACCCGCTGGAGAGACTATGTCTCACAGCTGGCCAGGGAACGACTTGGGATCCTTCCAGGTGAGCTAGAGGATGCAGCCGGGGAGAGAGAGGCCTGGGCTGCCCGTTTGAGGCTGTTGCCCCCCGCGACCCAACCCCCGGAACAAGCGGAAGATGACGGAACGGAAGGGGATGGGTTTGAATTTTTGATAATATTTAAATAGTCAATGTTTTCGCCAACTTTTGGAGATGTTCCATTACGTTTATGAATATGATGTCGAGATTACAATGAGAGACGAGGACAAAGACGATGGGTTGAGCAGCTAGATGCTGTGTGTCAAAAAGAAACACAACTTCTTCAGTGTGGAAGCAAACGTGAAAGGAGAGCTGGTGTTGCGCAAAAAAAAAAATTATGATAAAGTTCCGAGAATCAGTAGCAAGTCTTTCTAAGAAACATATTGCAAAACCATTCGCAAAAAACTCAGCGCACTCTCTCTACAGTGATTGTGGCCTTGATCACTCACTTGGACCGTAAAAGTGAACTCAGCAAAAGAGATAAGTTGGGATTCCTAAGCATTAATTTAGCATGTTAATGATGAACCTTTGCATGTTTTTTTTAACATACTATATTCATCCCTCAAATGGGAATTTTTTTGTGCTGCACAACTGTGCCAATTGTGGGAGAAATGTGTCCTCCCCAAGAATATGTAGACATGGGCCTAGTGCAGGAGAGAGCAAACTTTTTGGTTTGCGGGCCACATTGAGTTCTAACATTTGACAAAGGGGTCGGAACAGGAGCAGATGGATGGCATGCTTTGGTAACTGCTAGATTAGACCGATAAAACGGTGAGCTAGATGTTACATCAAACGCGTTAAATTTCAAATCTAGCACACTACATCTGAAATCGAGGGCAATAGCACTTAAAAACGTGCATTTAGAAGCGCTAGGTTTGAAATTTAAGTGCTAGATGAAACATTTTGCTTGTTTTAACATCTAACACGTTTGTTTATGTGCGGGTATTGGGCCTGATCTTTGTTTTGACAGCGTACGCATCACGAAGACGCAAACATTTTAATGGGAGCAGTGTTGTTGTTTTCACAACAAAGCCAAAATATCTAGAGTGTGCCATCAGAATTGCAGGGAAAATAAACATTAACAAGGTTTATTTCTTAAAAATGCTTATGTTCGGCAGGCCTGATTAAAACATTTAACGCGCCGCATGTGGCCCACGGGCCGAAGCTTGCCCATGCCTGGCCTAGTGGGAATTAAACTGGCTTCTCCCGGTCCAAGGGCAGACATTCTAACACTGCCAGCCCCCATTGTTTGTTTGAGGATGTAGCTGACAACAAAATAGAATAAGTTGATGAATTTATTTAGTTATTCTTGTATTTTTTTATGATGATATTGTTTCAGTATTCAGTTTGGTATTCAGTTTGTGAAGGTTAAGGACACAAGCCACCTTAAGCTTACTTTGCCATGTTGAATTAATCGTTGTAATGACCATATATCCCGGTAAAATGTGAAGGAGGTTTAATGGTATTAGCAACCCGATTGCCTTGTTAAAAATGAAAGTGTCTTACAGTCTATATTTTTGACGTATTAAAAAGATAAGCTGTTTTAGCTGTCAAATGTGATGGGGAAGATGCCTGGAACAGCAGGAATGTGGAAGAAAATAAGCCAAAATATGCTAAGATTGCTCTTACTTGTCAGTATGCTAATATCTGTTAGCTGTACATCCATAATGAGAATCTCCTGTCCCATGTTGGTTCAATTTTTTATTGAATTCATTGTTTAGCAGCTGAGCCAATTTCAGAAGTGCTGGCATGTGGGCCCAGAGCTGGTTGACGGGAATTTGCCGTTTTTTAAGTGAATGATCAGCCAGTCATTCGATGAAGCTTCCATTGTTCAAAATTTTCTTGATTTTTGCATATGACAATTCTTCTTCTTCTTTCGGCATTTCCCTTCAGGGGTCGCCCCAGCAAGTCAGTTTCTTCCATCTAACCCCATCTGCTGCATCTTCTTCGGTCACACACTATCTTCATGTCTTCCTTCACTGCGTCCATGAACCTCCTCTTTGGCCTTCCTCTAGTCCTCTTTCATGGTGGTTCCAATTACAGCATCCTTCTTCCGATGTACTCTCTCTCTCCTCTGCACATGTCCAAAACATTTCAGTCTGGCCTCTCTGACTTTATCTCCAAAACCTCTAACATGTGCTGTTCCTCTGATATACTCATTTCTAACCCTGTCCATCCTGGTCACTCCCAGAGGTATCCTCAGCATCTTCATCTCTGCTACCTCCATCTCTGTTTCCTTTATGACAATGACATATTACAATTTAGCCTTTAAATTGGCTAAAACCGATGTCTTGTCATGTCAAATATTGACCATACGTTGAGTTAACACTCCTTGTTTTTATGTCGTTAATCAGTATATTTCCAGTTAGCTGACATAGTTTTCTCAGAGATGTTTTTAGTTGAACTTTGTAGATAAATATAGCTCTAATTAAACTGATATTTTTCTGATTTTATTAACTTTTCTAATTTGCTGTGTGGCTTTTCTTTGATACTTTTAACACTTTGGGTATAACAGAGAATTTAATTAGCATATACGGACGGCCACATGTGGTGAGTCCAAACCCTGTTAGGAACATGCAAAGTAGCTGTTTTAGTTAGGATTTTGAAGCAGTCGTTTGGTCTAATTAAGGCTCTAGACGAACAGCGTTTGGAGCCTTACCTCCAACCTGGTTACCTAAGGGATCCAACATGCCTCCATCACATTATAAACCAACTAGCCCTCTATCCCTCCTCCCTCTGTGTTCTTCTGCTTTCATCTTTTGCATAGCCACTTTCCCACATCTCTGTGATTGCAGCGGACAGATTTGAAGACATCACATTGATTAGCGTCCAGTGTTTGATGCTTTTCTGCCGAGAACAATGTGGGATTTCAATGCAGATTTATGCAGAACTGCAGGCTAAAACAGACAGCTACTTCAGGACTTTAAAAGCTGAATAAAAAGGATTATAATACACATTATTTCAAGTTCGAATTTATTCAATCAAATTCTGTTTGCATGCTACATTTGAGCATTTTATGTTCTGATGGAAGCGAGGTTGAACGATCTGTAAATTCATAATAACTACAAAGTGATCATGTTTTCATAATGTATTATATTTATAAAGAAAAATCAAATATATAAGACATCTTAAGTAGTATATTTATAATAAATAGATACAATTATGTGTATAATATGCATTAATTCATCATTAGATGGTCAGTTTTTATTCAAATTTAAGAAATAAATGGAGTTCGCATGTTCTCCCCGTGTATGCGTGGGTTTTCTCCGGTTTCCTCGCAACTTCCAAAGACATCCATGTTAGATTGATTGGTCACTATGAAATTGTCCCTGGGAAGGAGTATGTGTGTGCAGCCTCGTAACAGATCAGCGACCTATCCGGGGTGTACCCTGCCTCTCGCCTGAAATCAGTCGAGATAAGCTCCAGCACACTCCGCAACACAGATAGGGATAAGCTGCTCAAAAGACAAAACGAAAGGCTTGTTTGATATATTTGCTTTGATCAAGTTGGCTAATGTCAGCAGCGTCAACAATGACCCTAAAACAGACCTCCAGTGTCGCTGCTAATTCCGAATATTTTAATATTTATAATTTAAAATGTACATTTCAAAGAAATTGTACTTTTTTTTCTTTTGAAAATCTACATAACAAAAACATACACCTTCATTTTTACACAAAGAAGTAAAATCTATTTAAGTTAATGGATTTTTTTTTTTTTTTTTTTTTTGCTGGATTATTCAAACTCTCTCTTACAGTGCGTAAAAAGGATTTTTAAAAGCTGTGAATGGAAAGCAGCATTTTACGTTATCAGAAAGATGTGGTCAGGTTTTTTTTGCAAAAAATAAGAAAAACATCTTGCATAAAAAGATGCAAGATCACGTTGCATCACATATTTAGAAGACAAGTGTGTGTCTAAGATCAACTGAAAGCTTTCCTTTTATTAAACATGGATGTATAAATATCCATAGATATTGACTTAAATTGAAGCATTGCTGTAAGATGATGATGCTGAATAGTTCTTGACTACTGCTGACCTCTCGTTCACCTCGTGGTCCCCTGGGGGGATAAATAATTTATTTCTACCAGTGATCATTATGTGCTTGTTAGCAGAAAAAAATGATCAATTAGATCATAGAGAAGCACTTAAATTTTGGCCTTAGTGTATGTTCTGTAAACACACATAAAAAACCCGAAAATTTAGATCTGAGATAAAACACCAGTATGTCATATCTTTAATTCTTTAATATGTCATATCTTTAATTTAAACACAAAACACCACTTTTTCTTATTAAGATTTTTTCCTGATAAAAATGTGTATGTTTACGCCTTGCTTCTACAACGGTGAAGAAGACCATCAAATTTCTTTTCTTTTTTTTCTAAACACATGATGCATCATGTTCTCACAAATGGAAGTCCCCCTCCCGCCCATCCACACAGAGGTATTTAAAGCCCCAGCTACCATTTTTAGGCTGCTGTGATGTAACTGGTGGGATTTCAAATGTAATTCCAGTGTCGAGGGGAAACTGCGATTGTAAATGTTTGATGAAGTACGCAGCACTTTACTCGCAGCACCCAGACGTTTCCCTGGCTGCTCGTGGATGAAGGTTTTTTTGAAAGAGTCCCTCATCTCTGTCAGGGCCAGGTGGAAGCCCCCGGGCACACATGAATCATAGGGAGGTTACCATATCCATAGAAAATGTGCACGTTGCCTGGAAGAATGCACGCAAACACAGTTGCGTGCTGCTTTTCATCCACCACAGAGACACCCCCCGCTTCCGTCTCAGCATCTTCTACGCCTCCTCTCACTCTGCTCTAAGAACCAACACATAGAATATCTCTCTTTATGGACATTTATTTTATTTGGCAGGTGAGCGTTCTGTTCTAACCGCCCTAGAAATCTTTTCGAATCCCTTGCGGTGATCAGACATATCTTCGATATCATCACATTCAATTCCAACTGTTATTGTGCGTCTGTATTTGTATTTATTGGAGGTCTGAAAGCTGGAGAAGGGCCAGTGGGCGTTCCCTGACAGGGAAGCAACAGAGCATGGCATTTCACCATCTGGGCCACACTGGGATCAGCACGAGTGCCTGATCTAGATACATCACTCGCCATCAACAACTTCAGCATCCTCGCTGCTTGTCAGACAGGACAGGATGGGCGACAGAGGTCTCGCCCTGCAGCTAGCATTATAGCAGGAGCCTCTCTCCACTCCCCCTCTTTGCCTTATTGTGTCTCTTCGCAGTGTGCAATATGGACAAAGTCATGCTGTTGTGATTATTGTAGCTCAAAGTGATGCTTCAAAAAGGAGTTGGAGGCAGTTATGAGAGATAGGTTGCTACTCCGAAGGTTTTATCTAAAACTGCCCCTAGTAGCCGTGTTAAGATTTATACCAGTTTGTGTAGGGAGTGTTGTCGTTTTTAGATATAATTGCACACATTACAGCATTGATCCACTCATTTCTTTTGTCAACGTGCAATAAAAAGCCATTACTGGAAAAACATAGCTTAAAGTGCATATTAAGGTGTAGGAGGACAAGGTTTTCTGAAATACTCTCTGAGATATAAACTAAACTTTTTTATTTTTGAAAATGCTTCAGCAAGTGCAGATTTGCTGAGGTGGCAAGTTTCAACCCCTCGAAAAGTCTTGTGCTTCTCCTCAGTTGGCAGCTAGGAAATCAAAAATAAAATTACAGCGAGATGGACATTTCTTCTTCTTTCGGCATTTCCCTTCAGGGGTCGCCACAGCAAGTCAGTTTCTTCCATCTAATCCTGTCTCCTGCATCCTCTTTGGACACACCAACTATCTTCATGTCTTCCTTCACTGTATCCATGAACCTCCTCTTTGGTCTTCCTCTAGGCCTTCTACCTGGCAGTTCCAAACCCAGCATCCTTCTGCTGATGTACTCACTCTCTTTCATCCGCCACTCTCTGAAGGACATTTGCAACAACTAAATTTGGGTGCACAATAACTTTGAATGCAGTACAGCATTGATCTTTTGGTTGTTTTTTGTTTTGTTTTTTTTAAGAAGTGGGACAGTCAGTTATGTTTTATAAGTTTTTTCTTGTTTTTTATTCTCTTGCAAGTCCTGTTCTAACCACTGGTCACCATCAGAAAATTTTCTTTTTCTAATTTTTACAAAAATAATTAATTTGTAATAATGCATTTACTTTGGACCAATTGGAATGCCCATTAAGCTCAAACCAAAAAACATTCATGTTGACGGAACTGTTTTTTCATTGAAAAAAAAATAAGCCAATGGGATTCATCCCATTTTATTGAAACATCTTTTTAGTATAAATCACAGAAAAATTATTTAAAAGAGTGAAGAAAAAAATGTCACGATGTGGAAGCAAAAGGAGGAGGAGGACCACAAACATTATTTATTTAGTAAAGTCCAGGAAAGCTGTAAAGGAAAACGCATAATTCCACAGGAATGTCACTTGGTCGTGATTCCAAACTATTTCTTGGTTGGGTAGGGGTGATGACACGACCATGAAGGCAAAGCAGACTGCCTTTAAATAGGCAGCAGGTCAATCACCATCAGATGTCCCGAATCAGGAAGATAAAAGAAGGTCCCTGGCTTCCTCTGGTGGTAGGCAAGGGAACCATGACAAAAAAAATAGCTGATTTTACAAGATTACAAAATTTTGCAGATTAAATGCTAAAGCAAACCAACCATCGATTAGATTTAAGGAGACAAATTCATTTTTAAAGTTGTGGCACACATTGTAGAATTTACATTAATTTACAAAAACAGTCACATTAATTATGTAGCCCATCCAATGAACAGCTGAAAAAAAGATTTTAAAAAAGAAATTAGTCATTTTTATTTCTTCGTACATTTTTAAAGTCTGACACAGTCCTTGTCGAAGTGAAGGAGTTTAAGAACCTCAACCCGACCTTAAACGACAAGTCAGAAAATGAACGGACGATCTTTTATTTTAAGTTTAGTGATTGTCATTTAGTTTGGATGAATTTCAGTCAGATCTTTTAGATGCATCACTATGCCTTTGAAAGGTGCTTGTCCAATTAGACTAAAAGACCTGATTTGAAAATACAGTTCAACTATGCCTTTCAAGATTTTGTTCTTTTCGTTTACCCTAATCAAATGCAAAAGATTACCGAAGTTAAGAAAATGGAATTTTGACATTTTTTTAAGCTTCTGGTATTCCAATATGTTTGCGTATTGTGGGAGCCATAGATGTTACTGAATTTCAGATTATACTCTGTGGCGGTTACAGACGATATGATGTTGGAACTCTAGAATAATTGGCTTTGCCGCCTTTGCGTTAGAGGTTTTCCTGCTGTAAATCCTTCTTATGCTTGTGAAAACCTTCCAGTTTTTTCTTCCCAAAACCTGCCTCCTTCCATTATTTCCTCCTTGTCCACTTTCAGGCAAACCAGACCTTTTATGTGCATCTGTAATTCCTCCAGAGCTGTTCAATCATGTAGAACCTCAGTGGTGTTGGGCATCTGCTCTGTGATGGGACTCATTTGGGCATTTTTTTTCTCCCTTTGCAAAGAGCCATGACTGGAGTGTCATGTAAATTTGATGGCAGCCTCCACTGTTGCTTCTGGCACCAGCAAAGTGCAGAGAACTGAAAAATAGGTCCTCGGTTCTGTTGCTTTCTTTGTATGTTTAAAAAATACATAAGCTCTACTTTAAGCTTAATATTGTAGTCTGCTTTATGCTCCTGGCAGCGTGATTGGAGAAAATGGCTCTTGTTAATGAAGTCAGGAGAGGATTATGGGTAAGCAGGTTGTCAGGGCGGGTGAGGACGCTAATTAGAGGAGTTCTAATGATCTAATAACTTTCTACATGCAGGAAAGCTGCATTAATTATTTCACATTTCAATGTGTCTCTTTGTTGTCTTGTTTTTCAGAAACCTGCTTGATAGAGACACATTCTCAAAGTCAGATCCAAGTAAGTCCATCCCTTATCTTTGTCTTCCTCTCTATCACACACGCACACACACTCTCCCACACAATCACTTCCAGCAGATCCCGCACTCAAAGCTACCCACACATTGATGCACACGTGTACAGTTGGACATTATATTTTGCAGACAAACACCCACCACATGTTGACGGATTTACTCTGGAAAAAAACACGGGCTTGGAATTTACTACACACACACTGCCTCGCCTGGTGAATCAGTAGTCATTTGCATATGTCAAGGGTGGTATTCGTCACTATTCTCTGTTCCCAATGAGAGTGAGGAGAAACAGATCATCGCCAGACAGGGATCAAATACACTTTCAAATACACTTTCTCACTACAGGTGCACAAATGCATGTCGCAAAAAAGTTACTTGTGGAAAGAAAAAAGAGAAACCCGAGGCTTTAACATCTTAAAAATGTAATTCCGTAAATCTTGTTTGTATTCTAGGTAAAAAAAAATTTTGACAATAGATGAGGGTAGGAACATAGATCGGCTGGTAAATCATGAGCTTTGCTTTTCAGCTCAGTTCTTTCTTTACCACGACGGACTGAAGCATGACTTCCTACCCTCACCTATGGTCACCAGCTGTGGGTGGTGACCGAAAGAACAAGATCGCGGATACAAGCGGTCAAAACGAGCCTTTTCTGCAGGGTGGCTCGGCTCTCACTCAGAGATAGAGTGAGTAGCTCAGAAGGAAGCTGTTTCTCTTCCGGGTAGAGACAAGCCAAATGGGGTGGTTCGGGTATCTAGTTAGGATGCCTCCCAAACACCTCGCCGGTGAAGTGTTTCAGGCACGTTCCACCAGGAAGAGACCCAGATTCAGACCCCAGACCTGCTGGAGAGACAGCAACAGCAGGTCTGAAAGAACGAGATCACGGATACAAGCGGTCGAAATGAGCTTCCTCTGCAGGTTGGATGAGTTGTCACTCTGCGATAGAACAAGGACCTCTGCCGTCTGGGAAGAGCTTGGAGTAGAGCCCTTGCTCCTCTGGGTTGAGAGAAGCCAGATGGGTTGGTTCGGGCATCTGGATGGGATGCCTCCTGAACGCCTGGCTGGTGAGGTGTTTCAGGCACGTTCCACTGGGTGGAGACCAAGGGGCAGAATCGTACTTGCTGGAGAGACTATGTCTTACAGCTGGTTGGTGAACAGAGTGACTTTTCCAGTTAATACTAAACCAGTTTAAAGACATTTTTCACAAACAAACATGCTTATGTACATATATTTTTTTAAAACCTTACCCACTACTTTACTTGTTTACTTTGCATAACAGCAAGGGTTTAATTAACAAGGCGGAACCTGCAATCAAGCTAATTAAGTTCCTTTTTAAGGCTAACTATCATTTATGTGCATGTGTGTTTACTCAAAATCCTAAGTCAGGAGGATTGCACCACCTGAGTCATGGCTGTGGACATGATGCCATGTGGGTGCTGACTGTCCCAAACAAAGAAAAGAATCCATGTTTTATTCAGCCGCCATTCATTAAGTCACGTTTACATGAGAAAGCTTTCATCGCTGTCACATTGAGGAGCATCTGACATCAGCATGTAGAAGCCATGAGCACGTAAATATTTAAAAGCCTTGTGTGTTCCTTAAGTTTTATTTTTGATAAACACTTCCGTTAGAACAGCTTTATTTGGGTGGTGTTCCTTTGAGGCTGGTTACGTGCAAAAAAAAAACACAAATTGATTCGGGCGTTTTACAACTTTTTCGTCCTCTGAATGATAAAAACAATTTGCCTATCAGGCATTTTTGTCGACTAAATGTCAATCTTACATGCACAAGCACACAGGCACAGGCGGGAAATGAGTCATTTGGGCTGTTTTGTTTTTAATAAATCTATAAGTGTACATAAAAAACAATGTCAAAATGAGATTGCACTTTTTATTTCTTCTCGTTTAGCCCTCAATCTTTCGGAGATTACTTGGATCCCTGGGTGTGCTCCACTTTGGCCCCGAGTGCTAACCCACTGGTGTTTTTAGGCATAGTTACTCGTGTGCAAACCCATAATTGATGAGTTCACCCCCAAAACATTGGTTGGACCTTTAAATGTCAGATGGTGGGAAAAGGAGAGTGAGCATCTCTGCCCACACCAACATTTATGCAAGGAGGCACTTGTGCTGCGTCCATGTCTCTGCTCTGCTGACAGCACTGGCCCCAGTCACACAGCATTAGACTGCCTTGGCAGAGTCATACGCACACACACACACACACACACACACAACGGTACACCCTTCCAAAGCCTCCGGCAAGCTCACGGACCATATTCATATTAGCTTATAAAGCTGAATAGCAAACCAGTGTTTTACTTTCCCCAATGTTTGTGAGCGTCTGTGAGTGTGTGTGTGTGTGAGAGAGTGTGTGTGTGTTTCCACTACATTCTCTGCTTCAGCAGATTGGAAAGAAGTATTAGGTAGACAGGAATACTGTCAAAGCCTGCACCTTTAGTACAAAGCAAATCTTCTACCTTCAGCACGAGTCTGATAGCTAAGAGGAGGTGACAGAGCATGAGACCCACCAGATAGGAGGTGTTTCTCTTATAAGGTGCATTTCGGCTTGAACTACATCTCATCAAGAGCTCCTTGAAAACATGAAAGACTGACTGTCTTCATCTGATCAGCTCATAACAAATACTGCTAGCTTTTGTTGTGAGTTTCACGTTTGTGTCGCCAGCGAAACATCTTCAGCTCTCAATGAGATGGAATTATGATAAAACCACTAAAAGACAAAAAGTATTACTAGCGGATCTGAGAAGGTTTTATTCTAGAAATTGAGTTCTCAAATATGAATCAGAGAACAGCGGATTTTTAACTTAATTGTCCATAGTAGCTTCTCAGCAAGGAACCATTTCCAGACGGGAAACAGAGATGTAGATACCAGAGATGAAGATGCTGAGGATCTCTCTGGGAGTGACCAGGATGGACAGTATATCAGGGAAACGGCACATGTTTTGGGGATAAAGTCCAAGAGGCCAGACTGAGATGATTTTGACATGTGCAGAGGAGAGAGAGAGAGTACATAGGAAGAAGGATGCTGGATTGGGAACCTCCAGGAAAGAGGCCTGGAGGAAGACCAAAGAGGAGGGTCATGGATACAGTGAAGGAAGACATGAAGATAGTTGGGGTGACTAAAGAGGATACAGCAGATAGGGTTAGATGGAAGAAACTGACTTGCTGTGGCGACCCCTGAAGGGAAATGCAGAAAGACGAAGAAGAACAATGCTGCAGACCAAAACAGACACTTACAGTACAAGGAGGCAATCTGACATCACATTGAGCATTGAGTTAGAGTTGCAAAACAGGCTCTTTCTTCATGGTTTATCAAAGCAATAGGGCAACACCTTGGCTAAAATGGCTACACAGTTCATTTGAGATCTCAGAGGAGGGATGCTCATTACATTGATCATTATCTAGCAATAGCTCCCAGGATAAATTCTGGTCAATCTCATTGTGTTTGACGTAAAAATATAATTCAGCTTTTATTTATCCTCAGTAATACATTTTATTAATGAATATGTAGACCTGTTAGCATGAAACATCACCCTGTTTACCTCTTTACTGGAGCCAGGTTGACCTTCTCTTGCTCCCTGCTGCTGTGCTGCACCACTCCCTAATAAAAAATTTCTAAGCAGAGGCTGTGGCTAATTTTGTAGATATTTTTAAAACATTAAAATAAAATTAATATTTAGTTTCACATCAGAAAAAGAAAGCATACTAGTGTTTTTTCTTGAGTTCTGCACACATTAAAACTGAAGAAAGGCTCATTAATATATCAAAATGACTAATAATAATAATATGACTAATAAGATGACTAATAAGATCTGGATATCAAAAATGTTCGATAGTACAAAAAACCTACATTTAATAATAAATGTTTGCATAGAAAAACTGCTTTTATTTAAATAATAAAACAATTAGAATTCAAGCACAATACATGTGTCAGTTTTCAGCTACAGTTGATACTAAAAAATGCAACTGGCATATACAATGTTTACATGAAAACACTTTACGTTTCCAATTTTAGTAGATTTTTTCATCTCTGGAATTTCCTAGTAGCTCGATTGCCAAAACCTTTGTCTTAGAGTTTATTCACCCTTGTGTTATTTAGTGCAGAGAACACTAAAAGTGCTTTCTCCAGTTTAGAAAAAGATCATGTCATGCAGCGAAGCACTGTGAGTACAGTGTGCAACGGGTGTGTATGAGTGTGCCTGTGACATTTTTCTTTTTCAATGTGTTCCAATTTCCACCATCTAACCTGAGATAAACCTTTATTTTCATGAACAAACTTTTTAAATTGTCTCAGGTCGTGGCAGATTCTTACCTTGTGGCATTCTTGCCATTTTTTCAGTTATGATGAGCAAAATTTAGCTGGACACTTTTGCTCCAGAGTAGTGAAGTCACTTGTAAAGCAGGCTATTCAGCCTAAACTTTTTTCTGTAAATCTATAACAAAAGAAAGAAAATTCAACTACCATAACTAGAGTGTTGTTTCAGAAAAAAAACCCCACTTTGCTTCACAGCGATCTGGCTCCACCATTTTTGCCACCAGTGTTGGGCTTGCTAATGTGTTATTAATAAGAGTTTGTCTTTTTTACTGTAGGATAACAAGCTCTTACCCTAAAAAATGTTTTTAACAATGTCATAAACTTAAACATAGCCCAGTGTCATGGTACCCTAGTTTTCTCCCACCCTCCAAAAACATGAAAGCTAGGTTGACTGGCCAGTGTAAAATTACCCCTTGAAAATGTGTGAATGGTTGTGTGTGGCCCCGCGACAGACTGGTGACCTGTTTTGGGTGTACCCTGCCTCTCGCCTTGAATCAGCCAGGATAGGCTCCGACACCCCCGTACCCAACAGGGTTGGACGGTTAAGAAGATGAATAGACTTCCAAAGGAACCCTGGTGTAGATCCTCGGATTACTGTTCATCAGTATTTTTAATTATTCGATTATAATAAATTCTGAATGTGGTGTATGCCAGGATGCAAACCTGTCATAGCACATTACACTGACCTGCTCCACTGGGGAATACTCGCATGAACATGTGTTTGTAGTGGACTAGTGGACATTAGGCACCATGTGCAACTTTTCTGACATTTCACTTTCAGTTTTCATCAAAGTTTTTTTTTGTTTTCTGAGTAACTGCTGTAACTCCACTCACTAAGCACCCACTAAAGAAGCTGTGACAGCATTCTCTATCCATTATAGTTTGATTTTTGTCAGGGCTGTGTAGATCTGTATGCACATCAGCATCAGCTCACTGCTCTCTTGTTGATTTATGTATTCTCCCTCTTGCCAAATATCGTTGGAACTCTTATTATTTTTTGCCTGGCAGTGGTGACATCCATGACATGAACTCAGAAAAAGTCACTGTTTTTTAAGTTACTCGTGAATGCGGCAGAAACAGAAAAAAATATACTCATATGTTTGTCATAGTTACTGTTTAAAATCTAATAAAATGCATTTGTTATTAAAACTGAACACAGTTTGTTGTAATTTATCACAATAATAATTAAGTAAATTTATTTTTTAGATTTTGGTCTTTGGGTTTTTATAAATAATGGAATTTTTTTTCCAAGAAAAATAAAAGAAATTAATCAGATCTCACCTTAAAATCAAAGCTAATTTTGTCTGGTATGCACACCAGTTAATGACGCCATGATTATGCCACTCTAGTTATTTCATCAGTTGGTGACAGGGTCATACATTACCTCCTGCATAAATTTACAATTAACAAACGTTACTGTCTGTAAAAATGCCTGACTGCTCACAGTGTTGACACCTTAATCACAATCACATGTCAGGAGATAAACTCAGTTATTCAATACTGGGGGGAAATATCTTGCAACGTCTTAGTCGTGTGTTGGCATCCAAGACGAGCTGCATTTTGTTACTTTATTTTTACTGTGCTAACAGACAGGACAAGGACAGGTCAATGCTGTTCAGTATTCCTCCA
Organism: Neostethus bicornis; assembly: GCA_902685375.1. Taxonomy (NCBI): domain Eukaryota; kingdom Metazoa; phylum Chordata; class Actinopteri; order Atheriniformes; family Phallostethidae; genus Neostethus; species Neostethus bicornis. The sequence continues at coordinate 22,475,311 of LR738544.1, read as the reverse complement.
GTTATTGATCATGGTTGTTCAAATTAACTGATCTGGAAAAAGATACTCTGCTCTCTTCATCTGAGGTGTTTTAAAAAGCTTCTGAAAATAGGATGCTTCGATCAAAACAGTGAATAATTAACAGTGTGACCCAGTAAGGCAAGTCTGAATGTTACCTGGCTTCTCTCGGCGGGTCTATCTCTACCAGAGAGAAGACCTGGTAAAATAATGACATAATTTTACATTATTTGTAAAATTACTGATAATGTAAAACTGAACAAACACGAAAAGTTTAGGTACACAAAGTATTCAAATAAAGAAACTGAGGATGAGCACAAAAATGATTAATAATGAATGATTAATAATAATTAATTATCATTAATGTAGACAATTAATACAGACAAGGAAAAAAAAAACACATAGCCAAAATGTTTATCCACTGACTCTCTGGTCGAGAGAAGCCAGATGGGGTGGTTCGGGCATCTGGTCAGGATGCCTCCCCATTGCCTCGCTGGTGAGGTGTTTCGGGCACGTCCCATCGGAAAGAGACCAAGAGGCATACCCCGGACCCGCTGGATAGACTATGTCTCACAGCTGGCCGTGGAACGACTTGGGATCCCTCTGGGTGAGCTGGAGGATGCAGCCGGGGTGAGAGAACCCTGGGCTTCCCATTTGAGGCTGTTGCCCCCGCGACCCGGCCCCGGAACAAGCGAAAAATGACGGAACGGAACGGAAGGTCATTTATGTCTTTCTTTTTAGTAAGAGTTGCGTAATATTTGAGCAAAGTAGAAACCAGGCCCCTGAAGAAAAGCAATGACGAGCAAGGCAGCAGGATATAAATATCATATGAGAACATTTCAACATTTCTCAAGAGTTTTTCAGGAACTTTGAAGTTGTCATCACCATAAGTGGGGTCAAGTTTAGGACCACTCAGATTTGATTGCCCCGCTACAATATAAATGATGGATCAAAGATGGGGTTTTCTTTTTCTTTTTTTTTTTTTTTTACACAACAGCTGTCCTTGTCTTCCATTTGTTTTTTAGCAAATATGTCAAGATTATGGTCTTAATGGTGTGTGGGATTGATTGGTGATGGTCAGACGGGCCTATGGTGCAAAAATGGCAGCCTCGCTTCTGTCAGTCTGCCCCATGGCAGCTCTGTCTATAGCAGTAGCTTACCATGTAAGGTATGGAGTGAATGTAAAATGCATGTGTGAATTGTCTTTGAGCGTCCTGGAAAAGCGATACAAAAACTGACATTTTTTTGTCCCTTTTTTAAAATATAATCTAAGTTACAAACATTTGAACTTTCCACAGCACCTAAATTCCAGCTGTGAGAAATAGTGTCTCCAGCAGGTTCAGGGTCTGCCTCTGGGTCTCCTCCCAGTGGGACGTGCCCGAAACATCTCACCAACAAGGCGCTCGGGAGGCATCCTAACCAGGTGCCCGAATCACACCATCTGGCTTTTCTCGACCCCGAGGAGCAACGGCTCCACTTCGAGCTTCTCCCAGCTGGCAGAGGTCCTCACTGTACCTCTGAGTGAGAGCCAAGCTACTCTGCGGAAAAAGCTCATTTTGGCCGCTTGTATCCGTGATCTCGTTCCTTCAGTCAACACCCACAGCTGGTGAGGGTAGGAACATAAATTGACTGGTAAATCGAAAGTTTTGATTTTCAGCTCAGCTCTTTCTTTACCAGTTTTTTATGTTTTTTAATACATGCAGCCTGGAGTCTGTCATTAGTTTACAATGCTCACGTTGTGACAATAATGAATTTTGTATTAGGATTTTTAATTCATAATCAGTTAATCAATTTATTTTCATTCATTTTCTGAACCCCTTATTTCAGTTGGGGTTACATGCGTGCCGGAGCCTATCCCGGCTAGTTAAAGGCAAGAGATAGTGAACAGGGAACCAGTTTATTATGGCACAAAATCAGTTAAGTTAGTAAAATCGAATTGAAAAAAGGAAGTGTAGAACTCAGAGCCATGTTTAATAATATAGTATTTTCACATGCCCAATGTGGATAACGTTAAGGGATTTGAATAAAAACACAGTGTCCAGAAATAATTTTGTTTGAGAAGTTTTCGGGTGGGTTTTGATCAGCAGTCAGAGTCTAACATTAATAATTGAAAATTGCTGTAAAAAAAAAAAAGCAAAAGCAGATGACAATTTGAAGGTGTGTTTTTTGGTTGTGACATTTTGTTTGGCCAAGTTTATCAGGATGCCAGTCTGTAAAAAATGTTTTGTTTGTCTAATCTCACTGAAATCAAGAGTTCTGTTCACTACCATCAGATAAAATAGATTCTAAAAAAACATGCAAATGAAACTCATTCCGACAGAAGAAATAAAAACACGCTGTGACAAAAATGACTTGAGCTTAAAAACGTTGTTTCACTTTGCATTTTCATCTCGACATTATTCATACTTTCATTATCTAAACACTTTACTGGGTAACAAATTTCCAAGTGTGCGGTCTCACTGGGTTTTGCGAACTGTCTTGTGGGTGATACGTGACGCATGCCTGAACACCAGAAACCTGCCTGAATGCAAATGAAATGGCATTTTTATGCCAGCTGATTGCTTCATGCTGCTCTCTCTGCTGATTTGTCATGAAAAAACACTCCAGGACCCCTTCAGATGTCCACCAGTCCCATCCTCATACCGCCCATCACTTCTTCTCTGAAATACCACTGTGCTAGAAGGCAAAGGTCTATTGACATTTAATTAGGGAATTTTCTTCTGACAGAGTCCAGGGAATGAACACAGTCTCAACTGACCTCTCCGTGTTGCTTACTCACTGTTTAATGCTCTTCAATCAATCTAACTCTGCCTTGTGTCTCTGTTTTGTCTCTTCTACAACAGTTTGTGTGCTGTACACTCAAGGGATTGCTAACAGAGAATGGAGAGAGGTGAGTGGAGAAGGACATGGCTGGGTGAAGTGGATTTGGTTTTCTTTTTGAAAAAAAAAAATAATAGTAAAATGAGGAGTTAGGTCATTCCATTTCTGGGAAATTTGCTTTTTTAAAAAGACACTATAGAATAATTTTTATTGTGATTGATGAAATTGAACTTTGATTCTGAATTTATCTGGTGTTTGAATGTAATACCTGAAGTTTGAATATGTCGCAGCTTTATAACTGAAATGTAAGTGTTCCAGACTATTGAGATGGGTGAAAATCAATGTTTTGGGAAATTAATAATCAAGCAAATACCATTTTGACCTACGTCTAACTTTTTAACACTAGAACTACCAACGCCGTCAACTTGACGACACTCAGAAGTTGACGTTTAATGACTGTAGTTACGCTGATAGTTTGGCGTTACTGGGCTTTTGACTTTTCCACATTTTTTTGTATTGTTATTCATAAGTTGTAGTTTAACCAAAATTGAACACTAAAAACAAATTTTTAGTAATTCTTCCTCTAACTCCCACACCCGTCATTTTGACTATATTAATACATTGTAACTTTTTCCCGTGCCTGACCGTAGCACGGTTACTGTTGCCTAGAAACTGTTGTGGCGCCACTCAGGTGAAATCTAGGTGAGCAAATAGGGATTTGAGAAGACGTTTGTCAGTCACTGAGGGATTTCAGTGTATGACATCATTGCCATAGCGCTAATGGTAAATGACGGCCGTGGAGGGGATTTCGGTTCCCTGTTAGGCGTAATATACCAACACTGGTATCTTGCGACATTCTACAAGCAAGCAAGCAAGCAATGACGGCCGTGGGAGTTCTAGTAGTTCTAGAATCCTGGTAGTCCTAGTGTTAAAGGTCAGAATAAAGACAATATTGACATAAAAGTTGAAACGTATTAACTAATGACTTTCTAATGTTATGCATTTGGAGATATGACTTTAGTCAAATTGAAAAATTTTAATCTATAATTAGTTAAATTTGAAGAATAATGTGTAAATCATTAAATCATATTGAAAAGTGAAAGAATGATATAAATTTCTGTCAGTATTAAAGAGAACCATGTTAAATAAAATACCATATCATGCTGCAGAAATTTTTGTATAATTCAGATACAAATTATGCTTGCATTTTTTCATTGGACATTATTTCCATTACACATTCCAACCTGTTTCTCTTTTGTTCCATAGTTTGGCAGGACGGAAGTCATTGACAACACCCTCAACCCCGACTTTGTGCGGAAATTCATCCTGGACTATTTCTTTGAGGAGAGACAGAATCTACGGTTTGACTTGTGAGTTAACCTGTTTTATCCACGCTCACTTTTCTAGATTGTTTTTGCGATCCAAGACCGACTGAAAGTGCTGCTGCTGTGTCGTGCACATTCTGAAATATTCATGCTTGGAGAAAATGGAATGAAAGAGTCTTCTTTCTTTTGATTCAAACTGCCATTTTTAACCATTATTTCCACTTTTAGACATTCCATACTTGCAATACTTTGGGTTAACAGATGGCCCGATAAAATCAAAGACTAGATTAATGGACTAATAATTTTAGGCTTATATTTTGTCTTCATCTAATCTTATTTCTATTTTAAGAAGCTTTTATGGTGGTTTTAGGTGATTCAAAAGTCTTAGAAAATTCAGAGTGACTTCTTTTTAAAAAGAAAATACAGAAAATTGCTCAATCGTAGTCCTTTTAGACCTAAGTGCAGCATTTGACACAGTTGATCATGCATTTTTAATTGAGTGCCTTAAGCACTAAGTGGGTATCTGTGGGTCAGCAGAGTTTTCCATATCTCACCACTCATGTGAAACCTGTGATGGTAAAACTGGCATTTCTGCAGATTATTATTATTTTCCTTTGCTATTTAAGAACATTTTCCCATTTTATATGTGGACGGAAATCAACTTAGTTGTGCTATTGTTATATTTGAATTTGCAGGTATGTGGAAATTAAAAAATGTGAAGTTCAATTTTTTTTTTCAATGATTTTCTATTCTACTTATGAAATTAAATAAGTGAAAAGGTATAAGTATCAGTTCAGAAGGTGAAACTTTTCTTTTGATTTCATTTTATTCAGTCCATCTCAGGTGAAAAAGACATTTTTGGATGTTAAAAATCACCAACGAAGAAAAATTACCAAGGAAGCCTTCAAATCAAAGCTAAAAAAAACCCTTCAATAAAACAGGTGGATTTTTAAAGCAAATATTAAAACTATCTGAAAAACTTTTGTTTCAGCAACTGATATTTTATAATAATAATTCATAGTAAATAATTCATAGCAAGGGCTGTATGGTAGTGCATTGGTTAGCATAGTGGCCACACAGCGAGAAGGTCAGGGTTTGAGTACCAGAGTAGACGCGAGGCTTGGAACACTGGCCTTTCAGTGTGGAGTTTGCATTTTCTCCCCATGTCTGCGTGGGTTTTCTCTGGGTACTCTCGTTTCTTCCCACCCTCCAAAAACATGCACTGCATGGTTGATTGGTCACTATAAAATTGCCCCTAGGAATGACTGTGTGTAGCCCCGCAACAGACTGGTGACCTATTCAGGGTGTACCCTGCCTCTTGCTTTGAATTATCTGGGGCAGGCTCTGACATCCCCGCCAGACCGTCAAGGATGAGCGACAGAAACAAGCCTATAAAAGAAATAAAAGGATGCTTTACTCGATGCTAAAAAAAACACTTTCTGAGGTTTCTCTGGACTAAATACGTCTTCACCTCGCAGTTATTAAAATAACGTGACTCAGCTGTTACCTGCAGGCTGAGGCTGAAAAACGGTAAGCTTGGATGACTAACTGGAGTATTCCTAGATATTGTATATCACTCTTAGAGGTGAAAAAAGTTCCTGAAAAAATCCTTTCTTTAACCCTTTTTTCCCAGCGCTTTTTTAGAACGAATTTTCCTAAAATTACAACCATCCAAATTTATTCTTTTTTTATACTGTGAAGTAAAACATGCTGGGATGACATATACTGTATATGTATTTGTTTAACAAAGAAAAATCAGCCTGGTCTCAACAAAACCATGTAGTGTCAATGGTTTCACTTCCATTACTTGGTTATTTGCAAGCAACATAATTTCTTTGCGGTGGAAATGCATTGAAATTAATTTATTTGTGTGGGTCCGATGTAATCTGTGGACTCTGTGAGACTCAATGAGCTCAGCTCTCCTGAAGAGCTGCCACAATTGATTATTAGCAGTCAGTCATTTTCTGAAATTACTTTTACCTCAAAGGGTTACGGGGGTGCCGGAGTCTATTCCAGTTGGTTACAGGCAAGAAGCAGGGTACATCCTGAGCAGGTCGCCAGTCTGTTGCTACTTAGCAGTTTGGACGCACAATACTTTGCAGCTTGACATTATAATCTAATTTAAGGAACTTGGGTAATAAAACAGAAGAAAATTGAGAAATAAAATTGTCGGGTTTTATTGTTCCGTCTTCCACTGGTCGCTATCCGGGTCACTTCAAAGGGGGAAACCTCGGCTTCTCTCAGCTCAGCTGCATCCTCCAGCTCACCAGGGAGGATCTCGAGGTGTTCCCTTGCCAGCTGTGAGACATAGTCTACTCAGAAGGTCCGGGGTCTGCCTCTAGGCTTCCTCACAGTGGGACGTGCCCAAAACACCTCACCAGCGAGGCATTTGGGAGACATCCTAACCAGATGTTCAAAACACCCAATTTGGATTGTCTCGACCTGGAGGAGCAACCGCTCTAATGCGAGCTCCTCCCCTATGGCAGAGCTCCTCACTCTATTTCTGAGTAAGAGTCCAGCTACCCCAGAGAGGATCAAGGTTCATTGTTCCTTCAGGACAGAACAGGTCAGAATATATTCTTGCTACTACGTTTAAGAAATGGCGTGTCTTCTTAAATTCACTGCATCTGTCGCCACAGTGATACCACAAGTTGTGTTTGCCATTTGGTGTTCATCAACAAAAGTTTGCACATTGTTTTAATACGTTCATATGACAGACAGATCAGGCCCTTTTCTGTCAACCCTTTTCAGTCTCAGCTCTGTCCTGATGACTCTCTTCAGCTACACTCTCCTCTACGTTTCCGCGTAGTTCATTTCTTGGCTGATTCTTTTTATTCTGTTTTTTTTCACTTGGAGTTTTATTGGCAGACAAAATCCAGCTTAGAGGTGCATTTATGCCAGCTGGAAAGTGCTGAGGGCTATGAGGATGAAAATGTCTGTTCTTTATCAGTGAGATGGATGGGAGAGATGGAGGAGATTGTTTCATCCTGCAACCCTTGATCACAGATCTTACAGAACCTTCCAAATAGCTGACAAGGCTGTTCTGCATTTCTTTGTTCTTCGACAAGATTAGCTATCTATTACAAAGTGACTGGTTGAGTGCTGATTGATATTCATTCTAAAACTTAATCATTTGTATCTCTAAGTCTGAACTATTTTTTGGGATTCAGAATATGGTCATTTGCCCACATTTGGTACATATTGAGTCTGAAAATTCAAGATGTTGGTATAATTTTTCATCGACAGACATGAGGGTATCATGTCCTGGTACAATCTGACCAAAAGCAGTCAAACACAGACTTATGGACATAACATACACCTTTACAGAACAGGTTGGTATAGATTGCAGCTGTGTGGCAGCACTTGGATGGATAGAAACAGATGGAAAGAAAAAGAGGAAGAAACAGAGCAACTCAGTCCATCTTTCCATCCCACAAGGGTCCAAATCACGCTTCTGTACGCCTCTTCCTGTTTGTTCTTTATACGCTCAACTTCTTCTGCTTTCGGCATTTCCCTTTAGGGGTCGCCACAGCAAGTCAGTTTCTTCCATCTAACCCTATCTGCTGTATCCTCTTCGGACACACCAACTATCCTCATGTCTTCCTTCACTGCATCCATGAACCTCCTCTTTGGCCTTCCTCTAGTCCTCTTTCCTGGTGGTTCCAAATACAGCATCCTTCTTCCAATGTACTCTCTCTCCTCTGCACAGGAGAGAGCCGTCTCAGTCTGGCCTCTCGGACTTTATCCCCAAAACCTCTAAGATGTGCCGTTCCCCTGATGTACACATTTCTAATCCTGTCCATCCTGGTCACTCCCAGAGACTCTTTATACACTCAACAATGGCTGTTATTTGAGAACTTCAGCACGTGACACAGGTCTGAGTTGTATTTAAAGGTAGCATACCATTCAATGTTGAATGGAGGATGGGCGTTTTGCTCTGTATACATGTCAAATTTTCGAACTTGTGGCTTCTCAGAATGGACTGGCAAATGAGCATTAGTCAGGCTTTTATACTTCATGGAATATATATTCCACAATCCAAGTGGTGGTTGATTATGTGCATAAGACAATTAGAAAAAAGAGCTATTTTGCATTCAATGAAACCTTACGAAGCTGCAGAGTGTGAATGGAAGGAACTGTACTTCCTCCACTTCAATGCATCTGACCACAGTCTAAGAGGCACAGCCCCCTCAGCCTTTTGTACTGAGGTAACCTTTCAATGAGGTATTATGAGATCTAAGATGAAAAGCAAAGGTTTTTAAAAGTATCCCCAAACTCTGTTTATTATTATTATTATTATTATTATTATTATTATTTGGAGTGACTGATGAGGCTGCTCTTAACATTTGTCTTGGCCTGGATTTGATCTATCGTTCCAAGAGGTTATCCATTCATATTTTTAGCTTTTATTTAATTACTCAACCATAATCTGAAAGAAACAGTTAATATTATTTATTACGTGGTTGTGGCATGTTTGGACCTGCTACAATCAGAGTGTGCGCCAAATGTTCAACTTACACTCATACAGTATACTTGTTGCTAAAGAATTTTGGAGGAAAGTGTTTATTTTTTAGCTGTTTAAATTCCAGTGTAAATTTTATTATCATGTCGGATTCCTCAGAGGTTGTGATTGCTGCACAGAGATTGGGAGCACTTCAGTCAGACTCCAATCACAGTTTGCAGTGTATTTTTCTGTTGTTTTTACTTTCTCCAAGTTTCATAGAGGATATTTGACACTGATGAAAGCTCTGTTTCTCGCCATCTTCATTTTCCACAGTGTATTATTTGACTTTTTTTTTTACTGGAGCCATGGAACAAGAACCTAACTAGCGTGAATTATTCCCCTTTTGCCTTTCTGAGGTTTAGCTGTGTATTGGATGAGTTTGAACTTTGGTTCTGGCTCTGACTTTGGTGCCATTTACGATAAAAGGCTGTGGATTTAGCATTCCACCAGAGACTGATGTTGAGCTCAATGAAGTCTGTTTTATTTTGTTCCAAGAGCTTTTTTTTTCCTTCAAGTTTTTTTTTTTTTCTAAATTTTTCATGCTGTCGCCTTATTTTTTTCCAGAGGATGTGTTAGAATCAATAGTTTAGTTTGAAATATTATAAAAATGTGTTTATCATGGAACATTATTTTATATACTGTACATACTGTACATACAGCATACAGTATATCTTCTTCTTCTTTCGGCATTTCCCTTCAGGGGTCGCCACAGCAAGTCAGTTTCTTTCATCTAACCCTAACTGCTGAATCCTCTTCGGTCACACCAACTATCTTCATGTCTTCCTTCACTGTATCCATGAAACTCTTTTTTGGTCTTCCTCTAGCCCTTTTTTCTGGTTGTTCCAAACCCAGCATCCTCCTGCCGATATACTCTCTCTCTTCTCTGCACACGTCCAAACCATCTCAGTCTGGCCTCTCTGACTTTATCTCCAAAACCTCTAACATTGGCTGTTCCCCTAATATACTAATTTCTGATCCTGTCCATCCTGGTCACTCCCAGAGAGATCCTCAGCAGCTTCATCTCTGTTACCTCCATCTCTGTTTCCTGTCTTTTTCTCAGTGCCACTGTCTCTAGACCAAACAGCATGGCGGGTCTCACCACAGTTTTGTACACTTTTCCTTTCATTTTAGCTGAAACTTTTCTATCACACATCACACCTGATACTTTTCTCCACTCGTTCCTGTCTGCTTGAACACGCTTATTCCCCTCTTTTCCACACTCTCCATTACTCTCGACTGTTGATCCTAAGTACTTAAAAACTTCCACCTTGTTTATCTCTTCTCTCTGTTACCTCACTTTTCCATTTGGGTCTCACTTTTCCATACGGTGTATAGACATACAGTATATATATATTTGTAAAAATATAAGATACGCTGGTTGCAATTTGTACCTGAGCTGAGTTCTTTGAGCAACTAAAACTATTTATAATAAAATTTCTTTAAAATATTGAAGTCTAGTATTAATATTATTGGGCCAACACTGATTAACATGGTCTTTTCCATGGTTCTTCAGTTTTGGTGAGTTTAATACTAGCGGCTTCAGTTTTGTTGCAGAGGTTTGTCAGGTTGCACGTTCTAATGTTTAAGTAGAAACTAGCACATTTTCTGTAACTAATGTACTATTCATACGGTTTTTGTTAATTGCATGTGTGTTCACTTGATTTTCATTGCTATTTTTAAAAGCTCTCTTTATTTCATTTTTATTTAATTGGCTCAGGGTCTGGGGAAATGTAAACGTTAACACATTTTCCATCGTTTACTATCCATTTGAGTTTAAACAATAGATTTAGAGAGTTACAACCGAATCCCCAGATAGAAACTATTTATTATTTGATAGTACTCACACGTCAAAGAAATGTTTTGTATTGTGAACGTCTGACAGACCACTCACTGACATCTTTGTCTAGTCTCGTCTCATTAGCCCAAACTCACTCGCATCTTGTCATGTTTTAGTCATCAAAAAGCCATGTTTAGCTCATCACTGTCTCGGGATTGTCATGAGAAAAATTAAGCATCAATTGAACTTTTTCCCAGCAATGATTTCATTGTAGTCTGATAATCTCAAAGGGATAACCACAGTGCTCCACAGAAACAGAAATTCTGTCTTCATTTGAATTCTAATTGAAGAGTCACATGAGGTGTCAAATGTACATATTGTCGGTGACGTTTTAGATTTTCTTTTTAAATATATGTAGTTGTATAAAATATAGTTACTTTTAAAATGTGCTTAAACTCCTCTTCTAAGTGGAGGAATTTACGTATCTCGGGGTATGGTACAGGAGTAAGGAAAGGATGGAGCGGTAGATCGATAATTCAGCATCCACAATATTCAGGACGCTGCATCGGTCCGTCGTGGTGAAGAAATAGCTGAGCTAAAATGCAAAGCTCTCAATTCACCATTTGATCTATGCTCCTACCCTCACCTATGTCACCAGCTGTGGGTGATGACCGAAAGGACGAAATCACGGATATAAGCGGCCAAAATGAGTTTTCTCCGCTGGGTGGCTTAGCTCTCACTCAGAGATAGAGTGAGGAGCTCTGCCATCCAGGAAGAGCTCAGAGTAGAGCCGTTGCTCCTCCGGCCCAAGAGAAGCTAGATGGGGTGGTTCGAGCATCTGGTTAGGATGCCTCCCGAACGCCTCGCTGGTGAGGTGTTTCAGGCACATCCCACTGTGAAAAGACCCAGATACAGACCCCGGACCCGCTGGAAAGGCAGTGTCTCACAGTTGGATGGGGAACGCCCTGAAAACCTCCCGGATGCAGCCAGGGTTAGAAATGCCTGGGCTTCCCATCTGGGGCTATTGCCCCCCAAACATGGCCTCTGATAAGTGGAAGTAAATGGAACAGAAATATAGTTGTGCAAAATGTCTACATTTTTTATTTAGATTTTTTTTCTGTTAACGTAGGGTAGCTGAATTCAGCAGTTTAATAGCTGAAACTACTTAATGCTAAAATCAAATGTTCGCTTTGATTTTACAGTATTTACAATCAGATTTAGATTTGTACATATCTATGTTGTTGTCCATAAAAAAATGAATAAAAAGAAGACACTTCTCATTTCAACGTGTTTAATTAATGGCCACCTCTGACATTGTCACTGCATTGTCCCTGTGAAGCTCATGAAATATGGAGAAGCTCTTTTGTTTGTTTGCTTGTTGGACTGTCAGAAAGGGCCACATGCTGCCCACAAGCTGGAGGAGGTTGTCATGGAGGTCAAGGGGAGATGAGGTTGTCAAATTGTGAGTGTGTTCTTTGCCAGCAATGCTTTCCTGCCAATTCCAGTTGTTTATTAAAAGATTGTATAAGCATTGAACCCCGAGAGGGGTTTGTTCAGGTTAATGTTTTTTTTTTCTTTTTGAGAAGTAAACAGTGTGTATTTTTCTGTTTATTAAGTTGCCCTTGCTGATGTTAGAGTGGACTGTTTTTTTTTTCAGTCGTGACTTTGTAATAGATAAAACAAAAAGGTGGAAAATAATCTCTATTCTGATGCTTATTTTGAACTTGGTTGCATTTTTTAAGTGTTTGATTTGTGTTCACTTGCTGCCATGTGATTGGCTAATTGTTGAGTAGTTTTTTTTGGTCATTTTCAACGTGGGTGTTTTATATACGGAAGGAGGAATTACTGGTGAAGATGTTCTGTGTGCGAGTACCAACTGGAGTATCATGCATAATGTTTAAAGCTGACAGGCGGTGAAGACGTGATGGAGATGGAGGATGATGATGTGTGTTTGTGTATGTATGTGTTTGTGGCCGAGCTGACTTCCTGCAGGGCCAGCAGTGAGTGGGTGAGCATCAGGCCCTGTTACTGTCTTATGGTCTGATGGCCCTATGATCACTTCCAGCTAAGACATGGCTGCCGCCTCGCACACACTCCTGCCCTCAAAACAGGAAAATGTCCAGAATGACACACACACATTTCCTCACACATAGACACACATTTACACTTTTGTTTCTCAGACATTCTTTTGCACTCATGCCGAGTTGTAACATACATGTGGTCGACACACACGAGCGTCCCTGCAGACACGTGCACTTCTCAGATTTCTCATTATTGAACGAGTGTTTACTCCTGCCTCCAGCAGACCGTCATGAGGAGAAAAAGTCGACTTTACAGTAACTCCCGCAGCTCCCACAAACCTTTTTAATCCCCCACCGAAGGGTTTAAATCCCCCTTTAGGACATCTATTCTGCTCGATAGCTCGCCTCAAACTGCATGCACACGTGCTCATCAACACACTTTTTATTTCTCTGCTGATATCCGCATCTGAAAACCATGTTAACCCTTATCTCACTGCTGGCAACACACTGTGATATTTATTTATTATTTTAGTCTGCTCAGTGGATCCAGTGGAAAGCCTGGGGTAGGTGGTTCTCTAATCATGTGTGCTAAATTGGATCAGACTTCAAAAAATAATGGGAAATGACCGACGAAGTGGAACAAAAGAAAGATAGCGCTGCACTAACTGTTTTCAATGAAGTCTGAATGTGATAATAAATTCCTTTTTCATTTAGTGAAAGAAACTCACACTGATTTTTTTTTTTAAATTGCATTCATTTTAATAATAAATACCTATTTCATTTTAAATAATTACTGGTGGGGTCAATTGAAAATCTACTTATCAGAGACCTTATTGAGTTTTGTTTTTCTCTCAATTTAATTAAGCGAAACTGTCCAATTAGCCAATTTTATGGCAGCATGTAAATTACATGTGTAAACCAAACTAAAAAACTCATCCTGTTGCTTATGTGTGTTGTTAGCTACAATACAACTTAAAATGCACAACGTCAACACACTCTCTAGAATCGGGAAGTCAAAGTTTTGTGGGGTAATCAGTCTCACCTCACTGCGTATATAAATAAACATGGTACTCTTTTTTGCTCAAAAATGCAATATTCTCCAAATTTGCATTTCCCATTTATTTAGTTTCACTTTTGTATCTTTGACATTATAAATTTCCCCCCTCTTCTCGCTCTCAGCTTGTAAATAAGCTCTATTTGATTTTCTTTTGCATTCTGAACAGCTGATCCCTAACAAGGTCACGGGGAATACCGGACCCTGTAGTGGCTAAGTTTAAGACGAAAGGCAGGATACACCCCGAACAGGATGCCAGTCTGTTCAGGGCCACACACAGACAACCATTCACAAACACACTCATACCTAGAAGCAATTTCATAGCGGCCAAATAACCTAATGAGCATGTTTTTGGAGAGTGGGAAGAAACGGGCATCCCTGGATAAAACCCATGCACACACAAGGAGGACATGCAAACTCCAAAATGAAAGGCCAATGTTCCAAGCCTTGTCCCACCCAGGATCTGAACCACAACCTTCTTGCTGTGAGGCCACTGTGCTAACTACAGCACCAATATACCACCCACCATTTGATTTACATTTTTAAATATGTTTCTACATTTCAATAAAAACCTTTATTTTGCAGGTTTTCTTTTGTAAAAAATTGATCAATTTGATTTTTATACTAAGTACACATTAAGAAAACAATTTGTTTCTCTGCACATTACTGTTATCCAGAGCATTTCCACATGGAAGGAGATGTGTAAAGTTGACATAACCATGGTGTGACTACCATCTACGACCCCAAAATGACATGCATGCACGTGGCGTTAACAAAGCTAAATATTTATGCTACATTTGTTAGAATTTATGCATGAGTGTCAAAAATAGTGTGCAATCAGAGAAAAAAAAGCATGCACAAATATATGTACGTCCTGTGGTTGAAATGATGCTTCGAGTATCATTTCAATGCTGCAGTTTTGTTTTCTAGAGGCAGTAGTAGTATGTATCTCAAAAAACTTTGACCCTTCTTGTTGAGGGGGTTGCCATGCAAACGCAGACTGCAAAACTATCTGCATATTTCTGTCTCCAAAAATTCAACACAGCCTTGTTCAGTATTCAATAAAAAGTTGCTGTGCAGTCAGTGCCAGAGGATCCTCCATATTGCCTTTACCTGCCGGTGTTCACCTTGCATTAAAAAGATCAAACTCAGACTACCAATGAAAAAATTGATTTGTGCTCTTTTTTATCTTCATTGTGAACTCAGCCTTATAGCCCGTGGAGTGCAAGATCAATTTTCTTTTCCAATCATTAGAAGCTCTTCCTTTGAGCAAAAAAAAAAAAATAGAAGCTTGCTCAGCGATCCCCAGAGGCAGGGAGCAGGTAAATGTTTTGGATGCTAATGTCCCACTTGTGTAGGAGTTTGTATCAGTCAGTGTGAAGGCTCTCTGAGGAAGCTGTTAGGAAACTAAAACTAAACTCAGCGTGTTGTTTCCCTGCCTCTCCGGCCCCATTTGTTTGTGCACCATCATTAGTCATCACTGCTCCGTTCAAATGGAGCTCAGAGCAGCCCCAACCCCAAGAAAAACTGTGTATATCCAAGAGAAACCCTGTCTGGCTCAGCGCCGATGCAGAGTGATGTCATCTACATAAACACACAGCTAATGTGCCGAGGGACATCTAGTCCGGCAAATGCTTATGTGTGTATTTGTGTGGGTGAACATGTGCAGCCCAGTGATCATACATACTTGAATAGCATGTTTTTTTTTTTCTTCTATTTTTACTTGCTCTTTGCTACTCTTTCCCTCATAATTAAATAAAACTAAATGAATCATTCATGAACATTTGGGAGTGACAGAGGCAAGGGGCGAA
The DNA here is from genome assembly GCA_902685375.1 of Neostethus bicornis. NCBI lineage: Eukaryota > Metazoa > Chordata > Actinopteri > Atheriniformes > Phallostethidae > Neostethus > Neostethus bicornis. The sequence goes on along the minus strand of LR738544.1, from coordinate 22,460,002 downwards.
TAGAACATGAAGCACACCTGTGCATTTAGCTGGCAGCACATTGCGTAACGCTTCTGTGTCTCCTTGCTCTTATGGAATTACATTAGTAACGGCACTGTGGTGGAGCTCTCCGGTCCATCCCACCCCTATGCACAGCATTCCCCACTTTAGTCAGCGGGCGCCTTATCGTACATGGCATGCTGTCTGTAGAAAGAACCGCTCAGGCTTTCCCATTTACTCACTCTGCTGCACACACACCGCATACACATATTGATGCACACCTGACACATTGAAGGTACTGTGTTGCAGGAAGTAAATAAAGCTGAATAAATTGCTCTCTGGAGAGGCAAGTAGATTATATGGTGTGTACAAAGTAGCTGCTATTTATGGTTTTGGATGAATGGACTCTTTTTCACGGTTTGCACTAATATCACAGCTCTGGAAAGGCTAATTGTCCGTTTTTATTTACTTATGCATTAAATACAGTGTAAGCTTCTCAACGCCACTTACTCAGACAAAGATCCACAACAAACCTTAAAACAAAGTCACGCAGCATCTTGATGAGGCTTTGGAGGATCTAGGGTTCCTTCTAATGTTCCCTGTTTCATCTGTAATCCAGCTGAAATCTGACAGATGCGTTCCACCTCTTCTATACAATCAATTCTTAGCAAAAATCTTTTCTTCTGAAATCTAAAAATATCACAGTCTTTCATCAATTTTTTTTGCATCATTTTGCAAAATGATTTAAACAATCTTCAGTTGTGGGGTAATCAGATTATTCTTGCAGATGAAGATTGTTGAGGAAATTAACAACAATAAGTATGCTTATTTTCAAAAAAAGAGGAAGAATCAAACAACTTGAAAGTTCAAAAGAAATTTAGTTTTGTCTTCTGAACCGCTTATTGCTAAAAAGGTGCTGGGGGTAATGGTGCCTATCCTGGCTGATTTCAGTGTTTATTTAGCGGGACTGTTATTGCTAACTTAAGTAGATGATCAAAGTTCTCATTGACCAGTGAGAAAGAATTACAAAAAAGGATGGATTGGTTCTCCAGTCCCACTAACTAATCTACTTTGAACCCACTTACGTCCTCATACAAGAGTAGAGTATTTTAAATAGGTAATAACTGCTTGATAAACACACCCACGTAACTACAGGTTGAGTGGGTAAAGACAAATGTTGGAACAAAATGTTAACAGCATTTTTTGAAGTAGCTGTGTAACACTGGTTCACCAACTAGAAGCTGCTTTTGTGGGAGGGAATTTTGTTGATCAGCCACTCCAAGCTTAACTACCAAACCACAAAACTACAACACAACAGAGAACAAAAAACAACATAATACTGAGGACGATAACTGTAAATGAGCTGACCATCGGGCAGAGTGGGAAACTGGGGTGTGGCAGGCACTGCTGGAAACTGACCGAAATAATGAAAAACTCAATCACTGTGAATGTGTTCGCATCTTCTTCTTCTTCTTTCGGCATTTCCCTTCAGGGGTCGCCACAGCAAGTCAGTTTCTTGCATCTAACCCCATCTGCTGAATCTTGTTCGGTCACGCCAACTATCCTAATGTCTTCCTTCACTGTATCCATGAACCTCCTTTTTGGCCTTCCTATAGGCTTCTTTCCTGGTGGTTCAAAACCCAGCAACCTTCTTCCGATGTACTCTCTCTCTTCTCTGCACATGTCCAAACCATCTCAGTCTGGCCTCTCTGACTTTATCTCCAAAACCCCTAACATATCCTGTTCCTCTGATATGCTCATTTCTAATCCTGTCCATCCTGGTCACTCCTAGAGATCCTCAGCATCTTCATCTCTGCTACCTCCATCTCTGTTTCCTGTCTTTTCCTCAGTGCCACTGTCTCTACACCAAACAGAATGGGTCCCATCCCGGTTTTGTACACTTTCCCTTTCATTTTGGCTGAAACTCTTCTATCACAACATCACACCTGATACTAATCTCCACCCGTTCCAGCCTGCCTGCACATGCTTCTTCACCTCTTTTCCACACTCTCCATTGCTCTGGACTGTTGATCCTGAGTACTTAAAATCTTAAGCCATAAATTCTACTGTTTTTCTCCAGTTTAATTTCATCAAACAATGTAAGTCTTCCCAATTACATTTTTTAGGATGTTTTTCACACCGCATTTCTTCCTTAACGAAAATGACTCCCCATTATCCTTCTGAATTCCAAAATAATAATGTCAGAAATAATGGCACATTCACAGGAATTATTCGATAGGAAACTTTGGTGTATTCGTCCAGTTAGATATATAAAAGGCAATTTTTTTTATTATTAAATCAATGTTGATATTATCTTGAAAATAAGTTTGTGTAACTCCTCATTCATTCAGGATTGACCTACTATAGAAAAGGTTTCTAAGTTGTCTTTTGGACAGGGTTTTTGAAAATCGAAACATTTTGACTCTCATCCAAAAGTCCTTGTTAACCCAGGTTGTCGATCCGATACTTTCGGATGAAAGTTGAAAGGTCTCGATGTTCAAATACGTCGTCCACAAGACAACTTTGAAGCCTTTTCTACAATCTTGAAACTATTAACTCCGTTCGTAAAGGGGATATAATTTTCTTGACCTCTAAAGGGTAAACAGTGATTTTGTTAAACTGATTTACCACAAATTACCCTTGCTTCTCATGTTGAGCTTGAAAAACAACATCTGTGGCATTTTTGTAAATAAATACTTATATATATATATATATATATATGTGTGTGTGTAATTCAAAATGTTATTTTCAATCTGACAAATAGCGAGGTCATAAATATTGTGCCCTCATGCCTGAAATAAGATCAGTAAAGAAAGCTTTTGGTGCCAGAATCAAAAACCTTCTTTAAGCCTGAACAGCTTCTTTACAGTGATTAGCAGAGACGTGGCTTGCATTAATGCTAGATGATGAGGAAGAAAAGTTTGTGTCATAGATTAGTAATTTGTGTTTGGTTCGTTTTTTTTTTTCAGTCACGACCTTCCTGCTGTGGCCACCGTTCTCATGTGTTATCTTCTCTCTCTTCTCTGCAGGTATGATTTGGACTGTAAGAGTGACAACCTCTCCAAACACGTGAGTGTCTCCTTCACTCCAGCTCTTCAACAATCAGTCAAGCATTCATTTCAATATCATACAGCTACATTCACCTATGTCGTACAAAGGCAGCTTGATTTGAGTCTGAACGTCAGGGTAAAAGGATCAAATCATTCATGTAGGCATTTCAAATTCCCTAAGAATTTAACAAATAAAATCCTAAATAATACTTTTTCATGCTACACATTTATTTTTTTCACAGGGCTTGATTTGTTTTTAATGATACTTAAAGCTGAAATTATTGCTGCAAGTAAATTAGCTCTAAATACAATAATTTGAAAATTTTTATCTGTAAAAGCTTTTACGCACAACTTTTTTTAAAATTTTTCATTTAAATTTCTGATTTGATCATTCCAAATAATCCTAAAATACTATCTTAACACAAACGTCTGGGGTTGGCGATTCTCCAATAAATGGGAAGATCTATTAGTTCCACGTTTTGGATCAAATTAATTTGCTAAGTGGTCCAAATGACCTGATTTCACAAACAATTTTTCTAAAAACTGCAGCAAATAGATGTGTTGGTTTTTTGTTTTTTTTCATTTTTTTTAAATCAAAATCTTTTTTTTATTTTGTACTAACTAAATATTTTTCTTCCAATTTTAACTGCATATTTACTAGAGATGTTATAAAAAAAGTAAATATGTGACCAAAAAAAGGGTTTAATTGCAATTAAAGTGTTGTGTTTGAAAAAAAAAGTAATCACTTTGAAATTGGACTAACGAACTTTTCACTCTGGTTCAGAATCTTCGTGAATGGATGGCTGCATGAATGGTTGGCGTTTTGCCTGATGCAATTTATTTTTGTCATTTTTTTATTTTATTTTTCAATTTTTACATTCAGTAATCCCTTAACGAGAAATTTCTGTGCTGCATTACCTCTGAGCAGGCTGCCAGGGGTGCACCAATGGTAGGAAAAACAGGGATTTAGGTGTCTTCCCCAAGGACACCTAGACATGAGCTCAGTGGGATTCGATCCAATGAACTTCTGGTCCAAGGGCGGAGATTCTACCCCTGAGCTATCGCCTCCCACCCAAAGTAGTTAGAACTTTAGTTTTGCTGTGCCTAATGTTAAAGGTAGGTGTAGCTCAGTGGTAGAATGGCTGTCTTTGGACCAAATAGTTGCCGGTTTGATTCCCATTGAGCTCATGCCTAAGTTTCCCAGAAGAAGACATCTAACCCCCTGTTTTTCCCATCATTTGCACCGTCATGGCTGCCTGCTGCGGTGCAATGCAGCACAGAAATTTCCCCATCAGGGATTAATATAGTATGATAAAAATAAATAGATAATTATCTTTTCCACCAAAGTTCCAACCCTTCTTCTTTAGTTTTGTTTAACACCCCCTCATTTTATCCCCTGTCTTTTAACTCGTCCTCATCTTCAATGCCAACTGCTGCTGGAGCTTTTTTTTATCCCCAACCCAACCTCGGCATGCCCCCGGGCATCCTCCATGAGTGCTGAGCGATGAGTGCAAGAGCTCACTCTAAACATGAAGGCTGAGGACGCTTGGATGCATCTTGTCGTCACTGTGGATGTGTGGGTTTGGAGATCTGGCACGTGGTGACGGCTCTATTGTCCAGGCTGAGTCTATCCTCAGTCGCATGACTATAAATTAAAACGAGGGGAGAGAAATGCAAATGTAAGCGAGTAGCGCGGCAGTGTTAGTAGCAACCGTTCAATCGGACTCTGTTTGTATGTTGGTGCAGATGGTTTCCTTCGTCATATCGTACTCCTTGCTAAATTATAGATAAAGCTAATGTGCAGACATGTGACACTGTCGAAAAAAAATTGGCAGGCCTTTCATTGTGAAAGTCCATCCTCACAACTTTCTCACAACACAATCTGAAATTGCATTTTTTTTCTTTAAATTAAGTCTCCTTCAGAAGCAGTGAACACAACTCTTATAAATTATGGAATCTCAGTGCCTTCCTCTTCTGTGTAGTGTACAGTTGTATTGTTTTGCTCTGTTCCCAGGTGTTTTTTTTTTTTTTGACTTGCTGACCTTCCTCCTCTTATGGAGTGAGAGTTTACAACTGTATTTTTAAAACACCAAAAAAAAAAAAAATTCTTTACCTCTTGTACCTTCATCTATATCTATGAAGGGTAGCGGCGTAATGTGTCAGCATGTCTTCAATCGTACTAATACTGTAACTTGTGTGTTACTGTTTATGCGCCCACATCTTGAGTCGGATTGAACAGCAATTGTAATTTTGCCTTGGGGGATCAATAATGAATATTTAATTCAATTCAAAAGTGTTTATTCATCTAAAACTATTCTGATCCACAGTCAGCTGTAGCTTTCATTTGGACATAATTTATAGGCTGAATTCTACAATCAACCTTCCCAAACCCCAGTTGAACAATATGTGGCCTCAAGTTTGCAAACTATAAATATTAAGTCAGATTAAATTAAGTAAATGTGTTGATTTGGAATAATTGTGAATTTATTTATTTTTTTAATTCCTGAATTCATGGACTGCTCCATACACAAAAATTTTATATAGTCAGTTTGAATATGAAAAAAAAGCAGTGCAGTAACTTATATCCAAATCAAAGTAGAAACTCAGAGGATGAGATTTTTGTCATTATGTACCATTTAGCTAACAAAGAATGTGAAATGTCCTGCTCATAGAAGCACCACCGATAGAATTTTTTTCTCAACCAAACTGGTTTAAAGATGAATCCTTTTCATGTCCACATCATCTTATAACAACCAATTGTTTGTCCTGGTAACAGCTAGCTTGGCACACACTCAGACAACATGAGCAGCTGCTACAGTTCACCAGTTTTCTACAATGGTCATGTCTGCTAACTCTATGATCCCTCAGGCTCTAGAAACGCATGCCAAATGTTCTGTTGTTGGCTGTGACATGAACTCTAGCCATCTGAGGTTCTGTGGATAACTTCTACTTCTGATAATTGGTTAGCAGTAGAAAAACTTCATGTGAATCAGATGTAGTGTTGTGGCCAACATCTTTTAGTTTTAACTCTTTCACGTTTAGTTTTCGTATGCATAAAATGTTATTTTCAACAAAACTGACTTGAAACTTTGACTGGTCTAGCAATCAGACAATTTCTGTTACCTTGTGGGTTTCTACAAATCTACACTATATCGTATACAGTGTATACCAGTGGAAGAAGGGGTATTTCACACTTCCACCATCATTGCCGCTTTGTCTAGATTAATCCACCCGCTTGTAACTAATTTATGATTGTAAAAAATCATAGTCGTTACAGTGGAAGGAGATAACTTAGCAGCAAACAATTAGATGTAGTGTTGTATATAAATTTTATGCATGTCTTTTAAACGCTGCTTCTTTCCCTGTTTTTAGTGATTGAATATTGTTTTCAAATGAAAGCAGTTTACATGCTAACGTGTCATTTCATCGAGAAATTTTTATTCCTTCAGTTCGCCCTGTTGGTACACAAAAGCACTTCAACACATTTGATTTTTCAGTTAGCGGTGAAAAAAAGTTTTCTTCAACTGCAGTTGCTACACATTTAAAACTTTAGCGAACTAGCGAAAAAATTAACGAACTTTTTCAAACTTTTAAGCAAGATTTTATTTTTCTTTTTTTTTATACTATGACCAGATCAAATCCATTTTTGCTTCTTTATATTTGCTTAAAGTCAAGTCTATTCTGTTTTATTTGTGGTTTTTATGCGTTATCTTACTTTGTGGCTTAAAATACCTGCTGAACAAAAACATACAGTATGTCACAATATATGACATACAGTACATTAAAAAAAAAGATCCCATTTCACTAATTTCTTAAAAAACTCCATCTCTTCTAAAATGGCTTTGACAGATAAATATTTTTGTTCATCTCCACGAATCAATGTAGACTGAAAAAATAGTAATTACACCAACAAAACAATATTTCATTACATACTAATCGCGTATTAGTGTGTATCCAATCAGCAAGTCTAAATATGTCCAATTCAAATTCTGATTTGTCGATAGAAACAAGTAAATCTAGTGAATGTTTTCTATAATTGACTTTTTTTATCTTCCTAATATTTACGACATTCCCTCTGTAGTGCAAGTTGCATCACAACTCTGGTTGCTTTTCTTATTGGTGAGGCTAGCTAGCCAGCAGCACATTCCGTTTGGAAGCAGCCGAGTGCTTTTGTCATCTCTTTTTGTTTTAAGACCTCAGCTGGAAGAAAGATACAATCAGCACCGGCAAAAATCTTTGGAGCAGCTTTCTGCCCTCTAGACTCAACATGCCTCATCTGTCAAGATTCACACAAACATACACACACGTTCAAGCACACAGATCTATGCACATTTCGGTGGTGGTGGCTTTGGCATCAGTGCGCAAAAATTCAGTCAAAGGCTTTTTTTTTTAAAACAAATCTCTAAATTATCATCTGTTTGTAGAGCTACATCTATATGCATACCGAATGCATATAAACATGAATATATAAACATGTCTGTATTTATGTGTGTGTGTGCATGAAAGAATACGTTTCAACATAATTGACAGATTTCTCAAATCGGAATTCCTTTTTTTCCTTCTCGGTGAAGTTGTGATTGCTGACCTCATTTGAAGAGTAAATAGATGTACACAAGAAAAAACTCATCATAAATAATTTTTATCTCTGCAGCAAGTAAGTTTTCTTTTATGTATTTCTACATGCAGGACTTCTTGGGACAGGCGTTCTGTACCCTGGGTGAAATAGTTGGCTCCCTGGGAAGCCGCTTGGAAAAGCCTTTGACGTAAGTAGCTCTCCCCTGCACGCACTTAAAAACAAGCAAACCCACTCACGCACAGGTCCATAAGCTATTTCAGCTCTGAACACATAATTGAAAAGAATTGTATTGTGATCATGTCATAAGAAGGTCTCTAAGGTTTGGGATTCCGAAAAGCTTTTTGGGCTCCTGTTTACCTTTCAGATGTAGTTTCCTCACAGGTGTGGACTGTGAATCTGCATGTGATGTAGAGATCACTTGCTGCAGTATTTCTTTGATGCGAAGCAAAGCAGGACATGAAAGTGGGCCAAGATGCTGATGAAAGTCTACACCAGCCAAATGAAATGAATGGATAAACAGCAGTGGGCCTAATGACAGATTGTAAACATCTTGGGATGGTAAACAGCATGGAGTGGAAAAAGGACAGTTCCCAAAGCGACGTTGGCGATTAGCTCGCAGCATGTTTTCTGGAGAGGCCTAAATTAAACGAGAACCTCAGATGAAGCCTGAAGATATATTCAGATAAATTAATGTCTGATTTTTAACTGTGTTACAGTTTACATCAACAAAACAGCGATTAAATCACTGGGTTGATATTAAAAAGATTTCACTAAGGCTGCACGCAGGAGCTTTTCTTTCTAATTTGAGAAAAACTTTAATTGTACATTTAAATGTTCCATCTAACTTTCATTTGCATTTCAGTTTCTCTGTTTTAAACTAAGTAAAAATCAATTTCAATTCAAATTTATGAAAAGTCATACGGTGTCAAATTGTAGCTCCAAAAATAGTGTCTGTTAGTTTTTTCTATTATTCTATTCTATTTTCTATAATAATAATAATGCATTGTATTTATATAGCGCTTTTCAGGACTCCCAAAGACGCTTCACAATGCATTATTCATTCACTCCATACCAGGTGATGATAAGCTACTGTTGTAGCCGCAGCTGTCCTGGGGCAAACTGACAGAAGCAAGGCTTTCATTTTGCGCCATCGGCCCTTTTGACCATCACCAACCAATCATACACACACTATTCAGACTAGGCAACGTAGGTGAAGTGTCTTGCCCAGGGACAGAATGGCAATTTTTATCTCAACGGCGCTCCCACCGTGGCACCTGGGGTTCCAGTGGTACTGCCCAGCATGCTTAGCTTCTGAGGTCTGACGGGATCAGGCATTGACAGGCTGCTATGGCCACAATTGTAATTGTGTGGTTCTCCAGAAAACTAACCTGTAAGTTTTAGCAAAAGTTGCAACTTTTTTAGTCCAACAACTTGATCAATTTTTTTCCTACTTTTAAGTCCACATTTACTAAATGTGGACAAATAAATTTTGATGAAAAAAAAAACTAAATCAAAATAGTTCTTAAAAATACTTTATAAAATTTTTAATGGAAGGGCTGTGCGCATGGCTTTCATCAGTCTTTTGCCGTGTTTTTTTAATATAACAAATAAAGTGATTTATTGCAACACTGTTACAAAGTTGATGATGCCTTGCTTGAGACGTCAGTCTTTCTGCAAGACGTTTGCAGATTCTTTCTATTTATTTGTTGTTTGTACCCAGATAGTCTGGCCTTCCATCCACCAAAAATCCACCAAAGAGTGGCTAAGCATGGGATCTACCGTCTGTCGTTGAGTAACTGTGACAAACTGATGACCTGTCTAGGGTGTACCCCACTTCTCTCCTAGCCAGGATACATGATAGCACTCTCTCTAATTTCTACTGCAGTTGTGAATCCTGGTAATGGACTAAATGGTTAGGAAGAAAAATATGTTTTTTGTGCTCTGCGCTGCTCATCGACGAAAACGAGAAATAAGGTAGGGGGTTTATGCTTTGTGGTTAAAACACTAATGCTGCCAGCTCTCATGGAGTGTCTGCACAGCTGTTACTGGTGAAAAGAATCACAAAGCTGGTTTTAAATGCGTGTTTACGCATTACTGTTGCAAAAAAAGTTTCAATGTTGGACAAAGTTGTTGTTTCTCTAACAAAGCTTAATTTATTTTGTCTGAATGACAGCAAAATTCCGTAGGAAAGAAATGTTTCAGTCAAAAAAAAAAACTTCATAAATTTCTATTTCTGACAATTTTCTAACAAGTCAATGCCAAAACTTGGATTTCCATTCATCGTTATTTCTCTGAATATGACATGTGAAAATGTAAATTTATAAAACCCTTCGTATTACATTGTATTTATTTAGTTTTAATAAAATCCATTTTGTGCAGAATTGTGTTTACAAAGTTATAGAGGTGCAAAGTTTCAGCAAGAACTTGTCAAAGCCACTTCCTGACCAATGAACATTGCTACTCACAAAATATTCTGCAACAAAATACCTATCCGTTCCCCGACTTGCATAAAAACCAAACACCTCAATAAAATAGACACATTCGACATAAGAAACAGCAAACAAGAGTAGACCTCAGTAAAAGTGACTACTAAACTTGTATCTACATTCAATCCTCTGCGTTTGCTTGTGAGTGAGTATAAATCAATGAACACTTGAAACCTCAATGATTTTGTTCATACAAGAAAATATGAGGCAAAAGTGTGTTTCTACATTATAGTTCAGCAATGATCGCAGCCTGAAGTCATTCACATTATTTTAAATCCATGGGTTTCTTGAGATACTGTGCATGAGACCATAAAAATGCACACATTGTATTTTTAACTTTCTGCAGAGACATCTGGATATTTTTAGGTTTCATTTTAAATCTTGTAAAGCCTGAATTTCATATAGAATCTGAGCGAACTGTATACATTTAGTCTTTGCTGTGCACTTGTCGGATCAGGAATTTTTGTTCAATAAATATCACATTAATCCCTTTTGAATAATGCACAACGGAATTTACTCTCTAAATTGTGCAACAACACCCCTTTGCATGCGACACACTGAAGACTACAGAGCTTTAAAAACAGGTAGATGTTCTTCTGGAAATGTGCTGATATGGTTTGAGTTGGCAGAATGTCATCAAATTCTTAAAATATTCATTGTACCACCATTAAGTATCCTTTCAGAAAATGTGTAGAATCAGAGCCCAGAGACACTTCACATCCAAGTTCATGAAGCACATGAAGACTGGCAAAGGTCACAAACTGACCAAAAGTTTTTTAGGTGGTCAAGGCTTACACAGAAAAAAACTGAACGCTAGAAAAAATAGGCAAGAATATGAATTAAAAAGAGCATTCTTTGTGCATTAATGACAAAGCACAGCATTGGCACCATCATGGTATGGGGAGGATGTATGTCTTTTATAAATTATTGTAAATAATCAATGTTAAAATCAAAGAGGAGTAAATTATGAATAAATAGAGTGTGTGTCTTAAATAAAACCATTCTTTTTAAAAAATCTAGCTCTACATTTGAGTGTATTAAGTTTTGGTTTTATTTTTTTTAGCGAACCAATTACACAAATGTTTTTAACAAGAGTTAATAAAAAGGTAGAATAAAGTCTCTGTGTATTTCCTCTTTTGTTCATTTTATGTAATCCACAATTACCACGTGTGCATATGAATTGTACCCAAGGAAGCTTTGTGTGCCTAGTGGATAGACTAAGTTGCACACATCCTGTGGCGCATGCAGACTACATCAAATTGCAAACCAGTTCTCTCCACAGGAGATCAACCAGAACCTGTTTGTTCAAGCTTTCTGTACACACTGATGGCAACCCGTCTGTTTTGTTGCTATGTCAATCTTTATCCTGTATCTTGCTTGTTAGTTTAGTCAGGTTTTTCATGATTGGCTGAACGCCTTTCACTACTCGCTGGCTAAGAGCCCAAACATAATGATGTAGATAACTATCCATCCGTCTATATCCCGATTCCCTCTAATTCTTAGCTTTTCCAGGCTTGGTACAATGTGCACTGTATATTATCTCAAAGGAAGTTATCTTTACAAAACAAGTAAACAGTAAATAAAAATACTAGCTAACAACTTTTTTACATTCATCATATCTTAAAAGACCTAACAGTCCAATACAGTGCAAACTGACAAACCAAAATGTGCTCTGTTATTGCAGTATTTCCTACTATAGTTCCCCAAGATGAGAATATACCCAAATAAAATCAAGTTTAGAGTGAAAAATAATATTTAGGATGAAAATAATTGTGAGCAACAGATGCATCACCTCAGGTCTGACTAATAATTGATGGTCTTAGCACTTCCCACTGCACATACAGGTCAAGTCACAGCAGTAGAGGTGATAATACAAACTCAGTGAGAAGCACTTAGAACTCAGTCTCCTCCTGGTATACATAATGTGAGTCAAATGCACTTCTGTTATTAAAGATAGATCTTCACTATGATGCATAATTGGTTGAAGGTGACTCACTAATGTCTATCGCTGTCTGGAATATAAAACGTAGACTCTTTACACACGTACAAGGTACTGATTATGGGGAGCAAAGGGCATCCCAATCAAAAAATCCATTTCAGTGATACTTGCAGAACCATGCACCAACACTTTCAGGCTCTCAATTCAGTCAACATCCTCTTATTCAGCCCTCCATCCTTTTAGGAACTTAATTTTTTTTCTCTCTTCACCTCTATGATTGTGTCCGTCTCTTTTTGTGTTGTGCTTCTGTCTCACACTCTTCCCATCTGCTCCTTACTGAGAATTCTCTTTGTTCATACAGCAAATTAATTTCACTGACTGCTTCCTCTGTTCATCAAAGGATGGTGGTGAGTCTCGGCTGATGGGGTGTGAGGCACGGTTCAAAAGCTTTGCTTCAATTTGTCGTCAATTTCTACATTTTATTGACAGCTCTCTGGATTGTTCTGGACAGTATTTGGCTGGAAAAAAAAGGCTCTTTGCTACTCCTCACACCAAATCAGGCCCTGGAGTCTGTGGCATTCATTTGTTCTATTTTTAGTGCTTGGTCTCTGTTGGCTTTATTGGCTGAAAATTTCGCTTCGCCTGCTAGGAATGCAAACAAACATTGCAAATGAAATATTTCTAGATTTGCAAATAATACCATTTTTTATTTTCTTTTTTCATTTTTTTTGCCAAGAATCTTTACCTAAGTGATGGCTCAAATGAAAAATGTCTAAGCTCTAAATAGGATTTGTTCACTCCACTTTAGGTGGGTAATATTTTGCTTCGACCAAGTGTTGCTTTCTGACCTGGACCGGATGTGATGTATGAATTGTACCCAAACAGTTAGTGTAGGGCAGAAAGCATGGGTATCTGCATGCTTGAACCGTTTCCCCATAATAGTGCCGCAGGGGATGCTGTAGCCTATCCTGGCTGATTTCAGGTGAGAGGCAGGGTACACCCCAAATAGGTCACCTCTCTGTTGTGGAGCCACACACATTCATACACACACTCATTCCTGGGGGCAATTTCATAGTGACCAATCAACCTAACGTGCATGTTTTTGGATGGTGGGAGGAAACAGGAGTACTTGAAAAAAACCCATACATACACATGGAGAACATGCAAACACCACACAGATTGGCCAATGTGGCAAGCACTGCCCCCACTCTGGGACTGGATCCCTGACCTTCTTGCTGTGAGGCTACTGTTTTTCCATGCAGACCTCGTGAAGTTTATAATCTATTCAAATTTGAATGAGCAATTTAAATGTTTTACAGGGAACATATGGTCCTTAAACCAGTTTGCTCACCCATCTATGACATATTTAATCCTCCAATACTCCTACCATTGAATTTATTTTCCATCTGAGATTAGAATTATCCACAAAAAGAAAGAAAAGAAGCCATTCATGTAAACTCACTATCATTCCAACTGTTTTCACACAAACCTAATAGTGATCGTAAAACAGTGCATAATATAGATTAATGTAATTAATTAATTAATGCGATGTAATGGTGATAAAAACTGGTTTGGGAAAAGCGGAGTGCTAATGTTTGTGTTTTTCTGGTAGAATCAATATAATTATGTTAATATGCTGTTTCCACATAAAGACGTCATACTGTGTAAAATTTGACTGAAAAGAACAGAGAATGTTTCAAATCCTCTGAATCCAATATTCTAATGGAGAATAGTACAAAGAGACCATACCAGACGTTGTGACCGAGAAAAGTTGATTTTGAAAAGATTAATTCTGTTTTCTTATTGAGGCATCAATAACATTATTTTCATTTAAACTGATGAAAAAGATCAGAGAATTCTTGTGACCAGTGGGATGTGTAATAGTTTGTCTTTTTTGTGTTTCTCTCTTATCTTTTTCACATTTAAAATTTATTTAGTTATATTAATCATAAGAACTCTTCCTGCAAAGTGTCAACATAAAATTGAATAGTTTTTGTTATATGATGAAGGGGGAGAAGTAGGATCGAGATGGACAGGCAGATTTCACTTTGGTTTTTTTTAGAGATGGAATGGCTTAGGAAGAGAGGTGTGGACCTCCGAGTGGCTGTCCTGGGCAGGTCCAGTGTCCTGGACAGGTTTGAAACAATCAGGCATGTGGAAACAGTGTAGTGGGACCAGATGTGGAAACCAGGACATGAGAACAGACAATCTGGCAAATGAGTGAAGGACACCAGGGTTCATTTAACAAGGGAGAAGACAAGACACAAGTGCAAAAATTAGGAAGAGCCAATTAAGATAGGTGTAGGTATGAGGACAAAGGGTAGAACAAGGGGAAAGAAGAAAGGGCCTGACAGAGATGTCTTGTAAATCGAGAGCTTTGCTTTTCGGCTCAGCTCTTTCTTTACCACGACGGATCGATGCAGCGTCCTAGTTATTGCTGACACTGCACCGATCCGTCTGTCGATCTCCCATAAACTGATAGTTTAGAATTATATTTTTGTTTGAGATTTTCTCTGAGAAGGAGCAGACAGACCATCTGGCTGAACTCTGGATGGAGGTGCTTTAGTGCACATGGCACATTTAACTTGACCATCTGCGTGTCAGCGTTGTTACCACTGGATGAAAAATGTGAGTCCAGAAGAAACATATGCTACCCATTCAGCTGATGTCTATTTTTAAAAAAAATCGCAAGTCATTTTAAAATACTTAATTTTTTTGTTTTAGTTCTTCTTAAAACAAAGACAGAAGTCTGGCCTGCTACTTGACCTTAACGAGCCCAAGTTTCAACAGGGATAGTTCAAATTGGGATTGTGTAGATTCTCCAATGCAGTTGGAGATGATTAAGCAACATAAGAATGCATCATTGCTCATTTTAGAGCATTTTATCATCTGAAAACAGCTTACTTTAGTGTTATTTGTACTGATCCTGCATGGGGTTTTCAGTTGAAAACTGACTAAATATGTTACAATTCAAACCAATCATAAAATAAACACTTCTTTTCGAAGACATGCTGTCCCTCTAATGATCTAATTTCTGATCCTGGTTCGTAATAAGTCACCAAGAGCAGGTTTAGCTTGTGTTTTCTATGTGAAAAGTAGGTATAGAGAAGCTTCCAGAAAAAAACTGTATGTCAGCTTAATTCCAGCAGTTTTAAGTTTAAGCTCTCATCTCTGCTAATTGGCAGAACAACTGGTTATTTCTTACGGTTAAACAGTCTTTTTTTGCATTTCCTTGGCTTTAATTAGTGGTTTACGGTTGTTTTATAACTTCTTCTGCAATTCACGGTAATTCTTTATGTTCAGAATTAAAGCTGCAAGAAATTATTCCTATAACATGACCTGTGATGTGTTCTTTTAGAAATGAGGAGTTTTTTAATGAGTGCAATAAAAAAGCAACATCTGCAGGGCTCAATGTTTTATTTTTCTGTTTTCTTTCCTGTTATTATTATTTTTTTCTCTTTTAGTGGAATTCCTGGAAAGAAATGTGGCACCTTCATTGTGAGAGCCGAGGAGCTGAGCAACTGCAGGGTGAGATTTCCAGTCACTGGACTACACTCTGCTTCTTGTTTAGTTCTCACCCTCGTACACACTGCCCACAAATCATACTTGCCAAGCTATTCTTACAACAAAGAATACAAATAGTATTCAACCTAGGGGTTGTATTGGTTTTATTGAATTGGGTTACAATTGTTACCCCAATTGCTCATGGTAGACTATTATTTAACTATTTTTTGTTTTATGTCACTTGGCTCTGTTGGCTTGAAAAAAGAGAAAATGTCATGCTGTAATTGGTCAGCGAGTTCAAAATAGGTTAAGGTTTGGTCTTTTTTCAGTTCTGCGTTTGAAATTTTTCTGCTTTTATTTGAACTTTGAGCCAAGCTGGGCTGCAGCTGTGAGCTTCATTCTTTAAAAGGGACAAAGCTTTTTGAAAAACAGCTATTTCTGGAAAAAACCTGATCCCATTCCTCTGCAATTTTGGCACCTGCACACATACGTTTCTAGATTTAGAGGTAAAAATACTCAATAAAAAAGTACTCTGAGCTATACAGTGAAATTCCATTAATAGTTGTTGTATTAATGAATATTATTTAACATGCATGTGCTCTTTTTCTATGTCTAGGAGTCAGTGATGCTGCAGTTCTGTGGCAACAAGCTGGACAAAAAGGACTTCTTTGGAAAATCGGACCCATTTCTAGTTTTTTACCGCAGTAATGAAGATGGATCGTAAGTTCTCTTTAATGTTACCTAACTGCATGAACCAATGCAGCTGTCGATTTTACCCACAAACAAGGATGCATGTCTGAAATGCATACACACTCTGAGCACAATTGTTCATGCTCCAAAAGCTCCCACGCAAAGGATATGGTATCTAAACTGTCTATGTGACGTTATGTAACGCCTAGTGATGTATATACGACATGCCCTCCATCCATCAGCGAGTGGAAGCTGAAGATGAGAGGAAAAATAGGGCAGAGCTGACATGAAAAGGGGAATGAATGGATAAGATGGAGTTAAGTGAAAAACTTGAGTGGAGGTCGTGGCTTTTTTGCCCTGCAGAGGTTAGCATTCAAGTTGACTTTAACATCTCGCACTTAACACGTTCTCTTTCAATGCAGCGGGGTATTTACTGATGCAGTTTAAATGTAGGGCTGCGGGGGATAACAACAACACGCCTGGGAAACAAAGAGCCAGTCTTGATGCCTCATGAAGAGAACGCAAAGCATTTACTGCAGCATATTTACAAAATTAACCTCCCAAAACTTACCAAAAAAACATCAGTATTATTTGTTACATCTATAAATTGCACGTACTGTTTATTTCTGGGGAAAATCTGTCATCTGTTAACACATTTTTGTTTTATCTCACAGGTATACCATCTGTCACAAAACAGAGGTGGTGAAGAATACTCTAGATCCAGTGTGGCAGGCTTTTAAAATCCCCGTCAGGGCACTTTGCAATGGAGACTATGACAGGTACAGTAGAAATAAAAACAAAACACAACAAGCTGGCAAAATGATGGAAATTCTGCTTTTAAAAAGAAAAGACAACTAAAACTACTGCTTAAAGTAATTTTGTGATGGGTTTTTTTGGGGGTGAAAACAATCTACTGGAGAGTGTGTGGTGGGTTCCTGATAATGTAAAAAATGTTATGTTATAAACCAGGGGTGGGCAAACTATTTGGTTCGCGGGCCACATTAAGTTCTAACATTTGACAAGAGAGCAGGAGCAGATGAATGGCATGCTTAGGTAACTGCTAGATTAGACCGATAGAATGGCGCACTAGATTTTAAACAAGGGTGCTAAATGTTACATCAAGACCGTTAAATTTCAAATCTAGCGAGCTAGTTCTAAAATCTAGTGCGATAGCATTTATAGATATGCATCTAGTGGCGCTAGGTTTGAAATCTAAGCGCTTGATGTAACATTTTGCTTGATTTAACATCTGACACGCTTGTTTACGTGCGTGTATTGGGCCCAATAGCTTTCCATATCTGTGCACACTGTTTATTTTGACAGCGTGCACAACACAAAGACACACACACATTTTAATGGGAGCAGTGTTGTTTTTCTCTCAACAAAGTCAATATAGGCAGAGTACACCATCTAGTAAGGAAACATCAGAATTGCAGGAGAAGTAAAACATTACCAAGGCTTAATTATTTATTTTTTTCAAGTTTGGTGGGCTAAATTAAAACATTTAGTGGGCTGCATGTGGCCCGCAGGCCGTAGTTTGCCCATGCCTGTTATAAACTATAGGGTATATTTCTTGCTAGAAATGCTGTTTGTCCTATTCTATAGCATTTTCTCCCAAAAAATGGAAAACTATACTTCATGTGTTTTCTCCAGTCATGAAAAATTTGACAGTTACGTGACTTTTTAATTAGGTACATAGACTTGACGTGAGAGTAATTGCCCTCCCTAGTTTGGTGTAGGAACAGCCAGTTGAAAAGAAAGCTACAACATTGCAATAAAAAGCTGCAGGCAGCAAAATATTAAATGCATCATAATGACAGACTACTGTATTGAATGGAAGAGCTTGCAAATATAAACTAAAGTTATCATGGTCATGTCACCGGTGACATGACACCGATGAGTGAAGTTCAAATTGTCTTCGTATCATCTCCAAACAATCTTCCATTTTCTTAGACCTCTGACATCAATAAGTCAGTCAGGTAACGAAAAAAGATTGGGGACATATTTTACCAACAGTATGTTGAAAATAACGTTGTTATTTTACAATGATGGCCCAATGAAAGGTCAGTTACCAATTTTTCTTTCCTCTGAAGGAGTATTAAGGTGGAGGTGTACGACTGGGACAGAGACGGAGGGTAAGGAAAAGTTTGTTTTTTTATTTCTGTCAAAATGTTCTTTTTATGTCCCTCCGATTATTATAATTTTTATTTCATCTCACAGCAACTTCTTATTTTTCTATATCAGTGGCGGCTGGTGGTAAAAAAAACCAAAAAAACAGGGGGCGCACAATTTTTAAACACACACACATAAAAAGTATATTTTGAGATCTACTCTATATAAAAGGTATCCCATGCCAGTACATGAATATTTAAAAGTTTTATTTTCACATGTATATGATCCACCCTACTTAAGCAGGAATTTAGCCCTTCTTTCTTTCTGCTCTGCAAATTTTTTAATCACCTTCTATTTCTGGTGAAGTCCCACATACTTGTGATAGTTTTTTTCCGTACACAAAATGGCCAGTGCAGTAAGGCCAATGAGAGTCATGAGCGGGACCATACGGCAGCTTATAGTGAATTGATTGGTTCACTTAACAGACTCTCTGAGAGGATACCTATCACTGTGTTTGAGTGTACACCCAATTGCGCCACACGGACGTGGTTATGGTTTGCAATAAAAATGAATGGAGAAAGAATCAGAGTTGATGTCACGTTTTTTTCAGCAATACCAGAAACCAAATAAACACACGTCAGTGCACATAGACCTGCGCACTCAAACGAGTAAATAGTGAAACAAAACAATGCAATGGGGAGACGGTGGCTTAGCGGTAGAGTGTTCGCCCGCGGACCGGAAGTTCATGAGTTAGATTCCCACTGAGTACATGTCTAGGATCCTTAGAGAAAACACCTAACCCCTAGGCACCCCCTGTTTCTCCCACCATTGGCACCGTCATGGCAGCCTGCTGCGGCGTAGTAGTGCAGCACACAAATTTACCCGGTGAGGGATGAGTAGAGTATGTAAAATAAATAAATAAAAAATGTTATTAAAATGCATATAGTCTTCACAAAACACATTTTTACATACACACTTGACAGTTGTACGCTCACAAACATTTTTATATTTATTTATTGTTGGTGATCAGGACAGGGAGTGCGGCGCACCTGCACCCTACGTCATCAGCCGCCACTGTTCCACATATCCATGGCATATTTAGCTGTTGAAATGCAAGTGTACATTCCTAAAAATAAAAAAGAGTTACCGGCAGATAAAATTAGTGGTATTTGCAAACTACAGAACAGCTTTTAGGATTAAAGTCTCAGATTACAGACAAATGATCCTCATGCTGCCTGGTGTTTGTTCAATTAGACTGAAAACAGCAGAAAATAGCATCACAAAGCCTTACGTGTGACAGCTTTTCTGCTTATATTAAGCTCTTTTTGACATTATTCATTATAATTTACTTTCAAAATGTCAGTTGGAAGAAAAAAAGATGAAGTTTATCATTTGAAACTTGGGAATTTGGAGTTGTCAAGGGAACCATTTGCCACTAATTGTTCATTTATAACACAGTTTTTGACATTTCAAGGGCATAATGCCCTGAGCTCCCATTAATACCTGACCTCATCTGCACTGATTATTTCCATAAAATGATAAAAGTGGCTGCTACACACCCAACTGCTAGAACCAAAGAGCTCATTAGTGACAGTCTTTTTTTTTAAGCCTTACAATAAAACTCAAAGTAAGAAAGGAAATCTCTGGTTCTCTGCTTGGTAATTATGCCATTATTAAAAGCTCTTATCCTTTTCTGACCGTTCATCATCACTTTTTCTCTAATTATATCCTCTTTTATTTTGTGGTTTATCTTTTTTCTTAACAGCCACGACTTCATCGGCGAGTTCAGCACCAGCTACAGAGAAATGTCCAGAAGCCAGTCCCAGTTCCACGTCTATGAGGTGATTTGTTTTTTTCCCCCACAAATATTAACATGTTTGTCTTCCTCTGGTTCACATCACTTATCCTGTTTTAAAATACTCTAAAGGGAGTGATACAGAAATCAGAAATTATATTAAGAGACCACAACTGTGAAACCATTTTTTAAAAATATTTCTCTTTCAATTCCTCTCAATCACTCCAACTCCAAGAAGTAAGTATTTCTATTATTTGGAGAGGCATACCAAGAAGCCAGAAAGAACTTTGGTGGGTCTCAGCGCTAGCTCAGTACTCACACAGAGTTATTATTTTTTTCACAGTAGAGGATCATTCAAACTGTTTTGATGAGTGATGAGCTAATTTAACAAGCTTGTCATGATGATAAGAAGGTTCAGCCAAAAGTTTTTCTTCCAAATGACTTAAAGTCATTACCGTCTGTTCTGTCGTCTTTTGCTTATCCGGGACTGTCTCGCGGGGGCAACAGTCTCAGACAGAAAGCCCATGCTTCTCTCACCCTGGCTGCATCCTCCTGCTCACTTTGGAAGATACCAAGTCATTCCCCGGCCAGGTGAGAGACATAGGCTCTCCAGCAAGTCTGGGGTCTGACTCTTGATAAGCCCTGACCACAGAACAACACCACCTTAAAAAAAATTATGAAGACACTGGAGAGTTTAGTGATACCAACAAATAGAAGTAGCAGGAACAATTTAACATTTCAATTTGTTCACAAGTGCAAATCTTGGATGATGAAGAACTCTTGGGCCACAAGTTTGAGACCCTTTTTTTTATTGTGTGTTTATGTTTGATCGACTGTCTGTGAAACCCTTTGAAACGACTGCTTTGATATGAAGAGATCTATGTAAAAATTTATTTTGATTTCATCCAGACAGTTTTAGGAACAGGTCTATACTTTCAGGTCTGGAATAGCAGGGTCTCTGTATGTGTAGTTTTATGGTAGCCTTGAGAGGAACAGTCTTAATTAACCTTCCTCAATAAAATCAGAGTTATTATCAGACCTTGGATGAGTGAAGGAACTAGATTAACTTTTAGAAATATGATCAAAATGTAAACTTTAAAATTTAAGAAGCAAACCCAAGACTTTCTGTGTTTTGTTTTTGTGTGTGTGTGTTGTTTGAATAAAGCATGTTGATCAGTTTAAAAGGGAAAATGAAATTATTTCATTTAAATATGTCAAATTTGGATTCATTTTAGTTTGAGAAAACTGAAGCGTGAGATTAACTGCTAGAAAACCACTGCAGTATGTTGCAAGTTATTCATCATTTACTAAATAAAGAAGGAGCACTAAGCCGTGAAATAGAGAATATTAATTATTTCCCAGAACAAAGAAGTCCAAAGCTCTGTGCAGCTCTGCAGGAAGCTTTCTTCATGTCACACCCGACGGTGACCTTATTACACAACGGCACCAGAATGTCTCATGTGGACCGGGAACCAAACAACTCAGCAGATCTTAAAACTGTTTGCTGTTATGACATCCACTGAAGAAGGAGGAATTTAAAAAATTACATTTTAGAATTTATTTTACTCAAATAAACAAACAGTCTTAAATAAACATAATTAAGGCCGAAGTGTTACTTTTAAATGATCCACTGGATTTTTCCCATCTTGTTTCCTACCGCGAATTCATTACCACCTCAAACTCATTCTGTTTTCATATTGATTCAGTAAGCTTAATTAATTAAGGGGTAAAAGTCATGTTAAGGTTAGGCTCTGCCTGCACTGACATGGAGGAATTTATTCTGGTTAGACCTCTCTTAGGGAGTTGTTGCTGTTTTTTATTTTATCTTCAAAAAACAAAAAAACTAATGCTTCATAACTTAAAAATTTTCACACTTTGGATTCGTTACTCAATTTTTTTTTTTTTTTTTAGCAGTTACTTACCCAGGATCAAAATAATATGTTTTTAAATTTAGTGTCCTGATTACTGCACACGCTGCACTGATCTGTCCATTAACTTCCGCCATATCCTCCCTTATGAACAAGATCCGAGATACGTAAGCTCTTTCACTTTGAGCAGGACCCCAACTCTAACCAAACAGGTCACCTCCTTTATTTCGTGGACAAGTATTGTGGTGCAGAGTATGAGGTCCAGATCCCATCCCGGTCGCTTCACATTGATTGTCCATTTTCTAAAGCCTGTAGCTCTCATGTTATGGCAGAAAGGGATCTAATCTGGGAAGTTTCCTGTTTTAAATCCCTGATTATAATGTTGAAAGGATGAAACTAAGCCAGCACCAGAACCTCAAAAGACTGGCTTCTTGCTTTCCTCTTTTTCTTAAGCAGTTCATTTCCTCTTCTATCCGACCTGCTGAGGCTCAACTTAAATCACTTAAGGCAAAGCGAGTAAAGCTTCTTACGTGCAGCACCACTTCAGTAACAGCCAGATGCTTTACTACATTTCATAATTGGTTAGAATGGCTAGAAATATTTAAAAAAAAAATCAAATGTAATATAAAAATAACTTATTGATATGTAATGATTTGTCTAATATTTAGACTCAAGTTCAGTGTAATTGATAAAAATGTAGATTTTTAGGACATTATAAAGCTGACTTTTTGTTAATGGTGTAGCATAGTGTTATAAAAAAAGTTTAATAAGTTAACTGAAGTGTATCACCTGACCCATTTTATTTTCATGATAATATTGAATTGAACATACTTTAATAATCCCCAAAGGGAAATTTGAGTGCTGCCGTGCAAATACCTCGATGCCCCCTCGTCGCTATCCACCGGCGTCCAAGCCTGGTTGCACTCTGTAACCCAAAAGCTAGAGTCCGAAATGGATCCACAAAGCACCAAAACTGGCAAATTGGCCTCTATGTCTTTCACTGGATCAGAGTGTGCACCTCCAGTTCTTCCAGCAAACAACAGGACGTTTCCCTGGAAACCGCAAAAACCCAGGTCCCAAAGCACTTCCTCTAGACAGTCTCCTTCGCCGCACCTCCTCCAGATCGTCTCCTTCTCCTCAGCTCCCTCGGGACTGAACAAACTTCTCCAGCCACGATGGATGTGCCTCCGAGAGCCAGCAGCTCATCGCGCATGTCAACATGCACGTCAACGGCGGAATGACTCCAAAACCAGCTAGCCGTTGGGAGCTGGCCAGACAATTTCTAAAAAAAACAGCTGTCCAAAAACAAAGTCCAAAATGACGTCCAAAGTGTGCTCCAAAATAAATCTCCAGAACGAGACAAGACATAGCCAGAATAAAGGACAGAAACTCAGCAAAAGTTGGCGATTGTATGCTAAAGTAACAGGGAACACTGCAGCTGGCAGCCGCCCAGGGCAGTGCCACAATGCTTACAATATACTAAAACACTGCTTTAAATATACTTTACAATATGATTTATTGAGTCTAAGATTTTTTTTTTAAGATGATGATTTCTTCACAGGTACTAAATCCAAAAAAGATGGGGAAAAAGAAGAAAAAATACCAAAACTCAGGAACGGTAAGTTCAAGCTAATTCATCTATTTTAATAGTATAAATATTCACATAAGTTTTCTCTAATTAGTTTATTTTTACGAAAAAAAATTGAGCTTTCATGTATCTCATTTGGATGTCCCACTGCATGAGAAAAAATGAGCCCATCAGGAGGTCACCATCAACCCCGCTGTTCTGCACAGTGGATATTTTCTCACATTCAAGAAAAAATGCAGAAAATAAAACCCTTACGTAACATCTGATAGGGATAATAATCTAAATTAAGACTCTTGCTGTGCATACCAAGCCTCTCGGCCATCCCCGTAATTATGTTCCCAGTTATCGCTCCTTTTTTTTTTACATTACTGATTATTATTCCAATTAAAACTGATTAGTGAATAAAGCTCCAGAAATAGTTCACCATAATCCCCCTTAGTCATTCAGAATACTCTTCATTATGTTGCTTTTTGATCGTATTCAATTTACTTTCAGAGCACTTTTTTTTAACCCCACGTGGAAAAGTTCTGCACCTTCACCATCCAATTAAAACCTTCAGCTCCAGATATTTCCCACATCTGTTGCTGATATATAATGAAATATTTATATTCGATCTAGTGACTTTTTCCCTTATCTGTAAATGATTAAGTTAGTACTAATTGACTAAAGTGGTTAGACCAGCATGTGAGGAGACAGAAATAGGGAATCACTTAGAACTCTTGAAGATTTTATCATATTTTGGCTCTTTTGTGTTGTGATTGGTGGTGTTGCGGTGGGTTTAAGATCAAAACCTTTTTATTGTTATACCCTTGAGCATCTTTATGCACTAACATTGTTAGATGGAAAAGTAATTAATCGTCATCCCAAAGCAGTGCTGATCGGAGAACAAAACAAGAGACTCATATTTTACTTATCAGACAAGGATAGACACTCCAGCAGACTTTACTAAAGTGTCTTCAAAAATCCTGTCTACTTTATCTACTGTATACTGGGGGTGCCCAACCAGTCGATTGCAGTTTACCGGTAGCCCACAGACTGGTTCTAAATCGACTGCCAGTTGTGTCGGAAAAAAAATAAAACAAAGCCAGTAATGCCAACTCAACAACTGAGCGAGCATTCAGACCCTCTAGTTGCTGGGGTCGTTCAAATTTAGCAACTCTCTGTTTTTTTCCCCAAAAAAGCACCAATCTGGCAGCTTTTTCCTAATGTTATTGTAACTTTTGGAGTCCGTGATGTGAAATCGTGTTGTTAAGTCTGAAATTAACGAGGAGCGCCTGTTGCTGATGTGGCCGCTCTCCCTCCTAAAATGCTGCTTGTGCGAGAAAAAAGTTTGTGTGTGAGTGTTTGTCTGTTTGTTTGAGAGAAAGAGAAGGAGAGAGGGAGAGAGGCTGGTTGGAAACAATCTTTGGGGGTTGTGATGTTATCGCTGGACTGGTAGATCTCAGGAGGATTGATATTTGAAAAGTAGATCTTGGGACTAAAAAGGTTGGGCACTAGGTTAGGGAGAACAGAGAAGTGTGTTCTTAAAGAGTAGTGTGGGGGAAAGGTTACAGACCCCCGCTTACAGAGGGTGGAGACAAACTGTTACCAACCCTAGTTTACAGCTGGTGGAGAAAGGTGAAAGAAAGTTGAAGGAATGGCTGCGGTGTTTAACCAACAGTGTTAACTCTTTTGTCAATTAACAAATAACATTTTCACACAGCTACACGTCCCGAACTGACCTGGAGTTGGGGGATCACATTATACTAAAGGCACTTTTGAATAATAAAAAGAAAAGAAGTGTATAAATATATGCATGTTCTTCTTAACAAACATTATACCCTATTTATTAGAGCCAAAGTAAAAACTTTCTGTTCAATATTTTAGTTTAACAGTTCGGAGCAAACGGAAAGGAAACCAAACATCTCTCATTAGAAATGAAAATCTGTTTAGTTATCAAACAGTTCCCTACTTGTGAAATGTCGTAATTTTTTATGATGTACTTTGTGGAATTGTTTCTCTGTGCCATCAACTAAATGAAGAGCCTCTTCATAACCTAAGAGTTTGAGTAATCTATTTAGTCATTCAATTTGGACTTTCTACATTTAGTTTTTTTTAAAAATGAAATAATTTGTGTAATGTTATTTATTGGTAATTCATCATTGGTGATTATAATAAGAGGTAGAATGCAAACTCAAAGAGAAAAAAATCAATAATTTGCTTGGTGTTTAGCCACACTAATAGATTACAAAATATTTTTTTTTCACATTATTCCCACATTATTTTGTTACAATTTAATTTTTTTTACTTATTTTGTGTTTATACGTACCATACTATTTCTTACTTGCATGATTACTGTGCCGCTGTCATATACAAATTTCCCATGTGTGGGATCGAAAAAGTATTTCTGATAAACAATCTTTCAGAGAAGTTTATGAAATTTGCATGTCATTTCCTTCTGTCCTTCGCCAAGGCGTATTTATACATAAAATACAGTTGGAAGGTAAAATTACATGAAACAAAATCTCAAATAGATTTAGGAGAATTGTAAGCCTCACATTTTCTAAACAATTCACATTGGTAATGTTTAATTTTTATGCTGTCTGAGTTTAAAAATGATATGAGATCATCTTTTTTTTAGTCATGGACACAGAGCCCTCTTTGTATTCTCAAAGTAAATGTTTGAAATGTATCTTGTAATTTATTTAATAAATTTCCTTCAATCCCTGACAGGTCACCCTCCTATCCTGCCTGGTGGACACTGAGCTGTCCTTCCTGGACTACATCAGAGGCGGGTAAGTTCACAGTAATTGTTAGCAGATTAAACTTGATTAGGCATCAGCGTTCTCGTCATTAAATCCTACATCTACAGCGGTTTGCGATGCAGCTTCGGCAGAGAGGATTACCGGCTGCGTTTATCTCTCAGCTTCAATATGAAGACTGACAGCTGCCGATAACCTGCTGCATAATTGCTCTGCTCTGTTCATCTTCAAACATGCCGCAGCGTAATCTGTCATGATTGATGGTTCCATGTTTCTCCTCATATGATTTATTCTCTTTTTGTAGGACACAGATTAATTTCACAGTGGCAATTGATTTCACAGCATCAAATGGTGAGTGTTTTAACGCTCTGCTCTCATAGATGCAACTATGAAGAAGATAAAAATGTGACACTTTACAATCACATCTGTTTGATGGAAACTCTTTGGGCATTTCTTATCAGTTCACTTAACATACCATTTTTGGTTGATTGAAGAAAAAAAAATGACAAAGTAGCTGAATTTAGATGATTAGCAAAGTTGTATCTCCAGTTTTAAACTTCTGAGCTCCTGAGTGGAAAGCTTGTGTTTCTGCTTGGACAAAGTCATTACACCCACATTTTCCAAATTACTTTTCCTTGCAGGGAAACAGCAGTTCATATCGGTTATAAGAAGTTAACCATGAGAAAACAAAATTAGCCGCTCCACCAAGACAACGTTGTCACACATGAGTGATGCTCTCATTTCACTGGGAGAAGATTTAGTGAGCTAATATTGTCTTGTGCAATTTTGGAAGTGATGTCACAGGAGGAAGGAATGTGTTTTCTGTAGTAATTAAATTTGATTTTCTCTCATTCCCAAGAGTGCTCAGAAATTTTTGGTGATATTATGCATGTGTGTAAAATTTTTACACCATCCCATCATGTCTTCCAGAGACAGCCAGTAGAACTCGGTCTGAACCATAGAATACTCCTCATTTATCTTCTCATTCTTTATTTGCTGAACCATGAATCAGATATTGTTGCCTCGGACGTTTATACTGAGCAACACAACTTTTTCATTCATCTTTGGGCAGCTGCAAATGATAGCTTACTATGATTAATGAAAGGGGTTGGAAGGCAGTCGTTGAATGGAAGGCATGTGTAGAGTCTGCTTATGTTAGAATGTGGGTGTGGCGAGAAGCAACAGGTGTGGCCAAAAACACCCTAGCAATCTAATAGTATTTTAATCCAGAACAGAAAAGTTCACAAATTACCTAAACATGCTTTGATAAATTAGAAAATCTCTGTTTTCGATGTAGGAACAATGTTCAAACATGGTAGAAACCACCAAAAATGGGACAAAACCTTTTTGTGGACCAATGACCCAAAACAATTTTTAGTTACAATCATTTTAAATGATTAATGAATAAAAGTCTAAGCAGTGGTGTGTGCTAAGGTGTTTTTTTGCATGTGTTTTCGTGACTTAGGCAACCCATCGCAACCCACATCCCTCCATTACATGAGCCCTTACCAGCTGAATGATTATGCCATGGCACTACGGGCCGTTGGAGAAATAATTCAAGACTATGACAGCGACAAGTTGTTTCCAGCTTTGGGCTTTGGAGCCAAACTTCCCCCAGATGGACGGGTCTCTCATGAGTTTCCTCTGGTAAGCACGACTGGCAAGTTACTCAAAAACTGTCATTTATTACAGAGAACTAGTCACAGAAACAAAGAAAAAAAAAAGTAAAACATTTGTATTACATTACTGCTTCACAGATGTAACTGAGTTACACGCAGGAATGGTTATCGATACCATCTTGTGTACGCTGATCGATACCGCTTATCGATTCGTATTGAAACTCTAGTGATAAGTAGAGGAGGACAAACAAACTTTACGGATACAACCAAACTTTTTATTTTGAAATATAACTTAGAAATAAAACATTTATACAGATCGTTATGTTCAAAATTATACAAGATCCCTAAAAAAGACTTAGAATTATTGTACAGTCTTGTGTTTGAATTTCTTTTACATGTATGGATGTATATTTTACATGGAGACGGTGGCTCAGTGGTTAGAGCGTTCGCCCGCGGACTTGAAGTTAACCAGAAGTTTGTGGATTTGCATCCCACTGAGTTCATGTGTAGGCTTCTTGGAGAAGACACCTAACCCCCCGTTTCTCCGACCATTGGCACCATCATATGTGGCAGCCTGTTGCGGTTTAATGCAGCACACAAATTTCCCAGTGAGGGATTAAAATTAAATTAAAATTAAATGAATTACTCTATTCATCCCTCACCGGGGAAATTTGTTTGCTGTAATAAAGTATATTAAAAAATTTTTAAAAATGTATGTCGGTAATTTATCAAAAATGAGACAATATTAACTTCCAGCCTGTTAACCTTTAATTATGTTTACATGCTAGTTCCTGTATTCATTTTCATTCAAATTTCATGTGCTTTTTTTTTTTTTTTTTTTTTTTAAGCTTTTATTTGGTTTGTGTATCCACAAGACACACCTATTGATTCAATGGCTCTGGTCTTATGGAACCCCCTTGAGTCATGCAAGAAAGCCAGGAAAGCCAATGCAAAAGAACTTCTATTGTGAAACAGAGTACCGGTATTCATTGTTTTTGCAAAATATAAAGATTTTTATTTTTTGTTTGTTTAATATATAGACCTTAAGTTTTCAGTTGAGCATGGTACCTTCCTGTAATTCCTTCCCTTTCTCAGATGGCAGATAAAAATATTCATCTTTAGGAGCTAAAGGAAGATTTTTGAGAAGTGGAGCTGAGCTAAGCAGCAGAAGGAGAGCAATTCTTTTGTCATTTTTAGCATTTCTTTTAATAGATCAAATGGTCTAATAAAAGTGTCGAATCACAATATACCTTGTTCCAAAATGTCTGTACTAAAATATGGCTTCAATTAGCATGGCAACCCTGTACTGTGAATCAAAGGGTTACAGTATGGTATGATTGGGGGTCTGGATAAAATATAGTATTTAATTCAAATGCAGTTCAAATCCTGGTTCAGGTTGTGTGTAACTCATTCCCTTCATTCATATAGCAAAAAAATAGCTGTCTACCGCAAAGTAAGACAATACAGAGTAGGAAAAAACTAGTCAGTTCAGTTCATTTTCTATCCTAATTAAAAATAAATAAATGTAAAGTGAAAGGCAATTAGCCTTGCATGGCTGTGCTCTGAACATCCTGCTAAAGAAACACAGTGAATACACATCTGGGCATCTCTAACTAGGTCCTAAATTGTCAGTAAAGATCTTTAAATGTTGCACTTTATAGAATCCCATCGACAAAAGCAAGAACATGATAGTAACATGCTTGTTTCGTTCCATCGTCTTCCTCTTATTTGGGGCCAGGTCCCGGGGGCAATAGCCTCTGAGAATCTCAAGCTTCTCTCACCCCAGCTACATCCTCTAGCTGACCTGGAAGCATTCCGAGGCGTTACACGTCCAGCTATGTGACATAGTCTCTCCAGCGGGTTCGGGTCTGCCTCTGGGTCTCCTACGGTGGGACGTGCACCTCACTCGCGAGGTGTTTGCTAGGCATCCTAATCAGTTACCTGAACCACCCCATCTGGCTTCTCTCGACCCGGAGAAGCAACGGCTCTACTCAGAGCTCCTCCCTGGTGGCAGAGGTCTCTCCTCATCCCATCTTTGAGTGAGAGCCCAGTCACTCTGCGGACGAAGTTTATTTTGGTCGCTTGTATCTGCGATGTTGTTCTTGTGGTCACCACCCACAACTGGTTCTAAATACTGAATTTGTTCGTGCAGTCTATTCACCATATAAATGGTTACAGAAAGGCCATACAGTTGGACTAAAGCTTAACAAGCTAACGACTTTTTTAAATGTAGCTTTAAGAAAAAAAAAAAAAAATCCCAAAAGCCTTCATGAACAGATGACTAATTACAAAGAGCAGAATATTGTGGGTGATGAATAAGTCCATCCAGCATGAAGGAACTCGTCCAACCAGCCTGCACACCGTGTTCTGCTGGAAGCCAAGTCAGCCATTGGCAGCAAAGAATAAATAATTAAAACACTTAAATTTTTTGAACAAGATAAATTTGTTTATCTATTGGTTTTTAAAGATCAATGTTAGTCTGACTAGCATTAAAAAAATCTTTGTTTCTCCTTCATTGAACACTCAGCTGTGAATTGCTTCAACTTATCTCCGGTGCCCTTTACTTCCTCATTCACTCCACCCATCCATGTGTACCACTTTGCCAGAAATCCTTCCTCTATCCCACTCTTTCAACAGCGCTCTATAATCCGCTCTTGATACTATGACATCCAGATGTTTCTCCAGAGGCATTTTCTTCCATTACAGCTGCTCAGCATCGGAGAGCAGCCTCCCCGAAGGGGTATATGAATTAATCTAACCATTAAGGATTCAACTGTACAGCTGTGGAGGAGCACTGGGAGAAGGCCATCGCTCAATTTAGAGTAATTATGCAAGCTCCATTTACAAAACAAGAAGTCCACGTGCAGTGTTTTTATAATTGCCCTCTAATCAGGCTGTCGTCAGGATGGTTTCCTACCAACTTAACAGTGATGTCCAGAATATGCATATGGAAAAAATTGGACACTTGTTGGTATTTAGTACTTATCCATCTACGTCTTTGATCAATGTTACAAATTATAACAAAAGCATGTGAACATTTTTGGAACTTTTAGTTCATATTTTGCAAAGATTATTCATATGTTAGAAGCCTAAATGCTTCCTGAAAGAATAAAATCAAGATGGATGGTGCATCCTCAAAGAGCTCACAACTGTTTTGTGTTTTTACATTGGTTGCTATTTCAAATAAAATGAAAGTCTTGTTAAGGTGCAGCCCCTAGGGTGGCCTTTTTTTTTTCTCTATTGGTATGCATGCCTGTAATCCCATTATGCAACAGTTTCCATCCAAACCATGTCCATTTTGAAAAGAAATTATTTCCCATCTTATTCCCTTAAAGGGAATCCAAATATCCCCCTGCATGAGAATAGGATATTTCACACCTCGTAGACTGAATTAGTGAGGGTGAAGGTCTCTGCAAACTTTAAGACCTCAGGATTAGATTTGCCTTATTCAAAATATTCAGGAAGTAGCTTTCATTTGATATCAAAGCTGCTATCTAATTATGTAAATGTAAAGGTTTTTCTTTTCTGCAGTGGCGGGCTGTCAACACCTTCAAGGCCTTTTCTGCTGGCCTAAAGTAATCGGAATCACAGACTTATGTCAAATGTATTTGGCCAAGAATGTTTATTAAATACTACCAATAATAGCTTTTTTTTATGGCTGTGCTGCTTTCAAATGTGAATTTTTTTACTGTAAAGCAGTAGTTCAGTTATAGTTTTGCCAGCTTTTGTTGCCAGATAGTGCCAAAGTTTTCCTGAAATCCATTCTGCTGATCAAAACAAATGACAATGAGTGAAACATGTGCTTCAACTAGATTTTGCGCTGGTTTCAACCTTCCCAATATTACGTCCTCATATTCAAACCTGCTGATTAGTTAGTAAGACATCATACAAATTAACGCTGGCAAAGACCTCCTGAAGCAAATTTTTTTATTTGAAATAATGTTTTGTGAGCGTAAACTTTTAAGAAAAGTGGAACAAAGTAAAGAAATCCAAAAGCTATTAGACAGCTGTTCACATCTGTTAAAAAAACTGGCAGAAAACTTGTAACAGGCTATTCTTTCAACACTGGTGAGGATTAGAGAAGATTATAAACTCACAGTATAGTATATAGATTTTTATGTGGAAATAATTCACACTATCAGTAATCATAATGTTATTATTTTCCCAAAATGTTAAAGTTCCAAGGATTCGCAAAGGGGACATAAGTTTATGAATGATTAGTGTGATGTGACTGTCGGGAAGTAGAAGGTGACCTCTTCACCCACTTCTGCTAATCCAAGCGAAGCACAAATAATTACAAATTTGTTTCGAAATCAGAACTACTTGCCAAATAATAGAAAATATGTCAGATATGGAGGTAAAAAGTTTTACTCCACCTACTGCATAACAAACTCCAATCATGAGTTCTTTTTTGACATTTCCTTTTTTCTAATTTGATCATAATGATCCTCAGAGTTTCCACATAAATAACAAGGTGGGGTTGGCATCGGAAGAAGTTAGTAGGATTATGACTAGAAGGTAAATCTACCATGTAACAATCTACCCTCAACATTTATTGTGTTGAGCTTAAGTTTTTTTTTTCTAGACTATCATTGTATTTGAAGACAAATATGGAAGTGTTGGCTCAGTGGTAGAATGCGCGTCCTTGGACCGGGAGGAGTCGGTTCGATTCCCACCGAGTCCATTCCTAAGTGTCCCTGTAGCAGACACCTATTCCTTACTTGCTCCCACCATTGGTCCCGTTGTGGCTGCCTGCTGCGGTGCAATGCAGCAAAAGTGATTTCCCCATTGAGGGAGAAATACAGTACGGTAACTAGAGAAAAAATATACAGAAGCTGATGGTGGATTCTTTGAAGTTTGCCCACTGGTAAAAATTATTCCTCTGTTTTTTTCTGTAGATGATTTATCACCCTAGAACCCAAACTCTAATTTGAATTTTGTGTTGTTGTCATTCTAAACTGTTACAAATACAAAATTAATAGTTTTTATCCATACAATCCAAAATGTGATGTCCATTTATGTTGACGCAGGGTTAATGAGACAAAGGATGAAGAAAGCTTTTGTGAAACAATATTTTATGGGATTTGATTCATTTAGTGGAAACAAGAATTATTAAAAAAAAAAAAAAAAAAGCTCTGCTGTTTTGGATGAAAAAAAAAATCAAAGCTTTTGATAAATTATTATCACAATGTCTAATCTTTTTATCCATTTTTTTAATACTTTCACACAGAATGGAAATCCGCAGAACCCCTACTGCAATGGCATTGACGGTGTGATGGAAGCATACTACCAGAGTTTAAAATCTGTCCGTCTGTATGGGCCCACCCACTTCTCCCCTGTAATTAACCATGTCGCCAGGTAAGCCTGCTAAAATTCCCACTGAGGAACATGTGGGCCGATGCATGGAAATACAGCAGGGCACTTGGCCGTTGTGAAATATCTCGCTCTGCAGGAATATAAAAAATCTATCAGCTTTGGTGTATTTCCAGCCATGTTGGCAGCCACAGTGCAATCTGTAGAGATTAAAATAAGTGTGTGAATAGCTTCATCACTTCAAGAAAATCTGCCACTGCTGTGACGATGTGGACATGTGGGCTAATCATGACGGTGCTTAGGACGAGTCACCAGTCTTTCCGATGAGAAAGAAGAGAAATGGAAGAGGTTGTGAATCATCATAAATGCCATACCTCAGACGTTTACATAGAAAACAGTTCAATCATCTTTTATAAATGCTCTTAAAAAGGCCCTACCCTGGATCTTGCACAATATACAAAGCCCACTGGGCACTTAAAATTCTATTTAAGCAAGAAGCTTTTCTTAAACTTATTTAAAAGTGAATGTATCGTTGTGCAGACAGTGAGAAAAACTATCAGCAGCGGCTTCTTAATTTACTAACCTAATAAACATTTCCTGGTTTCTGTGACATACAGATTCTTACAACTCCCACTTGATGTCCCTAGTTGCCAGATCTTTTCTGATGATCCTCAGGACTGACTGTAACAAGCACTTTTCCCACCTTTTATCATCAGCTTTCAAATCCCATCTCTCGGCGAGCTCCATCCTCCCACTCAGCCTGAGAATAGCTGCATTGTTCATAGCTCACTTCTGTGGAGCATCAGACTGAGAGGCAGGAATGTGCTGGCTAAAAAAGAGACTCTGTGTCACGTCAAATCCCTCACTGGCTGACTGTGTGGCATGAGAGTGTTGTTAAACCCTCAAAACATGTTCCTGCTACATTGTGTTTAGCATCTACTATAAGTTTAAACAGAACAAACGTCTGGGCCTTAGTAAAGCTAAAGTACACAGACCTGAACCTGTTAGAAAGAACAACCTCCATAATATTATTTAATATAGTCAAGGTGATGGTCCAAAGTCAGCAACTACTCACTCGGTATACACTCACCATTTATTTAATCAACCCAACCTCACAAGTACGAGTTTGGACTTTTCTTATTCTCTAGAAATTAATTTTTTGGTGTGTAGGATAAACAAGATTTGGGAAATTGTCAATGGATATTCTTCCCCCTATTTTCCTTCTATTCTAGATGTACATGGAAGATCAGAGGGAGCTGCATTGGAACTTTGTAGACGTCAGATAAATTTATGAGAGGGTCACCAGAAAGAAATTTTTGTATTGCATGAAGAAGTTTGGGGTGTATGTTAGAGCAGTTCAGGATATGTATGAGTATGTAGTACAGGTATGAGGACTAAGACAATAGTGAGGTGTGCTGTAGGTTTGACAGAGGAGTTCCGATTGAATGGGGCGGGAGGGCTGTAGCTGGGTTACATGTTCAAGAAAGTAGTTGAACATATAGCCGCCAAGCTTTGCAGCATTGTTCATTTTCCTGTTTGATGTAACACTGGACAACAGTGGTCATAAAAAGATGGGCATGTGCCCATATTTGGGTGGCATGTGGTCAAATCATGCTACTTTGTGCTTAAACCAGTAAGACATTTTCCACCACCACTCAGAACATGATGATTTTTAAATCTGGACAGATCCATTCTTTTTACATGTTTTTACCTAATTCTGATCTTAACTGTCTGGCTGTACAGAATCTGAACAGCAATGATTTAAAATCAATCGTTGTCCAGTTTGTTAAGTTTGTAAGATTTGCTCAGCCTCTGGATTTCTGCTGTGGGGGTCTGCCTAACCTGGGTGGTGCGGGCTCCTCTCTTCAGCCATGCTGCTTTTTGGGTGCCTTTATCTTATTGGTCCAGGTGGCTCCCTGGGGTTGTGACCTCTGCAGTCATGGGCAGGCCGTCTTCTGGTATGGATCGATCCCCAGTTATTATTTCCTCACAGCAGCATTAGGCATAAGCATCATTAGTGTGTTGCACAAATTTTGTTTTTAATGTATGTTAATGATCTGGATTTTAATTATTGTCAGAGTTTTTATTTGATCTGTTAAGCAGTTTTTGTAACATTATGTTTGAAAGGGATTTCTACATATTGAGTTGTAGAGAATTGTAACCTCAGTTTATGTTTCAGCCAAAAAATGTTACACATAGTGCAATGTTTTTTGTTAAAGGCAGTTTTTCTCAAGGTTTGGTGTGATATGTGATGTTGTCCTGCACATCTGATCGTGAAGAGTGCTCGTTGGGATGTTTGTTGCCTTTGTTCCATCTCCAACCAGTCTGTTGATTGTGATCTTTGACATAACCACATGAACTTTTTGCCTGGAGTTTTTGGAAGGTTGAAGGTGATCATTCTGAAATACTGTAGGAAAACATGTAAATTATTTTGAATTGTCCATCTTTTGAAGTTTCATAAAGCTACCACAATTTTGTTTATAGTTCTTTCCACATGCTTGACTAAGACATTTGAAATTAGGATTTATAGTCAACATAGAATCGAATTACAAAAGTATTTAGAAAAAAAAGAAAAAAAATGGACTCTAGTCACATCATGGACTGTAGTTTCATTTGTCTTTCTGTATCTTGTGTCACACAAGATGATCTAATAATCAATTCAACACATTTTTCTTCACAATTTGATAAAAATCTTGCTTCTCTTAATGTGACTTTTTTAGACAAATTCACAGAATACTGAGCAGTCGATGAATATTGAAAGTAAAGATTTGATTTCTGTGCTTTCATACAGATCTAATATAAAGATGAAATGTTTGTACCTCACGTAAAATATGCAGACTTTTCATCTTTGTGCATCTTTTTTTTCATTTCAGCCAATTTCACCTCTGCTCTCCTGTCTTTTCCCATGCCAGGTACGCTTCAGCGGTGACAGACGGCTCACAGTACTTCATCCTCCTCATCATCTCCGATGGCGTGATCACAGACATGGCGCAAACTAAGGAGTCCATTGTCAATGTAAAGTCATAATTCTCTTCAAAACTCTGTTTAGTTATGATTAAACTGGATGTTTTCACTGTTTAAACATGCAGAGAGTCTCTTAATGGGATTTATTTTCTCATGGACAGCAGTGGTCCATGTGCATGAACATATCTCTGCGAAACACGTGAGGTACCCTGGAGGTCGAGCTATAATTAAGAAACCCAGAGAGAGCCTGATAAACTAGAAAACACACAATATGAAAGGAATGCTATTAAAAGCAATGCCTTTTAGTGCTTCCTACTCCGTCTCTTATCTTCGCTAATGAGGGAGGCAAGGGATGAGCCGTGTCAGCATGGTCACCCTTCCACCATTCTCTGCAACCTCCAAATGAGCTAATGTGGGTATTTTGGCGAGCTCACAGTTTCAAAGCCCTGGTTGCCTCCCGTGCCCTCATGTGATGTTACAAAGTTGTAAAGCAAGATTTGAGAATAATTACTTACCTGTCTGCAAACGCTCCACTCCTGTGAATTCTCAAGCAATTTGAGTCTTCTATCTAAAACCGCAGGAAGTTATAAAAGCTGAAAAGCCTTCATTCATCATTCATCACCTAAACTGTACTTCGCTGTCCCACTTGACAAAGATTTAATAAACAATATTGCGATGCAGAGCTGCAGTTTGGCTGAGCCTCCAGGCCAGGAGAGATGTAAATGGGAGTCATTTTTAAGCTGTCAAGCTTTCTGAGGTTTAGACAAAGTTGTAGATGCATGAAATGAGAAACTCCTCCATGAAGCAAGCTATGGAGGGTAAATGGAAATGGACAAACCTTGTCTGTTTTAACAATGGTGTAGATTTTTCACTTGAGCTCCCCTTTCAATTACCTTCACCGTACAGTTAGTCATTTGCAGTAGAAGGAATGGGGTGGGGGTGACAGTCTCTGGGATTTAAGATAGCGAAACAGTGAATAGACTGAACATTGCTGCCTTTGATGTAATGGTTCTGTCCTTTTCTGCCCTAACAGGCTGCCTCTTTGCCCATGTCGATTATTATAGTCGGGGTTGGACCAGCAGAGTTTGATGGTGAGTCCAGTGAAGTTCCTGCCAGTGCATGTTCTTTTTCTGTGTGCACGTTAATTAGCAGGCAGTAATCTTTTCCCTGCGACCTGCTTTTTGCTCCCTATCTCGTCTCCCACATGTTTAGGTTTTCTTTTTTTTTTCTTTCCTCCATCATTTAAATTACTGTTTAGAAATCATGCTCTTTTTCCTTTAGGATCAGTCACACATCCTCCTTTTCTCTTTGTGTTGAAGCAAACATGTCCATGTCATCCATAGAAATTGAGATGGGTAAACCATTTCATCTGGCCTGCCGAATTAGAATAAATTATTCAAATAAACATTGTTGTTTTTCTTGCTGCTTGGGGAGGAATAGCTCAGTGGTAGGAATGTCATCCGTAGACCGAACAGTTGCCAGTTCAATTTCTGATGCGCTCATGCGTAAGTGTCTCCCAGCATTGGTGCCATCATGGCCTGCCTGCTGTGGTGCAATGCAGACAAAGTCATTATCACTAAACAATTATTATTACTAAACTTTAGATTTGCAGAGTTGTGTCACCCAACATTAGCGGGCGCTCCATTTTGGAGGGTCATTTATCTGATTATTCCAACAATATTTGAACACGTTTAATCTTTATTCCATTCAGTTTTATTCATTTAGTGCAGTGTTGCAAAAAGTTGTTTTAACAGCAGTTGCGTTTCATCTTGACAGTGAGGTCATATACTTTAAATTCATTATATAGCTTATATTTTTACATACCAATGTCCGTTCCGTTCCGTCATCGCTCCGTTCCGTTCCGTCCGGGTCGCAGGGGCAACAGCCTCAAACGGACAGCACAGGCTTCATTCACCCCGGCTACATCCTACAGCTCACCCAGAAGGATCCCAAGTCGCTTCCTGGCCAGCTGTGAGACATAGTCTCTCCAGCGGGTCTGGGGTCTGCCCCTTGGCCTCCTCCCTGTGGGACGTGCCTGAAACACCCCGCCCGCGAGGTGCTCGGGGGCCAACCTGACCAGATGCCCGAACCACCCCATCTGGCTCCTCTCTACCTGGAGGAGGAGCAGCTTGACACCGAGCTCCTCCCGGATGGCAGAGCTCCTCACCCGATCTCTGAGTGAGAGCCCAGCCACCCTGCGGACGAAGCTCATTTCGGCCACTTGTACCCGCGATCTCATTCTTTTGGTCACCACCCACAGCTGGTGACCATAGGTGAGGGTTGGAACGTAGATCGACTTGTAAATCGAGAGCTTTGCTTTTCCGCTCAGCTCTATCTTTACTACGATGGACCGATGCAGCGTCCTAGTTATTGCTGATGCCACATCGATCCACCTGTCGATCTCCCGCTCCAACTTTCCCCCACTCGTGAACAAGACCCTGAGATACTTAAACTCCTCCACTTGGGGCAGGACCCTGTCCCTATTCGAGGTGGTGTGCCAAAGTAACCATTGATCTTCTCCTTGCCCGGTCCTTCAATTTTATTTTAGAACTCTTTATGACCCATATGTGGAAACATTTGTCCACCATTGCTGTAAATGATAGCACTACTGAGCCTCTGCAGTCAATAGGATCCCATGATTAAACCACTTATGAAACACTGATCATGACGATATCTCCCTCTGGTCCTCATCGCCATCTCTGCTTACATTCGCTCCATCATGTTTCTCTGTAGTACACAACCACATCTCCCAGCGGTACCAACCTGGTGTGCTTTGCTCCCTAGAAATGATCGAGCTGGATGGAGATGAAGAGAGGATCTCGTCTCAGGGGCGATACGCAGAAAGAGACATTGTTCAGGTACAGAAATAAAAAACAGAAATGTCTTTGAGGCTGTTAACTAGACACAATACCATCAAGAGAAATGTGGGTTTGAGATTAATGGGTCCAGGTCACAATGCTTGACCCTCTGCTCTATTCTTGTATCTTTTCCTCCCTTCATGTGACTTCCTTTCACTCTCCTCTCTACTTTTTCTTCCCCTGTCATTTTCCATTTATCTACTTTCAACCCTCCCCTCTCAACACATACACACACACACACGCCTCAGTTTGTCCCTTTTAGAGACTACATTGACCGGAGGGGGAACCACATCCTCAGCATGGCTCGTCTGGCGAAAGAAGTTCTCGCTGAAATCCCAGACCAGTTCCTGTCTTACATGAGGACCCGAGGCATCAAACCTGGTCCCTTACCGCCACCCTACACATCATGTCCACCACCGGCAATCCACCCCCTCCTCACCAGGCGAGTGAGCCGAATCTGAAGGCCCGATCTACCAAGTCAGCCGGGCGACTCTGCTGTCTTTGTTTCAGCTTCCTTTTCTCGCTTCTCTTTGCTGGGAGCTTAGAAGCGTTTGGTGATCTTCACCTGCTCTCTCTTGTTGCACTTTGGGAAATTTTTGGCCATGGAGGGGCGATGCAGATCAGCCCCTGATGCCTTGGTTTTGATGGGTAATGCTGTTGGGTTTAGATGGCCTGACCACATCAGGAGGAGAGAACAGCTTTTAGACTGAGAGTCCAAACTGGAGAAGCTCTCAAAAAAAGATTAAAAATAAAATGGTTTTGTTTTTTTGCATTTTCCATTTCCACCATCCAACACAGAAATCACATCTCTTGATATATAAATGTTTACATGTGGAGAGCGGAGTTGTTTTTCAGGTGGAAATTTATACCAATCAATGTGAAAACCTTTCAGATTCCAATTTTTTAGCTGCAGAAAGTGAAGGTTAGGACTTTGTACAAAAACGTTTTGGCCACAGGGTCATATTCTTTGTAAAGGAGTGTGCGTACTTCTTGGTTTTTGTTGGTTTATTTTTTTTTTGTTTTTTTAAAGAAATGAAGCATGTGTTTAGTTAAAAAGAAGCATGCACTGTTGTTCCACTCTCAGGGCT
This sequence comes from Neostethus bicornis, assembly GCA_902685375.1. Lineage (NCBI taxonomy): Eukaryota > Metazoa > Chordata > Actinopteri > Atheriniformes > Phallostethidae > Neostethus > Neostethus bicornis. The sequence continues at coordinate 22,419,832 of LR738544.1, read as the reverse complement.
TTGTCCCTTCTACACAGTCTCGCCACCCGTCGTTGCCGTGTTCCATCACCAAAAATCTAATCATCACCTAGATCTTCCCACGCTTTGTACCTTCAGCTTCATCCACCTGCCTTGACTCTAAAGGAAAGCTGTGCTGCCTGCGAGTACGGTTTTACAAATGCAACCTGAACCAGCCTTACAGTTTGGTCAGATAACATTACCAACACTGTGTCCGCTGTGGGTTCTGGAAATATGGATCTCCAAGCCCAGAAGTCAAAAACACACATCTCATTTCTGAGCCTGGCTCATTTAGTTCTCTGATGTGTTTTTTTTTGTTCAACGTCTCTCTACCTCTCACTTTTCACTTGTTTGTATCGCCAAATAATTGTATCTTTTTTTTCCAGATCACCTACATTCAGCTACAATAGATGGTAGAAAATGATCTAATAATGATCTAATAATTAGTTAAATTGACAGTTTTACCTTTTTAATTTAAAGTAAATTTAAAGTTTTAGCACTTTGGTTGCTACCTGACTTCTTAGCAGTAACAATAACTTATATAATTTAAAGCAAGTAGCGAATCATCTCACAGGAATTCTCAATAGAAAACCTATGTGCCAGTGTCAAACTCTCACTTCTTGTTGGTGTTGAAGGTTCATCTTGTTCATTCATTTTCCAAGCTGCTTCGTCCAATTTAGGATTGTGACAAATTTGTTAAAAAATTTTACGGTTCATTTAATTAAAAAAAAAAAATCACAAAATATAAACAAATAATGAATAATTTAGCTACATAAGCTAGCTTCTAGGTCAAACTTAGTGATTGAAAAGAGGATGTTACTCTTTTTGAAGATGTCATTACTGTGAAATGTTCCAAAAATTATTTACTTTACTGGGTGTCACCACATATTCTATTCTTATGTTAATCCCATGTCATTTGGACTTTTATCAGGCAGCTAAAGTTTTCAAATTTTATTTTACACTTTACACGTTTAATGGGTCAGATTGTCTTTATATTTGTTTTGGTTTTTTTTTGGTTTTTCTTCCCAAAATAAGGTAAAAATTTAATTCAGTTAAATCGTAACCTGGTTGCACAATTCAGACTTAACAAAAATTAAGTATTTTGGTAGATATTAGACTTTTATAAAATGTAAGTATTTTTTTTGTGGTCTAATTGGGCTAAAAAAATGCTGCCAAAGCAATTTGAGACAACTTCGTAAAATTTTTCAGAAATAAGGATTAAGTACATTTTTGTATTGATGCATTAATTTTGTTCTTTCAAGTCCAGACAAAAAGAAAAAAAGGAGAACCCTGACTAGCTATTCAAAATATTCCTATATTTCTTACTTAGATAGTTTAATTTTCAATAAAAACGTAGAAAATTAAGCAAACCTCCACAAAATTCACTCTTCCTACTTTTGAGGTGCAATTTGGTAAATTTATTCTTTTTTTGGCTGAGCTGCCAGTAGCATGACAGTGCCCAGAAAATCTGAATGTTTTGCTGAATTATGTATTTTTAGACCGTTGCAGACCTCAGTGGCATGACAGCTGAGTTGTGTCTGAGTCTGTAGTCACTACGGACACCAAAATATATTGTATTTTGCCAAAATTTGATTTCAATAATTTCAGTCTTAACTTCTAAACAAAAAAAGTGTAAATTAGTCCCAAACATTCTGTATTCTGTCACATTCAGGATACTAAAATTGACTTGTTGTACCTTAATTAAAGTTACTCGCTGCCAAAAAAAAAAAATACTGTGAAATAAGGGTGTTGCTGGGCATAGATCTGAATAAATCAAGGGATGTTCACAGTAACAAACTTTGTTTTCTCTCAGCGTATTTTTCAAGATCACATTTTAGTTTCACCTATTCGGTACAGGTTTAACCCTCTTTGTAAATCCCATACACCCTTTGTTAATTCTCTATGTGTGCCTAAATTGACACCACTTTGTGCACAACTTTGATAAAGCCATTGGCTTTTGTTGAGATTAAGTATGTCCATGTGGTGAGAGAAAATCAGACTTGTTTTTACTATTATACGAGGTCATGCTTGTGCGGGGTTTTTTTTGTTTTGTTTTGTTTTTTTTAAATCATTCCAATACCACTCAAAAGCAGCACAACCCTTCAGTAAAAATGAGTGGAATCAAGAAAAAGAAAGTGTAAAATATTGAGTTTTAAATTTAAAATAACCTTACAACGCTACTAAAGATAAGCGGTTCAGAGAACAAAACGGAAATTTAAAATGAAATCAAAGCACTTTTTCCACCTTTTTCTTATAAGATAAATTAAAAACCCACCATAATTTCTGGTTTGGCTCTTTGGCTGTCATTTAGAACCAATTGTACCCTAAAAGTCAAAAAGATTGCACACTTGTGCTTTAAAACTTCTTACCATCTTAATTAGCCAGCTTGCAGTAGTAAATTTTGCACATTAAAAGTTTCTTTTTTTATTTTATTATAATATTAATTCCAACCATAATAATTTTATGATTGGTGGAAAAAACTCATTATTCTGTGGTTTTATTGGGTAGCATGAAAACATTTTCTGGAGCATGACAGAAGGTGGGGTGCACGCTATGAAGAAGACCAGTCTGTCACATTGATAGACAAAAACTTTTATACTAAATCTAATTTGCATGTTTTGGGTGGCTAAAAATATTTTAAAATGTTTTGCTGCTAAAGTGTGAAATCAGACACACTTTCTCTGAGCCCACAAGAGGTGAGAGTTTGATGATCAAATCCTAGTTTTTCAGGTAATTGCACTGTCACTTTTAGATAAGTTTCGGCCTGCCGCTGCACCCGCTTATGGGTGCACACAAACTTTACAATGTAAACTCAAAGCACAAACCATTTATATCAATCTATCTACAGCTACAAATGCCAGAAGTCCCTTTCAAGTCGTGTTAATGTTTATTACATATCTGTTCTCGTCATTCTGTATGATAGTTTGTAAGTTTTGTTTGGGATCTCATTCAGTCAAGTGATAAATACAAAAGAATGTTTACAGCGTTTTTCTAAAAATCACGCCTCAAACTCACAACAGTCTTCTTAGTTTCTGACCTTTGAACAGAACATCGACTTATAATTTGTTTGTGGAGCATTTTCATAAAGGTTTTTACACTGTACAAAGTTCTGCCTTTTTTTCTGTGTTGGTCAAGATACTGTTTGTGTGATGCTGCTTCTTTACTGCTCATATAAGTATTACATTTTATACTGAGGCCTGTAATCATATTTAAATTATGACTAACAGGCCTTATTAATGTTTCTACATGAGTTATTCATATTTAAATCATGAACGACAGGCCTGTATTTTTTATAAGCTAACAGTTGGAAAATGATGTGTGTTTTATGTGTGCAAGCTGTTGGAAAAAAGACCTTGTGATCATGAGGAAAAAAAACACTGTAGCAACATTTTTTTTCTGCCAAATCAGACATATTACTTATTGTAGCATCTCATCCCAGGAAATGTGGATTTTCAATTTGACTGAATAGGGTCCCTCCATGCAGGAAGGTCCCTCCTTCGTAATGCAAGCAACTCGTTACAGAAGTGGAGGTAAAGAATTGCACAATGTAGCACTGATCTGAAGTCTGTCAGTAGACTGAAACACCAGATCAGACGAGAACAGTCTTTTACAAATAACTTGTAAATATCTGGTGTAAATAGCCGCGTTGAAATAAGATTATATAAATATCGTACATATGTTTTTGGGTTTTTTTTCTGGAGGCCTGACTTGCATCAAACTGCCACGACTTTGTGACTCTCTTCCTAAAAAACAAGGCAGGGCCTTTCATTTACTTATTTATTAATCACAGAATGACATCGACATCTCTTGCTGACACACTTATATATGCTCGACGACCAGTACATGTGTTCGTATGTGAAACACGCATGACACGTGCATAACAGTGAGGAGTGTGTGGAGATTAGACTTTGTGAGAAACTTCTGAGAAAGTTATAAATGATGATCTTGGAAACGCTTTCCAAAGCATTATGAAAAATCTTCAAGCTTTGACATCCCAGCGACTCTTTGTGAATACTGAGCAAGCATTAAGATCCAACTGAGTCTTTTCTGGCTTTGCGTCTCCAACCAATGGAATTACTTGTATCCAAAGCCAGGAAGTTGGGGTGATCAGAATGCACTAAGAAATTGTCTCTTGGAAATTCTCACCCCTTTTTTCATCCCTCATGGGGAAATTACTTTTGTTACATTGCATCGCAGCAGGCTGCCATGACGGTGCCAATGGTGGGAGTCTCTGGGAGTTCTCAAGAGACACTTAGGCATGGGCTCATGGAGAAGCGAACCGGCACACTGCAATTCTACCCCTGAGCTATGCCTCCCCTTTGAGCTCAGATGACAAGTAATGATGGGAATTTATTTGGAATTCAAAATTATTTCCTTATGTGTCCCAAAATATGAGATCTATGGAAGGATTAAACAGTATCAACGTGGCAACTAATTAACATATTTGCTTGAGTAATACAATTTGTTTTTGAGGATGTGAGAGGAAAACTCAGACCAGATGAATATGCAACATTTGCAGGGTAAACTACAAAAAAAAGTGTATATGCTAGAAAATATGATGGAAAAATCAACAATTCTGGTGTTGCATTAATTTGCTAACCTTCAAATCCCATTAATTCTGTCTTCAAGAAGTTACTATATTTCGTGTTACAACTTAAACTACTAATACTAACACCACTGTGTGTCAAATTAGGAATATATTTTGCTTATGGCTTTCCTAATACTAGACTTTACTTAACCCATGTTTGGTTAGTGGAATGTGTTGCAAAGCACTTTTAAAGTTTTACTTTTTAATATTGAAACTGCATTCGTTACAGTCTGTTATCATAAAAGTTTAAGAATGCAATTAGTAAAGATTACCACAAACCTAACTCATGAATGAATAAGGTCAAACTGACCTTTTTAAATGTGGTCTGCAAGATACCACATTTATAAAATCATTTTTTGCAATGCTACTTAAAATTGTCTTCATTCATAGGACCTATTATTAAATTGTAGATTTTGTGGAACATTGAAAACTTCAACCAATAATTTTTGTGTGGCGAACAAAAATCACATTGCTCGTCATTCACTCCAAATTCCTGGTTTTAGTAATATGTAAGACATTCTGCACAAAACCGGAACAAAATCTGAACAGTAAACAATCATTTATTTGCATAGGTAGAGTTTTATTTGTATCGGCTGATGAAATGTGTTGCTTGGTAAGTAACAAGCCAAAAATGGTCTGAGTGGTGTAGACCGAATAGATCATGTATGCTTTGCAGGTTTGTGCATGCACAGTTCTTGCATAGAGTCGCTGTAAGGTGTTCCATAACACATTTAAGATTATGTAAAATCTCCAAAAAACAACATTTAGTACTATCTGGTCATTTTGTTGGATAGAAAGTAGTTATTTTTTTGTTTTGTTTTTTATTTTGCTGACCCTATGTAGCAAGTGTTATTCCTAAAAACCCACTAAATGAACCCTTCCAGCTACAGTCCAGATGACAATAATGAATATTTTACTTTGTGCACCACAGTTAAGATTTAAATTCTTTATTTCTTTCCTTCGGGTTGAGCTGTTTTGCCCTGAGGAAGATTTGCGAAGGAAAGCAGTGATGTGGGAAGTCTTAAAAGAGTTTGTCACGTGGATCAGTAATGCTAGGCTGCATTGGTGTAGGAGTTGCAATCAAAGCGTTTACAGTGTAGGAGACTACAAGGAGAAAGAGAGAGAAGGAGAAAACAGGGTGCTGTGGTGCAGGTGGACGAACCAGCGTAGATAAAGCAGTCACACACCTTGCTGCCTCCCACTCCATCTGTGTCACTCCGCTGAGGCGTTATATGCCAGCATGCCAGGCCATGTGGATGCACATGTAATCTTCACACATGTAACATAAGTGCTGTTTTTCTGTACTTTATATTATTGATAAAGTGGTTCAATTGAATGCTTGTGGTCAGTAGTTATACCCTGATGTTTTCCTTTTCTCTCTAGCATGCGTTGAGTTTGCATGTGTGGGGTTTTTTCTAACAGCGGTGCACCAGTGGGTTCAAACTACAACAAAAAATTGTACTACATCATCTTTTGTGTGTAATTTCTGAAACTTGTTTGCCTTAAAAATCTCACTGATTAATCTTGGAATTGTGCAATGCCTTCAGATGTTTATGTTTGTTGAGACCTTTTCTCTGCTCTTTTCATTTAGTTTTGGTACATAAATGCATCACAACTCATCACATCCTTGCTTTCTCAAACCAAGTGGCAAAAGTGATCTGAAGAAAGCAGAAACCAATTTAAACAAACAAAAAAAACTGTTACAGTTACAGTACATTTGAAAATAAATCAAATTAGATCATTTTTATAAATTCATCAGTTTTTTTTAATCAACACCCTACAAAGGGACATTTGCATGATGCTTGTAATTACACAAAAGTTCAATTGAAATGATTTGTCCATTGAAACATGTAACTTAAATCCGTTCTTTAGGTTGGGCGACATTACAAGTCAGCACAAGGTTTACTCTAGTAGGAAATATGAAAGCCACAAATGACCGAACTATTTCTGTAAAAATGAAAAGTCTTTAAATAAATATTCATATCAAGTCTTTGCTGTTGTATTTGTTTATCTCTTTATGCCAAGAAAAAAAACATTTTATGTGGGCTTCCTTTAATAAATGCTTTCATAAATCTATCCATAGTGTTGATTTATAAAGCACAAATGGGTTTGGAAAACTATGTGATAGTTTGATGTACACCTGTCCTTGTTTTCATGCTTCTAATAAAATCATTTTAAAGAGCCAGCCCACTGGAGAAGACTCACACCATTACACTGTTGAAGCGTTCATCTCCAGATCTGATGTGTTGTAACAAGGTGTCATGCTGTCCAGATTCCAAAAGCTCAAAAAGACAACAAAAAATGACAATCTTTCCTTCTATTTAGTTGAATTTTTATGACATAACTTCCATCATTTCCATACAAGTGTCGTTAATGCTTCAGAAATTTTTCCTCTTTTATGTATTTACTAACAAATTTGAAATAACAGTTTAGAAATTAAGTATGAATATTGGGCTTTGAAATAAAGGAAAAAGCCCAGATTGATTCTTTTTCAGAGTGATGCGGACATCAGGGAACAAATAGATGAAGAGCTATTCATATCATACCTGTTGATCTACAAGCACGAGGAGGCAGTATTATGATCTGGGTTCAATTAATAAGTTCACAAACATCAATGTTCTGAATTAATAGCTTTTCCCTCTAACTTATGATTAAAAATAAAAAATCCAGGATGACCATGGCAGGATTATCAGGGTTATGGTAGAATAAGATTATTTTCACACATGAACGGCCTTCTGCAGAGTCTGGATCTAAAGCCTCAGAAAATCTTTCAGATGATTTCGCACGGTTGGACTCTTCCATCATCAATAAAAAGTCTTAGATAAAAATGATGGAATAACAAAACCACCCAACAAAATCAAATCAGCAATATTTTTTCTTTGCTAGAAGTGGTTTGTGTCATGCATCTTCTTTCAGGATTGTGGGAGCATATCTTTCCTGCCTCACTTGCCCATTTTTCACACTTTCCTGAATAGCTAAACAAATAAGAGCACAGTGAAGAGCTGAAAGATAGCATAACCCACAATATCACTCAAAAAAGATAAATAACATATATAGAAATAGAAACATTTAACCAAATGAATTTGACCAAATAAGCATATTTTTTTTTCCAGAAAGAGTACAACTAAATTTCTGTCATGCCTAAAATGAAGTTTTCTTTTTTTTAAACATATTTTTTGCTCCTTCTTTATTCTATGGACACATTTTTGACAGGCTCCGAAATTTGTCAATAACACTAGAAAAAGCCACCAGATTAGCGCTTTTTTGAGGACAAAAACAACAGAGTCACTCTTACAAACTCGCTAAATATAACGTCAAAGTCGCTGAGTTGACATTACTGACTTCATTAATTTTTTCCCAACACACCTGGCGGTCAACTTGGAACCAGTCTGCGGGCTACAGATAGAACGCGATCGACGGGTTGAGCACCCCGGGTTGGATGGGAGAAACTGACCTGATGTGGTGACCCTTGAAGGGAAATGTCGGAAGGAGGAGAAGAAGATGTAAAAGATATTTGTAAGTTTATTTTTTAAATATTTCTCAAATTTGCCTTCAGTTGTTCAGTTTATAACTATTACTGTAATAGATTATTAAAAACATTTTTGAAGGTCTGGGTATTGAAAACTTCGACCAATCCTTTTTGTACAATGAATAAAAACCATTCATCCTTGGTATGTGAAACACTTTGACTTCCTAGTTTTGGCAAAACATATTTGTCCCTCTCAAATGTGTACATTCCAATGCCTGCACACGACAACCCTCAAAATAGACAAAATAAAGTCTTAAATTCACTGCCAGTTGCTACGTCAATAGTACTACAAGAAATTCTATACTGTCACTAAAAGAAATATACGGGAAAAAATGGGACTGAGCACGAACGCTTTAATAAAAAATTATGGTTGAACAAACTTACTTTTTTTTTCCTATTAATGATCCAAAATTTGACTCTACATTTAACTTAATACAATTTTATTTAGACAACCTAATATCATCAATTGTCTCACTCAGGCTTTGCATTGCAGATTGAAAAACAATGTAGGTACACAAATACACAGCTAGAAGTTAACTAAACAAAAGTTAGCTGAAAATTTGTAGTACATTCCTGCCCTTAGACCAGGCACGGGCAAACTACGGCCCGCGAGCCCGTTAAATGGTTTAATCCGGCCCGCCAAACTTGAAAAAAATTAAATAAGTAAACCTGGTTAGTGTTTCATTTCCCTATGCAATTCAGATGTTTCCTCACCAAGTGGCGCACTTTAAGAGATGGAAAGCCATCGGGCCCAATACATGGACGTAAACAAGTGTGTTAGATGTTAAAACTAGTGCTTAGATTACAAATTTAGCGCCACTAAATGCAGGTTTTTACATGCTATAGCATTAGATTTCAGACCTAGCAGGCTAGATTTGAAATTTAATGCTTTTGATGTCATATTTAGCATGCTCATTTAAAATCTAGCACCCCATTTTATTGGTCTAATCAAGCGATTACCAAAGCATGCCTGCCATCTGCTCCTGTTCTGGCCCCTTTGTCAAATGTTAGAACTCAATGTGGTCCGCGAACCAAAAAGTTCGCGGACCACCTCCACGGCGAGGAAAAACTAAAAAAACCCAGCAGTGGGGGAAAAAAAAAGAGAAACCTCATGGGGATCCACAGGAAAGTGAGATCCTTCCCCGGGACGGGCAGCCAATGCATCTAAGACTGTTTATTAAATATTGTCTGGTACTACCCTTTACACCTGAAGAAATTAGTAGATGGAATCATCCTAATGGAAACGGGATGAAGCACCATCCCACTGGAATGGAAAGCAAATATCATAATGAAATAGATGAGAAATATTTGATTAACATGAAGTGGCTTTGGGTTAAAAAACAGAATCCAACCTGTATGCGGCTGTCTTTTGATCTATAAAATCCATTCATTTGTAATAGGGTGCTTGCACAAATAGAAATGATTGTTGTTTGTTTTCTTTTTCTTTTCCTGTTCTTTTAACAAGAAATCACAATTTATTTTAATTCCTTTGTCAGGACTGAACAAAGGAGGTAAAAACGTGATTCATTTTCAGTCTTTGTGGGAAGATTGTAAGTCTAAAATCTCATTTTTATTGCCACTAATAAAAACAATGTGTTTTTCATATATTTTTCTCATTTCTCTGAAAGCTCCAATGGCAGTTTGGATTTCTTAAGCAGCGCCTGCCAACGAATATCGAATAGGGCTTATCTCTCACGTTAAGCCATCTGGAGTTTACGCCTGAACAATCCTTCAAAGCTCTTGCTCTTCTTACACTACATGACAGTGACAATGTTTGTTCAATTTAATTTGAAGAAATCTGTTTTATTATTTAGTATCACGTGAAAGTACAAGAAATGAAATGGTTTATTGGGGGGGAAGAAACATCCAGTTACCACCTGCTTCATGGTGCAGCAAATCAGACCACAAATATACAGTATTTGTGGTCTATAGAGATATATGCAAAGTCTATGTGTGTGTATATAGATGGGTGGATAAGTAAGTTGATGGTGTATGTTTCCTCCTTGTTTGACCATCTAGCAGCAGATGCAGACTATTGCATCCCTCTGGCTTCGTAAACCGACTCATGTTGCTGTAACAAGTCAAGAGCTTTTTTACCTCATTATCTAGCCGAGCTTTTAGATGCTTTCACTCAAATTTTCCCATGGTAGAACCACTGAAAAAGTCCACTGGTCAGAAAATACCGGTCTCTGTGGAGATGAGTTATTTGCTTTCTGTTTGTGAGGATGGCAAGAAGACAATAGTTGGATGGTTCAGAGGAAAGCTCTGACATGCTAACAGTGTGGGCTGCAGCGTAACAAGTGACAGCATGCTAATTACAGGCACCAGACTTTCTCTCTTCCTTCTTTCTAGGCTGTCCAACGTTTTAATGAGGCCTCACTACTGCGCGTGTTCTCGGCTTTATCTTTATATTACTTTTAACTCTATGATGAGTTATTGAGCCATTAACATCTCCTCCTACTAAACTCTAAAGTCAGAAACTTTTGTTGGAAATTTTTCTGCAACAAAATATGGTTAAAACTTCTGTGGGAAAACAGCAGCAGTAGAAAACGCTGAAAGACTGATATTTTGGATTTATTGTTTTACAAATTCTACATGTGAAGCTGATTGGTCTAAAGTCCAATGTCAAAAAAAGTAAATCACCTGATATACATTATAAAAATATTTTTTCATTAAAAGAGCATGCAAATGTTTTTGCATTTTTAATTGGTTATTTCCATCCATTTAGACAAGTCAAGACATTCATAGTCCCTGTTTGGTCTAGAAACAGTAGCACTGAAGAAAAGACAGGAAGCAGAGATGGAGGTAGCAGAGATGAAGATGCTGAGGATCTCTCTTGGAGTGACCAGGATGGACAGGATTAGAAATGAGTACATCAGGGGAACAGCACATGTTAGAGGTTTTGGGGATAAAGTTAGAGAGGCAAGACTGAGATGGTTTGGGCATGTACAGAGGAGAGAGAGTACATAGAAAGAAGGATGCTGGGTTTGGAACCACCAGGAAAGAGGGCTAGAGGAAGACCAAAGAGGATGTCATGGACGCAGTGAAGGAAGACATGAAGATAGTTGGTGTGACCAAAGAGGATACAGAAGATAGGATTAGATGGAAGAAACTGACTTGCTGTGGCGACCCGTAAAGGGAAATGCCGAAAGAAGAAGAAGACATTCATAGTCCCTCTTTCACTCTAGGAAACACGGCCACAACTTCAATGCTTGGAATGAAAATTCTGTTTGTTGTGTTGATGGATGTTTGGAGGAATGAAGGTGAATTTTTAGGCCAAATAGTAAAAGATCACAGTTAATAGTTGTCCGCTCTTATACGCTTAAAAAAATATCACAACACTTTATATTGATTCATCGTTCTTACTCGTGTCATTTAACTGTCTTTAAATGAGTAAAACATTTTGTTTTTGGTGGCTTCTAAATTCATCGCTGTTTAGATACAAATGTTACACGCTACAGCGATTTAGGGCACATCCCCAGACGGAAAAGGCGAAAATCTACTCCTGTCTAAAATTGGGAAATAACGTGTTGAAAAATGGAGAAACAGTGGTGTGTTTTTTTAGAATTTAGCATCTCTATGCTGTAAATGTTGCTTGTCAATTGAGACAAGTGCTCAAAATGTCTTAGCAACAAGATCACCAAAATACAATATATAAGACCATAATGATTCTATCTTGCTCATCTCTTCTGTACCTTCCTGATGTGAAACATGTTCTTCATAGTGTGAACACAAAAGCAGCCCGCTTATCCCCAGCCAGTCACTTATCTAAACAACTACTGTATAGCCTGGATTATTTACCTCCACCCAACTAAGTACCTGGACAGGTTGGTAATCAGATTAAAACATCACACTGGTCTGGTCCAATACTCACAAGGTTGGCGGCCAACTGAGAATCACTTAGATCTCCACATTCTACTGAAGCATCTGAGGTACAAAACATCTATGCAGGGTACTTCTTCTTTCTCCGTTCTGCACTCTTGGCCTGTGGATTTTCTTAGAAACCAGACAAGTTTCAGCCTATCTTGACCAACAGTATGACTGCTTTGACCAAGGGGCTTTGTCTTCAAGATGTGGGTCTGCTTGATGGTGTCTCCCTCACCTCCCTGGCCCCTGGCCGTGGTGGGGTATGCATCTTGTTTTGTAAAAACACTCACAGTTTATTTCCTGTTTTATGGGGCATTTGTCTTTGTGTGTGCAGCCTAAACAGGATTTTGTTGTTTTGATAAGCATGACAAATGAATAGATTCTTCTTCTGATTTTGGTCAGCTGCCATAAGCATGACAGACTGGAGCTCATCTGTGAAGCATTCTTCTGTAATGAAACATGAGTGGACTAACACATCCAAACCCAGTGATCAGGACTCGTCTTTGACTATAATTAGACTTTTGAAAAGGTCTGGCACCTCGCTGCCTTTACATTAGCCAGCAGTTATTTTCTGTTTGATGTTGACAGTTTATGGGAAGAGCTCACGGAGAGGTCACACTTTTTTTCTTTTTTTTTTTTTTTTACAAAAGCAGTATTATCACAGGGAGGAGATAGATGTTTTTTTTTTCCCATTGTCGGCATCAATCTACCTATCCATTCATGCATTCATCCAACCAAACTACTTTCTCTTCAGAAAAATTGAAAATAACTGAATTTGAAAACTTGTTTCAGACCAACTTCAATCATCTAGTAAAAAAGTTCCCTTTTGACTTTTCAAACTTTCCTGCCTTGTAAACAAATAATTACTTTTTTCATTATTTGGAAAAAAAAAAAGATGAAGCTTGGTTGACTCCGCTTTGTATTTTTCTTTTTTATGTTTTTAGATCAGTCCATGTTTGGTGTGCCAGTAATCCTGCTGCAGCAGCACCTTTTGTTTGGTTCAGTAAACCTCCTATCTCTAACATCCACCTGCCTCCCGCTTCGTCCTGCATTTGGGTCCTTCCTGTGTGATAATGAGCAGAATGTATGCACAGCTGGGGAACCCTGTGAACTTCTGTCATGTGGGATCAACAACACGCTACATGCTGAAATTGTCCTTAATTCTGACAAGGATGAGATAACTAGTCCTTGTTTTTGAAGCAGATCTCTGTTGGATGCTGACTGACATATAAAGATAATACATATCCATGAAATAGGGTTATTTTATTCAATCACTTGGGCTTTGCTTGGTCGTCATCATGCCTTGACATCAATTAATCCTTTTGAAATCATAGATTTAAAAAAGAAAGCTTTCCTTGGTGAGACTACTTCTGTTCCGTTCCGCTGTCTTCTGCTTATCCAGGGCCAGGTTGCAGGGGCAACAGCCTCTGACGGCTGCATTCTCCATCTCACCCGGGGAGGACCTCGAGGCGGTCCTCAGCCAGCTATGAGACATATTCTCTCCAGCAGGTCAGCGGTCTGTCTCTGGGTCTCTTCCTGGTGGGATGTGTCCAAAACACCTCACCGGCAAGGAGTTCAGGAGGCATCAGCCAGATGCCTGAACCACCCCATCTGGTTTCTCTTAACCCGGAGGAGCAACAGCTCTGCTCTCAGCTCCTCCCAGATGGCAGAGCTCCTCACTCTATTTCTGAGTGAGTGCCCAGCCAAGGTGGAGGAAGCTGCTTGTATCTCATAATCTCATTCTTTTGGTCACCACCAACAGCTGATGACCATAGGTGAGGGTAGGAAAATAGATCGACTGGTAAATAAGAGCTGTGCTTTTTGGCTCAGCTTTTTCTTCACCACAACAGACCAATGTAGCATTCTGATTATTGCTGACAACACATCGATTCATCGATCCATCTGTCGATCTCCTGCTCCATCCTTGCTCCCTCCCTCGATCCCCCCCCCCACTCATGAACAAGTCCCAGAAATACTTAAACGCCCCAAGTGGTGAAGCTAGTTGACATATAAAATCCAGAGATGGGCAAACATTTTCTTTTTTAAAACATACTGTATTTCTAATGTAACAACACCAATAATAGAGTTGTTATTGGAGCAGACTTCAATGGCCACGTTGGTGCAGGAAACAGAGATGATGAGGAGGTGATGGGCTGGTTTGGTATCCAGAACAGGAATGCAGAAGGTCAGATGGTGATCGACTTTGCGAAAAGAATGGAATTGGCTGTAGTGAATACTTTCTTCAAGAAAAGGCTGGAACACAGGGTGACTTACAAGAGTGGAGGAAGGAGTACACAGGTAGATTACATTTTGTGTAGGCGGTGTAATCTGAAAGAGATCAGTGACTGCAAAGTTGTAGCAGGAGACAGTGTAGCCAAACAGCACAGGATGGTCGTGTGTAAGATGACCATAGCAGTGAGGAAGTCTAAGAAGATGAAGGGAGTGCAGAAGACTAAATGGTGGAAACTGAAAAAGGAAGAGTGCTGCTTGAACTTTATAAAGGAGTTGAGACAGGCTCTTGGTGGGCAGGAGAAGCTTCCAGATGACTGGACAACTACAGCTAATGTGATCAGGGAGACAGGCAAGAGAGTACTTGGTGTGTCATCTGGAAGGAAGATAGATAAAGAGACTTGGTGGTGGAATGAGGAGGTGCAGGATTTTATCAAAAGAAAGAGGCTGGCTAAGAAGAAGTGGGACACTGAGAGGACTGAGGAGAGTAGGCAAGAGTACAGGGAGATACGGCATAAGGTTAAAGTAGAGGTGGCAAAGGCAAAACAAGCAGCCTTCGACGACTTGTATGCTAAGCTGAACAGCAAGGAGGGAGAGATGGACTTATACAGGTTGGCAAGACAGAGAGACAAAGATGGGAAGGATGTGCAGCAAGTTAGGGTGATTAAAGACCAGAATGGATGTCTCTTGACAGATGCCAGTAATGTGATGGGAAGATGGAAAGAGTACTTTGAAGAGTTGATGAATGAAGAAAATGAAAGAGAACAAAGAGTAGAAGACGTTACCAAAGTGGACCGGAAAGTGGCTAGGATCAGTAAGGTAGAAATAAAGAGGGCACTGAAGAGGATGAAGAGTGGAAAGGCTCTCGGCCCTGACAGAATCCCTATAGAAGTATGGAAGTGTTTAGGTGAGGTGGCAGTAGAGTTTCTGACTGGGCTGTTTAACAGGATATTAGAAAGTGAGAAGAAGCCTGATGAATGGAGAAGAAGTGTGCTAGTTCCTGTTTTTAAGAACAAGGGAGATGTGCAGAGTTGTGGTAACTACAGAGGAATTAAACTGATCAGTCATACGATGAAGTTATGGGAAAAAGTTGTCGAAGCTAGGCTTAGGTCTGAAGTAAGAATTTGTGAGCAGCAGTATGGTTTTATGCCTAAAAAGAGCACTACAGATGCAGTATTTGCCTTGAGGATGCTGATAGAGAAGTACAGGGAAGGTCAGAGGGAGCTGCACTGTGTCTTTGTAGATCTTGAGAAAGCGTATGACAGGGTACCTAGAGAAGAACTATGGTATTGTATGAGGAAGTCTGGTGTGACGGAGAAGTATGTTAGAGCGGTGCAGGACATGTATGAGGGCTGTAAGACAGTGGTGAGGTGTGCTGTTGGTGAGACAGAGGAGTTCAGTGTGGGGGTGGGACTGCACCAAGGATCTGCTCTGAGTCCTTTGTTGTTTGCTATGGTGATGGACAGGCTGACAGACGAGGTCAGACAGGAATCTCCATGGACAATGATGTTTGCAGATGACATTGTGATCTGTAGTGAGAGGAGGAAAGAGGTGGAGGAAAAGCTGGAGAGGTGGAGGTTTGCACTAGAAAGAACAGGAATGAAGATTAGTCAGAGTAAGATAGAGTACATGTGTGTGAATGAGAGGGATCCAAATGGAAAAGTGAGGTTACAGGGAGAAGAGATAAACAAGGTGGAAGATTTTAAGTACTTGGGATCAACAGTCCAGAGCAATGGAGAGTGTGGAAAAGAGGTGAAGAAGCGTGTTCAAGCAGGCTGGAACGGGTGGAGAAAAGTATCAGGTGTGATGTGTGACAGAAGAGTTTCAGCTAAAATGAAAGGAAAAGTGTACAAAACCGTGGTGAGACCCGCCATGCTGTTTGGTCTAGAGACAGTGCCACTGAGGAAAAGACAGGAAGCAGAGATGGAGGTAGCAGAGATGAAGATGCTGAGGATCTCTCTGGGAGTGACCAGGATGGACAGGATCAGAAATGAGTATATCAGAGGAACAGCACATGTTAGAGGTTTTGGAGATAAAGTCCGGGAGGCCAGACTGAGATGGTTTGGACATGTACAGAGGAGAGAGACCGAGTACATCGGCAGAAGGATGCTGGATTTGGAACCACCAGGAAAGAGGGCTAGAGGAAGACCAAAGAGGAGGTTCATGGATGCAGTGAAGGAAGACATGAAGATAGTTGGCGTGACTGAAGAGGATGCAGCAGATAGGGTTAGATGGAAGAAACTGACTTGCTGTGGTGACCCCTGAAGGGAAATGCCGAAAGGAGAAGAAGAAGAAGAAGACTGTATTTCTACTCCTGGTCTGGCTTTCAAGTCACATATACAACCTTTCGTGTCCAAGAAGTTGAAAAGTTTGTCCACCTACAATCCTTAGAAAAGACATTTCCACTGCACAATCAATTATTCATCTGATATTTTTTGTTGTTCCACATACAGAAACCTCATCTTTACATCCAACACAGAAATATTACTTTTTTAGCTCTCCTCTCTCGGGGAACCATCATCATCATTACATCTCACCTTTTAGCTACAGGGACTATTTTTCAGATTGCTGAGACTCTGAAGCAATAAAGCAGACTGAAACAAGCTCAGCGTGAGTCTAATATCACTTGAGCTGATCCGGGGAGTTACTTGGGTCTCCAAGCTGCGGTATCTGCCAGTTTTATTTCCCTCGTCTCCCCTCATAAGCTCATCAACAGCGAGATGCCTGCATGCCGAAACGGGCTGTGATGAGTAATGGAATATGGAACTGTGTGTAAAATTTTGATGACACACACCTCTAAAGCCCCTGCAGGAATCTTGCAGAAGGCAGCGTCTGTCCAGTCCGCTCATAAAGCAGGAAGATGAAAATGTCCTGGCGCGTATGAGGCGAAGCCTTATAGAATAAATATAAAGTATGTCCACGGCTATTATTAGAAGTGTACATGGTGGAGGAGGTGGGGTGAGTGTTACTAAATATAACCAGGTTACTTTGTGCTTGCCAATCTATTTTTGTACTTGTGATGGTATTCCTGGGCTGTTTTAGTCTTTTCTTGGATTATTATATAAGAAACATGGTGCAGTGATGTGGAGACACATGCAAGATAAAACAATCGGTCAATCATGAGTAAAAAATGTTGTTTTAACACAAGAAAAAAGAGATGATTTGACAGGTTTGAATAGAGAATGTGCTGATAAAACATCTGGAAAGTAAAGTGCCTGATTTTTTTTTTTGCTAAAACAAGCTGTTTGTTTGTTGGAATCTTAACATGATCTAACAGCCCATGTTAGACCATGTCGTTTTAAGCAGCCTTCAGCTGCTTGAAAGGAAGTGAAAGGTAATGAGTTCGTGAGCTGGGTGATGAGCTGTCCTGGGTGTGTAGAAGAAAGAACATTAAAGAGAGAAAATCGCTGATTTTCTGCTATAACATCTACCCGTTAGGACAGTGGACGCTCACTGCTCGTCCTCACGTTGAGCAAAAGAAGCCAGTGGAGCTCACACGCCTGGTTTGTGCATGTGTGATGTCACAGAGATGTACGGCTCCATCAAGACCCAACTGGCAGAATTGGAGAGTGGAAATGTGACAGTGCCATGGAGCATTTTCTGGAGATGTGGCTCTGTTTCAGAGCTTACGTAACGTAACACAGATCAGTGCAAACGCCTGAATGCATATTTGAACAAAGTCAATGTGAATAGAAAATTCTGTCAACAAGGCAGCTTAAAAGAAAAATGGACTTCTGGGGTTTGATTCTTTGTTTTATGTATTATTCAGATAGTATATGAGACCATATGAATGTATTTTAAGTGTATCCCTTTTTTTAAAAAAAGTTTTTTATATGTTGTAATAGAGTTTAACATCAGAGCAAAAAGTGAAGATTAATTCACAAGTCATTTTTTTATTTGTGGTTTTATTACAGACTCATAAACTTAAACCAGCAAGCTTTAATGTCTAGCACATAGGCAAAAATTCTGACTTTTTAAGTAAAAAAAAAAAAGGTAATTAGTGATCATTTTGTTTACTATTGGAGCAACAGTAAAGTGCGGGTTGTTTGTAGACATTTTTTGGTTTGTTTGCACATTTTGGTTTAAAGACTTAGAAAAAAAATAGGACTATTTTTCATCTTAAAGACATCTTCCAAATTGAGGGCAAGGCTTGAAATACTGGTCTTTCTGTATGGAGTTTTCGTGTTCTCCCATTGTATGCTTCGGTTTTCTCCAGGTACTCTGGTTTCTTCCCACCCTCCTAAAACACGTGTTAGATCAAACACTATAAAATTGCCCCTTAATGGTTGTCAGTGTGTGTGGCCCTGCAACAGACTGGCGACCTGTTCATGGTGTACCCTGCGTCTCGCCTGATATCAGCCAGGATAGGCTCCGGCACTCCCTGCGGCCTCATTAGGGTTAAACAGTTAGAAGATGAAAATCATATTTAATGTAAATCCCACTTTTAGAAGTGCGGTAGAGAAAATGGACCCAAATTGCCTTCCTACATATCCTGACCTTAAAGCTAAAGTTTTGAGTTCACTATACATGTGAATAACCATCAAAGATTTCACATGGAACTGATGATATGTGGTGTCCTCTTTAAGATTAAAGGTATACCCCAATTTGTCTTTGTAACTTCACAGTTTAGATGTTGTCGTTTTGAGTTTTTCTACTGTCGGATTCTGTTTTATTAGTGTGAAGAAAGTCAGGCCATCATTTCACTTCAGTCTCGGGGACATCAACAAGCATTTGGGAGCTGAAAGATCAATCACACGTCTGAATGTATTATAAATAATTTGATCAGAGGAGGACTCTCTCTTCTGCTCTCATTATGCCTTGCTCTTTTACAGAGTTGGCTTCTTCTTTAGTAGAGTGAGAAAAAAAGTTGTTGAAGGAGCACATAGCGTCCTCCTTTCTACTTCTTTCTTTGACCTCTTTGGACTGGACTGAATAATCACATGTCCCAGACATGCATACCAGTGTAGGACTAAGTGTGTAAAACAATGTATAACAATATCTTTAAAAAAAAAAACTTGATTGTATTTTGGATATTTTGTTTTAACGCATGCTCCAAATGAGATGAGCAAGTGAGCAATAAATGATTAATGGTCAAATTTTTGGTGGGTTTTTTAAATATTGAGAGACAGCTCAGGCATGAAATGCAATGTAAATGGATCTATTTTTAGTGTGCGATGAGAAGTCGTGTGGAACCAGCTGTTCGGAGGGTGGGCTTGCTCGTACAGCTTTTAGAAGCAAATGACAGGGGACAAAAGATGGGGAAAAAACACACTCCGCCCACATTTGCATGTAGAGCCACTTTACACTGGAACATTAAACTTTAAGGCACACACAGCAAGAAAAGCGATAAATAATTTCCACATTGAGAAATATGGAAAGGCCCCATTCCTCCCACGCCTGGTGAACTCCTCGCTTCTCTCACTTTGTCTCGTGGGATTGTTTAAGAGTGAAAAGAAAGGGAAGTGACGTGTTAAAACCTTTTTATTAGTTCTGAAAAGAGGTTGGGTTTGGCGTGGTGTCACCACAGCTGATGGGAACTGGGAGCAGATAACAACTAGAAGTTCTTTTCATGAATAAAGCAAACCCTAAATCCTCTGAAAACCGTGATGAGACAGGGTTTTTGTTTGAACCGCTGGTGGAAATGCTGGAGGAGATCTTTAAGAATCGAACACACCTGCTCTTGTTTTTGTATTTTGAATCTTTGTTGGGTTGTGTCATGTGCAGAGGTGTCAAAAGTACCAACATTTCCTACTCAAGTAGAAGTATAAATACCGAGTTAAAAAACTACTTTAGTAAAAGTAGAAGTATCAACTCAAGTTTTCTACTTAAGTAAAAGTAAAAAGTAACCTATTTTAAAACTACTTAAAGTAAAAAAAGTAAAAGTAATTTTCAGAAAAAAAGGAATATTGTTAACAAAAGCGTATGAACATATTTTTTAACTATTATCACATGCTTTAAGGAGCAGAAAATATGATAATAAATGAAAGTGTTTTGGTGAAACTTTATGAATCAGAAACATTTATTTCTTAATAATGGAACCAGCGCATGGAACCAGCGTTGCCAGGTGGGAGGTGCTGGATTATCGTACTAATGACGTAAAATTATCGTATTTTACAAAAAATATCGTACACCCAGTAAAACCACGCCCATTGACAAAATAACACCCTTTACATGCACTCATAAGGCAGTGGGAGTGAAGGAAACACACAGGAGGCAAAATCCTTGGATTCTTTTTCTAAAATTTTAAGAACTGTAAAAATGAAAAAATAACCAGGGAAATAAGATTTTAAAAAACCAGTAGGGGCGGGACTTAGGAGACGGTTAATATAAATTTATATTTATACATATCTACATATATATGTGTACATAAAAGGTTTTTTTTTTTAATGTTAACCCAAACATCTTCATGATACAAAATCTAAGCGATGTGTAGTTTTAATCTCCTCAGTCAGTCTTTATAAACTAATCAATAACATTTTGGATGCTTTTAAGCACAAATACTTCATCCCTCACCACCACTACTATTTATGGATTAATCAGTTCAATTAGCTTTGTTTCTAAAGATAAAATAGTGTGTCACAGATCAAAGTTATTTTTATAAAAATACCATCTACAACATTTTCAGCAAAGACGTTTACAATAACCTAAGACTGAAAATAATAATAAAACATTTCTTTGCTGTTGTTGTTTTTTTTAAAAAAAAAAACTGATAATTCAATCAAAGTTCAGTGTTGCAGCATCAGAAACACTTTGATTTTCCGAGCCCGAGTCTCAAACACGGAAATTGACGTCCTTGCTCTTTAAAAGTTTGTGGGCGGGGCTACTCGCCCAAAGTAATGATGGACTGGACCTTTCAGCCAATCATTAATCTGTTCCTTTGTTTGATGCATTCAGGGTTCATAAAAAAAAAAAAAATCCGACAAACAGTCGCGGCTTTATAACGGTGACTGTGCTGCCCTCACGACACGTGACTGTGTGAAGCTAGACAGCCAGCGAACTATTTCCAATGACAAAAGAGACTCCCACACAAGGCTTGCTTTTCTTGTTTTATGTAGACTCTTTTCTTCAAAGGATTACATATACATATGTACGTATATGTACGTATATGCACGTAGTAACTGAAACAAACCAAACAAAAGAAGTGCATTACGAGCTGTACAGAACGTTGAGTCTTCCTGATCAAACACATGTTAGCTTAGCTTGAAACATGCGTGCTCACATCCTAAGCGGCTTACTACATAAGACGCGATTCACACGTTATCAAATGAAATACAGTCTTGAACATGTAAACAAAGCACATAAACACAAAAAATACTTACAAAGACTAAAGTTTTCCCAGGTTTTTAACAAGTTTGAGCGCAGTCTACTTCCGTCTTCTCTGCTCCAGACTAATCCTAGATCTACTATTTTCGAGACCGCTCACTCTGCTGTTACTTTAGCAAACTATAAAAGATCTTAGAAGAGACAGAGGTCTCACTCTGACATATACTTTAGCCGAAGGCATAACAGTGACAAAATGGAGAATGTAGCGACTACTTTTGATAAAACTAACGAAGTAAAAGTACAGATAATTGCATAAAAAAGTAGTGAGTAAAAGTAAAAAGTAGACAAAAAAATAATTACTTCGTTAAAGTAAAGATAACGAGATTTTCTACTTGAGTAAGGTAACGAAGTAGTCTTACTTCGTTACTTGACACCTCTGGTCATGTGTGACGCTTGAAACAAAATTAACACAGAGAATGAGACTGGTTTACTCGCCAAAGGGACAGTGGAACAGATATTGAAGTCATAAATTAACATTTAGAGCTTTAAATCATAAATGGAGGTTTAATTTTTAACAATCCACTTATTACATCTGAGAATAATTCCCTCCCTGTATTTGTTTTCACAGAAAAATCATTTTCCAAGATGCAGTTTTTTTTTAAAAAAGGAAGTTTGTGGTTGTTCATTCATCTTCTGAACCACTTATCCCTGAAGAGATCATCAGGGGTTCCAGAGCCTATCGTACCTGTTTATAGGAAAAAGATGGGATACACCTCTAAAAGGTAGCCAGTCTGTTGCAGGGCAACACATATTGACCATTTACACAACACACATTCCTAAAGGCGATTTCACAGCGGCTTTTTAATCTAACATGCATGCTTTTGGAGGGTAGGAGGAAACCAGCACACTCACACGTAGATAGGGAAAACATGGAAACTTCACATTGAAAGGCCAGTGATTCAAGCCTCCACCTCAGGACTAGAACCCTTAACCTTCTTGCTGTGAGCCCACTATGCAAACCACTGCAGCACTGTGTTGATCATTTTTTTACCACTCTGCATGTATTTTAGACTAAAATAATTTTGTGGTTCATCAATTTATTTTTTTTCGAGCGCTAACAAGTTTGAATCTAAAATGCCATCATGATCCAGTTTTACTGGAGTTGCTTGAGTGTGAGAATGTTGTTGCACTTCCATCTACTGGTGATTGAAAGTAAATGCTGGCATCGATCTCATAACTTCTAGCAAAAATGGCTTATTTAGCAAATAAGAGTAAATACAAAAATGGATCAAAACTTCACAGAATATTAATGAACTTGTAAGTTTTTCTATTCAACAACAGCAATTTAAGCTAAGTGTATTGTTCCAAACTGCAAGTTCAGAATTGGAGTTTTCCCGTCTTTTTTGAGCACAATCATTGAAAAGGGGATCATCCTAACCTAAATTCTCACCCTCCACCAATCTCCCCATAACAAACTCTACTACGGATGTTTCCCTCAATAAGCCTTGTTTTCTAACATAGTGTGGATTACACCAACAATTTTCGTCCTCATGACAGATTTCTTGGATAACCTTTTGCCATTTGGTCTCTCTCTGATATTTTCCCACTTTCCTTTAATTACATGGGGATCGAGCTTCTGTGTAGAATTTATCTTTCCTGTAAATCCCCGATGGTCTTTGTTTAGTCCAGTTTTTGTGTCATCTATCTTGGTAATACTCCAACTACTCTACCATTCTCTCTCTGTATCACTTCCTTTAGGACTTCTTGACTACCACGTTTCCATGGAGACTATCTCTAATGAAACTCTAGTGGATGGTAGATGGATCAATTTAATGTCGAGATACAATTCTGTTGCCCAGTGTAAAGTTTTTACAATATTTTTTGCTCCTTTCTTTAAAGCAAGATCCTTTCTTGTCATTTACCAATCATTTTTCATTACAACTTAATTTGTTTTAATTTTGCAACCATATGACACAATTTTAGGTAATATCTTGCAAAAAAAAGATCTTCTTGTTGGCCCAACTCTGTATTTTTTTGGCATTTTTGTTAGCTTCACAATGGGATAGTCGATGGTACTTTGCAATAGCTCGTTAGGCATGTTGGAAAAGTCTAAACTATTTTAATGATTTAGTCTCAAAAAGCTTGGGAAAAGGGGTGGCACGGTGTTCTCAAACCAAGAAGGTTGGAGGGTTTGATTCCCAGGTGGGATGAGGCTTCAAACACTGGCCTTCCTGTATGGAGTTTGCATCTTCTCCCAGTGAATGCGTTGGTTTTTACCGGGTACTCCAGTTTCCTCCCACCCTCCAAAAACATGCATGTAAGGTTGATTGGCCACTGTGAAAGAATGAGTGTGTGTGTGGATAGTTGTGTGTATGTGTGTGTGTGTGTGTGTGTGTGTGTGTGTGTGTGTGTGTGTGTGTGTGTGTGTGTGGCCTTGTGACAGGCTGGCGACCTTTTTGAGGTGTGCCTTGCCTCTTGCCTTAAATCAGCTAGGATATCCGGTTCCTTCACAACCCCATTAGGTAAAAAGCGGTTCAGAAAACAAAAGGAAAACTTAAAAAAGTTGCAAGTATAGAGGTATGACTATATTGTATATTGTGCTCTCACAATCTGTGATTAGTCCATTAATTTAAACTGACTAATCTAACTCGAAGCAAACAAAACATTTTAATTGTCCTAAACAATTTGTCGTCTTTCATTAAAACCTCTGGACTCAATAGTTCAAACTAAAAAGATCACAAGTGTAAGATATTTGGGGATTTTTAAAATAAAACTACTCAGGGAAACTGTCCCTATCTACAGCTGGACAAGAGAATAATCAAACAAACTTTTATCTGTATGTTCAAAAGTTAAAATAACTCATATCCAGGAAGGAAATCTGTGTGATTCTCAGAGAAGTCAGCAAACTCTCCTGCAATGGGAATTGGCCTCATGGTCTGTTCAAGGTATAAATAATCAAGCTGATGCCTGACACACTGCAAGGTTTTACATATGAAGGCAAGATGAAAGGTCTCTGGTTGATGTTAGTGATTGTGGCTTCAGCTAAAGCTGAAAAACTCTTCATTGGGTAAGTTGATAAGTATTTTCCCTCAATGTAATTGTTCAGTGGTTAACTTTACTCTGTCTGGTGCAGAACTATACAGATTTGATTGATGTCGTTTTCACCATTGGAGCTTGTAGTTTTATATTTCTGGGGGAGTAGAAAAGCTTATGTAGGTAAAATAACAATGTACAAAAAGAAAAAAATTACATTTGAGTCAGCAGTTTTGACACCTTCCCAGGAAAAGATGCTGCAAAGGCAGCATGCACACTGCTTCAGGCACAAGTCTTTTATGCTCTAAGATTTTTTTTTTAAAACAGTAATCTGTCTTTTACTGTACAGTAATCCCAAATCCCAATAAGTTTTTTTTTATTTCGTGTGAAAAAAGTCATAAAAAATTTAGGGGGGGAGGAGAAAAGAATTCTATGCCGCTTTCATGTAGTTGTATTGAGCATGTTTCTACATTATTTGCTCCACATGGCTGGGCCTGGAAACACAAAACTAACCTCAATGTCATTCAGTTTATTGATAAATGTAATCAATTTGGAGCTGTGAGGAGAAAACATACAAGGATTAAACTTATAGGGATTAATCTATCTTATTTTCAGTGATCAAGTCTTCCGGATCAATGCAGAATCAGAGGAGCAGATTCAGCTTCTTCAGGCTCTGGAGGCTGAAGATCAGTTGGAGGTTGTTCTGTTCCACATGAACTTTTTCCATGTCCATCACCTTTAAATCTGGGTGCGTTCATTTTCAGTGTGCTGATGTCTTACTTACTCACTCATTCCAGTTGGACTTCTGGCTGGACCCTGTTTCTACTGAACGTCCCGTAGATATCCGCGTTCCTCACTCTAGCCTAAGCTTTGTCAGACAGTTCCTCAATGCTCACAGCATCCCATTCACTGTCATGATTGAAAACCTCCAGGTTGGTAAACCTGTAAAGTCTGAATTTTTCAGAATAAAGCATCAGCTGTGAAAATTTCTTAACTGTCTTATGAAGGAGCTCATCGATGAGCAGAAAGCTGAGATGGAGAAAAATGAGATGATGGAGCGCAGCACAAAAAACTTCAACTTTGGAGCATATCACACTCTGGAAACAGTAAGCTAGTAAAATAAAATCAATTTCAGTTTTATCAAACATCAAGTGGTCAGCAAGAAATCTTATTGATGTATAATTACAGCTCTATTCATAATTGCTCACTACATTGTGAACAAGTTATTTTTGTTACAGCACTGGAGTCTAAAGGTGGATGGAAAACATTTTGTTGCTGTGCTAGTACAGAGATTACAAAACAAGCTGTAAAATTTTCAATGTCATCTTTGGATTAGCTATCTGTGTTGCAAACCCATACAGATTTACAGCTGGATGGACACCTTGGTGGCTCGGTTTCCTAACCTGGTGACCAAACAGAACATTGGCACTTCTTATGAAAAAAGGTCAATGTATGTTCTCAAGGTAAGACGAATAACCTGCAGGCATCATGTGTTGTAATGATAAAAAGTATATTTCTTTTTCCAAATCTTAATTTGATCAATATAATTTGTCTAGTTCAGCACTGGTGGTCACAATCGCCCTGCTATCTGGATTGACACTGGTATCCACTCCAGAGAATGGGTGTCCCAGGCTACGGGAGTGTGGACAGCCAACGAGGTTATTTGTCTCATACACACAAAATGAACATGTAAATCTTTGTTTTACACCCAGTTCAAACCCACCTATGGTTTGCTTTTTCTCAGATTGCAACTAAATATGGCAGTGATGCCTCCTTGACTTCTCTTTTGAACACCATGGATATCTACTTATTGATTGTGGCCAATCCTGATGGCTATGCATACACCCACACCAACGTATGTGGATACCACCCGAGTTCCTGTGGCTGTTCTAATAATAGTAGAAACTCTTTTTTTTTTTACTTTTAGAGTAAAAAAGTAACATTACTGATGAATGACTTGTAATTGACAGTATCGTATGTGGAGAAAGACCCGTTCCAGAGTTTCTGGATCTACATGCATTGGAGTCGATCCCAATAGGAACTGGGATGCAGGTTTTGGTGGTCAGTATTGTGCAAAAATCAAACTTGTTTTTTCTTTAAAAAAAGTTTATGTAAATTGGAATTCAAACAGGTTCATGATGCTTACATGGGGCGGCATAGTGGCATCGTGTGTTGCTACCTGTGCTAACCACTGCCACCAAGAAGTGGTTAGCACAGTCCCCTCACTGTAAGAGGGTCAGGGTTTGACTTTCGGACTGGGAGTGAGGCTTGAAACACTGGTCTTTCTATGTGGAGCTTGCATGTTCTCTCAGTGTGTGCCTGGTTTTCTCCAGGTACTCCGATTTCATCCCACCCTTCAAAAACATGCATGTTAGGTTGATTGAACACTATAAAGTTGCCCCTAGGAATAAGTGTGTGTGGATGGTTGTGTGTGGTGTACCCTGCCTCTTGCCTATAATCAGCCAGGATAGCGTCCGGCACGCCTCGAGACCCCTCAGAGATAAGCGGTTTAGAAGACAAATTAAAATGCTGCATACATTTGCAGTCAGGCGATAGATCCCAAAGAAAATAACAACTATCATACTAAAAGAAACTAATAAATCATAACAATCAAACTTGACTGGTCCAAATAGGGACACAAATGTTTTTTGACTTTATGTCCATCTGCTGAAATACTAAATTAATCACTCAGAGTCAATCAGACAAATAGGATGGAGCAGGATTGAACCATCAGGGTTCATTTCGTGTTGACACTTTTTTTTAAATGGCATGTCCACATAAAGTTGGCAAAAGAGACCAGTAATGTTTTGTATTTAAACCATAGTGGGGAAAAGCACAACTCATCTTCAGTTGCCATCTACTATTGATTTTCTGTACATCACATAAATAGAAAGATTCTTGCTTCTCTGACTATGTGAGCATCTGTTTTTGACGTGATGTTATTTACCAGAACATCAGGAAGCTGCTAATTCCCTTTAGCACTTTAGTTTATCTTCTGCCTTCCTAACGATGCAATGATAATATATTTCACTCTGGGCAGGGAGAAAATTATGCAACATAACTGCAATATGAATGAACCCAATTATTTATGTTTATGCATTTAGATGGGCTGTTATTTGATTATGTGCAAGAATAATGCAGTTACGGATGTTGAATATTCTCTGTTTAAATATTCTGTGCTTCAGAGCAAAGCAATTGCATGAACATCAGAGGACCATGCAGATTAAGTAATAATCTCATTATCCTTTTGAATATTTTTATTAAAACATCCTCCTCTGTTCAGGCCCCGGTGCCAGCAAAGACCCCTGCAATGAGGCTTATCATGGACCCTTTGCTCACTCTGAGTCGGAAGTGAGAAACATGGTGAACTTCATCAAGAATCATGGTAACTTCAAGTCCTTCATCTCCGTTCATGCCTACTCCCAGCTTCTAATGTATCCCTACGGATACAACTGCAATAATGTGCCCCATCAGCCTGAGCTGGTAAGCATTGAGAAAAATTGATGATGTTGATCAGAATCAGAATACTTTGTTAATCCCCAAGGGGAAATTTCTTTCAAACATACTGCAGTTTGTTCATGTTCCAATCTGATCTTCTCTCAATTTAGACAAGTTACTAAGTACTTGGTGTGCCTCAGAATGTTGCCACAAAGTTCATATTTAGCCTAGTACCATGTACTGTAAGTATTAGGATCAAAACAAAGATAAACCTAGAAACCACCCTTGCAAAGGTGGTTTCACGACTCGTTAACCCATTAAGAATAGTGGCACAAAATAAAGCCGGTTATTTTATAAGCAGTTAAAAAGGGTAAGCAGCAGTGTGTCTCTTGAAGAACATCAAAAAGAAAATCTTGAGACATCTACCATCTCTAATGATTTTTTTTTGTCACACGAAACTGTGAATCTGATAGATTTTGCACACACTTGAGATGCTGGGAAGTTGACTTTGTTCAGAGTTCTGGGTCACTGACCCAATTTGAAACTATATCTCATATCCTGCTTTTTTTTACTCTGTTATACACTCACTCCCAATAGTTTGGGATTGCACTTTCTAGCCTAATTAAAGTTTAATAGTTGAAGTTTTAAATAATTTCCCTGAAGGACGATGAAATATAAACTCATCTCTACTCAGATCATTTTCTTAACTTACACAGCTATGCTCTTCATCCAGAAGCACTAAATGAACTCTGGGAATCCATCTAATGAACTTGCAGTCCTGTGGTCATTCATGCACACAATTCTCGTGACTCTGCTCTTTTCGCACACAATAAAAAACTAATAGCTTTGAGGCTTTATTAATAAAACTAC
Organism: Neostethus bicornis; assembly: GCA_902685375.1. Lineage (NCBI taxonomy): Eukaryota > Metazoa > Chordata > Actinopteri > Atheriniformes > Phallostethidae > Neostethus > Neostethus bicornis. Next base: position 22,391,018 of record LR738544.1, on the reverse strand, counting down.
AGAGTTGTGATGCAAGCATAACTTTTCTGAAAAACAACTTTTAAGATTTTAGCTGAACTCTGATTTTATTTTTTAAAAAAGGGCACTTTTCATTGTTCAGTTTTTCTGATATTTGTAATACTTTCCCCTGATTCAGTACTATCTCATTATTTTGATACATTGCATTTTTCACTCTCTGTAGGACACTGTTGGTAGAGCTGCAGTACAGAAACTTGCCTCTCTTTATGGCACCAGATACAAGGTTGGAAGCATCTGCAAGATCATCTGTAAGTAATCACATCCACTTCTTCTTTTTTTTTATCTCTAACATCCGAGCACAAATGATAGAAGTAAGACTATTTTTCTGACCCTATCCTTTCAGATCAAGCCAGTGGTGGAAGCATTGACTGGGCTTACAACATGGGCATCAAGTACTCCTTTGCGTTTGAGCTAAGGGACACTGGTTACTATGGTTTCCTCCTACCAGCCAATCAGATCATCCCCACCGCCTCAGAGACTTGGCTGGCCCTCAAACACATCATGGAATATGTTCATGATCATCCCTATTAATCATGATTCAATCACAGATTGTAGGATGTATCATCAGAATGCCAAAAAATCCAATAAAACTAAATGACAATCTGTATGTGTTTCATCTTTACTGTTGGTGCTTTTATGATTAATAAAATCAAGCATAACGAGCATGTGAAGCCTTTTAACAAAACAATTCTATTGGACTTACATCAAATAAAAAGATAGGAGAAAGAGAGCATCCAATGTGCTCTTCAAAACTATTGGTATAAACATAGTTAAGCAGACAAAAAAATCACAGATCTCTTTGTTGTGTCTTAAAAACAATCAAATTGATCTTTAGAATAACTCAGAGTAAAAGATCAATTTGGATTATGCAGTCCATCACATTATGTAACTTTACATTATCTTATGTCACTTTACAACACGTTATGTCACTATACATTACATTATATCACTTTACATCACATGATGCCACTTTACATCACATGATGTCACTTTACATCACATGATGCCACTTTACATCCCGTTAGATCACGATTACATTCCATTATGTCCCTTCACATACCGTCAGATCCCTATTACATTGCATTATCTCACTTTACATCACAATGTATCACTTTACATTACATCACATTGAAACACTTTACATCACATTATGTCACTTTACATCACAATGTATCACTTTACATCACAATGTATCACTTTACATGACATCACATTGAAACACTTTACATCACATTATGTCACTTTACATCTCAATGTATTACTTTACATTACATCACATTGAAACACTTTACATCACATTATGTCACTTTACATCACAATGTATCACTTTACATTACATCACATTGAAACATTTTACATCACATTATGTCACTTTACATCACAATGTATCACTTTACATCATATCACTTTACATCACATAATGCCACTTTACATCCCGTTAGATCACTATTACATTCCATGTAGTCCCTTCACATACCGTCAGATCACTATTACATTGCATTATCTCACTTTACATCACAGTGTCACTTTACGTCACAATGTATCACTTTACTGCCCTTAGGAATGAGTGTGTGTGTATGGTTGTCTGTCTGTGTGGCCCCAATACAAGGTTGGGTGTACTCGAACCCCAACCTTCTTGTTGTGAGACCATTATTTTATCTGTATAATATATTTGTTTGTCTTTAGTTTACATTTACTCAGTTCAAAATCTACAGTTTTTTATTAGACCTGTTCAGGGTGTTTATAGCGCCCCCAAGCAACATTATGAGGAATATGAGAACATTTAAAATATCGACAGATACACAGTGAAAGAAATTGTACAAAATGTCAATGTTACATCGAGTAAAACATGATCGAGATTAAAGTGAGGAAGATTAACGTGTCTAAGTGTTTTACTCTATAAACTACGTTCATTGAATAAGTTAGCAGGCAAAAAACCCGAAAAACGTCTATTAAATACCCGATCTGATCAGTAACTGTTGATGCCAACTTTACAGTCGATATTTTGAGTATCACATTGATACTGCGTGGAATAATTTCGATAACAAGCAGGAAGAAAATATGTGACGTATTAAGCCCGCCCCTTTTGGAAAATCCTCGATTTTTCTGGAAGCTTCTTCCCGCCATTCGTCTCAGTGTATTCTATTACTGCGTTATAATCTCTCTGTAATCTACATAAGAATGGGTTTTCTACGACAAATTGATATAGAAAACTTCAAGTCATGGCGTGGAAAACAAGTTATTGGTCCTTTTATGCGGTTTAACTGCATTATTGGTCCAAATGGTTCTGGTAAGTTTATTTTAAACTGCGTCACAAGTAGTTTTTTTAGCTTAGCAGCGTGTAGGCGAAAAAACTTAAACTTGATTTTAAATGTATTCCTTTTCAAATGTATCAGTTTTGTGGTTTAAATTAGTTTGAATCGTTGGAGTCTAGTCAATTTGAATTAAAATAGTGTATTTTTTCCCCCTATTTGAGTGTTTTTTAAACTCGCCATTAGCTTACCACCGTGAAGCTGACTTCTCTTCTAAAATATATATAAACAAAAATATGTAATTACTTTGTGCTGTAAAAAAAAAGTTTTATTTTAGTGTTTCTTTTTATTTATTTAATTTTTTTAAAAAAATATTTACGATTCTTTTAAAGGTCAATCTCAGGTCATTCAGCCCCTCATTTTGCTTAAAAATGCAGAACAAAAAACCCTCAAAATTGGGTTGTAAAACAATTCATTTATGCTTGTATAGGTTTTTTTTTTTTTTTTTAAGAAATACGTTTTGGACGTCATCCAGTCCTTCATTCCGCCTAAAAATGCGAGAAAACTCCCAAAAATGGTGTCAATCGTTTGTGCTGTGAAAAAAAAACGTTTGTGTTTTCATAGTCTGTTGAGAAAAAAAATTTTTTTCTCCCATTATTTTTATGTGACGGCTACATTTTTTGGGGGGGAAACCTCAAATATTTTTTTTAATCTGTCCTAAGTTTTTACACTAAATGTTTTTTAATGATAATGATAGTTTTTTTTTTCCTTTAAAGAAATACGTTTCGGACGATGACGTCATCAAGCCCCCTCATTCCGAATGCCTAAAAATGCGAGAAAACGCTTCTAAAGATGGTGACAATCGTTTGTGCCGTAGAAAGTTTTATTACACTTTTTGTATATATAATGTATATATACTGTATATATATATAAACAAAAAAAGAGGGGCCAGATTCACAGAGGTCATTAACCTTCGATTTGCTTACTAGGTGTCAGCTCATTGGTTGAATGTCCTTTCGACCGGGATAAGCCAGTTTGATTCTCACTGGGTCTGTGCCTAAGTGTTTGATCTTATGGAGATCTTATCTAAGATAATCTCTCGGATCCTAGGTGATTTCTATGATCTCAGGTGATTTGATCTAAGATCATCTGTCTGATTTTAGGTGATCTGATCTTAAGATGATCTGCTTGTTTTTAGGTGGTCTGATCCAAGATGTCTTCTCCAGGGACACCTAACATTTTGTGTCCCTGGAGAAGACGTCTAACTTCCTAGTAGTTTCTCTCATTATGAGTGCTGTCATGGCTGCCCGCTGCTCTGTATAGATAAAAAATCATTTTAATAAGCCGCCATTAGCCTTCTAGTTTTTTACTTTCATTTTTTGCACGAGGTTTAAAAATCAACTCCTATAAAAATGTTTGATTTTTTTTTTTTAACTCTGCTAGGTAAATCTAACGTAATGGATGCCCTGAGCTTTGCCCTGGGTGAGAGGGCCGTCACCTTGAGAGTGAAGAGCCTCAAAGACCTAATCCACGGAGCACACATAGGAAGCCCGGTGTCTACCTCCGCCAGCGTCGCTCTGCGGTACTGCTCGAATGATGACCAGGAGACCGTATTCTGTAGGACAGTCACTGGTAAGTGAACTAATTTATTTCTCAAAAATTGCCTTTAAATCAGATTAATTCATTTAATAATGTAAAAGTGCTAAAAATAATTGGAATAAGATTCAATCCAATTTTTCAATTAAATTTGATTTGTATTTATTTGTTTCAATGGCCTATTTTTTATTAATCTTGGTCAAGGTAATAATTTTTAAATTTAACATAAATATTCTTGTACATATTACGTCAATTCAGAAAATAATAATAATACAATAAATCAGAAGTTCGTACAACTTAGTTCTAATGTCCAAGAGGGAGTGATGCAAGAAAACTTATTTACCCAAACCACCCGGTACCCATACATACATATTTACAATAATCAAGTAATAAACTTCCATTGTAGATTTAAAAAAAATGTAAAAACAAAGAACAAAAAATATACAATAATCAAGTAATACACTTTCATTGTAGATGTAAAAAAAATCCAAGAACAAAAAGAAAAAATATATATAGATACACAGATAAACAGCTAAAGGCTAACTAAACAAAAGCTAGCTAAACTATTAGCTTATACTCTACAGCCATTTATCTGAAGAAGTTAGTAGTAGGTCTTCATCCTGGTGGAAACAGGATGGTAGATCGGTTATAGAGGCCTCCTCAGTCTAGCTACACCCAGCCTAATCGAGGATTTTAATTTTTTTAGCAATTTGTTGAGTTTTTAAAGTCTGTTTTCTGTGTTTGTTTACAATACTGCTGCAGTCTGTCTGTGTGAACCCCAACACAGAATCCATCAAGAATCTGAAACAAAGCTCTCTCCAAAAGAGGAGGAAGAGAACGGTGGACAACATGTAAATCGAACTGTACTAACTAGTGGTGTTAAAAACTAAATGAAAAGGCAGCAGAGAACATGGATGAGACGCGAAAGGCATATCAAAGGAAAGCAAGGGGCGACGTAGATACATCCGCCATAGCAGTCTGGCAGAGAATAGTAGATAGAATTAGAGGACAAAACGCCAATGTGCCATGCTCGACCCAGCTTCTAGTATCTAGCAGCCAACTAGCAACTATATCAGCTAAACGTCTCTGTTTTTAGCTGGCCTGGTGATAAACTTGTTTAAATAGGAATACTTTAATCTTACCCTTAAGTGAAGGAACTGTGTGAGCCTTTCTTACTTAAGCTGGGAGTTTGTTCCATAAAACAGAAGCTTGGTGGCTAAAGGCTCTACCTCCAACTGTACTTCTAGATAGCCTGCATTTTATGTGGAAATGTTCTGCTTGGTTGATAAGGTGCCATCAACCTTAGTTCAGTATTGCATTCAAATAAGGTTTAATGTTTTGTTACTTTAAAATTATTATAGCCCCAAAAATTGTGTAAAGGGTTTTTAGAGGAGCATAACTCCCTGGTGATTCACTCAATTTTGTATTACTTTGGCAGTCACTATTTTGCTTTCTAAACCATTCAATATATTTTTCAGGAGATTCCTCTGAATATCGTGTAAATGATACTCGAGTTTCGTCATCTGTGTACTCTGCGGAGCTTCAGAAGATTGGCATCATAACCAAAGCCCAGAACTGTCTGGTTTTCCAGGTAAAAAGTCAATTAAATGCAGGCTATGGTTTGTTCATTTGTCTAAATTGATTAATTAAAACAGTTTGTACTCAGAAAATGTGATGCATTTGTCAAACATTTATATGTTTGAATGAATAAGTTGGTGAGATTAGCAGATTCAATATTAAAATTATTTCTTAATAATAATTTGAATAAATGTACAGCTGGTAGATGTTAGAAGGATGTGACTGCTGACTTATGGTCCTCACCAGGGAGCCGTGGAGGGCATCTGCATGAAGGACCCGAAAGAAAGAACCAAGATACTGGAGTTCATCAGCCAGTCTAAAGAGTTTGCAGCAGAATACAACCAGAAGAAAGATGCTCTGGCAAAAGCAAAAGAAGACACTCAGTTTAGCTTCAATAAGAAAAAATCTGCCACCTTAGAGAAGAAGAAGATGTCACTGGAAAAAATCGAGGTAAAGCAGTCAAACACAAATTTTTATCTTGAAAACCAGCTGTTGAATTTTCAACTGTGTTAATAATTTGAACAAGCCTTTTGTTTTGTTTTCTTTTGTAAAAAGTCTTTTCAAGCTCTTGATTATTATTATTATTATTGGCCAATAATGAGAGTTGCTAAAAATGAATAAAATATCTAAATGCAATTTCATTTTGGTTTGATTTTGCAATATCAATACAATATTTGGTAGCATTATTAGAATAAAACATTGTTTTTCAATCTTTTTTGAGCCATACTTTAAACAAAAAAAATCACATGGCAGACTACCAGCCGGATATGTTTATAAAACAAAAATGCTGCAGCTTTTTGAAAAACTTCTCCATCACAGCAATCTCGTTGGGTTTTCCTAGTCACAATGTCACTTTACTGCCACCTGTTTCATTCAGGCATTACTAAGTGACCTAACACCAAGCCTCCACTTGTATTTTATTTTACTCCAAAAGCTACATCAGGGATAAGCTTGTAATTGCAGCGATCAGAAAACGTACACCCAATTAGCGAACAGAGATAACGCCACAAGTGTTCGCCTGGGGCATGTTTGTATCTCGGTAGCAGAAATAGGAAAATCACCTACGCTATTCGGTTTGTGTTAGCAATGATTCCCTTCAATGATGTCTTCTTGAATTTGTGCTTTCGGGTCCCAGACTTTATTTTAGATGACCCAGTCAGAACCATTTGACTGAAGAGTAGTTGCCAATACCACTGTGTTCACTTTAATGCTCCTCCAGAAGTGACGTAAACTGTCTGGGATTCAAGACACGTGGCCTGATAATTTTTCTTATTTGAGTAACAACACCAGTAATATGGTTTATTTTTATCACTGATTTGCACAACACATGTTGGTGTAAAACACAATAAAAAACCCACTAATTTTTTATGTTGGTCAATTCCAGTTTGTTTATTCTGCATATGTTAAAACAAGCCTAACCTTTTTTCAGTAAAACTTGGACAACCCCAGCCAGTCTGTCTCAGTTTGTCCGGTGTTCTTGCAAATATTTACCACCATGAAGAGGTCGCTCCCTGCTGTTGTCTCTTTTAATGACCACATAGCTGCCAGGTTCTCTCTTACCTTAAAGAGCCCATCTCATGCAAAATTGTCTTTCCAGAGTTTTCTACCTTGTAAGAGCAATGTCCGGGCCTTGTATATGTCACCAAAGGGGTTTCTGGATTGATTTAGCACGTTTTTCACAAATTGCTGTGGATTTCTGGTACGCTCAGACAAAACGAGTGAGCAGATGTCTAAAGTATAACGCATTTGACGTAGCCAGGACGGACTTCGTACACGCCCCTCTCCGCAGCAAAACCCTCCCTCCTCGCCACTCGCCCGCCCTCCTCACCCACCTCCACTCCGGCCTTACACCCTCACAAACTCGCTTTCAACGTCCGATATACAGGCTGGTTCGCTGCTCTGCGTTTTTTTTTATTTTCTTGCTTGAAACACGCTTTTTTGATGAATCAACATGATAAAATCTTATTTCAGACGCTACCAAACCGCTACGCACGGGTTTACGCCTGCCTTCCCCCTCCCGCTCAGAGATGGGTGGAGAAATAGCGGCTCAGTGAGAGCAGAGGGCGGAGCTTGTACTTTCTCAGTACGGGTGGGGGGATGAACAATACCCGGCCTTTCTTAGTCACGGGTCTGTGACTGCGCTCCACCAAATCAATATATTTTCATAACTATCGTGTAATGCATGTTGCAAACCCCACATTTTGCGTGTGTATGTGTATAGGATACAATGTGAAAAGAGTTATTTTGCATGAGATGGGCCCTTTAACCCTTTCATGCATGAATTATGATGGATTTTTTTCAATTCTGTGCAATTCTGATATTCAGATTTGCTCATAAAGGAAAAAACAACAATTAAAAAGTTGTCCACTCTAGTGACCTCTATGCATGAAAGGGTTAAAGTGTGGAGTTATCTGAGGGATAAATATGAGCAGCTGCCCTGTGTCACGCACATTACAGCTCACGTCTGAAGCCAGGGAGAAAAACTCAAAACTTGGTTGTGGGATTACATCGATTAACAAGGTGGCATCTCGTCAATAAACCTTTCTAACTACAAAGCAAATGGAAAACTGGTGCCACCCACTGTCATGGAACGGTTTTACAAGCTTGATCTTTGAGAGATTTCTTTTTCTTTTTGACATTCAATTGGATAATTCCCATTGCACACTTGAATTTATGACACGGTACATTGGTAAAAAAAAAAAAAAAATACAGACATAATGCATTTTGGCACCAACAAAAAACATTATATTTTATTTCTCTTCATTGAGGGCATATGCTTTTGACCTGGTAATTTTATTTGTAGTTTGCATGCCGAAACTGTGCGAGCAACCTTGCCATAAGTAAAGTGATGGGTGTTAGAAACTTTCTTCACATTACGATACATTCCAGGGTTTATTGAAGTGAAAACTATTGAGCTATCAAGGCTAAAACAATCGATCTTGATTGCTCCTCTTTAACCTTTTAAATATTCCTTTTCAGGCTCAGAAATACCAGGCACTCGTAGACCAAATAAATGAAAACTACCTGCAGAAGAGTCTCGCTGAGCTTTTCTACAATGAGAGGCACATTGATGCCGTAAATGATGAGCTGAGGGAGGCACAACTCGCAGCAGGAGCTAAAAAGAATGAAATAACCGAATGCGAAAAGATGGTCAAAGACCAAAAGAAGGAGCACGGACGTCTCACCAGGGAGATGGTGCAAATAGAGAAGCAGATCCGGTTTGTATTTTTTTTTTTCTTGTTAAGTTCTTGTTTAGTTCACTGCCGTTACTAAACAGTTTGATCTTTTTTGTGTCTGTTGCACAGCAATCAGGAGGAAAATGTTTCTCTGTCCCAATCTCAATACACTAAGGCCAAGGTAAATGCGTCTCATCACAATAAAAAGATACAGCAGCTCCGCAACACTATGAAGAAGGATCAGAAGCTGTTGACTAAAAAAGAGCAGGAGCTGGTAGCAGGTCGGCAGGAAATAGCTGAGCTCAAAAAGGTCATGGAAATGTATGAGAAGCAGATCAACGAAGAGAAAGCCGCTAGAGGGAGCACCGTCAAGGTGGACAGCAATCAGGTGAAAGGATAAAAATTTGTCATCTTTGCATCAAATGAGCTGATATCTGTTTATCATATTTTCTTTATCATAAAGCGCATTGTATGTTGGTAATAACTCTAAAAGCATTGCTGCAAAAAAACAATATGCACATCATATCTTTCAGATGGAGACCTATAAGGAGCTGAAGGTGTTGGCCCAGAAACGGGGTGCTTTCCTGTCCCAGCAAGTGAAGAAGCTGGAGTGGCAGGTTACCGCGGACAGTGAAAAAATAAAGATTGACCTGCAGACGAAAGAGGGACATAAGGTAAAGTCACAACACCTTCAGCTTATAAATGATATATTTGACCTCATCTTGATACATCGCAGTTAATAATCAGCTAAGAATATTCTTTTAATTTCCTAATCCTCTTCCTCATCTGGATCAACCTCCTCTGCAGGTGGTCCTTAAAAAGCATCAAAACTTTCTGGAAGAGTTGAGGGCAAAAGAAGTTAAGCTGGTGGATTTTATTACGAACAATAAGTAAGTCCTTAACCTGAGTTTTTTCTCTTAATGCTGAGGCACCAATAATGGTAGATCATAGCACACCTTTTTAAAACAGCATGGCAGCCCTATAACATCTATTTCTTTGTGACATGACCACACTTTATGTAACATGTTGTTTCACTTCACCTAAAAAATGCATCCTTTTTTTCCTTGTGCTTAGAAAATGTATTACCTGCAGTTAAATGCTTGGTTCAGGTAGGAAATTATTCAGTAAAAAACAAGTAGATCAGAATTATTAACGCAACAGTATGTGTTCTAGTATCAACCGTTTCAGTACCATGAAATTTTAGTTTACATCCTATAGTATGTTGAAAGTAGGACCAAAAAGGGTCTTAACAGTTTTTAAGTTACTGGTTTAAAGCCACTCTGTCCAGTATTAGACACTCCTTCTCAAAGAGACTTGACCACATGAAACATACTTGTTCTTCCAGTCAGTTATGCTGGTTGTTTGTCCACTTTTTCTCAGGTCTCATCTGACATGTTTCCCCTTTGGAAAGCAGGTGAAGACATGTTTGCATATTTTAGGGCCTTTTGAGTTTCGATGGCAAATAAACCTTCAGATTAACGCAGAAAATTAGATTCATGTCCTAAATTTTTTTGCATTAGTCTTTGCTAGCTTGTTGTGCGGTGGCCACTACAAATACAAGCTGTAACTGTTTTAAATGATTGTTCAGGGCGTCTCTGGAGGAATCTCGTCAGAAGGAGAAGTGTTTAACTGAAGAGCTGGAGCATGTTAATCAGCGAAGCAAGAAAATAGAACAGGAACTGTCAGACGTAAAAGAGGAGCTGAGGAATGCTTCTCTGACCAGTCACGAGAGTAAACGCCAGCAGCAGCGCAATGATCTTGTTGTGAAGCTCCACAAACGCTTTGGTGAAGATGTGGTAAGATCTTTACAGTAAAACACATTTCAACCTCCACTTTTTAAGTTAATGAGTAAATATTCATATACAAATAAAAGCTTCATCATGATGTCACATACTGTAGATTTGAACATTTAGACATTAAAATGCATTTTTTAAAATATACATTGGGCTTGACAAAATTTGTAGGTTTTCAAATTGTGATTATTTGCCTCTCTTGCCACATTAATAATAATGAAAATTTTATTTGTAACGTAGTTTATATCTCCAGTGGAGATCTCAAAGTGCTAAATTTTACACATTAAAAGATAAGTTGTTGTAGTCAGTCTAATATTGGTATTTGTTTATGTGATGAGTGGCCCAGAAAAGCAGTGGTACTGTGACGTGGCTTCAGCCACAAATAATAATAATGTATACTCACCGGGGAAATTTGTGTGCTGCATTACACCACAGCAGGCTGCCAAGACGGCGCCAATGTTGGGAGAAACGGGGGGTTAGGTGTCTTCTCCAGGAACCCTAGACTTGAACTCGGTGGGAATCGAACCTGCGAACTTCTGTAAACTTCTGATTAACTTCCAGTCCGAGGGCGAACGCTTTACCTCTGAGCCCCCCACATTGATAGTTATATAGGTCAGACCGGCCCACTTGTAGTCAATGTGAACCAGGTGCCCTTAGGGATTTGCGGTGTGTGTGCCTCAAACTAAGAGAACCAGTAGATAAAGAATAGTTGTTAAACAAAACAAATGTGCCCAAGGCTAGTTTGCGCCTAAACTAAAGCTAATAGTTGGTCAGTGTACAGTTAAGCTTACCAGCCTTAGACAGGAGATATGCTCCGAATGAGCATATGTTTGAATGAGGTGTTCCTGTCTGCATGCGGTATTTAAGAGGTTAATGTGAAAATTCAGCAAATATTATAAAAAGAAGTTTTACAGTAAAACTCACATAATTTGTTTCAAGGTATTGAAACAAAAAATAAAATTGCCAGTATACATTGTGAATGTAGCAACTCTTTATGTTTTAGAATAAAGGAGTAGGTGGCAAAAGCATCTGCTTCTTTCATTTCCCGGTTAACATTTCGGATTTTTATTTCTTTTTGCTTTTCACAATAAAAAATGAATTAAATAAATTGAGACTATTGAGGTAACTACAGTAAGCTTCTATAGCTTGGTATTTCCTTGGTATTTAGTTGTATTTCTGATAATTACACTTATCATTTGTTGAGTTGTATGGTACTCCTGAGCAAAGATACTTTGGAAATGTCTCTTCATTTAGGTTGAATGTATTCACTTATCTTGTGTTTACGTAGCATGTGTTTCAGAGTTGAGAAAACTTCTCTACGAATTGTTTAAAAATACGCAATTATTCATTTACAAGTCCAATTTCACACTATTATTTACAGTATGTTCAGATCTGCTCATTACCCCTGTGTGTTTGTCCTGTTCCAGTACGGCCGTCTGTGCGACTTGTGCAGTCCCATCCATAAGAAGTACAAGTTGGCCGTCACCAAGGTGTTCGGCAGCTACATGAATGCCATTGTGGTGACCACAAAAGAAGTAGCACGCGACTGCATCCGATTTATCAAGGATCTGCGAATGGAACGAGAAACGTTTCTACCCATCAACTACCTGGTTGTGAGTTTCCCTCGGGCTAACAGACTTTCCCACATTCCCCACTTCCACAGATACAACTTTCTATTTTGTTTCTAGGTTAATCCTCTAAATGAGCGACTGAGAGAGATACCCAATGCAAAGCTGCTGGTGGATGTTGTTCAGCTGAATGTTACATCAGGTGCTTCTGAGTTGAAAAAGGTGATACAGTACGTCTGTGGTAATGCGTTGGTGTGTGAAACGACAGATGAAGCCCGGAGCCTGGCCTATGACGGGGCACAACGCTTAAAGGTAAACTTCCTTCTCACAAACAGAAACTTCCAAGATTACAAATCACTGAACCTTCCAAGTGCCACCGAGACCATTATCAGTTCCTCAGAAACATTTTGAGCAATTGAGTTAAGTGGGTTGTGATGGATATCTTACCAGCTTATCAACAAATGCTTTCTAATCCAGCAGCGGAAATTCCGGCTATAAAATCTAAGTTATTATAGTGAAGATGATCTTCTACGTATTAAGAGATCATCTCCACCAAAAGAGATGATCTTTTAGACCGGTAGAAGGAAATAAACCGACCAACCTTTAAACTTTTAGTTTAAATTGATGAATAATCCAGTTCCATGTCAGTTAAAAATAAAAACAAAACATGGCTCTCCAAAAAAGCAAAGTAAAAATAATTTCAGTTTGAAATTTTAGCAAAGACCGACATTAGATAGTAGCACAAATTAGAAAAATGTGTGAATCTGTTATGTGGCCCTTTTAAGCCAAAAATGTTTCTCTGAAAACCTAACTGCGAGAAAACAAAACATAAGTAAGATACAAGTTAATGCTAAACTGTGTTACAACCTAGTGTATAATTTATATGCTAAAGTTGCCTTTATGTTTATATTTCTACTGAAATATAATTTTTGTTCTTCTTTTTAGCACTTTAGCCTTGAAATCCAACAGATGAGTTTGTTCCTTATTCCTAAACCTCAGGAAGCTGACTGGAAACAAAAAGATTTAGTTTTACCTTTATATCTGTTAGATACAAAAGTTATTGATCTTTATCAAAAAGCAGTGCTGATCAGAGAACAAACAAGAGACTCTCTTTTAAATAAATAAATTACTCTACTCATCCCTCACCGGGGAAATTTATGTGCTGCACTCCTTACACCACAGCAGGCTGCCCTTTGACAGTGCCAATGGTGGGAGAAGCAGGGGTTAGGTGTCTTCTCCAAAGACCCTAGACGTGCTCTCTGTGGGACGTGAACCCGCGAACTTCCAATCCGCGCACGAACGCTGCAACCACTGAGCTGCCATATCCACATCTTGTACAAGGACAGACCACCCCAGTCAACCAACTGGAGTGACTATGAGAGAATATGCATCTTGTCTGCTTTATTTATACAATAGTAGAAAAAAGAAAGGTGTGTCCTTACAGAGTAGTGTGGGAGACAGAAAGGTAACAACAACAAAAGCAACAACATCAAACCCCTGCTTACAAGGGGTAAGGGTAAACAAAGGTGAAGGAAGGCTACTAACTCATTCATTATTTGAACAGATAACAGAGAACACTGTCACCCAGCTATAGTTCACAAACATCTCAGGGATAAGTGGGGTCTGGATCATCCTCAAAAAGGCACAGAGACACTTTTGAATGATAAAATAAAGAAATATGTAAGGATATACAATTTCTACCTAACAATGTCGAAGACTTGTGATAAGACAAAAGAAGAGGAGGGAGAGAAGGGTTGATTTTAAACATAATCTATTTACTAGCATGGAAAACAAATGAATGATCGACAAATTTGAAATTCAGTCAAAACTGATCAGCTAGCTAATATGGCTACTTATTACCAATGCTGTGATGTCAAAGTTCAGGCTAAAATGTGGGTCTGAATAAACCAGAATGTCAGGGACTGAAAAAACACAAGAGAATCTTAGTTTATTGTATCCATTCCTTTAGCCCCACCATAGTAGCAATTTGTCGCTTGTCTGGGAAGCCCAAAATAAATCAGAGGTCCTGAAAAGTTTTTATGTGTCTACAGACAGTTACTCTGGATGGGACATTGTTTAAAACATCGGGGGTGATTTCTGGAGGCTCTTGTCACCTGCGGGCCAAAGCACAAGGCTGGGGTGAGAAAGACTTGTTGAAGATGAAAGAGCGAAAGGATTTGTTGCTGAACGAGTTGCGCGTAAGAAATCACTTTAAAAGAACCTTTCAGCATCTACATGTTTTTTTTTTTTTTGCTAGTTCTTTTCAGGTTTAATTTGAGAAAAACTCTCTTTGGCAGGATCTGACTAAACAGAAGAGGAAAGAGGCTGAATTGAAACAACTACGCTCCCTGATTCATGGTGCTCAGGTCCGCTTCAAAAGCTCCCAAACAGAACTGGAGTGTATTCAGAAGAAATACATCCCAAAACAGCAACTGGTACAAATTCTCAACTCTAGTTATATCTCGCCATTTATTTGTTAGACTCACAATTCAACATACAATTATTTTTTTAAAGGGCAAACATCTTAATTTCCTTTGTAAATGTGACTGATTTTAGGAGATTTCTCAACTTGAGTCTGAAGTGGAAAACATAGACGCTCAAGTTCAGATCCTGAAGAAAAATCTGGAGGCAAATAGTGCAAAGATGATGAAGATCAAACAGGAGATTGATACGGTACTGTTATCTTTAAATTACTTTAGGAACAAATGAGATGAAGGGAAGCCTTTACATTTCAGACAAGTCCATTTGGGGCAGATTTTTTTCTTCAACTAGTTGCACAGTTCCAGCAGCTGGGCTTCTTTGATGAAAATCTCCCATTCCTCCAAATAGCTGTTTACAAATTTGCACAAACAAAATACTATTAATGACAGAAGCATTTGGCACCTACATTGCTTAATTTGAAATATTTTACTTTTTTAATTTAAATTGTTGTTTGATTGCATGGATTTGGTCGTTTAGTTAGTAACCTGTTCCCTACGGTGCAAAGTAGCTGAATGAGTAGATGTTTTTAATCTCTAGTACAGTCGATGTTCAGATGAAGCTAAAATGGTTACATAAGTGCATTTTGTCTTATATACAAAAATGTCAGTTACATTTATTTTAATTTAAAGTTTTGTGACTGGTAACTGTACTGACAGCTCAGATGTTGTGTTTAGATTGAAGATTCGGTGTTTTCGGACTTCTGTGCCAGACTTGGTTTGGACTCCGTCCGTGTGTACGAGCAGAGGTTCCTGAAGGAGCATACAGATGAACAACAGAAAAAGTACGAAGATCTCCTGTAGCTTCTAAAATAAACTACAGTCTTGGACCATTTAGTGTTTTCAATACCTGCTTAAATACATTTATTTTGTGTCTCTTTGTTCAGGCTGGAATATGAGAAACAGCTTACACGCCTTAAGGAACAGCTGGATTTTGAGGAAAACAATCTGAAACAACTGAAGAAGAAGCTCCAAAAAATGGAGGCAAACATCTCTAACGAGGAGAACGACATGTCAGAGCAAAAACAAGTAATCAAGTCAAATTTTTAGACTAAATACACACAGAAAACTATATAAATATTTATAAATATATATATCCCTAAAGTTGTTTTAGAGTAATAAATATCAAGTTTCTCTGTAAGTTTTTTTATGTTTTGGGTACCTGTAGGAGGAGAATAATCTGCATGCGGTGGTGGAGAAGGAACAGGATAAGCTGCTGGATTTACAGAGCCAGCTGGAGGCAATAAGAACAAAAGTGACGGCTGATAAACCCTTGCTGGAAAAGACAATTCTCACCCTAGACGACATAAAAAAGTAAAGATCGATCAATCAAAGATTATTGTATTTTCACGACCAAAAGGCGCACCGTATTAAAAGGCGCAGTCCCAGTTTCGCGTGCCCTGTTTTTAACACACACAAGCCACACCTGATGATAGGGTGCGGGTTTTATGTACATATCCTCTACTACACCCGCCTTACAACAACACACACACAAGCAGACAAGTGTGCGTATTTAACACTAGGACCACTGCATTCTAAATCTACCTGCAAGCGCCATGACTTTCAATCTGACCGCTTATGAAATTAGTCATGTTTCTAACTAATCAATTTTTATAAAATGTTAAATAGTTTTAAAACCGAGAAAAAAATCAAACACCAAAGTAGAATGATCCAATTTGTGAATAGCTTACTTTATTTCCGCATTTTGTGCTGCAGCTTCAAAAATGTTCTCGTTGTAAATTGGCTATAGGCAATATTCCAAAATGTTAACCTGAACTTTCAAGACTAATCTAAAAAACATGGCATACTTTATTCAGACAACAATTTTCTTACTCTCTTCATGGTATCTCGTCAATATTATCTCACTCAAGCTTTCAAAAATGTTTCTGTAATGGCGTCAGCTCCCAGCTGCTGCGCCCGGTTAGAGGAGATAAAATGGTTATAAATTTTGAAATGTTCATTTTTAGAACACAAAACTAAATGAGAAAATAGAAAACATGTTTATATTAAAAGTCATAAAAGGTCAGCCTCCTAGGTTGTGTTTTATTTATTCTAATTAGCATATTAAAGTGATGTGCGGTCAAATTGATCGCTGCCGCGGTTCTAGTGTTAAAAATAGATCGGGAGCAAAACCGAGTTGTTTTTTTTTTTTAATTATTTTTTAAATATTAGTTACACACACAATCAGACAAGTGTGCATATTTAAAAATAGCGAGGCAAGCCGAGGCGAGAGGCAGGGTACACCCCGAACAGATCACCAGTCTGTTGCTTTGTTTTCTTTTACTGCTGATTCTTCACATCGGTGCTCATTTTCATGGGCTAGTACCTCTTAACATAATATACTCTGTTTTCTTCCAGAGAGTATGTGAAGCTTCAGCGGCAGGTGATGAACTTGGAGTCAGCTTTGGAGCAGAAATGTTTGGCCAAACACAACATGCTCCTGAGCTGTAAGATTCGGAGCCTGCCCATTATCTTAATGGATGGAAACCTGGAGGACATCAGCGAAATAAATGTAAAAACACTAATTCTTAAATAAACTTAAAAATAAAAAAAGCTAACGATGACTGATGATGAATGTATGGCAATCTTTGCAGCCGAGTCAAGATTTAGAAAGCTCCATAACCTCCATGGAGATATACGAGAGAGAATCTCTGATCATTGTTGACTACTCTCAGCTGGACGAGGCATTCAAGGTGAGGAATCAAACCTGGTTAGATGTTGGTCGTTCCATATCTCTGTGCTCCTATTGGCTCTACTGCCTACTTGTATAAAGTTGTTTACTGCAAAATCTGGCTGCATACTGTAGGTAATAGATGTATGGTCAAAAAATGTTTTCATTTGGATTTATTTATACAACCAGAACAACATTAACTGCACAAAGTAACTATTGTTTGCCACTAATTAACATTTATAAATGTCATTAAAATATGTTTAATGGTTTCAAAAAGATCCGGTTCTATTTTTATTTCTCCATCTAATGCTCAACAGTAATTTATTTACTGAACCATCAGGGGACAAATTCATTTTTCTTCATGAATACCACACAGCTAAAATTGTCATTTAGTGCGCAATTTTGATAAACAGTGGCCATTGTGTGTGTGCCTATTTGACAGAATCTGATTGCTGAGCGAGACATTCAGACCTACCTGGGCAAGCTAGAGAAAAGGATCTCCACCTTGGAGACCACACTGCAAAACACTGCCACCCCGAACCTGAAAGCTTTGGAGAAATTGTACACGGTGAAGCAGAATTTTCAGGGTGCAGTGTCAGGTATCTACTTGTTTCATACTGCCTCGCATTTAAGAGAAATTTACTGTAGTTACATTTCTTTATCAAGTGAGGGAAAGGCGCTTTGAATGACTTGATTTGAATACATTCAAATTGTGCGATACCTAACTATCTAAACTGTTCTGAGTCCATCCAGCATAATTGAAATCTGATGTTTAGAAATCAATTTTTTAATTTACACTCACAAAAAGGTGTAATTTACTATGTATAAGCGATCTACAAGGAATCTAACGAAGAATTTGTTGTAAAAAAAAAAAAAGTGTTATTTTGTTTCATAATAAGATAAAGAAGACTGAGGGTTGTTTTGTGTTCAATTGTTCTAAACATCAATACTGAAAGTTAATGATTATTTCTGCTGTGTTTGGAAGTTTTTAAGCTCTTCTTTTTATAAGCCAAGTTTAACTGGCTGCTTTATTGGCCATGTAGTAAAACATACTAACATAAAATTCCATTTCTTTGAAAACTCCTCTAAACTAGGTTGTTGCTCTTCAATTTTTATGTAAAACTATTGTAATTTAGTCAAAATGAAAGTTTGATGTTATTCTGTATAAAAGCATTCTGTCTCGGTTGAATAAACAAACCTCCTTCTCTTTTTCCCTCAGCATTTGAAACCAGCACCAGAACAACTCGGAAATGCAACCAGGAGTTTGAAAGAGTCAAATCCAAACGCTTAGACCGCTTCAATAAATGCTTCGAACATGTGTGTGTCGTCATCGATCGGATCTACAAACGTATATGCATGAACAACAGCGCCCAGGTCAGATGACTGATAAAGATTTCATTTTAAGTAGGAAGAAAGATGTAATAAATTGTAATTCATTGGATAATAACTTCATTAAATTGTTCCTCTGTGTCCACCAGGCCATTCTGAGTGCGGAGAATCCAGATGAGCCGTATCTAGGCGGCATCAACTACAACTGTGTGGCTCCAGGGAAACGCTTCATGGCCATGGACAACCTGTCTGGAGGAGAAAAAGCCATTGCAGCTCTGGCCCTCCTCTTTGCGATTCACAGGTAACAGTCCAGAAAGATCAAACCATATTTCATTTTTACATGAAATTATTGTGATCCAGATTGTAATTCAATTGAATATCGTTGGGACCTGATTAATAAAGAAATTTTTTATGTAAAACCTACATTAGATACAACAAAAAATCAAAAAGTCTTCCTCTGATGATCAAACTAATGTAATTGCTCGAATAATGTAAATTTATGTAAAATTTACATAATGTAATTCGGACCGTGATCTCCAATTCTTGCTGAAAATATGACTGCAAAACTAACATGTTTTTCTTTTTCTGTTTGATGTTCGTCCTCTCAGCTACTGTCCTGCTCCTTTCTTCATCCTGGACGAGGTGGACGCTGCACTAGACAACAGCAACATTGGAAAGGTAGCATTTAGTAACATTTCTTTTTGTAATTAAGTAAAAAAGCAAACTTATTGCAAAGTTTATTTGGTCGATCTGGGAAGTTGTGTGATTAAATCAAATGAGTTAAATAAATTGATTCATTTTGATGGTTTGAGTTTAAATGCGTTGGGGTGTTATGTTGATTTTTTTGTTGTAAAATTTTATGTAAAGATATTTACAACTTTGCAACAAACATTTATTCTGAACAAGCTAAAAAAAAAAAGAGGTAAATCTTTTTATTGATATTTAACTTCAAACTTGAACATTTTCCTTGAAACTTGACCCCATTTTCCACGTCTTGCACTGTTTGTATCCAATAGTTTTCACTAAAGATGTGTTCACACTGCAGTAGATCAAATACTTTAACTCAAAATATATTTGTCATTGTCATCAGTAAACAACAAAATCGGATTTAGAGTATCATCAAGTGCTTCATTTTTTTATTTTAAAGGAAAAAAGTTCCCCTTATACCCAGTAAATACTTCAATAAATGACCATAGTGTAACATTAGCACAGAAACAAGTCAACACTTTGTGACCAAATAAGGCAAACTAAGACATACAACCTTTTCAGGTGTTGTAGTTTACAGCTTGATGTTGTCGTACCATAACAATCCAAAGTCCAGTTCATGGTTAGAGGTGGTTATTTGTGAAGTAGCTGCTGATCAGGTTTAAACAACACACTGGTTTTATTTTAATGGTTTGTTTTATCAGGTGACCAGCTTCATCAGAGAGGAATCCAAATCCAACATGCAGATCATCGTCATCTCGCTGAAGGAGGAGTTTTTTTCCAAGGCCGATGCCCTGCAGGGAGTCTACTCAGACGTAATTAATCTGAACATAGCCTTTCATTGTGTTACTTCATGCCTCCTGAGTTTTTTTTTCTTCTTTACAGTTTGATAAGTGCATGTTCAGCCGTACGCTGACCTTTGATCTTCGCCCCTATCCTCTGGTTGAAGAGGACGGAGATGGTGACGAGGATGAACAAGATTAGTCTCACCTGCAATATGCAGCGTTTTTTTGTTTCTTTTTAAGCTATAGTTTTTTTTATGTCTTTATATAGCTTTATATAGTCTTTATATAGCTTAGGGTTTTTTTTCTAAGATATCAAAGCAAAGTCAACATATTTGGCCAATTTATCCAAACTAGTTCATTCTGCTTATTTCAGGAATTGATATTTGCTTAATGATTAATTCTTTGATCTATTGGAACCTCAAATTCAAAGCATGACATTCTTATTAGATTGAGTTACCATGAAAAGTTCTGGAAGTTATTTCATTCTTTAAATTATTAAATTGTTCTAAGGTAATTAAATTGTTCTAAAGTAAGGCATTTTCATGGTATTGATTTTTTTATTCAATAAAATACTTTTTAAAAATTGAAATTCTTCTGGAAAATTGTGCTCCTTTGTAATGCTGCTGAAAGTTGCATTAGTTTGTTTTCAGACCTGACTAATCAGACTCTTTGATTTTATGGGCACAAAGCGGTTGCTTTATTGAATGAAATGAAGTAGAAACATTGAAAAAGATTAGTACTGTTTGGATGCACAGAAATCTGGTAAAAAAAAAAACTTGAAATGTGTGCTGACTTAAGTTTAAAGAGATTCTGGCGTACACAAAGGTCAAATTTTCACTTAATTTCAGCTTCTATTTGCTGATAAAGAAGTTTGTTTTCCCCAGAGCTGCAGATTATTATTGATCTACCATCCTTGGCTTTTACCAATTTAGTTTTTTATTAAACATGGGTAACTGGACTGCTAAAAAAAAAATAAAGAGCAGGAAGAGCTACACAATTGAATCACTTCTATAACAAAACATATTTTTTTCCACACTTGATCAGAAATTGTGCAGTTTTTTTAAATGTGATTTCACTGATGTAATCTACACTCACTACTTCAAAAAACTAACAACTCTGGGCAAGACTTTAAATCTCGATTGGTGGTTGATATTTTTTTGTAATTTGTTCTGATTAAAATGCTGTAGAAATGCCATTACAAAGACATCGAATAACTTAGTATAGTAGAAATGATTACTGCTTTCACAAGTGGCTGAGCTTTTTTTAAATATGTTTTTTTATGCCTGAAAGTGAAATAAAACTCGTTTCTGCATGTCATTAAACCCCCACTCCAGCAGAGGGCGGAATACGAGTGTCATGTCAGGCTGAAACAAAAAAGATCCTTTATTTACGGAAGTGTATCAACTGAAAATATATTATTTAGTCATTTTTTCCCATTAACGTTCTCTTTTGTTTGGTATTTGAGTCTTACTTTAAAATATAAACATATATTTAAAATATACTGCGTGTTATTTAATTTTTTTCTTGAAGCTTTTGGGCCAAATCGTCCTGCTGCTCTATTTTTGATCACAAAACAACCAGGAAATCCTGATTTTCTTTGTAGTTTCAAAGCATTAAAGTCTATTAGTCTTTTTAAAATCCTATATTTTCTGGAAAGCAGGTGATAATCTAGTGTTTTTCCAACATGGGAGCAGAACAAAGTACGGATCCAGACCATAAACACTCAGATTACAGCTCATCTGGTAAGATTTAATCTGATTTTATTACCAACAAAATGCATTTAATATAATTTTAAAATAGAACATCTGCACAGCATATGTTGTGTCTTTAATGATTCATGTTGTGGGGAAATTCTTAAACATAAAATTATGATATTCAATTCATTCTGAAGCAAAAAAATGATGTTTTAAAATATTTAAATCTGTTTATGAGCATGTTGATTATTTCATGCTCATTGCAGCCAAATCATCAATGAATTACAATTTACCATCAATCTTAGTTTGATTTGTGAAGCAAACCGTCATTTATTACCTTTTAATTTGATAAGAATCCCAATCTGGATCAAGAGGTTAATTTTTTACACAAATATTAACCAAAAAAAAAATGTTTTTCCCTCAGAAATTTTTCTAAATCTCATCAGAATAGTTTGGGTTACTTTTTATTTTGCCCAAAATTTTGTGAACATAAAACATTTTAATCTGATCATTCATTTATGTTATAAATCAGAAGGAAGAACTTAACAATCAGAACTCTCCTACTTGATTTAAATTCAGGATCTTTTGTGTCTTCATTCTAAAGAAAAGAAACCACTAAATGTTGGTTCAGAGCCTCCGAAAAAATAATAATTTTATTTCTTGGACACTAGAGGTCCCTGTACATCTTGTTTACAAATGCATAAAAATTACAATAATAGTTCAAAACAGCAACAATCTTAATTTATGCAAAATATATATCAATCAGTGTTGGGGGGGAAAGTTATTAACCCTCCTCCAAAGCCGTGCTAACCTGAAAACAAACAAGAAAAATCTCATTGACAAAGACAGTACACCCTAACAGACTTATGTTCACAACATGTTTGAGAAAAACTCAATACAATAGTGCAAAAATTGTTGTTTCAAAGTAATTGAGACATCCAAAGAAAACTATTTCTAGACTTATAAACCAAAAAGATTAATTATATAATATACTGTTTAGACATTTTTGGACTAATTGTCCTCTTTGAGCTGTAAATCAGAAGGACCATCAGCTCAACATTTTATGGTTTTTTTTTCTTCGTTCCAGTGGTGCCGTCTCCTGCCAAGCAGAAGGCAAAGATGGATGATATTGTGGTGGTTGCCCAGGGCACCCAGTCGATGCGGAACATCCACAATGACCCTGATGTCATCAAACTTCAAGAAATTCCTACTTTTCAGCCACTATTGAAAGGTGTGTAATACTTGGTCTAGAATGGCACGGACCAAATCAGAGCAGTCTGAAGATCTTGTTAAAGTACAAACTCCCTGATACGTTTTCATTTTTACAAACATTTACCGGTAGTTATTGCTGTTCAATGGAGTCATGAGTAGTAAGTATTTCACATACATGAGGAGAGAAATGAATTGTCTACAAGATGTTCAATTCAAATAACAAATTCAATTCAAGATTTTCTGATTTTTTTTTTTTAGTTCCTTAATGCGGCAATTCGAGTGTCAGGAGGGGCAGTGCACTCCAAAAAGCTAAAAAAAAAAATCAGCCTCAAAAAAGGGCAGTTGCTGGATGGTTACAAATTGGGTGGAACAGCCACTTGGTGGAACAGTCGCTAGGTCAAGATGTTGGTTCTACAGGGGGCAGAATATAGGTTACCATAGCAATGATGTGGGAAAACTCCTGTGGCACATAAGTTTTTACTGACCACTAAAAGCTTCTCATCTCGACAGTAACTCCTCCTTCAGTACTGTGGTCGGAACAACACCATTTGTAGTTTACTAACACAACAAGTTCACCACCTTTGATTATGGCTGCACATTTCCACGTCTCTGTCCACTCATCCCATTACAAAGCAAGGTATCTTTTGACCAGAATCCCTGTTGGTTTACTTAAACCTCTTAACTGAGGGCAGAACAAGATCTCATGGTTAGGAAGCAGCAATATTTATATGTATCACAGTCACAGGATGAAGAGAAAAATGAGCGTAAAGACTCCACCAGATACTAAAACAACCATAAAAACATCACGGTCCACTGGTTAGCATCTGCTATTATCTTCACCACACAAGGTGTAAAATAAAAACATATCATCATCACCTCTTCTTCTTTCGCCATTTCCCTTCAGGGGTCGCCACAGCAAGTCAGTTTCTTCCATCTAATCCTATCTGCTGTATCCTCTTCGGTCACACCAACTATCTTCATGTCTTCCTTCACTGTATCCATGAACCTCCTCTTTGGTCTTCTTCTAGTCCTCTTTCCTGGTGGTTCCAAATCCAGCATCCTTCTTCCGATGTACTCTCTCTCTCTCCTCTTCACATGTCCAAACCATCTCAGTCTTGCCTCTCGGACTTTATCCCCTAAACCTCTAACATGTGCTGTTCCTCTGATATACTCATTTCTAATCCTGTCCATCCTGGTCACTCCCGGAGAGATCACAATGGACAAAAAACTGGCAATGAAATTATCTTGGAGATTTCAATCATGTACGAATAACCCTGGGATAGCCATGGCAAAACCACGTAGAACCAAGAATCCACGCAAACATTTTTTTGCTTTTTGTTATATGTTGTCTGTAAATTTCAGTGTCTTTTTTGCTCCACTGTGTCAGATGGTTGATAATGAGCCATATTTTTTCTCTCAGATCAGATCCACCATGATGCTACAGTCAGTACAAAGTATTTCACTGTTTTGGTGTGAATCTGGTTTCCAAATTTATGTTCCAAGTTTCTTTTGGTTTTTTTTTTCTCAGGAGTGCTGAGTGGCCAGACATCCCCCAGCACCGTGTGTCTGGACAGACTGGACGCAGCTCAAGTCATGCAGCTCTGCCTCCGTTATCAGGACCATCTGCACCAGTGTGCCGAGGCCGTGGCGTTTGACCAAAACGCCCTGGTCAAGAGGATCAAAGAGGTCGGATCCCCTGCTTCATAGTGATGCACATGTTGTACTCCATCAGCACACTGAACTCTCTAACTTCAATCTTTCTCTCCAGATGGATCTGTCAGTGGAAACTCTGTTCAGCATAATGCAGGAGCGACAGAAACGTTACGCCAAGTACGCCGAGCAAATCCAGAAAGTCAACGAGATGTCCATGATCCTGCGTCGCATTCAAATGGGGATCGATCAGACAGTGCCGCTAATGGAGCGCCTCAACAACATGCTGCCCGAGAGCGAGCGTCTGGAGCCATTCAGCATGAGGCCAGACGGAGATTCAGCGAGCAAGTAGTCTGAAGGAAGCAAACGCTGATGTCTGAACACAGGTCAGACCAGCTGGGAGAAAACTTTGAACTGCACACAGAAACTTTCAGCTGGACTGAAGGTTCCTGAGAAGGCTTTGATCAGGTCTACGGACCAAATGCTTTACTGGAAGCTTTCTGGATGAAGTTGATCTTACATGAGCTGGACTGGAAGGTTTTTTTTAATTTCAAATAAATGAGTCTAAACTTGGAGATAAAATCCAAACATGAGCTCTAAAGTTGAACTATTTGCACTGAAACCTGGAAGTTTTTCTCCAACTTCGTTATAGAGACTCGTCATGACAACCGAAGCTGAGCATGAGAAGCATGAAGGCACTGCTCAGAACTTTGCAGTGAACCCTTTCAACAAGAAGACGTTTAAATTATTCTAATAGTTATGTTAGAAATAAACAATTATCCAAAACTTCCGCTTAATTATGGAACATGAGTTTTAAACTATTACTTTTAAGAGACCCGATCAAGATGCCTGAAATGAAAGAAGTGTGAAAATAAATAAAAGTGAATGTTAAAGAAGATTTTGTGTTACTTATTCTTCAAAAAAAGTAAAAGCTTATGTTGACATTTCTGTAAAATCTAATTTTTTCTTCTGTTTTTTCTTCTGTAACTTTTAAAATAGCAAATAATTTGACTTTTTTGGTCTTTTAAAGCTGTGTCAAGCAGGTCGAGGGGGACCGAGGAGAAGAGAGAGAGATCCAGCCTGAGACCCGGAAACAGCAAAAAAAAAAAGTCTGCCACTGCTCCCCCATGACTCATACCCCCTACCACATTTACAGCAAGTGTGGTCAGAGTTACAGCTCTGCTTTTCAAAATACTTCCTGCTGTAGATTTGTAGAACATTTTTAATCTTGGCAACACAGTTATGGGTCATTGTTACAGACAAAAATTCGAAGTGATGATTGATTTTGTTACACATATTAAAATGTTGTTGAACTAACTTTCCTGACTTCTTTCTTCAGGAAACCTGGTGAGATTATACTTAAGCTGACCTCTGATTGAAGCAACATGGGGCTTTGTTTTCATGGTGAGTCAGCCTTGTCTTGTCTTTACTAGGATTAAAAGAGGGAGAAATGAAGATGGGAAAAAAAAATGTTGTTATATGAGTTTGAACTCTAGAGGGCGACAAATACCAATATATCTGAAAAAACTTTTTTTTCCTTCTTTTTGTTTCGTAAGTTTGATTAAAGTATTTTCTAAAATTGAACCAAAATTGAATCAATTCTGGCATTGAAATTGGATGGCCTATTGCTTCCTGTCAGGCACATCTATGTGAAAGATCCACTTCAGAAACAGACTAAGTACTTAAATCAATTGAGAAAAGCAACATTATTACAAATCAGTAATAGCCTGAGACTGGGTCACAGGGCCAACAGCCTCAGATGGGAAACCCTGGCTTCTCTCACCCCGGCTGCATCATCCAGCTCACCTAGGAGGATCCAGAGGCGTTTCCTGTCCAGCTGTGGGACATTGTCTCTCCACTGGGTCCAGGGTCTGCCTCTGGGTCTCTTTCCGATGGGAAGTGCCCGAAGCACCTCAGCAGTGAGGGGTTTAGAGGGCATCCAAACCAGATGCCCGAACTACCCCATCTGGATCCTCTCGATTCAGAGGAGCAACAGCTCTACTCCGAGCTCCTTCCTGAAGGCAGAGAGTTTCTCTAATTGCAAAAAATTATTTAGATCTCACATAATAATTTTAATCACATTTCTCACCTGATTTTTTTTTTTTATTTTAGTCTACGGATGTATTTTCATTTTAAAGCATTTAATCAATCACATTTAAGGCAATTGTGTTGCCAGGAGTCTAATTCAAATAAGTTCAACCTCAATGTACTTTATGAATCCCTCTCAGTTTGCCTGAAGGCCTTCAAAATCCATTCTAATACCAGTGCTTCCAGTACAATTTTTTTTTTTTTTTTGTACCAGGAATGCTTCAAAGCTCTGGTTCCTATGCCTGTGTCATTCCACGTTATTACGCAGATCAATATTTTCAGCAATCTTGGAAAGAAAAATTGACTCTGCTGCTAAAAATGAGGACATAGATGCATGAAAACATTCGATATTTTGCGGAAAAGTATACGCTTAAAGAGATTTGTGTCTGATTTAGAACACACTGTTTTGTGTTTTAAGAAATAAAAGCATGATGAAGAAAGATTCTGACAAAAATGCAGATGCTAAAATGACATTACAAAGCAGAGCCACCAACATTAAAATGTTGAATAATCTAGAGGTTTCTAGTTCTGCGGAAACTTCTTCAGAAAAATCTGATCTGCAGAAGAATTTTGAACTCAGTGTGGCTGTGGAATATACTGTATGTTCAAGACGGATCAAAACAAGAGGTAAATTAAATAACATTAAGGTTCTAATAAGCAGAAAATAGAAATGTTAAAAATTTGTGAAGCAAAGCAACCTTATTGAACCAAAGATAGAGTAAATAAATAAAGAAATATAAGTTATGGGTCTCAGATAGATACAGTATTTGTTTTTCTTTATATGTGTACCATAATGTAGGTCACTATGCTTAAAAAAGAAAAAAAGTTTTCTGTATGACTTCAGGTTTACATCACTTACATAGAAACCTTCAAACAGAATCAGGATCAGCCATGAAAGGCTTTTTTACCCTGAAAACTGTTGCCTTTTCTACAACGAATCAGTGGACTAACCCACCACCTCATCATACAGAGGAATCTGAATAGTAAATCTGTATGTGTGTTACATGTTTCATCAAAATATAAATATCAAAATCCCAATTACACCTTAAAAAGAGAAGAAAAAGAACGTCCCCCCCCTCTGGCTCGCTTTGAGGTGCACAATTAGCCCTCTTGGTTGACATATGGGACATTAAACCCGGGCAAGTTTCCTCTTGAATCTGAAGCACAGCTCCTTTGATATGTTATCGCCTTTCAAGTGTAGATGAAAATTGTGGAAATGTCTGAAATAGCCTTGGGGGTATTGTCTGAACACTGGAGCAGAAATGGAAATTGTCACGGCGTTCTGTAGCGAGGAGGTGTAAAAAAAAAAAGTTTCTGTGTTTGAGATGAAGAGTAGCTCCTGACGCTCAGAGCTGGATATTAACACCACCAGATGATTCAATACTATCTGCCGCCAGGAAACTCATTCTCTGAAATGAAAGAGAAATCCAATTTCCCCTGTATACTTCTCATTTGAATATAAATCAAAGAGCTGCTTTTGCTGTTTTTATTCCTTCCTGTTTTTCATATGCAGAATTAGAAACATGAAAATAAGTCTGGCCTTCTTATCTTGGTCATCTTTTTGGTTGAATTGCAGCAAAATGTTGGATAAACAAAAAGCTGGGATTGGATTTGTTTGGGTTTCTGCCCGAAAAGACTTGGACAGATGTTTTTATAATTTATTACAAACTTAAATGATCAATATTGAAGGAATTTTTTAAAAAGGATTTATTTGTGACTTAAAACTGAGTCTCAAAAGTCAGATAATTCTGCACCAAATATCACTGGTTTATTTATTCAAATCATTCTGTTCTGTCATCATCTGCTTATCCAGGGCTGGATGGCGGGAACAATATTCTTAGACCGGAAACCCAGGCTTCTCTCACCCCGGTTGCATTCTCCAGCTCACCCGGAAGGATCCCAATGCGTTCCTCGGCCAACAGTGAGACAAACTCTCTCCACGGGTCCAGCAAAGTATTTGAAGGTATCCTAACTAAATGCCCAAACCACCCCAACTGGCTTCTTTCGAACTGGAGAAGCAACAGCTCTCCTCATGTAAATAATTTAATTTGTATAAAATATGCAGTATCGATGTGGACCCATATTTACTTGGCATTGAATGAATAACCATTATATGCACTTCACTAGAACATGATTTCTGCTCTTACAAATTCTTCAAATATTACTCAAATTTTTTTTGACATTTCAGCTTTGACATTATCAGGAGACTTTCTTTTTATTATTAATGACACAAAAATGGGCAGCTTTAAAAAAATAAGAGAAGTAAGGCTGTATGACGTTACACAACCAAAAACTTGTTAGTTTATTACAGAAAAACTTGTAATACTTTTTATTTAAAAAATGCAGAAATTTATCATTTTTTACAGGCGATCTGCTGTTTAAACATCATCTGTTTCCATATTTCTGCCGGATATTGAGTGGGGTTTTGTCAAATGAACAAAACAGTTCCTCCACAACATCTTTACAAAAAAACATTTATTGGATTTGTAGCTTCCTACAAATAATGGTTATTGTAACTAAGCATTTTTCTCAAAGCGTAAGATGAAAATGATGTATTACAAATGATGTATTTTTTTATTCTGAAACCAATTTTGTTTTTTTGAGAATAAATTCTGGTCCAATATTTACTTCAATAGTAACTTAATCTGCAGGTGGATTTTTCTGTTCTGCACCCTGGACAGCTTACTCGTCTGTTGCTGCTTCGATAATGAATGTAAACTTTTATTCAAAATTACTGACTGCAATTTTCTGTTTTCAATTCCAAATGATCATAAATGACAGACAAACCCTGAAACCTTTTACTAGAGGTACTTTAATATAAAGTTTTATTTAAAAAAATGAATAACTTCTGCAAAGGTATGCTATTAAAATGTGTTTAATATCAATTTGAATACTTTGTAACATCAAAAACTCTTACTTTTATCATTTTTCAAATACTTAATGAATATTTCTGTAGATTTATAAAGCTGAAATGACATCAAGGTGCAGTTCGGGATTTCCATGACAGATGCTGTAACTCTGTCGTAGATTTCAATCAAGACGCTGACTTTCTTATACATGACCTGACAAAAAAATGCAAGCTGACCTTTTATTCTGAAAGGAATTATGTAAGGTTTTGATATATAAAAATGTATGCATTACATGGTACTTTTCATAACCATATCCTACGTTTTTTTTGTTTATGAGTCATACAGTCATTCTTTTGCACCTTTGCTGGCTTTCATGTGACCTTTTTTAGCAAGTTGAAACCGTTTAGCCGTGAGCTGTAAACACGGTAGCTGGAGGGCTGGTGAGAGGCATTTGTTAGTTGATTGCATGTATTGACTGTATTGACTGTCAGCCTGTAAAATTACCCAGCGCTGCTTTTTATTTGACACACAGTCACCTGTAGTCATAGATTCCTGATGGACCTTCGTCCCTCTGGGCTTTACCTCTCCATCTGGAGATGGGAATTCTTCCTCACAGTTGATCTATTGCAATAATACCCTTTGTTGCTTCTTCGCACCGTTGCGTACTGAAGGACAGAACTGCGATGACGTGTCCTTCTGTTTCCATAGTGTTTGGCTGCATGAGCTGCCTGTTCAAACTGAACTAATTATACTGATTATGAACATGAAAAGAAATGCATTCAATATTTATGTAGGTTTGATTGCATTTTAGTCCTAATAGAACTAGATCTAAACGACTAACAAAAGCCAGGATTGTGACATTTAACACAAGGAGATCACACTAAAAATTGAATGAGCACTTGGTGTTGCTCATATGTGGGATGGTGTGAGACTCAGATGGTGATTCAGTGGCACCGTGGCAGCTGCCGTGAAATCCAAGCGACAACATCACATCTCATCTGAGACGGACGGTAGCCAAACAATCAACCACTCATTGCAGCTTCCATCTGTACTGTATCACACAGGTGGTGCTAGTGGAAGGTGTTCAGTGTTCAATTCACTGTTATTTTTCTGTGTGTTCTGATAGTCAAGCTTACAAATGCAGGTCTCAGAAGAAATCTTCCCAAAAGGTTAGATTGACTTTTATTTGTAAATCCAAGATGCAATAAAACAGTTATAACTTAGGGATGCACAGAATATCACACAATATCAAAATGATATTGTGATTTTAACAACTTCCGTTTTTATTTAATTTGTCAATCTGTCTTTACCAGAGTAGAAAAAATAGTTTTGCAGTAAACATTGCAATGTGCTTTTTAAATAGCAAAAACTTAACTAAAGACAGTAGTTTCTAAAAAAAGGTGGAAGCTTCATATTTTTTTAGCTGTTTTGGATTTAGAAAAAAAAAAACCTATGTGAACACAATGATCCAGCATTTAACGTAGCGTACTTGCCAGTCAGAGAAGCCAGACTGAGACGGTTTGACATGTGCAGAGGAGATAGAGTACTTTGGAAAAAGGAGGCTGGGTTTGGAACCACCAGGAAAGAGGCCTAGAGAAAGACCAAAGAGGAGGTTCCTGGACGCAGTGAA
Organism: Neostethus bicornis; assembly: GCA_902685375.1. Taxonomy (NCBI): domain Eukaryota; kingdom Metazoa; phylum Chordata; class Actinopteri; order Atheriniformes; family Phallostethidae; genus Neostethus; species Neostethus bicornis. The sequence goes on along the minus strand of LR738544.1, from coordinate 22,359,947 downwards.
GGAAGACATGAAGATAGTTGGTGTGACCGAAGAAGATGGAGGAGATGGAGTTAGATGGAAGAAACTGACTTGTTGTGGTGACCACTGAAGTGAAATGCCAAAAGGAGAAGAAGAAGTTGCCAGTTTAAATAGGCTATACTAAGAATTGTTCTGTTTTATTGATTTTTTTTGTTACCTGCTTTAAAATATGCAATTTGCGGTGCACCCACACATGACCAGAATATATCCTGTTTGAGGCTCCAAACGAGCACGAAGCATTTCAAGCACGTGGCTTTTTCCCTTATTTTGATATATCACATCAACTGGAACTGGGGTGAGAGGGAGAGGAGCACATGTGCCAAAACGTTTTTGCTCACATTGGAATTTGCGTGAAGAACAAAAGGTGTGACCAAGATCAACTTGTATGGGAGAACTTGCAAATTTTCTCAAACTTGCATGAATGAAATAAAAAAAGCGCTTCACGTATGTTTTTAATATTAAAATAATGTTAACAAATGGTAGAAACCTTCAAAAAGAACTCTTTAAAGACTCATCACTGTGTGTTTAAAATAGATGTGGACAGGTCTCAGTTGCTGAAGACCACACCAGGTGTCTTTCTTGTCAGTAAAAAACAGAAAACTAAGGCCACGTTGAATCATGAAAGCTGGACAAAAGAAATTGCTGTCCCTTGAGTTGTTTGAGTTACAGATGGTTGGGTTAGAACTTGGTGGGAAATCTAGAAAGCATAGATTAACCTGCATTTTATAAACACTTTATCTGTTGGCTGTTAGTGTTTTTTCTACCCTTTTTAGTCCGTTAGTTGCTGATTTAAGCAGCCCAGTCTACCTGGCATACCACCCACCATGTCCTTCCCTTTATGACCACATTGGACCATCTTTCGATGATGGCATTCCAGCAGGATAATGAACCATGCTGCAAAGCTTACGATTGCTTTTTCGGCCATGACAAAGAGTTCACTGTCATTGTCAGTCACCATGTTCTCATCATGAATGTGGAGCCACTAGCTCTACAGCAGCTATGCAACGCTGTCATGTCAAGTAGTAGAATGGTAAAATGAAGAGTTCAATTGGGTGCCAAAGAAGTCTGAAATACATAGTAAAAGCATAAAAAATGATGAATAGTCTAGTAAAAATCGCACAAGGCCAGCGTCATCATGTTGGCTCCGTCTGAGAGCTACTGTAAGTATTCATGCTCTGTCTATTTCCTGCTCTCATTTATGCGTATCTAACATAAACTCAGCAGTAAGCCTAACTCCTTCTGGAAAACATGCGCAGAGTCAGGATGTAGCGTCCAAGCTCCATTTTAATGACTACTGTATGCAAAAGATGTCTTCAGAACAGAGTAAAACTGTAAAACAGAAAGAAAATATACACTTAACATAGTGCAAAAGTATGTTTAAAGTAGCTTATCACCATGAAAATAGGCCTACATGCGGTAATAAACATACAAACTAGCAGTAGCAAAATACACACTTCCAAGCGTCCTTTCACACAAATGAGACATTAATATTGTACTTTATGAACATATAAAACAAACTTACAGACTGTGATGTCAAAAGGGGATTAGAAAAAATAGACGAAAGGCGGTGGATAACTGGTAGCTAGCTAACTGTTATGCTAACTCACTAGCGGAAGCAAAATTGCTGACTTCTCCTCACAACTTCCTGTTTCTAGTTCAGCCTTCAAAATAAAACACAGGAAACGGCCTTCAAAATAAAAGACAGAAAACTTAAAGAATGTAATCTAACTCTGAAAATAAATATTCCGCACAATTATAAAGGGCAAGACACTCCCCGCCTGGTGTCTGTAAAGATGCCATATAAACCTAAAACATGCATTCAGTCCTTTGATTTTAGAAGAAGAATGACCTCGGTGACGGGCCGAAGGAATGTCTTTGTAGATCCATCTTTGGTCGTTTTAATCTCGATTTTTCGGACCTTTCCATCGCGTCCTGGAAAGGTTTTAGTCACAAGAGCCATGGGCCACTCATTGCGGCATGTCTGGGTGTCTTTCAGTAAAACAACATCACCTTCTTCGATGTTGGGACTTGACGTTTGCCATTTATGACGTACTTGTAGTGTATGCAGATATTCACGTTTCCAATGACTCCAGAATTGGTCTGCAAGCCTTTGTACTTGACGCCACTGTTGCTTGAACAAGTCTTTGTCGGTGAATTTCCCTGATGGAGGTGGAACACTCTGTTTCCGGGTGAGAAGCATCGCAGGGGTAAGTATTTGAGGAACCTCTGGATCAGAAGATACAGAAACCAAGGGTCTGGAATTGATGATGGATGTCACTTCTGCCATGAGAGTGCACAGGACTTCATTGGACAAGCTTGACGAGTGAATTCGCATGAGCATTGAATCTAAGATCCTCCTTGCGACTCCGATCATGCGTTCCCACGCACCACCCATATGTGAGGAGTGTGGTGGGTTGAAGTGCCATGAACATCCTTGATTGTTTGTGTACTTCTGAACGTCTGATCCCTTCAGCACTTTGTGAAACTCCAACTCTCTGCAAGCGCCGACAAAGTTGGTTCCACAGTCTGAGTGAAGCTGTTCAGAGGGGCCACGGATAGCAAAGAATCTCCTCAAGGCGTTAATGAAAGACGACGTGTCCATCGACTCTATTACCTCTATGTGGACAGCACGTGTACTCAAGCATGTGAAGAGAACGGCCCAGCGCTTGTTTTGTACAACACCTCCTCTTGTCCGTCTGGCTGTCACAAGCCAGTGTCCGAAGACGTCCACACCAGTGTATGTGAAGGGAGATGAAGTGCTCAGCCGCTCTTGAGGGAGGTCCGACATTTTTTGGTTCTCTCTTTTCCCACGGAGCTTTCGACAGGTAACACATCCATGAAGAATGCTACTTATGCGTCTTTTGCTACTGATCAACCAGAAGCCGGCAGCTCGTACAGCGCCTTCTGTAAAGGTACGGCCTTGATGTTCCACTTTGTCATGGTAGTAGCTTATGAGCAGAGTGGAGACGTGATGTTTGCCTGGCAAAACAACTGGATGTTTCTCCTGATCGCAGAGATCAGCTTGCTTCAACCGGCCTCCGATTCTCAACAATCCATCTGATCCAAGGACTGGATTGAGTTTTGACAGTGGACTTTTCTGGTTTACGTCAACTCCTTTTGAGAGGGCAGTGAACTCTTCATTAAAGCAGTCCTTTTGTACAGCAAGAAGAATCGCTGAAGTAGCTTGAGATAGCTCGTCCGCTGTGCGAGGTTTGCTACACTGATGCCAGCCAGTACAATCTATAACATTTTTGTTTGTTGACTTGAAACAACGAGCTACATGGATGAGGTTTGCAACCGCTCTTTGCAATGACTTCCAAGTTGAGAATTTTTCGAATCTCTTCGGATTGAGCGACTTATCATCGTGGCTGGTAACGCAACTTGTCACTTGCGGTCTGACATCAATGTCCGACTCTGGATCAATAAGCTCAAATGTTTGCTGCTGATCACATACTGTTTGAGGCTTGTGAAGGAATGCTGGACCTGTGGACCAGTTTGTTTTGGTGAGCAGAGAGGCTTGAACGGATCTGGATGCATGGTCACTTGGGTTATGTTCTGTGGGCACATAACGCCACTGCTTTGGCTCCGTGGACTGGTGAATCCTTTGCACCCTATTGTGGACATAAACATAAAACCTCTTGGACTGGTTATGTATATATCCGAGTACCACTTTACTGTCGCAATAAAAGGTGACTGCATCCAGTGTGAGGTCGAGCTCTCGAACAATGAGTTCTGCCATTTCCACGGCTAGCACTGCTGCGCAAAGTTCCAATCTTGGGATGGTGGGCCCGTTTGCAGGTGCTAGTTTGGCTTTTCCTAAGATGAAACCTACGTGAACCTTGCCATCTTCGTCTGTGGTTTTTAGGTATGCTACCGCACCGATTGCTTTTATGGATGCATCAGAAAAGACGCATATTTCTTTTTTGCTAGCCTTTGCAAGCGAGGTTGTAGTGTAAGCACGAGGAATGTGAAGTTGTTGCAGTTCCTGTAGAGAATCTCTCCATGTCTGCCACACACTATGTTTGTCATGAGGAAGTGGGGTATCCCATTCTGTTCCATCCAGCGTAAGTTCTCGCAATAGAGATTTTCCCTGTATGGTCACAGGAGCGACGAATCCAAGCGGATCGAAGAGGCTGTTTATAGTAGAGAGTACTCCTCGACGTGTGAACGGTTTGTCCGTGATATTCACTTGAAAGGTGAATGTGTCTGTCTTGACTTCCCAACTCAGACCAAGACTCCTCGTCGTGGGCACAGTTTCTGTTCCCAGGTAGAGATCTTGTACATCTCTTGCGTGGTCCCCTGCTGGAAATGCTTGCAGAACTTCAATGCTGTTGGACGCGATCTTGTGAAGTCTCAGATTTGACTCAGATAGTGAAGCTTGCGTTTTCTGCAGAAGAGTAATGGCTTCTTGCGCAGAGGGAGTTGAAATAAGTCCGTCGTCTACATAGAACTCACGCTCCACGAAGTGTCTCATGTCTGACCCGTATTCCAGTTCTCCACTGTTGGCTGCTCTTCTGAGGCAGTACGTTGCCACGGCTGGAGAAGGACTGTTGCCGAACACATGGACCCTCATCCTGTATTCAACAATGTTCTTGGTGGGATCGTTATCTTGAAACCACAGGAAACGTAAGTAGTCTCTATGGTCTTCCCTTACAATGAAACAATGAAACATCTGTTCAATGTCCGCCATTACAGCTACTCTCTCTCTCCTGAACCGAATGAGTACGCCTAGCAGGCTGTTATTCAGGTCTGGTCCAGTGAGAAGAACGTTGTTGAGTGAAATACCGTTGTATTGTGCGCTGGAATCAAACACGACTCTGATTTGATCAGGTTTTCTGGGGTGATAGATTCCGAACGATGGCAAATACCAGCACTCGTGTCCTTCCGGCAGAGGTGGCGCTGGTTCTGCGTGACTGTTGTCAAAGATCTTCTGCATGAAAGCGACAAACTGTTCTTTCATCTTTGGCTTGCGCTCTAGCGTACGCAGCAGTGAGGAGAGACGTGTCATAGCTAGGTCTCGATTGTTTGGCAAAGGTGGTCTTGGAGACTTGAAAGGAAGGGGGGCGACCCAACTGTTGGATTCATCCTGAAAAACTTGTTCATCCATGACTTTGATAAACTGTTCGTCCTCTACAGAGAAGGCACGTTTCTCGTCATTTGCAGTTCTAGCAAAAACAGTGAGCCCGAGGGAGTCAGCGTCCATGTGCAAGCGACCGTTTCTGTGTCCGTTTGTTTGGCTTGGACTGATTACTTGGTTAAGATGGACGTGACTTGTGCATGGCTGAAAAAGTGTTGGTCTGCCATCTCCCAGTATGTTTGTTTTGTAGCTGTGAACTGTGGGCTTATGGACTTTTCCCAAACACACATCACCGACCAACACCCATCCAAGGTCAAGTCTTTGAGCAAATGGTGTATCTCCAGGGCCATTTATCTGTTGTCTCACTTTATGTGCGCGAAGAATGTCACGACCCAGAAGTAGAAGGATCTGAGCATCATTGTCCAGAGGTGGGATTTCTATGGCGAGATCCTTGAGATGGCGGTGGTGGAAGGCAGCCTCAGGTGTTGGTATTTCCTCACGATTGTCCGGTAAGTCCTCACATTCAATCAGTTCTGGGAGTGAAAAGCTTATTCCGCCTTTAATTGCTTCAATCTGAAATCCAGTTGCTCTTCTGCCAGATGTTGTGGTCAGTCCAGTACACGTTCTCAGAGTGTATGGATAAGTGATGGCTTCGATTTTGAAAACATCGAAAAACTGCGACCTGGCTAGAGACTTGTTGCTCTGATCGTCGAGCATTGCCTACATTTTCACTGCTTCATGTGGGTGGTTCTTTGGGTAAACCTTGACAAGACAGATCTTCGCGCAAGATTTTGACTTCAGAGCGTCTCCGCAAACCTCGGTACAGAGAGGACTGACTACTGAATTTGCCTCTTTTTCTTGCTCCCCGCCGTTATCTTGTGGGGGGTTTGACTCTTTGTTCGCCCATTTAGGCGGACCAGGGTGAAGGGCCGATATGTGACTTTCACTGTTACACTCATCACATTTCACCGTGGCTTTGCAATCCCGGGCGAGATGAGAATAAGATGAACAACATTTGAAGCAGATGCCCTGTTCTTTTAGATAAGCCTTTCTGTCCTCGAGAGTCCCAAGTCTGAATCCTCGACATTTCCTTAGGGGGTGGGGCTTCCCGTGAATAGGGCACTGCTTGACTAAATCGTCTTTAGAAGGCACTTCCGTTGGACTTTCGTCGTTTGTCACCTTGGTCTTGTGCACCGAAACCGCACCTCTTGGACTAACTCGCCTCTGCACAACCTGTTCTGAACGAACGTTGCTTCCAGAATACGAAAAGCTGGGATCGTTCCTTATTCCAGCCCGGCAGCAGACGAAAGAGGCGAAACACGAGAATGGTGGACAACTGACTCGAGACGCTTCCTTGCACCCAGATCCCTGGCCGAGCCACCTTTCCCGTAGGCTGCATGGCAACTTCTCCACAATTGGCCCCATACCACGTGCGGTATCCAGACACGACAAGCCCGACAAGCATCCATCCTCTTCAGCTGCGAGCACCTCGTTCAGTAGATCTCCGAGCTCTCTCAACCTGCAGCCCTCCCCACTAGAGATCTTTGGAAAATTATCAAGCTTCGAGAAGAGAGCACTCTCGATGACTTCTGGAGCACCGTAGCAATCATCGAGCCTTTCCCACGCTGTTTGTAACGCGGCGGCTGGATTGGCTATATTGACCGCTCTGAGACGTTTGACGTGTTCACTTGATTCTTTTCCCAGCCACTTCAAGAGCAAATCCAACTGTTCACTCGCAGACAGATCCACGTCTCTGATCGTGTTGAAAAACGAGGACTTCCACGCCCTATATGTTTCGGGCCGGTCATCAAAACGTGATAGGCCAGTGCATACGAGTTCTTTACGAGCTAAATATTTTGCCATATCCATCATTACTGAAGATTCTGCTCTACGTGTGTGGGATGTGTCCGCGTAGTTTGGAAAGCTTGACTTGGGTTTAAACTCTGTCTTTACACTGCTTTGAGTGGGGTTTTTAGTGTGCTGTTGTGGAGACGGATGATAGTTGAGCGCCATCTGGTGGGGGTGAGAGGGTACTGTCCTTTGTGGACTTTGAGATGATGCTGACCAGGAATCTATCACAACATAGTCCTGTGCTCTGAAGATGTGTGGTGTTGGGGGGTTATACTGGGGCTCAATACATTGCTCTGGGGTGTCCTGACGGTAGACTGGAGCAGGCCTGTCGTCAAGGTGACCATTTTGTTGTTCGACGTAATGGCTTACACGTTCATGTGTATTTTGGGCTGGAACAGGGGAGCTTCTCGTGCTACGGGTTTCTCCGTCCTCTAGATCTGCTGCTGCTTCCAGTGCTTCTGCTTTGGCGTTAGCGGCTGCAGCCTCTCTTTCATATTGTAAAGCTTCCAGATCGGCCTCCAGATCGGCTACCAATTTGGCTTTTTCAGCTTCCAATTTGGCTTTTTCAGCTTTTATGGCTTTTTCTTTTTTAGCGAATGCTACACGAGCGCGAGCGGCTTCAGCATCTGCTCTGGCTTTAGCTGCTGCGGTGCTCACAGATGAACGATTGGAACTGGAGCTTCTGAAAGTCTTCACTGACCCGCCATCTTGGGAGTTATTGTTGGGTCTAGAATACTGAGTAGGCTCCGGAGTGAATTCCTGATTTACTTCGTCCATGTTTGATTATGTGCCGTGCTGTCCTATTTTGTTATCCGATTGCGTAAGGTCTCTTTATTTTTTCAAGTCCTTTTTACTGTTACAGTCTTTTTACTGTAACAGTCCTTTTTTTCTTCTAAAGTCCTTTTACAAAAAGTCTTTTTACTTTCCTGCTCTCATTTATGCGTATCTAACATAAACTCAGCAGTAAGCCTAACTCCTTCTGGAAAACATGCGCAGAGTCAGGATGTAGCGTCCAAGCTCCATTTTAATGACTACTGTATGCAAAAGATGTCTTCAGAACAGAGTAAAACTGTAAAACAGAAAGAAAATATACACTTAACATAGTGCAAAAGTATGTTTAAAGTAGCTTATCACCATGAAAATAGGCCTACATGCGGTAATAAACATACAAACTAGCAGTAGCAAAATACACACTTCCAAGCGTCCTTTCACACAAATGAGACATTAATATTGTACTTTATGAACATATAAAACAAACTTACAGACTGTGATGTCAAAAGGGGATTAGAAAAAATAGACGAAAGGCGGTGGATAACTGGTAGCTAGCTAACTGTTATGCTAACTCACTAGCGGAAGCAAAATTGCTGACTTCTCCTCACAACTTCCTGTTTCTAGTTCAGCCTTCAAAATAAAACACAGGAAACGGCCTTCAAAATAAAAGACAGAAAACTTAAAGAATGTAATCTAACTCTGAAAATAAATATTCCGCACAATTATAAAGGGCAAGACAGTCTAACATCCATCTGCTGACAAATGTTTCAAGCAGGCATCTGTAGTCGTAACCTATATGTCTAGATTTTTAGAATGAGATGAAATGAGAGGCACAACATGGACTCTGTGTGATGCTAATATGTCAACATGACCCAAAATCTCAGACATGTTAGCAAAAAAGTGCAAGTCTTGAAGGAAGAGGGCTCCAATCTAGTTTAAGCGGCACAACATACTGTATTAAAGAGGACACTGAGTGGATTTTTCTGTTTATTGACCTTGTCCTCGCAAGATTAACAAACTATTTTTCACATTCTTTTTTGCCCTTAGCAATTAAGGATTGCTTAACTGGACTGGTTTTATCCAAGGTGTGTGTTTTGTTTTTAATGAGATTTTGTGTGGCGTAGCAAATTGCCAAAGGAAAGCCGTAAAATAATTGGCCGCTGGTACTAATAAATTTTTCTGATTCTGTTTGGGCAAAACAACTCTTTTAAATGTGGTGCAAATGTACTACATCACAATAACAGCAAATTTGGAGACAGATCATTTGCTAATTGAAACTGCTGTAGTTGCTAGATAAATAACACATACAGGTTGACTAGGACGCTGCATCGGTCTGTCGTGGTAAAGAGAGAGCTGAGCCGCAAAGTAAAGCTCTCAATTTACAAGTCAATCTGTGTTCCCACCCTCACCTATCCGAATGAATGAGATCGCAGATACAAGCGGCCGAAATGAGCTTCCTCTATAGGGTGGCTGGGCTCTCACTCAGAGATTGGGTGAGGAGCTCTGCCATCCGGGAGGAGCTCAGTGTCGAACCGCTCCTTCGCCAGGTCGAGAGGAGCCAGATGGGGTGGTTTGGGAATGCCTCCTGAGCACCTCGTTGGTGAGGCGTTTCAGGCACTCCCCACCGGGAGGAGACCAAGAGGCAGACCCTGAACCCGCTGGAGAGACTATGTCTCACAGCTGGTTGGGGAACGACTCGGGATCCTTCCGGGTGAGCTGGAGGATGCAGCTGGCGTGAGAGGTTGTTGCCCCCATGACACGGCCCCGGATGAGCGGAAGACGATGGAATGAAAGATTGACAAATACTGATATTTTATTCATGTTTGCTGGGCCAGATAAAATGTGTTACTGGGTAGTAAATGGACTTTTTGCCAGATTTTGTTCACACCTAAGTTTTTTTTTTTTTAAAAATGCCCTCAAGGAAATGTAGGGCAGGTTAGTTTTAGAGTTCCAAAATAATATTTTTTATACCTTGCTGGTTCCCTTCTTCTCCACTGTGTGACTCACCAGAATGTTGAACGTGAATGACACCCCGGCATACAGATAGGGCGCGTTGCTCATTTTTAAGAAAATCTAAGACGTTTATAACTGCCTTACGGTTGTGAAACTACGGTAAATATATAATCATTTTCTGTATTGTATTATAAGTTAAAATTTCTTACCTCAGTGTTTTATTTTGCATTCTCTGAGAGCATAGTTTGTCTCAGAGGTATTTGCTGTTTTTTCATCTCGCCTTCCTTCTATTTGAAATCTTTGGAAGATTTTTTTCTAAAGATTCTTCTACTTCACATAGAAGTAGAAGAACAGAAAAAAGTGAGACTTCTGTTACATCTCTGTAAAGTTGGACTGTTTCTGAAGAATGAGACAAACAAGCCGTTGGGACTATTATCCTCCACGTAGAATCCTCAAGGACATCTTTATGCTGTTCAAACATTTTGCCTCTAGCGCTTGGTTAAAAAAATCCAGCCTCATTTTTTAGGATGGGTGTTTTTGTCATACTTTCCAATTTCTTAAGGAAACAGTAACTTTTTTTGATGATAAAGTACAGGTAGAATTTATTCAAACAACCTTAAAAACGAGACTAAATCTGAAATAATTAGAAATTAAAAGGAAGTGAGAATGTTTATGGTCATGAACAGGAAGCACAAAAACATTTTACTCTTGTTTTACACTTTGATTTTAGTTCTAATTACATTAACAAGAAATTCACATAAAATACCACAAATCTTATTCTAGACCCCTAATGCACTCCAAATTTCTTTTTCTTCTTCTTTTGGCATTTCCCTTCAGGGGTCGCCACAGCAAGTCAGTTTCTTCCATCTAACCCTATCTGCTGCATCTTCTTCGGTCACACCAACTACCTTCATTCACTATATCCATGAACCTCCTCGTTGGTCTTCCTCTTGTCCTCTTTCCTGCTGGTTCCAAACCTAGCATCCTTCTTCCGATGTATTCTTTCTCTCACTTCTGCAGATGTCCAAACCATCTCAGTCTGGCCTCTCTGACTTTATCCCTAAAACCTCCAACATGTGCTGTTCATCTGATGTACTCATTTCTAACCCTGTCCATCCTGGTCACTCCCAGAGAGGTCCTCAGCATCTTCATCTCCAATGTACTCCAAATATAATCTAAGGATTCTTTTATTTTATTTTGTATTTTAGTTGTATTTCCACATTTTTAATAAAAACTGTCAACATTTAGGTGTTATTGTAAGGTCAAGATCTACATTTTTAGAGGCTATTTTGTATATCAACTAATGCAGGTTGTAATAGGTAAAATTAATGCTGGATAACGCTAGTAAAAAACACAGAGTTTGGTCCTCAGAGTTGGTAGTGGGTGTTGGACTTTGCCAACATGCCATTTGTCACCGTTTCTGTTCATTACTTTTATGGAGAGAATTTGGAGGTATAGCTGATGGGGTGGTGATTTCTGGTTTGGTGATCTCGGGTTTGGATTTATGCCATTCACAAATGATGTGGTCTTTTTGGCTTTATTGGGTCGTGTTCTCCAGTTCTTACTGGACCAATTCAAACCATCAAATCTGTAACCATAATCCTTGACTAGAAAAGGGTGGCGCACTTTCTCAAGGTCTTGTTCACAAGTGAGGAAAGAATGGAGCAAAATATCGACAGGCGGATCGGTTACGCATCTGCAGAGCCAAACTAATGTTCTCAATTCACCAGTTGATATATGTTCAAAGGTAGACCCAAGACCCACTGGACGGACCATATCTCACAGCTGGACGAGGATATTCTGAGCAGGAGATCACAAAAGTAAAACATTATCTGATATGTTCACAATGAAGTTGTAAGAAGAGGTTAGACAGAACCATCAGTGTTCCCTGCTCTGATAAAATAAAATAGGGTCCTTGAAAAGCAGGCAGTGAGCAGCAGACAGCTAATTGAAGCGTCACTTAGGAGAGAACATATGTACCACTTCACTTTGACAATAACAAGGAGAAGAAATCCATTATTCACTGTTATTCATATGCAAACTCATCCTCGACAAATATGCCCTCCTCTTCAGGCTCCTCTTGGCTGTTTGCTCCTGCTTGCGTGCGCTTGAGTTTCAAGAGAAAAACCTCCTGCTGTATCAATTATGTTGAGTGGTCTCTTCACATTGATTAGCACATGAGTGGGAGAGCCAAAAGCTGTGTTCCATATACGCAGCAGCCAGAGGATTGAAGGCTGTTAGCTTGTCGAGGCTGCAGAAAACCCCCGAGGTTTGATCAGAATAGAGCCTGCTGGCTTGAAATAAAATCTTGTGGTTGGCTGTTTCCCAAATCTGGACAAATCATTTACAATAATTGGTGTTACTTTCTCCCATGAGCCATTTTATCTCCAGAACAGACAGTAAGAGAAGTAAAAAGCCCTTTTTATGTCTAAGGTTGGATATTTTAGAATTGTGCATGAGACTTGTCAGTGGGGGATGGGAGGGCGTGGCATTGTTTGTAGTTGGTGTTGTTCTAGATGTCTTCCCTTGAACTTAGCCTCTATTTAACGTCGTTACTCCAGTTCAGCACCTTCAAGGACTTTGTTCAGGTCTGCTCCTGTAGACCTCTCTTTCTCCTGCCCTTAGTGCTGAGTCCCTAGCCTTCAGTGGGGCTTTGGTGTAGATGTTGAACCACGGTTTTTAGTTGGGAAAAATTTTCACCACAAAGCACATTTCAAATAAAACATATTACTATTAAAACAATAAGGATTAATTGTAATAAGGATCAGAACGCTGCATTGACCTGTCATGATAAAGAAAGAGCTCAGCCGAAAAGTAAGGCTCTCGATTTACCAGTCGATCTACGTTTCTACTTTCATCTGAGGTCAACAGCTGTGGGTGGTGACCAAAAGAACAAGATTGAGAATCTGAGCGGCTGAAATGAGCTTCCTCTACAGGTTTGCTCGACTCTCACTCAGAGATAAAGTGAGGAGCTCTGCCATCTAGGAGGAGCTCGGAGTAGAGCCGTTGCTAGTCCAGGTCGAGAGAAGTCAGATTGGGCGGTTCAGGCATCTAGTTAGGATGCCTCCTGAACAGCTTGCTGGTGAGGTTTTTCAGGCATGTCCACCAAGAGGAGACCCAGAGGCAGATCCTTGACCCGCTGGAGAGACTATGTCTCACAGCTGGCTGGTTAATGCCTTGGGATCCTCCTCAGTTAGCTGGAGAATGCAGACAGGGCAGAGAGAAGCCTGGACTTTCCGTCTGAGACTGTTGTCCCTGTGACTTGGTGCCTAGTGACCTGTGACCTGCTAATTTTTGAGGGTGGCCAGATTGAAGGCTTCTTTGAGCTACAGAAAGCCAACAGACTGTGGTACATCCACCCGATTAAAACTAAGCGAGATGACAACTTTTCAATTACTGATTACTTTATTCTACAGGTCTCATCACAAGAATGTTATCAAAAACATCTGGTACAGAAGTAAAAGTAATCCTTAAAGTTAAGACATTTTAAAATGAATATTTGTCACTGTTATTACCCTTTGTCAGTTGACAAGTGAATAAATCAATTTTCTTCCTAAAACAGCATGAAAACAACTCTATTTTGACGTGCTAAATAGAATTATAGAAAATTGAGTTCAATAAAATGGCTTATGTTGTGCCCTGCCCCTCAGCTGCTGTCCAGACAGGCTTTGGTAATACCCGTGTCCCAGAGTTGAACTAAGCAGCTTAAAAAATGAGTGGATGAACCCAATTTCAAAGCACGATATGTCATTTCTGAACAAGAATTGGCAATGACTCATCAGACCTTTAAAAATGAGAAATAATTTTAAAATAGGACAATTTTGAGAAGTATTGAGATAAAATGTCAAGCAGACATTGCCAGACATAAAACTGACAGGATTGAAAAGCAAAATTTAAAATCCAAATACGAATAACAAACACTTTACTGGTTAAGTGGAAAGTTTTTAACATACAATCCATGTTATCTGTGCTGTCCTCACGACACGTGACTGTGTGCAGCTAGACAGCCAGCTAACTCTTCCAATGAAAAAAGAGACTCCCACACAAGGCTTGCTTTTCTTGTTTATGTAGACTCTTTCTTCACAGGATTATACATATATGTACGTATATATATGTACGTGGTAATAGTAACTGAAACAAAACAAACAAAAGAAGTGCATTATAAGCTGTACAAAACGCTGAGTCTCCATGATCAAACACACGTTAGCTTAGCTTGAAACATGCGCACGTTAGCTTAGCTTGAAACATGCGCGCCCACATCCCAAGTGGCTCACTACATAAGACGCGATTCACACGTTATCAAATGCAATACAATCTTAAGCATGCAAACAAAGCACATAAACACAAAAAATACTTACAAAGACTAAAGTTATCCCAGGTTTTAACAAGTTTTGAGCGCAGTCTACTTCCGTCCTCTCAATTTCAGACTCATGCTAGATCTACTATTTTCGAGACCTCTCACTCTGCTGTTATTTTAAGAAATCATAAAAGATCCTTAGAAGAGACAGACGTCTCACTCTGACATATACTTCAATCAAAGACATAACACTCCCCGCTTGATATAAACATATTATATCACCACATATCGAAACATAAAATTTACATAGATAATATCTTATTCCGAAAGCAAAACAACAGTCTCTGAGACTGGTCTCAAAAACACCTTTGGAGTTCCATCTTTGATGATCCGTATCTCCACTTTACGAACCTTCTTGTCACTACTGGGTAGAGTCTTAACTATCAGTCCCATAGGCCATTCATTCCTGTGGGCTAGAGGATCTTTTAACAACACAATGTCTCCTTCTTTGACATTTGGTTGGTTTTCAGTCCACTTTGTAAGCATCTTCTTGCACCGAACGAATGATGACATTTTTGGCTTGAGTGAGTTCATTTGTGTTTACATTCTCTTTCAGACTTCTCCATCCTGCTTGTTTATTTGTCTTTTGTTTCAAAGAAACCATAACATGAATAAGTTTGGCTACTGCTCTGCATGCCGTTGTCCAACTTGAAATCTTTCGAAACGTTTTGCACCTAACTGAGTTGTTGTGACGGTAGTTGCAAGTGTTTTTACATGAGCTCGTATTTCTTTGTCATTCTCAGGCTCTACCATTGAGAATGAATAGTCTTTTTGAGATTCATTGAGTTTTTCTGAACACAGAAAGCTTGGGCCTGTAACCCAATTACTGTTTTTGAATTCAACGGCTGGAATAAATCTAGTTGCTAGGTCAGCTGGATTCACATCTGTTGAAACGTAATGCCACTGGTCAGGTTGAGTGGATGACCTGATTCGTGTGACGCGGTTAGCTACATACATGTAAAATCTTTTTGAGGAGTTGTGTATGTAACCTAACACAATGCGACTGTCAGTGAAAAACTTGACACTGTCAATTTTGAGGTCTAACTCGTCTTTGATTAAGTCATACATTTCTACTGCAAGCACGGCAGCACAAAGTTCTAACCGTGGTACGGTGTGTGCAGGTCGGGGTGCTAGTTTTGACTTCCCCATCACAAAACCTACGTGATACTTGCCTTGAGTGTCTAAAGAGCGCAGGTAGGCTACCGCACCTATAGCTACAGTAGACGCATCTGAAAAAATACAGAGTTCATTAGTTTTCATTTCACCTAAAGAACCTGAACTGTAACACCTTTTGATTTGGAGATCTTCTAGAGTTTTCAGTGAGTTTCTCCATGAGATCCATGCGTCCTCTTTTTCTGGGGAAAGAGGTGCGTCCCAGTCGCTCTCCTCAGTTGAAAGTTCTCTGAGTAGCGCTTTGCCTTGCACGATTATAGGAGCTGCAAAACCCAACGGATCATACAAGCTATTGACAGTTGACAGTACTCCCCTACGTGTGAATGGTTTTGTCTCATTGGATACAAGGTAAGTAAAGCTGTCAGTTTGCAGGTTCCAACATAGTCCTAAGCTCCTTTGAACAGGAAGTGGATCTACACCAAGATCTAATTCTTTCACGTCCTTTGCTAGATCGTCTGCAGGGAATGCTTCCATAACGAGGCTGCAGTTGGAGGCAACTTTGTGTAGTCGTAAATTGGACTCTGCTAACATGTTTTGTGTTCTCGTTAACAGGTCAACTGCTTGTTCAGGTGTGGCGACTGAAGTGAGCCCGTCATCTACATAAAATTGTCTTTCAACAAACCGTCTGGCATCTGAGCCATGTTCCAGCTCACCTTCGCTTGCTGCCCGCCGCATGCAGTAAATGGCAACAGCGGGTGATGGGCTATTCCCAAAAACATGCACTTTCATCCGATATTCGACCACATTTTTTGTGACGTCATTGTCCTCAAACCAGAGATAGCGCAGATAGTCTCTGTGATCTTCACACACCTCAAAACAATAAAACATTTGTTGAACATCAGCTGTCAGGGCTATTGGCTCTTTTCTGAACCGTAACAGCACTCCTAACAGAGAATTATTCAGATCAGGTCCACTGAGTAGCACTTGGTTCAGGGATGTTCCTTCACACTCTGCACTAGAATCAAAAACAACACGTATTTGATCTGGCTTTTGCGGGTGGTATACACCAAACGTTGGCAGATACCAGTGTTCTTTACCTTCGAGCAGAGGTGGAGCGAGTTCAGCTTGATCGTTATCCAACATTTTCTGCATAAATCGGATGTAGTGATCTTTCATTTTTGGTTTCTTTTCTAACGTCTTTCTGAGTGAGTATAGACGTTTTGAGGCTTGAACTCTGTTGCTTGGGAGTCTCCTCCTTGGAGAGCGAAAGGGCAATGGAGCGACCCAGGTGTTTTCTTTGTTTTGTTGGACTGCCTTGTCCATTATTGTTAGAAAGTTTTTGTCATCTATAGACAGTGCCACCTTGTCATCTGACTCTGTACGTTCAAACACAGACTGACCTAGCTTGTGTGTGTTGCCTTTAATGTCCACACTATTTGAGATTAAAGGTGTGCTTTGCTGGGGCTGCTTGACATAGTCCTCTTTCACTGTAAAGACGTTTGGACATGGTTCAAAATGAGTAGTCCGTCCGTTGTCTAGCATGTGTGTTCTGTACACGTTGACTTCTGTTGTGTTGTGAGTTTTGCCCAAGCACACTTCCCCTATCACAACCCACCCCAAGTCTAACCTTTGGGCGTATGGTGCGTTATTTGGTCCATTGATCTGTTCTCTTACTTTATGAATGCTGAGGAGGTCCCTTCCCAGCAAAAGGAGAATAGGAGCATGATGATCGACCGGTTGGATTTTGCTTGCAATAGGGAGAAGGTGTGGATGGTGCTTAGCAATCTCAGGTGAGGGAATTTCAGATCTTTCGTCCGGCACTGAATCACACTCGATTAAAGGAGGCAGTTTGACATTTGCTTTTCCATCCATGGACTCTACTACAAAATGTTCTGCTCTCCTACCTGCAGTTTCAGCTTTTCCTAAGCATGTTTTCAGCGTGTATGGCACAGGTGCACTTTTTATTCCAAACAGGTTGAAAAAGTCCGTCCTAGCCAGGGACCTATTGCTCTGTTCGTCAATCACTGCATACATTTTTATAGCTCTGTCCTTTTGACCTTCTGGATATGCTTTCACCAAACAGATCTTTGAACATGAGCGTGGGCTGTCACTTTGTCCACATACCTCTGTGCACTTGGAGACTACTGCAGGATGGTCTTCTGAGTCCTCCTTAGCATCTACATTCTTTGAGGTGTCATCTTTTGGGACAGGTGTGGGACCCGGATGGAGTGCTGACAAGTGTTTTGGACTGTCACACTCTACACACTTTACTGCTACTTTACAATCTTTGGCTATATGTTGCACAGACCCACAACACCTGTAGCATATACGATGCTCTCTCAGAAAAGCCTGTCGTTCCTCAATTGATTTGTCTCTGAATAACTTGCATTTTTTCAGAGGGTGTGGCTTCTTATGAATTGGACACAGACGATCTGGTTCTTCGATTTTCTTCTGTTCAAAACTCCCTTGTTTTCTTTCCTCAATTTCCGTTCTGTGTACTGCAACAGTAGCTTTTCGATTATATGGAATGGACTTTTCAGTGCGTGTGGTAACTTGGTTGCTGCAGCTGGATGGGGAAAAACTTGGGTCATTTTTCATTTTTGCTTGTTGTTGTACAAATTGCACAAAGACAGAAAAAGGTGGAAATGACACTCTATTGACTTCTTTATACTTTGTACCTACAGTGGTCCACCTCTCCTGCATGTTAAAGGGGAGTTTTTCAACTATTTGTCTAACCCCTCGAGCCGTGTCTAGATATGCAAGACCTGGCAGTGTACCATCAGACTTAGCACACTGCAACTCCAACAAGATGTCACCCAGCTCCCTTAATTTGCCACTCTCTTTGTTTGTCAGCCTTGGAAACTCCTCCAACTTTTTTAACAGTGCATCCTCAATGACTTCTGAGGAGCCATAACATTCCTCTAGACGCTCCCATACCACTTTTACACCTGCAGCGGGATTGAGGGTGTGTACTGCGCGAAGCCTTTTTGCTTGCTCTGAAGATTTTGGCCCTAACCATTTTGTGAGCAAGTCTAGCTCTTCTCTAGGGGACAGATTCAAGTCTTTAGTAACACTCGTGAATGAGACTTTCCATGCCCAATAGTTTTCGGGTCTGTCATCATATTGGAGTAAGCCAGTGCTAACTATTTCTTTGCGGATGAGATATTTTGCAAAATCTTGTACGCTGTTTTGCTCTATTTGGTTGTGACTTGTAGGCAAAAAGGTGTGAGCTTGGGGTTTGAGTGAGAATGTGCTGGTTGGAACAGCTTCTGGTATGTACTCATGTTTAACATCGTTTTTCATTGGGGACTGGACATGAGTTTCTTTTGTTATTATTGATCGACTTGGCATTTGAAAATTTGTGCTATCATGTGTAGCGCTAGGTAGCGCCTTTAGCTTACATTGTTGTTCCACATAATCACTTGTGCGTTGTACTGCATTTAACGTCTCACCTGTAATAGGAAGTTCTGGGTCTGACTCCCCGCTCTGACTTTCTAATTCTTCATAGGCTGCAGCTTCTGCCTCAGCTGCTGCTATCTCCTTTTCACACTTCAAAACATGGAGACTGGCCTCCAAATCTGCCTTTTGTCTCGCCGAATCTGCTTCCAAATCTGCTTTTTGTCTCATCGAATCTGCTTTTTGTCTCATCGAGTCTGCTTCCAAATCTGCTTTTTGTCTCGCCGAATCTGCTTCTTGTCTCATCGAGTCTGCTTTTTGTCTCATCGAGTCTGCTTCCAAATCTGCTTTTTGTCTCGCCGAATCTGCTTCTTGTCTCATCGAGTCTGCTTCCAAATCTGCTTTTTGTCTCGCCGAATCTGCTTCCAAATCTGCTTTTTGTCTCATCAGACTAGCTTCTTTTTCTGCGAAACGGAGCTGGGCCTTTGCTGCTTGGGCTTTGGCGTATGCTTTTGTGGCTGACACACTTGAAGCTGCTGTGGTGTGCGACCGTCTGCTGGTGGCTCTGGACCTGACGCTGTGTGGAGGTGAATGCTGCGGCCTCTCTGACGGCTGCCTCTCAGGCGACAGCTGGTCTGCAGGAACCGGGTGATTGGTGGCAGCCTGGTCATCAGCTTGCTGCTCTGAGTTTGCCTCTGGCTCGAACTGTGATTCATAATCTCTCAAGTAACTCTTACCTGAGCGTAGACTCATGTTGACTGTGTAGCTCAGTGTTGTTTAACCCGCCGTATAGAAGTCTTTTTTCTTCTATTTAAGTCTTTTTACTGTGCTGTCCTCACGACACGTGACTGTGTGCAGCTAGACAGCCAGCTAACTCTTCCAATGAAAAAAGAGACTCCCACACAAGGCTTGCTTTTCTTGTTTATGTAGACTCTTTCTTCACAGGATTATACATATATGTACGTATATATATGTACGTGGTAATAGTAACTGAAACAAAACAAACAAAAGAAGTGCATTATAAGCTGTACAAAACGCTGAGTCTCCATGATCAAACACACGTTAGCTTAGCTTGAAACATGCGCACGTTAGCTTAGCTTGAAACATGCGCGCCCACATCCCAAGTGGCTCACTACATAAGACGCGATTCACACGTTATCAAATGCAATACAATCTTAAGCATGCAAACAAAGCACATAAACACAAAAAATACTTACAAAGACTAAAGTTATCCCAGGTTTTAACAAGTTTTGAGCGCAGTCTACTTCCGTCCTCTCAATTTCAGACTCATGCTAGATCTACTATTTTCGAGACCTCTCACTCTGCTGTTATTTTAAGAAATCATAAAAGATCCTTAGAAGAGACAGACGTCTCACTCTGACATATACTTCAATCAAAGACATAACATTATCGTTAATCTTTAGAGTGTAAATTCTTCATTTTTACATTTGCAAACACTTTCCAGTGTTTTATTCTCTCACCAAAAATATTTTAACCTTTGTTCTGAATCATGACTCATGATTTTTACGACAACCTTTTCCAATTAATGTGCGGACTCACTGGGAGCTCCTGTAACACCTCAAATTATCAGCTATGAAATATTCACACCTCGCCTCTGAGGAGACGAAGCAGAAGACGGCAGGAACTCCGGAAACTAATTGGCTGACATTTCTCCTTTAATGCTCACTGTAACTGTATTCGGCTTTAGCACTGACAAGCCTGACATTAATGAATACTTTTCAGGCTTTTCATGCATGTAATTGCACTGCTGGAGGTTAGAAAATATATGAATTGGCAGCATAAACTACTTCCTCAGACAAAACTAAACCATCTGGGAGCAACAGTATCATCCAAATATTCATAATGTTTGTGCCTCCACACACTGATGCCACATCAGATTTGCTCACAAATGATTAAAAAACAGCAAAACAAAAACGGAACAGATGAGCCAAAGATATTGTATTTGATTATTTTTCTATTGAGAAGAAACTTGTACAGCTGGGTGTTCTTGGAAACCCCTTATTGCAACCACATTTTGTTTTTGAGAATTTTACCTCATACCTCTTAACAAAACAGCTTTTATGAAGTATGAAATTTATGAAATAAATTTGTTTTGTCTTCTGAACCGTTTAACCCTAATGGGGTCGCGGAGAATGCCGGAGCCTATCCCGGTTGATTTCAGGCAAGAGGCAGGGTACACTCTGAATAGGTGGCCTTTCTGTTCCGGGGCCACACACACAACCATACACAAACAATTGGGGCAATTTTATAGCAACCAATCAACCTAACATGCATGTTTTTGGAGAGTGGGAGGAAACCGAAGTACCCTGAAGAAACCCACACATACTTTGGGAAGAACATACAAACTCCCTCAAAAAGGCCAATTTTTCTAGCCTGGTCTTACCCTGGACTCAAGCTCCCAATCTTCTTGCTGTAAGGCCACTGTAGAAACCACTGCACCAACGTGCAGCCCTGTAATAAAATCAATTCAGTTTTATTTGTACAGCCCAATATCACAACACAGATATCTCAAGGGGCTTCACACACTATATTGAACCAACAAAAAAATTAAAAAAATAAATCAGTTTTAAGATAAACAATAGTCTACTGTTGTTAATCGCTATTGTTTCCAATTGCCAAATCTTCAACTAACTAAACAAATTTAGAGTATTCTTGCGCTTGGACTCATCTTCTTGGTGAAGAAAAACCGCAAAAAAAAAGTCATTGAGAAAAAAGAAGAAACCTCGTGGAGACCCACATGATGGAAGGACCCCTGTCCCAGGACCGATAGGCAATAAACATGTTAAAGTCATTAGTAACTCTAAATATTGTCCCTATTTTCCATCTAGAGATTTGTAATTATGTTAATCTGTAATGTTTCATGTTATGTTCACATAAAAATTTTAATGACCAATAAATTTGACAGAAACCTGAAGCCTCTTAAAACCTATTTTGTGTGCATAAAATGAACTAAATTTCTAATATGATTCAGTGGTGCTATAGAAGTTTACAATAACTATTTAAATAAGTAGTAAGATAAAAGAAATTTGAGCATATTTCGATTTCTTTTGCACCCTTGATTTTCACCTCCTGGTGGTTGCCCTGCTTTCCTTCCTGCTTATCTTGCAACTCCTTGAGATTTGTTGCTCATTGATTACTTCTCACAGACACAATTACAGAAACTACCTGCATCCGGCCTTGCTTCTATCCCTGCTGATATATAAATTACTAAACAGAGCACCTTGAACGTTTTCTCTTAAATATTCCTTCTGTCATCTGTCAATCTCATCCAGTGTGTGAGTAAATAAGATCTCAGGAACTCTAAAAACCTGGGCTTAGATTTATTTCCTGTTCATTTCAGCTGCCCGTCCAGTTTAAAACCAAAAGTTTTCTCCTTTTTTTCAATTTAGTTGAGATAACAAACAAAAGAATAGCGGAAAAGCAAGTTTTGGATGCAAAAAAAATATTTCAGCTCAAATATGTGGCTTTTTAATTTACTTACAACACCAAGTGGTTCTTAATTACTTGTAATATTAATAATAATATTAATTAATATACATACAAGTTCCCTGCTTTTTGCGGATGATGTGGTCCTGTTAGCTTCATTGGACTGCGATCTCCAGCTCTCACTGGATCGATTTGCTGCCGAGTGTGAAGCGGCCGGGATGGGAATTCGCGCCTCCAAATACGAGAACATGGTGGGTGGAACACCCCCTGCAGGTCATGGACAGGGTCCTGCCCCAAATGGAGGAGTTTAAGTATCTCGGGGTCTTGTTTATGAGTGGGGGAAGGATGGAGCGGGAGATCGACAGGTTCGGTGCGGTGTCAGCAATTACTAGGATGCTGCATCGGTCCGTCGTGGTAAAGAGAGAGCAGAGCCGAAAAGCGAAGTTTTCAATTTACAAGTCGATCTACGTTCCTACCCTCACCTATGGTCACCAGCTGTGGGTGGTGACGAAAAGAATGAGATCGCGCATACAAGCAGACGAAATGAACTTTGTCCGCAGGGTGGCTTGGCTCTCAGAGATCGGGTAAGAATCTCTGCCATCCGGGAGGAGCTCGGTGCTCAGCCACTCCTCCTCCAGGTCGAGAGAAGTCAGGTGGGGTGGTTCGGGCATCTGGTAAGGTTGCTCCCTGAGCGCTGCGCTAGTGAGGTGTTTCGGGCACGTCTCACCGGGAGGAGACCAGGAGGCAGACCCCAAACCCGCTGGAGAGACTATGTCTCACAGCTGGCCGGAGAACAGCTCATGATTCTCTCGTGTGAGCTGGAGGATGCAGCTGGGGTGAGAGAAGCCTGAGGCTTCCCGTCTGAGGCTTTTGCCCCTGCGACCCGGCCCCGGATGAGCGGAAGATGATGGAACGGAACAAGTTCCCTTATACTTGCTCTGTGTTATTAAATGCATTGTTTCATAAGCTGATTAATTTTATTTGTATGATTCAAAATCACAATACAGTTGCACCAACAAGGCAAAGATTTTCACTTGTGCACATTTGTTATTGTACATCATGTTCATTTATTCATCCTCTGAACCGCTTATTCCTGCCAGCTTATTTCAGGCGAGAGGTAGTGTACACACTGAACAGCTAGCCATTCTGTTGCGGGGCCACACACACACTCGCGCAAAGAGGCAATTTTGTTGCAGCCAGTAAACTTAGAGGGCATGTTTTTGGAAGTTGTGAGGAAGCCAGAGTTATATAGAGAAAACCCACACATACACAAGGAGAACATGCAAACTCCACACAGATAGGGCAGTATTTTCCCCCATTTCCCCCAGTATTTTCCCCCATACTTGCCCCCATTTTGCGATTCAAAATCTAACATCTTGCAGTTAGGCCATTGTGTGAAACACTGCGCCTCCATACAGCAAGTATGTCTGTATATTTATTATTTTATTTAGGACTGCTTTGGTCATGTGAAAATGGTTACAAATGACTGGTCAAATTGAAATAGAGTTTTGATTAAAATGACCAATATTTGTCACTTTGCTTCTAGATTTTGATTAAAATAAATCTAAATTTCTTCTTTTTAAAAAATAACTACTTTCTCGTGACTAATTCTTGGATAACGTACTCATCTGAACAAAACCCTGCTGTTCCTTTTAACAGTCAATGCGGTTGATGGTTTCAGATAAACGGTTTGGGAGATGTAGTTGAGATGAAGAGCTACCTGAATGATAATGTGGTATTAACGTCAAAGGTCAGAGGAAATGCACCGACTGGTTGAAGAGGATAGAAACCAACAAGGAGTTCAATAACCAGGTTTCAACTGTCTGTTGAAAAGCAGTTCCCTCATCAAAACAATAGAAGATTGGAAAATGATCCCTGGTCAACAATCAACTCATTTCTATGTGTTTTTGTGCAGGATAGCAACTTAACGTGATTTAGAAATGCCAAACCAAACCGCTGCCGGCCGCTTCATCAGCCATGAAATCTTTAATGTGGAATCAGTTTAGGACTTATGATAAAAAGAAAAATAAAGCAAAAAAAAATGGCTTATTTTGATATATTTTCAATTCAACTGATTTTTTTCAGTACACTAAAGATTTTAATCCACGTGCAGACACTTCTGTTCAACTTATATCCTTCACTTCTGAACTCAGCTTCACCCACAAATATTTTTCATCATTTTTTCTTTTTCAGCAGAATCTGTTTAGATTATTCCCCTCAGCACCAGAAATCCTTGTTTATTGTCTTTCAGCCATTTGCTGCCACTCAAACGTCTCCTTGGAGGCGAAAATCTGTCAAAGCATTCACACAAATACCGCTCGGTTGGGTTTAACCTTGTGTTTTCATTGTTCAGCCAGTGGGTGTTTTCGCAATCAGTGCTGCCATAATATAATTACCAACAATCACCTGTCATACACACACACTTACAGAACAATTCCTAAAATATGTCTAATTGACACCTTAATTATTGTGATTTCCTTCTTTTCTTGGAGCTGTTTTTGTTTGCTGTGGAGCACAGGAAATAATTACAGCACATAAAACTGTTTGCACACTGAAAAGAAAATTTCACACAAATAAGAAAACATCTTTAGAGTTGCACAACCGGCACTCAAAAATGTGCTAAACTCTGCAGGTACTATTTTCACACCTTAAACAGATTGGAGCGCTCTTTCTTTTGTGTTGCTAAACACTGGTTTGCCACTGTCTAAATAAACTAACCATATCATTAGGTTAGATATTCATGTGAATAATACAACTTTTATATTAAAAAATGCTTCTAACAGTACAAAGTATGTTTAGTCTTATTTTAGATCATCAGCTTATTTAAAAGAAAGAATTTTAGGTCTGTATTTTAGGTGCAAGGATTAGCATGGTGGTCTCACAACAAGAAGGTCGGAGTTTGAATTCCGGAGTGGGCGCATGGGCTTGAAACACTGGCCTTTATCAGGAGTGGATCCAGGGTTTTCGAAAGGGGGCCATGAGGGCATCGACAAAGCCAGTATAGGGGGAGCTGCAAGCATTATTCCCCCAGAACTTTTTGAAAAATAAGAGTAATTTTCTTGCATTTTGGTGGTTCATTTGCTGGCCCTGCAAGGGGATAGCTGGACTAGACCCCTTTCCTTTCTTCTTCTTTTTTTTTTTTTTTGGACCAAAAAGGGAAGGGCCCCCTAACATCTCCCCCTGGATCCGCCCCTGTTTATGTGTGGTGTTTGCATGTTCTCCCCGAATATTTAGGAGGGGAAGCGGTAGAGTATTTGCCCTTGAACCGAAAGTAAACCGGAAGTTTGTGCATTCGCATCCCACCGAGTTCACATATGTATAGGGTCCTTGGAGAAGACACCTACCCCCTGTTTCTCCAACCACTGGCGCCGTCTTGGCAGCCCATTACAGTGTAATGCAGCACACAAATTTTCCCAGTGAGGGATCAATAAAGCATACATCGTTATTATTATTATTATGGGTTTCCTCTAGGTGCTCTCGCTTCCTCCCACCCTCCAAAAACATGCGTGTCAGGTTGATTTGATGATACTAAATTGACCCTAGGATGAAGTGTGTTTGTGATGAGTAGTTTTGTGTGTGTGGCCCGCGGGAGACTGATGACCTGTTCGGGGTGTATCCTGCTTCTCGCCTGAAATCAGCTGAGATAACCTCCGGCACTCTTCGCAACCCCTTTTGAGAATAACAGATTCAGAAGAAAGAACAAACTGTAATCACAATTTTGCTTCTTATTCTCTTTTATCAGCCTGTTTCTCACTGTAGGGACAGTTTTTACATGTGAATAGGTTTTACATGTCGCTTGATTTAATTCCTTACCTTCTGCTGGTAGCTGTTGAAAACATGTTCAAGTTCATTTACGAAAACACCAAGATTAAAAAGCTTTCAAGCAGGAAAATCAATAGAATACATCAACAATAAAGCAGCCATGAGGTGTTCTGACCAGATGCCTGAGAAAACCTGATCTGGTTTCTTTTGCTAGAGAAGCAGCAGCCCTTGTCCGAGCCTCCTGGATGTCATCACTTCTTAACCTGCTATTACCACGGAGTTCACGCTTGTCAGAGTAAGGACACTGATTGACAACTGAATCATGAGTCCCATATTTTGGAACATCTTTTTTAACATGACAGTCCAATGTAGTCCAAGAGTAGACTTGCCTCAGTGTTGGTCTGAGGGCCATAAACCTTTGGATATTGCAGACGTGTGTCTTTTTATTTTTTTACCCCTCACACATTGCTGATTTTAGATAAGTAAATTGTGATTATTTTTTAGAGCTGTGGTCAGTATTTTCTGACGTTTTTCTACTAACAGACACTATAAGAAAGAAACAAGTCTGAGCAACCAAGGACAACTTTGAGTAGATCATAGTCTTCTGCGGAAATTTGAAAGTTCAAACTCCAGTCGGAAAGAGACAAAAGTCAGCAGATGTGAAAGATTGGAAAATGTAGCAATAAGAAAGAGATGATTAAGAGAGGACCAAGACAAAAGCTGGTGGTAAGTTTTGTCTTCTGAATCGCTTCCCAACAGGGATTGTGGTCAATCAGCCTAACATGCATGGT
Source organism: Neostethus bicornis (assembly GCA_902685375.1). Taxonomy (NCBI): domain Eukaryota; kingdom Metazoa; phylum Chordata; class Actinopteri; order Atheriniformes; family Phallostethidae; genus Neostethus; species Neostethus bicornis. The sequence goes on along the minus strand of LR738544.1, from coordinate 22,333,411 downwards.
TTGGAGGGTGTGAGGAAACTATCGATCTACGTTCCCACCCTCAACTATAGTCACCAGCTGTGGGTGTTGACCGAAAAAAGAAGAGATCGCAGATACAAGCGGCTGAAATGAGCTTCCTCCGCAGGGTGGCTGGGCTCTCACTCAGAGATCGGGTGAGGAGCTCTGCCATCTGGGAGGAGCTCGGTATTGAGCCGCTCTTCCTCCAGGACGAGAGGAGCCAGATGGGGTGGTTTGGGCATCTGGTCGGGATGCGCCCCAAGCGCCTCGCTGGTGAGGTGTTTCGGGCACGTCCCACCGGGAGGAGACCAAGAGGCAGATCCGTGACCCACTGGAGAGACTATGTCTCACAGCTGGCCGGGGAACGACTTGGGATCCTTCTGGGTGAGCTGGAGGATGCGGCCGGGGTGAGAGACGTCTGGGCTTCCCGTCTGAGGCTGTTGCCCACGTGACCCGGACCTGGATGAGCGGAAGACGACGAAACAGAATGGGGGGAAACTGGAGTGTCCGGGAAAAACCTACACATACACAGGAAGAATACGCAAACTCCATACAGAAAGGCCAGTGTTCCAAGGCTTGTTTCACCTTAGACTCAAACTCCGACCTCCACGCTGTGAGGCCAGTGTGCTAACCACTGTGCCACTGAATTCACACCAATAGATTTCACTTTTTTCCAATTTACAACAACTTCCCAGTAAGTCAGATTACAGAAATTTATTATCATGTCTAATATTGAAACCCACAAGCAAGTACAGTATTTCTGATTGGCCGGAGACAATTAGGGCATATTTGGATCAGTGCAGCAATCAGCGGTAGTCAAAACTTAAAGTAACAAAAACATGGACTAGTTTTTTTCTGCACTATTCTCACAAGATATGCTATAGCTCATTTTTGCAATATTTTGTAAGAGGAATGAAGTGGCTTTGAAACTATAAAAGAAGATAAAAAGATAAAGTTCACAAATGCACAATGTAGGAAAGAAATGTTTGCGTTTGTAGAAGTCCAACAGAGGTTTGAAATTAAATTACGTTGTAAATGTCGTGTTGGAGGCTAAGCAGAGATTAAGAGGTTAATCAAATACACTCGACAGCAGTGCTTTATTCCACAACCCCAAAGAGATCCCACCGGCTCAGAGGTGTTTTACAGAAGCTCTCGAGTTACGAAATCCACACACGGACACACGAACTAGCCTCAAATACGAGATAAGTCTCTGTTTTCTTGTCATTTGTAGAAATGGTTGTTAGTCATTCTCCATCTGGCTTTCAGACTCGCCAAGAGTTCGTAGTTCTAATTTGGTTTGCCAGCAAAATATGATAAAATCTTTATTTTAATGTGCCCCAGATGGAGGAAATAATAATTTGCATCAGTTATCAGGATGACGAGATGAGGTTGTTTAGTACTGATTGAGAAAATTCAATCTTTCCAGCGATATTTTTTTTTTTCCACTCCAGCATCCCTGTTTGATTTAAGTGTTATTTGTCAACCTCAAAACCTGGAGATGCTTGAACTTTTCAAACTGTTAATTAAGACGTCTTCTAGCATACTCAATGCAGATTCCTCTGGAAGAAAATCCATATTCATAATTCACAGAGAAGAAGGTCAGAAAGCGCAACAAACCATTCGTTTGGATGCCTTTGAGCAAGATGTTTTCCTCTTATCTCCAAATTTGAATTAATTTATTCATCTATGCTTGGATAGGTTTAGTTCTCTAATGCACACATGAATATCTAAAGTGCTGTATGTTGGTCCCTGCTGTTTGGATTTCCTCATAGAATTTGCAGCAATTGTCAGATGTTTCTGTTTTTTGGCAGCGAATGGGTTGGCAAACTTTTAGATTAAACAGAGTTCAACTTAACAAACGTGATCAAATGTGATCACGTCATTTGATCAAACGTGATCACGTCATTTGTCGAAAATGGAGGAAATTGAATGAATAAATACAGTGAAGCTGCACATTCGTGCAATGGTTTGCCAGTCCCAGTGTGAGGTGTGGGGCATTAAACACTGGTCTTTCTGTGTGGAGTTTGCATGTTCTCCCTGTGTATGTGTGGGTATTCTCCAGGTTTTCAGGTTTCCTACCACCCTCCAAAACATGCATGTTTGGTTGATTGGCAAAAGATTGGCTACTTGTTTGGGGTATCCTGCCACTTGCCGGATAGGCTCCAGCACCCCCTGTGACACCGCTCAGGAAAAGCACTTCAGAAAGTGAAATGAAAAACAAAAGTATAGTATAAAAGGTTTTTTTGGTCATGACTTCAAGCACATCAGATCAACTCTCCAGTCATTTATTTTCTGAACTGATTGTTCATCAGGGTGTAGGATTTCCTGTATTTTTGTGATCCTACAACATACTGGTCACTTGTCCAGGGTGCATCCTTCCCTACAGACTGCTCAGTGAAAATGGATACCCCCCTTGATTTATTACATGGACTTTATACTCGTCCCTACTTTTTGTTTTATTTCTTTCTTCCAAGTATAATTTCAAGATGATTTCCTTTCCACTTCTCTTGTTGCTAACTAGTTCTGAGCGTGGCATTTTTTATTACAAACCAATCAAAAACAAATATTTTTTTTCCTAGATGCAACGTAGAAAAGATAATAGAAATTACAATGTTGGCAGACTCCAGAACAGAATGTTCTGAACATGTGGACGTCTCAATCATTTAGAAAAGCAGACACTTTATCATCTATTTATTAACAGAAACATTTATATCCTGTTCTCATCAAGGATTCATTATGACGATGGTCAGACCGTTAGCGACTATGTGGTATGAAAAGTGGTGAAATGTGTGTCTTGGTCTTGATAATGGTAGAAAGGTAACTTTAAAATAGAAGTAGATGAGATGTCAAAATTTTTGTTTCTACAGTTTGATTAAATGCAGATTTGATTAGAACAGAACAAAGTATACTGCAGCACAAAATAACAAGGTTGACGATGAGTTTTCCAATCCCCCTCACACACACATTCTGCAACTTAACATAGAAACGAGTAGGCTTGGAAAACAGATGGAAAATAATGAAAGTTTCATTTCAATAATTGTTTTGTTAAACACAGCAGGATAACGGTTCCTTTTGGTTATTAAAAATGCTGCAAATTGATCATCTATATTTTTTAATTTAGTTGTAGATGATTAGTTTTTGGCTGCACGGTGGCGCAGTGATTAGCACAGTGGCTTCATAGTAAGAAAGTCGTGGGTTCGAGTCCTGGGTGGGGACGAGGCTTGGAACACTGGCCTTTCTTTGTGGAATTTACATGTTCTCCCGTGCATGTGTGGATTTTCTCCTGGCACTCCGGTTTCTTCCGACCCTCCAAAAACATGCATGCTAGGTTGATTGGCCACTACATGATTGTTTCTTCCATCTAACCCTATCTGCTGAATCCTCTTTGGTCACACCAACCATTTTCATATCTTCCTTCACTGCATTCATGGACCTCCTCTTTGGTCTTGCTTTAGGCCTCTTTCCTGGTGGTTCCAATCTTAGCGTCCTTCTGCCAATGTACTCACTCTCCTCTGCACATGTCCAAACCATCTCAGTCTGGCCTCTCTGACTTTCTCTCCTAAACCTCTAACATGTGCTGTTCCTATGATATACTTATTTCTAATCCTGTCCATCCTGGTCACTCCCAGAGAGATCCTCACCATCTCAGCGCCACTGTCTCTAGACCAAACAACATGGCCGCTCTCACCACGGTTTTGTACACTTTCTCTAGTCAGCTAAGAAGGTGGCTGACTGAATTAATTTTCATTCCTCTGATCATATTTGTTTGCAGCTGATGCATATGCATTAATCTCTACCTATATACCTATGTATATAGGTAGAGTTTTAATGTTTTAATGGTTTTAATGTTTAAACAATATACAGTGGTGGTCAAAAGTTTACATACACTTGTAAAGAACATAATGTCATGGCTGTCTTGAGTTTCCAGTTATTTCAACAACTCTGATTTTTCTCTGATATAGTGATTGGAACAGATCCTTCTTTGTCACAAAAAACATTCATGAAGTTTGATTCTTTTATGACTTTATTATGGGTAAACTGAAAATGTGACAAAATCAGCTGGGTCAAAAATATACATACAGCAATGCTAATATTTGGTTACATGTCCTTTGGCCATTTTTACTTCAATTAGGCGCTTTTGGTAGCCATCCACAAGCTTCTGGCAAGTTTCTGGTTGAATCTTTGACCACTCCTCTTGACAGAATTGGTGCAGTTCAGTTAAATTTGTTGGCTTTCTGACATGGACTTGTTTCTTCAGCATTATCCACATGTTCTCAATGGGATTTAAGTCAGGACTTTGGGAAGGCCATTCTAAAACCTTAATTCCAGCCTGATTTAGCCATTCCATTACCACTTTTGATGTGTGTTTGGGGTCATTGTCCTGTTGGAACACCCAACTGCGCCCAAGACCCAACCTTCGGGCTGATGACTTCAGGTTTTCTTGAAGAATTTGAAGGTAATCCTCCTTCTTCATTGTCCCATTGACTCTCTGTAAAGCACCAGTTCCATTGGCAGCAAAACAGGCCCACCGTGCTTGATGGTAGGCATGGTGTTCTTGGGGTTAAAGGCCTCACCTTTTCTCCTCCAAACATATTGCTGGGCATTGTGGCCAAACAGCTCAATTTCTGTTTCATCTGACCACAGAACTTTCCTCCAGAAGGTCTTATCTTTGTCCATGTGATCAGCAGCAAACTTTAGTCGAGCCTTAAGGTGCCGCTTATGGAGCAAGGGCTTCCTTCTTGCACGGCAACCTCTCAGTCCATGGCGATGCAAAACACGTTTGACTGTGGACACTGACACCTGTGTTCCAGCAGCTTCTAATTCTTGGCAGATCTGCTTTTTGGTGCTCCTGGGTTGACTCTTCACCCTCCTGACCAGTTTTCTCTCAGCAGCAGGTGACAGCTTGCGTTTTCTTCCTGATCGTGGCAGTGACAAAACAGTGTCATGCACTTTATACTTACAAACAATTGTTTGCACTGTTGCTCTTGGAACCTGCAGCTGCTTTGAAATGGCTCCAAGTGACTTTCCTGACTTATTCAAGTCAATGATTCTCTTTTTCAAATCTGTGCTGAGCTCCTTTGACTTTCCCATTGTAGCGTTTGTGGGTGTTTTTATCCAATGAGCCCTTTTTAAATGGCCTCAGAGAAGTCACCAGCTGTAGTCACTCATAATCACTCACAAGAAGTTAAGAGGTCATGCTATGAAGCTCATGTCATTGACACAACTTTCTAAGTCTCCAAAATTGCTCATTCATGTTGCTGTATGTATATTTTTGACCCAGCTGATTTTGTCACATTTTCAGTTTACCCATAATAAAGTCATAAAAGAATCAAACTTCATGAATGTTTTTTGTGACAAAGAAGGATCTGTTCCAATCACTATATCAGAGAAAAATCAGAGTTGTTGAAATAACTGGAAACTCAAGACAGCCATGACATTATGTTCTTTACAAGTGTATGTAAACTTTTGACCACCACTGTATATGCTTATGCATCGAGACTTATAAATATGGAAATTTAAGAGTTATTTACACAAATGTGTAAAATTACTGTATATCTAATGTAATCTATCTCACCAGGCTTTTCATGTGTATTTATTTTTTTGATATGTAAATGACTCACAAAATTATTCTTATTCTTCTTAGATAGATATAAATATACTTGTTAAAATTTTTCTTTATATACAGTATTTAAGATAGCGGTAAAGTTTGCATCTAGTAAAAAAATATCCCAACACAGTTTTTCACAGGATAGAACTTTTACAATTTTGACTATTTCACATTTCTAGAGGGACAATTTGATACAATTCAATGGTTCAAATAAGCCATTGCTTTTCTTTTTTTATTTTTTAAGTAAAATGTCCGCACATTAACACAGTTGTTCCAAATAGGCCTCACACACTATTTTTATTGAATCGTCATAAATTGAGCGGTTGCTGCTTTGCATTTCTAAAAGTGCATATGATTGACTTTGTTTGGAGTTGCTGCTTTAAGAATGTGTAGATATTTGCATTTGATTAAAAAAAAGGGTCTAATTTTTCTGAGGATCTTGTGTTAATAGTGAAATTATTTGATCTGTGTTTCAGATCAAAAACACCTTTTGTCTTCTGGTAATTTTTAACACTTCTAAACAGGAATGAGTTTAATCTTATTTATATAAACCTGAAGAAAGGAAAAGAGCTTTAGATCAATAATCCATCCCAGTTTGGTCAAAATACACAGAATTGCGTGTTGGGGCAATGTTATAAAAACATGGACATTTTTTATTACATGTCATGTTCCTGCCTTTATTTATTTTATTGGTCTTCATTTATGAGGCTTTATTCAAGACAGAAACATGTATGTCTTAAAACAAGAATGAGAGGGTGCAACAAAAAAAAAATCACAAGAGAAAACATGCAAAAACTAAAACAAGATGTAAAACATCTTGATCTGTGACATGTTGAAGCAGGTTCTTTCTGCACATATTGTGAACTTTCAAATTATTTTAGCAAAAATGGTAAAACTTGATCAATTGATCATAAAATAATATTTGTTCAGTCATCTGATTGGCACATTATTCATTTCAATGTTGTTTGTTTTCTTTTTTTTAGAAGTGTTGAATTGGTTTTTATATAAAGACATTTATCCAGAGTGCCGTGTTGACGGGTGGTTATAGAAAGTGTGATTTGAATTATTCAGGAGGCCTTGATTAAAAAAAAAAAAACCTGCAACACATTTTCTGATTTCCACACCAGATACATCGGCACTTCACTCTTTCAGAGGAATTCTGTTATTAATGTGTTTTTCATGCTGAATTAGAACAAATATTGCAGGAGGAAATTACAGCATGCAGGATATGTGGAATCTACATTTGAAGGGCATGATGAGAAATTTTAATTACATACTGGCAACATGACACCTGGCCTTCGTTATGGGCAGATTCAGTCTGAAATTATAATAAAAAACTGCAATTTGGTTCAGTCTAACCCTGACTGTCACAGAAATGACTGCTAGACGCTCTCTATCATAAGCTGCTGTACGGTTTTACCTCTTCACATAGACTTAAGTTCCCAACACAAATGTCTATGGATCAAAAAACAACAGGAGCGTTAAAAAGATGATGGGAGATTGAATAATTTAGGCCAGTTTGTTGTAAACTGGATTTCAATCGATAATAAATAATATGAACAAGACAGTATTGCTTCTTTTCTGTTTTTTTTTTAGGAAATATGTGTGCCATTTAAATCAGCTAAATAAACTTATCGATTTGTCATAAATTGGTGATATTTTTTAAAGAGGACTTAAAGCGGAACATGTATATCTTTATATACGAAACTTCTTTTGTTTTATCTTTCAAAACTGTCTTCTAACTTACTATGATTTTATATTGAGGGTTTCCAGACAACTGTCTCCTTGTGATCCCCCAGCTGCAGGCAGTTCCCAACCCGCAGCTGCGTGACACAGTGTTATGTTAACTCAGGAACATGCTAATACTATTTGCTGAACACCCCCACTACTATTTAAACTCACAACAGTATCATCTTGGTCTCCATTACTATGTAAAGCGCACCTCTTTGTTTTACCTTTCTTTAGCCCCACTATTTTCACAACTGTATAAATAAAGTAGACTTGGATGCATACACTTCATAGACATTCTGGTCTGGTGAAAATACTACCCTTGTGACAAATAAAATTGAGAGTTTCTCACTTTTTTCTCCATTCAGCACTGTTTTGGGATAAAGATAAATAACTTTTCCCTCTCATAGAGGGGATTTTGTGCTTTTACAAGGTAATGATTCAACAAAAGTTCTTGTCACTTAGCACAGAAATGTAATTTGTTTTTTAACACCAAGACCGCCGCAGCCGTCAATATGACTCCATATCACTTTAATATGCTTTATTCTAGGCTGTGTTTTAGAATAAATAAAACACAGCCTAGGAGGCTGACCTTTTATGACTTTTAATATAAACATATTCTTATTTTATCATGTATTTTTTGTGTTCTAAAAATGAGCATTTCAAAATTTATAAGCATTTTATCTCCTCCAACCTGCTGCACCCCGCAGCAGCTGAGAGAGAACCCACAATGCCACCATTGCAAAATAGCAACAACTTCTGTGGGAAGTTGTTTATTGACACATTGCCACATATAAATGTGTGTGTTTATATTTGTGGAGCGAGACAAGGAGGACTCTGACGCCATTACAGAAACATTTTAGAAAGGTGGAGTGAGTTATTTTAGAAAGTTGTTGTCTGAATAAAGTATGCCATGGATTCTAGATAAGTCTTGAAAGTTCGGGTTAACATTTGGAATATAGCCTACAGCCAATTTTTAACAAGGACATTTTTGAAGCAGCAGTGCAAAATGCGGAAGAAAAAGTAGGCTATTGATGAATTAGATCAATTTACTTTGGTGTTTGCTATTTTATTCTAGGTTTTAAAAATATTTAACATTTTATCATTATTATTACTTTAAAAACTGAGCGGTGTAAAAGTTTATTTATGCAATATAGCAGCGCATAATATAAATAATTACATAAGCGTCACATTGACAGACATTGGCACTTGTAGATAGATTTAGAACGCGGCAATCCTAGCGTTAAAAGCTTGTAATTACACTGTTTCGGTTTCACTTTAGTTTTTGATTCTTTGAATTCTCCCGTTCTCTCACTCTCTCATCTGGTAATATGTTATATGTGTTATATACTAATACCTGTCTTTAACTTGATTGTTCCACACGTAAATGGATCATTCATTAGAAAAATATGTCTAAATGAGGTGTTCTTAATTCTATGTTATTCTTGTTGTGGAGTTTTTTGTTACTGCAAATGAATTATTGCAATTTTTATTTATTTTTTTCTACCCAACCAGACCATGTTTGTTACCCATATACCCTCGCAGCCGCTCTTCTTTTACATCAACATGGATAGCAGACATGTCCACATTATGTTTGACCGCTCATCAAAAATCTGCTTATCTGCGGCCAGTGATGATTACCTCTTTAATTTGGGAGGAAAACTCCTTTTAGCAGAAACAATAAAATCAACTCATCTGTCAATTTTAGGTGTTCCAATTTGTCCAATGAATCACTAGTTAATAATTGGTTTGACTTGTCTGTGAAACTAAACCACAGCACCATTACATTGTGTTCATCAGACAGCATAAAACATGCTAATTATACAAAGTCATTTAACAATTCAGCTGGATGGGATGTTTTTATGCAAACTCTACCCAAAATATGAAACCTTATTAGCATTTTCTAATCTCACACCAGATTTAATTAATTCTTTGAAGCCTTCCATATCCGATCTAAAAATAAAGCTCTTGTTTAATCAGACATGACGGTGCCTGTGGTTTTCATCAGGGCACATTGATTCAGATCATTAAAAAAAACTTAGTCAGGTTGGAAAACAATTACTTTATGCCTTGCTGTATGAAAATAAGAAGCAGTGGGGAGCCTTTAATTTTTCTTTTTTTTTTCTGCTTAACCAGAGAGAAAATATAGAAATCTGACCATGAAGTTTGTGTTTTTCTCATCTACAAACACCCCCCAGCTGAAGTGTGGGCACTGTTGTGTGTGGATGAAGTGGATGTATTTCCTTTTTAAACCCAGAGAGAGAGACAGTTATGAGAAGGATGCTGAGGAGGGAGGAGAGAGAGAGGATGAGTGAGCCAATGGGAGAGCTCAGAAGCAGACACTGTTCGTGGCATCTTGTAGTGGTGAGCGAGGAGGTGGGAGTGAGGGAGGACGGGGGTTGGTGGTGGTACCACTGGATGGGGTGGTGGTGGGGGAGATGAAAGAAGAGGAGGAGAGAAAAGGATGAGAAATAGCAGCACTGCAGCGACAGCGAGTCCTGCCTGCTTTCTCTGCCCATGTTCACATCACTTTTCTTGCTTATCTTCCCTCCAGTGTGAGTCATGGGAGTGATCTAGTCTCACTGAGCCACAGTCCTGCTCTGTGGAGCCACATCGTGACCAGGTAAGCTCCAGCTGCATGTTTACCTGCTTTTTGTGCCTCACCTAGGAACTCCAAACAACTTCACAGAGTTTTTTTTCATCTTCTTCACTTTGCTTCTCCTCTTCATCATCCATCCCCTTGCTATCTTCTTGAATCATCTTGATATTTTCTTCTGGAACAGTTTCAAATGAGCTGTTCAGTTGTAGCTGTGGTGATGGGCTGAGCAATAACAGGGAACTGAGTCAAATCTGAGCTTAAAGGACCTGCAGGGGTTTACAGAATCAGTAGTGATGGTGTAAATCGGTATGAGAGCTGAAAAACCCCATAATCCAACACAAATAAGCTTCAGATGCTGATTATATCTCACATGGCGAGTGTATAAAATATTTGCATTATGATTCTTTATATGTTTAGTTTTCAGGGGGGTAGTAATAAATTCAATGATGAAAATGTACCTGAATTAGACGCAATGTTAGTTTTCCTCAGCGGAGACTCAAAAAAATAGTTTGTATAAGAAGAAAAAAATAACATACAGAATATTTCACAGTAACAACTTTACAAAAGACCTATTTTATATTTAAAATAGTGCAAAATATACAATCTAAAACAGTCTGTATGATATAAAATCCTGTGGAATAAAACACAGAAGAGGAGCGCTAGTACTGAAAATGCTTTTTAGGATTTATTAAAGCACTTTTTGCCAATTATTTCTGAGGTATTTCTGAGTAAAAACAAACGTGCTTAGAGGTGATTTAGTCTGAGTGTGAGTGGGAAGGCAGGTTGTTCTGCCCTCCTAACTGACAGCTGACATCCATCACAGCTGTCATCATGACTCCAGCAGCTAGTGACACAAATCCCCCCCCACCGCCCCCCGCCCCGTTCCCTCAGCGATGAAGGAGCAGCCTGTCCTCACCTCGTCGCTGGATTAGAGTGATTTACTGTTGATCTTCATCAGCTCCCGTGTGTTTGCGTGGGGTTTGACCCATAATGGCTCCTAATGGCATCATATGTTTTTCCCAAGAGGACGCTGTCAGATCGGATAGTGTTGGCCGCTTCAAATATGACAGGTTTTATTAACGCTCGCTCTCTGAATGACCCCAACCAGCAGCAGAAGTCCTAGATGGGAATTAATGGAGCCCTTAAAATGAGAAGTTTCTTTTTTTTTTATCCCCATCCAGGACTTTCATCACTCTCTCTGTCTGCAAAGGACAACTCCAGTGGATATTTTTATCTCACTTGGCTGGCCTACTAAGTGGTACTCAAACACAGGCCTTAATTGAATGTATAAAAATATTAGGTTTGTCACCTTTGCATTGATCTTCAGACCTGTTCTTCATCACCGCAGTCTGGCAGCTTAAAAATCCTTTTCATTGATTTGTCTCCTTCAGCGTACCTGCTCCCCCCATGTTGTGATTGCAATAGGTTTAATTGGAGGAATTAATAAAGGAAAATTACTTTTACCCGAGCCAACCTCATCCCTGCTCTACAAAAAAAAAACTTTTTGGATTCAGCTGAGTTGTTTTTGCAGTAAAATGCAAGCTTACACAAACTGAAAAGCAACGATCACCTCATTTTAAACTCAGGATGTTGCAGTAAAGTTTCTGCACAGCAGCTGGTGGAACTAGTTACGCATGAAGATCAATAAGAAGAGAAAATAACAAAGGCAGGAGAAAATCCAGACGGTAAACACAATTAAGAAAGAAGGAAGGGGAAATTAAGAATAATTTTAGACACAGTTTCTTTGGAAAACATCCTCTTCAGATGGCTAACTTCTGAATTTAATGTGTTCAAAGCAAAAAAAAAAAAAAAGTGTGATTCCAAACACATGGTAATATTTTCAGCTCAAATTCAGTCAATACAGAATGTGCAAAGTGAACAAAAAATTACTCTGCTGCCTCTCAGTTCTTTTGGAAAGAATGTCAGGCTGAAAATATTTAAATATATTATAGTCTTGCTGAAATAATCCAAAAATTAAGATTCTGGCAAATTAGGAAATACATTTCTAAAAGTGCAGAAAAAATTGAGAGAAACGTAAGTCAAAATAAAGTTTTAAGAAATTCTTTCATCCATTTTTTTAGCTTTTAATTCAATAATTTTATCTTTTAGAGTTCTACTAAAAGTTTTTGTTTCGTCTTCTGAACTTCTTATTCCTAACGGTAACGCCGAGCAGGCTGGAGCCTATCCTGATTGATTTCAGGCAAGAGGCAGGATACACCCCAAACAGGTCGCCAGTCTGTCAAGGGTCCCAATATACAGATAGCATCCACACACACACTCATTCCTGGGGACAATTTCATAGCAGTCAATTAACCTAACATGCATCTTTTTGGCGGGGGGTGGGAGGAAACTGGTATAACTGGGGAAAATGTACTAATATGCAGGGAGAACATGCAAACTCCACACGGAAAGACCAGTTTTTCAAGTCCCACGCCCATTCCGGGACTTAAAACCCCAACCTTCTTATTGTGAGGCCACAGTACAGCCTCAACAGGTTTTAATGTTTAAACAAAATTTTTTCATCCAGAAAGTTTTATTTTGACACCTTAACTGTACATTAAAAAAAAAAATCAACATTCTTTCTTTTCAGCGATAAAAGTGAAAGAAGTTTAAATCCAAATCTAATGCATAGAGGACGAACTTTCTGTCTAAATCAAAAGATCTGTGAATAGAACGTTCATGTCTCATTGTGTAAAGTGGTTACTGTACAGTATCAGCTTTAATATCTAATGCAACCAGTCAATGAGTGTCTCTAAAAAACATCTTTTGTGTATAATTAGAGAGGGAAACAAAATACAAGCTATACATTTTAAAAGTTTCTAAACATGACATAAAAATGAAAAAGGAGATCCCTTGAATTTTCATCTGAACAAACAGACTATAACATTGTAAAAATAGAACGTCTTCAGAACGTCTTTTAATAAACAATTCCAGGCCAACCTGCGCTGTTTGATGTGCAGTTTTATCAGTCGATTTAATGACTCTGAAAATTAAAAAAAGTACCACTCTGAACTGAGGAGATACTCGTAGTCTTCTTTCTCTTCTTCTTTCGGCATTTCTCTTCAGAGGTCTCCACAGCAAGTCATTTTCTTCCATCTAACCCTATCTGCTGCATCTTCTTTGGTCATGCTACCTATCTTCATGTCTTCCTTCACTGTATCCATGAACCTCCTCTTTGGTCTTCCTCTAGGCATCTTTCCTGGTGGTTCCAAACCCAGCAGCCTTCTTCCGATGTACTGTCTCTCTGTCCTCTGCACATGTCCGAACCATCTCTGTCTGGCTATTTATTTCTAGTCTGATATACATATTTAATTTGTTTTGAATTTAGTTGGTGTGTCTTTTTGTAAAAATAAAGTTGATGATGAGGAAACAAGATTAAACTGATGCCAAGCCCTCAGACAATCCACCTTCACTATACATTTGTGATCTCAAGCTTTGCAACCTTGACTATTAGATCCATGGCTCTGAAAACCAAATCAGTTCACAAATAGTTACTTATTAACTGTGGGCAGCGTTAATTAAAATTTTTTCAATGGCTTGGAAAATTTTGTGTTTCTATCTATTTTCAATTTATCTTTAAACACATACAGTAAATCTCATCATTAATTGGGGGATGATGGATGAGTATTCTTGTTTAAATGTATTTATTTTTAATCGTTCCCTCAGTGGTCTGTCGTCTCTTTAGCACCCCGTTGATGGAATAAAAAACTAATAATGCAAGAAAAATATGGAAGGTGGGTGGACTGCCTTCTTTTAGACGAGTTAGCAAAGTCCATGTAACCATCTGCTCGCTACAGAATTTACTTTTAATCAGTTCTGTCGGCTGTAAGGAAACAGACGTTTACCCTCCTGCAGTTTATCATCTTGTATTATTAGGTAGGAACAGAGCTCATAGAAACTCGTTGCCACCAAACTCCAGCAGGAGAAGAGCAGAAAGATTCTTTTTTGTTTGCTCTGATGTTTTTCGGTGCATTTACATTCATTTACACAGCGCTTTAGTTATTTGTATCAATACGTGTGCGTGTATAGAGTCAAATGTGATATTTCTCAATGCTCAAACGTCATTCTGAGTGCTAATAAAAAGCTCTTTGCCAGTATGGAGCCTAATTGAATTTTAACTTTAACATTTTATACAATTCAAGGCACAAACATTTCTATGCATATTTTTTTGGAAGTAGAAAGTGTTCGAACCTGGAATTAATGAGACTGTGTTGCAGCAATTGCTGATAATGAATCGGTTCTGCCTGAATGCAGATGCATTGTTTTGGAAAGGAACATTTGGTTGTAAAAAGCCTTCTGTGTTGGTCTGAAGCTACTAACTGAATGCCATGGTCTCTAATGGACAGAGCTTTCATTAAAAGATGTGTGGGTGAAAAAACACGAGTATTTTTAAAAGATGAAACAAAAAGCAGATCTTTGTGGTCTTTTGATCATTTTGTTTTCTTCTTTTTTGCTTTATAGATTATTTCATGTTCTGATTTGATGATCCATGCCAGCCCAGAAAGCAGTCCCAAGGAATCCTCCAGGAAACTACACAAAACCTAACAGTGTCTGCAAACAGGTAGGAATTTGCATCAACTGATGTCGAAAAAAGAATATTTAATAAGTCAATCAAACCCCAGTTCAACTGAATGCAAATACAAATTTTAAAAAAGTAGGTGTAAGAGACGTGGACTCTGAAATACCTTTAACCTAGAAAACATATTGATATGATGTAAGATTAATAAGAATATTTTTTATAAAATCGACAATGAAATTTGCTTCAACAACTTGTGGGTTCGCCCGTCAGAAATTTCTAAAACAGGTTAAATCATGTTAAACATTTTTATCCAAGGATTACTTTTAATTGATCAATTCTGCCATTTGCACAACATTCCCACCCTCACCTATGGTCACCACGTGACCATAAGAATGAGATCGCGAGAGCTTCCTCCACAGGATGGCTGGACTCTCACTCAGAGATAGAGTAAGGAGCTCTGCCATCTTGGAGAGCTTGAAGTAGAGCTGTTGCTCCTCCGGGTTGAGAGAAGCCAGATGGGGTAGTTCAGCCATCCGATTAGGATGCCTCCCAAACACCTCGCTGGTGAGGTGTTTCAGGCACGTCCCATCGGCAGGAGACCCAGAGACAGACCCCAGACCTGCTGGACAGACTATGTCTCACAGCTGGCCGGAGAACGCCTCGGGATCCTCCTGAGAGAGCTAGAGGATGCAGCTGGGGTGAGAGAAACCTGGGCTTCCCGTCTGAGGTTGCTGCCTTTGCGACCTGGCCCCGGGTGAGCGGAAGACAAAAGAACGGATAGCTGTGTAGACAAATTAAAAGGTTAACATGAAAGAACCACTAAATAATTTGTACAAGATTTAGTTTTGCATTTAAACACTAACAATTTGAAATGAAATATTAACCATTTGGCCCTTCTAAAGATTTTTATAATGTCAAACTTTTTTTTCTCATTTTCTTTTCAGTTATGTTTGAAAGAACAAAGAAAAGCTTTTTTGAACCATTTTATTTGCATTAAATAAAAAGTCGGGGCAAAATCATTAAAAAGATTTGAGTTCAAAAACAAGTAAAGCTTAAGCACATCAGTAAATCTGAACAAGTTTTTGTTTTTTCATCTACATGACTAACCTTCATTTGCAGAGTTTCATTAAAAACTCAAATTAATTTAATAGATTAATACAATTCTTGAGGTATAGCTTTCATTAAGGTGCTTGTGGTTAAACTAAAACCATACGTATGTTATAAAACTTGTACTATAAGCTTTCGGTAACCCCACACAGGGTCAGTCTTTACCCTCTAACCTTGATAAAGGTGTGTTTATTATTTTTCATCCTTCAAATACGTTTCTTCCCATTTGCTTCATTAGTGATTTAAACTCCGGCTAATGATGCTACAGTTCTCGGTTGTTCAAAGAAAACCTCTGATCCACAGAAACTTTGCTCATTACCAGTAAACATGTTCAATAAAGAGCAGATCAAATAAAAGCAGACGACTTTTCATCTTTAAAGAATAACCTTCTGATGAATGCCATCCGTTGACTGAAAAAATGACATTGTATTTGTTTCCCAGTCTGTGACGTACAGACAGATTCAGTCTGACTTCTTTCTGTTCATCTCAGGAGGCCCTTTTTGCTGAGTTATTTGATGCATTTCTGGAAAATTAAATTAGAGAGACTTAAAGTATCATAAATTGCAAGGTCTGGAAACTTATATTTTTAAGTTCATACGTAACTGAAATTACTGAGAATATTAAAATACAGAATTTGACGGGTCTTTTTTTTTTTTTTTTGCACTTCACATTTGTTTGTAAAAGTAAGCTAATTACGTTACAAAGCAGGAAAATGATTTAATTTAACCTTTCATATAAAAATACTGTCTGATGATGTCATCATTTCCATGTGACGGTTCAGACTATTTCCCACCTAAATGGTTTTTATGTGTGATATAAAAATCCTGCATTGTTTGACTGAACATAGTGGGAATCTCCTGTTCTGCGGAACCTTTGTAAAAGAGGTCTGACCAGGACACTCTTAAAATGGTTGCAAAGACAAGCTAGAGGTTACAGTGTTGGATCAGTAGAGATCTATGCCTAAAAATTTCACTTGATTGTTTGATTTGTGTGAATACTCAGTAATCGCTTATAGGTGCTTCACGATTTTCATTATAAAACTTAATTAATCGATATAATATTGTAAAAAATAACAAGTGTCGAGCCGCACCTCCTACAGGTGGAGGTGGGGTGGTTCGGGTATGTGGTCAGGATGCCCCCCAAGCGCCTCGCTGGTGAGGTGTTTCAGGCACATCCCACCGGGAGAAGACCGAGAGGCAGACCCCGGATCCGCTGGAGAGACTATGTCTTACAGCTGGCCAGGGAACAACTCGGGATCCATCCGGGTGAGCTGGAGGATGCAGCCGGGGTGAGAGAAGCCTGGGCTTCCCGTCTGAGGCCGTTGCCCCCGCGACCCGGATGAGCGGAAGACAATGGAACGGAACAAAGACGTTGCCAGAGGGCTGCACGGTGGTACAGTGTTTAACATAGACGCCTCACAGCAAGAAGGTCAGGGTTCAAGTCCTTGAGTGGCGGTGCGGCTGGACACACTAGTCTTTCTGTGTGGAGTTTGCATGTTTTCTCTGTATATGTGTGGGTTTTCTCCAAGTACTTCGGTTTCCTCCCTCCCTCTAAAAACTCGGGTGTTAGGTTAATTGGCCCCTAGGAATGAGTGTGTTTGTGTGTGGATGGTTGTGTGTGTGTGTGGCCACACGACAGACTGTCGACCCCTTCAGGGTGAACTCCACCTCTTGCCTGAAATCAGCAGGAATAGGCTCTGGCAACCCCTGTAACCACCTTAGGGATAAGCAGTTCAGAAGACAAAACAAAATGTTACAGGAAAGAGAGCGCAATAACATTTCTTTTAAAAAAATGCACCTACGTAAATAGAAAATGTTAAAGAGTTTGATTCGATTTTTTTTTCTCAAATTGCTGCAAATTGCACAAAATATTTTAACAATTCTGAATAAATGTATTTGTGAGAGGTTTTTTCTTCTTTTTAGCAGATATTAATTTCTGAGCTGAAAAAGATCCCATGTTTTCCAATAAATATGGCAATATAAGAATTATCACTTTTCCTACTCCTCACCGTTTCACTAAGCTCTCCCACTTCAGCAATAATGAAGAAATACATTTCAGAAAATTTCTTTAGATCTCCACCTTAACTTTTGGATTTTTTATCACGCAGTATGAATCTTTTTTTTTTATCACCAGCATATTTTTATTGTTTATTTCAGCTTCAAACACATTGTGATCTGAGACATCAGCAATCAGAATCTGAAGGGAGTTTTAATCTTAAAGTAAAACATAAGGGTGAAAGCAAAGCATCTTCAATTAAATGTCTCCACTCTGGCAGATTAGCTTCTTCATTTCGTTTGTGTTTCAAAGGCGTTTGATCTGCCTCCCACTAACTTTTGACAAGTTAGAAGGAGGACTAAAGAAGTCCCATGAGGCTTAATTATCCTTCCAACTGATAATAACCTGGAAAAGCAGAAGTTGGCCGGGATGGGAACAGGAAGCAAGAAGATGGGGGAGGCAGTAAGGATTAATGTAGATTGCCTGATATTACCTGGCCTCCGATCAAAAGGCAGTGTTGGCAGGCGGAGCAGTTAATCCATTCAATTTCTCTTATTACTGCCAACGACCGAGCAATGTTAAAGAGGAATACGTTTCTGACCAGTCAGGTCCCCACGGACACACTCATAAACACACATCTGAAGTCGTAGCGAACACATTTTAACACTATGCTTGAATTTTAATTATCCCATTAACTTTTATCTTGAACTTGGTCTT
This sequence comes from Neostethus bicornis, assembly GCA_902685375.1. Taxonomy (NCBI): domain Eukaryota; kingdom Metazoa; phylum Chordata; class Actinopteri; order Atheriniformes; family Phallostethidae; genus Neostethus; species Neostethus bicornis. The sequence continues at coordinate 22,315,141 of LR738544.1, read as the reverse complement.
TGTTTTCTAAAGAATCTTCTCAAAGAATATCTTTCATTTGTTATTTTTGGCTTTTTGTTCAATTTCTGGTGTTCTTTTTAAACATTTTTCTAATTGAAGCTCACACATGAATGACAATTCTTACATGTGCATGACAAATGGGAATCAAACACAGTTCCTGGGTTTTAAAACGCATTAAGCTGATTGCAAAATTCTAAATATCCTCCTGCTAATGTTTTTTAATGACACAGAAAGCAAACTAGGGACAATCACAAAACCCCAACGACGACATGCTACATGTGCAATCAGCTGTTTCTTTATGTTCTTTAAATTTAATTGACTTCATCAAATTATCTGGTGAAAGGCACATGCAGAATGTTTAAAAAACACTCAAAATAGGTTGTCCTAAATGATGTTTGAAATGGTTTTACAAAATACTGTTTTTTGTAAGTGAGCAAGTCGATTTTATTTGCAAAGCACATTTCAAAGACATGTGTCACAAAGTGCTTCACAATTTAAGCTACAGGTTAAAAATACCTACGAACATGAAAAAAAATTCTTAAATGTCACAGAGAAGATAAATAAGAAATGTTAAATCTGCCACACCATGCTCGAAAAAATACAACTTAATGCAGGGGTCACCAACACGGTGCCCGCGGGCACCAGGTCGCCCGCAGCGACCGCATCAGTCGCCCGCAGGCCAGTTCTAAAAGTAGCACTAATCACGAAATAGCTCTGTCTAATATTTTATTTAGTTATGTTGCTATTCTTTTTCAATTTCCTTTACAGTGATGTAAATTTAAAAACGAATATATAAAAACATAAAACAAAAATGTATACCACAAAAAAAACTCTGACGTTAGTATGGTTCGGATGTCAGTCTAGTCCGCATGACAAACTAGCTTTGCTGAGATGAGCTCGTAGCGCGTTTTCTGCCCACAAAAACACGGCATAAAAAAAAGGATGAAAACTTGGAGGAAGTGGAGGAAGAGTTCTTTTTTACCAACGTGAAAAAAAACTATGTGTGTCTCATCTGCGGTGCGACTGTGGCGACGCTTAAGCGGCACAACGTGGAGACAAATTTCCGTACATGTCACAAAAACTACCATGCTAACTACCCACCAGGCAGCGCAGTACGGACGGAAAAAGCCCGTGAGTTAAAGGCAGCTTTGGGCAAACATTTTAAGAGGCCGGTAAAAAACTCTCAAAAAGCAACTGAAGCCTCATTTAGAGCTACACATTTTTAGATAAAAAAAAAAAAGAAGACGCAGTACACTGGTGAAGAGCATGCGATGCCAGGCCTCCCATTAACAAAGAAACAAATGCCAGATGTTGGTGGCACCATGGCAAAGATAAATTAAAATATTGCAATACCGTTACAGATGTGTTACAGTGTAACAGACGTGATGATTTGTTTTAATGGCTTCAAATGTAGTGATTAGTACAAATGTGATAAGATTTATTTTGAAAGGAGTAGATTTTTACATAATTGATCATTTGTACAAACATGGTTCAGAGTTTATGATTTGATAACTGTTGGTGGCTAGTAAAAATTGAAAAAGATTTCCTGCAAAAGTGACCATTTGAAAATGAATCACTTGTTTAATCATACTGAAATAATTATTGCGATGGATCATTAACAATCAGTGTCTTCACATAGAATATCATTAATAATAATATCAAATTAAAGGTACACTGTGTAACTTTGTTATTTCAGAAGTGTATTATCAATGTGGTAGCCCTTTGCATTACCCAGTGCCCTTGAAGTACCCCTCGGTATCAAAGAAGTTGGTGACCCCTGACTTAATGCATGTTACTACTAAAGCTCATCAAGAAGTTTTGGAGTTTTGTTTTTGACCCAAACAAAAATTGCATCCCATCGTTAGCAAAATAATTCTCTTTTAAGTTTATCTTATGCATATTAAAAAAAAAGTAGTGTGTTTTTGAACATCCAATTCACAATAGTTATGAAATCTTATTGACTTACAGGGCTTTGTCCCTAACCAGGAAGAATGAAAGTCTGACTGTTGCTTCAAACCCCGGCCCCCGCACAGGCTCCTCCTACAAATGTTTACACAGGCCCTGAGTGAAGCGCCCATCCTCCACCCAGAAAAATGTACAAATTCAAAATAGAAAAAAAAAGACTAAAAATGGGAAAAAATTTAAATGTAAAAGAACAAACTAATGTCCTAAATCGGTTTTACCCCACGTCTTGATCAAAGATGAGTGGAAATTAAGTTGCAAAAGTTAAGTTATCAATTGTATTAGTAAAAACTTTAAACAAGCTAATATTAACCTCAACATTAGTTTTTTCGGAGTTTATAAGACATATAAACCAAGCGTTTTTCTCTGTGCAATTTTTAATGCTGTGTGTACAAGGTTAACTGTAAAAATTGAGAAATCTGGGCGATTTATAATGGGCCTGGAACAAGGAAAAATTCACAACCAGCCAGAAAGAAATTCATACAATTCATTGTTCTTCTTGGAAAATGAGAAAAATGTTCTTTTAATTCATTAAACTCTATTATTTTTTTTAATAGTTCAAACAAACGCCAACTCTGTTACTATCTCTCAAACCAGACTCTTTCACTACTCAGAAAATTAGCCACTTTCTCTTGATGCGTAATCACAAAATAATGCTTGTGTTTTTTTGGGGGGCGTGCATCGCGGCAGCAAAAAGCGCTGCTATTCTTTGTTATTGGCATAAAGATTCGAAGCAATCTTGAAGTTATGACCATGTTCTCTGCCTATTACCATAAGGTACTGGCTTCTGATAGAGAAAACTAGCTGAAACATGCAATTTATCATTTTGTTGCACTACGCATGTTGCGTCCAGTCGGAAGTGACGAAAGTGACGTCGACTGCGAATCCCTCCATAGATAAAGCTCTTTAGCCTATTGAAAGATATAAATAATTTTGAAAAGTAAAAAGTAAACATCAAAAGGTTAAAATTTTGGAAACAAGTAAGGTGTGTGTCAACACTTTCGTCATTTTTCCCCAATAAATTACAGTTTCTTCGTGATTTATTAGCTGTTTTGCTGTATTTTGCCAGATAGATTAGAAAAGGTTAAGCTTTTATCATCTTGGATATACAATTTAAATAGAGGCATAATTGGCTTCCATTTAAAAAGATTTTATTTACCTAACCGTGTCAAAATATTCTCTCCTACATTAGTATCCACCTTCTTGCCCCCTTAGACAAAGACATATGGATTTTGTTCTGCTAAAAATTGTTTTTAAAAGAATATTTCCTGTTTATACGACCCATACTCGACACATTACACGACACATACTGTTTGCACAAGATACTGACCTCTCTGGAGAACCTTTATCAACATTCTATTGCAAGTAAAGATGCCATAAACATGCCAGAAATCTTGTTTAGTATATATGTTTTTAAACTGAATTGCCCACCCACGCTACTCCAGACTCACAGTATGGATTAAGAACAAAATGTATCTACAGAAAATGCACAAAAGTACGCATACCCTTAAAAATTTTCAATCAGCGTTCATTTGAATCACAAAATATTGGTTTTTGGACCTGAAAAATCTCTGGCTTTTTAAAAAAAAAAAAAAAAAAAAAAGGACATTGTTGAACAGTTAATATTGAGGAAAAATTCTCAACTTTTATCTACCTTTGAACCAAAAAACACATGATAAAGCCCTGCACACATAAAAAACAATGAGTCGGAGATGCCTTGATTTGGGGAAAATTGGACAATTTGAGCGCAGCTCGGGCGTCCATCTCCCTCATCAAACATTGTTCATCTTCATTTTTGGCCTCTTGCAACAGATCGTATCATTATCGCTCTGACTTAAAATTTTCTCAAATCTACTCCAAGTCAGAAAGGTCGTGCAATTGTCAACTGAATACCCACAAAAGTAGTAGGCAAATGATCGACCGTTGGTCAATTTAATAACAGGCAAGTGGTGACATTTAATAGATGAATGTCGTGCAGTAATCTGTAGATACCCGGTAGAAAATGTACTGATAATTGACCAATTTTGAGTGATCACACACACGTCATTGTCTAGTCTGTGACGTGTCTTTTACGTCTGGTAATAAATTACAGATGAGTATGATAGTCGCAAGATTGTCTCTCAACAATCGACTTCATTACAAGTGCCTATAAAAAGTAGCTGCATGCATGAAAATCCAAATTCTTCAATGTGTAGATCTGCTGAGATGTGCTGTGAAGTTCAGGATGCAACCAACAAGACGTCTTATCACACTACATCCTGAGCTTGCCCACTTCCGAGCGCTTTATGGTGGATTGTCGCCAGGCAAGGCAAGACGGCATCGTCTAATGTTCTCTCGACATGCGGTCGATTTAGATCACTTCAACTCCCAATTTAAACACATGACATCCCGCTGACCAGTCGCTTTAAAGTGAGCAACACCTATTGCAACCCCTTCATTGCATGTGATTCACACACACAGAAAATTTTTTGTAATTTTCCTACACGGCAATGCATCTCATTTTATGTGAGCAGGGTTTAAGGAACAACTTGAATTGTGTCTGAATATTGAACATAGAAGAGGAGAGGTTGCAAATGACTCAAATATGCATGAATAAAATTAAAAAATGCCCTTCAAGTATGTTTAAGATGTAGGAATAAATGCTGAAGGATGTAGTAAAAAGACATACAGATGTGTGATTGATACGAGTGAGTTTTTAAGATGCAGGATGACAACAGAGCAGTCACTCTAGATGAAGAGCTGTCTTACAAAGTTAGCTGTTAAATCTTTAGTGTCAGGATGACGCAGCGTACTCCATCAAGTGCTTTAGGGGTCCTTCTGGAGAGACATTTGTAAATATTTGATTTTACAGGTCTATGAGATGCACCTGAATGCACCGTTTGTTTCACTGCCTGCTGAGACTCTTTCATCTGACTTTCAGACTTCATTACCAGCAGAGCTTTCATGCAGTTTTCACACACAGCGGCAGCAGTCGGTAAAACTGCACACGCAACTCAGCTTCACTTTCACAGGCGTCTAAAGTCTTCTTACTCAGAGATGTAGGAGGAAAAGGGTCGAAGGTAAAGCTTTTTACCTTTCTAGCTTTTTTATTTACTGCCTGTTTTGCCCTTAGTGAGAACACGCTTCCTTTTTCATGATGAGTATACAAACCTGATACAGAAAAGGATGCAGTCAGGTGGTTCTATATAGATGTGGAACATTTAGATTAATCCGGCCATGTGTGTGTTTTATGCATGCTTCTCCCTTGTCCTATTCACCACTGCAAAAAAACTGAAAATCCAAAGAAATAGCAACTAGGATGCATTTGTAGAGATATTCAGTTTGACATGTCATGCATTTTTGCTCTGGTTCATCCTTCATTCATTGTACATGTCAAAGGATTTTTACCAGATGCAACTTGTGTTTTTTAATCGGACGAGATTAGAGATCGTAAGAGGATGTGTATTTGATGTGCTGTGTTTTGGAATGTTTCTTTGGCCTCGACACACTTTTTGCCTTGACACTCACAGTTGCTTTTTTGAGACTGACTTACAAAATTCCATTACAAATATAAAACCCCACATGTTTAGTTTTAGTTTCTTTGTCTTTGTATGCAGAGAAAAAAAGAACCCAAAACAACCTTCAAAAACTTCAAAATGCATTACTTTTAAAATGGTTGTATAAAATCATAAAAAGTAATCAAAATACAATAAACTCTCCCTGTTTTTTCTGCTTAAAACATGACCGATATGATCTCATGAGAAAGTGAATACTTTTTATGAATCAAGACAAGAACACATTCAGCAAACACAGTTTTGTATGTTGGATATCATTTAAACAACTTGTGATTTCTTGGATTTTCACTAGAAGCGGTAAATATAAAATGTATGGCACTAACCTTTATAAAACATGAATAATTTCTAACTGAATGAGAAAACCTCCAAAATGTCGTACTCTTCCTAAAATGCCTTTTCTTGGGTGTCGAGATGAGATGTAATGAAATGTGATTTAACCCCCTTCACACCCAAAGGTCCACTAAATAATGCTCTCAATAGTACCAGGGATATGAGAGGAGTATTGACTTCAGGAACAAAATTAGAATTGATCAAGAGAGCAAGGAGAAGATGGTTTACTCTTCCTGCGGTGAATTGTTGTGCTGGGATTGGAAGTTGACCTGTGGCACAGTTTGCCCCTCGTTATTTTTTCTGCCAGACATGCGGCGCTCGGATTGGAAATGAGGCAAACTTGCTGTGGTTTGAAATCTTAATTGATGAAGCTGGTGGTTTAGTAGAGGTTCTTCTTTGTCACAATCTTTTCTCATCAACACATCCTTGAACTCAAATAACCGAGAAGAGAGGATGCTGCACTCAATCCTCTTCTGCTAAGATACCAGGAAATCCAAAGTCTGAACCACAATAGACACAATAAAACTCTTTCAATCTGCAGTGTTTATCTTCTTCCTAATGTATGAAGAATTTCAAACTGAAGAATCTGGAGCCTGTTTTATAAACCTTCCGTTCCGTCGTCTTCTGCTCATCCAGGGCCAGATTGCAGGGGCAACAGTCTCAGACGGGAAGCCCAGGCTTCTCCCACCCCAGCTCCATCTTCCAGTTCACCTGGAAGGATCCCGAGTCATTCCCCAGCCAGCTGTGAGACATACTGTAGTCTTTCCAGCGAGTCCGAGGTCTGCCTCTTTGTCTCCTACCGGTGGGACATGCCTGAAACGCCTCACCAGCGAGGTGCTCGTGGGGCATCCTGACCAGATAAATTTGCTTACACTAAAATATGAACAAGTAACTTCCACCACTAGTTTATTTATCACTTTTTTTTATTTTACCGACAGATCATTGTGCCACTAACAGAGTTCCAGGCTATGCTGATTTCCTCCTCACACCACAGTCTTTTACTTGTCAGAGATGCCACCTACTTCCTTTGGGAAACCAAACTCACTCTTGTGAGATTATGTTTCCTCATCATAATGCACGAAGTGGCACCAACACATTTGAAAATCATCACATATGTACCATGTCATTTGCATGATCCATATTTTGAGTTCTACGCATGTGATTGGGGTGGAATAGTGATCAAATTGTCTTTTACCTTAGATTTGTTGCAGTTGTGATCTATTAAGCTTAGGTTGCTTGAAAGAAGTTAATGAGGTTTTATAAATCCCAAATGTGCATAACTAAGGTGTGTAAGATTATTCAGCTTATGATCTATATAAATGAGGCTCCTGAAGTATAACTGAGCCGACGTAGCACACACTGTGAATGAAGCTCCATAGAGTGTGAAAGAACATAGTCGGATTGTATTCTTAACATATGAAAAACAACTAACTCGTTTCTCAATGAAAGTATTGTTCTTGTTGCAACCTATTCTGAGGTTATATTCCAAGAGGCTGCTGAGTGTATCAGTGGCTTTGCAAGATTCCACTGTGCCAATGAAGCTTTATTGATCACCATCGTATGACATTTGTTATGCAGGGTCCACTGGGAGATTTTAAGGTCATGCTCATCACATTCGACAGAGGTTCCTTGTGCTGGCCTTTACGGGTTGATACTCCATGACTCTGATTCCAATGTTACACACATTGTTTCTAGTAGACAAAAAAAAAAGTGGGAAGATTTAAAGAGAGAAGAATATTTTTTAAAGCAGTCCAAGTCTTTTAAGAAGAATTCAATCCCTGTTTGGGAAAATGGTTTGATTTTACAATTACACTCAAACCTGACATTTTAAAGGCTCACGTATTAATTTTCTGGTCGTATTAAATAGTGGTGAAGAAAAAGCTGAGCCGAAAAGGAAAGCTCTCATTTTAACAGTCAATCTACATTCCTACCCTCACGTTCTTAAACACCAACTGTGGTTAGTGACTGAAAGAAAAAGATTGCGGATACAAGCGGCCCAAAAAAGCTTCTTCTGCACGATGGCAGGGGTCAGAGATAGAGTGAGGAGCTCTACCATCCCATCCAGGTGGAGCACAGAGTAGAGCCATTGTTTCTTCGGATTGTGAGACACAATATTAGTTGATTTGGGCAGATGGTTAGGATGCCTCTTGAGCATCTCGTTGGTGAGGTGTTTCAGGCTCATCCCACTGGGAGTAGACCCAAAGGAAGGTCCCGGGTCCACTGAAGAGACTTTGTCTCACGGCTGGCTGGAGAACAGCTCAGGATCCTCTCTAGTGAGCTGGGGGATGCAGCCGGGAAGAGAGAAGCCTGGGTTTCTCGTCTGAGGCTGTTGGCCCCACGACCCGGCCCTGGATAAGCTGAAGACATCGGAACAAACAAACTGAATAATTAAACAGTGTTACATTAGCACTTTAGTCTTTAAGTAAAACAAATCTGGTCAGTTGTAACACTGGACATAATTAAAGTTTGGAAAACACTGTACAAAACTTTTTTACCATTTTTTTTTTGGCTTCATATTTTGACTCACAACAAATTACTTGCGACTTTCTCTCCAAATAAAAACATGGAAATTTTCTTGTTCTCTTAATTGTGAGTAAATTGAAACTTTCTGAGTTTCTTACATCTATTTCAGTAACAAAACAAGGGTTTCAAAAGAGTTTTTTTCTGCCAATTTAAGGTGTTAGCTACTGTTTATTTGCCGAGTACATCTAAGCTAAAAAGAAAAAAAAAGGGCCATATTAAAGATGAAGTTTCAGTCCAATGTGTTTTGAAAAAGAAAAAAGGGCTTTCTGTAGAAAAAAAAAAAGAAACAGGACCCAGGCAGCTGGCAATTATTTTTTCTGAATTATGATAAAATAATAAAAATGTTGATAGAAAAATTCACTTTACTATCTTTATTATTTTTTATTATTTTCTATGACATTGCACTACTTTTCTTTTTCTTTCTGAGCACTCTGTTTTGTTAAAATTATTTTTATTTATTTTATTTTTTATTATTTTTATCTTATATTATTGCACACCTGTATCAAAGCAAGTTCCTAGTCTCTGATATTCTCATTGACATGGCAATAAAAGCATTCTGATTCTGATTCTGACATAACAGCAGAAGATTGTACATAGTTTTTGCTTTTTTGAAAAATAAAATAAAAAAAAAAAAACACTCGACAGCGCATGCCTTTGTTATTTTTTACTATGTATTTATGAGCTTATTGGCAAATTTTACACTTCTGAGCTAATAAATGTACAGTATGCAATGAGATAAGATTTATCATCCTACCAAAACATAATGCCCCCTCATTTATGGGAAAATATCCCAGTCTGAAGAATAGTAACAGAAAACGTTCTGAGAATCTGACTGCTGCCGTGCTGCAAAGTAGAAAAACTTCTGAAATATTACCGCCTCAGTCCTCACATGATAAGTATTCACATCAAAACAGGCCGTTATAAAACATCATGACTTTGTGTTGCACCAGAGAGGCCGCAGAGGAAATCAGCCTCTTACTCACCTGATTGATGAACTTTCTGGGAAACATCATTCTGATCTCTGGCTGCTCTCCGGAGGATTTATTATCATCACATTACGTTGGTCTTAGTAGCAGCCTTTCTTGTACACTCTTGGCAGGAAACTGAGTAATGACAGCGTGCTGACGTTCTGCAACATCGCACTGTGTGGGTTTTTGGGCTGCCCTCCAAATTGTCACTCATGGCAGTGTTTTTCCTTTTTTTATCGCTCATGATGGATTCTGTTTGGATGGAGTAAAGATGACAAACATAAAATTTTAAAAAGATAGAAAAATACTTTACACTTTTATTCAATTTACATAAAAATTGTGATTATGTGTTTTTCAATAAACAAACTATGTCAGAATTTCATGAGACGGTTTATGACTCTTAGCAATATAAATAAAACCAGAGGGATTAAACAAAGGTTTATTACAAGCATTTGTGTCACACTGACATAATCAATGTGACCATTTATTAGACTGTTATGCTGTAAAAAGCCACTGTACCCATACGCGCCAAGATTCAAGGTTTTTATAATAATTATGAAATAAGAGTCAGATCCTTTTTGAGCTGCATAACTGTTTCATTGTTAGATCAATTAATATATAAGATCATTGACAATTATACCTCTAAAACTTAATTTTTCAGACAAACAGACCTGGCAGCATGGTGGCGCAGTGGGTAGCACAGTGGCCTCACAGCAAGAAGGTCGTAGGGTCCCGGGCGGGGACGTGGTTTGGAACACTGGCCTTTCTGTGTGGAGTTTGCACATTTTCTCAGTGTTTGCGTGGGTTTCCTCCGGGTACTTCGGTTTCCTCCCACCCTTCAAAAACATGCATGTTAGGCTGATTGGTCAGTGCCAAATTGCTCTTAGGAATGAGTGTGTGTGTGTGTATAGTTGTATGCGTGTGGCCCTGCAACAGACTGGCAGCCTGTTCAGGGTGTACCCTGCCCTTTGCCTTGGATCAGCGTTGATGGGCTCTGGCAACCACTGCATCCCAAAGACGGTTAAGAAGGTGACTGACTAACAAACAGACCCCAAACAGGGTTGCAAGATTCCCAATAAAAAATATTGTACAAATGGGAATGACAAAAAGAATATTTGTTCCTTTTCCGCACCGTGTTATAAAACATCTACATATGTTGTTTTGGTCTTGCCTTGAGTATGACCATTTATATTTGTCCATACTGTATAGATAGATAAATATCTTCATATATGTAGATCTCTCATTGCTTTTCTCTGTTGTCGTGTTGTTCACACACTGTTTCCCAATCATCACCTTTTTTTTAGCACTTCCAATATTATTCTGACTGAATCCGAATCGGGATGGTGTTTGATGAAGCGTGAACAGCGTGAGTTTTTGCGCTCATCAGAGCTCTGAATCATGGAGTCTTTAGAAAATATCTGGGAATATTTAAACTGGTGTGCTTTAACACGTCTCCCTCCTCTTTCCCTGTAGAGGTGTGGAGTTTTGCAGCCAGCTACATTTCAGAGTCACAAAGATTCAAAGAGTCTCAGTGGCACTCTGCTACTGAGCTCGGGCTGATGTTTCTATTAAACTCGTTGCTATGGAGACCAACATCTTATCCCCCCATATTCCTTTGCATCTTCAAGTCTCTCTGTTTCTGATGTATGCACCTCCAAAAGTAGCAGGAATGAGGCTACACCCTTTTGTTTTTTCCTGCCGCCTGCTTAACACAGAATCCCTCATTCCTACAGAGCTGAGAGAAGGTGATGGGCTTTGAGAATACTTAATGACTCCAGTATTACCCTCTCAGGCAATTTCATTTCTGATGTGTAATCTCAGTAACCCCTGCAAGAAAGATGGTAGAAATTTCTGCAGCGATGCAACGCATATTGTCATGCGTCCAGAGTGACAAATGTTAACGCTTCCCACCTCAGGGCACTGTTGACTGCGCACAAGAGGGCTGTTTGTTATTAAAAATGTGGTTCAGGTTAGCTTGACACTTCACAATCCCTATCGGGGCTTCTTTTCAGATAGAAATTTATTATTGGCAAGTCCTGGATGATTTCATATGCTTTCACCCTGTTGCCCCAAAGCAAGTGAAACTCAATAACAGGGGAATTGATTATATGAGAAGTACAGGGTAGCATTTAGAAAATGTGTTTACTGTAGTCACCGAGCCATCAAAATACCAAGAACCATCTCTTAGCAGACACTATGCTGAATGATTAATGAGTCAGAGTGTCTCCATTACTGACCGCATAGAATCATTTCCACTCAGGTGGGTCAGCGGAGTTACAGCCTGTCTGATGAATGTTGGACTGAATATTTGGTTGGAAAATGTGGAAATCTGCTTCTGAGTCATCCGTGTTTTCAAAAATAATTCTCAAACAAAATTGATGGTGAACAAAGTGAAGGAAGGAAGAATTTTGCTAATAAAACATATAAATTGTGATAAACTTTAGTCCACAAAAATAAAATACAAAAATATCTGATTGAAATCAAATTGACAAAAAAAATCAACACAAACCAGATCACTGCTCTGATATATGAAGGAAAGGAAATGAGGCTGCACGGTGGTGCAGTGGTTAGTACAGTACCCTCACAAAAAATAGGTCGGCTTGAAACACTGGTCTTCCTGTGTGGAGTTTGCATGTTCTTCCCATGTATGCATGGGTTTTCTGTGGGTACTCTGGTTTCCTTCCACTCTCAAAAACATGTTAGGTTATTATGCTGCTACAAAATAGCCCCTGGTAATGAGTGTGTGTGTGGATGGTTGTGTGGATGTGGCCCCGCAACAGACTGGTGACCTGTTTGGGATGTACCTTCCCTCTCACTTGAAATCAGCCGGGATAGGCTTCAGTACCTCGCAACCCCATTGGAAATCACTTCAGAAGACAAAACACAAAATAAAATAAACTTATTTAAGCATTACAAATAAATTACTTAAAATTTTTATGGGCATCCTTTTGAGTGTTTCCTTCTATTAAGAAATTAAAATTTGCGTACAATGATTATACTTTTATGGAAATAGTTTGTTTATTCATTTTCATTTTACTCGCTGTTTTGTTACTTTTATCAATAACGTTACATTTTATCATTTACTCAGTAAATTTCTATATGTTTACAACTAATTACCATATTTAATGTCTGCAAAGTGATGTAAATGCATGTATTTATTCATGCAAACCAGTCTTGGAAGGTTTACATTGAGAATGAGTAAATAGAAGAGCCTAAAGTACGTAACTGTTGGGTCGGAGTATTTAAGAAGCTGTTTACTTACTGAGGATTTTATGTGCAGCAATTTCTGGTTAATGAACTAAAGAGAAAACCAGTGAGCAACATCTTTCTCCATAAGAAACTTCTCTTAAAGCAAAGGAAAGGTTTTTTAAAAAAGTCCATAGTTTATTTCAGCAGTCATTTTAAAAGTAAAAGTAGATTTTCTATTTTCAATACTGACCAAAAAACACACTCTCAAAAATAAATTTAAAGTTAGGCTTATTAGAAATAAAAATCGTGTGTTTTCAGATGGAAAATCGACATTGAATGTTCAAGGGATTTTTTTTCCGTTTTGTTGTCTTCCACTTATCCGAGACCAGGTTGCGGGGGCAACGGCCTCAGACGAGAAGCCCAGATTTCTCTCACCCCAGCCACATCCTCCCGCTCACCTGGGAGGATCCCAAGGTGAGACATAGCCTTTCAAGCGGGTCCAGGTCTGCCGCTGGTACTCCTCCCAGTTCGGACATGCCCAAACAACCTCACTAGCGAGTTGCTTGGGAGGCATCATTACGAGATGTCCGAACCACCCCATCTGGCTTTTCTCGACTTGGTGGAGCAACGGCTCTTCTCCGAGCTCCTCCCAGATGGCAGAGCTCCTCACTCTATCTCTGAGTGAGAGCCCAGCCACCAGAAAGCTCATTTTGGCTGTTTGTGTCCGCGATCTTGTTTTTTCGGTCACCACCCACAGCTGGTGACCAAATGGTCAAGAACGTAGATCAACTGGTAAATCAAGAGCTTTGATTTTCGGCTCAGTTCTTTCTTCACTTGACGGTCTGATGCAGGGGGATTCCAACCTTTTCCGGATGAGAACCATAATCTCGGATTTGGAGGCGCTTATTCCCATCCCAGCCACTTCACACTCGACAAGCAAAATGGTCCAGCAAAAGCCGAGGATCACAGCTCAGCAAATGTTGAAGCTATTTATGATAATTAGTTGCAGGTATTTTTTCTTTTGTTACACGTAAAGGAATAGCCATTACACAGATCTATTTTAAAAATGAAATTTGTTTTTATGTCCTTATCATACATCTTCTAAGAGTGGTTTTTATTTATTTTTTTCTATGCTAACTCTTAAAAATATTCTAATTTGTGTTTCCCTTCCATATCAGCTGGTCGCTATTATTATCATCCTAATTTTGGCCATTCACAAAGTAACCATGCTTTTCAAAATAATCCCAAACTCCAAATCATTATCACCTACTTTCCGTTAACCGCTTCCCCCCAAGACCAGATTAAAAAAAATACATGAACAATGATAATAACAAAAAAAAGAAAAATTGAGACAGCTAGTAATTACGTTCCACTGGTGGAACCAGAATATATCACAGCAATCAGTCAACTGGTATCAATCCAACACAGTAGTTGGACTCACGCTGAGTAACTTTTTTTTAAATAATTCATTCAAGGGTAACACTTATGTGTTGGAATCATAAGAAAAATCTAAAGCAATTTTGTACAAAAACAACATTTTCTTCAATAACATACTTTAAAAAGGAATAAAATCCTTTGCTTTCTTTAGTTTTTATTATTTTTCCAAGAAACAATCAGAACATGTAAAAATTGACAACGTTATTACAAAAAATTAATGTTTAAACAGATCTAAATGGCAATCCATTTGTTTCTTTCAAATCATTGGTGCAAACACTTTACCAGAATGACAATTTTATCTTTAGTGTTCAATGTTGCATTTAAAGAAACTGTTCTGTCGAGATCTACAGCCTCGTTGAGATCTCAAACCGGTCGCAGTTGTCGATTGTTCGGTATTTAGAAAAGTGAGGTTTCGTCTGAATCTGCGACCCAGCGCAAGATGTGAGAGACGTGCTTTTACTCTTAGTATAAACAATGGATTATAAAGAGCGGAAACAACTTTGTATAAACTTTATTCCACTTAAGAAATGACTAGATTACATTAAATAAGTTTTATGAAAACTTTATTGGAAGGGGTCGGGGTAGCATCAGCGTCATGGATTGTATCATGCTAGTTGCAGCCCTCGATGTTTAGATGTTCTGGAAGGGAGGGAGAGGTGGATGACGTGTTCTGGGCATGCGCAGAGGCGCAGAGTTGCAACTCTCGATGATCACAGATCTCAACAGAACACCGCCACACAAAACATCAATAATAACTTAATTTTTTTTTTTAAATTGACCAGGATACCAACAGTTTATTCATCAAAACTTTAATTATTTGGTGGTTGCTCACTGGCGTTTTAGTTTATCGCTCGCAAGAAAGTTGCTCGTTTGAAGCCCAGGATGGGCCGGGCTCATGAGATCTGCTTTTCTGTGTGGCATTTGAATGCTCTCCATTGTGAATTTTCTCCGCTTACTTTGGTTTCCTCCCACTCTCGAAAACATCAATGTCAGGTTAGGTAATTAGGAGTCTTTACAACTCTTGAAAAAGCTGTGAAAGAAAGAAAGTCGACAGTTTAGTTGGAATTATTTTTAAAAAAAATCTTGCCAAAATAAAATGAACAGCAAACAGTGATTCAGAAAGTTTTTAGGAGTGCAGAGAAGGCTTTGAAGGCCTAGACGGCTCACCACCACCGAATGAAACTTATAGGGAGCCGCACTGACAGACTCCCCCATCACCACTGTAGACTCTTTCCGCTTCCTCGGCACTACCATCACACAGGACCTAAAGTGGGAGCCGTCCATCAGCTCCCTGATCAAAAAGGCCCAGCAGTGGATGTACTTTCTGCGGCAGTTGAAGAAAGCCAAGCTGCCTGCCCAGATGTTGGTGCAGTTTTACACAGCCATCATCGAGTCCATCCTCACCTCCTCCATCACCGTGTGGTACGCTGGAGCCACAGCCAGGGACAAACACAGACTGCAGCGCATTGTGCGCTCTGCAGAGAAGGTGATCGGCTGCAGCCTTCCATCTCTCGAAGACCTGTACGTCTCCAGGACTCGGGGGCGTGCAGGTCGGATAGCAGCTGACCCTTCCCACCCTGGACATGGACTTTTTGAGCGACTCCCCTCGGGCAGAAGGCTCCGGTCCATTCGGACCAGAACGTCCCGCCACAAAAACAGCTTCTTCCCTTCTGCCGTTAGTCTAATTAATACTTTATAACCTGAACCCCACATCTCTTAGTCACCTCCCTCTTGTCACTTTACTATCTTTATTATTTTCTATAATTTTCTATGACATTGCACTACTTTTCTTTTTCTTTCTGAGCACTCTGTTTTTGTTAAAATTATTTTTATTTATTTTATTTTTTATTATTTTTATCTTATATTATTGCACACCTGTATCAAAGCAAGTTCCTAGTCTCTGATATTCTCATTGACATGGCAATAAAAGCATTCTGATTCTGATTCTGATAAAATCTCCAACAAGCTCTCTGGTCTGTGCTGATGGAGTTCTCATGGATCATATGCGTCACTTCACAAAGTATTTTGCAGTGTGTAATAACTGGGATGTCCCGCCTGACTGTTGACAAATGTGAGCGAAATGTGAAGATAGCAGTAAAAACAGAAGGTCTATAAATTACAGTCAGACAGCTCAGCTTATAATGAAATTTAAAACTCTGGAGAAAAATGGCAGATCCCTGAAAAATGCTGTCTCGGCTTATATTTTATTTATCTATATATTCTTTTTAAAAAAAAAAACAAAAAAAAACACTGTCGCTATGTGTGATGCTAGAGTGTTTTTTTTCTTGCAGCTCACTCCTCTCTTTGGATTGAGTCATAATCTCACACTGCAACACAGGCCAGTGCAAACTCCCCTGATGTACTATTTCATAACAAATAGATCCATCCATTTATTTTCGGAATTGCACTTATTTACCGTGTGCTCCTGGGTGCCAGGTAAGAGGGGAAACAGGGTACACCCTGGACAGGTCTTTGTGTTGCTGGTCTTTCAAATATACTGAAAATAAATCAGAATAATGGTACATTTTAGCTCACGGATGTTGCAAACTTGGGAATCTAAAAATAATTATAAAATATTTGAACTTGATCAGTGCAGATTTACCAGTTGATCAAGTTGAAGATCTTTGAAAGCAATTAGTTTCTGGGATCCAAACATGTGATGTTATATGTTTCCTAGACTATTCTTTAAGAAACATAGCTCTAAACTGCAGTTGGTAAAGTACAGCACACCCTCCAAAGTTGCCATTCCCTCTCTGAAAGGGAGATCCACCTGGTTACAATTTGTCCGTAGATGTTGAAAACGTCCTCAAGTTGGCTGTGTGGTTCTTCATCAAGCACAAGTACTTCCCCACACCATGTTGTGTAGAGAGCCGATGTGATTGGAAGGCTGTCTTTACCCCCTCTGTGGAACCTTCTTGGGAGCATCTGTGCCACAAAGTCATACTGGTGGAGAGGACTCCATCAGACATAGGTGGAAGCTCTACAAAACTGAGCTACGATCTCTAGCTCTGCAGCTTTGTGAAAAAGCAAAGGTGTGATGAGTCCTGCTGGTTTGACAGAGAGTGATGGAGCTCAAGATAAAATTTTTGGATATGTTGACTCACAGACAGCTATAGCTTGAAGACCACTTGCACATCTTTCCCTCTAACAGTGAGATGATTTGCACGGTGTTTGTTCCTTCTGCAGCTCACCGCTTTCTTCCTAGTCTTTTTCACATTAATGCAGAAGTAGTTACAGAATTTCTGCACTGCTGCACCATATCTGACTCATTGCTACCAGTGAAGGATCCTACAATGACTGTGTCATTTGCAAAGTTCATCACTTTCCAGATGGCCTACGGTGTGTCAGTGCTGACAGAGGTCAAGGAGGAGCAGGTGTTGTAGTTTCTGACAATCTGAGGTCTGCCATCAGGAAGTCTGAGATCCACTTTCCCAGTAAGACCAAGGGGGGAGAGTGTTGTGATCCTCTCGCCTACTATCAGAGGGAGCCCTGGATGTCCCTCATCACCCTGATTAGGGACACCTGATATTGATTCCTGATGCCACACATCTGTGGATCCTACTATCTATTTAAGGGCAATCGCCCTGGACTTCCAGTTCGGGTCACCCTGGTTGTATGACCATGTTTGAACTCTGTTATTATTTGAACTTTTGAGTTAGTCCTGTGCCCTTTGCTTTACAGACTTACTTGAATTGTGTTCAATAAACCTTATTTTGATGTCCTGGATTTGGGTCATCCTCCTTCCACATCACAATAGAGAGTTTTTGAGTCAGGATTTGTAAAATAATGAAGTTGAAAGTTGGTTGTTAAAAGTGAATATAATCCTCCTCTTGGGTTTTGTGCTTGGTCGGTGTAATAATTCATTTCTCACAGCATATACAGTACATACAAACATGGTACCTTTTGAGAGGTCAGAGATGCAACATTCACTGAAAAAAAAGCTTAAAATTACATTTATTCACTTTCACTATGAATTCCACCCTCCTCTCACTCCCCGCTTAGCCCAGTACCCAAAGCACCAACATGAAACTGAATATATTTTAAGGTTTTAAATACAGTGTAAAGCGTATAGTGTTGTGGGAGAAATGTGGGTTTCATATTATGTTAGAATCTGGGTGTGGCGGAGAACAAAATCTGTGGCAAAGAACAACCAGGTGCTAGAATTGTACCCTAGGACTGAAAGGGAGAACTCGTAAAGAGTGCCTTTCACTTTAGAAGCTGGTATTAGCTTAAATTACTCAATGTGGTTTTTAGTGGATCAATAAAACACCACACACTGAAATGTTTTGACTAATTCCTGTCAGAAACAGAAAACTGCAGATAAGCTCAAATGGCAAGTTCATTTTCTAATATCTCTTGCTAATAAATAAGGAATAAAAAGTTGCATAATTTCATGTATTCAATTTTAAAATTACTCCGCTTCATAGGGGTGAATTATTTAGTTTATCATTGATTGAGATAAAAGTAGTTCAGAATCACCTAAAAAAGAAAAAACTTCAGCCGCCATTATTCCTGATAAATTTTTTGTGGTTTTGGAGAACCTCTCCCAGAGGAGGTAAAACATCCATTTCCCCCTCTGGCTGTAAAACTATCTCTGTTTGCTGTCAACCACACATGTAGCCGGTACAGGAATACTCACTGCAGGTCTCACATCTGCACATGTTCCCATGCATTTTTAATCATGCCTGCTCTTCCTGTCCAACAGCAAGAAGAAGCTAGATCTGAACCCACTCCAACCCATCCCGCCCTACCTTGATGAATAAGTAAACACATTGAACCAGGCTGAGATGCGGTCGGTTAAATTCCCGATTGAAGGCCGGAAGATTTGCTTTCTTTTGGAAGGAATTCTGTTTACTTACTGATGAGTTCACGGCTCGCTTTCTGTGAACTCTATTAACATTTTCTTTTAGTTTAGTTCACATCTCACCTTTAATTCTACTCAGGAAATTGGATGTCAGAGCCCCAATCACATTTCCAGCAACTTGTATTACAGTAGAAGTAAAAAATATATATTCGGTTTTCAGCATATGGCCGTGGTCTGTAATGATTTCTTCGATTATCAAAAAAAAAAAAAAAATGTTTGCAAAGCTGTTATCTAATTATAAAGCCACCTGGCAGTGTGTAATACCCATAGAGATGGAGGACGCGTGGTTCATTTGTCTAGAAGATTTCTGGGTATTCAGGCTGTGCTGTTTGTGAAGATGAAGTGGGATGAAGTAAATTCATACAAGTTTATCTTCTGAAACTCTCTGAGACAGATTGGTGCTGTACGGTTGCTTTGGTAACCATGAGTATCTGAGTGAGGAAAAGATAGATGAAACTTTCTATCTTATAGAGTGATAAAGCATTTTCTTTATCATACCGACTATCTCTGAACAGTTTGATGTATAAGCCTTCATTTGAAATGGGAATATGCTGCAATGTGTAAACAGCTGCTTCTGTTGGACTTCACTTTATCTAAAGAGTGAATGTGACTTCATTGTGTAGTAATACCAATCATACTTATTGAAAATTCCTCTCTGACCTCGTTGTACATATTTATTCCTATCCTTTAATATTTTCAAGCTGGCTCTTATTGTGTAGCCTCGAACAACATTTAAACGTCTTCATACAGTTATTGTGAGTTATTGGTTAGGCAATACTATAGTTACAATAATACTGCAGTTTTTGGTCCATAGCTTAAGAGGAGACGGTGAACTTAAGGAGAGGGGGAAACGGTGGGTAAGTGTCTACCACCCTGCAGACATTAGTTAACCAGAAGTTAACTTTCTCGGGACCTTGGAGAAGACACCTAACCCCCCCCATTTCTTCCACCATTGGCGCCATCATGGCAGCCTGCTGCGGTATAATAGTAATGCAGCACACACATTTTCCCGGTGAGGGATGAATAGAGTATGTAAAAAAAAAAAGAGAGAGAGAGAGAGAACTTGTCTCGTGATGTGAAGCCCCGGGACACTGTGGACTTTGATAGCTGTTTTATATTTCTCTCTTCTGTTTTAATCATTAGACACAGTACCTTTAATTATTCTAGACGAGCTCTTACACTTCATTTCAATATGCAGAGAAGTGCTGTCCTGCTTCTTTTATGACAAAGATTGTAACTGGCTAACTTAACAAATGGGTTATAATCATCAAATCCTCCTCCAATTGCACCATCATGAACATTTAACTTACCAGCTAAAGATGTAACCTGAGGGGTTCTAACAATTTATCCCAGGATTGCACATTCTGACCTCAGTTTGAACCTCTTTTTTTTATCTTTAAATGATCTTCCTGTCTGTTGAATTGAGGACTTAATATGTTTTAGAAAGGTCTTGCTTTCCTCCCTCCGGACTCTGCTGATGTCTGAATGCTGCAGACAAGCTAATGTTACGTGTGACTGCTTTTATGTATGTGTTCAGGTGTGGCAATGACCATTTAATCAGATGCGTTTAATTGGGAGCATCTGACTGATTTTAATTTCTCTATAAACAATAAAAATGCATTTCTTTTTTCACACATCGTGTCAATGCTCTGACTTAACCTTATAAAATAAAACATGGCGAAAGAAAGATTTGATGGAAGCCAAATACTTTGAAACTGTTCCATTCTGTTGTCTTCTGCTTATCTGGGGCCGGTTTGCAGGGACAAAAACTTCAGACAGGAAACCCAGGCTTCCCTTACTCCAGCTGCATCCCCCAGCTCACCCAGAAGGATCCTGAGGTGTTCCCTGCCCAGCTGTGAGACATAATCTCTTCAACGGGTTCAGGTTCTGTCTCTGGTTGTCTTCCCAGTGGGGCATGCCTGAAATACCTCACCAGCGAGGCATTCAGGAGGCATCCTAACCAGATGCCCGATCCACCCCATCTGGCTTCTCTCGACCCGAAGTGAGCAATGGCTAACCTTACAGATTAGAAGACCATGCAAGGTTAAATATTTACAATGTGAACATCCAGACTCCTGTATCAAAAATTATCAGCTTCAGAGATAAAAAAGTGAGTTATATGAACAATTTTATTCCAAACAAAATGGAATAAAGATGGAAAATCTTGATCGAGCTAAACTACTGATAAACTTTTTGGTTGAAATGTTCTTTACTGTAGCATCTCATCAAAAGCTGCACTGCTGTTTGCATGCTTTTCACACACATACAGCATTACTTAGCAGTGTCCCTTTTTAGTTCACGCGCTGCCTGGATGTCAACAAGCAAATGAACAACCGTGTTTACCAAATGGCTCTGTTGTTCGATACACAAGCTTATTAAAAAGGCATCTCATTACAGGTGCAGGGGAGCCATTTTATTACAAATTAATTGCAAATTTTGAAAGCTTTTTCTATTCATTATCATTCTGTGTTGAATATGGATCAGCTGAAGCTGAAACAACTCCACATCTGCATGTTAGAAAAAGCTTAGAAAGGGTTAGGAAATTAGCCAGATGGTGGGATCACTACTGTTGTGAACAAGGATGATGAATCTCAGATCAAAGCTGATGCTAAGAAAAATTATAAAATGTCCAGTTGTTTGTTTGTTTGTTTTTTACGAAGCAGGCCTGTTATTCAGCTTCTAATGAACCTGTTTCCTTGGCTGCCACTTGGTTTAATGATGTCTCCAGATCAAATGGTAAAATGTGAAACCTTAATAACTTCAGTCAGTCAGTCACATTCTTACGGTTGCTTTGGTAACCATCGCAACCATAGGGGTTGCCGAAGCCCATCTCAACTGATTCGACGCAAGGGGCAGGGAGCACCCTGAACAGGTCGCCAGTCTGCCACAGGGCACATGCATACAACCATACGCACACACACACTCATTCCGAGGGGCAATCATGTAGCGGCCAATCAACCTAGCATGCATGTTTTTGGAGAGTGGGAGGAAACTGGAGTACCTGGAGAGAACCCACGCATACACAGGGAGAACATGCAAACTCAACACGGAAAGGTCAGTGTTCCAAGCCTTGTCCTTACCTGGGACTCAAACCCACAACCTTCTTGTTGTGAGACCACTGTGCTACCCACTGCGCTATCGTGCCGCCCGAAACATAATTTTATCTAAATATTAAATGCTTCAATAGTTACTACTTCATTAGAATTTGTAATCTTCAACTCAAGACAAATTAGTAGAAGATAAATACTGTAGGCCCGAAACAGACAGTTGACCTGTTTGGGGTGTTTCCTGCCTCTCACCTAAAATCAGCTGGGATAGTCTCCGATACTCCCTATAAACCCAAATTTGATCAAATGAACTAACAAGCTCCGTCTCTCACAGTGTCAACAGCTCTTCAACATGTATGACTTTTTATTTTCAGTACACCTATTTTGAAGCATGAGTCCAACTAAGGATAGAGCGGAAGATCGACAGGCAGATTGGTGCGGCGACAGCAATAACTTGGATGCTGCATCGGTTCGTTGTGGTAAAGAAAGAGCTGAACCGAAAAGAAAAGCTCTCAATTTACAAGTCGATCTACAATGTTCCCACCCTCACTTACAGTCACCAGCTGTGGGTGCTGACCGAAAGAATGAGATTACGGATTCAAGCGGCCAAAATGAGCTTCCTCCGCAGGGTGACTGGGCTCTCACTCAGAGATCGGGTGAGGAGCTCCGCCCTCTGGGAAAAGCATGGTGTCAAGCCACTCCTCCTCCAGGTTGAGAGAAGCCAGATGGGGTGGTTCAGGCATCTGGTCAGGATGCCCCCTCAGCGCCTTGCTGGTGAGGTGTTTTGGGCACATCCCACTGGGAGGAGACCAAGTGGTAGACCCCGGACCCACTGGAGAGATTATGTCTCACAGCTGGCTGGGGAACGACTTGGGATCCTTCCAGATGAGCTTGAGAATGCAGCTGGGGTGAGAGAAGCGTAGGCTTCCCGTCTGAGGTTGTTGCCCTCGCGACCCGGCCCCATATAAGCGGAAGACGACGTAACAAACGAAACGGAGTGCAACTGTGAAGACCAGTTTTAAGAATTACTGCAGAAATATTTTCTAAAGATTTTTTTACATCACTTTACTTACATTATGCAAAGTAGTGCTCCAAAAAAATTAAATAAGTCATTAATTTTATACATTACTCCAACATTAATCGTTAATTAACTTTTAAAGCTCATATATTGTGATATTTAAATCTTTGAAAAGATGTGCACATTTTCTTTAAATCACAGAAAGTGATCAGCTGGTGTATTCGTCATATCACCTTTAACTAGGTAAATCTAAGAAGCACCTGATATTTTTGGACAAACTACATGACAGCAGCAAATTGCCCCGGCGATGATTTATGCTCTAAATTTCCACATCAAAGTTTGTTTACATGTTTCACACCAAAAAGAGAAAATGATTGTGCTGAGTGGTTTAGTTGAAAAGTGCAGCAGTTAATCTTTGCCTCAAGTCACCAGGATTCAGAGCATGGGAAACAAAAACAATATAGATTCATTTTCCATTGATTTTTTTTTTAAAGAAGAGTTGAAGAGGAATGCATAATCAATTCAAAATGCTTCCAGATTTTCAACTTAACTTTGGCTTGTCTTCTTTTTTTTTTTCATCCTGCTCTTTGCTTCATCTCTTAACTGAACTCAAACTCTTTGGCCTTTTGGAGAAATTTTCACTTCATATCAAACCTCTGCAAGATAAATGGCATTAATCCCAGAAAGTTATTCAGATCGTCATTGATCAGATTAATCAGATCTCCTTAATCGGTTATCACAGAAGCTGCACACTGCTGAAGATTAAAGCAGGCTTTAATCCCCAGGCAGATATAATTCTGTACTTCTGAGGCTTGGCACTTGTGCGCAGAGGGCCTGCTGTACATGTAAATTGCATCTTGAGTGTATTTACCTTTCAGGTCAAAGACGAACATGAAAGGCTTCTGCGGTCCCACTGGTGGTGACTGTAATGAGCATGGGCTCTTCTCGGTAGTCAGGGCGCTGACCCACATTAACTCTCTGCTCCAGGCCCTTCGAGGCTGTGCACGCAGAATAATAGCAGCACATAGAGTAGGAAGCACACATTGTGCTTTAGATTATAGCCAAAGTTTCACAAGCGTACGTGAAGTTCAAAAGCCATAGGGAGTTTAAGAAAAAAGGCCATTAGCAGCTGTTGGCCCACCTTCTCAGAGGTGTGATGATGAGATAAAACAATCGCAGTGCAGAGACATCATTAGCGTTCTGGCTGCAACGGACTTTGAACTGTGAGGAAACTTGACAGAACATCACCCGTGAAATATAAAGACCTTCTATTTTAGGGGTTTCACGGATTAAAAGATAAAACGCTTGTTCTTGCATGAACTTTTATCAAAGAAATAGAAGTAAGGTCTCTTATGTCAGATGTAGACTGTAACCTATTTATAAGAAGAAATGTATCTGAGTGCTTACTGGACCAAGAGTATTTATTTAAAATGTCAGGCTTGATCAGTTGTTTGGAGGTTTTCACTATTTGTACATTATTGTCACGTAAAAAACATAACTGAAGTGTTTTTTCTTTTTTATTCATACATGTTTGATGCCCTCTTTAATGTGGAAGATTTGACATTGGAAGCAAAGATGAAACTGAAATACAAATCAAGCGAGAAAAAGACTGAGAAGAAAGCCTTGGTATTTGCAAGGTCAGCGGGAAATTTTTATTTCACAATGCTTAGTCTTTAAACTGCTATATCACCAAAACCAGAGGGATAAGTCTGATGTTATAACTTACATTATGCTCAGATTTTCAAATACAGTGGTTTTAACTCTCTGGAGAATTCTGATTTAAATAGTTTGAACTTCAGGTTATCTAAAGACATTTGTCAGGCATTTACGTCTTGTTCAGTGTATGGTGGCTTCAAAAGCGGTTGAATTGAAATTGTTTCTGTCACATAGAACAAAGAAGTAAAAACAGACTTTTTAAAACTTATTTTGTTTTCTGAACCGCTTATCCCTAATGGGGTAGCGAGGATTCTATGCCAGCTGATGTCAGGCGAGAGGCGGGGTACACTGTTAACAGGTCTCCAGTCAGTTGTGGGTTCTTACACAGACAACCATCCACCTAGGGGCAATTTTGTAGCAACCAATCAACCTAACATGCATGTTTTTGGAGAGTGGGAGTAAACCGGAGCACCTGGAGAAAACCCACGCACACACAGAGAACATACAAACTCCACACAGAACGGCCAGTGTTTTAAGCCTCTAACCTTCTTGCTATACGGCCACTGTGCTAACTACTGCACCACGATGCAGCCCCGTTTCTGTTTGTTTCATTTCTAATATGTTCCTCCAGAAAGTGAAGATGCAAGAAAATAATAACCAGTTAAAAACAATTTTATCTTTGTGTATTTTTGATAAATTGATGCATGTTAGAAGCTCTGGTTGTTTTTGTAGTTTGCCATCATTGTACCGGGTTCATTGAGATATGAACTTTACATCATTAGCAGACCTTGAGGCTGTCCTGGATGCAGTTTTACTTTGAATAATTGTAAACTAGAAAGTTTTTGGTAGTGCTTTGACGTTAGGGAAAGAAAACAGTCCCTTTAAGATTTAAATTTTATTTGGATGTTTATCTGTGGTGTTTGAAGTTCTCAGCAGCAGGAGGTAAAAATACAGAAAATCAGCCACATTGGTTTTTAATGTTCATAAAAACGCAATTTAATGTATTCCTTTTTAAAACAGAGGCAATTCAAAGCAATTCAATAATATTCCACATCTTTGTAGTTATGCCATTTATACTACTGGATACTTAAAAATTGTCAAAAAATGATACCTTAAAACCACCTAAAACATTTATAGAATTTTTTCTCTTGATTCATGGTATACATGGGATGCATCTTAAACCGAAAACCCAAACCTAAGAACATTAGTATTCAGATGTAGAGTTAATACTTCACACCATCTCAGTATGCTGCACTCAGCCAGATGTGCTCAGGGAAGTCGTGTCTCTCTTCTTTTATACTTTCTACCACACTGCTCATCCTTTCGTCAGTTTATACAGTATGTGTGTATTGAACCTTCCTCCCACATGGAGCAAAGTCAATCCACTTCTATTTCATGCAAGTCCAGATTTATATGATATATGTGTTTCATCTTTAGCAACCTGCACCTTCAGAGTAGTCTCCTTTACAGCAGGGTTACAGATGTCCACGTTTTTCTATGGAGACAGACATTAAGTTTCAGATGCACTTTACGAGAAAAAACCCCAGCATAAATCAACATTGCAAAAAGTATACAAAGTCCACGTTTTTCTTTCCCTGAAAATGGCAGAAATTATATATATGAATGTGAGTTCGTACTTGCTTCCCAGGATTCAAATCTTTAGAATAACTTTTTTTTGCTGACAAATTGTTTAAATACAAACTATTCAGCTTTTAGGCGCTATCTTTTTGTAACTGTGTCATTTTCTGTACTTTCTTGAGCAATCTCAACAGTCTTTGGTTTAAAACTGTCTCGGTTTTAAACCAAAGACTACTGGATGTTAAAATAAAAAAGCAGTGAAATATTCCTTTAGGAACAAAGTATTTTTTCATACATATAAGACCGAATCCCCAACCTGCCCACGTCTTTTCTATGACAAGTTAGGGAGTTTGAATTGTTTCCATTTGCAAGCAATATTGATAGTATGTCTTCAGATTTACATTTTTTTTTCATAAGTGACAGTTTTGAACATATTACATGTATATTTAATCAATTTTACCATAAAACTCGTAACTTAGAAAATTGAGTCAAGATTGTTAGGTCTTAATATTGTTAGAAATTAGTCGAGATAACAGTAGACTAGCCTATATTGGCATTGGTGCTGCCAACATTACTTCATCATTGGTTACATTGGTTGCAGTATACTGTACCAAACACAGCAACTGAAGCTAGCGTATGTTTTTTTACATTCTTATTGTGCCGTAAGTACGTAAAAATGCCACTCTCTGTTGCCAGATGTTACACCTATGATGCATGTTCCGTTGAAACACTTTCTACTTATCTTAGAATGTGGGTGGGGCTGAGGAGAAAATTTGTGTTTCGAGAACAACTCAGTGTTCGAATATTTTAATACAGAACAGGAAAGCCCACAAATTGCTCAAACATGCTTGAATGAAATAGAAAACTCCCTCTGGTATGGGGGAATGGTATTCGAGAGAATGGTAGAAACCTATATATACTGTAAATGTATATTCCATGTACACTCATTAAAGAGTCATCATTCAATGGTTCTAAAATGCAGACTGGATTTTCACCCAAGCCTTCAGATGTCCCTCTTTTATTCATTCCTGAACTAGCTAAACTAAAATAAATGCATATATTTAATATGGTCTTGCAGCAACAAGACCTCTGCCTCAGCTGCAACAAGCATCCCCTCCATCATTTTATTCTGAAATTTATGCAAGGAGGAGTTC
Source organism: Neostethus bicornis (assembly GCA_902685375.1). NCBI lineage: Eukaryota > Metazoa > Chordata > Actinopteri > Atheriniformes > Phallostethidae > Neostethus > Neostethus bicornis. Next base: position 22,287,861 of record LR738544.1, on the reverse strand, counting down.
TGCTGAGCTGGAAGGTTGTGTTTCAGTGTATCACAGCTGCTCCCACAGGGGTGTCTCCTTCTACAATCAGTCTCCTCCTGGTGGAGACGTCATTGATACTGATGCAAATGGGGATTAAGTGTCTTGCTGAGGGGGCACCTTGATGGACGCTGCTGAATTTTAAGTGTTACTCATTCATTTTTTACAATCACACTTTCATTACAGTCCAGTTATTCAATCATCATCTCTTCCACTAAAAGCATGTGTCTTCTAAGTTTTTAATGCATTTCGCAGTACCTCTCCACTTCCTAAATTACAGTTCGAATCTGTACTTTAAGTAGGGTTACTAAAATAGAGAGAGCTCTAAAAGCTTTTAAATAAATCAAAACTTCTTGCAAACTTGTTTGACTTCTTTAATAAAGAAATAAAAACTTTATACTGTGGTGTGCATGGCCTATGGCTTTGAGGCTGCTGATTAAAGCTTCCCATCAGTGATATGAATGAAATATTTTCTTCAAATCGCCAAAACACTCACAAACAACCTCAGCTTGCTTTTCCCCCGTGCTACGCGGCATCTCATTTCATCCCTCTGGGAGACGTCTGGATTTAATATCAACACCCCACTATAAAAACTTGTTTATTTCTTATTATTCATTGTTAATTATTCATGCAGTTTGTTTTCATGCATATTTATGTACATATGAAATATATCCACAGCCATCAACAAGTACACCCTGCTAGCCATGTTTGTCTCTGCTTTAGTAATAAAAAAAAGTCAAACGCAAAGATGAAAACAATATGTTTTAGAAAAAAACAAAGTCACTGACGAGTGTGCGGGAGTTTTCCGTAATAATAAAAAAAAAGGATTTGGTATTTTTGTCTGTGAACATCTGCCTCCACATCTCCATTGTGAGCACCCTATTGGAGACATTAGGCGGAGTTGATGTTGTTTTTAATGCTTTGCTCACAAAATGCATGGTGCTTAGTGGTTCCTCAAACTACACTTGGAAGTAGAGCCATTTGCGGGCAGACCCTCCAGCTCATGTAAGGGAATAAAACACACTTCCTACATCTTAGGTTAAGTTTAAATCATACTTCTGTGATATAATGTGTGATAATAATGGTCCACACTTTGCACTTTGACCTGCAGCTCTCACCCTGCAGGTGAGCCAAAAAGCAAACCTCTCAATTTACAAGACGGTCTTCGTTCCCACCCTCAACTATGGTCATCAGCTGTGGTTGGTGACTGAAAGAATAAGATTGCAGATACAAGCGGCCGAAATGAGCTTCCTCCGCAAGGGCTCTCACTCAGAGATCGGGTGAGGAGCTCTGCCATCTGGGAGGAGCTCGGTGTCGAGCCTCTCCTCCTCCAGGTTGAGAGAAGCCAGATGGGGCAGTTCGGGCATCTGGTCAGGATGCCCCCCGAGCGCCTCGCTGGTGAGGTGTTTTGGGCACATCCCATCGGGAAGAGACTAAGAGGCAGACCCTGGACCCGCTGGAGAGACTATGTCTCACAGCTGGCCGGGGAACGACTTGGGTTTCTTCCAGGTAAGCTTGAGGATGCAGCTGGGGTGAGAGAAGCCTGGGCTTCCTGTCTGAGGCTGTTGCCCCCGTGACCCGGCCCCGGATAAGTGGAATTTGACGGAAAGGAACTTTGCAGCTTCAACACATCAGCATCTCTGGAAAGGCTTAAAATAAAAGCGTAACATTTTTCATTCATTTACCTTTTTAACCACTTATTTCTGTCGAGGTTGCATGGGGTGGCAAAGCCTATCATTACTGGCTACAGGCGATAGGCGGGGTACCCCCGAAAAGGTCGCCAATCTGTAGAGAAACCACACATTGAGACAGACAACCCCCCACACACACGTATCCTTGGAGCAAACAGCCGAATATGCATGTTTTTGGAGGAAATCTGAGCACTCAGAGAAAACCATGTATACCGTACTTGGAGAACATGCAAACTCCACACAGAAAAGCTAGAGATCAAGGCCCTCCCCTACCTGAGGCTTGCTGTGATACCGTAGTTTTAACCACTGTGCAGCAAGTCAAACATTCATACCATGCAATTCATCAAATTTTGTAACATAGTGTGAGGAGTCCTACTCTCTGCAGAGTATAAATCCATGCAGGTGAGTAAAAAAACCCTTCAACCAAAAACGTATGTTTTATCTCTGAATTTACATTCCAATTATTTACTCGCAAATGCAATCAACCAGGTTTTTACACTTGCTTAATTCTCCTGCAATTTACCCCTTTTAGTTAGGTTTATAAAATTATACCTAAGTATGCAGAGAAACTTGGCTCACACTTCTCTCCTGGAGAGATGGCTGTTAATGTGCACAAGTGAAGAGAAACTCTCCGAGGACATATTACAATTTTAAATGCCGACGCTCATTGCTATTCCCCTCAACTCGTTATTATTTTAGCACCTCTAATCTGAAATGACTCCAGCTGCAGAAATGAGCTCGCAGGTCATACAGGCTGATGATTTAATACAAACTAAATAAATAATCAAAGAAATGCAGAAACCAAGAATCATTTTAAATGGAAGTAAACAAACTGAAAAATTGTCGCTTGTTTATTCACAAGCCCAACTTATTTCCATTTAGATGCATGTGACCTGTAGGAGGCTTGTACAGATTTACCTATGGAAAACAAACAAAAATCTCATTTCTCAGCACATTTTTATCCTCATGGAAGTTGTTCAGACCTTATCAGACCTTGTCAGGCATCATTTACGTCTCTAAAGATCAGATTATACAGATTGCTCTCTCACGTAAGGGTGTAAGAACGTATGTCTGGTGGATTTTGGGAAGACTTTTAATGTTGACTACTGACAGCTGTCATTGTGTTTCCTCTTCCTCTTATTGCTGCGTCTCTCAGGTGCCACCACGGTGCCGTTTTTATGACAGAAACTCAGAATTGCTCACTTTTATAGTAGCTGGCAGATGGTTTTTCACTCTGAAATGAACCCGAGTGATGAGCAACACAATGAATAATAAGTTGTTTATTTAGTCGGTGGACCCAGTTGTGAGTCTTTACAGAAATGTTCCCGTCACCGGGGAGCCTATCACATCTACTACTGCTTTCTCATGTCGTAGAATCTCAGGAACAGGGTGGATGTGATGGGATCAGTGTTTCTGTTTTGATGAGATGCCATACACATCTCTGTTAAAGTTGAGGATTTGTCCAGTTTGCTTATTCATATTTGAGAGTTGTGACTGTTTATTCTTTTGGCAAAGCTGCACAAAAAAATATTTTTGCAATAGTAGTGGCTGCAATAAAAATGTGATGGATGATAATTTTTCTAGACTATTAAGAACAGGAACAGTTTCACTTTTGTTTCTTCAGTTCTCATGAGAAGCAAAAAGTTTTGTATATTTCTGTCAGATCTAACACGAATAGATGTTAAAACCACATGTTTGAGGTTTTGGCGATAAAGTCAGAAAGGCCAGACTGAGATGGTTTGGATATGTGCAGAGGAGAGAGAGTACATTGGCATAAGGATGCTGGATTTGGAACCACCAGGAAAGAGGTCTAGGGGAAGACCAAAGAGGAGGTTCATGGATACAGTGAAGGTATCCATCCTGTCTCAGACTGTCGTGAGACAGGTTAGTTTTACCCTACTGATGATGTGTTGTTGCAATAGTAATCCTGCATGGGAAAGAGGTCTTTGGTCTTCCTTTAGACCTCGTTAGTGGTGGTTCCAAACCCAGCATCCTTCTGCCGATGTACTCTTGATGCACAATTAACAAAACTCTGACTAAAAGTGTCTTTTACCTGATTGACTAAATCTTTTTTCGTTGTTGTTGTTGTTTCCATCAGGATAAGAAAAAACCATGAGGCTCTTGTGGAAGTCTGTGGACAAGATGAGGTGCTTCAGAAAACGTTCAATGCTCCCATTCCTCGGCTTCCTGGTCACCTCCTTACTGTTCTTTAATCTGTACATGGATGATGGATATGTCCTGGTGAGTTTCTTCCACATAAAATAATGTCATATTTATTTTTGTCTTATTCAGTTTAGTTTTTAAAAAAAATGTTTCTCCAATTTAGGAAGCTGAAAAGCATCAGCTGGGAGAATCCCTGATGCACCCTCCAAACTCTGAGAGATACGTCCACACGTTCAGAGATCTGTCCAATTTCTCTGGAAGTATAAATGTGACATATCGTCACCTCGCTGGAATTCCTCTACCACGCAAAAGTAGGTAGTTTCCTAAAAAAAATAAATATTGCAAATAATTTTGTGTGAAGAATGACTAACGTGATTTCTCTCTGTAGAGTATCTGACCATCGGATTGTCATCAGTTAAAAGGAAAAGAGGAAACTATCTTCTGGAGACGATTAAATCCATCTTTGATCAGTCTAGTTATGATGAACTGAAAGAGATTGTGGTGGTGGTCCATCTGGCAGACTTTGATCTAGTTTGGTGTGAGAACCTGGTCCAGGAAATCACCAGAAAGTTTGCTCACCACATCATAGCTGGAAGACTATTGGTCATCCAGGCCCCAGAGGAGTATTATCCATCTCTAGATGGTCTGAAAAGGAACTACAATGACCCGGAGGATCGAGTCCGGTTTCGCTCCAAGCAGAACGTGGACTATGCGTTTCTTCTTAACTTCTGTACAAACCTATCACACTTCTACATGATGTTGGAGGATGATGTGCGTTGTTCCAGGAACTTCCTGACCGCATTGAAGAAAGTAATCACCTCCAGAGAAGGTTCCTACTGGGTGACTCTGGAGTTCTCTAAACTGGGATACATTGGTAAGCTGTACCACTCCAAAGACCTGCCACGCCTGGCTCATTTCCTCCTCATGTTCTACCAGGAGATGCCCTGTGACTGGCTCCTCATCCACTTCAGAGGTCTCCTTGCCCAGAAAGATGTGATCCGCTTCAAACCCTCCCTGTTCCAGCACATGGGTTACTATTCCTCTTATAAAGGAGCTGAGAACAAGTTGAAGGATGATGATTTTGAGGAAGACTCCATAGACATTCCAGACAACCCTCCTGCCAGTCTTTTCACAAACATCAACGTGTTTGAAAACTACGATACCACCAAAGCTTACAGCAGCATAGGAGATGAGTACTTTTGGGGAAAACCTCCATGTACCGGAGACTTCTTCATCATAATCTTTAACAGATCTACCAAAATAAGCAGAATTAAAATTGTGACAGGTACAGAGGACCGACAGAATGACATCCTCCATCATGGAGCTCTGGAAGTTGGACAGAAGTCTGTGGAAACCAAACAGGGACGTCAGTGTTTATCTTACATCACATTAGGCGAGTTTAAAGTTGGAAACATTGAGGTTAATAACGTAAACCACAAGATTGGCTTTGATATAGAGTGCGTTCGGATCGTTGTTACAGCCAACCAGAAAGAATGGCTCATCATAAGAACTATCAGTTTATGGACAACACAACCAGTTAGTCAGTTAAATAAGTAACATGTTGAGTTTGTGACCTCTTGATTTGATTGTAATAAGTTCATCTTGGACTTTTGTTGTTCTGTGATCTCTAATAAATCCATATTTTCTTGGGTTGTTCAGAGATCTGCTGTAAGTTTACATTGTGATTTATTAAAATAACTGATGTGTAAACAGAGCTTTTCCCCGTGTGTTCTTTCTCATAAAAACATGTCTTTTGGTGTCAATTTTTTTATTTCATCAACTCACAACCACATTTTAGAGTATTTTGTAAAAGCTTCTACTTCAAATAATTCATCTTCAATAGACTCAATAAGCTTCTCTCTGAACTAGGATTTTTCTGTCCTGATTTTTGAGTTTAGGATTCAGTGCCAATGACTGAAGTAGAGCATTTCTTTTAAGATAATTATAGGAAGTAATAAAAATCCTAAATCGCTTCTGCTTCCATCTGTGCAGTGTTAAAAAATTCTTAAAGTAATTTGGGATCATCCCAGAGCTGCTTTAAAAAGTTGCTCCTCACTTCTTTCATCAATAAAAAATAAAAGGTAAAGTTTTAATGTCTTCTGGGCTCTGGCTGAGTGATAGATTATGTGGTATTACTGATTTCATTTCAGAAGACGTCAATAATACAAAACTTGCTTTAAAGTTTTTTTTTTTTTTTAATGTAGTCCAACGAGGATTTACTGAGATTTTTTTTTTCTAATTTTACCAGTAATTCATTAATTAGGATATTATTTCTGGTGGTGGTTAAATAAAAACTATTTTAGTAATAAATATGTTTTGAAATATGTATTTCAATCAGTATGCCCGCTCACATACTGTACATAAAATTGTTAGGTACTCACACTCCCACATATGTATAGATCTATTTGTGTAGACATGTGTGTGCTAATATGTACATATGTAACACATAGATGACACATGCATTCATGGATTCATCTGTATTTATATGTGAATTTAAATTCTTGCAACTCTAGTATAAGATGACATTTAGCTTGTTTATTGCGCTTTGCTGCCGTCTGCTGGTTGGTCAGCAGGGTCAAAGAAGGTCTTAAGTATCACAACAGCAGGGGAATGATATTCCCACACAAAGAAACACAAGAAAACAAGCCAAGAAGAGTTTTGTTTTGTCTTCCGAACCACTGACGTATCCCTACTGGGTTACACAGGATGCCGGAGCCTATCCCTGACAATTTCAGGTGAGAGGCAGGGTACAGTCCAAACAGATTGCCAGTTTGTTGCGGGGCCACACGCATAACCATCCACACACACACACACACACACACACTCATTCCTTGGGGCAATTTAGTAGTGACCAATCAACCTAACATGCATGTCTTTGGACAGTGCAAGGAAACCAGAGTGCCTGGAGAAAACCAATGCATAAACGGGGAGAACATGCAAACTCAATTGAATTATATTAATATAGCCCAAAATAACAAAAAAAATTGTCTCAATGGGCTTCACATTGCAGATTTTAAAAAGTACAAAAACAAGAAAAAAAGAAGAATGCATAAACACAAATACACAGCTAAAAGCTGAAAAACAAAAGCTAGCTGAAGAATTTCAGCACCTTCCTGCCCTTCAACTCTCCTTCACGGTGAGAAAAAACTCTTAAAAACCCATCAGTGGGAAAAAAAAAATAGAAACCTCATGGGGATCCACATAAAAAAGAGATCCCTTCCCTGGAACGAGCATCCATTCAATGTGTCTATTGTCTGAACTATACGTGTCTGAACGTGTCTTTGTAAGTATCCAGTAATCTCAGCTCCAACAGATCAAAGACACTAAAGCCCAAACTGCACCCAGCAGAGAAACGCCAAAGAACCACTCCAAAAGCTCAGTCATGCTGAACGCTGACAACTTTAGAAAGAAATCAGTCGATGGGCTTCATCCTGATGGGAATGGGATAGTTAAACAAGCACGGACGCATGCTGAGCATGGTGACGTTCTGGACGGAGATGAGTAGATGGGCTAATCCTGCTGGAGACGGGATGGTAGATCAAACATTGGGTCTCCTACGTCTGGGCATGTCCAGGACAGGAACGCAGAGGATCAGGAATCTTCTAAGTCACACAGAAAGGCCAGTCATTCATGCCTCGCCCCCCACCTGGACTTAAACCACAACCTTCTGGCTGTGAGGTCACTGTGCTAACCACTCGACCACCATGCAGCCTCAGCCAAGAACAGCGTTAACATCTATTCACCAACCAAATTTTTTTATTATTTTTTTTTACAACAACCGGCCTGCAGAAAACCCATTACATTGTAATAACTGACAGGTAATCAAAACTTTTCCAACTACCAAGTGCAGAAATAAAACAACTTTTTTTAGAGCAATATGTATACTTAGGACTTTCTTTTGTCTAACATTCTTATGTCACACTTTACAAAATGAACAGCACACAAATAGATGATGTCGATGTCAAATAGATGAGAAAGGAACATGTTTATGAATCTTTAAACATCTTACAATACTCAAATAATACGCTACTTGTTTATCATTCCTCAGACACTCCGATTGTAGCACTTTGACTGACAATCAATCATAAGAGACAGGAAGAAAAGTGTCTCACATTGTACAAGCAATTTATTAGATTCCTTTGGATGGTTTAAGTGGATATTTTATCAGACACACCGACAGAAACAAGATGTAGTGTGTTGATCTATAGTATTAGATTTGATTTATTTTCACTTTTTCATCCGAGCACTTTAAGTAATTTATGTTTTATTTATTATTCTTTTTACTTTTCATTCTTAATTAGTTGTGGCAGCCTCTGCAGGTCAGGGGAATGTTACATGAAGATCACATCTGACGGCAAGAAAAATGACGTGTCTTGCCCAAGGACACAATTATAAAGAACTGTTTCCATTGACCTTTATGTCAGTGAACATAAGACTTAGCTAATGTTGTTTTATGGGGAGATGATATTGTTTGATGGTGATGTGTATCATAACGTATATTGATTTTCATATTGGTTGAGATTTTTCTCGGTGAAATTTCTGATTGTATTTATGGTTCATTTGTACAAAGTTGAGAAGGTTATTATTTACCAGAAAGTTGTGGGTCGTGTGTACCACTGATGAGATGGAATGGTTTAAGTAGATTACTTCTACCAGTAAAGTTTCACAATGACATCAATGGAGTCTTTTATGTATGGATCATGATAACCTTTTAAAACCATTCCGGGCTACCAGGACTGGTGCAATGAGGCAGTTATCATTGTTATCATTCAGTCCTGTCACTGTGGAGTTTTTCAGTCTACAAGGAGGTCGTGATGGACATTAGTGCCAGAAAGGTGTTAAAATTCTCTAACAGTATCTCAGACAGCTGGGGTTTCTCTGTACTTGCCCCGGGATGTTGTTAGGGTTTGCCACTTTGTGGGTGTTTATCATTTGAAGGGTCCTTCTCACATCAGCTGCTGTAACAGAGTGCCTTGCCCAAGGGGTAACAGTGGGTGTTGGAGCTCTTGAAACAAGTTTAGAACATGTTATATGTAATGCCTGCTCAACTGTGCATTCTCGTGATAGTTAACAATGCATTCAATGCACGTTGTACCCTCAGGGGATGATTGGAGGTGATCATAAGGTGGCTATTATAAAAAAGGTGGATGACTAGGTTATTACAAGACTTGTGTGAACCAATTAGTAAATCAGTGTTTAGGGAGAATACAAATCTTCGAAGACCATATCCTTTCTTCTGTGACAATCAAAGATATCAATTGTATGAGTCTCCTTCAGGTGTTGTGACTGCCAGTATGTGACAGATGGCTGATCACTAGGAGATCTAACACTGAATAAAATTTTGACAGAAAAATGATTCTCTTCAACACAAAATGAAATTTGCTCCCAACTCAAAATGAGTCGACTCTTAGTCACTCTGAAACCCTGTTTATAGAAACCATTCAAGTTTGAAACATTTCTGGGAGGCAAGGCTTTTTCTGCCTTTGTGTCTTTAACTGACTGTATCCCCCCCACTGTCAAGATCTGCTCATCTGGAACATTTCCTCACTCCAAATCTGGTCCTCCTATCCCACCTGGTCCTATTTGCCTCTTTCTGATTTCTTGTCTTCCCTGGTTACGTAAATCCTGGTGTCCTGGTGTCCATGATTGCAGTGTCAGATCATCCTTCTGCTCTGCTGCTGTGCTCCGTGTCCGGTCCCTCACCCTGCTGTGCTCCATGTCTGGTCCCTCACCCTGCTGTCCTGCACTCCTGTTACCTTCAATAAACTGGCTATGCATCTGGGTCTTACTGCACCACCATCATGATGCCACACACAGGTTTTCTACTTCAACCTGCTTTTCATGTCTTCTTTTTTTTACCAGCTACTGTTAAAAATCCTTTCATTAACTTTCCTTTGCACTTTAAAAAGTTGAACAAAACTTGGAAGTTCGGCAAGGCATTGTACCTTTATTGAGAGCCTATGAAAGTATTACAAACCTGGTACACATTATTTTGTTCTTTTTGCACTTTTCTTGTCAAGCAGACATTACCGATCTGCCCAGAGTCAGGACTAGACAAGGAAAAGCTGTGAAAGTCTGGAACTTACTGAAGCCGTTAAAAATGTCATTAGTACTGTCCTCAGGACTCTGCACTGGTTTCCTGAGACTCAGAGAAGAGACTTTAAAGCAGCTCTGCTTGTGTTTAAGTGTGAAATGTTAGTGTCCAATGAACCATCTAGAACTCTGAGAACCTCTGGAACCCCCGGCCTCCTGCTGGTGTCTGGAGTTAGGATAAAACATGGAGCACAAACTACCTGAGGCTGTGAGACAGGCCTCTACTGTGACAATGTTTAAATCTAGGTTGAAAACATTTAACTGAAGAATAATCACTCTATCGTCTTTTTAAAATTTTTTTTCTATGTTTTGGGATTTTAATGATTTTTTTCCGTCTTGTAGAGCACTTAGAATTAACTCGTAGATGAATTGTGCCATTAATAAACTTGGCTTGCCAAGCAAAATGGTATGGTATCTACCAAGAAGTGGGTGAACGGGTTGGCATTCAAGAATATTTAACTTATGAATGCTATTTAATTTAAATCCTCTGTCTGGATCATGCTAGTACAGTTTTGGGGGAATGTATATGAATAATAAAAGTCCAGAAAAGAGACGAAGATAAAGTGAAAGGAATGAAGAGTATTAAAAATAAAAATAAAGTATTTATTTATATAAATATGTATTATAGTAAAATCGTGTTTTATAGTGGGTAAACAATCCATTTCTTCAGAAATCCAGACTTTTTAACAACTTCACAACAATGTTATACAAGAAGGTGATGACATCATCAGTCTGCGCCACTGATTCCTGTATAAACAGAAACGAAGTCAGAAGCTAGTTTTATATTTCAGGGATTATTCCTATTTTAATGTGACTGAAGTGGTAAGCAAATTATTTTCACAGTGTGATTAAATAACAATAACTCTTGTTTTATTTTTTGGTTTAATTTTAGAGTTGTGTTATTACACTGTTAGCTACATGTAGCTGATCTGAGCTAAAGCTCAATATTATTACATTTATTATGAATATCTTCAATTATGTCATATTGTTGTATTATTGTACAAGTTATTACTCACTATCTGAGAGTAAATTAATAATAGATTGATTAATTATTTCATGTTAATTCGTCTGATTGAAACAGGCCACTTCCTGGCTTAATACATATTAATTACACTTTGTAAGTTATCATGGTATGGAAATCATTCAGCTAGCCATGTGTTTGCTGTGCATGCTTTAAACGTGATTGTTGGTCTTAATTTAATTAATGATTACAAGTCGATGTAGAACTAGTGTGTGTCTAAAATCCCACCAGACTGGTTTTATGAACATTGATCTCTGCTGCCTGATAATCTAACTCCTTTTCCCTCCAGATTTTACTAACTGAATGAGGTGCTGCCTTCAGGCTGTTTTCTGAGCACTGCTGCCACCAGGATGGGCCAGCAGGTCTCAGGTCAGGGGGTGATGAGCCATCTGCCTGAGAAGCTGGTGAAACATGCTGGGCTGGTACGAGAGAGCAGCTACCTGACATATGAAGAGTTTCTGGCTAGAGTGGCTGAGCTGAACGATGTGTAAGTCACAGTTTGTTACAGAAACACAGCTGTTTATTACCACCATAAGTCAGTGGTGACAGGACTCTGCTGATTGCCAGAGTCTGCGGGGAGGACATCACCTGCAGTGCGTTGATATTGAATCTTATCTCTATAATTAGCCTACTTGAGCTCAACAACTGTTGGGGCTGCACAGTAGCACAGTGACCTTACAGCAAGAAGGTTGGGGTTTGAATCCCTAGTGGGAGCAAGGCTTGAACACTGGCCTTTCTGTGTGGAGTTTGCATGCTCTCCTCATGTATGCGTGGGTTTTCTCTGGGGTTCTATGGGGTTTCCTACCACTCTCCAAAAACATGCATGTTTTTGTGTCTGCATGCATGCAAGTTTTGGTTTGTATCCCACCTCTCGCCTGAAATCAGCCGAGGTAGGCTCCGGCACTCCCTGCAACCTTATTACAGATAATTGGTTCAGAAGATAAAACAAAACTCTTTAGAGATATAGAACATAATTAGATGAAGAATGTGAAATGAAACAAAATGAGTCCAGAGGTCATTTTCTTACATTTTAATAAGTAAACAAGATCATTCAAAGAACAACATTCAAAGTAAATAGAATAGATCTGTAAAACTAAAAATATATTAAAAAAAAAAAAGTATTTTATATTAAAAATCAAACACAGAATACTAACCACGTCTTTATAATTCAACCTTATTTTTGCTTGGATATGTTACGTCAGGGTTAATAGCTGAACACACTCTGTCTCCTCTCAGGACGGCCAAGCTTGCTGCTGGCCAGCAAAAACACCTGCTGTTTGAAGTACAGCCAGGATCTGATGCCTCTGCCTTGTGGAAAGTGGCTGTCAGGGTCGTCTGCACCAAAGTAAGACCACAAAACACCCAGTGTCTGTCAACAGGACCATTTGTGACTGTTAGGAAAGGACAAATGTGATCGAAACAAGACTCCACCTCTGCAGGTTTTACATTTTATACCAAGTTCAAAACTAAACGTTGCTGTTGTAGTTAAAAGGGGTTTCATGCAAAATGAACTTTTCAGATGATTCTATTTTATTCCCTCATAAACAACATACCTGAAGTGTTTCTCTATTTTAGTCATGCATGTTTGAGTTTTTTTGATAGCTCTTCTGCTCAGCATTCGGATAATATTTGAACTTAATGGTTGATCTCGACCATGGATTTTGTTCTCTGCCTCGGCAACATTCAAACATAAGCAGAAAGTGTCTTAGTGCACACGTGCGTCTCATGTTTAATCCCTTCCCTCTTATAGGAAGTGTCCTTTTTATGTAAATGCATCATATGAATATAAAAATATGTACTAGCCTAGACTACAATTGAGGTCTCCAACAAGGTATGCCTATAAATTCAGTGAACATAGAAATTGCACTTATAGATTCATCTATTTTAATATATTAATTGCAATTCTTACAACTTTAATAATATGACATTTAACTTGTTTATTGTCTTTTCCTGCCTTCTGCTGGTTGGTCAGCAGCAGAAGGCATGTACGCCCATGTGGCAGTACTAGTGGAGCATGAAACATTTCTCAGCTAACAAAAGTTCCAATGTTTATCTTCATGCACTATAAGAATTATTACCCAATAAAAGCTCAATACCCTGTGACTATTGGTGTTTTTTTTTTTTTTTTTGCTCTATCTCAATAAATTGAAGGTGTTCTGATCCTGCATGGCTCATGACCCAATTTGTCTTGTCTTAGATCAACAAAGAAGATGGTTTGGTGGAAGCGTCCCGGATCATGAACTTGTACCAGTTTATCCAGTTATACCGAGACATCACCAGCCAGGCTGCTGAAGTTCTGTCAGCAGAGGGAGCTGCAGAGTTTCCATCTGCCCAACTCCCCTCTACAGAGTCCTGCCAGGCTAGCATGTGGATGGGAAGGTAGGGATCAAATCAGATGGATTTTTTAAAGTCCATATTATTAGTTTATTCCTGTAAAATTGTAGAAAAGGCTTCAAGGTCGTCTTCTGGACCATGTATTTGATTATCAAATACACTGTCCGGAAGACAACTTTGAAACCTTTTCAACGATGGATCACTCCTGGACCAATTAGGGATTACACAGGGATTCCTGTGAAACAGTGAGAAGTGAAGTTTTTTTCTGTGTGTATTTAGAGTGAAGCAGCTGACTGATGAAGAGGAGTGCTGCATCTGCATGGATGGAAAAGCTGACCTCATCCTGCCCTGTGCACACAGCTTCTGTCAGAAATGCATTGATAAGTGGTAAGACGGGATAAAGAATAAAAAACAACTTCTCTCCAGGAAAGTTTATACAGAAACGCTGACTTTTTTTATTTTGTGATTACAGGCGCGGGCAGAGCCAAAACTGCCCGATGTGTCGTCTCCAAGTGTCCGCTGCCAACGAATCGTGGGTGATGTCCGATATCCCCACAGAGCACGACATAGCCGGTTATATCCTAAACTTAGCTGATGAGGCAGGCCACCCACACAGACCGTAACCAACCGCACACACTCACTCAGCCAAGCAGATAGAGGAAAAATAACCCGCATTAGCACACTTTACAGGCTAAAACACAAAAATAACACTTTCTGGTTTGGGTCAACAAAAGCAAAACCAATTAAAACAGGTTCTTTTATTTATTTATCTTTTAATATTAAAACACTAAAGATAAAATGAACTCTTTTACAATCAGAGTGTTTTGAAAGCTCTCTGTTTCGTCTTAAAGTACAAATAATTAATTTTAATCAGATTATTATAATTTGTTTCAAAACACAGTTAAACTCACATGAAAGAGGACACTCTTGGCTTGGATTATTTTAGCACTTCATAAAACTAATCAATCTCTTAACGACACATGATGGATATTTATATATAAACACGTCATTATCACCAAAGAAGACGATGACAGAGAGAGGGAAAAAAAATAGAAGTTGGTGTGAAACTCTCCTCTTTGAAAATCACTAATATTTAAATCAGAAATTCTACAAAAGTGAGTTGGATTAAGTCTTTGTCATGTAAGGTCTGGTATTCTATCATTTTTTTTCTAGTAATGTTCAATAAGCTTCTCTTGAATGAGTTTTTAAGAGTCATGCATTCATCAACCTTTGAACAGTAACAACCCAAAATAAGTTAAAAAAAAACAGATCCTGTACCTGAAAGAATTTCTCTAGTTTAAATCCCAACTGGTCCCATTAACTGTCCGAATCACTGGTAAAGCTTTGAAACCTCGTTTGTTTTCCACTTGTAAAGCAGAAGGAATAGAACCCACATGATGAGCCATGTCGAGCTGACACAAACAGATGCTTTAGGTGATGGAGACAACCCGACTGTGACCTTTTTTTTCCAAGTTCTCCACTCATATTGTTGATTCACTGGAAGAAGTAACCATGTTTCTGTTAATATGTATCTTTCTTTTTACTTTTTTATTCACATCATTCTGATTTTTTTATTCTACTTTGCACTTGTAAAATGCCTTTGCTTCTTGTTTTTGCTTTTTTTTCATGCCTGGATCTAAAGAGTATATTATAAAATGTAAAAAGTAAAGCAGCTTTTTCTTTTAAGCACACATTAAGTTTCACATTATTGTTTCATTGGTTTGAAGGAATTTATGATTTTATGCAAATAGGTTAGATAATACACTGCAAATCTTTCTGTTCCGTTGTCTTTCGCTTATCCGGGGCCAGGTTACGGAGGCGACAGCCTTAGACTGGAAACCCAGGCTTTTCTCACCTAGGCTGCATCCTCCTGCTTACCTGGAAGGATCCCAAGGTATTCCCTGTCCAGCTGTGAGAAATAATCTCTCCAGCAGGTCCGGGGTCTGCCTTCGGATCTCCTACCAGTGGGATGTGCCCGAAACACCTCACCAGCGACGCACTCGGGAGGCATCTTAACTAGATGCCCGAACCACCCCATCTGGCTTCTCTCGACAGTAAATTTTTATTTTCTTTAATGATGTAGTTCTTTCTAAATTTTTTTTTGCTCTTCTTAATTTTAATGGAAGGTTCCTGAATCAGTTTTTTTTTAGTTTGTAGTTTTAAAATTAAAATGTCATAAACTATTTCTCCAAACATAAAAAGTTGATTCATTCTATTTGAAAAAGTTCCACTGTTACACAGGCTAATGGTGTTTGCAGCACATGAAGAAAAAGGATTACGGTAAGAAATTTACTTCTGATGTTATTTATGGCTGAAAAGTTTTCAAAGTATAAGTTGTGATGAATTCCTTGTAAACTAGTTCAGAAAAGAGAAGTACCTCTTGTCACACACCCTGTATTTGAGTGCTGTTCAATGTGTTGTTCCAGCCTTCTGATTGTGGCATTAACTTGTATTTCTGCTGATATTAATTCATACTGGAGGCATTTAATCCATCATGCTGAACAGAAACACATGGAATAAAATGGAATCCATCATACTGTATGATCCCTAATAAAGAGATATTGGATTTTTAAAGCTGATTGACTTTTTTTTAATTTTGGGGTGTTTATTCACTCACCGGAAGTAAAAAGTTTTATATCAAAACCTTCATAAGTTTCTAAAATTTGAGGTGGAAAAAGTAGTTGAATGTCTGATTATAAACAAAGATATTTACTTAGTTTATAACTGATATCATAATTTAAATGAATTAGTCTGACTACAGATATCACAGATTAGTGTGAACTGTTCAATTATTTTGTTATAACAGGCCCAGAAGTTCCTAAAATCATCTGTCCACATTCTTAGACATGCAGGAGCACATATCCATCACATGGATTGTTTTATGGGGTCTTTTTCTCCATTCACTGCTAGATTTAGGTTTAGTTACTGTATTGATAAATATTTCCTTTATCATTCTTTAGTGATATCAGAAGAGTAGTTTGTTTGAAAGATTTTGCACACATAATATCTCTGATAAACTTATTTGAAGTGGTTGATCGAAACAAATTCTAATACAAGTCAAAGAAACTTTTTTTTTACCATTGGACAAAATTGTATTACAGTAAATCATAAGTAGATGTAGTAAGATTATTAGTGTGTGTGCATCGGCTTGTATAAGTGTTAGCCCAATGGTAGAATGTCTATCCTTGGACCGGGAGAAGCTGGTTGAATTCCATTGGGCCCATGCCTAAGTGTCCCTGGAGAAGACACCTAACCCTTTAGGTTCTCACATTATTGGTGCCATCGTGGCTGCGGTGCAATGCAGCAAAAGTCACTTCTCCATTGGTGGAAAAATATAATACAGTAAAAAAAAAAAAACAACTATGTATATGCAGATATATGTGTGTGTTGTTGTGAATTTTTTTAATAATATGTCACACAAATGAGAAGCAGAAAATAGAATTTAATAAAGTAAAAAAGATTAAATGCTGCAGCATTGGAAATTTATGCAAACCAAAGTTTAATTGCCAGAAGTTAAACGATTTGACCAAACACATGTTTTAAGGACCTCCATTGTTAGGGAGGGCTTTTATGTTGCTAGGCTGGATAACTCATTCTGATAGGCTATGCAAATTTGGTTTGGCTTAACATTAAGTATGATAATAATACTAATAATTTATCAATGGGCTGAGCAAACTTAATATGTTGTTATCTTGCACCTGCAACTTGCTGGACAGAGGCTGTATTGTTAGGATTGAGTTTGTAAAATGTATCTTTGCTTGTCCTTGAGCAGCTTGGAGTCTGTGTGAACAGGCTGGAAAAGTATTCTCACACCATGGATGTGAGATAGATGTCTTATTTCAGCACATCAAGTTACCGGTAAATAAAGACACCCATCATCACTAAGATGTTTTTAAAGTGAATATTAATCTTACTTAATCTTAAATTTTCTACCACAGTGTAGACATTTATATATATTTATTAGTCTACATTCCTGTTCCAGAAAAATATCAATCTCAAATAATAGGCCTAGTTTTTCCTCTAACTTTGAACAAAACAGTAACTTCTAATTTAAAATGAGGTTGCCTATCTTGTACATAATAGATCAAAATTTCTATAAATATTCAATTTTTCAACACTTCTTTTCAAATCCAGAGGTCATGTTTCTCTTTAGTTGATACTCATTGAACAAGCACACATTGCAAACTTTTCAAAGTTTTTATTTTATGTATGAAAAACTATAAGAAAAACATCTCTTTGCAGTTTCGCATATGAAAATATATCAATTTTGGTTATTGACCTTCCACACGTTAGCATGTCTGTAAATATCTGACTGGTATTTATTCCCCTTTTACTGAAACCAGGATTAATTATTTTGTTCAAGCAGTAAATTGATATTCTTTTAACTCATTTTAAAATGACTGCCCTACAGTATGTGACGATGAGATCACAAACATTTTCAAAACAAACTTTAACCATATTTCGCACTGATAAACCCAACACCTAGTAGCTTATCAGAGAAGGTGAACTTCTCCGATTGAAAAAATAAGGCACGAAACATGTAATGATGGCCTAACATCAAACATCATCTAGTTGATCACTTAGGGATAAAACACACGCACTTCAAGTATTCAGGTCTATAATTCTGACCAGTAGGATTTTAAAAAAGTGTAAAATGTGTTTTGATAATCCAGGTTAAGTTTGCTCTGGTTAGGTCACTCTGCTGGATTTGAGCCGATCTCTGTCTTCACCGCCTCCACCAGAAAACTGAGTTCATTGCAAAGCGTCTCGTATCGATACGCCATGCGGATTTGGGCCACGTTTGTTCGCCGGATGTCATTGCCTTCTGGTCCTTCTTGAAGGTAGTTTGAACCTATGAAGTGTTTCTTCTCCTGTGAAAATTGGAGTTAAACACAATCCAGATAAACATGACATTTAAATACTTATTTCTAGTTAAAAACAGGGCATCCACCATTCATATGTGTTTTCACAACTGGGTTCTTTGTTGAGTAAAAACGTCTATTGAGGAGTTGTTTTTTTTTTCCGTTGTCTTCTGCTTATCTGGGGCCAGGTTGCGGGGGCAACAGCCTCAGACAGGAAGTCCAGGCTTCTCTCATTCTGGCTGCATCCTCCAGCTCAACCGGGAAGATCCTGAGGTGTAACCTGTCCAGCTGTCAGACAGTCTATACAGCTGGTCCGGGGTCTGCCTCTGGGTCTCCTCCCAATGTTACATGCCCAAAATACCTCACCAGCAAGGAGTTCAGGAGGCATCCTAACCAGATGCCCGAACCACCCCATCTGGCTTCTCTCGACTTGGAGGCGCAACGGCACTACTTCAAGCTCCTCCTGGATGGCAGAGCTCCTCACTCTATCTCTGAGTGAGAGCCCAGCCATCCTGCAGAGAAAACTCATTTCAGCCACTTGTATCCACAATCTTGTTCTTTCGTTCACCACCCACAGCTGGTGACCATAGCTGAGGGTAGGAACGTAGATCGAGTGGTAAATTGAAAGATTTGCTTTTCGACTCAACTCTTTTTTTATAAAAACCTATATAGCATGAACTGAAATTTTGCAGCTAACAGATACATGATGCTCTATAGAAGATCTATAGAGTTTTTGATTATTGTGGACGTTGCACCGAGTTTTTTTTGCAGTACTTATTCAGTAGAGTAAAAGTATAATACATTATATTACTGTATTGTTTTACGGCCATAAAATAGTTATTGCTACTGAAGCCACTGAAGGTCTGGGACTGAAATGCACTGCCTGGCACTGAATTAGACAGTCTTTTACTCATTTAAAGAATCCACTTTGAATTATGAACTACAACTACACTTTCCCAGATGAATTCTCATCTTATGTCACCAGGTTGCCAAATTAAGATACTTAATGGGAACATTTTGTACAGGATTTGGGAATTCGCTCATTTTTTTACCTGGTGTGAGAGTCCACTTTGCAGAACACTGTTCCTGGCAATCTCACACAGATCACAGGTACTTAGCTTCCACAGCTGAGCTGCTATGGCATACTCCTCCATCAAAGCTTCCTGGATCATCAGAACAAAAGAGAAAATTATTCATTTATCTGGTGCTTTTCTCCACTTTTCTCCACAGATTGTGTCTGACCTTTGTGTAGTGGAACTGCATGGGATCATCGGTGGACAGAGACACACACAGGCCTTTCTGCAGAAACTCCCTCAATGGATTCTTAGAATACTGAAGAAACAGGCTGTTGTTGCTGAGTGGAGACATGGCGATGGGAACCTGGCCCAGGTAGTACAGGTACTGCAGCACGGGACTCTGGGAAGAGAGATTTATAAACTATTCATTTAAAAATCTAAATTTTAAATGGTGGTTATACAGACATACATATATTTTGATGCTTGTACCATCAATAGAGTTATATTAAGATGCCAAATAATTAAGGTCAGACCTTCTTGAGGTTGAGTCCATGTGAAATATTGTCAGCAGTCAGGAAGGCAGAAACCAGGTGGGTAATGGAACCTGCCTCACCACAGTGAGGCCGAAACTGGAAGGTGTTGAGTCCTCTTTCCCTGCAATTAAAAACACAAATTTCTGAATATTTAGACTGTTTTCAGACATTTATTTTAAATTGATCCTAATTACTTTGTTAAAACTTAATTGTGAATGTTTAAATATTATGAATCCAATCATGCAAAGACCAGCAGGACTTACTTGCGCAGATTGTTGAGCACCATGATGTTTGCATACATATGGAAGAGGTAATATGTGTAGGGGGGGTTATCATCAGTGGTCCATGCTTCAGGCTTGGGACTTTTGTAGGAGAACATGTGGTCGCTGTGTTTAGATTCATCGTCCACGCTGTCAAATCCTGTCACCTGGAAAGTAAAAACCCACAAAAAGATGTTAAACCAGACATAATGACATTTTTCTAGAGCATTTATCTCGTCTGTCTTAAAGTTTGTTTATATTTTACTTACGTATTTCAGGAAGACATGGATGGTTTTGTGTTTTTGAGGATTGACTGTGGCCTGGAACAGGGGGAGGAAAATATTCTCCAGCATTTTGGCAAAGTTTGGTACGATTTTCTTTGACCTGAAGATATCGCTGCAAAGCAAAGATTATAAATCAATACTTCCTTGCTCATAAAACACAGACAACATGATGTTGTTGATCATGTCAGATATAATCTTTTCAAGCTTAATAGTATAAATATTTAGAAATCAATCTAATCTCAATCTTTTTAATTTGTGAACTGATAACTTAAAGGAGAAAATATTTATCTAACTTCCTAAAATACATATGACTGCCATTATTATAATTATTTTGCTGAATGCTTACTAGATTCGGGGAACTTGGATCATCCATCTCATGTTTGATGAGTGGACTTTATGTTGGATGAACCACGATGCAAGGTTCTCCCATTCTCCTGCGCTACGCCCATAAATGGACAAACGAGGTTCGGCGTGCTGATACTTGCTGTCCTCCAACTCTTTAGCAACTTCCTGAAACATAAAACAAACAGGATGTTGGTGTTGCTTTTGGATAAGCAGAAGTACAAAGTATGTAGAGAGTGGGTGAGGTTTGAAGCTATTTTGTAACAGGAGGAAGTTATTTTCACAAATTGCTCCTGTTCAAGCAACATTTTTTAAAGTACTTCAAAGTATTTTTTCCAAAGTTAAAAGTTATTTACGTCCATTCAAAATGTCTACCATGAATAATGAAAATAGACTTTCGTGGCAGCATTTTAGTCGCTCATACCATACCTTGATGAGACGAGCGAAGTACTCTCCTTTGATGTAGTTGTCTGTCTTCAGGTAGATCTCTCGCAGCTCGCTGGCTCCTACTGGGTTATACTTGGAGTTGAACTTGTCAAACCGATGAAAAGTTTGTCTTCCCTGTCAAAAAATGTATTCAAGCACAATGGAAACACAAACTATCACAAAAGTCTCCCACCATAGAGTATTTACTCATCGGAACCAAAAGATGCATCATTGGATGTATACTTACAGCGTGCACGTCCAGGGAATCCACAGTGAGGTCATAGGGGTCCATCTTTAGGTTGTTGAAGACTTGCTTAAGTGTGATCTTCTGGTTGCCTCGCTCTAAGACCACACGGTCTTCCTCCTCGTGGTATGTGGTTTGTATGAATTTCAGCAGATGTTTCTGGTTCATACAAGCAGCTGCGTGGATGTGTGTGTCAACCTTAGATGAGCATCGAGAAAAGAATCAAAATTATCTTTAACGTTTGCATTAATGACAGAAAACACATTTAAAACAAAAGAAGAGCTGATCAAACCTTTCGAACATTGTAGAAGTCTCTGTGCGGGACACCTTTCAGCTCTTTCAGCTCTGCCATCTCATTCAGCATTTCATGAAGGTAAAACTTGGAGGCCAGAAAGTTCAGTCGTCTGTGGCAGTAGGTCTTTCTAAAAAAGATGGCCGCTCTGTTCAGTCATCTTTCAGCACAACCATTTTTGATTCTGTGAATTTCCTGCTCCTTTCACTCTTCTCGCCTCCTATTTAGTCCTAATGCTTAGGACAAGAGTTACACTCTGTGACTCTACTTTGAGGTGCATCAAGCTAGCAAAGCTAGTGCATATTCTTTTGTATTCTTGTTTTGGTGCATTTACACAATTTGTTTATGTTGGCATTCCTTTTAGTAAAACTTTACGATCCCCAATCCGACACCAAAACTGGACAAGAAAAAGTCTAGTCTGAAGTCAGTTTCTGGATGCGTTATCCAGTGACTCGACCACATTCATTCTACAGATTGTAGAAACCTTCAAAATGTTAATTTTGCATAACATACCCCCTTTAAAATAAACTATACTCACGTTGGACCATCAGCTATCATTGCTAGCACATGACTCAGGTCTATAGCAAAGGTCTCCAGGTCAGGATAGGGCAGGCTAATTGGCTGCTGATTTTTAAGGTCTTCTGCATTTAAATAAACATTAATGATGCCATCTTTCATCGCCAACTGATAGTCCAGATTCTCAGGAATACCCTCCATGGAGTACAAGTCTTGTCCTTCTTGTGGAAAGGGCCAGGTGTCTACAGATGAACAGAGCAGGAGAAAAATTAAACTAAAAGGCATGCATCATGGCAAATTAAAATTTTGGTGGATTTGGAAGATTTTCATAAATTTGTTCTTTGCAATGTTACTTAAATAAGTCCTCACTGGTTACGCTCGTGCTCATAAATGAGTTACTAAAAGCAAACATTGAGCAAACAGGGGCAGGGTACACCTTGAACAGGTCGCCAGTCTGTCGCGAGGCCACACACATGCAACCATGCACACACTCATTCCTAGTGGCAGATTTAGCACCGGCCAATCAACCTAACATGCATGTTTTTGGAGGGTGGGAGGAAACCGGCGTACCCGGAGAAAACCCACGCACACACAGGGAAACCATGCAAGCGCGACACAGAAAGATCAGTGTTACAAGCTTCATCCCCACCCGAGACTTGAACCCATAACCTTCTTGCTGTGAGACCACAAGTGTATTTATTTAACTTTTTTAATTGTTTTTTTTGTTTTTGTTTTTTTTTTTATGTGTGTAAGGTTAGAGTGTTTTTTTGTTTTTATGTGTCTTAATTTCTGTAACCCATCACAAATATAAAATGTTCAAGTTAATTTAGTAACAGTATGTTTCTCAAACCAGTATTGAAGTGGTTGCTATTCATATTGTTTCAAGCTGTAGTTGCAAGCCTTATCTATCATGATAATTATCAGTAGGAAGTATGTTATTACTTTAAAATCATTGTCACAGATGGAAATGCTTAAAATGAACAGAAGTACAGCAGAACTGCTATAAACTTTTCAAGAACTTACTCTAAAAGTTTCTCCATGTACAAAAATGACTGTTACAGTGTTTTGCTCCGTCCTACCTGGGAGGACTTCATCCTGCTCCTGCCACTTCTCATTTTCAGCATTACGGAGAAAACGTGCAGTGGTTCTGGGGAAGCGATGGTAAGCCAATTTGGAATACTTCTCCCGGATGAACAATGCCTTCAGCAAACTTTTGGTAGCTTGTTCATAATCTTCAACTGTGATCTGGTTGAGTGAGAAACAAAATTCATGCCAGAAATTAACTGAAAGTACAGAGCTGCTCATAATTATTCATACCCCGGGCAAAATCTGACTTAAAAGTCTTTTAAACCAAACTTTTTTTTATTTGTTTTAACTGAAACAGACCTAGAGATTTCAAGTCAATGCTAAAAAGATATTTTTGTGGAAAAAAATAAAAATAAATTTTGATTTACAACAATCTTTCCCATCTGCAGTACCCCTTGTCCCATTTGGGATGTCAGAGATGCTCTATCCCAGCTGGTAACGAGCGAGAAGCAGGGCACACCCTTAACAGCCCAACAGTTTGTTGTGGGCCTTTTCTTTACATTTCAACTTTAGTTTATATTTTTCTCTACTCCAGTGTTTTGTTTTAGTAGTTTTCTTTCTTACCAAGAAAGGAGGTCAAGTGCAAGAATGTCTTGCGTCAGTTAAATTAACATTCTTCTTAAGGCTGCTAACCAACTTTTTGCATGCATTTTTCTCATTTATGATCAGCAATTAGGTTGAGCTCTTTAAGAGCATCCCACATTGGTTCAAATAAACACTGAGCTCCAAATTATTGTACAGATTAGTTTTATACCACAGGGTTTTGCTGAACTATAAGCCTTTAGAGGATCTTACACACTTCTTTTTTGCTGCTTTGTAACGTCATTTTAGCAGCTGCTCTCTTAAACTGGCATATTTGTCTGGCAGAATCTTTCCCCATCATGTCTGTGACCATTAGCACTGTGTGAGCTCTGAATTAGGCACAAATCACTTAGGTTTCTAAAAACAAACTGCCAAATAAATTCACAAGTTTTACTATTTGATTATCCAAGAACTCTGATTTCTGAAATCCAAAAATCCTGTGATACAATACAATCCAGATAAAGCAAAGCAATATCTTGATGACACATAAAGTCTATTTGAATAGTAATTTTGAGCAGACAGTAAGTAATCAGACAAACATTTTCTACACAATATTTATCTGCGCTGTCTTGTCTGCTGCGGTGTCTTGTTGTCTTTGGAAATAAGCCTGTGTCACTTCCAGTTTAAAAATATTGGTTTTGGTAATTAAACTTTTAATTCAAATTTTTCAGAAGTATGAATCATTTTGAGTCTTAAACCTGGTGAACAGTATGTTGTGTGTCTATAATCAGGTTGTACCCCCGCACAGTAGTCCCCACTGATGGTAACTCGCTGGTACTCTGGAAAACCCTCTGGGAGTTCAGCTTCACTTGTTGATGCACTCTGGTCCACAGACACCCCAGGGACCCAATCAACTTTTGCAGGCGAACAAACTGACTTCGAACGCTTCAATGAAAGCTGTTTCTTCCTGGCAAAAAGCAGCAAAGATGTGAGAATCCATTAAAAAGTGCTCTTGTAAACAGTCTTTCGAAGAGGGGGAATCACGTTAAATTAACTTTTTGTTTGTTTCTACTATATTTGAACATCGCTACCACATCAAGACCATACATGAAGTGCTTTTGTATTTCATCATGCACGTTTGAGCTCTTCTGTTCAGTATTCAATTACTGTTTGAATGCCAGGTTGTTCTTGCCAATGGATTTTGTTCTCCACCACACCGATTCTTGGTCCCTCAAGTATTGCTCCCAATTTTACATTTTCATGTGAATGCCCTTTAACAAGAATATAAAAGAACAAGCAGTTGATGTGCTAACTTAATTTGCTTGTAGTTGCGGATTATAATAAGAATTACACTGTATCGTGCACGCAATGAATGGGGCAGGACTAAGCAGGGAGCAAGAGGAGGGGGGTTCAAAATGTCAAAATGGAAGGAATACTGATTAGTGTATTCATAAGACTTTTTTAGGCAAATATGCCATTTCTGAATTAGTGATGAGTGTTATGTCCATTCATATCTGTTATTACCCCACAGAAGCACAACACCCCCTTTTTAAAGATCCATTACCTCTGCACCGTCTCCTGGGACTGCTGCTCAGCCAGCTCCTTCTTCATAGCTCTCTCCATGTCCTCATGCAGTCCGATGGGACAGTCTTCCGGCACGGTAAACAACGCCAAAGTATCCTTGTTGTCTTCTTGCTTCAGAGCAGAGGCGTACACCTTCTCTGCCATAAGCCGTACCTTCTCATCAACCTCATTCATGGATAACTTTGGGAAAAGTCGTGGCATGTCTGGGGAATTAAAAAAAAAATAAAATTAATTCTAAAGATTTTTACTTAAAACCTAGCTCTGATATTGAAGCTAACTGTCATATTATTTACTTGTTAGATTTAAGTAGCTGACATTTAATATATCATATCTTAATGTGATGAAATATACCATCACTTAAAGTTGAAACAACATTATCTTAGGGACGGCAGTAAACACGGATGCCAGGAATATACGAGAGACATTTAGGATTGAAGTTGGAGGAAGGAGGCGGGGGTGTTTTCCAGAAACTCATCTTACCACTAACTCGTAAACATGTCCAGAATGGCCAACTCAGGTTTCGCTGCTTGTTACAGATTTTGCCAATGTGTTCAGCCAGTTACAGAAAAAACATTAAATCTGCATACCAGCAGTTTTAGAGAGACATTTGGACCCAAAAACTTTACTGAAAAGCTCCACAAACACATCTTAGTTATCATTTTTCCTTCACCATTGCTGGGTATTTGATATGATATTACTCTCTGATTGAGCAGGACGATACTAAAAAGCAAGATCTTAAAAAAAATCTTGAAGTCTTTATTAAAAGACTCAATGGCATGTTTGTTTATTGTAACTTGTACCGAGTATGAATTTCAAACCATATTGTTTGTGTTCATAATTAGTTTTTGGTTGCTTTGAGCGTTTTAATATGTTCCCATCAAACCACATCAACTTGTGAACTGTACGACAGGAAACAAGTTTTCACGGTGTTAGCATTCCATCATTTTTGGTTCCCATGATCTTTCAGTGGGAAAACAGTCGTCGTTGTTTGGATTGACCCAGTTCTCCCACACACCCCCCATACGATATGCCATTGGTGTTATTTTTAACTCCATAAACTTGTATTTTGATCACTGCAGCTCAACAACAGTAAAGTTGTTTTTAAATAGCTCGGCCTACATGTGGGGTGACAAGGTGTTGCCATCCAGTTTTTTGTCCAACGTGGAAATGTTTGCCTGTTCAGATCATTACGTCACCACTGTGACCAATCACATTGATGTTAGTTGTAGGTCATTAGGACAGCACACATATCAAGATATCAAAAGATATTCAAATCAACAAGAGAAGTATGCGATCAAGTTCTGGATCAAATGTCTCTCTCTCCTCGGCTGCAGCATCTTCAAGCAACTCGATCTGACCAAACACCTTTAGTCATCTTGGCACCTTCAGGGATGACACCAGTTTTATTTACTTTCACCTTGGCACATGTAAGTCTCTGTGCTGGCCAAGCATGCTTGTAGAAGATGTCATGAAATTTTTAGGCTTCCAGCACATGCACATTCTCCCTCTCAGAAAACCTTGACCTTTTTATTTTACAACTATAGAAACCTGACAAACTTTCCAGGTTTTTCGGCTGCTCCATTATTATGCTATATACATCAACATGGAGCAGATAAAAAGCCCTCAGTATGTCGCAATCTTCACTTGCTGTGTTATAAATATTTCTGAGTTTGAAGTGTTTCTTGTTTTAAAAGCTGCTTTTCTTAGAAATCATCGTGGCTCAGCTGGAAACTCGTCCATCAAAGCTCGCTGCCCTTTGTCTCAGGCAGCAGCCATCAGGTGAACCTCCATAAAACTGTCATCACATCACAACTCTGCATCACAGCAAACGCTTACAATTGGCAGATTTAGCACCGTCTGTCTCTTACCTTCTGCTGTGATTTGGGCCATGTTTATGTCTCTCAGTCTGTCTGTTGGCTCAAATATTTCAGCTTTCACGTGTCTGACTCTTGCTTTTAAACTCTGAAGCAGCTTTTGCACATCTCAGGAATCCAACACTTTGTAGCTGCTGAAGTTTTCTAACATTGGGTTTGTCTGTAAGTTCCTGTGATGCTCCTCCTGGAGGTTCTCACTGTGACTGTCCCTCTCTGGTTCTGCCTCACTGTTTATCTGCCCTGCGAGTGTATCTGTAATGCAGCTGCTAGTCGCTGCTGTCCTGAGTGTTCCATTCTATCTCTATTTTGGGATGTTGGGACAGTCATGGCAACGGCAGCTTCTAAACCGAGCCAGTGTGTCACAACTGGCCGGTTACGTGTGAGCGGCTATCTATGATCTAGGGCACAGAGGAGGGTGCGAAATGATGGGCTCTTCAGCTTTGGTAGAAGACAAAGGGCTTCAATTACTGGAAAGCTCACACTCACTTCTGCAATCAGTCTTTTTAGTTGCATGAAATGGTTTTTAAATGGACAAAATATAAAGACCCAAGTCTCGGTTGACATGTATGCTCACCCAACCTTGGCAAAACAAAAATTCTTTCTATTTACAGCCTTAAATATTTTTGCATATGTTTTGGTTTATTTGCCGAACCAGGTGAAACAGAGAAGAGTGGAATGGAGAGGGAAGAAAACAAATCAAGAGCAGACCAAGTGAGAGAGTAGGGCTGCGAAGCTGAAATAATCAGTAGTAGTTACAATACTGGGCTTCTTTCTATCCATGCTTGGAAGAAAAAAATTAAGCAAAAAAGGAAATTGTGACACATTAAAGCAACAATGCAGTGATTCCAAAACAACATCATGGATAGTAAATAGGGGACATAGCAGACAGGAGACAGTGAGACTGTATCGTCATCAATGGGTGGGTGCAAGTACATCCACACTGCAGATTGTGGTCTGTTTTTAACATTGTGCACACAAGTCATTATTTCCTCCTGTGTTCACACCACATTCTATCAATTTAATTTACGAAATTAGGGAATGTTTGGCGGATCAGAGCAGCATCAGCAATAACTAGGGCGCTGCATCGTTCCGTCGTGGTAAAGATAGAGCTGAGCCGAAAAGCAAAGCTCTCGATTTACAAGTCAATCTGCGTTTCCACCCTTACCTATAGTCACCGGCTGTGGGTGGTGACCAAAAGAATAAGATCGCGAATATAAACGGCTAAAATGAGCTTCCTTTGCAGGGTGGCTGGGCTCTCACTCAGAGACTGGGTGAGGAGTTCTGCCATCCGGGAGGAGCTCGATGTTGAGCCGCTCCTCCTCCAGGTCAAGAGAAGCCAAATGGGGTGGTTTGGGCATCTGGTCGGGATGCCCCTCGAGCACCCCGATGGTGAGGTGTTTTGGGCACGTCGCACCGGGAGGAGACCAAGAGGCAGACCCTGGACCTACTAGACAGACTATGTCTCACAGCTGGCTGGGGAACGGCTCAGAATCCTTCTGGGTGAGCTGGAGGATGCAGCCGGGGAGAGAGAGACCTGAGCTGCCCGTTTGAGGCTGTTGCCCCTGCGACCCGACCCCGGACAAGCGGAAGATGACGGAATTTACGAAAATATGGAATGTTTGAGCATAAGTACCACACAACAGCGTGAGAACTTTCTCCAAGACGGAAAACTGACAGCAGAGAAAGGATTGAATGGGGGTCTTTTTGGTTGTGTCTCACAAACTCATACTGAGCATCAAAATTTTATTTCTATACCAAGCACATGATATATATTTGGAAATATTTTATCTACAAAATCAAGCAATATTCTGTTGCTCGCCTTGAATCAGATGGGATAGGTTCAAGCATTCCCCACGACCCTGTTAGCAATAAGCTGCTCAGAAGCTGAAATGAAACAAAGAATAAACACAGAAGGGCAAATGAAGGTAAAGGATGAAGAATTAGAAGAAGAGTGCAATGGAGAGGAAAGAAGTCAGAACAGAAAAGAAAACAACATGCTGTTGTTTGTTGACTCCCTATAGCAAAAAAGTAAAATAGCAGCCTTGCTTCTATCAGTCTGCTTCGGGGCAGCTGTGGCCACAACAGCCGCTTACCAATACCAAGTATGGAGTGAATGAATAATGCATACGTGAAGCGTCTTTGAGTCTACTGCAAAGTGCTATATACTGTAAGTACAATGGATTATTATTATTATTATAGGTGAAAAAAATGGAACTCTAAAAACTAAAAGAAGTATCACAAGTTCATAAGGATTAGCCTAATTTAATATAAGGAGTCAGAGCAAAAGAGAAGTTTTATTTTTATGGTGAATGGATGGATCAGAGTTTAGTTGTTGAGACGGCAATGACTGTGAAAGCTATTCTTATGGAGTAAATTGTTTTATAAAAATATTTTCTGATTGCAATCAGCCGAAGTTACACCAGTGCATTGTAGGATTTACAAAGAAATATGACGTTAGATTCAGAACTGAGTTACATTTATATGCACAGCATGTCCAAAGCTTGAAAAAATGTTCTCATCTGTCAATTTGATGTTTAGGGGAAAACAAGACAGAACATGTCTGTGTGGGTCTTAGTCATAGCTCAAGCAAATCTTGCTCCAGGCTTCAGTTACACTGCATTTAAGCGCAGAACTAAAACGAAATGCCAATGTACGTAAAGCAGAAATACTGTACCTATCAAGTCTATTCAATTACCAAACTCTCCCAAAAGATAACATTTTCTGAAGATCCAACAAGTAACAAAGGAATAACATCTGAGCTGTGATGGTCTGGGATTTTACTTCAATTATATTTTTTTAAAAAACAAAATGGCTCAAAATGTTCTCTTAGCAGATGACTAAAAGTTTTTATTTCAAATTGAATCACTGTGATTAATAGATTTGTAAACCAAAAAAAGTTATAAAATATTATAAAACTGCAGATTGATGTCAGTTAGTACTGAATCACTCATAATATCACCTTTAAGATTTCTCACCTTTCCCTAAGCAGGGTGTTGACTGTTGCTTGCAGAGGGGTGCGTCGCTTCGCTTCATTTTTATTAACCTAAGAGAAACACAGATAAAATTTTTGTTAGCAATAAAAAGTATAATAGAAATGTTTTGTTCTCCAATAACATATGAAACTCAGTGAGAGAGAACGAATGACTGTATTATTGTTACGGCACCCATCAACAGCAAGGGTTATGTAACAAGAATTATGCAAGAAATGAAAAGGGACGAGACTCAAGTCAAGTGTTTTAAAATAACAAATCTGTTCACTTCAGTTTGGTAATGCATGTTTCTAACTGAAAGATTGTCTTTTTACACACCAGTAAGGCAAATAACTTTCATATGGATAATTTTGGAAGCATTATTTTTAGTTTAAAACTTTTAATTGAATTTTTTTTTAGGTAAAAAGGACCAATTTTAGCACTGAAAAAAATGTTTCAAAAGTGCTGACTTTTATTTTTTACTTCATATTAGCAATTATCTATTCTCTTTGAAGGGAACATGTCACAACTTGTTACTCCTGCCACCTTAGCTCAATGTGGTAACGACGAGTGATTTAATCAGGAATTCAAAAGAGACTATCAAGTTATGTAGATATAAATTCACAGATCATTTAATTACTAAATATGATCATTGGCGACATAAATAAAACTGGCTCATGACTTGAAACTGCAATGAGTGTGTTATAAACTATTTTTGAGATGGTGCGAAAAATCTTTACAAATTCATTTTGTGCATTATTACATAACTTTACTTTTAAATAGCTGTACTGAAAAAAAACATAGCGTTAGATCTTCCATACTGCCTTTATGTATTTGCGTGAAAGTTGTTTTTGTGTACATATGTACAGCCAGCTTTAGGTATTACCCACAAAGCATGACTGTACATATTTTTAAGGAAGTTTGAAATTGAGGTGCACTACAAAGATCAGAAACACACAAACAAGTCATATTTGTGCTGGTGGTGTTATGTTGGGGAAGTGTGAGAAACAGACATGATGATTGGTACAAAAATAAAAACCACAAGTGCGCCTCAGTGTACTTAAAATGTATTTTTAGCAGCTGCAGGTGGCAAATCTTTCTGTGCTGAATTGTTTCCTGACAAGAGTTTTATGAAGAGTTTTTATTTTCAATCAGGACTGGTTTTGATCAAAGTCTCCATTGTGTTGGTTTAGTTTGCTTCCACCAAACAGGTTGTGTCAATTTTTTCTCTCATGATCTTTGAATCACGAGAGATTACCACACACTGAAAGTAATGCATTATTAACATTTACGGACACCTCACCCATCTCTCCTAATGGCACTTTGTCAAAAATGCAGGGTGTGCCAAAGCTCAGATCTTGTATTTGTACAGAGTTGTAATACTCAAGATTGCCCTGTATTTTCAACATTGAAATATCAGCAGTCCTGTAACCTATGTGTGACTTTGCAATTCTAGTGTTTTAAAAATATTTCAATCAGCTGAACTTGTGGAATGCTGTACTTGATGTTCTAGGTGTTTGCTTTTAAAATGTATGGAAACGGGGCAGTTACACACCCACATTTACATAAAAAACTGTACAGACGACAAAGAGACGACACAAAACAAATAACCCTCATCACCACACCGCACGTTTAACTCTTTATATTCTCATTTAGGGGTACACATATTAAAAATATATTTTTGAGTTTAAACATAGCAAAAAAAAAAATTACAGCAATACCTATAATTTTCTCAAGTTTACTCACCTCCACACAAATGACATCTACAACACATGACTCAACCTGCATGCTAAGCCAGACAAGTACCAAAAGGAATACAAGCACAATGAAAAATAAAAATCTAAAGTAGACATAAAACCAAAAGCATAAAAAATAAACTGTGTACTTACTGTAACTGTATAGCTGACGTTATGGCTCTTGTGAGATGTTGACACCCTTATAAGGTGAAGACTTGTCAGTGCACTCTATTGCAAAACAGTCTCTGCTGTTCTTACCCTTACACTGCTGGGTGGAAATGATTGCCCTGCACAGTTAGGATGCATTCACCACTCAGTAGGTTTCAGGAAGTGCTCTGCATTTATGCTGCTGAGAGGACAGAAGAGGAAGTGGTTGAGGAAGCTTATTTTAGAGCCAGTTCTGCTTTGTTTCTCTTTCAAGAGCTTGAAAACTATTTATAAGCCACACCCCCCTGTGTTTATCCAACATGGATGTTGTGGGTCATTTTTCGCTGAGCTGGCAGTATTTTACGTTGATCTCCTTTCAGTGGGATTTTCAAGGAACAAAGAATTGTCACATCAGCCGTGTCACAGGATTTACAGCTAAAACAGTGTTAAATCACTTTTTTCCCCCTTCTTTTTTAGTGCACTTGTTTGCCCTCTTGGATGTCACCTTAACCTTTCGAGTTGATGGCTCCAAGGCCAAAATGACCTCTGCATAATGATTCCTTTCTTTGTAACAAATGGCTGGAAAGAGGATAAAACTCAACAAACAAACCAATTTCACACAGTTAAGTGTTCAATCATTTGTGAAGTAAATAAAAAAATAAAAAGTTCCATGGTTCGTCTTTACAAATTTTCCAACATAAAGTCATTGGGGAAAAAAGAGTTTTTTTTTTTTTAATTATTCAATGATCGAGCAAATTTGGGGAATCCTTTTTGATTTTAAAGGTGAAATGATCAGAGCTTAATAAACTAGATTGTGGACATAATTAAGCATTTTGTTTTATTTAAAGAGCGCTATTTTCCATTATTTGTGGAAGTGTGCAATGTCATAATACATTCTGCAGTTGCACCTATCTAGTGTTGTGACATGTTCATAAAGCTCTGCAAACTTGTGATTCTGCCGCCTATTACTGACCCAGAATGTCCTAGCTTTCTTTAATCTCTTGTTCTGGTGATGTGATCACCCCTCTGCTCATGACCCTGCCAAATCACAGAGTGGGCCTCATCTCCCTGGAAAGAACGTCCTGTTCCAGCTCAACCTTGAGATACTTGAACAGTTTGGATCAGGATTTCATCCTGATTTGGAGATGACAGGCTCAGCATCAAGTTTGGAAGTGATGATACCCATCCCAGCCACTTTAACTTTGCTGTGAATTGGCTCAATGAAAGAACTCATAACCTGATGAAACCAACAGAATCCCATCATCTGCAAAAAGCAGAACCTTTATCATGGATCCACCAAATCAGATCGCGTTAACACCTCAAGAATGTTAAAGGTAATAAACAAAATTGCTGACAAAAGGGAGCCTTGACAGAGTCTAACGCTCACCCAGAAACAAATCTGACTTACCACCAGAAATATTGCGTACCAAGCTCTTGCACCAGTCAAAACAAGGGGCTCTGGTACGCTATACAACCCTGAGAGCCCAACACGTGAGGACTCAGGTATCCAGTTGAATGGATTTTCCTTGCCAACAAAGTGCTTCATTTGCTCATTTTTCTCAAAAAGCACATTTTGGATCAGAGTACCAGGTCAAATGAAAAAAAAAAACAACAACATTTTTTTTCCATCTTTCAATTTTTATTTTTAGTCGTCTGACAGAAAAAATTCAAGACATCTGATTTGAATTTGACCAGAAACTAGCTCATCCATCAAAATAGCGTGCCCATGAGGGCTAAAGAATGAAAAATGTTTTGGAAAAACCATGTTAAAATCTTTGCTTGATCTGACATTAGTGACGCAAAACAGATAGCCAACTTTTAGAGCATTGGTTAAAAATCATTCAGTTTGTATTTGTGTCAAAATATAATAACACTGCATCGTGAACAAATGTTCTTACTTTCTCTAGTCTACTTTTTTTTATTTATCAAGTTTTGGCAATAATAAGAAAAGCCTTAACAAAACCCCAGAGCTTAATTGATATTGTATGCAATAATTCCAAATTAAATCCACCGAGAATATGAGTAGGTTACAAAAGGTGTAAAAAACAGTTGCAGAGATATTTTCTAATTTTATTCTGATAACTGTTGGTCATTTCCCAAGATGTTTTTAAGCTTTGGATTGTGAGGGAAACCTGGCCAAGTTCCTTGAAGAGAAAATTAAAAAAGACAGACCACAGTTTTTCATAAAGTTGAACTGGCTGGCTTTTAGAAAGAGGCAGGACTAAATGCCTCCTACGTGACTTGTAATAATTTGATCTACACCACAAAAATGGCGGACTTCCGGGTTTTAGTGACGTGGATGAGATCACTGGATGTCGCGGTCTACATTTCGAAGAAAATGTAAGACTTTTATTTGCACCTTATTGTCGTGAAACTATGTTTTTTTTCTTCATTTGATAAATAATCTAATGTAAGGGAAGGCAAGAAAGAAAAATGGAAATATATTTTTGGTAGAAGAACAAAATCACGGCCATTAAATGTGGGATGAGCTTAAAGCTTGTTTGGGTAAGAATCAAAACAAGCCAGCTGTGTCTGGTTCTCCTCTCCTTGAAGGCAATGTATAAATTAATGAGATTAATAGCATTAATAGTATTTTTTAAAAAATGTTGTTGAACTTTCTTTATGGTTGTGGTACTATGGATTGTGGAATAGTCTTTACCATCATAAGAAGTAATTGTCCGGTCCACATAAAAAAAAGGACGAGAAACTTGATAGTTCGGTTTGAAATTTTAAGACTCTTAATGACCCATGAGTGGAAAAGTTTTCCTAACCCTGAGTTAAGATTACTATTATGCACAAAAAATGTGACATCAACAAATGTATTTAACATCGTTGGCTTTTTTTATACATATGTATATATATCATAAGGGGCAGCACGGTGGCACAAGGGGTAGCACAATGGCCTCACAGTAAGAAGGTTGTGGGTTCAAGTCCCGGGTAGGGACGAGGCTTGGAACACTAGCCTTTCTGTGTGGAATTTGCATGTTCTGACCGTGTCTGCGTGGGTTTTCTCTAGGTACTTCGGTTTCCTCCCACCCTCCAAAAACATCCATGTTAGGTTGGCCAGTGCCAAATCTGCCCTTAGGAATGTGTGTGTATGATTGTGTGTGTGGCCCCGCAATAGACTGGCGACCTGTACGGGGTGTACCCTGCCCCCCGCCTTGAATCAGCCGGAATGGGCTCTGGCTCCCCCTGTTACCTCATAAAGGACAGATGGTTAAGAAGGTGACTGACTGACTATATATAAATAAGGGAGCTAAAATGTCCCTTAATAACTGCTCTGAGATTTTGGCAGGCATGACTTCACACAATTTTTTTTCCCCCCAACTTTAATGCAATTAACTTCTTTGGCTTGTTTAAACAAAAGCTGATTACAATCACTAGCATTTAACACGGATTATTTCTCACCTTAAGTAACATTTTTTAAATAGTAAATTGAGATTAAATTGGTTGGTTCACATTTAGAAAAGCACATCATCACAATAAGGACTTTTCTTCCAAGACAAATCATTTGTATGATTCCCACTGTAAAGCTAGATGGCAGCAAAACACAGCATTTATTTCTTTGTTTTTGACCACAAAACCATCTGACCATGACTGACCCACAAAAGGACGATCATCAAAACTGTTTCATAACTGTGTAATTATCACCCCATAGCAAACCGTTAAAATACTTCAAGGACAAGAAAGGACAGTTGATAAATACAAAATACAAATGCATTAAATACTTCATTGAAGTTCAAATAAAATATACGTTTTGTATAAAATTACATCATTTTTATATATTTGTACATACAGATTAACAATGATTTTTAACTACAGTAACATAGGTTTAAATACATGTATGGATTGTGCATAGCAAGCGGTTCACCACATTTACTTCACTTGTGTAATTGGCAGTTTGAGGCTCATTAATGTCAGTTTGTTGAGCAAAAGCAGCCCCTTGTTGCAGAATTGGTTCCTCCTTAGTTCACAGCTATAGCAGATCCTCAGGAACTGTCTTCTGCATCAGCTGCCAAACTCACGCTGAAGAAGAGACAGACATTCTTGTCAAGCCCCACATGGTCTGGCTTGAATTCATTAATAAATCACATTCATGTGGAGACACTGTGAAACATACACCTACGCATGTGCATACAATCTTCTCAGTATGTGCTATCTGAATCCTAACTCCATTCAGAGCAACCTGACCTCCGTGTGACGGGACACAATGATGTAGCAGACGTTCTTTTTCTGGATTCAGTTATAAATCAGTGGGGAAAAAAACCTTCAGAGGGGATTTATCCTAATCTGCTGTGAACAAATAGGCTCGACAACAACTCTTTATTTGCCTTTTCACGCCTGTCCTCTTCCCTTACGTGTGTGTTTTGTTTCTGCTGACTCATGGACAAACTTCACAGCTTCTTTCTTGCCTCCCTGTCAGAACGGCGAGTGGAGTGGTGTCTGCCAGTGACCGGCGACGGCGTCCGTAGCCGGTCGGGCCCAGCTTCTTCTCTGGGGCAGGTTCTTTAGTCTGACTCATTATATGCACTTTGTGGGCCATATCATGGTATATACATGTGAACAAGTGGCAGCCGGAGTGCTTTGATGGGGACCTTTTAGGCCTCAACTTCAGTTGAAATCTGAGAGGAAAAAAAGAATAGATTTTTTTTTAATTACATTTGCATTTAAAAAAGTAATCAAATTAACAAACACCTTTACACAAAAAAAAAATCTACATTTTTTTTTAGGGATCATAATGTAATCTGATACAGTAGCATAAAATTGTGTACATTTAATTTTTATGTTCTCATTTTTCAAGTCTCACTGTATTTATTTGTACATAATTTTCTTTTATTTGACTTGTTTTAGGTTTTTTAATCTGCAGCACATTAGGAGGTAATTATAGGCTTTTTCTCAATACCTTAAAGGGAATAAGACAGGTCCTGTATCCTTTGATGGTCCGTTTGGGATTTCAGAGCTCTGATCATTATTTGTCACTGTACTGTGGGGCAGGTCTCTTTTCATGTGTATCAGTGGCCACAATCTGTACCTATAGGCAAAATAAGAGAGGTTAAAAAAATAATCACAATTCCTGTTACTTTAGCTTTTGAAATCATAAAGTAGCAGCGTAATTATCAAAAATACTGTAAAAACCTTATTTTATACACTTAAAGATTTAGTATATATTTATTAATAATGACAAGTGTTTCAGATATAAAATTTGTTCATTTGAAAACAAAAACAATTTACAAGCATTTTTGTTCTGTCTGATTTTTGCAAAAGAAATGATCCCGTTTAAGTATTTTTTTTTTTATTTGGCTTTTTTACTACAAATTATTGCATATTCGTTAAAGACTGGCATTCATGAAAATGTATAAAAATGAACCCAATCAGTAAAACAAAACTGAAGTTTGCTGAATTTGACATTTTTCAATAAATTAAATTAGCCTAAATTAATTAGGCAAATATGCGAGATAAAAAAATTCTGAGGTTTTTTTTTTTTTTTACTCAAAATTTGTCGCGAAACTGCTTTTTTTCAAGCAGTTTACCTTTTTCTTAGAGTGGCGTTGGGCTCTGCTGTGGTTCCTCTTACTGGTGGAAGGACTGTGATGAAGATACAGCAGCAGATAACAGTTTGCAGGGTCAACCTCATTTTGACTGGAAGCTGTAAATGAATCAGGAAAAAAAATAGTTTTTAGCCAAAATTTATTGGTTGATTAGTTAAAAAAACAACCAGTCATTGGATTTTTCTTCCAAAACAGCTGTTAAAAAACAAGATGGTGTGGGGATGGTGACATTGAAGTCACATTGTTGAAACTTCTAGGAACTAATTCACAAGTAAACTAATAAGTATGTCTTTATTTTTCACATCGTTTGACAAAAAAATTCTTTTTTTCTGCAAGGATAAGTCTGATAATAAGTGAATAACCAATCACCTACCTTAGGGTTTAATTTCTGAAGATGAGCTGGACATTCAAGTCTTATGTTGAATTCTTTAGCACCAACAAAGTTTGTTCCCAATGCTGTTAAAAGTTTTCCATGAGTTGAAGTCTGGAGATTACACTGCAAACATGAGTCTTTATAGTGAGAGGGAGGGAGTTGTACCTGAATGCCAGACCCAGTGGGAGGGACTGGGGGACATTTTATGTCAATCCAAACCACCCCACATGGAGCAAGTCAGACCAAAAACATGCCATTTATGAATTGCGTCACTCAATTTGAGAGGCTTCAATTTTTATTTTAAAATTCAAATTCATTCCTAATTTATTTGAAATGTCTCCCAAGTATTTTCTTTCATTTCTTTGCGAAATAAAATTTAAAGTATTTTGAAAAGAACCACCATGAATTACCATAATTGTTCTTTAGCATTGACTTTTCCAGTGAATGCATGCGAACAGCATCCCTAAAGGTGATTAAAAGGGTAAATGTTACATCGAAAATGAGATTTCAAATACCTCTTTGGATAAATTAGCACTGTGTTGTCATGGCAACTACACGCACTGCAAAAATTTGGGAAACAAGTGTGCTTTAAACTGAACAAAAGTCCCACCAGATGGGCTATTTGATGGCTTCAGGTTTATATTTAACCAACAATTAACTACAAGGAGGTTAAATAAAGACATGGATAAAGATTAATCATTTACTGCCATGTTTATTCAACAGATTTTACTAAAAATGTCTTCATTTACGTAGAAACATTTGCAACAGCATCTTTCATCTGTCATTTACCACATGCTGTAAATCCTTTGGAGTTCGATGAGTTTTTGAGAATATCGCCGACAAAAAGAAATATTTTTATCTTCACAAAAGAACAAACTCTTAACGAGAGTTTAGCAAAATAGGGGGGGTGGGTTTTCCGTCTTGAAAAACGAAAAGATCTGAACACATGGGTTGCACAGTGGCACAGTACAATGGCCTCACAGCAAGAAGATTAAAATAATAATAAAAAAATTATTTGTAACGCACTTAATATCTCCAGTGGAGATTGAGCTTCAAGTCCCAGGTGGGAGGAGGCTTGAAACACTGGTCTTTCTGTGTGGAGTTTGCATGTTCTCTCCGTGTACTGTATGTGTGGGTTTTCTCCAGGTACTCTGGTGTCCCCCCACCCTCCAAAAACAAGCATCTTAGGTTGATTGGTGGCTATGAAATTGCCTGTAGTTATGAATGAATGTGTGTGTGGTTGTCAATGAGTTTGGCCCTTCAACAACTGGCGACCTGTTCAGGGTGTACCCTGCCTTTCACTTAAAACCAGCCTTGAGAAGCCCTGGCACTCCTGCGACCCGATAGAGATAAGCGGTTCAGGAAACAAAACCCATCAAAATCTGAACACAGACTTATTTATAACAGGTTCACGTTCACTGTAAAAATGAATTTGAAACTTCTCACATCACTAACCAGAATCAACTAGTTTGATTGAATAACTCTGTTGTGTACTGTAAATACATAACTGAATAATGGTAAACTAAAAACTACCTAAACACAAGTAAATAAATATACGTAGATTTCTATCAAATACGTTTTTATGTTATGTAATTTTAATTATAATTGTTTGGTGTTTTTGTGATTCATTCCCAAACGTGTATAGTAGATTTGATTTATTTGGCATGACGAAGTAACTGAAAATGAAATAACAAAATAATTAGACAAGAAGAGAACATGTTTTTACATGCAGATTGCTACATATTCGGTGGTTTCAGAACAGTGTGTACGCTCTGAAAGGACATCAAAATAAAAACTACCTTCATGTAGATAAACTAAGAACGATGTAACAAGCATGCCAGACCTGAAGTGGGCAGTCAAATGACTTAAAAACG
Source organism: Neostethus bicornis (assembly GCA_902685375.1). Lineage (NCBI taxonomy): Eukaryota > Metazoa > Chordata > Actinopteri > Atheriniformes > Phallostethidae > Neostethus > Neostethus bicornis. The sequence goes on along the minus strand of LR738544.1, from coordinate 22,248,052 downwards.
TACATTTATCATCAGCCTCACACAATCATTGGAATTCCCCAATTTTGCACGGCAAATTCCAAGTAAGTGTGATTTACTTGTCTTCATGTGGCCTTCTCATACTGGCAACTTGCCCAGTGTATACTCTGCCGCTCATTTGATACCAACAAGGGTAGGCCAGTGTTGCGTCAAGCAGTTCAGAAAATGGAAGCATGTTTAAATGTATTTTTCTCTTAATTGCATGCCATGAAAAATGTTATTGTGGTGATAGGGTGCAATAAACTTGGTATGAAGGTCATCTCCAATCTATTCACATGTTTATCTTTCTGGCTTTCATGTACCTACCTGCAGCTGATGTAATTTCCAGACCACATCACAAATGCAACCACCACTGCAGTAGTCATCTTCATGCCCACAGGGTGTGTGCACACTGTCCTAACTCCTGATTTTGTTTTTGTACGGCTTTATGAAAAAGAAAAACATGTCTTAATTAAAGTATAAAGAGGTATTTGATTACTTAGCTTTATAAAGTCCGGACTTGATTTTTTTTTAGTAACACTTTCTGCTCATCTGAAAAGCCAAGAGATGAATCAGTGATCCATTTTTCAGTTGCTTGATTTTTCAACATTTTGATATCTTCCAGAGATATTTAAAAAAAAAAAAAAGTGCCATTTATCAGTTTTGCCCAAACATGACGTTAAAATGGAGCAATTTTTTCCAAAGCAAAACGCTACATGAAAACAAAAATGTTCAAATGGCTTTCACCTGCAAATGGATTTTTTATTGATATCTGCAACATAAAGCCCCACAACTTTCAAAATGAAAGGAATCAAAACAACATGCGTTTGATTTAGGGATAGATGACTTAGTGATTAATTTTGACACTAAGGTCAGTAGAACACAATGTGCTCTGGCAGGGATCCAACACGTTGTATTATTAGTTGGACTATTTATAGATCCACATGTAGCTGAGTGTTTGTATTAGTTCTAAAAATGATGGGGAGGAAGTATGGGGATTTCATGAACTCAGCTGCTCTGGCACGTGACAGCATAGAGCTTTCTTCACAGTTCTGAAAAACTTTTTTTTTTTTTAAATGGGAGGCCCAAACATTCCTTAAAGTTTCTTTCCAAATAACGGAAAAACACAGCTTGGGTTATTTCTTTTTTGAGGAAAAGTACAAGGTTAGGTGTTAACAGGTGGAAAATATTGATTTGCAAGAGGAAGATCTGTCTTTTACACGGTAGGTTATACAACACCGGACAATAATCACAATTGATGCCGCTCTATTCAAAGACTTTTTTCTGTGCTGGTGTTTACTTTGGAAATAGTCAGGACATGGACGGCGGTAAATAAACTTCAATCACTTTCTAAGGGATTTGAGATGATTATGAAAAATTTCCATTCTTGTTTCCTCACCAAATATTCTGTACTTATTTTGTTCCTCTACCTCCAAAAGAATGTGTGAGGATGATAGAGAATTTTACTGCCTTACTTGTATGGAAGATTGTAACATAAACTATTTGTCTTCTGAATTTCCGAGGTCGAGACCATCAGCCAAAGCATTGAAGCCCAGGCAACTCCCCGCAACTGGGTCCTCTTAAGACTGAGAAGCAGCAGTTCTATACCAAGTCACCTTCGCTGATGGAGGAGCTCCTCGACCTATCTCTGAGCAAGAACCCAGTCATCCTGCAGAGAAAGCTCATTTCTGGCCACTTGCATTTGCAATAAGGGCTTTTTGGTCATTGCCCATAATTGGTAACTATAGGAGAAGCTTTGAATGTACAATAGATTGACTGGTGGGTTTAGATCTTTGCTTTTTGGCTCAGCTTTCTTTTCACCATTTTAGATCAATGCAACATCCTAATCACTGCAAATGATACACCAATTCACTTGTTGATTTGGTAGTCCATCATTTCCTCACTTCTGTACCAAACACTGTGATACATGAACTCGTCTTCTTGAAGTGGGACCTGATGCAAAATTTAAGTGTTCACCGAACTTTTTTGGTTGGGGACTATGGTCTTGAATTTAAATTTGCTGACTCTTATCTATAAAACCTGAGTTTCCTTTACACGTTTCTGTAAAATTTCTCAATATTCTAGAAATGCCAAGCTTCCCACAATTTTGCAATTACACAGTTTCTATTAAATAAAAAGGAAATAAAAACAAAATACGTCACATAAAATATAATTGAAAACCATGGTGATGGATGGAAATACTACTTTTATACACAGTCAATACACAGTATTTATGTTTCATCTTCAGCACTACAGGTCAATTTCATGTTGGCATCTTATTTAGTTCATGAGGTGACAAGCCCCTCAAATGGTAAATGAATTAAGTGTATTTTGGGAAACTGTTGTCTGTACTTTTACTCACGAACCTTGGATTGAACATTTCCAATGATGAAATGTGTGGTGCCGTGAAATCTCCTGTGACAACTGCTGCAAAGTGTCAAATGGTCATATGACTTACAAAGTATTTGTCAAATGTCTTTTCATTGTAGTTTTGCAAAATGTTAATTTTGATCAAACGGAAAAATCAACTTATCCAAGAAAAAAGCCTTTCCAATAAATATTTATTTTAACTTTATTTTTTAAACACAATTACAATTACATTTGACTATTTTCATAACTTTTCTATTCATTCTACTATTCACTATTGATTCATTCACCTTTTGAACCACTTGTACCTGTTGGGGTTGAGGTAGCCTGAATAGAGGCAGGGTACACCACAAAAAAGTTGCCAGTCTGTTGTGGGGCTAATAAACTAGCCAATATTATTGTATACAAGTAATACGACCCCCCATCTCTATCCAAGATGGGGGGTCGTATCAAGCTGCTGTCTCGCAAATCAAGACAGCAGCTTAGATTTGCACCAACACCATTGGGGGGGCGGGGGCGGGTTGGCCTAGTGGTAGACATACCATCTTTTGACCGGGAGAACCTGGTTTGATTCCTCTTGGGCCCAAGCCATCCCTGGGACCACAAAAAAGAAGACCCTGAAAAGACAAAAAAAAAAAAAAAAGTCACAAGTCTGGGGAGGATGGCGCCAGAGATTGAGGGATGAATCTGTGAGGTCTGTGGTAATGAGGATGCTGCATCATTCCATTGTGGTGAACAGAAAGCTGAGCCAAAAAGCAAATCTCTCAATTTGTCATTCGATCTAAGTTCCTCCCCTCACTGATAGTCACCACCTGTGAGTGGTGACCAAAGAACAAGATGCTGAGTCCAAGTTCCAAAAATGATGCCCTGTCCCCTGATCTGACTTGCTGCTTCTCTATCAGTATCATTTTTTTAACCTAATATTTCATTCATGCTTTCATACAATTGCCTTTCATATATTGCCCTTCTCTCCCACTGATCCTCTTCCCAAGAGGAATAAAGCCTGCTTCAGCTGGTTGTCCTCTGGTGGATGTTCGCATAGAGTGTCCTGTCCTTCTGAACATTCCCAGAATCCCACCTGCTATCCCTCGGCATATACCGACATCATTAGGAATGACTACCCTCTCTAACTATGATTTCAATTGAAAGGGAACATTTTTCTCATCCATTGAAAGCTTTTGGGTTGCAATTGAAAATAGCTTTCCCATTTAAACTAACCACCAAAGTAGAATCTTGAGAGCCATGTGTTCATGAAAAATTCCATTTCGTCCAGTCTAAAAAACAACTTGCTGAATCCAGATGAAGCTGGATAGATTCACTAATCCAGCAACAGCTGCACTAGCTCCAGCTTGAAGCCAGTGAGGAAGTCTCACAATGCTATGCCATCGATAACTGCTGCGTAGTCACACCAAAAACATCATAATTCACAACTTGCCTGATTCTCATAATCCAGGCACTTAGTCAGTACCAGATATTTATGGTCTCAGTCACTGCATTCTGTTATTTAGTTTCAGATTTTGAAATGACCTATTTTTAAATTTACAAGTTATGGAATGTGGGGGTAATGCAGTGTCTGCGTGGGAGCCTTGAAGGAAGGGGAAGTGAGAAACGTTATTATGAACAAATCTACACAGTATGACTAATAATAACGCTTATGACAGAATATGAGAAAATTATGGTCTGTGGGAAATTCTTTTTCTTCTGCTAAACTGGGCCCCACAATGTCTAGATACCAACTCAGACTGTCAACGTGGGAAGCACTGGAATGAAACTAATGATACTTAGATGTCAGCTTTACTAAAAAATTCTATTGATACTTTTTTTTAAATTATTTGACAAATATTTTTTCAAACACACATTGAAGCTTGAAAATTATGAATGTTCACTCAAACAGCTTCATTGTTTTCAGTTTAATTTTGTCTTCTGAACCGCTTCTCCTTAATGAGATCACAAAGAGTGCCATAGCCTCTCCGGAGCTCATTTAAGACGAGGCGCAAGGTACACCCTGAACAGGTTGCCAGACTGCTGCAGAGCCACACACAATCATCCACACAGAAATTCCTCTGGACATTTTTTTGTAGTGGCCAATCAACCTAACTCACATATTTTGGAGGGTGGGAGGAAACCGGAGTACCTGGAGGAAATCTACGCATAGACAAAAAGAACATGCAAACTCCACACAGGAAGGCCAGTGTTTCAAGCCTCGTCCAACTCAAATCCTGACCTTCTTACTGTATGGCCACTGTGCTAATCACTGCACCACCATACAGCCCATTGTTTTCAGTGTTTGAAATGTAAAAATTTTTGGCCATCTTCAAGAAATGTAATTCAGTTTTAGATTTTTGCATCATAACTGATCAAAATTTAGGTAACCTCCGTTTTGTCAAGATAAGGAAAGCAACGCTCCTTGAAAAAATCTTGCTAGACAAATTTTGTTGCACAACAGGACATTATGACACCCTTTTATGAACTTCTGGGTTTTGTCTCACGTAAGGAATGATAAAGAGTGTAACTATCGATTGTAAAACTGGGGAGTGGGCAATGTCTTCTGAGGTTTATCTCTGCCAATAGATTTAATATCAGCAGCTGCAACACGAAGCATAGAATCGTTGAATATTTGAGCTCACTAAACACTACAACATGTTCCAATAACTGTACTTTTTGTACCGTACATAGTCTGAAATTTGTCTTTAATTTGGTTGAATGGACCAGTCTTCTATGTAATACGTTTTTTGGACCATATTTAGTTGAGGTAAGTGTCTCAAAAACATTATTTGACCATTTTTGTAAAGACATTTTTCTTTACAGTATACTCCTCACAGCCTAAAAAAAATCCCATTATTTGTTAAATAAAATTTTTAAAACTGAGTACTTCAGGGGTCGCCCCAGCAAGTCAGTTTGTTCCATCTAACCAAATCTGCTGCATCTTTTTCGGTCACACCAACTATCTTCATGTCTTCCTTCACTGTATCTATAAACCTCCTCTTTGGCCTTCCACTAGGCCTCTTTCCTGGTGGTTCCAAATCCAGCATCCTTCTTCCGATGTACTCTCTCTCTTCTGCACATGTCCAAACCAGCTCAGTCTGGTCTCTCTGACTTTATCTCCAAAACCTCTAACATGTGCTCATCCGCTGATATACTCATTTCTGATCCTGTCCATTCTGGTCACTTCCAGAGACATCTTCAGCAGCTTCATTTCTGCTACTTTCATCTCTGTTTCCTGTCTTTTCCTCAGTGTCACTGTCTCTAGACCAAACAGCATGGCCGGTCTCACCACGGTTTTGTACACTTTCTGTTTTATTTTAGCTGAAACTCTTCCATCACACTTCACACCTGATGGTTTTCTCCACCCGGTCCAGCCTCCCTGCACACGCTTCTTCACCTCTTTCCCACACTCTCCGTTGCTCTGGACTGTTGATCCTAAGTACTTAAATTCCTCCACCTTCTTTATCTCTTTTCCCTGTAACCTCACTTTTCTATTTGGATCCCTCTCATTCACACACATGTCTCTGTCTTATTCTGACTAATCTTTAAGTTTTACAAGGTTATAAAGATCAATTTTGTTTGGATTATTTCTCTTATAATGCGTGTTCTTGATTAATAGTATTACTGATTTTATAGAAATATGTCTAAACGTTTGGCTAAATGATGCTTTCTTAAAGTCTCTCTGTGTATAGCTCTAGCAGTTGCATGCTACATTAAGTACAACTGACACATACTGAGTTTTACAGCGCCTGTGTCGGCTGATGTGTGTTTCTGGCTCGTCTTTATTGCTATGTTGAAAGTGCAAATACGTCAGGGATCAATTTGGAGAGTTTTCAGATTCCTGCAAGTAGGGGGGAATAGAATGGAAAGTAGATTTCGAAAGCCAGAAATTTCAGCACCTGTTGGAAGAGTCTCTGATTTTGATCAACAAGACTGTCAAACACCCAAAGACAAATGGGTCTTTTTAAGTTGTTTTTTGTTTTACTATTGGCCAATAAATGTCTGGCTTATTGGTCTTCTGAATATTTATAGAAATCGCAAACTGCTGCATGCTGCTAGGTTGCATGTAGTGCTTAGACTGGATTTTAAAATATTACTGCAGCGCAAACTGGTATTAGTAATCTTTTATAAAAAAAAAAAAAAACATTTGGAAGCTTGTATTTTTCAAATCTACTTAAACATTCGAACTATTAATTTAAATAATCTTCTTTTGAAGAATATTGATGTGTATGAATTGTGGTCCAACTGTCAAACCTAGATTTGGCTCATATACACATAACCACGGTGGAAGCATGGTGGCGCAGTGGCCTCACAGCAAGAAGGTCGGGGTTTGAGTCCCAGATGATCACTGGCCTTTCTGTATGGAGTTTGCATGTTCTCTCATGTATGCATGTTTTTTTTCTAGGGCTGAAACAGCTAATCGATTTAATCGATTATAATCTGTTATTGAAATAGTTATCACCTAATTTGGTCGTCGATTAATCGCCTAAAAGTTTTTGTTGTCAACTGCACTTAAATTGGTCTCCAAGTGTGGCAGTAGCGACCAAATTGACGATGCGAGCCACCAAAATAGGAGGAGAAGAAGATAGCAGCCATTCAATGGCCTTCATTTCACCCCGCCTCATGTGCTCAGGCAGATCCAACAAGATGGTGGAAAGAAAAACACAGACTAAATCATTCAATGTTGTGGATCATTTTCCACTAAATGTGAAAAAGACTCGCGTTAATATGCAAAGTTTGCAAAACGGACACGTTTTGGCACGGAAGCATAACGTCACAAACATTTAAAAACTAAAAAACATGTCAGACTCGAAGCGGGAGACGGCAAACCGGAGCGGTAATTAAAATAACATGACATTAACACCTTGACCCCCTTGATGCCTTTCTCTACACTGTAATGCACATTTTTTTTCCACAACAAATGAGTGCTGTTAGTTGGGCACCCCTTTACCGATTAGTAGAACACTGATTTGTTTGTAATTTATAAGTGGTAAAGACGGACCCAGGTCATTTTATTTATTAAAGCTAATTTTTACTGTTGAGGTGGTTTCTTTTTTTTTTTCACTAAAACTACACAACTTGAATGTTTTTGTATATTTTTACTCATGCTAACCTTGGGGCCATTTTTGTTTGGTACATTACCTCTGAACAAGGTTAAATTTGCATATCTAAAAGTGTTAAAGATTTCTTGTTTTCAAATGTGATCCTGGATGGTTTACATTTTATGATTTATTAGTCAGGCCTACTAAAGCACATTTTATGAGTGTTTATGCTTTACTTTTACTGTATACAGTGAGTAGATTTATTATTTTCTAGAAATCTTAATATTCTACCCCTTTATTTCACAGAAAGATTAACATTTGCTCTTACTTGAACAAGCCAAACGTGTTGTTTATGTGACTATGAGTTGTGTTTTATGCAATTACATTCCATAAAATGCAGAAAAACTAATATTTATGAAGTTGGCTTTTTAATCCAATTAATCAATTAATCGATCCAATAATCAGCAGATTAATTGATTATTTAAATAATCGTTAGTTGCAGCCCTAGTTTTTTCTGGGTGCTCTGGCTGCGTCCCACCCTCCAAAAACACGCACGTTAGGTTGATTGGCCACTATGAAATTGCCCCTACGGAATGAGTGTGTGTGGAGGGTTGCGTGTGTGGCCCTGCAACAGACTTCTGACCTGTTTAGGGTGTACTCTGCCTCTTGTCTTGAATCAGCCGGGATAGGCCCCCCTGCAACCTGATTAGGGATAAACATTTCAGAAGATGAAAAAAAAATAATATCCTTTGTAGAATTGGACACTAGTTTTTAATCACAGTTAATATAAATCCAAACAGTTCCAGGATCTTTTTCTCTTTTAGATTCATAGTTGGGACTCTTATCAAATTTGTTAAATTTTCCACATCTTTTTCTGCTTCTTCGCTCATACCTCATGCTGGAACAAAAATCCACCTCGGCTAAGATGCCCAAACTCATTCTTATCCAATTTGTGTGATTCATTTCTTATTCTGTACATCTGTGTAAATCGGTCATTGCTTTTGTTTATCCTCTTTAGTTTAGCTCTCAGGCAACAAGCACAGCAAATACTTAGCAGATTTCCAAAATGTTTCACACCAAATTGTCTCTTCTAATTTTAAAGATGGATGTTCCTCAAATGGCCCATAAATGCCTTTTGAAAATAGTATGTTTACCATTGTTTAGTCTCTGAAGTTAACGGTTTAATTACAAATGATGTTTCCTCCTCCACCACATTCTGTTATGATGAGTAATCTGCTTTCACGGCATCGCTGTTTGATGAAGTGCTTCAAACTTCACCCAAAGTTTCATATTAGATCAGGACAATAAATCTGGTTCGTCTCACTGGTTATCACTCACCTTGGTTTCCCCACTGAGTGATCCAAACCCTCTGAAATGTGACCTTGACCTGTGCGTGTATAACACTTCATTAAAAATTGGGGAAGATTAGCTTGTCTTTTGGGACCAAATGATTACTTTCACATTTTTCAGTTTAAAACTTAGTGGTTAAAGAAATATCTCATTACTTTTCAGTTAAGATTGATCTTATTGTGCAACTTGTGGCTTTTATTGAACTTTTTGAGGAATGTGCTTTGTAGCAGTGCCTTGAAGATGTTTTTCACTGGTTCTGGGAGGGGGTCAAGTGTTTTTTTGGCAAGGAATTGTAAGCATGGGATTGACTTTTTTGCGTTACTATAAGATGGCAGACACTTCTTTTTTGTTTGCTTGATTTTGCTTTTTGTACCGTTTACCCGCTGATTATCACTGCCAGTGTTGGGCAAGTTACTCTAAAAACGTGATACATTATATATTGGGGTGCACAATGGCGCAGTGGTTAGCACAAGGTTCGCGTCTTGGTTGGAGACGAGGCTTAAAGCACTGGCCTTTCTGTGTATAGTTTGCATGTTCTCCTTGTGTATGTGTGGGTTTTTTTTTCCGGATACTCAGATTTCCTCCCACTTTTTGAAAACAAGTGTGCTAGATTGATTGACCACTAAGAAATTGCCCCTAGGAATGAATGTGTGGACAATGATGTTTGCAGATGACATTGTGATCTGTAGTGAGAGGAGGGAAGAGGTATCTAGGATCCACAGTCCAGAGCAATGGAGAGTGTGAAAAAGAGGTGAAGAAGCGTGTGCAGGCAGGCAGGAACGGGTGGAGAAAACTATCAGGTGTGATGTGTGACAAAAGAGTTTCAGCTAAAATGAAAGGGAAAGTGCACAAAATCATGGTGAGACCAACCATGCTGTTTGGTCTAGAGACAGTGGCACTGAGGAAAAGACAGGAAACAGAGATGGAGGTAGCAGAGATGAAGATGCTGAGAATCTCTCTGGGAGTGACCAGGATGGACGGAATTAGAAATGAGTATATCAGGGGAACAGCACAAGTTAGAGGTTTCCGAGAGGCCTGACGGAGATAGTTTGGACGTGTGCAGAGGAAAGAGAGAGAGTACATCGGAAGAAGGATGCTGGATTTGGAACCACCAGGAAAGAGGACTAGAGGAAGACCAAAGAGGAGGTTCATGGACGCAGTGAAGGAAGACATGAAGATAGTTGGTGTGACCGAAGAGGATACAGCAGATAAGGTTAAATGGAAGAATCTGACTTACTGTGGCGACCCCTGAAGGGAAATGCCAAAAGAAGAAGAAGAATGAGTGTGTGGATGGTTGTCTTTGTGAGGCGCGCAACTGACTGGCGACCTGTTCTGGGTTTATCCTGTCTCTCGCTTGATATCAGCCGGGATTGGCTCAGGCACTACTCATGACCTCACAAGACAAAACCAGTTCAGAAGACTAAACAAAAGCATTACAGTATTTAAAAAAGTAATAGATTTGTATTACATAACTACTGCTTTGAAAATGTAACCGAGTTACACTACTTTAAGTTACTCCCCTTGAATTAAGATGTTGCACATTATTGTCCAATTACATTTATATTGGATATCACATTTATTTATGTGAATTTGATACTAAAAAACTTGATCTTTTATGTGTTATATTGTTAGTCTTTGAATTGACTTTTTGAATCAAGCACTTTTTACCCGTTTTTAGGCAAACATCACATGCACACTACAAATGTACAGTGCTTTCACAACTATGCAAAACAGTACCTACACAAATTTTCTCATTATCTAAAACTTTCAGTCAAAAACAAGTATCTGTTAGTGTAAAATGCATGCATTTTGAACTTATATGAATGGAAACAAAAGTGGTTAGCATGGTGGCCTCTCAGCAAGGAGATCACAAATCCTAAATTTTTTGCATCTATACCTAAAAGACCACATGCAAGTTAAGACTTGTAAACAAATGTCCCAACATCAGAATAATTTAAGCTAATATTTAAATTAACTTTCAAAAGATAGAAATAAAATGGCCTGAATAAAACATTGTGAACATATAACACATCAACTAAACAAAGTGTATGTTCATGTATGCATTGGAATTAACCCCGCACAACATTTAAGCAGGAAGTCATTTTTCTTCTATGCTGCATTTTCTCAATAAACTTTTTTGAGCTGTTGTTTTGTCCATTTTGTCGTCTTCCGCTTAACCGGGGCCGGGTCACGGGGGCAACAGCCTCAGACGGGAAACCCAGGCTTCTCTCACCCCAGCTGCATCCTTCAGCTCACCGGGAAAGGTTCCCGAGTCATTACCTGGCCAACTGTGAGGGATGGTCTCCGGGGTTCAGGGTCTGCCTATAGGTCTCCTTCCGGTGGGACATGGCCGAAACACCTCACCAGCAAGGCGAACAGGAGGCATCCTAGCTAGATGCCCGAACTACTCCATCTGGCTCCTCTCGACTTGGAGGAGGAGTGGCTTGACATTGAACTCCTCACGAATGGCAGAGTTCCTCACCCGATCTCTGAGTGAGAGCCCAGCTACCCTGCGGAGGAAGCTCATTTCGGCCGCTGGTATCCACGATCTCATTCTTTCCGTCACCACCCACAGCTGGTGACCATAGGTGAGGATGGAAACGTAGTTCGACTTGTAAATTGCGAGGTTTGTTTTTTGGCTTGTCTTTACCGCGACGGATCTATGCAGCGTCCTATTTATTGTTGACTCTGCACCTATACGTCTGTCGCTCTCCCGCTCCATTCTTCCCCCACTCTTAAACAAGACCCTGAGATTCTTAAACTCCTTCACTTGGGGCAGGATTCGGTCCCTGCAGGGGGTAATCCACCCTTTTCCAGGCGAGGACCATGGTCTCAGTTGTTTTTTTGTTTTTTAATATACTTTATTAATTCCTCAACGTGAAATTTACGTGCTGCATTTCACCGGAGCAGGATGCCATCTATGATGGTGCCAATGGTGGGAGAAAAAAGGGGCTATGTATCTTCTCCAAGGACCCTAGACGTGCACTCAGTGGGATGCAAACCCACAAACTTCCGGTTGACTTTCGGTTCACGGGCGAACGCTCTAACCACTGTGCCACTATCGCCCCATTCTATCTCCCCCACCATCTCACCAAATTTGTTTTGGATCATCTTCTGTCTTTAAGAAAGCATAAGAAATGTGCATATACATGCACCTTTAAATATGCATGCACCACTCATTACTAAGATTGTAACGAGTGGTGTGAAATGAACTAACTTCTAGGTAAAGCATTAAAAACTGTCTTACTGAAAAAAGGAATAGATTATAGTTACTGGGTACTCCCAATAATGGACACTACTCTCTGAACCCATCCTCTCTGAATAATTTAACTTGTGGATAGTTAGAATTGTTTCCTTAACTCTGTTGTTTAGACTTTTCATGTCAAAAGATCGTTTCCCCTCTTCTTTACCACTTCACTGTAATCACTTCCCACTCCATCGTGGGTATAATGGATGTGAACAAGCAGAAAGTCCTTCAACTTACATATCATCATTGTCTTTCAATCCATCTCTTCTCTGTTTATTTTTAAGCAAATAACAGTTGAGATCCATTCTTTCCATCAGTGTTCCTGCTTTGTCGCTTGAGGACTTTATGTCTCCAAAGATGGAGTTCTATGTCACAGTATCAAAATATGGCAGCTTGTCTGTGTTGTGCTTGTATCACCTAAGCAAAACAGAAATTTAATTTTCCCCAAACACAAACTCATTGATGATCTTAACTTTTATTTTAAACTGCCTAACATTTATCTGTTTCTATGGCATTTGAAGAAATCAGAATTTTTAACCATACTGTTACACTTTTCTGAAAATATATTTAGTTACTTTTGTGACTTCAACACAACATTGATAAAAATGTGTTATGTATTTTCCAGCCAATAGCGATACTTCACATATTACATTTACATATTTGGAGGTGGTCATTACAAACATTTTCAATAGTTTTTTATTTAGATTTTTTTTTTTTTTCAGAAGAATTTGGCTACGTTTGGCACCATCTCTGCCATTTGTGTTATTGTGTCCTAAGCAATACATTTTACATTTATTCACTGAGTTTTGCCATGGAGAAAAAATATTGGTATCTCCGAACTCGTTAGGGAGTTAACTTTCAAATAATGTGCTGTTTTTTTTGTGTAGGCTTGAATCTCAGAAAGTTATCCATGCAAATGTGGAGCCTGGTTTGACTTTCTGACGATTTTCTGTCTGCAACATTTTTACTTTATCATTTCTTACTTTTTTGCGTTTGATTTATCTGAAAACTGACTTTTTGTGTTTCGAGCTGAAGTTTTTATTGTCTAATTTTTCATATGTAAGAATACAGTGAAAAACAAACAAACAAACAAATAAAAAACTCTTGAGAATTTGAGGACCTCAAATTGGAAGTCATTTGATAGGTTCCAATAGTGGGATGGAAAGATTGAAAGAGTGAACGATATTGTGAAAAAAAATGGAAGAGAACAAACTACCATACCGAACCAAGAAGTAGCAATGAGTCGTACGAACTGAGGAGGACGTTGAAAAGGATGAAGACAAGAAAGATACTTGCTCCAGGAGATTTTTCTGTGAGGTGCTGAGAAGATGTCTGATGCCGGAGTAAAAGTTTATTGGTAAGACGTGCTTTGCAAATAAAAAAAGAAAACTCTTTACTTAAAACAGAACTGAAGATGACTTGGTATACAAAGAATTTAAACAATCAGTCATCTTTATAGAAGACACTGTACCATCTGTAGCTAATTTTGTTTTTAATGGTTCCATTTTATTCATTTATTTACAGTAATTTTATAGCTTTCAAAATAAATTTTCTATGGATGTTAATTGCTTTATGACCAAGTTTCACTGAACATTATGTAAAACTACTCAAACAGATTCATCAAAGAAATGCATACGTGTCAGAAAAAGAGAGGACAAACTAATAATGTGGGACTAAAGAAGAGACGTGAAGAGTTAACTGCTTGCTTGCTGACTGGACAGAGCACAAATAAGAGGTAGAAGTGACAAATTGTCAGGATCCCCTCACCTGCCGCCAGGGGGAGTCCTGGATGTTCCCAATTGCCCTGATTAGGGTCACCTGAGGATGATTCCTGATTCCACACATCTGTGGACCCTGCCATCTATTTAAGGGCAATCTCCCTGGACTTCCCTGTGGGGTCATACAATCCCTTCCAGTCAGGTCTCCCTGGTTGCCTGACCAAGTACACATTCTGACAATAATCTTTTGCCATGCAACTGAAACTTTGTTTTTTCTTTTCATAGTTTTAATGGACTGCCAAATTCAAATAAACTATGTTTTCTGTCTGCAGTTGGGTCATCCTCTTTCCACCTGCACACCGCTTCATGACACAAATCAACCAAATGCTTAAAGATTAATGTGATCTTTCCTCCATATCACTGTTGAAACCCACCCAACACCAATCCTGACTTCATCTGGGTACTTGGTTTTGGATATGAAATTATTTTTTTTTTAAATTGCAAAGGAGAAAAATCTAAACCATATTTTTTATAGGAGGATGGTTGACAGCACGTTATTTCTTTCCCCATCCAACAGAACGTAAGACCATTAAGCATATTTTTTATTCGAGATTCCGAGAAGAAAAGACGTGTTCTTTTAGAAGAAACCATGAAATATATGAAAGCAACCTGATGTCATCAAGTATTTGGCCTTTCACCCGGTAAAAAGAGCTTTGTCGACTCACTTAATTTAAACCTGATGCTACATTTTATTTTTAGCATGATTACATGTGCTCGGTTTAATTAAGTAGGATGCTGACAAACAATGCCTTGGTTTGGGGCCCACTCTAAACTCTGCTGGGAAATGATAAGCCAGACTGTTTCAACTGAAGAAGAAATAACTTCATGCGCTGGCAGAAGTGCAGCAGTCCATGGGGGTTGCAAGACGTTTCTATTTTTTTCTTTTTCTTCTTCATCTTCACAGAAACACTTGTGTTTTATATTTACGCCTTACCACACATTCTTTCGTGTTCATGGGGGGGAGAGGATGAGACACGGAATTTTTTAAAAGCCTTTCTGTCTTGTCACGTAAACCCTTTCTCATAAGTAAAATACAATAAATAAACTGTCGTTGTATTTTGTTTAAATTCAATGAAAATACAAAGAAATATTTGCTTCTTTTTCTATTTTAGAAGCTTAAAGATATTTTCTGGTTGACCGTAGGGCATGTTGATGAGTGCAGCTAAGCCTGCAGGAATTTGCATGTGATGAATAGCAGTTAAATCTGTAAACGTATGTTTCCTTTTGCATTTTTGCCCATTTTTAGGAAAAAAATAATAAAACGCTAGATTGGCACACCACTCACCTTTAGCTTGACTCTCACATTGTCAGAGGATATTTATATCTGGGCCATACAACTGAGAAAGATGGGTTTGTTTTCCCCATTCTGGCCTCGGGCTTGGCCTTCCTGTGGGCGCAGACTCAACCTCAATCAGATTCACTGATTGGAGCCAGATCCTTTTGTCCTGAATTCCGTCTCTTTGCACCCTTCAACCTCACAAAATCTCCAAACTAAATTCTTTGGTCGTTGGTATGAGTCTCGCTTCACACAAATTTAACTTTAATATGATGTTATGAAACGTCTGCGGGGAGGAACGCAGCATAGAAACATCTGCTGGTGGTCGCCGAGGACGACATGCAGGTGATGAGAGGTTGAAGGTGACATTCCAGCTCTGAGAAGAAGAGAGATCTTCTCTGTGATGGTCATTGTAGTTGTTGCGAAGTGGAGCGCTGCCTTTAAGTCCTCACTCTCAGGTCCCACTGTCAGTGTTTTTCATTTTTATGAGGCAGAGGAAGACATCTGTTTGCATCATTGACCCTTACGGGGACTCTCGGGGGACCTTTCAATCTTCCGTAGAGATCTATAATGCGAAGATGCTATTTTTGTCCACACTCTCTCCACATGCTTTTTTGACCTCCTAATACTTCGCTATCACACCCCTGGGGTCCATGAATTGTCATAAGCGATGCTGTGAAGGGAGGTAAATGTTCTGCAGGTGTTTTATTTTACTGTTCTAAAAGTACCCCTTTGCTTCTTCAACCCCCGCTGGCCTCAGGGGGTCGCAAGGACCCCTATCACTGTAAATACCCAGAATTCCTAAAGCTTTCGAACCTTATATATTTTGAATTCCTCAGACGTCTTCAAACACTTAGTATCTCAAATGTTAAAATGACTTTACCTACCCCATAACTGCCACACACACAAACACACACTCACACACATGCACCCCCTGCGATGGATTCCAGATCTGGAATTTAATGCATTTCTGTTTCGCATCATCTCCCAGGAATGCGGCACGCGTGCCACAAGCCTCATAACCTCAGCTCCATGATTGGGAGGATGTATAAAGAGAGAGCGATGATGGGATACAGACACTGCTGGGGGTGATGGAGGGAGGTGGGAGGCTGAGGGATAAACAGAGCGCATCCGGCGCTCTACTTGACATTAATGACAGGCCAACTTGGTGTAGAAAGCGGTGTTAGTGCAGCTGTGGTATGCGCTGGGCGCATCTGGAGCACAGATTTTTGGGAAAGCATTTTGTGTGTGTTTGTTTGGTCTGTCCCTACTCACTCAAATTAACGGCTGTTGCACGATACGGAGAGCGGATGGAGAGAATTAGCTTAGTTATCTGACAAGAGGAGCTGAGCTAAAAGTGGAGATTTTATAGGCTGGTGTCATCTGCTGACTGTTGGGACACAGAGTCTCTGTTTCAGGAGAGAATCAGCAGTCATTAAGCAGAAGTTTTCGGATTGGGTGTTGATTCTACAGAGGGGTAAAGGTTCTAACCTACACAGTGATCAATAACCTGCTTCTATAGAGAAGGTCAAACAAACTCAAAGTGTCATGAAAGAAAAACCTTTTAGAAGTCTTGAAGAACTACAGTAATGAGCCCCCTTGCTGATTTATTTGGTCACAAAGGTCAGTGTGACATCTTCATAAAAGTGATTTGTGATAGTTGTTCCAAAGTGAAACAAAACTTTAAATGTAGATAACGGATCTGGTTGTTTTTTGTGAATTTAATGTGCACACTGACTCATTTTCCTCATTCAACTTTATCTTGGAGAGAAAAACAAGCTGCTGAAATCTTGTTGAAATTCTAACAACGTACTGTTGAAGCATGGTGTGATCTGTGTGGTCGTCTTACATCTTGTTTACATCTTCACAATCAAATATAAAATTCTTTTTTTTTGTTGCCAAGAACAAAATGAAGTGATTTAATGCCACAGCCCAAACTTTGAAAGTCAAATTATGTTGTTATAAAGTGTAACAATGATAAACAAAAAATTTCAAATTTCAAATAAAGTTTTGCATATTTAAACTTAAATTACAGCAATGATTTATTTAAACAATGCCTCAACTATGTTGCATCAGTATCTTAATTGTAAAACATATTAGGACAAAAAAAAAACATTTTTGTTTTTTTTTTGTTTTTATGGTATGATTGAAGTCTATTTGTATCCGTTTCAGCAGAAAACATCTCAATCAGGGGTCTCAACCGCAATTCTTGTTTTTTACACAAAATACAGACTAAAATAACTAAATAAAAAATGAATTAAAACAGAAAAATTAGTAATAAAAAAATAAAATGTGTTATCAATCATGCGGCCGCACAAACATTAAGTAGAGGGCCGCAAATTATTCTTCCAGGGGCGGCAGTTGGCCCGCGGGCCGCGAGTTTGAGCCCCCTGATTTTAAATGAACGGGCTTTTTTTAAATGGCAAAATAGTAATAATAAAAAATAATAATAATAAAAGGCCTACCTGATTTGGTCACAGTTTATATGCACAGTTTAAATGGCAAAATAGTAATAATAAAAAAAATAATAAAAGGCCTACCTGATTCGTTCACAGTTTATATGCAGTGATAGTTGATTGTGAGATTCTATCTGGAAAATGAAAAAAAAAATTGGATAAATAAATAACCATTTCTTGACAGGCGACTTATACCGGGTGTACCCTTCCCAGAATAGACTGCTTCACCCCGTTTTTCCTTTCAGAAAAAGGATAGATAACAAGTTTCTGTTTTGAATCGTTAGAGATAATCATTTCGACACACAGTAAACATGTTACACAGAATTAGAGGAATGCCATGGTAAATAGAAAGTTTGGATGGTGAGATCATGGAAATAAGTTTGTTTAAAAAGTGATTCATCAAATTATCCGCATTTTAAGCATTACTTTGAGAGTTAGAGCGTCAGTTAGAGCTAGTTTAGGCTTTCAGAATCAGGTTCCTGGTGTTTTAGCGCCCTCTGGTGGCTAGGATAAAAATCTGCCAACAGGTGGTTGTCATAGCAGAAAAAATATTAAATTGAGCTTAAAAAAAAAGATAGAATGTTTACTGACTTGAGCTGATTTTTTTTACAGTTTAAGACATTTATTTTCCACCATTAACTTTCTTTTTGTAGATTGGTTACTTTGCATTCATGATGAGAATTTGGTGGTTGTGAAGTGTCTTTGATGACAATAAAAACATTTAAAAGCCAAGAATCATTTAGAGATAATGTGTTGAAGTGATGTCTCATTGGAAGTAGCATCAGAGATGCTTTATTCAGGTCAAAAAGAGTTGCTCATAGTAATCAACACTGACCAGAAAGTCTGATATGGTTATCTAATTCAATTTGTTTGTATAGAGCCACAATAAAGTTGTCTCATCAAAAATCTTTATACAGCAGATTGATCAAAAAAAAAAAAGGAAAAACGTTTTTAGAAAGCTAATCCTTTCAAATAATAGCAAACAATAAAATGTTAATAGTTCATAAATAGACTGCAATGTTGGTGCTATGGGGCCCAAAGTGGATCAAGAAACTATTCCCAAAACTGTCCCACTGTCAGCTGTTTGAAGATTTCAACTGAGCTAGATGTTATCTGAGTTTTTATGTTTCCATCAAACGCTAACCCGTCACATAAATGTGGCGCTGAAATCAAGACATACAGTATAATACCATCAATATTTCGTCATCTCATTTTGTACAGTCTAGATGTGTTTATGTCTGAGCCAATCCTGGCTCATTAAAGGCAAGATGAGGGGTACACCCTGAAAATTCACCCTGAATATTCACTTATTGCTCTTCTGGGCTGCACAGTGGTTATAGTGGCCTCACAGCAAGAAGGTCAGGGTTCGAGTCACGGAGTGGGGGCCAGGCAAGAAATACTGGTCTTTCTATGTGGAGTTTGCAAGTTTTCTGCGGGTTGTCCGGTTTCCTCCCCCTCTCCAAAAACACGCATATTATTTAATTGGCCACAACATTGAGAAATGTGTGTGCGGATGGTTGTCTGTATGTGGGGCCCTGCAACAGACTGGTAACCTGTTTGGGGTGTACCCTACCTCTTCTTCTTCTTCTTTTGGCATTTCCCTTCAGGGGTGCCACAGCAAGTCAGTTTTCTCCATCTAACCCTATCTGCTGCATCCTCTTTGGTCACGCCAACTATCTTCATGTCTTCCTTCACTGTGTCCATGAACATCCACTTTGGTCTTCCTCTCGGCCTCTTTCCTGGTGGTTCCAAACCCAGCATCCTTCTGGGCTGTTCCTCTTCTATACTCATTTCTAATCCTGTCCATCCTGGTCACTCCTACCTCTCTCCTGAAATCAGTTCCAGCAGAACACAAATGAATGAATATTGCTCTACTTTTAAGGCTTAAAATAGGACCTCAGTTTTAATTTTGTGCCATAAACATAACAATGTGAACGATTGTGACAAAGTTTCTTGAATCCTTAGACTTTTCCTCCTTTTCAGACAATCTGTTGAAACCCAAGATGTGTGAGAATCCAAAATCTACTACTTCTGAAACAATCAGACCAAAAATCTGACACAAAAAAAACAAAAAGCCTTTCGGCTCAAAAGTTTCTAACATGTGATTAAATAATTATAAGATACTAAATACACTTTTGTTTTTTAACATAATTAATTAATTGAGGACAAAGTGTAAATCAAAGAATAGCAATGGTGTTCTTTATTATACTTTTTATTACAGAGTTCAGTCATAATCTTTTTACAAACATTTACATGAAAACAAAAGTATCACAAAGTTTGATGAACATTAAAGGGTTATGATACAAAGTTAAAATTATTTCTCAGGTTTGTTTGTTTAATCAGAAGGCAGGAAATGCTTAAATTACAGTTATGTCTTCCAGATCCAACTATGGAGAGAATTCAATTCAGGTTATAATGCTTCGGCTTTTAAAAAAAAAAATTCACCCTGAAGACTGTACAAAAGAAAAAAACAATGATGATATGATCAAAATCACCTAAAATGTTTTTAAAAAATGATCCCAATGAACGTTATAAAAATCACTTATATTAAGCTGGATAAAATAGTTTAAGAACATTTGTTAAGCATTGATACAAAAAATAAAGTGAAATAAAATCTAAATATAACAGTAATGTAAAAAAAAAAAAGAAAATTTTTTGTCAACTTAATTTTATTTTTGTTTGAATCTTGTAACCATGATTTAATTTATTTGAAAATAAAAGCTTATTTTTTGCAGCATGAAGCTCGGCAGTGTTTGAAATAAATAAAAATTTGATTTTTGGATATTTTTAGGGACTTAAATTTAGATTCGAACATTTAAGTTGTTGGAAGTGTTTGTGCAAAAAGTGTGTCAACAGAAAAATAAAATACACACATTTTCTTCTGAATTAAAAAGTGTATTTGTAATCTAGGATTAAAATTCCAAACCTGTAATACCTCAACTTTGACCAATGACCTCTGCTGTCTTTACAGGTCATGTTAAGTATCCTAATCTCAATTAAATTAGTATAATGCACAATCTGAATTTAACAACACACATTTATCCATGATTTTTGTTAATCTTTATGTGCCATCTAGATTTGATTTCAAACTGTTTCATCCTGGACAACAACACGTTTTCTAAGCAACAAAACATCAGATTTAAACGTTATCAAGTAGTTAATATCCTTAAAATACAAAATCTCTTCATTAATCTTCTTTTTGGGTTCAAGTGAAAGCCTGGTGACTGGATATGGCACTCAGCAGGTTTTCCTCCAGCCAGATTAGTGACTTGTTTCAGGTTAGAGATGAACAGCAGATCTACTGAGCTTCCGTCGTCTGGTTTTTCATCTCCTGCCACTTTTTCTCCCTCAGGATGAGCTCAGCTTCAGAAAAAGCTGCTGGACCCCAGTTTGTGATCTTCGGCTGAGCCTTTGAACCTGAAAAGGATCAAAGTGACACATTTATTAATCTGCAACACTACCGAAATATTCTTCAGTATTTGTGGAAGACTTTTCTAGATTTGACAGGTAGATTTAATTAATTAATTCTTTACTGACTACTAAGTTAGTGTGTAGGTCAGTAGATGTAACAGTGTTTTTTTTTTTTTTACCAGGCTGGATGAGACGTAACAAGCCCTCATGTTGAGCCACTTTATGCTTCCAGCTTTTGGTGTTGTTGGTTGCATCTTCCAGCTTCTTCACCACCGTCTAAGTCACACACAGAAAAATAAAACACCAGGTTGAAAAAAAACAGTTCTGCCGTTTGTTTATTTACATGTGTGAAAAACCAGTGCAATGGAAAAAAATTCTACATCTACCTCACATTGTTCACATTGGTGGGTTTAAGTTCTTTTTACAACAGTTATCATTGGATGCCTGAAACTATCCACCGTGCATTTTATTTTCATCCTGACTCACTTTTTCAGTTTTTCTACCCGATGTTTTCCATGCTTCGGGTTGCACCGTCTCACCAGAACCTGCAGCTGCTTATTTTTAATAACAACTCATATGTAGCCATATAACCCTTATCGCCTCACCGAGGGGTGGGCAAACTTTTTGAGTTTTTGCGGGCCACATTGAGTTCTAACATCTGACCAGGGTCTGCCATTCAGCAGATGAATGGCAGGCTTTGGTAACCGCTAGATTAGGCCGACAGAATAGCGTGCTGGATTTCAGACAAGCGTGTTAAATGTTACATCAAGAGCGATAAATTTCAAACCTAGCAATGCTAAACGCTTGATGTAATATTTTGTTTGTTTTAACATCTAACACGTTTATTTGTGTGTGTATTGGCCTCGATGGCTTTCCATGTCTGCACACTGTTTATTTTGATAGCATGCGCATCACAGAGACACACACACATTTTAATGGGAGCAGTGTTAGTGTATCTTTGCCATCTAGTGACGAAACATCAGAATTACAGAAAAATAAAACATTAATAAGTTTACTTCTTAAAAATGCCTACGTTCGGCGGGCCGGATTAAAACCTTTAATGGGCCGCATGTGGCCCATGGGCCATAGTTTGCCAATGCCTGGCCTAACCCCATCACCTAAATGCTGATGGGACATTGATTTTTTTTTTTTTTTTTTTTTTTATGGAAAGAATCAATCACCTTATCTTTTTAAAAAGATTACAATGTGGTACATTTAACAAAAAAAAAAAAAACAGAAATTGAGCAACATTTAGCAAAGCTTGGATCTAGATGGCCGGTGGGATTAAGACAAATACCGATCAAATAAAAAGATGAAAAAAATTCTGATGTCCACAGAAAACCTCTAAACTGACTTTTAAATTTTTCATATAGAACCAGATTTTCAGGTGTCTTCATTTTAAATTTAATGTTCATCCAATCGCACATTAAACCACCTTGTTATAACAGCATCTAGTTTCAGATTGAAGGGACAGAAAAGGAACACAGGATAAGATACTTTTTCTGTTTGACCAATTAATGAGTGATACCATGCAGAAACAGCAGATCCAAACTCTCCTACTTCTTTCATTTTTTGCCGTTTAAAAATGACCAATTCATCTTTAAGCCAGAATGAAACAATCATTGATGAACTCTGATTAACATCTTCAAAGCTTCTGCTCCATTCTCCCACTGCCTGACCTGGTATTGCTCCAGCGCTCCCTGCCTCTCCTGCTCCAGAGACTCCAGCTGTTTCATCGCAGCCTGCAGGGCGTTCTCCTTGGCCACACGCTCCTTCTCCAGCTCCTGTTTCTCCGCCTCCGTTTCTGAGATGGCACGCTGCTGCCGCAGGTGGATCTGCTCAAGCTCTGCCCTCTTCATGGCTTCCTCCTCCAACAGTCTGATACAAACACAAAGATTCATACAATCTGAATGTTTTCTGCTCACATACAGACACATATATACAGGCCCATCACCTGATGGTTAGCTGAATATTGTTTCACGTTACAGAATGCTTGTGCTCTGCTCCCACTGCATGGGAGTATTTACCAAGGTCAGATAAGAAATGTTATTCTCTCAAACCATGGACCTTTATGAATGGTCTTTGTACATCTTGCAAGGCCAGGTCTTTCTAATCAGAATCAGAATCAGAAAATACTTTATTGATCCCACACAGGGGAAATTTGTGTGTCACAATGGACTCACACATGCTGACAAACAAAGATGAAGTCCAATCCATTAACAGGATAAAAGCATTTATTTGCCTGCTGTTTGATGAACGTTTACATCCTCACATAGATACCATAACTTCTAATACTGTAGTATATTTCTGTTATTAAAGCTCTAAACTAGGCTGGATGGTGGAGCAGTGGTTAGCATGGTGGCCTGACAGCAAGAAGATTGGGGTTCAAATACCAGGTACGACAAGGCTTGAAACGCTGGTCTTTCTGTGTGGAATTTGCATGTTCCCTCTGTGAATGCATGGGTTATTTTGGAGTACTCTGTTTTCCTCCCGCTCTCGAAAAACATGCATGTAAGGTTAAATGGCTGCTGCAAAATTGCCCCTTGAACTTTGTGTATGTGCGGCCCTGCAACAGACTGGTGACCGGTTCGGGGTGTATCCTGCCTCTTGACTGAAATCGGCCTGGATAGGCTTCCTGCAACCTATTTATAGATAACCAGTTCAGAAGACAAAACAAAATCTCTAAACTTCTCACAAGTTTAATACCTTATTTAAAGAATTTTACAACAAGCGTTTCATTTCGTCTTCTGAACCACTTTATCCCTGACGGGGTCACTGGGGTGCCAGAGCCTATCCCAGCTGATTTCAGGCGAGAGGCAGGATACACCCCAAACAGGTTGCCAGTCTGATGCAGGCCAAACACACAGACAACAATTCACTCACGCACTTATTCCAAGGGACAATTTTTATAGCAGCCAATCAACCTAATATGGATGTTTTTGGAGAGTGGAAGGAAACCAAAGTACCTGAAATAAAGCCACACATACACGGGGAGAACACGCAAACTCCACACAGATAGGCCAGTGTTTCAAGCCATGCTTCACTCCGGCACTCGAACCCTGAACTTTTTTGCTGCGAGGCCATTGTGCTGACCACAACAAGTGTAGTTTAGGAGATAATCTTTTCTGAGGGTATTAGGAGCTACAACAATCTAAAGATCGTCTCACATATTTATGTGTCTGGAAGCAGCATCAGGTTCGGAAGGTTTTCTGGGTGAAAGTCCATGACAGTTATCACTAGGTGGTGCTATGAGCACATGGTGGATTAAACTTGTTCAAATGAATTGACTGCCAGGGTTACGATGCTCACCACTACGTACACTTCACGTATACTAAAAATAAGTTAGCTTGGGCTTCTGACCACATCACCTTCTTCCTTTACATATATTCTAATTTTAAATCTAATATAGCTCCATTTTTTTCCCCTATTTCCAGTTTACTAGCTACTAAACTAATATGTTTAAGACACATTTTAATGGATAAATGGTATATTTTGGTGTGAATCACAGAGGAAAAGAGGAACTACTTTCAACAAATGCATCAGCTGTTTTTATGAACATAATACAAACCACTCCAGCAGATTAAGTGTCGTGGTGTAGGGGAACAGGGATGTGATGGGCTGTTCGAAACAGAACTTTATATCAGTCTCTTTCTAGGATTCCCATTAAAAAGCAGCAGTTTGGACGTGTGTAATAAATGTAAGAAAATCTATTCTACTAAATGAGGAGATATTTGGAATTGAAGGCGATGACACAGCAGTAGAAGAAATTAAATCTATAGATTGAGGTTAGTTAAAACAATTATCTGAGGATGTAAATGTTCTGGTCTGAAATTATAATCTGTACATCTGTGGTTTCCTCCTGTGGTGTTTTACTGACCGTGCCTGTAGCTTACGGACAGCTTCCTCATCCTGTCTTGCACGTTTCTCATCCTCCAGGGCTTCCTCCAGCTGGTGGTACATGCCCTCCAGCTCACGGACCCTCTGCAGATACTGCTCCAGCTCAGTGGACTTCTGGGCCACCTGCTCCTCCATCTGCTGACGGACCTGCACAGCAGAATTAAAACTTAATCATAAAGCAACAAGTTTTTCTCCACCGATGCAAAAGGAGAGTGATGTTTCCCTCCTGCATGACAGTAGTCTCTCAAATAATGCAGTTCTCCTTTTTCTGTTTCGCTAATTTTAGAGCAATTTTGCAGTTTTCTTTTCTTTTTTTCCTGCAGCAGATTGTTTTCTGTATCTCAGTTAGTACATTGTGTTCTGCATCCTGATTGATAAAAAAATTTCTAAAAATAAAATTTCTTGCAAAAAATGCACACCGCAGTTTTAAAATATCAATTTAGTTTTGTCACGGAGCACGGAACACAGAGGCATGTTCACGAAACTATAAATGTAATATTGAACTTGTCACTGTTTAAATTCCATATTGTTGTTATTCCATACATGCTAGAACTTTGAGAGTGTTTAAATAAAGAAATAAGTGTGAAAATATTAGTGCTTGTCAAAAAAAAGTCCATAAAGGGTGCAGGGAAGGGTGTACATCTATAATAATTGAAAAACAAATAAATAAAATTGGGCTGCACGGTGGCACATGGCTAGTGGCGCTATAGCAAGAAGATCATGGTTTGAATCCTGGGTGGAAACGAGGCTTTGAACACTGGCCTTTCTGTGTTGAGTTTGAATGTTCTTCCCGCAAATTCAAATTGCGTGGTTTTTCTCCTGCAACTCCAGTTTCCTCTCACCCTCCAAAAAACAGTCCCTTCAATTAGGTTAATTGGACACTACGACATTGCCCCTAGGAACTAGAGTGTGTGTAGCCCCGCAACAAACAGGTGACCTTTTTAGGGTGTACCCTGTCTCCAGCCTTAAATCAGCCGCGATAGGCTCCGGCACCTCATCAGGGATAAGCACGTCCGAAAAATAAATAAATAAATTTGACAACTTTCTGGATTCCGCCTGTAGCAGGTTAGTTTTAAAACCTAACACCAGACCGCTAAATATGTTAGACTCACACATAATCCCAACTTTGCAAAAGTACATTTTTTTTGTATAAAATTGGAAATAAAGTCAACAGGAAATTCTTGAGAGAAACTCAGTAGTTGTGATAAAATCTAACATTTCTCTTCTTGCTCAGCCACATTGTGCATTACAGAGGATGCAACTGTTTAGTGGTTATGTTGAGTAAAAACACACCACCAACGAACCCCTCAATCTAGAATCTGATCAATATTTTCTCTTTTAGCAGCTCCTCAGCTCCCTCAGTCTATCACCAATTAGACAAAGTGAGCTGAGGAGCTGCTAAAAGAGAAAATATTGATCTGATTCTAGATCGAGGCGTTCACTGGTGGTAACTATGAACTGAATAACTTATGAACTGTTCTTAACTGTGCATTTAGAAATTATAAATAATTTCCTTTGGGATCAATGAAGTATTTATCTATATGTCTACCATTTTATGTGAAGAAGTCCTTACATCTTTACATCCCACTTAGATTCTATTAGGTTAAAGAAAAAAGTTACTTGAAGGAAAAACAACTTTTGATACCATTTTTTCTCTCTCCAGGTCCATCCTGTAGCGGTCCTGAAGTTCTGTTTGAGTCTGAAGACGTCTTTTTTCTTCTTCTGCTGCATTCGCTGCTGCTTCTTCTAAAGCCTTGTCACAGACAAAAAGAATAAACACTTAGTGATTGTTGTCTGCTATTCATTTCTGACAAGTTCAAATAAAGAACTTCAACCAGACATCATAGGATTTCTGTCTTTTCTGTTTTTTTTTAAAAAATGTCTAATTAAAGAGAAGGAGATGTAAAGTGTTTAAATTTAACACTTTGAAAAATTAGCTCAAGTATCAGATTAAGCATGATGGAGATAAAAAAAAACCTTGCTGATGTTCTGTTATATCTAATCTGCAGCAACAAGATTTTAACAGCTGTGAGGTTGATCTTTACAACTCGTAAAACTACACTTTTTCTTTGCAAACCAGCTCAACCGGAAATTTAAAAACATTGAAGTTTTTTCTTTTGAGCAACTTTCTTTTTTATCACATTTTCTAAAATCACACTGAATCCAAAGTAAAATCATTGTGTGAGAAAATGCATGACATCATTTCTGCTTTTGATTTTTATAATATTTTCTTATGTCCCTCAAATCCCTCAGGTTCAGTTTGACTTCAGCACGCAAACAGAAATATGTTGTTTTGAATGATTTTTACCAGGAAAAAAAAAGAAACTTCACAGAAAAAGCTCCAACTTTCTTTCCTTAATGATGTAACATTTTTTTGTTTATAAATGTTTACCACACCAACTCATGCTCAAGTTGAGCAGGATTGCAGGAATGGAAGAGATGCAGTATCGTAAGTATTTTTAAACTAATTCAATGAAGCTGTTACTTCTGTTCTGCACACCAAAGTGAAAAGGGACTTTTTCCTTTAAGAGATTTAATAACCGAGTAAGAGCGTAACAGGAAGTCGATAAACTTATCAGCATGTTATTTCTGCAGTAATCCACAAACTTACCACAGATTAAATGTTAACATCTTGTTGTTTCTTAATAAATCGTGTGAGACACTCTTGAGTAAATTAGGTTTGCTTGCTGAGCAGTGACCTTGTGACTCATCCCACCACTCTGTGAATCATCTGCACACTGTGACAATCGACTTTCTAATAAACAGAGAAGTGAGAAAAACAAATGGTTTGCTGGGTTTGTGCGTGCCTGGCTGCACTCTGCATGTGTGTTCATTGTGTATTCATGGAGGGAGCAACTCCAGAGAAACTCTTGCATCTCAATGAGAAATAGTTGTGTTTTCTAAGATTGTGTCCAGACAAAGGTCATCTTGTTTTACTTGCACAGTGCGACTACGATGTGAACTATGGAGTTCGACTGTTGCCGTGACCTACAATTTGTTACAATGAAGCGAGTATCTGACACAGGCCAATTAACTAAAAATATAATTCTAACTCTGCTCGATGAGCAGATGTGACTTTTTTTCTGCAGACTGCCGTAATGATGCTGCACAAAATAGTTTCGATATTACAAGCTTTGCCAGTCATTGTGGCATCAATTGAGCCCACACACTCCAGTTAATAGGGGACTGTTGATATAACAACAAAACATAAATGCAAACCACATAAAAATGAAAAATGACTGATCCACATATTGTTTTTTGGTTGTAGATGAAGTATAAAGAATTAGTTTTTTGCGATTTGTTTCTTGATCTGTTGGCCGGTTTTCTCCCAATGACAACGTTTTTAACAGAAAGATCTCCTGATAAAGAGCAACTAAATACAATAAAATTTAACTTTATTTTCAACGATTTCCACTTTTTCTTAGTTTGCCCAGAATGAATAAATCAAACGTACAATGAGTACATCCTAATCTGTCTTCTTAGTTTACTACACTTACTCACTTACTATGTTTTTATCCAAGTTTCCTGTTATGATTAATTTTATTCTTCTATTACACCTTTTTTAAAACTGCACTGACTCCAAACAACGAGTGCATGACATCATCTCTGTTTTTTGAAAAGTTTCCCGTTCAGATTTCAACCTCTTTCATCAGTAAAAAGGAGGTGGAGTCAATCAGAAATAACCAAAGTTTGTCACTGCTCGTGCGTGAGTCAGGTTTAGGGAGATTGACTGGTAAAGCATGTCTAACAGACTTTTTTTATTCCTTTGTCCTCACTTCCTCAGCAACTCCTCATCTTTTTTTATTGGTTACACTGTCAACATAAATCTTGTTTATCATCCAACTTGATGAGTTCTAGGTGTTTTATGTGAGCATTATGGGAATTATGTGTATTAAAAGTGTTACATAAGTAAAAGTTGATTTGATGACATGATTATTTCTAATTGGTGATGTTATCGGTGACAAATGCCACTAAATGAATTCTGCTGCTAATACCTTCTATTCACCATAAACTAACTTTCTCTGCAGGCCTGATATGCAGGAAACAAAATTATTTTGTGTTGCATGAAATAAAATGTAAAATTAATACCTTTTTCTCTGCAAGTCAGAGACAGTAAAAGACTGATCACTAAATTATGAAGGCAAACATTTAGCATGGCCGTAGTAATTAGATCTAGTTATTTTTATCATTTATACTCTTTTTAAAAAAGAAAATTAATTATTTTTTTATTTTAATTAAGTTTTGCATTACAGTCTAAAACCATAAAACTAGAGATCATCCCAATATCAGGAAGGAGTTGCCTTACATGACCAAACTCTTGCACCTAAACAAGTAAATGTATTTTTTCTTACAGACATGTAAGTCATCTAAACACCTCCTTCAGAGATGCCTCCGCCACAGGCTCACACCACTCTGACGTAATTCCAAAGTTATGTTGCACAACCTGAATTGTGAGTTTTTACGTTGTGTTTTTGGGTATTCTTTTGTCTGACATTACAAAAGGTTAGTGATGGAACAAAAACGAATAATTGAGATTCTATGCAGTTCATTTTTGAAAATTGTTTTTTTCTTTACTTTGTAATTTGCTTTGCACGCTCTCTCTCCCAGCAGGTCACCTATCGATCCCCTTCTTTCTCTGTCAAGCTATCTAGTATGTGAGACCAGGCTTCTTTACAACTTTTGTTTTCTTTTGGAGGAAGTAGAATGAAGTGAATTAGTCAAACTTTTCCTCTTTACTTTGTTTTCTATTTTCAGCTTTCAAACAATAAAACGCTTCCACTTCCTGATGTTGCCTGGGTTTTTTTTAATGAAGTAATGTTTTACATGAGTCAGCAATTAAAATGTGAGTTTGATTTTGTGATTCATCATAGAAAAGACTTCCAAACTGTCTCCTGATTCACATCAGATTGAAAATGATTTCCGAATGGAAGTCGAAATAACTCGATCAGCAAATACACTGTCCAGAAGACAACTTTCAAAACTTTTTTACCATTAAAGTTGGCCACAAACTGCTTTGTTGTGGTAAAGTTGGGTCGTAGCCAGCCAGCCAGTTGTGGTGCTCAGCAGCAGAACTTTTAGTACTTGCTTCCACATGGCCTGTGCCTGAAATCTTAATTATGGGGCTGCCAAGATAGGGAAAGCCTTCCAAAATGATTTTCAGTCTAAATGTGTCTACAGATTAATAGAATCCCTCCTGATGAGTTCTGCCAGGCAAAAATGCTAAAAGATGCCAAAAATTAAAACAATGCGCTGAATAGCATTCTTTTCCCCCCTTTCTTGGCTATTAGTAAATTGTAAATTTGTATACGTTGTTAACTCTGAGGCACATTTAAATCATATTTTGCTATCTGGACACATTAGAGCAGCCACGGGCAAACTATGGCACACGGGCCACATGCGGCCTGTTAAAAGTTTTTATCTGGTCTGCCGAACTTGAAAAAAATATATAAATAACCTTGTTAGGGTTTTATTTCCCCTGCAATTCTGTTGTTTCCTCACTAGATGGCGCACTCTATGATATGGAAAGCCATCGGGCCCAATACACACACGTAAACAAGTGTGTTAGATGTTAAAAACGTGCAAAACGTTACATCAAGCGCTTAGATTTCAGACCCAGCGCTGCTAGATTTGAAATTTTACGCTCTTGATGTAACATTTAGCGCACTTGTTTAAAATCTAGTGCGCCATTCTATCGGTCTAATCTAGCGGTTACCAAAGCATGCCCTCCCTTCTCCTGTTCTGGCCCCTTTGTCAAATGTTAGAACTCAATGTGGCCCGCAAATAAAAAAAAGTTTGCCCACCTCTGCAATAGAGGGAGAAAAAATAATAATAAAGAACATCTTAAAAGAGAATTTCTCCCCTGTATGTTTTTTTTTTTAAATATGCAGAGCTCTTTTGAACTCACAGGTGCAGAAACTTTTGGGAAAATTCCCTTCATCTAAATTCTTCACAACTTCCTGGTTTTAATGATTTTTTTAAACTGATAGTAAAACACATTTGTGGATCTGTTGAGTTGGCTGTCAAGATTTTCTGGCCTGTTTCCCTCACTTTTCTTTTCCCCAAATTAAACCAGTTCTATTTCATTTGTTAACAATTCTGGTTAGTTTGTTTTCTACACAGCTAATCTGTATGTGAATACTTTTTAAAATGATAAAACAAGAAACATTTTATGTACTACTTTGCATTATAAAAAGCGTGACTGAGAAAATGTTTGCTTCTGTATTTAGTTTCTCTACATTCAGTTTTTCCCATGAAGATATTTGCAACAAACTCACATGAACTTCCTTATTTTAGGTTAAATATTTACAAGCTGCTGTTTTATTGTTGATTTATTCCACCGTCAATCCATCTTTACTGAAATAAAGGTCCTTTTTTGTCTCTGGAGTTTAAATCTGGGATTCAGCAGAGAAAAAAGGGAACAAATGAGAAGCCATTTTTTTTGTATTCCTTTCTTCCTACCTTCCTCATGTTCTCCAGTTCCAGCTGTTTGGCCTCATTGGCTGTCTGCAGCTCCCTCATACGGAGCTCCAGCTCCTCCTGCTCTGCCTGATGCCGCAGCCGCAGATCCCGCCGTTTCTGCCGGGCCTCGTGGTGTGGCGCAGGCCGGCCTTGTCGCAGCAGACTTACACATATCTGGATCGCTGAGAGGGAATATGATTTTGCAATCAGACTTAAACTCTTTTGTTTTCTTGGTGTAAAGTGAATAGAAATAGAGTGAGATGTGAGTGAGGTTACCTTGCATCCACTCCTGTTTCTTCTTCTTGTCTGATGCACTGATCTCAAAGCTTTTTTGTGATGACTTGACAAGAAAGAGACACTTTTTTCCTTCCTTATCTTGTAAAGGCTACAAAAGTAAACAACATCCGATGTGAAAATAAATTGGAAAAATGATCATTTTCAGCACTAAATCAGATCACATCAAACCTACTGGCCTCTGAGAGACAAAGTAAACTCAAAGATGGAATTTATCTACATTATTAAAATGAAAGTTTTCAACACAGAGTAAATAGTTCAAACTTGTTCTTGCCTCCACAGAGCTGAGTCCATCCAACAGGATGTCTCCTTTCTTTTCAGCAAGGTCCTCACCAACATAATAAGAGATGGAGTTGGGTTTCAACATAAACCAACGTTCCGTCCAGTTTTTTCTCTTGTGACCTTTTTTCATCATGTAGCCCTGCAGAAGAAAATGGGTACAAAAAATAAGAAAAACGTTTGCGCAAATGCTTGAAATCCATCCTGAAAAAAAGTTTTTTTAGAATGTGTGTGTTTCTCACAGCAAGAAAGTCGAGCTTTGAGTCATTTTCACTCCACAAAACATGCCAAAACCCGATTGAATTGTGCGGCAAGGAGCTGTTTTAAGTGCTATAGTGATGTTGATTCATATCTGTGCCTGAACCATCACAGTTTTATCTACCAACCTCTTTCCTTCATCAATAAATTTGACAGGAAAGCCAGATTGTTTTCACATAAGCAATTTAAATGATATGGCGTGTTCAAGCTCCACCATTCCTCCCCTCACCATGACCACGCTGTAGGTCAGGGTTGTCCAACTCCAATCCTGGAGGGCCTGTGTCCTGAAGGTTTTTCGCATGTTTCTGGTTCAAAACAGCTAATACACATAAAGTGAAATCAACAGCCAATAAAATTTGACACAATGACCTCATAACATGGATCAGGTGTGTAGATGCAAGAACACATGGAAAACCTTCTAGACATGGACACTCCTGGACTGGCGTTTGGCCCCCTTGAGGTCGGTGAATTGAATGTGCGTACGACTTTTCTTCTTCCTAAATCAGTTCGTGGATCATGTGCATTCTAATCGGAAAACATTGATCTAACCAAAACACAGATCAATGATGATTCATTGAGCCACTATATACTGTATGTAATTAGTTAGAGAGAACAGTGAAGTGGTCGAGGGCTCTCACCCACCTGCTTGAGCACATCCAGGATGAGTTCCTGGTAAACCTCTGCGATCCCCATGGAGAGGGCTTGGTGGTCCACACCTTTAGTGAAATGACCAGAGCCCAGTAGACGGATCAGTTCCCAGACAGTAAGGCTTTCCTGATTAATGTTCATCTGTAGGCGGTAATCCCCAAAGCGCTCTTCCACCCAACTTCCTCCCATCGCCTCAGTGATCTTTCGCAGTAAGTACTCGATCTGAGGATGGAAACATAATGTCCCAAAAGGCCAAAATAAGAACTTAAAACTGACAAATAATGCAATTTTACCCTGAAACAAATAAACCACATGTCTTCATTCTGAACTTTTACTAGTACTAACTTTTATTTTTTCCAACATAACCTGGTTACAAAAACACAAACAAACTGATGTACAGTTTATGATTTAATCCAGTTTCCTGTGATTCAGCTTTGACGTTTGTTCAACTCAACAATAAATCTTCCCGTATTTGTTGGGGAACAGGAAGCTGGAAACTTCCTTTTCTGCTCTTGAGCAACTGATGTGTTTAACCGTTTGCAGAAACAGTGATCAGAAGCATTACATACAATGGGGCATTACATAATAGGGCATTACATGCAATCTTGTACCTCCACTTGTTCAAATGGTCTAATTTATACCAACTCAGTGCATCAAATTGTTTATTGGTACTTATGAAAAGTTATTGCCATTAGCTCCATTCATTATCATCAACTAATGGCGGCACCACAAATGTTGTTCTTTGGTAAGCATTTACAGTTTTCTGTTACTTTACTGTCTAAAATAAACCGGTGTTGGACCATTTAAAGCCACACCAGGAAGTGAGCTGAAGTATTTGGTTGTAGTGATTAGTAAAATAAAACCTCTGGATTTCCGCCAAATAATAAAACAAGACCCATATTTAATCTACAAAATATTGCAACTCAAGCAAAAAAAATTATTCATGTTATGTTATTCACTTAATCTTCTAAATCCCAAAAATCTGCTGTGCATTGCACTGAAATACAGGTGGTTCAGTGAGTCTAAGTACAATTTCTTTCTCTAAAACTAAACACTTTTCAGCTTTTTCTCTTTCGGTTTTAAGGTTAGCTAGATGGGATGAACAAAATTTTAGTATGTCTTGGGCCCTCAACCCTCAGAAACCACCCAATCAATGAATTTCATTTTCAGCTCAAGAATTCCCTCTCATTTTTTTTCTGTCTTCTGAAACGCAGTGATTCTTTTGGAGAATGTTGCACTGTGCTGAGAAAGTGTTCTAACTATTTTACATTCTACAAATTGTTTACTTCAGTAAGTGAAGTCGGAACATAGTACAAACTGAAAAAAATTCAATGTTAAGTATTCTCTGCGTACATGCCGAAAGAGAAATGTCTAGACTTTAATGGACCAGCATGACATAAGGTACAAGCTAGGACAAAGGTCTGGACGTCCCAAGTCCAAGAATCCCAGACTCGCTGCTGAGATGTAAAATAAATCTAGCAAAAAAAGAAGAAAAAATTGGACTAAACTTTTAGCAGCACATGAAGAAATTGGAAATAAACGTAATAATATTAGAAAAAAGTAATTGTCCAAAGTAATTGTTGGACAAGAAATTTTGACATTCAGTTATACTAGAAACACATTTCGGGCTGTCTGGTCAAGTTAGCTTGACCAAGTAAGAGTTTGTGTCAGTGATAACTATATCCACCACCATTTTTATCTTCGGGGTTAATGCCAGGAGACAACTCACTTCCTCTGTGACAATGACCAGCGGATACCTGTCCTCTGACAGGAAGTTAAAGATGCACCAGATTTTGAATGCGTCGTCGTTGGAGATGAGAATCTGACTTTGATCAAGGTTCTTCCTCGAGCTTAATGTCCAGCACATTTTGTTGAAGTCCTGACGGTCAAAGTTACCACCAACCTGTAAAAAAAAATGACAATAGTGGTTATGAGCGAAGACTTTCAGATAACAACTACAAGAATTTTACAGTGGGTATTAATTTACTCCACTTTGCATAAAAAAATACAAAAAACTCAAAGCATGAATGAAGGTTTTAAACTTGCTCTTCAAAAATTAGCAAATAGAAAAACCATAAAAAACTTTAAGAAATTTGTGAAAAATAAAGCTCAATCGCAGCAGGTCTGTACACTCCCCATTATTGTTTGTAAAAGAAATTTTTAGAGTTTCGAAAACTAGAAACTAGACTCAAAACATCTCCTATGTCCACATTCCAGAGCAGAGAAAAGCTCTTGAAGACACAATTAACTTGGTACAGGGAAATGTTTTCCTGGAGCCAGTGAACTGTGACATTTCCATGGAAACTGCTGGCATGGTGACTGTGTGGACAGGAAGTACTAGTTGGGTTTAACAAGCCACTAAATAAACTAAATGTTTACATTGACAAAAACCCCATCTGAACATTGGGACGTGTGACAGTTCACAGTTTAGCTAATTTTCTATTAGCTAAACATGCTAATATAAAACCTGTACTGGTACCATCAGTGAAAATGTGTTCTGGTATTTGTAAGTCTGCACAAAAATAATGCAGTTTAATTTGTACCAAAATTTTTCATCCATGACCTTAAGGATGCAACAATAAAATGGGCTATGGTTGATTTTGAACCAATGATTTTTATGTACAACTCAATTCAAGATACCGTATTTTCCACACTATAAGGTGCACTGCATTATAAGGCGCACCTTCAATAAATGACATTTTTAAAAACGTTTTCCATACATAAGGCGCACTGCATTATAAGCCGCTACAGTAAAGGCTGTTCAACTTTGTCCTCTAACTGTGGCCATCTCGCTTTGTTCCCGCGGAAACTCTGTTTAGTCTTGTTTACTTGGCACAGTGCATCCTCTTGCTTCCTCCACTTCCTCACCATTGATCCATTGATGTTAAACGCTCTCGCTGCGGCTATATTCCCATGTTCTACTCCATGACCGATCGCCTTGAGTTTAAACTCTGTGGTGTAACGGTGTCTCTTGGTAGGAGCCATTTCCAGGTCTTTACACAAACACACAAATGGAAATGAGACGCCCTTTCATATATCCCAGCACGCACCGCGCACTACTTCTTCTACGTGGGAAATGGTGTCGGCGGCTGCTTACCGCAGTTGCGACACCTGTTAGAGCTCAATATTGATCCATATACAAGGCACTCAGGTTAAAAGGCGCATCGTGGACTTTAGAGAAAATTTAAGGTTTTTAAGTGCGCCTTATAGTGCGGAAAATACGGTACTTTCACTGTCAACAAATCTGAGACCATGTCCCTCAACAAGAAAAGAAGGAGTGCAGGTCAGTGACAGGGTCCTGCCCCAAGTGGGGCCAGTTAAATATTTTGTTCATGAGTTAGAGAAGGATGGATTGGGACATAGGCAGACAGATAGGTGTGGCATTCGCACAGATTAGCACTCTGCATCAATCTGTCATGGTGAAGAGAGCTGAGTCGAAAAGGAACGCTCTCAATTTGCCAGTCAATTTACGTTCCTTCCATCAGCCACCAGCTGTGGGTGGCGACCAAAAGAACAAGACCTCGGACACAAGCAGTATGATGACTTTCTGCCTGTGGAGTGGCCGGGCTTTCACTCAGAGATACAGTCAGGAGCTAAATGCCAGATTGGGTGGTTCAGACCATCTCATTCCGCTGGCAGGAGACCCAGAAGCAGACACCAAATCCACAGGTAGGACTATGTATCACGGCTGGCCAAAGAAAACCTCAGGCTCTTCCTGAACAAGCTGGCCTGGCTGAAGAAAGTCTGGGTTTCCCTAACAAAACTGTCGCCTCACAACTGGACCCCAGATAAGCACAGGGCAGTGCTTTATTATACAACTTTATAAATTATTTGATCAAATACATATGCTGTGTGTTTTGTTTTTTTAATTTCTTCTATTTATTATAATGTTTCTTAATTTGTTTACACTTTCTTAAGTTTTTGTATTTATGGAAATGAAATTTGCTACTTTCACTAAAACTTTTGCCCACATAGATATATCCATTTATTTCTCCCAGATGGGTCATGAATGTGTAATGTATTCATGGAGCTAGTTTCTAATTTAAAAAATTCTATTTAAAAGTAGTTTCTATTTAATTCAGCCAATGTTTTTTCTATTTTTGCAGGAACCATAGCAACTCACAACGAACAGGCCATGAGGCTGAATCATAAAGAGGAAATGCTCTAATGTATGTAGAATAGATAACTCCCAATACTATTTGAGTCAACTTGTCATAAAGCTGGCATTTAAAAAGATTTTGTTTTTAAGAAATTGTAGCTAAAACATCATCCAGGAAGATCTGTGGCAGGGTACACTCTAGACAGGTCACCAGTCTGTCACATTCATCAATTCACATAATACCTGATCATTTCCTTTGGGATTATTTCTAAAAAAAAAAAAAGAAGAAGAAAGGTGAAAGGTCGGAGGAACATTTTCCAGAAATGTCCTTGTTTAAGTCTAAAAGTTTCAACCAATAAAATCAAAAGTAGGACTTGCACATTTCTGGTGGCCCTTTTAGCAACAATCATATTATTGAATTGTATGTGATGTATGAGGTCAACCATGTTTATAGAAATCATGGATGCTTCTAAGAAGTATCTTAAATGCAAGGTGTGTGTTTCCCCTTATGCTGCAAACAGCTGTATACCCACTGATCTGGAAGAATGAGTGTGTTATTTTAAGACAAAAACATTCCAGTTCCTCAATTCTACATAAATACACAGCCTCATGTAGTGGCTGCTTCTTAGAAGCATCTTTGATCCATGGAAACTGAAAGCTAATTCATTGAGACTGAGATTTGCTCCAGCAAAGCTCCGGCTTATGAGCACAGAATCAGGAGCAGAGTTTAGAAACTGGCTTGAGAAAAACATTAGCACAAAACTAAAAAAATTTAATCATTTTAATAATCAAGTCCTCTTTCAGGTCAATATTTGCTCTTTAGACAGAGTGGACCTCCACTACACGAGGCTGCGTGTTACTGCAGAAATGAGGAACTGGAATGTTTTTGTCTAAAAAAACATACCCAGTCTTCCAGATCAGTGGGTATACAGCTGGTGCAGACAGATCACGCTTACACGGCTGGGGGAAACACACATAAAGTCTGTAGCACATAGAGGTTAGTGTGGCTGAAAAGTTGCTGCTTGGAACCTACAGAATGTATGCCTTCGCTGCTGGCTGTTTATTTAGGTGTTTAAAAATCTCATCTGATCAAAATCAATTTTCTTGTGTCTTATGCACATAAACAACTAAATTTAGGTTTTGGAATATAAAATCTTTCATATTTATAGAGTTTTATCACGGACCAGGAAGTATGAAAGCCTGACTATTGCTCATCCTGCACCTAGCCTGAGAAGCACTGGCTCTGCCTTCTAAATTTGACATGGATCCTGAGTGAACTAGATGGCACTCAACTTATAAGGGGAGAAAAAGTATGGTTGGCTTCAGGGAAGCTTACCTTATTTCCCTCAAGTAGGTGAGGGCACAGTAGGTGAGGGCACAGACAGACATTTCCTTTTTTTTCTGTGGTAGGAAATGATTCCTGCCACAGAAAAAAAGTATCAGTAATACAGCTAGTTGCGTAAGCGCTATAGCAGGTTGTCTGTTGTCACATATTTCAAAGAAACTGAATTATTCTAAAAAATAAAATAACACTTTGGTGGCAAATATGAAACATACGTATTATATACAGTATGCCTATTAGACGGTAGAAAGCCCTAAAAAGTCATTGGACCTTTTAACATCTACCACATGTTAATCCCAAGAAGGCCTTCCAAAGCACGATGTAGGTTGGTTGGAAGACTATTTGCATAATAAAAGATCCTTCCCAAACTGCACAAACTTTTTCCAACCTCTTTACTCATCAAGACAGCAGCCAGAGGAGCATCTAGAGCAGGATCAGCAGGTTTCTTCCTGCAGCTGTCAGACTGGTGACCTGTCGCTGATTGAAATGTTTCTCACTTTTACATTTGGTGGTGTGATAAATAAAGATGTTTAGTCTTACGTTTTAAGTCCTACTCCTGAATTTTCCCACGGCAGCTGAATTTTTCAGTCTTGTCATGTTGTGTATGTGTGAGAGAAATAAATATTCAGCTGAAGCAGTGTGAACTTTTCCAAATTCAGAAGGATCTTATATAACTTGGTATTGTCTTGATTTAGGTCAAGTGCTTGTTTGTTGGCTGCTAAACTAACTCCACACAGCACTTTCCAACCATTCATCCTTCCAATCTGGAATGTCAGTTTAAGCTTTGGGTGCATATTTTTACTCATTGAATACATTGTCTAAAATGCTATTTTGAAAAAGCTTTACCACAATATTCACATTGCGATATCACAAAGTTCAAAACTGTTTGGACAACGTACATTCTTGATTCCACAAGTTTCTAACACATTCAGAACTACTGTCAAAAATTTCCAAAGGATGTACAAAAAAATGTTTCCTGTTCCTAAACCAGGCATGGACAAAGTACGGCCCGTCGAACTTGAACAAATGAAATAAATAAACCTTGTTAATGTTTTATTTCCACTGCAAGTCTGATATTTCCTCACAAGATGGCGCACTCTAGATATAGTGGCTTTGATGAGAAAACAACAACACTGCTCCCATTAAAATGTGTGTCTTCGTGATGCGCACGCCTTCAAAATAAACACTGTGCACAGATATGAAAAGTCATTGGGCCCAATACACGCACGTAAACAAGCACGTTAGATGTTAAAACAAGCAAAATGTTACATCAAGCGCTTAGATTGATTAGCTACATGCACGTTTTTAAGCATTACCGCACTAGATTTCAGATCTAGTTTTGAAATTTAACGCTTTTGATGAAACATTTAACACGCTTGTTTAAAATCTAGCGCACCATTCTATCAGACCAATGTAGCGGTTTCCAAAGCATGCCATCCATCTGCTTCTGTTCCGGCCCCTTGTCAAATGTTAGAATTCAATGTGGCCCGTGAACCAAAAAGTTTGCCCAGCCTTGTCCTAAACCCTCTAATTTAGTAGAGATGACGGTGCAGAATTTTTTAGACGACATTTAACTTTTCTCCAACACAAATTAGATTGTTTTCACTGACATGGCATAACCTGATTTGACTTTTGGTTTGTATGTAGTGAACGTGAACACTGATAATACGCATTAGCGTTCAATGATGGTTCATGATACTTCTCTTGAATATATCCAATCAAAGGAGTTATGCGAGCCACAGATTATTAAGGATTACAAATCTCTTTTACTCTCAGTAAAATGAGTTAAGCTCTGCACCAACCACTTCTTACTCACTACAGATTCAGCAGCAATCTGATATTAATGTATAAGCATTTAAATTGCCTTTTGTAAGTACCTTTTTCCCAGAAGCATCTATACAAGCTCCATAATCTTTATATAAACACACAAAAAGCATCTCAACAGTTTTACAAATTAAATTAATTTCTTATTAAAGAAAAACTGTGAGCGTTAGATTAATTTTACATACAAGAAATGTGAGGCATTGGAAGAGGCGTTGGCTCAGCGGTAAAATATCTGTCTTTGGATCGTAAGAAGCTGGTTCGATTCCCACTGGGCTCATGCCTAAGTTTCATTGGGGAAGACAACTAATCTGTGTTTCTCCCACCATTGGGGCTGTCATGGCTGCCTTCAGCACAGAAATTTTGCCATTTGAGGGATGATACAAAATGTTAAAAACAACAAAAAAAAAAAACTTTTTTCACTAGCTGGGCTTCATTGGACTTGCCCATGATCTTATAGTTAAGTAAAACCCCTATGGTGGTAAATTCTAAAACAAAGTTATTGCCAAAGAGGTGGAGCTAGCATTTGGATTTGTTTTGACAAGCAGATAATTACACAGCTAAAAATATATACCATAGATTACCTGGAGATCCACCTTGAAAGCCTCCAGAGCAATTTAGTGCTAACAGACGTTTTAGGTGGGGTAGATAATTTTATAAAACTATGTTGACGAGGCTGCTGAACAATGCCTGTCATACATGTCAGTTCACTTTTAAATCAAAATTTTTTTCTGACTTCAAACTAAAGTCAGACGTAACTGAAATTGCTGACCCTCTTGTTGAGGAGGATGAAGGTTGCAGTAACACATCACCACCTCGGCTTGGTGGTTTTCCATGAGTCAGCTAAGTCTGACTGCAACAAGCTGGGCTTGAAGGGAAGAAATGTTGTGAAAGAGGGATTTGTTTTGAAAGAGCACCTCTTTGTAAACCATCTTTTGTCATGCTCATTCTGTTTGTCTTGTTCTTTATGATTCACTGGTTTGCTCCTCTTCCTCTCCCTCCGGGCTCTGTCTCTACCCTCCAACAGTAAGGCACTTGTCAGAGCCACAACCCCCCACTCCATCTCCTCCTTTTACCATGTTTATTAGAATTCTGGGTCCAATCTGCAGTATCAACCCCTGCGGCTGTTCTGGTAGCTCACACTGAGGGTGAAATGCCTCTAATCAGAACAATGACATCTTACCAGATTAACAGGTCTGAGCTACTGAGTTAGAGCTTTTCTAATTTTTCACATGTAAAATAGGGCGATTAAAGACAAACATCTGTGGAATTCTATATCAGCGTTCCACTTTCATCTTGTTATAACACAAAAACCTAGACACTATGGAACTACTGAGGAACAAGTTTTCCAGAACGAGAAAGAGATATACTACCAAACTAAAAACTGTCACAATCGTGTCAAAAGAAAATGTGTTAGACCAATGTAGCAAGATACACATGATCAGATGCTGAATCAATTGAAATACCATTCCACCCTCACCTGTGGTCACCAGCTGTGGAGGATGACTGAAAGAACGAGATCATGGATACAAGCGGCCAAAATAAGCTTCCTCCACACGGAGGCTGGGTTCTCACTCAGAGATAGAGTGAAGAGCTCTGTCATCTAGGAGGAGCTCAGAGTAGAGCCATTGCTCCTCTGAGTCAAGATAAGCTAGATGGAGTGGTTCGGGCATCTGGTTTGGATGCTTTCCGAGCGTCTCGCTACTGAGGTGTTTCGGGCATGTCCCATCGGGAGGAGACCAAGACGGAGAGCCTGGACCAACTGGAGAGACTGTGTCTCACACCAGGCCAGGGATCGCCTTGGAATCCTTCTAGGTAAGCTGGAGGATGCAGCCTGGGTGAGAGAAGCCTGGGCTTTTTGTCTGAGGCTGTAGGCCTTAAAACCCGGCCCCGGATAAGCGGAAGACCACCAAACGGAAAGTAGTAGAAACCTTCAACAGAATCTTCTATGGCTTTCAACTTGTTCCACATAATTTACGAAAGACCAGAATAGGTACACATTAAAAGAAAAATTAAAACTTTTGTATGCATATATGACCTATCGTTATGGATATATTTGCATTGCATCAATAAGTTGAAACTTCTAGAGAACATAAATAGTGCTTTTCTACCTGGGTGTTGAAACGAGGACATGTAGATTAGATACCAATTTAATAAACCACTAATGTGCCTCCATGCAATGTGGGTTGTACATTCTGTTTTAGTAATCATTTGTTGAGGAAGTTGAAGTGTGTGGAGCAGAAAAAAAATCCCCAAACAGCTAAAAAAATGGTCAATGAATAAAGATTTTCATTATGTTTTTCCTGTTTGTTAGTTAGTTTAGTTAGTTAGAATAACTTTTTTTGGAAAATGTAGAGGTCAGAAGAGAAATAAATTCTCTAAACATAATACACATATAAAATGTTTTGCTTATTCTTTTTGCTACTTTTTTCTGAAGACTAGATAATATGTAGGTGCACTTTGTAAGACTAAATCTACAACAAACAGATACAGCAACAAATTTTTCATAGAGTTTTTGTATGAGAAAAAAACTTTTGTTGCTGTTTGAGATTAATGTCCACACCCGTTCATGCACCGTTTCCCTGTGTGACCGGGTGGAGTTTCCTCAGGAGCAGTGGAACACTCGGATCTCCACAGAACAGTCACCTTTATATCAATGAACGGGTGGGCTGGTTGTAAGTGGAAAAATACACTCAAGTCAGTGGGTTGTGGGGCGTTTATTAATACCTTCGAATGACGTCAAGTCCCACTTCCTGAACACAAATCCAAAGTTTTAGGCTTCATGAGGAGTCACTTTTTATCTTCTCAAAACTAACCAAGGTGTGGTCTTCACTGAAAATTCGGAATTATTTTGAAAAAATCTATAAGATTCCTTAGATTTCCAAACACTGAAATGCCAGACTACATCAGAATGAATGATTCATCTATTTATCAGTTTGTTTCAGTGTGTCGTCCCAGGTTTCACTAAAGGGTGTTTCTATAAAATGTTTTACAACTTCCTTCCGAAACAATGCGAACCAAGGAGCCGTTAGAAAGAAGCGATGAGGTAATGTCAGCTTTTTTGAACAAAATACTTTTTGCAATGTTTGCAAAAACATTGAAGTCAAGGTTAAATTCCATTGTTACAAAGAGAAAAAGATCACCACCCCAAAAATGATGAAATTCTAAATTGTTACAGAGAAACTGAAGTTTTTTGCCAGCAGAAAACTTTTCAGTTGATTTCTTACATAAACACAGTGTTTCTGAATATTATTCAAAGACTGATAACTCTTTTAAGAACAATAGACTATCCCTGAGAAAACGTGTGACCTTGTAGTGCAGGGTGTCAAACGCCGGTTTGTTTGGGCTTCTGTGTGACTTTTTTTGTTACCTTATTTTGACAAAGAAAATATTCTCTATGTAACTACCAACAATATTAGGGTGAGGTATAACGTCATAGGGAAAGTTTTAAAAGTCAACTTAAAAATGTGTGAGCTTCCGCCAGGTACTCTGATTTCCTCTCACCCTCCAAAAACATGAATGTTAGCTCCTAGGAATGAGTGTGTGTGTGGATGGTTGAGTGTGTTTGTGGCACCGCAAGAGACAGGCGACCTGTTCCAGTGTATCCTGGCTCTCGCCTGAAATCCGGGATAGGCTCCGGCACCTGCTGCGACCTTGTTAGGGATACGTGGTTCAGAAGACGAAATAAAACCTCCTTTTGCTAAACAAAATATCC
Source organism: Neostethus bicornis (assembly GCA_902685375.1). Classification (NCBI taxonomy): domain Eukaryota; kingdom Metazoa; phylum Chordata; class Actinopteri; order Atheriniformes; family Phallostethidae; genus Neostethus; species Neostethus bicornis. The sequence goes on along the minus strand of LR738544.1, from coordinate 22,204,331 downwards.
TCGGAGTAGAGTGGTCGAATGGGGTGTTCGGGCATCTGGTTAGGATGCCTCCTGAGTGCCTCACTGATGATGTGTTTCGGGCAAGTCCTACCAGGAAGAAACTCAGAGGCAGACTCCAGACTTCCTGGAGAGACTATGTCTCATAGCTAGACAGGGAACGCCTCGGGATCCTCCCTGCTGAGCTGGGAGATGTAACCGGGGCTAGAGAACCCTGAGCTTCCAGTCTGAGGCTGTTGCCCCCAGGAGCTGCCCCGGATGAGCGGAAGATGACGGAATGGAAAAAAATATCCTCTGTGTAACTGTCAAGAATATTTGGGCGAGGTGTAACATCATAGGAAAAAATTTAAAAGTCAACCTAAAGATACTGTTTTGGTCAGTTTGATTTATTAAACTTTCAACATAGAAAGTTTTTTATAAGGTTTTACACCTAAAAATTAGGAATTTTTTAGAATTAATAAAAAACAGAGCCAAAAAAACAGTTTACTTTCATTACCTAGTCCAGCGGTCGGCAACCCGCGGCTCCGGAGCCTCATGCGGCTCTTTCATCCTCATAATGCGGCTCTGATTGGCTTGGGAAAATAAATTACTAAAAAAATTTTTTTTTTGTATTTAATTGAAGTGTGTTTTATTTGTGTTAGTTTTTATATTATTTTAGTTCTAAATTTGAAGATTATTGTGATCTTGAAATATCACAAAGTATGCTCCGCGGCATACTTTGAAAGCCCAAGGCGATATAAGGATGACGGCTCACGGATTTTTCCCTTTTGTTTGCTGCATGCACAATTTAAATTCAGCTTTTTAATTTATTTGAAAGAGACATTCATTGTTATTATTTTTCAAGAATTCAAAATGTTCAAAATGTGTTCATTAAATGAATACAATGTAATTTTCTCTGTAGCACGTGGTTTTCATAAGAAACATGCTGCGGTAAAAAGTAGTAGAAGTTTTTTTTTTTCATTTTAGATGTGCGGCTCCCAGTGTTTTCTTTTCCGTGGAAACCGGGTTCAAATGGCTCTTTCGGTGTCAAAGGTTGCCGACCGCTGACCTAGTCAAATATGTTATATCTTAACCAGGGGAATGTGATCATCTAAAATGGGCATTGTTATCATTTGTTGGTCCATCCATAAATCAGTGTGTGAACAATAGCTCTCTGTTGACTCGTGCAATGACTAAAAATTTTATATAGTTTGTTAATGAATGTCTGAAGCCGTTTAAGATATGACGTTGACATTAGACATAGTACTACTTTATAATGAACAATAGAAACTGGTTTCATAAGTAAGAACCACTCATCACTTGTGACATCATCATTGGTACAACACCGCACAATGTGTGGAAAACCAAGGGGTCATTTAAAGCCAAACAATGTCAATGAGAAGAAAAAAGTTTTTTTTCAGTAAACTGATACCAAGCGTAAGCTCCGTTTGACTATGACATCATCCGAGAGGAACAGAAAGCTGAATGAGCGAGTTCAGTGTGTAATTTCTATTTACGTCATAACTTGACAACATCCAGACACTGTCACCAGACTAATGGACAATATGACGACCTGATCAGGTATGGAAAGGGCTAACTTAATGTTTAGTTACAGGTTAAAAAAAACTCCCAAAGATTTTAAACATTCATTTATTGTATTCTACACTTTAACAAATTTAAGGTAGCAGGTAGATTACGATCAAATAGTAATCTAATAGGAAGGAAACATGGTAGTACCACCTTACTTAGTCCAGAGAGGAAGCCAAACACGTGGCTGAATCAGTAAGAAAAATAATTTCTAGGTTGTTAAATTAACTAACCTGTGCATTTTTTATTAATATTTAAACATAGATGCAGCTATATTAGTTCTGTCACCTTCACTTAAAATATGTTTTATACTATGGCTGCAGGCGGCAACGGTGGTGTTGGGTAGCACAAAAGCCTTACAGCAAGAAGGTCGTGTGTTTGAGTCCCAGAGTGGGGACAAAGCTTCGAACACTGGCCTTTCTGTGTGGAGTTTGCATGTTCTTCAAGTGTATGCGTGGGTTTTCTCCAGGTACACCGATGTCCTCCCACCTTTCAAAAACATGCATGCTAGTTTGATTGCTAGTTTTGATTGTTTGAATTAGTGTGTGTACATAGTTGTATGTGTGTGGCCTTGCAACAACCTGTTCGGAGTGTACCCTGCCCCTCACCTCAAATCAGCCGGTATGGGCTCTGGCACTCCTTGCAATCCCACAAGGGATAGACGGTAAAGAAGGTGACTGATTGACTATGGCTGCAGTAAACGAATGTAAAAAAAAAAATCTGATGTCCAAAAAGTTTATATTGTTAAAAAGCAATGACACACAAGTGTGGACTCCATCAAACAATAGGATGCTCAGACCTTCCTGGTGAATGATCACTGGCTAGAAACATCAAACTTTGAGCCAATAATAACATGTAGTAAGGACAAAGAATGTCTCCTTTGTGTCTGGTCTAAGTTATAAGAAACTGAAAGGTGCAAACAATGCAGACAGTGTGAAACTTGACTCCTCTATTGATACCAGAAATATTTTTTATTATGATTATTTATCCCGTTTTGTAAAAAGATAAAAAGAGAGAGTCAGACGGATGACTCAATCAAGCTGCTGAAAAGTTATTTTCTCCAAAACAGAGAAAAGTGCTGTTTTAGAAGTAATCCTGAACTCCATCCTAGTGAGGGATTCAACATTTAACATGATCATCACTTCATCATCTCCAGGGTAACTGTCTAACTGACCTTGTCCAGGATGAACTTGTTCAGATATGGCATGTATCCCTGATTAGACACGGGGCCCTCGTCATCATCTTTAAAGTGCTCCTCCAATGCAACGGGGTCGTGTGGGATCTTCAAGACCGTACACAAGTTGTGAGACAGCACCTGGAAATAAGATTGAATGTCAGATAAACAAGAAAATTTTCATGGACAAGGTAAATGCAGACCTGAACAACTTCTTTTATTTTATCATCTTCACTTTTGAACCACAACATTCATTTTGTCTTCGATCATTTTTTTTCTTGCGTACGAATTTATTTGTGATAATATGCAGTCCAAACCTGATCCAAACCTGATAGTAAAACTGCTTCTAGCAATGAAATTCTGTGTTAAACATTACAGGACACAGAAAAAGACAAATATTTTTATATAGTAAGAGTGAATACTGTTAATTATATACTAATGAAAGTTACTGGTTACAATATGCTGGTCCTGACCATGTGAGACAGGCCTCCGCTCTGGCAGTGTTCAAGTCCAGACTAAAAACTGGACTCTATCAGTTGAGCAAATGATCAAAAACATTTTATCTGCACACTTTTTAGTTTAATTTTTCACTAATTCTTTGTTATATTTTTATAATGGGATTTAACTGTTTTATCTGTAACTATTTTCTTTGTTTTATTATGTGATCCTTATTTCTGTAAATCAATTTGAATTACTTTGTGAATTAAATACACAATACAAATAAACCTGGCTCCCTTTCTTTCTAAAACACTGACTAATTTCACTCAGAACAGAAGATTGCATCAGTCGGTTCAAAGACAAAAGATTGCATTTTGTTATCGGATTGAGACCCATCTGTTTAAGGTTTGAATGACGGAGCATCACTCCATGAATTAGTCACTTTTTTTCCTGCTAATCAACTGTTGAAAGTAAGATAGGAGGGGGCGGAGGTGGTTCATTTTTTTCAGTAGTCAGGAATCAGCAAAGCTTTATGTTTGTCTGAATATCTAAGTACAGCCAAAGGTCCTCAGGAAACCAACTTCTTTCCTCCTACGGAAGATCCACTTCCCCTTTTCTGAGTACATTACTGACTAAAAACCCGGATTCTGTTGACTGGACATTTTAAATAAAAGCAGCAAAGTGTGCCCCAGTGTATAGAACAGCAAAAAATCATCCTACTGAGATAGTAAAAAAGTGGGACCTGCAGAAACATACAGTAAAATATGTGAGAGGAAAAATTGCCTTATGATAAATATACATGTGGTATGACTCTATAAACATCAGAGGATGTCCTTAGCATTTCATAACTTACAAAAGCTATAAATACTGTTTGTTTTCATTTTTAATGAACGAGGAAGAAACTTTCAAAACAAAGCAGCATGTTGGAATCATTGACAGGACGAACACATTCATCTATTCTGTTTGCAAACTTTAAGCAATGAGAGCTAGCCTTAAAAGTTATACATAAAAGCCTTAAACAAGTTATTCCTAGAGTAGAGTAAGCTAATATTTAAGCAATAGATTTAGACACATTGGATGCTTGTCCTGGAGGAGGGATCGCTCTTTTGTGTGGATCCCCACGAGGTTTCTCATTTTTTCCCCACTGATTGTTTTTTTTGGGGAGTTTTTCCTCAAAAGCCCATGGAGACAGAAATTCTGTGATTTTGGGCTTTACAGATCAAATTGAATTGAATTTCAATTTTTATCAGACTACATGGCATGTGAAATAAAAGAGTGGAAAAACTCAGCTCCTAGAATTATAACCAACAGTTGATCTTGTGGTTACTTCCTCTAATGGTTAAGGGAACTATGACAAGATTTGCTCTTGTCCCCCTTTTTTACTCAAAGAAAATGAAGTTTTGACCAAATCAAAGGCAGATTTGTGTGTTTCATCAGAGATACAAATCTGATGAGGGACAACATAGCTCCTAGGATCATTGGTGCATGGATCATTGGTGTATGTTGGTGTTTTGTTTTTGTAGTTAGTGGGCAAACTGGTTCAACCAGGGAACAACAATCATTTTCACAAAGCAGTTGAAGTTCAACTCAACTTGTTTTGTTCTTTTTTTAATTAAAGTGGAAAACAATGATAGTCTGGTGCTAAAATCTCCATGTTTGGCTGTGATTTTTGACATCATAGCATTAAAAAATTCAAATGAAATTGTGCTTATAACAAATTATGACACACGGTTTTTTCAATTAAGTTATTTTATCAAGTTTAATAAACTCAAATATATTTAAACTGATGTTTTGTCTTTTAAGATATTTATTATTCTGAAACAGGTGTGTGGACGGTAGTGTGTATGTGAGGCCATGCAACTGACTGGCGACCTGTTCGGGGTGCACCCTGCCCTCGTCTGAAATCAGGGATTCCTTTAGATAAGCAGTTCAGAAAACGAAATGAAACGAAGTTTCTAAAATTTGAAAGACTAACAGGTCCTTTTCTCCAGCACAACGAGCCCAGCAATGGATCAAACTAACTTAGATATTCATTTTATATTAAACAGTTAGGAAATAAATTTTAAAAATAAGTTTGGTTCTTACCTTCAGCTGAGATTTAGAGACTTTTCCACTTTTGTCCACATCCAAAGCTGTGAATGCATGCCATATAGACTTTAAAAGTTCGTCTCTCAGAGTCATGATGCTGTTTTTCTGCTGTGATCTCTCAGTGATTCTGAAATCTTTCCTCTGGTTCACACAGATAAGCATGCTGACGTCAAGAAACACGTGTGATCAGTCTGTTCTGATGCAGAGCAGCAGCACCTCTCAGTGTGAGAAAAAATTAATTAATCTAATACTTATTTTGTTGAAAATGGAAAATCAGATGTGTGCTTTTTTATTTCAAATTTTAAACTGACCTGCTCTGATTGGTCAAGTTACCATCACTAGAGTAGCTCATTACTTACTAATAACTTTTAACCTTAATCTTAAACTTTTACTCTTAATTGTTTATATTTATAAAAGGTATTTGTTGCATTATCTTTTTTTGGAAGATTTATTTAAATAAAAAACCCTCACGGTTTTACCAGCTGTTGGAAAAATTGTAGTCAAAGATCTTTTGCTTCTGTGATTTTTTTTTTTTAAACTAAGCACTAATTTAGAGTTTGGGACTTTACCCTCAAAATACGTCTCAATTCAAAAGTAAAAAAGATGTTTTAAAGTGTTTTATTGTCTTCATTCTGATGAACACAATGTGGAGGGGACAACATAGCTCGTAGGATCGTTGGGGCAGGGAAACCTCTCCATCACGATGAGGTGGCGGCTGGGCTCTGCCATCCTGGAGGAGCTTGAAGTGGAGATGTTGCACCTCCGGGTCGAGAGCAGCCAGATGGGGTAGTTCGAACGTATGGTTAGAATACGTTTGAGAAACTCCCGAACGGCTCGCTGGTGAGATGTTTTGGGAGAGAAGCCTAGATTTGCCGTCTGAGGCTGTTGCCCACCGTGAACCGGCCCAGGATAAGCAGAAGACAACGAAACAGAACAATGTGAAAAATATGAATGAGTTTTATTTAAAAACACATGCATCACGGACCAGATGAATGAGGAACATCTAAAACCATACAAAGATGGACAAAGAAAAGTAAAAGTTCTAATGCTACATACCGGTTTTGGCAGCATTGAAAAAAAAAAAAAAAAAAAATCACCAACAAAAATTATTTCAAGGCATAATAATAAGTTTGCTTGCAGGATCCAAAAACTACATATTTTATTTAGCTTTGACATTATTGATGTTCCAAAAAAACAGTATGAAATAAAAAGAATAGACTTCTAGACTTCTTTTTCTAGTTAAGCCAAGACCTAATGCACGGATAATGACAATAGCAGCATGTTTTTGTTTTTTTTATTTCTCCTCTGGCGAGTTCTACTTGTTTCCAAAGTGCTCCATCCATTACAAACAGACGTCGTTCTCAAACCCTCTGTCCCCCAGCATCAGGCGTATGACAGGCAGTAAGGTGCGCATGGCTACGGTGAGTACATTCACACAGTATAACGCTTTACTACAGCTTTGACCAGCCGCTTCGGCTTTGTCATGGAAGTGCAAGGAAAGAATCCGGTGGGGTTCGACATCTACGGAAGCGTTAGGTAAGCAACTACCTTAAAGAAATGAGCCTGCAAGTAAAAGAGCCACACTAGGCTATTAGTCTGTGAAAAAAAATTTCCAGTTCAGTGTAGCATCAGTCTTCGGCGATGGCTCGGTAAAGTAAAAAAAAAAAAGGTAAAAATGTTAAAAAAAAAATCTTTTAAAAAGTCCATGACTGATTCCAGAAAAAAAAAAAGCTTCAATACACTGTGAGGCTGGCAGAGCGATTCAGCTTCTTCCCAATGAGTTCGGAGGTTTTAACATTTGATTGGACTGTGGAAGTAAAAAAAAAAAAAAAGCTTCAAAGCTTCAATACATTGTGAGGCTGGCAGAGCGATTCAGCTTCTTCCCAATGAGTTTGGGGGATTTAACATTTGATTGGACTGTGGAAGTAAAAAAAAAAATAAAAAAGGGCTTCAAAGCTTCAATACATTGTGAGGCTGGCAGAGCGATTCATTTTCTTCCCAATGAGTTTGGAGGTTTTAACATTTGATTGGACAGTGGAACGGGTCAGGATCTGCTCTGTGGACAAAACCTTTTCTTCTGCGGCCGCTCGGGCCAGCTGGGCTTTTTTCAACTCTCTGAAGAGAAAGAAGAAAAAATGTCAATAAGCATTGTAAAGCACCAATCACATTAGTTTTTATGAATTAAACAATTCTTTCTGTTCAGTCGTCTTCCGCTTATCCCAGGTTCCGGCGGAAACAGCCTCAGGTGGAAAACTCAGGCTTGTCTCACCTTGACTGCATCCTCCAGCTCACAAGGAAGGAACCCGAGGCGGTACCCGGCCAGCTGCGAGACATAGTCTCTCCAGTGCGACCAGGTCCTGCCTCTGGATCTCTTCCTGGTGGAATGTGCCTAGAAGACCTCACCAGCGACGCTTTTTGGAGGCATCGCAACCAGATGCCGAAACACCTCATCTGGCTTCTCTCAACTCAGAGGAGCAGGAGCCCTACTCCGAGCTCCTCTACTGCACTACTGCATAATTTTGTTTGTTATTGTAACATAAAAAGGCTTAATGGCATTTCAATTTCAAATGCAAAAAAACCAAAACTATTTTTTAATCAAACTTTTCTGTTCCTGTACATATTCTGCAGTTGGCACACATTGCTGAACCTTCTGCTGGTCCTACTAACAATTGTGATTCATCAATAGAATGTGTAAACCCAGCATGATTTATCATCATGTTCACATTGGTCTGCTTACTTTTGGAGCAGGGCGTTCTTAAACTTTTCTGCCATGAGTTCTGCTCGGAGCTGCTCTGCACTCATTCTTGCAGCTGTGAGAAGAACCGGATGTTTGATGAGGTCGGAGGCTGATGGTCGTCTTGTTGGATCCGAGTGGATCATCAGCTGGTTAAAAATAAAAAGCATGTTATTTAAAGTTCTTTGATTGTTACACGATGGTGAGGAAAAACCAAATGGATTTCCAAGAAACAAGATGCTAGTTGTCACCTTTAGGAGACTGTGGAACTCTGAAGAAAGAACTTGTGGGATGGAGGGCAGTTTGCCCTGCCTGATTTCATGCCACTTGTCTCCATTGGTCGGTAATGGTTCAGCTCCAGAGGCACTAACGATGGTCAGAGCCAAGGCAAAAATGTCTGCCTTGTTCAAGTTGCTGTAGTCCTGGAAGTGGAACAGGATTAAAAACCCTAAATAAATTAACTTAAAGTGCAAACACTTTTTTTCAGCAGGAATACAAACCTCCTGTAAGACTTCATTGGCTAAAAATCTGCTGTCTCCTTCTTCAACCTGAGGATTGTTCACTGTGGTTACATGACCAAGATCACCTAGTAAGAGAAAGAGCATTTAGTGAGTTTCATCTGACGTGCATCTCTTACCGGATGAAAAAGTAAGACGCAAGTTCTGCTTACCAATTTTGTAAACGCTTGTTGTCAGCCCATTGTTTTCATCACATTCATCACAGCTCGCTACAGTTTTATGTGAAATGAAAATATTACCTGAAAAGACAAGAAAAAAATTTAACCAACTGAAAAATTCTACAACATCCAAAATAACTTATTGTGTTTCAAAACAATCCACTCACTAGGCTTGATGTCCATGTGTACCAGAGAGGTGGAGTGGATGTATTTGAGTCCTTGTGCGACTTGCAACAACAGATCTTTCAGCTCCAACTCAGACAAGTAGCTGAGCTGCCTGTAGTTTTTAGTGATAACGTCCGACAGCGTGCCACCGTTACAATACTCGTTCTGGATGAGCATGTGGTCATCCTCGGCCCAGGCTGAGTAATACCGCACTACGTGGGGGTGCTGACCCAGCACCGCATGGGCGTAAACCTCGCGTAGTGCATTTTGTCTGTGAATGGAGAAAAATTGTGTTTAAGAAAAAAGATTTTGATCTTTATTACGGATATATTTTACTCTACTTACTCATCTACTGATCCCGCCAGGGGTTTCTTTGACCTTTTAATGGCATAAATGCAGCCGTCGAGTCTTTTCACGCACTTAAAAACGGCACCAAACTCGCCAGAGCCTATTTTCTCCAGCTCGAGAAACTCTGAAGCGTAGCGAGATATATTGCTCTCCATCATGATGATTCTCTAAGAACAAACAAGTAAAAACAACACATTAGCACCTTATTACAACCAGTTAAAACTAGTTTCTTGATGGTTGTACAAGTCCTAATTAGCATAACAGAAACCGGTCGGTTTTCTATGCAAAAAAAAAAAAGTTTGGTTTATTTGCATATGAAGAGACATTACACATTCCACATTTCTGCTTACAATCAAACAATTTGTCCAACTGGAGTTAAGCATAAACATGTAAATGAAGTAAAAAACAGTGGAAAGTTACTACCTTAGAGGGTGGGAGGATTTCCTCCTCTGCTTCACCATCACTTGCCTCCATGTCTTCTCCACAAGAGCTTAAAAAAAAAAAACAACAAACAACAACAACGTGTTTGTTAGTGCAGTGTTTTCAACCAGCTTTACTATTTCAGCTCATACGGTGATCAGGATTGTTCGGTAGCTTCCAAAAATTGTTTTGGTTGATCTCATTTATGTTTATCCATATGAAATCCTGTCATTTTATTTTAAGATAGGTAGGGCTGTCATGCAACTATAGCAAATCCAACTTTGTTGGATACTGCTGCCCATCCCTCCCACAAACTACCCTTAGTAGTGGATTGTATTTTCAATATGTTTTTGAGACATTATGAAAAAAAATTATAGAAAAAAAAAGTTTTAAAGCAGAAAAACTGTGGATTCCAATAAAATTTCACATTTAAGAAGAAATAGTAACTGCAGTCAATAAAAAATGCTGTTACCCGCATTTTGTCATCTTTTATGATTATTCTTAAAAAAAAAAGAATAATCACAAAAAAATGACAAATTAGGTTTTAAATGTGTTGATTTGAGAAACTTTTTTTAAAAACATTTTTAGTTGCAGGTGTGCCTTTTTTTTATGTTTTTGTGTTTTTTGATAGAAAAATGTACCTTTGCATGAAAAAGATTGAAAAACAGTGATAGTGTGATTCTGACCAGCAGAGGGCAGCAATGAGACATTTACATCCCCAGAGGGTTTTACTTATGTAACCACGTGTTACTGGTAGACAGCCAAACCCTCTGGCTCAAGTAAACGAATTTAACAAATCTGCTTGTTTTATAACTACAACTAAATTCGTAAGATCTTTTCTTGCAAGAAAAAACCTAAAAGAGAACCAAAAAAATAGCTGATTTTATTACAGACAGAAAACAAGTTATAAACATACTCATTCCAATGTGCTCTTTTCCTGTTGTTTCTCTGTTGTGTTGCAGACTGGATGAGGATGGAATCAGGGGTGAAAGGGTTAAAGTTAACCAAAGGGATCGTTGGTCTCTTGCTGCTGTCTAAGAGGGACTTTACTGGAGATGCAAAATTCTTGAACAGGGCGACTCTCCTGCTGGATGATCCTGGCTCGGAGCCTCTGGCTTTGCAAAGTAAACTCTGCAAAAAAAAAAAAAAAAGAAGATATTTAAACATATAATTTGGACATGTCTGGACATAAACTCCGATAAGATTAGAACTTGCCGTTCAAAACATTACGCAACAAGTAGTTAATAAGTAGGTCATGAGGTCTTTAGTCACTTATGACCTCATGAGAGGTTCCTCAAAAAAGTTAGAAAAGAAACATATTTCAAACAAAATAGTGAAATTTTATGATGGCATGAACAAGATCGTAATAGTTTATGTCTATAAATGAGTAGATTCTTACCTTTGGTGTGTGTGGTGTATCAAAAAGCCGTAGTTTTCGAAAAGTTTTGTGTGGAGGTGTGTCTGGACAGTCTGGAATCGGAGATCCTCCATCCTCCTCCATGTCCGGTGATCCACAATATAGCTGTGATCTTTTCCTCGGTGACGGAGAAGAGTTATCGAATAAAACAGTTCTGGATGGAGGAAGAGGAGAGGTAGATCCAATACTTTCTTCATCCCAGAGTTCCACGTCGTCATCTACCCCAGTGCGGTTCATCGGGCTGCTGCCGCCTTCCAGACGCTTTCTGGCGGCATCGCGCGGGGAATCCATGTCGGTGAATCCGGACTCTCCTCCTGTGCTGTTATTTACGTCCTCTATAGGTTCATCTTCTCCGTCACTGAGTACAAACTGGAGTTTCTGTCGTAGTTGATGACTTTTAGGCGATCCTTTAAGCCGGCGGCGGCTGTAAGTCGACATTTTTAAACTTTTAAGAAAACACGCGGTTTAAATTTGGAGCGCTTCTCCAAACCAAATCTCACACGAACAAGTTTCTTCTACTTTAAGTAAAAGTATGAGTCCAATATGGTGGAAATAAAAACTCCCACAACTAGAGAAAGTCTGCTCAGTAGATTGTTCACATGAGGAAGTCCATTCATGAGATTAAAAGTTGAATGATTTGAAAAATCAAAGTCCGTAATCCGTCCTCTCTGATTAATCAAACGCTTCTCTCCTTAATAGAAACTTTTCAATGTTTACAGAATAGTTCGAACGATTCCAGTAAAATGTTTTTTCCCATAGGGCGCATGGCGTGGTACTTCCCGCTACGGTTAACCATGTGCCTGAAAACAGCCAATCAGAGGATCGGAAAGAATTTGAAAAGATGGGCGTTCCAATATGGCGAGAGGGAGGATTACGTCATACGCTGCAGCTTAAACAGCATGGCAACTTTAGAGAGAAACTACTATACTTTATTACACTATCTCAACAAAGAGTAATCTATACTTTATTACATTATCTGACAGAAAAAGCGACTATTGTTTGAAAAGGACGATCAAATGAGACTCGATCTGATCAAAAAGATTGAATCCACAAACTTTCTTTGATCACGAGTTAATTTTTATGAATGAAATAAAATTTAAAAACGTCAGGCTCATTATTTGCATAAATCATTTTTTAAAGAAACAATTTAAAGTACTTTTTTTGGTTCTCACCATAATGGCTTTAAAAGATCATTAATGATGAGATTAAATCTACTAAAAAGAACTTAATCTGTAATCTACAATGATTTCTTCATGGAAATAAATGATGTCCTGATCTGAACGTTAATTTCTCTTCATTTTTTTGGCCTACATAAGTAACTTTTTTTTTTGCTTGACTATGAAATGATAGAAAAGGCTTAAAAAATGCCTCTTGGACAGTATATATTCTGATCGAGACATTTTGAATTCCATCCGGAATCAAGACATTTCAAAGGAGTCTTGATCAGAAAATACAATGTTGAAACCTTTTCTACAAAGGATCACTCCTGGATGAATGAGGGGTTACACAAACATCCCTATGAAATGTGCTCCTGCAAAAACATCTGTCACCTGTTAAAAAATAAAGACATGTTCAGAATACATTTAAATCAATCCTTTTTCTTTAATTAGAAATAGCATTAACTGTACACCGAATTGTGCACTATGCACAATAAACATTACAAGGCATTTCTCTTCCTTATTTTAGGCAAGCAACAAAATATCATAGCAGAAGTCCAGTTATCAAAATACTATTTACACATTAAAAGCTTACTTTAGTTGTGGAAAAAAAAACAACAAGGAAGACTTGTAATCACCCTAATTAATAATGTGTGATATCGACATGATCTTCAAATGTTCATCGACTCCGTGTCAATCCTCCAGACCGGGAGATTCTCCTTGTTGTATTCTTGATGCTATTCGAATGGCTTCCTCCAGAGAAGGCTGGTCACCAAGCTAGAGAGATGAAAATTGAAAATACTTTATTAATCTCCAAAGGAGAGAAGAGAAAATGATTAAAAGATTACGTAAATGATTGCATTAACATCCACCTTGATAATTAATGACTGTTAATCTGTCATTGATGTAACTAATTTGCTCTGTTACTCTATTGAAATGCAGACAGAGAGATCATGACGACATCAGACAAGGTAAGATCAATTTCACTTGTATAGTAAATAAATGGATTTTAAAACTAGGCTGTGTTTAAAAGAGCAGCTAACTCGGACACAAAATCGGATCCAATCATCTAAACATGATCTAAACATAATTTAGCATACATTATTTGTATGGATCTTGTTGGATAACAGTCTAAAATTTACTCTATCTAAAGCATTCAATGTTTCTCAAGTAAAAACACAGAAGTCAAACATGGAAACATGGAAATTTCCACCTTTATCATTTGTTTTTGTGACAGAAAACAAGAAATGTACAGAACTGTTAAAGGAAGGAATACACAAAGTGATTGATAGTCACAAACTACATGTAAAAAAGCAGATTACGTCAATGTTAATGAAGGTTTTACGTCAATGCTGCAGCAAATCCACCTGACTACTCCCTCTCAACCTGAGCCCCGCCTAACGAAGATAGCAAGTAGGAATTTCAGTGAATAGTTCAGCAGGGAGGGACATAGAGGTGATTATCTGGTCAGATAAGACCCCTCTTAGTGCTGACTGAAACCACAGCCGGCCCTGTTCAAGATGTTTACGCTGTAAATATTGCAAAAAAAAGTTTTTTAGTTAAAAGATATATTTAGTATGAGACACTAAATATCAAATTTTCCCTTCTTAACTATGGGCATACACAATTATAGATACAAATAATATAATTATAAAGTACCGTATTTTTTATTTGTATTTGTATCACACCTATATTAATAACGTTGCATATAAAAATTAAATGTATACTTTATTCATTCCTCGATGGGGAAATTTGTGTGATGCTTTACACTGCAGCAGGCTGCCAGGATGGCACCAATGTTGGGAGAAACAGAGGAGTTAGGTGTCTTCCCCAAGGACACCTAGACATGAGCTCACTGGGATTCGATCCCATGAACTACTGGTTCAAGGGCGAACGTTCTTCCACTGAGCAAATAACAGTACTAAACCAAAAAGTATAATCTGTAAAATACTAGTAAAAGCAGCAGAAATATTTCTTTAAAAAGTGTAATACAAACTAATTTTGAGTAGTCTTTAACCGCAGGAGTTTTTATAGTTCAATTCCAAACCTTTCAAAGAATCTGATTGCTAGAGACTCCCACATTATTTTCTGTACTTGTAGAGCTCAAGAATCCACAATACAGGGCCAAATTATCTGCTAGGAGTTTTTGAGAATAACAGGAAGTCAACATTTAGGTATTAGGTAAAGTAACACCAAACTGTTACGACTGAACTGTTTTGATCTGGGAAAAAACAAAAAAAGGAAGTTGAGCCCAGAGACAGTTAGATATACAAGTGCCTCCCTTCAAGTAATTTTGATAAACTGAAACAATGAAAGGAGTTGTTGAAACCTGAAGATAAAAATCATACGTAGGGATAATTAGTGAGTGATACTTATTTTTGATTTGAGGTCAAGCCTTAAACTAAGTAAGCTGATGTTTACTGTGTATTAGAAACACAATAAGTGATAATGGAGGTGATATTGGACTGGGGTTGGTTACAAACCTGCACAGCGATGTGAGTGCCGTTAGAAGTGGCCAATAAAGTGACAGGATGCATGTCTTCTTGGCTCTGGTAGCTTGCCTCTTCGACAGTTTGGAAAGCAGTCATGTCAGGCGTCATGATGGCCACCTGCAGATCACAGGGTAAGGGTTACCTTACAGTATATGTTGCACAACTTTTATGTACAGCAGTTGATTTTTTTATCATTCTTTTAGTTAACAAGACAGAGATGAATCATTTACCTGCTCTTCGGAGCCGTCACTTGTTACCATGGTGACTGAATGAGCACCTTGGGCCGCTAGTTCATGTGCCGGGATGGTTATAGTTGTTCCTTCTTGTGTTACCATGGTGATTGTGCCACCCATTGCTTCTAGGTCAGCCTCAGAAATACTTACCTAATAAGAGACACAAAATGTTTTATTCAAAATAATTCTCACATGAGTATTAATCAAAGACAACGTACATAAAAAATCATTTGTAGATCACCCCTGTCAGGATTGCGAAGGGTGCCAGAGCCCATCCCAGCTAATTAAGGGCGAGAGGCAGGGTACACCCTGAACTGGTCGCCAGTCAGTTGCGAGGGTGTATTCATATGTCTCACATTATGGGTCATTTGCAGACATTTAAATTAGTACACCTAAAAACTTACTAAATATTTAAATATAAATGTATCTTTAAACTTGTTTTGACACACAAATAAACTTTTTTAACTTTAATATTCCAGTTTTTGTGGGCAGCGGTTGATCTGAATTCAAACACATGAAGTATAAAGTTGTGATGAATGTAAATATTTCCTCTCTGTTGTTACCTGTTGTTGTGTTCCATCCTCCTGGGTTACCAAGGCAACATGCTGTTGCGTGATCATGTCAGAGGTCTCTTGAGGAACAGGTTCTGATCCAGAGTCATCTCCTTCAACTACAGCTGATATGTAGCTCACATTTGGATCGTCAATTGCATCTAAAAGATTTAGGCAAATGGCATATATTAGATATTAATTTATTGCATCACTGATGGTAAATAGTTCAGGTGCTTTAAATAAACATTATTAACTATCCACATTGTCCTCAAAGCTATGAAAATGTACTCATCCAAATACTGACCTGTTGGGGGTTCAAAATACGCCTCTTGTTCCTCCTCTATGTTCTCTGTGTCGTTGTGTGTGGCGCGTTTGTGCATGGCGAGTGTTGAGATCTGCTTGTAGGTTTTTCCACAGTGATTGCAGTTGTAAGGTTTGCACGGTGTGTGGACAACGTGGTGTTTGTAAAGGCTG
Source organism: Neostethus bicornis (assembly GCA_902685375.1). Classification (NCBI taxonomy): domain Eukaryota; kingdom Metazoa; phylum Chordata; class Actinopteri; order Atheriniformes; family Phallostethidae; genus Neostethus; species Neostethus bicornis. The sequence continues at coordinate 22,188,401 of LR738544.1, read as the reverse complement.
GAGTATTCTGTAAAGCGCTTTTCACACCCAGGTACGTTACAGATGTACGGTTTTTCACCTGGAAAGACACAGGAATTAGTTAGACAAAAAGCACCTGCTCATCAAGTAAAAGTATAAATGTTCACAATGTGTCAGAACTTAAGAAATATTGCCTGAGGCACAGTATCCCAAACTGTCAACACGTGAGCCCTTTAGTAACATTAAAATATTACAGGGTTGTTGTTTTGGTGTGTTGTTTAAGTCCTACTCTTTTGAATAGAACACCTCATAAGGCCTCCTTATATAAATGGGACCTACCTGTGTGAATCCTAACATGGTTCTTGTAATTAGTTGCACTAGCAAATGAGCGTCCACAGCTCGGTTCGGAGCAGTAGTACGGTCGCTCTCCGGTGTGTGTTCGGATGTGAACTTTGCGAATGTTGGACGTGGTGAATGATCTACCGCAACCTTCAATTGGACATTTAAAGGGTTTTTCTCCTGGAAAAAAAAATAATAAATGCTAGTTTCAATTAAATACAATACAGTTATACATTATTTGTCATGCTGAAATTACTCGTCATTGTCATTACTTCAGATAGAGCAAAAACAATTCAGACATCGTGTTACAAGTTTATTAAACTTCTGGAGAATGTTGTCTAGACTTGTCTTTGATTTCAAATAGAAGTATTATGCTGCTCATGATGACCATGTGTTAACCCTGTGGCACTTTTAAAGATTTTTAAACTTAACCTCCCTACATCCAACGGAACTGTTCATGATTTTCAGCCAATCCTGATTCCTCAAAATGTTTTGTGTTCTTTCAAATCCAGCTAGGACTGTTCGTTCCCCTTGTTCTTTCATTGCCACATACATCCAAAAAGGATATCTTTTATCAAATTAGAGACCTGGAGGCAAGTAGCGAATAACATATGAGACAGCTGTAGTCATCATGTGCTACAAAGGTTTAAAATAAGCTGTCATGTAGATTCTGTCTCTGTTTAGTTGAGGACGAGTACCTGTGTGAGTTCTTGTGTGCTTTTGAAGGTCCCCAGAAGTTTTAAAGGATTTGGTGCAGTTAATTTCCTGACATCTGTAAGGCTTTTCTCCGGTGTGTGTGCGTGAATGGCTCTTCAGACCGTACCCTGTAATGACGGATAACATTTTCAGTTCTACAGCAGACAATATGTCCTGTAGCTTTTCTATGATTATTATATCCATATTATATGTACTAATAACTAACTACCTGTTGCAAACCTTTTCCCACACCCTCGAAATTCACAGACGTAGGGTTTGTCTCCAGTGTGTGAGCGCTCATGCACCTGTGACAAACAAAACTTTTTAGCTTTTAGCAGCCAAATGAGGTTACAGTCAAATTTTGTGAGTAAAATGTTTTAAAAATTTTTAAACAAGAGGAACTTAAAGCAGCTTTCATTGATTAATCACAATTGGCTTGTTCACTATGAAAGACAAATTTAGGAAACAGCTGCACCTACCTTTAGATGGTGAGCAGTGGTGTAGAGCTTTCCACAGCCTTCATACTCGCAGCGGAAAGACTTTTCTCCCACGTTCGACACTTTAGCTGACCTGTCTAACACAATCTAACAGACAAGAGCAGAGATATTTGCTTTCAAGTTCAAATCCAAGTAAAAACACAACACGTTTTAACGTACAAAAATCAGTTACCCGCATGTGGAGACCATTGTCTGTTTTCACTCTACTAAACACCTCCACAGAGTTTTCAACATTCTATAAAGGCAAAGGTAGTTTACGTCAACATTTCTTTAACTTTTACTCATTCTTACATCATGACAAATGAGGGGGAAAATTGTATTATTTTTGCCATGAGGAACAAAAATAACACAATTCAAAATAAAAGGAAAACCCCCAGTTTTTTAAGATAATCTAATTATTTCTTCTTATCTTTTAAAAACTGACACTGAACCCAAAGAAGAGATTTACCTTGGTGCTGTACTGTTCTAACACGCTGATAGTTTCTGAGTCAATGGTTGCAGCCTCAGCCTGCAGGTCGGCGATGGTGCCGTCAGCCTGGATGGCCAGAATGGTGTTGGTCTGAGGCATGTGCACTGTGTGCTGAATGTAGGCGGTGCTGCCATCTTCTAATTGAACCTCCTGTAAGCCACTCTGATCATACGTCTCTGTTGATAAGGAGAGGAAAACAAAAACACTAGTTCAACAACTGAAAATGACAATTTAAAAAAAATCTGTTATTTTGTTTCATTTTTCTGAACCTTCTTATTCTCTAACATGGTTGCAGGGGTGCCAGAGCCTATTCAGGCTGATTTCAGACGAGAGGCGGGATACACCCCAAACAGGTCACCAGTTTGTTGCGGGGCTACACACACACTCATTCTCATGGGGAATTTTATAGCAGCCAATCAACCTAGCATACATATTTTTGTAGAGTGGAAGGAAACTGAAGTACCCAGGGAAAGCCCAGGCAAACAAGGGAGAGCATGCAAACTCTACACAGAAAGATTGATGTTCCATGCATTGTGCAACCTGCGACTCGATCCCCGACCTTCCTGCTGTGAGGCCAATGTGCTGACCACTGCGTTTAATCTAAATAAAATTATTACAATTTAGTCCTAGCGATGTTCATAATTTATAGTTCTTTTTAAACGGAAAACAAATTGTTTACGTGAAGCAGAAACCAATTACCGTAATTTCACGGCCATAAGGCGCACCTAAAAGTCTCAAATTTTCTTCAAAATGAGCGGTGCGCCTTTTTGTGCGGTGCGCCTTGTGTGTGAAAAAAAGCGGACCTAAAAGAAAACGCGGTGCTCGTGAGAAAAAGCGGACCTAAAAAAAAATGCCATGCCCGCGAGGCGGACCTGAAAGAAAACACATGAGAACGTTAAAGAGTGAAGTGTGAGCGGCGTGGGAGCGATGGATGACCGAAGGAGACCACAGTTTCACGAAGGGTGGAAGGCAGCGCCGGGCGAGTTACGCTACAGTTTGCCAATGGATTGTAGATGCTTGGACTAATGTGTCTGCTGGTACTGTTATCCGACCTTTCGCAAAAGCTGGTATCCTTTCTGAGGAGCCGCACAGTACAGACAGTGACTTTGACAACGAGGAGTGAAGTGGACCTGCTCTGTTGGATTTTGCGCAGCTGCTCAATTCCAAAACAGAGAATGAGGACTTTGACGGATTTGAATAAGGACAACATATTACCAGTAATGTGCTTGTTTATACTACTTAAATAAAGTACAACCAAACTCAGTTTTGCTTCCGATCTATTTTTTTATTACCCACATTTGCATGCGTGCGTGTTGTTGTAAGGCGGTGTGTGACTGAGGCTGCGCCTTTTCGTACGGTGCGCCTTATGTGTGTGTTAAATACAGCAACGGTGCACAAAACTGAGGCTGCGCCTTTTCGTACGGTGCGCCTAATGGCCGTGAAATTACGGTAAAGACAAAGACGACTGTAGTTTTTAGTTTTTAAACTATTACCTTTGGGTGCGTGGATGTATGCAGTAGTCCCATCCTCTAACTGGACAGCTTGTCCGTCTTCAAGCTGCAAACTATTTTCTGCTACAAATCAAAAATAAAAGTCAATTCTAAGTCATTGTGGGAACTTGCCATGTTATCAGAGTATCAATAAAAATAAACATAAATTTTACTGTCTGTAGCAATATCTTTCAACATACTGTACATAATAAATCATAATGTTTTCAGATATTACACACACAAAAATTTCATACACTTGCTTTCAGTACAGAACATAGGTAGATCTTGTACCTGCTTTAGGCATGGACACATGCTGAACGTAGGCAGCAGAGCCATCCTCCAACTGAATCACCTGACCATCCATGATCTGACCGTCTGAAAAGGACGCTTTAGACTCATGCTGAATGTAAGCAGTAGAGCCATCTGCAAGTGTAACAGCCTGGAGACTAACTGTGTCCATGCTCTCCATCTGATCACCATCTGGAAAAATAGGCCATATAAAGAAACAATGAGAATTGACTGAGCAGAAAAATTATGTGGTTCACCAACTTCATCCAATAATAAAAATACAGAAATTATTTAAAAAAAAGCTAAATAAAGTGAATTTTATATATTTTGGAATTCCACATATCGATGTCCATTTTTTTCATCCAACAAGACAGCTTTCAAAAGTTTACACTGTATATTATTTAACAAAAAGAAAAAAAACTGTCAGTAAATCTTTTTAATCTGGGAGTTTACCTGCCACTGCCACCGCCTCTGTCAGACAGAGTGTAACAGGCTGCCCGTCGGCATCATGAAACTCCGACATTCCCTGGGAGTCTCGATTTATCTGAGCCAGGAGCATGCTTTATCACTACTGACAAAGAATAGATACAACAAGTTTAATCTCATGTCATTTCAAAAAACTTTCCAATGATATATTTGCAATTAAAAAAAAAAAACATCTTTGTATCCATTATTTTTTTTTCTGTTCATTGCAATTTTTATTATTTGGTCATATTTAGGCTTATTTACTTTCACAACCAAAGTACAACATATTTATTTTTACTTAACAATGGTAACTATATGTTTTTTAAAAGTGACAATTTGGAAAAATTTTATAATTAAATTGGGAATAAGCAGCACATTTTATTAGATTCAAGAAGTTTTATCGTCATTGCAGTAACAATAAAATTTTCTTTGGCAGCCTCTCAATTAGTTAGCCAAATTAAATCAATTGAAATGTGCAATCAATCAAACAATATATTGTGTATATAGCTGAATTAGTTAAATTTTTTAAATAGCTTGGTTCCTTTCCGTCGTTTTTCCGGGAAGGGGCAACAGGGGCAACAGCCTCAGATGGGAAGCCCAGGTTTCTCTCACCCGAGAGAATCCAGAGGCGTTCCGTGTCATGCGGTGAGACAGTCTTTCCAGGAAGTCCAGGCTCTGCCTCTGGGTCTCCTCCTAGTTGGACGTGCCCGAAACACCTCACCAGTGAGGCGTTTGAGAGGCATCCTGACCAGATACCCGAACCCCCCCATCTGGATCCTTTCAAACCAGAGAATTAGCGGCTTTACTCTGAAATCCTCCCGGATGGCAGAGCTCCTCATTACATCTCTCAGTGAGAGCCCAGCCATCCTGAGGAGGAAGCTCATTTCGGCCAATTGTGTATCATGAATAATAACAATCTATATAATAATTGTGAATTATTAAATCGATTATATCTATACATATATTAATAAATGCAGAAATATAACAATATCTTTGTAAAATAAAAAAAGACGTACTTTTAATCTGTGAAGGGGGGGAAATTAAAGATCATTTATAAATTACTTTCAGATCATTTAAGCTGATCTTAAAAATGGCTACAATTGTGATAGTAAACCAACTGGTGCAAAATTATTTATTGATCATCAGTAATATAATGAGTTTATTAACTTATCTTAATAAACACAAGTTCTAAGATAGCATTTAAAGCACTACGCCTTCATTTTGACAGGCGGTTTGTTTTGAAATCGGTATTTATCTGATCACTTATCATATCCTTATACAACATATACAGATCCCAAAAATATTAGTTTAAATTGACTGGATTAACCAGGAAGATTTTATTTTAATACAAGGCATGTTTGTGTTTAAGGCTAAATGTGCAGAAACGGTTAGTTAGCCGCTATGCTAACTGCTGTCTGAATGTTTATTTCTTTTAATATTAAACAGTATTTCTACTGACAACTAGTTTTAATTTGAGAATATTTTCAACTATAATCTTACAATCGAAAGCGTAAGAGACCCGTAATAAGCTAACAAATGATCTCCGACCTTCTAGCTTAAACTAGCATAGCGGTAAGGAAACAAGACCGAGGAACCCATTGACTCATTTATGATATAAGCATTTCTGCTTCGATGAAAATCAGTTTCATTTTTTAAAATTTTATTTAAAAGCCTTTATCATCTTTTAACTGCATCCCTTCCGCCGCGTGTCATTCCAACCCACAGCAGAGATGGCTGTGGGAATAATGCACACTGGGTAAAAAACCAATTTATATACTAACCTCCGAAAAATTTCCAACAATTCCTCCTGTTCGACCACCATGCAACAGTGCAGGAAACGATCACGTACCGGGAACATGTATAACAGCATAAGCAGCGTGGGGGACGTCCTGCCTGGTTGTTTTTAAAGAAAAACTATTGGTGAATTTGCCTGCAAGCCTTCTTTCTATTGGTTAGAAAATATGTCATTTCTATTCTTCCGGGAAGGTAGTACTTTAGTCAGATTCCTGGGCCCCTTGGAAGACGCCATTCTGCGTCAGTTTTCTTTTTGTCTGATGTTTTTTAGCCATAAATATGCTGCGAGGTGATGCAATATGAATATTTAGACCGATAAAAACTCTGCGACGTAATGTCTTTTCGAGTGGGCATCACTGAAAGCGGTGATCGATGCTGTAATGAATGATAAACAGAGATGTTGAAAGCAGACTTTACAGCATCCATGTTGAAAACAAGGTCGATGGGAAAACAAGGGGAATGTGGGCAATGCAGTGAAAATGAGTTTAATAAAAAACTACAAAAACCACCACCTAAATTACATTTGTTGAAAAAAAAAGTAATGGAAAGAAACGTGTCGCATTTAAAAAAAAATTCTAACAAAAAATGTGAAAGCAAAATTTTTAGATAGATCTTAATTTTTTTTATTAGTTGAACTAGTTACATGTATGATAATCAATAATCTTTAAAAAAACAAAAAAAAAACTAAATTTGCTTTTGTCAATCAATCCAAATAAAATAGTCACTCTTGCTGTTTAATTGCTTTTATTTCATTTCAATGTTATAACAACTATTCTGAGGCCCCTAATTTTTAGTAGATTATTTAAAAAAAATTCAACTTAGAATTTTAAGTACCGTCTATAAGTAGATACAGTTCTGTATGAACTCAGGAAAAGTATTAAAATGGGCTCAAAAGTAGTTGTAGAACTTTTTTTTTACCAGTATGCGAGTAGTTATCACACACTTCTTTCAATAATTGACTTAGGAAGACTTTCCAGAGAGAAAAAAGACTGAATAATTGTTGGGTAGAAAATGTAAATCTTTATGTTCTTCTATCAGCATTACCCGCCAGGGTCGGCACCAGATGTCAGTTTTTTCCATCTAATCCTGTCTGCCGCATCCTCTTTGGTCACATTAACTATTTTCATGTCCTCTTTCACTGTATCTATGAACCTCTTCTTTGGTCTTCCTCTGGGCCTCTTGCCTTGTTGTTCAAAACCCAGCATCCTTCTGCTTATATACTATCTCTCCTCTGCACATGTCCAAACCATCTCGGTCTGGCCTCTCTCACTTTATCTCCAAAACCTCTGACATGTGCTGTTATTCTGATCCTGTTCATCCTGCTCACTGCCAAAGAGAACCTCTGGATCTTCATCTCTGCTCCATCGTCATCATCTCCATCTCGGTTTACTGTCTTTTCCTCTGTGACACTGTCTCCAGGCCAAACAACATGGCCGGTCTCACCACGGTTTTGTACACTTTTCTTTTTATTTTAGCTGGAACTCTTCTATTACACATCACACCCTATATTTTTCTCTACCCGTTCCAGCCTACCTGAACATGCTTTTTCACCTCTTTTTCACACGCTCTATTGCTCTGGACTTCTGATCCTAAGTACTTAAAATGTAAATCTTTATGTTTTACTTCTATATTTTGTCAGTTAGAAATGTCTTTTAGCCTAATGTGACTCTCAGCTGCATGAGATAGATGTTGTGTTAACTGTTGACTGAGGAATGTGATAATACCATTTCCTGAACACCCCCACATTTCTTTTACCCCACTATCTATAAAACCCACTTTTTTGTCTTCCACAAAATAATAAATAAACAAGGTATCTCGAAGGTATTCTGGCATAATGTCTGAGGAGTGTGCTACCCATGTACGACAAGTAAAATTGGGAACCTCCGAGAAGCTGGCCTCTCTGAAAAAAATATATAAACAAAAAATATGTCAATCATTTGTGCTGTAAAAATTTTACGTGAACGTGACGTCATCAAAGATGTCAACGCCGAGAAATAAATGAAGGACTGAATGACGTAATCGTCCAACTCTTATTTCTTAAAACGAAAACTAAAACAGCACATAACAGCCCAAACGTAGCACAAACGATTGACACAATTTTTAGGAGTTTTCTCGCATTTTTAAACAAAATGAGGGCTGGATGACCGCAGATTGACCCATTAAAGATTCGTAAATCTCTTTTTAAAAAACTAAATTAGCACAAACAAAAATTTTTACAGCACAAACGCAGCACAAACGATTGACATATTTTTGTTTAATTTTGTTCATATTTTTTTTATAGAGGAGCCAGCTTCACGGAGGTAAATTGTTTGTTCTCCAGTCAGCACTGCTTTGGTGTTAGAGATACTTTACTGTCGCTCCTTACGAATAATTATGTAATTTTAAATTAAAATCAAGATGGAGACAAGAAACCATAAAGACTTTTATCACTTGTTTTATTCCTTACTTTCCCTTTCTTTCTTTTTTTTATTACTTATTTTTGTATAGTTACGGTTGCTCCCCTTTAGTAATTCTTTTTTTTATGATTACAGTACTGCTGTAACACACAAATTTCTCACGTATGAGAACAAAAAAGTAATTCTGATTCTGATATGCTTATGCAAACATGTTCATCTGCAATGCATAGGCTGTCATTTTATTTGAATTCTCATCATCTTTGTCAAGAAATTTTCGATCGGATGTGTTTTTTCTTTTCCCGTGTTACTTGATCATGTCGCACACTGTCACAATTGGGGAGTCTCCCTTTTTCTGTGTGACGTAATGCTTGAGGGATTCCTCTGCTCACGCAGACAGTTACAAAGAAAGCAGGACATACTGATCCCACACACGGTGATGCTTCCAGGGATGCAGATGGAGAACCAGGAATACTCGGAGGATGTGGATGCTGCAGCTTTGAGGCAGCAGAGGAGGTTGAAACAGGCGATCAGGTTCCTCCACAGAGATTCAGCAGATCTGCTCCCTCTTGATGGACTCAAGAAACTGGGAACGTCGAAACAGGGGGTGAGCACCACTTTCACCCTTTTATCTACTACTCTTACTAGCATATTGACCATTAATTTTTTTAGGATATCAATTCAAGTAAAAATGTTTATCACTCAGATTTGAATGTTATGTAATGATTCAGAGGGATGGCCTACATACAGTAAAATATCTTAATAGATAAAGAAGGTTATAACTCTTGGGAAAAGGATCAAACTCAATCTGTGTCATTGTCTTTTCATTGCAGCAGCCACATAATATCCTGCAAAAGCGATTATTAGAAGCCAAGCTATCCCGGGGTAGGATGACCATGTATGGGGTAACAGTGAACAATGAAGGGGTGCTCTTTAACAGTAAGAATAATGCACAAGATGAGGAGAATGAACAGGAGGATGATCTTATCTACGTGCCCTGCAAAGTGAGTAAACTCTTACAGTTTAAAATGTTGATCATTCATAAAGATTTTTCAAAGCAAATTAATAACAATAAATCAGATGATGAATTAAATACTGATGCCATAATAATCATCTAATTCATATTATGTGTACAACTGTGGGACATGTTTTTTTCTTCTTAAGTAATGATCCAAGCAGTGGAAAATTTGGCCTTCAAGCAGCAATAAATATAGCAAAAAATAATTGAATATAGAATATCTATAAAAAGGTTTGCACTGACACTAATATAATAATATGAATTAACAAAGCAACATACATCAAAATATGAGAAACGGCATGAAAATAAACAGGATTACAACACTGTTTTTGACACTGCTAGATTTTTTTCTTGAGATTAAATTTGGTGGCATTCTAAACTGTGAGGTCCAGGAATGCTCACAGAAAGAAATATTTCTGCATAGAAGGTTCTAACCTGCTTTAACAAGCTTTGACACAAATGTTTTAATTTATTTATACTGTACATATAAATTCGTTTTTGAAAGTGTGTCTGAGTTTTTACAGTGATCTCTGGAAATATTTCATACTTTGTTGGAATGCAACGTTACTTGAAGACACAACATTAAAGATTTGTTCAAATTATTTTAATCTTTCTATATGTCATGAGACTGTAGATGATTGGTATCCTTAAAGTATTTGTATATGTTTTTCTAAAGTTTTATATTTTTCAGAAATTGCCCTAGTTTGTAGACCTTGTTTCTTTTTTGTGACAACAATCATGCCATTGATTCCTTTGTCATTTTTGGTTTGTTACCTTTTCTAAATATTTACCAAATTTTAATATTTTACACGAGTGGCCTCAATTTCACAAAAAGCTCATTTTGACTAAAACAAAAGTACGTGTCTCAAATTCACAATTTATTTGATGCTTTTCTTTATACTGGTAATAAGAAATGTACATTATGAATATATCGTACATCACCAATGAATGTTTTATGCAGCTTTTTTTTTTTAAATCCTATGGAATTCAAAGGAAAACTAATTGAACCCTTTTCATTAAAGATATTCATCCATTAAGTATCATAAAAAAATGTTTTAGTTTTTTGTTGTTCTGATTGTTTTTTGTCCTGGTTTTGCAGTGTCTCGGACAGGATGCCATGGTTATGATCGATACAGGCTGCAAGCTGAACTTGATGTCCTCCCTCACCGTAGAGAGATTGGGGTAAACATGGCTCTCATTTCACATCATCATTACAAATCAAGCACAAATTTTAAACTCATTTTTCTATTCAAGTTTGAAAGAACTGGTCGAGGAGAACAAACAGGAGACAGATGCTTTTCCTTATCAGCGCAACCTCTGTGCTGACGGTCAGATTAAAGAGCTCAGCCTGAGCATCGGACAACTCAGACTGATGAGTTCCTTTGTGATTGTGGGTAAGGAACACAGAATTCTGCTTTGAAAAAGAAAATATCTGCAAACTTGTTGTAAAAGCCCCTATTTGTTAAATATCTTTTCATTTGCAGAAAGTACTAAACCACTTATGTCTCTTGGCAGCAAGACTTTAAAAACACTAAAGGTAAAACAACTTTTTTCCATTCTTAACCATTGATTTGTTCCAGATATTTATAGATTTTTTTAGATATAGTACAGTCTTAAAATCTTTTTTATTTCTGTTTGTGTTGCAGTGTGTTATTGACACTGATAAACAGATGCTAGTATTTGGAACAGCTGTGAGGGAGCAAGTGCAGTTTGCCAAAAGGTCATTAAATGAAGGGTAAGACACGCATCATTTTTTTACTTTTAAAAAGACATTAAGTGAGCAATTAGGATTTCTTAACAATATCTAAAAAATTTTATGCCACCATCATGCTCAATGGGCACACACAGACTGGTTAGAGTTAGAATTTTACAAATACTTTTTAAAGAGTATATGAATCTTTTTATTTATATCCAGGTTATTTATTGGTTTTAGATGTTAAATGTTTAAATTTCCCACACCAAATGGATAAAATAATTATTTAATCTTATCTGGTCTAAATCTATTTTCATCTATGGATGATGATTAATGTCTTTGGTTCTGACAACATGTTTAAAATAAACCTTTAAAAAAAAAAATCAAGTCTGAAGTTGATTCAGTATTCACAATACTGGCATGTTCAAATGTTTCTTTGTTAGAAATGAGACCTGAACTCGTATTCCTGATATCAACTTCAACATCATCTGTCTTTACCATTTCATCATAGTTGGAAAAAAATAAACTTTTATTTTGAAAATGTTCGCAGTTACAAGTAATGTGAAATTGGTTCTGTTTCCAGTAACATTAGCTTTTCCAGTACCATTTAACTTTAGCCACAGTTGCCTTGCAGCAAGACGGTCGGGTTTCAAGTCCTGGATGGGACGAGGTCTAAAACACAAGCCATGTTCTTTTCTCAGAGTACTCTGGTTTCTTCCCCCTCTCCAAAAACATGCATGTTATGTTGATTGGCCACTATGAAATTGCCCCAAGAAATGAGTGTGTGTATGGCCCCACAACAGACTGGCGACCTGTTTGGGGTGTATCCTTCCTCTCACCTGAAATAACCCCCGATTGGCTTCGGCAACTCCCGCAACCTCGTTAGAGATAAGCAGTTCACAAGATGAAACATAGTTTAGTCAAAATGAAATACAACATATTAGGATTATGCATTTAATGCACAATACGCAACAGTTTCTGCTACCATTTGGAATTAATGCAATGTTTCTTTTTTATATATATATTTATAGAAACTAAATAGATTTAAAAGAGGTTTATTGAGCTAAGTAAACTAACCAAACTCCCTGTGTTACTGTCCTTCTTCTCTTTGCAGTTCTTTTAACTTTGGTCACCAGAACTACTGATCTTCCTGCTTCTATACAAAAAGACCAAAGCAATATGAAACTTCCCTCTTCAGCTAGAAAACTTCCTTTACTTCCTTCCTTTTTATGCGCTTAATTCAAACAATGCCACAGTTTTTTTAGTTCAACACAACTGCTTAGACCACATCTCAGAAAATACATGTCTTGTACCAAGGTGAGTATAATAGCACATTATGTGGAAGTAGTTTTTATATAAAGCTGTTGTGGTGTAGCGTTAAATATCCAGATAGACTTGATATTTGTTGTTGTTTCCTGCAGCCACAACGGAAAATGTAGCAATATCTCCTGCCAAAAAAACTCAGTATTTTCTAATGTTGTAACAGTGTTTTCTAGTCCGTTTTTGTAGTGATGTCACTGCCTTATACTGTTTACACTGAAACGCTGGTGGTGTGGAATCACATTACAGTAACTACAGTGCAATAATTAATAAAAGTTAAAACAATATGATCTCAGACTTGAAACACTTTTATTTCTGTGTGGAGTTTGCATGTTTTCCCCATGTATGCGTGGGTTTTCTTCGGGTACTCCAGTTTCATCCCAAAAACCGTGAATAGACCGGCCATGCTGTTTGGTCTAGAGACAGTGGCACTGAGGAAAAGACAGGAAACAGAGATGGAGGTAGCAGAGAGGGAGATGCTGAGGATCTCTCTGGGAGTGACCAGGATGGATAGGATTAGAAATGAGTATATCAGAAGAACGGCACATGTTAGTAGTTTTGGAGATAAAGTCAGAGGCCAGACTGAGATGGTTTGGACATGTGCAGAAGATCTTCTTCTTGGTGTGACAGAAGAAGATGCAGCAGATAGGGTTAGATGGAAGAAACTGACTTGCTGTGGCGACCTCTGAATAGAAATGCCGAAAGAAGAAGACAACTCCGGTTTCCTCCCACCCTCCAAAAACATGTATGTTAGGTTAACTGGCTTGCTACGAAATGGCCATAGGAATGCATGTGTGTATGGTTGTCTGTGTGTCCCCGCAACAGACTGGAAAACTGTCGGGGTGTACCCTGCCTCTTGCTTAAAATAAGCCGGGATATGCTCTGGCACCCCGTGACCCTATTAGGGATAGGCCGTTCAGAAGACAAAAGGAAACAACATGATCTCTTTATGAGTATTCTAATTACATTTGGTTATCTGTAAACACATTGGCAAAGTGGTTCTTCAGAACAAAATCAAAATGAAAGATATGTAGGTTTAAGATTATTTAGAAATTGTTTAGATATGTATTTAATGTATGTATTTTAAATAATTTCTTTGAAAAACAAGAAAGAAAAGTGTAATATAGTAGAAGATTTTTTTAAAGGAGGATATAAATGGTTGAGTGCGCGTAAATGTGAAATATAGCTTAAATAAAATCAAATAAACAAAACCCTCATAAGATACAAAAACATGGTACATAACAAGTGCATTTAATGGGCAGTCTTATTTTTGTCTGCTCTTTTGCATTTCTATTATCTACCAAATCTCAGAAATAAAATGGGGTGTTTGTGGGCCAATTAGAAGAAATGTCAAGTGTCAGGGGAAAAAAAATCCAATTTATAAGATGATGCACGGGTTCCTTGTCTCACATTTTTTATTACTTACAGTATATAATACCTGATAAAGGGATAACACTTTATGTTTGGTGACCCCATATCATCTCTTATGACATCGTAGTTGCTATGAGCACAACTGACCACTGTCAAATCTGTTTCCATGGAAACAAATGTGAACAGTGAGGTAAAGCTGTTACCTGCAGATTTTTGGACACACCATTATAGATATCATACCATCCAAGTTTTATGTGAATAAGTTCATTACTGCAACCTCACTCACAAATTCCCTTGTGGTTGTTTTTGACCTTTTTGGTTTTTATCTCATTATCTTCCTTCTTTTCATCTAATTTGTTAATCTAATCACTTCATTCTGAAAATGAAAAGAACTGTGAACCACTACAAAGATGACATCTGAATAGGTGAGGCCTTCTGGGACTCCACTGGTTCCAGTGTTTTTCAGATAGCCAGGTTGTAACATTTTGAATGAATCATACAACAAACACACAACTTTACATCAATTATCCAAGTCATTTATTTCACAATTTCTTGCTAAATAAGTTACAGCAACAATGATATTGATCAAGTTTATTTTACAACGTAATGCAAAAATCAGAGGAAAAATTGCAAATTTCAATATCATCATTTTGAAATAAAATGTTTGATCAACGTAAGCATCTTTGTGGTAAAATGACACATCTTTGCTTTCAGCTTTTGATTTACCATCTGTTACTGAGGTATTCTTAATATTCCTAATTACCTTCATTTGTCAAGTTCACTACTTGATACTACCACTAAAACTGATGGAGAAAACCACTACTACACGAAGTGTCTGTTTCAGGCCACTAGATGAAGCTGTTATACAGTTATATTCACTTTAAATAGGAAGCTGACAAAAGTAGGGAATAAAATGGTTCTACTGTATTTGGTTGATTATTGTTTCTAACAAACCTGGACCAATGAATCAGATTGAATTTTATTAGCAAGAAGTGGGGTCAAAAAATTGCACAAGATACACCCACCAAACTGTATATGTCGGTCAATTCCAGACCTTCAGAAGTTTGAAGAGACACGCTATTTGGAAAACCAATTACATGAGATGTTTTTTTAAAATTATTTTTTTACTATGTTTCAGGCAACTACTTTTACGTGTTCAGTGCAAAAATAGCTGCTTCTTAATATCTAATGCAGTTAATATTCATTTGACTGGGAGGTCAGTCCAGTGTCCACAATAATTAAAATACCGTATCAGTCCCTCATGGTGAAAAGAGAGCCAAAAAGTAAAGCTTTCAATTTAGCAGTCAATATACCGTTTGTTTCCACCTTAATCCATGTTACAGGGCTGAAGGCGGTGACCAGAGAACAAGATCATAAATACTAGAGCCTAAATGAAATTCCTCAGCATGATGGTTGGGTTCTTGCTCAGAAATGGAGTGATGAGTTCTGCTATCGGTGAGGAGCTCAAAGCCCCTTGCATGTTTAAAGAAACCAGTTCGGTATGCCTCACACATACCTAAAAGGTCAGATGTCAAACCTACAGGAGGCCCAGAGGCAGGCCCAACATCCTATTGATGGACTATTTCTTAGAGCTGGCCGGGGAACTTCTCAGGCTCCTTCTTGATAACCTGGAAGATGTGGACACAGTGAGTGAAGTCTGGGTTTCCCTGCTTAGGCCGCATCCTCCGTGACTTGACCCAGAATAATCGAGAGAAGGTATAATGGTGCGGATATATTGCCCTAGAAACTGTCGTGATGTTGATTCCACTGCTTCTGATGTTGTCAACCACAGAAAAGAGAGTGAATGTATATTTAGTCCTAGCAGTGAGAGATGAGACAGTGTGAGTTACTGGTCCATCTCCATCTGGTGATCTGATGTTTGTCTCTGAACCGTTAAACTGGAGACGATAGCCATCAATATCGGGGACTTTATTCCACTTCAGAGTGATGCTGGTTTTGTTTTGACTTGACAATATAAAGTTCTGTGGATTCAAAGGTGCTGAGACAAAAAAGAAGTACAAACACAGTGTCACAATGGTTTATAGTTTTCACTTTGCTATTTCTGTAGTATGACACGAAGTAGTTAGAAAGTGTTGCCACAAGGAGGAGCACCTCGGTGTCTATTCCTCTTATTCTCAAAACCAGATAAAGACAGAGGAGAGATAGCATATGCAAAACTCGCTCTAGCTTGAGTTTTTGCATACAGTCAAGCATCCTTGACTGGCCACTAGAAATTGCAATATGATGGTCAAAAGAAGAAGAAATTTGTTCATGATAAAAGAGAGAAGAGGACATTAAGAGTATAGAACTAATTATAGAGATGCTGAATGTTGAAAACACGACAGGAAAAGATTAAGCTCATTTACATAGGGAAGGCATTGGCTCAGTGGTAGAGTGTTGACCAGGAGACGCTGGTTCGAATTCCACTGAGCACCCTAGGTGGCTTGGAGCAGACACCTAATCCTGACATTAAGTGCTCCCACCATTGGCACTGTGTGGCTGCCTGCTACGGTGCAATGCAGCAACAAATATTTTCCCATTGTGGGACTAATAAAGGAATTTTGTTTAACATGATGCAAAGGAGGAAGGTTGCAATGGAGATAGTTGGACCATCAGACAAGACCATACAAAATCAAAATGAGCTATGATATGTGCAGTTGACACTGTGAAATACAGTGAGAGAAAAGAATAAGTGAAGGAAAATTTGGAGGGATTCTTTTTAGGAATAACCAGGAAAAACAAGATCAGGAAAGAGAGCAACAACCACCGGCCATGCTGTTTGGTCTAGAGACAGTGGCACTGAGGAAAAGACAGGAAACAGAGATGGAAGTAGCAGAGATGAAGATG
Source organism: Neostethus bicornis (assembly GCA_902685375.1). NCBI lineage: Eukaryota > Metazoa > Chordata > Actinopteri > Atheriniformes > Phallostethidae > Neostethus > Neostethus bicornis. Next base: position 22,171,763 of record LR738544.1, on the reverse strand, counting down.
CTGAAGTTCTCTTTGACAGTGACCAGGATGGACGGGATCAGAAGAACAGCACACATTAGAGGTTTTCAAGATAAAGACAAAGTGGCCAGACTCAGATAGTTCAGACATAGAGGAGAGAGAGGGAGTACGTAGCCAAAAGGATGCTGAGTTTGGAACCACCATGCATGAGGCCTAGAGTAAGACCAAAGAGATAGATCATGGAAGTGAAGGAGGTTATGAAGGTAGTTGGTAAGATGGGACGGGATGCGTGAGAGAGGCTAAGCAGGAGGAAACTGACTTACCAGTAACTGCAGAAAGACTGACTCCACTGCTGTAGAAGTAGTTAAGAACACAGTAGAACATAATCGTGTATCTCGTTCCAGCTTTTAGGCCATTGATTGTGTAAGTCGTTGATCCATTTGATTGAAAAAAACCTGCAATATTTTCACCATAAAAGGAGAAGTAAAACGTAACATTTTTGCTCCCTGCAACATTATTGGTGGGTTTATCCCACTGTAGTGTCATACTGCTCTCATTTTGCTGAACTTGTCTGAGGTTTTCTACATTCTGAAGACCTAAAATGACAAAAAGCAAAATAACCTCATTAGTAAATTTTTATAAAGAAAAGTAACAATATTTTTTCATGTATTTTAATTTTTAAAGAGTATTTTATACTATTAACAAACATCTTTTAGCTTTACTAAGTACACTGTCTCTGACTTAATGTTTCGTTTTATCTTCTCAATCACTTATTCTTAATGGGCTCGCAGCAGTTACCGGAGCCTATCCCAGCTCATTTAAGAGGAGAGGCAGAGTACAGCCCAAATAGGTCGCCAGTCTGTAGCGGGGCCCTCACACACAACCGTCCACACACATTCATACCTAGGGGCTATTTTTTAGTGGCCAATCAAACTAATATGCATGTTTATAGAGGATGGGAGGAAAACAGAGTACGTAGAGAAAACCCACGCTTATATAGGGAGAACATGCAAACTAATCATTGGTCAAAATCAATAAAATAATTTTACATCCACATTGTTTTAATGTAAACATACAAACTGTGTTTTAACTTCCATTAAACAAAAGATGTGTGAATAGGCCTAATGAAGAATGGATGTTGATTTACCAGTATCTGCAGTGATGGTGATTCCTTTGCTTCTGGTGTTATCAAACACAGAAAAGAAAGTGAATGAATAAACCTTTCCAGCAGTGAGAGATGAGACTTTGTGATAAACCCAAGTTCCATCTGGCGCAGATATATTTGTTTCTTTGCCATCAAATTGGAGAACATAGTGAACATCTGTGCTTATTTGTTTCCACCACAGAAGGACTACGGATTCAGAATATTGCATTGCTCCAAAATTATTTGAATCAATAGGAGCTGAAAAAAAGAGGAGACAGGAGCAGATGGGTGATATTAAAACAAAGTCCAAGTATAAAAAAGGAAGCATTACCATTTTTTTTTATTGTGCATTATTGGGTATGAACCAACCAGTAGATGCGGTGATGGAGACTCCACTGCTTCTGATGTTCTCAAACACAGAAAAGAGAGTAAATGTGTATTTAGTCCCAGGGGTCAGAGATAAGACAGTGTGAGCAACTGGTTCATCTCCAGCTGGTGATGTGATGTTAGTCTCCGTGCCATTAAACAGGAGAACAAAACTAAAATTGGTGCCAACTTTGCTCCACTGCAGAATGATACTGGTTTCATTTTGTCCTGATGATCTAAAGTTTTCTGCATTCTTAGGCCCTGAGAAACACAAATAGAAACACTTGAATACAGCACAATATTAAAACGCAACTTCTATTATTTTTAGTTTTAGACATACTTGTAATAAGCATGTGACGATTAAAAAAACTACGGTACTAAACTTTTCTCTTGAAGATATAAAAATATCATAATTGGACAGTACTTGGGTGTCATTAAAGCCAATTAAATTTTGAAGTCTTACTTTTGATGGTCATAAAATTAATTTTAAGAAGAAGAATACCTTTATTAGTCCCACGATGGGGAAATTACTTTGCTGCATTCCACCGCAGCAGGAAGCCACGACGGCACCAATTGTGGGAGCAACTAGGGGGTTGGGTGTCTGCTTCAGGAACATCTAGTCAGCTCAGTGGGATTTGAATCAACTTCTCTCGGTACAAGGACAAACACTCTACCATTAAGCTAACACCCCCCCTACAAAGTACAAGCTACATGCACAGGTTTTAGGAAACATATACAACCTCTGATCTTCGGAAACAATAATAAAATAGTCATTTTAACCTTCAAATCTGGCAGAGGACCAGATTTGGAAATTTGGAGGAAGGAAATGTTCCAGATGAGGGGACATGACATGAAACGACCATTACTTTGGTTTCTTAACAAGTGGAAGACACACATGCAAACTGTTGTAATTTCTATTCTGTTCATGTGATTTGGATGTAAAACCCCCAACAGGGAGACAGTTAACAGTCTCCCGTCAAAGCACATCTTTCCGTTCCGTCGTCTTCCACTTATCCAGGGCTGGATTGCGGGGGCAACAGCCTCAGTCAGGAAACCCAGGTTTCTCCCATCCAAGCTGCATCCTTTAGCTCACCCGGAAGGATTCTGAATCGTTACCCGGCCAGCTGTGAGACATAGTCTCTCCACTGGGTCCGGGTCTGCCTCTTGGTCTCCTCCCACTGGGGTGTGCCAAAATACCACACCAGCGAGGCGCTCGGGAGGCATCCTGACCAGATGCCCGAACCAACTCATCTGGCTTCTCTCAACCTGGAGGAGCGGCTCTACACTGAGGTCCTCCCAGATGCCAGAATATTTATGAACCTGACTGTAAATTCTGACACATTCAATTACTGATTGCTTCAAAATAATTGCCGTTTCAAGTTGTTTCAATATGTCCACTTTAAGCTAATTCCCTTCAGAACGCATGGAATCAGACACATTTGTTACCTGTTATGTAACAGATGAATGGTAAACTGAGGTTGCAGTCCTCATCTGACCATCCTCCTGAGTCACTGAATGAAGCAGTGAAGCAGTTCTCCACATTAGAGTCTGACTGCGTATCGGCCCAGCGTTGGAACTGAGACATGTTCCCATCAGCCCACAGATTTGGGCAGAACAAACCAATCCACACATTATGACCAGATGCAAGAATTGTGATTACGCCATTTTCTTTCTGATTTCTTATGCTGAGGAAAAAAAGAGCCACATCAAGATGAAATCATTAAAATGTAACATTTGGAGTATCTCAGTATGAAACTTGACTTGATTCTTTTTTATTTAGACATACATGAATATATATTGCCTTTTTGCTTGATTATAAATGAACAACTTCAAAGAGTTGGAAAGATCAATTTTGAATTTGTATTATTTTATAACAGGTTAGTAATGGTCACAACAATGGATTTTTTCTCATCTTAAGTAATAACGAAAATAATAAGTTTGCCCTCATTCTTCTTTCGGCATTTCCCTTCAGGGGTCACCACAGCAAGTTCGTTTCTTCGATCTAACCCTATCTGCTGCATCTTCTTTGGTCACACCAACTATTTTCATGTCTTCCTTCACTGTATCCATGAACCTCCTCTTTGGTCTTCCTGTAGGCCTCTTTCTTGGTGGTTCCAAACCCAGCATCCTTCTGCCAATGCTGAAGGATGGTTTGGACTCTACACATGTCCAAACCATCTCAGTCTGGCCTCTGGTCTCTCTGACTTTATCTCCAAAACCTCATATACTGCATATGTTTGCCCTCATATTCTGTATATGTACGTAGTATACCTGGCCAAATCCACATAATTTTCTCTGCAGTATTTCTGAGCTTCAGTCCAATTTAGTGAGGTGTTGCTGAGAAAAAATGATGCCGTGTTGTCTTTTGTACCTGTAGGTAGATTTAAACAAGAAAGAAAAAAGACAAAAAGATATTGTAAGAAGAAAAAAGAATCCTGAAGATGAATTTAAATAACAAAAATAAATCCAGAGATTAAAAACTCACCGTTGTAACAAACAAAACGTTTTTTGCAATCACACCGTTGGTCTTTCCACCGTCCAGATAATCCGCTCCAGAGAACACAACAGTATTGTTGACCTTTAAGATTGTTTAGTTCTTTTCTAAACCAGTTTCTAAACGATGTTTCGCCTTTCCCGTTGAAGCTGCTGTCATCCAGAGACCATCTCCAACCTATAATCAAGTCATTATGGACACTTATCCAAGCTCTACCTGTTTGAAAAGATGTTTGCAGATCATGTTTAACATGTTACCTCAATAAATGTAATTTAGTGGAATAAATAATTACTTATTAGCAGAAGAAACGAACTACAAAAATACAGCCGTAGTTTTTCAACTCACCAGTGTAATTTCTTGTGATTTTAATGACTGCCTCTATATCTCCTATATTTTGTATGGTGGCCAAGTCAGTAAACTTCCATCTGCAGAAACTCTGAGCACTGGCCCAGTTCAGTTGGGTGTCCACAAAGAAGTACTGACGAGTTTGAGCAAGGGCAACATGAAGTGCTCCTACAACAAAAGACATCTAAGTTTGCAATTAGTTGTTTTTCAATACATGTATTTTGTATAACTCCACTTCTTAAAGGGCTCATATCAAGTAAAACCAACTTTTCAGAGCTTCAACCTTTTATTTGAGGTAATTGTGTCTCTTAAACATGTCCAAGTTGTTTTAACTGTCATGATCCCCTCTCCTGCTGCCAGAGGGAGCCCTGGATGTTCCTTATCACCCTGATTGGGGGCACCTGAGGGGATTCCTGGTGCCACACATTTGTGTATCCTGCCATCTATTCAAGGGCAATCACCCCAGACTTCCGTGTTGGGTCATACAATCCCTTCCAGCCAGGCGTCCCTGGTTGCCTGACCAAGAACACGTTCTGACAATAACCTCATGCCGTGCCACTGAAACTTTGTTTTTTTTAATTTTCACGGTATTAATGGACTGCCAAATTCAAATAAACCATGTTTTCTGTCTGCAATTGGGTCCTCCACTTTCCATCTGCATATCGCTTCATGACATTAACTGCCACATGTTTGAGTTTAAGCATGGTTTGTTTTCTTCTCAGAACAGCATAGAAACGGGCTGATACCGCTTTGCATTGACCACCCCTCCAGAAAGTGCTCCTGTTACTTAGCAACCTTGACACTAGTAGCAAGTTATCCTGTGCTGGTTGGTTCTGGTTCCTTGGATTCTCTCATGTTCACTAAACCTAGCAGATTAACTGTTTTTCTTCCCACTTATAATGTCCCATGACAATATGTTGTTATGGGACAGAGCTCCTAAAATGTCTGCAGCTTCAATCTGGCTTTCTTATTTACTAGTGGCCATGGGTACAGAAATTCCATTTTTATTGAGGTCCTTATTGTCTCCCTGAACATTTATAGGCCTGTTTCTTAAGAGTTTTTAGATCCTTTCGCTTGTTTCAGTTTCTGGAAAGCTTCAAGGTCAAAAACCACAGTGGGTATTTTTCTGTCAGTATTTTCAGACAAACTAAAGATTTCTCAAATCAAATAAATTTGAAACACAATGACGTCTGGTGTAAAATTTACTTGATTGTCCGCAAGAAGAATGATGTTTTTTGTAGTTTCTCAAAGATTCATTGCCATGAGACATTGCAGTAGCATTTGCCAGAGACTTAGAAACTCTTTCTGATTGTGTACATTTTTTTTCTATTTGTATTTGAAAGTTGGGACGGACATATTACGATCATATCAATGCTTATAAAGAACTGTGAAAAGTGGAGAATAGCATGACGTGAGTTCTTTAAGCCACCAATTTGATCAAAAGAAGATGAGAAGATACATACATAAATTTACTTTGATACAATGTCTGGACACAACTAAAATTCCCAAAAAATATTGCCACAATTCACTTTTATTCACTTTTCTTACTATGTACTTTGTCAATTGTTCTACAGCAATTGTTCTAGAGCGTCACTACTTGCTCTAACATGCTTAAGTAGTTAAATTGTTTCAGTTAAACTGTTTCAAACTTCACAAATTGAAAAAATAAAAACCACAAACCTGCAAATAGGAGGATTATCAGTTTATGATCCATCTGCTAAATCTTCAGATTCGCATTCTGGTAAATCAATAATAAAAAAAACAACTTTAGTCCAATTTGTTGTTTGAGAATTTGTTCAAAAACTTGTTTTCAAGTTCATTACTGCACTTACCAAATTTTGACAGTCTTCTTCATTATTGAACCACTGAGTCCGACTCAGTGAATGTACTTTTGCTGTTGCATGAATCTGCTTCAACAACAAATGCAGGTAATTACTGTGAGATATGATGACCTATCACACCCTTCCTGCAAGGCTGACAAATGTGTGCAAACCTGTTTTACATTTCCCATTCATGCAAAGTAGAAAAGGTATGCTCGTTTTTATGTTTTGAAAAACTTATAGACATTTATAGCTGATATCTGTACCTTGTTAATGTGAATATTTGACAGGGCTTAGTTTTGGATTTTTTTTTTTAATTGGAACGAAAATGTGTTTGTTTTACTTTCTTTAAAATGCAAGAAGTATTTTTTTTTATATAAATTTGCACAGTGGTAAGAGATGAGTCAGAAAATTTACAAGCCAAACCATTTTTCTGCGACCAGAGCATAAAAGGTAAACAAAAACCTTCATCTATCAAAGAATAATGCAAGGAGTGATGCAAAATGCCTTTCCAAATATATACGTATATATGTATGATTTCACTGTGTGTCAGTGTTTAATAAATACAAATAAATTTTAAATAGAAATAAAGACAAATCAGCTCTTGAATCTTGATCGATTTCATTTTGAATTTTTTTGGTAAATCATGTCCTGTACGACCCTGCCCTCTCTCTGGTCAGCTGGATTTAAATTTAAATGTTTTACTCTACTCATCCCTCACCGGGGAAATTTGTGTGCTGCACTCTTACACTGCAGTAGGCTGCCCACGACAGCGCCAATGGTGGGAGAAACGGGGGTTAGGTGTCTTCTCCAAAGACCCTAGACGTGCACCCAGTGGTATGCAAACCTGCGAACTTTCGGTCAGCGGGCGAACGCTATAACCACTGAGCTACTTCTCCCTCCTTTGATGGAGCTTGGCTATCTTAATGAAGAGGTGGAAGGGCCCTCTCAGGTCTTATTTTTGCCATGTACTCTCAGACCTTCAGTCTATTTATGGTCATCTCAACCGTTACCCATCTTCTTTTGTGGGCAAGGTTGAATTGTGCTTGTGGTCTAGGCTGAGGTTCAAGGTAAGCAGGTCTGGCCTGAAACTTATGTCCGTTTTTGTTTTTTGGAACTGAAAGCTGAGGTTGTCTGCTTTCATATCCTCAAACTTACTAAAGTAACTAAACATAACCTGTTTTCTTAAATATCCCATCCTCCCACTCTGCTCACACACAACTAAAATGATTGTGGTCAAACAACAGACTCATTTTGTTTAGCTTTTTTTAAAAAAAAAAAAAACTTTATTTTAAAATACACCCAAGAAATAATAAAAGCAGGTAAATACAATTTTAGTGATGTGTTAAAAAAATGTTAAAATATGACTTCTCATTTTGTAAATAAAAACAATATAAATCCAATAAAAACACGAGAGCACACTTTTTGCATTTGGTTGCAGCTTTGTAATTAAAAGTTAAGAGATCTGATTGGATCAGTTCAGGTGTCAGAGTTCAAAGGTAAGTTTAACGCTCTCTCCAGCACTTATGTTGACTTCATGCGTTTGCTGCCTGGACTCCGCTAAACTGGCGGTGACAGCGTAAGATCCCGGTGAGACCACGATTTGAAAATCTTCCTCCCCTGGTGAGACCTGAGATGACCTGAGACCCTGATGATCATCAAGATTAAAAAAAAAAAATTAGACTTTTTATAGACTTCTAATTGAAATGGAAACATTCAAAGTATATTTACCTCATCTCCATCTTGTTCATATACAGGGAGGTCTAACTCTAAACCGGGTGGCGGTGACCAAGGAGCTCTCGGTTGACTGTGGAACCTGGATATGTGAGTTGTTTCACTTTCAGTGTGATCAGCGCAACAGCTGGAGTCGTAATATCGCTTTTGAATTAATAAAAAAAAGCAAAACACACCGTATTAATTTGTTGATTAAAGTAGACATGCCTACAAGTTAACACCAGAAACACGGTTTACTCACCTTGCAATGCTGAGAAGTCTTTTTCATGAAATCTCTGATCGTAGCAAAGGCATCTCGGAGCTCTCTGTTGGACTTCTATGTAAGCAATGTGGACAAAGTTGGTAGTTGTCATAAGACAGATAATAAAATCTGGACATTTTTTATTTTGTCATAAACTCTGATCCTGGAGGTTTTCCATGTGTTTGCATCTACTCCCCTGATCCAGGTTATTTGAGTCATTGAGTCAAATTTTGAATATTGATTTGTCAATTTGCAGATGAGATTTAATGAATCAGGAACACAATGTAAACTGTAAGGACAGCGAACCTCTTGGACCAGAGTTTGACACTGCAGTTATAGAGAAATTCAACTAGAAGCATACATAGTTTTGCATGGTAAATGTAACCACTGGGATAATGTTTCACATGGTACAAATAAATACAGCTGTAAGGATTGCATAAATACAGTACAATAGAAATAATTGACATGTGAATTTTTAGCTTACCTTAAACGACCTGGGTGTAATATCTTGGGCTGCTGCCAAGGCCAGAGAACTTGTCCAATCAATTTGTGAGGTGGAAGGTTTTGTCTGGTTCATCTGGAGAAATGAGATTTTGATGCATAATTATGTATTGTTATAAGTATCGACTGAGAAGCTTTCATGTACCTTGGTACAAATTTACATTGCTGGTTTGAGTCAAACACAATCCGTCAGGTACAATTGAGTTTATAGGCATACTAATTTCTGGCTGACCTTAGCTGAACTGGGAGTAACTTCTTCAGATGATGCGTGGGCCTGAGGTGAACCAACACCTCTCCGATCTGTATTCAGGCTGGAAGGTTTTGTTTGGTTCTTCTAGAGAAAGTAGATTTTGAAGCGTATCTTGTAATATTGACCGAGAAGCTTCCGCGTACCAACTGGTACAAATGTACATTTGTCAATTGAGTTTAAACGCATGCAAATTTCTGGCTGACCTTAACTGAACTGGGATTAAGCTCTTCAAATGGTGATTGGCTCTGAGATAAACTAATACTTGTCCAATCTACTCTTCGTCTAGAAGCCCGCTTCAGGACTTCCAAACCAAGCTTGGCAGATCTTTCCATGGTAGAATCCATCCATGACTGTTGATCCATTCAACAATCGGATTTAAAACCACAGGTGAATGTCACCTACAGAAAATGACGCCATTGATGTTCCATGAACATTTCTCAATTTTCAATCAAATTTCACATTATTAAGAAATATTTGTTTTATAATCTCAATAAAAATGGTAAAACATATTCTGACCTGCAAGATTATACCAATGCAAGATTTAAAAACTGACTAAACTAAAATGATTTGATGTATAAAACAAGAATCTTGAAATGTCTAAAGAAAAACAAGAAATCTTTTATTTATTGGACTGCGCATGCGCAGTTGATTTTAACGCACTGAAGACCAAATGCAGAAATCGGCAGATATATTTTTTATATTTCAGAAATAAATGACTTACACTTTCATCAAGTTTCCATGCACGCTGAGCTGCCAAAGAGATGGATGTCAGCTGCGCGTTGCATTCTTTCTCTCTGTGTCGTCATTAATTTTCTTATTGGTGCGTGTCAAGAATGCGATCATCAAAGCAACGCTCAAGGAGTTCAACAAATAATCTGTTTTTTAAAGCATCGAAAGCTTTTCGTGCATTTATTTTTCTTTTAAAACTGTTCTTGACATTTTTTCTGCAGGTCAGCTGAATTTGACAGAAGTCACAAATATGCAGGAAACGCAGAACCGCTCCTAATATCTAGTGAGCATGCGCAACATTTGGCAATAAAAAAAACCACATTTCATTTTTTTTTTATTAAAAAGAAAAAAAAATCTGTAAAGTTGAAATAATTTCTTATAAAACTCGACAGTCAAGAAGCAAATTATAAACTAAAATTTAAACCATCAAAATCTACTTTTTTTTCGGGTTTCTTTTTTTTAACCATTTTTGCACCAAACATTCAGTTATAATTAATAAACTTATTTTGCAATAAATGCACATGCTAGACTTGCTCCATACTATGTTTACTGTCTTAGAGCCCTGCCTATTTATCTATTGCATTTTTTATGGCTTATGCTGCAACTTTAGTTATAGTTTTGGAGATAAAATGACACAAATGTTCCTTAGAAACCAAAAATTGAAGTTTTTTTTCCTTTAATGGTAGATTACCCTTCTGAGTATTAATAAAACATCATCGTAGAGGCAACTCAATGTTAAAACTAGCCTGAAATTGATCAAACTGAGTGCATGTCAAGTGAGTTTCCAGTTTAAAATCTTTTAAGTCAAAATGCAAAACAAAATTACATTTTTTTCTGCTCATGGATGTTTGACCTTTCCCTGTTCATTCGAGGTCATTCAAATGGAAGAACGACATAAAAATCTAAGTGAATGGAGTGTTGAATCAAAACTTGATCATAAATTTTGTTTAACCTGTCTAAGAAAAGTGATGCAACCAGATAATTGTTGATATATCCCACTTCACCAACACCGATTTCAATTAAGTGGCTATTAACACTCGCCTCAAAATTTCTTATGACTCAATAAATTTAAATATACAAAAGAAAAGCTGTTTATCAGGTTATTATGATCGTTATACCATGCAACTCAGACCTCACATGAAGAATTCTTGATGACACTTTTCAATTTGCAGGTGACAGATTTGTCCCAAGCAAAATTTTGTTTCGTTCTGTTGTCTTCCGCTTATCCAGGGCTGGGTCGCGGTTGCAACAGCCTCAGACGGGAAACCCAGGCTTCTCTCACCCCCCTGCATCCTCCAAATCACCAGGGAGGATCCCTTGGTTTTTCCGTCCAGTTGTAAGACAGTGGGTTCTGTGTCTGCCTCATAGTCTCCTCCCAGTGGATGTGCCCAAAACACCTCACCAGCAAGGCGTTTGGGAGGCATTCAAACCAAACACCCGAACCACTCCTGGTTTCTTTCAACCCGGAGGAGCAATGGCTCTACTCTGAGTTCCTCCCAGATGACAGAGCTCCTCACTCAGCCCAGCCACCCTGCGGAGGAAGCTAATTTTGGACGCTCTATGCATGATCTCATTCTTTCAGTCAACAATTGTTATAGCACTTATTAATAAAACCAAAAAATAACAAAAACAAATTCTGTTTATACAGTTTATTTGTCCAAAATCAGTGTCAGGAGAAGTTATGCCATCAGTACACAGCATCCGCCCACTGCCTTTATCTTCTCCTCGGCCTGCCGGCTGAAGAACTTTGCCTTTACGATCACAGGCTGTTTGGGCAGAGTGCCTTTGCCCAGAACTTTGTAGTAGCCCTGAAGGAGAAACACATGAGTATCATTCTTTAATCAGAAAAAACCTCTTATTCAACAATCAACAAATTAAAAAGCCAAAGTTACAATTAGGGATGAGTATTGGTACAAATAAAAGCATACTCTTATCACTACCGCTTTTGAAATCAGTATCTAATTCAAAATGTTTCTGCATCAATACAAAGAGGGAGAAACCAATTGTGTGCATGCAAACGTTTTACTTTTAGAATAAATTGAAACATGATATCAGTTTAAATTCCTGTGACCCCAATTTACCTCAACATTCTACTGCTTGTTATTACTGCTACACTGAAAGGGTCTCTCTCAAAGACCAATGTTGATGATGAGGAAAGGCTGTCATCCAAAATGTTAAGAAATATATATGCATACATTGCTCTGTCCAAATTTGAACAAGAAACCTGGCAAATAACCTGGGTTTTGTTTTCATAATGCTATATTTTAATTAGTTTTGTCAGGTAATTTATTATCATTGAGACTCAATAAATTTTCAGTTTGTTATTATAGTTTGTTTTTACAGTACCGGTAACTACATTAATTTCCTCCCTCATTTTTGATCAAATGTTCAGCTTTTATTTTTTATGAACACATTAGTTACATCCTCTATATGTCTATGCGATCTTACATACCTGTTGAAACCATTGCAAAGCAACGTGTCTCAAACAATCAAGCGCTACAACTTTGCGTTAAAAAAAAATGAAGCATTTCAGTGAGTTCTTTGGCAAGAAGCTGGTTCAACTGCCCTTGCAAAATATATTTTTATTACATTTGAGACAGTCTGCATCTGCTTTGGAGAAATGCAGCCAGACTAAAGCTTTCTGCTCCAGTTGCAGAGCATGTAGTGTTTGTTCTTTTGCAATGCCAACATGCTGGCACAGTTATGAATATGATACAGTTAAGCATGAACTTTTCGGAGCAAACTGTGTTATTGCATCCCTTATTACAAGTCATCTTGGTCTGTAATCGAAAATAATTTAAATGAATCCAGCAGTCAATAAAGTGCAAACAACCACCGGTGGAGGTAAAACCAAACTTGATAACCAAATAAAAATCAAATCTCCAACTACTTTTCTCCCCAACAGGCACGAAGAAAATTTAACCTGCGAATGGGTTTGGGATTTCGGTATAGATATGAATTTGCTCATTAACAAGAGAAAGCAATCAGATGATTAAATAAACACACACAACCCTCTAATCAGATAAACCTTGGTACCAACAAATGGACGAAGTTGAAACTTATATCCTAAATTGGAAGAGAAAAATAAACCGAGTGCAACAAGCCAAGCGTCTATACCAGAAAAACATATTTGAAACTCAAATCCTATTCATTATTCCCCACTTTACACCACCGTAGACAGTTCATTGAGGTGAAATGCTTTGGAGAAGATAAACCCTTTTCAGGCAGTAAAAAAACAAAAACGAACAAAATCAATCCACAATCTGCCCAAAATTAAAACGGTCATGTACATTTATTTTTCAGCTTTTAAGTTAATCCCAAATACACATCAGTATTCTGTCCTTTTAATAAATAATGTTGTTAGTATTTTCTTCCCGCATCTCCTCCCCTCTCCTTTAATTAGCCAGTATCTCTTTACAGCAACCACTTTATGTTTGCACTACAACTTACAGCGCGCACGGCGTCAATGACAGGCGCAGGTCCATCAGGCTTCTTGCCGTAGTTTATCCTGGTCTGTTCGCTCACCAGAGTCCACAGTTTGTCCAGGTTGATGGTAGGGCAGTAGGTCGTGTTCTTTTTCAGGTGGTAATGCCTCATACCCACCTTACCGAAGTACCCTGGATGGCTGCGAACAAACAAATCAATAAGTAACCTGCCTGGAATGGAATAAAGCAACATGACTTAAAAAAAAGGACTACAGTCCGCTACAAAATAAATGAATTATGAAACCAGAGAAATCCAAGAGCAGGAGATTTATTTAGAAAAGTTACTATAACAATACAAAACTGTTCATTAGATCTTAATGCAATAAAACTTTAAATACAAAATAATGTTTATAATTGCATCAATCTGGACATTCAGATTGATTTGTGAAATAAGAGTTTTTAAATACTGCATCGTTATGAGAACAAAGTAACAGGGTGCAAGATTTTTTTAAAAAAATAAAGCCCTGATTACTTGCTGTATGAAGAATATTGACAAGTACATTTGTCTTGTCTTCTGATCAAAACAAATGAGGTGTCAAGGGGGTGACGCAGCCTATCACGTCTCATTTCAGGCTAGAGGCGGGGTACACCCCCTTCAAGTCGCCAGTTTGTTGTGAGGCCACATAGACACTCATTCCTAGGAGAAATTTTGTAGCACCCTATCAACCTGACACGGATGTTTTTGGACGGTAGGAAGTTGACAGAAAGAGAGGTGCATCACTTCGACTAGTTAACTGCATTTCTTCCAAGAGTAACAAGCCTAACATGTTCCGATGTCATAATTAGTTTACAGTTTGAACTCTATGCACGCAAGGCATCATTACTGAGTTCATTGGGGTTGGTTTAAATATTTCTGTTTAATCACAAGAATTCCGAGTTAAACATAAAAACCTACCTGAATTAGACTTTATCTAATTTATAACTTACTCAATTCTGGTGAAATTACTTTTGCTGCATAGTCCTGCAGCAGGAAGACACCAATCGTGAGAGTAACTGGGGGTTAGGAGTCTTCTCCAGGGACACTTAGCCATGGGCCCAGTGGGAATTGAACCAGCTTCTCACAGTTCAAAGACAGACTTTCTACCACTGAGTTAATGCCTCACCTAATGCAGGGATCAATGGGCATCTCTTTAAAAGAAGGAACTTACTATTTATCAAAGTTGATTCTGTGGTGATGCAGACCACCAGCATTTCCACGACCTCCAGGATGCTTCCTGTGTTTCCCTGACAATCAGAAGACCTTTTGTTACTACAATCACATTAATAATCACTGAAGTCATGATCAAGCTTAAAACTCACCAACACGACCATGTCCATGGCTCACGTGTCCTCGGAGCTTCCTGGTCTTTGATTTCTTGGTAGGCTAAAAGAAAATGTGGAATTATCAAAGATTGATACAGTAATTCAAAGCTAAAGCAGATAGCTGGATATAAAGAGATCCTTTCCTCGCAACAAAATCTAGCTATAATAATCTGGTTAGATGCAAGTTAGCAAAGCCGATCGTAAATAACAGATTACATTTAACAAACGTTTATTTAGGTGAAAATTAGGACGTGGATCCTCCATGCTGATTAGCATCCTGCAAGCTAAAGGATGCTAATCCATTATTTACATGTTCAAACTCAATAACACGTGTTTTTCTGGATTAAACATCCTGTTAAAACAATTTAAAGTCACGTTCTGTGTGTTATTAAAACATAAAAGTGTCTCTCTAGAAGTCTAGACTATGGAATTATAGTAAAATCTCCAGGCCAAAGAATCCAGCTTTAATACAGAGAACTACCGGGTGGAAATTATTGTTAAGATTTCATTTGATCATGCCAATAATCTTCAATAATCATTCATTTTAATAAACTTAGAGTAATAAAATCTAATAGTAGAGTAATCGGCTGAGAACGGACAAGGATGGGTGAAGATGTGACATAAAGTTTGTACACACATAAGGCTAATAGCACCTACCATCTTGAAGGCTAGTTGAAAGAGGAACGGGATTTGGAAAGAACGCGAGTTTGTGCGAGACTTTGTCAAAGATCCCCAAAGGTCCATAGCGGCTACTAGTGGTAGAAAATAAAACGACAAAAAATTAGTTTACTTCAAGTTTAATTCCAAAATTTATGTGAATAGTAAATTAAAATGGGAAAATACTTAATTGAGCTCCGAAGGAAATTTAAGTGCAGCAGTGCAAACAGAAAAAAAAAACAAGACGAACCCGTAACTACCTCTAGACTGGTCGTTACAAGACTAGAGAATGATGATAGGGTTTGTATCATAGGGCCCATTAGCATATACTTAAATTTATAATGTCATATTTTACTGATTTTCACACTCTTTTTCTTGCAGTGTATTTTTTCCCATACCCCAACTCTAATAGAAAAGTGTGTACAAGTCAAGCTCTTCTCATGAAAAAGACTGGAAGGAAGAAGCACAGCAAAGTGCTTAACATCACATAAAAGATAAACACTTAAACAATTTTTGCATATTAAACTTATTCAGAATAGTCTAAATCATATGTACAAAATGCATCAAATCAGCAATAAAAGATTGAGAAAAATAATTTATATATCAAGATGAGAATACAAAAAAAATACATCTGGAATATCTCAGTATGAAACTTGACTTGCTTCTTGTTTTTTTAAGACACAAATGTCTTAGAATGTAAAACTTCTCTCTGTGCTGGATTCATAATGAACAAGGATCACTTTGACTTTAAACATATTTTCTACGTCCAAAATCAAGTAGGTTCCAACAAGTTAGGCAGTTGGTTAGCACTGTGGCCACCCAGCAATAAGGATGATGTTTCATCCCCAGTGGGGTGAGGCTCATACCTTTCTGTGTGGAGTTTACGTGTTCAGTTAGTGTGAGTTACTATCAGGTACTCTGGTTTACTCGCACCCTGCAAAAACATGCTTGTTAGGATGATTTGGGTAAAATGCCTCTTGGATTCTGTCTCTGTATTTGAACCTGGGTCAACATACTGGGGTGAACTGTTCAGGGTGTACCATACCTTTCACCTCTGACCAACTGGGAAAAGTATCACTCCTCTTAACCCCAATTGGAATTAGTGTTGCAGAGAAGGAAAGGAAATCAAGGAACCAAGGAAATCAAGTAATCTCTTTTGTATTTATTATCTCATTTTCTGTACTTTGAAATTATATGAACGCTAACAGCTTTGGCTGAACCTTGTAACACCAAGGGACTGCTTTCCACCAATCAAACCATTAATAGCCCCTTGATAACTCGATACATGAAGCGGCAGTGTTTCTTTCCTACACAGCTCACATCAGTCGAGGACACATATTTATAAAGATACCTGAAGCCTTTCTGACCGCTTCTTAATATTTTTGTCTAAGGTAAAGTATAATCTTCATTCCTTTTCAGGGTAGCTTTTAAAAAGTGCAATGTTTAAAAATGAATTGGTACTTAAATGCAACATTTTTTTACACATCACAGTACATAGACATTTCTTTTCACATCTAAAATAGCAAATTGAGCTCAAATGCTCACAACGGTGAGTATTTTCCAACTATTTATTTGGTGAGTTCTTGTTGATTTTGATCACTTTGCTTTGCTGTTGGGCAAACAAGTTTTTAAACCAGAAGCTTCTCCTCTGTTTTCCCTCCTGGTTTTTCACCCCAGGAGATCTGCTCTCCTAGAGATGGCAGACTTGACTCAGAGACACCATGGCAACTGTCCTCCAGGACGTCTTTTTCAGTTGACACCTGGGCTCATGTGCATGGAGCCACTGGCACTGGAGACAAGGACATCTGAGACTAATCCAAATCAGGCAATCATCACACCTGAGGATCCAAACTGCCCAGAAGAACAAGTAACAACACATACTGTATACAGTCAAAGGCTATAAAGCTATGCTGATTAACAGCACAGTAACAGCAATAGAGAGAGTAACAACAAAGATAAATCTATCTTCACAGCTCAGCACATCTGGATTCTATGAGATGAAAAACCGAAAGACAACGTTTCCAACATCTAAGAAATGTTCTAACCAGGATTTGGTAGGGTTACTCAAGAAATTAAGGTAAAATGTAGTACAGCTTTGGATTTCAACAAACAGCTTGATCTAGTGAGCTTATTTGATTTAGGGAGACAAATTCTAGCACATTCAAATGATCTTGGCCAACTTTGTATATCATGACTTCACATGAATTCAACAAGAAGCTTGCATTAATACATGTATATTTCTGAATTATTCACTATGTTTACCTGACTAGAGAAAGACAACTATAATTTTAGATACATGGATTCTGGACACCTAGAAACATAAATATGTGCGTATCATTTAGCTCTTCATGGGTTGTTTAGACTAAATTTAGGGCAGAAATGGTCAGCTTGGAGTTTTCTTTAACGAGTTTGTTCAGTAATGGAGATTGAAACATTACAGCATGTCCTGATGGACTCCAAACACCAGGCGGCACCAAAGTGTATAAATACTCTGACACACAAAAATTACACAGACACTGGGGGTTTTTTTTCTCAGAATTTTTAAAAATTATTTTTATTTTTCTATAACTTTGACAATCAAAAACTAGCATCTCAAGTAAAAAAATGACTAAGAGTATTGTTTCATTAGATCTTGACTTTTATTGTTCTGTACAATAGGCTTTCAGACGTTTACAGGGGCGAATCCAGGATTTTGTGTGCCACCACGCGCCCCCCTTCCTGGATCCGCTCCTGGTTTAGAGTTTAGAAAAGGCAGTGGCTACGAGGACGAATACCCGTACCTCTATCCTAAAAAACAGTGGATATGGTTACGGGCAGTTTTTTTTGGCCTCCAGTAATTTGCTGTGTGCTGTAGCACAAAGTGTAAACTTTGTTGCTGTGTACTACTGATACGATAGAATATGGAAAAAGAAAAGGAGTACTCTAGTATAGTACAAAAATATTTATATGTTTAAAGTAGTAGGAGACATTGTGCATGAATACATTGACAATTTATATTAATTTATTTTATTTATTGCTCAACTGTGTGTTAGACATAGTTTCTTGTAATGAGTGAAATGAACAAAAAGTGGTATTTAAATCAAGCTCATCAGATGCTGCCATCTTGCATGTTTGAAGACTGACTAACATGACTTGAGTAACCACACAACAACTGGCGAAATCCATTTTGTCCGGGTTGGCAGTCTGTCATTCAGGTGGATATCGATAACTGTAGCCACTGCCTATAGATAAAGCTGTAACACAAACTTTAAACTCTTCACACAATTACTGCCTTCCAAGTTAGACCACAACTAAACAGTGACAACAAGACTGTTTTCCCCCTCCAAAATATGAACTTTATTTATTTAGAAATGAACAAAGAAAATTTTAAGAACAAATATATCAAACATTCAAAGTATAGTTGACAATGGCTGAAAAATAATATAACCGGTAATGAGGCCATAATACATGAAGTAGATTACTAAATTGTTGGTTAGATGAAAGTAAGTCATTACACAAAAGACGTAAAAATATATCTGGCCAAAATAAACTATAAACTTACAAAAAATAACTTTAAATCACATTGAAAGGAAAACCACGCACCCCTCCTCCATAGACACACAATATGTGATTTATAAAAACTGTTTATTGACCTAGACTAACCTAAAATTATTTTCTTTGCAAAAGCCAGCTCTTTTGCTAATCCACATCTTGATTATTATGTATTTCCAAGTAAACACAGAAACTGGTTTGCTACTCTCATTTCACTGAAGGGTCTCCAAAGTTTTTTTTGCATTTTATTAAAAACAAAAACAGTATCTCTATGGTAAAATCTGCAAAAATGTGTCAAACAAAACCCCAAACAAAATAAATTGAAGCCACATTGAGTGTGTTTCTAAGCAAAAACCTGTGAAGTGGTGGAATTTGAAAAACAAGAAATCTGGATCAGACAAATTTGCACTCATAGAAATGGCTGTGTTTCTTACTAGTTTTAACCTGAAAATCAGGGCAACTAGTTAAAATGGAATTGACATATGTCTGCTTAAGAAGGATTAGGCACAACTAAGTGGTTGGAAAAATAAATTGGTTCATTCTTAGACCCGGAGCTACTGCAGAGAAGCTAAACTTACCTTTATTTAAGCACAATTACATGATTTATTTGTTAGGTCGGGCTGCTGCTGAAAAGTCTTCTTTAACTTTAGATAATAATATAACTTGTTGTTAGCCTACCTTCCTCTCTCGCTCTAAGTTTCAAACTCTCAGAAATTAATCTTGATGGACATGACTGTTAATCAGAGAAAACTGTTACAAGAGAGAATTTCAAAAAATCTTCTAGCTGTTAAACCCTAAAATTTTGCATTTGAATATATATGAGGTCCATTTGGTGGTTTTTCCAAAACCATTTTCCACTCCAACAAAGCCTCTGGGGTATAATAAGTGATTCTGACATAACACAGATCTGATCTTAAGAAAGAACATGCAGCCATGTTTTATTTTTACAGGATTCATCCACAAGCCAAGAGGATTCTGGGTAATTCCAGCATACCTGTAGTGACCCTGGAGCGTCTGAATTTCCAGTCCATCTCTCTCTCATCTCTGCAACCAGTCGTATCTTTGATCCGACTGCCTTTCCGAACACAATCTAAACTCTATCATTACGAATCTTCAAATAGTCCTGAAGAGGTACACAGATAAAGCCAAGATTTCTTAGAGTCACAGATATAAATATCCAGTTATTCCGGAAATATTTTACTTTTTTCTCACATGTTTATCTTTACTTTCAGAATGAATTCAGTCTGCATGAAGAACACACTTTCGAGATAACAGAAGAACCACAGTGGGCAGATCAGACAGAAACACCAATATCATGGACAGAACCCTTTTGTCCTGTATTAGAAGAACCAGAGGAGGACTCAGGCTTCAATTATCAATCTAATCCTGATCAAACATACATTCTGTTTGACTGTGAATTGGATGATGAAAAAAATTATTCAGAAACATTCTACTTGGATCCAGATCTGGAGCAGGCTGTGGTGATTAAATTAGATCCAGAAGCAGAAGAAGGTCTTTGCTTTGGGTTGGATGATGGATCTGAGCTTAAATGTGATGTTAATGAAGTTCACATGAGCCCTGTAGAAGATGAAACAACAAATCTTTGCTACTCACCAGAACAGCGCCTTGAAAAAGAAGAGATGGAAAGTGAAGATTTCTGTGCCGTTTGTCAGAACGGAGGAGATCTACTGTGCTGTGACCGCTGCCCCAAAGTGTACCATCTTACCTGCCACATCCCACCTGTCACCAAGCTTCCCTTGTAAACACTGTCTCACTGTAGATAATGATCTGAATATGTTGCAGTGTTACCATACAGAAACAGTCGTTTTGTGTGTTTTAGAGTTGACTGGGTGTGCACTCTGTGCCGAGGTGACGAGGAACCAGAGGAAGACTATAACAGTGAAAAGATATGTCCATATGGGCCAAAAGTGCCCTACACACTGTCTAGACAGGACCAGAAGGTGAGTAGAGTAGTTCAACATCTCTAAATGAGCAGGGGGTGGGGGGGAACCGAATCCATCTTCCTGAATTATTCTCTTTACTTTCCCCTCTGCAGCGATGTGAAAAATTGGTTCTTCTGTTATACTGCCATGCACTGAGTGCTCCATTCCATGAACCCGTCAGCCCCATGGTCAGTTTAAGAACTCAATCATTAAACCCACTCATTAAAGGCAGAATGAAAGATTTTCCAGCGCTGACAGCCCAGCAAGTCTTTGTGGATATACCAGGCAAGCATTAAGACCTTGACACAGAATTTACAAAAAAGTTGCTGGTCTGTCTGCGTTAAAAGAGCTTTCACACTGCCTTTGTGGAATATTGCAAAAGATGAGTCCACAGATGTGTGATTAGGGAGATGTTCCTTTAACAGAAAACTACACAAGTACATCTAAGACAGATGTGCATCTCTACATTTTATTTCAAATGTCACATAGTGACTCTAACTGATTAGCTACTATAAATTATATGCAGGACAAGTGTTTGTTTTCACAAAATGACATGCAATATACAGCCACGATTCATTCCGTTGTTATTTGAACACTTTGTGCCCCAGGCCAAAAACTACTACCAGATCATCAAGAAGCCCATCGACCTGTCAGTGATCCGCAAGAAACTGGACAAAAGCAACACTCTGCACTACTTCACAGCTGAGCAGTTTGTCGATGATGTCCTCCTGATGTTCAAAAATTGTGCCACTTTCAATTATGTAAGTTTTTGTTTTTATTTTTTTCTCTTCGTTTGATTTGAAGAGCACTTCATAGTACATTCAAGGGGAAGTGAATGTTCCATTTTTTTCTAGATCTACAACTCTGCTGGTTTAGTTTTTAAGGCATACGTTCATGAATGTACTCTAAAAACATTCAACATGTGTTCAGCATGCATTTTATGTGATTCTACAAATATTTGAAGCTTGAAACCATAATAAAAGTTAGAAATGAGAAAACTAGACGTGTTTTTTCTGAAATAATAAAAACTAAATTGAACCAATCACAAGATTTATTAACCACTATTTACACAATCTTTTTAAACTCAATTCAAAATGACACATTTGTACATGGACGGATGGCTCAGTGGGTAGGGCTAGCATCCTGTAACCAGAGCGTCACGGTTAAATCCCCCTCCTGGAGTTCATCCCGAGGTGTCCCCTTAACAAGACACCTAACCCATAATTGCTCCTGATGGTGGTTTGCATCTTGCATGGCCACCATTGTGTGTGAATAGGTCAATGTGAGCTACGATGTAAAGCACTTTGAGTACCAACGCAGGTAGAAAAGTGCTATATAAGTAGAGTTCATTTACCATGAAATTCAATTAAATTATGCTGGAAATACAACAAAGCACAATTCAAAGCCGAACATCAGCAGCATAACAACAGTTTGACGACATTGATCGGCTACTAAGATCATATTATGTTTGATATTCTTAATAGTCCAATAATGATAAAAATAAAGCTTCAGATCCATTAATTTGCTGGATGAATGTAGAACTTTTTCTTTTAATAATCCCAAACAAGTTCTAACTTAATGGTAGTTGACTTGGAAGTACAAATTTAGAAAGAAAACAGGATTGTGATCATTTTTAAATATATGTTTTTTTCTCTGTCTTAACCTGCAGCCAGACTCTGAGGTGGCCAACGCTGGTAAAAACCTGGAGCTGTTCTTCTTGGGGAAACTGAAGGAGATTTTTTCGGATCGGATTTTTCCATCAGTTTACCAAAACAGATCGGTGTTAGCTCGCCTGCAATGGATCAACAGCAAGAAGAAGAAAAAATTTAGAAAAAAAAGATATGTTTTCAGAGGAAAAAAATATTACTTATAATCTTTATGTTTTATGTCTGATTTAGGTGCATGTTCTGAGGTGGTGAGCACTTTTGTTTGAAATTGTAGTAGTAGTTGAAATAGACTAACAACAGACAATTATATTTTATTAGCCAGAACATGTTTTGCTGATTTTTCCGCATATAAACAGCTCAATATCTGCTGTCGGTGTTTAAATCCCACAGTAAAATCATCAGTTTCTTTTTGTTTTGGCCCTTTTTTGTCTGAGGACTGCTTTTTGTTTGCTGTAGCTGTCACTCTGAGTGTCCTCCCCCCCACATATCTGATCCATGTCCATTTTCTAGCGTTTTATTTTAGAACACACCACTCTTCCGTAATACAGCACGGTGTAATTTACCGAACACAAAAGAAGCCCCATTTTCGAGTAATTTATACCATCTGAGGTGTAGAGTGATACTTTTAGTGCTTTCAAAATGCGCCTTCATGTGATGCAATAAGTGAGGAAAAGATAGGCCCTGTGAGTCAAATAAAAGACCATGAAAAAAAGAAGGAAACCTTTGACAAGCATTGATGAAATCCAGTTGCTGTTTCCTCCAATTGCAGCTGTAAACATCATGTCTTTGATCCTAATCTAGCTCAATGATCTCAAATGTATCCCATATTGAACAAAGAGGAGAGAGACAAAAAGAAGCTTTTCACAGCAATCGGACATGTGGCAAACGCCGGAAGCTCACTATGAGAGATATTAAGGTTAACTTTACAACTCAGTCCATTAAATCAATCCCATGTTGACCTCTTTTTTCACCTTCCGAGCTCCATTTTGTCCTTTTTTCTTGTGTTGTGCAAGCCCCCCACGCGAGCCCCTTTTTGAAATCACCGATGCACACAAAAAGAAAGAAAAGGCAGATATACTTCTAACTTCAGAGATAAGACTTACTTCTAATATTTACACTAAACCCATTGGGTTCCATTAACTCCGAATGAACTTAAATTTTAAATTTATTTCTCACTTTAAAATGCTTCAAGATATATTTGATTTCTTTGAGAGTTGCTCACAATGACTTGCTGTTCCTCTGTTATCATTTGGATCCGGTCAGACTCATTTTTATCCATGTAATCTTGATGAACAATCGTAATAAAACTCTGGAATGATAAAGGTATGGACTGAGAAATGTACATGGTGTTTGCTTTGGCTTATTTTAAAGGTTAAAACAAAATTTTTTGGAGTCCTCAAGGAATTAAATGGACATACATGCTGAAGTTTTATGGCTGAGGAAGATCTTATCTTGCATCTTTGTGTGGAGGTTCTGGAATCTAAAGAAAAAATAAGACTATGACGCATATCTGTTTTCAAACATATGCTGAGTCCAACAAAGTCTTTACAATTGGTTGAAAGGTTGTGCCAGTGGCCTTTATTGTTTTGAACTCTAAGCAAGGGAGCATAGTTTTAAAACTGATTATTTTAAATACGGTAACATAATTTGCTCTTGGATTCTTTTTTTTTCAAGCTCCTATAGTCAGGAGGTAGAATAACGATAGAGCATGGTAACATTTTTGTTTTAGTATTTTGTACATAAAGACGCGTCAGACAATAATTATGGGGCAGAAAAGGACAAACAGAAGCTCCATTTTATTAGAATTTTTAACACCAAGGTCACTTTTGACGAATCACGGAGTTAGATGTCAGAATTATTGATAGCTACCATTAGAAAGGCCAGATGTTAATTATGGGAATGTTTAAAACAATAACCATGTTTTCTACAAGTTTATGACGGGCTCTGAATGTTTAGTTAATCTCATTGTGATACATATGCTCATTTTTTTATGCTGTCACTCCCAGCACAAGTTACTGAAAATCCTTAGTGATTTGTTTGAAAAATGAAATGCTTTTTGTCTTTTTTTTTTCAAAGTGAAAGTCAGTTTTATGAAAACAATAGAGGACAAAATGTTATTCCAATCAATGGTGCTTGAAGAACAACTAGTTCCGCCTGATATGAAAAAAATCCCCCACAGTTTTACTTACAAGTACTCACTTTTAAAAAGTACATTTCTTGAAGAACTAAAATAGGCATTTAATGAGATTCAAAAAGGTCCTGATAGATGATGGTGAAGGACAATGAACTTCTTAACTACTTATTGTTAAAAAAAGATACCCGAAATGAACGTTGTAATTTTTTCTTGCATCTTATGTGCATCAACATCTGTAAAGCATTCCTGACTGCTCCTGTTGTTTAATACCTATTAACCTTTTATATAAAGTGGAAGTTTGCTGAAATTTTAGATTTTTTTTCTGTTTAGAATGCTAAGGTAAAAACTCAACAAAATAAAGTGAAAGGGGGAACTTGCTTTGCTTTTATATTGTTGTGATGTGGGAATGTGGAAGGAGGAAGACCCAAATGGAGGACAACAAGACAGGATTTATTAACCAAAAGTCCAGTAAGGCAAAAAGTTCTGTAAGGCTGTAACAAACTAACCTGTAATTTTCTGCTCTGTTCAGCCTTTCCCTTAAGGGGTTGCCACAGTTTCTTCTCAGGCAGTGTCTTCTGCATCGTCTTCCTCTTTCACATCACTACCTTCATGTCCTCTTCCTTCTTTGTCTCTTTTTCTATAACCTCACACTTCCATTTGGGTTCATCTCATTTCCACACATACTTTGTCTTAGTTTGACTAACTTAATCCTCTCCTCTCTAGGGTCAACCTGCACTTTCAATATCTTTTTCAAACGCCATAGTCCATGGAGATTTATTTCTAATTTTATTTGTTGGCCTATCTATCACCATAGCAAATAAAAAAGAACGCCAAGCAGATCTCTGATCCAGGTTCACCTCTACTCTGAACTCCTCTGTCACACCTACTGCACACATCATCACTGGCTTTCAGTCCTCAGACATGTCCTGCACCGCTCTAACATGCAGTACTTCTCACACGCTCGAGACAACCTCATGCTGTTATATACCACAGTTCCCTGGGCACCCAGTAATGAACTTTCTCCAGATCTACAAAATAACAATGCATCTTTCTATGACCAGTCCTGTATGTCTCTGCCAACTCAAAGCAAGTACTGCATCTGTTGTACCTAAGCCATACGTCAGCTCACAAATACCCCTAAGTCTACCGTTGACTGACTTCTCTCACACAAGTTAACTCAAGACTCATCAGTTTTTTTTTTTCCTCTGAAGATACAGTACCATAGTTCTGTACACCGCTCTAGTGTGTTTTCTCAAACATAAAATAAAAACAAACTTGATTTTATTGAATGATTCAGCCTGCAGTATTTCTACAAAACAGTGCATTTAAAGAATACATTTTTCTTACGTTAGTGTTATAAAAGTCACATGCTAAATAAGACGAGCCATAACTTGTCACTAAAATGAAAGAAGAGACAAAACATTCCAAAGAAAAAGCAAATATGCTAAAGATTTTTAAGTTAATGGTTTTCTAGGATCAGGCCACAGTAATATCCAGTAGTTGTTCCAAGATGTCTTTTTTTCATTTGGCCAACATTCAGAGTGTTATTGAAGTCCATGGGTACTTTTCCCATGTCACACATGGCCGATAATCTCCTTTGCAGAGTAAACAGAGACCTTCCAGACAAGTTCCTGCCTCACGTTGATTATGTAATGCCACTGGTCGTTTTTAGGCAAGGTCCTTTGATGTGGACCTACTGAAGTTTTGTGTGAATGTTCTTCTCGGCGTGTGGGGTTTTGTGAGCACATGATGTCGTCCCATGTGAAAGCTCTTCAACAGCCACGTGTTGATCAGCTCAGAGGAAATGGCTTCAAAAAGCTACTGTGTTTGGATGGACCTCATCTTGCACACCCACCTTGAAATTAAGCCAAAGCAGTCCGATTGGATGTGATCACAGCAGGGCTGCAGATAATCTGGGGTTAATTCTTCATGTTCTTTTAATTTGGTTCAAGCTTCATAAACCAAGTGGAAGTTTTGTTTAAATGGTTCTTTAATGAAACATGATTGCGGTGTTTGTATTTTTGAAATCTATAAAGTTATGTGTCTTTTTCTCACAATGTGTAACGGTACGTGGACCCAAACTATTCATGTGATGTGTTGGGGATTTCAGTCCACAGCTCAATTTTTAAAATAAAAAACACTCTGGATTCAATTATTTTCCCTCACGCAAACCCATTTTTGGGGTATATGATATGTAAACATTGCTAAATGGCAAGCGGGAAGTTTCGTAAACACTTCCAAAGGCACATCTATGCTGTCCGTTACGGATGGATTAGGACTTGGCGGTGTGTGTTCAGGTTGTTTTTTGTTCACAGTTATGACTTTATGTTATTGAAAAACTCGGATCTTTCATTGCCCCACCAACCAAAAATTGTGTGCTTTTAATTTTCTATAAACAGATATTTTGAAACATTTTCTCATTTATATTTTATTGATGGAGTCCTTAAAGTATCAATGAGGTCTGTTTAAAAAGATCTGGCAACAGTTCTTCTCTAATTTGAATGTTTTAAATAAAGAAATCTTCGATTCAGGTTAAACCGGATTGTGAAATACAGGAAAACAAGCAAACTGAAAACAGATCAATCTGAGCTAGCTTGACGTGAACTGAAATATCCAAAACACTCACAAAAGGGTTTGTGGAAACATAAATATGACTTTGGTCTGAAGAACGTTAATTTAGTTGGCTGACTTCAGGGATCTGCAAAGTTGAAGCAGAAGGATTTATTGAGTTTAAGTCCCACATTTTGCAAGGAGACTGAAGATGAAGAAGATGGATTGCTCCTCCAAATTGATGTCATTTGATGCCAGGAGTGTGACTGATGGTTCATGCAAGGTTTTTATTGCTGATGTTCTCCTGCTTTTTAAATTAAAGCTTTGACTTTTTTATATTGCTCCGGTCTGGTGAGGTGCGATTATACAATTGATAGATGATGTGACCAAAGCCATCAAACATGTTCTCAAACATTATCACAGCCGGCCAAGTTTTTCTGGATACAGCTGGAAACTATCTGAGTTTTCACACCAGGGACTGAATAACTCCAGAACTCAGAAATACCACATTGCTGGATAACCATCTTTATAAATCAAATGAATGGTATTGTTTGGGAAAATGTTGGAGTTGATGGAAGAATCTTTCTGAGATTGAATTTGGTTTTGTCATCTGATTTCTTTTCAACGCCAATTAATCTAATTTAATAACGTATGCCTACTTATTTATTTTATTCTGATTGTGACTGAGCAGTGGACCTGAACGTTAGGATACTGTTTCCTTTCAGTGGGGCTTTTTGACAACTACAGTGATTCAGTTTTTTTATTTGATGGGGAAAAAACCTCAAAAGGTCCTGAAGAGTTCCATTTGCTCTATTCCTTCCATGAACTTATTTGAATAATTTCATTTAGGTATACAATTTTGTTCCATCTGTCCTATTATGTCATCAGCAAGAGTATCATTGTTCTGATTAAAGTTAGTAAGTTAGTATTATACAAAATAATCTTTTCGGACCTTTCAACCATATATGAACATTGTATCCAATTCAAAAACTGTTGTCAGCTTGCTTGTCCAGTATTCGAATACAGACACCAGGTTGTTCCAAAATTTTGCTCTCCAAGAGAAGAGCAAAATTTGGCTCAGGAGAGAAATTTTGCTCTCCAACACATCTGCATTCAAAAATGTAAGGGAGCATTTTTTACAGTGGAACTACTTGTAAGGTTGCACAAAAGCAAGTGCCATTTTTATATACGTATGGCTAAATTAGAATATGAAATAATAAGCGTTTGTGCAGCTAACTTCATGCACTGGCGTAGCCATTACTTTGCAAACTGTTCTAAGTTTGTTCAAAAACACAGTTTTCAGTCATTATGTTTATAGATTAATTGCACCATGTTTAAATGGTCTGTGCTAGGGCCCAAATGTTTTAACCAAATTTTTTCAATTCAGGTGAAAATCTAAAAACTGTACTTTCTCAAACTGAAACTGAACACTTGAAATGAACTAATTGGAAAATACAATGAGAAAGAAGAAATGCAATTACAGATTCAAAGTACAAACCTTGATAGAATAAAAAAGATGAAATTTCTAGGCGTTATGATAGATGATAAATTAAGTTGGAAAGATCATATCCAATTTATACATTTGGTTTTGAGTAATGTTCTGCATGGCTGGAACATGAAGTACTTTAGCAATTGTTTTTTGTATATTTGTTTTTTCTTAGCTTTATTTGTAGGCTTGCTCCAAAACATCTTGGATAGAAGAGTCTTTAAGAATGATCTTTTTGTATTAATTCCAGAAAAACATAGAATTAACATGCCCCTGCCATGATCCCCTCACCTGCCACCAGAAGGAGCCCTGAACCTTCCTCCCTTTCTTGGACTTCAGCCTGATCCCAAACACCTGGGCGATTAGCCTTATGCATCGTCAGCCTGCTGTCTATTTAAAGGCAGTCTCTCCTGAATTCCTTGTCGGGTCACCATGTCCCATACAGACAGGTCTTCCTGGTTGCCTGATAAAGATGTACATTTTTAACAACTTGAGACATGCCACTGATCCATGTGTGGTTTCACTTATTGCTTAAACTGGACTCCTTTACTGAAATAAACCATGTTTGTTGTCATGCATTTGGGCCCTACAACATCCTTCTGCACCCTCATGTCATGACAGCCTCTCAGATATGTTTTTATGCCCTCAAAAGCCCCAATCCAATTGAAGGAACTACATGAATACATATTTCGTATTTTTTCAATTCAAACAATTTTCTTTTACTCTTCAATAATCTCAAAGAGTGATTCTGTAATATTGAAGTGGAGTTTAGTTAAGTGGATGTTGGGAAAAATGATGGAATAAATAATGAATCTGTGTTGTCAGATACTAAGTAGAGGAGCAGAACCAGTCATGTTGGACCTTAGCCTGGCCAGCTGGAATCTGTTTATAATAAACCTCTTTAAATGTAATGTCCTGCTCATTTTAAATGCCAGAACTTAGACTTTTCTTACTGTCAGGATCACAGCACCTCATGTCTAACAAAAAATGACAATACACAAGAGTTTCTTTTAATTGGCTGCTCATTCGTATTTTTTTCTTAAATGTTTACCATGCAAATCTCTCTGTAGTAGAGTGTTCAACATGTGCCTTTTCTTAATATAAAAAGCTTCCACTCGTGCTAGTTTTAACAACAACAAAAGAAAATGACACAAGTGTATAAACAGCCACTCTTGCATTAAACACAGAGGTGGTAGTTTTATGGTTCTCATTTGGTTCCCATCCCAATTAAGAAAAGTAAAAGAAATTAATGCTTTCAATTTAGGCTAAGTCATCAAACATTGTTTACCAAGAAAAATGCCAATAACCCAAATACTGCCAAACCAAAATCACAATCTTAAATCTGAGGAAAAGTTGAAAGGATCATGAGGAAAAAATCTGACAGTACTTCAACAACAAAATTCAAACACATATTTTTTTAAATTTGTTCCGGACAAGGGTGAGTTTCATGATGTTGTTTTGCAACTTTGTTAGAAACCCCACAAAATATTTGGGATGCTTTTTAAATTATAGGTCTGGTTGAAACAAAATACTGTCACTAACAAATCTTATTATTTCATGTTTTATACCCTTTGGAACACAATAACTTGGCAGATGTTGCATTTAAACAGAAAATAGGATCTGATTGTGGATTAGATTAAAACAACCCGTAGTGCTGCTACTGAACAATTCTTAACAAGTCAGATTTTTGCATTTATTATGTGCCAAATTAATTTTTTAAAGTGAAAGTTCTGGATTACTAGCCATCCGGTTCAGTCTTTGAACTTGTCTGCTAATGTGAAGGATGTGAGGATGTTCAGAATAGTCTTGCTAATTTTTCAGAACCTTCAACAAAAGAGACAAATTCTGGATAGAGGAGATCTTTGTTTAAATCATCCACGTACTTTCCAACATTGCCAGACCTCCATGATTGTGGAATAAAGCCAGTCAATCCATCAAAAATGTAAGATTCTCAACTTTTAGCTTATAAAAAAGAAAAGCTCCCCCTCCCTTTAGTCTGAGAGACACAATGTTAATGGCTTCTAGGAAGAATTTCAAAGAATTGTGCATAGATCCGAAGAAGACAGCATCTTGACCACTTGAACACTTTTCCATATGGTGGAGCTTTTATATCTTGCAGATTAGATTTCAAACAGCTATATAGTAAAACGTTAAGTCCATAGAGCTAAAATACTTTTGTTTTAATACCTGACATGTTGGAAATGTTCTACTAGAAATAAAATATGCTCCTACTGTATGACTTACTGTGGATTTGAACAAAATGTAAAATATCAAAACCAAAGTAAGAGTGAAAACAGAACATAGACTTGCCTTTTATTTTGTTAGTAGTTTAATATCTCAGAGTGATTTTCTGTACGGCTTGTTTTTTTTTGTTTGTGGCATTGTGGTATTCAAAATGCAAGAACAAGTAATTGGAAACAGTTGGCTTCCACCCTACCTGTCTTTATTCAGGGCATGTAATTCGGAGAACCGGACAGGTGTGAGACTGGAGGAAAATGTATATTAGGCCCAACGGTTCTAGGGATTCTGAGTTGGGGGCTGCAAGGTGGTGCAGTGGTTAGCACAGTCACCTCACAGCAAGAAAGTCAGTGGTACACGTTTTAGAGTGGGATCTTGGGTCTGGGAGGATGGGTCCAGGAATAATTGTGGAAGCATCCGGGATGGAGGTAGGGTGTAGGTCCTTGGATCACCTGAGGTCTTTTGCGACTGAGAGATATGAGGTCTGGATGGCTGTCACGTGGCTATTATTATTTTAAAATGAACTTTTTTAAGAGATCGATCTGAGAAAGAAAACCTGCTGTATTAAGTTGAAGTTGCAGTGTCTTTGTTATTCAGCAGTAGAATTTTATACTGGTATGAAGACGAACTGATGTACAACATATTTGTTTTTGTTTCTAAATTAAAATGTTTATTTGAGTTAGATGCAAAGCGAGAAAAGACACGGGATTAAAAATTTTTTCTGGTAAAAATGGAGAGTGTCATTGCTCAAAGCAGTAATAATGCGTCAGCCACACACCAGGCAGCACAAATTTATTTTCTGAACAACTTCCTGAAGATCCCATTTCTTCAAGTTAAGCACTAAACATTGGGGTTCTCACTATGACCCTCTTCAACAAAAATTTAGTGGTTATTTGGCTCTGGTTATGGTACAAAACAGGTTTTTTCAACTCCAGGCCTTCTTTCCTACCATCAATTTCCAGGGAAACCTGACCTGTGTAAAATGACCGAAGACCCCAATAAGTCTTTTGAGCATATCAATCAATAATAACAACTTTGATGCAAATAAACTGAACTGATATTACACATGGATTTTTACACGGCACGAGAGATGACGGCTCCTATGAGTTACATGAATGGGTAAGTGTCAAGTGGAAATACGAGTGAATAGTTAGAGAAATTGAATGAAAACTGACCATTAGCATAAACAATTTGTTGACTCACCAATTCTGCTGTTTACACCATTAATAAATGCCCATTTTCTTGGGGAACAGCACGGTAGACGACGGCTCTTGCTGCTCAAACTCTCATTTATTTTCCACACAGCTTCTGCCCTGACTGACTGACTGCTTGCGGCATAAAAATCAAAACGATTGGTTTCATCAAAATCAAGCACTGATTGGCAGAACTGACGTACACGCTGTGCTATGATTCAAAATCAAGCACTGATTGGCACACGCTGCATTATGATGTCAGGTGCAAATTAAGACCCACAGTAAGGATAAAAAAAAAAACAAGGATTTGTGACCTGGGTAGCACAGGCCACACAACTTTATCTTCAGACTAGTTTCTGAAGATTCCGTTTCGTCATAAGGTTAAGCATTACGCATTCAACGTTAGGGTTCTTACTGCAAACCTTTTCAACAAAATTTAACAGTCGTTTTTGTCAGACAAATTCAAAGATTGACTTTCTCTTCGTTGACTGTTGGACTTCCTTATTGTCTGCACCCTTTTCTTTGCCTTTCTGTCTTGCTGGGCAAGAAAGCGATCGAGATGGTGAAGAGAAAACCTGCAAGATGGTCATGCAGATGAAAAGTATTTTGCCTGTGAGCATACCCAAAGTTCATTTAATCTTCAGACATCTTTCTGAAAATCATGCATTCAACATTGGGGTTCTTACTACAAATCTCTTCAACAAAATTTTTTCAGACAAATTCGAAGTTTGTCTTTCTCGCTGTAGACAGTTGAAGTTTCTGATCGTCTCTCTTCTCCGTCTTTGTCTGCGCCCAGCCTGGATCTCTTTCCTGTACTTTTTACTAATAAAGAGAACAACTTTTTTTTTTTTTAAGTTGCAGTGTCTCTGTTATTCAGCAGAGAAATTTTGAGCAATGTTCAATGTCTTTGAAAATGATCTTCACAGGAAGCTTATCAGAGGTCATAACAGCTGTTCTCCTTTTTCTTGGAGCTTCCTCAAAATTTGCTTGTGATGAATCACAGAAATGTCCGTGAATGGCAGCTAGACTGCAGCTACAGTGTTCAGGAGCTGGATCAGCACAATGGGTTCAGTCGGTCCTGACCTTAATGTAACCTTTGTACAGGAGGGGGCCGAGACAGAAAAAAGATGTATAGACACGAGGGGAGGTAAGATGGGAGACAGAAACCAGAAAAAAGAAGACAGAGTGAGGGGCAGAGAAGGGAGGGAGAGTGAAAATGTAAGAGAGAGAAAAAATAGCTGCTAGAAAACAGAGAAAGACAGAAAGAGAGAGGGAGAACTCTTGTTTTCCTCTTTCTCCTCTCCCTCTGGCTTTAAAAGTGTAACAGCTCTTTGAAGAGGAACGAAGGAGTCAGAGGGGGGTTTGAGAGCAGTTCTGTACCTCCACCACGCTGCCTGGACAACGAGGGCTATATAGCGTGCAGAGACTAACCCAGATAACAGATCCTACTCAGAGCTCGAGCCAAACAAGACACGGAGATGAACGACATCAAGCTGGCCCTCCTGGGAAGTCAGGGGGCTGGTAAATCAGGTGAGCATTTCACATACATTCTGGGAAATATGTTTTAGACAAAAACATTAACTGACTTGACATTTAAAAAATTAAAATACATTTTTACATTTTGTCCAGTTTGGGCATGTTTAGCATTAATTTTTTTCCCTCGGCTCAAACACCTTTTTTTTCTTCGTATAAAAGAAAGATTGTGTTCCATCAATTTATTTCTCTTGAT
Source organism: Neostethus bicornis (assembly GCA_902685375.1). Classification (NCBI taxonomy): domain Eukaryota; kingdom Metazoa; phylum Chordata; class Actinopteri; order Atheriniformes; family Phallostethidae; genus Neostethus; species Neostethus bicornis. The sequence goes on along the minus strand of LR738544.1, from coordinate 22,138,266 downwards.
TTATTTTACTTCAGTGTGATGCACTAATGTTAATAATTTGTAAGTAATATTGAAGTTGACCAGAGTCCAGTCAATCTTAAACCATTTAGTCTGAAAGATAATTAAATTACCAGACAAAAATATGTTAACGGATCAATGACTACTTTATGCCATATGGAAGCTGTGCCTTCAGTCATTTAAATACGACATATTAATTTTGAGGTTGACTGTTAGTCTCATAAATATCTACAAATAATCTTTTCTTATTCGTTTTTTTGCTTGTGATCCGACAACTGTTGTACATTTTTATTTTTTCAAACACAAAATTACAGTATTTTTTTGTAGAATAACATATTTTAGAAGATTTGAAACTGTGTGTATTAGTGATGACAATCTATAAAGGCTTCATAAAAGCAATCAATAATGTTAAGGTGCTTATTGTCGGTATTTATATCATAATTATGATTTGAGATTGGTCAATTGCGTAGCCCTAGTGTATGTATCAAGATGACATTTCAATGTAACAGTGTAGAAAAAAAAGCAAACACAAATAAATTATTAGTACTAATATTTTTATATTATTTGTTTCCTATTTCACACATACTGTAGATTCAAATTGATCCACTTTCTGCTTGATGAGTATGAAATGTGTCCTTAGTCATTTTTTTGACATAACCATTTATTGCGGCTTTAAATGAAAATTTATTAAAATACAAAACAATATATTGGTGACTGTGTTTCTCCAATGATTCTTTTTATGGTATGGTTATTAATTTTCTAATCAGTGTTGTCATGTTTTAGCTGATGTAAAGAGTTTAGTTTGATGAAATGTGCAGCTGGAAACGACTTTTCAGGAAAGATGTTCAACAAGAAAGGCTGAAAATAAGTTAGAAGGCTGCGAAAAGACAGATGAACAATGCACGAGAGGCTGACATTATTAAAGTTCAGAATGTAAATTGGCATTCATTTATGGCTGGACTTGACTTCTTGTTAAACGAGCTTATAAACTTTGTTTCAATTTCAGACCCTTAAAGCAACCTGCTAATAGTACAACAGATATTTTGAGATATCTCAAGTTTGACAATAGACTTGAGAAATAGTTAATAGTAGAAATTTTTCTACTGTTTTAATAAAAAATAAGATCTACTTCTGGTGGCTAAAGTTCTTAAACATTTTGCTGAAACAAATGGCCTTTCATTCTCAGTGACAGTGGGTCAGGTTGAAGAACAGATCGTCTGCTGAACAGAAAGTTTATGGTTTAATTTACTCTCCCATACAGTCAATGTGTCATTCTGTCTCGACATGGATCGGCTGTGACCTTTAAATCCGACAGCTGTGGCCACATCATAATCAAACTACAAAAATATAAAGAGCTGTAGCACCTTGAGAAGTGCACTTTGAATCTGGTCTGGCAAAATGTGAGTTGCTCTTGCAAACTTATAAACTGGCTTATTATTAAATTGGCATAAAAACTGATTCTTCAACATGCTTTGTTGTAAATTAAAAATACAAATACAATAAGGCTTAAAGAGGGAATATTGTGCTTGTTTTTGTTAGCTTAGAAATGCAAAAAAAAAAAAAAAGGTTTTAATACGAGATGGATAAAGAGACAGATAGATGACGAGCTGACTGTGAAGGTTTTATTGTCTCCGGAGACCGTTTGTGCATGCTTGCATTCATTTAATCGGATTTCTGCTCTGCTTGTCGGGCTATCCGTGCATGCCTTGTTATTTCGCTCTTTGAATTCATTAGTCTTTGTGTGGACATGGCGCCACTGTCCTTTGTGCTTTGTACACCTTTATGGATGTACTAGAACCATTCTTACTGAAGCATGATTTTCATTTAGCACCAGAAAAATATCCCACCGTTTACCAAATCCAGCACATAAAATTTTCACATATAATTGAAACTGATAGTCTGTGAGACCTCAACGGGCCCTACCAGGGGTTTTTATGTGTAGTTTACAGCATAAAAGGGAGTGAATATAACCATTCAGCTTGCCAAACATCCACACAGTTCTTCCAGCAAAGCCTCTTTCATATTAAGCTAGGGTTTCACCTCTTCAATTGTAAAGACTGTTGGCACTGTGTTAAGCCTGCGGGGGTTACCTCAGGTCTTTTTCCCCCTCCTCTGCTGCCACCGGTGACAAATGAGGTTGTAATGATGCCATGATTGATGTTGTCATTTTTCATCTCATTTGGTTTCATTCAGCTGTCCTCGTGCGATTTCTGACCAGACGCTTCATTGGTGAATATGCATCTAATGCAAGTAAGTTTGTCCTGACTTGGAAGTTATTGTTTTTTTTTCCCCCACAAAGAAAACGTGTTTAATCACACAGGTAGTAAGATTAGAAAATCTTAAGGTGTAATCCCTCAGTTTGGTCAAATGTCAAATCTTCAGATCAAAATATTTTCAGGAAAAATGTGAGATTCATTAAATTATCTCTCAATAGTTGAAACTTTTCCTAAACTTTTTTTTAAATAAAAACTATTTGTATCTTCAAGAATCTTTTCCCTCTGAGCTACTGATATAACTTTAAAATTATAAATCAGTACAACCGAAAAACATTGCTAGTGATCATTTTAATCTGATTAATATTTTTGTGTGTTTTGCCCTTTTATCGCAGACTCATTGTACCATAAAAGGCTTTCCATCGACGGCAGGCAGCTTAATCTGGAGGTTTTTGACCCTTGCTCTCAGGTACAGTGTGTCTTATCCAGTAAAGCTAAACCATCCAAATTTATTTTCTGAACCAACATAACTCTATTGGAAAAACAGAAATGTAGCAAAAACTTCAGACTCTCCTGTTTTGATATCTTTTGTTTCCTCATTTCATCTGGCAGACTGAAAATCTGCTTCCAGTGTTTTCTGTTCCGCTTAATTCATGCGTGGCTCACAATGAGGTGTGAGTTTAATAGCTGAGAATGTCTTCAGTTAAAATACTTCTCAACCTCCTTTCTTTTTTTTTTTTTTAAAAAAGTGCATCCTGTGACCATCCCCTTTGAAAACCCCAAAGACCATATCTGATTTTCTTTTGCTAATGTAAAATATCTGCTGAAACATTTAAGATAACCATAAATTGTCGGCTTGTTTTCGGGGGTGATGGGGTTCTAAGAGAAGTGATGGAACGTAATGAAGTAAATGTACTTCGTTACTGTACTTTGTAAAAAAATTGAGTATCTGTTCATAAGTAAAATTTGAGATCTGTACTTTTTACTTTACTACATTTTATAGCAAATATCTGTACTTTTACTCTGCTACTTTTTAAAAGTGTCTTTGGATTTTTTGTTACATTTTCGGTCAGGAATTTGAAAAATATACAGTTTTCTTATCGCAACTTGAAGCCACATTGCCAAAATCAACCTGTAGAGGGAGCAATTGATCGCCTGCGGTCTCCAAGAGGGAGAAGAAGTAATGAATCGAGGACCAATCAGAATCGAGTGTAAACATTTTCTTCAGTCATTCACCGCCAAAAAACTAACATCAAATATAGCACAAAATGAAAGAGTCAGAAGTTCGTAGTTCGTTTTGTTTACTTTTAAATAAAAAGTTGAGCCATCATTACACAGAGTATTTATCTGTTACCCTACAGCACAAAAAATAACACTTGAATTGTGGTCGAATACTGTTACTTTTTACTTAAAAAGTAAAATGTACATCAGTTACTTTTGTTCTTTTACTTAAGTAGATTTTTTTACATGTAGTTTTACTTAAATATTTTTTTGCCTAATTATCTGTACTTTTACTTAAGTACAAAAAGTGAGTACTTCATCCACCACTGTGTAAGAGAAGATGGCCACCCAGGACCTATAGAGAGCTTATGTCGTATATTTACCAGCACGCGTAAATTCACTGCTGCACTTAAGCTGGGAATCCAGAGGGTTTATGTGGGTATCCTGAGGCGATGCGTGCTGATGTTTCTGTCTTTGAAGAAAAGAAGCCACATAACCTGTTCGCTTCTCTTTCACCAACACAAAAGGCCTGAGAGGCCTTTTACCACAGACTTTGCATCAATACTGGAATGCCCCTGGGCCGAGCAGAAAACGAACCAGCCATTGTCTTCCCCTGTCAGGTTGACTGTAACACCACCCTCTCATGAGGAACAAGAAGTTCATACCCTGCCCTCCTGACCTGGACTGTATAATGAAACGATGAAGTTAATAAAGAGAATGAATTTAAGCTGGTGTTTTACAGTGCTTAGCTACATCCCATTCTTCTTGTCTTTGTTGCTTAGGGTTTCACATTCTGTCCTTCAGTGTTACTGTAGTGTCTACAATGTCTTAGAAAACCCCTCTGGTCTTAATGCGGTCTTCTCAGAGGGTCATACAGGTTACATGAAATCCCTTTTGATCTAATGATGTTCAGAAGAGAAATAAATTGTACATAATGTACTGTTAGAATTGCCATGAGGACCTCAAGCCCCTTTTTTCACAGATAATCATGTCCCAAGGAGAACAAAAATACAAAAGAATGTAACTAGGAGCGCATAAAAAGCTCACATAAACAAGAACATTTCACAGTTTTCATTCACCAATAAAAAATGAGGCCTAATGGAAGTCTTTGAGAAATGAAACAGACCCCAGGATGTAATAACCTGGAGAACTGTGTTTAGTACAACGTTTCATCATTTGGTTTCCTGTATGATCTTATCGGTGTCTCACTTCAGGAATTTTGCCTCTGTTTTTTCTGCAATGTTGATCTGGGTCATTAAGATTTGCAGGCATTCGTTTATGTAAAACTTCCTTGATGTTCTGCCACATCTTTCTAATCAAGTTGTTGAGTTAAAACCACTTCAAAACCTTTCTTTCAAATCATTTATCAGAGTTTTTTTTTTTTTTGTAGATTTGTAAGTGTGTGGGAGATCTTTCAACTAAACTTTAGTGTTCAGACAGAATCTGTCATGTTTGTTTTTAAATAGAAAAGTTAATGGTGCAAGGTGTTCAGGTCTTGTACAAAAAAGGTACTTGAACACAGTTAAACTTTTTGAGTTTCTTTTGAACCACATGCCACATTATAAATCTTCGACTTTGATTTAACCCTGTTCATCTTTCTGATCTAATAGGCAAACTTCTAACCAATCATCAACATATATTTCAGATTTTTTCAAGCTGAATGTTAAACTGTGAATATCTGGAACGTAGCTTTAAATCAGAATTTTCCCAAAAATGATCCAACATTACTTCCTGAAACAAAAACCAGACTTCACTAGACTGTTTACACATTTGACTATAAACCACTGGACTTCATTTTATGTGCAAGTGTTCATGCAATCATTTCAAGATTGATAAACAGCAACAATTGATCACTTCACTTCTTGCCTAAACTTCTATCTTCATGTGATCAAGTTGTATACGATCAATAAGTAACTGGTACTGATAAAGTGATATATGTAGAAGACATTACTACAATGCAGCATGGATTCACACTGGTAATTTATTTGGAGCTTAAAAAGTTATTTTTTCTTGGCAGAGCTCAGAGGCCAGGTGTATACTAGAGGAACCAGTGGACTGGGCCGATGGCTTTGTGGTGGTGTACAACATCAGCGACGTGACCTCCTTCATAAATGCAAAAAACATCTTACGGCAAATTCGAGAGGCACGTGTGGACGACTGCAAAGGGTTTGGAAAATTTTATGAGATGCTAAAACATGAATCAGCATTACAGATTATTTTTTTCAGCAGATTTCAAGGCTATTAGAGTTTTGACATATCTGTAGAATTTTCAGAAAAAAGGGTTTTCAATGTAGTTTTGTTGCTAATGGCAACCAGAATAAAAGAGCCCACAGACAATTTGACATTCCTTACCATTTTTGTGTTAATTTAGAATATGTTTTTTTTTACACTTTTTGACACTCTTCATGTCCCAACCCAAAAAGATATTTGTTCATTTGTGAGATGGACAAAAAAAACATCCAATTGGTTGAATTTGATGTTTTGTTTAGGGGCGCCAGAGCCTATCCTGGCTGATGTATGGCGAGAGGCAAGATACACCCCAAACAAGTTGCCAGACTGTGGTGGAGCCACACATAATCATTCCTAGGGACAATTTCATAGTGGCCAATCAACCTAACATTCATGTTTTTGGAGAGTGGGAGAAAGCCGATGTACGCAGAGAAACATTTAGTCTTCTGTCAAGTTTAACACATCCTTAAAGGCAGTAACAGTAAAAAAAAAAAAGGCACTTCTTTAGTTACATTTCTGGTGAATCTTTTAGAGAAACTGTAATTACAACAGAAAGACAAAACAAAACAAAGCTGGCCTACATTCTGTGAAACTGTCCAGGGACGTTCTCGTGCGTGAGGAATGCTTGGTGTCCTGAGCAGAACTCATACACTCTGATCAATGATTTTTGATGACAATTCAAATCTACAGGCACCCACTGAGTTTGATGTGCTGTAAAATGGGCAATTCACATCAAGGGTTCACTGAAGCAACAGGCTAATGTGGAGGGAAAAGGTCGGTGACCTAGTATTTGGGAGTAATTGGAGACAAGCAACAAATGTGAAGATAAGAGGGAATGCTTGGTTCTTGTTGTATGAAGCTACAATCTGATACTTGCATTTTGTACTCTTGGATTAAACTAATAATGAAAATGTAGCTAAACTTCTCTGGTTGTTTTAGGGAGATGGACGTTCCTGTCTGTCTGGTGGGTAACAAGCAGGACTTGTGTCACGCCCGACAAGTGCGAGAAGAAGAAGGCCGCTGTCTGGCTCAAGAGAACCGTTGTGGCTTCCAGGAGGTCTCTGCTGCTGAAAGTTACCAGGACATCGCCAACCTCTTCACACAGCTCATTCGGCAAGTGATGGAACATCTGAAGTACCGAGCTGACCGGAGACGCTATAGCGGCTCTAAGTCAATGGCCAAACTCATCAACAATGTGTTTGGCAAGAGGAGGAAATCAGTGTGAATATCCCAGTAAAACTAGCTTGATGGACTGGGCTGTTGCTTTTGAAATGGACATATTTTGAAGAAAATCAGGCCCATGATCACTCACAAAAAGATAGTTGTGAAAAAGTGCAAATACAGAGTGTATGTTGTATTGAAAGCAATTGGTTGGACGGTACTGAGAGTCTCTTCCCTCCATAAACTCAACTTCCCACAGTGTGTCATGGAAACTAGGGATGATCATATGAATCTTTTATGGATGTCTAAGATCTCCAAACTTATAAAAATAGGAAAAGGTCACAAGGGCTGCAGCTAAAAAATAACAGAGCTTTCAATGTGCTGTTAGAGTAGCCACGGATCATGTTTTTGCTCCTGACCCATTTTTGTCATATTAAAGAATAATATACAAAGAAACCCAGTCAGACTTTGGATAGTTGGCAACCTTCCAGTGACTAATCTTTTAAAGGTGGTATGGAATATCGTTATAAATTCATTTCTACAATATTACATAAAGCGCCTCGCTGGTGAGGTGATTTGGGCAAGTCCCCCCAGGAAGAGACCAAGAGGCAGGCCATGGACCTGCTGGAGAGACTCTGTCACGCAGCTGGCCGGAGAATGCCTCGGGATGCTCCCGGGTAATCTGGCGGATGCAGCCAAAGCGAGGAAAGCCTGGGTTTCCCGTCTGAGGATGTTGCCCCTGTGACCCAGCCCTGAATAAGTGGAAGACAACGGAACGAAACTTAAAACTGCCCTTAGTTGAGGGATTCCAACTTCTAAATACGTTCAATGAATGATAAATACTGGTATTGACAAACTGCGGACAATATGGCAAAAACCTCACCTAATATTTTTTAATGGTCAGCAAAGACCATTGGCCAGCGGCCTGTCAACCCTCCCAACTTTCTGGTTTCAGCACATATACGTAAATATGCAAAAAGGTCTTAAGCATGCGACTGTTCTTTATGTCATCGGACTCTCAACACTAGAAGACATTCCTTACTGTTTTTCTGCAAAGAGTGAGTTATTTGTTAACATATGGAAAAGATGAGATGTTTGCAATGGTGATTTTAGCACTTTGAAAATATAAACTCCACTCTTCATCTAAACAGTAGAATCAATCTTAAAAGAATCTTAAAAGAATCTTAAAAAAAAAAGAATAAGAAAATATCACAGAAATGTATTCTCAGAAGTACTTAAACATAAACATACTTAGCACAAACGTAGCTAATTAAGACTCTTTCTTAGTGTTGCAGTTGTTCTCATCCTTCTGTTTCTAGAAACAATGGTGTCTGTACCTGAATACTTGTGGCCAAACAAGCCAATGCAGGAGCTGCAGCTCCAACCACACTTGCTGCAAATTTGATATGTGGTTTGAGTCATGGGGGGAGGTAGTGATAGGCTGAAGCTCTCACGCTGGATGTCTCAGTTCTCCCCGGGCTGCTTGATACCGATTTTGACAGTTACATTGTTACAGTTGGCAAAGCTAATTTGTCACCAAACTAAATGTGACAGAAGTGCGTCACCTAAAAAAAAAACCCTGAGAAAACGATAGCATAGCAGGATTCTCTAGCAATCTGCCGAAATGCAGCAAGAAAGTTTTAGGCCAGTTAGTTTAACTTTTCTAACTATTTTCTTTCTTATTGGTTTAGTTTCATATTTAACTCCTCTTGGGTTGTAACATTTATTTTAGAAAAGTTAATTACATTCTCAGTCAAAACAAGCAAAGTTAATGTTCATCATAGATATGACATCAGAGGATGGGAAGAATAAAAAATACCTTATTGCTTCATGAAAAGTTTTATTCAACATTTTGCTAATGAGTATTAGCCAATTATATTTTGAAACTGCTTTACTTTCTTTACATAAAAGCACTGCAAGCCCACACAAAGACCCACACACTGTAGTTAATGAGCCAATTATTGTCTGGACTCGGTAACACATGCCAAAACTAGTCAGCAAAAAAGCTAGTGTAAAATCCAGTCTGGTAGTAGGGCTTGTTTCATAAAGCAATTAGAATTTGTTCTTCATCTTTTTTGCAATATTTAATGGAGAGAAAATGAACAAAAATGTAATGAATAAGAAACACTGACTTAAAGCGAACTTAACCGAAGTGCAAAGTTGGGTTACATTTCAAAAAGTGTGTCTGAAAGTTAACTGCCTCAATTTTTATTCATCATAAATAAGGACACATTTTTTAGCAATTATCTGATGCTCCATTAAGTCTAGATATCAGTATGGCTCAGAGAGGGTTAAATATGTTCAGCATAACTTCTGCCTCCTTTAACTTTGTGAAAGTTTTTCTTTTTTTAATTGCAGCGTTATATTCCAGAAGAAAATATGCTTGTGCTTCCCTTATTGTAATACCGTTGACCGTATTACATAGCCTTTACTGTCTCATGTGTTTTCTTATTCATTCCTTGGGCTCTGCAGCTAACACAACTAAATTACTTTCCATCCGTCCATTTTCTAAACAACCGGTACTTCTTCAAACAGCTGCAGGGGGTGCTGACTAAGGGGAGTCAATTCCAGGTAACTTGGGACATTTTTATTTTCCTTCACCTAAAGCCAATAAGAAGGAAGACGAACTGAATGCCTTAGTAATTATACTTTAATAAAAAGTTCATTTTCTAGAATCTGACCGAAAGTAAAAGGAAAGTAATGTGTTTTACTCTTTTAGATGAAATACTGAGAACTATTGAGCTGCAGCCCTTCGTATTGCTTTAAGTTGATTTTGGCTCATGAATTATTTTTATGCTCTGTAATTGCTTTCCGTTTTGTCCAATGTTCTTACCAGCTGCTCGCTGTTTGAACTTGTGCAGTCAGCTCTCTTGTGCTTCAGCGGCTGCTGAAATAACATCCTACACAGTGAGCCATTCAGGAGCACTTACCTTTCTATTTTAAATATTTTAAATAGCTCTCAACCTTCCTGCACACTCTCCCACCTCCAGAAAGTCTCACTACTTAGTTTCTTGGCTGATCAGCTAATTGCTCACAGAGTGGAGCCATGTTAGACTAAATAAGGTCTCAATTTCACACATCGACTTCTTCTCAAAGAGTATCTTTAATCTTCACTTCTTCTTAACATGAACACATTCATTATCTGAGATCTTAAGTTTTTATATGTGTAACTTGCTTTTTATAATTATATAAAACTTACTTTATAAACTTTGCACATATTCAATGGCACATGTAACTTGTTGTAAATAGAAGTTGTACATCTTGAATGTAACTCACAGCTCACATATAGCAGGTATGGACAAAAACTCATGTGTTTTTGGCAACAAATCAGTGTAATCCCTCATTCATCCAGGAGAGATCCATTGTAGAAAAGGCTTCAAAGTTGTCTTCTGGACAGGGTATTTTCTGATCGAGACATTTCGACTGTGGAGATCGTTACGGTCCGATCACCACAGAAATCGCTGAAGCCCCCCCCACACACACACACACCTTTGTAAACAAGTTTCATACCTGTCCAATCACAGTTGGATCAAGGTGTTTTTGGGGGTGGCACCTGGTTGGGGGTTTTCTCAGGCCATTTATCAGATTGAAAATTATTTCCAGATGGAAGTCAAAACATCTCAATCAGAAAATACACTGTCCAGAAGACAACTTTGGAGCCTTTTCCACAATAAACTCATGTGATGAATCTGATCTTCTTATGTCACCAGGATGCTGCAAAGACAGAGAAAGCTGCACATCCTGATGAATAAGTTCACGTTTTCTAAATGAATGTTGTTTTGTAAGTTCTTTAAAAAAATCGGCGAGTCTGTAGAGGAAATTAAAATGAAATGTTGTGTAACTAGATGACTTTTATCATTTTTTCCAGTAATCCTTGAAGCTTAGCTATGATTAAAGGACCATGCTTGAATGTGTTATAGGCTTTCAGAAAAAAAGAAATTTCCTGTGCATGTTTTTTTTTTTGCTTAAAATAGTCTGACTCAGGGGCAAATGGAGAATGAACAGCATCAAAAAGTTTCAAAGACAACACTGTAAAACTAAAAACTTCCACTAGATGGAACAGATGTCCAAATATTCTATTAGGAAAGCTTTTTGTTTCCGTTGTGAAGATTTCTGCTCAGAAATCCCATGTACAGTGAAGATCAATGGATGCAACCTTTTTAAGGCTGCTTTCCTGTGAAGACATTTTGGCACATCGAATGGAGCAAAGCCAAAATATCCAAAGAGCCTCAACTAAAAAAAGATATATTATCCAGAGCTGTTTAGACATTCAAAGAATTTGACTTTGATTTTTTGACTCCACAGACATGCATGGTTCATGGGAATGCTGTGATATAGTTGATTTATAATATAACAGCATAAATGAATTATAACTTCACTTAAATAAAGGAAAAGAGACCAGCTATGGAGACAAAGTGTTAAAATGTAAAAAAGTGAGGTACAAAACACTGTGAGACCAGGAGCTCAAGTTAGATGAAGACAGAAAAAAAGAACTAAAAGGACTTATACGTAAAACTTAAGCAGACCTTACATATGAAGGTCATGCAATGAAAACTAAATGAACCAAAATATGGTTTAAGTTTGTCTCTGGTTAAATAAAAATACTGGAACAATTTTTAAAACCTTGTATAAAAATATCTGATAGACATTTCAGACCAAATGACAGGGCCTCATTAATATAGACTTGCCTATTTTTAATCAGCTAACACATTGAGTACATCCCACAAAGCCCCCTTAGCTTCTTTTACGCAACTTAAATTTTATACACAAATTTCTATAAAACCTGCGTTATAGACCTGCGACAAATGTCAGGTGTAAGCCAACTTGAAGTCCATCCTGGCCAAGGGACACCTCTAAAACTGCAGATGATGTGATGCAAATACAATGGTCCGCAAATAGTTTTAAGTGACCTGTCATACTCATGCACAGAGCAGTCGTGGTGGTGTCGCCCATTAACAAAGCAGACTGGAAGGTGGTCACTAAAGCAAGTAACTGTGTGAGAGGCCCATACAGATCTGTCAGTGAAATAAAAAAGAATTGATCTGAGAAGACATTGTGGAACGACACCACTCTGGTGAGAAATTGGGCCTGAGCCGATTGGCACAGTTGGAAACATCTAGTTTGGAAACATCTAGTTTCCAACTAGATTTTTTTTTTTAATATACTTTATTAATCCCTGACAGGGAAATTTGTGTGCTACACTACACCGCAGCAGGCTGCCACCTATGATGGCGCCAATGGTGGAAGAAACGGGGGGTTAGGTGTCTTCTCCAAAAACCCTAGAAGTAAACTCAGTGGAATGCGAACCCTCGAACTTCCGGTTATCTTCCAGTCTGCGGGCGAACGCTCTAACCACTGAGCCACCGTCTCCCCCATCATCACCCTCCGTTGGCCTGACTTCAACACGCAGCATGGATTCCTGAACCAGTCCCAAATGGCAGTATAGATTACCAACCCTTTCTGGAGATTTTGGGTCACCAAATGCACACGTGGCACCAGGACACTCTAGACTGCAGTTCCGTAATCAACTTCATAATTGTTTCATCAAACAAGTGAACACGTCTGTATCCTCCTGAATCAGTTGGAGGATGTGGCCATGGCAATGAAGGTCTGGTCCTTCCCTTCTGAAACTGTTGCCCCATGGCTCGGGCCCAACACAGTACAGTAAGTGGACTGACCTTAAAGTGGTTACAAAAAGGAAAGTAGCTGTCCACCGGGAATCCATGTCAGCCAATGGAGGTGCTCTAAGTAATCCCCAGCTTGATGTATTAGTCATTGCTATTATTAATCATCTTTATTGTAGGAAATGAAATATTGCATACACAGCACACAGTTTCAAAATAAAAGATTGACAATGTTCTTTATTTTAATTGACAATCTTTTGTATATGGCCAGTTTTTCTTATGTGGGCTTTATAAATGTTTCCTTGCGGCTTCAAACAGCTCAATTCACTCTCCTAAGTTTACCTCAGGTTCTGTCCTTTTACGTAATCTTTTCCCAACATCTCGTAATTTGCATACAGCAGCTCCTGACTTGAAAAAAAATCGACATTCATCATACTCATAATTTTTACAACAGCATAGATTGTTGAGGACAACTCCATGTTTATCCACAAATTAAAAACTTATTTACCTTTATCAAGTATTTATAATCTCAGATAGTTGCTGTCCCCTCGTTTTTTGTTCTTGTAAAACTCTTGTGAAGCTAATCTTCTGTGGCACAGAAAGTTATGCATTTTATTTTTCAACGGAGCAACAAAAGAGGTTTGCTTTAAAAATGGAAAACCAGGAACATTTGTAACAGCTGAGCTCCAACAGTCAAGCAAAGACACATCACAGAGTTTCCCACTGAGTATGACGGGCAACCAAAATCTGCAGACAGCAGCGAAGAAACAGCACGGATTAGGATTTAATAAACACATCAGAAAACAGTACGGTAAGAAAAAATAGATAAAAAGAGAATTTGTGTGGTGTAAAAATTCTGTTTGTGAGAACTCTAATTTGATTCCATCTTTTCTTCATCCTCTCTTTTTGTCTGTATCATTTTACCCGGAGAACTGGTGGATGGAGACAGGCTTCAGGCGTGGCCTCATAGCTTCAGGTCAGTGATCTTATTTGGCCCCTGTGTGGAGGAAGAATTGCTTTTGGCTCGGCTGAGGACAACCATCCGAACCGATGGGATTGGATGCTGCTGGGACACCCCGAGAGCCAATCACAAAGGCCATCGATCAGTCTTCCTTAATCTCACAGCTGGTGAGCACATCCCAGTTCCAATCTAAAACTCAGCAGCTTAGGCAGACTGACAGGGGATTGGCTGATTTCCAAAGACTCAAACCTCTGCAGCACAGAAACAACTGCATGTTTAAACCTGATATGTCTTCTTTGCTCAATTTGCATTAGCTCTATCATCTGACCCGCAAATAAATGACTAATGAACATGAAAATAAGAAATATTGGTATATTGATTACAAAAAAATGGCACTTTTCTTCTCCAACAATGGGCCTGACAGATGGCTTGTTAAATGGAAAGGCAGTAACTTGCAAAGACATTAGCATTATATTTATATCCATTCATCCATTTTCTGAGGTACTTCGGTCGGAGCCAGCATACTCATATCAACATATTCATTTATTTTTTTTTAGGAGCAGCATCCGCATAGCTATGCCAACTGCCAAGAAATAGGAAGCAAGGCACAATGTAGATTGGTAACCAGTCCATCACAGAGCCAACACTGAGATAAACAATCCTGAACCTGACATGTCTGTTTTTCATGGTATATGGTTGAAGGTTAATGTCCCAAGTACAAATGCGAGCATGCATGAAACAAACCTATTAACTCCAAACAAAAAGACCCCAGCCGGGATCCAAACCTTAAAAAGCCTTCTTGCTGTGAAATGATGGTTTTGACAATTCCATCCATTACAAAAAGTCAACAATAGCTTTAAAAATCTCATGAGGATTCAATAACACATTAAAACATGTTCTGGTCTAACTGTAGGTCATTGACAGCAACCATCCATTCCCAAACTGTGTGACCATTTCTGCCACTAGATGCCAGTAGTAACAACACTGTACATATCATACCAGTGGGGACATAAATATCTGAAAAATGTCAAGCAAACAATCCTGACAGCATTGCACAACTATGTGTCTAAACCATCTAAACAAAACAAGATGAATGCATGCTTCCATCCCAAAGCTTTCATTAAAATGTGTGTCTAAAAACGAAGACTTATTTCACAAGATGTCCATCCCTTATGAATTGCTTGTCGAACGTTGAATCTTTGGGTTGTTACAGCTCAACAGGACAGGTTCCTAACCTGCTACAGGACTAATCAGACAAGATAACGTTTTTAAAACTTTTATAAAATTAATTTTTGGTGAGTTTGTTTGAATTGTGGCCTCAGTGTACTGTTCAGTTGACAGAAGGGACACTCACTGGGGTCTTTTTGTTGCTGTAGTCCATCTGTTTCAAGGTTGTACTAGCTGTAGAGAGATGATATTCTGCACACTTTGATTCAGACCTTTGATTTGTTGTAAGCTGCCAAAAAAAATTCCATTCTCCCAGAACCATACTAAATACAAAAGCTATTCCCGTCTGTGGCTTTTTAGTTGTTGTTGTCAGACAACTCACTGAGGATCTTCTATTTCAAGCATGTGTCTCTATTTATAAATGACAATTCTGTGAAGATGTTAAAAGAACTGCACCGGATCCCACTTGTGTTAGCAAAATAGGTCAGATTGACTTTAAGCCTGCTTGCTTTCTAATATTACTACTACAACTACAACGCTACTCCAAAGCAAAGTCTTTCTTGGCAAGTCACTTCATAAAACTCTTCATGTTAGTCTGTCCATTGAGTATCTCATTTGAAATGGGTTTTATTTCATGATTTTCCTCTTATTATTTTATGGTTTTGTTCATAAAATGTATGTTATAATTAAACATGCCACATCACACCAAGAGGAGATGAGGCTTTTCTTTGAGAATCTTCTTCAATCTAATGAGAATGAGCCTCTTCTATTTTTTTCTGTGTTCATTTCATTTGGACACATACGTTTATGTGACCTTTTACCTAACTCCGTACATCTGAAAACGTGTCTAATTATATATTGGCCAAAGGCAGTCTATATTCCACACAAAACAACAAGGAATACATCTAATTACCACAGAAAGTATTCACTTTTTACCTAGATTGCCAATAACTATGTTCTATGTTTAATTTAAATCCATTGTGTTAAAACAAAAACAAAACTGTTACAAAGTATCTTCTCATATTTGTAAAATTGCCTGCTGTAAATGCAATGTTTTTACATGCATTTTCATCTCTAAGTTCAGCTTTTACAGTGTAAAATTTGCTCCGTGTGAGCCAGCCTCTCGTTGCGTTTTATCGAAGAAACAGCGCTTCTGCAAAACATGCCTAAATTTGTCTTCGCCCTTTTCACACAGAAGACGTGATAGCAAGCTGCAGCAGATGGCCAGAGAGGCTTCCTATTTCTACAGACTGCTAATTAGAGCTCTAACCACAGCTCACCTTTACTGTCATCCACAGACTGCTTTCAGTGCAATTAGACTAATGGGATCCAGGCCTATGAATAGTCTATAATGTTTAGTCTGGACCAGTCATTGCATTGGAGTATGTCAAACTAAAGGACAAAAGGGGTCTAATGCATTGCACATCTATTTATCATTGCAGCTGATGGAGGATGAGACTGTAACCATCATTACCCTCAGAAACTATTTAATTAGATGCATTAATAATTGAACTAATTAGCTCCCATGTGTCTCGCAAATGAAGAGGGAACCCAGAGCTTCACTTGCATCTCATCAGCTGATTAATTAGTCCGTTGATCGTTAGCTGTCTTGGCGGCCTATATGCGATCAGATGAGAGGGTGGATAATGAGGAATAGTCAGTCGATGGTGCTGGTTAATTAGTGTGACCTGATCCAGGGGCCATGTTAGAGTAGTTGTTTATGCCACAGCGTCTAATGAGGAAGATTTAGGGCCGGATGATCTATTAGGAAGCAGGCTCCAGGGCTGTTTATGGATTGGGGGGAGTACAGGCCTTGAAAAACCACTGAAAATCATTGTAATGTCCCAATAATCTATCAGCAGAAACTAATAATGTGTCTGTGGTGTTCAATATTAACTTTAAGTAATGCCCTTGCTGTGCCCTGTGGTATTTCTATTAATAAGTCCTGAGTTTAGTGACTTCAAATATGTCTGGGACTTGACTTCCAAGACTTTATTGAAATTTCATCTGATATTCAGATCTATTTCTCATTATACTTCTACAAGTGCTTGAGTGACTGTAGTGAGTCTATCAATATCTGTCACATTATGCAGTTAAAGTGCCTCACTGCCAACATTCTTGTAATTATGGATTCTTGCGCATAAATCAAATCATACATCTCTATTTGTCTTTTGTGAATTCATTCAAAATTTATGCAGTGATTTGTTTCACAGTGTGCTAATAAGCGGGATCATAATTACGCATATGTTATACTGGGGAAACATAAAGGTTGAAGAACAACAAAGCTCTCATCGAGTACTTGGTTTGTTCCTTTTAATCACATAAATTGAGATTAATGATCTTCAAAAAAACCCAACAATCGTTCCTCTTTGAAGTTTTTTCTGCAGTCATACCATACTTATGGATTTCATGCTCACTTGTTGAAAATAATTGAAACATTCAATTTCGAGTGTTGCATCAAAGTAGAATTTCTATGGTGGTCATACTTTATTGTCTTGTAATTAATGTAATTGATTGCAATCTTATGAAAGAATGGTTAGCATCATATTAAATAATCTGAAGTACTCGGGGTTTGGAACGGTGCATCACAACAAACTGGTTTGGGTCTTATCTAAAATAAAGACATGAACTGTCAGGATCCCTCATCCCACTGCCAGTGCGAGCCCTGGATATTCCTAATCAACCTGACTAGGATCACCTGGGGATGATTCCTGATTCCACTCATACAGTATGTGCACCCTGCCACCTATTAAAGGGGAATCACCATAGACTTCCCTGCCGGGCCTTAATATCCCTTCCAGCCAGGTCACACTAGTTACCTGACCGTGTTTGAACTTTGTTATTATTCGGACTTTTGAAACCTTGAGTTAAGCCTGTGCTTCTTGCTATACAGACTTTCCTGAATTGAGTTAATAAACCTCGTTTGAAGTCCTGCAATTGGGTCCTCCTCCTTCAACATCCCCATAAAACCCTGATATGAACTAGTTTGTGTCGCCAAATAGATGTAAATATGACCACAGAAAAGCAATGTCTTTCTCTTAAACTTTTTCAATTCTAAAAAAGAACCTGATCTTTTACCACCACTATGGCGATGACACACACATTTACGTTTCAAAGACTGTCATCTAAACATAACACCAACAGCATATATTGAATTATTAAAGCTTACACATAATAGAACTTAATATAAAAAAAATAGTTATTGAAAGTTGTCTCTTCATAAATAGCAGACAAACAATAAAACTGAAAATTGTTTTTCTTCCTATGTTTACTTTTCGGTAATCTTTTTTTTTAGGTTCTTATGCATTAATTGTTGTGTTTTATGTAACACACTTTAAATTGGACATAACATTGAAGAGGACTGATTTCATGCAAACTGTTCCTGAACACCGAACGACTATATTGATAAACTTTTGGGCTGCTTTCAGTCATATTGCCTGACGGAGAAAAGTGGTCAAACAAACACAGAAACATTGTACATCCAAAAATTCTTTGCAGGTAAGAAATCAAAGCTTGCGGTGATCTTACATAATGACATGATACAAAAAGTTAAATAGTCGGTTAATATTAAAGTAATGCACTTAAGTCACATTCCTATCCCAACAAACCCCTGAGAGAGCATTCATTCTTTCATTTGTCTTCTGAATCGTACATCCCTAACAGTGTTGCAGGGAGCGGTAACAGGGGTGCCTGAGCCTATCCCAGCTGATTCAAGGCGAGAGGCAGGGTACACCCCGAACAGGTCACTACTCTGTTTGAACGGAGTCAAACGAAAGTTTTGACTCCGTTCTTCATCTATATTTGGACATCTTTGCTAATCTCTACCAGCTTTTTTTAATCCCTTAATGACATTAATTTACCAACTTTTTAGCAACCTTACTTAAAGTTTAAAAAATCGTACAACAACTCATTTAATTTGTTGTGTACAAAGAGCGAATGGACAACAAAATCAAATTGAAAAACTTTTAACTATTTAAAAACTGGGAAGGATTTTTCTTTCTCTTTATGGCTGCTTTTTTAATTAATGTGTCAACGTACAAAACATCTTGGACATGGTAATAAGTGGCATCTTCATTTTTACTGCTCATACCAGCCAACACACAAATAGTAGAATATTCCTGCATGCCAGCCTAATTACTTTGAAAAAAGTCTCAACATTAGAGCCTTGAAAACCTTGCTATTCCACAGTTTTCAAACCCATCATTAACGACCTACTTACCAGGTTCATTTGTGCCTGAAATAAGCCTATAATTATTCTTATTGTTCCTACGGAAACTTGTAGTTATCTTAGCTTCTTTTTATAGCGGCCTCCATTCTGCAGACTATCTGTAATTGATATAGAATATTCTAGCAGCTATGCAGTGGAGACAAAAGATTTAATCACCTGCATTCTTCAAACGTTTCTAAAAGTAGATTGAGCAAGCCATTATTACTCTCTAGTGTCATTAACTCTTTTATTGCCTTTCATTGTGCTGTTACAGGCCGCTGTATCCTCACTCATGGTGGGTCTAATAAGGACTTAAAGGCAGTGTGGAAAATCTTCTAGTGCTAACTGCCCAGCAACTCTGCGAATACTGGGCAAGCGTTCAGACCCACATTCGTCTTCTTTGGCTTCTTCTGACTGGTGGCTTGAACCAATAGATATACCTGCTTTTTGCCAAAACCAGGTGGTTGGAGTGTTAGCAGGTTCTGAGCCAATGGTTTTTGTTCACCGAACAACAATGATTGGCAGAGTTTTTTAATGTCCCACGGGGTCTGCAATCTATAAATATATATTTAGTTAATTCAGTGCACCCATTGTAGGTATAAGTTCAACTAGAGAAAGTGGATTTGAAGACCGGGTATGGTGCTTTTGTGAGGTAGTCCTTCTCTCTTAATATATTTTAAGTAACTTGGTTGATTTTGTTTGCTCAGAAAGACATTATTTGACAAAAAAAAGCTTATAAATGCATTTATTAAATTTGAACTTGTTTTGTCTGGCATTATCGCGACCAGAGTGGTGATCTGTAAGTAAAGAATTGCTGGAACAATTTGCTCTACCATGGTAAGGATTATTTTATTTCTACAGCTTTTTTTTATATACAGTATTATGTTAATTTCTAAACTTGTTTTTTTTTCTGTGGCTTTTTTGCTGGACTTGACAAAGAATACTGAGGACAGAGGAAAAGATGTGAGAAAGAAAAGTGATAGGGTATAGAAGATAAAGAGAGGGGGGATAAGGTGACAAGGCAATCTGTAGTTACAATATTCGACATTACAGCCAACCTGCTAAATTATCTGAAAAACAAATAAACAAAAGTTTGAACCAGAGATGAAGTTAAAACACAAAAAAACAACCTTCTATAAGAAATTTAAAAATTATGTAGAACAGAAACCAACGTTACCAAACCATAATATTGATAAGGAGCAAGGAACATAGCAGGCAGTAAACAGTATGGCACCCTATGTGTGTGAGAGTGAGAGTACATGCATGCTGCTGATGTCAACCTTGTGCTTATTAGCGGTGACAAATCTTTTCAAGGCCCAAAAGGCTCGAGTGGGGGAGAAAAATATACAAGCCACCTGAACCCACACTTCAAATAGCCAAGTCGAGCGGGCCACCCTGCATAATAGGTGCGTGCGTAAGATGCCCCTTACAGTAGTCCACCTGACACCACGAGGCAGTGGCATCCCAATGCCAGGACCTCCATGCAAATACAGTTTGAATAGCATCAAGTTAGCAAAGTTTACACATTTATATGCAAGTTCTGAGTTTGGTGCAATTATGTACATAAAAATGGCCTGCAATCATTAGTAATATTCAGAATGACCGATGAATATGGTTTCCAGGTACTCCATATGGTGTGAAAGCCTCCCTGATACGGGAAGCAGAAGGAATGCTTTGACAGGTATGAACATGCACGAACAATAAAAACTTTATCAGATGTTTTTTAAATTTAAACATAACGTTCAAATATTGTTTGAAACCTCCAAATGTTGATCTATTCATTCATTTATACAAGTATAGATATTTTTTTTTAAATCATTTTAGTTCAGCTGTTTATAAGCACAAATCCAACCAGTGAAAGCAGATTTAAGTAAAATTGAAAAAATAATTTTAATAAACATGTCACATTCCGCATTCATACGTGTCAAGGCAGTACTCCTGCATCCCGAATTGGGGAGGCTTTCACACTGAACTGAGTACCTAAAAACCAAATTAATTGCCCGTTTTGTAAATCACAAAGATTGTGCACGTGCAGTCAATTGAGCCAGTGTGACATAAGGGGAGGTAATCAGGCTAGCTCTGACTGCGCTGTAACAATGGCTGCCTGGAATGTACCAAAATTGCTTTGAAAGCGAATCATTTTGTAGGCATTTTAATGTATGACACACATTGACAAGACACTTTCGATATTTTTTAGCTTTTTTTTCATCGTATAGAAATGACAAAGCGCCCATATTTGCTAACATCACAATTTTTCAATTTTAAAATACAAAAAAAACGTATAACTTGACAGGTATGCCCATTTAAAAGGCATTACTATAGTGTAAAATAATAGACGAACACCTGGCATCCACACACACTCTATGCATCTGTCGTGCTGGAAAGCCAGTGCTTTGACTACAGGGCGCCCTGGAGATAATTGGTGTCCTTGGAGTTGAATAAGCTCATTCTAAAACACCTCAGGCCCGGGCTGTCCCGGTGTGTGACCGTGTATTGAATAATTGATTTGAAAAGGGAGGGGTGGTTCCTATCAGATCAGAGCATAATGACTTTATATAATTAGCACGCAGCGTAGGAAAGAAAAAACATTTGAGTGTGGTAGACTGTGGGAGTTTTCCCCCTCTCTCTCTATGTGTGTGAGAGAGAGAAGGAGAGGGAGTGAAAGAGCCGCAGCCAGTACAAGATCCAGTCAGACAGGCATACTTCTGCTCTGACATCAGCTCCTCTGCAAGGTGAGAATCTGGGAATCTCTTCGCATCCACACACGGACTACTTTGCTGGTATTTCTTCAAGCATGATGAGGAGAAGAGGAGAAGTTTGAGGCTGATAAGAGCTCTGCATACAAGCGGGCTGGGTTTTTTTTTTTTTTACAGCTTATCTGGTACGCAGAGGAAGAAGGAGTGGTATTTCTTTTCTTTCTCCCTAAGGATGGTGCTGGACAAGGAGGAGAGTAAGTGTGCCTTATTTGTTCTTTTCAGCTTATTTTTTACATCAAACTTTATGTAACTTTATGTTGATGGAAACTCTTCCCTGGAAGGTCTTTTCTGCAATTGGCTGGATTAGTGTTTTCTGTTTAATAAGTTCACAAAAAGTTAGGCAAATTTTTTAATTTATTTTTAAACTGTATAGAAATAATGATCTAAAGTAGAATTAGTAAATGATATGTGATTAGAGTTAATAGTAAAAAAGGGATTGAAATCTTTATCCAATCATTTTTGTATGGTGAACAAAAGTAATTGGATCACAGCCTGTCAATCCGTCCAACTTCCTAGTGTTGAAAAGTCAGTGTGTATCGATTTCGGGTACAAATGGAAAAAAAAAGCCAGAAAAAAACAAGCTGGATCTTATTCCTTGCCCAATATTCAAATAGTCCTGACAGCATTTTATCCTGCGTTTTTAAACATTTTTCCATTGAGAAGAAAATAAAGCTTTAAAACTTTTTGATCCATTGTTCAAATCAACTTGATGGAAGCCATGCTGCCGGTAGCCTAGAGATATGAATTAGTTATGTTCCTAAATACTCATTTATCACCCTGTTTACCTGTTGCTACTTCCCATTTCCTGGCAGGTGTGTCTCTTGTGTCCCTCCAGTCCAGAGAAAAGCCCAGGGGCTGCGCTGGGTGTAATGGGAAAATCCGGGACCGCTTCATGCTGCAGGCTTTGGACAGGTTCTGGCATGAGGACTGTCTAAAATGTGCATGTTGTGACTGCTGTCTGGGCCGAGTGGGCTCAACTCTCTACACCCGGGCCAACCTCATCCTCTGCCGTAGAGACTATCTGAGGTATGGTTTCCATGTTCAAAATGGGACAAAAAGAAGCACATGTTCATAATGAACTCACTCTGTTAATACTGGCATTATTTCTTTAATGAATTACACATCACTCCAAACAGACTGTGTCCTTGTTCACATATGCTTCACTCACCCACTCACACATCTTTTGGGGTTTAAACTGGTTCGTCTTGTGCGAGATTCAAGATTGATTGATTTCTTGTACCTCTAACAGCAACAATATTACATTCCTGAAAACATAAACTGGCCAGGGTGTTTGAAGCTTTAGGAAAGCTGTCAACAAATGCAACAGTCAGCAGTGAGTTCACACCATTTGGACAAATGAAATCGGTGGCAGAACAGGCAGGCTGCTGACCTTTTACTATGATTTGAGTCATTGCTTTAGAAATCTAGAGTGAAGGCAGAACAGGGCTGCATGTGGTTGATGACTTCCAGGCCGTCGCTTGTTTGTTAGCATATTTTATGAACTTTTAACACCAATTTGACTTGTTTTTAAAGCAATGCAGAATGGAGACATTGGCTTGAAAAGACTGTACAAAAGAAGTACTGTGCATTTAGTTCCCTTTTTTAATGTGGAAAAAAGAAAGTGTGCATATATTTCTGTGTAGATGTACATATGTAATTCAAATTAACATTGAAATACACATTTGAATTTCTACCACAAGATATATCAATCTTCAACTTAGAAATTTTAACATGCAATTAGGGGATGATTAAGGTAATGAGTTTGTTGGACAACTACTGAGGCCAATTTCTCATGGTCGTTTTCGTCCATCCATTTGTCTTTGGTTTAAAAACCTTGAGAACAATGCTGAGGTAAATGTAAGCTTGTCCCAAGCAGCTATTCTGAGAGTTACACCCTAAATTTTTTCGACTGAAATAACGATGTCTGGTGTCAGGTCAGCAGGAGAACTCCTGATGTCTCGGCCACATTGCTGAACTCATGTGTTAGTCTCATGTACAATCCAGCTGGATTTGGTTGGAGCTAAGTCGCTCATTAGCTGCGCTGCACTTAAGAGACCAAAACCCCTTTTGACAGTTAAATTGGGTAGATTGCCTCCTGTTTTCCTCATCATTGCAAGGGTGCAGACCAAAAGCCTTTGAAGAGCAGGATTAAAACCATGTGATTTCTTTTAATTGGACCATTAGTGAAGAATTAGCATTGAGCTTCGTAGCCTCGTTAAGGAGAAGGAAAAAAACCCACCAGGTGCCTGTGAAGGATTCAGGCTGGTTAGATCAGAACATTCCGTTAATTAGGACTCTCTTTTGTTCCCAGTTTAGGCACTCATTTGATGACGTTTTTCATTTGTTGTGTACGGTTGTTGGAGAGAAATTCCTTCTTCTTTTCTCTTGCATTATGCCTTTTTCCATAACATTTCCTCCCATTCTCCCTTTTCTACTTGGCCTCTAATGGAATATGGAAATCAACCGTGGCCACTTGTCTTCATGTGTGTCAGGCTCTGAGGGAGCTATTTGTTCATTCTTCTGGAGGTGAATGAAAGGTGAGGCCATCTGCAGCTGGCCAGAATAGTGTTTAAAGCAGCACAAAGCCACATCCCAGGTATTTTAATTGTTGGTTTTTGGGTAGTTAGTAAATTGACTATGATCCAACTGGAAGTAAATGACATTTCCATTAAAAGTATAACATTCCACCATAATTTATCCTTCACGTCTATACTCTATAGTAAAGTACATCAAACCAATGGAAATATTTACATTTAATAAACTAGTAAAAGTTTGGTTGGACTAGAAACAAGCCAACATCATGGACATTACTCTTGTATTAACAGGATAGCATTTTCACGAGACGGTGGGTCACTTTTCCACTGGCTGGTTAGTTTAATTACAAGGCCTTTAATTGTGCCACATTCATCAGTACACACAAAACCTAGGTCATTAGTTTCCAGTCAACTGTTATTGAAAAACCCAGGCGTAATTAACACTAACAAAGCAAATAACTCAATAAATCCTCAGCGAGCAATGAAAAAAAAAGCATGTTGTTGTGGATTAGGCTGTACTGGCAGACTGAATCCACCTGGTTGTCTGACATGTGAAGACATGAACTATTTTCTGTCTACTCCCCAGAAATGGTGTAATTGTTCACTTTTTTAATCCCATATACAGTTCAACTTTGATTCGCTTGAAAAGCTCATTGGTTAATTGCAGTCATAGTTCATTGAGATTACTGCAGGACTTATTATGAGAACTTCATCCCTTTCTTTCATCTGTTCATAATTAGTGTTGGTGCTTCAGTTTGAATCCTCTTTCACACTTGGCCACATGGATAGATGATAAGATGTGAGCTTTACTTTAGAAGAAACAGCCATCAGCAATCTGAAGAAAATGTGAGACACCACCTCAGAAACCGTAAATGATTATTTGGAAAATGGCCATGAGCAACATCTGTGATGCTTGCTCAGATAGTTTTAGCTTTTCAACCTTGTACTCCCTTTTTGTTTCAGCATTTCTCTTCTCTTTGTAGCTCCTGGCTGAAACGTATCCATGTGTGCGTCCAGATTACAAGCCTGCTTGTCACCCTTTCTCCCTCTTTAGGCTCTTCGGGGTGACGGGGAATTGTGCAGCCTGCAGTAAGCTGATCCCTGCCTTTGAGATGGTGATGAGAGCCAGAGACAACGTCTACCATTTAGACTGCTTTGCCTGTCAGCTCTGCCGCCAGAGGTAAGATTAGGGAAGCAATTAGCCAGGGAGATCAAATTCAGTTGACTTATCTGGGAGGTATACTGGTGAGCTCACTGGTCATTATGCGCATATTAGAAAGTGCATTGTAATCAAAAAGTGTTGAAATCCAGACAATGCAGAAGCTTAAGTGGTTTAAGCATTTTGTACATCTCACTTATGCTGGTTTAATATTCTGATTATCATAAAGTTAATGTATGCTACATGAAAATATGCCTGAAAAGGTCCTGTGGGTCCTTATTATTCACTTCAGGTTCAGCAATAACCAAACTCAATTTCATAGTTTATTTCTCTCCACAGATTTTGCGTGGGAGACAAGTTTTTCCTCAAGAATAACATGATCCTGTGCCAGCTGGACTATGAAGGGGGCCATCTTAATGGCAGCAGTGAGAGGCTGCCGCAATGAGAAGTAATATTCTGATGATGGTAAATTACTGTTCCAGACAGCTACACGGACAGTTTGAACTAAACCATGTGTACAAATATCTGGATGGTCTACATGCAAACCCATCCTGAACAAGAACACATGTTAACACAAAGCTTAATACTAAAAATAGAGCAGTTTATAAAGAAAAAAAGAAAAAAATACACCATCAACATGATTTAGGAAGGTTAGAATAGGTATGGGTCACGTTCCCATTGTGTACCGTTGTTTAATCCAAACTCTTTCAATAACTTATCTTTGTTGTCAGTGTAAAAAACAAAGAATACTCTTTCCACACAACCCTTAAACGTAAAGAAATAACATTATTAGAATGTTGGAACATCTTTATTATAAAAATTCTAAATCCAACAATACCACACTGATGCTCTCATAAAATATAAAGAGTACTAATGTGCCAGTTATACAGCAGTAACCGTTTTGTTGTCTTCCGCTTATCCGGGGCCGGATTGTGGGACCAACAGCCTTAGAGGGGAAACCCAGGCTTCTCTCACACCGGCTGCAACCTCCAGCTCTCCCAGTAGGATCCCGAGGTGTTCCCTACCCAGCTGTGAGACAGTCTCTCTAGCAGATCTGGGGTCTATCTCTGGGTCTCCTCCCAATAGGATGTATCCAAAACACCTCACCTGCAAGGTGTTTGGGAGTCATCCTAACTAGATGCCCAAAACACCCTATCTGGCTTCTCTCGACCTGGAGAAGCAACAACTCTATTACAAACCCCTTCCAGATGGCAGAGCTCCTCGTCTTATCTCTGAGTACAGCTCCCCTGCAGAGGAAGCTCATTTCGGACACTTGTAGCCATGATCTCGTTTTTTTGTCACCACCCACAGATGGTGACCATAGGTGAGGGTAGGGACACAGATCCGCTGATACATCAAGAGTCTTTTCAGCTCAGATCTTTCTTTACCATGACGTACCGATGCATGGTCTTGATTATTGTGGATGTTGCACGGATCCATCTGTCGATCTTCCGCTCCATCTTTACCCCACTTGTGAACGAGACCCCAAGATGCTTAAACTGTACTAATATTTAATACTTAAGTTGTAACTGTTACTTTTAAATAGTTTTTGACAGTACGCACAACTTGATAAAGTGTTAAAATAAATTGAATCTCCAATATAATATGAATAAGTGTACATGCAAGCTTGTGTGCTAACTTGGAAACAAAACCTTAACAAGTAAAGTCATTTTCAAGAAATGTAAAATTTGATTTGAATTGTTTGAGTTGAAAGACTACAAAAACAAAAAAAACCCTAATTTTTCAAACATCAATAAGTTCAATATACTATAGTTTTTAATAAACTAGCTTCAACAGCTAAAAGGCAAGCTTTATTTTTCTTTTTTGCCTGGATAATATTTTTCATGTAAGTGTAGAATTTTTATTCAGAATTAAAGATGAGGTGCGTGCAGGAATGATAGAAAACTACTTCAGTTATACGAGGCTTGGAACACTGGCCTTTGTGTGGAGTTTGCATGTTCTCCATATGTAAGCGTGGGTTTCCTCCAGGTACTCCGGTTTCCTCCCAACCTCCAAAAACATGCATGTCAGGTTGAATGGCCAGTGCCAAATTGCCCCTAAGAATGAATGCATGTGTGTGTGTATGGTTGTATGTGTGTGGCCTCGCAAGAGACTGGCGACCTGTTCAGTGTGTACCCTGCCCCTCGCCTCGAATCAGCCAGGATGGGCTCCGGCACTCCCCGCAACCTCATAAAGGTTGCATGGTTAAGAAGATCAATGAATACTTCAGATATGTTTTTGTTGTGGGAACAACATTCAAACAAGGCAGAAACCTAAAAAATTTACTTTCCATAAAGTCCCCCCTTCAATAATAAACGTCCTACCTTTCATTGTCCCCCTCTGAACAAGAGCTAGCTACTTAAAAAAAACTAAAAGAATCCATCCAATACAGAAAACAGATGGTATATACACCCAGGTCTGGATCACGGTGACATTGTGACACTGGATTTCCCATCGTTATTGAGGTCATTCAGACAAATTACTTGCAGGTTTATACAATCCAAAGGGATCCTCTTTAAAGTTTCGTATTTCAAACACATTGTCCCATAAGAACTGAACAAATGAGTTTTCCTTTTTCTGTACCTCTTTATGGGCGTTTGCAGTTGTCATCTGTGAGTCCAGATGGCTGGAGGAAAGTTGAAAATAAGTTCAACCAATACCACAAAATCTAAAATTATCTTTGTTGCAGGGTCGTACTGTCGTTCAAAGACATTCCTAAAAGCCACCGGCAGCCTGACATGTAATTTTAATGCTAACTAAACTACTGCAATTCATTACATGTACCAAAATGAACGTCTTTAAATAATAGATTTAGTATGAACCCTCATCCCTATTTGGTTTAATTAAAGTTCTTCACTAAAACAAGGCCATATTTTTTGCTTCTTTTTCACAAAGTAATGAGCTTCAACTTTTATGAGTTCTCTTGAGAATTAAGTTGGCTGTACAGTGAAACCGTATGAAAATTAGGGTTTCTTAAAAATCTATAGATAAATATTTGGTTTGGAGCTATGTAAGGTAAGAACTTGGTGTGGAAATGTTGGATGACGACAGGAAAGTTGATCATTACAGTTCAGACAGATTTCCACCCAAATCGCACTATCCTTTTCTCATCTCAAAATTATAATTTTTTCAAAATATTTTTTTTTGCAATGACCTACAAGAACAAAATACGTTTCCATCTTGTTCTCATCCTACAAAAATAATGTAAAATAAAAAACAGTACTACCGGTAATTGTATTTTTTTAATGCCAAATTTTATGAGGAAGTAAGAAAATTTATATTTATTTTATTGTTTTTTTCCATTAAAAAAGTTTTTGGGACACTTGTTTTTACGGTCTGATTTCAGACCCTGTGATAATCTCATATTCTCTCAAGTCTATACAGTCATTTGTACTTAATGATTACTGTATTACATTTATCCCTCAATGGGGAAATTACTTTTGCTGCATTGCATTGCAGTATGCAGCCCAGACAGCACCAATGGTGGGAGCAAAAAGGGGGTTAGTTGTTTGCTCTACAGACATTTAGGCATGGGCCCAGTGGGAATCAAATCGGGTTCCCCCGATTCAAGGACGGATATTCTACCACTAAGCTAACGCCTCTACATTTGGTTTGATAAGTAGTACAAGTTTTTATGCAGTCTCATTTCAACTTAAAACTTGAATAATTTGATGCTGACAGAAAAAAAAAACAGTTGTGCTTTCAAGCTAAAACTTCCAAGTCACAGAATATCAAATGCTAGTGTTAAAGAGTCTCAAGCCTTCATATTTTAGGGCAAGAAAGACTTAAATTTTACAAGTCTGCAAGCTTTGATACCCATGTACTAGCGTGCAATAAAAGAAATGTCGGCAAGCAAGACATTGTTGACCATGAGTAACTCGTTCAATTTCAACATGGCTAATCATTAAGGACTGTCGTATTGTAAACATGAACAACAATGCACATTGTGTGGAAAACCCCAAATAATGAAGGGGATTTTCTTTTTAAATAAAGAGTTTCATTCATCTGAGAGATTATCACCACATGGAAAATGTAGTTAGTTGTGCACATAAATGTCGAAACCTCACGTGGAAAAAGCTGCACTTTAATCTCTAGCTTTCAGAACGAAACCTACTACTTTGAATTTAAAATCTTTAACAATGTAATGTTTGGCAAATGCTATTCTCGTGAGAGAGAAATAATACATTTAATAATACACTTATTAAATTCTGAGTTTTTTTCTTTTTGGTTTGGTAGAGTCAGTTACCTGAAGATGATTTATATTCCTTCTCTTCCTGCAGATCAGGAGGACCACAGCGAGCCAGCTGGACCATGAAACTCACAGCAGCACACTCTTCATCAGCCTTTTGCTTCTGACTGAACTCTGTAGGGTGGAAAAAATAAAGATTGGACACATTTGCTGCAGCTCATGTTTGAACTCTTTGCCATGGAGCTGCATGATTGCTTTCCTAAAAACGGACTTTTCCTGTTCGGATGGATTGTGAAGCATCCAGGAAGAAAAAAATGGAACAATGCGTAAACCACTGAGAGAATATTTTAATGCTTCTCAGAGCAACTTTCTTTGAGTTGTTTGAAGAAACGGAAACTGTTTGCATAATTTGTCAAATCAGTTTAATAAATACTTAAATAATAGATGAAAGCTAAACACAAAGTTAACAGGGCCCTTCAAGAAAGAAGAGCTTAAAGTTTCTTGTGACTATCAGATGACTCTTGTAATGCACCTACACAAAAAAGTAACTACTTTCAAATGTTCAGCTTAGCTGAGAGATGGTCACAATATAGACAACTACTTTACATGAAAGACTTCAAATCCTCTGTAGTTTTCACTTATTTGCTGTTTTAACTTGGCCAATAAAAGTTCATTTTAATTATATTTGTGTGCTAATTATTAATATTCAAAGAGGTTTTTAGTTCAATCGTCTTCTGAACCACTTATCCCTAATGTCCGGTAGTGCCAGAACCTACCCTGGCTGATTTCAGGCGATAGGCGGGTACACCCTGAAGAGGTCACCAGTTTGTTGCAGGCCCACACACACACAACCAACCAACCAACCAACCACATGCACTCATTCCATGGGGCAATTTTTTTAGAGGCCAATATACATAACATGCATGTTTTTGGAGGGTAGGAGGCAACTGAAAAAAAAAAACCCCACACATACACTGAGGGAACACATCCAGACTCCACTCAGAAAGGCCAGTGTTTCAAGTCTCGCTATCACTCTGGGATTCGAACCCTGACCTTCTTGCTGTGAGTCCACCGTGCAGCCCAGAGGGTTTCAAATGGACATGAATTGTATACTGGCTGGTTTGAGATTCCCTTTGCAGTTTTGTGTCAAAGTGAGTTAGTGTAACATCATTGGACAAATCTTTGCGAAACAAAACATGAACAAATCAGTCATCAGGGTATCACAGGGAATCAACTTGCCAATTTTCCTTACACATCACTTTTGCACTCTCTTTACGAAAACAACATGCTAAACACTAAAGAAGTGAACTTAAAGAAAACAATGTAATTTACAATTTGAGTTTATCACATCTCTCGCTGATTGTGAAGCTGATTTTATTTAAATCTGAATTGTTGGTTTAGATTTAGTTATGGAAAATATCCCAGTGTACTCTTTTGTCACACATTGAAAATGATGTACCTCAATATATCACCTTAGAATTCTTGAATAATGTCTTCACAATACACAGAGATAGATACAGAAGTGAAAATATCAATGCCAATAATCACATTTTCTGAAAAGTGGTTAGCACAGTGGCCTCACAGCAAATAGGTCAGGGTTTGAATTCTGGAGTGGGGGCGAGGCTTGAAACACTGGCTTTTCTGTGTGATGTTTGCATGTTCTCCCTGTGTATGCATGGATTTTCTCCAGGTACACCAGTTTACAACCAACCTCCAAAAATATACATGTTAAGTTGATTGGCCAACAATATGAAATTACCCCCTTCACTCAGAATGAGTGTGTGTGGCCCCGTGACAGACTGGCGCCCTGTACAGGGTTTATCCTGCCTCTCGCCTGAATCATCCGGGATAGGCTTCGGAACCCCCTGCAAACTCGTTAGGATTAGATGGCTGAATGAATAAATAAAAATCAAAACTCAATGATACAGCAAATCAAAAACTTTACATCCCATAATCCTCTTTAAAAAATCAATTACTCATGATTTTGCTGAAGATTTAGCACCATCTAGTGGTTGCAAGTTGTAATCACCGCTGCAGTGTACTTCCGCTCCTCTGGTCAACAAGGAAGTTCAACGAAACACGTCTCTTGTTTTCTCATTGCAGTTTTTTCTACATCCATTATTTTGTTTCCCAATCTGCAGACATGACGATGTCAACTTTCCAAAAGGTGACTCTTGCGACGTGTCTGGTGCTCTGCGTCTCGTTGCTGCTTCCTAAGATGCTGCTGTCAAGAGGGAGGAAGGATGCTGCTGATCGGCCAGAGGGTGCGTTAACATTCAGATCTTATCCAACATTCCGACTCACTGTTTAATATCTTAAAATTTTACATGCAGGAAACAATATTTAGATGGATATGTTTGAGGATTTTTTTCAAAAAACATTTTTTTTCTCGATCATTTAATCAAAATGTGGTGATAGGAATTATTGTCGTATTCATACAGTTACACTCTCCTCCCTGTAGAGGGCGCCAAATCCCATATTCACCTATTACATTAATGCTAATGAAGCAACTTCATTATTATTGACTCTAAATGTTTTGGAATAATTTGCAATCTGAAAATTTCATTAAATTCAAGGCTTTTCCCCCCTAGTGACAAATATTTACGGCTAGTAAAAAATAAAAGTATACTAGATTGCTGTTTAACAGGTAAATTTTGTGTACATGTAAATATCTGAATATGTTAAATTTGTCTGTTTCGTTTAATCTTCTGAACTGTTTATACCTAATGCGGTAGCGAGGGGTGCTTGATCCTTTCTGGAAAATTTTAGGCGAGAGGCAGGTTACACCCCAAACAGGATGCTGGGCTACACACATAGCCAACCATTCTCATACATTTATTCCTTGGGACCATTTGGTAACAGCGAATCAGCTATCATGCATGTTTTTGGAGAGTGTTAGGGAACCCAATTACCTGGAGAAAACCCAAACATACACGGAAAGAACATGCAAATTCCATACAGAAAGGCCAGTGTTTTAAGCCTCGACCCCACTCTTGGACTTGAACCCTGAGCTTCTTACTGTGAAGCCACCATGGTAACCACTGCGCCATCATGCAGCCAATAAATTTGTCTTTAACAGATAATTTATAATTCTCTTTTCAAACCAATTTGCACATTTTACAAGCATTTTTAATGACCAAGATGGTTCACAATTTCCACAAATATTTTCATGCCTTCTGCAGGTTCCGGTCATTTCCCACCAATGGTCCATCGACAGGCGGCCCCAGAGAGCCGAAGCCAAAGGGCATCTGGATCTGGCTTTTCTCGGGCTAATCCTGAGAGTATAGCCAGGACTAAAGGAGGAGGAACAGGCGTAGGAGCCGGTGGCAAATCCAACCTTGCAGGACAGATAATCCCAGTGTATGGCTTTGGGATTTTGCTCTACATCCTTTACATCCTGTTTAAGGTGAAATGCTACTAGCTGTGTTTTGTCACGTTTCATAATAGCATCTTATACCTATAGAGTACCTTAAAATGCTTTATGACATACAGTATGTACGTTACATTCCCCCATTCAAACAAATTCACACCTGACAGCAGAATGAATGGATAAATTTAAAGAAACAAAGAAACAGAGCATTTTAAACACTAATGAATATTAACGTTTGGATTTTTTTTGGTCTTTATTATTGTCTAAAACCTGCTGGTGTTTCTCCATCAGATCACATCTAAAGGAAGTAGCAAACCATCAGAAGGCAGGTCGCCTCCAGTTCGCTCAGAAAACATGAAGAGAAAAATCAGTGAGTTGATGTTATGCTTTCTTTAAATCTTCTTCTTCTCCTTTCTGCAATTTCCTTCAGGGGTCGCCACAGCAAATCAGATTCTTCCATTTAATCCTATCTGCTGCATCTTCTTCGGTCACTCCAACTATCTTCATGTCTTCCTTCACTGTATCCATGAATCTCCTCTTTGGCCTTCCTCTAGGCCTCTTTCCTGGTGGTACTAAACCCAGCATCCTTCTTCCAATGTACTCTCTCTCCTCTGCACATGTCCAAACCATCTCAGTCTGGCTTCTCTGACTTTATCTCCAAAACCTCTAACGTGTGCTGTTCCTCTGATATACTCATTTCTAATCCTGTCCATCCTGGTCACTCTCAAAGAGATCCTCAGCATCTTCATCTCTGCTACCTTCATCTCTGTTTCCTGTCTTTTCCTCAGTGCCATTGTCTCTAGACCAAACAACATGGCTGGCCTCTGTCATTTAATTTATATTTTAATAAATAAACATGATCAAATACATTTTAATAGACATATGTTGGTTATTTCTCATGCACAGATTTATCACAAAGAGAAATAGATGCCTACAAACATCCCATATTAACTATTCATTTCCTAACCTGCTTTCTTCTCAGTATTTTTTTTAAAAAACTTTCCTTCAATGAATGTTTTCTTATCTTGTCCTTCCAGCTGATTTTGAGCTAGCCCAGCTCCAGGAGAAGCTGAGGGAGACGGAGTTGGTGATGGAGAGAATAGTTTCCAACGCACAGCACAGTCCTGACAGGTGGCCTTTCCTCAAGTTTCATTATTCTGTATACACTTATACAAATAACATACCTTTATTTTTACTTTATTAGACCACAAATAATAAAATAGAAATTTAGTTACATTTTTTAAAACAAAGAAAGCAGACATAGATTAAATCTGACTGATTGAAAGTGTTTGTTTGCATTGCAGGGTGAAAGGAGTGACACCAGACCAGGAGGAGAGTCTCCTGCTGCAACTCACTGAGATTACACGCGTAATGCAGGAAGGTCAGATGGTGGAGGATATTCCTCAAGAGAAACAGATCCAGGAAGATTGGGACGGTACGCAAAACCAGCAATTTAAACCTTTAATTTCACTGTTAAGGACGTAAATTAAGTTATATGTTCACAATTTTTTATTGTAGAACATTGATTATAATCGTCCTTTATTAATCCCTTATGAGGAAACTACTTTTGACGCATTGCACTGCAGCAGGCAGTCATGTAGGTGCCAATTGTGGGAGAAACTGCGGGGTTAGGTGACTACTGCAGGGACATTTAGGCATGAGCTCATCGGGAATTGAACTGATAAGTTCAAAGACGTTGTTTTTACCACTGACCTAGGCGTCCTCTTACTTACTTGAATATATTTTAAATCAATTCCTGAAGTCTCCACCTCATCTCTTACTAAAGCTGGAGCAGTTTTCTGAAACGTTGTAGTCATGTCCTCGTAGATGTAGTCGTCTGTGTGGTCAGCTCCATGACATGTGGCTATTAATTTATTATTATTTTACATACCAGTACTTTAAGCATAAATTAGTCTTACAGAGAACTTGCTGTGCAATTCTTGGATCAAAGTAATTATTTAGTAATAAAACATCTTTTCTCCCTGCCCTTTGCCTTAAATCAGCCGGAATGGGCTCCGGCACCCCCCGCAACCCCGAAAGAAACTGACGAATAAGAAGATGACTGACTGACTGACATCTTTTCTACTTTTTTTTCTCTCATTAAACTTTCTGCAGATTACACAGATGAGTCTCAGCTGCACTGGGAACGTTCCCAATGCTGCTGCCACCACAACCCAAAGGATGAAGCTGAAACAGAAAAAAACACAGTAGACATGAACAACAGCACAGAAGAGCATTCTGGGGACACCACAAGTAACAGTAGAGCTGATGAACCAGAGGATTTGAGCACGAACTGTGTGAATTATGAGGACATGATCCCAGAAAGAGATGTAGAGGTAAAGCAGGAGGAAGACATCCATGATAAAACAGATCCAGGTGTTGAGGAGGACCTGGTTGGGGTTCTAAAGGAGCTGGAGCTCACACTGATGATGAGTTCTGTATTGAACCAGGAGAAAATTGAGGATGATGTCCAGCAGGCTCAGATTGAAAGTTCCAGCAGTTTGGTCAGACGCAGAAACAGAAGGAAGAAGGCTAAGAAAGCAACACACTGATTCCAGGAGAATCTCCTTTGTGGAGATGTTTTTAGAGGAGCACAAAAGCTGCTGAACGTTGGGCTTAGATATCAACAAAATATCTAACTACAAATTTTCTGTCCAATACAGCGATAACAATTTGATACTTGTGCATGTTTTTTATTTGTTTAACATACTTTAAAGCAATGGTGAGCACAAATTGACACAAGGTGGGACTAGAGGACTTGCCCCATGCCCTCTGGATCAACCAAGTGCCTTTTAGAAAGTTTGTTGAAGTTGTTTTCCATTTAGTTTTAATTTGTTACAATGTAGTGTAGTTCATTTTTACAGTGAAACGAACCTTTATTGCCCTCCTAAGCTTAGACATTCAGATACAATAAAAGGTTAAATTTGGATACATAAGCTGAGTGCGAAGGCCAAAATGTCCCAGTTTATGAACATGCACCACTTGAAATATGTGAATCAGTTTAGTACAATGAATGCTTTTAAGTACTGGTAAGTATAAAGATGTAAATATCAACACTGTTAATTCTAAGTTAATAGCCTGGCCTAAACTCCACCATTACTGCAGAAATTAGAGTGTTTACACCAGTTGGTGAATTAAAAAAAACTTTAAATTTGCTTCAACGTGTGCAAAAGAAAAAGGGTTTTATTTAAACTTGAAACATTTATGAATACATAGTAACGTCGTCCAATGTCTCCTTATTATTCCGCTGAATACATTCATCCCAAAAGGTCTGTGCATTCCCCCGGATGGCAA
This sequence comes from Neostethus bicornis, assembly GCA_902685375.1. Lineage (NCBI taxonomy): Eukaryota > Metazoa > Chordata > Actinopteri > Atheriniformes > Phallostethidae > Neostethus > Neostethus bicornis. The sequence goes on along the minus strand of LR738544.1, from coordinate 22,102,184 downwards.
TGTTTGCTACTTCCCTATATGTCCAGCTGCAAATGTCCTGACAAATCAGTTGACTGCTCAAAATAGTGCATGCACTGATAAATACAAAGCAAAAGATATGATGGGAAAATTGCAGTTTTTTTTAATATTACAGTATTGATTTGACATCAGTATGTGTTCCAACGCTAGCCGAGAGGACGAAAATCCACTTCCTTCTTTGCTCAGGCAGAAGAAATGTGTTGTCATACCTGCTGAGAATCTGCTTTGAAGTATTAGTTCTCTATCAGCCAGGAACTTTATCTGGTTTGTTAAACTTTCTAACATTAAGGCGATGATTTTAGCAAATTCTTGCCCATCAGCGCACGCATTGAATATGTAAGACCCTGAATATTTTATCATAGAAAGTCAAGTGGTTAACAAATTGCTTTTATTGAATTCCAACCATGCACTGAGACTTCCAGAGATCAGCTTGAAACTGGAGCTTCAGAAAATGTCTTCCACATCAATTTTCTGATTCTTATTTTTCACTTCTTCTCTGGGTTATTTTTAAAAGGACTCACTTCCTGTTTCCTGAATAAAATCTGGAAATAAACTTGTGTCTCTGTAAGATGCAAAAATATTAAAAAACTGGAAATAAGTTTGGATTTTACTTCTATTTATTTTGGATTCTTTCTGATCAAACTTGAGATTTCTCCTTGACAGTTGTACCGCAGAAATGAACAGAAGCCGAGTTCAAAAAAAGATCTTTTATTACTTCTGTAATGATATTTCTAGACTCATACAAAACCACCAACTGGGCAGATGTTAACAAAGACTAGTTGAGATTAACAGTTTCAGTGAGTGGCACATCACAACAGCCTCCTATCTCAACCCTATTCCTCTCTCGTTCTAGGAATTTCTTTTGTTGATTTGTGTCAGGCTGTTCTGGGAGCTGCCTCAGTGCTCCATTGGCTCGTCTGGTCCTTCTCCAGCAGCTACCTCCTCAGCAGGTTGGGCAACCTGCAAACACACACATTTGTGGTTAGTTAAAGACAAACTATTAGAGAAAAAAAATCTGATTTATGTGTTAGGATAAACTCTTGCGGCACCTTTCTCTGTGGCCTTTCCTCCAATCCCTCCAGGAATGGAGCAACATCATCATCATCGTAAATGGTGAACTCCATATCCTTCCCCACGATGCCAATGGAAACGTTCTTAAAGATAATAAGATAAGTTGTTTATGTTTTTTCAAGATGGAAGTTTAGATTGAATGTAAACCATCTAGTCAGAAAAGAGGAAACCAGAGTACCTTGGTGGTGAGGTCCTGTTCGGTGGGTAGAGTTTCTCTGAGAGCACGCAGACCGTGTTGGACCAGTTCAGTTAGCTCGCCTGCAAAACGATTGACTTGTAAGGATTTTAACTTATTTTCAGATTTCCTTCAGCGGTAAGCCAAACCATTAATGCAACTTTAACTTATTTATTCAGCCAATGAAGCTGTGATGGGAAAGAAAATGTGGGGAAAGAACCCCCAAAATCTTACAATCAGAGAACTTGTCCATCAGCCTCTCCAGGTATGTGCGTGCGGATTGAGAACGAGCTCCGATGGACATGGCTTTACAGTCAAAGTAGTTTGCTGATGGGCAGGTCTGGAAGATGTGAGGTCCCATATCCTGTGAGGTACACAATGAATTAGTAAGAGTTTGCAATTAGATGGTAAAAGACGAGGAAATATGAAAACAAACATACATCATAACCAGCGATAAGAAGTCCAACTCCATATGGTCTTCTTCCATATCTCTGTGTTGGGATTTGGGTTTCTGGAGAACTCATCAAGGACTGTTACGTTTGGATTTTTTAAATAAAACATTTAAAGGAAGACATTTTTTTTAATTCCAATAGGGATGTAAATAATATCATTTACAACTTCCGACAATTAGATGAACGATTCTCATCTCATTTAATCCTACTGTTGTAAAACAGTCTCACACTACTTTTGATGATTTAGGAAAGAGCTTGTGAGGTAGAAAGGATACTGCTGCCAACAAGAGAAACAAGGCGTGACGTAGGGAGCGGCCTGTCAAAGACAAATCTTGAGTCCAAGCACTCCTGGCGCATAAAGTTGCTGAGAAAAAATAAAGAAATATTAGTGCAGAGCCAACAAGCAACCACTGCTACAACCTACACTTATTTTAGTAGTAACTTACCAAAGCAACCTGGCATCAGCAGTCAGACCAGCAATGGAAATCCCAACATGGTTGTCGACATGAAGAATCTTCTTTTGGTGGGCTGCCAGCTCGGACTGAGCTCTCTACAGGGAACAAATTCATGACATGTTTACTGGCAAACTGAGGTTAAATGACACAGATAGTTTGTTTTTCTCAATGTATGAATGTGGAAAGTGACCAGTTATTAACTCCTTCAAAGCATCTAAATGAGTTAAATAACAGATGATAGATTATTATATTGTATGACATAAACAGCAACGCTGTACCGCACGCTGCTGATTGCACTACAGAAACATTCCCCTGATTCCCCAGGGGATCCCAGGAGTGTATTGTTGAAAAAAACAAACAAACACAAAGCAGAGCAGATGGCGTCCCTGCTGAGATCAGATGATTATAAATAATTAAAATTTTACATTAATTTGTTGTGAATATCATCAAGAGAATAAAATGACCAAGGATTGAACTCATGTTTATTTAGGTCTAGTGTAGGACTTCACCTGAGGGCTTAGTGATGTGTTAGTTTTTGGACAAATCCAATGATAGTTTTGTTTTCTGAACCGCTTGTCCCCAGTGGGGCCATGCGGGGTGCCAGAGCCTATTCCAGCTAATAACAGGCTCTAGGCAGGATACACCCAGAACAGGTCACCAGTCTGTTGCAGGGCCACCCACAGACAACCGTCCACACACACAATCATTCCTAGGGGCAATTTTGTAGCAGCCAATAATAGTTTATAAAAAAAAAAAAGAAATTATTTGTTTCATTTCATCTTCTGAGCCCCACATCCCATACAGGGTCATGCAATTTGCAGGAGTCTTTCCTGGCTGATTTCAGGCAAGCGGCAAGATACACCCCGAATAAGTCGTCGGTCTGTTGCGGGGCCACACACGCATTCCTAGGAACAATTTTGTGGCAGCCAAATGAACCTAGTGCAAGTTTTTGGAGGGTGGGATGAAACTGGAGAAAACCTACACATACACGGGGAGAACATGCTAACTCCACACAGAAACAGCAGTGTTTCAAGCCTCTCCTTTATTTGGATTACAAAAAAAAAAAAATAATAAAAAATGACATGATCGTACCTTTAGTGCAACCAGGACAGCATGAGTTTTGGATTTCAGCCCCACAGTTGCAGAACCCTGCTTGACAGCCTCCATGGCATACTCGATCTGATGAATGCGGCCCTGTTGGCACACACAAACAAATACATCCATCAGGACATTAAATCAAGACAAATAAGTCTAGAAATATTGGGATTAAACAAAACTCACCTGTGGACTCCACACAGTAACATCATTGTCGTATTGATTACGGAACTGCAAATAAAAATACGATTGATACAGATTACAAGAAAATACAAAGTGATGCAGTTCTTACACCAAACTTACATAGTTATCCTGCATTTTACATATTCTTCTAGATCTAACGAGTACAGAGTGCTGTGTCAGTGTGAAGCTAAGACAGGAGTGGATGATGGTTTTAAATGGCAAAAAAAGGGCTATATCACTAATTAATGAGAGCGTCATTAGTGTACGGTCTTTTAACAAGCTACACATAAACACATGGAAATGATCAAAATCTGACACAGTCTTCATCCACACATCACAACTTTTACACACTCTTATCGATCTACTCTAAATTTATTAAAATTACTATAATAAAACAATCTGATCAACAACTGCAAGTTTTAACAAAAACGAAAGTAAATCCATGATGATCGGTTTCAGAGATGCTAACTAGTCATGCTAACAGTCAGCATACTGACAATCTGAGCAATTAAATACACTTTCAAAACTTTAAGCACATTTCTGGCTGATTTATTGATATTGGGCACAAAGAAGAAGCAAAATCAATAACTAAAGCTATTATTTAGTGGGTTAAATTAACTTGATCTTAGCTGCTAAAGCTGTTTTGCTTACTCACAGCAGTTAGCTAGCTAACATTAGCATGCGTTGATGTTGGGGCTAACAAACTTCTACGTTTAGGTTTTAAAAAATTCCAAAGTGAATCGACTTCTATTTTTCACTTATTTTATTCACATTTTTATTGTTAAACAATTAAGTCGCTTTTCATTCATACTCACCATGATTTTATGGTGTGCTATTCACCGCCTTCTGTACAGTGATAGGCAGTTGATTTACTATCCTGGACGTGACGTCAAGGCGAAAGCAATTGATCCCCGAACTTACGCAGGAATCGATCAAATGGTAAATTAATTAAAGGCTTTAATCAGCAAAGTTTATTAAAAACCGTTAATAATAATAATAATAATAGAATGAATTCTCTTTCCAATAAATGTCTTAATAACCATGGTAATTACAGACCTGTCAAATTACAAAGTTTTGATATATTTTAATAAGGGGAAAAAATGCGATTTTAGTATTTTACGGTCAAAATGTCAACAAAATGACTCGCTTTCAAACTGATTATGGTACATTCTGGTTCCTGAAGGCAACTGGTTACCTTTTTTACGTCACTCTGGCTCATTACAAATTGACTGCGCATGCATTTTCAAAATGGCCGATAAATACATTTTTTTAAGAACTCTGACAGGTAAAAACTTGATGTAAAATAAAAACTACTTAAAGTTGTAACAAAAGCTTTATGGAACCACATAACTTTACAAAATTAAAATTCTATAAACGCTCTGGAAAGAATAATAGGATAAATTTCCACATAAGAGTCCTGATTATAATATAACAAGGGCCCAAACTAGTGGCTATAAAACCATATCACACTTGTTGTAGTGAACCTCTCAAAAATGACCTTTTAGGTTAAAACGTTGCAGTGTAAGCTTGTTGCACAGGCAGATACTGCTAGCAGAAAATATTACCAATTTCTTAACATTCACAAAATTTGCCAAGAACAATACAGTTAGTCAGGAATCGGGTGATATCTCAGTATCATTAGGTTGAATCACTTTCTTATTCATCTATCCCTTACAGGGTTGCGGGGGAGAGCCAGAGCCCATCTCGGCTGACTTAAGGCAAGGGCAGGGTACACCCCGAACAGGTTGCCAGTCTGTCACGGGGCCAGACACATACAACCATACTCAACCCAAATTCCTAGGGGCAATTTAGCACAGGCCACGGGCCAATCAACCTGACATGCACATTTTTGGAGGGTGGGAGGAAACCAGAGTACGACATGGGAGACATGGGAGAACATGCAAACTCCACACAGAAAGGCCAGCGTTCCCATCCTCGTCCCTGCCCGGGACTTGGACCCAAGGCCATTTTACTGTGAGGTCACTGTGCTACCCACTGCGCCACTGTGCTGCCCTAGGTTGAATCTTCATTAAAAAAATAAACAAATCAGCTAACTTGTCAAATTTGTGTATGGATGCAATGTGCAATGCAAGCATAGACTACGAGAGGTGCGTATTATGCATCACTGGTTCATCAAAAGATGTCATCTGTTTCGAAGTCAATAATAAGTTTAAATGGAAGAAAAGGTTGTCTTTTGCAAGCAGACATTCGGTTCGTCGTGGTAAAGAAAGAGCTGAGCCGAAAAGCAAAGCTCTTGATTTACAAGTTGATCTACGTTCCTACTCTCACCTATGGTCACCAGCTGTGGGTGGTGACTGAAAGAACGAGATCGCGGAAACAATTGGCCGAAATGAGCTTCCTCTGCAGGGTGGCTGGGCTCAGAGAGTGAGAGCTTCTCACTCAGAGAGTGAGTGTTAGGGTGGTTTGCTCGAGTGCCTCGCTGGTGAGGTGTTTCGGGCATGTCCCACCGGGAGGAGACCAAGAGGCAGACCCCTACCCGCTAAAGAGACTGTGCCTCACAACTGGCTGGGGAACGACTCGAGATCCTTCCGGGTGAGCTGGAGGATGCAGCTGGGGGGAGGGAAGCATGGGCTTCTTGTCTGAAGCTGTTGCCCTCACGACCCCGGATAAGCGGAAGACGACGGAACGGAATGAACGTAACATTCAGCATCCATTAGAAAAACAGAATTATATATCTTTCCAGTGGTACAAACATGGCAAACACATTGTCAACTAAAAGTTGGTTGGGCTGCACGTTTGTGCAATGGTTAGCACAGAGGACTCACAGCAAGAAGGTTGCGGTTTGAGTCCTGGAGGCGGGGCAAGGCTTGAAATGCTGGCCTTTCTCTGTGGAGTTTGCATGTTCTCACTGTGTACGTGTGGGTTTTCTCCGGGTACTCTGGTTTCCTCCCACTCGCCAAAAACATGCATGTTAGGTTGATTGGCCACTATGAAATTATCCCTAGGAATGAGTGTGTATATGTATGGTTGTGTGTGTGTGTGTGTGTGTGTGTAACCATGCAACAGACTGGCAACCTGTTCGTGGTGTACCTGCCTCTCGCCTGAAATTAGCTAGCATAGGCTCTGACATCCCCTGCGACCCCATTAGCAGTTCAGAAGATGAAATGAAACTAAAAATAGCCTAAAAAGGAGTATGAAGAAGAAAAATACTTTTTAAAAACCACTCCTTCCAGTTTGACAGAATAAGTACTCTTACTTTTTTCAACATTTTACGTAAAAAGTATGATAAAAGACATAATGAGTGAACTGAAATCCAGTGATGATGGTCTTGTGAAGTTATAAATCCTCCTCTGACCTGCACATTAGTGAAGCAATGAGGGGTCATCTTCACAGAAAAGTGATTAAACTCCAGCCAAAATCCAAAAAATAGATTGGGAATGCCCTTCAAGAATCCTGGAGAACTACACCCAGTGACTACTTAAAGAAATTAAAAGGAAGCTTTTCTAAGAGAAAGAATAAAGCAGCCAAATATTGACTTTTTTTAGCTTGTTCAAGTGGAACAAATCTTAGTTTTTGGCTCAGGCATTTATGATTGTGAATTATTCAACCGGTCTCTGCAACTCCTACTCGCTTTCAATTACAAGCGACATAAAATTGCATGCCAACAAGAGAATTAGAAATATCTAGAAGAAACAATTATTAGTGAGAAATGGTATAAATGGCTTTATACAAAGAAAGATGAAACAATTCACAAAATACAAACATGAGATGTAAAAAAAAAAAAAAAAAGAAAAAGAAAGACCCTGAATATAATTTTATTTGTGGATAGAAAAATTTATGTATACTATGCGACAGACTGGCGACCTGTTTGGGGTGTACCCTGCCTCTTGCTTTGAACCAGCCCGGAAAGGCTCTGGCATCTCCGTCAACCCTGTTGGGGTGAACGGCTCAAAAGAAGATTGTATTTTGTGCTTAAGTAATTTTTAAGTTTGATCTTGTCATGATTGTCTCTTTTATGCAACTGTATTCATGTGATACTGTTGTTTTACAATATGTAAATCTAATTGTATTTTGTCATTTTTAAGTGATGGACCCCAAGAAAACTTGTGGTTACCATAGTAGCAGCTAATGAGGACCTATTTGAACAATTAAAACAAGTAGGCTTACCTTGACTGGCTGGCTGCAGTGTTTATAAATGAGCACTAGGTCGCAGCATAAACTAACAGCAAACTCAGAAATTTTTCACAAACTTTGGGAAACTGACAAAGATCATGAGTCACTGACTGATTTGCGAGCAAAAAAGAGAAAAAAAATCCCAAAGAACAAGCTGACCTGCAGACAGCACGGGGTGGGTGTTTCACTCAGATCTATCACTCATATTAGATGTCTTCTAATGCTTTCAATTTCTTCTCCCACACCTAGATCCTTCAGTTAGTGGGATTTTGAACAATCATTGAAAGCAAAATGCATCAGCTGGTTGCTGTCCATAACACAAGTTTATCACCAACAGTAAGTGAACTAATCAAACTGTATCTTACTTGCAATGACAATCACAAATGTTAAAAAAACATCAAAACAGATGCATGAGTGGGATTTATTTTAACAGAATCAAGGCATTGCCTGCTTGTATGTCTCAATATATAGATGTATTGAAAGGTACTCTGTTTAATTAACACTTGAATCTTTTAAATAAGGCTTACTCATTACTCAATGAGAATTGCTGAACCCTCTCACCTTTTTGATTCTTAATGATTACTTAAATTATTTCTGGAAATGATGACTTTATACTTTTTAAAAAAAGAATTTTTTTATTTTTATTTTTTTGCTGATGAATAATCAGTAATTCCTCACTTCAGTGCAATGTTTCCAACAATGCATGATGTTTTCTTAATAACTTCTCAATTTTTCTGCTGTAACTGTTTTCCAAAAGTTTTCTTTGCATTAAATCAGGGCTTTCAACAAATGTTGGCATATATTTGCAATGTTTTTGTAGTTCCTGCTTCAATCTACAGTTGCTTTTTATTAGTTTGTTTTAACTTTAAAAGCTATTTATTTATTTTTTTAAACGGTTAATTTCAGAGCATTTTTTATGCTTTCAAACTGATACTTGGCAGCAATAGCTAATAATTTAATTTTCTACAGACTACCAATTGTAATTCAATATCTTGTAACAGGCCAAGTACTTAATCAGCAAAATATTCTCAGACGTACATTTTCTCCTTTTGTTCGGGATTACCGAAATAGAAGGGTCGCATAAGAACTTGAGGAGAACTCTGGGAGAAACTGGTTAAGATTTTTGTGCAAGGATTTCACAAATTCCACATGGCAGACATTTAAAAAGTTGCAATTTTTGAAAAACATACCTACATTGCCTGCAAAAGACTGGCGACCTTTAGGCTTTAGGGTATTTAGAATGTGCCCTGCTTTCTGACCTGAAGTCAGCTGGGATAGGCTCCGACACCCCTCGTAACCTCATCAGGATTCCGAAGACAAAACGAATATCCGAAATTAAAAATAATTTTGTAAACTTTGTAAACTAGAAAGTGTTACACCAATGTGTTAATGTGAAAGGTAGGATTTAAATGCACAGTGAAAAGAGAGGCAGGTCAAACCAGCCAACCTGGGGAGGCTTGGGTCATGGGCAGGCAGAATCTGCCAACCTGAGAAGAGTATAGAGTGACTAGACATTAGTGATTTTGTAGATGGGCTGAGCCTTCAAAGCGTGGGGCAAGTAATAAAGGGTGAGTTTCATGGCTGGTGTCATGTAGGAGCAGAGCATCGTGTAGCTGCAACACAGCTTTGCTTGAGAAAGTGGTTCAGATATTTCCACAAGAGTTTAAGCTCTGTTTAAAATATGGGTTTCTGTAGGTGAGTTGTGGTCTGTGGAGAGTTTGGCTGGAGTTCACCAGAGTTTGGATTGTGCTTACATGGTTTGGAGAGTATACAGATAGATTTTAGAGAGTAGTATAGGGGAAGATTACACCCATGTGAGACTTTATATCTTTTAAGAATATGTGCCAAATCTATTGCTGGTCTTCTCCAAAGCCAAAGACGTGTGGAGGAAAAAGACCAGCTGTCAGAAAAATATTTTTTATTTGGGGGGAAAAAAAAACAAAATGCCCTTGCTGTGTGCATGATTGCCCAAATTACATGGCACTCTTTGTGCTTTTTTCCTAATTCCACAAGTACTTCTTCACAATAATTTATTATCTGCCTAAATATGGTCATCCCATTTTCAGAAATACTGGATAATTTATAGTTATTTAAAATATTTTATATAACTTATTTACACACCCAAACTGGGATTCAGTTTGCTTGTCACTCTTGATGACACTATCATGTAAATGATTGCATGACCGATGGCGTCAACACTTGAGTCGAGTAATTGAACGGGAGCTTCCAGGCTTCTTCTCGCCGTCACTACCAGACGTAGAGGTAACAAGACAACAAACGAGGTGTCAAAGAACTGATCCACACCAGGTCTTGTATAAAAAGAGAAAAACGAAGCACAGGAGCAAACATTAGGGAGAGGCAATATGGACCAAGTGGGAGGAATCAGGGAAAAAGGCAGAACAAGAGGAAAGGAGATCAATGCCAGAATAGACAAGGAGTTTTGATGGAAACTTTCACATCTTTTTTTTTAATCTGCTTTTCTTATTTTAGCAAAGAAAAATACACACAACACGTGTTCAAATCCACACCTCTGCTTTTCTACTTTTTCTTTCTTTTCTAACCTCCTCTATTAATAATTTCTGATGTACCCTTGATCCAGGATGGGGTAGAGAGGAGGGGAAAAAATAGGGCGGAGAGAATTAGTGGGACTGTGCTGACGAGTTCTCCTCCTCTGCCAAGGCAGCGGCAGCACGACGGCAACCATTACATCAGCGCGCCATCCTCCTCCACTGTGATTGAGATTGTAGAAGTTGTGCTGAGCTCAGCATGTTTTTTTTTAATCTAGGGGGGGCTCATTTAACTCTGCCAAACACCCCCCCCACCCTTCCTTCTCCACTCCCTCTCTTTTGCTCGTTTAATTTTTCAAATGGAGAGCAGCCTGAGTCACTGTGTGATGGGTCCAAGCTGCACTGTGGGCCCACACATGGGGCCGAAGAGGAAGATGGTGCTATTAGGAGTAGAAGAGATGTGTGCGGGCATTACTTTTCCCGTTCATGGTTTGTTTTAACTGCACAACCACACTGTAAACTTTTCTAAAGAGTTTATGTGTGATGTCACCAACACCTGCTCTAGTATGTACAGCTCTACAAATATGCTTTATAGTTGCTAAAAATAGCTTAAGAATGCGGTTCAGAGGGGAAAAACAACTGAATTATTTGATGGAATAGGTGGCAGCTCAGTGCCAAGGTTGCAAAATATGCAGAGCTATCGAATAATAACTTAGGTCAGAGATCATCCCCACACTGCGAACAGGAAAGCCATTTTACTTCTTTCTTCTGAAATGTTTTATAGTCTGCATGTCGTCATCGACTGTTTCCTTCAGCTCAAAGCAACAGCGCATGTGGCAGAGAGATGAGGAGGGAGTATTGCAGAGATCCCGTTGGCTCCCATCAGTTTCCTGGTGATGATCAAAGTGCTTAGACAGCATTTTAGTGGCAAAGGGCTGAAGAGGCTTTTTCTGCCTTAAAAAGAAAAGTGTATTGACTGTTTAATATCAGTCACTAATAGGTTGACTCTCTGCCCAGTTTTGCACCTAAGTATAGACAGGATGTAAGAATTGAACCACTACGTGGTGTCTGAAAAGTAAGCTACGGCACAGACTCGCCTGACGTCACAGCACTGGATGACTATCTGCTGACCTCAGAGTCTTTCAGACCACAGTGGAAAAATACTTTTCACCAGAAGAGAGAAATGCAGTCTTAGAAGAAGTTTACTTCAGTAATTATGTAAAGGGTAACTCAGCTTCCAATTCATCGTTTTTATTGTTTTAATGCCAGGAAATGTGGGCACACCAGCTCTGTGCTACCAGAATTCATCATTTTAATGTTCTGATTTAATCTGACCACGATGCAGAAAGAACTCCCACAAGCTCTTTCACAAAAAAAAAGAATTCCATGAGTTCCATGGGACATTACTAATTTGGCAGTGTAATAAATTACAAGATACATATAAATAAAAATGTGTATACATACACACTGTAACAAATTGCTGTAAAAAAATGGCCAAAAACCAACTGTAAAAATTATTTCTCATAAAAGCAGGGCTGTACGGTGGAAAACAATATATTCTGGAAAACTGGTTCAGTATATTAAAATATTTACAAAAATATTTTAATGTCTGTAAAAAATTCTAATCATGGTTTAATGATCATTAATACAATCCTTCCTCACTTTCAACTATCACATATTGGTACAACTTCCTCTCCTGCAAACAGACAGCAAAACTCTCAAAAATCACAACTCAAGCTGGGAAATAATTGGTTCATCACAAACTCCACTGTCAGGAAAGCCACCCCGATTAAAGAAAATCCATCACCCCCCTCTTCATCACCTCTTTACTCTTCACCCTTCAGGCCGGAGATACAAAATTTCATTAGTCAAAAAAGAATCCATAGGAAATTATTTATTCCAGTTGCAATCAAAGCCTTGAGCAATAGCCTTGCATAAGTTTTTAGTGTGTAATTATAAACAGCTTATTGCTTATTCCTGCTTATTTTGTGTACTATGTGAGCCCTGTTGAAGGAAATTTTTGTACCATTGTCTCAGACAAAGTTTATATTCTATTCTAATATTGTGATATACTGTGACTGGTATTGCACTCCAGAAATAATCTTGAAAGTGACTGTAAGGAAGATGCATGTAAACAACATTGTAGTAGATATGCCGAGCAGACACGTTACTTGCTCTTCTAAAAGCAAACTTCGGATTTATTTTGACCATACTTGTCCAGTTTAATTCTCTGTTTTTACTGTAAATGACACTGGTTTATTCTAAAACATAATGTAAATAAATACAACGCTAAAGAGGCGTTATTATAGAAAAAAAAATCTACATTTTTATATTTGTACAAAAAGTTGCATGTCTAGACTTATAAATAGTAAAAATGATTTACTATTTCTTCTCAGTGGAAAAAAAAAACTTTTGGAAGAAACAAAATCTTCTTATAGTTGTAGACCAACTTTTTGCATCTCCTGCTGATATTTTACGTATTTCTCTTTCGCAATAAGCTCCAGCCCCTTAAGTCTGTGTCACTTTGGTTCAAATGTTTATGAAGAATAGAAAAGATTAGTTACGTGTTCAGGTCTCTGCACAAACTCTCTGGTTTTTACAGAATAGATTTAAAATAGGTTTAATGGTCTACAAGTCTCCATAAGGTCTGGCTCCACAGTATAAATCTGACGTGATGATGCCCTGCAAACAGTCTCAGACTGAAAGAGCTTTGGTATCTGAACTCTGTCTTGTGCCTGAAATGAGAACCAAACATGATGAATCTGTAAATCCCTGAGGAACAGTTTTCCTCAAGACGTAAGGCAGGTCTCTAAAAAACGCTACTAAAAAAAGACGTAATTTTACTTTGATTAATTTCTCAAATATTTATTTAATACAATTTAACCATTTAATTGCTGTATTTTTTGCTGAGCCGTCATTTTAATGCTGTAATGAATTTAAATATGTTTTATTGCTATAAAGTATTGTGTGTTGCTTTTGAGTGACACTACAATTGAAGTTATAATGTTCATTTGTAACATTATAACTTAAAAAAAGTATTGTTTTTTGTTACACAATACTAGTGTATCTCTTTTGCGATGTCTTGTTATTTTGTTCTATGTCTTGTCACTTTTCTTAAAGAGAAAAAAAAAAAAAAGTAAAAGTAAATTTCTCTACGTACTTCTTTTTCCTCCCGCTCTCCAAAAACATGCATGTTAGGTTGATTAGTGGCAACAAAATTGCCCTTAGAAATGAGCATGTGGCCCCGCGACAGACTGGTGACCTGTTCAGGATGTACCTTGTCTCTTGCCTAGAATCAGCCAGAATAGGCCCTGGCACCCCTGCGACTCCGTTAGGTATAAAACAGTTCAGATGATGAAACACAAACACACATAATGCCTTCTTAATAATGCCTCTCATAGCCTTGCCAGACTAAACCAATAGTAAACTAAAGTGTAATTCAATTTAAGATGTGTGGAACAGGCAGATACATGGTCATATTATGTCCACCTAAAATGTTTAGGTTCTAATACTTTTCTCAGAAACCACAATACTGCTGAAAATTATAACGTATAATTACAAAAAACAACCAATGGCTTTGCTCAAAAACATAGCCAGGTTTTTGTTTGTCCTCAAAGGTTGTTTCACTTATCGCCGTCACATCTCAAATGTCACTCCTTGGCACAGAACAGGCTGTTGGGAGCAAAAAAAGGACACACTAAATAGGCAAATTTAAAAAAAATCTTAGCCTCTTTTGAAGCTTTTTATCACAAACAATCCAAATGTATAAATAGCTTTTTTTTTTCCACTCAATCATTTCTTCAAATTCAAAGCCCATTAGAATACACCTCAGAATGAGATTTTACGTATAGTCTTTAAATGGCTGTGCATGTTCACTTATCCGCTGTGTCCTGGAGTGGATGGGCTGTTAGACCCTTTAACATGTGAGTTATGTTTAACACACAAGTCCACCCCAGTGCAAAAAAAAGAGCATTCTCTTTCATTCAGCCTTGATGTACACAAATGGTCAAGTCCTTCTTTAATGGAAAGCTAAGTCTGGCAGCTCTGGTGCTATAAATGCTCACTATATTGGGAACAGCTTCTAAATCGCTGCCCTACGGCCAAGTTTTTCTTCAACATTACAGTCTCACTTAGTAGCACAGCACACACTGTGCTTATCAGGAAAGTGATAAGAGCAACTTCTGTTTTTACAAGTCATTTAAAAACATAAATGTTTCTCATTGGAAAACTGCATGCATGGTCTGTAAAATTGTTTCACGTGTTAAATTTTAGAAAATGAATTGTTGATCGATTAGGGGGTTGAATCAGGTTTGATTTCAATTCCTCATATAAATCTGCTGCTTTAGAATGAAACTGATGTGTCACTTTAGGAGTTTAGAATATTGTTGTCTGTTAATTGATATTTAAAATGATCCAAAACCTAATTACTATTAGTTACATAGTCTGTTCTTCTTTTTTTGTCTACACTTGTTGACATTAACACGACCGTCACATTCCACACAATGATAGCTGGACACGATCTTCCTCACTGATGACACACAATTTGACAACAGCAGGAACAAGTGGATGTTAGGAAGGGTTGATTGTCCCCATAATGAGTCACGTTTTGACATTTTGTGCGCAGTTCAGATTTTCAGGTCTCAAAACAAGTTTAAGATGTTAACCAGTCTGCTAAGTGAAACTTGAATAGGATTTATGAGTCATGGATAGCTCACTTGACCAGGCTTACAGTACCTGACGTCAAATATGTATTCCAGGATATCTGGTTCCGGCTAGTTGAGTGCTGCAAGTGTTTAAAACACTTGAAAATTATTCCCAACACTACATACAGTAGACTAATATTGGCTTCTGGGAATTAACAAAAACATTTAGCAAAAGCCATTTTGCAATGATTTCCAATCGAAAAGTACAGCAAAATTCTACTTTTAAGTTGATTTTATTTTATTTTTTCTCACTCTATTCCTCCCTTAGCAGGGTCATTTGTGTGTTGCACTCCTACACCACAGCAGGCTGCCACAACAACGCCAGTGATGGGAGAAATGGGGCATTAGGTGTCTTCTCCAAGGACCCTAGACGTGCACTCAGTGGGATGTGAACCCACGATCTTCCGGTTGACCTCCAGTCTGCAGGGAAACGCTCTAACCACTGAGCCACTGTCTCCCCCTAAAGAACTTTGCTAGAGAACTTTGCTTTGTAAAGTTCTCATAATTAAACACTAAAGGGTGGAGTTTACTTGCGTAGATTTTGTAAAATTTTAAGAGTATTGATTTATAAATATTTATAGAAGCAGAATGGAAGATATTTCAGTGCTGACAGTCCAGCAGCTCTTTACGAATACTGGGCAAGTGCAGAGGCCCACTTTGGTGTTACAAATGACTACTTAATTTCGGTCAGAGGAAGTCACCACAGGCAAGTTAATATATTTTTATTCAATCATGTCCTCAACTTGGATGATGACGTTATTTAATTTAGTATTGTTTGTTATGGCAGAGCGAGCACAAGAGCAAATTCAGACATAAAGGTCTGCGGATCAATATTAGAGATCAAACAAACTCCAGTAAACAAATGCAGGTAATTCAAGTTCAGAAAGAAAGGTTAGCTCAATACGATGGTCATGCTTTTTGACTTTCGGTCTTAGCTGTTTGTGCAACGGAGAATAAAGTCTAGATAAAAATATGTTCTGATAAACAATCTAAGGACATTTTATAAGTAAAATACAAAGAAAAGACAGAGAAAATCTTATTCACTGGAGAAATATGCAAAATAAACTTTTAGGAGATTTTTATCATATTTGAATGTAAGCCACACATTGAAACCATACTTAAAGTGGTTTTCTATTTCATTTATTCATGCATTCATTCAGATTTACGACAACTTAACCCTAACTGGGTTGCGGGGTGTGCCGGAGCACATCCCGGCTGATTACATGTGAGAGACGGGGTATACCCTGTGCAGGTCACCTTTCTGTCGTGAGGCCACACATACAGACAACCAATGTTTCCTCTAATTTTTTATGTGTCTGCGCAAACACACAAGCTTTCTGAGCAGAAGGGGGCGGAGCAAAAACTTTTACTTTTTTGTGACGTCAGCAGCAGTGACGAGCCAAACTCTGAATCAGCGGTTTGAAGCAATTTGTTTCAGAAAGAAAGAACAAAGATATATTCTACGGAGTTATGTCTCATTTTACCTTCTTAAGTTTAAATTGAGTTTTTTTTGTGCGCTGCATAGGTTTTGTTGCGCGCCATTATTCTTCTAGCAGTGGACAATTGCGCAGGCGCACAGCTTAAAGGGAATATTGCAGACAACCATCCACACACATGAGAATGTATGTTTCCTGAGCGTATACCGAGGCCAATTAACTTAACATGCATGTTTTTGGAGGGTGGAAGGAAAACTGGAGTACCTGGAGAAAACCTACAGTTTGTATCCACGTGGAGAACATGCAGACTCTACACAAAAAGGCCAGTGTTTAAGGCCTCACCCCCACTCTGGGACTCAAACTGCGACCTTTCTTGCTGTGAGGCCATCGTGAAGTCATCATTAATGCATGTTTGAGCAATTTGCAGGCAGGTTGTTCGTGGCCTTAGATTTTGTTCTCTGCCAACGGAAGCAGGAAGCGGTTTTTTGAAGCAGCAGCTCATTTGCTGCGGTCCATTTTTATGTAGATGCACCAAAATATTTACGTACTCTTACTATACTCCCACTTTTCCTAATTAATGGAAGAAAGCTATAGCAGAGGTTTGAGCTTCTGTAGGCGTGTGATGGAGTGTTGCTCTGGAGCCACCTGGCTGCTCAGACTAATCTATTCATTACACTCCCATAATGGCCTCTTGTGCTGCAGCATCTATCATGCCGCTTTAACAACCTTTTATGAGCAAAGGGTGCTTTTCAATCATTTTGACCGATTGGAAAAAATAGCTTGTAGTAGTGGAGAAAAAAACTGTAGTGGCTGAATACACCCTATTAATTTCATAGTCATTCCGGTTGAATCATTAAGCGGTGTACTCAATTATCTCAACAAGTGACATAACACAGAAAAGTAGGTTCATGGGTCAGGAATTTGATGGTCAACAGTTTGAAATATTCCCATCAAAAATGTAGAACAGGCTCTCTAAAGGATAAGTACTCTAGAAAGGCATGACAAACCTGTCACACGACACAAAGCGAACAGAAAAAACCATTTAAAAAAAATCCAAAAGGTAATTGGAGAAATTGAAGCATAAAGCCCACAAGAGAGAAAAATGTGGCAAATGATCATTCTGTTCAGCTTTGAATATCAGCTAAAGGCCACTGGTGTAGTTTCACAGTCAAATGATCAGACGTTAGTGGGAATGAGACCTCGTAATCACTGAGCAGAACATAATCCAAATTATTCAGAACACCTCGTAACATCATTTTTTTTTTCCTTTGTGATGGAGCTCTTTTATAACGGGAAATATGAGTGTGGTTTTCATATCTAGATAGATGATGAAATGCTTTGATAATATCATAACCGTAGGTATTTTTCTGACAGCATTTTTAAAAAAAAATAATTTAAAAGTGTCCCTCACACTATTGTGACAAAATTACCTGATTCGTATCATTTTTGCTGTTGTTGTTGTTGTTGTTGTTTTTTTTAGCATAAATGACCCAATTTGTATTTCAATTCTAAACTTTATGTTTCATCTTCTGAACCACTTATCACGAACGAGGTGGTAGGGTTGCCAAAGACTATCCCAGCTGATTTCATGGAAGAGGCAAGATAAACCCCGAACTGTTCACCACTCTGGTGCAGAGCCACACGAACACATTCATTCCTAGGAGAAATTTTATTCTTCTTCTTTCGGCATTTCCCTTTAGGGGTCGCCACAGCAAGTCAGTTTCTTCCATCTAACCCTATGTGCTGTATCCTCTTTGGTCACGCCAACTATGTACTGTATCTTCATGTTTTCCTTCACTGTATCCATAAACCTCCTCTTTGGTCTTCCTCTAGTCCTCTTTCTTGTCGGATCCAAATCCAGCATCCTTCTTCCGATGTACTCTCTCTCTCTCCTCTGCACATGTCCAAAGCATCTCAGTCTGGCCTCTCAGGTTTTATTGCAGCCAATAAACCTGACATATTTGTTTTTGGAGAGTGGGAGAAAACCAGAGAACCCGGAGAAAACCAATGCATACACAGGGAGAACATGCAAACTCTCCACACTCACCAGTGTTTCAAACCTCATGACTCGAACCCCCAACCTTCTTGCCACTGTGCTAACCACCATACAACTGTACAGCCCAATTCTAAACTTGAAGAGTTGGAAAGTAAAAAACAAATTGAAGCGCTAATAAAAAAGGCATAAAAGTGAGGATTAAAAGTTGCAACTGAAAAAAATAGGCTTTTGTAATCGTAACAATAACCACAATTACAATCAAGTGAACATCACTGCTTGATGAAATGACTCACAAGAAAAACCTTTTGTGTCTTTGTATCTACCACCTTGCTGAGGTGGTCCCACGGACATGACATAAAAAAGAAAAAAGATTTTTTTCTGAGTTTCATCAGCTTTAACATGTCTGAGTTACATCAAGAGCCAAAATTGTCCAGCTCCTGTCTCTGCTGCAGAGGAAGAAATCATGGGAGGCGCTTGGGTCTCAGCCAGGCTTTATAACCGCATAACGTTTAACTTTCTATAAATACCACCGGATGCAGTCCAAGTTGATCAAGTGTGATTGAATCTGAAATGACTCCAAAGATGAGAGCCAAGTTTTCTTAAGATACTTCAGAGAAACTGCTTGCCTCTGCCCAGCTTCTGACAGGCTACCAGACTGAGTAACTCTGCATACGGTGCAGCAGACAATTCATGCAACACTAATGATTCCATAATACAAAATATCAAAATGTATACAAGGCTTTAAAAAGAGGAATAGTAGTATGATTTCCAGGTGTTGGGCCAGCCACAGTTGTCCTAAAGTAAATGCTAGTATTTTCTCATAATTGTTGTGTTTTTGTGCACTGACAATGTTTGGTGAATCTTCCTAATAATAATTTGAAAAAAAACCTCTTGTTGTTGGCAGAAGATAGACACAAAATAAAACTTTTGATTGATACAAATCAGGGCTAAAATTTAAAGTTTTCTTCCACTTTTTTTTTTTTTAGTTTTGTAAGACATTACTTATCTTTTGTCTTTTACACATAATTTTTTATCATTTTTTTTTCCTGCTCAAAATGAATAAATATAAAAAAATGAACAAAAGGGAATTATGATTTGTTGATCCACAAATCACGTGTCTTTTAATCAGTTTTGAATTTTAGCACATTGTATTGTATTGTTTTAGCACCATGAGAAAGCCATGGGATGGAGGTAGCAGAGATGAACATGCTGAGGATCTCTCTGGGAGTGACCGGGATGGACAGGATCAGAGAAACAGCACATGTTAGAGGTTTTGGAGATAAAGTCAGAAAGGTCAGACTGAAATGGTTTGGACATGTGCAGAAGAGAGAGAGTACATCGGAAGAAGGATGCTGGATTTGGAACCACCAGGAAAGAGGCCTAGAGGAAGGCCAAAGAGGAGGTTCATGGACGCAGTGAAGGAAGACATGAAGATAGTTAGTGTGACCGAAGAGGATGCAGCAGATAGGATTAGATGGAAGAAACTGTCTTGGTGTGGCAACCCTTGAAGGGAAATACTGAAAGAAGAAGAAAGAAAGCCAAACTGCACAAATTGTCTTATGGACAAACATGCATGCTAAACATCTGTTCAGCAAAATTACGACAATTTCCAGAGGGTATGCTGATTTTATATTTGCACAAAATAGATAAGAATGGCAAATTCGTGACTCAAACCACACTCAGGGGATGAGAAAATGGACAGTTAATCAGTAAAGTATTCACTTGGAAGATTGCTTTCTTCCATTTTCTTTCTTAGTGTTTTGACACAGTTGTTGATTGGTGGAGTTTGGCTATAGATATTGTTCCTAATGTCCTAAAAATGAGTCCAGGCTAACACAAGTGGAGCTGTTTTTGTGTTAACATCCAGTTTACTTTTAGTGGGAAAAAAATTGAAATCAATTCTTAAATGACTGGAATTTTGTATTATTTACTCTGAATGGCAAAGATTTTTGGACAATCAAATCTAATTTTGCCATAGTTTTGTGCATCTACTCACTTCAGACTTGTGATCATGATGAAATGCAACAACGAGCAGTTTTTGGAAGCACAAACTCTTAGTGCTGCTTTGTACGTCAACAACATTTGTAACTGTCTGACTATTGATTGCTGAGGAGTTTCTTTCCATTGTATGCTTTTCTACCTTAAATAAATTTAAGCAGAAGTTCAAATCTTGAGCCAACATTCCACCCACACTATGATTTGATAGATGCTTTAAGGTTACAACAATTTAATGTAATCTGCTAAATGTCTGGGAATTAACAGCAAATGTCCGGTAGAGTAGAACCGTTTGTTCAAATCTTTGCCATTTTTTATGCTTCTTTGTTAATGACGTTAACTTGACTGCCACTCAGCTACTTGTTTGAACCATTCAGCAAACACAGCAACACGTTCATGTCTGTTTGCACCTGCCGGAATTTTTCCTCTCTAACCTGTACCAGCTAATCCCCATAAACACAACGCTCCAGGTGTTTAAACACTATCCTTGTTCTCCCAGATGTAAAACCATTAAGTGACACCACTTTTACCACTTGAACATCCATTTAATCAGGTGGTGAGCCTCTTCTGTGGTGGCAAGCCACTGATTAGATTTGGAAACTGAGAGCCATTACAGGAGGCTGCAGTTGGATAATAACTTAAGTGCTGTTTCGTTTCCTTTCTCCTCAGGAAGTGATTTATCTGGATGGGTCTGGCCTTAACGGACTGGGAAGTGCAAACGGTGAGCAGCGCCACATAGATCATCTCTGTGTGCTTTGACCCTTTCAACACTTTGAGTCCTGATTTTGTAAATTTATTGTTTCTACACATGGGATTATAACGCGGGTTACACTCACAGCTTGTTAGATCAGGTCCTACTCTCTTATAATTACAATCATCTCACTTATTGATTTGCTGGTTGCATAATTTTATCATTATGTGACAGGTGTCACCAAATCAAATCAGAAATGTGCAGAAATGTGCAATTCTGACTGTTCACATTTAAGTTATGGACCTAAATGAGTGATTAGTCCATTTTTTATGATGGAAGTAAGATATGGAGTAGCTGAAAATGCTATTTCTCACCTACTTAAGATGATTGGTAAAAATAGACCCTAGTTCACATATAGTTCTACATTTCCTGTTTCAAAAAGTATGAATGTGCACAAAACATCAGCTGGTCAAAGGTCAACTGCCACTAACAGCTGGTAAAATAACAATCTTTACCTCCACACCTATATTCTCATTAAGCGCCCTAACTTTCTACGCCTGTGTTTACTGTGTTTGTTAGCATAGTCCATTTTAGAACAAGAAGAAGTCGAAGCTAAGGTGTCAAAACATTTTGTATCAATATTGTATTGGTCAATCAACCTAACATGCATGTTTTTGGGGGCTGGGAGGAAACTGGACTTCCTAGAGAATATCCATGTGTACACAGGGAGAACATGCAAACTCCACACAGAAAGGCAAATGTTTACCCAGGAACTCAAACTCCAACCTGGTTGCTGTGAGGCCACTGTGCTAACCACAGCGCTACCGTGGCGTCTAGAAGTGAAATTATTTCTAGCTAATTTAAAATATTACACAAAGTTTAGTGATTTTGACCTTTGTGATTTTGACTTTTGGTCACATGATGCTGAAAGCCTAATCAGTTCATCTATACTTGGTACTGTGAGCAGTTGCTTTAAATGCCCTTTGCGGTTATAAGAGATATTATGCTCACAAAAGTTTTATGGAAGTACGGAGAGTCAGAGTGCATTCCTTCTCCGCATTCTGTGAGTGGAATCATTGAAATTTGAATAGTTACTAATATTATTTATTAATAATAAACAGTATTCAGATTAAACTCATTTTCATCCACAAACTTCCAATCATTTCCAGCAGCTACAAAGTACTCATTTCTCTTTTCTTATATAATTTGTTTTTATAGCAGCTGTAAATTTGAAATATCAGTATGCACACCTTCTCTTCTAAACCCTGGTGACTCTGCTTTAATGAGCAGGTATAGAAAATGAATGGCTTTGATCAGCTTTAATGTGCTAGTAAAGTTGATGTTTCTAAGGATATGATGACTGACAAGCTGTTAATGTCACAAATAGAGCATTAGAAGTGACGGAAAGCATCCTCAAAAGTAAAAAGTCATTCATCTGCAACCACTGGCAGAGATTACCTACATCGTGTCTTTCATCCAGCTACAGAGAACTGGTGTCTTAATTTATCAATGATTGGCACTTGGTATTGAAACGGGGGATTGTAAATTGTTCTTCCTTCTCCAAGAGTCACATTTTTGCTTGTTACTCTGGCTTTATGCACTTGTTTATTGAAAGCAAAACAACAAATGGATAGTGAAAAATCAATGCTCGATAAAGAGCTTACTTCAGCCTAATTGTTCTGTGCAGGAGGAAAGAACACAAAAAGACACCTGTCATGTAAAACAAACACAGCAAGTTGTGGTTGGTTAAAAATAGAGCCTAATATTGGTCAACTCAGTATTCTATTACGGGAAAATGACATCATTCATTATTTAGCTAATCCTTCAGAAACTACAGCGTTATGATATTTCAGAACCGGTTAAAGCACTTTGCATCCATTTAAAAGTTTCACTGGGACTTATATGAGTGTTTATGAAACAAATCTGATGGCTAACAAATGAAATAAAGTTCATAAAATTAAAAAAAAATCACTAATGAGGTGTTTTGAGAGTTAAACTTTTTTTTTTCTTCACTTTTTCAAATGTGGTCCAAATTTACAAATCAGAGATCATCAAAAATTTTTCTCAAATTAGGTTTAGAAGATCTAAATCTTGTAGGAGGTACATTTAGTAAACTTAGCTTATTTAGATGTTGCATTATTTCCTCAAAAAGTTGTTCAAAATGCTCTACCAATTACAGTAAAACTTTCCGTAAAAAGTTAACTTGGACAGAAAAAAAAAAGAATTAGCAGGAAATTAAAATGTTAGATAATATGGAGATGAAATAGAGTAAGTCAAGATTAGACATCACACCCAGTGCTAAATGTTCCAGTTTTAATTCTGGGCTTTTTTAGAGAGGCTGTTTGTCAGGAGTAATTGTCTCGTTTTTTTTTTTTGCCACTTCATCCAGTTTAATTTTGGTTCAGGGAAACCCATCTCACTGCTGTATCAGTCGACGGTTGGTGACAAATTAACTCCTTTTCCCGGATGGAGCAAAACCTGACTGAGAGCCAGTCAGTGAAGGGTGGACATTAAGAACGTGATCCTAGTCCCAAGGTCTTTCGAACGGGAGAATCTGGGTTGATTCTCCCGGGTCTGCTCACACTCCAACACAATAAAAAAAGAAACACAGAAAAAAAAAGAACGTGATCCTAAAAAGTAAATAAGCCTCATTTGTAAAATCAGACGAGGCAAACAAACATAGCTAAACAGAGCCAATGGTTCTATTTGTTCCTCTTCTTACCTGTGGTCATCGGCTGTGGGTGGTGACCAAACAAGTAAGGTCCCTAAAAAAAAAAAAAGTGGTTGAAATGAGCATCCCCCTTCAGGTGGCTGGACTCTTACTCAGAAATAGGGTGAGGTGCTTAGAGTAGAGCCTTGAATATTGCAATCTAGCCATCAAAAACCTCTTTGAAACTGACTTGCTGTGGTGACCCTTGCAGGGAAATGCCAAAAGGAGAAGTGTTTAGTACATTGGTAATTAGTCCTAATTACATTGTACAGGCACGTTTGACCAATCTATATATTGGATGATAACCCAAGGTTAAACTACATAATCTTTTCAGTATAATTTCAGTTTTCAGCATGAAAATCTCAAATTGACTAAATAAAATTGAAGAATATTATTATTTTTTTAATATTATTATTTTTTTTATTTCATGGACTCTATGAGTCCATGTAATCGCTCATTCATCCAGGAGTGATCCATCGTAGAACAGGCTTCAGAGTTTGCTTCTGGACAGTGTATTTGCTGATCGAAACGTTTCGACTTCCATCCGGAAATCATTTTTAATTTTCATCAAATTGAAAATTATTTCGGATGGAAGTTAAAGTCCTGAAAACAAGTTTGAAGTCTTTTCTACAACAGTGACTCTATATTTCTGTTACCAAACACTGTGCCTGTCTTTTTCTCTCTATATCTGCATAGGTAAAGTGCAAAATGGACAAACCACCGCTTCTTTATTTGTATAAGATACATCGTCACCTTTTCCCGCACAAGAACGTTTTACATCACTCCTATCAATGGCAAAACTTGTCACATCCAGACAACATTTCCACATAGGATCCTACATCGGCACATCAAGGGTGAGTCATAGATTATACTATACAGAACTTCAGTCCACATTCAATAATACCGGGGTTGCTTTCGGATGTTGTTTCCACGGTAATAACTTACACTAGGATGGTTGTGTTGATCAGCTCCTGTTTCAAAGGTCATTATATCGACTGAGCACTTTTTGCCAAGATCTAAGAAAAACTTTGCAGGACTCTTGGTGTGTTCTGCCTGTGGCTCCCCTGGGGTAAGGTATGATACAGATGGACCTAATGCTACACCCACGCATAAACCAGAACTAGCAAAAACACAGATGCATGCACATACTGAGGGACAATTGGGATTTGTGAGATCTGCTTTGACTTGTAAGTAAAGTATGGGTGGTGGTTTTTTAAATGTATTTATTCTATGACCTGTTTCCCATTTTTAACAAGTGGAAGGAATTTTACAACTTTTGGTCAGATGACTTTGTAACTAGAATTAGTTGATGTAGATTTAACAAACTTTATTCATAGCAAATAATTTGTGACCTCGATCTTTGCAATCTAGGTTGCAAAGATTCGGTTGCATGACTTTGAAAACCTAAGCAATTCATTTATAGTTGGTACTGAGTAACTGTGCCCAGTTTCATTAAAATCCCATCATTGGTTTGGGAGATATCTTTTTCACAAAATTTTTTAGGAGCCACAGACGTATTGACATCTACTGCCTCTTCCACATTCAGTGAGGCATAAAAATATCAGCTATTGTCTCACAGTTTTCGTTCTTATGTACATAATATCTAATCTATGACTTCTCCTGGCTAAAGTTAAGGTGGTTTGTACGTACGTACCATAAACATTCCATCTAATCAGAACATAGGAATCAGTTTCAGTTATGAAAAAGAATGTAAATGAATTGGAACGGTGAGACTGAGGGTATGATTAACCAGATCTTGTCTGCCCTCTTTTTGACACCCCCGTTGGCCAGTATTCACATCACATTAATTTTCTTTGACCTTATGCCGTCTTTCATCGTGCACTCCAATACAGTAACTAAAATTACTGCCTCGTGGCTGTCTGCCTGGGACAACTAGTCAAGTTAGAGTTGGATGTCTGCTCAGAATTATGTGACGTAAGTTGGAAAAACCATGAGCAATTCCGTTAAAAGGAGTCTCTTACGATCATTTACATTCACAAATCTGATTTATAATAAGCAGAATGTTCTTGTTCTTCTGGTTTTAAATACCTCTTTATAAATGTTCCCTGAAACAACTTCCATTTTCTGATAATAAAGATGCCTGGCTTGTTAAAAACGTTGCTAAATTTAAGATTTATGGCCAATATGGAGAACTTTTTTTTTGTACAAAGCTTTGTTAGGATTATTTTGTTATTTTTAGTGGAGCTTTTCCTGCATTGTTTTAAGAGTTTTTTTCACTCTTGGATTTATACAGAAATTGAACAATTGTTACGTGCTATGAATTTAAGTATATTTTCATCTCATTTGTGGAAAAAAAATAAACAAATGAACCAAACAAAGTTTTGTTTCAACTTCTGAACCGTACATTTGTAACAGAGTTACGGAGGGTGCAGGAGCCTGTCTTGGCTGATTACAGGCGAGAGGCAGGTTACACCCTGAACAGGTCACCACTCTGTTGCAGGGCCACACACTCATTACAAGGCATTATAAGGAAGAAACAGAAGTACCCGGAAAAAAACCCACCCATACACGGAGAGCCAAACAAAGTTAATTGACATATAGTACTCTATATTTGGCCAGATTTTTATAGTTACTGTGCAGCTGTCTGAACATTATTTGTCTGAACATTATCTTTATCTGTTTAAATTAAAATGAAAAAGTGTCTGTATAAATTATTATCACTCATTCATTTTGACTAAATGTGACGGCAGTCATCTCTTGTCTGGAAGTCGTGGTGATAAAAAATAGACGGAAAATGTTGTGGAGCATTTTGACTCAGTGATGTTGACCTTTGACAAATTTTGATATTAAGTGGCATTAGTGTCATCGTTTATGAAATGTTGACATTAACTAACAATGAATTTTTGCGTCTGATCTAAGAATATGATTTGTGATTCATTTATCCATCCAGCTACCTAAATATGTACTTGTCTGTGTGTAAAGTCTGTGTGTGTAAAAAAAAAAAAAAGAAAGGAATTTGATTGTGGATTTGACTTCATCAGATGTAAGAAGATCTTAGAAGACTCATAGAAAGGTCTCAACATCGTCTTCTGGACGGTGTAATTTCTGATCCAGACGTTTCGACTTCCATCCGGAAATAATCAGGCCATTTCATCAGATTATAAATGACTTCGGGATTGAATTTGAAATATCTTGATCAGAAAATACACCTTCCAAAAGACAACTTTGAAGCCTTTTCTACGATAGATGATTCCTGGATAAATGAGGGATTACATAAAAATCATAAGAATCTGAATGAGGCGTGTGTCAGGACTTTTTTATTTTGATCACGTGTTAAATTTACAAAGAAGAAATGCATAATTCTTTGGTTGAATATTTAATCTCCTCTGCAAATAGAACAAAATGAGCTCGTGGCTTTTCTGACTTTAATTTCCATTCGTTTTGAAGATTTTTTTCAAAAAGCAGCCTGTCTACTATTAATCAAGCTATATTTGTGCATTACAGAAAGAATAGATGGATGTCGTGTTCCGTTCCAAAGGAAGACAAAATCTAATAAGCTGGTCTTAAATTTCATCAGAAATCAGAAAAATCTTAAAAACCCAACTTATTCTAATAAAAAGTAAGGAAATTTGGATGACTTTAAAAACTTTTTCTATTTTTAAGGGGTATTGATGTCAAGTTTTTTGGAATACAAAAGTCTCAAGTTACATCTCTTTATCTTTCAGCTTACCCAAATTTCTGCATCGCATGTTGAGACGTGCCAAGCTAATTTCTCATTGCTTTTTGGAAATGATTATATTTGTGAAAAATGACTTTTTTTCTATTAACAAGCAGAATAAATGCAAGCAAATGATGTCTTTTGGACACAGACAAAAAAACTGATTCATCCCTTGAGCAAGTACAATTTCAACACCAGTTGATGCATAGACCAATATTTTTAGGGAATGCATTCCTCTGAATCAAAAAGCAGATGATGTTTGAAGAAATACTTCAGAAAGCAAGTCAAACGATTGCTCAAGACCACTTTAAAAGATTAC
Source organism: Neostethus bicornis (assembly GCA_902685375.1). Classification (NCBI taxonomy): domain Eukaryota; kingdom Metazoa; phylum Chordata; class Actinopteri; order Atheriniformes; family Phallostethidae; genus Neostethus; species Neostethus bicornis. Next base: position 22,074,565 of record LR738544.1, on the reverse strand, counting down.
AAGAAAGCCTGACACCTCATAAGCAAAACCTAAAGACATGAGGAATGGCTGCAATCTTACACAATGAAGAACGGAACAGATTTTTGGAAAGAAATTTAGTTTGTAACATTAATAAGGAAATGTGTAGAAACTTTTCTCAGCCTAACTAAAGTTGTTTTCAATCAACTAAATTGTAATTCATTTCAATAAAAACTGAGATGACTTATTGGCTTGAAAAAAAAAATAAACGATGGTGTTCAAAGTTTACAATGAACATTAAGAGTTGGTTAAACTCTTGTTTTTCAATAGAGAGGAAAGGTCTGCTCTAAACTGTGCAGGACTGCAGATATGTAGATTGCAATACAAGTGCATAGATGTGGCTTGAGACCCAGTAGCTGTCTATTCAGCAGTGATTTAGTGGCTGACAAGGCTGAGCCATGTGGCTCAATAGCACTAAAAGGCTCATCCTGTCTAATGGGGTTCCTCTATGACGCAGACCTGGAGAAGCTGCCCCTCCCCTTCGTTTACTCTGACATATAGCCTAACACACACACAGCTACTGGAAGCTCATTCGTTTTGTGCACTGTGCAGTGACACAGAAAGCAATGCATGCAATATGAGTGCACACGTATACGCACATACGTACACAAGCTGGCCTGCGAGCTAATGAAAAGGCCGGCCATAGAGACAATGGTGCCCAGCAAACAATTGTGTTTGAGAAACCGCTCTTGTCGCAGGCTGTCATCGATTGGCCATTTACTGGGTGTGTGTGGGAGGAGGCCTGGGCAGCAGTGATCATTACTGGACTGACTGGCTGTGGGATCACTTTATTAACTTAATACAGTCCGATGTTTCAGTGTGGAGAGGAGGGAGGTTCTTCTCACTTTCTGCAAACAACATGTCAAGACCTGTAGAGAAGAACTTTTTCTTTTATTATACTGTACTTATACTGTAATGCATTACAAAAGCCATTAGACAGATTGAAAGTAATACAGTTTATATTTCAAATAAAGCCAGTATCAGAAATGTTTCATTTCCACCAAAAACAGTTGAAACCAATTGACTACATAAGTTGATTCCAGAAGTTGTTGCACAAGGTGTGTGGTAATAAAGTTGGTGCTACCCAAGAAGCGTTATGAATGGAGTGTGCGTCACTCTGTAGTACGCATCCCTACCCAGCAGATGGCTCCGCCTGCAAATGCTTGCTTTGAAAAAGTAGTGGTTAGGTTGGGGTGTGGGTGCCTTTATTGAATTTAGGACTAAAATAAAACATTCTTTTTGGACGGTTCCTAAAATATTTCTACGTGGTGAAGCTTCTCCACCAACACCAGTTTGCTTAACTTCCTACCTAATCAATGACATCATTGCAAATTGAGGATGGCAAAATGGTCCAAATGACTGGTGAATTTTGTGAATGGAGCACTTAGTGACTGAAGAATGACGTCAGGACAAAAGCTATATCTTTATTAGCCAGACAGGATGGAGGGGAGGAGTTTCATTGGCCTACGATAGCATCCGAGCGATGTGATTGGCTACGACCAGATAATTAAACACCTACACAGTCAATGCACAAATCCAAGTGGTGGGATATATAGGCTGCTGCGTTGGCGCTGCATGCAACAGAATCAAGAGTTGTTCTGCAAGTTGAGAGAAAGTCAACTTATCCAGTTTTGCAGAGAGATCCATAAAGATATATTTTTATTTACTTTTCTTTTGCCGGCTGATTTTCACTGAAGGTAGGCAAAGATTTTTATTGTGTTTGACAATATTTTTTGTCTCTTTGACTATTTGTGAATGGCACAGGTTTCGGATGCGGAGTCACGGGTTTAGACTGCAGTGACGTGATGGTGTTGGCAGTGTTTCTAGGTGTAAGACGACTGGGGTCACCTGTACCAACGACATTCAATTGATCACTATTCGACTCTTCTGGTTGAACCCCAAAACTCACTCAAGAAGATAAAATGAAGGAATATGAGAAAGAAATTTTGAGCTGATGTAAAGAACATCAGGAGATGGAGAAAAATGGGCAGAAGCAACCAGATTTGAATGTGTGATACAGAAAGAGAGACAAGAGAGAGGAATAGAAAGAGAGAGAGGACTGGCGGCTCATTACACTAATGCACTGGTCCCTTAGGGAGTTGGCAAGCTTGAAACCCCCCACCTTTCTTTTTTACCCCTCCTCTTCCAGCTCCAGCAAGTGCTACCTACATCGCACAGTCCAGGACCCTTTCCTGTTCACACACACACATACACACACATCCAGGCACTGTAAGCCACAGACATATCAAACTCGTGGATCATGACAGAACTACATGTTCTGTGCTCTCAGCTGGACATTTTGGAACGGTGTGTTTTTGAAGAAGAAAAGTAGGAAAGATTGTCCTGTATTAGAAGAATCTCTCACAGGAGACTGAGATGTAGCTAGAAAAGAGCAAGTGTAACTTCTGCCGTACATCACTCAGCGGATCACACACCAACAAGTACACGTCTACTCTGGGCTTTTATTTTTTGCTGATGGGTTCATAAATAGTATTTTTTTTTGCTTTCACGCAAGAAGCTAAATATAGGTGTCTTTCTTTTGTTTCTTTTTTAGGGGACCATGGTTATGTTGAAGATCTCTGCTTTCCTCGTTGCCTACGCCCTGGTCATTTGCCAGATGTACTGCTCACAAGCCGCCCCTGCCAGGTGAGACCCTTTGATTGTCAGAGAAATTTTTGCTTTTCCAAACAACTAGTTGATGTTTCCGGGTTTTCTTTCTTTGTGTAGTCATTTAAATTTACACAAATCCATCTAAATAAGAATTTGGGAAAAGATGCTTTACAAACCCAAAAATATTTTTGATGAAACTTCTTTTAAAACCTTTTTTGCTTTGATGTGGATGAAGCCATACTTAGTTTAACTTTAAAAACAGCTTAAAAGTGTAATTCACGGCAGAGCGGGATGAATATGAACCATATTTTACTATTTTAATCCCCACTCACTATTGATTTTATGATAAATCTAAAGCTGCTTTGACATCAGCCCCCTCTTTCAAATGGGGCACTTTCCGCAGATTGTCTGCCCCCCCATCTTGGCCATCAGCCCTCCAATTCAAACATCATTCCTCTCATAGGTGGTGACGTTTGAGCCTCCTATCTCCCCCTCTAACATCACCCCCATCCAGCCTCCCACTCCCCCTTAGCATCCTGCCACCCACCCTTTCTCTCTCAGGTGACTCCCTAGGAAAGGATTTTCGTCAATGTTGACCTCAATCCTTTTGCCTCCCCTAAAACCCACTTTGACCTCTGACTTTGCTGGCTCTGTTCATAGACCGGGTTTAGAGTCCATGTCAGACCGAGTCACGCTCACGGACTACGAGGCGCGAAGGTTACTCAACGCCATTGTAAAGGAGTTTGTGCAGATGACGGCAGAAGAGTTGGAGCAGCAGGCGACTGAAGGAAACACGTATGTGTCACTTTTTTATTTAAGTCGCTTGAAGTTTTTTCACTTTACAGAAATAACCAGTAAAGGAAATTTGGAGAAAACTGGCTGAACTTAAACTTGATGCTTAAATCTAAAGGTAAAAAGTGATTGAGACATTTAAAGTCTCTGAGGGGCATTGTCATACTCTGATTTCACTTGTAACAGCAGTGAAGAGACATCTTGGGTTCAGTCAGGTCTTTGGAGGTATGTAATTCTCATTAGACAAGAAGAAAAAAAGTGTGATCATTGTTAAAATTAGAAGAAAAACCTTTGATATTCTCTGTCAAGAACCTCTTCCCGCATGGATAAGTTTGATTTTTGACATGTGAACAGATTGCCTGCTGGGCATGTGAACAGCTTCTTTGCATATCAGAACGAATAAGTGTGCATGATGTGAGGACAGAGAAGCTGCATGACAGCGAGAAGAGACGGGCTCTTTTTGGGAGATTTGGTTGATGTGGGGCAGAACTGGGGTGGAGAATTTTTGTGCATGACGGGATGAACGCCAGTTTCTTTGAATTTTTAGAGAATCAAAGTGGCATGACACTAAAGAATTGTTCCTCTTTAAACTTGTAATGGCATGTGTTAGAAATGCATGTGGGAAAAAATGGGTGAATGATGATGATGATATGTCTTTGCATGTTTTATCCCTTTACCCATAAGCCTGTTCTGTGCATGTCTCTTGTGTGTGTCCCCCTTCCCAACAGCATGGACAGACCCCTCACCAAGCGCTGCTCCAACCTGAGCACTTGCGTGTTGGGCAAACTGTCTCAGGAGCTGCACAAGTTGCAGACATTCCCCCGCACGAACGTGGGAGCAGGAACGCCCGGGAAGAAGCGCAGTGCGCCTGAGAGAGACAGCTATGCAAGCTATGGCGAGACGTTTGACAGCATCTAACCTTTCATCACCTTTTACAACCTCTTCTTTTCTGCTCCCTGTTTTTGCCCCCTTTTCCTGAGTCCCTTTTTATTTTCTTCTCCTCGTTTAGTTTTCAGATTGGTAAAACGCATGCTGACTTTTCCTGCTTGATTGACCTGGAAATAAGATTTTTAAGATTTATTTTCTACTTCTCCCCTTTTTTTTTGGCAGAGAATAATTTGTTTGTTTATCTCAGACAATCAAACATGGTTTTCACTAATGTAATTCAGGAGCCAGTCAGACATTTATCTCTGTGTACCATGCGTGGAATCATTTCAAAACCTCTGCAAGTAACTAGTTGAGAGACATCACTTCATGTAAAACATTAATAAATAATCCACTCATGCGACACCAATGTTGTTCAATAAACGTATTTTTCTACCAGGAAGACTTTTAGTTCATTTTCATTAAAACAACTAAATCAGTGGGTAATTGGGAGGATTTTTGTGGACAATTTAGAGCAATTTCATCATTTCGGAAGGTAAGAAAATGCTGTGGACGCTTTTTGTGTTTGGTCAAGCTTAATGTATTTTTGTGCTGTGCTATAAATTAGACAAGCTTTTAGTGGAGATGCTCTGTGCGTGTGTGTATGTGCGTGTGTGTGTAAATGTGTGTGCGCGCGCCTGTGTGTGTGTGTCAGGCTGTGTTTGAGCATTATATTGATATATGTTGCATTTAGGTTTGGCGGTTAATCCCACATTTGTTTTCCTGAAGCAGCATTACAGCACAGAAGCGAGCCTGCAACACAGCGACCTGTGTGACCCACCGCCTGGCGGACTTCCTCAGCCGATCGGGGGGAATGGGAAACAGCAACTTCGTTCCCACAAACGTTGGCGCTAAAGCTTTCGGCAGGAGGAGGAGAAGCATCCAGATTTGAGCCAGCAAAGATCCTTCAGGTAAAAGACAATCATCTTAAACATTAATATCTCCACATGTGATGGATTAGATTTACATTGATGTTTTTTTTTCTTGTGTTTTTTATTTTTCAGAGGTTGAAACCTGTAAAGGAAACCATCAAAAAAAAAAAAAAAAAAAAGATAAAAAAAAATCCTGTGAACAAAAAAAACTAACTAAAAAACAAAATTAAGCAGAAAGTAAAAACTCAACAGGCCCTTTATCCATTCCTTTACCTTCCACGGAAAAGAAAAGGACGGATGTTTTATTTCCATTTTTCATTCTGTTAGTAAAATCTTTTGCTTTTGGCAACTAGGAGAGAAAAAAAAGAAGAGAAAAAAAGGCACTTTACCTTATGTACATGAACAAATGAACTCCTTGTGAAAAAAAAAGAAAAAAAATCCCCAGTGGTTCCTCTTTTTTATACATGAATATCATTGGAAAATAAAATGGAAGCAGCAGTGGTTATCACGTTCTTATTTTCCACCTTTCACCTCCTTAGAGCACATTTCTGCCATGCTTCTCCTCTTCTCTCCCTCCCTGTATAGAAATCCATACTTCCACATATCCCATTGTACACCCTCCTCCTGAGGGTCCCCTGCTTTCCTGTTTGCCAGAGGGATGCCATTAAAGATCAGCCTACCCAAGGCCCCCCCACAACGGCTGTTGTCTTGTGCCTTGATGTAGAACAATTTACATGAACATGATTGTACAGTTCTGTTTCCGGATGATGAAGAAGACCCGAATGAGGATTTAAAAAAAAAAACAAAAAAAAAGGACGACGACGGATTCATATTGTAAACAATATTGTGAAAACAAATTTCAGCAAGATTAAAATGTATTTTAGATACACTCGGGTTTGGGGTACTTGTGTTCTTCTTCCCAGATTTTTAAGCAAGGTGTAGGAGAGAAATTGCATGAGGAAGTGGTTTAATTAAATAAAGTTTATATTTTTATTGCTACTACTCATAAACACTGTCCATGAATTAAAATGACATTTAGAACCTCTCAGGAACAGAGTAGTTTGTTTGTTGGCTGTAAATTGAACTAAAGACAGAAGAGTCGCTGGTTGAGAATATGGAGCACACATCAATCATTGGTTAAATAATGGAAATTGGATCTACTTTTGAACAGATTACTACTAAACAAATGAACGTGTAGACACATCTGCTCATTGGAAATATCTTTGACTGACGATGCAGTGGAATAGATATGTTATTATCCATAAAACAAAAAAAATGCATGAGAAGTGGCATAATAAAAGGCAGCAAAACCTGCTCAGTCTGGTTTTTCATTGAGTTTTTGGAAGACAAACACATAAAACACAAATCTCTACAATTCCCACAAAGAAAAACACTAGAGATTACTATTTATCTCATCAGTTGTTTTGTCGACTGCGACTAGACCTTCGGGGTTCAGTTGTTTTTACTTCAGAACACCAATAGATGGCAACAAGATTACCTCAACTAAACTTTGAGTAGGCTTTCATGCAGATCTGTTTCATTTTAGGAGTGCATAAACAGACATGCACCACCAATTTTTCCAGCTTTCCTCAGCAAACTAAATGGAGATGGGAAAACGTTTTTTTCATCTATAATTGCAAACAATGTTAGGGGCCTGAGTATTAATTATTTTTCTTCAGAAGCAAAGAGAGCAGCTTTTTTTATGATCTGGGAGGTTCTCTGTATGATTATAGTGGGAAAGCCATCAGCCAAACCTGACATGGCAAAGAAAGGCAAACATTATTAGTGATAAGTTTGGCTGCCGTATTTGAAAAGGTCAGAACAACAAAGTAAAATACCCTCACCACACGTCATGGAGAAAAGAGGATAAAACATAATTACTCTTCTTGCTTCCCTGCAATGTTCTGTTCATCCTGCCAAATGTTTCAAATAATAATAAATAAAAAAGTGCTGTGTTACACAAAAAAATTAAGCTGAAATGTTTTAAGGAGAGACAAATTAAAACCCATTCGTTTTGGCAAAACAAATATCCCATGCGTGTTTGGAAATTGGGGGGATAATGAGTCTATTCAATGTGGGTAGAAGTAAAAAAACAGGCCATGGCTGATTCTGTTTGGATGCATGGAAAATTTTAAGTGATTACAAAAGCCACTGCTGAGTACCTGTCACTTTGTGTGCAACACATCATGTACACTAAGCATTCAGAAAGAAAGCATAGATTTTTGACAGGTGTTTTGTTGTAAAACAAAAGTGATGACATTTAAAGTAATTTTTAAATCAAATACTGGGAAGTGGCAGCATGTTGGTGCAGTGGTTAGCCTGGTGGCCTCACAGCAAGAAGATCAGGGGTTTAAGTCCAAGAGTGAGGATGAGGCTTGAAACACTGGCCTTTTTGTGTGGAATTTACATGTTCTTCCTGGGTATATGTGGGTTATCTCCAGGTACTCTGGTTTCCTCCCACTCTTCAAAAACACGTAATTTGGTTAATTGTTCCATTTCGTCGTCTTCTGCTTATCCAGGGCCGGGTCGCGGGGGCAACAACCTCAGACGGGAAGCCCAGGCTTCTCTCACCCCAGCTGCATCCTCCAGCTCACCCAGAGGGATCCCGAGTTGATCTCCAGCCAGCTGTGAGATATAGTCTCTCCAGCTGGTCCGGGGTCGGCCTCTTGGTCTCCTTCCAGTGGGATTTGCCCGAAATACCTCACCAGCGATGCGCTCGGGGGGCATCCTGGCCAGATGCCCAAACTACTCCATCTGGCTTCTCTTGATCTGGAAGAGGAGCGGCTTGACACCGAGCTCCTCCCGGGTGGCAGAGCTCCTCACCCGATCTCTGAGTGAGAGCCTAGCCACCCTGCGGAGGAAGCTCATTTCGCCCGCTTGTATCCGCGATCGCATTCTTTCGGTCACCACCCACAGCTGGTAACCCTATGAAGAGATCAAGCATGGCCAAGTTGCCCTGACACGGGTCACCGGGGCCTCCCCTTGGAGCCAGGCCCGAGGGTGGGGTACGAGAAAGTGCACCTGGTGGCCGGGCTTTTAACCATGGGGCCAAGCCAGGCTAAGCCCAAACAGGGGACATGGGCCGCCCTTCCAGTGGACTCACTATCTGCAGAAGGGGCCATAGGGGTTGAGTAAAGGAGAAGATGGGTGGCAGCCAGTGATGGGGACCCTGGCGGTCAGATCCTCGGCTGCATAAGCTTATGTTAATTGGCCACTACGAAATTGCCCCTACATTGAGTGACGGTGTAAATGGTTGTCCATATGTGGCACCGCAACAAATTGGCAACCTGTTTGGGGTATGTCCTGCCTCTCTGCCTCTCCTGCCCGTGTCGGTTCAGAAGATGAAGACTGGGAAGTTCTGATTGGAAAATAATTTGTTTCTAGAAGAGAAAACATGGCTGTAATGTACAAAACTTGGAACGTTAGTATAAGCTTTTAATTTCTGTAATAATTTTCAAGCTTCAAAAGTCTCATTTGTTGCTTTGTTGTTGTTTTTTTATAACAGTTTTTCCACTTTCTCTGTGCTATCTTGAGTGCCTGTAAATGAATCAGGCCTGCACTTAGAGTTAGGCCAGAATCCACACAGACATTTTTCCTGCATGACTAAAGAGGAGAAGATGGAAAATTCATCCATATTTTAGAAAGTTGAGGGGCTTAGATGGTTGTAGCTGATTTGTGGGGCCAGTTTGGTTTTAAGATCTTTCTCAACAGTAATCTATGAATCCTGCTTCGCAAATGAGAACAGCAGTGCTAATAGCACACAGCTGCTGTCAATGGGGCCCTTCAAGTCTGGAATTAGACCGTTCTTATAACAGAAACCAAAAAAGTGCGCACCAATTTCCAAAGAGAGGACATGACACCGTTCCAGTTCCCAGAAACTTCCACCACAAAGCTGAGGTTTGGAAGATGCTTTCTCTAATGTTTTAAAGAATGATTTGGTTTTGGGGGAAAATACAAAACTGCTACCATTATGTTTTGTCTGGACCAGTTTATTTTCCATGACTTTTTCCAACCTACTATATTATTAGTGTTTTTGCAAGGCAAAAAAGCTGCTAGATTTTTTTCCCCCCAATCTTTTGTATGTGACTTTGTGCAGTTCATATTTAAAAAATCTACAATATGAAAGCTTAACTATGAATTTAAGTTTGCATTCAAATTCCTTTTAAAAGAAATGAAGGTGCAAAAGAAATATAAAAATATCATAATGGAAATATGAATGAAGCAAATGTGCTCAGATACAAAAAATTAATCAAGTTCATACCGCTGTTTTTTTTTTTTGTGGCTCAGATATCCGTCTTTTTTTTTAAAAAAACAAAAACAAAACAACAACAATGGAATCAAAGCCCCATTTGCCATAAATAGAAATAAAAAAAACATTACTTAACCTAAATAAACATGAGGCAGCAACCCTGTTTTCTTTATGAACTTTGAGATTTTACATTTGTTCCGTTGTCTTCCGCTTATCCGGGGCCCAGGCTTCTCTAACCCCAGCTGCATTCGACTCACCAGGGAGTATCCCGAATCGTTCCCTAGGTGCTCGAAACCATTTCATCTGGCTCCTCTCGACCTGGAGAGGGAGTGCTCGACACCGAGTCCTGTCCCTGACCCACAGGGACAGGAACAGGATTTTACATTTGAAATTTTATTTTAATAATTTTTAACCTAAACAATTTACTTTTCATCTTCACAAAATTGACATTGGAATCTATAACTAAAGTCTAAACAAATTGAAATTTGACGTAATCTTTTAGTTGTATCAAAACCTTTATCAGGAAAGAGAATGGAGAGACCTGTTTTAGTTATGGAGGCAATCAGGACAAGGAGGAAGCCCCAAAGATAGTTACCATGGATTTCTTAGTTAATCACTATTACTTTAATTACCGCACTATACTGTTGTCAGTACTCAGAACAGCTCGCCAACAAGGCATCCAGGCATCTCATTGGGATCCACCCCATTTGGCTTCTGTAAATGTGTAAGAATAACTGTTCCACTCTAGGCCTTTCCCAAAAACTAGAGCTCCTCAACATGTCCATCCAATGGAGGAAGCTCATGTTAGCTGCTTTTATTTGGAATCCGTTTTTTAAGTACTGTAACCACAAACAGCTGGCAGCCATAGGTGAGGGCGGGGACTTGGATTGACTGGTAAACCGAGAACTCTTTGGTTTAACTATCTCTTCATCACGTCACACCAAAGCAGTCCCAATCATCGCAGATGTCGCGCCCCACCAAATTTCCCTTTGATCTTGTGCTCTATTCTTCCTTCACTTATGAAAAAGTCCCTGAGATACCACTTTGGACATTACACCATTTTTTCTGACGTGGACCGTGGTTCCATATTTGGAAATGCAGATACCCATTCCGAACACTTCATACTAAGTAATAGATCTGTCCAGCGAGCGTTGGATGTCCTGGTCCTATGAAACCAACAAATTGCGTCATCTGTAAAAAAGCAGGGCCCCAATCTCGAGGTCATCAAATGTGATTCACGCTCCGCCTACTGAACAGAATCAGCGACAAAGGACAGCCTTTGATTTAAGTTAACTAAACTCAATTTAACCTTTCACGCAAAGCTTGCCTTAGTCAGGTTTAGTTACATGGCACTTAGACAAAAAGTAAACAAAAATGTGAACATTTTAACTAGATTGGCTTTGCGGCCATTCATAACTCTGTTTTAAATTGACATTGACTGGTCAGGAATGGTATGGTAAGGTCATATCATTCAGCCTCTTGAATTCTGTGATGTACTACTTGTGGTTAGAAGATCTACCAGACTTTATTTTGATACTTTGCAGACTCTAAAAGAAGCACAATCGGCACGTAACAGTCTCCACACAAAAACAATGGCATAACAAAAATTACCATCAGGCGCCTGAATACTTTCAACTGATGTCCTAGACAAGACATTGGACATTAATTCATGCTGTGGTGATCTCCACAATATGTCCTGGCAGAGGAATGGGAAGAGCCACATGTCACCACATGTCGACTCAAACAATGCTGCAGTTTTCCACAAAGAGGACAGTAGTTTACTAGTCAGAGACCAAAACTATTCTAATTACTTTTTGAGAATCGAATGAAAATAGTTTAATTTAGGCTGAGTTGTGGCTTAAAGTTTGGAAGACACTTCTAGAGAAGCGTGAGTTTAGTTCTAAAACTACATATTAAAATGTGCATTTTTCATGTCGCTATTAGGAAGTGCCAATCTTTGAATGCATAATTTATAATCAGCAATGATTGTACTTATAATTATACATGTTTAATCTCAGGCATTAAACATGACAACTATTTGCTTCGAATATAGGATTAAATATTGATTTTTCTTTGTGGGGATTGCTGACTGCAAAAAGATCCTGAAACTGGCTGGTCTGTCTGATATAAGCAGAGTAACCACATACAATAAACCTTCATAGTAACTCATCTCATGACACATCATACCTTCTACTATTCTACTATTTGTGTAGTGGGAAAGTCAAGCCATGATGGCTGACATGTCCTTGTTTTTCCCCTTTATTGTAGTTTCGTGCAACAAGCCACTGTTGACTGTCTTCCCCTGTCAAGTGGTTCATGTGAAAAGACAAGTAGAGTTCATGGGGACTGTGAAGAGATGGTCTGACTTGTGAGCTAAAGAAGGGATTGTTTAAGGTAAAAAACTGGCAGGCTTTCTGTGAGCTGCACGAACAAGACATTGATGGACACTAGCTCTTTTATTGCAGCTAAGACTGTCTGATATCGTGCACACAAGCTGGATAACAATGAAATAGTAAAATGGTGATACATTTTATATGGAAAGCAAGTAAATGTATTTTAAAAAAAACATCAACAGTATTACACCAAGATAGTTTTTAAAAAAAAAAAACAAAGCAAAAGGGGATTTACTGGACATTTTATCTTCACAATATCACTGTTTACTATTTGAATGTTATGACTAGAAATGAACGTTTTTTTTGTTTTTTTTTAGAAGCCTTGAATGTGTTAATGTGTTTGAAAGACCTGTCATGCATAGATAACACACTTGCAATGGAGCAGTGGAAGGTTTTTGCTGTACCATCATTGATGAATGGATGGGAGTTGTTCTCCGACCACCTCCATAATGTCCAGACTCCTAATATACAGCTGGCCGTCCTGGTCAGCTTGTCAGGTCTCTTCCTGTTTACAGAAGACAACTCCATAGAAAATGGCCGATGCCACCCATGAGTCATTAAGGTCTTTAGGAGTGTCTACTGCACTGTGAAAGACCCCCGGTCTTCATAGCGGATAAAGTCCACCCCAGATTGGCTCAGTTTGGTTGTGTAGTTAAACAGCCATGTCTTTATAAGATTTGGGTTTGTTGCGATGGCCGCTGTGTAACCCCCTGACGGACATGCCTGCTGTCAGTCTACAAACCACGGCCACCAGGTGTCTTCTCCTTCCTCTACTAACAGACTGACGGCTTCTGGTGAGCACCCCATTCACACCACTGGCTTCACTCTGATAACTCTTCCATCTTAAGCTTCTACCTGTCCATTTCCTGTCTGCCACCTTCACTGGTCTTTCCCTGCTGTGACCATGTTGAAAGACATCTGATGAGACTCCACCAGGGCAAGTCTGCAAGCTCTGATGGTGTTGGGCACAGGGGTCTACAGACCTTTGCCCCCTAGCTTTGTGGATTACCTAACCATATCTTCAGAATAGGTCTGATGCTGCAGAGAGTTCACATCCTGCGGAAGTGATTGTGTCTTGTTCCTAAGTTTTAATAGTGGGTAGATGAATCAGAGAGGGTCATTGGGTGAGTACAGACCTTTGAAAAAACTTTTAGTTTACTCATTAAGGTTCTACTGCTGGTTGTCTTTTAGGTATCCTGTGATATTTTGTTTGTAGTTGGGAGGTTAAATTAGATTTTTTTCCCCCGTATACGTGTTTATGACAGAGCATGGTAGTAAAAGACTGGAACCTTTCATTGCAGAAAGTAAGTGACAGGCTAAAATATCATGGAGAGGTCCTCTTTCAACCACAGTTTTCTGGAAGCCATGGGAGTTTTCCCAACTAGCCTACATATGTTTTGTGGATCTGGTTTATGTGTTCAAATGTGTCCCTCCTGTGGCAGGTGCTCTGGAAGGATACCCCTTGTTATGGATTGTCTGGTATAGAGGTTTGCACTAGAAAGAAGAGGAATGAAGATTAGTCAGAGTAAAACAGAGTACATGTGTGTGAATGAGAGGGATCCAAATGGAAAAGTGATGTTACAGGGAGAAGAGATAAAGAAGGTGGGAGTTTTTAAGTACTTAGGATCAACAGACCAGAGCAATGGAGAGTATGGAAAAGAGGTGAAGAAGCATGTGCAGGCAGGCTGGAATGGGTGGAGAAAAGTATCAGGTGTGATGTGTGACAAAAGAGTTTCAGTCAAAATGAAAGGGAAAGTGTACAAAACCATGGTGAGATCGGCCATTCTGTTTGCACTTAGAAAAAGACAGGAAACAGAGATGGAGTAGCAGAGATGAAGATGCTGAGGATCTCTCTGGAAGTAACCAGGATGGACAGGATTAGAAATGAGTATATAAGAGTAACAGCACATGTTGGAGGTTTTGGAGATAAAGTCAGAGAGGCCAGACTGAGATGGTTTGGACATGTGCAGAGGAGAGAGTACATCGGAAGAAGGATGCTGGATTTGGAACCACCAGAAAAGAGGCCTAGAGGAAGACCAAAGAGGATGTTTATACATACAGTAAAGGAAGACATGAAGACAGTTTGCATGACCGAAGCTGATTCAGCAGATAGGGTTAAATGGAAGAAACTGACTTGCTGTGGCGACCCCTGAAGGGAAATGCTGAAAGAAGAACAAGAAGATGGGTTGCCCGGTCTCTGTATGACCAGTGTCAGAGTTGGGTCCACATTGCTGGTAGCGGGTTGGATTAATTTCCGGTGAGAGTCAGACTTTCCAAGGGTTTCCAAATGTTACAGATTTTGTTCATTACTTTTATGGACTGGATTTCCACCGTGCCGATGGAAGAATTCAATTTAGTGCTGTCAGGATTGGATGTCTGGTTGTTGCAGTTGACCAAATTCCTCTTCCTGATCGGTAACAGTGGTATCTGATGACAAAGTTGTTTTTTTGGAATTAAAACTTATCAAATATTTTATATACTGAATTGACCCAAAAGTCCTTTGAATTACGTAAAGCTTGAAGGTCAGTGTTATTTGTAACCAGCGGAAACAATATACTGTATATATAAATGTATTAATTTTAATGAGCCAAATACAATCATACACACACAACAATGTCAGCATATCCATTGTTGAAGCACATTTGACAGCGCTTTTAAATTCTACAAGTATTGAACACATATTGTTCTGTATAGGTAGGATGACTGTTTCTAAAGCCACTTTGCAGCTAGGCGTCTTTGGCACTGTTAAGTTATAAAAATCCTGATACAAAATTGCTACATATAAAGTTAATAAATTGCTTGACTGATTTGAGAAATTTTCATTTAAATGCTCAAAACCTTTTAATATTTTTATAATTCTGCTAAAAGTAGAGACAGTGGCACATTAAAAAATAAATGGTTTTTAATGTGAGCATCTGATCCATTGATCAGGCCTTATTTGGTGCTGCATACCAAATAAGCAGCATAGAGTTATGCCTTGTTAATTTGTGTTTTGTTAATGCAGACATTTTCAAAGTTTCTAGAACTTTATTTATGGAGTTCACTGAAACAAAACTCCATCTGTCTTACTGATTCCATCCTTGTTTGGAGTAAAAATGTAAAAGGCTCATTTAAAGTGAAATTGTAACCTGAAGACTGTTATTCTCACCAAATATTATATTTGTAAATGAGTTAATTCTTACCCTCATTCGCACCGAGGTGGTTTTGTGTCAGCTTGAATGAGCGTGTTTCTTTTTGCCTTTGGTGGGAAACAAGGTAAAATGTGTGCGGAAATTAGTTGTTTACACTCAGATTTAAGTTAGAACTAATATTTATGTTTTCTATACTGTGTAAAGGATACGTAACGTGCACTTAAGAGTACATGAGGGTATGTGCGGAGCCATGCACATCACGTAATCACATAATAATTATTCAGTGAAGAAATAAGACTGCATGAGGTGCAGTCACCCAGACCAGCTGGGTCTTCGTTGTAATGGGAACCAGCCGACTGCCGTTTATACTTTTATTTTCCTTCCTCATTTTTAAAGCTCCCAGTTTTCCATAAGGTAGTCATTTCCAAGGCTATGTGAAACAAGACACCCAGGAACAGTCATGGTAAAAGTCCAGAAACAACACAAAGCTGGGCCCGGCATCCTCTCACCTTCCCCAAATCCCCCTTTCCATCTTGTGCGGCTGTTTTGGGGAAGATAAACACCCTTTCACCATGTCAGAAATGGGATTTCTTTTTGCTGCCATTGCAGTTCCTTCATCTGACTCTATTTTTTTTTGGTCCCACCCTCTTTCTACTCCTCCCCTCCTTTCCTTTGCTGCCACATCTGGAACCCAGCTTCTCATTTATTTATGTGGTCTGTTTAGTTTCTTTTTTTCCCAAAGCATTATTTAAAAGTCTTTTACCTTTTCTTGTTGTGCAGTTTCTCTCCATTCGATGAGGTCTGCAATTACACCTCATCATAACTGGTCATTCCACAATTACATGGTCAACCATAGTCTTACCCCCTCCTCTGAATTGCACTGCTGCTCATATGGCAGACCAAAATAGAATAGTTTCATGTCTGTTTGGATGGTAGCCCAGCTGAAACTATGCTCCACTCTGACTGACAGTGGGATGTGGACTTTTTCTCCTTAAGACAAACCTTAAAGACCAGTCCCATTCAGATTGGGAGCAGACTCACACCAGCTGGCTTTGGAGGTGGTTTGCTCCAGCTGGGCTCTAAAAGGGGAACCAGATCAGGGTAAAGACAGAGTGAATTAAAGTGAGCAGGGAAACGCAAAACTTCCAAGAAAGAAGAAAAGACTCACAACCTGAAACTTTAATAGGAACATTTTGTCTTTGAGTTTCTGGCGAAGACATGGGTAAGTTTCTTAACTTTAGTTTTACATTGATGGAAAGTGGAACGTGGGTATGTCAAAGATAATGTAGCATTTAAAGACAGTTTACCACTTTGACTAAAACTTTTTTCTTAAATGAGAAATGTTTTTTACTTTTAAACGTTTACAATTTGTTGTAATGTACGGCTGAGATTGATCCAACCAGGGATGCTGAGTTCTAGCTTAAAGAAGGTGCAGGTGGAAACGTGAGACACACAGGACTAGAACGAAGCTTCATTTGATCATAAAAGAGAACTGCTAGCGTTTTACGGAGTTTCCAAATTAAGAAAAGCAATATAGTTCAAATAAACCTTTACTACAAAGTTCTCCTGTGTAAGTTACTTTGTTTCACCGACATAATATGTCTTTTATTTTTAATAAGAAGAACTCGTTTCCTAACTAAACAACAAATACCAAAGTAAAAAGTTATTGTTAGCATTCGTACTATAACTTGAAGGTCAGCATTAAGGCGAAGTACTAACACCCCAAAAAGTTCAGTGAGATATCGTAAATTAAACCTTCTCATTGTAAAATGTATCAAAATGAACTTTTTCTTTGATCTTGTGTCTGACGTAGCTGAATTATGTCAGTACAGGACATCTGGCCAAAAAGGCTGAAGCAACAGCTCACAAAAGCCCAAATAATTGAATGAGATATCAAATACAACAATGATGATGCTCATCAGCATCTTCAATGTATTTGATCTGTCATTCAGTTATTTGGGGTTCTGTGAGCTGTTAAATGAATTGTACTTATTTAACACCTTTTAAAGTTGCCTGCAGTGTACCCCAAATCACTTTAACACACATTCACTTATTCACACACATTCATACTTGATGGCAGAAGCTGTCATGCAAGACATACAGCTATGACACCTTGAGATATTTTCCCACATTCACTTTTAGTAAACGTCAGCATTTTAGGTTCCGATTGAAGCTGGGAATCAATGATAGACTAAAGTTTATCATGTTAGCAGATCTAAATTCAAGTGGTAGGGATGGGAGTTGAGATGGAGTTCATGTGGAATCGGTCATTTCTCTCTATGCAGCAGGTTTCTTTGAGTGTGTTAATGTGGAAAGACATATATGTACCGCAAATTATATGTTGTGATTTTGTTCCATATGAACTGTGTTGGACTTTTACAGAAAAAAGTGTACCATGCACCAAGACAGACAACCACTAAACTCAATTACTTTTGCTTTACTTGTCCAATCTTAGCGCGGTATGAGCTCTGAGTAAGGCTTGTGAGTAAGACTTTCAAACTAGTTGTGCCTGCAGATAAATGAGTGAGTGGTAAAAGTGCATTAAGCAACAGTGTGTAGCCACAGAAACAGGCTTCTCTGTGGTGGTGTTATCTCTATGTAATTACGTGACAAACACCAACATGTAGAGCTGAGTAAGGAGGTATTTATAGATCAGAGCAAACTATACAAGTGAACTTTTTCTCAAGAGCAACCATAATACAGATGCAAAATGAACATTGAATAGTTATTGATAGAATAGCTTTTGCATTTGAGGGCTCCGTTTTGAGAATATTTTTGTCATTGTCTTCTGTAAAACACAACTTAACATCAAAAACTAGTTAAAACTCTAACTTGAGTTTCAAAGGGCATCGTTCTGTTTTCACAGCTGTGGATGAGACAACAAGCCTCTCAGCTGGCAGTGTGTGTTCAATGCCTTCACCTCATAAGCACCATATAGGAAAAAAGTTCAATTCAGTTGATATGTGTTAAGAATCTTGATCAGTGTATGACAGAGGAAGTCTGCTAACGTAAAAGCAAAAGTTTAAGAAACTTCATTAAAGAACTTCATTTTGCACCACATTCAATGTGTTTTACTTTTATCCAACATCTTACTGTATAATGTTTTGGGTATACCGTTTCCATCCTAAATATTTCTAAAAGTGTGTGTGAGTCACGGCAATTATGTGTCATGGTAGGATTAATATACTATTCCAGTTAGCAAATGAAAGCCTTGCACAGCTTATTATAGGGATGTTGTGAGATAAAATGTTTTTTTAATAGCTCATTTAGCATCCGCAGATGACAGGCTACTGCAAATGCACCCTATAAACAGATGTAAAGCAATTGTATCTAATAAAACATGATTGGTTGAGAAAAAATCCAGTGATGTTCTTTCCAGTCCTCTCCCTGGCCTGCCCGATGAACAGCTGAGATGGGTGTGCCGGGGTTAGAGGGAACCACACACACAGGTGTGGCCCTAAACATGCTGTCATGCTGTTTAATTAGGTTTTCTGCAGATGGGGTGGGGAACAGCATGGTTTCCGCTATAAGAGTCGTGTCTTTCCGCAGTCTCGCCCATGCACTTATTGTCATACGACATTAGGAGAACGTCTCGCCACTGATGAGCAGTGGCTATCACTGAGGGTGTGACTTAGCTCTAAAACCACAGCTAAAGCTGGAAACTCAACAAATGTGGCCTTTGGTAAGACAATGTGAAGGCATTGTTTACTCTGGCGGTTGTGGTAAATATCAAAGTTTGTATTTGTAGGGTATGTAGAGTATATTCGCTGACATGCTGACAGGCTTTTTCAAGCAGGTGCTTACGTGTAAAGTGTGAGTCAAGATGGCTTAAGTCTGGACAAAGTTCTGTTGCTTTGTCTTCCATTTATCAGGGGCTGGGTGACATGAGCATAATCATCAGACAGTAAACCCGGGCTTCCCTCTGGTCGGCTGCATCCTCCAGCTCATCCGGGAGGATCCCGAGGCTTTACCCGGCTAGCTGTGAGACTTAGTCTCTCCAGTGGCTCAGAGGTCTGCCTCTGGGTCTCCTCCCCGTTGGAGGTGCCCAAAACACCTCACCAGCAAGGCGTTTGGGAGGCATCCTAGCTAGATGCCCAAACTAACCCATAAGGCTTTTCTCGACTCTCGACAGAGTAGTATTTGTTGCTATTTTTCCTTCCTGTCTGCTTTTGTGTGACCTTATTTGTATTGATTTTCACCTAAACTGTCCATTTACGTGGCAACTGTTTCAAAACACATTCTTCTTAATCTATTTTATGATAAACATCACCAAAGTTGTACATTTTTTTAAAAAACTATTCATGCATATCAATGTTGCCTTAAAGACACACACATAGACTTGTAGAATCAAAGGATGTGTCTAATGTTGAATAATAGTTTTTAAAAAATTATTTGACTGAAAATGTGGTTTGTGTTTAAATCCTCAGATGTTTTGGCTTTTAATTTTGATTTCTACAAATAGTTGGCAAACTGAAACACATTTAACCTCAATCCAGATGTCAGAACAGGTTGTGATCGCTTTGGATATTTGCATTGTTAATTCTTTATCTCAACCTGTATTTTCTTACACTTTCCAGTTAACGGACATTGTCCATACATGACCATGACTGCATCAGAAAAAAAATGCGAGCTTGTCTCTATCTCGGATAGCTTCTCAGAAAACTTTTAGAAGTTGGAACACAAGATACAAAAAGTGAACGAAAAGTCACATCTCCCTCTCACATCTGAAACTCTAATAACTTCAGGAACAGGTGTTATACTGGTGTAGTTTAAGGACTAAACTTGGGGTTTTATGAAGCTAACATCTGGAATACCCATCCTGACGGTATGAGACAGGCCTCTAGCCTGACGACGTTCAAGTCCAGACTAAAAACTGGACTCTATAGTTTTCCATTTAATAATTGAAAGTATTTGATCTGCATTCTCCTATTGTAGTTTGTGTTTTTGTTGCAACAAATCTAATTTAATTTGACTGTTTTATTTGCATCAATTCTCTTTACGTTGTTATTATTTCTTCTATGTTTGTGTAAAGCACTTTGAATTCCTTTATGCACAGATTATGCCTTGATTAAACTGCCTTTGCCTTGCTTAACCAGGCTGTCTTGGATGGTCTATTTCTAAAGAAGATAGAAACATTGGTGATCAAGTCTTCCTGGAGCCAAACAAAGATTCTCCCGAAGAAATTTCTTTTGTTTTTAGAAGAATGCTGCCTGAGGTCTAGAAAAATCTCATTCACATGCAAAGACACTTTTGATTGACTATTTTACGACCATATTTTTCTTTTAAGATAATGGGTTCGGTAGAGATCTTGCCAAAAATATTCAAAGACATTTTCGGAAGTCTCCCTCTTTTTGAGGTATTTCTAAAAAAAAAAAAAAAAAAAAGTGGTAGTTTCCTTCCAGTTGGTTTAGTTATCAAGGTGTAACTCCTATCCACCAAGTATACCAGTAGTTGAACTATATGTACTTCTAGAATGTCAATCTATCTGTCCGTTGTGTTATTCAGTCTCTTTACATCCTGCGGGCATGTGCACAAAAACACCATTCTCACTAGTAACTTACCTTTGATGAGCCGGCCTTTGACCTGGTTGGAAGACAGGCAGCGTGGAGCCTGCAGCCCGTCTCAGGCATTAATCAAAGAAACATTTTTACAGAGAAACATCTGTGATCAAAGAAAATTGTTTAAAAAGGGAAACCAAGTGAGTTGCTTCTGAAACTTGTCTGCTGTTGATTAAAATATTAATTCAATGGAGACTTAACGTTGTAGAGTTGGTTTAAGTCAAGGCGGTTGTGCCAGCAGAAAAAGGCTGCATGTGTCACACATTTGATGTCCAACATAGTAGATAACGGTGATCATTGACACACCACGGGGAAAGCATTTATGACTCATTGGAGACTTTTCAGCATGGGGACTCAATTAGAAGAATACAGGTATAAATTTTTGTGTAGGTGGGCCCAATATGGCAGCCACTGGTGAGGCCCAAGTCCAAGACAAATCAATATCAGGCTGGTTAAATCAGATCGTCATCTTGAAGCATTTCTTGGGCTGACCTCTTTTCTTTCCTGTGTTCTCGTCTTTCCAGCCGCATCAACTAATTGGACTGAGTTTATGGCTTACTGAGCTTTAGCCTGTTTATCTGCCTCTGCTGCAGTTGCCATGTGCTGTATTTGCTCCGTGACCCATGCCATGGTGCATCGGTGAGATCATGACAGGAAATGGAGGCTTCAGTTCTTTCGTGTGCCTGTTTGCTGTAAGACACAGAGAAGATAGAAAGGTCAGCACTCCCTCCTCCTCAGGGAAACGTCTACAGAGAGCACCTCTGGGAGTTTTGTGAAGTTACTCCAAGTTTCACTCAGAGTCTCTCTAGTGATTTTGTTTTCTATTTAGATAGCCTCTTTTGTGTCACTCGCACCGTCAACAACAGGCTCAAATGGCTTCATTCAACAGCAACAACCTCAGCAGGTATTACTGTTGGAGGTGTGAAGTCCTTCTTATCACATTTTTAATATTCTTACTACAAAGTCACATGAAATTTGATTCCGTGGAAAGATTCCTGAAATCAAGGACATGTTTTCCAAATGTTTGACTCAGTTTTCAGGTAAAAATATTTTTTGCACTTATGATTTTTAACTGAACATTTGAAAATAATCATACGTGGGATCTATTTTGGATTTGAATAAGTGTGTTTGTGGAGCTCTGCCATCTGTGAGTAGCTTTGTGTAGAGCCATTGCTCCTCTGGGTCAAGGAAAGCCAGATGGGGTGGTTCGGGCATCTGGTTAGGATGCCTCCCGAGCGCCTCGCTAGTGAGGTGTTTCGGGCACGTCCCACCGGAAGAGACTCAGAGGCACACCCCAGACCCACTCGAGAGTCTTTGTTTCCCAGCTGGCTGGAGAACACTTCGGGATCCTTCCAGGTGAGCTGGAGGATGCAGCTGGGGTGAGAGAAGCCTTAGTTTACTGTCTGAGGCAGTTACCACCCTGACCTTGCCCCAAATAAGTGGAAAATTACGATACACATCAACTTTTAGAAGCAAAATGTGAACTTGTTAGATTTCAATCTTACAGATTACTTTTATTATTAGCATTAAATTGGATAATTCTGTTTTAGAACCTAAGTTCTTATTTTTGTTAAAAAAGACATTCTCAAATTTTTAACTAGGAAATAAGTGTGCAATAAAAAAAAAAGATTAAAATCTTCTCTGGGAAGTTGTTTGGTGGGTCGACTAATCTTTTATTACCCAGTTCCAAAAGGGGCATTGCTGCAGTTTTTTAACTAAAAAAATAGTGCACAGATGTCAGACTGAGGAAATAAGGTGTTTCAGGAAAAGGGAGAATTACTGCAATGATCTGTTTTCTCTTGTTTGATTTGATAGTTTGATTCGTCTCTCAAAAAACATTCCTAATAATAATTTCTATTTCATCAAATTATCATAAAGATTTAACAGTAAGACCAAGTGTATTCCTAGATTGTCCCACAGTGAGATTTTTATCATGGTTGTTCTCAGTTAGCTTATTGGGCACTGGGACCATTCACAGTTCATGCTGCTCACTTTTTAAAAGCCACAACTGTTTGTTCACCTTGGATCCATTGGAAACAATGTGGGATAATTTAATTAACACAGCATACCGCAGTATCAGTGGTGACCATGCCCTCTGAGCTTAATCTTCGAAGAGTCATAACTAGCAAAAATATGAATCACGTCTCAATGTTTAAATATTCTTTAAATGGTGTCTTAAACATAACAGCAAGGTGACTGGACAATGTTTGTTTTAGCAGTCATCAGTCGTAATCTAGAACTTCACCTTTGTTTCTTTGGGATGAGATGAAATCAGTGGTTCTCATGATAGACGCACAGCCAACAGACTTACACATGACTATGTGACGTTATCATCTCTATCCACAGTAAAAGTCTCAGGAATGTTTTTAATATTTTTTTAAACCATACCAGGGTAAATGAGAATTTCTGCTAAAACCTGGTGCAACAGCTCATAAGGGCACACAAAAGAATAGAAGAATGTATAAAACATAGAAGAACACACTAGAAATAAAAAATAAAAGTCTGCAAACTGATTGCACTTTTTTATTTGACTCATTAGAAAACAAAAGACATCTTTTAAAAGTTAAGAATGCATTTTATTTTAGACCGTGGTGTATTTTAAATGAGACATGGCAGACTGTTTGCCAGATCTAATTACCCAGAAAATTCTCTGCGATATTTACTTTTTATTCCTAAAGAGAAAAAAAAATAGCATGGAAATGTCTCTTTGAAGTGCCACGTGTTGGCACATAGGCAACGTCTGTTGCATACTGTTTGATTTTTGAGCCTGATATTTAAGTTATTATGATGACCTCATGGGTATTATTCACCCTTTGCCTTTAAGTGCATGGAAAACCACTCTAAAATCCCACCCTGGAGAGAAGCAGTCTTTGTGTTGATCTGTTCAGATCTGGGCAGAGTCTCCACCCCTGATTCTCAGTCTGACATTCCCTCCCCCTTTAACCAGTACGGACCCAGCCCACCTAATTTACTCCCACCTCCTAATGTCAAACAGCTGCTGTTATTCATCCTTCTCTTTTGGCCCTATTCTCTTTATATAGTTGAACCGGTTTTTGCAAGAAAGCCAAAATCCATTTATTCCATGTTCAAACACAAAATTAAACAAATCTTTGTTTAAAAAATGACTGTGATTTTGGCTTCTTCTCGGCTATGAGGTCACAAGTTTAAATCAAAGATCTCTGAAGACACAGACAGACAGACATGTTGCAAAATGTTTGGTAGCTCAAAGATCTCTCAAATGCTCTTCAGTTCACCCAAGCTGGGATTGACCAGTTGGAGATCAGACAAAGATTCCTGTCACTATTTGGGAATCTGCTTTTAAAAATCCTCCCTCTTTAAAGCCTGAAGTTTAGCATTGAAACTGATGACACAAATTTTCTAAGAATCCAGACGGGGCTGGAAAAGCAGCGTTATGTTCCTGGACTGCCAAGAATTTTACTACAATGTTATATCATGTTTATATGTCGGAGCAGTGTGTATCTTTGGCCAACGTAGAGGAGATTATAAAAGGAGTAGTGGGTCACAGTTACACTTCTATCATATTATTCATGTACAGAAAGACCAGGAGATTGTTATCGAGTCGCTAAGCTCCCAGGGCACTTAAGTCTTTTAATTACTGTTTTATGAAGTTTACTCCTATGTCGTTTGGTTTTATTGAGATTACATGCTGAGCTTAAGTTTTTTCTCCCAAGCAACTGGTCGTTGTATTTGCTTGTTTATCCTTTGTGTTGTCCGGATTTACATTTTTTCTCCCAGCATTCTGTTGTCTGTGAAGTGATGAAATAAGATTTTGTTTACTTTGGTTCAGAAAGACGTCTGATCCAAATTACAAGCAAATAATGAAGAAATTAAATTACAAAAAAATCACGACGGTCATAAAACACTTAAGTGTTACTTTTAATCATACAAGCTGAGACAAAAGCACCACATTGTAAAAATACAGTTTGTCATTACCTCATTGTACACACATCCTTACATGCAAAGGATTTTTGTTTTGTTTAAATAAGTTAGATAATTATGCATTTTTGTTTTGTCCTAAAGTGGAGATGAGGCTTGAATCACTGGCTTTGCTGTGTGGAGTTTGCATGTTCTCGCTGTGTATGCGTGAGTTTTCTCTGCGTACTTCACTCTCCTCCCACCCTCCAAAAACATGCGTGTTAGGTTAATTAGCCACTGAGAAATTGCCCCTAGGAATCAGTGTGTAGAGGGTTGTCTGTGTGTGTGTCACCTTGCAACTGACTGTGGACCTGTTTGGGATGTAGTATCTTGCCTCTTGTCTTGAATCAGCCGGGATAGTGTTTCAGAAGACGAAACTAAACGGATTGATAATTTTTGATCAAATACCAATGACGGAACCAATTCAATAGGGCGATATGGAGGCGCAACGCTTAGCACAATGGCCTCACAGCAAGAAGGTTGTGGTGTATGTGTTTGTAGCCACGTAGTAGACTGGCAGCCTGTTCAGATACCCTCCCTCCCACCTGAAGTCAGCCGAGATAGGCTCCAACACACCCATGACCCCGATAGGGATAAGCGGTTCAGAAGACAAAAAAGGATGAATTCAAATGTTGTTTTTGTTCTCACTGTTTGGGACTGTTTTCACTGTTTATAGGTTTGGGTTCCTAGTGGCAAATGTATGGCACGGACCACCAAACAACAGGGATAACGTAAGGCCCATGAGTTGTTTATTGTAATCATTCTTGGGAAAATCAGTGAGTTCTGAGATGCTATTTTCATGTGCTGCATGGTTCAAATAAGGTTTCACATGACATTTTGTTGAGCTTAGACACCGCATTACAAAGATCTTTGTTAGAACAGGCTCTGACCACATGTTTTGATGGTATCCCATGTCTATTTTTATCAGTTTTTGTCCACTTTGCCCAGTCACTGTGGTATTTTTTTGTCTTCTTTTTTTCCCACTATGTTTTACGGTTGTTAAAACATTGAGCTAATACATCTAAAAACACCACTTATTTTTCTATTTAAGCTGCTGACAGTTTATCTTTATACTTTAACTTTCCCCTTTTATTTGCCACATGGCTTATTTTTCAGCCCGAGTTAGGTGTGGTGGGTGTTTTAGTCACTCAGGACAACGCCCATTCTTTTTGCAACCATCACAGGATTTGGATAATCTTCCAATTCACAGACAGACCCATTTTTTATTTTACTCTTGATATTTAATGTTTATTTAACATTTCATTTGCTGTTGAATGAAGTGCTGTAACTAATGTCTCCCATTGGAAACATTAGCTTGTAACCATGAGATGATGACAGACTACTTTGTTTTTAACATGTGTCAACTTACCGGGACTTATAGTTCTGAACCCTTCTTTTACCAGGCCACACTGTAAGCCTACCTCAAATTATACAGGTCTGACTCCCTGTTAACCATGTGTTGTGTGTGCTTCTTATGGGTTTTGCTTGTTCATTATTTAGCAGTTCCAATGTGTTGCTGGATGTCTCTGCTCTGGTGTCAGGTGCCCATTTGATCAGTCACACAGAGCCTGGTTGAGGCTGGATCGAGTTGAAGTTTTTTTGGCTCATTTCAGAAGCCGAATTTCTTTTACAAACACTTTTAATAGTTCTGGATGTTGTCTCTTTCTCGGCAGATTTCTTTTTACTGTTTATTCAACTAGCTGTGGACGGAGCTGGGAAGCGTAAAATGCATATGGATATTACCCTTGGCGTACCACTGGGACCATTTGATCTTTGAGGAGGTATGATCCAGCTATTATCTTTTTTTTCCATGAATGCAAGACGTCTGGCTACTTTTAAAGCTGACCATGAGGTGCCATGAGGATTGTGTGTCTACATTTGCAGACACATGGTGAAATATTATTAATAGTGCATTTGGCTTTCGAGATGTTATTGCAAGAACATTTTTTTTTCAAATGTTGCTGCAGTTTTCCATCCACTTGTATTAGTTAGACAATGCACACGGTGCCTGATCCTGGCCTATGAATAGGGATACAGATCTGTGTATTTATGTGTGCAATTTGACCCCGTCTGATCTCATCTCCTTACATGACACAGGTTGCCTGGAAACAGTACGAGGGCAGAGTGTTTAGCTTCCATATTATTATGCCGGAGGAAAAAATTCTCCCAAACCCAAACAGACTGTGGTGGTTTTGGCCTTACATGGAAATACTCCCATTTTGTGCAGTTTAAAGGGAAAAGCATATGATCATATTCCATGCTTGCTCATGGAAAGACTATAAAATGCAATTACACGTGCGAGACAAAAAAGTTGAATCATCTGAAAGAAAGCTTGTAAAAATTAAAACAAGTGCTCTTCCCCACAAATTACACATGATGACTTCACCAGTTCTTTTCCGACTTTATGTAAAGCTTGAGTCAGATTAAAAAGAAAATAAAAAGACAAACTTTTTCTCCATTTGGATGTGCAGCACATCATGGTTAAGAGGAAAGCCATCCTCCACACGTAACAAAAGTACAGTGAAGGAGAGCAGTGTCTCTGATGTCGGCTACGTGTTGGGGGAGCATTTTACATGTCAGTCAAATCCATCATGACTGTAGTGGCTGGTGATAGATGCTGAATGATATGCAGCTTCTTTTCTCTTGGAAATGGATTTCAAAAGTTAAAATGGCCTCAATGATCCATAAAGGTGCTATTCCGGTACTTTTTTTTTTGGCATGTTTACTTAAAGTGCTGTAACTTTTCCATCCAAAGCCCTTGGAATAGAACTTTGAAAAGTAGATTTTCTGAGAAATGCAAAGAAAAAAACTCAAGAAAGAGGATTTTTGTCTGATTATTAAAAAAAAAAAAAGTTAACCTTCTGGGAAAATGTATCCAGTTAGCCTAAAAAAGAATCGGTTTAAACTTAAAATGAACTTGAATAATTTTTCCAACTCTCCAGTTTTCTGTTTACATGGGGAGTTCACACAACACAATATTCTTACTCTTAACACCAAAAAACAAGGCTTGGAACATTGGCCTTTCTGTGTGGAGTTTGTATGTTCTCTCCGTCTATGTGTTTTATCAATTTTCTCCAGTTTCTCCGGTTTTTCCCACTCTCCAAAATAATGCATAATTGGTTGATTGGCTGCTTCAAAATTGCCCCTAGATATGAGTATTTGTGTGCATGGTTGTGTGTGTAGCCCCGCGACAGACTGGTGACCTGTCTGGGGTGTACACTGCTTCTCGCCTTTAATCAGCCGGTATAGGCTCCGGCACCCGCCGCAACAGCATTACGGATGGACAGTTCTGAAGATGAATGAATGAATAATACCATAAAGTACATCATCTTCTGTGGGTTACAGCCTAAACAGGTGGAGACGGTGGCCGCGTGGTTAGCGCGTGGTTAGCGCGCTCGCCCGCGGACCGGAAGGTCGCGGGTTCGCGTCCCACGGAGAGCACGTCTAGGGTCCTTGGAGAAGACACCTGGCCCCCACTTCTCCCACCATTGGCGCCGTTGAAGGGCAGCCTGCTGCGGTGTAAGGAGTGCAGCAAACAAATTTCCCCGGTGAGGGATGAATAGAGTAATTCAAAATATAAAAAAAAAAAAAAAAACAAAAACGTGGAAGCCCAGACAACACTCATGCGAACTCGAGAACAAGACCCTGAGAAACTTTAAATATCTAAGTAAAAAAATGACCAAAAATCATCAACTTAGTGCTTAATAACAGACACAAAACTGACAATAGACCTTTTTTAGATAGAATCTTGAATATGCAAGTCATGCCCTGCATACCAATTCAAAACATGCAAAAAAACCCCCATAAACTTTGGGTTTATTGGTTAGTTTACCCTCCATTGGTGTGAATTTTTATGGTGTGAATTATTGTTTGCTCCTCTATGTGGACTTGTGGCAGTCTGGTGACCTGTGCAGGGTGTATTCTGCCATTTACCCAGCTATCTATGAAGCAATAGGTTCCAGGTTTCAGGTTGGAAAATGAAGAAGACATGAGGCAGCCGTAATAGATAAGAAACAAAGAATTGTAGTTTATTCATCCTTCAAGGCAGGCTGCCACAATGGTGCCAATGGTGGGTTAGGTGTCTTCACCAAGGACACCTAGACGTGAGCTCAGTAGAATTCGATCCCGCAAACTTCCGGTCAAAGGGCGAACATTCTACCACTGAGTTATCGCCTCCCCTTAAGATACAAGCCTAAATGTTTCTAAAAATATTTCTGTCTTGATGTATCTGTTAGTCTTTCACTTTTCTATATAAAGGAACAGGTCAAATATTTTTCTTGTAAACAAAGAAAATTAAAGAGTGGAAGGTCACATCAATTTGGACCAGCTGGACTTATTTAATGCTTTCTCGAGCACAAAGGACAGATTTTCAATGAGCGAAACAGTACCATTGCTAACAGTTGAAATTTGAATTGTCAGTTGCAGATTGTCACATCTGAACAGATGGTCACTTTACTTATATTTGTATTAAACTTTGTACATTTTAGAAAACTCTTACAAAAGAGCAATACAAAACTTCTTCTAGGAATGTACCATTCAGTAAAAGAACTGTTTGCATTTTTCCTGCATTATCCACCATCCATCTTCAGCTGTCATCCTCTCAACATTTTTGCTTCTTTTTCAACTCATTTCACTTCCTCTCTCAAATGCAGCCACTTATTGTTTTAAAATATGTGGAAAAAGGAAGAAATGCATCCCTGCCGTCCTCCTACACATTTACTCCTGACATCACAGGGCCACACATTCAAACCTGTGACGCTTCTGAAATTCGTCATCCATCCAGAGACATGTCAAGACAGTGACACTGTTTTTCTATCATTAGCCACCCAGTTCTTGTGCAGCAGAGTGAGCTGTTGTGTGTCTTGAACAATAATTTATGTTCCAGCTATAATGTGGACTGTGACTATAAGCTGTACAGGACTCTACATATCAAAACTCGGGCATTAGGGGAATGTAAAGACAACTTTCAGGGAGTTTTTATTTTCAAGGTATTTTAGTGTGTAATTATTGCTAAAAATGTTAATTGTGTATTTTTAACACTTTAGATGCAGTTTTATCTATTACAGGCCACTGTTACTCTGCATTTCTAATGGTAAATGGACTCTACTTATACAGCGCTTTTCTACCTGTGTTGGCACTCAAAGCGCTTTACAGTGTACCTCACATTCACCCTCATGTGTGATTGGGATGCTCCCATGCAAGGTGCAAACCACCATCAGGAGCAATTGGGGGTTCGGTGTCTTGCTCAAGGACACCTCGGCATGAACTCACTGAGCCATCCTTTCCCCTTTTTATTGGCTTAGGTTTTTTTTTGTTTCCGACTTCAACAATAGAAATAAGTGGATAGTTAAGTATTTAAGACTATTTTACTCCATTTTCATGCTCGTGTCGGTCTTTAGAATTTGCTTAATTTTGTTAACTGAAAGACCTCAAATAAACTGTCTGAAATTATCTATTTTATAATGTTTTAATTCAAATGAATGATCCAAACAAATATTTGGACTTTTACATACATAAATCGGTATTTCTAATTTTTGGGCACAAATAAAAATCACAGGAAATTTCTGCTTGAATGTAACGTTGTATTTTGTTGGCAACTTTGTTAGTGATTTTCAGGCCAAATTCTCATGAGGCTTCCTGTTACTTATTGCTATTAGCATGAAATGAAACCAGCAAATTGAAGATAGAATTTTTTGCTGTTTGGAGGCCCTAATGGCAGGAATGCGCTGAAATTCTTTAGTTTTTGTGCATTTGTTTCTTTTTGGTACTTTCAACCTACTGTGTGAAGCCCATTGAGACAATTGTGTTGTGATACAATCCCTCCCCTCATCCTTGGGGAGGTGTCTGTCCTTCTTATGGATTCCCATGAGGTTTCTTACTTTTTTCCCCCACTGCTGGTTTTTTTTGAAGATTTTCCTCACCGTGAAGGATGGTCTAAGTCGAATGTGTTGAAAGTGTTTAGATGGCTTTTGTTAGTTTGCTGTATATTTGTATATCTGTATTTTTCCTTGTTTTTGTACTTTTTTTTCTGTCTTTAATTTGAAGCCTGTTAACACAGTTGTTTTGTGATTTTGGGGTATATAATTAGAATTGAATTGCATTCATATTCGGTGATACAAATAAAATTGAATTGAACTTAATTAACATGGTGTTTTTGAGAAATCTTATTTATCTCAAATTCCGTCACGCTTTTCCACTTTGGCTGATGTTGAGCTGTTCATTAATCCCCACACTTTGATTTAAAACACAGCTGCTGTGCTAAATGACCATTTTTGTCATTCCTCTTGATCCTGACAGTGAGACTGAAGAATGGCTTAGTGGAAGAGTGGTTTGGCTTGTGGCCAAAGAGTAGAAGCATCCTCATCTCTGACCCAGCAGTTACTCTCATGATGCGACTGAGAAGACACTGTTTTTATTTAATAAGAAGAGCTCCTCTAATCTCATGGAACTGCTAAAAAGTCCTCCCACGTGTCATGAGATACCCTAATCAAAAGAAATACCCTCACCAAAAGTAGAAAAAATGTTTCAATAAAACCCAGAACCAATGATAGTAAATTGGTAACAAATGGTGAGCAAATTATCCTCAAGTTTACTTCAAACTGGATTGACATTTCACACATAGACTACTGTATACTGTGAACACACATTCACATATATTAGACGAAAAGGAACGAACTTAAAAACGTCAGCAGAAACGTCACGAAATACTCATGACTGTGAAAAGTCGCTCAAACTTTTGTAAGCTATTGCATTGAAATGAATAAAGTTTTAATTAGCTAAAGTTAAAATAGATTTGCTTTAGTTTAGATTAAAGACTACAGTTTCACTCAAGGTCACCTTCCACACACACACTTATACAAACAAAAATAGAGTTCCCACACTTAAAATAGTTTGTCCATGCCAGTGTTATCAGTGGAATGCTCTGTGTTTAGCCTGTCAGAGATAAAAACCTAAAGGGATGTCATGTCTGAGAGAAAACTATGTTTGGATTGCTCATTTATTTTAAAAAAGGACAGCTCTACTTACAGTATATAATATTAAAAGAACTATTTTTCAGAAACAAAGACCTCACTTTTTGGTTAATTGAGGATTTAGCATAAGACCTGAAATTGTATTGATTCGTCTTCTGAACTGCTTATCCTTAACGAGGTTGCAGGGGGTGCCAGAGCCTATCCTGGCTGAAGTGTTGTGAGAGGCAGGGTACACCCTGAACAGGTTGCCAATCTGTCACGGAGTCACATACGCTCATTCATTCCTAGAGGCAATTTCATAGTGGCCAATCAACCCAACATGCATGATTTTGGAGAGTAGGAGGAAACTAGAGTACTTGGAGAAAACCCACACATCTATGAGAGGAACATACAAACTCCACACAGAAAGACCAGTGTTTCAAGCCTCGTCCCATACGGGACTTGAACCCCGACTTTCTTGGAAGCACGAGTTGATTGTGCTAAAAACTTTGCCACTGTCCTGTCCTGCTTAAAATGTTTTTGCCAAAAAATGTGTTTACTTTTTAACCAGAAAATTTAACTAGTTTTAGTAATGTATTCTGTTCTGTTCCATCGTCTTCTGCTTATCCGGGGCCAGGTTGCAGGGGCAACAGCCTCAGACGGGAAGCCCAGGCTTCTCTCACCCCAGCTGCATCCTCCTGCTCACCCAGAAGGATCCCGAGTTGTTCCCCGGCCAGCTGTGAGACATAGTCTCTCTAGCGAGTCCGGGGTCTGCTTCTCGATCTCCTCCCGGTGGGACGTGCCCAAAACACCTTTAACAGTGAGGCGATTGGGGGGGCATCCTGACCAATTTATACACATTGATTTTAGAAATGTAATAGATTGACAACAGCCTCCATGTATTTGTATTGTTATGAAAGCTTTTTGGATTTTAGATGCATTTTCATAAATAAAAACAAATCTAATTAATATAAATTTAAGTCAAAATTTAAACAGATTTCTTTAATCAGAAACTTTTGTCGCTTCATATTATAGTTTTGTTTGTATTTCTAACTCTGACATGATGCATCATTTCCTTCAATTAGTTTTTTTTTTTTTTTTTGCTTTTACAGCTGATCAACAATCGTCACACTGTTTCCATTATTGCTAGCCACGTCCTTCCCATTTCCTTTGCAGCTCTGCAGACAATGACTGTTATCCTTTCCACCCTTGCTGTATCACTTTTTGTATAAATCAATTTATTTCAAATTTGCTTTTGTTAAACTTTGTTTTTTTTCTATTTGTTCATTAGAAATTAGTCTACTGAACCCAAATCTCAAGCTCATGGAAAGTTATTGTTCTTTCTTTTCTGAAACTCTTCAATTTATCTTTATTTTTTTCAGAATTTAGAAACAATCTTTATGGAGTGAAGAAAAAAGACAAGTCATACTCCTATTGAAATTTGTATACAATAAGGATTAAAGGTCATTCTTGATGTCTTTGGAGAAATTTGAATAATTTTCCAGACTTTGAGCAGTTCACATGTAACATAAAATAGTGCCTTGTGTCAATCTTTCTGCCTCGCACAAGAGCCCATTGGAATCGGCCCACAGCTTGTGTGGGATGGGAATGTTGGGTAAATGGCTCGGTAAAGACACTTCCAGCTTGTTTCCACCCAAGCCCTCATTCAGTACCCATCCTGCTCTGTTTTTGTCCCCACATGACAGCTCTGTGGTCAGAATGTGACCGCTAGCTTACCCAGTAAATCCCCAGCTGAATGATAGGAAAAGAAAGCTGTAGAGAGAAGTTGTGTTTTGGAGTTTAGCAGCCAGAAGCAGTTTGATCAGAAGAGGCTACCTTCATTTTTGTGAGACAGAAAACAGGAGGAGGGTTTAATTGCAAGAAGGTTTTGAAATAAAGCCAAACTTAGAGGATGCAGCAATGGAAAGAGGCACTCTGAAACATAAAAGATATTACAGTAGGAGCACTCAGGCATCTTGAACTCCATCACATTAATTCAAGCCAGTGGTGGCCCTCTCAAAATGGTGAGTGGATGTGCTTATTCCATCTATTTCTCCTCAGTGGTGGATTTCTTTGTCACAAAAAAATTCAGTTGTTAGAATAACAATAATATTTGGTTACGGCAATATAGAAGTTTGTTTTCTGCAGAGATCAGATATATTGTTTTAAACGAGAATCATTACAGCGGTTTTTAATTGGACAAACTTTAAACAAAACCAAATTATTTAGGGAGTCAGTGAACAATGAACACTCCTCCTGCACATGTCCTGATTTTAAAATTGAAACGGAGAACAGTGGCTTTACTGCTTTGAATTCAACATGAAAATTGATAGTTTAATGAGAACGTCTCCAATTACCGGTAAGGGGCAATCTGTCTGTAGCCAAATTTTCTGATTTAAATATTTTAGCACATTAGAGGACTGCAACAAAGATGCATTTACTACTTTTTGTCTTAAAGGTCCCATCTCATGCAAAATAAACTTCACAGCTTTCTACGTCACATCAGTGATGTGTGAGCTTTGTATTTGTCACCAAAGTGGTTGCAGCTGTTAAAAAAAAATTGTATGAGTATTTCTACACACTACCATGTAACAAGAACAAGTGAGTACCTACTACAGCGACGACGCGAACACCTACAGCCACGACACTTTTTACTCGCAATCCATGCTTTTTTCGCTCATCGCCCCTCTATGAATTGGGCGGGGGATGGGCGCGTCAAATTTCTGAGATGGAGCTGTTGTTTTCTGAGCACGGGTACAGGGTCAGGCCGTCACACTCCCTGGTTTGTTATAAAGCTCTAAAAACTAATAAAATGACATCACTATTGCTTAATGGTTTTCTAAAAGCTTAGTTGTGATTGCTTTAAGGTGTACAAGATACAATGATAAAAGAGTACTTTTGCGCAAATAAAAACTAAAGATTTTTCCACCTTTTTTCCCCACCTTTCTTTTCCTCCATTTTTTGACCCGTTTTCACCTTTGCTCCAAAAATTTCTCTCCTCTTTATTCTCTAGCTCTCAAGTTTTATTTGCTTTGATTTGTTGTTGGTTTTTTTAAGCAGGGCTAACTCTTCCATAAACTATTGACTCCTCTTCCTAAAAAATGGTTTTAAAAAAAGCCAGCAAATGGGAAGGGTTGAACAGAGGGTATTTAGATAGAGGGTATGGTCAGTGCTACGGAGAGTGATAGCATATTTTGAAACATGGTAAGAGACCAGACTGAGGGAAGCTTTGTTACAGATTTATATTGTTCTCAACCTCCTTCACCAGAACTTGAGGGAGGTTTTGTAAGCCATATCGATACAAGCCACTGACTGGAGACACTTTATTTGAATATGTTTATTTATGAAGAGTAAAGTTATATTAGCAGCATCCATGCCAATAAGACATCCTAAATAATCCAGGACACTAAATCTAGTAATAGCTATGGCTAAAAAGTCAATGTAACTTATATCAAACACCTGTGCTAATTCATCTAAGGACTGAAACACTATTTGTAATGAACAACAAATCAGTATTACTGCGATTTATAATGCTCACAATTCTTCGCATTGACTTGCCACGAGGCGTGTGTTTGTTGTTGAGGGGTTAAGCATCAGAGGTAGACAATGTCCTCATTTGGCCTTCATGTAAGTTCATTGGCTCTATTCTGTTTACAACTCCAACAGGATAGCACCAAAAGTAAGAAAAAGATAGAACCTTGGATTCATATTGGGGGTTAGTTACTTTTTAAGCGAAAACCTTGGGCATTAATTTGTTCTGTCTTCTGTTTGATTACATTAGAAGTTTAAAAAGATGGATTTTAATATACCTAACCTAGACTTCAATAATCACCCAGAATTCCTTCAGAGATTTCATGGAGGCTAAACGTTTTCTTGACTGTCAGCCAATGCTTATAGGGCTATCCACATGAATGCACACACAAATGTAGATATTAATAGAAGTTCATTGAAATTCTATGATGATTTTGTACTAATTGTAGTGAGATTACAATAAATTAATTTAATGTTACCTCAAAACGTTATGAGCATATAAAAAAAAGAAAAAAAAACTGAAATTTTTCAAATAAAAACACAACCATTTTTATTACAATTTTAAGTGAAATGAATACAAATGTTAAAAAATGATAAATTTGCTAAAATTTCTCAAATTTGAGTTGAACTCTAGTAGAAAATTTGACTCGATGCAATTTAAAGTTTAACTAAGCACATTTGGACTACCAGCATATAACGATGTATTGCTGTGATGAGACACGAGGGAGATAGCTTTTCTGTGTTGCAAAGCAGAAACAAAATGAATGAAAACTACAACAGGCAGAAACATTGGTACAAACATTTCGCAGCGTTCACATTTCCCTCAACACATGTGCAAAAATTAAAACAAGTCCACCCATAAATCTCAGCACCCACACAAGTGATTTCTCCAACACACACAAGCCACTGAGTGCTTGTTATTTTACCCGGTATGTGACATAAGACCGAGACAGAGCTGTCCTTTGTTTGACTTACCTACAACCAGCGTGTTCACCAAGGCAACTGAACAAGGGAAACCCACTGGGCCCACTCAGGTTTCACCCCAGACATGAAAAGAAATGTCAACCCAGCAAGAAAATTAGACAGGAGACCATCAGGAACCGGGAAACTTGCAGCATTAATGTACTGATGGGAATATGACCTGAGCTCCAGACTTTCAAAGAAATATGTTCTCAATTTTGGAACAAACTGGACGTACAAGTTTAGCTTTTATTTTCAACAAGACATAACACAGCACTGCTAGCACCAAACCAAATCTCAGCATAACAAATAAGTGTGTATAGTCAGCTTGTTACCACTGGCAGTGAGATGAAAGTGATCACTTTCAGTGCGATGGTCCTTAACAGTCCACTTAGTGACACATTCTAAGTGCTCAGGACTGAATTGCTTGATTGGACAGCTCATCTTCATTTATAGGGTAATCCACACAAGAGGGTTGTAATGAGCCAGAGGCACATGTAATGGAATCTACTGGAGCTGTGGGTTGATGCCTCTGACCCTCTCCTCAGTTATAGACCCAATATAATTCATCTACCATACTCTAGATAGTTAACAGTGCAATTAAATTGCATCATTGCTTGTTATAAATATTACTTCCTACTCTATTCTCACCGTACTATGCATGAGAACTGCTAGTTTTTAGCGTAAACGTGATGGATATTTGTAGTGTTGGCACCTTGCTGGTAAAGGGCTTCCAAGCAGGATTTATGGTTAGACTAATTTTCTTTTTGATTTTCCACATCTTGATGCGTGCATTGTAATTTTGTCGCTTGGCTAATTCAACTATTTTTTTTATAGTCACTTGGCAGCGCCTCTTTATTTAGAAAATAATCTACCTACTCAAACATTTTCAGATTTCACAAGCTCCCGATTTGCTCATTATTATGTAACCCTGGGAGTTTTATCGAATTAAAACAAACAATTTAACATACTTCTTAATTCTCATTTAACGATGCATTGCTGTGCTTTCTAAACTCTTCATCGCTTATATGTCACTGTGGTATTTCTGCTTGAATAAGAAGGAGATTGAACAAAACACGGTTTGAGTATTTCCCATTGGTATCAAATATTTTCTCTGAGTTCCCCTATAGACATCTAGCAATACCACGAGACGTCATATGTTTTGTTGTAGCTTAAACTTTCTCAACTAGCACTTGTTTATGCTTGAAAAAAATGCAATTGTTTTTTACGTACCTGCCACTCATACCTCATTGTAAACATAAAATTAGTTAGCACTCCACCAGGAGATATTATGTCTTTGGGTTTTGTTGGGTAGTAATTCTTATAAGTCTATAAACTCCATGGTACCTTTTGTCCCTAGAGCTAAGGACTTATGTAGCCAAGGGTCTGACCACCAGGGTCCCTGTTGTTGGCTGCCACCCATCTCCTGCTTCACCCAATCTCTATGACCCCTACTGCAGGTGGAGAGCCCACTAGAAGGGCAATTTATGTCCCCTGTTCACGCTGAGCGCCTGGTGGCCAGGCCCATTGGGTAAAAGCCCGGCCACCAGGCGCTCACTCTCGTGCCCCACCCTTGGGTCTGGCTCCACGGGGCGGGCCCCGGTGACCCGCATCCAGGCAAAGGCAACTTGGCCATACTTAATCTCTTCTCATAGGGGTTTTTCAGCCACGCTTTGTCTGTCCCCTCACCTAGGATCTGTTTGCCTTGGGTGACCCCACCAGGGGCATTAAGCCCCTACAACAGAGCTCCTAGAATAGTTGGGGCATACAAACCCCTCCACCATGATAAGGTGGAGGCTCAAGGGGGCACCTTTTGTACACTCAGAAATGTGACATTCCCTTAAGTATTTAGATACCTCATGCTTTCACTAGAATGTGGGTGTGACAGAAAACAAGAGGTGTGGCCAAGAACAATCTGGTCTTCAAATTGTAATTAAATACTTGCCAATACTTGTCATTTTCAATTAAGCATGCATGAAAATGAAAACCGCTTGAAACATTTTTTGATGTGGGAAAAAAAATAAAACATTGTAGAAAGTTCTGAAATTTTTCTTTTGCATGAAAACTCTCTTTTAAACTAAAAGGATTACAGTAGGGTTCAGGCACGGGGGCATTTTTGGCTTCTCCTGATTGAAAATGGACTAATCTAAATGGGATACATCAATAAAACAGTTGAATAAAGTTGTGGGCACTTTGCTCAGGCTCAAAGTAGGGACGAGAGTCACTGTCTGGCAGCCATCCAATAAATTACAAGATAAGAAATATTATTCCACTGGCACACCAGCGGCTTGCAGCTATTTAAAACAGGGTGGTTTATTGATAATTGAATTACTTGGAAAAAAAAAAACCAAGACAAGAATAGAATGCTTGGAGGTGGATCAATAAGGAGATGTTGTAGTGGATAACACTGCACCGGCAAGCGAGATAATAAAGAGGATGCAGGTGGAGGGGAAAAAAGAATAGCAATGTGATACTGTGCAGTTTAAATGTGCAAAATAACTCTGATGTTGCGGTAAATATGAAAAGCTTTACATGAAATAAAGAACAATAAAGGACATCAGTTTCACATTGAGCCCTTCTGGGGTCTATGTTTCCTTTCAGGTGCTGAACTGAAGTAGAATGGCCTCAGAACGGATGCCAAGTCCTGCGGGCAGCTCTAGACAGAGCAGCTCCCTCTCTTCATCACCGATGAGGTAAGTATCAGGACGCTTCATCCATCCTGGATCTGAATCAAACCGTTTTTATCGCACTCTGCCACTCAGCTGCACAGCAAGCTGCAGTTGGGCCACTTGCCAGAGGTAGATCTATTTTTACGACTTAAATATAAAGATACCAACTTTTTAGGCGTTAGTGTGTTTCACTTAATAAATATGATTTTATACAGTGAATAAAAGAGGTTCAAAAGGTTTGTTACATCACCTAGCGCCATCTGTGAGTCCCTATTTGCCTTCATCATCTCAATTTGGCCTGGCAAAATTTGGATTAAAAAACGTATTCCTGGAACAAGTGAAGAATATGAATTTAATACAAATTTCAGACATCACACCTGAAACAAAGCATAATTTCATACAACAGGTCCTGCTGATAATCATGACTTAAAATGTATCAGTTTCTCAAACATTTTTTTTCCAGATGCCACTGCCGTTGCATATATTTCCTTTTAAAATACAGAAATATTTAAATCACTCAAGATACTGCTTCCTCTTCAAAGTGGCTGGACTATCGTTCAGATATAGTGAGGAGCTCTGCCATCCTGGAGGAGTTCGAAGTAGAGTCATTGCTCCTCCGAGTCGAGAGAAGCCAGATAGGCACTGGTTAGGTGTTTTGGGGACATCCCACCAGGAGGGGACACAGTGACAGACCACAAACCAGCTGGAGAGACTATGTCCCACAGTAGGCTGGGGA
The DNA here is from genome assembly GCA_902685375.1 of Neostethus bicornis. Classification (NCBI taxonomy): domain Eukaryota; kingdom Metazoa; phylum Chordata; class Actinopteri; order Atheriniformes; family Phallostethidae; genus Neostethus; species Neostethus bicornis. The sequence continues at coordinate 22,035,236 of LR738544.1, read as the reverse complement.
AGGCTTTGGGATCGTCCCGGGTAAGCTGAAGGATTCAGCCGGAGTCAGAGAAGCTTGGGCTTCCCATATGAAGCTGCCCCTGCGACCCAGCCCCGGATAAGCTGAAGACAACAGAACAGAAAGATATTGCTTCCAGTTGTTACTTCACCAGATCAGAGTTTTATTTTCTTATGAGGTTTTTTACGTATATATGTAGTTCTGTTAGAATTGAATTACATTTTTGACAGGAAACTTTAAGTAAATTATTGCTCATCCTTATTACCTTTATTATCAGTTTTTTGCCATACAGCAGGAAGGTCTAAGTTCTCAGCCTTAAACATATTTTGTTAATGGGTCAACATTCTAATAAATGTAAAACAAACAAAAAAAAAATTACAGTATTTTTTTTCTGGCAGCATGAAGAGCACACATTCATGGAGCAGAATCAAGATACTATCAAAACCAATGTCAAACTTTGAGAGAGGAATACTAAAAAAAATTATCCCCAAAGTTCTTACTTTTTATTATGTTGGGATTCTTAAGTCATGTTGGATTTCCTTGAAATAAAAAAATACCGTGATGGCTGTTGTTCTAATCCCATTTGATCTCTAAACATAATGGAATTTTTTTTTGTCTTTGTGACATTTCTCTGAACATGTCATTTCCAAATGAAAATTCCTCCTCTTTAAAATTCTTTTTTTCATTTGCTCAAAATCAATTTTACATTTTGCTTTTATTTTTTAAAATAGCGTTGTCAATTATACACTCATTTTGTGTTAAAAAAAATAATTAGAAGAAAAAGATAGAAAAAATGCAAGAAAACCAACAAAAAAATGCTTAAAACATCACTATTTTTATATTGCTTTCACTGTTTTTTCATGGTCAGTTTTAAAGTGAACTCACTAATTAAATAAGTAAAATATTTTCTAAACACTCTGCATCTGGCAAACCACATACACACTCACACACTCATCCACTCACATTTGATTAAAATGGAAAGTTTGAAAATAGGCAGAGGAAAAATCCTTTTTTTGTTTTGTTTTACTTATTCTAGCATTTTTTTTCAAAAGTACGTTGTGTTTCGACCCTTGATTTCAGAAAAAGTTTTGTGAAATCAGCTGTGGTTCAGTGTTCAATTCCCACAGAGAAACACTTCAGTATTTATGAGGATTCTGCTGAATATTAGCTCTCTTTGAGGATTTGTTGAAAGACAAAAGGTACAAGGTAAGAAGCCTGGCTGAAAAACAATTATGTTACCGTAGGCTTAATTGTAAAATCACTCATTGAGAATCAATCAGGTCTTCAATTTCTTTGGTTATCGTCCCAATCTAACACTACTGGAATTTGATCAAGTTGTAAAACAGTTTTAATTCAAAATAATTTATGATGCTATATGAGATTATGAAAATTTAAAAAAAAAAATCCAAAAAGGTTTTCTATCACCTTAGATGATTCATGGTGAATCATAAACTGGAATTCACAACAAGACTTTTACAAACCAGGTGCAGATGTTGTTAAAACCAAGACATATATAAAAAGGTGTTGCTAATCTCTTTCTGTTTGTTCTAAAACCAAAAAGAAAAAAAAATCTTTTTAAACTTATTTGCACACTGCAGAACATTTGTTACACATATGAAACGTAACCAAACCGAAAGCGTTCAAATAACGATGGAAACAAAACTGAATGCCAAACTAAATTCTTTCATGCTTTAAGCAGTCAAAAAATACTCATCAAGAAGTCAAATAACAACTAGCTTGACTCTATAGGAAGCACAATCCATAACTTAACATCTAGTCTTTTCAGTTTTTCCATTTTGATAAATGCGTCCATGTCTTTAAAGAAACGACTGGAGACCAAACTCATTTTGACATAGCTACTAAGTATTTTTCTAATGTGTTTTTCAAACGGCTCCAAGAGCCAGATGATAATCTGAATAAATTCTATCTGACAGATTTTTGTTTTCAAACTTTTACACAGTGAGCAACGAATGAGCTCGGATATCAAATCAGGATTTCTGTCACGCCACACTTAGGCAACCAGATGCACAAATAAGTAGAAAGACAATAGCTCACATGCTATCTTTGTCTTTCTGTCATAGACACACTCAGTTATAATTGCTACCCATGCTGGCCACTAACAGCCACTAAATCAAAACGATGAAAGGAGCTAAATGCTTGGATTGTATTGGAATAAATTGCAAGCAAATATGGACCAGTACTTTAGCCGCATTGAATTGTATATATAATCAAGGATTCAGGTTTCAATAGAAAAGAGTTTGGTTAGGCTATATAAAGCAAACTGGCTGACCAAGTTTCTTCAGCTTCATTTGTTCCTGTATGTGTTTATAGCATCTTGTCACCATTCACTCATCACTCTGGGAATATTGGAAAATGTGCAAGACTAAAGCTTTGCTAATGTTAGGAATGGAGTGTGAGAATAAAAGAAAATTGGAAGCAGTCTGTGATAATTTGAGATGGTGAATTCAGAGTACAATGTTTTTCACATATGCCTGCATGGCTGTATTTTTTTATGAAGTTTAATATGCATGAAGGTCAACGTGAACCGAGTTTGAGCAGAAAGACTGAAAAAAGAAACTAAAAAATGAGGGGGAAAATCACACTGACTGTTTTGTCTGAGGTAAATCTGCTCTTGGCTGTACATAAGAAACTACCTGGCAACATCTGGGAGTCAGATGTTTTCCCCATTGCCGGGATTTAACAAAGCCAGTCAGAGGCCAAACGTATCTTCTACCCATGTGCTTCTACAGGAGAAGCCCCAGGCTGACCTTAGACCAGAGAATCAAGGCACGGCTTCTGCATTTAATGTCTCACACATACAATGCCGATCTATTTTCTTATTTGTCTGTTGCTACTTCACACTTTGTCGAGCCAAGTTTTTTGGAAAGACAATGTCAGGATAAAAATAGTTTATTTGCTGATTTGTTTAATTTAATGTAAAAAAACATTTTCCTTTCGGGTTTGATATGCATTTGGTTTTAATTCTTTCTGGAACAAAAGTCTCCTTGTTTCAACAACCAGATGAAACCAGATGTGGACTGGTCAGTCCACAAATATTTCTGGCTGCTCATTATTGTCTATATTTCCATTCCCGCTGGCCACAGTACCCCAGATCTTTTACAGTATTTAAGGCTACTTTTCTTTGTATTTGAGTATTATCAGTTGTCAGAATGTAAAATTTGGGTATCTAGCTCATTGGGTAACAGTTGATGGCCCATTTCTAATGACAAAATGAGGTGTTCAATGGCTTCCATACAGACCCACCGCAAGAAAAAAAATTCTAATTTAAAAACCAGTAATATCCAGTCTTAATAACATTTACCAGCAGATGATTCTGTTTCTTTTCCAAACATGGTCTTTGGCCTGTGAATAAGACATGTTGTCAACTGATGTAGTGTCAAACCTCTTGATAAAAACTTTATTCAAATGTCAGCATTCTAGCAATATTGCATGCCAGTTTGAAATGCGAAATGGAAATTTACAGGAACGTCTCATGCACAATCAACTTTTTGGTAGGTTTTCTTCAATGTTTGAATGTTATTCACATAACCCAAACATACCAGACGTGGTTTCCTGTTTGAATCATGTCTATTATTTGAAGAATAATAGTTTAGTGTTGGCTTGAGATTTAATGCACATTTTGTCACAAAAGTCTATTGGATATTGTTGCCAGATGCATGGATATGTATCTGTTGTTGTTCATTTTTAACTGGATAATTACATGAATGAAAACAACAATCTGGATAAAACAGACAGAAAATAGTAGAATCTGAATACATAAATTAATTACAACTTTTTTTTTTTTTTTGCAAAGCTTTAATTCTTCAAACAAACATTTGGCTGAACAGAAAATGATTTGTGATTGCTCTGAATGCAATGACTTGTAAAACTATTTCCTTTGGCTTGCTTTTCATTTAGTTGTACTACAAGCTGAGACTTAATTGTACAGTCCAGAATGAGGTTGCAAAGTAGTGTGATTAGTACTGTCACCACAAAAAAGTTCTTGGCTGGGAATGAGAGTAGGGTCATAGAGTTTGACATGGAGTATGACAATTTTTGGGTGGGGCAAGGGGTTTGTTTTTTGGAAAAAATGACTTTTCACACAATATTTAAACTAAATATTAATCGACATCTGTTAGCATCTTTAAATCTTCTAACTCAGAGAGGATCTTGATCCCAAACGTAAATTGTACCTTCAGCAAAATTCCAGGATAAAAGCTGCCTGTGGCAACCTCACCAGCCAGCTTTGCTGCCAACTTTCCACAGATGACGTGATTTCATCTGTTTTTTTCCACCAGATTCCACCTGTCGCCTTACCCTCTGTTGCCCCTGCATGTAAATATTTGTCATTCCCCATGAGGTGAAGTCCACCACGTCCCCTCCTAAACTTGTTATTACCACTGTCCCCTTCCTGTGGTGAGGGTTATATTTTGTGGCTCGTTGGTTGAGTGTGTCATTTTGAACATGTTTATCTTCATATTAAAGGACAGAAGTATTCTGATAACCAAGAACCCCTGACCACTGTATAGATTATCTGTAAATTAAAGTCTCTGTAGAAAAAGATGTGGACTGGCAACAATCAGGGGAAGGATTCAGTGGCAGACCATAATTTTATCCAAAAGTGAAAAAGTTTCATTCTTCTCCAGTTACTTTTACAACACAAAAATAATAATCAATAATAACCTCAATGATAACCCCCAATTTTGTCTGTCTTCAAAATGGCTTTGATGTGTCACCAATTCTTTTATTTTCCACCTTCAGTCTCGGGCTCAAATTAGCCTTTACACCAACAAAACAATATTTTCATTATTTTGATTCAATGCAGATGTGTTCTGCTTACTCACTTAGTACTCTGAGCTGCAAGATGGCATAGTGGTTAGCACAGTGACCTCACAGCAAGAGGTCACTGTGGGGGTGAGGCTTGAAACACTAATCTTTTTGTGTGGAGTTTGCATGTTCTCCTCGTGCATTTGTGGGTTTCTGCCGTGGTCCAGTTTCCTCGCATCCTCCAAAAGCATACATGTTAGGTTGATTGACCGCTACAAATTTGCCCCTTGGATTGCGTTTATGTGTGTGGATGGTTGTGTATGTGTGGCTCTGCAAAAGACAGGCGACCTGTTCGGGGTGTATCTTGCCTCTTGCCTGAAATCAGCCGGGATAGCCGACAGAACCCCTGTGACCACATTGGGAAAAAGCATTTACTTGCCTCAATAGAAGGCAGGAAGAAAAGATTGTGAATGCCTATGTGGACTCTCACTGGTTTTGCTCGTGCCTGGCAACAAAGAAACACTGAAATGTGACTGGTCAAATGCTTTAAAATGAAAATACATGTAGTTAAGCAGGACATCCTTTGGAAAACTTGTGAAAAGAAGCAGACAGGCTAACTGTAAATATGTGATATATATTTATAACCAAAATATACTTAACATAAGTCTTTTATTCCGAAAGTTTTCCAGTGGCAGAAAAGCCTTCAAAGGCCAGGAATGATTTAATAAGGACAGAATGACCATTCAGAAGTAATGGAGCAAACAAGGATTGGGTTTTAACTCATCATTGTTAATGATTAAAGACAGTAATGACAGTATCAGACTTTATGGCAGACCGTTCAAAAACCTTCGGGACAAGTAATAAAGCCATCAGAGGTTTGGCAGATGGAGCGATGTGTATTCCTAGGAAAATATACTGACATAAACACATACGAATGGCTTTAATAAAACGTAGGAGTTCAAGCTTTCCATGGACACAATCAGTACCAGGATTAGGTTGAGAATCACTGAAAGATCTGAAATGGTTGTTTAACAGATAGTCCAAACTTAAATATTCTTGCCAAGAACGGAGAAGCTTCCAGCAGATTGCTGAGCCAAGCTTGTAGGATTATTCCAAAGACAGCTGGAAGCTTTGGCTGCCAAACGTACCTAAACCAAACCTTAAGTGAAGGATCTGAATTCATGATGAGATAAAATCGTTAAACACATCCCAATAAGTCTGACTTTGCTTTGTCATTGTGCGGCCGGCCTGGCTGCTGAGTGTTTGTGTAAACTAAACTGAAATCAATTGTAAGATCAACATGGAAAACATAAAAAGCGTAACAAAATGTTCAGATTCTGATCATTTTATAGACATTTTTCTGTACTTTTTGATTGATGTGGAATGAATATAGTTACACCGAAGCGTTAATTCGTATCGGTGGTGTGTAGATTTGAATCTATTTTTGGTCTCAATTACATCAAAAAAAAATTTCAGTGCAGATTTCAAACTTTTAGGTTAAAAAGGAAGCACAGTTTTATATCATACCAACAAAGAACTAACACAATGGCAAGAGGGTGCCAGGGTAGAAATATCCATCTTAATTAGAAAGTCTTCCATGTGTTGACTTAAAGCAGGGGTGGTAGCTGTAGCCATCGACCCGCCATCTATCAGAGAGCTTTGGACCTTTCAGTGCTGGATTTAGGATTACCACCTTAAGTCTGCGTTCATCAGGGTCACTGCTGGGAGAGATTGATGTTCGGAGTAATGTTTGCACAGTTTGGCCCGTTATCAGCGCTGTTGTCAAACCGAGGGGAAATAGGAGGTTAAACTAACAAGCTCCAAATCCAGCAATTTGAACCGGAAATAAACTTGATCACGCAGTATTGATTTGAGGAATTCCCCAGAGAGATCAATGTTGGAAGGACAAGTTGACTGAAATACGCAATGCTTTTTATTGTTCTAAATTAAAAGAAGATGGAATAATACAGTAGTTAGAAAGATAGATTTATTTGCAGATGTAGCATCTGAAAGAACTCGAACAGACATTGTGTTGAGATGATAATGTGGATATTTTAAAATGTAAATCAACCCCAACATAGTGAAATAACTTCACAACTTTTTTTAAACATTTACCAGGGTATAAATGACAATACCTTGCATGCCAAATAAAATATAATAGAGTACATCCTCTCAGCCATGCAAGCCATTTCTTGGATTGGAAAATTAGACCCTCCATAGATGGGTGAAAAAACTAGAAGAAACCTCCCGGAGATCCGGTTGAATGAAGGATCTGCTCCCAGGACATACAGGCAATGTATCCGCAATTGGAAAGAGATGCTTGACTGGACAGTGAAAATGTAGCAGAGGGGCTGAAATTGGAAAGCGGTAAAAAGAAAGTTGTCAAGAGGAGCCAGATGTTCTATACCATCTGCCGTGTGGTTAGCAGGAGGAGACTATGAAGACCGAAGTGCCAAAAGAGGAGGTGTTGAGATACCTGCGATAAACCGGAAATGAAGGGCTGCCGATCCGCTTATAGAAGACAGCTGGGGAGAAGATGACATGTATTTAAAAGTAGTGCTTAACTGTGATAGGCTGAGTGTTCTAGTAGGATGGCGCTGAAGGAGGGTCTCTCAATCACCTGACTAGGAGGACAGGAGGGACAGAATGAAATCTTTGATCAGCAAAGTTCAGGAAGGGACATAGAACAGCAGCTGGACAAGATGACAGAATAGTCTTCCTGGTGGAATTTTTTTGCTAAAAGTTTAATTTAGCTAAGAATAATTAATTACTTTATTTCTTTCCATTCCGTTCCGTCATCTTCCACTTATCTGGGGCCGGGTCGTGGGGGCAACAGCCTTAGATGGGAAGCCCAGGCTTCTATTTGTTTGTATTTTAAAATGTGTCAACCTATTTTCTTAGATTTTTCTCGTTTGGGTCACTATTTTTTATGTTTACATTTACCTACTGACTTGGATAGGTTTGAAGATCATGTGGGTGTGGAAAGTCTTGTGCATAAATACCAGTACGTAGTTGACTACAAGAATAACATTCCTTTGTGTCGTATTTCAAAATTGAGCATAAATAAAGAAGCTAAAATAAACTCTAACTCCCCCACTCCCCAAAGTGAGGAGATGCTCATTTAAATGAATAACAACATCTTTACATCTGGTGTCCTGCTCCACAAAAATCTATGACATTCTTATTCATATAAAAATGATGGATAATCTGGAAGAGAAGGAGAAGAAGACACAGAGAAAGGACAAATGTGGCTTGCCAAGTTAAAATGATCTGTGAATGACCTAACAGGAACTTAGAATTTATGGCAAAAACTTTCTTAATTTTCCAGTGATTAAGCGTGTTATTCTGTGTGGAGGAGTAAAGATGATTTAGACGTTCTGTGTTAACCGGCTTTAGCTTAATCAGCAGGCTGGCCGATGGGAATGACTTCCCGTATCTCACACACTGTTCTCAACACACAGAGGCTGCGGCACTTTGGAGGTTTAAACTGCTGCACAAATGATTAAATCAAATCCTCGATTCTCAGCAACAGGAAAATAAATTAGGTTTCCATTAAACGGTTAGAAAACGTAAACACACCCTGCCTGCCACGTCTGTTCTTATATAACATTGACTTTATTTTGACAATATAACATAAAGAGTAATTTACCACGTTTAATGAGTCTTAAAGAGTACCGAGGACTGCACACTCTCTCAGAACCATGTTTCACTTTATTTCTCTTACTTTTCGTTACAGATTTCAGACTAAGTCTGTAATTATGGCCTGCTTGTGCATTGCATCATCTCCAATATAAATAATCCTAAACCACAATGTAACTTTGTTTGTTTCTCTCTCCCTCAGTACCCGCATGCAGTCCCTGCAGGTGGACTCAGTCCAGCGTTGGATGGAAGACCTACGCCACATGACAGAGGTGGAGTGCATGTGTGTTCTCCAGGCCAAACCCATCGGGGTGGAGGAGGACTCCCTACAGGGAGAACTAATTGTGACCACAGGGCTTGGTGCAGGAGACCACGTGGCTAGGAACAATCTGCAGACTCTCCTTCGACGTGCCCTGGTCGTCAGTACAGAGCTGGGGAAGATGTTTCAGCGACTGGAGAAGGGGCGCTGGCAGAGGGTTCACAGCACAGCCGTACGGGCAAACTGCCATGTGCGCTCATTAGTGCATGAGTACAGTGCTGCTCGGAGCACCCCGCCCGAAATGCAGAAGGTGATGGTTGATCTATAAAATTAGTAACCATATACTTTGAAGTAAATTCATTCATCAAACCAATAAGGCTGAAAAGGTCAGTCCGGGGATTCCCATTCGCCCAATTTCCTTGAAGAATTTCTGAGCTATCGATGCAAGAAGATCTTCCAACTGCCTTTAAATATAAATTTCTTAATAGTTGCACCACTCACTGATGTTTGTCTGTTTTTTTCTGCACTAGTATGAGAAGTCGTTGCTCGAAAAATGTATGGAGCTGACTCACATAACAGAAAGGTGATCCACGTGCTTAAAATGATGGTAATACTGTATGTCTGTCTTTGCAATGCTCAGTCTAAATGAAATTCCCTCTGATCTTCTACATTCAGGTGTCTTCACACGGATGATGAATTTTTCTTGAAATCCATGAGGGAGGCAATTCACGAGATCCTCACAGATGTCAGCGATTCATTCAGCAACATGATTGACATGGCTTTGGCCAATGAGATCCGGGTATGCGCCATCTTTAAAAAATTAGCCATAAAGAAAATAGGAGATGGCATCAACATGTATTGATTCAATCTTTTACAAATTAATTTACCAGATAATTAAATTAACGTAATGTATGATTGCAAATATTCTTTTTTAATCTGAACTGCTTTAGGTTTGATGTTGATTTGTGTGTAGGTCTATAATAAGAGGGTTGCAGCACGTACATGTCAATAAATAAGACACGAATGCAAAGACTGTTTAACAAGCAACAATTTAATTTGTTGTTTAACCGAGTCCATTCTTCATTGCAGGTCTTGATCAGGCAGATTGAATCATCAGATAACGTTCACACCATTGGCAGTGCCATTAGCAACCTCCTGTCTCTGACCCAGGATGGACCTCAACTCTGCAGCATCATTGCCAAGGTACTGGTGGGATATTTAGCATTCTGACAAAATTTGCTCAAACACATTGTTAAAACTTGGGTCCTGCCACAAGTGGAGGAGTTTAAGTATTTCAGGGTCTTGTTGATGAGTGAGGGAGGGATGGAGTGAGATATTGGCAAAGAGATTGGTGCAGCATCTGCAATAATCAAGACGATGCCTCGATCCGTCGTGGTGAAGAAAGAGCTGAGCAGTAAAAGCAAAGCTCTTGATTTCCAAGTCGATCGACCTTACTACCCCCACCCGTGGGTGGTGACTGAAAGAAAGAAACTGTAGATACAAACGGCTGAATTGAGCCGGGTGGCTGGGCTTTCACACAAAGATAGGGTGAGGAGGTCTGCTATCTGGGGGGAGATTGGAGCTCCTTTGCGTTGAGAGAAGCCAGATGGGGTTGTTCGGGCATCTGATTAGGATGCCTCTTGAGTGCCTCGTTAGTGAGGTGTTTTAGGCACGTCCCACCAGGAGGAGATCCAGAGGTAGGCCCCGGACATGCTGGAGAGATTATGTCTCACAGCTGGCCGGGGAACACCCCGAGATATTCCCGGGTGAGCTGAAGGAGGCAGCTGTAGTGAGAGAAGCCTGGGTTTCCTGTCTGAGGCTGTTGCCCCGGATAAGTGGAAGACAACGGAACAGAACAATGTTAATATTTCAGAATATTTCAGATTTGGATGTGTTATACCATTCAATAGGTTTGCATATAACAGCTATCTCTGTGGAAACGCTTCCAAAAAGCTCTTTCACCAGAAGATAAGACTAAGCAGACCAGACAGCGAGTCTCAATTGACCATTAGTGAACTGACTGCCTCTAGGATTCCCATGATAAGACGCTTCCTGATGGCACACACTTACACACACATACAAACACAACTCCTTCACAGCCAGATTGTCAGATCAATACTGCCATCTCGTATTAGAAGTGCACATTGATCACAAGCACCAGCTGCTCAGGTGCCGTTCGCTTTCAGGTCACTTTTAACTCCCTGTGTGGTGATGCTGGTTCAACCGTCAGGGGAAACTTGTCTGCTATTGGCTGCTAATGAATACCCAATACAAAACACGTCCACCTGCCATCTGATTTAATTGGCCCTCAGATGTCTATCAATGGTGCTCTTGTAGATTCCCACCAGCGGCTCGCATCATTTGGCTCACATCCAAGTTTATTCCACATAACATTTTAACGGTTTGCTGAATTTAGTCGCCTACTTTCCAGATGAAACCGATATGCCTTTGAGATGGTTAGTTGAAGCCTTTAGTTGCGACCTTCACGCTTTGGTTTCCCTCAGTGTTTTGTTTTTGCATAAAGTGAGGCCAATTTTAACACACGTTAAAACTTAAAGCAGATATGCTTTGGCAGCCATAAACCACAGTCTTGTTAGATAAGAAACATGATGAAATCAAGTGTCTATCCTGACTTAGACTGATAGGAGTGTTCCCTCACTCACTTTGGACATTTTTAATCAACATGACTTTGTTTTACCACCACCTGAATAATACTGTACTTCTAACCGAATCCATCCCATTATGAGCTCAGCATATCATATTCTTTTTCCACTTCCAGCACAATAGTGCATAATGTCACAAAGCTGCCTTCTTGTACACAACAATAAGTTTACTGTACTTTGTTGGCCTCCACAGTCACCACATCTCAGTCTGACAGAGCGGAATTAGTATTTGCTGAGAAAAGAAACTCTTATTAAAAATGTGAAGCCAACAAACTTGAAGTAAGTCTTTCGAAGCTTTAACGCAAACATGGAAATCCTTAATCTGTGACATGAGCAGACAGTTAAAGACAGCATGAGTTTGACAAATAAAAAATTAAATGCCCAATGATTGCAAATCAACATATTAGTAGTTTTATGTACAAATTTAAAAAACACAACTATTTTAAACCTTAAAATGCATACTTTTTGTTTAAACAAATTGTTCAAATGACCAATGGTTGCATAGCTTTGGCTGCAGTGCGAGTTCCTGAACCTCTGAGAAATCTTGAATATCTTAAAATTCAACAGCTTAAATTTCTAAATTATAGCATAAACGTTTCTTTGAGTTGCTAAAAAAAAAATCATCCATTTAAAACCATATTTTTGTAAACTATTTTGTTCAATGCAATTCTTTCATTTTTAGCTACAATCTCCTTTGCAAGTTTTGCTTCAAACTTGTCCTTAATTATCATCAGGCACAACAGAGCAGAAAGAACCAACCAGAAAACTGTGAGATGGAAAGAAATGATTGTGCCATGCAAGCCTGTTGTTGCACACATGAATAGAGAGGCACGAATACAAGAATAAATCTGTTGCAAAAGCACCATTTAAAGGACACGGATAAAATAAGTGGAAGCAATTCTCTGGTAAGAAAAAAAAGAGGTGACTGACAATCCTGACAGCACGAAATAAACTATGCGTCTCAGGAAAGAGAGAATAAATAGAAATAAATCACAGTAATAGCTGATCATTGTTTTTGCATCTTGATTTTGAAATTCCAGCACGTAGAATCATCTAAATTACTCGGTTTTCCATCACTACCAGATCAGTTTGAATCAACATGAAAGCCTCTCTGGGGTGCACTGAAAACTGTTTGTTGATGTTGGCAGTACTGTGGACCAATATTGCGTAGGCAGTGAGCTGGGATGAGCGGTCAGGACAGAGGGCAGAATGATTAACCACTCCAAGCCTCGGCAGCGAGGCCTTAGCTGTGTATGAGACATGCCTGCCCAGTATAATGGCCTTATTAGGCTAATGGTGGTAGTTACAGGCCTTGTCTTTCACCAGGTAATTCTAGCTATCTGTGCGGCAAATATTTTTCTCCAAGTGTTTTGTGTGTCAGAAGCATGCTTCAGTGCAGGTATGGAGGAGCTATTTCTGGTTGTTTATGCTAAGCATAACTCAACAAAAAATTACTCAACCATTACGTCTCAAAATCATCTGAAACAAGAGACAAATATTTTATTTTTGCTCAATTTTTTTTGTTTGTAAAAATATCAATTTTGTTTGATTCTATCTGCTTTTGGAAATAGTTAAACATTTTTTATTGTTTCTGTGGTCGGTTGGCTGATTGAGGAAAGCTGGCAAAGTCCAACAGTCATCTCAGGTCTGCTGGATTCTTGGAAACCAAAAAGCTGCTGTTGACTTTAACCTGGAGGCCTTGTTGGCTCTTACAGCGGGCAGCAAGAAGCACTGTGTCCCCAAATTTGCTCAATAATGTGTGCTTTTCCAAAAGAGTTCTGATGAAGACTTTACTCTTTGAATCACTCTAACTTCAAGTTATGTAAAACTTTGTGAAAACTCACAAAAATCCTTGATCTGAAACTAATGACTTTATAAGCTCAATGTTCCGTGCGTTGGAAAAACAAAAGGAGAACCAATCACAGGGAAAACTAATATTCTCCATATTTAGTCCACTCATCACAAAAGGCTAGCAACCTGTTTGGGGTATAACCTGCCTCTTGCCGGTAATCAGCCGGGATCCAACACCCACCACAACCCAGGCAGGGATCAGCAGTTTAGAAGAGAATTAAATTAGTTGGCTTAATGTGATGTTTCCTTTTATTTTAAATAATTCAAACTGTAAAATAAAGCAAATTTGTTTGGAATATAGTTATGTTTTTTAGGTAGATTTTAGATCTATTTTCATAAGTCACAAAATATTTCTCGATTAGGGCTATTATTTGGGGTTGCAACCATAAGGTATTGGGACACCCTTGTAGCATAGCACGCTATTAGCTTGGCTCTGGAAACTCCAACCCTATCCTTGGTAACTCTCCTGTGTTAGAGGTTGCAATCCAAGTCATACACTTGACCCAAAAACATTGGATGAAAACACACCAGTAGAAAGTTTTTTTTTTTTTTTTTTTATGAGATAAACAACAACTGAAAATAATTTCTCAAAACCCCTCCATCAATTTAATTCCATACTAATAATTTCATTCACCAACATGTTACATATCATCTAAAAGAAACGGAAAATCACAAAACATACTATTTACACTCATTGCATACAATTTCAAATAAAATATTCAGTAGGAAACAGTCTGAATTATTGCTCTATAACTAATAGAGGAAGCTGCCAAACCAAAATGAGTTGGAGACCCAAGCAAAATTTAATTTGCTCATAAATTCTGAAAATGAATATGCCATTCTTATCTGCTTGTATTTCTATGCACAATTTTATTATTTTGTTTATTTATTTCAATCAATATTCATTGACCTTTTGAATTAACTTTTGTGAGTTCGGTTAGTTTGTTTATGAATCGAGAATGATTACTGTTTACATTATGATGTAAGAAACTAATGTAGGGGTGGGCAAACTTTTTGATTCGCGGACCACATTGAGCTCTAACATTTGACAAAAGGGTCAGAACAGAAGCAGATGGATGGTATGCTTTGGTAACCTCACCTCATTGGAGAAAAAGAAATACACAACTCGGGATGTGGAGAAAGCATGTGCATTAATTTCCTACAAAAATGAAGAAAAGCATTACAACAAAATCTCTGACTTTGAAATGAGTCTTAAAACACTGAAAATCAAATGAATAATCATTTTTTAAAGCTCCGTAATACGTACGCATCACGGAGACACACACATTTGAATAGGAGCAGTGTTGTTTTCTCAACAAAGCCAATATAATTACAGTGTAATTATATTGTACAGTTGTACAGTATATAATTTTTGTCGCTAAGGGGCAGATATTATAAGCTTTTGCTTCTTTCTGTACCCTTTCATTCACAATTTCTTTTTACTGAAGACCTTTTTTTTGAGATGCGTTTGTTCTTTTGTTTTGAATGAAATGAAACAATAAATTGAAATTGAAACAATAATTAGAGTGTGCCATCTAGTGAGGAAACATCGGAATTGCTGGGAAAATAAAACCGTAACATGTTTTTTTTACTTAAGTATTTCAAGTTTGGCAGGCCAGATTAAACTGTTTAAGGGGCCGCATGTGGTCTGCGGGCCGTGGTTTGCCCATGCCTGTACTAATGTAAAGCCAACAAATCACAATTGAAGTTAGTTACCGTGTTGCCTTTTGCACTATTGTTCTGTTTCAAGAATAAAACAATACAACAAACCGTGTTTTGCCGAACCACCAAAAAATAACTATGACATTTAAAAATAAAAAATGCTGATAGATTTAGATGTTGGATGGCTTACAGTGTGTTTCCACATTTACAGGAAGGAGCGGTGGTGGCTTTGTTCAAGATCTGCAGACAAGACCGCTTCAGAGAACTCTACGCTCATGCTCTGAGAACAGTGGCCTCCATCTGCTGTGTGGAAGAGGGTATCAACCAGCTGGACCAGGTAGAGCTGCATTACATAACCTTTTTCCAGGCCTCCGCCGGTTACCACTTTGCAAATTGTCTCACTCCAATCCAAACTAAATGTCATTCAGCTGGGCCTGCAGACAGAAAATAATCTGCACTTTAGAGCTGTATAACAAACAGAAGTAAAAGAGATGGATATTATACTACCCACAATAAGATGGATATTATAGTACTTACAATGCAAGTTTACATTATGCTATTAAAGAAAGGGGTGATATGAGATAATATAAACATGAGAGAGAAATAAAGTACATTTCAGTGCATTATGACCATTACCTCAGTAATAAATATTCCAGCCTGGCCAGTAACATTTTATTCTGATCATTTACTTTCTCATTCATCACCCATTTTGTGACTGGGAGACACCATTTATTTTCCAAGGTGAACATGTGGCAACAAAGACAGTGAGATGATGCTCATGTCTTTACACAGGAATTATGTCGGCCATCACGATATCAAATATTATCCAGAAATTAAAGGCAGTTTTGAAGTTGTTTATAAATGTATTTTTGTAATAGTATAATAATAAGTTATTCAGTGGTAGAACTCATATATTGGTGATCTGAAAAGAAAAGCTATATTAATGAATCGTGGGATATTAAAAAGCTCATCCAATAATTTTGATATGACTAGCAAACGCAATCACTTCAACTTTCCAGTTTTGCTAGTAAGTAAAAACTTCTATGAAAAACGTACTTATTTTAGTGTCTGCGCATACATAGAAGGAAATCTATTATTTGTGTAAATTAGTTTTTGTTTATAAAGTTATAAGGGGAGACGGTGGCTCAATGGTTAGCGCGTTCACCCGCAAACCAGAAGTCAACCAGAAGTTTGCAGGTTTCCATCCCACTGAGTGCACGTCTAGGGTCCTTGGAGAAGACACCTAACCCCTTGTTTCTCCCACTATTGGTGCAGTCATAGGTGGCAGCCTTCTGTTGTGAAATGCAGCACATAAATTTCCCGGTGAGGGATTAGTATATTAAAATAAAAAAAATTTAAAAATAAAATTATCAGTAGAAATGCAGATTACTTACCGTATTATTTCTAATGGAAGCGCACCCCTGTTTTTTTTTTTTTTTTTTTAAAACTTGAATACAGCAAAGCTAAGTCCGCGTAAATAAGTCTTTCTTATGCAACTTTAACTCAAGTTGGACATGTCCTTTTAGATAGCACTAAATAGGGATTTCATGCATGTGTAGTTTGTGCTGGTACCCGTACCGTGCTGAGCTTTTTTTTTTTGTCCTGCAGATATATATTTTTTTCTGCAAATAGCTTATTTATAACCGCGCACCCCATCAGTGCGGTCACGTATGCGTGTGTATCGGGAATACTACGGTACTAGCACTGAGTCTGACATACTGAGTAATGAGTTCAATATAAAGTGAGCATAGGCTGATGTATAAAACTTCTTATGTTGAGATGTGCATTAACAGTTGCTTGGAGACGCAAACCCAGTGGACGCCTGGAAAGACTGAGATGGGTCTAAACACATGGGCAGAATTTCTTACTTACTGTTGAAAGCTCGTTCATACTGCCAATAATGTCAAATATTTTCTGTAATTAACTATTTTATTATTTTACTCAACACGTACCCTACTAGGTTTGTCATTTTGTCACTTTTTTTCACTACCAATAAGATTTAAAAAGTTTTATTGCATGTAACAAATTAGACTTCCTCACAACTTTTGAAAGGACAATAATACAATTTGTATTTGCTTGACTCAACATGTGGAAAAAGTGGATAAAGTTTTTCAATTTCAGAGGAATTAAACTTATATGCTTGAAATAAAATTACGGAGACTGCGAGATGAAATCCCCATCGTGACTAAATTAATGGGGATGACGTTAATGACGACATTCAACATCCTTTATGTATTAGGAACCTCCTCGGTAGAAGCTACCAGCTCATTAGAGAGGCCTCCTGAATGCTGAGTCAGCAGGTCAAATGTTGTGATCTCAGTTATTTTTCTCCAACTGTACATAAATATGTGCTTAAAGGGGAGAAGGTAAAAGAGAAAAAGGTAATGAGGCATGTCTAACTGTGTGTCTTTGTTTGTTCTCTGTGGGGAATCTTACCAAAACAAACAGCCGACACACCTGTGCTACAGAAAGACAAATACATCTCGATTCAGTCGAACGACGCCACAGCAGCGTCTGTACACTTCCACAGCAGCTGGCACGGTGCAAATCATCTGGAAACACTCTTTAACGGGGAACTAAAGTCCACACTAAGATTAGCATACTGATCCCAGAAGGGTTGCTGTCAGGCATGTCTGCTCAACCAGCCGCTAACCGGCAGTTTGTCCTTGTTGGTGGATGATCTAGAAAAAGGGGGCCTCCCAGTTCCTCCCCCAACTGGTGCTTCATCTAATCATAATAATGGGTTATTGTGGAAAATCCACATTACTCATTGATTATGCGCTTAGTGAACAAATTTCAGGTCATTTCTGCTAAAATGACTTTAGCAGACAAAGAAGCCATTAAAACATCATGAGGTACTTGAATCTGTATACGTTCATACTAGTGTGTATACATCTATAAACTCACATACAGTACATATAAGGGTTATTCTGGTTGACTTTACCAGTAATTTGTTAAATATCTGTTTTTCTCACTTATTTAAAAAAATACTATTGTTGCATGCAAGAAAAAATAGTTTTGCATTGTCTTTATGTGTAATTTGCCCACCGTTATGGACCCCACACATCTATTGCTTTCCAAGATATTGAAGGATCAGAATAGACTAATCTTACTTCAGTCTTTTTTTTTCAAATTGATTAGTTACAAAGTAACTTAAAATTTTGGTTTTCTGCTTAGGATTGTTTTTCTATTTTGCTTTTTTTTTTTTGTTCAAATGATAATTTTTTTCTTCTTGATTTATTCAACATTGTGTTTAAGTAAAAGTGTTTTATTGTTTTCATTTCGTATTCTGAACCGCTTATCATTAGTGGTGTAGTAAGGAATGCCAGAACCTATCCCGGCTGAATTCAGGTGAGAGGCAGGGTACACTCAAACAGGTCGCCAGTCGTTATGGGGACGCACAAACGGACAACCAACCACACACACACACTTATTCCTAGGGTAAATTTCAAAGCTGCTAATCAACCTAACATGTATGTTTTTGATGGGTGCGAGGAAACCGGAGTCCTTGGAAAAAAACACACATACACGGGGAGAACATGCAAACTCCACACAGAAAGAACAGTGTTTCAAGCTTCGACCCTACTCCGGTACTCAACCCCATGAACGTCTTGCTGTGAGGCCACTGTTACAACCACCCCGTTGTTTTTTACTTTGGCTTGATAAGTGTAACATATAAGGTTTCAAGCGGCGTTGGTAATAACTTGGACGCTGCATTGGTTTGTCGTGGTAAAGAAAAAGCTGAGCCGAAAAGCTCTCGATTTACAAGTTGTTCTATGTTCCCACCCTCACCTGTGGTCACCAGCTGTGGGCGGTGACCGAAAGAATGAGATCACAGATACAAGTGGCCGAAATAAGTTTTCTCCTCAGGGTGGCTGG
Source organism: Neostethus bicornis (assembly GCA_902685375.1). Lineage (NCBI taxonomy): Eukaryota > Metazoa > Chordata > Actinopteri > Atheriniformes > Phallostethidae > Neostethus > Neostethus bicornis. The sequence continues at coordinate 22,016,519 of LR738544.1, read as the reverse complement.
GCTCTCACTCAGAGATTGAGTTAGAAGCTCTACCAACTGGGAGGAGCTCGGTGTTGAGCCGCTTCTCCTCCAAGTCGAGAGAAGCCAGATGGGGTGGTCCGGGCATCTGTCTCCCCAAGAGCCTTGCTGGTGAGGTGTTTCGGGCACGTCCCACCAGGAGGAGACCAAGAGGCAGACCCCGGACCCGCTGGAGAGACTATGTCTCACAGATGGCTGGGGAACGACTTGGGATCCTCACGGGTGAGCTGGAGGATGCAGTTGGGGTGAGAGAAGCCTGGGTTTGCCATCTGAGGCTGTTGCCCCATACGACCCGGCCCCGCGTAAGCAGAAGACGATGGAACGGAAAGCTGTTAAATAGAAGTAGAAGATCCAGTGGCCAGAGTTTTAAAAAAATTTATAACTTTTTTTTCTTTTTAACTTCTTCTCCTTGTAAAGAGGGACATTCTTATTCATCCTCTCATTTAAACTTTGCAGAGAGACACTTGGGAACATTCTGCATGTTAGAAGATTATTTAAGATTTATTTTAAAGTTATTTGCTAGGATGAGAGATACTTCTTGTTCTTTGAAAGAGGAAATTGAGTTCTTCTTTTGGGGAGGAGAAGAAGATCCAGGAGGAGACGCTGGAGAAACGGAGGATGAAAGGAGGTGTAGAGAGATGTTCCACATCAGTGGGTTGCTTTGGTACAGTGCTGCTGACGTCCACGGAGACAAAAATAGGGAATTGCCCTATGAAGCTCGGCCTGCTGATTCTCGTCACAGGAGAAGAGTGACAGGTGTGGTGGGTTGAAAGCTGACAGTATGCTCCACATGAGATGTTTGTGGAAAAACATTTGTTTTCCGAAATGCTGGTTGTGACTCTGAAGAAGGAAAATTCTATATTTTCCAAAACAGATTTTGAAAAAGTTTGTGTTCATGATGGAGACATTACTGTAGCAGGAATCTATTTGATCTAAGCTATCACTCTGAGCAGGTGAGCTGTGGGGTTTATTTTTAGTCTACACCTGTAGATCGGATGGTTTTTAGAGTGTGGGCTGATTTCTAAGACTTTGACATGTAGAGAATCTGTAGATCAGATAGTTAGAGATTTTCATTCTAATACATATAAAACTAATAATAGTGTTGCAACACTGACCTCTAGTGGAAATCAGGTCCACTACAGTAAATTTAAGTCTTCCAATTTCCACACAAATGCTGTTCAAACACATGGTTTTAACTTAAAATAACAATGAGATAATCTACTTACACACTTTTATTGAGGTTTTTATGAATAAGAAAATAAGTATTTAAATGCTGATCTGTCATACTTTGTTATATCTGAAAGTGATGATCGTCCAGCGAAAGGCCACTGATACAATTATTGGGTTATGTTTGACCAGATTAGTCATTCATTCGTTCATCTTCTAAACCGTCCATCCCTAGTGGAGTTGTGGGGGGTGTCAGAGTCTATCCCGACTAATTCAAGGTGGGATACACCCCGAATAGGTTGCCAGTCTGTTGCGGGGCCACACAAACACAACCTTCCATAGACATTCATTCCTAGGGGCAATTTATTGCGGCCAATCAACCTAACATGCATGTTTTTGGAGGGTGGTAGGGAAATTGGAGTAATTGGAGAAAACCCACTCATACATGAAAAAACATGCAAACTCCACACAGAAAGGCCAGTGTTCCAAGCTTCTTCCACACCTGGGACGCAAACCCCTGACCCTTTTTGTTGTGAGGCTGATCCGATTATTGTTACAATAATCCGCCTACAGTTGTTTTATGTATTTGAAGTAACATAAAGTAGTATTTTAGCCTCTTTAGTTTTGTTGCATTCAATAAAGACCTCAAAAACTAAAACAGAATGATGCTGCCATCATCTGTTGGACAGCTGAGAGGATTTTTTATGAGGGGATAACTCTTCCAACCAATCATCTAATCAAAAAAGGTAACTGGCCCACTGCTTTGTGCTGTGGACTTAAAGTTTTTTTCTAAGCAGGCTGCCATGTAACCTGCTGAGGAAAAAGACCTGACCTCTGTCTGCTCATCCTGCTATCACAATCTGACTGGTTGAGCTAAAGGTCGACTCTCCGTAAGGCTCTCCTGTCTGTAACAGGAAGTTGTGGATGTTAGTGGAAGTGACTTTTGGTTTGCTGGCTACATTCACTCGAAAACCATTCACTCCTAAAAAAAAAGAAATGTTCTTATGATCAGAAGAAGAAAAAAAAAAGATTAACTATCTTCCAATTGATCTTTGTCTGGAAAGTGTGTGCATGGATTAAATAATTGATTACTTTACCAATTAAAGATTTACTGTACACATGGCATTTAAATGTTGGCACAAGTTTATATTCTTAAATGACAATTAAATTTGGATTCAAGCTGGCATTTGCTAAATGTTGTGCTACAATGATAAAACTCATCCACATATTCATATTTCTCTAAACTACAAGAAGTTATTAGTGTTTTAGAATTTTTCAATTCTTATTTTTTGTGACAGCATGGTGGCTCAGTGGTCAGCACAGTGGCCTCACAGCAAGAAGGTCAGGAGTTCAAGTCCCGGGTGGGGACGAGGCTTGGAACACTGACCTTTCTGTGTGGAGTTTGCATGATTGCATGTTCTCAAACATCAAACAAACAAGAAGCAGAAGAAAGCTTAGAACACAAACACAAGTTTGAAGCAGAATCAAGAAATAAATCCCTGTTTTTTTCTGGGTGCTACGGTTTCCTCTGACTCTCCAAAAACATTGATTGGCTGCCACAAAATTGCCCCCAGGAATGAGTATGTGTATGGATGCTTGTCTATGTGTTTGTGTGGCCCTACGACAGACTGGCGACCTGTTTGGGTTGTATCCTGCCTCTCGCCTTGAATCAGCCGGGTGTGCTCCACTCCCAGCCCTAAAAGGATTAGATGGTTCAGAAGAAGAATGAATTTTTTTTGATGTGTGTTATTAGTATCTGCATGGCCTTCTGGAAAAAGCTCTGAAAGACAGAAAATCTGCTGTTCACATGTAAGACTGCCCTCGCTGTTTCATTTTTATTTAACTGAATTGAAAAAAAAAAAACTTTTTATTTCTGCATAGAGATTTGTGTGCTGCAGTGTCAATGGGAAGAAAAAAAGGAAAATTATGAATAGAGACATAAACACAAGCTCAAAGAGATTAAATAGTAGGACACAGACCAAATCAGGAAAGGGATTAAATGGAAACTAGATTTATATGCCAAAAGTGATAACTGGTCCAGTGGATGATATTTTGTAAAAGTCTGATTGGGTATGGCAGGAATGACTTCCTTTAATGGTCCTTTGACAAGGTTGCAGGAATCTCTTGTTGATGCTTTTTTTTAAAATAGATATAAACAAGGAGGAACAGGGTTTACTAGTTCTCTGATGATACAGCTATTCTTGGGTGTGTCTCTGAAGGGAGCGGTCTGGAGGACAGGAAAGTAGTCAATGATTTTGTTGACTGCTGTGAACTCAAACACCTTCGCATCAATGCCACCAAGACAAAGGAGATAGTAACTAAGTTCAACAAAAAAGCCACTAAGACCTCACCAGTGAATACCCAGAGACTGGACATTAAAAGGGTGGATTCTATCAATGTCTACAGATACCTGTGTGTTCACATTAACAACAAACTAGACTGGTCAGATAACATCGGTGTCCTATACAAGAAGGGCCAAAGTCACCCCCATCTCCTGGGGAGACTGAGGTCTTTCAGTGGGTGCAGGACACTACTAAAGACCTTTTATTACACCATTGTTGCATCAGCGTATTTCTATGCATTGGCCTACTGGTGTGGAGGAGTAACAAACAGAGACAAGAGGAAACTGGACAACCTGGTTAAGAGGGCTAGCTCTGTCCTGGGCTGTTCTTAAGACTCACAGGACTCTACAGGTCAGAGGAGGATGACCTGCATCAAGCTGCACAAGATCCTTAACAATGCGTCACACCCTCTGTATGAGACAGTGAGGAGCTCGAGCTGCTCGTTCAGCCAGCGACTCCTGCACCTGCAGTGTAAAAGGGAGCGCTACAGGCGGTCTTTTGTACCATTAATAGTGAGATTAAATCAATCGCTCTCATCTAATCTTGAACTGTATTTCCTGCTCTCAGGGAAACGTTATTGCTCTGTTAAATGCAATATGTCTTGTCATGCCAAAAGCTTTTTTGTGAAGTTGTGAAGACTTTGAACAGTGAACTGTGAGATATCTCAGGCCTCGTTTTGACTGTTTTAGTTACCTTTTATTGACACATATTTAGAGTGCCCATGTGTTCATTTTTAGGCTTGTGTCTTTGTGTTCTGTATGTCTTGCCCATTATGAAGAGTATTGATTCGGATTAGTTGTAGTTTAAGTTCTGCTTTCCATCCTTAGAAGTGATTCTAAGATTGTCGCAATTCACCAACATAACAGAGGAAAATGTCCTTTGATCATAAATCTATTAAAAAATAAATCTTTCCGTTTTGTATTGGCACATTTAAATTTATGAATGGGTATTAGGTACACATTTTCTATCTCAAAGATTGAACAATTCCATTTTTATTGTAGGTGGATGGGATTCTGTGTCTGGCTGATATCTTGACTGATGAAAACAGCGTGGAAGCAGCGAGGGCTGAGGCGGCTGCAGTTGTGGCACAGATCACATCTCCACACCACACTTCCACTCAGCATCTCACCAGCTTCCTGGAGAGCATGCACGACATTGTAACAGCCCTCATCAGTGAGTGAACACATCATGCACGTTGACTATTGATGAACTCACAAATAAGACTGAAAGGCTTGTGGTGAAATGACATAGTAACTAACCAAGACCGAAAATATCTAATTTTAATGATCATTTGGGCCTTTTTATGTTTTTTGTTGCATCACATACTTTCTTTTATTTAATGAGTGTTCTTTTCTTATCTTAGTGTTGTGTGAGAGTGCTTCCTGTGGGGAAGTCTTTCTCCTGGCATCTGCAGCTTTAGCCAACATCACCTTCTTTGACAGCATGGCATGTGAGATTCTCCTGCAGCTGAACGCCATCCACATCCTATTGCAGGCTTGCAAAGACCGTCAGAGAGTCGACACACCGTATTCCAAAGACCAGGTACATGAAGGACAGCTAACTACAGTCAATGTACAGAAAACGAATCCATTTACTTACTTTTTGATGTCGTTTAAATCTCAGGTGGTGACAATTTTGGCAAACCTCTCTGTGTTGGAACCGTGTGCTCCTGAAGTCCTACAAGAACAAGGTAATCTATTCCCTAATTATAGTTTGAATTACATGTTTTTTGGATGAGTTTATGAAGTAATAATAGATAAGTTTCTGTAACAATTTCTACTATTGAGCCAATCAGTGTGTCCATGTTTTCCTTGAACCTCATGATGGCAGCATTGGGTTATTTTGCAGCAGAGATAAAAACGTGGGCACTGATCCAAACAGTTTAGAGACCATTTTTAATATTGTTTTTGTAATTGATTTTTTGTTTCATGGGTAGCTTTTTTTGTTTTAGTTTTGTATGACCAAAAATATGTCAGTTTGAAAGTTTTGATTAATTCAATAAAGTTTCACAAAGTTTTGGAATTCAATTATTCAGTCCCAGCTTGACTGTATTCAATTTTCTGTTTCACACACATCTTACAAATGAAACCTTTTTCAAAATAAGCATGACTTTTTTGGACAATTTAAATTTATGAATTAAGAAATGAAATAATAAAAAGAAGAACTAATCAAAGGTATTTGAATAATATTGAAAGCATCTTTCTAATAATGACAGACCAAGAAATACCAGCAAAATTTCATTATTAGGATTGTTTGGAAACCTTCTAAACTTTTGATGTTTGATTAATGATTGAATTTTAAAGGGTAAAAGATTTGATCATAACCAGAAGTTTGAGATGACACTGGATAAAAGAAATGTTCACACATATTTGTCAGGTTTTTGTGACCAAAATGAAATCAACATGAAACATTTCAAAACTTTTTCCACATTTAATGTGGCCTGCAACTTTTTCAACACAGCTGGTCAACAAACTGAAATCTTGTTTTGGGCAAGAAGTAAAACAAAAAAAAACTAAAATATTCTGCACACGCCTTCATGTTTTTTCATATCAAATGTAATCGCCCATTTCTGTTTTTATGTTGGCTAATTTGTGTTGTCTGTACTGTAATTGTGTGTCCATCAGGAATAGAGCGACTGCTTTTGCTATTGGGAGAAAAACCATCATCTCCCAGCCCATCAGAAGGAGCCGCCTGCGAGCGAGTCCAACAGAAAGCTGCTGTCACACTGGCTCGACTCAGCAGAGACCCAGACGTGGCTCAAACAGCCATTCAGTTAAAAGGTACAACTTTTATTTTAATTTATTTCACCACATCTTTTAAAACTGTCTAATATGAACACAAGTTGTTGCAAAGAAAAAAAGGGGGACAATTTGATTATCAAAAAATGATTCACCAAACAAGAACACAAAAAATTAGGTTCTCACATTGTTCTTGATACATTACACTTTTGAGTCTGTGTTGTTTGAATATTTATTTTTTATTTGAATTCTACTTTTTTTTTTATCCTTATCTGCAAAACTTTATTTTTTGGAATAGTGACAAGCTGAAATAAGTCAATGTGAAGAACTAATATAAACTGGTGCAATTCTGAAAGCAAAAGAATCTCAAAGAAATACAATTTTTAACACGTATGAGAGAATTTTACAAATAGAAAAATATTTGTCACTATTTTTTGTTATTTAGTTTTTGTGTCTTTCTGAACTGTACCTTGAGTCTGTAATAAAGCTGATGATACGTCAAGAAAATACAAGAAAATGACCCAAAAATTTGCACACATTTTAACATTGGCTGCTGCAGTCAAGGGCAGGCCGACTCCTGGTGTGGATCGATCCCCAGTTATTGTTTCCTCACAGCATATTTTTATTTCAGCTAAAAAGGAAAGGTGAAATGGGGTTTGGGGAAGGATAGGCGTGTGAAGGGGGGCGAGGGGCTGAGTGAACATCGATGCATGTGTGCAGTGTTTTGTGTGAGTATGTGATTTTTGATGGATGCTTGTTTTTTTTTAATGATCTGGATTTTAATGTTGTTTGAGTTTTTATTTGTTCTGTTCAGCACTTTGTGTAACTTTGCGTTGGAAAAGTGCTTTAAAAATAAAATTTGATTTGATTTGAACAATGAAGGTGGGCCGTGGAACGTGTTATGATGACCCACGTTTCTAATTTAGAACAGAATCTCACAAGCTGGACTTGGTAGATCAATGGCCTTTGAATACCATTGTTTTTTTTTCCTGCAATTTAGAAAAAAGAAAAAAAAAGCTAGAATATTACTTCTTTTACATAGTTAAAGTCTACAAAGTGGGCAGTAAACTTTGCCGGGAGATTTTATGATTCAAATTGGGGACAAAATTTGACTAGCATAAGTTGGAAGACCAACTTTTTTAGTTGAATCCATTATAGCAGATTGAATTTACCGTGACTGATGAGGTAGCTGCCTTCCTAAGCTTTTGAGAAACTTTTGCTTTACACCACAAATGTGTTGACAGTCATCCTCCCTGAAAACCTCCTTGAACTTTCAAGTGCGTTATAAATCACAAATTATGGCAGTGTGACATCCAAACAGTTTATCTTTCTTTAACAAAAAGCAGAATTTGGTGGAAGAAAAAGGAGGGTACAACTTGTGTTTTAGCTTGATGAATGTTTTCAAAAATAAAAATGTTATCCAGCACAAGCTCCTCTTCCTTGGACCCCTATTTTGGTTTGTATTTACTTGTTTTTCCTCCGTCTTTTTTAGCTATCCCTCGTCTTATTGAACTCTGTCGCTCCCCTACTGAGAGAAATAACAGTGACTCCGTTCTGGTCGCTTGCTTGGTAGGTGCAAAGCATGTTTCCATATATCCACATGTTTGAATGATTCTGTGTCCCGAATACAAATATATCATTCAAATATTTAAATTGCCTATTTCAGCTGTGCACAAAAAGAAAACTAGACATTTTCATCAGTAAGAACTCTACACACACACATCTCGTCAGTACACCAATTTAATTGCATCCGGAGGGCACTGTTTGAATCACAGCTGATTGGTTCACTTTATGTGAGACTTTATGTTTAAACCCAGCACATAAATATAATGAATAACCTCTCTGCTTTCAATTCATAACTCTGTCATCCTTGTGATCATTAGGATGCAAAGAATTCAAGCACACATCGCTCTGTAGCCTAATGAGGTTGCCTTAGAAACGCTCTCCTTTCTACTGTACCTACACTTTCTGGTCCGTTTAGATTAACGTGATTTCACTTTATCCCTTAAAGTCGAGCGTTAAGCAGCACATTTTTACATGTTAAATTCCCACCTTCAAAAGACGCTGAGCTTTCACATATCATTTGTAATCATAAATGTAAAGATTGAAGGTTCCCCAGGCTGAGCTGGTGAAGGATGTCATGCTCAGTTGTCATCAATGTAAGCTGTGATCCGACGGGACTTTTAGCTGATTAACAAATACATAATGTGCGTCATTTATTTACTCAAATAATTTACCTTCATTTATTTACTTATCTTAATTAAGCCTGTAGAAACGGTACAGTCCTGGTTTAAACTCCCTGTTTGTAGATGTTTACATAGCAAACTGCAGCCCAGCATGATCCTGATGGGAGATAAAATATATGGTGCTTTTGTTTGTGTGCTCCAGGCTGCTTTAAGGAGACTCGCAGCAGGTTGCTCAGACAGCATCGAAGCAACCGACCACCAGCAGCTGATCAAACCCCGACTTGTCGACTCTTTCCTGCTTTGCTCAAACATGGAGGAGAGCTTTGTATGACAGCTTGGACTCATAAAAACCCCGAGACCTGAACCACACGCACTCTGAAGAGAAAGATCATATTTTAGGACTCTAAACTCCTCAGCCACTTTATGTCTTGAGATTAGAATGAAATATGTAGAAATATCAGAAGTCAACATTCATATCAAGCTCTATAAATTTGTACAACTTTGTGAGAAAAAGAAGCAATCAATTAATTTTATATGACAAAATTATGTTAATAATTATATCTGAAGTTATTTTGTATAGGTAGGTGCTACTTTTTAAAACGAAAGCGTAATTTCTTTATCTACGTGCAATTTAATTTTGATCATATTTTGATAAATATAGCGAAACACTGTAAAAGCCTGATGGAGTTGTGATATTTTTATTTGACGAAATATATAAAAAATATATATCAAATAAATCTGCCTAAAAAATTTTCACAAAGAGACAAAAATCTAGCAATAAAGTAAAGTTTTACAGTATGTTTTGAAAACTTTTAATATAAAAAAGTAGCATAAGGTGATCCTCCTCAAATAAAAAGTTCTGCTTTGGAAAGCACCTTTTGGCATGTGTATTTATGTAACTTTTTTTTTCTTTTTTACCATATCTCAAATATTACATTTAAAACTGGAAAATAACTTTTGAATTTAAAAAATGCTTTTATTTAAGGAGTTATCGTTCTTGTGTGGAATGCAAGGAATGAAGGCAAACATCTCTCCAGTGCTGAAGCGTTTCATTGTGCTGCATGCAAGTGCATTGGAAAGGATCTTTCAGTATTAACCATAAACAAATAAAAGCAAATAATGTGAAATTGGTGGCCGGATGGTACTTTCAAAAGTTTTTTATTAAAAAAAAAAGTTCTTGCATTTGTGAGGAAAAAGATTCAACTTTCATACAAAAAGTCTTATTACTTTTGGAATTTTTAGTGATTGATTTAGTTTCAGCTCCCAGATGAAATTGCGAGTATTTATTTATAACAATACAATATGTTTTCTAGGATTTTTTTAAAACGATCACATAGGTTCATGATCGCCTTTACAATTGTATTTTTTTTAAAATAGTAATCACAAGCAATCACAAGGCGTTAGCTCTGTGATAGAATATCCATCCTTGATCTGGGAGAAGCTGGTTCAATTCCCACTGGGTTCATGCCCGAGTGTCCTTGGGGAAAAAACACCTAACCCCCTGTTACTCTCACTGTTGGCGTTGGCGTCGCTGCCTGCTGCGATGCAATGCAGCACAGAAATTCCCCCATTTGCGGGGTCAATACAGTACGTTAAGAAAAAAAAGTGGCTGAAAATCAAATACAATTTTGTTATTCTGTCAGTGTAAGTTGGCTTTAGGGTTTAAAAAAGAACAAAATGGTCAACCAAAGAAAAAGTTCATCATCTATTTGTCGGACAAACATACATGTTCCACATCTGATAAGAACCAACATTTTTTGTGCGCCGAATTTTGGACATTTCTTAAATCATTCTCTTGTTTAGACGTAACAGAGGATCAGTTTATTTCAAAGTGAATATTAGCCTAGTCCTGCATGAGTTCTCCTTGAAGGAAATTGTGGTTAGATTTTATTTTAAATTAACCATGTCTCTGTAGAAGGAAAAAAAAGTCACCAAATGCCAAAAGAAGGAAACATGAAGTCAATACGATCAGTCATAATGTCTATTTGTTGTTTGCGTGTGCATTAAATTTGTTCAATAAAAAAATAAATCTTTTTTTGGCTCCTTTTACTTTGTCCTGCATTGTTTTTTAAAGCGCATTTACTTTGTATTTTGTTGAACTGAGTTTTTGAATTTAGTGAGAAATCAAAGACTGTAGCTGACTTCATGTTTCTCTTCCAAAATGCTCTCTCTCTCCATGTCTGATGGTTTAAGCAAATTCCACCAAAAAGTCATAAAAAGGAATTTTAAAGAGACATATTTCAAACTGTGCTGCTCATTGTTGCGCAACATTTACTTTTGTACGTGGGTGTAAAAGATTTTGCTCATTATTGCCCGACTTTCCTGAAATAGAACTGCAGTGGCAGCCACCACAAATCCTAAAAAACAAAGTTAAGTTGTGACACAATTACTATATTTTAATAACATTTAAAATGACAACTATTTTTATTTGGAGACAAAAACAAAAGAAAAACATTCAGGTTGATTTCCTTTCAAATGATCAGATATTGTTACAATTCAATCTTGAGATAAAATATTTCTAAAAATGAGAATAATTTTCTTCATTCCTGCCTCTTTGCTTTCATCCCACCATCCGTCCATCCAGACACTCATCCATTCTAACACGCTCTTACTGCAATCCAGACTTTAACAGATACAGAGAAAAGCTTACAATACTCCAAAAGTTGCTGGTTCTAAAACCCACAGCACACAAAACAGTTACAGGCATAATGAGTTTTTGCAGTTCAAAAGAGTTTTTTCAGTTAAAAAAAAGTAAAGCACAGTGATATCCTGGTTACATGGAAAAAAGATTAGATTTCTTGCTGTAATAATGACTAATGTGTGGAACCACCAGGCAAGAGGCTTAGAGGAAGACCAAAGAGGAGGTTCATGGATACAGTGAAGGAAGATGTGAAGATAGTTGGCGTGACCGAAGAGGATTCAGCAGATAGGGTTAGATGGAAGAACCTGACTTGCTGTGGCGACCCCTGAAGGGAAATACCGAAAGAAGAGGAAGAATAATGACTAATGTAGTTTTATACTTCATTTCGTCTTCTGAACCGCTTATACCTAATGGGGTTGCAGGGATGCTGGCGTCAATCCCAGCTGATTTAAGGCAAAAGGCAGGATACACCCAAAATAGGTTGCCAGTCTGCTGCAGGGCCACACAATCACATCCATCACACATACACGCTCATTCCTAGGGGCAATCTCATAGAGACCAATTAACCGAACACGCATGTTTCTTGAAGGGTTGAAAGAAACCAGAGTACCTGGAGAAAACCCAAGCATACACATGGAGAACATGCAAACGCCACACTGAAAGACCAATGTTTCAAGCCTTGTCCAACCCACGATTCAAACCTCAACCTTCTTGCAAACCACTGCACCACTCTGCAGCCTTTAGTTTTATATTCAGAACAGGGAAAAGGAGACAGAAAAAAGTTCTAAGCAATTGATTCAGAATGAGAAATTCGATTTTCTTGAAGAACCACGTCCTATAAATTCGGCCTCATTTGTCATGTCGAAAAAAAGAAAACAGCAAAGAAATGCGCTAAAACTTTTTCTTCCAAACTAAAGTTTTGTGTTGTCTTTCTTTTTGATAAAAAGTCACTGAGTCATTTTTTTCCTACTTCATAAGCCTTCCTCTCCTTAGAGAGACAATTGCAGGCCCTCTTGCTTCTTCCTTTTTTCACCTAAGGGCACAGATGCTGAGGCTCCAACCAACAACTCAAACAATTGAACTGCTCTGTATGTGTCGGAGAGATGGAGAGAGTGTGTTGTCCAGCATACATGTGGGATTGTGTTCAGAGGCTTTTGTGATAGAATATGCTCCTGCAGCTTTGTTGAGAACTAATGAAATATGCATTGAAGCAGAGGAGGACTAAACAGACAGGTTCCTTTGATACTGTCTTGTCTTGACCATGACCAAGAGTAAGAGTGTTGTAGCTTTTTGAGTTTTTTTACAGTTTCTAAGCTTATACATGTACTTTCTTTTTTTTTTGTTGAACATCTTACATTTGCTCGTTGCAGCCTTTCAATAGACCGTAGTAATTTATTAGTTAAAATTGATTGAGGGAAATCAAAGCTAAGATTTATGTCTTAAAGCTTGCTTGAAACTGTGACGGAAAAACCAGTCCTCAAAATTTGAATGTGCTTTTTGCATTTTAATAAATGGTACAAGGTGGAAAAATTCAGAATGGACTGCCACGTGTTTGGTGTAAAGTTTTGTCTTTGGTCTTAGTTTATTTATTAGTCGTTTGGTTGAAGAAACAAGCTAAAAATGTAAAAAAATGAGCTTTTTGAACAACTTTTAAATGCAGTTGCGCGCTGCTTTTATTTTAAAAACTGTATCTGAAATGTAGACATTGTTACTGGCAACATGGAGCATGCATCTGCAAAATAAGCCTGCGTTTCCATCATCTGTATTCTTGTGGTGGATCCACTCGCACACAAACTTAATTTGCATTAACTGCGGCACATATAGTCCTCACCATAATAAAGTCTAATTACGAGTTCATGCTTCACAGTAGGATGTCCAATTAAGAAAGTGTATGCCCCTGTTTACAGATATACAGTATGTAGTCTACTGGTTCTTTTAAAGTCTAACTGGGCTTTTTAATTGCTTAAATGAAACCAAAACACAAAGTGGAAATTAATATCAGCACTTGTGGTCACAACATTTGGCTAAAATCACTGAGGGGTGAAGTCTTAATGGTATATCCATGCATTTGTGCAGAACATGGCTTCTCATGATTTCCTTCTCTGTGCTTTGGGACTACAAAATAAATGTTAAAATCCCGCTACCCAGTAAAAACTAATCACTGGTTAGTTTAGGCCTGGTTTTGAGGAACTTTGATTAAAAAATGACTAACATTTTAGAATAATAACAAACTTCAACAACATGGATTAACTCATTGGTTGTAATTCATGTGTTCATGAAACAAATACGGACTAAAAACCTGAGATGACGTGGCTTTGAGGAAATTTAATTTAAAGTGGGGCTAACAGCTCAGCTCTTCAATGTCGAGTTTCTAGGTCTCTTCAAACGTATGTGAAAGATCGTGTTGTCTGTTGTTCTTTTTGCTGGACCTGACAGAGATTGAGGAGAAAGGGAGTGGGGAAGAAGTGAGAAAGAACAGGGAAGGAGTATAGACAAAGAGAGGAGGACAAAGTAAGTTACCATATTTAGCATTACAATTAATCTGCAGAATCATCTGGAAAAAATACAAACAAGTGTTTAAACCAGAAATAAAGTTCAGACACACAAAAACAACTTTCTATAACAAATTAACAAAAGACATTGTCATGGTGTGGAGCTGAAGCCAAAAATATATCCTTGACACAACAGAGAGGCTCAGATGAAGAAAACAAAACAGATTTTTTAGATTGAGGAAAGGTTTCAGATGAAGAAGACAGAAACAGATTAATCAGTCTGGTTCTGGTGTAGGAGCAAGCCTGGTAAACAAACGATCTGGCGAAGAGTGTGTGGAAAAACTGATCCATTTATGCTGCAGCAGACGAGTAGATGAGTTTCAGGTGTGACTTGTAGCAGCTCCTGGCTCAGTCCGCCCAACTCCACACACGCACACACAGACAGAAAAACAGGGACAAGAGGGAGGGGGAGGAAACAGGATACATAAGGCAGAGACCACTCTCCTAACAAATATAGAATGTTACTAATATAGATGTTACTAAAACTATAATAATATTGCTTGGGAGAAAGGAACATAGCAGACAGTAAACATACAGATTTTCTCCAATCCCAAAAGACCGGAACGGGGGAGAGAGAGACACATGCATCCTGTGCCCACACTCATCATGATGCCGGAACCCAGAGGTTGAGCAGAGGAGGCCACTCACTCACCTACCTAAGTGCAGAGGAGACCCCCTTACTTGCATGCGTTCATTCAAATTGAATTCAAACGATGGCAGATCACATGTTTCTTATTATTTGCATTCATTCATGTACAGACAATGTGGTTTGAAGTTTCAATGTAGAAAATCTATTCAATTTTATTTAATTGACAGGATTAAATTAAATTGACAGAATCATTATTTTTGGGCACATAAAAATTTAAAACCTGTCGAATGGTGGTCATCAAGTGGAATTAGTCATCTCTTAAATCCTGATTTAATCAAGTTGTTTTATTAAACACCCAAATTGTCACTCAAAGACAACAATAAAATATTATTATACAAATTTCTGCAATCAGTTACTTTCAACTAAAATAACCATAGAGAAGTGGGAGGCCGCCTGCTGCATCTTTTACATGCTGAACTTTTTAATCCCTTGAGATAAAACAAAACATTTTCTAGCGTAATTCCTGATGGACTACCATGAACGTGTTCAATTGTTGCTTGAATGCACCTTAATTTGTTCTTGCCATGCAGGACAGCAGGTGGTCTCTCCGTATGGGTCAGAGTTGATTCTGCAATAGTCGCTGTGCTCAAATAGCTCATTTTTTTTTATTTTTCAAAGCCTGTGGCCTTGATCAAATGTGTATTCAGAGGTACAATTCAGTTCAAGTATAAAGTGATAGACAAGCACAGTTCATTTTAGATGATGAAAAAAAAGATTTTGCACTGTTGTTTTATGAAATAACCCCTGGCAATGGTGAGCAGATGCTCATTGAATACAGGAGCTTGCATCTCTGCAGTGAAAGTAAAAAGGCAGTCTCCATGCAAATACGTATCATCAAAATGACCAGTTTTTAAAAGTCATTAATTTCAAAATCACATTGTTGCCAATATGTTAGTTATTAAAACGAAATTAACCAGTTAAATTGAGCAAATCTTTTTTTTTTCTAACAAAAAGTCACCTCAGCGTCATACTGACCCTAACCAATTTAAAATTAAGCATGAAGACAATTTTTGCTGACTAAACGTACCAAAAAAGTCACCTAATTTTTTCTGCACCAGTATGGGCAAAAACAGGGATTATTTTTGGAAATGGGCAAAATTAGTGTAAAGCCTTTTTTTTTCTATCATTTTTTTCTTTCTTTTTTTTTTTTCACTAAAAACATTCTGGAAGGGTTTCAAACAAGCCTACGGTATTGCTTTGATTTTTGTAACCCTTACTTTTTGCGGATGATATTGTTAGCTCCCATTAGCTTCCTCAATCTGCGTATATTGCAGATTGCACATGTGTATTGTGACAATAAAGGCATTCTATTCTATTTCTGTAGGATTTGTCAGGCTGGGATCTCCAGCTCTTGCTGGACAGATTTGTTGTCAAGTGTGAAGCTAGCAATTTCGAATCCAAGACCATGGCTCTTGCCTACAAAAGGCTGGTCTTGGAATGGGGTTCTGCCCCAAGTGGAGTCTAAGTATCTCGGGGTCTTGTTCACAACTGGAATCGACATACTGATCGGTGCGGCGTCCGCAATAATTGGGACACTGCATTGGTCTGTCGTGATGAAGAAAGAGCTGAGCCAATAAGCAAAGCTCTCCATTTTCCAGTTGATGAGTTAATGAGGGTGGCTGCGCTCTCACTTAGAGATATAGTGAGGAACTCTACCATCTGGGAGGAGCTTGGAGTAGAGCTCTTGCTCTTTTTTGGTAGGGAGATGCCATTTGGGGTGGTTTGGACATCTGGTTAGGAGGCTTCCCGAATGCCTCATTGGTGAGATCCTTTGACTACATCCCACCGGGACGAGACCCAGACGCAGTCCCCGGACTCACTGGAGAGACTATGTCTCACAACTGGTTGGGGAACAACTCAGTATCCTCCTGGGTGAGCAGGAGGATGCAGCCGGGATGAGGGAAGCCTGGGTTTCCCATCTGAGGTTGTTGCCCCCTTGACCTGACCCCGGATAACTGGAAGATGACAGAACAGAACTAATTTAATATTTTTCATTAAATCAAATACACACATGTTGTAAATAAGTTTGTGACTAATATAAATCAGAAAGAGTTCAGAGAACAGGTAAAGCTTGTAAAAACACTGAATGAGCTGTTGTAAATTGTGTGGTTTTGGAAACTTTTCAAAAGTGTACGACTCTAACCCAAAAGGAGCTCTGAATTACTGAAGATGCAGCAGTCAGAATATCATCAGCGGTTCCAGATCACTTTTTCAGAAACCCACTTACTGACCGGGAAAAGCTGGTTTGTGGTGACGAAAAAGGCAATAAAGACTTGATGCCAATAGTAGCCTTTTTTTTTTTAAACAAAAACAAAAATCAAAGCTGCATTCACCAACCAAATCCAGTGTATATTGGAAAGACTTCAACTGACTTTCCAATCTATACAGCAAATGTTTCGAGGTGTTCCTCCAACCTACTTTCATCCCCCCTACAAAGAAAACCATATACAGTACAACAAATTTAGCTGAGATTTTGCTCATATTGTACATGGATTCTTGGAAAAAGCCTTTTCTAATATGCATTTTGAAACTTTTCTTTGCTTCCAGTCCAGCTTACACTGGCCCTATCAACTTCAGCAAAATGTTCATGCATCGACTTCTTGGCCACATACAAAACTTGAGAGCCTCCCTTAAAGTGGCAGCGACCTTTTCAAGCACATTTAGATTTGAACTGCCTACCTAAAAATGTATAGTATATGTTTGATTGATATGGTATTTGTACCTAAAGAGATGAATACAAACACTGTATGTCTGTAAATGGATTTATAATCGCAGAGCATTAGAAATATTCAACAAACACACACACATGCTCACCTCGTTGGTCCTTTGGGCCTCCCTCACCATTAACAAGGACCCACAGCATGCTGTCTCCATTTAGGTCTTCCATTCTTCCTCCGCTCCCCTCTTTATCAAATAAATAAACACACATTCTCAAAGACTCCTCCATCCTCTCTCCATCTAGTGTCTCAAAGGATTTGTGGAGAGATTGTTTCTCCTCTAGACGACCAGGCTGCAGAATTTTATTTGTTTTTTCTGTAGCGTTGCCCATAACTGCAGACAGTAGCAAACCACCAGGCCGCGTGTCTTAACCGTCTGCGTCCACAGTTATGATGGGGTATATCATGTAACAGCCCAGCATCCATCGCCTTTGGGTTTTATTTGTCTGACAAGGCTGAGTATGTTTGACACAACCTTGGATTGGCAGCAGTTGTTTTTGCTCTCCCGGGTATTTAGATTTTAAGTGGCATGTCGATGATGTTTTTTTCTTTTTTCCTTCAAACTGTGCCGGAGAAAGGAAAATACCTATTGTACTATGTCATATTTAAGTAGTTTCTTTTTGCCCTTTCTTTAGTTTCAAGGGTTACAAAGTTGTCTGTC
The DNA here is from genome assembly GCA_902685375.1 of Neostethus bicornis. Lineage (NCBI taxonomy): Eukaryota > Metazoa > Chordata > Actinopteri > Atheriniformes > Phallostethidae > Neostethus > Neostethus bicornis. Next base: position 21,998,848 of record LR738544.1, on the reverse strand, counting down.
TATCTAAATTGTCAGAAGACAGAATAAATTTTTTCCCATTGGTACTTGTATGATGATGAGACTCAGCACAGAGAGGAGGTCCGGAGCCTCACGCAGTGGTGTCCAGAGAACAACCCATCTTGAGCACAGGTATAACAGAAGAAGTGATTGTGGACTACAGTAGGTCCAGGAAGACTCTGCATACAGGGGAGGCTGTGGAGCAAGTTGAAAGCATAAAGTTTCTGGGCATGTACATCTCCTCTGACCTCTTGTGGACTGCTAATACGGCACACCTGGTAAAGAAGGCCCCAAAACGTCTCTTCTTTAGGAAGTTGAAGTGCGCTAAACGCTCCTTCTAACTTTTCGTGAACTTTTAGAGAGCCACCATTGAGATTATCCTGTTTCTCAGCATGACTATGTGGTATGGCAGCTGCACTACACAAGACAAAAAGGACTTGGCCAGGTGGTGAGGACTGCAATAGGGATCGTAGGCTGCCGTCTGCCAGATCTGGACACATTCTATAGCTCCCAGGTTCAGCAGAAGCCCAGGCGCCGAGCAATCGACCTCACCCACCCAGGAAACAGACTGTACCTCTCCCATCAGGACCATCAAGACAATCACCTTACGGCTTAGAGACAGTTTTTCCCCAGAGCTGTAAAAAAATCATCCGACCTTGCCATGCCAGGATGGACACCATCATCCTCCATCATCCTCAATAATGGTGTTCCCCAGGACAGTGTCGTCACTCCCCTTTTATAAACACTGTACATCCATGACTGTGTGGCCATCCAGAGATCAAACATTTGGTTTCTCATTCCAACATCTGGAGGACATCAACACCAAACATCTTTGGAGAGCTAAAAAGATCTGTGATGATCTTGCACTCTCAGTATACTTTTTATTCGCTGCCTTTCCATCTTTTTTAACACGGGAGCATAGCATTCTGGGAACAAAGGATCTGTACTGTCTGTGCTGTCAGTACTGTCTGTACTGTCAGATCTGTACTGTTAAAACAATAGATTTTTGCAGCGCTCACCATATGGTCTGAGCAAAACTGAACTATTTGAAAAGTATTTAAAAGTTGTGACAACAAGCAGATTTTAAGATATAAGCTATAGTTAAATTTTTAATGCTATTTTATACAACTAATCTACAACTATTTTGTGCATGTCATCTATAATTGGTCGGTGTGATGGCTTAAGCCCCACAAACTTAGAATGGGGAAGGAAGCTTCCTTCCTCGCAGAACAGGACATGGCTTTGGGTTGCTGAATAATCAGGACAAATCATATGCTGCTGGACAATGCAGGTGTTCTTTGGGTTCAGTACAGTTAAATCTTTGTTTAGCTGTTTGTCTTTCCCCTTGTGTTTCTCTTTTTGTTTGTTTGATTTTCTTCTTTCTGTCCGTGGGACTCTTAGGCTTGGGCCAAGTTCGATTCGAACTGGGTTCTCCCGGTCGTCAGACGGATATTCTACCACTGCGCCAACGCTTCCTCCCCTTGTATTTCTTAACTAGTTTGTCCAACCCCATCTATAAGTTCTCATTCTGTGTCATTACTTTATGTCTATTTTCTCTTTAGTTGAGTATTGTTTCTTTGTCCTACATTTTTTGGGACTGTTCTCTGTAGTTGATCTCTTTCAGAGAACCAGCTGATTTGTTGTTACAGTTTTTACATCCTTTGGGGTAAATAAAAAAAAAATCCCATTTTTTAAAATGACTCTTTGTGTCCTCTGCCTCACTGCATGATCCCTTACAGTCAGTTTAATAGTCAAATGATCTTTTTTGCCCTTTGTACAGTTCTTTTTTGGAGGTCTCAAGGGTTTCTAGATTGAGGAAAGCTCATGGCGATAAAATAGGCATGAAAAGCCTATTTTAGATTAAGGGACACTTCAGTTCCAACTTGATCAGAGAATGGTCAAATAATTACCAATGAGCAGAAAAAGCTTTTTTATCCATTTGTTGTTTTTTAAAAGTTTTGTGTCAAACAGTAAATGAAAGACTATATTAGTTTCCATCAAACTCCATCAAATAGAAGTACCGTAACAATAATAAATTTTATTTGTATAGCGCTTTGATGGACACTCAAAGACGCTTGCATAATTAAAAAACAACACAATTTAAAAATGCAGAAAGAAATTTGGCAAAATATAGGGCGATTAAAAGAGTTTGATTGTTTATCCATGACTCCTGCGTAAATTAATTAATAAAAAAAAAAAAAAGCACCTGACCATAAGCAAGATGTCTCCTTCCATCAGCCTATTTAATATGATTCAATTTTCTGTTACTTGTTCTATTACGCCAAAGTCAGAGGGAGATAAGAAGTGAATCCTGCTGAAATTACCGGTCCATCTCACGAATGACATGGTTTAAGTGAATTGAGCTTTAACTAGTCACTCGTACAATCTAATTTATTCTCCCAGTTTACCTTAAAAGGTGTATCTATGTACTGTAAATTGAGATATTAAGTCACTCAAATAGTCATATTGGTGTCATATTTCTTGAGAGATCATAGAGAATATAAATTACAAAAGAACATAAAACTTTCAAGTATGTAAGTAGTCGAAAGTATGTAAGTCGTAGAAAGAAGTCTATTATGCAAAATTCCAAAAATGGTCAAGTGTTAAGATAATTCAGGCCAACACTTGATCGTGTTTTCTCACCAATCTCATTCATCCTGCTCCATCTCCAGTTACAGTTTGAAATAGAATTTAAGATAACTCTGGATTTATGGATCAAATCAAATTTTATTTATAAAGCACTTTTCCAACACAAAGTCACACAAAGTGTTGAACAGAACTAATAAAAACTGAAACAACATTAAAATCCAGATCATTAAAAAAACCCAGTAAGTCCAAAACAAGCATCCATCAAAAATCCCACTCTCACAGTAAACACTACACACATGCATCGACGTTCACACTCCGCCCGTCACACTCCTAATTTATCAATTAAATCTAAATATCTATATTTCGTTGGAATTAAAAAAATTATAAAGTTTTTTTTTATTTGTATTTTCAATTTTCTGAATAAAACAAAAATACAATTAGTATTGCACAATAGGAGAAAAAAAATAAAGTCCACCAATTGGTTCAGTGCCATTTCTTCTTTTGTTACAACAGCCTTTGGATACCGAAACATATCCTTCTCGCTATTTGTTCTTTAAGCATACTTGCACATAAAAGAAACTATTGATGTTGCAACGTGGGTGCAGAAGAAGGGGTAGGACCCAAATGCAAGGACAACAAAAATGGTTTATTGAGTAAAGAAAGTCCAGTTTAAGCTGTAAAGGAAAAACACAAAGATCAGTGGAATGTGTTGAGGTTATTGTTCAAAATGAATCTCATGGTCAGGCAAATGGATGATCACCCGATGCCGACGGGGAGGCAGACTGCCTTTTTTAAAAGCAGGTGCTCAAACACCATCAGGTGTCTCAAATCAGGCAGATGAGGCAAAGTCCCGAGCTCCCTCTGGTGGTGGGTGAGGGAAACATGACAATTGATGGCCAAAATAGTTAGTTGACGATTTAATACTCGGTCTTAATTTATTAAACTGATTAGTTGTTTAATAAACTTTCCTTTTGTTAGAAATTTATTTAGCTCAAGTCATCCGATTTGGTTTCAACTGAGAGAAGCAATCCATGTAAGATGTTTTACATCTCCATTCCACCACCACATCTCATAAAAGGCAGAGTCAAAAAACAGAGTGCCATTTTCTTCAGCAGCAATTCCCAGGTTGAAAAACCACACTTTACAGACTTTGTTTTAAACTATGAGTTCTACTTCACTCTCAGTGGCAAGCAGACTAAAATGGTCATTTTCTGGTTCGGTAAAGGAACACAAAATGAAGAAAATGTGGTTTGAATAGAAAAAGTTGCAAGAAAAAAGGGAAGAATCTACTGTAGAAAGATCTAAAAGGACAAGCGATTACAAAAAAAGGGCAGGAATGCACTGAATTTGTTTGTGTATAGTTTTTGGTTCTTTTTTGTTCACATTTGCCTGTTAAGACAAATGTGTTGTGATTCGGGGCTATTTAACTATAATTTAATTAATTTGAATTAAATTTATGAAGGACATTGATTTAGTAAAAAAATAATTACATGCACTAAAAGAGCACATGCAACAAATGCTATTTTCAATGAGTTTTGCTTGCAAGTGGTAGTTGGATTTATTTAGGACATAGTTGTCACCAAGACTGGTTTTGTTGTGGCCCCATTTGGGAAAAAAAAAAAAGTTTGATAACTGAGGATTTTCCTCTTTTAATATGTCCCTGAAAATGTTAGCTAACTATTTTTAAAAATATACAATTAAATCCATCCATCTATATTCATTGTCCTGTGCTCAACCAGGGCCAGGTCTCACCCCTACCTGAGTAATTCAAATATGTTTGAAGGTGAAGTATTGACAGAGTAGATTGGTGAAGGGTGCATTGACAAGCTTCCACAGACCTTGTGATGATAAAGGAACTGAGCTGCTGAGGCTTTCAATTAACTGCTTTTTTCTTACGTGCACCCCTTGAAAGATAGGGTAAAGAGCACGGTCAGCTGAAAGACTCAGGTATGAGCGTCTCCCTATCCAAATGAGACAGATGAACTCAGGATGCAAAGTGTGGCCAACTGCTTGTGAGTATGCCCATCTTTCCACATCAGTAGAAGAATCTGAACACAGTGAAGGAACACCATCTTCAGGATTTTTTCTTCCACCAGAAAATGAGGCAGAAGAAAAAAACTATTGGTTTATTTTTCTTTTGTTTACAGGCTCCAAGACACAATAGTCTACTTTCTGATTGGTAATTTATTGTTGGTAAAAACATGGTGTTGAGACCACCTTTCATAAACACACACCTGCACCTCTGATTGCCTCCCACCCCTTGCCATTCTGCTGCGGGCAACCCATAGACTGTCTTCCCAGCCTCACATGCCAAGCCCCTGCTTAGCAAGCAGATCCCCCATTGCCAGGGTTGCCTCAAAGGAATACAAGTGGGTAAAGATCAGCCACTGATCGTACTTCCCCGATTCCACCTGTATAATTGGTGCTTGTACAGTATGTGCTGCAAATAAAATGAGGGGACTCTTGTGGGTGGCAGGCCCTACGGCTGCCGAGCAGCATTGCCTCACAGTCTGGGGTCCCTGTGTGTGTCTAGTGGGAAGTGTGTGTGGATCTACTGGCTTATGTTTGGGTTCTAAGGTGGAGTTTAAACTTGAGTGGGGATCAAAGTGAGGGGAGTGCAGGTGTCACCAATAGGCACCCCCCTCTCTGAAGCACCCCTAAAGACCTTATGTGTTTATAAATGTCCAAGTTGCAGATGAATGAGGGGTGGAGGGTGGACGTAGACAAGGTTCTGAGGGTAGGGGGTCACCCTCCCCAAACCTCATCAGCATGTCCCTCCCATCCAAACCCTAGGTGGCAATATGCATTATGTGTCAAGGTGGAAACGAGAAGGAGCAGGCGGATGGGTGCAACCAGGGAGAAGGTTGCACCCATCTGCCTGAGAAGGGTGGAGGGGTGCAACTGTGGGTGCATAGTGGTCTGTAAACTGCCTGGGTTGGCCGCCTGGTCATGCTTTGAATTGTGATGGTCGCATCTGGGGCTGCCTGGTCCTGCTAAACTTCTGACTGGGGCCCTGGCTGGGTGGTGGGGACTCCTGGGTTCTTGGGGTTCTTGGTCTACCCCTGGGTTTGCTTGCTGTTTGCTTTAAGGAATTGGTTTTTACTCATTAGTAATCTCAGAACATCTGGAACGGTTTCGGACACATTTACTGTTTATTCCAAACTTGGAATTTTAGTAGTAAAATGGTACCTGTCCCATTTGATAAAACACTTTGTTAAATGTGTACCCAGATCTGTTGGCTGTAATATAGCGAGTTAAGACAGCAGGGTGCACTCTGGTTTAAAAAGATTATGGCTCTTTAATTCATGTCAAGATTCCAGTCATCTCCCTTATGATTAATTTTGGAAAAAAAAATCAATATTACATTGTAGATATGACTAATAGGCCATCATTTAAATTGAGAGAATTTTACAATATTATCAAAATTGTACATTGAAACTCTCTTACGTTGGTTTTATTTGATTCTACCCTGTTTGTTAACCAGAAATATAAACAGGTAATAATAAATAGACATCAGTAACACGAAAGGATACTTGACAGATGTTTTTCAATACTGTACAACCCCCACCACCTCTCCCATCAAAAGGCAGCCAACAGCAGAACTCGGAGCAGATTTGTGTGAATTTCACCAGATGAAAGTGAATTTATAATTAGCATGGCATAATTGCTGGCAGTCTCTCCTTTTATTTCAAGATAAAATGATGTGAGCTGTTTCCAAAGCCAAGGTCAGAGGCCCAGCCCAATGTAATAAATATTTAACGGGAAAAGACAGTGAGTTTTAGCATATTCTTTAAATTTAATATGCAGCTGCTATTTCTCAATTTTGGTCATTGGAAAATGAGTTGGAGTAAATTATTGCATTATTTATTGTTTTTTTTTTTTTTACTTTCAAATTTGCCCTGAATAAATATATTGATTGCTCATTTCCTCATTTTCTACCATGGTCTAGTGGCCAAACCACATCTAGAACACACTGCAACAAGAAAATAAATGGACCACCTCAGCCGAATGTTCTGCAGTGGTTTGTGGCTCCTTCTTCATTTCTGTGTTGTTTCAACATTTAGCCATACCGCCATGCCTTATAAACCAACCACCATGCTGTTTCTTGCAAACTACATCACAAGCACATGCTTCTTATTGACTTATAATTCAAATTGAGAAAAGTTTAGTTATGCAGGCTGACTTAGGAATCCAAGAGACTGAGACAAGACAGCTTTGTTGGAAACGTGCGGTAGGAATCAGAGCTGAAGCAGCTATCTCCTTGCCAATAAGTTTAGATTGAGAAGAACTTTCCTGCCTATGCAGATGACCTCATCAACTGTGGCTTGGGTGGTTTGGCAGCGAAGGAACACATTAAGGTTGTGGCATGAGATGACAGAGAAAGCAACATTAAAATGCGCATTGGTGCAGACATTGAAACTTTTATTGGATTTATGATTTCAAAAGTGAGATCAGTTGTTCAAACCTTTGAAACTGTTGTATATTTTCTTTTATGATTAGATTATCGGACTTTAGTGTAATGGTGACACCTGACCATTTTCAGAATTATATGTTATTATTGAAGTCACAATAAAAAACATTTTATTTCCATATGAAAACTGGGAAATAGTAACACTACGAGACAAACCATAGCTGTGTTATTTGAGTGAGTAGGAAACAAAGGCCAAACAATTGAATGTAGAAATGTTGGAGGAAAGCATACAGCTACACCATAATAAGACCAATTCAGTCACCATTTTTTCCCTCACGGTCAGCGGCCATGTTGAATTTTTGAAAGAAGAAATATACAGTCCTTTCTCCAGTCTAACCAGCCCGAAGCAAACACACCATGAAGAAGCGGCAAACTGCAAATTCGTATGACTCAATGCCTAACTTACCGGTGTCATTAGCTAAGTAAAATCTGCTAATCAGACTTGTCAAATATCCCACCTTGGGAGTGAACAGTCTCTACAATTTTTAATCAGTGCATCTGATTGATTTCTTAAAAACCTGTGCAATTGGGCAAATGACAACTTGAAACATTCAGCGCTAGTAAAGCCTTCAGAGAGCCCAGACCTCAGCAAAGATGTGTGAAAAAGGGCGGTCCTTTTTTCTTGCCAGCCAATCGGTGCAGAGTGCCATACTACGGGGACCAATTTGACGCATCCTAAGCCTTCTCCATAGATACCAGTGTTCCATTGTCCTCTGCTCCGCCTCGTCAAGTGCCAGCGGGTGACAAAACTTTAGATTTTGAACAGAACCTTTGAAATGCTGAAAACACTCATGGACCCAAACAGTGATCTGGACCACCCCCCAAATTTAATCACATTTAAATAAGGATAAAAAAAAAAAACAAAAACCTAAATATATCTATTGTGTCTTATTTAAAGGACATGTATAAGAACTGTCAGACAGTAGTGAGGTGTGCTGTAGGTGAGACAGAGGAGTTCAGTGTTGGGGTGGGACTGCACCAAGGATCTGCTCTGAGTCCTTTGCTGTTTGCGATGGTGATGGACAGGCTGACAGATGAGGTTAGATAGGAACCTCCAAGGACAATGATGTTTGCAGATGACATTGTGATCTATAGTGAGAGGAGGGAATTTGTGGAGGAAAAGCTGGAGAGGTGGAGGTTTGTACTAGAAAGAAGAGGAATGAAGATTAGTCAGAGTAAGACAGAGTAAAACAGTGTGAATGAGAGGGATCCAAATGGAAAAGTGAGGCTACAGGGAGACGAGATAAAGGAGATGGAAGATTTTAAGTACTTAGGATCAACAGTCCAGAGCAATGGAGAGTGTGGAAAAGAGATGAAGAAGCGTATGCAGGCAGGCTGGAACAGGTGGAGAAAAGTACCAGGTGTGATGTGTGATAAAAGAGTTTCAGCTAAAATGAAAGGGCAAAGTGTACAAAACCGTGATCAGACCGGCCATGCTGTTTGGTCTAGAGACAGTAATCACATGTTTTTGTACGAAACATAAGAAATGTCTCAGTGTCCTTGATTAATTTATTTTAAAAAATACAGCAATTTCTTGAGTCTGACCTTGTTTTTAATTAACACTTTTAGTATAACACGAATACAAATGAAGAATTTGTATTTTTAGGCAAACACTGACTAAGTGGGAATATGTTTAGGAAGTCCAAATAATATGGGATTTGTTTCAAATATTTATGGAACAAAATTATTAAAATATCTTAAATAATTTTTTCTGAAGGTCATTGAAAGCAGAATAGTCAGAGATTTTGCTTACCTCTAGGGTAAAATTAACGGTAAATTTTTACATCAACATGACCTATCAAAGAAACAATTAAATGCAGTCGTAAAGCATTTTATTCCATCTAATAGATTAACAATGTTTTCAAGCACTTAGCTTTAACACCCACCCCACCTGAAGACAGAAGATTGTGTCTCACATGTCACTATCTTCACATAATGAAGAGACAGCGGGTGTCATGTCTGGACTCTGCAATCTGTTACTGACATGAGAGTTAGGGTATTAAATGGACTAACTGCTAGCTCCGCCGTTGAGGAGCACCAGTGTCTGAGCCCAATTATTAGTACAGCACCAAACAAAAATTACATTTGTCTGACAATAAAATTGGATACTAACCTGTCTGAAAGCCGTCTCCATTTACCTAGAACAAACGCTGGCGACAGAAAACAGTTTGACACACTTTTCCCCTTGAATACAGAGAAGGCAAAGCCATCCTTTGGCTCATGGTAATGGCCCCTCATTGTTGGCCGCAGAGGATGTGGTGCTATTCATACCCAGGGATGATTGAAAAGAAAATTGAATCTCTTTTGATGTGATAAATGTGTCTATTACTGCATTTGCACACAAAATGTCGGTGGAAATTATAGTGGGGAGGCAGGGCTCAGGGGGAAAAATGCATAGGGACAGCATATTGGCTAGCTTTGATTGGAGCTGAAATATAAATATACTGTACCGGTAGTGAAATGAGTCCAAGCTCCCTGATTTTTCCGCAGGAACTTCACAAATGAAAGGCCTTGAGAGCCCCAATTGTAAGACTATATAAAAAGGTTAAATGTCTGCATTGCGCTCTCTCTTCTCCTCTCCAAAGAGGTGTTTGATAAAGGACACCAACAACTGTTTGCCTTGTAATGAAAGAGAATTTTCTCTTTTCAAAAACTCCTGAAAGACAGGAAGAGACCCAGAAAAGAAAAGAGATGGCATGTATTGCGTCGCATGAATGAGGCACCGTGAAGGACAAATTCATTTAAAATTGTTAAGACAGTTGGTGAAGTGGTTTTATGCACACGCAAATGAAAATGGTCTCTTGTTGATAGACACAAACACCTCTTCATTTTTTTTTCTTCTTTTTTTTATATTTTGAGAAAAATTGGTAGAAACACAATACAATGATATTTGCATCTGGGATTTTTGTTTGCATTTGTCATGATGTACAACACTTTACACTGCCCACCTGAAAAAAAAAATCTTTTCATGGAAGTCCGACCAAAAAACAAAGATTGAAAAGATAGCTTGATTCTCGGGGATTTTTTTTTGTTTGACATTTTTGTTTGAATTTAACAAAAAAAAAACACTTAAATGTTTGAAGATATTATTGGCTTATTTACTGTATATGTGTTTCAAACTGTAGGTGTGTATTGTGTTGTTATGAGGGAATTTGTTTTATTCACTAAATAAAAAAGGCCTAATTAAATTAGTAAGATTGGAAATATATTTGTTCTATCTTCTAATCCACTTGTCCAAATCTGGGTTGCTGGACAGCCTAGATAGTGTATTTTGTCCTTACCAACTGCAAAGTGTAAAAGAAAAGTCAGAAATGTGGGAGAAAGTATTCAAGACTAGATATAAAACTGAAGTTTGTCAATCTTAAGATGGCAGAATTGACTTTTCTTCTATGCCAGATATCCTTGGTCAGTGGATGAGGAAGAATGAGCTTCATTTGGGGATTTTTCCACTTTTGAGGTTCTGGTTTGTAACAGAAAAAAAACTGCATCTGATTCCATTGAGCTTGGGCTCAATAGCGACTTTTGTTTAATTTTGTTTTTAAGTTTTATATAAAAGTAGGGGACCTGGAAAAACAAAGAGAAGTACTGAATAATAGTCTGAAGTAGCGGTTGGTCGATCATTTTGAATATGGACACCAAGACTATTTTGACATCTGGTCAGTAGTTTCCTGGTCAGATTGATGTTGAAGAACATAATGCACACTGAGATGTATCTGTCCAGAGAGGAGTAAGCCCTCCGCAGCAGGAATAGAACTGCAGTTAGCTTGGGCTGATATGCAAACTGCAGAGGGTGTTGGAAAGGTGTTCCCTTGGGGCCTCAGGTGTGAAAGTACCAGCCACTCTATCACCTTCATAACCAGAGGTGTCAAGTAGCGAAGTAAGACTACTTCGTTACCTTACTCAAGTAGAAAATCTCGTTATCTTTACTTTAACGAAGTAATTATTTTTTTGTCTACTTTTTACTTTTACTTACTACTTTTTTATGCAGTTATCTGTACTTTTACTTCGTTAATTTTATAAAAAGTAGTCACTACTTTCTCCATTTTGTCACCATTAAACAGCCGCGACTGTTTGTCGGGGTTTTTTTTTTTTTTTTTGAACCCTGAATGCATCAAACAAAGTAACAGAAGAATGATTGGCTGAAAGGTCCAGTCAATCATTACTTTGGGGCGAGTAGCCCCGCCCACAAACTTTTAAAGAGCAGCCAGGAACGTTAAGAAGTTAATTTCCGTGTTTGAGACTTGATGCGGGCTCGGAAATCAAAGTGTTTCTGATGCTGCAACATTGAACTTTGATTGAATTATCAGTTTTTTTAAAAAAAAAAAACAACAGCAAAGAAATGTTTTATTATTATTATTTTGAGGCTGCGGTTATTGTAAACGTCTTTGCTAAAAATGTTGTAGATGGTATTTTTATAAAAATAACTTTGATCTGTGACGCACTATTTTATCTTTAGAAACAAAGCTAATTGAACTGATTAATCCATAAATAGTAGTGGATGAAGTATTTGTGCTTAAAAGCATCCAAAATGTTATTGATTAGTTTATAAAGACTGACTGAGGAGATTAAAACTACACATCGCTTAGATTTTGTATCATGTAGATGTTTGGGTTAACTTTAAAAAAAACCTTATATGTACACATATATATGTAGATGTGTATACATATAAATTTATATATACCGTCTCCTAAGTCCCGCCCCTACTGGTTTCTTTCTGGGTTTCTTAAAATCTTATTTCCCTGGTTATTTTTTCATTTTTACAGTTCTTAAAATTTTAGAAAAAGAATCCAAGGATTTTGCCTCCTGTGTGTTTCCTTCACTGCCACTGCCTTACAAGTGCATGTGAAAGGGTGTGATTTTGTCAATGGGCGTGGTTTTACTGGGTGTACGATATTTTTTGTAAAATACGATAATTTTACGTCATTAGTACGATAATACAGCACCTCCCACCTGGCAACGCTGGTTCCAGGTGTCACGCAGGCTGTATGTGGCACTCCCAACCTTATCAACTATTCAGTATTGCCTCAAAGAACTTTGAAAACTAGCTGCCTTCAAGGCTTAAAAAAGCCTTTTGGTCATTTCTTTTTCATTTTTTTTTTTTTTTACATTGAGTGTGTTTGTGTCTTGAAGTTGGTTAAATTAGGTGATGCAGAGTGAAGCTTGGTAGCCGAAGGGACGTTACATAATGCCCTGCTTATGTTAATACATTTGATTGTGTTCATTAATCGATTTCCAATAAAGATTATTAAGAAATAAATGTTTCTGATTCATAAAGTTTAACACCAAAACACTTTGATTTATTATCATATTTTCTGCTCCTTAAAGCATGTGATAATAGTTAAAAAATATGTTCATACGCTTTTGTTAACAATATTCCTTTTTTTCTGAAAATTACTTTTACTTTTTTTACTTGAAGTAGTTTTAAAATAGGTTACTTTTTACTTTTACTTAAGTAGAAAACTTGAGTTGATACTTCTACTTTTACTAAAGTAGTTTTTTAACTCGGTATTTATACTTCTACTTGAGTAGAAAATGTTGGTACTTTTGACACCTCTGTTCATAACACGAGAAGTAAGTGCTATTGGCCTGTGGTCATTCAATACCTCACAATGAGGTTTCTTTGAACTGGACCAGGCAGGATGTTTTCCATAGGACAGGGAAACTCTGGAGATGAAGGTTCATGCTGAACAGATACTGAATCACTCCACATAGCTGGATGGAACAGTTCTTCAACCATCTTTAGACTGATGTCATCTGGTTCAGCAGCTCTCTCCTGATGCAGCCTTTCCAGTTCTTTCCTCACCAGCCGAATCATTTTATAAAAACATATACGTATATAATAAAACATCCACCAAACCATGGTCTGAAAAAAGGGGGCAGTCCACCTTATTTTCAAAGTATCAGGGTTCATATTGGTGATAACGACCCATTTATAACTGGTGTTGGCTTAATTCCAAAAAATCTACTACCACACATCCCTAGTATCACATTCTTGAAGAGTGGAACTTGGCATTGCAGTGCAGAAACTGAAATAAAGCCGGCTGAGTTTGTAGACAAGAGAAAAAAATTATCTCTGTTCAGAAACACATTGTTCCATTCCGTCGTCTTCCGCTTAACCGGTGCCGGGTGGCGGGAGCAACAGCTTCAGACGGGAGGCCTAGGCTTCTCTCACCCCAGCTGGATCCTCCAGCTCACCTGGAAGGATCTCGAGTCGTTCCCCTGCTAGCTGTGAGACAAAGTCTTTCCAGCGGGTCACGTGTCTGCCTCTTGGTCACCTCCTGGTGGGACGTGCCTGAAACACCTCACCAGCGAGGTGTTTCAGGGCATCCTAACCAGATAGCCAGTCCACCACATCTGGCTTCTCTTGACCTAGAGGAGGAGCGGCTCGACACCGAGCTCCTCCCGGAACTCCTCACCCGATCTCTGAGTGAGAGCCCAGCCACCCTGCGAAGGAAGCTCATTTCGGCCGTTTGTATCTGCGATCTCATTTTTTCAGTCACGACCCACAGCTGGAGACCATAGGTGAGGGTGGGAACGTGGATCAGCAAAAATATATCCTGCTGTTAATAAAATAGTCTACCCGTTTATTTCTCACCATCTTTTTATATTTCCTCATTTGCTATAAACATGCAGATCCCTGATGAAATAAAAAAAAAGATAATAATGAAAAAGGTGAAAGAAAAAAGAAAAACAACAAAACCTCAGTTCTAATCACCAGTTTTGTTACTTTTTTATTCTGTTTTCCACAAAACTGTAACTTTGTTGATCCTTTCACAAATGATTAATTTTTCAAGGCTCAAAGGCCCAAGTGTTAATCTGAACATTTTCTCTGTTAACAATCACAAGAAATTAAAAGAGAAAGACACTGAGCATAGAGTAAACAAGTCCTGTTGTGAAGTGTCAGAATACTGTAAATACATGCACATTATTGTGTGTGTCATCTCTTTTTTAATCAGAAGCTCTCTTGTTCAAGCTTTATCTGAGATTTACAGGCTGTAACAAAAACACTGACTCCACTTTTTCATTCTGCTGCCTGACCCTTACATTTTTAATCAAGACACTCATCTCTCCCTCAAAACACAACATCTTTGATGATGAGACGCTCTTTGATGGCAAGTGAATTTCATTTGCCTCTAAAAGCTTGCAAAGTATTCGGATCAAGATGATCACCCTGTTCGTGACTTCTAGGCAATTACTGTAATGATGCAAAATGGTAAACATTGGAACAACATCTAAATAATTTACCATGCTGAAAACATGCTGCTCCAATGTTTATGAAATCCGTTTTGCATTTCCAGAGTGATCATCCTGAATTGTTCCATGGCATTGAGTTGGGAGAGGTAATGTTTGGGTGAGTTAATTGCTTGATATTTAAATGGGTCCTTTAGATTACAAGATGGCCCAGGTCAGACAATGATTCCACCCTTTTTAAAGCCTGTAGGGGTTTACATGGACCAAAGATTGTACATCTGAAATAAATTTGATGAACAAATTGTGGTGTGTTTTATTCAGTAATGGTCTAGCTCTGTGAAGTGTTTTCAAAATACTTTCCTAAGGTGCCAAGCTGAGTAACAAACTGGTAAATCCTCCAAAACAGAATTTTAAACTTTTTTTGTCAATAAAACCAAACACTGTGAGAAAAAAGTCCAAGCAAACAAGCTCGAAAGATTCTTTCAATTTTGATTCACTGTTTGCTAGCCATCCAATCGCTTCTCAGCGAAAATGTCAAATTTTTGTCCCACTTGGCATTGGTGAAGTTTTAAGCAAGTTTTAAACGGGCCATGTCTTTAAATTCATCAGGTGAGATTTAGTTTTGTGAAAACAATAAAAAGTCAGTGAAAGATTATGCTTTAATTTTTACTGAGAATAGCCTCATTGGTAAGACATTGATGAACCCTGTCCTACTTATAGGTATCTACTTACATGGCCAGAAAGTGTACTTAATAACCCCAAACTTTTGAAATCACGAGCCCAATATTTTATTCCCTTTGATGCATCTAAAATGACCATGTACCATGTTTGTTACTGTCCTTACAGTTTTTGAGCCTTTGTCCTATTTAAACACCAGTTCCCACACTGTCTTCTTTTTAAGTAAAGTTGATGGTGCAATGAAAAGCTTGGGGTTGCAAAAGTGAATGTGATCGGCATGTGACTGGAAAATATATTTCTTCACTGTGTTCATGCACTAAATAACAATCACATGCAATATTGCTTAATTGTAACACATTTTTATTTACTCTCTTAGCATTATCAGTTTTAATCCAACTGGCATTTAATATGAACACACATATCCATATAAACACAACTTCTGTCATCTGTAGTTAACATGTTTTCATTTGCAGTAACAGTGGAGGACATTTGGAGCTGAAGTGATTTTTGGTTTATGCTTGAAAAGAAATTAAAGTGAGTGAGCATCAGCTTGTGGTTAAACACTGACCACCCCAGGACTCTGCTGCATGTTGGACTGAAGTAATTTAGCCAAAATATTTTTATATTGAGTAATCAGACTTTTTAGGGTTCCTTTTATATGCATAAAAACACATCACGCTTACTAACTTTTAAAGTTTGATTTGCTGTCATAAAGGTTTTTTTTCATTCTTGTTGTTGACTCTCATGGTGCTAAGTTTAAACTACTGGTGGTTAATGAATAAACTACAGCAGAGGGGACGAAGATGCCCACTGGAACATTGGCCCCTGATAAGCATACTGAGCAAGGCACGCACACAAATGTTATCATGTAATACCTGTCACAGTACACAGTAAATACTGCTGGTGGCTCATGAGATGTCAAGTGGATTTTGACAATCAAACTTCTAATGTACAGATCCAGTGAGGGATTTAACCTAAATTCATGTTCCTGTTGAAACATTTCTTCACCCAACACTTCAAGACTTGTTTTTGTCCTGTTGGGATTATCACATTTTTGCCAGTTTTGGTTCTAAATTTTGATATTTTTTGGCACTAACTTAGAGCTTAATTTGCATATTTTGAAGCAAAACAACTTTTTGAGGATTTTCAAAAATGGACAACCTGTTGGGTGCTCAGAATCAGGTTCTCCGTGTTGATGTCCGGATTGATGAGAAAGAGCCTCGTAGAGGAATCTTGAAGCTTCTGGGCAGATTTCGTCCACACTGGAAGGCAGAAGATGTTCAGATGGTGGTAAGATTGTGTGAAAGTCTTCAGGTGGGCCAATTCTTTGGCACACAGGCTTTCTGAAAGAGAATAGCATAACAAGTTTCAGTCACTGAATAGCAGTTGTTGTGAATTGAAAGAAATAGTAGGTGACATGTAGATAAACCCCATTTTAAAACATTACAATAAAGTTTCCAAAGCAAAGACAAAAGAAAATATTGTATATGCAAAGTAGATGATGAACCTGTGGAAATGTTGCATCTAGCTCATTTTCAACTGAACCATCTAAATTTGAACATTTAGCTGTGGCTCATAAGCTTAGACTACAGTCATTAGATTGCAAGACTGTCACATTTACAGATGGATTTGGTTTTATTGACGTTCATTTTTTTAAGTAATTGTCATTGTGCATTCACAGAAATGCTATTTGTAAATATCAAAATAATGTGAAATGTAAGTTTTATCACCTTTAAATGTAACATTCCAGATTCTCCATGCAAAGTAGCGGGCCAGGATTTTACAGCTATTTTAAAAACAACCACAACCAATGGGACACAAATGGCTATATTAGTAATAAATAACAAATTAAGCCAAAATTAATACATTAATATTTTAAAGTCTGGTTAAATTTTCAGATCTCTGAACATTTTAGAATGTATGAATAGGCAAACCTTCATATCCAGCCTTTTCCAAATTTTGTCCAATTTAACATGTAATTAGAATATTGTTATAGAACAAGGATGTAACAATGCATTGATCCAACTCAGCATAACTTCTGATTTTATAAATTATGAAGCGTACTGCCATCTCTGCTTCAATTTGGAAATTTAAGTCATTAAACAAGGCTAACCTGTCAAAATACAGTTTTTTAATCAGTGAAACAGACTTTTCTATACAACATCAGCTAACATCAGATTTTTGCACGGTGCATATATACTGTACCTGTATTTCTGATCACAATCGAAGCTATGGTTTACTTTTTTCTTCTAAAATGTTTAACTTTAATATTGAATGCCAACTGCGATAAGCCTCTAAAAATTTGAAGAAAATTTATAGTAAATGGCAACAAGAATTTAAAAGAAACAATTTGTGACTCAGAAGCATCTATTCAGAACTGCGTCATCCTCCTCTGGTTGCATGAACAAACACAAAGTCCAATCTGGATGAGAAATAGGGTTCATATTTGTTAAGTAACTGTACATTGGGTGGTTGACCTCTCAATCTTCACCGGGTTCAGCAAGTGTACACAAAGAAGTGGATGTTTCTCTCTATCTTTCAGTTCTCAGAAGTTGTTTTAATGATGTATTGTGTTGATCAGTGGAAGGTCAGACAGTTCCTGTTGTTCCACCTGGGCTTTTATCTTCTGGTTGGTGGAGAGGGATTTGTTTTTTCAAATAGTTTTCTATTAATTTTTTTTTTTACTTCTATTTGTTGTCTCGCTTAAATAGAAAAGAATCAAGGAAATGCTAAGCATCTGTTTCAATTTGAGTGGTTCAGATTTGCTTTTAAGAGAAAATTATAAAAACTGGTAAATAAAGAGAACACAAAGATTTTGAAGCATACCGCAAGTAAAGAATTATAAAAGCTCGACAGGTTGGCGGCCCTCCGCAATGCATGCTTCATTGGTACATACCTTCATCTGAATTCCTTCCTTTTTCGTCAAAACATATGTTTTAGAAAAGCTCTCCATAATAGTTTTTTTTTTATTTTTTAACAAATTCCAAATGACAATTCACAGCAGCAAGAAAAGAAAACACAAGTCCGTGGAAAGAATGGAATTTATTAACAATGTCAGAACCAGTCCTTCAAACCAGCACATAAATAGTTGATTAGATGTCAAGGTGGGCATATTTGTACACGCTCCAATCAAAATGAGAAACCGTGTTGTGTTCAAGTCCCGTTTGTGGCTAAGATAAAACCTCAGGGACTGTGGCAGAGAATGAGAATTTGCTGAGAGACACCACATGTCATGGCGAGCATTTGCAGGCAAACAGAAGTCTGAGTGATATTACCGAGCATACAAACATTGCATACTGTTCTGGAAGTCTCTGCAGAATACACCCAGACAAAGTTGCCAGTTATTCGATGTGCACGCTGCGTTTTTGGCTATTGCCATTTCGGTGTAGGTACAGAAAAAGTTTTTTCTACGAGGTGGTTGATTGGGTGAAAATTATTGGTACTAAGAGTGATTTTTCCAAACAAATTAATCTGTGTTTTAGTCCAGGTTTAGAAGGTGAGATGAGGTGAGAGAGAGCTGTGTAAGAACTGTGGGAGGCTGCCATGGGTTTTAATCTAACGCTGTGTGTGGGTGTCGGCTGTATTTTGGCACTAATGATCACAGCTTCTTCTGACTCTGAGGTGTTTGAGGTCATGTCAATAAGTCAGAGGACACACAAAAAAGAAGATTGCACATAAAAATGAGCTTAAAATACTCAACAATCCTTCCTTGTTCTTATACGGTCAGACCACTCATTTTGCCTCTCTGCCCACCTATCTAACCACTCAACCTCCAACACAGCCCACCAACGCAGTTCCAATCTCTTAGGTTCTTCTGCACTTTTCAGTTATCTCCATCCTTCCTTTTGCATTCATTCACCCATTTATCCTCCTTTTTTACCTCCTGAATAAACATTCTTGTTTTCAAATTTGTTCATGTTGTTTTTTTTAATTTTCTTTCATCTCAGGCATTCACAGAGGGAATAACCAACCAGCTTATCGGCTGTTACGTCGGCTCTCTCCAGGAACCTGGTTGTGTTCTGGTGAGACTTTACGGCAGAAAAACGGAACTCTTTGTGAACCGAGACCGGGAGGTGGAGATGTTCCAGATTTTCCACGCCCATGGCTGTGGTCCCAAGATATACTGCAGTTTCCAGAATGGCATCTGCTATGAGTTTGTCAGAGGGAAAGTGCTGGATGATGAGCTGCTACGGCAACCGTCCATCTACAGGTCTCTGCCAGAACAAATACACTCTTTTGTAAACTTACTCAAACAAAAACCGTGTGTGCAGAATGTATGTGCTTTTTCCTTTAGAAGTGCTTCATTATTTTCGCGTATACATTTAGAGCTGGAAACTGAATGGGCCACACAGCCAATGATTTCACTGTTATTCTGACTAATAGTGGGGTTGTAAAACAAATGGCAGTGTAGATTAAAAAAATATATATACGCTGTAGAGTTGTGGTAAAAAGAACTTACTGTATCTTGTGCATATTTTTACACAGAAATAATTCCATTTGTTTTTCATCTTTAGCTTTGGACATTAATCTTAACAAATTGACATTTTCCATTTTGAAAGAGCTGCCACACAATGTTTGTTTTGTCAAGTCCCATTTCCAAAAAAACACTCAACACTTTATTTTGAAATAATACAAATACCAAACTAAAAATTTTAGTATGTTATTCAAGCAAAACAACTGTGACAAAAAACACCTATACCGTATGATTCCTAATAGAAGCACACTTTCTAATAGAAGCACAAGCCTGTTTTTTTCTGAAACTTGAATGCAGCAACGCTTAAGTCCGACAAAAACAAGTCCTCCATATGAAACTTTAGCTCAAGTCTGACACATCCATGTCCTTTTAAATAACACTTTAGAGAACGTTACCGCGCATGTGCAGCTTGTGTTGGTACCGGTATCGTAAGAGCAGAATTGGACAGGGTAGCATGTTTTTAAATTAATATAAACATTCTTCTGTACAGCAATTCAACAACAAAGTATAACAAGTGCACAAATAAAAGTTGTTTTGCCCAGTTTAATAAAAGTTGTTTTGCAGCTAGCTTAATTATAGACGTGAACCCCAATGTGTACTTTATATTATATATAAGGTATGTGTATGTATGTATGTATCTATCTAAATCTTCCAAACGCAGCCTAAAACATTGTTCCTTAAAAACGATCAAATAATTAAATTAAATAAAGAAATGAGGAAACTTTACTCTGAAAATATTTATTGGACATAAAATTCGGATTCACAGGAAGGCACACATGGCTTTTAGCAGTTGAACCCATTTGGGTCAAAAACGTACAATTTATAATCCACACTAAACCCTCTCTTGATTTACCAGTTGATCTACATTCAAACCTCCAATGTTCACCAGTTGTGTGTGGTGATGGTGAGAACAAACTTTCAAACAAGGGAACTTCCTCCATTGTTTAGAAGGGCTCGTGCTCAGAAACAGGTTTAGGAGTCAGAGGGGGCTAGGAATGGGGTTGTTAAACCTCTAGTCAATGGGGTGGTTTGGGTGGAGAGAAGACAGATGGGGTGGTTTGGACACCTAATTAGGATGGGGGTTAGGTGTGTGGAAAGTTCATAGCTGGAGGAGATCTTGCTGGAGGAGCAGTGTCTCCCAACTGGTTTTTGAAGCTGGAAACTTTGGCCAGGGTACAGGAAGTCTGGGCTTTCCTACAAAGGCTGCTGCCCTCAAAACCCGACACAGAGATATGGCAACAACACTGTATGAGAGATGAACGTGAATCACGCAACAAGGCGGTAAATTGTTCAGAAAGTACCTTAACTCCCCTGCTATGACGATAGGTCCTCCATGACCCGGTCTTGGACAAGTGGTTCAGATGTTGGATGAATTGAATATCTTCTTTTGTTTGGAATTTTAGTTGTTTGTCTTCTCAGTTCTTAAAACGATTTGAAAATATCAATAAAAAGATTAGAAAGGAGCAAAGATTAGTAACAAAGACGTGAAGTATATGAAACGTAGAAAGACACTCGGTTTTGATTATATGCCTGTGGAAATACGTCATGTGTAGGTGAGGTGGCAGTACATTTTTTACTGCTTTGTTTAACATGATAATAAATTATGAGAAGATATGTGATGAATGAAGTGGTGTGCTGTTGCATATTTCTAACAACATGTGCAGAGCTATGGCAACTAGATGAATTAAGCAATTGAGACATACAATGATTTTCTGGGAAAGAGTAGTGGTAGGTAGATTATGGGCAGAAGTGAGCATTGGTTAGTGGCAATATAGATTACTATCAATGCAAAATTTCCTTTGAGGGTGTTAAAAGAGAAGTACAAGGACAGTAATAAGGAGCTACATTGTGTCTTTGTAGATCTGGAGAAAGCTTGTGAAATAGTGCCCAGAGAGGAACTATAGTGGTGGCGTTGCAGGGGACTGTAAGGTAATGGTGAAGGGCATAGTGGGTGTGATCTATTTTGAGTCCCGTCTTGTTTGCAGTGACGATGGACTGGCTGACAGATGAGGTTTTACAGAAATCTCCAAAGCTATGATGTTTGCAGATGACATTGTGGTATGTGGTGAGAGCCGAGAAAAGGTGGAGGAAATGTGGAGAGGTGGAGGTTTGACCTGGAGAGCAGAGGAATGAAGGTTAGCTGCAGTAAAAAAGAGTGTGTGTCTTCATAAGGGGCCCAAATGGAAGAGTGTGGTTAAGAAGAAGAAAAGCGAGGGAACAAAAGAAGGTGGAGGATTTCAAGTAGTTTGGGTCAACAGTTCACAGCAATAGAGAGTGTAAGAAAGAGACAAAGAAACGTGTGCATGCAGGCTGCAACGATTGGGTAAAATTGATCAGGTGCTATGAGTGATAGAGGAGTTTCAGCCAAATTAGAATGAAAGGTGCAGAAAACTGTGGAGAGACCGGCCATGCTGTTTGGTCTAGAGAAGAAAAGACAGGAGCAAAATCTGGGGAAAGCAGATGTTGAGGTTGAGAGTAACCTGGGTGGACATTATCAGGAATCAGTAGGACAGCGGATGAGAGAGAGAAATATACTTTATTCATCCCTCAATGGGAAAATTTTTGTACTGCATTACACCACAGCAGGCTGCCATGACAGCGCCAATGGTGGGAGAAACAGGGAGTTAGGTGTCTTCCCCAAGGACACCTAGACATGAGCTCAGTGGGATTCGATCCCACGAACTTCCGGAGAACTTCTAGTCCAAGGGTGAACGTTCTACCACTGAGCTATCATCTCCCCTCTCTAAGATAAAGTCACGGATGTAAGACTGAGATAGAGACAAGTTCGCCAGACAGGAGGCCCAGTGGAAAACCAAGGAGGTGGTTTAAATAGAGGCACGGTAAAACAACAGAGAAGGAATCAATATGAATGTTCATTAAAAAATACATTTTTTAAAAAATATATTGTTGTTTTACATTTTCAAAAAATTACCTATTGCAAATTTTTTTGAAGATTTTGAAATAGATAAATATTAACAATTCTTACTTTCTCCCTGGTGAGTTATCGCTTCTACTCGCTACATGCACGTCTTCCTGGAGCATCCAGTTTTCTTTGTGCTGATGCAAGTTTTCTTATTATTTCAGCCGAGTCACTTTTCATGTTGAGCAATGTTGTTTATCCACACCCCCATTTCATTCATCATTTCCATGATAACAGGCCGGGAATCATCACTCACAAAGCAGGACAGTAGGACCGAGCGCAGCCAGCCAAGGCTGAACAGTCAGGGCCACAATGGGCATCAATCACACCCCCTCTGCCTGGTGCCCTTTGCCTAGAATACCCGGATAACTTCATGTCTCTTCTGACACACAAACAGAACGAACACTAAAGTGGTCAAAAGGTCACACTAGCAACAAGGCCCATTTTTAAAATAACTGAGATAAGAAGACTAAATGGAAAGGGAGTTGTGTTTCTGCTAAGATAGTGAATGTTTGTGCAATAACAACGATAGCCAGGCTCATCTGAGGAAATGTTTTCTCAATGCAGATTGATCGCAACCGAGATGGGGAAAATTCACTCCATCCAGTCGGACTGCAGCTCACCTGTTGAACCTCAGCTCTGGACCAAAATGTCCCGATTTCTCTCTCTGGTGTTAAACAGCAATAGCATTACGCCTAAGCAGCGATACACAGAGAGGTATGAAGTTCATCTCAAATTTTATTTCATTCCTGTTTTTATCGTAATGTTTGCTGTTGATGAAGCAATTTGGATGATGAGTAAATTACCAGACATGATTAAAAAAGTCCACTGTATTTGTATTAAAGTTCAACATGAATAAATAGCTATGATGAAGTATGGATGTATGCAGGGGGGTCATAAAGTCAATCCGAAAGGGGGTGATCAGTTCAGAAAAAAAAAATCACAGAAGGCTTCTGTTGAAGTAAATAATTTGCCTGAAAATAAATCAATAAATCAGAGTGTGTAAATGGAAAATAAACTAAAGACCTTGGGGTAAGAATGTAACACAAGACGCCTCCCATCAAACTGTTGTTTCTTTTTTTTTAATCACAAAATGTGTAGATAGTGGACAGTTTATGTGCAGACAGTTTCTAACATTTTTTAGTTATTTAACATTTTATTCCCATATTTCTCCAAACGCATCTTCATTGTAAAAAAAAAAAAAAAAACCTGTCAGATTTTAGCTTCTTTCTAAAGATGTGAATGAATTGCTTTTCTTAGGTTTTGATTTCTTATTTTGCATTAGAAAATATTTCTCCCCCATCCTTGAGGGGGGATTTTATTTGTGTCCTAAATGTACTTTTCACACAATTTTTTGGTGATAGTTTTATATGTACATTTTAAAGAATATGCATCAAGACGTATTAAGATTAATTTAAAAACAAAATTTTTTTTATTCATATTTTCACCTTTAGGTTTTTTGTTTTAGCTTTTTTCATTTTCATTTTTTTTGTGATGTAATTGTTTTTTTTTTTAAAAAGTCAGAATTCATTATTTGAGATCAGTTTTGATTTATTCTAAAACATTTAAATCAACGCTGCACACCTACAGAAAAAGTCTATTTTGGCTCGTTCATCATTGCTTCAAATGATCTTCCTGTGCAGATAGTGAATGTCAGAAAAACATTACTTTTAAAAAGATGAAGGAAAACACCTCCTGAAAGATGCCAGCAGGTTATTGTTAAGTCAAAAGAGGGAGGGATCCATCTTAAACCTAATTGACTTCTCCTGTCGAGCCTTTACATGGGGCCATTAGATTTTAAAAAAGGTGGAAGTTTCATGCAAAAAGTGACATTTATGTGATAAAGGCATACAAGTAAGCTTGGCAAGTATAACAGCAGTAACTTAGATGTTGAGTAGACAATCGTGACATCAGGTAGGAAAATATTTTGAATGAAAGTGTAAAATAGAATACAGTTCTTTTGTATGCTGAACTGAAAATAACACGTTTTAAACAAAAAGCTGTCAGGATGTAGATGGAAGGGAGGCTGTAGATTTCCTGGGCTTCTCGTTTGACACAAACCAGCTACATTTCCCACATTTTTATTGTTAAGGCAGCACACACTTCTACTGATGTCTTTGTTTTCTCACATTTTTCAAATCTGCCGAAAGCTCTCCCATCCAAAGCTTTGGCAGTTTTTTGTAGGGGAGCTGCTACCGGTCAAGGAAAGATGTGGAGGAGTGTCCTTCCTGGCGATGACATTGTATTATCTTTGACAAGGGGTCACAGGGGGAAATAATCCTTGTAATGTTACAAAGAAACAGACAGCTCGGCCGTGAGCTTCCAGCGGAGGGAAGTCTCCTTATCAGTTAAATGTTGAAGCTTGTTTGTAGTTGCAGGAATGGGGTCAGACATCAAGAGAAACATTCTTTAAGTCTTTTTTTTTTACTGAGATAAAGTTAGACATGGCAAAAAATAGGGCTTGTAGTCAAAGCGGAAACAAAGATATTAGTTGCTTAAAAAAAGAGTTGAACAGATGCAAAAGTCCGAAATTATGCAAATGAGTCAATTTTGTCATGTTGTAAAACACTTGATATTAAAATCCACTCTTGAATCACCGTTAGAGGTATGAACCCTACAAAATAAACAAACAAAAACTTCAATTGGGCATGGATTGAAACAAGACCAGTGCCTCCAAAAAGGCCTGCTGCACCACATTTAGTGGCCCATTAGATGGTGCTATGTTGTGAGTCATTTGTGTGCCTTGACAAAGTCCAAAGTTGCTCCCAGAAACACAGGGAGGCATTCAGAATTATTTGGAAATGATCAATAATTTAGATGTAAATTATATGAAGTGAACATGAGGTTTGAAATTTGGAAAATTTGATCTTATTTGTGGAATAATTTGGGTTATGGAGTGCATGTCTGCGTGTGTAATCACTACTTTCTTAAGCATGCAGCCGCTCCTGTGACACCACACAAAGGCATCAACAGAGAAGAGTTCAAATTAACAAAATAAACTAAAAGGATCCTAAATAAGCATCAGAAATAAATAAAAAAACTTTTTTTGTGGTTGAGACTGTATTCGAGAGCCAATATGTGAATGTCATCTTCAGAGGAAATGGTAGAAAGAAAGGCAGAGAGAGAGAGAGAGAGAGAGCAGGAAGAGGCTGCACCTGCAGAGGAGGTCTTCAGCTCTCAAGCCACCCGCTGTGTAGAGAAAGTGGGGGGTGAGACAGACATAAGGGGGTGAGATGGGATGAGGGGAGTGAAGGAGATTGTAGCAGCTGCAATGTTCAGAGAGCGAGAGCAAAAGTCAGTGATGGGGGGAAGAAAAGGAAGAAAAAGCAATGGAAGGCATAAGTGCAACCTCTTTCTCTCCCAAAGGCCCCCTGCTATGTCTCCTGCATGCGAGCCTACAAATCGCATAAAACTGGGGAGGGGAGAAAAAGAAAGAAAAAAAAATCAGCAGAGCTCTGCTGGTGTTTGAAATCATATGTAAATAAGGCACATTGGTAATGAAGCAGCAGAGGAGGAAATTCCACTAATTACTTTACAGAGACTTGACAGGGAGCAGGAGGCGAGAACACTCGAAGCGCTCGTTTTCATGAAAAGGACAGAAAAGAGAGGAAAAGATCTGATGGCAAGACGACAGGTTTCCATTTAAACTCAATGCAAGTGTTTCATTTTACTATTCACGGCTTCCAACCGTAAAGCTGGTTTGTTAGGTCAAAGGAATAAGGGTGATTACCATTCAGCGTGTTTCTTTGCATATTAGCGAGGAGATGGATGAATTGTGAGTGTCAGAGTGGGGTCGGCTTTCAATAACAACAATTTCATAGATAATAAATGTGATCAAGCACTTTATTCTGAGTCTAGATCTTATAGAAAAGTGGTATGGAGATATAATGTCGCATGTTTCAATGTTGGCTCAGAGTAAAAGTTTATTGAAGAGATTGAAACTGTTCACATCTGTATGAGCTTGCAGGTACACAGTCAATCTGTCCTCTATGGATCTCAGAGGTAAAGGGATTCTGAATGGATGTAAGAAATATAATAACTGAATTGACTAGTGTTGAGAATGTGAAAGAGGAGTTGTATAACGCAGCAGAGCCTCGGTGTCATGACCATAAACAAGCCTCCTCTCCTTTTGCTTTTATTGTGCGTTCCCAGTGGGCCTCACTAAATTACGTCTCCAAGTGTGTATAATACCAGAGCATCTGTTTGTTCCCTTTGGAATAAATAGGTAGTGTTTAAATTACAGTTTAAAGTGTCCTCTTGTCAGGGCAGATGTTGGGACTGAGAAGGAAACACAAAAAATTAATTAAGAGTACTGTGTTTGCACAGCATTTCTTCTCCAGGTGCGTCCAGACATCACTTCGGTCTTTGATAGATTGAGTCATCAAGCAAGTGAAAACAAAGCACATAGCTGATCTAGGTTAGTTTACAAACAGGTTGTTCTGGAAAATAAGAGGAATTCATGACAAAGTCGGTCTTCTACTTTCTTATGTGATCTGTCCCATAAAGACTCTTTATTCAGGACAATTTCTTGCCATCGACATTTAAATAGAGAAAAGCCAACTAGCCAAAAAGCCAACAAGAAGGTTAACGATTTGAATCCCAGATTGGGACGAGGCTTGAACAGGCTTGAAACACTGGCCTTTCTGTGTGTAGTTTGCATGCTCTTCCTGTGTTTGCGTGGGTTTCCTCGCACCCTCCAAAATACATGTTAGGTTAACTGCCTCCAGCCCAGGACATGCTTGAAAAAAGAGATTTATAATCTAAATGATTTTTTTACTGGTAAAATAAAATAAATGCAAGTGCTCCTGATGATGACTGTGAGTTTTTTATCCTAAGGTCTTTTTGTTGTTGTTTCTTTCCAGGTTTATTGGTTGCTTGTCAGGTTATTACTGCATAGTTAAGATTTCTTTTTTTTAAATATTTTTCTTTTCCTCATTTTTTTTCTTTTCCTATTTGAACACAGCCTCATATTCCCCTAATCTCCTTCTGACAAGTTGTACTTTTTGAGCACAACTCAGAAGCCAGACATCATCCTGCTGTCATGATCCGAGACAGGAGGGATTTTAAAAAAGAATATTTCCAAGGCTGACTTTAAAGCTTCAACACAAATTCAGACTAAGTGTTTTAACAAAGTTCTGAAGCATTTTCTGGTCAGAAAATGAAAAGTGACATTAGAATTTATTGAAATCTCCCCGCAACCCCCAAAAAAGATTTTTTTTCTGGGTGGGCACTTCCAGTTACGTGAGTCACCAAGAGGAAAAATCTGGGTTTCATTAAATTTTTAAAACAAAATAACAAATCTAGTTTATTGAAATGTCATGCTGGACACAATAACAACAACACAAAGGGATTTATTGAAGGAAAAAACACAAATGGACACACATAAAAATTAGGGGTTTACAATTATTTAAAAAATGCTGGAAGAAATAAAAAACGAAGACCACTAATAGGGACAAATCATTAAGTTCCTAGGTTAATCACGGAACAAGCAGTTCAAAACACGGGTGTAAAAAAAAAAAAAAGATGACAATCCAACCAAGAATTAATTACCAATGGTCACAAAGATGTCTGGAGTTTATAATAAAATATAGAATTGGCCTGTTCTACAACTTTTGGTTGTCAAAGAAATTTTAGCCTAAAATTAAGGCATCCCCCAATCGTCTCCCCCGATCCCCCCACCCCACGGGCTTTATTTTCCGGGGAAATGCTATAAGACAATCCAAAGTTTTGTTTTGTCTTTTGAACCGCTTATCCTTAACAGGGTTGCGGGGGGTGCCAGGGCCTATCCCGGCTGATTACCGTCGAGAGGCAGAGTACACCCTGAACAGGTCCCCAGTCTGTTGCAGTGCCGCACACACACACAGCCACCGACACACACAGTTCCTAGGGACAATTTCGTAGTGGCCAATCAACCTAACATGCGTGTTTTAGGAGGGTGGGAGGAAACGGGAGTACCTGGAGAAAACCATGCATACATGGGGAGAACATGCAAACGCCACACAGAAAGAACAGTGTTTCAAGCCTGATCCCACCCGAGAGTCAAGCCTTGACCTTCTTGCTTTGAGGCCATCGTGCTAACCGCTGCGCCACTGGGCCACCCACAATCAAAAGTGTTCTCTAATTTGAAACTTTCATTTTAACTGTTAAAAATGAATACAATTGTGATATAAATGATGCAGGCACTGATTGTTTTTGGGCTTTCTTCTTAAAACTGTTAATTTGACACCCTGCACTAAGCAGATGACCCACTGACAATAGCAAACATGCAACTGACCAGTATACTGACGAACAGGACACAAGTTCGGAGCGGAAACCATGTGGCCAAAAATTATAAAAAGAGTGGAAGATCTGGATCATCCAATGGCAAGCTTAAATTGGAAACAAAAACTGACCGGCATTAGGTTTAGTTTAGCTTGTAGATGAGAAAAAAAAAATTTAAGTGTGCAGAAAGAAATTTTTAGGGTGTTTCAACACCCCAAAAAGTGGCGTAGGTTCTCCTCTGTCCAATACTATATTATGGATTCTGATTGTTGAAGTTTCTGTGAGAAATCTGTGTCCAATAGAAGGTTTCTACCTGGTCCTGATTCTCACACTCAATGGGAGACAGATGTGGTCTGCAGGCAAGTCAGACAAGCACAGACACACTCCCCATTTGTGTAACCACATTGTTGTAATCATCCAGAATGATGTCGGACTTTGTCCTGGTAAAATAGCCACTTACCCTGTGGTATATTATGTCTTTTTTTTAAAGTCTTTATATACTGTACATCCCCGTTTCGGTGATATCTTTACATACTATGAATACTGATAGACCTTCACACTACCATCTCAGTAGCCAACCTTTTCACCTTCCCTGATAACAGTCCTAGTGGTCTGACCATCTCAGGATGTGAAACCTGGTGTCTGATTTAGTCCAAAAGCTGGACTAAACGTAGAATTGTCCTCTGTTGAATTGTTTTATTAGTAATACCAACTATTTTTATACTACAATATAACCTAACCGGCTTTACTTTGTGCAGCTTAGCGGATGACATGCCCAGCAGTGAGGCTCTGTCTATGGAAATGGAGACGTTGAAGAGACATCTCTCACAAATTGGCTCACCGACCGTCCTCTGCCACAATGATCTTCTTACTAAAAACATTATCTTCAATGACAAAGAAGGTGAGGGGAAACTCATGGATGTTTTCATTGTCACAAGAGGTTCTGAAAACTCAAAAAGGATGGAAAATCTTGTGTTTTTTCTGTTTTTCTGCAAAGGAAAGGACCTTCAAATAACTGCAAATGAATATTCTCGTACAATTAATAAGACGATTACTAAGTTTTGTTATTATAACATCTTTTTTATTTAAAGAGACACCATTTTACTTTAACCTTCACAAGGTTGTGTGGTTTTATTGAAAATGAGAGTGTATGTCTACACTTCAGATGTGTTCATCACCTTGTTCTTTTACTATTTCTTTTTTCCTGTTTCAGGAAAAGTGAATTTCATCGACTATGAGTATGCCGATTATAACTACCAGGCTTTTGATATTGGCAATCACTTCAACGAATTTGCTGGTATGTCTGTTTTATTGAAGAAAAAATATTTTTCATTCTCCTTTTATGATGAGAAGATTATAATGAAATATTTAAATTTGATGTTTTATGTGTTAGAGTTGCTTATAGTTTTCTTTATACAGTATACAGTTCATGGGCATTTGTGGGCTTCTGGCGACATGAACAGGACATATGCTGTATTTAGTTAGAATTCCTCGTGTTTGATGATAGAAGTCTTTATGAAGCAGGTGTGTCATTGCAAAGCACAATGAACATGAAACAATCGTGCCAACGGGCACAGTTTCTTATGACTTATGACGTTTCGTTGTTATGAAAATCTTCTACTTCTTGGTCCCTATATCATGTAGAGTTTTTGTACATATTTTTTCCATCCCAGGATGGCTGATGTCTTGTAGGGTTCTTCACTGTTTGGGTGAATCTGAACAGGACTTAGCCGGTCATTTTTTGGGTTGATGTATCCAGCTCTTGTGGCCAAAGTCTAAAAATTCTAAAGAAAAAAAAAAATATACATATATATTCAAGATGGTATATAGCGCTATTGTGGGGCAATGCTTTTTTTGTTTTGTATCTCATAGCATACACAAGAAAAATGGAACATGGAAAGGAAAACAATATCGGCTGAAACAAGCTGACAAATAGATCGAACTGTGTCATATAGTCAGAGTTTAAACATTTAAATTCCCTATCTGCTGCATTTTCTTCAGTCATGCCAACTATCTTCATGTCTTCCTTCTCTGTATCCATGAACCTCCTCTTTGGTCGTCCTCTAGGCCTTTTTTCTGGTGGTTTCAAACCCAGCATCCTTCTGCCGATGAACTCTCTCTCTTCTGCACGTGTCCAAACCATCTCAGTCTGGCCTCTCTGACTTCATCTCCAAAACCTCTAACCTGTGCTGTTCCCTCTTTTCCACACTCTCCATCACTCTGGACTGTTGATCCTAAGTACTTAAAATCTTCCACCTTCATTATCTCTTCTCCCTGTAACCTCACTTTTCCATGGTAATGTCTCCCTTTGTAAGCCGTTGCCAGCTCCCTTTTTATGAATTAAAACTCAACTCAGTTGTGATTCTAGATACTATAAAATGAGTTTAATTGTTTTGAACTGAAGTTTCAAAGTTCAAATCCTGAGCTGACTATGAACTCACTACTTCTGTCTCTCTAGTTAGAACATGTAAACGCATTGTAATTGTTCTTTTATTAGAGTAAAAAGTTGACTATTTGTTACTAAGTTAATGTGGATATTAACGTGAATAGCATTACTTGTCATGTGTTTCCTAATGACTCTCCGTTTAATAATTTTCATTTAGATATGACAATGTACATGCATCTACCACAAGTGCCTCAGTGGAACTCATTTAAAGGAATAAAAATGGATCTAATTTTACTATGATTTATTCTTAATGCTATTTGTTTAATCATCATTTCCAACAAAGTTCATATGGGGGTTTTGATACTAACAAATGTTGCCTGCTTAACTAATCTTCTTATCTTTCCGGCGTTTCCCTTCAGGGGTCACTTCAACAAGTCAATTTCTTTTATCTAACCCTATCTCCTGCATCCTCTTCAGTAACACCAACTATCCTCATGTCTTCCTTCACTGTATCCATGAACCTCCTCTTTGGTCTTCCTCTGAACCTCTTGCCTGATGGCTCCAAACCCAGCAACCTTCTGCCAATGTATTCTAATAATTATTACATAATTGTGATATATGATAATAATTACATTATATATGTTATTACATAATTGTTATAAAATTACTCTAATAATTATTCAGCAACTTCCCACGTGTACATATGTGCATCATGGATTTGTTCTACAAAACATGCTCGTGGATCTGTTACTGTGGAACTAGTATGATACAAATCTAAAAACTGAACACAAAGACGGGAATAATCTAATAGTTTGGAAGCACAAAGGAAAAAAAAAACTGCCTTGGTTAAAAAATAAGTGTCTAATGGCTGTTTCTTTCCAGTTATGTGTGTATCATTACCGAAGTTCTCCAGGATTTATAAGCTGTTTCTTCATGCATTCTGTTGAATGTCAATACTGACAGAAACACCCCTGACATCTTAATTTGTGTGTATGGGTTAAAGGTGTGAACAATGTCGACTACAGCCTCTATCCGACTTTGGAGCTGCAGAGGGACTGGCTGAAAACTTATCTGGAGAGTTTTAAGCACTACACAGGTTGCAAGATCCCAGTTAGTGAGACAGAAGTTACCCAACTCTACATTCAAGTCTGCAAATTCTCACTGGTAAGTGTCAGCTCCCAACTTTGTTGAAAGATGTCATTATGTAGGGGCTCAGCTCTTAAGAAGACACTGCAAAGTGACAAATCTCTCAGCTGGTATCTCCTTTTATTTCTCTGGTCTTGATCAGACTGAAACACTGCATTATAAGATTAGTATGTGCACATTTCAATGACGCCCATATGTCTGTGAAGTTGTGAAATGGCAGAGTGACAACACCTCGCCATCACATTCTACCAAGTTACTTTTCTAACATCCCCTCTGAAAGAAAACCCAAAACATCCACAGCTGACCCACCAGTGCTCAAAGTTTGATGGACTCCATCTGAGTTGATTTGAAATTACCACAGGAGGAAAAAAAAAGAAAGACAGGAGCCAAAATCCTTTTTTTGAGACCACAATTTTCATTCTTTGGTGTCTCAAGTGGTGCTGTGCTATCTGTTTAAAAGTGCTTCCACAGCTCAACACAATATGCAAAAATGTTCGGCCAATTTTGGGCTGCTATGAAAGTGTCTTGAAATAGCCCAGAAGTGATGAGGAAGCATATTACTTTTTAAAACAGGCTGTGCTTTGGACGAAAAATAGAGAAAAATTAGACAGGCAAGGAAGGGAGAGAAATGTGGTCTTTAAATGAGTGAGAGAAGTGATAACATTACATTGATTGAATTCAGATTTTTTTTCTGTGACAAACAGTGAAAAAGTTTTTTTGTGGAATGATGTGAGAAACATTGTTTAGTGTAGGGCTACAACTAACGATTATTTTGATGATCGATTAATCTGGCGATCATTGGCTCGATTAATCGATTAATCGGGTAAAATTGGTGGCTTAATAAATAATAGTTTTTTGGCATTTTATTGAATGTAGTTATGCAAAACACGACTCATAACCACTTTAACAACACGTTGGGCTCATTCTAATAAGTAAAAATGTTAATCTTTTTGTGAAATAAAGAGGGAAAATATTACCATTTCTACAGCAAATATAAAATAATAAATCTACTTACTGTATACAGTAAAGGTAAATCACGAGCATCCATAAAATGTGTTTTATAGTACTGGCTAAAAAAACATAAATTGTAAACTGTTGACCATCCAGGATCACATTTAAAAACAAGACATCGTTAACAGTTTTAGATTTGAAAATTTAACCTTGTTCAGAGGTATAGTATCAAACAAAAATGGCTGAGGTGAACATGAGTAAAAATACACAAAAAACAATCAAGTTGTGTAATATTAAGTGCAGTTGACAGCAAAAACTTTCTAAACGATTAATCGATGACTAAATTAGTCGACAACTATTTCAATAATCGATTATAATCGATTCATTCGATTAGTTGTTTCAGCCCTAGTTTAGTGACTCACATAAGCTCAGGTTTTCCAACTCAACTCTTCTGTCAAGCTGTTTGTCAAAATAGGGGCCGCTATGCCTGCACGGAAAATGAAACACCCCAATCTGCTTAGGCATCAGATCGTAACTCCTTTTCATTTTATCAGGCATTAGGTCTGATAACTTTTTATTGAGATTGTGCCAGTTAATGTCGCACAAACACAACTCTGATTGGCTCGGGAGAGAGATGGGTGTGCGCTCTAGCCCCGCTGTCCCCCTGTGTAAGCAGACTTGAAAATCCTTTTGTAAGCTAATACGTATATTTTGACCTGAGAGTCTAATAACATGACACTTTCACGCCTTGTAAATCAGTTACTTTTTGAGAGAGCTAATTAGTACAGGTAATTAATTACATTTCTTAAGTTATGCACCCAAAAATATCCATGAGATTATTCAAATTGTGCAGTAAAGCAATTTTCGTGTTTTGGTTGCTGCACAACCAGAATAAAAAAAAAACGAGTAAATGCTGCATGCAATCTTTGGACAATTCTCCCCAAATAATTAATTCCAAACCTTTTGACAAATGGATGGACAGACACAGACAGACAGAGAGATCAAGATAGACAAAGAGCGAGACATAGACAGGAAGAGACGGACAGACAGACGAACAAATGGATAGATGGATGGAAAACGTATGGCCGGTTGCCAAGACTCTGTGGAGAAAAGCTTCTTCCCCTTCTAGTCCAAACCTCTGGCAAATGATGCCAAGACACAGTGGGGTCTTTGCGACTGTCTCGTCTTCTCCTCCGCAGGGATCTCCCGCAATGTCGGGGCCAAGGCCTGTGGTTCTGTGATGTCACACTTCCCACACATTTCTCATCCCTTTTTTTTCCTCAAAAGTTCCCTGTCACCGACCGACTGCTCCGCGTTAGATTAATGCTCTCGAGATGGAGAACAGTTATTAATCATAATGGAAAAACGCTCAGTTCCCCCCTCCCAAACTAAAGTTAGAGATTAGAGATGAGAATCTGCCAGAGAGGTGGGGAGGGAGAGAAAACCACACATTGCTCCCTAAGTATTTCATTCCACCCTTTATTTGATTATCAAATAAAAATGTGATTATATCACTGGGCCGCAGAACAGAGGCCTGTCTGGATCTTATTAGGATCTGCTATTAGTGGCCTTACCATGAAGATTTACAATAAGGGTGGAGAACAACAGAAATTTATGAAGGCATTGAAGTCCACAAGCCTAAGTGAGCGAAACCATTAAGGAGGGAACGATTCAATACAGAGGTTTGTCATTCTGACTGAGCCGTGTGCAACTGGCATGCAGCAGCAGCTCCGGGAGCAGTTGCAACATGACAACTGGAGGTCACACAAGTGTGTTTTTACTGCACTGTTCTGTGGAACGAGGAAATGGAACCATACATAAAACACAGCGTTTGATGTTAACTTGGAAAAATCCGCCAGAAAAATACCAGATATTTTACACAGTAACATCTTTCAGTTCTCTAAGTATTGATTTACTAGCTGTGTCTTGTTAATACGCTGATTGATTCAATTAGAAAAACTCGAATCTCATGCATTTACCTAGCTGAAACCTTCTCGAGGAAGGCATTGACCTTTGACCGTGGTGCTGCCTGGCCGGGTGTGAGATAGAGTTCAGTTTAATTGGATGAAAATCGGACCATTCCTTTGAAGAAACATGACCATGCAAGCACATCTTATTAAACATTTTAAGAGTTAATTTATGACTCTCAGGAGTTAAATGGTGGATTAAATGCAATTAAAAATCTGGGTGTACATCTTTTAATAGCTTTTTTGGGCCATTTTATTCTATGCTTGCAGCCTTTTGTATTCAATAGTCTGTAACTCCATTGATAGATAGATTAATAAACCTGATCCAGATAATGTGTTGGTCTTTATTTTCAAATGTTTACATTAAAATAATATAATCTAACAATTTACATAATTAAAAAATATACAAATTTAGGTTTATAGCATTGTTTTTATCATAGTGTTTGTAGAGTTTTAAAAAATTGTTTGTTAAACTAACATGTAACTTAAAAATATTTAAAACACAATTCATTGTGTGCTAATGGTGTTTTCTCCTCTAACAGGCTTCTAATTTTTTTTGGGGACTCTGGGCCATCCTGCAGTCACGTTATTCATCTATTAATTTCGACTTTCGAAGGTTTGTACAAAAAAATTACAACTTTTTATTTATTTGCATTTAGAAATGGTGAGATGTGAGAAACGTCCAGTTATGAACAGGGATGCACATTAGACAAATAATTATTTTTGAGTTTGCAAAATCATAGATGAATGAAGGAAAACTTGGCCTGGTTTTTTTTTGTGTTTATTTTGAACCAACTATTTGTTTTAATATTATGCTACGAGGGAAATAAGATAAATGCAAAGTGCTGCATGGCAATAAATTATTAGTAAGTAGATTTTCTCAAATAAGCAAGAAAGGTATGGATTTTTTTTTTTTGCTTTTAAATTATTATAAACAACGAAACAAAATTTTTCCAAGAAGAAAAGCACATCATTATCAGTTTTACTGAATATGGTCTTGGATCCTGTTCTATGAACCCTCCGATGGATGGATTTTTTTTTGCCCATTTCGATTTAGCAAAGATGGGCCATTTGAATGACAATCAGCTGTATCTGTGCAGTTTGTTTTTTTTTTTAAATTGTAGCAATACCAATGCTATTCAAAGTGTCTGAATGCACCATCATACACTGCTCATAATTTGGCTTTCAAAAGTGATGTCACTGTTACTGCTAAGTTTTATTTTCAACAAAAAATTATTTCACCTTAGAAATGCTAAAAACTGCTTACCGGTAACTAACTGACTGTTTGCTAGTTGTTACTTTTGGAGAGGTTTATATTTAATTATTTGTTTTTTTTCCATTAGTTCCTCCTGTTTTATTGAGGTTTCACCTCACCCTAACCCCAATTCAGCGACAAAAGTGGTAAATAAGCAAAGATCAAGCTGACAATCTGATAGTGGCATTGCAATAGTAGTTCATTTTTCACCAAATCTATACAGTACATGCAAGATGCTACTCATCCTTCAGTGGGTGGTGCGTATTGCTGGACACAACACGTGTCTGCACCTGCACCAACCCCAATGTCCCGTTCCAAAACGGTTTGGCACAAATACATGAACCGTTACACCCTTAGTTATGAATAAAACTATTTACATATTTTAGTCGCAACATGAAGCAGAGATGGAGGTAGTAGAGATGAAGATGCTGAGGATCTCTCTGGGAGTGACCAGGATGGGCAGGATTAGAAATGAGTATATCAGAGGAACAGCACATGTTGGAAGTTTTGGAGATAAAGTCCGAGAGGCCAAGCTGAGATGGTTTGGACATGTACAGAGAAGAGAGACCGAGTACATCGGCAGAAGGATGCCGGATTTGGAACCACCAGGAAAGAGGGCTAGAAGAAGACCAAAGAGGAGGTTCATGGATACAGTGAAGGAAGACATGAAGATAGTTGGCGTGACCGTAGAGGATACAGCAGATAGGGTTAGATGGAAGAAACTGACTTGCTGTGGCGACCCCTGAAGGGAAATGCCGAAAGGAGAAGAAGAAGAAGTCGCAACATGTTTGTTAACACTGGCCTTTCTGTGTGGAGTTTGCATTTTCTACCCATGTATGTGTGGGTTTCTTCGGGTGATTTGGTTTCCTCCCACCCTCCAAAAACAGGCATGATAGGTTGGTTAGCCGCTATGAAATTGCCCCTAGAAATGAATGTGTGTATGGATTGTTGTATCGACCTGTTCAGGGTGTATCCTGCCTCTCATATGAAATCAGCTGTGAAAGGCTCCGACACCCCTGGCGACCTTGGTAGGAAATAAGTGGTTCATAAGACGAAACAAGTTGGCTGAAAATAACACCTGCATCAATTTTAGTGCAGATTCATACAAAAATATTATGTATCAGTTTGGCTTTTTGTTATTAGGACAACTATGTCTACTTGACTGGTCATCTCCAGCTGCAGAAAAAAGGACTAATAATTGGAAATCTTAGTATTTTCCCACTTCTGCAGCCAAATAGTGTGATAAGTAAGCCTACACTTTTGTGAGGATTTACAAAATGCTTAAACCTAATCTCATATATTTTTTAATTTATACCAATCTACATTGGAGGTGTTTATCTTAAACAAATCCAGCAGACATTCCTCACCAGCAGCACCAGACGGTCAAGTACAGGAGGGCAAAATGTTTCCTTTCACCCCCACTTTTTTCCTCTTATGTCTCTCTTTTCTTTGTATCCTGCACCAGCAACAGTTGTGATCATGATACTAATCACTATTGACATACGGCACCCTCCCCTCTGTGTGGCTTTCTCTACCCGCTTGCTAGATCAGCAACAGGGCCCCCACCACATTTCGATCTGGACCTCGAAGGAAATGTGATCCAGAGGGGTGCCGAGGCACAGAGGCACTATTGTTCCAGTGCCGTCGGCCCTGCTTTATATATACGTCTCGATTAGACGTCTGCTCCTTTAAGCCGCCGGCTGAGGTTGTCCTAAAGTGCACGGAGAGGTTTGAGTTACCTTTCTTTAACTGGAAGGTTAAACTGAAAGGAGCTCTGAGAGCAGCAGTAACTACAGAGAACCAAGTCTAATCTATGAAAGCAGGGCTGTTCTCTTAACCTTTAACCTCTGGCAGTGAACACTAACACACATACTCATGTGCATATGTGCATTCATTGTCTTCAAAATCTTTCATTATCCCAGTACCATAACAAGGAACATGGATGGTACAGGGTCAGATTTCCTTTGCTTTCATGTTATCTCTCATTTGTTTAATTGGTACAGTCCAATTAAATTCAAATGTATGTTAAATAACAAAGCGGATGTAATCTCACTTTAGAGCTTGGACTTGCTGCCATACAATACTAGAAGATTAACGTAAACATGCCAGCGCTTTGTTCTTGCATGGTCTCTTTTCAGTAATATTAAAGGACATGATGAGAAATCCCATACAGTGAATTAAACACGTTTAATAAAGTCTGTATAAAGAGAGAGAGAAGTAGAAGCACCTGTTTGGTTCTATTGGCGATTAGCTTGTGTGTTGTCGCTGATGAAAAGCAATGCTTAGCTTTCAAGGGGGAGGCTATACGTCAGTGGTAGAATTTTCGCCCTTGGACCAGAAGTTATCACGATCGAATACCACTGAGCTCATGTCCTTTGGGAAGACACCTAACCCCTGTTTCTCTCATCATTGGTGCTGTCGTGGCAGCCTGCTGCAGTATAATGCAGCACACAAATTTCCCTATTGAGAGATGAATAAAGTACTGTTTATATCTCTTCATGAGAGAAAAATATTTTCAAAACAGCATGAAGAAAAATGACAACCTAATTAGCAGTGAGGAGGAATCTGCTAGCGGGTAAAATTAGCAGTAAAAATGTACATACAGCTCAAAACAGTCTTCTTGACCCTTCATTCAGGGTCAGTTCACATCTTTCAGGTCATTTGGGAAGATCTCACTCAGCAGTGAGTAGGCAGGATGGCATCCAAACGATACGCCCAAACGACCCCATTTGGCTCTTCTCCACTCACAAGTGCAAACGCATCGCTCCTAGATAGCAGAAGCCAGACCCTGCCCGCAGAAAAAGTACATTTCAGCCACTTGTGCTCTCACTAGAGTTAAGGAGTGTGTGAGGGATCTTCTAGTAGTGACCGAACTGCAACTCTTTGTGAATACTGGGCAAGTTAAGCTGTGGCTCAATATTTTCTGGCTTTACCTGATTTTACATCTCG
Organism: Neostethus bicornis; assembly: GCA_902685375.1. Taxonomy (NCBI): domain Eukaryota; kingdom Metazoa; phylum Chordata; class Actinopteri; order Atheriniformes; family Phallostethidae; genus Neostethus; species Neostethus bicornis. Next base: position 21,959,613 of record LR738544.1, on the reverse strand, counting down.
TATCAGTAGAAATTTATCCTTGTGCCTGAAACCAGAAAGTTGGAGTGACTAACAGGCTGTGAGGTGATGGTTTTTGTTCACCACACAAAAAGGATTAGCAGAACTTTTTAACGTCCCGCAGAGTCCACAGCTTATTATTATGGATTTTAGCGTTTTCATTACACCCGATTCTTTTCATCAATCAAACCAGGGAGGGCAGGGCGAAATTGCAAAAAAATGAATTATACAGATCTTTCAACCACCTCCAAGTAAAGTTGTTGTAAAGCCAAAACAATTTTTGAAAAACAGCAATTAAACTGTGAAATCCGGTGATAATTATCCTGAAGAGTTATTCATCAAACGTGTTTTTTTTCCGCATTAAACACACTCTTTACATTTAAAGCCCACACATACGCATAAAAGATAAAAGATTACTGCATCAGAGCGAACAGATTTTCAATTTTCAATTAATGTATATATAACCTCAAACTTAGTAAAAAAAGTCACACAATGCACATGTTGTAACAAAACAAGGCCTTTTGTGGAAATTGATAAGAAACTGGAGTAAAACTCCAGATGTGTGTGCGTATGTGCAAAACAGTTTCCTCCCAATCCTTTCCCCCTGAGCCAAATCTCTGCTGACTTCCCAACGAGTGACAGGCGTCAGCCAGGCCTTGTGCTTTAACCAGGGCCAGATGTAGATGTGACAATAGGGAGCCACGAGGGGAATGCAAACCCACCCTCCTCCTACCGTTCATATTTACTTTCCTCATATGATTTTTATTCATGTGTTGAAAGTGTCTGCGAGTCAGCGGTTCAGATTTGTGGACATCCTGGCAGGACCAGCTGTTATTTGACAAAGACATTATTATGAGGAAATGAACAAGGGAGGAGGCCCACTGTTTGGAATAGCCTGACTTCGAAATTGAAGGAATTGTGCACAAAAGCACATTGTGAAATGGAATACCTGCTTTGGTGGGGGTTCATTTTCCTTTTACTTCAGCCAAATAGAAAAATGTCTCAGTTACATCCCTGATGATGATAAACTTTAAGCACGCAAGTTTTAGGTGTCAGGGTTAATAAAAATAAGGATGAATGGAAGGGTCTGTGAGGCTAGCTGCTCCTCTTAATTTAAAAATGAGAATTAGATCATAATACTATAACATTTTCTTCTTTTATAAGCTACTTCTAACCAACTAAAAATGTATTAAAATATGAATATAATATGAAACACTTTCTCTAGTGGATTACTGGGGCTACAACAGTTTTTAATATGACAACTAAAACCAAAGTCACTTTTTTGGCCTGCTGAGTTAACCACAAAATTAAGATTAATTAACCCCAAGCTGATGTAAAAGGGCAACATCAGGAGTGAATAAAATATGAAGCAGCAGCCTGTTCACTGGTAAATGACATAAAATTCTACTACGTTGCAGCTAAGTGGAAAAACTTCAAATTTATGGACTATGTCTCTTCTTAAAAAAAAAAGATTATTCCAGGCCATCAGTACTATTAAAATAGAGCTAACCTGCATATCTTACAACACAATATTTATTCATAATGATCATACTCACTGATACAGAAACAGTCACAACACTTGAAGTCTTGTACAGTTTTTTTTTTATCACTCTATTTGATTTTTTTTTGTAACAAACTGTGAGAAATCATATCTAAAAACCAGTCCAAGTTGGTTTTCATCCTCGAAGCTTCTCTCTGTAGTCTAATGAATGGAAGAATTGTCAATCATCCGTGCAGCTTCTCCGAAATCACGTCTCCCGAGAGAAACAACACACATGCCAAACTAACCACAATGAGCAAAGTAAAAATTCTCAAATAATAAATGTCAGGCTAATACCCCAAATTTTCACTCTTCCTAAATATTTTTCCAGTGGCAAAGATTACACAAATATTATACCAAAGTACGTACCTACTGTTTTTCTCTCAAACTGCAGGTGTGTATTTTTTATTTGAACGTCTTCTTTCAGTGATGAAACAAGAAAATCAGATGAGAGGCCCGACTCTGGCATAATTATTAGGACTCTGTTTTACGCTTGTGGGTAAAAAACTGATAGAATACAAGGAACTAAAAAGCATCTGTCTAAATGATCTTTTTGTCTCGTGGAGCTGCAAGAGCGAGAGAACGAATCCAGCGCCGAGGAGTTCAGTGAAAGCACTAATTAAAGGACAAACTACTCTCTGTTCTTCCATTTGCTTTGCTTTTGAAACTTCTCTAAATTTCAAAGAGTATAGTATAATAGCCAAGGGCAACAACATACTCAGACATACGATTTATTGAGATGTTGGATAATATGGTTTGAACAAAAACAAAGATACTTTTCTCACAGTTAAGTGCTAAAATGCACTTAAGCATTCAGACTAATTTCTCCATTACATAGGGTTTACGTGCATAATGATACACACGTTCATCAAGAACAGAAGCCCCACCTTGAACCATTAACAGCAGGCTCATTGTCGATTGCTGTGAAACACACAAAGAATAAAAGATTTTGTTCTAATTTTCCAAAAAAAAAAAAAAATTTAACTCTGATTTTACATTATACTTTTGAAACTGTGGACCGAGTTTGAATGAGGGACATGATAAGTACACCTTGGTCTTGTGAATAGTCTGAAAGATGCTTTACCCTTCAAACAGCACTTCAACAAACTTTTGACAAAAACTGAAAAATACCAAGTATGAATATTGTTGTTGGGATTATATGTTTTTAATTTATCCCAAGCCATTTGTCCTTGTGCATTTTTGATAACTTAATTTGCTGTAGAATTGATCCCAGTTCTCACATCAGTATTATTATGAATTAACATCTACAGTATGGCTAAAACAAAAACTGGTCACAGTAGAAAAAAAAATCCTCTGAGGAAGGCTTCATTTTAAAATGATAATATCACATAGTTGCGGCACATTCATGATGAGAACCTCGCCTCCCACTGCAGCCCAATGATGCTACAATGCATTGAGATTTAATGACTGTAGAAGCTCTTGAAGTGCAGTGAACTCCTTGTCATGTTTGAAAAAGCAATTATGGATCATTTAAACTTTGTGACATGGTGGATTATCAAGCTGGATGTAACATCAGAAGATGGTCCACCGTGCTCACAAATGGACAGTCATGCTCAGCATGAATGTTTTAGTTGACTAAAGAAAAGTGAACCAAAAGAAATGACTGATATCACTTCAAAAGTGGCCTAAAGCATAGATCCAAAGAAGGTGAACCTAGAGTTTCATAACGTTAACACCCCATCCTTATTCAGTGTTATTGCACCACTAGACACCATGAGGTGGCAGAGCACTTGCCCGCTACCCAGTGGAAAGTGTTGCATTTCCCTAATTTGCATTTGTAGTGTCTTCCTAAACTGAAACCCTCAAATACAAATCAATTTGAAACAAACAGTGATATGTCCAAGTATTCATGAACACAGGAGTGCCTGGAGTACAGTAGTCTGGCCCCGCCCACCCTATTACTGCACAAATCCGGACCTTCACATCAATTTGTAAACAGTTGTTGAAATTTAATTCAACTTGTGTCTGTTTATAACACACTGTCCTAGGCATAAGCAGCCAGCTAACCCACATGCACACAAAGCACTTTCATTTTTCAACTGGGCTGCACCATCCTCTAAAAATCGTCTGCGTATCCACTGTTAACTTTGTAAATAAAGCTGGACTGAAAACTCTTCATCATTTTGTCAGTGTGTGTGGATCATAACCTTAGTTGTTTTTATAAGCTGGAGATATTGGCTCGTGTGGCCTTCTACTTTTGTAGCTCGTTGGGTTTGAAATTGGACATTAGCTGTTTTAAAAAGTCATTTGGAAAAAAATTGTACAATTTTTTCACCAAAAATGATTCCATCTAAAACAGAACATAAAAATGACATTATTTTTCAAATAACAATAAAACAGTCTGAATCTGTGATTAATTCAATGTTTTAGTGAATCTAGTTGGTAAAAAATATGCCAACTAGAACACACAAAACACCCTGTTCATCTCTTTTTATGTGAACATAATGTCACCCTCCAGCAAATGAAGAGTTCTTCTTGGAGTAGTAAAAAGAGGAATCTAAGTTTTAAAAAGCTCTTAAATTTGTTTTGACACAATCAAAATTTCAGATTCATTGGAGAGCTAAAAACATTTCTTCATTCATCTTCTGAATTGTCCATCCTGAATAGGTTGCAGTGGGTGCCAGAACCTATCACGGTTTATTCAAGTTGAGAGGCATGGTCCACCCCAAACATGTTGCCAGTTTATCGCTAGCAAAAATGCATGTTTTTGGAGTATGGGAGGAGACCAATGCATACATGCATGTAAAGAACATGCAAATCCACACAGAAACACCAGTGTTCCAAGTCTCGTCCCCACCGGGGACCCAAACCCTGACCGTATTGCTGTAAGGCCATCATTTTAACCACCACTGTGCCACTGTGCCGCACTTAAATTTGTTTTGATGCAATTAAGCTTTCTGATCTAAAATCAAATTATTTAAAAAATCCAAAGCTGGATGTGAGATTTTAGTAAAAAGAAAAAAAAAAAAAACGCTAAAGACTGAACGGTACAATGGCATCTCTACTACAGAAATGTAAAAGATAAGCATTTTGGTTATGGAAGCTGCAGGCACTTTGGTAAGAATAAACCAGAGTCAAAGTTGTCACACAGAAAGTGAATCTAAGCAAATATTTTTATGAAAATGAGATCCATCATATGCTGTCTTGAGAAAAGAAAAAAGTTTTCTCTAAAATTTGGCATATTTCTTTTTCTATTAGAGCCAGACGAAAGATACCGGAAGGCCAAGTGAAATAAGAGTCGATAGCTTTGTAAAAAGATTTTGAACATACCACATGAAACCAAAACTTCTCAATTGAATTGGATTGTGTTGTTTCCTGATCATTTCATCTTATCCTCCCAGGTATGCCATGGCACGATTCAACTATTACTTTGAGAAGAAAGAAGAATATTTTGGATTGAAAATGAACTGGTTAACCTGCTCAAACATTGAAGAAAAACTTTAATAGTGAAGCTCATCTCTTTTTGTTTCATTCTTTGGGGACACATTATGAAATACAAGGTAAACCACTGTGAAATCTGCAAACAGCTGGCCTTTAAAAGTGTTCCCCCAGTGTTTGTTATTTCAGTCTATAGTCAGAGTTAATATGTTTTGCTATCATTGTGATTTTTAGAATATTTGTTTTACCACAAGTCAGTATGCTGATAAGCCTGTTTGGCAAATTGAGACTGAGCTCCTGCCAGAAAAGCATTAATTGTTCCCACATTCAGCCAGAGCCACAAAAACTAAGCCTGATCATAAAATCCCATAAGAGGTTTATTTGCAGCTTTATTGAGTGAGTATCACAGCTCTGATGGAAAATAAGTTTTTATTTCTACTTAAAAGTTGGATAATATTTAAAATCTTTCTACTCCCTATAATTTGCTTCTACATTCTCATGGAACCAACCTAAGAGTCCAAAGCACAGCTTTGAAAAACAGCATAAAAAGCTATTGTTTTCACATTCTGGCTCCAGTTTTAGGAGCTATGTTGATGAGCTAAATTAATAGTTAAGACAGAAACTTAAAGGTAAACAGTCCAACTTGAGCTGGGGATAAGTTTGTTTTTGCAACAGCTTTACAATGTCTAAGGTACAACTAAATTGCATTTACTTTAATGTCTTATCATCATGAAGTTGTTTGAGTCACAAATCCCATCAAATCTCCAATTCAATACATGCTTCATCATGCCCCTTCATGATTCCATTCTGTGGTCTTCTGCTTACTCGGGGCCGGGTTGCTGGGGATACAGCCTCAGACGGAAAACCCAGGCGTCTCCCACCCCGGCTGAATCCTCCAGCTCACCCGGGAGGATCCCGAGGCACAGCCAGCTGTGAGACATAGTCTATCCAGTGGGCCTGAGGTCTGCTCCTGGCTCTCCTCCAGGTGGAACATGCCCATAACACGTCACCAGTGAGGCGTTTGGAAGGCATCCTAACCAGATGCCCAAACCACCCCATCTAGCTTCTCTCAACCCAGATGAGCAATGGCCCTCCCGGATGGCAGAGCTCCTCACTCTATATCTGACTGAGAGCTCTGCCACCTTGCAGAGGAAGCTCATTTCATGCTTGCATATATGGTGTTGTTTTTTGGTCACCACCCACAGGTGGTGATCAATAATCACGATTAATATACTAGAGCAGTGCTTCTCAATTATAATCATTACACCACCTCAGAAAGAAGAAAACATCTCGCGCCCTTCTGCGCAATTATAAATTGTAACATTTGTTTGTAGAATTGTTATAAGTACACTTCTGCATAATAATGTATGTTATTAACATAAAAGACAATTAAAAAAAGAAAGAAGTATGGATCTAATTTACACAAACGAATAGCTTTATAAACTGTAACACCGAGGGAATGCTTCCTGTGCACATTCTGCCAATGAGAGCACTACTCCCCCTTAATGTAGTGGAGTGGTATTGCACTTTATTCGAGAACAGTAAAAAAAAAAAAAATTTTAAATCCAATAGCAAAATCAAAAAACATATTCCCCGAGGTCAAGCGTGCCCCCATTGATGGAGCCTAATGCGGGGTGCGCCCCACTATTTGGGAACCATTGCTCTAGAGGGAAATTTACAGTGCTCCTTCATTCGAATACCAATGCTTTTGGCCTGTAAAGCCAGAGAATTAGAACGATTTTTCTGGGAATCACATGCAAAACTCCATAAAAGCCATTGATTCTTCTTACTGTCAAAGAACAATCAGAATTTTTCAACTTTTTAAATTTAAAGTTCTCGGAAAAGGTTCACAATTATTTAGAGTTACAATCCTATGTGGTGAGTGCAGTTCACACTATCATTAAAAAAAAAGCTGAGTGCAAGTGTGTTCATCGGCAAATTCTCATGCGACGTTACTTTTTATTGTCCCATGTGAGTAAAAGTGTCTTTAATACTTATTGGATTGAGACAAATCCCTCAAATTACTTTCAGCTTTTAAGGGTTATACAAAACCCCCATTTTTTTTCCCAAGTTTCACCAAGTTGGCCCAACTGAGTTACCAAAAGTCAATTGACATTTGCTGTTTTCCAGTTTCTAGTCCCATTATGGGTTGCCTGATTTGACCATAAAACTCTTAATCATGTTTAATAATCAAGTTTGGATGCTACAAATAATCAAGTCTGGATGCTACAACATAGAAGAAAATATGGATGTAAACTTGAAGTTCATTTCACAGTTTCCAGAAACTTGGGGGGGGGGGAAAACATTTTTTTTTCCAAGTTTCACCAAGTTGGCCTAACTGAGTTACCAAAAGTCAATTGACATTTGCTTTTTTCCAGTTTCTAGTTCCATTTTGGGTTGCCTGATTCGACCATAAAACTTTTAATCATGTTTAATAATCAAGTTTGGATGCTACAACATAGAAGAAAATATGGATGTAAACTTGATACTGTATTCATTTCACAAAAATATTCTTAACGCCTAAACTTATTTTAATTGGTTTCAAGTTTGTTTGTTTTTTTTTTTAAATCTTGCTACAGAACATTGAAACATCGTAGCCAAGTGTTGTGGAACAATTTCAGGAAATAAATGTTGAAAAAAGTATCAAGAATTGAGTGCTTCACTTTTTTTTTGGCTCATGTCTCTCTTGATCACAATGGATTGACACAATATAATTTGTTCATGTTCAATCAAGAGGTGTTCAAGCGCTATGTAAATAAATTGCTCAACTTTTTTGATTTATGGAGCTACTACTTTTCGAGTCATCGCCTACATGAATCTTCCTTGTATTCATCAAAGAAAACATAACCCCTAAAATGTGAAATATGTTTAATATAGAATCCTTGTTTTGAAGAGACATTGCCACATTCAGAAATAGTGACAATTTCCCAACTGCATAAATGTGTCGACTGTCTTTATCTGAGTGTGATTGTAAAATAATCAGAAAGGATTATGTTGGGTCAAAAGAGGGAAAGACTGACAACAATGGAGCTCTTTACCTCCTCATGGTCGCGCACAGTTCCACTCCTCAAGGCTGCAGACATGTCTTTGACTCAAACAATCCTGCTGCTTTTATGCTGGCATTTTTTGTTAAACATATAATATTTAATTAGCAGGACTAATACACTTTAAAAGACCCAAGGACTTGGCCTCAAAAAAGAAAAAATTGTCCTTTTGTCCATTGCCTATTTTCATAAAAAAACTGTGGTAGATTTTTTTCTTTCACCTCTAATTGCGTTTATAAAGAAGTATATGCCTTTGTGCAATGTTTCAAAGTCATGGAAACCCAGAAATTATGAAGAAATATCTTTTTAATGGTTTCTCTTTGTCTAATTTTTCTTTATTTAGATGTTGTATTTAGCATTTTAGTTATTGTTGAATATATCCTTTGGCTGCAGACCATGAAAAACTGTAATAAGTTTCCTTACCTGTTTGTAATTGTTATTAACATACCAAAAAGTATCGAACACGAGCTTCAACAATAGCAATTATCACAGATTTCATTAACATTTAATGCCAAACAAATACACAAATACATACTCTTGTAATAGAGGAATACTCTTGTAATAAACATGAATATGAATATTTATCTTATTACACACATTAAAAATTGAACCTCCTGCACTTCCCAAAATTTCTTCTACCATTTACAGGTTTTCACAACTTGTCACGACAAGAAAAATCACAAAATGATGACAACTAAAGCCATACATTGGCCAAACTATGCTTCTTTATTTTTGTCACTTTGAATGTTTATTTCTTTTAGCATGACGAGGACAAAACTGGTCACTTCATGTGTGTTAGCATTTTAGCTCAAATTTTAGATACATACGTCAAGTCAAATAAACTAACTTTTCCAATTTAGTTAAGCTTTTGTTTTATCTTCAAAAGGCAGAAGCATGTTCTCAGTGATGGCAATCATGGAAGCATTCTTCGAAAACTAGTTGGACTGGAAAACGTAGAAAATCGAAAATATTACTTTTCACGTCAATTCTAACTCCAAATAAATTTCCTAAAAACTCATGTGTATCTAAATAATTTATATCCAGATGAACGAGTTCTCCTTTACATCAGATGTTTGTGTACTATTTCTAAACCAATGCACACGCTTTGCTTTGCATCACATCCATATCTATTGGTCCAAAGTACCTACTATAGCCAATCGGGAATGAATCATCTTTCCACAAATTTAACACGGACAATGTAGTGTAGTAATAGAACAGCACATCAATGTTTCTTTTGCCAATTTGTTGTTAAAAACAGCTAAATACTAACGAATGTTCATATCGGCAGCATGCACGTACTTTCGCTCACCCTCGCATTCTGTGCCACACTGTTTACTGTCTGCTATGTTCCTTCCTCCCAACCAGTGCTATAGCTTTATTAACATGGGTTTGTGTTCAACATCATTTTTAATTAGTTATAGAAGGTTTTGTTGTATGTATCAGCTTTATCTCTGGTTTGTATTTTTTCTTCCTGCAGATAATTCAGCAGTTGGGTGTGATGCTTAATATTGTAACTACAGATCTCTTCACTTTGTCACCCTGTCTTTCTCTAAACGCTTTCCCTCTTCTTTTTCTCTTTTTTTTCTCCCTCTCTCCTCAGTAATCTCTGTCAGGTGCAGCCAAAAAAGCATGAACATTTTTTATGTAAAGTACACAACATAAAATAAACAAATTAAATAGGGCTTGCCAGGGGTGGCACGTGGTACTGACCCTGGTAGAGCAAAACTGTCCAGCAATACTTGACATAAAGATCACTATTCTGCTTGTCACAACACCGGACAGGACGGGGTTAAAAAAAATACCGATTGTCTACCATTCATTCTACAGCCACTTAAGATCTTGAAATTAACCATAAAAATAAAGATTAAAGTGCCTCTAACTGAAACATTTTTATAGATTCTAATGGACTTTTATCATACTTAATTTATAACATAAACACATGTTTATGAAAACCTAGGGTCAATTACTCTCTTTGATTCAGGAGCATTTAAATAACTGAGCATAATAAATTCAAAGAGAACAGTATGGTTACAACAGCATCATGAACACACTATTGGAGGCTTTGATACCTGAAAGAGCCTCTTCAACATGTCTGAAGAAGACTTTGCCTTTGTGTTCACAATTTATAAATCTCTTGATCTAAATACCCAATAGCTAAAAGGAGAACATAAAGAAAGGATGTGGTTCTTTCTACCCTTCAATGTAGTTTTTTAAAAAAAATCAAAAAGTAAATTTAGCTTCAGGCTACAACTAGGGCCAGTCTTTCATGAAGAAAAGCATGCTATTATACCATCTCCTGACACACCAAAGCCATGATAAAAAAAGGTATATTTCAAGTGGTTGTGATCACTCCCAAATTTAACTCAATTTTCATCTTTCCTCTAAAACGTTATAAATAATTACAGTTCAACACAATTTAAATGTGTTAATTTTTCTAAAGTTATTTGTTAAGTTCAACACCTTACACAACTGAATGATTTCTGAAAGGAAAGTTTGCATCATGATTTGATTCTTTGCTCTAAAAGCTCCACTACATCGGCACAATATCTTTCAGAGCCCCATGTTGCCTATTGTGCTACACAGAGGGAACCATGTGGGGGGGAGAGGTGAGCAAGGCTTGTAGCAAAGTGCTTCCCAGGTGAAGAACATACTTTCAAAGTGTGAATCTATGTGCAGCTCAGCACAATGTCACGCTGACCCTCTCCAGTTCTGAACATTTTTTGGTGTGCAGGAAAGTTTCAGAACAAAACATACTCCTTGACAGTGTTGTTGTAAAAATTCTGTTCGATTTGACATTTTTATCAAGAATGTGCTCTGGGACTGGTCCCGGGATGCATTATGTTACATTTCCAGGGCACATAATAAAAACTTTAGGATTTTGTACAACCATGCTTCCAAGTGCTTGTGTAACCGCAAAGTCCGTCCTATTCCGCCGTTTTACACTTATCAGGGGCTGGGTCGCGAAGGTAATGGCCTTAGATTGGAAAACCTGCATCCTCCATCTCAGCCGGATGGATCCTGAAGAGTTCGCTGGCCAGCCCTCTTTCTCATCAATCTGAATGTGTTAATTTTGTTAATGCCGTCAAACATTTTTATCCCATTTCTGACACGTTTGGCAAATATATCCAATACAGTTTTTACCAAACAGTATAAAATTTGTGTCATGTGTTTGATGAAAATGTTTTTGGAGGCATCGGCTCAGTGGTAAACTGTCTGTCCTTGGACCAGGAGTAGCTGATTAGATTCCCAGTGGGACTGTGCCTAACTGTTGCTGGCGCAGACACCAAACTCCCGAGTTGCTCCCACCATTGGCACCTTCGTAGCTGCCTGCTGCAGTGCAACGAGCAAAAAATAATTTCCACATTGAGAGATAAATATAGCACGGTAAAAAAAAAGAAAGAAAAAACAAATTAAAATATGTCTCAATTTACGTACGTTTGTCCCCCTTAGCATCTCCGTCTTCCTAAGAAGAGAAAAACAACCAAGAACAGTTCTACAATCAGGGCCCTCAGGTGGCAGAAAGGTACTAAAAGATTTGTTAATGTGAACCTGGAGGTTACAACTGTTATCACATGGAAACCCTGCTGCAAGTCTACAAACTTTGCTTCCTAACTCCATTCCTAATTCCCATTTCACTGCTCCGCTTCCCTCATACAGTATTCTGCAAAGAAGTGAATGAGAACTTTTGTTTGCAACACTGTGTTGAAAGGGAAACAAAGAAAAATCATCTCCAGAAAATGTCTGAGATGAAAAAAACTAATGAGACAAATGATTGCATCCAGATTTGCAGCAAATGCTGAAAGAATCAGAAAAATGTTGCAATTATAAAATACAGCTTCAAGGGCGTACGACTGAATGGTAAGATACCCTCCCGGGAAGCTTATTTCAATAGATAATAATGAAATATCAGAATTAGAATTTTACTGACTAATTTAAATATTTAAAGGCCACTTTAATATTCATGCAACTTTTTGCAGAAGTTGTGGTGAAATGAAAATTGTTGTTCGCAAAGAACAACAACAACAAAAAAAACATGGCACAAAAAAAAAAAAAAAAAAGTAAATTATTTGGCTTTTGTGCAAGCGAATTTTGCACCGAACATGTATTTTTAAAAGTTGCACTTACTTAGATACTATTCCTAAGTGGTTAGGATTAGGTATAAAAAATGCACACGGTCATAAACAGTATGTTGAATTTGTCGCAAACAGTTTGAAATTATCATTACAACTAAGCTGCAATTCCTTCTAATGTAATGAATTAAATGACTTTTTTGTGATACTGTACAGTAATGTCTTGGCCCTTTTGTTTAGTTAAAGCAAAACATTAGTGAATTTTGTCGAATTATTTTGTTTCCAGATCTGAAATCCAGTTTTGCCATATGATTTTAATAAAATTCCCCCATCTTCCTACAAGAAGATTAAAAAATCTTGGAGAATTGTTTGTAACCAAAATTGCTTCACTTTTCATTCAGTTCTGATGAAGCTTGCATTTATGAGTGCACACAGTTATGATGCCCTGACAGCACTATAACGAACTATAATCCTTTGGTGAGGTGCTGAAAGCTTTACATACACTAAGACTAAGTGCACGCACACAGTTTGTCAATTTGCAAACAGCTAAACATTCATCCCCCAGAAAAGAAAGAGGAAATGTAAATTATGATGACTTGTTTAACGAGATTAGCATGGCAACAGCACAAGTATGATTTCAAACACCATTCCCTACCAGAGCTAACGCACAGCACACGCACATACACACACAACAGTTCAAAAAAGGAGAGTGACAAACTTGCCGGCGCCCCTCTCAGGGTGACGCTACAGTTGATTTGGGAATTACAATTAGATTTATGATGTGGCCGCATATGGCGGAGTTCTCTGTTCCTCTTTGGCTGGGATTGGCTGCAGTGAGCACCGGCGCCGTGGCGTATTCACCACAGCAGTCAGAATGTGTAGTCTTTCCTCACACACACATACACACACAATGGAACAATAGGCCACATTTACTGTAATGGGCCACCAAAATATAAAGACTAAGTGGAATAGCTCCGCTTTGGAAACAGCAAGCCTTGTGTTGGAAATTATTAGATCCTTGGAAAGTTCGAGCAGTATTCAGAGCGATGGAAACAAAAAATCATACAGTACTACCTGTATCTGCTCCACACAACATAAAACTCCTTTTCAACAAATAAACCACTTAAAGCTCTCATTTACGAAACTCAATGAAAGTGTTAAAGAGAAATAATGAAAGGACAGATTTGTAAGAAAAAGCTCAAGTCTTCACTTTTTTTATTCATATATATTTTTGGATTGTCTTTCTCAACAAGTTGTACTGACATTTTTTAGAGCCAAAGCTGGCTAATAAATACAATGAAATGTTAAAACGCACAATTGATTTCAAATACAATATTCATCACAAAAAAAAAAAAAAATCAAAAGAAAGAAAGAAAATGTATGTGACCATGAAATGTGTTTTCTGCCTCTGCAGGTCACCAGCATGAGCATGAGGTTACCTTTTTAGAAAGATAGGAGGTGATGTGACCCCAGCAGACGGCACTAGGGCGGCAAAAACAAACACAACTTGCTTAAATAAAAGAAATGCTTCAAAAGAAATGAAAATTTACCGGTGCCCATTGTGTACAAAGCTTTTAAAAATGTACTTTTTTGCCAGCTAATTTATCATATTTTTTTTATTAAACAACTTCACATTAGTCAATACTAAAAAAAAAAAGTAAAATTCCAAAAACAACAGAAATAATATCCAGTGCTTAGGATGTTTGTGAAATGAACAAAAATGAGTATGTAAAAGCTAAAATGGATCTTCAGTCCCAGCTTGTGATAGTTTTCAGAGTAAAAATAGTTGGATATGGTAATGAAGAGACAGTTGGAGTCAAAAGACTGCAGAAGCAGCCAAACAGAGCACTCAGAACTCCCCCAAGGTCACAGGTTTTGGAAATTTAAATATTTAAAAAATTTCAGAGAATACAATAAAAAGAAGAGTGAAGAGGTTGACATAAAAAAAAAGGTGAGAATTGAGTAAGAATAAAAAAAAGGGCAAAACATGGAAGCTGAGCATCGGGTTGCTTCGGAAGAAAACGGGGAACATCTCGCATCTGATTGTGGAAAAAACTGTGGTTCTGGCCGGGCTTTTTGCAACTGAGAATTACGCTCTTTTTTTTCACTTTCCATTTTTCTCAGAACATTTTTTTTTGTCCTCCACCTACACATCCAAGCAAAAAAGGTCACATGTTAGACCTCTAAACTTTTTGCTATTGCGTTAAGACTGATCGGCATATTTTCCTCACAATAGTTTAAATAATATTAAAAAAGAAAACAAAAGAGTACATTTCTGTCATTTTTAAACACAATACAGTGAATAGATTATTAGATTATCTAATCCCACGGTACAGTCTTACTCGTTCTACTTTTTCTTATTTCAATTCAGTAGAGCTCAAAATACGCTTTCTAAATGTATTAAACTGAAGTATTGCACCCTCGATCTAATTTAAAGGGACAATTTTGAACATTTAAAAACTCACTAGAAGTGTCGGGCCCAAAGAAACTCAGGGCAATGTGGTTGGTGAAAGTACTGGTGAGTGTCAGGAAGAAATGGGGACACCTAACTATATCTACCAGACGGAGAGGCAGGGGTGTGTGAATGTGTGTAAAAAGAGTGTGATGAAGACATAACCTCCCTGAGCGCTGCCTGTGATTGGGCCAAAAGGGGAGCCAGCAGTTACTAAGTAGAAACCTTCCGATCAGATAGAAAAAAATTGATTGTATAAGACTTTTTTGCAGCATTGGAAATTAAGACTACAACATCCCAAGTAAATGTGAATGTTTGGCACAAGTGAAGAAAATCTGTACAATGTCCGGGTTTTTCTTACACAATAATAATTATATAATATTAATAAAGGGGATTTTCTCCCTTTATTGAATTGAAAGTTTTAAAAGTCATATCGCTCTTTTCTTCTATGAATAAAAACAACAAACAAAAAAAAAAACACATTCACAAGCTGGCACATCATACCTGAGCTGGGATATTAAAAAGAAAAATCTAACAGTAATGTAATGTAAGCAGTTTGTCAGGAAAACAATGATGTAGCACTGTGTTTATAAAGGGGAAAAAAGTAAGACTAGAAGATTACAACAGCTAGGATTTATATTAACGTGTTCCAAATTTCAAGTTCCGACGGTCCAGAGTTTTTCTTTTTTTCTTTTTTTTACAGGCAGTGACCTGTCGGAGAAGTCTACTGAACTAAACAAAAAAAAAAGGGGGTGAAACACAAAAAAAGGGAGAATACATAATGATAAAACAAACACACTCCTTAAACATTTAAGACCAAATAGCTGTCAAAGAGCATTTTGCAATGCCTGAAACCCATGCATGCTCTCTAAAACCACACAGCTCGTGTTCCTAGCTCATTTGTTCTTTGTCCCACTCTCTTGTCTTCTGTGTACCTCTTATTTGCTCTTGATAAGATTGTCAAAGAGTAGAAAACATCAGTTCATTGTCAGCTGGATGTTTAAATGATTGTTTGGGTTGTGTTTCTAGGCCTTGTTTTTCCCATTGGCCATCTCCTCCAACGGGCCAAATGTCGAGATGCTGCTCTAGAGCTTTCTGAGCATGTCTGTAGAATTTCTGTCCAGTTCCAACACGCTCGGCACATGATACAACATAACCTGAAAGTGTGCCTGAAGGTCTCTGTGATGAAGTATTTTCTCAAGGTTTGTCTCTTTGTCTTTTGGGAGTTGTAGTTTTCATTTTTACATTAGACACTCTGAACATGCTCAGTTGGCACTGACAGCCTCCCGCGTCTCGTGGTCGCTGCTATAGTCTGACTTGGGTTCGTCCTCAAAATCCTCATACATGTCCATGTCGTCGTCTCCGTTGGTGGGGTTACCGGGCAGATCCAAAGCTCCAACCACACCTCCATTGCTTCCACCACCAGGCTCAGACTTCACCCCATACGTGCTCTGAATAACTGGGATGGTGGGTTCTGGGCTAGCTGAGTTGCTTGAGCAGTCTGAAGTCAGGTGCGGGGAGGATGTTGCTGTTGTAGCCATGGTTATGGCACCAGGATAAACTCCTGGGCTGTTACCCAGAGAAATGGGCGGCTGAGGCCTGTAAATAAAGAAAACGAGAGAAGTGAATACGAGAAAAATACAATTTAACTCATAGTAAATCCAACAAGGGATTTAGTTTCCCTGGTTTTGTAACACTACAACTGTAGTGTGTCGTAGTGTCACACACTGCGACACTAAAATGTTGTAATGTGTGACATGGGATCATGAAACACACTTGTCCATGTCAAACACATAAACAACTAAAGCAGCATAACTAAATAACATGCATTAAAAGAATAGCATGTGTGTAGTTCATACAACTTTTAAAACTGATACCTTTACATAAACTATAAATTTTATACAATCCTTCAATACATGAGCCTTCGTCATGCTTCATCTTTTTTTCTTTTTTTTTTTAAGAGGCAGTTTTTGGCATTTTAATGTAAAAATATATAAAAAAAAAGAAATAGAAAAAACATCAATTTTAATAAATTATCTTGATTCTTGACATTTTTTTCTCTTTACGAAGACATTCCTTTCTGAGCTGAATAGATAAACTTCTCATGAGAAACTGACTCATCATCATTCAAGCAACTGCTTTAAGCAAAACATTAATTGTGAAGCCATTTAAAGCGAATGCAAAGCTCATCAGGTCGAGCTTGTCCCAACATGGAGCTGTAACTGCCAGCTCACACAAAGATCAGTTAATTAGCCTCTAAAGATATAGACAGAATGAGGGTAAATGCACATCATTCCAACAGGCCCTCTAGCTTCATAGAGGAACCACATAAAGCAGGAAAATTGCAGCTGCCTTCCTCACCTAACAATTTTCTCTAGTCTGTCTCCTCACACTGTTACTGCTGTACATTCTGACAGACTCATTTTCACATTAGGTGCTTTAAAACAGTGCTGATTTATTTATTCGGAAAGAACCAGAGACTGGTTGAACAGCTTTAACTCAAAGTCCAGGCCTAGAAAATCTGAGCTTTTTTGAATGTACTTGACCACACACATTAAGTATGGTATCCAGCCTGTGACGTCTGACTCGCTTTCATTCTCTCTCTCAAACATCTGCTTACATTTCATATTCCACTCTGTCTGTCTGTGTCCAATTTCACTGCCCGCAAGCACCCAGCATTGTTCTAATTTAATAAATGACAAGCTATTAAAAATCACTCCTATCCATGCCGTGGCCTCTGGTAAATCCATCTTCTGCACAGGCCACTGTGATGGCTTTAAACACATCCATAGCTGGTTCGTATTAAGACAATGCCACTGTTTTCCCTTTACTGTGCTGACTCTAGATGAAAATATATAATATAAATTCCTTCAGGAAATTTTAAAGGCTTTTGCAGATAGAACCACAGAGGACTCCAAAATTTTATAAAGTGTCCATTAAACCATGATGGACACTCCACAAATCTCTTGCATACAGAGTGAAAAAAGACCTCACAAAGTGTGCAACTGCTTTAAAGATATTTCAATAAATTTTCCAAGAAATTTCCTAGAGGCAGTGCAGTAATGTATCTGCTGGTGATATATGTCTTTTAATTAACATCTACATTATGTCTTTGGCAACCGACATCAATGCTAAGTGATCCTTAAAAGAAGTCTGTCAAACTTTTAAAGCAGTGACACATTTTTTATAATATTATAAAAATGTATTTCCCGATTCCATGACAGTAAAGTTTTTATAGCTCCATGGGTTTGAGACACCTGGTGTAGCCTGGAGATAGATTATGGAATATAACTAAAGACGATAACATAGTTCAGGATTTATTTTTCCACTAAATACAATTCATACAAACAATAAGTGTTTAAAACCCTAGAATAAAAAGAAAATACTCACCCTACAAAAAACTGCCTCATTTCCTGACGTCGCGAGCGCATCATCTGCTTGTACTCGCCGATGCGCAACTTTTTTCCATCGATAATGCAGGTTCTTTTTGGCCGAGGCTTGTACTTGTAGTTGGGATACTTCTCCAAGTGAATCTTGCTTAAGCGGGCCTGCTCCTCGTAGTACGGTTGCTTCTCCTGATTAGTCATGGCTTTCCAGCGAGAGCCTGAAGAACAAGATTGGGTTTTGTTTAGTGAAATTGTTTTTTTTTTTCCTCTGAGAAACTGCATCTTTAAAACGTCAAATTTAGGTCCAAACTGAGGATCCTAAATATATTCTTTATACCATAAGGATAGGCATTCTTTCTTCTGTACGTATGGGCTGTGGAGGTTAGACGATCCCTTTAGGTACAGCTTGAGATTAATCTTAGTATGAAAATGGTTTTGTGTAGATGAAGTATCAGACATTAATGAACAACTGTGTGAGTTGTTTGTGTAACAATGAGCAACTGTGTGAGTGTGGAGTTGATTTTTTGTCAAGGGATCACATTCATTTTGCAATTAAAAAATTTAATTTTGTGAGACAGAAAACAGAAGTTTGATTGTACTGTACATCTAATTTAGGTTTAATTTCTCACAACTCCCACATTGTGTTGAGGCGCAAAAAAATACCACAAATTAGTGGAAAATTGACCTTTTCAAACCTGTTCCGAATGTGATCAATCTTTGTTCTTGTAGCGGTAGATCTCTATTACTCATTTATCACGGCATATTCTCATATTAACAAGCAATTTCTTCCCAGACAGACAATATTTCCCTAATCTTCATTCTTTCTTGGTCTGTTTCACGCCTATCAGACTTTTAATAATAAGACTGTGGTCTGTCATGTGCTTGTGTGTTTAAATTGTAAAATCCCCGTTTCATTGCGTCTCAGTTTACATACAGTACACATACAATTTTTAAAAACTAGTACTAATTTCTCCCGCTGTTGCTTACACTACTTTTCTGCAAAACTGTGTTTGTTTTTCTAAAAAAGGCTAATAAATCAGTCAGAAGTGAAAGTTCCTAGTGCTCATTTTGACACCTCAACTCAGAGAGGCCAGACTGAGATGGTTTGGACATAGGCAGAGGAGAGAGAGAGAGTGCATAGGAAGAAGGATGCTGGGTTCGGAACCACTGGGAAAGAGGCTTAGAGGAAGACCAAAGAGGAGGTTCACATGCAATACAGTAAAGGAAGACATGAAGATAGTTGGCGTGACCGAAGAGGATGCAGCAGATAGGGTTAGATGGTAGAAACTGACTTGCTGTGGCGACCCCTGAAGGGAAATGCCGAAAGAAGACGAAGAACTCACTTGCCTGGTTGACCAGCGAGTAACAAAAATGTAAGGCCAAGATTGACTTTAAACATCCAAGCTTAAAGAGACCTTGATAGCAACAAAGAAAGTGCTTTTATAAACTCTTTTAATGAAAGTGGTTCAGTTTGTCATTAACTAGATGTGATGAAGATTGAATTAGTAGTCTGTAAATGCTTGCATTCCTCATTATTAAATCATACAAAAGAGACATAAATTTGGTATTTCTGGAGGCTTAATGTGACCAGACACCATTGAGTCTGTTTAAAATCAGGAGTGGAGAACTTTCCTGTCTGTCTTGGCTGAAGGAAAATGATGCATTGTGTATGGCTAATGTTCCTTGGTGAAAGGACCTCCTGAACAAGTGGCCATTACTACAGGAACGCAGCACATCTGTGAAGCACTTTGACAACTGATTATACACACTCTGTCTCGCATCTCTGTTTATCAAGGTTTATCACAAACTCTACTTCAGTGACACAGGAAACACAGAAGAAGTTTTTGTTTTTTTATGCCACCCACCCGCTCCCCGGAGTCCAGCTGTGTTATTGCACGGAAGGGACACTCATTGTATACATGCTGTCATGTAAACATACACAACATTGGGGATTTTTTTTTTTGTTCGGGTGTGCTCGCACAAGCCTCATAAAAGTTCTAAAAATGATTCGTAGACATTCTTAATAGAAGACTGTTATTCATTTCCACTGACATCAGACATTGAATGAAATAACTTTACAATCATGACTCGATAAAAGAGACCTTTAAAAAATGTAACTCCTTACTGAATTATTCTACAACCATCACTGGAATTTTAAAAGAAAAAACATTGATTCCATAAATTTAAGACACACTAAACAGTACAAAATACCACTTTGTTGAACCCCGATTGAAAATTCCAAGTGAATAACACAGATCGTGTTAAAGAAAATGCAATTTGTTCACGATGCCTAGGAAAAGCATTTATATTCAGAAAGCCTTAAGCGTACTCTGACTCTATATTAGACAGTAGAGGTCTTAGTAACAGTTTTGCTTAGCGGTGTGTGAATGAATATCTGTGTTGAAGAGGTTAGAATCCACACAGATTTCAGCTGAATGCATCCATCACACCAGTCAAGCCAACACAGTGGAGCTCTGTGTGTGAAGTGTTCCTGGCTGAAAAACACATTAGCCCTTCTCATAATCTGTAGCTTGTTGGTGAGAAACCCTGTGAACTGTGGGATATTGTGTGAGGGTAACCTAATGAGCACACAGGCTAATCTTATAGGGAGCTATGTGAAACTGATGGTGGAATAAGGGATGCAAATTGGTTTCTATTGCTGAGTTCTGCAAATATACTCCACTGGGAGTATATTTCAATTAAGTACAAAGGTAAATTATAAAGAGTTTATTTTGAATGCAAAGGGACCATTTCCAGAGAATAAGTGAAGACTTGAACTCAAATTAGAAAACAAACCAAATACATATTGTTTAAAGTTTTGTTTTCTGTAAGACGTTTTCTTAAATCTCACCCAGGATCTTGCTGATGTTGGAGTTGTGCATATCAGGGAAAGTCTGCAGGATTTTCCGCCTTTCGTCTTTGGCCCAAACCATGAAGGCGTTCATGGGCCTCTTGATGTGGGGCTCGTTGTTGTTTCTGCCCCGTGCCTCTCTGAAAACTCGTGCCTCTGCAATATTACTCCCTACAAAAGAGATAAGAGATATTTTTCATTCATCTTCGATGCATTTATTCATAATTAAAGGCAGTATGGAAGATCTTCTATGACTGACAGCCCAGTTACTCTTTGTGAATACTGGAAAAGCATTAAGAACCGCTCTGGTATTTCCTTGCTTCTTTTGGGTTTGTATCTCCAACCAATGGAAATATTTGTTGCCAAAACCGGGGAGTTAAAGCAATTAAAAAGGCTCTTCAAATGATTGGCTCAGATTTTGAATGTTCCAAACAGTCCACAGTTTAATAATACTTTTTGACAACAAAATTCTGTACACCTATTTCCAAATAACAAATGCAAAATTAAGGAATGCCACAGAAAATAACTCATAAAGATCTCTCATATCACCTTCAATTGGTTGGAATTACAAAGAGTGTCTATTTTCTGTGGTTTTTTATCCTCATTTTGCTGAGGATGTCCAACTAAAGTCCAGTGGAGACTGATTAAGTTGCCTTTCTTATTCTGACACAAACACGAACTAGCTTTACTCCACACTCGATTAGTTTGCACCCATGTTTACTCATACTACTAAACGAAACCGCGGTGAGTCTTCCACAGCCTGTAAACAATAAGACTTTATGAGAAACAGGTGGTTGAAGTGTAGCTCGTCAATACACGATGATTTTGTATTTCAAGGGTCTGCTTTCTGCTTTTTTTGCACAGAATATCTTATGCTCACATGTCAATTTCAAATAGAAAATATTTTTGACTGATTCTTATCTTCTGGAACTTGCCGCCTGGCTTTACCTACTTTGGTTTGCAAACTTGAAGCAGGTGGAATCTCGTCTACTAAACACTTGAAAGAAAGGAATTTTGTCTCCAGACATAAACTTCCAGGAGTAATGCCATGTAAAATAATCCAGAGTGCACACATATTGATCAAAACATTGTTTACCAGTGTGTGTGTGTGTGTGTGTGTGTGTGTGTGTCCTTGACTATGACTTGTTGAGGATCATAATAAATATTTACATCGGTTGAATGCAGTGAAATTACCAGTACACTCAAGCGGAAGTAACTAATTTTCGTAATTCTTTGGCAATGCCTTATTTTTAAAATATTCTGTTGTGTTTTACATATGCAGTATGAAAATCATAAGCAACAAACCATGAGAGACTTCAAAAAATAATAAAGAGGGTGAGAAAATGTTAATAAGATATCTCAGCACTTACCGTCCAAGTCTTCTGGTCTTGTGAGGTCAATGACTCGATGGACCATTTTCCCAGTGTCCTCTCCGAGTTTCCCCAGGTGCTGACTCAGTGTTTCATAATGCAGCCTCTCCTAAAACACAAGATGAAATTATTAAAGAATGTTTTTTTAAATCTAGATCTACAGACTGCCGGCATTGACAGAAATGTGAGTAAACCAAATCAGCACCATTCTACTAGTTTTAGTTGTTTTCCTTGCATTCTACATTGATTTAAATTCTAATTATGTGTGAAAGCTTTTCAATAAGCTGTGGGAACACCAAATGAACAAATAGGTTCCATCAAATGATATTCTAGAACCTGGAGCACACTCGTCCAAATGTTCTCTAATTAGAAAATCCATCCAGGAATCATGTCGGGGTGTTTTATGTTAGCTCATCATCAATATTTTTGGCTAAAACAACAGCAAAATGTCTGAAAGCATCAGAAAAAACTCCAGCAATCTCTTCTCCTCATAGTTTTTTGAGTACTTGATGAAACACTTAAAGATAAAAGTGGTTATTGCGACAAACTAATATACAAGGCATTCCCTTCTTGAGGCTACGCTAATCATCGGTGTCTTCCTAGCCTCTCATCATTATTCGCTCTGTCTGCTTCAGATGATCTGCCTGCCACTCCACTTCTAAGACAAATAACTTCAACCACCAGCTTGCCTTGGGGCCTTCCAGCTAAGAGTTACCCCACCGCACTCCCAAACTGCGTCTGAAGACATCAAAACGCTTTGCACACAGCTACTGCACATCCACTCTTTTCTTTTCTTCTCTGTCGTCCTTCTACCTCTCTGCTTTCCACCAACCCACCCCAACTCTTTTTTTCTGGTGACAGAGGCATTTTGTTTGACGCAAAGAATGGTTGCCGGGTGAAGTCATGCCGCGGTAGCCGCTGGCAGAGCTGGTGGAACTTAGAGGCAAGCTTGTATGTGTGTGTGCGTGTTTATAGATGAGGAGTTGGTGCGGGCCAATGTCAGCACTACAGCAGGACTGTAATCAGGCCCACCACAGAACATGTGCCTGGGCAGTGCCATGCTCACCGCAGGAAGCAACCGCCTAACAAAGGACTAAAGAAAAAAGGAGTGGGAGGGAAGGACAGAGTTATACACTGAGCAAAAGAGAAAAGAGGACGTAAAAAGAAATCTAGTTCAGACAATCTACTTTTAGGCAGATCAAGTGGGATATGCTGGCTGGCTTGTTGAAAGCTGCTTCACAAGATGCAGCTTCTGGAAGCGTGCTGATGTTTGGCACCATGTCATAAGAGCTGGATGTCAGATGTTGCATGATTTCTAAACAAGCTAAGTAGCTAGAGATGTATGACTGTTGCTGGAGAATGGGAGGAGACCAGTGAAAAAAATAATGCTGGAGAGTTGGGGTTTTGGAAAACGGTCTAAGGCAGAATCAATAGCAGCAGAAGGATCCAAACTACAGATTAACAACAGACCTGGGTCAAAATTTGCAAATATTCCCTGCGGTTGGTCTACTTTTGGTCTTCACTAAAAGTTCTTGTGGCAAATGCAATAAGGAGCTGTCTTTCTTTTGTTTAGTCAAGATTGAAATAGGTTTGGCGTGCATGCTTGTTGGTTTCAAACTGGACCGCTGCCTTTTGGAGCACTGTTATAGATATTTTTTTCAGTAGACTTTTTGTATTGAGTACAAAAAGCTGGGAAGAGAGATGTTCCAGTTGATTTTAAAACTGTAATCTTTGCAAACAAGTACCTAGAAACAAATCAGATCAGCCCTGCCACGATAGTTTCAACACATCATTGCTTTCACTGGCCTCCCCATGCGTTGCTCCTGCTGTATATTTCTAAATTTAAAAGTCACCCGACTCTTTTTGTTCTGCTTGGTTTCTCCTCTCCTTGGCGTTTGCTTTGCTCCCCGTTGCTAGGGTAACACTCCAAACTTTGCCGTGTTTTTCTTTTTTCCTTGTCTTTTAATTCATACTGCCTTGAGCTCATTACCAGAGTTACAAGTCGCCCTTTGCCAGCAAAGGCTGTCTCCAGCTGACCCGCAACAGTTTACTGTCTCCTCCCGGACCGATCAAGTTTGGCAGCCTGTTCAGTCCCCTTAGTGCCACTTTCACTTCTCTTATTTTCCTCTGTCTTTCACTCTTCTTCTCCACACTTTGCAGCCCTGCAGTAGAGTCCTAAGTCTTCCTTGTTCATTCTTCTTTCTGCTCCTTTTCATTTATTGTCTCTATAATCCCACATATTCCAACCGCCAGCATCACTTAACCCCCTTAGGGATCTTTCCTTAAAGAAGTAGACATCCACTTTGCAGGTGCCAGACTCAGCTTTGTAGTTTACATTATAATAACCTTCATCATCCCAGCTTTAAGTGCAGTAACATTATGTAAACGTTTAATCAAGACTTGGAATCTGTCAGATATATAAGTTTCACAGGAACGCCTTCAATAAAGACTCAACTTACCAGCAAAGCCAGAATAAACCTCTATACAATAAATCGTACACTATTTTTAAACCCTTTAGTCAAAATGTCTTTGTTAAAATTATGCTGTCCCGCTCACAGTTAATAGACAAAAAGATTGTTTTTAACAATGAAACATGAAATGGATGAAAAAAAAAATCCAAACTGGGATGACAATGTGTAGTTCAAAACTATTTAAACATCACGTGAAAGCAGTTTTGTTTTTTTTTTACTTTGTTTTTTTTTAAATGTAACAGTAATGCATGGGTGAGGTCTAAGAACTTTAATGATGGAAAACTCAAGAATGAATCATTTGTTTGGATTTAGATACTTTATTTTATTTTGCATTATTAAAACTTATTTGCTGTCTTACTGACATTGGAATCCAACTGAGAGATTTATGAATAAAGAAGAAAATTTGTTGGGAAGGCAGAATGGAAGCTAAGGAACAGATAGTTCCACTTTAAAACAAAACATGTCACAGATACTTGACCTGATGTTCCATGCGGTCTGTTTTATTCCACTAATTAATATTAGCAACTCATTCACAGTTTCTATAGAGCAGAAAAAACTAGTCCAGAAGCTTTAAGTAATGTTAATCTAAGTCATAACTAAAAATGAACAAAAAACTAGTTTTAGTTTGTCATTACGTAATATATTAAGCTAAGTCTAATGAACTGCTTTTTTTTCCCAAAGCTAGGCTAATAGAGTGTTTTGTAAATGTTAAGAAGGAAATTCCTGCACAAGAGCGATCACGGTCTTTAACACAGGCACACATGTACACACCCACACTGTGACACTGTCGTAGACAGGGGCTATTTCGGTGAGCTTTGGCAGCCGCAGGCCAGCTGGAAGCACCGTAAGCGTAAGGTGATACTCAACAATGCCACTAACTGGCCAGGCCTCTCGTCTGTACACAGGCTATAATGACATTAACATGGCCAAGGCCAATGCAGAGCCAGGACACACACACACACAAACACACAAAAGACCAGAGGATCACTTTCAGCTCTTAGGGAAATGTCTATGTAGCCATTTCTTGAAATGAACGCTGTGGGACTGAAATACACGAGCGCACAGCAAAATAAAGACAAACGCACACAGTCAGACGTCACAGCAAGTCCTTTTGAGTCGAATCAGCGTGGGCAATAAATAGCTCAACAGTGAACATTACACTTGGATATTATTTACAGCACTCGTCTTATTCCCTGCAATGACGGCGAATATGCTGTGTTAGTACTGGGTCGTAAAACAAAAAGACCTGGGCGGAGCTTGCATCTGACACAGGCGGAGAAGATTTATTTGACGAATTGAAAACTACACATAAGTCTAAGGTGAAGAAAAAATGCTGGTACTGTCGAGATGGAAAGGGTGAGTCACACACTCAAGTCTCCAGTAAGTTCCATCCATGAATTGTTTAAGACAGAGAAAAGCTTTTCAGCACTTCAAGAAAAAAAATAAAATAAAAAAACCCCCAAAAACATAAAACCACACACATACTAAAAGAAGAGAAAAAATGTCTTCTTTTTCCGGATGAGAAAATGATGCATTCACAGCTTGAGTGAAAGAGTTTTCGAGCCACTGTTGTTAGGTTACGCACAACAAAGTGACACAACACTAAGATCTGACGTCCCAGTCAGGCAAATTATCAAAACCTTTCCAAATTAGTTCCTCATTACTTAGTGAATGATGATAAATCTCATCGCTGCATGTCTTTCTTTATTTCTTGGAAATTAAAGAAAATAAATTCACATTTTCAACAATCCAAAAAGTGATTATTACTTTGGTTAACTTTAAAAGTTAAAAACTCTTTTAGAAGCACAAACTTGTCAAACAAATAGTGTTTTAGTTTGCTGGACCAGTACCAGACAACTAATATTAAATCTTAATAAACAATTTATCAGAATGAGCTGTTATATCATTTATATTTATGAGTTTTTCAATGTTTACTGGTATAATGACTTATATAAAAGATCAACTTGGGACTGAAAATTGGTGCAGCAGCAATATCTTTTGCAAAAAAAAAAAAAAAAAAAAAAAGAATTAGGATGTTTTCTTCCTGAAGATGCAAGGCAAATAAATGCAAGAAATTCAAAACAGTTCATCCTTGGAGTGCACCAATCATGACCTACTTGGGTTTGGTGGGTTCAAAGTCTCCCCCCTTTAAATATTCATGGATTCCTTTCCTTCCCCCCTCATCCTAATCCTCATCCTTGCAAGCAACACGGGTTCTCTTGTGCAGGAGAGACGGTCTAATCATGTTCCCTATATTTTTGTCTGATCCCCAGCATCTACGACTGGCTGGTCAGGACGATTGAAGATGTTTTGGAATATGCATTTCCCTGTGGATGGGAGATCTCTGTACAAAGACCCTGTCTCCTTCAACCCAAGGGGGAAAGACGAGCAGTGGTAGAGGTGAAAGCAAAGGAGAGAAAGAGGCTCGCTCCCTGAGAAAGACCCTATAATTGGGCTAAGACCCTGAGGCCTGGACCACCCCCCTCCAGGCCAAGTGGAGAGACAGTCTCCATTATACACACATGGATACACATTAATGTTAACATCAGCTCCTTCATGAAAAAAACACTCGCTCAGTCCGGAGAGGCGCACAAACACATACACAGAGTAACACGCCAAAGCCATCACTTGTCATTGGCCCAGCTGCTCTCTCTTCAAAGCTTGTTGGCTTCTGGGTGGCCATAGAGATGAGAGGGGGAACGAGAAGTTTTAAGTGCTTGAGTCCAAAGCCAAATTACACTACATATCATACAGTAATATTTCTAATACTTAAATGCTAGCTGGAACAAAATCTAAAAGAATTTAATGACGAATGAGGAGTTTAGGCAAATATGGAGGTGTCAAGAAAAGAAAAATGCGTATTAAGATCCCATTAAAAACATCTGCGCTTGACTTTTAGCACTAGAATTAAACATGTTTTTCTCGAATGTCTGCAAATTTCCTCCTCATTTTGACCAGAAACTCTTCAGCACGATCGTCTTCTATCACAAGAACAAGCCCATTAGCAACTTATACAAGTAGATCAACATCCTCTCATAACACAATACCTTGTTGCCATTGTTCAGGGTCATGCTGCTGAGTGCAGACAGCTTGGCCTCCAGACTCTGATGTCCTGGTGGTTGTTGCGCCTGTTGATGGTGGAGCTGTTCTCTCTGGATCTGCTCTCTCATGCTCCTGGCTTCTTGGATGGCCTTCATCACTGCATCCTGGTCCCCAAACAGTGCTGTTGAGTTGAGGCTGGAAAGGATGTCTGCACAAAAAATAGAAAAAAGGAGGACTTAGAGGATGTTTTAAAGAAGTTTTGATCATATATTTTATGCTCTTTGTGATTCTATTGTATAGAGCTTTATTCATAATGTTAGCTGAAAGACATGTTATCAGATTGGGGGAGGCAATAGCTCAGTGGGAGAGAGTCTGCTCTTGGACCGGAAAAAGGCAGTTCAAATCCCACTGATCTCATGTCTAGGTGTCCTCGGGGAAGACACCTAGCCCTCTGTTTCTCCCACCATTGGCACCGTTGTGGCTGCCTGCTGTAGGGTAAGGCAGCACAGAAATTTCCCCCATTAAGGAATGAATATTGTACCTTAAAATAAAATAATATTTAAAAAAAATGATAATGACTAGTAATTGTATTGCTTGTTTGAACCGAAAATTGTGTGTAAGCCACAGTTAGTTTTACTAGATTTAATCTTCCTACTTATTCTTAAACGGTGGAGTTTACACCAAAGTACTAAAAGCAAAACATCTGCATGGAAAATTTCTTCTGAATAAACAAGAACAACTTTACAAGTGTTTTTTACCATCATATCTGATCTCTGAGTTATTTTTCACGCCATATGTGAGTAAACATAGATGGTTCTCCCCCTTCCTTGTTTATGTGCCTCACACTTCTGAAGCTAAAGTGGATTTGAAGAATAGAAAAAAAGAAAAGAAATAAAAGGATGCAGAGTTTCCGTCGCCTTACTTGTTTAATTAGCAGACAAGTAGGAAGCTCTGTACGCTTGGGTGGCCGTTAAAATGGGCAAAAAATAACTTTGCAAGGAACACAAGCATTGCATCCTCAAAGCCACTCCAGAGGAGTTGGTGAAATTGTTTTCTTGGGGATATAATGAGAGGCTTTAGATTGGCCTTAATAACAGATAGCAGAGGTAGGGGCATAAAAGGTCTAGCGCGGGCAGACAATAATGTGAGGAAGCTCTTAAAAACCAAATAACGTGTGCTGGGTTTCACTGTTTCCGCTGCTGGGGTTTTCATTGGGGCTAAGTACAGGGCTTTGGACTCCTGTAAAGCACAAACACTCACTCAGAATACACACACAAACACAAGTCTTCTCGTGAGGCTGAGGTGTCTGCCGGCTTCCAGGCGCATGCAACGCAGTTTGGTTTGTCTGTGGGTGGCACGGGGGTGTTTGGGTGGGTGTTGTTTTTGTTTTTGTACTTCTACTGTACCATATAGTGAGGAGATGTTTAGGGCAGATGTGAGTGGTTCCCTGTGCAGGAATAAGTTTCTGATTGTTGGTCACGATAAAATTGGAAACAGTGCTACTTACCAAGAGAGTTGTTCCTGCCCATGCTGGGAATGGGACTAGGGATGCGGCCTTTGCCCATGCTGGTTGGACTTGTTTTATTTCCAGAGAACAGACTCTGTGTGGGGGATGTTGGAGAGCGAAGAGGCTCTACTGTCTTAGGTCTGGCTGAGAGGTTCAATGGCTGTGTGGATCCTTCCTCCTGTTGGCGGAACACTTTTTTAAAGAAGGGCCATTGTGCTTTCATGGGGTAATGATTGTATACACACATATATATATATATATGTAGATAGATAGATAGATAATAGATAGATAGATGATAGATAGATAAACACTGTAAATCCCCAACCCCTTCCCCAGTCTGTGCATGACACTACGTAAATCTCAAATGAGGCCACAAATGCAGGGTAAAGTCCACCAAGTTAGCGAAGCGAGCTCATATGCTTTTATACAGGGCCTTTATATAAAAATGAAACTCCCTGTGGCGGGAAAGTACCGAGCATGAACAGAGCACCTTTAGCAAAACACTTCCTGCTAACTGTAGAATGTGGACACGGCAGAGAACAAAATCCACGGCAAACCAAACACATTTGGACCAAAAACTTCAAATCTAAAATATAATTCTTTTTTTACGTTGCTATGATTTCTATAAAGCTTCCATATTGTGGTGCAGAGGTGTCTTTTTGACATGCCGCTAAAAAACCTGCAATTGGATTGTGGGCTTCTTCTCACCAATTTTAGGTAAAATAATAATAACAAAATTGTGAAAAAAAATGTGTAAGCGTACACATCTGATTGTGTTTATATTTAGAAAAAGTGTCAGACCAGTGAACATTTTATTTCCAGTCCTAACTTGGTTAAAAATGAGCTTTATATAATTGTAAATCAAACAGTAGCCGATATAAATAAATACAATAAGAGATAAATAGTAGCCGATGACCAGAGCAATGGAGAGTGTAGAAAAGAGGTGAAGAAGCGTGTGCAGGCAGGCTGGAACGGGTGGAGAAAAGAATCAGGTGTTATGTGTGACAAAAGAGTTTCAGCTAAAATAAAAGGGAAAGTGTACAAAACCGTGACGAGACCGGCCATGCTGTTTGGTCTAGAGACAGTGGTACTGAGGAAAAGACAAGAAACAGAGATGGAGGTAGCAGAGATGAAGATGCTGAGAATGTCTCTGGGAGTGACCAGGATGGATAGGATTAGAAATGAGTACATCAGGGGAACAGCACATGTTAGAGCTTTTGGAGATAAAGTCAGACAGGCCAGACTGAGATGGTTTGGACATGAGCAGAGGAGAGAGAGAGTACATTGGCAGAAGGATGCTGGGTTTGTAACCAACAGGAAAGAGGCCTAGAGGAAGACCAAAGAGGAAGTTCATGGATACAGTGAAGGAAGACATGACGATAGTTGCTGGGACTGAAGAGGATGCAGCAGATGGGGTTAGATGGAAGAAACTGTCTTGCTGTAGCGACCTCAAAGGGAAATGCCGAAAGAAGAAGAAACAGTGGCAGATATTCATTTATCTATTGTTGCCATTAGTATTATTGTTATCCTCACAAACTCTACGTGTAAGCCCCACAACATGGAGGGATTTTTATAAAATTCAAGGACGTTACAAGTGACAGGATTTGGAATGAAATAGAAATCATGCTGGTGAATGAGAAGATTAATTCATCTTCTCATTTTGCATCCACATATTGAATATGCAGTTTTAGTAGAGCTTTATTTCAATGTGATGTTTAGTAAAAATGTCTGCTAAATGTATGAAGTTTTGTGCAAAGTGCTGTCCGTTTTTTTTTTTTTCACTTTAAATTTAGAGTTGAAAGTTTTTAAATCCTTACTGTAAATTGTGAATTTCCAAACAAAGATACAATTATTTGGTGGAAATTTAAAAAGCAGCTGTGAATGTGAACAACAATAAATCTGTTGTTTCCTGCTGGCAGCGCCAAGTTTAAGCCAGACAGCTACAGTTGTTCAGCATCATTCGGCTTTGGATCATCACTGCTAGTTCGAAAAACGAGCTGTTTGGAGCTCGGGGCAAAAAAATGATTTACATTATGAAGGTTTTAAGTCACTTTAAAACAATAATGTTCAAATGTCTATTTTTTTGCAATAAATTTGTAGGAGAAGGGTTTTACTAAAAATATTGATGACTTATTTACAGAACGTTTTACTTAAAAACAAATCCCTACAAGTTGTTGAAGTCAAAGTATTTGCCTGAATTTTTGCAAACTGATCGGTTAACTCCATTAGCTCTAAGTGGAAAAAAAGTTTCATATGCCTTTTCATCTGAACAAAAGCTTTTTTGTCAGCAGAATACATCAGCATGTGTGATTTAACACAATGATTTAAAGCCGAGGCTAAGCTGAGGAAGTAAAGAGGTAAAGTTTTTTTTTTTTTTGCTGCGTGGGGGGGAGACAGGGAGAGATTGGGCTGCGGGTGGCAAACCAAAGTGATGAGAATATGCACCGAGGTTAGGGGAGGGTGGGGCATTCAGAGGGCACAGCACTACTGTTTAAGTGTGGTGAGCTCTGACGCCCGTCTATTGTGACGCCGGTTGCAGCTGTGCCCCCCCACTCACACGTGGTTCCCATTACTGCCTCGTTGTTGAGTAAAGATGAGGCGTACGCTCTATCCAGTGAAGGGGTCTGGTCTCTTGCCAAACAGCAGCCAGCGCCAGCATTAGTGTGTGTGTGTGTGTAGAGCAGTGTGTGACTTTTAAATAAGCTGTTACTAATTGACGGTGAAGAGTACAGGCCCGTGCGCACAGGGCTGTTTCAACAACCTCCAAATTTCCACCCTCTCACTCAGACTTGTGATGATCATTGTAAAACGTTTTCCCATCACACCATTTCTAACCTCACTCTTTCCTCTATTATATTGTCTATTTTTTTTTACACATTCAAACACCACAAACACTCATTTTTCCCTTTAGGAGCAAAAAACTTTAGGCTGTTTCTTGTTATTAATAGAGAACCTCTTTAAACCCAGATAATCCCTTACCCATGTGAATCCCTTTGAGTTATTTACTCTCCTTTCCACATTAACCATTTAGAACCTTTCGCTGCCATGCTCTTACCTTAATCTGACTGACAGGACTGCATGCTTGTTTCTCGCTCTTGAGGATGGATGGAGAAAGAGGACCAGAGGAGTTTGGAGCCTGTGGGAGGGGACCCATCTTGGCTCCTGGTGAGATTTGCATGCTTGCCAGCTGTGCGGCATACAGCTGCTGCAAAAAAAGAGAAGAAACCAACAAAACCGACATGCTATTAACATCGCTCGCCAGAAGCTAGTCAGTGGCTTTCCTCTTTCATCCTCTCTTTTTTTTTCCTCACACACACACTCAACCATAATTCTGTTGTCTTTTTCTTTCTTTTTTTTTTTTTAAATCTCCTTCGTTATACTTAGGGCATCTTTTGAGGTTTGTTGGGTGTGTTTGAGCAAAAGGAACATAAAATGAGTGTGGGGAAAAATTGTTTGAGGTATCTATCAGGAAGGTTTTCTCAGTAAGCATTTTTTAGTCTCGATGATCTACAATCCATCTCTGACACTCATTCTCTCAACAGATGCTCAGACCAGCTTGTAAATCCATTACCATTTAGAAAATAAAACCCAAAAATGAAAACAGATGCTTTTGAGAGCTTTATGTGTGTCCTAATAAACACAAGTGGAAACTTACAAAAGAAAGCATCATGTTTTATGAAATTATTTGTGTTAAAGTTATTTTTCTAACTCATGTAATGCAAAACAAATAAACTGCATACACATTAATTTTTCCGCTAAAAGCACAGCTGTTCGCATGGATTTTTTACCATTTTTGCTCTTTTTTTTTTTTTTTTTTTCCTGGCTTTAAAAACTTCATGCAACCATAAACTTTTTGCCATAAAGTGCTTTTGCTAAATACAATTGGAGAAAAATTCAGAGACAAATTTTTTAGTTTCTTTAACTTTGGATTTTAAGAGGAAGAAAAAAAACCCATAAATTTTGATACTTACGATAATAGTTACATAATTGAAACAAAAACATCTCGGTTTATGTGCTTGAGAGTTGAAATAAAGTGGAAACGTTTCTTACAAAGTGTTTGCCAAGTGCTTTTTTCTAATGTGAGTTGAAGGAAAAGTCAAATTAACTACGCAATATTTATATCCTGATTGAAAAACGTAACTATTTCTGTTGGTAGATGGTGGATTGAATAATGCATTGTATTGATATAGCGCTTTTCAGGACTCTCAAAGACGCTTCACATATGCATCATGCATTCACTCCATTCTAGGTAATGGTAAGCTACAGTCGTAGCCACAGCTGCCCTGGGGCAAACTGACAGAAGCGAGGTTGCCGTTTTGCGCCATTGGCCCTTTTGACCATCACCAACCAATCGCACATACACCCTTCAGACTAGGCAACGTGGGTGAAGTGCGTTGCCCAGGGACACAATGGCAATTTAATCTCAACAGCCGTCCCACCGTGGCGCCTGGTGTAAATAGATTACAGAATATAATTTCAAAGAGAGAGACATAAAAAAAGAAATTCAATCGCTGTTTGTTCAAATTAAATACCATTAAAGTACACTATCATAGGTTGTATTTGAAATAGTGACCTAAAGTTAGGTTTGGACCAACATTTACCGTTAAAGAGCTTCTGCAGGGTTTCTCCGTAGTAAATTTTAATTACTTATGGCATAAATGCTCTCGGCTGTTCATTCTGGTTCCCAAAAGAAAAATAGGTGTATATAAAAGTAATTAAATTCTTAATTGTTTATATTTACTTGCATTTTTTTACATTTCTAATTAAAATACACCTTACTTTTACACATGAAGTTTGATTTTTTTAACTATATATCTTGTGACAAAAAAATTTGTTTTGTATTTTCTAAATTTAAAAACATTTAGTAAACCTTCATATTACTAGTTTAAGATGGGAATTATTTAAAAAAAAGTCATTTTTTCCACTTTCCTGGTTGTTCTTAATCTCTTTTATGAATACAATTAGACAATAAACAAATTGTTTTTATGAATTTTTATTATTTTGTATTTATAAAGTTGTTTACCGCTCCCGCCCGCTTGCATTAAACATGAATTGTGAAAGAAAATGGTGTGATACATGACTTCAAAGTATTAATTTGTGAAGATATTACCAGTTAAAACTGCAGGACAACACACACATGAATTGATACTTGTGTAATTAGTGTGTGAAGAATATTTCTATTCATTTTCTAGAAAAGAATATTAAATGTGCAGATGTGGTGGCTCAGACTCAACTCAAAAAGTAAAAGCTTACAAGAGCCAAGCACCTCCAGTGGCATCTGAGGAAGTTTCATTCGTTTTTTTAAGTAGGTGAAGACTAATCACACTTTACATACTTCACATTTGATTTGACCAAACAAAATTGAAAATAACGTAAAAATAGCAAAACAAAAGTACAGGGAAACACTTGGAAGGCTCAAATATTTGAGTTGGATAGAAACAGTACAAACTCAATGTGAAAAGGTAGTGACTTTTCATCCAAAGTACTTAACAAAAATCAAAGAGTCACATACTCGGCTCAGAGTCCAGGGTCTTCTAAATCAAAACTAGCTGGCCAGACAAACCGCTGCCTAAAACCACTGTCAACCCCTGTCTGAATCCATTGGAGTGTGAGTGCTGGGGTATCAAAGAGCCTGTCTTCAGGAAAACCACCCAGACATAGCTGGCTCTCTCTAAACTCCCTCCTCTCGTTCTTTTCAGCTTTCCCCTCATTTTTTTGTTCCTCTCACCTCATCTGTACTTCCCTCCTCACAAATGCTTGTCTTTGTTTTACTCTGCAGTTTTATCTAACGTCAACTTTCTCAACTTATTGTATGTCTGAAAGTTTTGTTCCATGAAGGATTCTTCAAGTCTTTCCAACGCTGTTCTTCTCTCTGGCCCTCTAACCCAAAGTGGCCCCCAGTGTTGTGAGATCTGATTTCCCCATAGTCAAAACTGCGAGGTCTTCTGGGACCAAAGATCCAACAGGAAAGAAAGCAGCTTGAAGAAAAAGAGTTTGATAGAGGGGTAAAGAGTTTTTCTCTGCAGACACACGAGACCACCGTTGCTTCACCGCCAAAGCGCCAGGCTCAGCATTTGGGGCCAGAGAAGCTGGCTGGCCGTCTTTCCACTTCTCTCTGAGCGATATTAAACACAAACAGAAGGGGCCCTGCCACTGAAACAAAGCCCTGATGTCACGTCGCTTATTTTGTTTGGAAGGTAGCGGCAGCTCTCGGGCCAACCCCTGGCGATGTGAGACCCCTGTTAGACTGTGCCTTGAATGGTTGGTGGTGAGGCCTCTCGCGTCAATCAAGCCGACCGCAGAGTTAATTCTGGTGATGCCTGATATTCTTACAGCTGTGAAGGGAGCAGAGGCTCAGGCTGACACATGAGTCTTTGAGGTAAAATACACAGTTGGAGTGATACGCACTCCCCCCACATCTGCACAAACACACACACTCAGGGTATTTTTCTGCCGACACACCCGGCGCTATTGTGCTTGTAGCAGCGATTCTGTCAACAATACGAGGAGAGAACTGTCGAACAAACAACAGGCTGACGATAAAAGCTTTTATCTTATTTTTTCGGGGTTTCCGCAAGATGCTCAGCAATTGATTGTTGACTGGCTAATGTGCAACGTAAACAACCCAAACTAGAGCTCTTGCCATGCAATCAACCCTCAAGGGAAGACAATGAAGCAATTTCCTAAATTACAAATTGACAAAGAGGGCTTTAAACTGTATCTCAGCTGTCCAAAATGTCTGACTGGCCTTTAGTGCTAATCTCACTAAAATGTGTCATTTCTGACCTCTGTGATTGCCAGTCCATTTTTCAGCCAACTTTGTCTTTTAACCCCAACCGATTATTGAGAAGGTGATGTAGGTTTGTTCTGCTTCTGGTTTGGATTTAGGCTGCTATTGAATTTAAGAGTACTCAAAACAAATGAGGTTTCGTCTGCAGGTTTGTGGTGGGAGAAGCTGAAATGGATAAGCTAGACTTTGCTGGGTATAAACTCATATCACCTGGAGACACATTGAGATCGCTTCTTCAGACAATCATTACCATTTTCTAGAGTTTTATATTTAACTTTAGCACTTTTGTCACAAGTGTTTATTAGCATATGCTGATAATTGGCTAACAATTAAGACTCAAGAGGCCAAAAGTACACTCCTCACCTATGTTTCCACACTTCAGCAACTGAAGTAGAAACTCCCTGAGCACAGAAACAGAACGATGTCATATGATTTCAACACGAATGTCTGCTAAGCAACTGTATTTCCCGTGCATTAGCTGCAGACAAAGGGGGCCTTTCTTCAACAGAATCCATTGATTGTGAAGGGGTCTACAGCGAGGTTCTGGAAACAATTGGCTAGATCAAGTTCCCACGCCAATAGCACAACATTTGGCTATCAAAATTGTTGTTTCAGGTTATGTTGGGTCAAGCGCAGCATGCCAACCCCGGCCAAATATCTGTCTGGCTGTGATGCCTTTCATATAATTTAATTTTCTTTAAGGACCACAGGTAGAACAAAGGAAATTACATGTAAAACTGGATTATAATTTGTTTGTTTTTGATGAAAAAAGGTCCTGGTCAACTTTTTGTAAGATACCGTTTATGGTTACGACCTTTCTTTGAACCGTTTCATGAGATGTGTGATGCTGGCC
Source organism: Neostethus bicornis (assembly GCA_902685375.1). Taxonomy (NCBI): domain Eukaryota; kingdom Metazoa; phylum Chordata; class Actinopteri; order Atheriniformes; family Phallostethidae; genus Neostethus; species Neostethus bicornis. The sequence continues at coordinate 21,922,841 of LR738544.1, read as the reverse complement.
AGCTGTTTGATAGACAGAAACAGGACTTCTCATTGGAACATCTGAATGAGTCTGTCGATCCCGTACCAAGATGAAAAAGATTGTTTCCATTTGATGCTGGTTTGACTACTGTGATACCACAAAATTAAGATTTTCCACCTGAATATTTTTAGACAAACAGCATAGTGACAGATTTAATAAAAAAAAACAAAAAACCTTAGATTTGAACATATAATTGTGGATTACAAACAATTTCAAGGCATTTTCTAACTTGTGACACAAAAATAAATTGGCCAAATGGCTTCCTCTGCAGAGTGGCTAGGTTCTCACTCAGAGGTAGAGTGAAGCGCTCGGAGTAGAACCATTTCTCCTCCGGGGCAAGAGAAGCTAGATGGGGTGGTTTGGGCATATGGTTAGGATGTCTCCCGAGTGCCTTGCTGGTGAGATGTTTTGGGCACGTCCTACCAGGAGGACAACCAGAGGCAGGCTGGAGAGATTATGTTATGCAGCTGGCTGTGGAACACCTCGGATCTTCCCGGGTGAGCTGGAGGATACAGCCAGGGTGAGAATAGTCTGGGCTTCCCATGTGAGTCTGATACCCCCGCGAACCAGCTCCAGATATGCAGAAGACAACGGAACAGAACGCAACATAATATTCCAAGTACTATTTATAGTGTTTGTTTTTTTTCTTTTGTGTGTCTTTTTTTTCATTTGAGTAGAAACAAAAAAGTAGAATATTAGAATAGCACATTTTATCCTGGAAATTTAAATTAAAAATGAATGTGCTCATTTGTACAGTAAAGATTCATAACACAGGTCTTCTGTGCATTATGTATGACTGTAACAGAGATTTCAGTTTTGCAGCACAGTCTAACTTAGCTGTTGTCTGTGTTTTGTGAGATAATAGAATATTGCCAAATAAAATTAGGAACTTATAATTGTTTTAAATAAAGTATAATTTAATTACTGTCACTGTCATTCTAAAGGTAAAACCCTAGGCACATGTGATAAGAGACAGTTTAATCCACCCTAACCAACACACACACAAAAAGCAAAGGTTTAAAAGTTTGATAGCAAATAGTAACTAAAGAGATTAAAAAATGCAGGCAAGTAAAGTAAAAAGCTTCATTTGTACTTTTTTTCTGTCATTTACTCGATCACTGGATTGGAGCTACACTCAGATACTCCTACGGGAAGCCTGTTGTGGCCAATGTGGGACCATGTGTTTGCTTTTGAAAGGTAGGAACAAAGTGAAGTAGAAACTAAATGGAAGCCAAAAACTTTTCAAGTAAACTTTAAAATTTTGGGCAGCACGGAGGCGCAGTGGGTAGCCCAGTGCACTCTTAGCAAGAAGGTCGTGGGTTCAAGTCCCGGGCACGTTCGAGGCTTGGAGCGCTGGCCTTTCTGTGTGGAGTTTGCATGTTCTACCCATGTCTGCGTGGGTTTTCTCCAGGTATTCTGTTTGCCTCCCACCCTCCAAAAATGCGCATGTCAGGTTGATTGGCCGGTGCTAAATTGCCCCTTGGAATGAGTGTGTGTGTATGGTTGTATGTCTCTGGCCCTGTAACAGACTGGCGACCTGTTCGTGGTGTACCCTGCCCTTGCCTTAAATCAGCCGGGATTGGCTCCGGCATCCCCCCACACACACACACAATCCCGTAAGTCATATAGACGGATAAGAAGGTGACTGACTTTAAATTTTTGTCAGATGTTTCGTCTTCTGAACTGCTTATTTCTAATGGGATAATGTGGGGTGCCAGGGCATATCCCGGCTGCTTTTAGGTGAGAGGCAGGTTACACCCCGATCAGGTCACCAGTCTGTTACAGGGCCACATGCACAGATAACCACCCACACTCAAATTCCTGGGGACAATTTTGCAGCGGCCAATTAACCTAACAATTGCTGTCAGGTAGGCAAACATCAGCAGAGTTTTCTTGAAGGCCTTCCGAGTCCTTTGTGCTTGTGCCAGCAAAGTAAAGGACAATAAAAATTAGGTTTAAAGTTGGTCTTCCTAGGCCTTTTTGAAGTTACAGTGTCACTTTTTCAGTTTGGAACCTTTTTTTAAAGTTTATAAGCTTGTTTTTAATCAGCAAAAACAGCTGAGTCAGAAGAACAAACAGATTTGTTAGCTAATTTACTTTCATGGTCATTGCAAGATGAACCTTTTAAAAGAAGTTGGAAAAGTAAAAATATTTGAGTAGCATGGAACAAGAAAGGTGTTCACATCTGCAGAAAACATTCAGAAATAAAGACAGGTTAGGCTTTAGGCATTGGGAAGGAAAAAGAAAATGGAGGATATCTACAAATATCAAAATCAGAATTACTTTATTGATCCCATACATGGGAAATTTGTGTGTTACAGCTACCAGTTCGCATTCAGCATGTTTGCATAAAGGAGGTTCAAAGTTTTAGTCTCCCTAGTGGGGCAGTCCACGTATTGGGTGAAGTCTACAAGTGATCTGTTCATCTGTTCATATCCAAGTTTTTGCGGCGTAAATGTCATATTTTTATATACAATTGTAGTTTGTGTTGGCTTTATGAATGGTTTTGTATGTCACAGTTTTATGTAACCAGGAAACTTTTTCCCGACTCGATTGTTTATTGTGTAAAGGATTCCCAAACTTTTTTCTGAATTCATTCTGTTTAGTAAGATGGTTTTAGAACCACAAAATTGTTATTGATGGGCTAATTGATTCAGATGGAACATCATTGAAGATCTAGGTGTGAAATGTACGGTCCGCCATTGAAATAAAGCAAGTTCAGCAAGCAAACTTTTGAATTCACAACAGGAGACAGCTGTTCTTTACTGCTTCTGTTAAAAGTACTGCTTCCTGAGGGGTTTTTTTTCAATAAAATTTTAAATCTCATCGTGATTACTTTTGGCATCATCATTATTGTATAAACAATATCCAAATGTGCTGAAAATCCACACGTCCTTTACGCCCAGAAAAACAAAAAACTCCTGCATAGCACAATTCTGTCTCTCCCTTTGTCCCTGTTTCTTCCTCCATCTTCACCAATGTCTTGATGAGAAACTTCCTCTTTCATTCAGGCTCCACGCTGCCTCTCCATTCTCCATGCACGTCTTAGGAAACGAGTTTGCGTTTCTGACATCACTCGTCCTCTTACCTCTCGCTCACCGTGTAGCTCTTTTGATCATTTCAAAGCCAGGAGTGGTGACAGGAGGCTCCAAACCCCCTCAGCAAAGCAAAGCGCTTTGCTAAGTCAATAGCAGCTAATGAGGTTTTCCATAAGCGAGAACCACAATACAAATTGAATAAACTGAGATAAGGATTCTTGTAACATCTAAAAAGCTCTGCTATGCTAATGACTGACATGATGAAGCCACATTGTTTCCCAGTGAAAAAGCTTTTGAGATCTTTGTCCTTTTATTTAATAGTAGGTAGCGCAGGAAGGGTGGCGGGGACGTGTTGTGAAATTCCAAACCATGCTCACGTTGTTACGATATCATACCTCTTCCCTTACTTTTGATCTGCATTTTTTCATTTACTTTCCAAACATGTTCTGTGATAACAATTATGGATAAGTGCTATTCTCAAACCACAGGTGTCAAGCCGCAGTAAAATATTTGATGAATTGCCCGAGCCAGGTGTTGTGCTGGTGGGGCGGAATTCCTCTGTGATTTATCATAACAGCTTTTGTCTGACACAGCTGACAGGCAGCAGATAAAGCAAGCTAGCATGTTAGCGTCAGTCCGCCAAGCTTCATATTTAACCAACGTGTCATGGTGTGCAATTTAAAAAGGAAAAAGTTATTATATCCCTCATTGAAAATGAGAAAAAAGTAAAAGCCTGTAACCTGAGCTAGATTAACGCTTGCTAGGATACTCAAGCTACCATTTGTTTTTTGTATATCTATCTGTCTATTGATCTAAATTCATGTACAGTAGATTTGTACAAATATACGTGTTTATGGATCTATTATATTCCTCCAATTTTTTCAGCATGCAAATAAAAACAAGCTGCTTTCAAGAAATAAGTATGGGTAAGAGTAAGGGTGCTGTGTTTTTCTTCAGCTCTGATGAACTTTGACCCACTGACTGCTGCATGTAAGAGTGCTGTCATGTTGATTATGACTTCTCATGAAAAATACCACGTTCCAATCTTTTTTTTTTTTCTTTTTTTTTATTGCAGCTGTTGCCAAGGGCTCTTCCCATGAAAAGTCAATCAGACACTCAACAACTTTCACAATAGCCTTAACTTCTCGGTTTCATGCAAATGATTAAAGGTTTCATGCATTAGGTATGGGTTCAGACACTGTTGTGTTCTCTTGAGCGTGCACCAGTCATTACACAACCCTTCAGTGAGGAAAATGTTATGTCGATTCAGATTCTGTGCTTCTAATCTTTGAAATGAGCATTCAAATGAATAAATGTTCATGACCAGAATCGTTTTATTTAGCTAATAATGACCAAATTAACCTCTTTCACATATCTGACATTAATAATCTTTGCTTTTTCCCAACATAAAAAGTGCTGAGTCATGAGCGATAGCCTGTTCACTTTATGCAGCACACCTGCAAAACTGAATCAATCTATTTCTGTGCATACTTTGTTAAAACTTCAAGATCCACTATTATGTTGTAGAGTCTCGAAGTAGCAAATCAATGTCATCTCCTTTTCGTGCTCATGTAAACCATATGAATATTGCAGCACAGAAGAGACCAGGCATTTACGTTTCTGATGTACAAATGTGGAAAACCCTCCATCTCCAAGCCCATCGACCTAATTAGCTATTCAGAAGCTCAAGTAATACAGCTACAAGTAGCTTGGCTTTCACAGATGCCCACACAGCTTGAAAGTTAAAATTTTCACACGCCAAAGCTACTAGACAACATGTTATTAATCTTTTTGTGTTTATAGTGTGAAGAACTTTTAAGTTCTAGATTACTTCATCAGTACCAGAGCAACAAGAGTACGGTTATTGTCTTTTCTCTGCTGGTGAGGAGGAACCATTTTTCATCTGTAGAGGTTTGATCTGTCACTACACCTGGAAAGATGTTATGACTTGGGGGCACACTCAGGCAGGAGTTAAGCAAATATCACACACAAGAGGACACACCCCCAGCATGTCGCTTTTACCATTGGTTGTTTTCTTATTTTTAGAGATGCTTCACTTTCTTTTTTTTTTTTTTTTTTTTTTTCGCTGTTTCAATATTTTGCCTTAATTTTGTTTTATTTTAAAAGATTTTTTTTTTTTGTTTTCTAGCAAACATAACCATAGTTCAGGGTTTGCTAAAAATGTCATTACCTGTAGTTGTAGCGGGCTGAGTCCAGATGCCGCTGCAGCCGCCATCGTCGATGGGATGAACTGCATTGGGTAATTTTCACCTGATGAACGACCAAAACAACATGCGTTATGGGGAGAGGTGGAAGCAGAGTTCAGCACAAGAATAAACCTGCTCTTCATCTTCTGCCAGCTTCTCTGTCTTTGTCTTCTTTCTTGTTCCCGCTTATGATTTTATTCATGCCGCAGGAAACTTGAGGGGGTCACACACAATTTTTTTTCAGAGGTTTATAAACATTTGTTGCTGATGCATACAAGTTTCAGAGCCCAGACTGAGTCAAGCATGGTGTCTAACCCCTGCTGTTTATCCTTAAAAGCCTTTCCATGTAAAGGTTTGTATATAACAAAATAAAATCGAAGGAGAAAGGGTTGATTGTGGGTTTTTTTTTAACTCCCTGCTTCACTTTTGTGTCTTTGTGGTTTTATGCTGCAGAATCAGATATGGATCAATGTATAGGAATAGTGGTACACCGTGTGTCAGACCAGCACCTGGATGAACATATGAGAGAGTGGAATGTGTGAAAGACAAGCAGACTGGAAAAGCAGGTGGCAGACAGAGTTCAGAGAAAAAAGGAACTCTGCATATTGCTGCAGGAGCGGCCTCAATAAAAATATATGTTGAGTGTGCTTGAGCTTAATCTTTAAGAATATTGGACTTCATTAATGTCCTTTCACAGAAGTGTGATGAATTGGTCTGTCCGCATTATCGGTGTGTGAACACTACTCACCGCATGAGCACCGGCAGAAAACGCTCAACTGTGTGCGTGAGTGAGAATGTGTGAAATTCTATGTTGCAGATGTGCAGTGCGACTGACATGCTTTCAGCATGTCATGAAAGAGACATTCCACTTCGTACTGTGTCCAATGCATTGATCTTGGAGTGAACAAGCAGGGCTTGTAAATCTCTCCGCTCATTTCCAGAACATTCCTCACCTGACACACCTCATTAACTTAGACTGGGATTCCAGTGTTTGTGTGAGAGAGAAAGTAAGGATACCTGGCTTGTAGGACATGCCGGGTGGAAAGAGGAAGCCTTGCTGTGCGGCAGCGGCTGCAGCCAGTGACCGCTGGTCATGTGGAAACACAGGGATCATTAGAGGGGGCATGTGACCCTGGACCTGAGAGACAAAAACAAAGAGATATGGAGAAAGAAATGACATAAGGTAACATACGACCTGCAAAGATGGTAAAAAGAAAAACAAATTAACATTGTGGGTGGTTTGATTTCACACCTTTACTTCTCTACTAAGAAGAATAGAACAAATGAAAAAAATATGATCATTTCTGCAACAATAGTGCATTATTGGAGGTTACTTGTATGATAAAAACTTTGGAAGTTATTTTGAACCTTTTCTGCTTCTGACATGTCTGACATCAACAGTTTGTCATTACTGTGATTAAATCAACTCAAAAACGTTATTTACTTCTTGGTTTTTCCTCTTTTAACATCATATTTTGTAAAAAAAAAAAAAAAAATTAATAAAATGAAATAATTTATATATCTTTGGAAAAAAAAAAGCAACGCGTGTGGTTGAATATGTAGATTTCTGTTTGATGAGAATTTTTTTGCAACATGTAGTGGAACAAATAACACATATTGAGTCATTTGTGTTTAATTATTAGATTGTGTACTGACAGAAACATTATTTAGCTTGAACTCTATTAGAAACATAATTTAACTCCAGTTTGCGACGTTTTTAAACAATATTACTGTAATATGTTTAAAAATCTTAATGTGTGTGTGAGAGGTTTTACTTCTAAATTGGTGTTACAGCTGACTGTGACACGTGTTTGTAGTGTTACTGTATTATATAATTTAATCTACATTCCCACCCTCACGTATGGTCACCACCTGCGGGTGGAGACCGAAAGTAAGAGATCACAGATACAAGTGGCCGAAATGAACTTCCTCCACAGGGTGGCTGGGGTCTCACTCAGAGATAGAGTGAGGAGCTCTGCCATTTGGGAGGACCTTGGAGTAGAGCAGTTGCTCCTCCGAGTCGAGAGAAGCCAGATGGGGTGGTTCAGGCATCTGATTAGGATGCCTCCTGAACGCCTCGCTTGTGAGGTGTTTCGGGCATATACTGCTGGGAGGAGACCTAGAGGTAGATCCCGGATGTGCCGTTCAGATTATGTCTCACAGCTGCCTGGGGAACACTTTGGGTTCCTCACAGCTGAAAAGGAGGATGCAGTCGAGGTGAGAGAAGTCTGGGTTTCCTGTCTGAGGCTGTTGCCCCTGCAACCTGGCCCCAGATAAGTTGAAGACAACGGAACAGAAATGATTTAGTGTTTCTAAAGAGGTTTCGCTTTCTAAGTGTACGTTTGGGCATATTGTGTCAAGTAATTATTCTAGTAATAATGTAAAATTAGTTGCCTAGTCTCAGTCAAAAAGTTAATTTAATTGATTTTAGGCCATTTGTCTAATAAAATAAAAAAACAGAATTTCTATTTGTATTTTTTACATTTTATGAATTTTAAGTGTAGAACGCTAAGGATGAAAAATACCAGCAAACAACTGGTACATAAAAGAAAAATTAAAGATATGTCTATTAAATGATTAAGATAAATATTAGAAGACAAAAGTATGTACAAATGTTAAAAGAAAAAAAAGAGCAAAGAGTAACTGAAACTTTAAATAAACAGCTGAGTAGAAGTGTCGGAAAAAAAGTCAAACAACAAAGAGAGATGTTAAAATGTGAGTAAACTGCCTTTAAACCAACATCTGCCTTTCATGTAAACTTGAAAGACTCTTAAAAACTGTGAGTTTTCCTGAGTTAGAACACACAGAGCAAAAACTAAAGACAACATATCAAAGATGAGCCTGCGGGAATCCATTAGCACTGACTGTGCTAAACTACCAGTCCACACTTTCGCCGCTATCTTCCCCTTTTATCACACTCTTTGCTCTATTTTCATTCATTTCTACATGTCTTAAGAGATTATGTCCTCTGCCTTTATGTTTGCTTTTCTTGTCTTTAATGAGTTTGTAGCATCAAAGCCAACGAGTTTGGTAAGTTTTGTGTTTTTCTGAACTGCATTGATAGTTGAAGTTGATAGTGCTGAAAATACAAACAAAAAGTGTTGGAGTAGATTTTTTTATAACCTGAACTAATTTTTTTTTTTTTTATGTTTTAACAGAAAAGGGAAGTAGTCTCAACTTTTGAATGTTTTGAGTCTTTAAAAGGAAGCACTTTATATTAAAATATATATATATATATATATATATATATATATATATATATATATATATGGCCTCTAGAAACTTTGCAATTAGTTGAAAATGACATCAGGCAGTCAAAATATTGTACCTTTCAGCAAAAGACCAAAATGCAATATTTCAGAGCCTCCAGACAAGTTTAAAGGTTAAATGTCAAAGTTTAAGACAGTTTAAATATGAAAAAAGTATGCCCTTTTCAGATGAGAAGAAGAAGGCTGTTTCGTTTTGCCTTCTGAACCGGTTATCGCTAATGGCGTTCCAGGGGGTGCCTTAGCCTATTCTGGCTGATTTCAGAGGAGAGGCAGGATACACACCAAACAGGTCACCAGTCTGTTGCAGGGCTACACACACTCGTTCTCAAGGGCAATTTATAGCAGCCAATTAACCTACTATGCATGACTTTGGAGTGTGGGAGGAAACCACACTCCACACTGTGTGGAGTTTGTTGATGGAACATGCAAACTCCACACAGAAAGCCCAGTAAGCGCCACCCCCCACTCTGGGATTCAAACCCCCGACCTTTTTACCGCTCCATGCTAACCACTGTATCTTTGTGCAGCCCGCAGAAGATCGTCTTTCTTTTAAATAGTTTTAGATTTATACAGATTATGCTGATAAAAACTACAAAAGAGGAAACCAAATCAGAGATGTTCACATATCCAAAACACCCCATTTAATTAAATTTTATTAAAGCACAGTAGCACAGACGCCCCCATACCAACTGTCAGGCATGGTGGAGGAAGGGTGATAATTTGAAATTGTTGAGCTACCACTGCAGCTAGTAGTGATTGAGTGGACCATGACCCTGTCTGTAGATAAGAACTTCAAAGTCAAATATCATATGAAAACATCTGTTCAATAACTGGAACTTCAGCCAGTCCAGAGAACAAATCAGTGTCTTCCTTTGAATTTCTAAACAAGTCTTCTGACCTATTATTTTGGTTTCAGAAGTTCATATTTGTTGTTTTATTGCCGTCCACTAAAATCACATAAACCAGTAGTATTTCAATGACTGTTTATTATTTACAATTATTTTATTAATCGTAGTGAACTCCAACAGTGACCTCGTGAGACAGTGCATCACTAGAGTTCAAACTTCTTTAAACAGGATGATGCAAGATTTCCGCACATCTTTGTTTTTGTGTGGCTCATCTTTGCCGCTGAATTAGCTGAATAAGATGACTGTCTTCTGGGATGTCCAGAGTGTGTAGGAAGGATTAAAAGCGTCTGTATTGGGGAGGTTTAAAGAGCATGACTAAATGAAGCGATAACACAAGATGAATGAAAACATACATGACTTGTTTGCGTCTATTAAAGCACCAGAATGATTAATTAATTCATAGGAGGACTAAAAGAAACTCTGTGAACCACAATGTGTCTATATAATAAATTATGCAAAGTGTTTAGAATAAAAAATTCATTTTAAACAACAATTTAATGGGAAACCAAACTAAGCAATACATTAAAATACTTCTTTTTGGAGATGGGTATGAAGTGTTTCAACAACCTGTTTCACTAAAGTTTTATTTTTCATCATCTTTTCAACATAAAAAAGCTTTAAATGTTTGTCCGTTCATTTCCACCATGATACCTTGTTTTTATTTTTCAAGCATGACACACGCCAAATTAAAAGTTGATTGTGGCTAATCAAATAATTATTGTCGACAGCTGAAAACCTGCCCCGACTTGTGCATGTGTGGTCCAGTCTTGTCTGGATGTCTTTATACAGACCAATCAAATTTATAAAGCGAGACTTATTTCTGGTGTTGGCATGAATCTCATTACAAAGTTATGCAAGGGATTATGTGCATGTCAATAGTTTGGCTTTGTCCGTGTGAAAATTCATGTGTTCATCGCCTGACTGGCTCTCTAGAAGATGTTTAGATCACAGTCTTAAAAAGCCCAAGCTAACACACATAAGCGTACAAACACTGGACTCAGCTGGTTGGAGGCATTTCTAAGGCATTCCCATACTCGCAAACACTCTCGGAGACAAGAGGTTTGACGTCTTGTGACAAGAAGAAAAGAGAATAAAGAAAGAAGAAAAACAAGTCTGTGTCCGACTGACTGAAGAAAAAAAAGAAGAAGGAGAAGAGGAGAGAAGTGGGGGGTGGAGGTTATAGAGAGTGGGACAAAATGCTCCTATTCATTGTATTCCTTTGGGAACACTGGGACTGACTGGGGCTGCTTCACCAGCGCAAACACACAAAGATCTCCTTTTACCGAGGGGAGCGGCAACGCTCGATGAATGGAGGGGGGAGGTAGTGCTGCAGGGGCCCCCTCTGCTCAGCCCCTAAGAAAACACAAGGTCCCCTTCCTCCTAACTGCTCACCAGACACATCGACATACACACCTAGGCAACAAGGAACATGTGTGCACACGCAGACACACACTCAGAATTAATGGTCTTCTTGTGCGAGGTCAGCAAGGTTAGGGTGCAATGAGTACGTATGCGGTGCGTCTCTATGTCAACTTGATTTAGAAAGAGAGAAGAAAGAAGAAAATTCTCCTGTTGTCTGGCAGGTATGAACAAATGTGCATTGGGTTGAACTTTGTTTCAGGTGTGAGCACAAATGTGCAGGTATGATATTGGCCCATATCGCATAACGCAAAAAGTTGTACTTAAATTTTCTTACGAGATTTTTTTCATGTGTTAAACAGAAACAAGGTATTGAAATAAAGCTCATATTTGAAAAACTTGCCAGGTTTGACTAATAATTAATTATACTGCTAAGGAGCAGCATGGCTTGAAAGAAAAACCCAAAGACATGACATCATTGTTTTGGTAATAATGAAAAAGAAAAAACTCACTTCTTTTATCTATTGCTTATGAATAACTAAAGTCATTTTGTCTTATGAACCGCTTATCCCTAATGGGCTTACGGGTGTACCTATCTCGGCTGCTTTCAGGCGTGAGGCAGGGTACACCCTTAACAGGTCGCCAGTCTGTTGCGGGGCCACATACACAGACAACTGTCCACACACTCATTCCTAGGGGCAATTTTTACAGCAGACAATCAACCTAGCATGCATGTTTTTGGAGGGTGGGAGGAAACTGGGGAAATTGAAAAAAATCTGCACAGTGATAGGGAGAACATGCAAACTCCACACAGAAAGGCCAGTGTTTCTAACTTCTTCCCGCCCAGGACTGGAACCGCGACCGTCTTGCTGTGAGGCCACCGTGTTAACCACTGCACCACTATGCAGCTCTGAATTAATAAATTGTTTATTTAAATTACAATTGATTGTTAAAAAAAAAAAAAAAAAAAAACATTGAACATTATGCATCCGATTCAGAAAGAGAAATTGAAATTGCTTTTTTTTTGCCAACTTATTCATCTGTAATGTTTGTCAACATATTGGAATCCAGCCAAAATTTGGCAGAAATTTGTAAAAAAAAGAACAACATTTTTTATGTCTAACGAGAAGTTCTATATAGTTCTAATTCCTAAGCTCTAATAATTTGAACCACGTCAGATTTGATAAAAAATTTTCACACCAAAGTGTAGCTTCTTGTACCAGCCGCCTTTCTTAAATTAAGAGTAGTAAAAATCTCTTGTAGAAAAAAAAGTGGCTTAAATTTACAAAGAATCTTCTCCCAAAAGTTGCTGTAGGTATTTGTTTGTGAAGTAGTGGTGAAATCTAAAGGAAATCTAAAGGAAAAACACATGAGGCGTCTCAGTTCTAGCTCAGCAAAACTTTTAAATAGGAACGATTGCGTCATGCCATCCCATCATTTGAGAGAGCGGAAGCCAAAAAGTATTAAACACTGGAGCTGGTGACAATGTCAAGTTTTTTATTCACATTATAAAGTTGTATGACTTTGTCAGCAAACAAGGTAAAGGTTTGTATTGAAACACCAACTAGAGACAAAACAAAACTATTTAGTTGGACAAGCAACAATGGGATAAACAAATTAGACAGAGTAATGTGATTTATAGCTACTACCAGCATACACTCTGAGTTTAAGTTGGAAAATTTTAGACGTTTTATTTGGCCATTCAACACAGCTCATCCTAGCCCTCCGTCAAAATGTATTGGATGTACATTTAGCGTGGCAGAATAATTTTTTGCTTTGGGTTTAATTCACTATGTGTTTGCATAAGGAAGCATAAGGCTGGAGTACGTACAGGATGTCCAGTTATTTATTAGGCAGCATCTTACCACTGAATACCAAACAGGAACATGGGCATATTCACATTAAATTTTGGTTTACTAAACCATTGGACTGTATTCATTTTTTCTTTCTTTCGTTATTATTCCATCAACAATATTATCAGTAAAAAATGCTGGATGTCCAAATCATGCAAAAAACATACACCACCTTTACATCTCAAATTTGGCGTACTGAGGGTCTGAGGCTGTATGTGCTGATGTATGAACTGCCTAACCATCTTACAGCCTTTGCTTGCTCAATGGTCACATACAGAGAGATCATGGATGTCTCTCTGTATGTGAATAGTGCTTTTGGCCGGTGTGTTCCAGCCATTGGGAACACTTCTAATTCAGACAGAAAACAGATTTAGAGAGAGCAGAGAAGCCATTGTCAATTAATTGAATTAGGAATAAGTTTTGAAACTCATTTTATTCATCATTGTGCTTTAATACGTAAGTTATTAGCTTGAAAATACTACAATAATAATGACTCAAATAAGAAAAAGCAAAAAAGGGGGGGCAACATGTTTAAACCATGGGACTGGATTATGTAAGAAAAAACAACTAAAGGATAATAACTATCAGGGAATGAAGGCCCAAACACAAAGAGGAGGAGGAAACATAAAGGAGGAAACAGAGGAGTTATAAATGAAGAACAGAAAGAGGGAGGAGGAGGAGAAAAAGGAGGAGAAGTGCGGCTTTGCAGCCATTAATTAGCCCGTTAGCTAGGGCCTGGGCGGTGTGGTTAGGGCCTGTGCCTTTGTGGGCCTGAAGGAAATGGGCCACATATGAGAGCCATTATAAGATCTAACTTAACAAAGACACATGCCTGTCAGCCACCAGGCTGGGCTGGGCCGCTCAGCTTACGGCACACAAAGAGCCCGCCACCGCTGCTGCATGTGTGTGTGTGTTTGCTTAAATTGAAGTTTTTCTGCAAGTGTGTGTGCGTTTTATTTTGTACATACACGCGCTTGTGGGTTTGGACTTATGTGTTTGTGTCAGAATAATATGCAAACTGAACACATGTGTGTGATTATCCATTAATGTCAACTGTCTCTTCTTTAGGCTGATGTCTCTCTGAACCTAAATTCTTAAATGTACATTCTGTTTATCTTTATAGTTTTGTGCATGTGTGTTTGCGTAACTGTATCTATAAGAATGGGGCCTTCGGAAGCATTTCTTTAACCCCTGGACATCCCCTGCTGGCTCTCCACACCATTTAAAACCACATGACAGGAAACTTGGGTCACTTTGAACTATGTTCCCCCCACCATAGTAGCTGACAAACACACTGACACCATCCAGGAGAAGAAAGATGCTGAAGCACAAAAGCAGACTCCTGGTGGGAATTAAGTTGTCTTTGTCCATAAATCAGCCACAGATACTTATTTTACTATGATAGTAATAAGTGAAACCTTAATGTTTGGTCAAATTCATCTGCTGGATTAATGCAAACATAACATATGTATTTTTCTGTGGGAAACTTCTCAGCATGATCTTATTTTTTCTACTTTACTGGCAAAAGCTTTGTTTTGATTTCTCATTTGTTCCATCTGGACAACATTTAGCATATAAAATTAGGATTAGAACAACAAATGGCACTTCTATTGAGGTTCTTTTGCCACACTGAGGCCTATTCTTCTCAGTTGAAACAGTAGCATTTGGTCAGCTCCTCTGAGTATTGGCCTGAGAGGAGCTCAGGTCTGGAATTGATAAGTGAAAACAGACTGGTGCGGCGCTGCCTGTGTGTTTGAGGCCAACACAGCGTAAACAGCCCTTACCCGAGCGACTAAAGCCTGGAGCTTAGCCATAATAATCCTAAACCTCCGCACAGTAAATATAACATATGCTTCTTTTTAATCTTGTTTTGTTTGCCAAGATATACTATTGTTCAGTAAATTATTTAAGTCAACCAAAAGTTATGGCAACTCTGCCATTTCACAATTTCCGTCCTTATGCTATTAGTTTGCAAAAATTGTTAATTGTTGACATTTTGAGGAAAATAAATACAGAAAATAAAAGTAAAACAGGAAGTTGCAGGAGTTGTTTTTAAGTTTATTTACAGCTGATGTTTCTAAAGCTCTTGACCACAACAAGACGCTCTCACAATCTATTTTCTGCACATCCCTTCATCCTCAAAACCAAACATGACACAGTATCCATCGCTTCACAGCACAGAAGAGGATCCAAGTCAGAGCTGGTTTTATGGTCTCGCTCTCCCCTGGGGATAAGAAGTCTAATGAAGTCCGATCCGAGCTTTATTAAGAACTAAGGGGAGGTCTTGTAATAAAAGAAGAAGAAGAAGAAGAGGAGGGGGAAATACAAGCCTCCTTATTAACTCCATCACACCTCTGGAGCACAGAGAGATCCAAAGCTCTGAAACAACAGGGGGCTCGTAGAGTACGAGGCCACGCCGATCGCTTCAAATGGATTTATGTCGTCTACCAACCTGATTTAATTTAGAGGCACTCCGATCTTTTTTAAAAAACTATAAATAAACTGATCAACTACAAAACTGCTTTAATTCCCTTATAACTCTCAGCCGCAGTGTGCAAATTTGCCAGCATGTGGCTCGCAGCTGGTGGTAATTTCTGGGTAAGTATGTATGTACATACAGTGAATGGATCCGAGCTTGCAGTATATCATGTGGATAAATGAAACAGATGCAGACATGAAACCAGGAAGAAAAGAAAAACAAAAAAAAAATATCAGAATGTTCGTCATCTTATTTTCTTTGTAAGCTGGAACAACTGGGACACCTCAGCAGTACCAAACACTAGTAAGCAATCACCATAGTACATGCTCAAATGGTGAGGAGAAAACAATTGCTAACAAAACGGAGAGCAAAAAAAGTTGAGCGCAGGAATTCTGAGGTATTGATTGTGGAGCGATCAATGTAAACAGTTAACAATCCAGCCATAACCAGGGCAATTAGTGGGTCATCACCATGTGCTGTTGTGTGTGTGTACCCACTTGGCAGCTAGAGTTGGAACTCTCCATTTAAAAGGTCATGACCCTGCATGGCATTTATGTTTTCTAATCCCATATGACACACTGACAATCGAGCTGGAGGAAAGTTAGATCCTCTATGCCAGGAGGTAGATGACAGAAGTATAATAGAAGCAAATAAAAGGTGAAGAAAAGCAAGTGCAAACAAAAAAAAATGCTGCTCCAGACTTGTGGACCAACCTGAATCTGCTGCTGGAGGATGTTGATCTTGTGCTGCTGCTGCAAAAGCTGCTGCTGTTGTCTGGCAATCTGCACACACAAACAGAAAACATCAAAATCACCATACCAATAAACTTATTTGTTCTTTTTTGATGAAACCATGCCAGATTTGTGGTTTATTATTTGTTTGTGTGTCCTGGTGACAACTTTGTTTTTGGTTACAAGTGAATGTATTTCATCGGAAACATTTCTGGTAAGCCCCTGTCTTACATTCGCAGGAAGTTAGCCAATTAACAAATACATGCTCAATAAAAATACGTGTTAGTTACGACCAATATTTATAATTATTTTACTGAGGAATCATCTGAGACAAACACTATTTTGTCTTCCAGAAAATGAGAAAAATGATGAATGAACAAAAGTATCTTATAAAAATAATTCAGTGGAAAGACTGGATATTATGTGTATCTGGAAAAAAAAGTATGCAAGAGGTGATCTAGAGTTTAGTCTATGAAAATAAGATAACTCGAGTGTCCATTTCTGGAAAAAGAAAAGTGGACGTATTTACAATTTGCTATTTACTGTGCTCATTTTAAGATGACTAATTAATGTGTCATTATTTTAATTTTTATGAATTGGGTATCTGATTGGGACGCTGCCTAGACTCTTTCACAGAGAACTTTATCCGACCAATGGGAGAAGACGACCCCGGATACACTAGAAGCAGTGAAGCTTCTTTTTACAGTAAACAGATGATGCAAAAACTTATTTAAGATACTTATCCTCTTTCATCTTAGTTTTGAAAGAATTTCACCGTGTCAGTGCTAGGCTGGATCAACAAGGGCAAAGTGAATTTTTTTATGTGCCTCCTGCGATGGCAGCTGGTCGTGGTGCACTTTACATTTTCGTTGGATTTTTGAGCTGCTTCAGCTGCAAGGAGTGCCGGGTGGGAGCCCTTTCACAAATGTACCGTGCTGGAGTCAAGCGAAAGGCAAAAAAATAAGAAAACAGGGTCTTCTGGGAGT
Organism: Neostethus bicornis; assembly: GCA_902685375.1. Taxonomy (NCBI): domain Eukaryota; kingdom Metazoa; phylum Chordata; class Actinopteri; order Atheriniformes; family Phallostethidae; genus Neostethus; species Neostethus bicornis. The sequence continues at coordinate 21,905,990 of LR738544.1, read as the reverse complement.
GGAGTTTATTCTGTTTCACAGAGACTTGGCTGATGGCTTACACAACTGTTCTTTTAAGTCCTTTTAAGTCTTTTATAAAGACTAAAGGTATCTAAAAAAACATCATTTTGATTTAATGTAGCCCAAAATCTGTGGAACTTTAGCGGTTTGGTGCCACAGACTAAAGTAGTTTTTCACATCCTTATGTGCGACTGCGCTAACATGTCTGCTTGACCTCAGATTGTTATCTCTAAAAGGACTCCGCTGAGTTAGATGGATTATGCATCCAATTCAAACATTTAGTAGTTTGGAAAGTCCTTGAGTATTTCTGTTTGCTAACGCTGAAGTTGTGAGACTGACATGTTTACAACACTAAGCAGTAACACCCAGTATGCCTCAAGATTCACCATAAATTCACGATAACAGTTATTATGTTCCCATGTTTTTAATAAGTTGAAGTAATAGTTAAAGTGGACCCGCTACGTGTGAGAAGGTAAAACCCTTAAAGGGCCAGTATTTTATATATTTGATCCCACCCAGTCAAAGAAGAAAAGTCAAACTGATGCCTTTTTTTTTTCTTGAGGAGTCGTTTAGTATATTTATTCCGAAATGTAATTACAGGCTGCTGAATGGGAGGCGGCGCCCCATTTGCACACATGTCATATTTCATTAAAGGCAGATTTCTCAGGGTTTGTCTGTAGGGCATTATCCTATCAAGTCTCAACAGCCAAATGACTGGCTGATACTGGAATCCGTCTTTCTTTTCACTCTCCCCATTTTGCCTATGCCTTTGTAAAGCTGTGAAAGGTGGTATGTGTTTTGATGGGAGGTGTGGACTTGTCCAAACACAGCCTGTCGCATGCCGACCTAAAGTGACGTGTAGACAAATGGCAAAACAAAGAGAGGCTCACCTAAACACCTCACTGCTCACAATCTCAATCTCTTCCTCCATCTCAAATGGTTTTCTGTTTTTTATACATACAATTTCAGTCTGACATGAAGATTTGCATCTGTATCCACACTTTGTTTTCCCCCCAAAACATTTGAAGCCAATCTTTGACGTACAGCTCCAGAACAAAGGGAAGACAGAAAAGCTGAAGTTCATTTTCAGAAGAAGGAATGTCAGTAAACAGTTTGTCATCCAAATCCCAGTTCAGTCACACTAACAACCACATGGTTTCCAATCCCGAGATAGACCCCACACAAAAACTCATAAGACAAATCTAAGAATAATGAGATGATTAATACTTTAATATATTTTTGACAGCTCTTTAAACATTTCCTATTGTCTAGCTGACCACATAAAACATTTAATCAATTCCACATCCCAAAAGTCTGTTTTGTCTTTACTCTAGCTATTATTTTTTAGAAAGGTATTGTGTTTTGTTTTGTTTTTTTGTGGTTGTTTTTTTTTTGGTTGACAAATTTGAACGATAAATTAAATTCATATAATATTAAGTTAGGAAAAGAATTCAACAGCGACTTTTGGTTTGTTTTTAACAAAGAAAGTTTCCTCACTCATTTTAGGCTCAGTATATACTGTAAATGAATAGATAAATTCATTCATTTTCTGAACTGCTCATTCTCTGATGGGGACGCAGAGGGTGCCGAAGCCTATCCCAGCTGATTTCAGATGTGAGGCCGGGTACACTCCAAATAGGTCGCCAGTCTTTCACCGGGCCTACACACAAACACTCATTCTTAGGGGCAACTTTGTAGTGATGAAATAACCTAACTTGCTTGTTTTTGGAGGGCAGGAGGAAACACGAGTACTCGGAGGAAACCCATGAATACACAGGGAGTGTATGCAAACTCTACACAGAAAGCTCAGTCTTCCGAGCCTCATTCCCACCCGGGATTCGAACCTCGACCTTCTTGCTATGAGGCTACTGTGCTAACAACGGCACCACCGTGAAGCCCCGATTTGATAAATGTGTATATAAATTTAAACACTTACATATATATTTATACATGAATGTGAGTATACGTACGTATATCCCATTTAAATTTAGATGTCAGTTTTCTGACCCACCACGATCCCATCTTACCTGTTCCTGCTGCTGCCTTGCCAACTCCATCTGTTGTCGCTGCTTCTCCAGCTGTGAGGCAGCCATCTTTTTTTGCTCATCATGGGCAGCAAGAAGCTGCTCTCTCAAATTGATCAGCTGGCCGATCATGGTGGAAAGCTGGCGCTCTTTCTCCTCCAGTGACTCTGGCGTACCTGGATATAAAATTAGAATAAAAGTCTCACAAACTGAAACCGTCAGGCCACACAAGATTTTATAAAAAGAAATCTCACTGAAATCACAATTACTTGTGACAGTACATATGATTGTTTTCAGAATAATAAAAAAAAACATAAGAAACGCTCTTTGAAAAACTCATTCCTCATTTCCCATAAATCACCTGGCTTGTAGCTACATCTTGCCACTTATTATCTTCTGCCTTGTCTCTACCTGTCATCACCTAACGTCTGTTCACAAGAACAATAAAACTGTTTTGAGTTAACCTCTGAAAATAAGTAGCTGTTACATGCTTTTGTCAGGTTTATGAGTTAGACATTCTTGGGAGGTTTTCGTGCCGACACCACTAAGATTCTTTCTTTAAACACACAGTCAATATATTACACTAGAGTATTCTTAAGACAGATATCATGCAGCCAAGGTTGAACTGTTTGCCAAAAAAACAACAGACTAAACGGATATTCCTTGCCACACACAAGTTCTTCCACTTTACAACTCATTTCATGCGAGTCCTTGAGAATGATGGGGGAACTTCCACACCTTTTCCCACAGGTTACCATGGATGCAAAATGAAACTTTCAAGCAATAATCACAGTGTTTGAAGTCTTTGCATATTAAGACACAGCCTCAGTTTGAACACACCTATCCATAGATTTGAATGAGTATGTGTGAACAAATGTTTGACAGTTCTCTTTGTTTGCCAGAACCACATTTTGTTAAAAAGACAAGCCAGCACATGACGTGCATACCAGCAATGTTGGATTGAATACATTTGAGAAGCATTGTCATGAAAGGAGTGGTCATTATGACACCGAGCTTGAAATGTATCCTGCTTATTGTTTTTTATTCTTTTACTTTGAATTAAGCAAAGTTTTAAGCAATTATCAGATTCTTTAAATTTAGGCATTCAACAAGTGTTTTTTTTTACTCAAACTTTAGCAAGTTTAAGCAACTGAAATTAAAAAAAAAAAAGTGCCGTTCAATATGCAGAGCGAGGCTGCCTGACGTTCCGTGGAGGTAAAATGCAAAGTACTCAGAAGTACTTCAGAGGCTGGTGACCCTATTCAAAAATATTATAGACATATTTCTTTAAGCTTTTATTTTTTAATCCTTCTCAAGCCATTGAAAAATGTACTTTCATCTCCAATAGCCTTCCATGTAGGAGTTTTCTAAAGCTGTCTGAAAGCAGCTCAGAGTCGAGGAAGAGGCATTCATGCCAAGTACAGATCATTGTCTAGTCACCGAGTTACTGATTGTTGTGAGACTGGATGATAGTTAGATGTCTGGATGTGCATGTGTGGAAATACTTACATATAATAAGTTGTCTGGCGGAGTCTGCATATCATGATCAAAAAGTTCATCATGTGCTGCTTGGTTGTGGGTTTGTGTGCGTCATGGTGGTGACCATAAATCGATGAACATCCGTTGGTCATGTTTAGAAGTTCTTGTTAGTGTGTGTTGGATGTGTGTAAGGTCTTGCCCTGGGGCCATGTGGGGAGATTGCAGGGTGGCCCCAACACTACCTGCATACTAACAGAGTCTTCATTGTAGTCTTGTCAGGCCTCCTATTGTACCCCAGACTACCCTCTCTCCACACATACACACACTCATTTACCCAGACTGAAATTACCCCTCAGCACCCCTGTATCAAAGGCAATCTTCTCCTCTTCTTGTTTTTGTCTTTATTCTTTCTTTTTCACATTTCCACACAAAGCCTCCCTCCTAGTTACTCAACCTTCAAGTCCAGTTTCTCTACAACACTTTTTCATTTTCAGCTAATCTTCTTTATCAATTCCTCATGGACATTTACCATTCTTATCTATATTTTTATCAATTCAAAATATTTATCTTTACTTATCAACTTCCTATTTCACTTCACCTCCCTTTTTTCTCTACTTTCGTCAGCATTTCCATTTGTCTCCCGTCATCACGTCGTTCCTCTTCCCTTCTGCTCTTTTCACAACCTCTTCAAGCTCTTTTTTCCCTACTTTATTATTCCTCTTTGACCAATTTAGTTTTGCAACATTTATGGATGGTTTACAATCGTGCTCATACACACACACAAACACTTAATACATACTTACATACAAAGTTCTTCTCATTTCTCCACATTCCTCGCTAAGAAGTCAAATCTATTGTGTAACGGTAACATCATGATTAATTTTTGTGGATTACGGGTTGCACATACCATAGCTGATGCTTTGCATTCCTTTCACACTTCTGGCATCTAAATCTATCTGGGAAGTTTCCGTTTTCCAACTATCAGGGCTTTTTTTTCTGACACCTGCTGAGGGCACCAGTCAAAGCAGGAAGTCATCAACTCTTTTCATATTCTGTTATTTTTTAGATTTCTTTTCAACTTACACATAAAGCCAATTGCTTTACTTTATTTACTTTTGCTCTAAATTGCCAAAGTACTTCATTTTAGTTAATTTCAGTTTAGTTTATTCATTTGTTTTGAGAAAATTTTACAAAGAAATTAGCAATAAGTACAACACAGATACCAGGTAACTCCTTATTGGGCTCGAAAAGGAGTGGGAAGAAGAAAACGTATTTAATCCCACCTCCAAAATACACAGAATAAAGTTGTATTAACTTCGATCTTCTTTGTGATTCCGATATTATACATAATGTTTTGCCGTATTTGTGACATGTTCAACATGCAATACAAACCTTTTTTAATCACTTAAATCATCTATAGAATAAATTTCCCTCTTATCAGATGTGAAGAAACCAGATAAAGAGTGTTTTCATTAAGTTTGGAATTGGAAAATCTTGGAATTTTTTCATTTGACCACAACATCAAACACATTTGATGATCTTTTCTTTATTTACTTGCGCGAGAGACATTTTAATTATGCAAAGAAGAAAGCACAATAAAAAAAAAATGTATTTGCATAAAAGGCCAAATTGTAGAAAAAAATGTATGATATGACCGCTGGAAATATTTAAAGATCCAAATGTTTAAATCTGTTTTAGAAAAAGAAATTTGAAACATTGTAAATTATCATACATGCACGCACACACACACGCACCTTTTGCACAAAAACTTTTTTTTCTATTCTTTGCTCTTCAATCATCTCTTGGTCAACTAAAATTCAATTAATCATTACATAAAATGCAAAAAGAGCACAAGATTTTCAAATCACTTTGTTTTAAGGGGAGATGTTTTTTTTATTTATTCTATTGGGGTTTTTTTTAAACTGTTGTTACCATTTGTGGCCATTGATACAGAGCAGTCTCCTATACGGTAAAAATCAGACAACCATGACATCTCTGAAAAATTCCTCTCATTTAATATAAATTGAAATCTAGTGACACATATTGTAAAATTTGGACATGATAAAGGGTCAACAACATGGCTGAGTGTCTTTATTTTTTTTTTTAGACAAAAACTTTTATTATTACTGTGCACTGATTGCGGAATCATATTTATTTGTGTGGTCGGAAAGACTCCGTTTACTTATTGGCTTTTCAAAGTTACTGGACATGAAGTCAGACAAGACATGACACAGCAGTGTCTCACCAGATTCCTTTCAAACACAAACACACAAACACTGAGGTTTTCATCTGCTCACTTAGGGCAGACTTTCTGCCAAACCATCATATTTCCCAGCATCTCCTGACTAAACCCTCTCCTCACCGCTGTAGAACAAAGGATGCCGTTGTTGCATACTGTCAAAACTTTCGTCGCTAATCGGCTCTGTAAGCAGCAAAGATTTCACTTATAATCATGAGAAATGCATGATGATTCAATTTCCCTCGTGCAGATGGAAAGAAGCACATGCAGACATGAAAAATATCAAAACTGCGAGATAACTCTTGAAAACAAGAATATGATTATAGTTACCAGATGTGCTAGCTCGTGAATCTCACATAATGAGCCGCTCTGTCCATCTGTTCAATGCAAGGTTTTTTTCTGACTTTAAGCAAATAGAACTAATATTAAATGTGGTGAAAACATAAAATTTTCCAGCTTACGTTAAAGAATAATAGTAAACACAAATATTTGTTTGTTTTATTGCATCATTTTTGCAATAAAACAAACAAAGTTGACCTACCGTCCTTTTTTTATTTTGTGCCACTTCTTCTTTTATATTTTATAGTTTTAGTCTTTCATTTGATTTATGTTCATCGTAATGTTACATTTTATTCAAGAGGACGTTTGTTTTTGTTTGATTGTTGTATGAATATTTTTTTATAATTTAATGATTTAATGAAAAAAAAGTAAAAGTAGCAAAAGAAGTCATTAAAGTAGAGAAAAATATAAGCAATGAATATAGAATATTGCGTATAAAGTTTCAAATTTGTTTGACATACATTACAGATGTTTTTATTTGTTTCATTCCGTTTTTCAAACCATTTGATTCATAAGTGAGTCCCAGAGTTTCCAGAGTCAAACCCTGTTGTTAAATATTTCATTTATTTAAAATTCAACTTAGTTAACTCAGTTTCAAAACTCCCCAACAATAAATAATATCTTACCTTAACCTTGCATCTTTAACTACACAACAACGTCTAAGGAAAACAAATCAGGGGTGTGGTTTTAGATGATAATTAAGAAAGAAAATAATTACAGGAGAGAGGCATTAAGATCCTCCATTCTTTTCTGCACTTCCCATATTAAAGTGTCTTTATTTAATGTGTTCAATTTCGGTTTTGGATACATTGCTCTCTTACAGCACACATCTCCCTCACATAATCCAGAGCAGCAGACACATATCATCTGTATACGTCGCGAGCTGCGAGCAATAATTAATGTTCCAGTGAATTAAAGAGGCTCATCGGTTTACTTCACCCTTAAAATAGCTGCAACTGAACAAGGAGGCTCAGGTTGTTGTGTAAGGAGGCACAGAGTGACAGTTGTGTTTTCCTATATAGGTCAGTCAGACCAGGCCTCCTTTCAAACATCCAGAAATGAAAAGCTTGACTTTAATCAGAGTGCCGCCTGTGTAAAGACGGAGGGACAAAGACATCTGTGAGCATGTTTTCTCCTGGGTGTGAGACTGATTATGTGCATGTATGAACTGAAACATACATCATGCATATATATTAGAGTCTTAAACAAACAGAAGAAGGTGTCTGTGTGGGAAATGGAGGGTCTCAATGCTATATGTGTTCAACTGCTTTTAAAGAAATAAAAAAGCTCAAATAAAAGAATAAGAGACTATGTGGAAAGTTTGAGAGAGAAATAGAGAAAAAAGCAAAATCTAAAAAGAGTAACTCTTAATTTTTGTTATCAGCACTTTTCTAAATGAGAAGTGTAAGACAGATTCTTTAGTTTATCATAAATATAATTACATGCATACTCACATGTTTTTCATTTTATAAAACATCTTTTTTCTCATTTGACATTTGGAATTTTTGATCTGATTGCGGTGATGATTTTGGAAAGTTGAAATTTTAAAATATAAATATTGAAAAATATACTTTTAAAGTAAAAAAAAGAAGAAAATTTAATCAAGTATCCTTTCATATGTTTTCTAAAGCTACAAAAGATTTTGAAAAAAGCGCTTAAAGATTTCTATGTGAACGTATTTATTTTTCTTCTTTCACAGAAAACTTATTACGACCATCGTTCCGTGAAAGGACTCTGACTGTAGTTATTAATACTATTGCAAAAATCAAACTCCTCCTAATTTGCTTTCGTAGCGGGAAACAAATCATTATTCACATTTTTTTTCCAAAAGCTAAACCTAAAAAAAAAAAAAAAAATCACAGACCTAATTTATATAAAAAATGAGTCAAATGATTTGTTTTAATAAATCAAATAATTAAAAAAATAGTATGTTGATGTAAATACTGGCAGAAAAAGTGATAAAATGTGTTTGTCAGGCAAATTGAGAAGAATACAACATAAAAGTGCAGGTTTTTGTATCACATTATTAAAAATAAAGATAAGAATCTCCCTCTCTGCTGCTGAAAGAACTCCTCACAATGCTGCTGTTTTCACATCTGAATTTCAGAGCAGGTCAGGAACACATTCCCTCTGAGTGGGATTTACAGCCTCATAAATGCTATTTGCTGATGCGGATGAAAATATTGGAGCTTGTGCAGCTTCTCCCCCTACACAACCTTTAATCAAAGACACAATTACAACCTGTAGTGTTTAAAAGTCGACAGGTAGGGCGACCATTTGCTCCACGTCTTTCATATGCAGAAACATGTTGAAAGTAGACACTTAGAGAAGAATTATTACATTTCTGACTAGTTCTTACCCTTGAATTTAACTTTGTTTTTTTCTACTTTTGAATTCTTACCATGTGCCATTTTCTGTTCATCTTCAAAGAAAAAAAAAAAGGAATGAAAGAGTGGAACGTTTTTTGGAAAGTGATATTCAACTTATTCTTACTACATATTTTCTTTTCCTCATTCATGCAGAATTTTTAAGCAATCTCCAAATGCAGGTTTTGTTGTAATTGTAAAATTTTTCTGTTTCTTACCTTTGACTTCTCCAAGCAGTTCGTTGGCGTTCAGGCGGTCTACACGTTCTTTCCAGTCCTTAGAGAGGAGTCTCTCCATGCAGGATGGCTCTACATAAACAGAAAATAAATTCAAATTAAATTATTTGTTTTAAGTCACAGTCTGTATTAGTCAAATGCTTGATGGGAATGAATGTCATCTGCGTTAAAATCTTATAAGAAAAGAATGATTTTTTTTTTGACAGATCCTAGTAGGTAGGTAATGATAAGAAAATTAAAAGGTAGGGCCACATGTTTCAAGCCTCTCTGAGAACTTTTGTCTGTTATTCACGGACAAAAATTGTAACAATACAGGGGAAAAGAAAAGGACGGTGAGTAGAGTTTGTCCCTTCAAAAGTTTTAGAATAGCAAATTTTCCAAAACATGTTCCCAAAAAAAAAAAAAAGAAGAGAGAAAGCGTCCAGCTGACCAGAGTGAGAATGTGTATATTGTTCAGAGATGGGGTCTTATTTCTCTCTGTCCTTTTTCTCACAATGTCTCAGTAGCCTCAGGATAATAGACATCAGAAACACGTGGTCTCATAAGATTCATAAAGTCCCATTTGTTCATCTTGAGTCCTGCTGTGAACTTCACTTAAACAATGAAAACTTTTCTATTCTTGAGAACAGAGACAAAGAAACGCAGATTTCTGCACATGTGTGAGCACGAAGACGTAAAAGTAAGATTCTGGTTGGTGTCACACCTATTTGACTAGGATTTAGATGGAATTACTGTGTTTGAAAACTATACCCACTGTTTTTCTTTTCCCTTTTACTTTGTAATTTGCTTGACATAACAAATCCAAGATATACTGTACCAGTCAAACATGAGGACTAACTTATACGGTAAATGAACCGTACCCATACTCATAACCTCTCAAAGTATTTTTCCTCCACATGTCACACTTAAACACCTAAACGGACTCTTAATACCCCAACAAACTCAACAGAAGGTGAAGTGGGGTTTTGTGGTTTGCCCAAGGACACGTTGACATCAACAAGTCAACTTCCAGTGTAATCCAGAACCCAATTTGGGTTTCCTGGATGTGAGATTGCATCACACACTTTTGCTCCGTTTGTGTGCAAACTTCAGCTTTCATGTCAGCGTGCGCACTGCAGATGGTGTCAGGGCCACACAGGGCTCCTTGCCAAAGCCACAGTCACCACGGATGTCGAAAGGACACACACACGCACACACAGAAAAAGGAGACATTCTTGGGCTCTGTGTAGAAAACATGCCCCTAAGGGTTTGCCTGATTTAGAATGGTTAAGTCAGACAATAGCTCATTTGTGGTGCCTTTATCCTGACAAAAGGCGCTATAGGCACTCATAACGGCACATGGTCTATTGTGAATGGCTTAATGTTTAGTTTGTGTGTACGGGCACATTGTGCGGTCATGAGATGCCTTCCGCCAGCCGAGCACAACTTCCTCATTGAGTCCATTAAAGCCCTGCGTGTTTACAGTCGGATTGTGATTGTTGTAAATAAGCTAATGCATTAGCTCGGATCACAAGGCGTTCGTGTAAACAATGAGTAGACAATGATAGCCGGGGAGACTGTAATTTTAAAATATACTGACATTTCTGTTGGTGATTTCCCATATTAGGGAAAATTATGGGTTTTTCCAGAAACATGGCTCATGCTGCAGCTCAGTAATGCAATAAAGATAATTTCCACATCTTTGGACAATTGGACTTATTAGATTTTTGTACAGAAGATTTACAAGACAGGTGTGTGCATCTGCTTACAGTAACTGTATAGAAGAAAGATGGAGGAGCTTCCAATTTTTTGCTTGTCATCACAAGACCTAAAGACGCCGATACGCATTTGTTCAGTGGCTTTGTATCACACAAAATGACAGAGGGCAATTTATGACAGCACTTAGGAGAGGAAAATATAACCTGTAACTCAGAGATACATCTGCATGAGTCAGACGGTGTGTACTCCAGTGCACAATTTACACCCATACCCCTGATAAAAAGATCAAATGAGGAGACAGTGGGGTGTATGTGGGGGAAGAGGAGCGGAAGAAGAAAATAAAAAGAGGGATGAGATGAAGATGTTTTACCCTAGATGGCTCTCAATTTGTCGCCGAAACTGAGTCAGGGTTCAAGTGGTGTTTAGATTGGAGGATAGATAAAAATTCCTGCTTGTCTGAGCATCCACTCTTTTATCAAATGGGGCAGAAGCTGAGAAGATGTGGAGGATGGATGGGGTGAAACAGTAACGGAGGCTACATGGAAAGTTCTTAGGACCAAGACGAAGAAGTTAGAATTGTGTGTTTCTCCTTTAGAAAGTAAATTATTTTGGGGAGTGAAAGACGAAAGTAAAGAGTGAAAAGAAGCTCAGACAATGACTGCTTTTCTCCAAATTTCTTCACATGCCAAAATTTTCTGTTGTATTTATGGGTGCAGTAACAACCTCGGCTTTCAGACATGTCACTGAGCCCAAACAGCGGTTTCTGCAACAGAGTGCTGTCTGTTTTTTATGCTGCGCTGCCGAAGGGCATGAATATTACAACAGTTCACTTTCTGCCACATGTAGAAAGATATTTCACATTTCTCAATATTCACAGAATCTTTAATATATTACAGATGATAAAATTCCCAAAGTTTTCAAACTTTTGACCCATTTAAGTAGAAAGACTTGACCCTTTGGGAATGCTTAAGATCCTGAAGAAAAACAGTACAAACTTAAATTATGTTGACATTTCAGACTATATAGCATCAATGTTTTGCCACTAATTTACTGTAAATCCTTTTAATCAGAATGATAAAATTAGTATTTAACTTCTAAAGACCAATGAACAAATAATCCAAAAAAATCCATCTATAGACAGAATTAAATAGCAAAAAAAAAAACTTTCCTGCGTTTTTACTTAAATTCTCAAAACATAATTTTAAAAAAAATACTAAATTCAATGTATGTGAAAATGTTTTTGTGTGTGAGTGAATATCTGGGAATAAAAAAATTTGTGTGTATGTTGCTTTTTATTTATTAAATTTGTGGAGATTTGTTTGAATTGATCTAACTTTCTTCCACAATGAAAAGGGACATTTAATTAAAGATTTTTTTTTATTATTATTATTTGATTTGGAATACTAAAATATGTTTTGCTTCCGTAATTGCAGAGAAAGCCCACATTATTATTCCTCCACCACTGTGCTTGATAGTCATGTTAGGGAACAGTTTTTTTTCCTACTAAATGCTATTACAGATAATGTTGTTAGTCCCTACCTGAATAAGCCAAACAGGTAAAAGTGAATTATTGTGGATAACTGGATTGTTAAAGAACAACTTATAAAGTGGATTTAATTATAGCTTTACATTGAAGTTTGCTTTTCAATTAAAATCAGTTTGGAGACACATAGGGCAAAAAAATGTACTGTTTCGGGAGGCTTGGGTAGGTTTTCTTTTTGCACTATATGAAGTCGTACATTACTTTAACTGATTTAAAATAAGACACTGTTTCAGAATCTGGGAGATAGAAGAAGCTGGGATAGTGAGCAAAGATGAGGTAAGAGAGATAAAAGGAGAAAAAAAAAAGACTCAGAGTTGTAGTAAATCAGTGCTTCAGCAGCCAGCAAACTGACATATGTTTTGGGTAAACAGAATTTTATCACCTATCCCCACGCCAACCTGCCAAGAGACAGTGTTTTGGGTGTTTTACACGAGCCACCGGCAACTTACTGTGTGCTTTACTGTTGTGTGTTTTGCATGCGGTGGGCAAGAATCAACAGTCCCAAACAACTACTGCCAAGAAATGCACAATGTGCTCACAGAGTCTCTTCTTTCCGTCTTGATTATGTTCATTTTCTGATTGAACTGGTCATCATTCCACCACATGTGTGAACAGATATCTACTCTCCAGTGCAACCTTTCAAATAGATGGGTTAAAAAAATTATTTTGTTTGTTTCAGATCATAATTTTAGTTTTAGTGAGACAAACAGCAGTGTGCGAAGACATTCTAGAGGCATGGTGCTCAGTTGGAGAAAAATAAAAAGTCATTGCGGGCACATGTTGAAGAATATTTATATGTCTAACGTTACGTGTTTATATGTCAGTTATTCTATTCTGAAGCGGTATATTTGGTTTTGTGTATCTAAAGATTTGGGAGGGGGCAGAGGGGAGGGGAGCAACCAGTGTCAATATGAACCACATTACATTGTTAAAGAAAATAAAAAAAATTTCAAATGGCAAAAGGGTACTCAACTTATTTAGAGGGCAAGGGGCAAGCCCTCCAGCACCACTAAGGGTCTATTAATGACTCCAATTGGAGATGCATATAATATATAATTTTCTGTAATGCAATAGTTCCCAAGTTTTTTTCTATTTAATCTGAGGTGTCTTTTTCTCTCTTTCTTACACAAGCCGACATGCTGTAATGTGCCTAAGCTTGAAAACTCAGAGCTGCAGTCTGCAGACAAATGCCAAAGTTAAAAGAAACAGTTTTAATCTGAAAAATAGGTTAATGTTAAGGATAACAAAGGTTGATGTCGTAGTGGATGTTTTCTGTTTGCTTAACACACCCGTGGATGAAAAACCATTTTGTGTCTTCACTTTGCAGCCGAACGCGAGTAAATGGAAGCTGACAGGCACACTTTGCACTTCCAAATTTATGTCAGGGCAGCAACTTCAGCTGCAGACCCCACAGCATCAGCCGGAGAGAAGAGAAGAAAACAGGATTAAGAGAGGAGGGAAGAAATAGAATGTCAACAAGGATAAAGATATTTAAAAGTTATTTAAAAGGAAAAAAAACTATAAAGTAGACCAAAAAGAAAGACAGTAAAGTAAAGACAGCAAACGATAGAGTGAGCGTAAATGAAAAAACGAAATAGAGCAAGAGGGGAACAGAGAGAGCAGCTGTCCGAACAGCTGGCCAGCAGGATTGATGTCTCAGTGAAATAAAACTCAACATATGTCCAAACATGAGGAGACAGGACCAGCCAGGAGAGCGAAAAAGATACACACACTTGCACAAACACACACATACACATTACGATATGAGAACAGCAATGCACTCTCAAGTACTTAAAAGACACACACCGCACACACTGATTAAAGAATACCAGTACACTGCTGAGACTTTAATTGCACAGGGGGTATATAACACAAACACATACACACGTGCACGTGTGCGTGCACGCACACATTGGATTTAATTGCTCGGCTTGCTCAGTGTTGTAAAACCATTACACTGCAGAGAGGTTAGCCTTGCTGCGTGTTAGCACGGTGTCTGTTTCACACACACTATTTTCATCTGTCAGATGACACCCAGACTCTCTTGTCACTGAACATGGCCTGAGAAAGCGGTCAGGTCCACTGATCCGGGTGGAGAAGAGGATTTATGAGCGATAGTAGCACTATGTAACTCTTTATACGTGCATCATTCCCTCACACACATATCATCTTTAAATTCACTCAGATCAGATAAAGATTTATATTCATAGAAGTTTAACTGGAAGTTTACTTAATAAAAGATTTGTACTTTAATAAAGAAGAACTAATTATTATTAATAAAAATTAAGAAAGAAAGAAAGAAACTAACTGACTAAGAAATCCTCCTCAAAATTGTTTTCAAATCCTATTTAGCCCACCCATCACAGAAAAACTCCTAAACACCTCTCTATGACAGCAGTGAAGTACATCAGTGATAGAAAGTGAGTATGCAGCCCAAGCTCCGAATCATAAAAAGTATAATGTTTCCACAGAAGGTGTGTGCTTAATACTAGAAAAGCCCGAGCACTGATCCCCGCTGTGCAGTCACAGGCCTGCCCAACATTACGGCACCGGTATCAATAACCACCGCAGCGTTAGGAAACCATTGGGTGAAAGTTTGTCCACAAAGCTGAGAAGCTGTCCTCAGAGAGTTCTCACTCCAGAGACTTCAACTAAAAACCTAGAGCAGATGAAAGAGTTTATTACTGGTTAAATTCATTCCTCAGCTGCTGCTTGTTGGGAATAAAGTGGTAACGTGTCTGGCTAATTTAGCCAAATCTGAGGAGGAGAACGTCCAGCAAGACTGATGGCTGAGTTTTTCTTTCAAACAACCAATGACTCAACGTAAAATGTGAAGTTCAGCATTAACTTTTTTAACAAGACAAAACACATTGGGACATAGTGCGGCTCCAATGTCGCTGAATGCTGTGGTTTCTTAAATAAACTTTTTTTTTTTTAAAGAAAGGTTAAATCCAGAAAATGGAAAACTTTCAGCCATTGTGAATTGAAATCTTTATGAAACATACTAAACATATTAACTTGAAGCTCAATACTCTCACATCCAGGGTACAAAATTACCCCTTTGTCAAACACACGCTCCCAAAACACCAGTTCAAGACCCGAGCTTCTGGTTCCACTTTAGGCTTGATACATGAAACCTTACCCAGCTTACACACATACACATATCGACACAATCATGCAGACATAGGGAGATGTGTGGTTCAGACACAATAGAAGCGTTGTTTTGGGTCTGACCCATGGGGGAGCCAAAAAAGGTGGAGCTTGTGATTTTTTTTTGGGTCGGGGGAGCCAAATATCAGCGACGCAAAGCAGCAGCGGGTCCGGATGGAGTCAACTGCTCCAAAATCAACATGGCTACCAAAACAATCCTAAAAAACAAGACCTTTAACCCTCAATGTCACACACAACTCCACATTAGAAATCAGGTTAAAATGAAACAGGAACGTTAAGCGTGCAGCACAGCTGCTCCGACATATCAAAGTTATCGCAATCATAACATTCTAACAGGTGCCATCAGCATTCGGCGGTAATGCACATCCAGGACTGGCACGTCCATAAAACAGTTTGGCATCAAAATGATGGCTGCAATCAAAATCAGCACAGTGTGATGAATCACTGAGCATCCAGACATTGTAGCGCCAAAATAAACATGTAGTCTTACAGCTGGGTTGAGATGATGCAACTTTGATCATAAAATCACTTTATTGCACTTTTAGGAAGCCTTTGCATGCCTAAAAAAAATGTTAGATTTCAAAAGAAGTTTTACATCAAGGAAAAATTCAAGTTATTTTAAACAAACAATGAATACTGTAAAATTGTATAATCAAACACAAATAAATTGTATTTTATTGTCGTTTATAACATATAAAAAAACAGATTTGAAACTCTTTTTTTGTTTCAAACATGAATGTAGTTTTCATTTTTTGATCATATTCTAATTACATTACAATGGTTCAGAAATATTCTTTTAAAAAAAGGATTTTTGCTAAAACTACAACCAAAGAGAGGAAGAAATCTTGAAAAAAAAAAATCTCAGTTTAATGTGATTTTTTTGGACCCCGCTCAAAACTATTTTGACAAACCACACTGCACGCACCCGTAAGCATATGTTGGTTGGCCCGCAGCCAAACAGAGAATGAGAGGAGGACCAGGCATATCCCACTGACTGCACACTCATGACCGACAGGCTGCAGCTCATCGTTAACAAAGAAAACGCCTATCAATTACAGAGTATTGGATTGAAAGCAACCACAAGACATCCAGAAGGGAGTTCAGGCGACCTTAACTGACCAGCAAATGATCGCTAGGATTGAACACATCCATATAGAGAAACATTTGGACAGTAAAAAAAAAAAAAATTTAAATGTTGTTAAAAATACTCAAATTTAGTACACTTCAATGCTCATCATTAAAAATTTTAACTGGATATCGATTATCCGAGGTTCTTCAGACTACATCTTGAACTTTCTTCATAAAACCTTCACCATACCATTTTTTTTTTGCCAAGCTCTACAGTCTATAACCACTTTTCCAAATACGTTTGAACATTAATTCAATATAAAAGAGGAGCTTTATTTTAGCCACGTGAAGAGATAAATATTGATTTATCTGGGTTTGAAGGTGTTTGTGATGGATGATGGGAGAACAGAACCAAATGCAACCCAAATTCATTGGTATGCAGTTTTTGGTTTTGTTTTGTTTTTTGAGGGAAGAAAAAAAAAATTATGTGCTTAAAAACAAAGATAAAAATGTGTTGAACGGGTGCCTGTAAACAATTATGCTCTGAAATGGTAGGGGGTTACATCAGTACTATTGCAGAGCTCATTTATGTGATAGCAACATTAAATCAGAGGAAAACTCTGAGGTTTCAGAGAAATATGTTGCCTCCAATACCACATCTTTTCAAGAGATGTCCAGACATTTCACAGTAAGGCAACATTAACTACATAGTACACACATTACACAGTCACAACTGCAATCCTGTGAGCCCTTCTCAACATATCAAAGTCATAAAAACATTATCAGATCATCGTTTTTAGGATTTCTTGCAGCTGTAGACGCAAAACTGATTTAAAAAAATAAAAGTTTCTACCTCTTAGAGGCATTAAAGAGGGGGCATTTTGCATTGCTTTTCAGCTTCTGAACCGCTTATCCCTAATGTGATCGTGAGGTCAGCCTATCCTGGCTGATTTCATGTAAGAGGCAAGGTACACCCTGAATAGGTCACCAGTCTGCTGTGGGGCCACACCGTCACCTAAAAAGCGTTGTAAAAGTATCCAAATATTTGACAAGTGATGTTGCAAAAATACCACCTCATCTATGTTTTTAATGTAGTTATAATGTTCATAATAAAAACCTCTTACAACTTGATTCTACATAAAACCTCCTTTTTGATTCTGTCCACAATAAAATTCATACACTTTTTGGCCCAAACAGGTTGTATCAAAACTTGTTTAAATAATTGCAATGCTAAAGTTCACACACACACAATATATAATCACAGAGAAACAAAGCTTGTACATGCCCGAAAATTACAGCTCAAGTAGCCAATCCAATATAGGAAGGCAAACATAGCGCCAGAGCCAAGTCTTTGTTAATTAGCCAATGAGATTAACCCCTGAGGCTGAACTTGTTAAGCTGTCATCGTAACTACCTGATACACACACTTTTACAAATCAGGTAGCTTTGATACACTAGTTTGTTTTTTTCTTCTATTCAACAACGAGGTGAAGCTACAGAAAAGGTTTCCAGGTTGGTCAGCGAAACAGAAGAAATCAATTTCTTATTTACTGCTTTAAGAGAAAAGAAGAGTGAAACCCTCCAGAGGAGATCTTACAGTGTGTCCCTCCGTTTGAATGGCGGTAACAGCAGAAACATTCAGCCTTCAGCAGTTTCAAAGAATAAAGTGAAGCTCGGCAGAATGTCTCTGTTGTCAGAGGGAAAAGGGGGTCAGAGGAGGGCTCGGCCTCCCTCTGACCCCCCCTCTGGCTGGAGAAGCCATTATATTGGTGATTGGGTGGCCGGCTTTGGCCTGGCTCCAGCTCAAATCACAGTACAGGGGCTTTCCAAACTGGACAACAGATAAAACACACAAAGCAGATGCACACAAATCTGATCACATGATGGTGAAGTTGATGATTTATTGCTTCTGTATGCTGATTTTGAATGTTTATTGTAAATAAAAGTGGTCTTTGTGTAACTTGTGGAGGAATTTAAGACATCAAAGTTTCTTTAAAGTTTCTTTAAACCGCTTTCGCTCAAGGGCAGCTCTGAATATTTGTGTTGATAGGTATTTTAAACCACTTTGTCATCAATAATACTAAACCTTACCCTTAAACTACTCAAATAAGAATGTTTTCACTTTCAATTCTACTTTTTTGTTCAGCTTAGTTAAGCATTACTTAATTTGTTTGAGAATAAAAATACATAAGAGCATAAATACAAAGTGAACAAAAAAACATCATTTCTTTAAACGCATGTGGTACAAGTAGATAGCTTTCCAAGGCCTAGCCCTTTTCACTATTTTTACGTTTGTAGATCAAACCTTAGTCTTTTCAGAGCGCAAACCCGCAGAACACATAAAACAATTACAGATGTCTGATGACACGACAAAAGCTGCCACATAAACTAAAGCAGGGTTAGAAGAAAAGAAAGAAAGTGCGCTGAAGTTCAGCCGAATAAAAATGGAACAAGTTTAAAACTTAACACTTAATTAGACAGCGTTAAGAGTTCAAGTTTCCACAAAAATGAATCAATCAACGCCGTCATGATGAGTTATGAAAAGGCGTTGGGTTTGTTGGATCCTAGAAAGGCATCATCGCGTTACCACTAATGCCAGATTGGATGCTGTTATCCCGCCTGTTTCCATATGGTGGGAGGGGCAGCTAGTGGCATTTACAAATCTTAAATAGCATCTCTGGTCTGGGATTTTATGAATAACTAATGTCTTCCTTGAGGAATTGAAGAAAATCTTTTCCTTTGTTTTGATGCATATAAACACAGATTACATTGTTTTAAGTAAAGATTAAATCCTTAATTTTTGTGAGTTTTTTGCTTACATTCCTCTCCTTAAATGACCACTTGAACTAGAAAACAAGTCATCCAGGTGTCTATAGCGGTGAGGCTGGTTGTAATTGAGCCTGATCTCATTTGCAAATGAAACCCATGAATTGTACAGTAATTCATCTGGGCTCTGCTGTAAGCAGGGATTAGAGTGATTTTAAGTGTTTGCCAGGCGCCATAGCTCCACGAGGCACATTAGACGGCTGACTAAGTTGGCATGAGGGCACAGTGCCCATGCCAGACCCAGTAAACAGAAGGTTGGCTCTCAGGAGGGGCAACAATACAGATAATCATAATTTACTCATCAAAATAGAGGAAGCAGGATCACAACCTTCACTGGTTTTAAAATCCCCATTGGGAAGGATTCCAGGGCTGCTTAGTTTGGCACTCACTTCAATGGGAATGCTATTGTCTATTTTTTTTTCTCTTTGTTAATAGAGAGCTCCAGGAAAATAAGTAAATTTGGATTAATTACTGGTAATGGGATGCAGTTTATTATTTCTCTGTTTTTGATTGCTTATTTTTAGTTTCAAAATGACAGAGAAAGGAGATTCATCTTCATTCCATGACAACTCCCGGGCTCGTGGTTTTTCATTATGATGTTCTACTTTCCAGGCCTTGAAGATTTTATTCAGCAGACTACCCACCGGCCTTATATGTGCTAAGTGCTTTAACAGCACAGAGAGAGCCTTTTGTATGCAGCATGCTTTTGTGTCTAAATCTTCACACAAACACCGGCAAGGCTCGGCATCAATGCAAAAAATTGTCAAGAAAAGCCGGGCCTTCACCTTGTCACCATTTTGGCTTGTGTTGTTTGTGAAAGTTCAGGTGAAAAAAAAGAGATATTTTCAGAAACCAGCTTTGTAGTAACACGGTTACCCAACACGGTCTTAAAGAGTTCTCGATAAAGCTTTTAAAAGCAAAAAGAGAACAGAAAAAAAAATCTCCCACTCTTGTAAAGCGAGGCCATGTCTATTCATTAGAACTGTCACAGGCACTTAGGGTTGCAGACTGCTAACAGCATGCCGACAGGGGGTGAGCGCAGCCCGGAGGCTCACAACCAAATCCTCCGCTGTTTAGCTTTAGGCTACAGCGCACAGAGGGATCAGTCATGTTAGGCTAAGTGAGCTGAGTGGTTAATAGTGTCTGTTCTGTTTAATCATATGGTAAATCAAACCTGGGAGAGCTCAGCTGACTGAAGATGAAGCACGGGGTCCAAACATTTGGCTTTTATTGTGCTTGTCAACTGACTTTGGAGGAGTAATTAGAAAAAAATCTTAACAAGATTCAGCTAATTTAAATGCATGCAAATTAAATGTTTTTTTTTTTAATTCAAAGTAAAACAAAGGTGGAAAATTTCTTCTTTTTTCACAACTTGTTCTGTCATGACAGCAAAGGCCTATTTTACATCAGCCTTGCACTCTCGTTCTTAGTACATTCTTTATAAAAAAATAATAAATAAATAAAATTGGAGGTGAAAAAAAATTGAATTATTACCTTTTCCAGCAACTCGTAACAAAGCTTTCATTTAGAATGTGAGCAAGGTCACTTATTTAAGCAAACAAGTATGTTTTGTTCAAATAAAGAAGGGAATCAAATTGAGTATTTTCTTCTTAGATGGAAAAGAAAATAGAAAAAAATATAAAACAATTATAAAGATGAGGAAGACTTAATAAAGCCAGGATGTACTTTTCAAAGCAATTAACAAATCAGGAAAGAAAGTCAGTTTGTTCTGAAAGCCACAGAGGGGAGCTGACTTAATGAAGCCTTCAGCATCAGCAGCCTATTGATCACCTCATCTAATTTTGACTAAGCTCATTAAGTAAAGCTGACATGCCAGTCGATCTGCATATGTTCAGTTTCGTTACGCTCAGAATGAAAAGTATGACAGCAGAGCACAGGGGAAGACATTTTTACAGTGTGCCTTCAAAGTGGCAGTCATCCACAGCAACACTTACAAGGCCCTGTTCATAGAGATGCTGTATGATTCAAAGCGCTCCGTTATGGTGCACACGCTTAGCTCATATGTTTTTGCCTAAGTGTTCACAGCTCGATCGATGCCTCTTGTTAGCCCTCAGGGAATATCGTCTATTCTAATTAACAAAGGATAAGCAGAATTTAATAAGGAACTTCAAAATTTAGAAAAAATATGCAGCAAATTTGTTTAAATTTGCAAAAAATAATGTAAAGAAATTAAGTTGGACTTTTTAGGAACAAATAAAGCATAACTTATATAAAAAAAAAATATTAGTGAAGGAACAGTGACGAAAAAACAATTATTTTTTGCATGTGATGTGAAATTAAGAAAACAAAATCTCATTTCTGCAATTTCTTTAATTCAGTTTAAATCAGAATTGAAAGTCTGATTATTTGAGGATAAATAAGTTAAAAACAAACCACTCCTAAATTTACTTCCAGTAATCTTCCTTTGATTTGACAGGAAGTTACAATTTTTGAACACACACATCCAAACACACCTTTTTCCTTTCAAGTTAGTTTCCGTGGAGCAGATAAGAGACAGAGCTACCGATCTTTCATCTGACTGCGGTGTGCTGCTTTATGCCTCTGGCTGTCCTATTCAAGCCCTTTATGCTGCATCAATAACAAAGTAAAACCTCTAAATGAGTGAGATCAAGCGTTCCTCTGATATCATGGCGATTACTATCTACACATTATAGTAAAGAGGAGTGTTAGATGGTTTTATATTGGGCTCGCTTAGCGGAGGGAAGAGGGCATGCTGAGGCATGCAGAGAGACGCTCTTACTCACTAGATCAGAGAAGAAGAGAAAGGGAAACCTGTGTTTTCACTGATTGATATTGTGATCTAACGAGCAAAAAATATGTCCGCTGTAATTTAAAAAATAAGCAGAATAAACAGGTAAGATAGGAATTAATGAATGCAAGGGGATGACTTTTTTTTTCTATCAAGTAACAGGTGATATTTAATTACAAAGTTAAAGTTTTATGATTGACCTGAATGGTTATAAAATATGTTTGTGAGAAATGTTTGTGAAAAATTGTTTGATTTTTTACTATTTAAGGTTCCAAACAAACTGTAAGGTGACTCACTGAGTCTGAAGGTTGTGCCATATTTTTTTTATGGCTAATAAATCTTCCAGAAATTCTTTCAATTCAAGCCAAAAGTACTTTAATGTTCAACCTCACAGAGCTACTTTACTTGGATCTGACAAAATTGTCCTCCAATTAGCAAGTGGCAAAGTTGTAACGCAAATGAAGCTTCGCTATACAGCCTGCAGCTCCAAACGGAAAGCCTGGGAACAATGGATTGTTTCTGATTTTCTCATGCAAAGATGAATCCCACACTCGTAGACTATTACAAAGAATTGAAGTTTTCCCTCACCGTCTTGTTCTGTCTTGGTCAACTCTACAAGCTTCTTCTGTTTCAGTGTGTCCACCACATCTGCCAGGCTTCCCTTGCGGCGTTCTGGCGTCCCGAAGGCGAGGCTGATCACTGGCTCTGCACGATCTCTGGAACACTCTTCTGGCTTGCTTGGAGAGGTAGAGTTTGTCCGGTAAGAGTAGACTGAACAGCCTTTACTGCTCTCATTTTCCTGAGAAGAAACAAAATAATAAAAATAAACTTCAAACACCAAAAAAATTAGAAATGACATTATTGCTGGATTTGCAATTTTTGATTCCACATTTTTTCATAAGTCTTCAGTCTCCTTAGCAGTGCTCTTAGTTGGCACCACTGGCTAGTTTGATGTTGCAAATATCAAGTTAAGGTTTGCCTTTTGGGATTGACAGAGCGTGATGACTACAGAATTTGATCCATCTGTCATCATGAACAACTCAGCGCTGTATCATTATACCTACTTATCCTGCTAGGATCAGTTGTTTGAGTGTGCATTTGTGCCAAACTGCATCCTGAAGAAATATACCATAAATTTATATGGATTTTTTTTGTGTGTAAAAGGTAAAGTAAAATAATAATAGAAAAAATAAGTTGCTATTACTCAACCACAAATTTACCGTAGACATCGTACACATAATCTTTGATAGATAATTTTTCTTCAGAATGCTCGTAATTCTCAGATCTGTGACACGATGACTTTACATATATTGATGATATAAAATACCTTTCTAATTGATCATTTTGGGGATTTTTTTACTTAGAAATGCAGGTTTTGGAATATGGATGGATCACTGAACGGCCTGTGCTGCTATTTGTTCTGTTGTGTGTTTCGGATAAGAAAAAGGCACAAGGAGTCTATATATATCATCAAGATAAGCCTTTCAAGTTGACCACATTGTCCCACACAACAGACACTTCAGCACAGGTGTCCTAACACTGGCGCTATTTTGGGATACTTTCTCCACCCCCTTACAGAGTGGGGGATCTCCAAGAACTTTAGAAGGCTTATGTTTCAAAGACAAGGGGCTTTGGTGAACAGCGGGATCCTAAGACGCCCTTGAAATGGCTCCAGCAGGCCGGGTTGTGCACTTTGTCTTTAAGCGGGAGATGCCTCTGTAATGAGGATTGGGAGATTGTGTGTCACTCACGGATTGTTCAGGTGTGTGTCTTGTTTTGTTCTTTATTTAAGTCTTTGCACAAGCGGTTATATAAGGTAAAAGGAAGATCTGCAGAGCCCCACTTGCTGAGAACCTGTAAATTGTTTTCCAGAAAACACTGACACTTAGAAAGTATGTCCAAAACATAGAAAAAAATATTTCAGATTCATTTTTGGTTGTAATGTCAGCATGAAAAAACAAAATTCTTTGTCCAGGTGGGACCTAGTAAAAAATAAGCTGACTGGTTTGGAGATCTTTCCTGGATCAGCAGTGAGAAACTGAGACACAGCTTGTACCACAACATTGATTTGTTGTTAGGCAAAGTACCGGAGGTCTCAAGTTTGAGTCCCAGGTGAGCTATTTCTGTTTCTACTGACGAAAGCTAATCCCAACGTGAATATTGAAGCACGAGTGGTGAAACAAATTCCTCTAAATTTACCAAACTTTGTTACTGTGGAAAAGACACGCAAATTTTATAATAATGTTAAAATACACTCTTAAAGAAGACATTTGGGATAGATTTACACCCGTTCTGATTTGAATCCCAGTTTTTGGATCAGGTTTTGCTTCATCTGGAGAATTATGAATGCACAAACAAATTCTGATTTAGGAACAGAAAGTGCATCCTGACCACCTACAGACTCATGAAGAAAAATATCTTTTCGTTGATGTTGAAGGAGCCGAGGAGTGTTCTATTAGAAATACGATCAACTCAGGACGGTCACTGTCTGATGGTCTTCATGAAGATTTTATGCAATGTGAAATATACCAAACATTTGAAACACACTTTATTCTTGAGGTTCCCATAATTTAGTTAGCTTCGTATTCAGTTGAGGCAATCATGTGATCTGAGTAATCGAGATAAATTATTATGTACAAATGGGTAAATTCCAGTTTAGCAGAAAAAAATCAAATGCACTTAAAAACTAAATAAGAGCAGTAGCTTCTCTGATGTTTGAAAAGAAGTTGTTACTTTTTCTATATAGTGACTTTGGTTATAGAAATGGTAAGAATATTTCAAAAACCTTACAAAGTCCAACCTGCCTCATCCATTCGGGTCCTACAAAAGCTAAACCCAAGTATGTCAGCACACACACCTGCAAACACGCTGTGGAGAAGAGAAGAAGCCAGGGGTGTAACTCTCTAGACAAGGACCCTCACCGGGCTGCCTGCAGCATTGCCTGCAGCAAACAACCCAAAAACAACTACAGTTGTGTTGATGTGTGTGTGCACTCAATGAGTTTGTGTGCAGACACATTTAAAGTGTGTGTGCTCGATCATCATTATGCATGAGAATTTGCTCACCCTCTGTGCTCCTGCGTGTACTGTATTTCATGAGTGTTTTATGAGTTGCATGGCCCAAGAGTGTACACTGTGTACACACAGCAACCACATTTGTTTTAAACATGTGAGTTATAGCCACCTTTCTCAAGATAAGATATGGCCAATTTTTCTTCTCTGTGCGTAATTCACTCCTCACCATCACAGCAGGACCAACATTCTCCCACTCAGCATCAACGGGTTTCTCTCTGGCTGGTTGGAGTTCATCAGGGTGGGGCTGATCCTGCGAAGAAGGAGACGCAGTTTCTTTTGAGTCATCTCGCTCATCAGTGGCCCAGCCATCGTGCTCTTGACCAATCACTTCCGCTTCTTCAGATGGCGGGTGAAAGGGAGGCGTTACTCGCATGGAAGACATCACTCTTTAAAGAAAAAAAGATAAAAACATAATGAAAGGTTGTTTAGTTTGTGGTCTCACTTTCCATTTAGTAAATTCCAGTTCTATTAGTCTGGTTAGACGTAACCAGAAGAGACAGATGAACAGCAGCGATCTCATGATGAGAAAGTCAAGAAACCGAGACAGTCAAGTCAGATTGGAGAGCTATTGGATGTTGGAACGTTCAACACAGACATATTTTTATTTCTAATGAAAACATTTCCTACATTTAGGAAAATAGACTCAAATCATAGTTGAGGCCTTCGGGTCGCAATCGGTGCGGCATCTGCTAAAATTATGGCTTCATCGGTCTTTTGTGATGACTAGGGAGCCGAGCTTCCTACCCTCATCTATGGTCACCAGCTGTGAATGTGATAAAAAGAATAAGATCCAGGGTAAAAGATCTTCTTTGGCTGCTTGGCTTTGTTCTTGCTGAGGAATCCTGTCATCCCGACGGTAGTCAGAGTAGAGCTTTTGTGCCTCTGGGTCAAGAGGAGCTAGATAGGGTGATTTGGACATCTGGTTAGGATGCTTTCCAGATACCTTGTTGAAGAGGTGTTTCCGGTTCGTCCCACCGAGTGGAAACCCAGGAGCAAACCCAGGACCCTCTGGAAGGACTGTGATCCAGGGAACACCTCGGCATCCTCCATAAATGCTCCATATGTTTGTTTGTGATGGATGACTTACTTACATTTTCATATATAAAGTTCCAATATGAAGACAATGTCGGCTTTGTGGTTTGAAGTGCATATTGTGTATCTAGTATATAAAATATATTCAAGCCTGGGAGGAGACTCAGATTCAGTCCCCGGACCCGCTGGAAAGACTATGTCTCACAACTGGCCGGAGAACATCTCAGGATTCTTCTGGGTGAGCTGGGGAATGCAGCCAGGGTGAGAAAAGGCTGGGTTTAAAGTCTCAGGCTGTTGCCCCCACGACCCAGCCCTAGATAAGCAGAAGACAATGCAACGGAAGAAAAACATTCAAGCCATCACACATTTATTTTTATGAGAATATTGCCAACAAATAAAACTCCATCGTCTTGTAGCATTAAGGTTTTAGTTTACACTACTTACATAGAAGCAACAGCACATAATAAACACTTAGAGATTTTATAGCCATATATTTGAATAGATAATCCAAAGCCACAAGTTTATTTAAAATGCACAGACATGAAGGCATGAGATGTAATTACAGTAAAGTTCACACACATGAGCAATTTAAAGTACATGTCATATTTTTAGCATTTACATACACATTTATTTTAAGCAACTTCTTCCTTCCGCCTGGACTTTCACTCAGGCGCTGACAAACATACACACGTGTATGTATTCATGTATTAGACCTATTATTACAAAGGTAACGAATAATATTAATGACTTTATAAAAAAAGTTATTATTTTTTGTGTAAAACTTAAGGTCAAAAGTTATAAAAACAAAATTTTAATTCTAAGAGGGGATTCAATTCTCGACGTGGGATTAATAATGTATTCGTTTTGACTTACAAACCGCCTATCCCTAGCGGGGCGGTCGGAGCCTATACCAGCTGATTCAAGGTGAGAGGCAGGGTGCACAATGACCAATCAACTTAACATGCATGTTTTTGGAGGCTGGGAGAAAACCTTAGTATCTGGAGGAAACTCACACATACACAGGGAGAACATACAAACTCCACACATTAAGGCCAGTGATTCAAGCCCCAACGTACCTGGGACTTGAACTCACCTTTTTGTTGTGAGGCCACTGTACTAATCACTGTGCCACTCTACCGCTCTATTAAAGAATTATTTAATTCAATCTGGGGGGGTAGGGTTAGTATTCATTTAGAGATTTCTCTTTGGCAACTTTCCCTTCAATGTGAGTATAACATTTGTAAAACTTCCTGTCTCTGTATGGCTGACTTACATGAACCACAAATGTAAAATATCCACAAGAAGACTTACACAATTACACAAAACTTGCTTTGTGTAATTAATAATGAATTTATAAGAAAAATCCACAGACTGGATCTGTTTTTGCTCTGATTACCAGAATAAGTACCACCCATCTCTTCATGCACACACAAAACTTCTGTGAAGCAAAACAGACTGCCACTTGGAAGCCAGCAGCGGTCAGTAAATCACAGCAGACCGCCTGTCTGAAACATGTAGCCTCCTTGCTGCCGTGACCCTGCCTTAAAGTGGAACGAGCTGGCTATCGTTCTCCAAGAGTATTAATAAAAGCAGTGTTTGCATATTAAAATTAATTTTCCAGCATTCCAAAATGAAAAAAAAAAAAAAACAAAAAGGAAGGAAAATATGAAAACACGTTTTAGATGATTAATAAACATTGAAGACAAGCTTTAAGAGCAAAGATTTGACTGTAAATTGAGCGAAGTGTAGTTTTAACAAAATATTTTGATTTATGTAGAGCATGCATTTTATAATTTGAAAGTATCTAATGAATTTTATAAAAAGCCAAATGTCTCTGTAGGTCTGACTTTGGTTCTAAGTGCCCGTAATCCACTGACGATGTCACTTTTTACAACCCTGTCGGAACGCGGCATCCAGTGTCTCTGTAATGCATCTTCAATTAAAGACAGCTTGCAGTGTCATTCCACAAAAAGTGAAACTTTCTCAACTTTGACCTGACATGTTACAAAAGCACTGCTCTGGTATTGTGCAACAGCATGATGAGAACAAATCCTTCTTCTCCTTAAAAAAAACTTTTTGTTTCTGAGAGCAAGAGGTAAGTGTTTGCCAATCGACCCTGTCTCACATAACTTAGCAAATACTGGCAATTGAAAAGTATTTTGCTTATTTAAGCGAACATACTTTCATTGAAAAGTCTCATCTAACTGTGCTATTGTCACTATCATGTGACCTTGACTTCTTTCTTTTCAGCTCTGCTGTCATGTCACTTAAATTAGCAATTTATTGGTAAAAGAAATAGAAATTCTGCAATGCACGAGAAAAAAATACATAACAGTTCTTTTAGAAGTTTGTAAATGAGAAATGGTTAAAAAATTCATCCAAGTTTAATTAAAAATTTAATTTTTTTAAAAGTTAAAGTATGAATTGAAAGATTACAGAAAACTACTTAGATCCTTTATTCATCTTATTCACTATTGTTATTTTTAAACATCTAGAGCCAGAGGTTGCTGCTTTTGATCATGTATAATGATTTTGGGCTTTTTAAAGCCTAAATTTTAAACAGAACTCATGACATCTTGATGCTGTCTTCTTCTCTCCTCACGCTACCTGTTTAGAAAGCTGAAAAGAACTATGTAAACAGAGATGGTGTATAAATTTGTAAATATGTGACTCCAGGTGAGTTAATCTATGCTCACCTCCACATTGTAGCAATGTGAAGGCAGCGGGGAAGCCGAGGAAGGAAAAGACAGAAGAGATCCTATATTTAGCGGACAATATTATATGCCGCTGTGTTTATGAGACAGCTTGAGTCTTAGTTTCTTGGAACTGGCGTCTCATATGGCGAAGAATGCCCAGCCTCATAACCTGCACCCTCTGATAGGATTTCACCACGTAGCAACTCTTAAGTTTGTTAGCAAAGGTTGGCCACAAGGTCTTTTGTGACCAACAGAAGCAGAAAAAAATACTCTAATCTTGAAGAAAATTTTTATATTTTGATAACTCAAATTTTTAAATAATCAAATGTTGAAGAAAAACCCAAACAAAAACCTGCTTTCTAATTATTCCAAGTTGAAATTTGGGTCTTTTCTGACTACAAATCTTAAATGTAACAATATCAGCAGTGTCCCCATTGAGATATCGAGGAATTATAGCAAGTTGAATAAAACCCCTTACATTGAGATTGTTATATAAACGTCTAAGCAGTGACAGTCTCAGGAAACAAGTATGAGATGGCGAAGCGACTTTTAAAACAAATCCATGTTTCTTCATTTTATTCCAAAAATCTCAAAAAACATAAAGAAAAACAGTCAAAGTTTCCCTGAAAGCCTTGTCCTGCCTGTAATATTTTAGGGGAATTGATACGGGTGAGATTATCTGCGTGATAACTAAACAGAGAACACACTGTCAAAGGAGGTTTCTTTTTCCTCTACACGCAATTTACTGTATTTTTATTCTCCCAAAATTAGTGAGGTCATCCCACAAGTGACAGCCTTATGATAAAGTTGAACCTGAATGTGTTTTTCATAACTCCCGTCATTAATAATTACAAGAGGTACACTCAGTCATTACTCACTGTTCTCTTTGAGCATTTTGGCTTACGTTCTCTTCCTTCGTCTGTTGCCGTAGGAAATATTTACAACATTCACCTCAGAGACACACTTAACAAACAAAGTGTTGATCGTGGACAGCTAGCTAAGGTCCCCCTTCAAAAATATGGATAGTAACTTAGAATCCCTTTGTGAGTTGAGGAAAAACGAAAACCAGGGTTGGAATTTGGCAGGAGAGCGTTGTTCGGATCTGGCCTGGAACCTGGCGACTTGGCAAAAACAATCAGGCATTGTGGAGCACGGACGGAGAGGGACCTGTGACAGATGAGAGTGGGAGAAAGAGGGCCCCTCTTAGAAAAACAGTACACAAAGCGCCATTCACTACCCAGGTCCCTTCTGCCACTTGTGGAGTGAGAGAAGGGCTCCGACAAAGGCCTCCAACTCAACCAATTGGGTGTAAAATCTCCTGCCGTCCCAGCTGGATAGAAGTAAGGAAGTGGGAAATAGTAAAGAAAAAAGAAGAGAGCAAACAACAGGAGAGCGAAAGATGGGGGCAGAAAAGAAAATGAGGTCTTTGCTTGGAATTGTTTGTCTTTCAGACTGTCCCCGGAAAAAATAAAGTGAAAGAGAGCAAACTGAGGAAGAAACATAGAAGGCCTCTGTATTAGCAGGCCGGCCATGTAGCACCGCAAGTTCAAGCCAAGACAAAGATGACATTATTCAACATATTCTTTAGAATCTACTCTGGTGGGATAACATCTCACTTCAAGTAATGACAAATTATTTTGATTCTTGACTCATTTAATATTCTAGCAATCATGGATACATATTTATGTTCAGTGTTCAGGTACTTAAACCACTCTGCACTTTCTCCGAAATCGCTACATGCTAAATGATCTAATTTCAAGTGAAAATCTTTGGTCTTATGACATTTACAATATTGGTTCTTGTATTTTTCTTTTATAAAATGCATGATGTCATACACAATATTCAAGCTTAAAGGTGAACAAGAGCCGTCAGACTGTTCCCCCACCAGGTGTCATAACATTGGTTTTGGTACATGTTGTGTTAGTGAAATTAAGGACAGCAAGTGTAAATTTCACAGAAGTTTAACATAACACTTTATTAGGAGGTTAAATGGAAAACCAAGCAGGGCTGAGTGCGAATGTGTGACAGGGCGTTGCTCAAAAGATAAGTATGTGCAGTTAAAATCCCTGAATAAATAAACAGAAGGAAAAGAGAAGAATCGGCCTTGTATGAGAACAACTATCCTCAGATTTAAAACCCGGGTTTGTCTGGACTCTCATTGGGTCATCACACGGCGCTCCAAACAGAGGGTACTGTCATAGGTCAGACATGTGGAATGTGAACACACACATACTGGCCTGTTTTCTCCCAGAGATTCCCCCTGTCCAGCCTCTTTTTCCTAAAATAGAAAAGCTTCAGTAGCACCACCAGTCACCCCCAAAAATCTAGCCTGTTTCACAGCCAAATTTTTAACAAGAAAAGCTGTTTTGATTTATAAAATTTAGAAACAAAAAGTAGGTTTGTGACCATTTAGTCATCAAACAGCGACTGAGTTTTATAGCCATAGTGGAACATAACTGGGGGTATTCTCTAACCTTTACATGACATGAGAGGAAGAATAAAAGGAGGTGAGCTGAGGGCGGATGTTATAATCGACTGTCGGGTCACATACATATTACATCATTAATCAGCTGTCACAGTTAAATCCGCCAACTTTTCTTAGATAAACAGAAGCCATTGTCTGGAAGTCCATGTGTTACACTGAAAAGCTCTCTGTATATATATATCTCTCTGAAAGACGTTTTCACAACCAATAGCCTGCATCCAGGTGTGCTATAAGTAAATCATTCTCACTAACCTAGTGAGTTTAGTTCAGTAGTCCTGAACGACTATAGTTCAATGGGTAATATACTGAACTTTGTACAGATTCTTTTTTCTCTGTCCTTCACTCGTTTTCAACAGATTGTGATTTACATGGTTGTTGTGTAATGCAGTCTTGTACAAGTTATGAGCCTCTTTTTCAAAACCATTATATTTTTTTCTAGTCTGACATTTATTTATTTATTGTTATCTCCTATGAGATCATATCAGTCAGGATTTGTAAAGATTAAAAACCTGCATAAATATGTGTGCTTGCATTTAGCATGTCGTACAATTCATAGTGAACAAATTCCAGTTATGTTGCATGCCGTATCTCTCAATGTTTCCGGACAGGTATGAGCTGAACATTCAAACATTGTATATCCATCATTTGATGTGATGGAAGAGCTACAATAGTTCTTAGTACATAAAAGTAATAAATCTAATTAGCGATAAATCATTTTTCTTGCCAAACCATTCAAATGACATGCTCTATTTCCATTGGAGGAGAGATCCTCTACTCTGGTAGTCGAGGCTGACTGCCATGCTTCTTTGAATTCAACAATTCATGCAAGTTTTCATTGTTCTCCTGCTCCAAAATCCAAATTACATTGGCTCTACTAAATTAAAAAATTCAACAAACGAATTCTGCACAGTGGCTTCACGGTTGGGATTTGCATCCCGAAGTGGAGGTGAGGCGTGAAACACTGGTCTTTCTGTGTGGAGTTTGCATGCTCTCCCCATGTATGCGTGGGTTTTCTGTGGGTACTCTGGTTTCCTCCCACCTTCTAAAAACATGCATGCTAAGTTAATTAGTCGCTGCAAAATTGCCCCTAGGAATGAGTGTGTGAATCGATCTTTGTGTGTGTTGTTCTGCGACAAACTGACGACCTGTTCAGGGTGTACCCTGCCTCTCACCTTAAATCAGCCAGGTTAGGCTCCAGCACCCCCTTTAACCTTATTAGGGAGAAGCGGTGCAGAAGACAAAACTAAACTAAACAAACACAGTCATATTCAAGTGCGTGTTGGAGTGGTGAACAGTGAAACCCTACAAGATTGTGGTTCGACATCTCTTCATAAGATGTTTCCCTGCTAAAACACAACTTTTTTTAAAATCAAAACATAATATAAAACATATTATAAAAAAAAAAAAAACTTGGTCCACCAAAAACCTATTTAGATCAAGTTTGCTGCAGCAAAGGGGCATTAACGGTCTGCAGGTCAGTGGGACTTCAAGTTTAAAGCTGGAGGTCTTTGCATTAGAAGATCTAAATATAATTTAGCAGAACACGTAAATATTTCCCCCATATTTTAGTTTTTTCAAACAGCAATTAAAGATTTTGTCCTTCATGAAATGAACACCTGGAGGGAAATGTGGAGAATATCAATTAGAAGTAATGATGGAACAGTAAAGAAAGAAAGATGAATGTGTCGTTTGTACAGTGGATGTAAACAGCCATCAGTGGGTTCTGGGATCTCTGTGTTCAGCCTCTGTAGCTCTGTGATGACGGCCTGAAACCACAGACCCCCAGAAATCCAGAAGTGGCCTTACTGACCAACACCCGCCCTTGTGCGTGTTATTTTTCCTGGCGTGAGAACACACCCATAGCTAACACAAATACAGTACACATATACATTTATCTACTTTATGGCAACGATACAGAGAAAACCACTGAAGAAACTATTGAAGACCAAAGTCAACACGGTGGCTCAAAAGGACTGTTTGTCCGTTTCATCCTGCTCACACCCGTTAGAAGGCATGAACATTCATTTTTACAATCAAACGCCTCTTAATATGCTGCCATGGAGAGAAACAAATCGGCTCATAACACCACAGACTTAAAAGCGTAAACATTACTATAGACAAGAAAAGTGGTTCAATTCTGCCAGATGATATAAAATACAAGAAAATGTATGCACTTAGTTACTTTGACCTATTAATCTTCCACATAAGTCATCACTTACAACATAAATCCAAATTAGTCTTTTACAACGAAAAGGAGCCAAATTCACCAACATTAAAATTTATGCCAATATAGATAACAAAGTTATATTTTCTGATAGATTGTCTTAAAACTACAGACAAATCACCCACTAATGTTAAATATGCTTTTTTTTCGCCTAAACTACGAGGCTAAACGTTTGTAAACTATTTAACATTCACAAGAATTTGAAGCTATTTTGGTCCGTCGTGGTAGAGAAAAAATTGAGCCGAAAAGCAAAACTTTTGATTTACAAGTCGATCTACGTTCCAACCTTCACTTATGGTCACCAGCTGTGGGTGGTGACCGAAAGAATGAGACTGCGGAAACAAGCGGCCGAAATGAGCTTCCTCCGCAGGATGGCTGGGCTCTCACTCAGAGATCGGGTGAGGAGCTCTGCCATCCGGGAGGAGCTCGATGTCGAGCTGCTCCTCTTCCAGGTCGAGAGAAGCCAAATGGGGTATCTGGTCAGGATGCCCCCTGAGCGTCTCGTTGGTGAGGTGTTTCGGGCATGTCCCACCTGGAGGAGACCAAGAGGCAGAGCCCAGACCCGCTGGAAAGACTATGTCTGTGGAACGACTTAGGATCCTTCCAGGTGAACTGGAGGATCCAGCTGGGGTGAGAGAAGCTTGGGCTTCCTGTCTAAGTCTGTTACCCCTGCAACCCAGCCCCGGATAAGCGGAAGATGACGGAACGGAATGGAAAAAGAATTTGAAGCAAATGACACATGTGAAAAAGAAAGTTTTGTCTTCTAAATCACTTATCCCAAATAGAGTCACAGGAGTGACGGAGCCTATCCCACCTGATTTGAGGTGAGAGGGAGGATACTGTCGACCTGTTCGGGGTACAGGTTCATTCACACACACGCTCTTTCTAGAGTGGCCAATCGACCCTCTCCTTTTTGGAGGGTGGGAGTAAACCAGAGTACCTGGAGAAAACCCACCATACACAGGCAGAACATGCAAACTGTTTTAAGCTTCATCCTTTCTCAACTCAAACACCAACCTTCTTGCTATGAGGCCACAGCGCTAACGCCTGCACCACCGTGCCGCCGGAGTGCTTATCGTATTCACCAAAAAATAAAATCTCACTTCAGATTTTATTTTGCTACTTTGACGCTCGAAAGCTGTGTTGTAAAGTTTTAAAAAGTTGGAAAATGCTATGTTTTTTTTTTTAAACAAGCCAAAACAGAAATGTGTTTTATGAGGACCAACAGATGTTTTCTGTTTGTGGGTTGTCGTGTTAGGTGGCTAAATTGTTTTTTTTTTTTTTTTAAAGATCACAAAAACCTACATCCGTCTTAACTTCCCACAAACTAAAACAATTACTGTGTTAACAGTTCAAAGTAAATAAATAAAAGACAAGTAATAGCAATAGTAGAAAACAGTTTTTTTCAGTTTTACACTGAGAAAGTTTTAATCACCACAACGTTGTACGGTTGTAGATAAAAAACATCTTTTATGGGAATAAAATTGTCACATCACTTACAAATAGACAATAAACTAGAACGAAAACAAAAAAAAATAGTTTCTTATGATTGATTTATTACACTTTAATGACCTCTGTGGGGAAAATGAAGACCCAAAGAGTCTGGCAGACTGCGGAAAAACCGCCTCACAAAGTCATTTTACATTGAAACATATCACCAGTGACACATTGTTTTCTGTATTTCAGAATTGAGTCGAAAACATCACGAGTTGGGGATCTAAAATGCAAGTCAAACTTACAGCAAAATGACACCGCAGGAATCAACATTTAAAAAACTAAGATATTTGGGTAGAATTGAACACTTAGTTACTATTTGGAACCCAGCTGTTTTCCTCTCTTCTACTTAGATTCAACATGTACATGGCGACAAGCATCTAACAGTAGGAGAAATAATTTTTGTCATCAGGATTTGACAGCGTGCCATGGTCAAACTGTCTTCTCACCAGTTTACTTTGACCCCTATAGGATAAATACAATTCCTTACAATGAACAAATAAGCTTATTACACAAGTTTTAAGCCTGTTGTGCGGCGACCTCTCCATTTAGTTGTCAAAAGCTGTACACTTGTTATCCTATTATCTTAAGATAACAGGTGAAACTATGAGTAACTTTAAAAAGAAAGGCAGCAAAGATTTCACTGTCTGTGATTTACAAACTACAAAAAGTTTTCCATATCTGAGAAATCAACCAGGGTGAATTACAGAAGCAGATTAATTTTTCAGGTTAACTTTGATGTCTTATGTGGTAAAAATTTACTCAACAACAACTAGAAAATTTTTGGCGAGTCTTGTAAAGATGTGACAGCTGTCCTCACACATGACTGCTCACATCAGCCTGGAGGCAAAAAGAGAAAAAAAACTCCGGAAAGTCATTAAGAAACCCAAGGGGTCTCGCCCAAAAGCTGAGAACAATCACCAAATGGGCATGTTTAGTCATTCAACACATTTGTCCATCTCTGATTTGTATTCATAATTCAAGGAACATTAAATTGAGAGGACATTAGTCCATTTTTAAGAGAAAAAAGTCTATTCGATCCTTCAAAAATTGTTATCAAAAAGTGGAGTAAATTAACACAGATATGCAAATTTTAAGAGTCAGATATGAGGGGGAAAAAACAGAGTTTTTGAAGTCCAAAGAACCTCTCAATGAAACTGCGTCATGATGGAATTCTTTTAAAACTTTAATTCGAACAGAAGACTTTGAATTAAACAAGGAGCACTGCAGTGTCACATCATTTGCAGCAGCAGCATCCAAACAGGTGGCTTTTAGAACGCCCGGGAGGCGTGAATGCCCGTTAATCCCAGATTAGGGTTGACAAGCCATTTCACTGCATGCCCTCGATGTAATCCCAGTTGCCTCTCTATCCTCTGACAATGAGCTTTGTTCCCTATCTGAGAAAGAGCTTTGAGGATTTCTTCAGCTTTGTTAGTGTGAAGTGACTAAATTATTCAGAGGTTAGCTACTTTCAGTCATTCAATAAACAATATATTTTTATTTAATTATTGACCGTTTTGCATGTGGGATGTGCACAGATGTTCAATTTGTTCTCATAACAGCAGTTTGTAACCCCGCCTGAGGGAGATGGGAAGTAAGATGAGTGTGTGTTCAGTTTATCCAAAGTTGTTAAAATACTTTTATCTAAATGGTTTTACAGAGAGCTACAAGAAAAAAAAATAGTGAAATGGTTTTTTGAGGTGAACTGCTGAACCCAGCTGCTAAGCACTACAAAACCTTTTTCTCTGTAGCAGCAGTTGTCTTGCCTGGCGGTTGAAGCATGTCAGTGTCCCCCGGCATGTAAAGCTGCCACAATCCAAAACTAATCCTTCCTGAAAAGAGTCCCCTGGTCAGACTCAGACCAGACCATTAGAAGAGCATATATAGGTGTGTGTTGTAGTAAACCAGCACTGCGATCTGAGACACCTGTCTATGAGTCAATGAAATGTATAGCTGTAAAGATACCAGAATAAACGAGATGGGAAAACATTTATCTGACTATGTTGATTGGTTTGATATAAAAAGAGGAGCACCAGAACTCCTCGAACTAAATCCTTAAAAACAGAAGGCTTTACCTCACATTACTCATAAGGCTGTTCCCCACATTCAAGTTGCAAAGACTCTTTCATTTTAATCATCTACTTGAAGCATTACATAAGAAATTTTAGAGAAGACTTGTGCCTTTAGGCCCAGACCAAATATCTTCAAGAAAATTCCCACAATCTCTCGACTCTCTGATGTCACTGTAATCAATCATTAAAATGGTTGTGATTTTCACATTACCTGATAAAACTAAGAAATCTTAAAAAAAAAAAACAAAAAAAAAATAAATAAAACACTATGGGTTTTCACCATGCATGGGCAAACTCCGGCCCCGAAAAAATTTAATAAATAAACCATGTTAATGTTTTATTTTTCCTGTTATTCTATTGTTTCCTCACTAGATGGCGCACTCCAGATATACAGGCTTTGTTGCAATAACAACAACCCTGCTCCCATTAAAATGTGTGTTTCCGTGATGCGCAAGTTGTCAAAATACTTAGATTGTCAGGAGATTTCAAACCTACATTTTAAACCTAGCGTGCAGGATGTACGTTTTTTATGCGCTAGGATGCTTAATTTTAACTTTAGCGCTAGATTACAACTTGTATCAGCCCCAACGGCTTTCCATATCTAGCGCGCTTGTTTACCAAAGCATATCATCCCTCTGCTCCTGATCCGGCCCGTTGGTCAAATGTTAGAACTGAATGTGGCCCGCGAATCAAAAAGTTTGCTCACCCCTGGTTTATACAGTCCTTTAAGCCAGTTGCAAGTGCACCAACAGCTTTATCATACAGAAGTCCTAATGAACATGGTCCAAAAGTATTGTTGAGTACCGTGGACCAAGCTGTTCCTAAAAGTATGACGTGTTCTACAAACTCAATAGAAGAAAAAAAGATGTTTTTGGTGTTAAGTTTAAAAGAGGTACTTTGTTCTGTGAGGCATAAACGATCAATGTCGGTAACTTTGAAATTTTCCAATATATTTTCAAAACTTCAGAGCGAAATTAGCTTCTACGTTCAATTTAAGAGAAGGTCCAACAGATTTCACCAACATACTGCTTAATCACATCCTGCTTCCTCCACAGCAGCATGGCATCACAGGGGGAAAGAAACGAGGTGGAGAACTGGTCTGACCAGGCCAGACCTTTCTCCTATAGATGATATTCTGTAGATTGTAAATCAAAATGTGCATCAGAGAATGACCACAAACTTTTCAACAGCTGGAAATGTACATCTCACAAGATTGGGAACAAAAATTCAGAACTTTCGAAGTTCATTGCTCAAATTTTTCCAATCTTTCTCCAGATTTCTCCAGACTTCTTAAAAATTTAAATTTGATACATACAAATCACCAGAGTAACATGCAATCTAGCCTCTATTTGAGCACACTGTTCTCAAATTTTCTGATTTGGATATCAGTAACATTAAATGTGTTGTTTTGTGAATAAAATGTTTGTTGTGTGTGTGAATTGAAAGAAATTTGTTGATATTGTGATCCCACTTAAAAACGTTGCGATTCTTTTCAAATTTTGAGTTGTATCCTAACTGCTTTTATCTATGACACATTCATGCCCTGAAAGACACATAGAAGGGAAACATGGAGTTCAGTGTCTTGCCCAAGGACATTTCAGACTATAGTCAGGAGAAGCCTGGAATCGACCCGTTGACTTTCCGGTTGGTAGACGTGAGCTACTGTGTTACAGCCAGGAGGAAGGGAGATGAAGAGACACTTCAGCAGCCAATTCAGGCTAACTGAGAAAAAACAGGCTGGCAAAGTGAATAAATCATGCTCAGTGCTTCTCTAGAGTCTGGACATAAACCGGGGGATGTAAAAACACATGTACAGTGTGCACTCGTACAGCCACAGCCTCAAGTGTTGAGAGGTGCGTGTGTGTGTGTATGTGTGGGGTCAGAGGCTCTACATGCTACACAAGGTATCCATTGTCCTACAGAAAATATACATTGTTCATGACGCACAAGACCTCACTTCAACCTATGTAGGGCGTTAATCTGGCCGGTCACAGCAGCTGTTTATTCATATGGAATTAAAGTCTTGAATGTCTGCAAACTCTAAGGACTCAGGTTGGGTACTTCAGCTCAATAAACTAATGACATACAGTATATTATAAGTTTAAAAAAAAGCTTAAATAAAACTTTTTTGCAGCTTATGTTTGTAGAAGCTTCAGCACACAGCAGTCTAAAGAGTTTTTCTTGTTAATATGGAAAAGCTGAGACATCAACATCTGATTAGACAGAGAAGCAAATGGTCACAGACTATCAATCAGAATTAACTGCCTAGAAATGGTAGATTCCCGACTCACTCTTTGTAACGGTTTCTCATTCAGCTGTTTCACTGAGTGTTGTATTTGGACAAAGTTCCTCAGAGATTCATGCAAGAATTTCACAGTTGTTTGAAGGAACCACGTTTTTTTTTTTAAAAATTCCTTTTTTTCTGTTGCCACTAGATTAGGCTTCACTTTTCATCCATATGTTCTCACTGCCTCCTTTTGAGCCATCTCTCTCTCCATCACAGAGGCAGGCTTGCTAGCTGTAAATCACAATTAGAGGGTTCATTAGATATGACTGATTTATTAAGACCAAGGGCCTCTCTGTTTGGCCTTTCAGCCATATATTAACTGGCTACAAGCTCTCATACATAGTTATGAGACACGCTGTTTACTGGATGGTATACAGGGTCATATGCCAATAGATATTAATTATGGAATACAACTCCATGGGTTAAATTAATTGCGTCTCAATGATAAATTATTTTTCAAAGTGTTTTTTTACTTTGTGCTGAAGCATATCTTTTAATAGTTTGTTTTTAAATGTAGATATTCTGATAGCAGAAAATTGGCAACAGGATGGAGAATCCGTTTGTTCATCGGCAAGTGATTCAACATTTGAAAGACAGCCAAGCATTTTGGAGCCTCATTCAGAAGTTATAACAGGGTATTGTTAAGGTGTTTGCCCGTTTGATCACGTTAATTTGACTTCTGTTGAAATCAGAGCTTCCTTAATCTTCAGTGTTCTGGGCCTATTGAAAACATACTGTTTGTAATTCAGAGTATTTTCTTTATTCTGCACATCAGCCCACCCAAAAAAAAAAATCAGGTACATATAACACTTTAGTGTATTTTATGTTTTCAAAATTTACAGTATTCTTTTTGTTCTGTGGTCTAGCAATCTTACTTGGTTCAATAAAGTTAATCAACATCGGAAATATGCTTTAAGACCATAAAAAAACAGGATGAACTGTACTTTAAATCTAAAACACCACTTTACCATCCAAATCATTCTCATTAATTCTTTCTTTTTCACCAATAATATCTATCCATAGGAACAAAGCAGCATCTTTGCTAATCCCATAGCAGCTCATGGCCATCCCGGGAGCTACACATGTATTTCAGGATTAGTCACAGCTTGACCAGGTGAGCTTGTACATGTTTAGATCTATTCCTAGTGAAATCCTATTGTTGAGAATAAGAGTGTTTACACACACAGCCAAGAGAAATAAAAGTCTCAACTCAAACAAGCCATTCCTATTCTTAATCTACGCACTCATCCTTCTGGATTAATGAAACAAAGGCTGATCAGGATGTTTGAAGTTACTATTATAAATGTACGCTTACATTCTCATGCAATGCAGAGTTTCTCACACTATCAAACCAAAGGGTTGAGATCACAAGAAAATACTACTTAACACTTTTCAAGATTGCAAATGTATTTTCTTCATTTATAATTTAGGAACGTAAACTTAATCTTGGTCTTTTTCAGCGTTGAAAGTGTGAAAGAAGCTAATGATCAAAACAGTTGCTGTTACAGTATGTGGGCTAATCGTTTAAGCACCAACTCACATGTACGCTCCATTGTTGCAATTAACTTCTTAGTTGCAAAAATGCGAGTTAAGAGTAATTAACGTATTCACGCAGAGGCCTTTAACCCCCACACATACACACAACACACTTTCCATAAGATGACTTCTGGTACATGACTAATTGGGGTTGACAGAGAACAAAGGAGAAGATTAACAGATTGAGCCTGTGACATACAGCCACAGGTCAGGAAGAGGTTTAGTCTAACTGTGATTACGGATGGACAGGTGCCACTAAAGGACACAGCGAAAGCCGACACCTTTATGCCCTGCCGAGCAGCTTTGTTCCAGGTCTTGTTGGGTCGGCTCCGCAGAGCCCATGATGTCGTTGTTACAGAGTAAAACCTCTAAATACCTCAAAGCTCTGTAGAAGGGCTTTAAAGTACAACTGAGACAATCTCTTTGGGTATTTCAGATTATTTAAGATAGCTGTTCAAACCCAAGTCGAGAACATACCCGATTATAGGGATTAATAAAACTCCAAGTTGGTAAATAATCACCTCTTGTCATCTTGCTAGCAATGAGACAGAGCGTTGTTAGCTTCATTTGTCCCACCTCTTTATCATTCCAGCCTGTAATTGCTGGACATGGTTGATTTTGAAGCTAACCAGGAGCGATGTCATCCCCCTTCTTTTGCTACAATGGGACTCATTGGATTAGCTTCGAGCAGGCTTTGTTAAAGGCTGGTGCAAATCTAATCAAGGAAGAGACCTCAATTATGCTAGCATGTACTTAAATGATCAAATCAGTAAAAATGGGGGAAGGAGCTGACCAGTGTAAGAATGCAATCAGGAGCCATTAAAACCAGTTAATTTTAGCTGATAGCAGCTTTAAACTGAGATCCACAATTTTTATAATAATGAGAACACTATAATTTTTAATGTATAATGTAGCAAGTGTTTAAAAGGATTTTTTTCTGATGTTCAATTAACTTGTGTTTATAAATGGGACGGTGACCAAACTTTCCCTCAGGAAGGGATAACAGAACCAGAGAACAACAAACGTAATGTTATGAGCAGTAGAGTTTTACAGGGAGAGACCGAGGTTCTTTTTTTATACACCAATGGAATCAATCTTTTTTTAAAGGCTTCTGAAACTATTGATAGGCAATAAAGAGTATGTCACTAACTGGTAAAGATTCTGTCATGCTGCCACAAGTTCACTTTTATTTGTGACTGGCTTACTCCTTGGCATTTGTTTTCTAGTTCTAATGTTGAAGAGGAGACATTCTGCTTGTGTGATATAATATTTCATGGGCGAAAACATAGCATTTTCAAACATGATATCTTTCGTTGGCTCAAAAATGCAATATTTGCTTTAAAAAGAAATAAATGTTAAAATACAAAGGAAAGGTCTACAGTTTCGCTTTAGTTTTTGACACTGCAAATTTGTTCTGGGGATCGGGGTTTGAGTGGGGCAAGGCTTGAAACACTGGCCTTCCTGTATAAAGTTTGCATGTTCTCCCTGTGTGTGTGAGGGTTTTCTTTGGGTAGTGTCCTCCCACCTTCCAAAAATATGCACTTTAGGTTGATTGGGAATGAGCGTGTGTGTGGATGGATTGTGTGTGTGTGTGTGTGTGTGCCCCCTCAACAGATTGGTGACCTATTCAGGGTGTATCGTGCCTCTCGCTTTAAGTCAATCGGGATAGCCTCCAGCACCCTACACGACCCCGTTAAGATTAAGTGGCTCAGAAGACAAAACGAACAAATTTGTTCTGTTAATAGCTTCATGTGTGGAAAATGCGTTAAGATGAAAAAGAGTAAAGTTTTTTTTCTCAGGAAATACCAAAAATAATGGAGCGGTCAACACTGAAAGCTGTGTTGCTTCTGTTACAATGCTTTTTTGTGTGCATAGAACATAAAACGCCTGTAATACCACTCAACCAGACAGTTTGGAAAAATTGAAAGCTTACTGAGCCTTGAAGCAAATTACCGTATGAACAAATCTGTGAAGAGTCTACGTTAATTCATCATGAAGACGAAAAAACAGTAGTCTGAAGTGAGGTTTTGGCTCACAGGAATCTTTTTTACACATGTTTTGCTCATTTTTAGAATCTGTGTCCATATTTATGTTGCATATACTGTACATCATACAGCTACAAAAACTTTTTTAAAGTTATTACAAACTCTCATGCATCTTCTTAAAAACTTCAAATGAAGTGTTGACAAGATCTCAACAACTGGAGAAAAGGCTCTTTCCAGCTACAGCATGTTTGAGACTGCAAAAAGGTGAAGAGGCATATTGTTTGAAGACAATGTGCTAGATCACTATGATCTAAGGACCAGGTGGCATTCTCTGAAGCCCATAGTACAACAGCTGAGATTGACCCAGGCCACTGACCTCCAGGAACCATGACGGTTAAAACAGGAAGCAATTACCCTGGATGTCAGCAAGTCCGGTGGCATTCCTCACCAGGGGGTCTAAGATCTGAGATAACAGTTGTCACCAAAATGTACAGGTAAAAAGTAGGCAAGGTTCACAAATGATATATATTAATATATTAATATATTTAAGATTGTGATCAAAGTTATACAAGCAAACTTATTTTTTTCCAAATCAAAATACCTAGAAATATGTGGCGAGAATCTTTTAATAACAGTAAGTTAAACTTTTGACGTTTCTATCAACAAATTTCAGAACATTAAATGCAATTTGCGACTGTTCAAAGGATCTTTTATTGTGTAGATGAGACGTTTGTTGCAAAATTTAAAAAATCCGTCAATATTACCAA
Organism: Neostethus bicornis; assembly: GCA_902685375.1. Lineage (NCBI taxonomy): Eukaryota > Metazoa > Chordata > Actinopteri > Atheriniformes > Phallostethidae > Neostethus > Neostethus bicornis. The sequence goes on along the minus strand of LR738544.1, from coordinate 21,862,579 downwards.
AAGAAGGAGGATTTCTAGAAATACCTTAAATTTGAAGTGAGAAACCCTGTGTGAAAATATTTTGAAAAAAAAGGGCTTGTAGGGTCCGAGAAATTTCAAAAGTTGGCAGAGAAACCAAACTATCATGTAATACCTCCATTTTTTACTCTCACTTTTCTTCTCAAAAATTTAGGACTGAATTCACTCAAATTCCTTCAATGATAAAACTGTTATTTTAAAAATATATATTAGATATTCCAACTATTTACAGCATCATTTTAATCTAAAATTAAAATTGGAATAAAAATTCCTAAATAATTTTATTTGCTTCAACTATGCGGCCTTACTTCCCAAAACGTAATTCATAAGTTTTAAATTTTAATTTGCAGTATAAATTCTTCCTGTTCTGCTCTTTTTGTGCAGTAAGTGTGAGTTTAAAGGCATGTGTCTTTTTCTATGGAACTTAAATCTCCTGAATGTTAAAATATTAAAGTGTCCTAAACACTTTCTAATGTTTTATAATTTTATGAACACTTTTAATTGAAATGTCACATTTTACGTACATCCTTCCAGCATAAAGGGAAGTCAACCTGTGACAGATGTTTGTAAAAGTACAAAATATTCTAGTAAAGCACAGCTTTTGTGCTTATTCGTGATGTGCAAAGTATCTTATTCTTGTTATTAGATGACCTAGTGAACTAGTCCATTTCAGTGTGCAAATCAATATTGTTTTTATCTTCCCTGAAGAATTGTAATCCCACATATCTCTCCACCTTTGTAGGAGAATTTTTTTTGCAGGCTTTCATTCTATCAAGTCGCCTGAAATAGAATCAATTTTATCAGTTTGATTATTTCAGGTTAAATGTTAGATTCCTTTTAGTTACTCTTAATTCTTTCAGCGAACAGCCCAGTGGAGCTCCTCAGTAGCAGGAAGTGTGTTTGTGTGTGTGCATGTGTGATGTTGCTGAACGAAAGTATAAATGGCTTTGTTTCAGAAATCTACGGTTAAGATATTGATCCACTCCAATGCTCTTCTCCCGCTACACCTCTTTTCCTTCTCGCTCTGCCTGTTCATCTAGGTTTGTGCATTACCTCATCAGAGGAGGATCTGTCTAAAGCCACAGCGGTCAAAGAACAGACAAAAGTGCTCATCTCCAGGAAGCCGCTGCCGCTGCCTGTGGTTATGGAGAAAAGAGAAAAAAGGAGAAGAGAAGGGAAAAAGTGACTCAGCCCTATGGGTTCTTTCTTCTGCCCGCCGACTTAGGGATAAACGTAGGGATAAAGCACAGGGGGAGATGATATTTAGAGCAGGCCCCATTTCAAGGGCAATAGAAGAGAGAAAGTGGGGTTTGAGCTTGGGTGGTTTGGGAAGTAGCCACAAGGGTCGGTTGTACAGTTACTGGCAGAGGGCCTCGCGCCACGGACTTATGTGTAAGTGGGGAGGAACTGCTGCTGGCTTGGCTCAGACTTAAAGCCTTGGCCGCTGCAGCTCCACGAGCCTCTTAAGCAAACCAGATGGGCTTCAGATGGGTTGTTGATGAGGCATGAGTGTGCAAAACACAAACATGCATGCAAGCCCAAAAAACAAATAACCTGGTTCAGACACGGCATGAAAACAACTAAAAGCAAAACACATAAAATAACATATAATGTTTATTTCACCACAGGTGACTAAGTCTCTTTTTTTCTTAAAGAAGAGGTATAGTGCTTTTCTTAGGTGGTAATTCTTGGATCGCAGCGTATATAGATAAAAGTGGCACTTTTTTCTTTGCTCAGAAATACAATACTCGCCAAAAAAAGCTCATAAATATATTTATGCAGTTTCACTTCCTTTTATGACACTGTGAATTTCACCATCCCGCTGCTTCCCACTTAATCCTGCGCATGCATACGTTGCAGGTTTTTTTTTTGAGGTCGCAAATACAGCGTGTAGTGCATCAAGTTAGCAAAGCTTGATCATGTGCGTTTATATTACCTTTTTTTAAAAAAAAAACACCGTACTAAAACACTTCCTGCTTAGGACAGAATCTGGGCATGGCGGAGAACAAAAGGCAGAGAGAAGAACAACCTGGCATTCAAACGCTATCCGAACACTGGATCTGAGGGTTGGCAAATTACTCAAAAAATTGTTAATGAAAGAAATAGGAAACTACTTTGTGTATGTTTTTGATGTTTATTTTCACTGGAGCACCTTTAAATGCCTTAAAGTAAATTCAGCCCTCTATCCTAACTCTGTGATGTTAAGTGAATTTCTGAAACGCATGGAAAAATCAGATCAATTACCAAACTGAGGGCTTAAAAAAATCAGTGTAAACATGTGGTTAACTAGCGAGAAACAACACGAAATTCTGTTAGTTGCTGCTGATTGATGGATCACAGAAAAGTTCACATAGAAAAGATGAAGCCAACAAAAAAAAAATAGAGGAGAAAGAAATTGTTTTGGGGAAGTCAAATAGGTAACCTCAGTGGGTTCATTAGCTCATTAGCTCATTAGTTTACCACAAATCATCCTAAGGGCTGCTTACTGTCTGTTCATTTTTCTAACTCTTAGCAAATGACTACCATTACCACAGCCATGTGTAACAACAGAGACTTGCAAATACAGCCATATTTCACACAAAGTTGCTGAATAACTCTTCGAAAGTTTGTCTCGTCTATTTAATTTTTAATGACCAGATATTTAATCTCACACGTTTTTTATTCAAACACTGTCTTTGGAAAATAAAAATGTACATATAATGATATCAGAGATGATTTTAACTTTATAACAATTAGTTGTGCATGGATTCATTTTTTTCCACTCTGGTCATCCACACAGTGGCCCCGGTTGCTGATTTGGGGGATTTTCAATTCATGTAGCACACAGTATCCACTTTATTTTAAAGATTTTGAAACAAATATGCCATAAATTGTTTCTGTCACGATAGCAAGACAGTAATTTTGTTAGAAGAATCTACTTGTCATCTTTCCTGTGTGTAATTAGATTTGAATAGTAATTACATGTTAAAAGACACAATAATACAATTTCAAGTTTCTAGAAGAACTGATGGAATTAAGAAAGTGAGATGGAAGTGAATTACATGCCAGCGCAAGTGGTGCGGGATTTTCCCTGAGTTTGATATAATTTGTGCTTTGAATTTATTAATAAGTTGTTTCTTAAAAACCCATCTTTGATCCCACACAGCTACAAGGACAGGCTAAATGGCTTCTACTACCAACTTAGGGTCACAAATTTTAAAATGAAATTATGACCAAATCCCATTATAAATGGCCTAGGGTTCTCAATTTTCCGATTTTGTTCAAGGTATCTATTTTCTTTAAAACTAAAAATTATTTATCAGTATTCAGACAATAGATGTAACAAGTTCAATCATTTTATGTGATGTGAGGTTTGAAAAACTCGAATATAAAATAAATTCTGAGGCCCAATTTCCAAATTGGAAAGGATACAGTAAACCACAACACACACACACAAACGGAGAGATTTTTTTGTCTGTTCATTCAAGGTGAGTTGAGTTTCTAAGCTGAAAAGAGTTCCACCACTTTCAAAGTTCCAGGCCCAAGGATGTCTGAGATTTAGTTCTTGTACCTAAAGGTACACCTGAACAATATTCAAGGAAAGTGGCTGGAAATGGTCCTCGTGGTCTACAACTCTGTTTGTGAAACTAAGATACTAAGGAATCATTACACAATGTGAAACTCTGATCATGAGCTTCCCAATCATTGATCCCAGCTTTACCCCCACACACATCCTGTGACCTCTATAAAAAAAGAATGGGACTCGCACAGGCCACTTGTTGACCGGGCAGTGACACGGTTCAAGGGCAACCAGAGAGTCTTTATAAGTATTCTTAAACAGGGGGATTAGCCAGATGGTCCGATCACTCCATTCTCCAACTTCTCCCATCTGTACATGTCCACTGTCTCCCCCTGGTCTCTGTTAAAACTATAGAGATGATTGGCTGATTCCACCTCTCTAGTTTAATTTAGGCTTGTGTTACCTTCAGCACTATTTGACTGCAGATATCATCTTTATTGCTCACAGAGTGAAAGTCCATTAAAAGGCATACTGTAGGTGCCGGTGCTGAAAGGCTCCTGGAGTGATGCCGACGAGAGCTTTTAAAAGACCCCTTTCTTCGCTAAAGTAAAAGCAGCTATTGAGGGCGCACGGGGCAGAACACTACCCAAACTGGAGGTCCACATTCACTGGGAAACAAATCAAAAGTGTTTCTGTATGCACCAAAGGAGGAGGTGAGAGCTAATGGACACGCAGAGAGTGGAATGCAGAATTATCCAAATGAACAAACATACACATTCACTCGTTCTAGCACAACTGGTGCAAACTGTGTTCAAACAGCAGCACAAGTGTCTGTTCTCCTCTTGGGAAAACAATGCTGTGTTCCTGTTATTCGCCTTTTTACAGGAGCAATTATCCAAAGTGCCAAACGGTGGCAGAGAAACACAAAGAAGCTGGCAGGGTTACAATAACATGACGCACTTGTCATCAGTATCAGGCGGTAATGGGGGAAACTTACAGAAATTAGAGACTTCAGCTCCAGCACCCTCTTCTCACTTACGGTCGACTTTAAAATTCATGAACGTCACCTGGAAAGAGAAAACCAGAAAAAACAGTTTTGTTATTGGCTGATTTAGATGTCACACATAGGATTGATCATTTATTATTATTTGGCATGGTAGAATTAATCTAGGTGCATTTTGATGGACGCCAACAATTACAACGCTAAACTTTGACAACTTGTGATACATTTTTCATATAAACTGTTTGTGGAGTGAACTAAACCCTAAGCCCACCTGAGAGTCTTCTGTAGCCAGTGTTCGGGGCAATACAGAGGACCTATGTGAAGCCCACAGCAGGTCAAACAGAGGATCAGTGTGTCTCTCTTCAAGCACTTTCATTGCGCAAACAACGTCACACATGGGCATGCCACGCAAAGCCAACCAAACAACAAACAACCTGATTCTTGTGCACAGCTTTGAAGTAGAAAATTTGGCCGCAATCAGTCTTAATGCAATTAGTGATGCGTGATATTTTTTTCAAAAATTGATTCCAATAACAGAAAGTTTAAAAAAAATCTCTCATTTAATGGACAAATCTCCATCCTCAGAACTCTTCGATTTGCAGAGCCATCCCGGGGTCAACCTTGATATAGCTTTGCACGGTTAAACGCATGCACAAGAAAGCACTCACCAAGCCAGGGGTCACATAAAACAAATATTAACATCAAAGAAGTCAACAGAGGCCTTTTGATGGCAACATGATCTTGATTGCGCCGCTGTGATCATGGAGCGCCCTAAATTGGGAGAGGACGGGAAATAGTCTTAATTGAGAATGAGAGGTCACTAATTCCAACAAAAAAAGTGGATAAAGAGACTTCAAGAGAAGCAGAAAGAGCCTGGACTTCCACAAACAGCAACAAAATACCCTACAAGCAGCGGTGCGCATTACGACTGTGGCTTGAAAAAGCGTCTAAGTTGTGCGAAAACGGCAATACAAACACTCCTTTGATTCCACAATTTGAGGCTAATTGAGAACAATGAAGAAAAAAAAGCAAACACCAAGCATGTATGATCTTTTATTCATGTCTCTAATCAGGCAGAGGATTTTCTCTTGGATGCATTTTTTTTCTCTCAGGGCACAATTAAGGGTAATTCTGACCAGAAAAACTCAAAGGTTTGCACACAAAGACCTACTGATAATGCTAATAAAAAAAACACACTTCAGTGGAATATCCCTGCAAACATTTTTATGAGATGTCGTTATCTTTCTCTTTGCCTAGTAAAATTGGAAAAGCCATGAACTAAAAGAGACACGTTCTACAGTCAAACCACTGGGAGCACTGTTCGTAGTCCAGAGCGCCTGTTGGCTCGTCTGAACATGTTCCAGATGTCTGCAGAACCAGTTATTCTATTTCCTCTCCTTCTTCCCCCATTCCTCTGCTCTGCTGCTCATCTGCAGATGGCAGGTCAGTCACGTAAAGGATGCCGGGTAATCAGAGGCTGCTGTCTCATGCTTTTGTTAAAATTTTGTAAAAGCATTGTGCGCAAAGACACATTTGTTAATCCAATTGTGCCATACATGGTTTTACACATTTACAACCTCTGTGTGTCCATATAAGCCCTTCATGATCTGACCTGTTCTTGTATTTTAGATTTACAGACAATGAAATGTCAGAGTAGGGTCAAAGCTGACATGGGAGAAACAAGGCAATAGAGCCATTCAGCGCTCCCGCTGACAACTGTAGGAAATAGCTATCTCCTTGGCCTGCTGTCCAACAGCTGTAAAATGGAGCATGTTACGTTGCAGTTTAGCCAGCTGCACCTGTCTGGAACAAAAACTCTGAGCAGTGAAGACTAGAAAGTTTCCTAAAACAAGCATGGCTGTGACATCACACTGATACAAGATAATAGAGAGAAAGGTGACCAATATCATGCATGACACAAAAATTAGTTGTATTATGTTTACAGGGGGGTTTGCACCTGCACAATGAATGCAACCATTCATGCAACAAAATATGCACACACCCAAATGTCATCTTGTTGCAGCTGTCAATGCCACTTGTGCAAATGCGGACACACTGGGGTAAGAACAATGGAACTCTATTAGACAGAAGCTCCCTCAATAAACGCAGCACCACATGGGGCTCTGTGCTGCCACTTCCATGTTTGCACCATGGGAAACAAAGTAGGCTTCCGAGAAATCATATGGGTAATTAAACAAAAATTAGATTTTCTTGACCCATAAATGATGAGCTTAGAGCGCGTGCTAACTCTGACGGGGACTATTGGTTATGTTGTACCTTGCATTTATGTATTTGTCTAATTTCACATGTTTTGGTCCCGTAGAACTTTCATTCTTGTTTCTAAATATTAGCTCATCACTTTGGAAAATTTCTTCAAAAAGATTCAGGAAAATGTTTAACTAAAACCAAATCTGACTGTTTTGAGTCAACTAACCCTGTCTGGTAGAGCGTTAGAGCATCTATTTGGCCAGTATGCCCATATCTACTTTACAAATATAGCACACAAAAATAAATAATCAGACAAAAATTTCTGTTTAAGATTTAAGGAGTAAAACACGTTTCTTGTATGGTCCACACCAATCAGTTGAATTTGGTAGAGAACCAAAACTGTAATCCATCCCATCAAAGTTTGAACTGAACTAAGTCCTGATCTTTCAACACAAACTGAGGGCCAAAAGTTTGTGTTCATATGTCTGTGAAACAATCACTGCCTTTACCACACATCTCGTGTGTTGGTTTGAGTTTTTTGCTGCAAAATGATAATGTTTACCAATTGTTTCCATTTTAAAAAAATCACAGAAAGAAATGCACATGGGTGGGCAATCTGCTACAATTGCCTTTTACACATAGAACAATCCAAAGGGGTGTTTGCATGAATGAAACAACTAAGTGTTCCTACAAGGTGAACATTAAATGGGTGTAAGTGACAAGTCACGGTATCTGCTAACTCATGAAAATGGTTGGAGTAAAGAAGGAAAGCAGGTAGAGTGGGATGGTAGGGGCAAGCACTGGCACATATGTCTGAGCCTCACCCCTGTGTTCACTACTCTCAAGAGATTACATTATGGTGCTCCCTATTGTCCCAACTACTTCAAGACAAAGCCTGTTCCATTGAACAAACAACGCGCCTTGGAAAGATTATAAAAACAAGAGGTGAATGTCAAAGGCAAAAGTGAATAGGATCTCTCCCTTCTTTTGTCGAGCTGGTGAGGTATGCACAAACACATCGCTGCGTGACAGAGAATAAAGGAAGGCCTTGTGAAGGAAGAAGTCGGAAAAAAAGTTGGAGCGTCTTCGCATGAAAAGGCCAGTACCGTGAGAAGTTGTTTGCCTAACTCCTGGATCTATAGAAAAAAACCTCTGAGAGTATTTGAATGAAAGACCCCCAGGAACACACAGAAGGCATTTTGCTCAAGACAAAACACAAAGACTGATGAAATGATGACCTGAAGCTGCCAAGAGCTTAGAGCTGCAGAAACAAAGCAGCATCCAAATATAAAGTGAATAAAAAGAAGACTTACAGAACAAATGACCATCTCCACTGATTTAGAACATTTCTTTTATTCACAACAAAGCCAAATCAGATGTACGGAAGCATTTCAAGCTCAGCTCATCTCCTTCCGTCCCACCCGCGAGTCAACCCCGTCACGACCCAAACAAGGCTTTAACTGTCAGGGGCAATTAATGAGGGCGACCTCGGCTCTTTCTCATTTACAAGGCCAGCGCCAGCCTGTAATTAATTGCTGCGTGCATAAATGTAAATGAGTCCGCTGGGGAAGTCGAGAGAAGGGGGAAAAAACGGCTGTCGGGCCAATATTCCAGCGGGGGAGCAATCTGCGAGAGAGGGAAATGATTTAGAGGACAGCGCACAAATCTGCTGCTCCGTCCAACGCCGTGAGTTTGAATGTGAGAGGAGTCTTGTTGAGATGGAGGAGGTGGTCTTTAGGAAGAAAACAATTGGGAGAAAAAAAGGCAACTGTGGCAGCAATTTATAAGAACTGCATTATTTTAATCTTCTCTTTTCTCTGTGTGTCTACAAAGTGGAACTCAGGTCTTCTACAAGTGGCACTCCACTCATGTGGTGACATGTTTTTCAGCAGATTAATGCACATATTTAATTCAAAACCTTCAAAATGATAAACACTTGCTGAAGGGCAATTCCACCTTTTTCTTTTATCCCATTTTGGTTTTAAACAGGGAAGCAAACTTCATGTGCAGACTAAGCCCGGTTATTGATCAGATGTTCACTAAGCAACATTTTTTTTTAGCCCTTTGTCATTACACGTCCCCTTGAGCTGCTTCTTTGGCTTTGGGCTTGTTAATAACTTTTCCGTTACAGGTAAACAACTTTCCAATTAAAGTGTTTGGATTGCAACACACCAGTTGAATTATTCTCTTTTCTTATTGCTCAAACTAAACATGACTCTTTCTCATCCCTGTTATCATCTTACCTTGTCCTGCGGCAAGTCATGGAGCTGCACGACAACAAAGAACATGTTAAATCAAAGAGAGGCAAAAAGGGGAAATATGTCATCCATCACAGTAACAACAATGATATCTGTCATTTGTAAATCCACCGCACAGAAAGCCGCCTCTTAAATCTCTTTGTGCGTGCCGTGAATAAACAGGTACAGAAACTATTGTTCATTCAAAGTTGGACAAATGTAGGGAAAACACACACGAGATCCACTATGTTAGAGTCTGAGCGGTGACACTTAAATACACATGCACACACTCAGTCAGCAAAGTCACAATAAGGTCTTTATCACAAAAGCTCCTTTTCACTACACTACTTTACAATGGCAAATACAATTTTCCTATAGCGGGCCTCCAGTAATAACAGTTGACATCACAGAGCAGCCAACATTCGTTTCCCATATTTAACAGCGAGACCAAGTGTAAGCTCATGAGAATGAGACTAAACAGCCTACTGAGGCAGTGGTTTCCCCTCAAGCAGCAACAGAAACCATTGACTGAAGCAAAGGGCCATTTTATTTTGTCACGCTCCAACTTCAGGCCCAGACAAATGAATTACCTCTAACAAGTCGACAGTGTGATGACCTGTTAGTTTGCTTTGGACAAAAATACAAAAAATATATTCATACGTAAGAAAAAGACAGCACAACTTTCCAGTTCCCACCAGAGCAATTCACAAACGCACTACCGATAACATTCTGTAAGATGCAAATCTTTTTACTAATCTAACAGCATCTACAAAGTGTGGGCTGGATTAGGTTGGGCTTTTCAGCAACATTTTAGGATACATTCATGTCACAAGGAATTGTTGATGTTCATGCTTGAAGAACCATAAAATAATAGTTTTCAAATCCGAGCCATATGGTCCATATTCACTCTGGATCCAAACACTGACCGCTGCCTCATGATGACAACAGCTCGATTAAAGACTTTACAGCCTTACAGCCTGGAAGCAATGGCAACGCCTTACAAAGACAGGCTGGATGACAACCAATAGAATTTAGGTTTCGGTTCAGTGGGTGTGGCAAGGCTAACCTGCCCATCACTACGCAACCACAGGATTATTTCAAAGGCCTTGCATCCCAACCGTGCTGCCACGCCCCATTACTCCAAACCACTACATATGGTGGAGGGAAGTTTTGGAGGAGGATGATCCCTCTATGGGTAGGGAAAGAAAAAAGGAAAGCAATGATAACATAAGACTCACTGGGGTGTTATTTTCTATTTAGACTGGAAAGAAAAAGTTAGCTTCTTTCAGGTTAAACTGAAAAAAAAATCTATAATTGAGTTAGTTTCAACAATTACCAAAGGTAACTTCTGAACTTTATCAGCAGGATTAAATTACTTTTTCACTAAACGGAAATGTGTGTGACAACAACAATATGCCCATTTCAGCTTGTTACCATTTTCTAGCTGACCTATTACATCACACAACAAAATAACTGAGAAACAATGTGGCTTGAAGAAAATTGGCACCACATCCTGCTGCAAATTGGAAATGCATGCAACTCTTTTCATGTCATAAGTACGTCGTGCTTTTTACTATCTTCTTTCTCAAATGACATTCAAAATATTTGCTAACTGTTTCCATACAAAGTCAGTAAAACATATTAGCGTACATTTTAAATGATTGTGGGCCGTATGATGGTGCGGTGGTTAGCACAGTGACCTCACAGCAAGAAGGTTTGGAGTTTAAGTCTCGGGTGGGGTGAGGATTGAATTACTGATCTTTCTGTGTGGAGTTTGCATGTTTTCCCTGCGTATGTGTGGGTTTTTTCCAGATACTCCGGTTTCCTCCCAACCTACAAAAATATGCATGTTAAGTTGATTGGGCACTGAGAAATTGTCCCTAAGAATGAGTATGTGTGGGTACGGTTGTGAGTGTGTGGCTGTGCAACAGACTGGTGACCTGTTTGGGTGTCCCCTGCCTCTCGCCTGCAATCAGCCGACATAGGCTGTGCCCCCTACATTGATAAATAAAGGGGTTTAGCATAAATGACAAAAGTTTAGCCATCATTTTGTCCCTCGCCACTTCCTCAACACAGGTGAAGGGTAAGCCAATCACAGATCCAGCTTTTTTTCTAGTTTGTTCGGTCAGCTGGAGTCCTTGTTTTTTACAGCAGCTCCCCAGCAGAACACAGGAAAAAACAGGACAAAATCAGAGAAGAATTTGCGCTGACTTTCCTAACTTGATGCACTCTACACTGTACTGCATTTGTGGCCTGAATGGACGTTTCCACTGTGTTGTGCATGCTCCCGAAGGAGGGGACTAAGCGTGGTCTGAGGAAAGGGGCGTTCACACTGTCAAAAATGGAAGTTAAACTCAATGGATGGATTTATAAACTATTTTCTGCCAATTTCTAAACTAACAGAATACAATTTGATCTACATATGCCATGAAAATGATCACCGTTTGAATGCACAATAAACTCTTTTTAACATGCATTGGTCACTGGTTTGATTTATCTGTTAACATCATGTTACAAGCACTTTTTTTCAATACAGAAAGGAAGGTTATGCTTTATAAAAAATATTTTTAAAAGCTTGCTACTGATGCAAAACACCATGTTGAAGCTTGTTTTAGCTAAACTGACTCCTGCTCCTCGCCTTTAATCAGCTGAGATGGGCTCCTGCACCCCCTGTGACCCCAAAAGGGATAGACGAATAAGAAGGTGACTGACTGACTGACTCTTCAAAATCAAGCAAATGTATTTTGAAGTCAATTGAGTTGAGCTTACCTGTAAATTAGCCAGGTGATGATTATGCCTATTGATGTATCCTTAATTTTCTGGTTAACTGCTTGCTTTAGCATTCGTGTGGATGTGTTTGCAGAGCAACTGTAATAGTAAAATTTAACAAGGAGCAAAACGAAAATAATTAAAATGTCATGCAAATGGAAAATTAAAACGTTGACGCTATTTGCTCATTTATTCAACGACTTTGAGATAAGCTTAGAAGCTTGAGATGAGTATCATAGCCATCTTTCTTTACTCAGCACTAACATGTCACAACACTTCCTTCTTCCTTCTTTGCTCTCTCACACAACACCTTTTCTTGTAGTTACAAAGATCTGATAACAATTATAATCTTCATAATCGAGAAGCAAAATGTACTACATCGACAACAATCTTTAAACATAAGGCAGAGTAAATGTTATTCTTTTGTGTGTGTTATCCTTCAGGGAGTGTCTATGCGGTACGGTTGGTATAACCTGAGAATTCAGAGAAAGCAAGCTCAACTATCAAACAAAAGATGCCGAAGGGAATTTAAAATACTTTGTTTACTTATTAAAACTTACCCAGACTTTTATTGCTTTTTGTATGACACTTAAACCATCAGTTTTCTTTAAAAGCCCAAAATGATCAGATATGTTTGCCAAGAACACATATTGACTAACTGGGTCATATACTTTTGTTAGGAAGAATCAATAAGTAGAACATTAGTAGTTTCAAGTGTTTATCTAGCATTTGATCAAATTTCATGATCCGTCTGGAGAGTTTTTTTTAGGACTCTACAAAAACACATCACACAAACATGCATGTGTATTTTCTTAGTTTTTTAAAGCTACAGTATAATTTTGACTATAACATTTTCATATGAATTTAACATTTCCTGATGTGTTTTATTTGACTTTGATAGAAAATTTTAGAAGGTAAAAGATTTTTTAAAGAAATATGTGAAGACCTTAAAAAACTGAACATACTGCAACCTCAGAGTCAAGATGAAGCAGATGGACAACCTTCTTTACTTATTCTCTCATACGCACACTGACAGCATCACCAGATGAAGCAAGAAGGCAGAGGGACAAATTTTCTCACAGTGAAAAGTAGATTTTGCTCTCTTGATGTCACAATGAAGGCAGCCGTGAAGCTCATTTTCTTCTACTCATTTCCAAAAATTTTCAGGTCATTCACTTTGAATCCTCAGCAGAGTCCAGAGCATAAGTGAGCAAAGCCACTGCTTTTTATGGTCGACATGCAAATAATAGTAGCCTAATCAATTCCTGCTGCATGTGCCATGCACACATGCACGCTTTTTTGTGCAATGATGCACAGTAGAGGTTCATCATCGTAGAGGGATGGGACAAGTTGTGTGTAGTTTTAAACATTTCGTTCCTTTGTAGCAGATTTTTTTCTAACTGACAGACTGTTGACTTGTCCAGTGTAAGACAGAAGCAAATTTTTCTGCATTTATAGTCCAATTTAAACTAACTAGTTACAGTAAAGTCCTTTCCTGTTCCAAGCCTGAAGAAAACTGTATATAAGTAAGTCCTATCTGCAAGCATCCAATCAAATCTACTCTATTACATTTTATTTCTTAACGTCTAAGTAAAAGTAGAAATACGGATCATACTAAAACAGTATATTCTGAAAAGTAAAATCTGGTTGTGGAATAGAAATAATACAGATATCAAATCAAAGTGGATTAATGGAGATGGCTTAACCTGGCCGGATGTAATCACACGCTGGAATGAAAAGTCATTCTTACATTAAATTATCATCAGAAATGAGAGCACTAAACCATGTGCTGCAGTTATCCAAGGTCAGATTTGCTAAATGAAAGAAAAAACAAACGACTGGTGCACTTCTTTTGGCCAGTTGGTCACAAAAAAGAAAAAAAAGACAAAAAAATAGAAGATATTCATTCTGATTGGTCGGACCAAAACAAACATACATTTTTAAATGAATGCAAATGAATTAAAAGAAAATCAAAAGTTACATATTTATTTGTCTAAGTGTATATTTTTGTGCCTGGTAAAACATTAAAAGAGTCTGTTTTAAGAAACCGGGGAATGAATTATGTCTTTTTTTACAGTCTGTCTTTAAGATGAAACTATAAAAGTAAAAAGATGGAATTTGCATAAGCAAGCAGCAATAAATCTTAACCTGTCGTTATAACATATTTCACATTTTAAACAGCTTTAAAATCCAAATAGTATCTTTTTTTATTAGATACGCATGTGTCTGAGAACGTGACCGAAGAGGATGCAGCAGATAGGGTTAGATGGAAGAAACTGACTTGCTGTGGCAATCCCTGAAGGAAAATGCCGAAAGGAGAAGTGTCTGAGGACGAAAGTAATGATTCATTATGCAGGTGAGTTGTTTTTATCAACCAAGATATGATCCACAAATATTTTCTTCATTTGTTACAAATGTTAAAATAAAAAGCTCCTTTTCTAGAGAATATTTACTCAACGAACAACTAATAATTTATTTAAGTTGATCTTATTGCAGAAAAACTAAAAACGCTGGAATTTTAGAATTTTTTTGTCTGTATTTTTTAGCTTTTTAAAGAAAGTCATGTAAACGTATGAGCAGTTTTTCAAAACTACACACTAATTTTTCATCCCTTTATTTGTAAAAATTTCCAAATGTCAGTTTGTCCTTTTCCAGATGAACACACAAACTAACAAAAACTCTGAACTGTTAAAGACACGTGCACTTAACCATGAGATAGACTTTTTCAGCACCGTCCAGGAGTTTCTAAGTTAATACAACTCCAGTTGTTACGTTCTTTCGTTTCCAAGACAGACTTTCATTATGTCATAAGAAGAAAACTCGATGGACAACGTGATGATGGTGAGTTGTTCCACTTGTGAGTAGGAGGGCAAAAGCAGGGATGCTTTAGGTTGCCATGCCGAGCAGTCAACACAACAAACAATAAAAACGGTAGACAAACAGAATTAATATACTTTTCCTTCACTTAAAATAATTTCAATATTAGGACAAGAAGAGAAAAATAACATTCGGATAGTGAATGTAGATTTAAGCCTCCGCTTGTTATTTTTCTCCTTTACCAAGAATGTCAACAGAAAAAAACGTAAATTATCTGAGATACGAGAGTGTCAACATGTCCATAAACCTGACAAAATTCTGATATTTTAAAATGTTATTTAAATATAGTAATCAAATTTGATGCATAAAGCTCTAAGGATCACCTTAGAGCTAAGGATCACCAACAAAAGAATATTTGAAAGTTGAGAAAAGAAAAGAACTGAAAGGAAGGTCTGTGTGTGAGAGAGAGAACGGGAGACAGAGAAGAGATGCTGGTGCATCCCGTACGCTCATATTCTCAGGTCTGAATTTGAATGCTGTGAAGCAGGTGCTGGAAAATGTGTGACAGAGAGGAAACGTTAACAAGGAAAAAGATGGAAGAAAGAAAGAGGAGGATGAAGATGGAGGCCTGTTTTCTCCACTATTGGAGAAAATGAGGAAGCTGTTTCCAAGGTTGTGTGTTGTTGGAGAACAGGGGAGGGATCTACGGAGCAACATGTTCACCCAGCAGGAAACACACTCGCAGTGAAAAAACACACGCGGAAAAGCCTCTCACCGCACACATCTGACACACAACCTAAGGCTCTTTAAGAAGGGTTTTTAGGCAACACACAACTAACCATGCACAAAGATGTGAACACAGCAGCCGTGCAAACACCAGTACATGTGTACAAGTTAACACACTAAAAACTGGTGATAACACACAATTAGTCACCCATTTGTCAGATTCCTTTGTCAACAATGACGAAAAAAAATAGAAACACAAAAGATGCAAACATGCACAGGCACGCATGCACACACATCGCACTGTGCAAACACACCTAAGCTTGCATTGTGGTTGAGAAACTTATGGGCATCTGCCAGCATGCTTAAAGTGCTCGTTCTCCAGGCCCCAACCTTTCTTTTCCAGCAGCAACGCTGCAATTTGGGTGTGCCGTTTGGCCAGAGATAAGTATAGGCTGACTAATATGCACTTAGAATCCGGGGAGAAATACTTAGAGCTAAATGTTTAATTTGTGTTTGTACAACACATGTCCAATTTGGGGGCTGGTGTCTTTTTCAAAGAGCCCGACAACAAATAATTAAGCCTCCTCACATCGGCCACAAGCTTAAAATGGTAGATGTGAGGATTTTGATTTTTTTTTTTTTTTTTTGCAGTGAAGGTAAATGACGAACTCACAAAAACAACATCTGGATGCAATTAACATCTTCAACACTGTGGTCGGACAGAAGAGCCATGTTCAGCTCAATATTCCGGGTAAATAAGCCAACAGTGCTGAGAACATCACTGTGCATCCCTCAAGTACCAGAGGTTTCCAGGTTCACGGAGCACTGAGATTTCCCCTCACCTGTCTCAATTTTTGAAGATGCTATGAGAGACGTGACCTTTCACACTAAGGTTATCATTTCTGTACTAACGACTCTGCTTGCATCACAGAAACAAAAAAAGGCCTTGTAGGACCGATAAACTACAGTACACGTGGTATAGATGAAGAAAATTTACACCAGTTAAACAACAGATCCTCCAGTTGGCCAAAAATGCACACGTACACTCATAAATATATGTCAATGCTTGTGTGTTTATGAGTAAAATAACAAAAAAAGTCCAAATGCAACAGATATTTTTTTTAAAAATCACAGAATAAAATATGATATTAATCATGAACAAACAGAATTAAAATAAAGGGTTCTAAAGGTTATAAATTTCTTATTTATCTATGAAGTTAAATTAGTTGGTTTGAATCATTTTTAATCACTATTTATTCATTTCCCATTGAATTTGACATGCTTAAATCCAGATGTGATGGAAATTGAATGCATATTTTGCAGTGATTTTACTAAACTGACATGAGAGTGAGAGGCCGTCTCGTGTCAGTGCCGCTTCCCACAAGAAGAGGAAAGAGGAGGAAAGAGAGGAAGGAGGAGGGGATGCAGAGCGAGCGCCCATGCAGCCCAGGACAATGTGCTGAATTGGCAGCCTATATATAAGTCTGCCATTTGGACACTAATGCCACTTTACCTTATGAGGGAAGGACAACCCGCAGCACCTGCTCAAAACAAAATGCCATAGGAGATCAGCTTCAGCAAACCCCCCACCCTCCACAGCTCGGATTGTTTTTCAGACAGACACTCTCACTTACAAGGGAGAGGAGGAGGAGGGGTGTCTATAAATTGTTCTGCCAGAGTCCAAACAATTAAAGTACTTGTTGGAAATGGTGATTTAGAGCGGCAGGGGGGGCAGGGTTGGCAGGCCCAAAATGGCAACTGGACGATCTGTCAAGTCTGAGAATCATAACTCTGAGAGGATGTCTCACTTTCCCCCAAAGAAGAAAAGTTTGAATCATTTAAACTAATCATTTTGTATTAAATATGTGAATTAAAAAAAAAGAAAAATCAGTGAAGCTGTTATCCAGAGTTTTTATTTCCTCTTTGGTGGTTTTTCAATTTTTTATTTTTTTGGCCATGATCTGTGTGTGTAACTTGCTCTGTTCCTCTGAAAGCTTCTTATCTGCAAGCAGCCAGAGGCTTATCTCAGAGGTGTAGTGTGCCTGTAAATATGGGGAACACCCTCAAGTTGCTTTATCACACTTTTTTAACTTCTTGTTGGAAAAGTGTCCTCCTCTGCCCCTTTATGCCTAGGCCTCCTTGAAGGAGGACGCTGATTGTCCTGCAAACTGGACCATCATGGGATTACAGACTGAACTGGATGCGCATGGCTCAGGTTCAAACAGACGCAGTAAAGTTACCAGTTACGCAGCGCTGCGTGTGGTGACACTTTAAACATCTCAGTCCCACATGGAGCAGAGAAGAGGTGAGAAGATTAAAAGCAAATAGTCAGACAGCTCGGATTGTCCTGCTGGACACTGTCCGGCTTTGTCTCCTGATGGATTCCATCTCTTTTTAATTTATGACGCGCATTCTTCTAAAGTCAGTCCGCTGATCTGCAGAAAGGAAAGTCAATTCTGGCCTCTAAGAAGTCACTTTTTCTTTTCTCTGCAGCTTAAATCTTCTCTATGAGAATAAAACATCCGTGGTGATGGATCAAAATTTGCAGAAGAAACCCCGCAAACACAGATTTAGGTGTAAGGTGAGAAATTAAAAAAAGAACAACTGGAATCTTATTGATCAAAATATTTTTACCTAAAAGTAAAATCCAAATAAAAAATGTGGGTTTAAAACGATTAATGTGGTCATTTTATGCAACAAGTTATCAAAACGCGCATAAATCCATTAAACATTTTACTCTTTTTTTTTTTTTTTTACGGTATGTCACAAAAATTGGATCATTTACTTCTCAATGTATTTATTTCCACATTAAACGTCCAAATCAATTTTTAAATTTATCCCCCCAAAAAAATAAAAACATATTTCTTATCTGTTTCTTAGTAATAAAAATAATTTTATATGCCTCATAAATAAATCCCAGTCCTGCATGTATCAAATAGATCAGGCTCTGTTCAACAGGTCTCACAACTTTCTATAAATTTATTTGCAAAAAATCAGCTATCAATTTATTTTTAAATCCCTTTTTTGTAAAAAAAAAAAAAAAAAAAAGTCAAATAAAAACAAAGAGGAGATAAGGTTCTATTAATAGAGCGCATGTTTGTGGATTTTATCAGATTTATTGATCTGAATTCACCCTCAATAAACAATCTGTAAAATTAAAATGAAAAAATGAGGTAATATTAAAAGCATTTCTTTTTTTTTAGTTATTGCTCATTTCAAAATAAATCAGACACAATTTAATATATTTCTTTTTTTTTTCCAAAAAAGAATTAGACACTTGAATAGTTAGACTTAATGATACTTTTTGATTCTGAGAAAAAGTTTCAGTGGCTGAATTTTCTTCTTTAAATAATTTTTTTATTACTTCAATGAGATTAAAGAAACTTCCCTGAGAGTTTAATTAGTGTCCCAAGTTCATGTTCAGGCGCATTGATGGAGGAGGCTCTCATGCTGCCCTCACACACATGCAACAGGACCCTTACCTGATTTCACTTTTCCCACATCCACATGCGATTCTCTTCCAAACGTGCAGGTTGTCAGAATGAAGAACACAGAGGAGACACAGAGGCTGAATCAGTCGTCAAATCCCGTGCGTAAAGTCACCATCTCTGGAGCGCAGGGTGGAGGGAGGGTCGTGGTGGAGAGGGTAGGGGAGACACTTTGCTGAACTCCTCTGTTCTGTTTGCTTCAAAAGTGTGAAAGTAAAAAATCAAAGATCTGCTGGAGGTGTCAGAAGACAGCTGTCAGAGAAGATTGTTCTCCAAGAGTTTGGGGTTTATTTGTCGTCCGGTAGCGTGTATGAGCTTGGTGAGAGTGCAGGGCACTGCCGGGCAAAGAGGCAGAAACAGGATAACCCCTCCTCTCTTTCTCCCTCTCTCTCTCTTTCTCCCTCTCTCGTGCACACACACACTCACACACTCCCTCCTTCATTCTCTCACTGGGTTATTTATCTTTCTAGCCGTCGCTGTCACTCTCTTTAAGTGTATTGTCTGTCTTCAAACACATAAAACAAAGACTTTGTTTCAGGTTTTTTTTTACATTGTGTTTCCTCTTCTTTACTTTCTGAAGTCTAACCATCTGTAAGTACTGTGAGAAAAAACTTTCGACGAGTTTAAGTTAATCAAAGTTTGTTCGTGACAGGAACTCCGTGCCAAAAACAATCAGGCACTGTACTGGGACCCCTTTTTTTCATTATTGAAAAAAAGAGTTGTTAGAAAAAATTGGAGGGTAAAAATATTTATGTGCTTGTTAAATCAAAAAGAGACTCGTTTTACGTCTAATTTGGACATCAAATTTAAGATAAATTCTTCTCTTTATAAAAGAAATTCTAAACTTTTCATGTTTACAATCTTCATTTGTCTTAAAATAATTAAAACCAGTGAATACATGAACTTTTATACAAGATAATGAAGGTAAAGCGTGAGAGCTGGTGGAACTTTGGGCTTGTTGCGCTTATCCTGAGCCGCGCGCTTTCTCACCGCATAACATTTACTGTGGCGCCATCTATTGGTGAAAATGATTTTTTTTTTGTGCAACAAATTATCTTAACATTTTCTTTTTCTCAGATTGCTCTAAGTTTAACAAACCACTGGAGTTGAATATTTCCAGACTAATAAATAATTCACTGATAAAATAAGAAAACGAATCAAGTTATTATTTTTTTGTGTGTTTATTAAAAAAGGATGATGTCATTGGTGTGGATTATTTCACTGGACATTCAAAGCAGGAAAATATTTTGATCATTTTGCATGCTTACCACTGCTTTGTGATCTTATAATGATAAACTAAAAGTAAAATATACATTTTAATGTGTTCTAAGCAGGCTTAAAGCAGTCTTAAATGTCATGATTGCTTGCTCCAAATTTATTTAAAAAAATGTCAAATAGATCTCCTATTGCTCTAAAATGGGTTCAAACTTAATTCACTGCTGTTTAGAAAAATGTGAGTTAAGGTCAATAGAAAATAAAAAAAAAATACAGTTAATGTTAACTGAATATTTTTTCTACTATTCATTTATTTAAATGCACATTTTCACTCAATTTTATCGCCCAAAAAATGGAACTAGAAGAGTAAAAGTTAGTAATGGGATCTAGTTGAAATTTTTATTTCTCCACCTAAATATCAGTATGATGTGAAGCAGACAACCAGGTACCATGTCACATTTTTGGTTTAACTTTAAATTTCTTAACATTTGTTAGCCTCAAATACCATTTTAATTCATTAAAAAATAGATTGAATAGTGGCACACCTTGCTTCACTCAAAAGACAAGCTTTTAATTTGGCAATACATGATCAAATCTGTCAATTTGTCTCTAATATACTCTATAAACTCATCTACGGCCTGTTCTCTACTTCTCTTGAGGAGTTTAATAGTAAATGAGGGTAGTCTGTGTCTGAAATTTGGGAAATGACCTCATAAAACACATTTAGCATCAGAAAGTGGCTTTCTAATCATCAAAATAGTTCATTTGAATTCTAAATTCAATACTATTGCTTCTATTAGATTCTGCTCTGTTTTAGGTAATACATGTTGTGCAGTATTTTATTGTATTTTTATTATATTTCTTGTAAACTTTTAGAATAAGATCTCTCTCTTTTGTATCTGCTTCCCTCAGAAAGCAAATAGAAAAAAATTCATTTGGACAAATTTTGTGGCATGCACAAAAAATTTTTTTTTAAATTATGTGCATTGTCTCTGTCAAATAAACATACAAACAAAAGTTTTAGACTATTGCATACCTTGTGTTTTTATGACAACAACAAGAAAACGTGTGAGGTTTTTTGTTGTTCCAGTGTAAAATATGCTGAAAAAATTAAAATACAAAGCATGTGTATTGCTTAAAAAAAAAAAAAGTCCTCATCAATGCATCATACTCGTTTGTGCTTACTAACCTGATTGGAGTTGGTGTGTCTGTCCAGAATCATCCTCATTTTTGTCTCTATAAAAAGAAATAACTACCAATCAGTACATGTGTGTTAATATTTAACAACCAACCTGATGTGATGCCAAACACAAATAATTATGTGAGCATCCTCACCTATCTTAATTATATTGGCATCCTTCTGTATCTAGTGACAATGGAGTGTGCACCTGAATACTTACCTATTTGTGTAGCGTCAGCTGTGGCTGAACAAGCCGATGTGGGAGCTGCAGCTCCTACCACACTTGCCGCAAATGTGAGGATGTCATTCACCTGTCACGACAAAGGTATTAGAAGAGATGTGAGTAAAAATAAAGTAGATTTAAAAAAATAGGAAATATTAAAATCTTGACCTGAAGATGTTTGATCATATTTAATGTAAATGTTTACAAACGTGTTCAAACAGCACCCTCTAGTGGCAGAGAGGTAAATAAAAAAATTTCCTCACATGACGTTATTTTTTAAATTTTTTAGAAAAAATACATTAAGTATCTATTGTTAAATCAGTATGTGGATATATTTTAGATCTATGCATCGCCATAGTATTTTATCTAGATTTAAAACGGATTGAAAATTATTTTCTCCTTTAAGTCATTAAATCTTGTTAAATTCTCTACAATGATCAATTTGAGTTACAGATGTACGAAGAAGTTCTACATAGAAAATCATTTAAACACAATCGCTTCAATTAAAACACAATCGCAATTTAAAAAAAAAAAAAAAGATTTTTACTAACTGCTAAAAACAGGAAGTAATCCCTGGAAGTGACGTTGAAGTGATAGATTACAAATTCAGCTAGCTTTGTGAGGTGGTATGAGATTTCTGGTCGAAATTTGAGGTCAAATCTTATTCACAATGAGTTCACCAGAACATAAACACGGCTTAAAACGATCTGCTTCTCCAGATCAGGTGAGTCAAAATTAAAAAAAGAGTTATTTAAATGAAGTATTTACAGATTTGTAATGATTAGCATGTTGTTTGCAGTGGAGCTAACTGTGCATTGTTAAGCTTCATGGAGAAACATGAGCATGTTGCAGCTCTGCAACGTTTTTATACTCTACACTTTTAAACAGATCTCTTAAAATCACATGCAGAATAATGTGAAATATGATTGTAACTAAATTAAATTTGAGTGAGCTCTTGTTTGCAGATTGATGAGAATGATTAGCCCATTTATTTTTAATTCTGCTATTAGATTTTTTTTTTTTTTTGCACAAAAACATATATTCTTTGCAGATCTATAATGCACTTGTTACATATTTTGCTCACCACTAGTAAAATGTGTCTAGACTCTCATTCAGAGCTAGGGTGAGGAGCTCGGAGTAGAGCCATTGCTCTTTGGATTTGAGAGGAGCCTGGTGGGGTGGTTCGGGCATCTGGTTAGGAGGCCTCTGGAACGACTGATCTGGAGGTAGACCCCAGACCTACTGGAGCAACTATGTCTCAAAGCTGGCTGGGGAACACCTCAGTATCCTTCAGGGTAAGCGGATAATGGAGCTAGGGTGAAAGAAGCCTGGGTTCACTGTCTGAAGCTGTTGCCCCCGCGACCCAGCCCCGAACAAGCGGAAGATAACAAAACGGAACTAACAAAATTCTTTCCTAAGGGTCCAACACGTTCACTTGCTTTGAAAATGTATGTTTTTGCTTGTTTTAAAGATGATTAACCTGCAGGAATATTCTTTATTTTTTGCAGGAATCTACGCAGTGGTCTGCAGCAGATCTGGGAAGTGATGAGAGGAAACAAAAGTTTTTAAGATTGATGGGAGCAAGCAAGGTGTGTATTTCTTGTAGTAAATTTCATACCAAATGGTTTACTCACTGGTCTGAACAAAATGGTCTTAAAACCGTTCTCTGTTTTTATTCTCTGTTTTGTAATTTTAATGCATTTTTTCTGTCTTGTGAAGCTCTTGTCATGTGTATTAATTGTGCTACAAATAAACTTGCAGTGCTTTAGGGAAATTACAATTTAAAAAGTACCTTTGACTTTGTTTTAGCAAAATATGTGTCCAATGATTGCTCTTTTGTCATCCAGAAAGAACATACTGGGCGCATTGTCATCGGCGACCACAAATCAACTTCACACTTCCGCAGCGGTGAGTTTTTTTCATACTCGTTTAAAAAAATTGTTCCTTGAATGTAAACCCCAATCACACCATGTACCCAAGCCTCCTCACCTGTCTGACCAGTTTATTTAATTTGTCTTCTACCACACACATCAGCCATGCAGCTCTGTTCTGGTTAGAATAGAGCTGAGATGGCTGGATGTGTTCGTTGGGAATGTTCTGTTCTATGCAGGTCAGGAAGATAAGAAGATGAACCAGGACCTGGAGATGCAGTACCAACAGAGCATGGATGGAAAGGTCTCGGGACGAGACCGTAGACACTGTGGTCTGGGTTTCACAGAGGTGAGAGGACAGTTCACAACCGGTCAGACCTGCTACTTTGAGCAAGACATGGTCTCTCTACTAAATTCCTTGAATACAAAGCAAGCTGTAGCTTAAAATACCAGTGCATTTCTGTTTGTCTGGAATTCTTGTTCCTAGTTAGATTGTATCTGAAATATTTTTTACTTTTGTAGCACAAGACTGAATTGTGTTTTCTACCATGTTTGCTCTTTTGGTGCTAATCTGCCAACCATGCACATAAGAGAATTACGATTTAAACCCCCCAAAACCATCTATATTCAGTTCGGAATTAGTTGATAACTGTGTTTGGCATTTTGCTCCTGGCTAAACACCAGTGTGCACCTTCACCTGTAGATCAGAGATGTTTAGTTGTGTTTATAAAGTAACCAAAGTGAAATCTGTCCAGGTTAAACAAAAACTCCTCCCAATAATATCCGTTTATGTTTTACTGATAACCTCATCTTGTTTGGATAAAATTTTACTTCTCTTATCTACAGCCGACTCCAGAGCCAGATGTCTTACCCTCCACTCCAGCAGATCTTCAGAACAAAAAAGCTGAGGAAGAGAAACCCAACAAAGAAGAAAAATGTGCCACAGAAAGTCAGAACAAAGACTGCGATCTCAGTTCGGAGAAAAATACTTCAGATCAGCCCAGTACAGACAACACAGCAGAGAAGAAACATGACTATAAAGCAGGTTTTGTGAAATCAGCGTAATCAGGGATTTGTTCTTTTTTTATATTTTGGATGTTGCGTTTTGCTCAACAGTCCCTATTTTTTTTTTTTTGTCTTTTTACTGTAAAGAGATGAGTCTCCAGAAAGTTTTGATGTGCATGTCTTGGAAGAAAAAAAACTTCTCTACACAAGTTTCTCATTTAGTTTGGCTCATCTCTTGAAAGTGTGCTGACATCTTCATGACGAAAAAACAATTGGTCCGAACACTCAGACAGTTCTGCACAACTTTTCAGATGACCACCAAACACATCTTTCTCAAAACAAATTAGACACTTTTCTTAGACAACATTTAGTTGAAATTAGTAGATTTATCAATCATCCATGACGACAACATTTATTTGTCTAAGAAAAAGATGATTCCACCAAAATGAACAGATTCTTCTCAATTGCTTTGGCCCCTTATGTATTCAGTTAATGAATTATCCGGACTACAGACCGCACCTGAATATAAGCCGCACCCACTGCATTTTTAAAAGAAAAACATTTTGTGCAAACGTAAGTCGCAGATTGTAGCATGACATATTTACAAAAAACAATGGTACACAGAGTTTTCAAAAATTTTGTAACTTTTGCGAGTAATTTTATTTTGAAACAGTGCCTGTAATGAGACAGTAACACAGAAGCAGCATCGCAGTAAAACAGCTGGTTTTTTTTGTTTTTTTTTTTTTAAACAAAAAAAAAAGTTTTTGTTTTCTTTTGACATTACTTCAGTTCTTTCCACTGTCATTTCCAGTGTCTCACCATTGATTCATTGATGCTAAGTTTACATGCAGCAGCTCTGTTCCTTTCTATATCAGCAAGCTTGATTGCTTTCAATTTCAAAGCTGCGTCATATGTATTTCTTCTAGAATTCTCCACGATGAGCGTATACTTAAGTATTCATCCATGAGGCGCAAAATTACATTCAAATTTGGGGGAGGCGTTGGCTCAGTAGTAGAGTGTTTGTCCTCAGACAGGGAGAAGCCACTTAAGTATCCCTGGAGCAGACATCTAACCCCCAAGTTGGCGCCATTATGTGGCTGGAGAAAATGATGTCCTCTTTTAATTGGACTTCCGTTTTTTTTTTTTTTATCGGAATAGGTTTGAGTTGGATTTCCGGCTTTTTTATTCTGAAAAGTATAAAACCAGAGGTGCTGGATGGTAGTGGTCTTCAAACGTGAGAAGATTGAAGTGACCAAAAATAAAGTTATACGGCAGATTCTGCCTTGTACTTTTTGCTTCCATCTATCGGTACAAATACAAACGCACGACTACACTAGCGTCTTCCTCGACACAAATTCCAGATGTCTCACTCGTACCTTTTCCACTCAAGCGCCCGTGGTGGTCATCTGAAATTGTATAAACAGGCTGCACAATTGCAAAAACCGCAGGTTTGAAAATGAATGAAAAAAATTGCGGCTATTCTGGAAATTACTGTTGTCCTTTGTGTCAAAACAAATTAACAAACCATGATAGCACAGCAAAACACCTTTAATTGCCTGCAAAAAATATTTTTGCAAAAACGCTACCTTTCAGTGTCACCAAAATACTTGTGACATTGTGAGCACTGCAAGTCAAACTAGTTGGTTTTCTTACCTGTGAAGTATGTATAATTCACACACGACAAAAATATTTAGCAGAAGATGCTGCAGATCGAGTTTCACTGTTCGTGTTACATTTTGAATGTCATCACTCCCTCTTTTCTGATTCGCCAGCCTCAAGCCTCCAAGTCCATCATCACCAATTTGCCAGAATATTTTTTCTTTCTTGAGCAGACAGTCGCTCTCGTGCATTGTCCTAGTGATCATACTTCATGTTCGTACTTCACCTGACAAACCTCTATACAAACAGGTAGCAAGCAAAATTATGGACAGTACTTGTCTGGTAACCACGCAGCCTCTTTAATCTGGGATGAGAGAGACTCCTCTTATTAGGAAAAGTTCTCATTAATTGTCAACTATCATGAATTTGTAAAATGTTATAGTTTGTGGTGATATATTTTTTACTGAATTAGATAATGGAAAAGATTATTTTGCATGTGAAGACTTCGAGAATGAAATTGTGCAGACAGTGGACAGTACAATTAACCTTGATTGTTTATCATGAATTATTAGAAAAGACCAACTGAGCATGTTTGGAAGTAGATATTGTGATTTTTGTAAAGTGTTTGCTTGAAAACTAATAAAAGGAGAGTTGTAACTATGGCTTTTTATTATAATCACTTCTGTCACATAGAAATTAGTAACATACTTATTGATCCATTTGTTTTGGCTTCATTTCTACCTTGTATGGAAAAAAAATATTTTGGAGTAAAAATAAATGACACTAAATCCAAGTACTTCAATAACAGTACCTCCAAAGTTCCTATGACAACCTTCAAAGTTGAAAGAGCAGCTTTTCCAGGCACAATTTCATCTACGCACAAAACTCTCTCATGATGAAAATTGAGATTTTCTTTTTATTACTGAGTGTCAGGATCCCTCACCTGCAGACAGAGGGAGCCCCGGATGTTCCCAATCACCCTGATGAGGGTCACATGAGGATGATTTCTGATTCCACACATCTGTGGACCCTGCGATCTGTTTGAGTGCAATCACCCCAGACTTCCCTGTCGGGTCATGCTATCCGTTCCAGTCAGGTCACCCGGGTTGCCTGACCATGTTTGAACTTTGTTATTATTTGAACTTTCACAATCCTGAGTTAATCCTGTGCCCTTTGCTTTACAGACTTACCTGAATTGTGTTAATAAACCTTGTTTTGAAGTCCTGCAATTGGGTCCACATCCTCCCACATCTGAAAACCCTGACAATTACATGGCAACTGCAGCTAAACAGTACTGTATTTGTATTATGTTGATGATACTGTGTCAGGGATGCCCAATCTTTTTTGTCCCAAGAGCTACTTTTTAAGTGGCAAACCTCCTGAGATCTACCAGTCCAGCGTTAACATTGCAAACACTACAGATTGTCCAGCCCGCAGTAACTACCATCAAAGCATGTTTTGTTGTTGTCACATAACCATTTTGACGTCACAAACACACCCTCTCTCATACACAGACATTCCTGTTTCTTGCTTTCTTTTTCTCTCTCTAATGCACACACGGACCTTTTCTGTGCAAACGCAGTGCTTTGAGAGGGGGAGAGGTCACATTAGCACCAGTCGCTGCTCATTGAGAACGTGCTTAACAACGTGCTTTCACATCACAGACTCTGAAAAACTCCTATAACACTAGAAAAAGCCACTAGATTTACACTTTTTTGAAAGGAAAAGAAGAAGAGAAAAAGAGTTGCTGAATTTTAGCGACTCTAGTGGCTAGAGGCTTTAAATACTCGCTAAATTTTGCATCAAAGTTGCTGATTGAACAATATTTATTTCATTTGCTTTTTTCCCTACACACCTGACGGTCGACTTGGAATTCCGCAATTGACTGGATGGGCCCCCTTGTCCCATTATGTTTTCTACTAATAGGCTACTATTACATTCTTTTACAAGGTAGTAGAAAAAACATGAGCACAATGTGTTATGTTTAAAATAGTTTTAATTATTAAAACGATATCAGATGTGGTTACCTGTAGAAAACAGAAGCTAGGAGTTCATTTGCGTTGACTCAATCTGAGAAGATCATGGCTGAGCTGACTAACCTTTGAGGAAAAATTAACAAAAAAAACCTATGCAGAAACTGTGAATACTTGAAGTTAGTTTCTTCAGCAAGATGTTTTTTAAAAAACAGCCAAACTAACCAAAATTCCACACTTTGATGTTTCTCAAACGGACAGTTATGGGATTATTTTATAACAAGGTTGTGAATTCTTACAGCAACTCAAGCCAAACTGTGTAATAAATTATTAATTCCATTCTAAATATTCCCACAACAGTCTGTGCATGTTATTCTGTATATCTTTTCTCTAATCAACAAAACAAACTGCAGCACATCTCTCTGCATGTTAAACAGCAACTCGCTCTTCTTATAAATTAGTCAAATTACCTGTGCAATGTGAGCGTAAAGCCAAGAACATTGATGTCTTCGAATACTACAAATAAAACTTAGAAAATCAGGTGTCACGTCATCACACGTAAGAAGGGGCGCTGCTTTGTGTTAGTCAGTCAGATTGCTGAATTATATTCAAAGCTCTTCCAATTGTGTGTCAGGAGGTTTCTCTGGTGGTTCAATGCTCTGCAGAGGCTTTGGCTGGAAAGAAAAATCACAAAATCAGGAGACTAGTGGTTTTACAGCACTCATTATCCTAAATGTGCAAATAAACATGAAACTATGGTGCTGATGCATTAAATGTTTAATGCAAGAATATTTGCATCTCAGAAATCAGAAAAGTTCAAAACTGTATTGGTATAAAGAAATGTAACCATCCTGCTTAGTGGTTGACATATTATTCACAAGTAATGAAAAGAAAACATTAAAGTCCAGATGTTGTATTCATTTCTAATTTTAGACACCAAAACACTTCCAGAAGTTAAACCTATAAGCATATTGATCTTGTCCAACTCTCAGAATCTCACCAGCTCTTGGTCCCTCAAAAATTTTTTCACATTTGGATCAAACCAGTATTCTGGGGTCTTGTTCATGAGTGACGTAAGAATGGAACGGGAGATTGTGGTGAACAAAGTGCTGAGCCGAAAAGCAAAGCTCTCAATTTACTAGTTGATCTAAATTCCTACCCTCATCTATGGTCACCAGCTGTGAATGGTGACCAAAAGAACAAGATCGCAGATACAAGCAGCTGAAATTAGTTTCCTCCACTCTCACTCAGAGATAGAGTGCAGAGCTCTGTCATCTGGGAGGAGCTCGGAGTCGAACATTGCTCCTCCGGGCGGAGAGAAGCCAGATGGGGTGGTTTGGGCATCTAGTCAGGATGCCTCCCGAATGCCTCGCTGGTGAGACGTTTCCAAAAGGAGACCCAGAGGCAGACCCCGGGACTCGCTGGAGAGACTGTGTTTCACAGCTGGCCGAAGAATACCTAGGGCGCTGGAAGAAGCAGCCAGGTTGAGAGAAGCCTGAGCTTCCCATCTGAGGCTGTTGCCCCCTGCAATTTAGCCCCGGTTAAGTGGAAGACGTCATTTTCATATATCCCTATTTTCTCTCAGGAGTCACATTGGATCCTATCACAGAGTTGTTTTGGACCCCCAGGTCTTATATAGTATTTGACCCAGTCAGGATTTTCTCATAGGAGATCAATAAAGTATCTGTATGTATAGATTCTCTGGATTGAACAAAAACAAAAGCTTGATGTTACCCAAGGTGAAAAACAAAGACATTTCTGTGTCTCTAACAAACAAACCTGCAACCAATTTGCTTTTGCGTGACGCTTCGGAGGCCAACGCGTGGGACACATTCATGATCCTCTCCTGCTGCTGGAGAGCCGTGTCCAGCTCACTGAAGTCCAGAGATGCTGATGACTGAATGTTCTGGACGCTGACAAGGAAACAAACACACAGGTGTATTATCCTGCAGATCTAAACTTCAAATTGTAGTTTTAGATCAAAGTAGAACATTCTAACCATATTTAAAAGAATCTTCTCTTTTTTCTTTCAGGAATGCAACAAGACAGTTTCCTGCATCTAACCCTGTCTCCTGAATTCTCATCTTAATCTCAAAAACGTCCTACATGGGCTGTCCCTCTGATGTCCTTATTCATGATCCTGTCCATCCCGGTCACTCTCAAATGAACTGCAGCCTCTTTATCTCTTCTACCTTCAATTCTGCCTCCTTTCTTTTTCTTGGTGCTTCTCTCTTTTCAGGAAAAACCAACATGACTGTTTTCCTCAGTTTTCTACAGCTTTCATTTTAGCTGGTCCTCTTCTATCACATCTCACATTTTTCTCTTTCTGTTTACTATTCTTTATGCACACGCTTCTTCACCTCTTTTTCATGCTCTGGACTGTTGAACCTAAGTATTTAGAATTCGCTACCTTTTTTATCTCTTCTTCCTGTGCCCTTGTGTTGTGTCAATGTTTAATGTGTCAATGTTGAGATGATTGAACCTTTTTACTTTCTGTGTGAGTTGAGATAATTGTAAAAGGACTTTTTACCTGGACTTCGCTAGAAGGTTTTTAATACGCTCAGCCCTGCGGGAGCGTTCCTCCTGCTCCTCAGGGCTAACAGGATCCTCAGGGTCAGATTCCACGTAGCGCTCCGGGATGAGCACCTTGTTGGGTTTGGACAGCTGCATTTAAAAAAAAAAGTTTCTTTTCCGGTCACAAGTGTTTTGGAGATGAGCTCTATTCTCACATATTCATTTGCTGAGAACCATGTGATCTAGAACCTAGATCACATTAGCTTTGTGTGAACCTGCTGATTATGGTACCTCTTTGCTGATATCCAGGCCGTAGTCGAGAGGTTCTACATCTGCCTCATAGACACATGTGGCTGTTGCAGTAATCCAGTCTCCAGATTGGTTCCTTGCCTTCTCTTTGACTTGATTCAACCCTTCATCACTCTGACCTTCTGCTCCAGGTCGCTCCTCACGCCAGTTAAACACCTGGAACCCACAGAAGTCCAGATTACACAAACAGCAGATTATTTGGCCTTTGTCTTATGCTTCTGTGTGCAACTATTAAATAAGTCATAAGATGACTCAAGCTTTAAACTAAACCAGGACCAGTCAGAATCTGTATCATTCTAAAAAAATAGGTAAAATAATGGTGAATATCTCAAAAAATAAAATAGTTTAAATGTGAGAAGCAGAAGCCTAGATTGAGCCATATTAGTCCATTAAGCAGCAATGCAAACTGTGACAAAAGTTGGAACAAATTTGAGTCTTTTTGGTGTTGAGAAACATTTTTAGGAAAACTGGGAAGTCACTGGTTAAAATCTATGTCTGCTTTTTACCTTGTTGAGAGGTCCGTGGGATGTTTATCTTCTTTTAATGCATTAGAAAATACAACAATTAAACAGCAACTGGAAAACTTCGGTTGAAATCCACTGATCACAAATAAGACTAAAGAAGGTAACATGAGGCAAGCTGGTGTTTCAAAATCACTTTCAGAAAGAGACTTTAGGATGAAAATAATTACTATGTTTGTGGGCAGACATAAAAGGTAATCTATTTGTTCTGAGAAGCAGCGTTGTAACAATCCATTGCTGCAAAACCAAATGCAAAAAGCCATCTTTGTCATCTGGATGTCACAGACGATTGTCCCACTCATGGGCATTCTTTTTACTAAGAATTCTGGTGGCTTCAGTAATAATGACAAAATGGACTGCGTGCCTTATCTAACAAGCACTGAATTTCAAAATCTTATTCATACCATTAAAATATATATATAAAAAACCCAGCTCTTTCTCAATCTATGTTTGAATGTTTATACAATATTCATGGGCTTACATTGTTGTCAAGTAAATTGACAAGTTTGAATATCTTAGATTCTTCTTGAAGAAAAAAAGGGATAGAGTTTTAGGTTTTCAAAGGTTTGTCCTGTGACTAAAAATTCTAGGGAGCATAAACGATTTACTTGGAATGTTTTAGGTTAACTGGGTTTAGGTAGAACTAAAGCTAAATGTGGACCGGATGACGACGCAAAACAGTTAGTGTGTTTTTCCTTCATATTTTTAGATTTGTGAAATTGATGAAAGAGGTCAGAGTTGTGTGTAAGGATATAGTACAGTTATAATGCCTTAAAAATGCTTTGATTGAATGTGTAGTCTTGCAGTACTTCGTTATTCCACAAGAGGGAGACAAACTGCACTGCAGAATGTCCACTTACAAAAATCAACTTTATTTTCTACAATCTGATGTGCTGCAGGTTTTCAATGTGCCATTACTCCTACTCAACTGATTCTAATTAATCAAGGAATGCAAAACATGTGATTATTTCAGAAAACTTAAATTAAGGATCAACATTCTTATATATGTTCAGATTTCTGAATTCATTCAGTCTTTCTTCGTGTAACTTTTGTGTTTGTGTGATGAGCAGTACTTGTCAGTAATCATCCAGCAGGTATGAAAGCCATGCATGCATCCTTGCCCCTCCAGCAGCAGGTCTGATCTGTTGATGTGTTCACATGCTCTCAGAAACACTGCATCTCATGCTGCGCCGGGCTCGAGAGAATCAAATTGTACACAGAAAAATGCAAAGAGAGAGAAACCATGCAAATAAACATTAATCAAACCCCCACCAGATAAGGAAGAAAACAGCCAAAAAGGAGATTCAGAAGCAAGAAACTCTTTATTGATGAGTGCAAATCTCTACATGATAGAATGAAAAGGAGAAAGAGTTGTGCATTGCTTCTCAGTTACACTGTCTTAGGTTGAAATTAGCAAGTCATTCCTTTAAGTTTCCTACAAGATTTGTGTTCTTTAACTGATAACCTCACATTGCTTTTTCACAACTATGTCTCTTGTTAATCTGTCATAAAACGAGTTACATTTGGCAGAAAAGCTTTGGAAATAAACAACTTTCAGCAAACAAGGAGCAGACAGCACCGTCTAGGAGGGTATGATTAATTCTTTGCATGTAAAGTGCAGCATGTGTTTTTTGTTTTGTTTTTTTAAATTTCACTCCCAGAAAAATGTGATCACTATTTTTACTATGTTTTTCCCAAATGGAAAGAAGTACTAGTTTAAAAACCACTAATCTTATAAATAATAATAATAATAAAAAAAAAAATGTCACCGAAAGACTGATCGAAAGAAAATTTTTATTGCAACATCTACACTGTCCTCCATATTCCTTCAGACAGAGGTGTCTACTCCTTGTTCACACTACTTCCTTTATTGCATTTCAGCTTACTTTCTTGAACCTGTCCTGCATACTGTATGTCTGATGCATAAAACGTCACAGCATAGGCCACTTAGAAGTCTTCATACGGCTTCATAACCTGACTTAAATGTGGCAATTAGATTATGAACCAGTGTTGCGTAATGAAAAGCAATCGTTTAGTCCAGAGAAGACCACGCTTTATGAATGCAGGTGTTCATTTTAAACGCATCAAATGCTGTTGAGATGCAGGACAAAACTTAATACGTCGCTGTTTTCTGATTAAAAATTAGTCTAAAGCAAAATATGACAATGTGATTTCTGTAATAATAAAATTTTATGGAAAATCTTTAAAAAAATAAATGCAACTCACAGCAGTCTGGTTACTATAGAGTTAGTTTGTGATCATTATAATAATCTGGTAATAAATATAGCTGCTGAGAATGGCCGGTAAAATAACGCTTAGATAGATTTACTCACATTATTTCAATCTGGATTAAAAGCATTAATGTCCACAAATTTCCCTGATTAAAAATCAGTATTTACAACACAAAAACTAGCTTTTCTATGCGGTCATTAAGATTTGGACATGCAGTAGACATTGCTTTGGGAGGTCAATTTGGGACTAAAGGCAAAACGATTATCGACAAAAGAAGGCACTTGTATTTTGCAGAAAATAAAGTGGAGAGGTGTGATCATGATTTGTACCACTGGTGTTACCTTTTTCTTCATTTCATCAACCTGAAAACTTTGTTTGCACTTTCCCAACACATTCACCACTTCTCTATATGCTCTATATATCAAATCTCTACAAAATAGAACTGTACAACTATATACTAAAAAATATCACTTGGTAAATAAATAAAAGCGTACAAGTAGATGTACATTAACGGGCTTTTCTGTCTACTTTCTGATGATTAAAACAGAGAAAAGAAGGCATAGTGATGCCTTCCACTTCCTCCTCTTCTCAGTAAATTTACATTCAGGATTGTGTCAGTGAGGTCCCACTGGATGCAGTGGTCAGATAGTTCATTTAAACCCCTGAACTTTAAAAAAATGTACTAATAATACAACTGACAGGGAGCCACTTCGTTCACTTCCAAATCTAGCCATGCGTTTTCCATAATCTCTGGAGGTCATTTAGTCACCCACTGTGTTCTTTAAAGCGTTAACCAGGCCAGCGAGCCAGCTTTAATGAGTCCTGTCGTTTAGCATGTTAGTGCTAGTAGCTACAAACACCAACCACTGGTTACACAAGGCAGATAGTGCTAGTGTGTTAAGATTCTTATTAAGTTACTATGTGGTAGGGGGTTGGAGAGTAGCATAGCAGCACTGGTGGTGAAGGTGGGGGTCTCTGTGTCTGCTGCTGCTGCGGGGAGGCGGGGGGCAACGTACACAGGCCGGAGGCTCAGAGGAGCCAGGAGGCAGCCTGGAGGAGGAGGAGGAGCGATGAGATGTTGCGGTGGAGAAACTGGCGGAGGACCGGTCGCCCTGACTCAGATTTCTCTTGCGCTCGCGAACCAGCGCTCTCTGGTGGCGTTTC
Source organism: Neostethus bicornis (assembly GCA_902685375.1). Classification (NCBI taxonomy): domain Eukaryota; kingdom Metazoa; phylum Chordata; class Actinopteri; order Atheriniformes; family Phallostethidae; genus Neostethus; species Neostethus bicornis. Next base: position 21,828,008 of record LR738544.1, on the reverse strand, counting down.
ATTCGCTCTAGCTGCTCCTCCGCCGTCATCCGGCCTCGAGGCTGGCTGCTGGGAAGCTGTGAGGCTTCTGTAGGTGATGACAGACGCTCCAAGGCACTCTTCGGTCTCTCCTGGAAAGATTCAGAAAAAATACAGGAAAAATTGAGATGGAGCGTGTGAGGAAGGAGAACGAATGAGAATCAGTTTGATTACCAGAAGAATTGAAACAAAAAAAAGTCTGGCTTATTCCACACTTTACATTGGAAAATATATTATTTAAACAAGTTCATCAAAATAACAAAGACGGGATTACTTTCTCATCACCTGCACTCGTAGTTTAAATCTACTTTAAAACTCACCTTTGCTGCTGAGCTACCTGGGGCTCTCCTCAGGGTGACGTAGGACGAGATGGAGCTCGACTGGTTCAGTTCAGAGGACGTACCTAAAAGAATCACCATTTATTGGAAAAAGAAATTCAAGACACTACAGAGGATAGACACTATTTATAATAAAATACGTCAAGAAATACGTCTACTGCAGGGTGGCTGGGCTCTCACTCAGAGATCGGGTGAGGAGCTCTGCCATCCAAGAGGAGCTCGGTGTCGAGAGAAGCCAGATGGGGTGGTTCAGGCATCTGGTCAGAATGCCCCCCCGAACGCCTCGCTAGTGAGGTGTTTAGGGCACGTCCCACCAGGAGGAGACCAAGAGGCAGACCCCGGACCCGCTGGAGGGACTATGTCTCACAGCTGGCTGGGGAACGACTCGGGATCCTTCCAGGTGAGCTGGAGGATGCAGCTGGGGTGAGAGAAGCCTCGGCTTCCCATCTGAGGCTGTTGCCCCCACGACCCAGCCCCGGATAAGCAGAAGACGACGGAACGGAACGTCAAGAAAATATGTGTTAAAGACGCCAAAAGCTTGAGAACAAGACAAAAACACACCATTAAGAAATATTTTTTTTGTTTTCAGGCGTTTATTCTTTGCAGAGGACTTATTATCAAGTTGTTTTGTGATTTTTGGACTAATACATATAGAAATAACTGCCTGTTAGAGGAATTATTTTAAATCTTTATAGAGGTACCAATAAATTTTGTCGGTGCATATTTCACTTTAATTAGTGAGAGATGAGTTGTGCCAACTCTGTGCAGAACATTTAAAAAATAATGACTTATTTAGGCTGGTACGGTTTCAAGAAAGTTTGACTTATTATTACTTTGGTATGTTTCAAGTGATTTCAGTGACTATTGTGGGTTTTTTTTTGTAGTAACAAAGTGGTCCAAACAATTTTGTGTCAATCAGAAATTGTGGAAAGACACAATTAATTATTTTATTGTTATTGATTATACATCTGTTTGCTCCAAATATCAGGAAGCTGATTCTAGTTAACTGAGCTGCATCCTGTGGTACCTTTGCACGGATAATACTGGTAGTCAGACTCAGAGGCAGTGCTGTGGTGGCTGATGCCCGGCAGCTCTGGTTCACTCAGATATGATCTCAAGTCAGTCTGAAAAAGAAAATACATGGTTTATTAGACTTTACTTTAGATTCAAACCTCCAAAGAGAAACAGCATTGATCTGATTTAGAGTGAAAATATTTTAGTGAATAATGACATCTTGGTGTACCTTACAGTCTCCATTGACAACAAACCCACTCTCCCTGTCCCTCTTCCTTTCATCTGACTGGCGTTTAAGGCCTCGCACTGATGTATGGCGAATGACCGAGGCCTCTTTGGGAAGGGGTGGCACCACTGGGGGAGTCTCCTCACAGTCGTAAAGCTGAGGCAGAGGTGGCCTTGGGGGGGCTTTGTCCTCTGCCTGTACACACCAACAGGATGTTTTAGGTGCTGAAGGTTTCTGATGTGAAACTCTCTGTTTCAAAGAACAAATCTCCTGAAATTCAATAGAAAGTACTCACCCACTTTGGCACGGTACTGTGAGGCAAAGTGTAGGAGTGGATGTTGGGGATGGAGCTGCGGGGGGGAGGCTGGACCTTTGTGCTGAGAGAAGGCATGGCAGGGTCCGATACCGAAGGCACTAATTTCCTCTCTGATGGTTGTATAAAAAAAGGAAAAATATATCAAATTTAGCTTTAAATGTGGGATGTGAAATGTTTATGTGCAAACAGGTCGGTCAGAAAAAATCAAGAACGTGGCTCATTGATCTGAATAATTTCCTCATCATTGCTGAAAGAAAGCCACTGCTGACTAGTTCCTACCTGGATTTTGAACAGAGTCAATTGTGATTTTATAGTTGGCTTTGCTGGCGCTGAGTCCAGCCATCACATCCTCAATCCTCCACAGCTCACGCTTCATCTCAGCCTTTTCCTGCTGGGTGATAGAAAACAGACACACTCATGCTTACTTCATGGTTTTTAATATGTTATCTATGATGCAGAATTAGCCACTTATAAGCATCATGGTAAATATTTTTAACACAAAACATCCAGAACAGCGGAGTCAAGGATTGGTTGGTCAGACTGAGAAAAAACCTGACAAAGAGAAACTACAAGCTGATTTGATTTCCTGAAAAATTGGAGAGTAATTAAGCGTGAATCTGCTTGTAGATTACCTGAGGAGTGGCACTGTGACTCATATGAACCTGCAGCGCTGTCCTTAGCTGTTCAACTGACGTCTCAAGCCTGCTGTACTCCTCCCAGGCATGTGCCATTTCCTGTATCAAACACACAATCTTTTAATTTACACCACACTGGCAAATGTTTTCTCTCATTTAGCCATATAACTCCACACATTGGTCTCTCATGAAAAGAAAAAAGCCAGAACTCAGGCAGAATTTCTGTACCGTGGACAGGCGAGATATTTGGGCCCTAATGGTCACCAGGTCTTCTTGGAGCAACCTCTGCTGGTATGCAATCTTGTGGCTGTGAGCTGGCTGCTCCTGGTATTGTTCCATTTGCTGGTGGGACACATCCAAAACCCTTTCCAACTTGTCCTGAAAAGCAAGATAATGGAGTAGTGTAAGGCAAGTTTAAAACATTTTCATCTTTTAACTTTAATGTTTGAATAAAAGGAGAGATTTTATAATTGCATCGTATTGGATCAGTTTTTATGCAAAGTAATGATACATTATTGACTAATAAATAGCCAATAAGCCTCCAAATGTAACATGTCTGAACAGCTTGCGTATACATTTAATACAAAAAATACAATAAATCTTGAATTCTAAATGATTATAATTTAATGAGAAATTTTTTGATACATGAGCAAAATTCTTGTACCGTTTCTCTCATTAAGATAAAAAATTCTGGTGTCCAGCAGCAACAAATCACAAATCACACATATATTTGTTGCTTTTATTATTGTATAATTAATAATACAATAATAAAAATTACGATTGCTAGTAATAAGATACTCATATTGGACTCACTTCCTTCCAGGCACATCTGTTTGATTAAATTCCCTGAGGGCTGAAGGGATGAACGACCACTTAAATCGCTCAGTCTTGCAGCGCAATGAGTGGAACCTCTTTCTGGGTTGTGACCACATCATGCAGAGGCGACGGGGATTTTTCAGTATCCCCTGCATTGGAGCCCTCATCTTCCTCTCCAAAACAGCTCCCACAGAATCCATGTTCCTCTCCACCACCAATGCACAATTTCCTATCAGTCTGTCCAGTCAATTGTTGTCTCTTATGGTCAAGCTGCCCCCCAACAAAGGACTGCAAAAAAGACTGTGCTTGCCATGACATACTGATAAAAAAAAATGTACGGATTGTGACTACATACGTCAAAGGAGCTCAGCCTGCTCAGTCCTTTTTACATAGGGTCCGAGCCTGCTCTAACTTAAGTGTGCCTTTGAGTTTTTTCCTTTTTCCTTCCTTGATCGGTTTTCAATATTTATGCCTGATCAAACTAACAGAAATGACACAGTAACAAAAAGTTTGTACCTTGTCGTCTTTTAGAGAGCTGATTCTCGCCTCCAAATCCTTTAGGATCTTGTCCTGCTCACATAACCGACTCAACTTCACCTGCAGGTGGAGGCAAAAATTAATAAAGACAAAATAAACCAACTTCAGTCTCTGATGAAAACCCTCTCAGGTTGTTAACCACTTTGTACGTACGTCTGTGCATTGAACTTTGATCATTAAACAAGCCATTTACTTGATTATGATTTCACCTTGTCTTCACGGTTGCAGTGACCGCGTGGAGGTGTGCGTGGCTTTCTGTCCACTCACAAAAATCGGCAAGGTCTTCTTTTAATAACAAATGAGTGGGTGCAGGTTTTGAACAGCTTGCACCCTCCGTCCTGAGGCCTGCGTGTTCCCAAACTTGTTCATTTTGGGTGAATCAAATTAACAAAGTGGATCAGACCTCTTTGGGAATAAGACCCCTTTTATTAATCCACAAATTAATTTGACAAATTTGATCACAAAGGTGACTTTCTTTTTCTTACCCATAGTCAAAAAAAAAAAATTACACTGCCTCTATTTTATGTAGATGTTAACTGTAAACATAATTTATGTTTATGCACTTCTTCTTCTCCTTTCGGCATTTCCCTTCAGGGGTCGCCACAGCAAGTCAGTTTCTTCCATCTAACCCTATCTGCTGCATCCTCTTCGGTCACGCCAACTATCTTCATGTCTTCCTTCACTGTATCCATGAACCTCCTCTTTGGTCTTCCTCTAGCCCTCTTTCCTGGTGGTTCCAAATCCAGCATCCTTCTGCCGATGTACTCGGTCTCTCTCCTCTGTACATGTCCAAACCATCTCAGTCTGGCCTCCCGGACTTTATCTCCAAAACCTCTAACATGTGCCGTTCCTCTGATATACTCATTTCTGATTCTGTCCATCCTGGTCACTCCCAGAGAGATCCTCAGCATCTTCATCTCTGCTACCTCCATCTCTGCTTCCTGTCTTTTCCTCAGTGGCACTGTCTCTCTAGACCAAACAGCATTGCGGGTCTCACCACGGTTTTGTACACTTTTCCTTTCATTTTAGCTGAAACTCTTCTGTCACACATCACACCTGATACTTTTCTCCACCCGTTCCAGCCTGCTTGAACACGCTTCTTCACCTCTTTTCCACACTCTCCGTTGCTCTGGACTGTTGATCCCAAGTACTTAAAATCTTCCACCTTGTTTATCTCTTCTCCCTGTAACCTCACTTTTCCATTTGGATCCCTCACATTCACACACATGTACTCTGTCTTACTCTGACTAATCTTCATTCCTCTTCTTTCTAGTGCAAACCTCCACCTCTCCAGCTTTTCCTCCACCTCTTCCCTCCTCTCACTACAGATCACAATGTCATCTGCAAACATCATTGTCCATGGAGATTCCTGTCTGACCTCGTCTGTCAGCCTATCCATCACCATAGCAAACAGCAAAGGACTCAGAGCAGATCCTTGGTGCAGTCCCACCCCCACACTGAACTCCTCTGTCTCACCTACAGCACACCTCACCACTGTCTTACAGCCCTCATACATGTCCTGAACCGCTCTAACATACTTCTCTGTCACACCAGACTTCCTCATACAATACCATAGTTCTTCTCTAGGTACCCTGTCATACGCTTTCTCAAGATCTACAAAGACACAGTGCAGCTCCCTCTGACCTTCCCTGTACTTCTCTATCAGCATCCTCAAGGCAAATACTGCATCTGTAGTGCTCTTTTTAGGCATAAAACCATACTGCTGCTCACAAATTCTTACTTCAGACCTTAGCCTAGCTTCGACAACTTTTTCCCATAACTTCATCGTATGGCTGATCAGTTTAATTCCTCTGTAGTTACCACAACTCTGTACATCTCCCTTGTTCTTAAAAACAGGAACTAGCACACTTCTTCTCCATTCATCAGGCATCTTCTCACTTTCTAATATTCTGTTAAACAGCCCAGTCAGAAACTCTACTGCCACCTCACCTAAACACTTCCATACTTCTATAGGGATTCCGTCAGGGCCGAGAGCCTTTCCACTCTTCATCCTCTTCAGTGCCCTCTTTATTTCTACCTTACTGATCCTAGCCACTTTCCGGTCCACTTTGGTAACGTTTTCTACTCTTTGTTCTCTTTCATTCTCTTCATTCATCAACTCTTCAAAGTACTCTTTCCATCTTCCCATCACATTACTGGCATCTGTCAAGAGACATCCATTCCTGTCTTTAATCACCCTAACTTGCTCCACATCCTTCCCATCTTTGTCTCTCTGTCTTGCCAACCTGTATAGGTCCATCTCTCCCTCCTTGCTGTTCAGCTTAGCATACAAGTCGTCGAAGGCTGCTTGTTTTGCCTTTGCCACCTCTACTTTAACCTTATGCTGTATCTCCCTGTACCCTTGCCTACTCTCCTCAGTCCTCTCAGTGTCCCACTTCTTCTTAGCCAGCCTCTTTCTTTTGACACAATCCTGCACCTCCTCATTCCACCACCAAGTCTCTTTATCTATCTTCCTTCCAGATGACACACCAAGTACTCTCTTGCCTGTCTCCCTGATCACATTAGCTGTAGTTGTCCAGTCATCTGGAAGCTTCTCTTGCCCACCAAGAGCCTGTCTCAACTCTGTTATAAAGTTCAAGCAGCACTCTCCCTTTTTCAGTTTCCACCATTTAGTCTTCTGCACTCCCTTCATCTTCTTAGACTTCCTCACTGCTATGGTCATCTTACACACGACCATCCTGTGCTGTTTGGCTACACTGTCTCCTGCTACAACTTTGCAGTCACTGATCTCTTTCAGATTACACCGCCTACACAACATGTAATCTACCTGTGTACTCCTTCCTCCACTCTTGTAAGTCACCCTGTGTTCCAGCCTTTTCTTGAAATAAGTATTCACTACAGCCAATTCCATTCTTTTCGCAAAGTCGATCACCATCTGACCTTCTGCATTCCTGTTCTGGATACCAAACCTGCCCATCACCTCCTCATCATCTCTGTTTCCTGCACCAACGTGGCCATTGAAGTCTGCTCCAATAACAACTCTCTCACTTCTAGGGATGCTCTGGATTGCCTCATCAAGGTCTGACCAAAATTTCTCTTTCTCCTCGACCTCACATCCTACCTGTGGCGCATACCCACAAACAACGTTGAACATTACCCCTTCAATTTCTAGCTTGAGGCTTTATGTTTATGCACTCATGAAGTTATTAATCAGTTTCCATGGTGATGTTGTCGGATGTAGAGAAATACCAGGAGAAAATGTGCTCATTAATAGTTTAAGCTGTTGCGAATGAAGCAGACACAGAGCAAAAGCAAAAAGCTGCAGGGACTTGTTTGGATCATCTGAGTGAGAGTATAAAAGCATCAACACATAAACACTCAAGATGTCTTTGCTGTCTCCAAGCAAAGATTACAGAATTACAATATTATTCCACACTTTGCTTGTGATTCATATTTTGTTTAGCCCGCATCACTTTCAGCTTTTTACAGAGCAGCCAAAAGCCTTTACAAATTAAACAGAAGGCTAAAAAATGCAAGATTTTTCTGATGCTAGGATTGCAAAACTTTTTATCATTTTATATGTTCTCATTCTCTTACTATGTAGATTCTTTTTAACTTCATTTCTTTTGACTGCAGTTTGAAATGACACAAAAAGTTTGCTTGAAGTGTTAAATTCCGTTTTGTCTTCTCAACCGCTTATCCCTATTAAGGTTGCGAGGGGTGCCGGAGCCTATCCCCGACTGATTTAAGCCAAGAGGCAGGGTACACCCTGTACATGTCAACAGTCTGCTGTGAGGCCCCACACATACAACCATTCGTACACAAACTCATTCCTAGGGTCAATTTCATTGTGACCAATTAAATTCACAAGCATATTTTTGGAGGGTTAAATTTGTCAGTTAAATTCATCTTAGCTAGACACCAATTGACTAATCACCTTCAAAAAGTTTGAACTCAACCTGTTATTACGAATAGAAACTGATCTCATACTTACATCCACATCACTTTCTGCAACTTTGACAGGTTTTCCTGACTCCTTCAGTGTTTGACTTCCAGCTACCTGGAAATTTCAATGTAAACGTTTCCAGATGTTAATTTTGTGCTGAAAGAGTTTTGTTCGACTCCATTAAAAGAAATCAAGGAAGTGCAAACCACAAGAGCAGCTGCGAACTATTACAAGGCAGATTATGAGGGACGCATTTTCTTGCCCTCATGAGCATGACGATATGAGTGACCTCTGGCACACAGAATCAGCTCTAATCATGGAAAACACAGTGGCTATGGAGACTTTGAAGCCCTGCACAAAAATGACTTGCCCAGCAAACTTCTAAACACACCTTTAAAAATTTTAAAGAAAGTAGCTGAACTGAAAATATGCTTGAAGGAACAAAACCATAACGACCAGAGTGCAACCTTTTTTTTAAGGGTCCACTATATGGTTTTTGAGGAAAATGTACCGTCTGTAGCTTTAAGAATGAATTACTTAAAAAAAAATGTTTTAGTTATTTTGTTGACTTAGAAGTGATTAGATTAGTCGTGCAGATCTTTGTCAAGGAGGTGCAGCGTTTCAGAGACGATGGTAGAAGCAGCTGGCTTTTCAACCACCGGGCCACAGCCACAACACATGCACTGCCGAGCCATCCCATGCTCAGAATTCAACAGCACTGTCAGCATCACCACATGTTGAAAGGCTGGTGGAAGCTCAGGAGCAAACCACATTTCCAGAAAAATGAGGTGGCTTTCCAAAAATGCAACAACAATGAAGCTGTATTTAATTTAAACACATGGACAAAAACAGAAAAAAAATATTTTCTTCATTTTAGTTATTGCATATGTAATAAATCTGGGATTTTAATGCCAGCAACATGTAAATATTGTCACATATTTCAAGAGGCTAATATTTCAAAAGTTTCTACAACAGACCTGTCTAATTGATTTTTGTGTCAGCTGATAGTTGGTAGAGATGTCACAGGACTTGTGCTTTTTCATCTTTTCTCAGGTCTAGGCTTTTTTTGCAGATCTGGGCTATGCAAGGATATCTATGCACTACAATCAATATAAGTGAGAGTGCTAATAATAATGATTCATTTCATTATTTAGTCTTAGACAACAATTTTTTTCTCAGACACTGCAAAAAGGAATATAACATTAAAATCAGATGATCAGTGAAGAAGTGGAAATATCTTCTTAAATCCAATTTTGGTTCAGTTTGGTTTTAGTTTAATCTGACTCATCTGGACATAATTGTAAAATCAGAATAAATCTATCAGCAAAAAGTCTGCTTTCTTTGCTTTTGTCATTTCAGGGGGAGCCAACCTTTTTAAGCACAATTGAAGGTGGCTAGCCTGTCCATAAAATGAAGGATGCAGAGACATGAAGCAGAGAAGACAGCGCAAACTGTTGAGCTGGCCAACAGCCCTAAATATACATTCAGATTCTTCTGAAATACTCCCAAATTGAGCTAAATCAGTTTAAGTTTTCTTAAAACACATACTTTAAAATCCTACTGGTTATATACCGTACATGTTTTAAAAAATTTTACTTTTAACTTTAGAAGTTTCATTTTAGACCTTCTTATTTATTTAACCTTCTTGTGAAGTAAGACTCCTCACGGACCCAGAGGTTCTTTTAGTAATACCAAATGTTAGAACAAAAATCCACAGAGAGGCATCGTTCCAGCATTATGGTCGTCGCGTGTGGAACAGCCTGCCAGAGGAACACAGTGCTGCAGAGTCTGTTCATGTTTTTAAGAAGAGGCTGAAAACCAACCATTTTAAATTGGCTTTTATTTGATTTTTATTTTTGTTTAATAGATTTGATCTATTTATTGATATTTGGCTGTTTACTTATATATTTTTACAGTTTTATCCTTTTCATTTAGTTTTAAGATTCATTTCTAAAACAGTTTTAACCCTATTTTTAGCTCTACTAAAGAGACAGTAGCTAGCGATTCAGGAGAAAAGAGGGGCTTCGGAGGAGGGGGTGGTTGGGAGTAGTGTGGGGCTGTGTGAATGTCAATGTGTGTCTGCAGTGCTTTGTGTAAGTGTGTGATGTTTTTAAATGTATGTTTGCTTTTTAACTGGTTATTGTTTAACATTCTGGTTTTTAACTCTGTTTGAGTTTTATTTGTTCTGTTCAGCAGTTTGTGTAACTTTGCTGGCATCAAAATTTTTACTGATGCAACAAAAGAGAAGAATATGCATCTTTCTGCAATTTGTGATAGTAAAACTGAGGTTTACATAAATTAGACCTAATGATTTCGATCTTTGTTACTTTTTAGAAAACATCAGCCATGTGGAGATAAGACAGGATGACATTCAAGCTGTGAATGAGGAGCTGAACAGCGATGGGATGGGCTTCTAACGAATCTCTAGAGACATGAACGCACACAGACCATGAGCGTGCGTCCCTATCTGCGCCATAACCAACATGCACGAGCACATATTCCAATGGTGACAGACATACTGGGATTTATACCTTTTAATTCAGCACAATTACTGGCTACAGACACATACACGTACACAGAGCTTACGTTCATTAGAGGCCTGAGAGGCCCAGCAGTGCAGTGCAGTAGTAAACTGTGAACTGCGAGGATCAGGGGCTCTAGAGCTCTGATCTGGGAGTTAAAAAAACAAAACAAAAAATAACCACAGAAACAGAGCCGCGGTTATGTAATGGCGGCTTCTTTTGTGAGGTGCTTCTAAAACAACTCAAGAGTTAGAAGATCAGAGCAAGTTAATGAGGATGTTCAAAGTCTCAGACAGGTGCCAGAACATCTCCAGCTAGCTATCATGCTTGGAGCATCTTTGATTGGCTGTTTGATGTCAGTCGCGACAGAAGTAGAGTTCATCAGTGTGTTAATTATACAAGTCAAATTCTAAAATAGGACAGTGAAAAATAGAATCAGCGACAATCACCTTTAAATCCAGATACTCTAAATCCTTCTTCAGCTGCATGTAGGTGTCATCAGCCTGAAAAAAAAATGTGAGAGTGGATCACAGAAAATAATTCAATCATCTAATATTTAAATTATCTTCCACTCAAAAAGCAACAACAAACAGATCAGAACATGAGGAGCTTCGTTGCATCTCTACTGACATGCATCAGGACAAACCTCCACAGAAATGTACAAATTACTTATGGAATTCAATCTCTGGGTAGTTTTAAGCCCTTCTTCTGAAGTAGACGAAGAACAGCACAAACGATGCGAGCAGATTCAGAAACATTGCTGATTTTAGGCAAGAGTACCTCACTTCACTCAATAAAAGCAAACTATGAAGACGGCCTCACCAGACAGGACAAAACATCTGCGATGTGCCGTTTTGCAGAAGCATGAGATGGCGTTTTGGACGTCGAAAAGATAGAAAACACAACATGCTAAAGAGAGGATCAGCAGAAGCAAACTAAAGATACTAATCAGCCAAAGAGGACGGATGGTTTTCAGCCACCATGACAGCACATGTTGGGAGATGTTGCCACTAAAATTTGACAGAGAGAGAGAGTGCTTGTTTAGTTTGTATTGTCTGAATCTACTGTTGTAATAGATAAGACATAGGAGAACGTGCTGGTTTGTGAGCCAGAACACAGACTGGATTTTGTCACAAAATATTTCAAACCATAACTGAAGAGACAAACATTGGTATTCTTATTTTTTTCCTGGTTTGGATTTAATTTTCTTTCATTTTATTCATGCTTTGTGTGAGAATGAGTAGTAGGACTTGTGAATCTAGGGTAAAAAAGAGACAGATGCATTCTCTTCCATATGCAAATTACATGCAAATCTTTAGAAAATTATGTTCTGAATCAGAATCAGGGATCCGGTTTAAATCCCAGAAGAAGAAAGCTGCACCACAATGTTTCTTAAACAGATATAATTTGTGTGAAATGGATTAAAAATGAAAGAAGGCAACGGAAATCAGTGAATGATGACATAGGTTTAAAAAAAAAAAAAAAGAATGAGGCCTTGATTTTGCAACCATGTTCTGCAGAAAGTTGCATAAAAAACACTTAAATGATAAAGATTAAATAAACAAATGATGCAAAACTAAATTGATGTGAGAATATGTTGACAATGTCATGAGGAAAACTATTTTGAAGTCTCGATTTTAAAGGAATCTACAATAAAACATATTTACAAAAGATTCTGAAAAAAGATTCAGTCTTCAATTATTTAACTTGATGAGTGGACGAACTGTTTCTTATTGTGTTGGCAGGAGTCGGTTACTCTATGTGGTTTTTAGTTGATCCATGTTGTGAGAGGGCGTGATGGGCTGACCAGTCTCACATCATCCAAAAAGTTCCTCTTTCACACAACATGAAACTCCTACAGGTCAGTGTGTTTATTTGCATCGGTTATCTTCAGTAAATTGATTCAGCACACAATGAATGGCATGAAGAACATTTTTTTTTTTAAAAAAACCTGACTGCCAAGCAGATGTTGAAGAGCCTCAGGTCTTATCATTCCTGTAGATGGCGCCTTTGCTTTTTAAAACCTTTTATAGTTGATAGAAACTATATGTAATGGTCGACAAAAAAGCTGTTCTATTTGAGCAGATGTAACTAAACACCAATGTTTCTTATTTCAGTCGGGTTTCTGAATTTTGAGTAAATGTTATTTCTTAAAGGTTTTATCTGTATTTACAGATCATGGATTATATTTGATTATTCTTGAGATGTGTTACTTTATGGACATTATCGCATCATATTGTCCTTGTTTAATTCTAGTCACTACAAAGTATATTTAAATTCAGATAAGCAATCAAAACTAATTCTGTTATTTTCCCAACAGTTTGGAAATTTATTATAAATCAGATATTACTTTTATGAAGTCTTCTCAATGGTATTTGAGGTATTAAAGTCACAATATTTAGTGGCAACTTCGACCAATTTCTGATGCAAAATGAGGGGCAGAAAGGCAGGCGTGCCCCCACCTGGATGCTACAGGGTTCGAGGGAAGCTGAGAGGCCCACATGTCCAGGAGACGGGTCGGCGCTGAGCAGGGGACTGGTGCTAGCAGTGGAATTGGTGTAGAGAAGGTTTTGGTAGAAGGATTCTTTAGGACCATTGAGCCGCTGGAGCTGAGCTAACGCTTGCTGGCGTGCGGAGGCCATCTTGGCCTGATGACGGCGCAGCTGAATGAGGAGCAGAGTGAGCTCCTCAGGCTGTCACATGCACCACAACATATCCAGTCAGGCAGATCATGATCAGTAAAACCTTTCTACTTTTCAAAGAGTAACCGCAGCATTTGAAGCCGAGTTGCTCAGCAACTGATGGCTGACGTGAAGAAGCAAAAGTGCTGCTAAACTCAAAAGTTCACCGAAAAAGCACTTTGGCCATGCACAGAGATTTTCTCCCAGAAAAATTCTATGAAAATCAACAACTAGCTGTTTGGTCAGAAAACATCTGAATGAAATCCACCACTTTTAGCCGATATAAAAAAATAAATAAAACTACCACTAAATAAACATGTCCTGAAATGCTAAATTTTCTGTTGTTACTAAACAGTTTTGCTGATACGATTACTTCTAAAACGTACCGTTTTCCCATGAAGGCTAGGGGCACTGACTGTGTGTGTCATGTATCCAGCAGGAGGCATCGAGCGTCTCTCGATAGTAGTGGCCTAAGAGAAAAAAAAAAAACAGCCTTAAATACATTTTTCAGAATAGGTAGAGAAAGATGCCACTAATTATGACTGTGATATAGAATTGCAAACTTGGAGTGGTCAGACAATAACACATCTGTGAGAACATAACAACAAGAACCTGATAACCAAAGGCTACGCACTGCTTGAGAAGACAATGTAGGATACACAACCTTCATGGCTACATATCGTCTACTTTCTTATCTTTGGGTGAAATAAAAGCCTTTGTGTGGGAGAATCAAAGCATATTTGCATAATATTTCTCAACAATCTGTTCTCTGTGTTCACATACCAGTTGCTGATTTCCATCATGTGGCATAAAAGTGACAAATGGGTTTCCACACAATATATATGCAGATTCTCTATGAAACTAAATTAATTCTCAGCTGGTTTTATGACACCGTAGTGTCTCTATAACATACATCTTCTGCTTTTTACAAAACAGAAAAAAGGTCTGCATTCTAGCACCATGCAGAAACATGGAATCACATGTATTTCTTTATATTTTCAGTGATGTTTTTCCCAGTTTAGATTCTCATTTTATAAACATGTATGCATGGTGACGATGCTTGGGGATTACAGCGAGTAATTACAGCAATTTACTATTTTTGTTAAAATATGCAAACTAAAATATTCATACACAAAATAATGCCCTGACTGGTTATTTTAAGAGGCAATGATTCAATGTTAATTTATTTTTTTCTAATTTAAGATTTATTCAATTATTTCCAATTCATTCCACTTATGTCTCTTAAAGGTTTAATATAATTTATATTAAATTTTTCCAAGAAATCTAGAAGGTTAAAAAAAAAACAGTTACCACAGCTAACATATTTGTGTCGTCCTCGTAAAAAATACACATTTTTATTGAACTACACACTTCTTTGAACAACCTCACTTGTTTGGATTTTTTTTCCAGGAAATTTGCAGTTAGGAGCTGGCAAAAAGGTTTGACATGATTTTGTGTTGCAGGTAAGACCAGTGTTTTTCAACCTTTTTCATGCCAAATGAGAAGGTTTGGCATGAACCTTTTCATGACAAAAAAGGTTCATGCCAACCTTGAACCTTTTTAGGTAAAAAAAATACAACAAGCCTAGTTTTCTGACAAATGAAACTTTGTACAAAGTAATCAAACTCCAGTGTATAAATGAAGTCATATTTTATGACCTCATTTTCTCCCTTGTGATGCCTCAAGAAAAAAAAAATCTTGAGGCACACAAACAATCAAAAATGTTAAAAATCGCTATGGTTACAAAAATTGCTTCTTCTTCTTTCGGCTTTTCCCTTTCCCTGCTGGGTCGCCACAGCAAGTCAGTTTCTTCCTTCTAACCCTATCTGCTGCATCCTCTTTGGTCACACCAACTATCTTCATGTCTTCCTTCACTGCATCCATGAACCTCCTCTTTGGCCTTCCTCTAGTCTCTCCTCTGTACGTGCCCAAAACATCTCAGTCTTGCCTCTCTAACTTTATCCCCAAAACCTCTAACATGTGCTGTTCCCCTGATGTACTCATTTCTAATCCATGGACAGGATTAGAAATGACTCTCTGGTGGCTCTCTGGTCACTCCCAGAGAGCCACAACAGAGGTTACAAAAATTGCTATGGTTACAGTAATCAACCAATCGCAGGACAGCTCTGCCTGTCTCTAAATAAAATGACAAGATTTAATTTTTGATTCATGAAATCTTCATTCATAAAAACAAGATTCATTTCTTTGCACAAACACCATAAGATCAACCAAAACAATCTTCAGCAGTTACCGATAGATCACGATCACCATATGAGGTGAAATAGGATCATTCTCACGACACACCTGACGATCTCTCAAGGAACACTACTGTGTTGCGGAATCCTGGTTGAAAAATGTTTGTTCAGACAACAAAAAGTTGAAAAATGTCTGGTAAAACCTGCCCTAAAACATCAAAATGAAGCAGCACGGACCCATTGTAATACTCAACCCACCAGCATTACCTTTATCATCTGAGATTTGGTCCTGCGAGGAGAAAGAGTGAAGGGGATGTCCAACACTGACATGTCACCCCCAGGTCTGACAGTGACCCGTTCAGCAGGTGTGTGGGGTCTCCTCGGAGGCGACAGGGTCCGGCTGAGACCTGGTGGAGGTCCTGGAGGAGGGATGTCTGCGGGTGAGGGTGGCACTGACACACAGCGAGGGGGCCCCTCCGACCTGGGTGCTGAAGAAGAGAGAGGCACAGTGGAAGGAGGGCGAGGGCCGAATGGATAATCCGGGGCTGGCGTGTAAAGAGGGGCCGTGGGACTTCCGTGTCGGAATTGGTGACGTTGCTGCCATTCATACAGCTGCCAGACGGTGTCGGCCCCAGGGCCTCCTTGATCTGGAGTGAGGCGGAAGTGACTTAGGCGGTCCTGGGCATATTTGTACTCGCCAAGTCGCCCTGACGGCGGGCTCTGACGAGGAGTTTTTGGAAGGGTCTGATAAGCATCCAGGGATGTGTATTTATGCTGAGTGGGCGGTGTACGACGAGGAAGGGTGTTCTCTCTGGAGGGGGGGCTGTGGAGGATGAAAAGCAGAAGCAATTATTTTTCTGAAGGCTTTGAAAACAATATTTATTATAATTGGGGAGGCACAGCTCAGTGGTAAAATTGCCATCGTTGGATCAAAGAGGTGCCGGTTTGAATCCTGCTGAGCTCATGCCTAGGTGTTCCTGAAGAAGACACCTAACCCCGTCATTGGCTGTCTGCTGCGGTGCAAAGCAGCATAAGATTTTCCCAGTGAGGGATTAATACAGTCAGTCACCCGCTTAACTGTCTATTCCTTATGGGTTTGCGGGGGGAGCCGGAGCCCATCCCGGCCCATTCAAGGCGAGGGACAGGGTACACCCCGAACCGATCCACAGTCTATCGCAGGGGATTAATGCAGTATGAAAGATGAAAAAAAATTAATTTTCGTTTCAAAGATTGGAGAGGAGTTTAAATATCTCAAGATTTTGGTCAAGAGTGAGTTGCTCAGAATCAAGCTATTGCTCTGCAGGCTCAAGAGGGGCTGGACTGGGTTGTACGGGCACCTAGCTGGGATAACCCCAGATACTTTGCTTGTGAGGTGTATCAGTTACATCCCATTTAAAGTTAAACTTGAAATTTTTTTGGTAAATTTTCACACCAGTAAACTTGTGAGTGTAACACCAGACTGTCGTCAGCTCACACATACACAGCTAATAAAAAACATACCCTCTGTGCTCAGCCTTCTGAACTTTGACCCACTGCTCCACTTGCTCAAGGGTGCTCCTCCGCTGCACCTGCTTGAACGTGTCAGATGCTGCTGGCTCCGGGACCCTTTGGTACGTTCCTGCTGCGATGCCGTTGGGCTCCAGGATGGGGCTGGGTGTGGAGACAAGGCCGTTCCGTGTACAGATGCTGGAGGGCAAAGTTGAGGCAGCTCTAGACGGAGCCCGGGAAGGCACCCTGGACACAGGGGCTGAAGCCGACACGTGTTCTGACAGTGGTGCTACAGAGGCTGGAGGGTTGGATGGAAGCGAGGTGTGTGTTTCCATTTCCAGACTGGTGCTTCCCATTGGGAGTTCTGGCATGATGCTATGTGGAGAATCTTTGTGAAAGCTGCAGGGGTCCTCTGTGTCATGACGTATAGGCTCTAGGAGCACCTCGTGGATGATTGGCCTTGCAGTCTCATTGTCTGACATCTTGGTCTTGTGGTGGTTAACGTGGTTGGTCTGGGGGACAGCCTGCTGCAACAACTTCTCTAACTTGTCGGCTGGTCTGCAAAAAGACAAATACATGTCACTTAATTGGAAGTCTACTTATAGCTGCTTTTTAGATAGATAGATAGATCAATAAAAACTTTATTATTCTGGTGTCCAGCAGCAGTAGAAATTACACCAACTGTGCATACAAAATAAATAAAACAACACAAATACAATAATAAAATAGGACTTAGTTCCTTCCAGAAATGCCTGTTTGATTACATTGCCTGATGGCTGAAGGGACGAACGACCTCTTTTAGCGCTCAGTCCTGCAGCGAAGTAAGAGTAACCTGTTATTTCGGGTACGCTTCTGCGTTTCGATCACATCAATGTAGAGGGTGACGGGGATTTTTCAGGATACCCTGCATTAGAGCCCTCATCCATCCTCTCCAAAACAGCTCCCACAGAGTCTCCACATTTCTCCCCACCACAGATACCCTTTTCTTTTAATGACCTTTGATTTTCAATGCATCATGAACTGAATATAAAACAAATAAACTGTTGAATGAAAAGGGATCTTTTAAATTCCTCTGCAGCTTTGTGGACAGCAACAAACACACCACACACGTTTGCCTAATGCAGAGATGAAAACAGGAAAGCCTTCAAACCCCGTCTTATTAATAAAATCTCATGTGGTTTGAAGCTTTCATGCTTTGAAAAACTGTCAGCAAAATGACATTAAACGCAGCACACAAACAAGTTTACTTTCACTTTGAATAAGAAAGCTTCAGGTAAGCGCTTTCTGTTAAATAGTGTCTAAAACAATTAGCACTGACCTAAATTGGTGAAATTACATCTAAACTGGACCAATTTATTAACACCAGCTTTCTTTCAACTAGAAAAGTGAATATAACTAATTACGATCCATTTTTAAGAATAAACAAAAACAGCTGTCACTTCCAAAGCTTTTAAAATAACAAATATAAGAAAATTCCCAACAGGATTCTCTGTGCAGCTTTATTAGCTTTCTGTCATTCATCAGCAATCCGTGCTGGCTTGTGGGATTTCGCTCTACAAAAACAGTGTGATGAAAATGAAGTGGTGTGTGCAGGGTGCCTGAGGTTGCCAGTGAATGATGGGGTGCATTTGATCTGCACTACCTCCCATAGTTCACTCATTAATAAACCATTGAGCGACTGGCTGTTTAAAAACAGCATCAGAATGCTCACTTTTAAGGCGCAAAGCCTTTAAATAAATGCCTGCTATTGTTCTGGCATATCTGGCCAATAGGTGGGACGTGTTCTTTAACATGGCATAAGAAGTAATTCATAACTTGCAGAAACTTGCAGTAGAAAAGCTTTCTCTCTGTAGCAGCTAAAGCTCAATTATCACATATTATCAAACACAAAGACTCACTGGGGAATAACTGAGTGCATTGTTTTGTCCAAATTACAAAGCATTCAAAATAAGTAATTAATAAAAGTTTAAATTTCACCAAAACTGTCGTGCGTTTCAGAAAAAATGCATGTGGTAAAATGTCTTGTAGAAGATAGATTTACACCAATGGAATAAACTATTGTGACATTGAGATCTGTAGTGAGAGGAGGGAAGAGGTGGAGGAAAAGCTGGAGAGGTGGAGGTTTGTACTAGAAAAAAGAGGAATGAAGATTAGTCAGAGTAAAACAGAGTACATGTGTGTGAATGAGAAGGATCCAAATGGAAAAGTGAGGTTACAGGGAGAAGAGATAAAGAAGGTGGAAGATTTTAAGTACTTAGGATCAACAGTCCAGAGCAATGGAGAGTGTGGAAAAGAGGTGAAGAAGCGTATGCAGTCAGGCTGGAGAAAAGTATCAGGTGTGATGTGTGATAGAAGCATTTCAGCTAAAATGAACAGGAAAGTGTACAAAACTATAGTGAGACCGGCCATGCTGTTTGGTCTAAAGACAGTGGCACTGCGGAAAAGACAGGAAACAGAGATGGAGGTAGCGGAGATGAAGATGCTGGGGATCTCTCTGGGAGTGACCACAATGGACAGGATCAGAAATGAGTATATCAGATGAACAGCACATGTTGGAGGTTTTGGAGATAAAGTCTGAGAGGCCAGACTGAGATGGTTTGGAACCACCAGGAAAGAGGACTAGAGGAAGACTAAAGAGGAGGTTCATCGATGCAGTGAAGGAAGACATGAAGATAGTTTGCATGACCGAAGAGGATGCAGCAGATAGGGTTAGATGGATGAAACTGACTTGGTGTGGCGACCTCTGAAGGGAAATGCCACAAGAAGAAGAAGAGGCGAGTGATGAAAAAAATGGAATATAAACATCACAAATATTAAAAATGCAGTGCAAATCAAGGTCAATTTTAAGAAGACACGTGTGAAAGTACCTAATTTTTTTGTTTTATCATATAAAAATTTATTTAAATGTGTTTGGATTAAATAGTTGAATTTAAACTATGTAGCACATCTTTTTAAAACACTTAAGCGTTCAAGAATGTGGTGACATTTGTAAACAACAAAAATATATTTTTTTTATCCAAAGCAAGAAAACAGAAAGTTTGTGGATTTATTACTAAATGAAACACTTCATTATATTTTGTTCGTTTAACTCCTTTAGGATGTGTGTCTTCCCAGAACTCATAATTTGACTGATAGAATACCCCGCTGACCAATCAGGCGTCTTTATTCACAGTTTGGTTGTTGTGTGGATCTCTACCTGACAAGAGTGTCGGTGTGGTTCTGCATCAACGCGGCCTGGTTCATGGCCCTCAGCCAGGTGTTCATGTCTTCTTGGGTGTCAGCGCTGAAGTAATATGTCCGCATCCCAGTGTGCTCCGCCTGCGAGCCAATCACAGAGCTCTGCTTGTAAATGTACGAGCGCATACCAGTGTGGCAAGCCTAGAGGAAGAGAGAAGAACAAAGATTAGTTGGTGGTTAAAAGTCCAGAGAAATAATCTGAGAGAACCTGGAGGCCAAAGAGAAGGAGAGGTATCATGCTGTCCAGCAAAAGAGACGACAACAAGAGCAACAAAAGCACTGATCAGCAACGAGAGCAAACGAAGGAAATCACACTGTAGACCAGACAGAGACACCACGTGCAAAGTATAAAGCAACAACTTCTCACCAACAACAAGAACCATAAAAAATGAAAAAATAAAAGATACAAAAAAATTATGTAAAACTTGCTAACATCCATCTCTTTTCTTTTACCATTTCTTCTCAAATACCAACTTTAAACAAGTTTTTAGCAAATAAATTATAAACTCATCACAGCAGCTAAAGTCCAATTGTCTAAGAGGGTTTCAAAAAACATTTCAATATATTCCCCAAAATTAAAGTTGTAAATTAGTTTTGGAAATAAAATGTGACACATCATAACTGAGTGAGCGCATAGTGGCCCGGCTTTTACCCATGGGGCCCGCCGGGCTCAGCCTGAACGGAGGACATGGGCCACACTTCAAGAAGACTCACCACCTGTAGGAGGGGCAGTAGGGGTCAGGTGAAGGAAGAGCTGGGCAGCAGTCGACAACGGGGACCCTGGCGGTCAGACGCTCGGCTGAATAGGCTACTTAGTAGATATTAGAGGATTTTTTTTTTTATTAAACCAGCATGCCAAATAGCTAGTAGAATAACATAGTTGTTCATTAGCCAATTAAAACTCCTGTTAGATAAATCATTCAATTATTTGAGAAAAGGAACGACTTGTTCTTTCTTAACCAGACAAACAGAAACCCATCTATAGAGAATATAAATGTTGTGGATTGTCTTCTAACAAAGCAACCATTTCCAAATGAAGTCTCTGTCGCATCTTTCCAAGGTGATAAATATGGCTGCTGTAGTTTCATCGTGTCCTCCTGCCTTAAGTGGCCTCAAAAAGCTATCTAATGCATCTTGGAGCTTATATCTGTCCCCTTTATTTCCCAGAGTACCTTTCACAGCACAGCAGAATCATCAGGGGTGGCCATATTCAACAGGCTTTTATTTATGAGTGGGTGTAGAGCAGAAACACCAGACCACACTGTGCTCATAGCGCATAAAAGCAGTAGAGGGTTTCTGGGCAAATTAACAGTGTGGTTGTATTTTTTTTCCCAAAGAGCAGAGCTGTACAGAGTTATAAGTCACTGAAATAAAATTGCTTGTAGTTTTACAACCAGAACGTTCAGATATTAGATATTACAATAGGGTAATTTAGGTGGTTGTAGAAAAGGCTTCAAAGTTGTCTTCTGTACAGTGTATTTGATGATCAAGACGTTTCAGCTTCCATCTGAAAATTGTTTTCAATCTGATTAAGAAATCATTTAGTTTCCAAAGTCGAAGCATCTTGATCATCAGATACATTGTTCAGAAGACAACTTTGAAACTTTTTCTACTATGGATCACCCTTGGACGAATGAAGGATCACACAGATTTAGGAAGAGAGAAATATAGTAGTACATCCTCAAATGCTTGTAATACATATTAAATGTTACATAAAAGTTCCTTCAGTTTGTTATTTATGAAGAATAATTCCAACCTAATGTGATTCAAACACTTCCCAAAACATGTTGTGGGCTTTAAGTAACTTCTTCTTTCAGCATTTCGCTTGAGGGGTCGCCACAGCAAGTCAGTTTCTTCCATCTAGCCCTATCTGCTGCATCTTCTTCAGTCACACCAACTATCTTCATGTCTGCCTTCACTGTATCCATGAATCTCCTCTTTGGAGATTCATGGCTTCTTTCCTGGTTGTTCCAAACCCAGCGTTCTTCTGCCGATGTAATCTCTCTCTCCTCTGCACATGTCCAAACCATCTCAGTCTGGCCTCTCTGACTTTATCTCCAAAACCTCTAACATGTGCTGTTCCTTTGATTCTTTCCACTCCCAGAGAGATCTTCAGCATCTTCATCTCTGCTACATCCATCTCTGTTTCCTGTCTTTTTCTGAGTGCCACTGTTTTTAGACCAAACAGCATGGTGGGTCTGACCACAGTTTTGTACAGTTTCCCTTTCATTTTAGCTGAAACTCTTCTATCACACATCACACCTAGGTAACTACACATTTATTTTATCACAGTTTTCTAAAGAATATTTTTGTTTACCTGCATTTTTATCAGCCTGATCTATGGTTAGAGCCACTCTTCACAATATTTTTTAGTGTTATTGTTCTTAGTGATACCATTATTGCATCCCCATAAACCCTTGGGTTTAAACAGTGCATGCTTTCATTATAAGTCATATTCACATTTTCCATATCAGTAGACTGTAAAATAACTAACCTGGCATTTACTTAAAATCAGTAACAGTTAAGTGTTTTGTTTCCTTGATTAAAAAAAAGCACCTCTCACGAATGTGAAGAAATTAAATCCGATCCCAGAGTGAGCTGCTGTCTGTGGAATGAGGCTCTATAAATGCCCCACTTTTTTCTTTTACTCCCTTCCTCGTGCTTCAGGAGTCAGGATCAGAAGAGAAATTAGAGCAACTACTCCGTTAAAGATGCATAGAAATGAAAACTAATTAAACAGTACAGCTCTCCTGCTCTGATTATTTTTCAGTATAATGTAGTATGCATTAGACTGCGTGTGTGTACAGAGATCCAACGAGGCATCTTTTTTTTTGGTCTGGAAAATTAAAATGCTTCCTCAGCCATGTGGCTTTTGTTTCTTCTGTGCAAATGTCAGCAAAGTGGAGACAGATCACACTCACTAAGCTTGTTTAATGTACACACTAAACACATTCAGAAAAAAAAAAAAAAAAAAAATGAAAAACCAAACTGGCACCCTGCTGCTCTATCTGTGTTCCTGTAAATTCTGAACAAACACTGCCAAACAAATCCAAACATAAACAGCATGATAAGTCATGTTCCCTCTGAAAGTGTTTTCATCTGCAAGAAGACACTTTTTTGGCTTAAAATAAAAAGAAAATATAACTTTAAGCCAAAATGTTAAAAGACTGGAATATTTTGCTTTTCTAAGGCCTCGTGGATTTTGTAACTTGGTATGACACTATTTTATGTTGGCCAAGTAGATGAGAAAGTGGAAGAATAAAACACGTGTGTTTCTATGTGCATGTGTATGTGGGGAAGGGAATTGGGGTGTGACTGAATCATGATAATGTCAGCAGTGAGCTTCGTATCTTTTTTAATCTCTTTAGGAGTCCATTCCAATGTGATGATTGAATGTTAAAGGTTGCGTTCAGGTCAGTTAAGCTATTTCATATCTCTCTCAGAGACGTTAAACTTTCACCAGAAAGAGAAGGAAAATGTCCGGAGGTTCTGATACTGAGCATACTTTATAGAAGAGGAGATAGGTTTATCTTTTTAACTTTTGGTTTAACATTAACCCTTTAAAATGTAGCAGCAGTTTTGTTAGCTTGTATATATTCTTTTTTTGGGTGTGGCTTAAACTTTTGTGCTTTAGTTTAGTATTTATAGAATGATTAATTTTAGCCACTTTGTCAGTCAGGCTGACAATGCACATGCAAAATTATAACAAGGTTGTAAATTTTTAATCCAAAAACTGTACGAGTGGACAAATAAAAGGCGTAAAATTCCAAAAGCACAAAAAAAGTTGTTCAACGGTTTCTAAATTAGTATAAAAGTTCAGAAAAATTTATTTCACACAACATAAAGAACTCTAGAGGTACTAAGGGTTAACATACTGTAAAATGTCTGTAAAAGAGCCGCTGCACGATGCTGCTCAGATTACAATCACTGATTTAAACCACACTCAGGTCTCAGTGCCCTGCCAACGAAAGTGAATGTGTTCAGTTGAATTGGAGAAGAAGAATCCAGCAGGAATTCCTCTTTTTGAAAACTATGTACAAAATGGGTTAAAAATGCCTGAAATGTCGTGAAAAAAGCAAAACAGCATACTCTGGTAAAAATCTGGTAAAAAGGCTCAGACTGATGGGTAATG
Organism: Neostethus bicornis; assembly: GCA_902685375.1. NCBI lineage: Eukaryota > Metazoa > Chordata > Actinopteri > Atheriniformes > Phallostethidae > Neostethus > Neostethus bicornis. Next base: position 21,803,946 of record LR738544.1, on the reverse strand, counting down.
TCTGAAGTGTAATGGGAGACAGGACTCTGTTTCTTGTTACCATTTGTATGCACATGCTCTAGCAGAGTCTAACTATGAAGACATGTTTATTTGAGCAGAAACGTTTAGTATAAACCGATGTCAGGGTATAGTTACCAATGCATAAATCCATATTTATTCCAAACATTGCTTCCATATTTTACTCTCATAGAAGTTCAAACAGAAAAAAAACCTAATTAAGCAGAGAGTGTTGAGCAAAAACCATCCGACCTTTACTAAAACATACACATTCAAAAGCTCTACAATTCACAGCTAATTCTCACCATATTTGTTCCAACAGAACACACAGAGATATGCGGTAATGGCACAATGTAGCACACACCGGCAGCATGCTAAAATAACACTGGGACTCTCTGTTTCTCTTTAACAGGAATGCTGAGAGGGTCATTCAGCTCTGAGTGCATGACCGACACACCTACACTCTGAAACCACACACTACCAGACCTTTTTTCTCCCTCTTGCTTGCGTCTGCGTGGGAGTTGGTGGCACTTTTAATGTGTTTCTGATCATCTGTTTTCTGCCTGTTTGGTTTAATCATGCTTTATTACTGAAAAAAACCCTCTTAACTCACCTTTTCCTTCAGCCTCCTATTTCACTGCTGTTCACCCGTATCACCTTTGTCCTCTCCATCCTTTTTGTCACTTCCTCTCTTTATTTGCTTTATGTTTCCACTCTGAATCACTTCCTGGCTTTTTTGTGCTCTCTCAGCCTGAAAATATCAATTCTCTCACTCACAAAAGCTGGCAGAGGTGCCTGCCCAACGCTTGTGGACAGCCCCAGACGAACAGACACTCTTGCTATTTAAAGACTCATTGTGCACATACAGATAAGCAGCCAGTGCACCGCACAGCTTCTGATAAAATAACTTCTGTAGGAGCTCAAGTCAAACTGGAACGCACTAAAAATGAACCAAAGAATAGCTTTTTTTGAGTTTCAGTTTCAGGAAAACATCTGTCATTTCTGGTCTGTTACTAAAAACCCATTTGAAAGGTTTATTCATTCCTTTTTTTCTCCTAGAGAAGGTACAAAAAAGCAACTTAAAAACACACACGAGTGCAGCAGTTATGTTACAACAAAGCCTGCAACTCTATTTCCTGAAATGATACTTTTCTACCTTCCATTTCCGGAAAAATAATTTTGAGGTGATTTGACTTCTGAACAGTTCCAAATTGCACACCATCAAAAACTGCATGCTGGTAGAGCAGATGTGACAGATGGAGGAGACAGGAAGACGGGCACATAGTGCAGATGAATGGCAAACCAACAACCAGATAAGATTCATACTGCGATAAAAGTGAAAGAAAGACAGAGAAAGGGAATAAAAACAAGCCAAGGAGAAGTAAATACCGGGGGAACACTTACAGGGACAACAACATTACAGCCAAAAACAATATTTTTCTCAGTACATGCATCAGAATTTAGAGGAATAGATGTGAATATAAAATATGTTCTGCCATGTTTTGAACCAAAAAAGCCACACCAATGCCAGATAACAATGAGAGCATAGAGTACCTATTTATGGGAGTGCTTTCGCTGGGCGGTGCAACACACTCACAGGGAGGGAGAGAAGTCCCAGTCAGGGAGCCAGCCAATGGGAACAAGAGAGGGAAGAGGTAAATAGAGAGGAGGAGAGGCTATAGGTGTGTGGGAGGTTATAGGGGTCAAGATGTGACTGAATATGGGTTTGGAAGAGGTGGACGTAGTTCTGAGCTTCATATACCACGCTACCATCATGAATGGGTGTGTTTGGAGGATCTTGCTGGTGGTCTGACTACACCTTAAGGCAGGCATGGGCAGACTACGGCCTGCGGGCCACATGTGGCCCGTTAAACATTTTAATCCGGCCCGCTGAACTTGAAAAAATTAAAAAAATAAACCATTTTCCCATTTTTCATTTTTTCTGCAATTCTGATGTTTTGTCACTAGATGGCGAATTCTGGACATAATGGCTTTGTTGAGAAAACAACGACACAGTTCCCTTTAAAATGTGTGCATCTCCGTAATGCGCACGCTGTCAAAATAAACAGTGTGCACAGATTCGAAATTTAAAGCTCTTGATGTGAAATTTAGCGCTTGTTTAAAATCTAGCGCATCATTCCATCAGTCTGATCTAGAGGTTACCAAAGCATGCCATCCATCTGCTCCTGTTTTAGCCGCTTTGTCAAATGTTAGAACACAATGTGGCCCGCTAACCACAAAAAGTTTGCCCACCCCTACCTTAAGGTGATGCCTCCGTCCTGTTTATTTCTCACTGTCATAGGCTGACAACATCCTGGATTAGCTCTTTAGAACTTGTCTATTTATGATGTTCAATTAAAATGTAGAATTTATATGAGTTTTTTTGGTGTTCTCACCAACACCTCTCAAGTTCAAAATAAGTTCCCACTTTAGAGTCAAAAACATAAATTCACTAGAAAAAAGTTGGCTGGTGTGAAAAATTAAATAATAAAGAAGTTGTAACATTTAAGTTAGTCTAGACTGGCAGGTCTAGATCACTCTTTTAAAAAAAAAACTGAGTAAAACTTTAGGAAGAAGACTCTTGTCTTATCTTGTCTGATCTGAACTCTCAGCCCATGTAGTGTTTATGTATCATTAAATAATGAATCTGCTGATCTGTCTCCGACAGTATTAAGTACAATTATGTTTGTGTATAGTTTAAAAAGCCACATCATTAACTATCTGCTGTGGGGCCAATCCAAAACCTCTTGCCGTGGGGAATGGAGAAGCTTCATGCCATTCCAGTGAAGCTCTTCTAACTCAATAGAGACGCTGACAGACAGGCAGCAGTAATAGACGCTGCTGTAACAGGTGCTGAGTGCTGCGTGGCGCTGAGGCAGCCGGTTGTGATGATAAGATTAGGACTGTAGATTGTTTTGTACTTTTATTAAAGAAAATTCTCAAAGAGATTCAATTTAATGTCATTTTAGGTGAAAATATGACATAATCTTAACCATAACAGTCACCTAAACAAGATTTATATCAAATATAAACAGATAAAGTGAAGTCAAACTGTGTAGAAGAAGAAATTTTTGTACACAAAGAACTTTGCTGGTTTACATGCAGATACTTTGTTCACCTTCTGAAAAAAAAGCTTCAGTGGCAGTAAAGATATAAACCACTCACTGGAAACTCCTCAGCTTGAAATAGAATGAAGTGTATACATTTTATCTCAAGTGGCTCTGCTGGGAAATGAAAGATTAAATGTCTGTAAAAGTCAAATATCTGCAAAATAACACTTTCATTTTCTGAAAAAACTACAACTTTTATCACAGAAACAGATTAATGTTGTTTAATTATTTCTTTGCAGTTTTTTATTTATAGTTTTAAGTTGGTTGTTGACTGTGTTCATTATCGTTTGAGGACATGAACTTCTTAAATTAACAGGTGGCATTTTTGTATTTCACTATCTCGTTTCCTTTTTTTTTTCTGACACATTCCAGGTGGCCAGACCAGAAAGCAGAATAAATTAACAGAGATTGTAAAATATCTTTAAAATGTCACTGAAAGGGTAAAAGTAAAAAGAAATAAATGAGAGGTCGTACCTTAAAAGCATACTTGCGGCTGATGTGATCCTCGGGTCCGACGGGTGAAATGACATAGCTGGGCAAAGGAATACTGCCTAGGACCGACTCCTCTCTGCTGTCTGGTGGGAGGAATGGAGAAGAGAGTTGTATTGGGGTGGGCAGGGGCAGTGGATAATTATGGTAAAGGGGAAGAGAAAAGTAGTGGTATGATAGTGGACAGGAAGGGGCAATATCACTCAATAAATATCACTCATCACCCACTAATTTTATATTGGCTTACTGCCAATTTTATGATACAGACCCACACGCACACATGCCATGTTGTTCCACATGGTAAATGACCGCTGTGGTATTTTGGATGCAGTGTTAACTTTTCACTACTTCTACTGTGAGCTGCCTGGGTTTCAAGATCTAAGATTCCCTACTGTTGCAATGCAAGCATGGTGGAATTCTGACAAACTCCTGGCTACAAGTATAAAAAATATTTCCATGCTAAGATCACACAGACACACAATAAGTAACACTGGTCACTTTGAAAAATCCAGAACACTTAACCCTCTACCAGTAAAACCATCCTGAGTTCCCAAAGTGTTCCAAATAAAGCTCTTCAGTCAATTTGTTTTCCTCCTGTGTAATATAATGAAGGACTGTTGGAATGTGTGTGTAAAAACTGTGTGCGCAATAATTGTTGCATCGCAAAATTTAATAACTGTGTGAAAATATGTGTGGCACCTGCACGTGCGCGGTGAGTGTTTGGCTGAAATGACAGCGCTGTGGAATTAAACGGGTAATTGGTTAAAAATAATACAAGGGCCTTTGAAGGAGACATTCCCTAAATGGTGGCTGAGAGAGAGGGCTCTTTTTTATCTGCATTGGCCTTTCTGGTTTCACATAGTCACACAGACACACACACACACACACACACACACACACACACACACACACACAGGCCAGACTTGACCATGAAAAATAGTAATATTACTTAACGCCTGCAGTGTTAAAGTATTTATAGTGACCAGAGCAGAGAGGCATGAGCCTAGTGGGCTATAGGCGGTCGCATTCACATTTCCATTAGGATGAAATCATAAGGTTTTATGTTATAATATCAAGATCTATATTGATATTTAAAATGGATATGATATGCACTTAATGCTTTGGCCTTTTACTTTAGAAAAAGTGAATGAAATGCACTGAGTTTTTTAGCTTTCAACGCTCCAAATGAGTGAAATAGTAAATGACTACAGCTGAAAATGAACCTCTAAAGCTGAAGCTAACGCAAACCAATTCACCTCTGAGGTCATTGTATTGAATAAAAGATGTCTAAATGCAGAGAATTAAAAAAGCAATAAAAAAAAAAACTGTTTGGATCATTTGTCTGCAGCTTGTTTACATATTTTTTCCCCAAGAGAATGTCTAGTGTTATATAAATATCATCATCGTAAGTGTGTAAATTAACGGTCACGCCTGACCACGTGTACACAGATTATCTTCACAGAGAAGGTAATTACAGTGACATACTCAACACACACATGATTTCCACTCAAGTTGCACTATGAACTTGAAAACCTTTTAGTGAGAGGCCAACAAAATAGAAACAAGGCTACTCTGCTGCACACACAGCTATTTACATCTGGGATGTGAGTCAATCAAACACCACAGATCGATAGAGACATGGTTTAAAAAAAAAGAGTTGATGAAAGAGTTTTTCTGGCTGAACACTTTACCAGTCATAAAAAAATAGTTTTTAATATATTTAGGGGAGGCGTTGGCTCAGTGGTAGAGTGTCAATCTTTGGAGTGGGAAAAGCTGGTTCGATTCCCACTGAGCCCCCTTGGGCCCCCTTGGGGCAGACATTTAACCCCCTAGTTACTTTCCACCATTGGCCCTCTCATGGCTGCCTGCTGTGGTGCAATGCAGCAAAGCAATTTCCCCATTGAAGGATCAATATAGTACGGTAAAAAATAAAAACTGAGAAGGTTTTGTGCATCAACTGGAGAATGAGTGGAAAACCTTCACACTTCTTTGAGTTAGATGTATTGCTAAAAAAAACAAGAGTTTTGGTAACTTGTGAGTAAATCTTGGTGCAGTTTCCACATGGAGTGAAAGCAAATGAACCAAACAAAGAAAGTGAGAGACTTTATTTTTTCTACAACTTGCTTATCGTATGAGGCAAAAATCCTCATCAATCACAACTTTGTGCAACACATTATCTGGTTAAATGATATTTTGTTTTTTGTGCTTTACCAGAAACCTGTGACTCAATGGTTCTGTTTCACTTATTTTAAAGGGAGAGCAAATGCAAAGGTTGGTTTGTCCTTGTGGAAAATCACAAGGGAGGGACATGAAAAAAAGAGATGAGTAATTCTGGGGACAAATCAAGTGTTTTCATGTTAAGAGGAACCTTTGAAGTGAGCAAGAAGCCAAGAAGACAGAGGAAAAAGAAAATGAGATGACAGTGAATTGATTTTCCCCTCCCTGTTGAGCCGAGCAGACAGAGATGTGTCTCCCAGAAGGATCTGTTAAAAGGAGGAGATGAATAAGGGAAGTGTGGAAAGGCAGATTAGAATGGGCAGTGGCTAAAGCCGAGAAGTAATGAAAGAGTGTGATGTATATATAAACTGTCAATATCACAACATAGCTGTCAAAGTCCATATGTTTTAGCAAGACCTTGATGAAATAATCCAAACAAAACGCAGTGATTTTTTTTACCTAATTCCAAATTGAAAGTTTTTTTTGTATATTTTTGATTGTTAGTTTTACATATTGTTGATGATATGACAAATATGTCAGTATTTTGATTTTCATTTTTATCTAATTTACTCAGGCCGTCAGCAACGCCACCTCACCAAAAGGAGGTTGCCGGTTTGAATATCAGTTGAATTGCTGGCATTTTTGCTCAGTAATTGGATCATTTAACCCCTTAAATACCAAAGGAACAAGAGGTCATACTTGGCAGCGCCTTTCACCACGAGATGGCAGACATGTAAATATTTAATGTCACTAAAGAAGTAGGTAAGGCTGAGGTGGTGAGATTATTAAAATTTTAGAAGGAAATTGCATTTGAGAGACAGCTCGATCAGGCAACTGGGTATTTTAGTAACTAAAACTTACTGAATAATTTTACACTCATCATGTATTCTTATTCTTTTGAAGAAAACTTTCTTTAACAATAGATATAATTTTTTTAGGGATTTCTGGCAGCTAAAGTGTTAATAATTAACATCTAGAAACTAATGCTGACCACATTCCTTAAATTTTCTGAATATTGTCATAGATTGTTTTACCACGTTGCAAGGCTTTGCTCACACAACCTCAGTGGTAAAATTGTAGTTGAGCTCATCTAAAACTTGAGAAGCCCCTAAATAAACGAGTCTAATTTAAGCCCATTCATGTTGGTGCACGGTGCTTATACTACGTCAGGCTAAAGAGGATTTGCCTCATTATGATCATTGTTCTACCTCAGTGTTTGTCTAAGTAGAGTCAGACCTGTAGAAACCTGTTCCTTTCCTTTTCATACACCTCTTTGTCCTATCGTGTCGTTTGCATTTGAAGATGTAAATGTAACTCGTCACCTTGCAGCATCACTGCTGTGTATGTCATTCTTTACGGGGTCATTTCAATCATCCGTCCACCCCCTGTCCTGCAACCTAGGTCTTACATGTCGGGGTATTCTGTGCTAGCGTGCGTCTCTCAGGTGTCTTGTCAAAGCTTCCTGCTGTCTGGCCACACACTCACCTGTCAGTGTGCCTTGTTGAATCTTACTCACACTCCCTCTTTCTGTCTTACCATCAACACAAACATCCCTCTTCAGTCCATCACAGAGGTATTTATAAAGAAATCCAGGTGTGCTTTTAGTTCAGTCACTCAGCTCGAAGGCTAAATCAAGCTTTTGGTAACTGTGCTATAATTAAAATATACTGTACATAAGTAACTAAAATAGGCATCTAACACGCTGTCTACTCCATCAAATGATCTGCTAGTCTAAATGGTCTCTAAAAATTTTGGCCATGTTCATTGCATACACATCACACTTAAATCACTTTATTGCTATGATGATTATTGTCACTTTCAATTTAGATAAATGCAGTCGCTCAGAGTGAAGATCTACATATGCACACACACATACACAATGTGTATTTTATGGTGTATTTTTTGCATTGTCTTGTGATGTAAATTTTTTTGTAATCTAAAATGAAAAAAAAACCCAAAAAACAACACTTTAATTCAAATCTATTCATTTGCTTTGGGTGTTCCAACACTAATATTATAAACAAAGACTGCAAACCTTCTATAGCTTAAATTACTGATGCTTTATTATTTATTAAAAGTATTTGGGAGTAGGGCCAGGAAAACACATACAGCGGGTCGTGGAAAAAGTAGGCAGGTCTTTTCTTTGCATGCAAATTTTCCTTTCTATTTCATGATGACTTACCTTTGTAGTAGAATAGACAAAAATCCGCCAAGACAAACCACTTCCTCTTCCAAAGACGCATCCCAGAGCTGTCCTGCAGAAAGAATAAGGGTCAGGAAGTATAACAACACACACATTTAGGGAAGGCCACAAGAAATTCTTGACAGAAATCTTGAGAAAGAAGATGCAAATCAAAGGATGAGGGAAAACACTGGTAAATAAGAAGACAGCAGATACTGTGAGAAAAAACGTGTGATGGATATGAGAGGTAGAATAAACAGCAAAAAGGGAGTAGGATGAGAGAGGATATTTGTAGCCGTTTGTCTCCTTGCTGTCCCTGACACCAAAGCTTTCCGCCTGCTTTGTCTTAAATGTTTTTTAGAAAATGAGGCTATTCACACAACAGAAGGGAGAAAATGACCAAAAATGCATTTCAGCATATCAACCCTTCCTACAGAGATGCTACATTAAGGTGGATGACAATAACAGAACATGCTGTGTGTCCATTTGGGTATGTTATTGGAGACCTGCTTAACCTCACTGGGATGGAAAAGATCCACTGGGTATCGCAGTAGGTGTGCTTGATGCATGTTTGTATCTGTGCCAAAACGCTGGCACGACTCTTTGCAATGTCATCTGATTACAATTTGAGTGCGATAACATTACTGACAGGTAGTCTTTAACATTGGCAACACTTCTTCCACTGGCCCATTGCCAATACCCGTTACTTTGAGTATTTTAGCTCTCTGGTAATAACTGCTCTGTTATTGTCAGCAGCTAAATGGAAACATCAAAAGAATGGAGAGGGTTGTTGTAAGTGTGGGGCGCTGAGTGAAATGGGAATAGGTTTGTAAGTACAATACAATGATAACAAAGGCTTTGACTTGGCTGACTGAACAATGTCAGTGTTTCCTCTGTGTGTTGTAACGGGTGCAATAAATTCTTCTTTACACTCCGCCTTTATCCCCTTTAACTCCCTAGAGTTGTTGCTAATATACCTACAGGTTATTTTCATTTGTTCATCTCCTCAAATTGGGCAGGTCAAGTACAAATTGGGCAGTAAAGTATCAAAATGGATAAAAATTATCCAATACCCACAATTATTGGATATCTCTATTCAACCCATCAAGAATACACAACAAGTGACATGTGGTCATCATGACAAAAAAAGAAAGTGTACATGAATAATAATAATAATTTCCACAGTTATGAGTTAAACATGCATTTGTAGTATGACTACACATTTCTATCCAGGCCAGAAACCCCAGGTGAGGCAGGGGTAAACTGTGTCTCACTTTTGATTGCATGATCCAATAAAAACTGGGTGGCCTGATGCATACTTATTTCTGTTCCACAGCATATTCCTAGCATGAACTTTACAGAAATATTTGTCATACACTGCAACTTTCTGCAGTCTTTGTAATGTATTTTATGGTGTGTGAGATAATCATACCTGCTGATCACACAATAAAGTGCAGAGAAGAGTCAGCAGCTGAGGCGGGCAGTACTATGCCTCAACTCAAGGGGGTGCAGACGGGTAATCTATTCCTATCTCTAAAAGAAAGTTCTTTGTTGGACCAATCTGTTCCTGTTTGTGTTGGTTTGTGAGTGTAATTGAAAGAGCAATGCTGATGGGATATAAAATAAATTCAGTAGTCGTATGATGTTGGATGAATAGTGATAAGACGCATTTTTCAGTTCTTACAATGGTAAATACAATGGTACAATGGTAAATTTGACTCCTCAGGAGTCAGTGCTTCACCAGACATCAACCTCACCGCACATCACTGAATATAACCATACCTTTTTTTTTTCCAACTACTTGCAATTGTATAAGATACACAACTATTTTGCAGCAAAAAATAAATTTAAAAGTTTAAACTTGAAATTAATTTGGTCCTACCCAATGAAGACACTAAACTGGCGACAGTAAAAGATTTTAATTTAACTAGGCATTTATGGTATAACACAAAAAAAAACAGGAATATTAAAAAGCTGTATAAAAAGTACATAACAGTTAGAATGTGACAAGGTTTGTTTTTTGTTTTTGTTTTTTTGCAAATTCCTCCTACCTGTTTGTACAGCCACCCTCGGACCACCACTGGGATGTTGGGATTTCTCTTGATAGATTGCTCTCTCTTTCCAAAGCTATGAACCCTGCCACCCGGTCGAGAGCTCTGTAACAGACATAAACAAGAGAAGAGATTATAAGAGTAGTGTGTTTAGTAATTCATGAGTAAACAAAAAAATCCTCTTTATATCAGAAGATGGATAGGATACTAAATCAAATGACAGTGTTCTTAAAGTTGTCTAGAACAAACATGTGTAACTGCTCATGTTTTTACACCTGCTTTATAGTTTATGCATGGCAAACATGGCATATCAATACAAAATTTTTCTGTACCTACGACGGAGTCAAAAACCCAAAGTTATTGCACCTATGTGTTAAAACAGTCAGTCATTAGAGCTGAGAGTTCTGTAAGACTCAGCAGTCTGTTAGCAATAAGCAGCCAGAGTCTCACCTTACCATTCAATCTTACTTATAACAAGACTGAATAGACCTTCAGCTTCACCATCATTATTGCGGTTTTTCTTTTTTTAGGTGCATCTCTTGTTCTACCCCATTTGTCACCTAATTACAGCCATTATTTGAGAACAGACAGTTTTCCACCTGGTCTCCACGACAGTGATGGCTAGCGTTGCTATGGCATTCATCAGGCATTGACAAAAAAATCTGTAAATTGGCAGACAGCGGGTTTGAAAGGAAAAGAAAAAGCAGAGAGTTTATGACCTCCAGGTTGGAGGATTTACTGCCGGACACTCCTGCTTGGAAAGTTTAGCTCCTGGCAGGTATAATGATAGAGAGGAATTCCCAGAATATTTCTAATCAACACACATTAGTAATGTTGGAGAACGTATCCGTGTATGTGAGAAGGCTAACAACGTCTCCATAAGAATGACATGCAATTAAGACGGCAACAGGGTATAAAGACTTAGTCCCTCAAAAAGAAGATAATTATTTAACGTTCACTGAAAACATGAATTCACCTACTAAACAGCATCACCATGTCAAAAGACAAACAAGCTTAATTTATCACGTCTTCACATTAATTAAATTGTGTTTCAATTCAAATTAGAATTATGATATGGTTATCCTCTGAACACAACCAGTTCCAACTCTATTTAAGTTCAAAGAGCAAGTATTGTCATTGGCTTTACATTTCAGATTCATATTAATAATAATTACTTATTTGCTACTACTAGCAGAGGCCAAATCTATAAAACCTTGAGTTTTTCCCAATCCAGGAGAGAGATAAATTCTCTCCCCCCCCCCACGCGTTTTGGGACTATCACCGGGCCTCATTCCAATAAAGCATGTAGGAGTATCCAGAGGGCATCCTGACCAGATGTCAAACTAGAAAATTAAAAATGAATTGAACTAATGCTCGGACTTCTTCCAGGACAACTGATGTCTACCTGACTGGATGTCTACCTGACTTTGAATTTGCTTTTTGTTTAACAAGTTCCATCCAGTATTGTAGATGCAGAATTATGGTCTTTTTATGTACCTAAGTTTTTATTAATTTTAATATTAGCCTTAGTTTTTTTGTTTTTAAAAAAAAAAAAAAAAATGTATTTCACAATGTTTGCTAGCCGCCAAAAAGAAGAGAGAAGAAAAGGTTTTTAACCAGAACAAATGCTACTGGGAAGAGAAAGAAAAAAGAAAAGGAAAGAAGGTAACAGTAAACAAGACAAGGAAACTGAATGAAAAGACAGAACACTTTTTTTTCTAATGATACAGGTATAACCAAAATCAAACACTGAGCCTTCGTAGACGAGTAGCAGAGAGTGCTCTGCAGAGTTTTCAGGTGACAGAAGCTACACCCACAAAAACATGGAAACTGGAACAGCGAAGAAAGAAAAATAGACACAGAAAATACACGAGAGGAAAATCTGCTTTACATTTAAAAGCTGAGTAAAGAGAATGTGTAAAAGTTGGTTTTATGGAACTATTTTCACCCGTTTTGACAATCGACAGGACAGTTTCATTTCTTGTCGACATTATCCATTTACAAATTTTCTTTAGAAGAAAAGGTTTCTTAAAATAATAATAATGCATTCCTCTTATACAGCACTTTTCAGGACACTCAAAGACGCTACATACATGCATAATTCATTCACTCAATTCTAGGCAATGGTAAGCTACTGTAGTAACACAGCTGCCTTGGGGCAGACTGACAGAAGCCATCCGCCCCTCTGACCAACATCGACCAATCCCACACACCAGATCCAGATTAGACAACGAGGGTGGAGTGTCTTCTCTCAACGGCTGTTCAATTGTGGCACCAGGGGTTTCAGTGGTCTTCCATCCAAGGACTGCCCAGCAAGCTGAGCTTCTGGGGTCTGACAGGATCAGGTCTTGACAAGCTGATATGGCCGAAAAGTGTTTTCTTCCCATCTATCAAACACAGTGATACACTAATAAACACACAACAGGCATTCTTTGGTTAACCCAAAGGCTCATTAATATGGTGTAAAAAATCTACAGGCATTTATTCCAGGACACTCACGGAGAGGATCTGACAAATAATGACCAAGTGGTGTCATAGTTGATGAACAAAAGTTGGAATAAAGTTGATCAAGGAGCTTTTCTATATGCTCAGAATGTGTTCGGAATAATTTCAGATTCGAAAATCAGCTTAAAAAAAATTTAGCTACTGTACGGTAAAATATTAAAACTATCAATTCAGTGTAAAAAATTCAGAATAAAACTTCATATTAATTTGATTGACCTCCTCCGTGCTCCTATGAGAGCAATGGAATCACTTTGAAGATGAAATTAAACATTTTCTGGTATGATTCAGGTGGACCGACTTAATTGTTTTGCTGATTTTACTACTGATTATTTTATAGAGCTGGTAAACAAAAACATAATTGTGCAAACATCTGTGCAGTAAGTACGCTCATCAGTGATGCTCCTGTGAAATTATGTTTTTGATTGCTTTTGGACTTTCATTTATATGAGAGGAATGTGCGCTCAACAAGCCAACAAATTTATTTATAACAGTGGGTTTATTTATGAGCTCTCATTACTTTATCTTCTATTCTGACATCCCAAAAGAAAATAAACTCTGCTGCTGCTGTCTGGTTAAACTTTAACAGGCATAAGCCTCCTGCATGCCATGTCCCACCACTTCAGTTATAATGAAATATTTGGTGTGAACGCTGTACAACCATCTTTGGCAGGAGTAATGGGAGAATTCCTCTGGAAAACAGCTAATTAGAGGGAGGCTGGTTAGTCAAGCATGATAACGACATGCAGCATAACTCTGATCCTTCAGTATTATTTTGACACAACTGGCAATAAAAGCATGTGTATGTGCATGTTCCATGTGTTTGTCTCCTCTTGAGTGTGTGTGTGTAAATGTGTTTATTTGCGTGTACAATGCAGTGATCTATTTTTAGTCTGGGGGTAATTTTGTGGAACAGACTGGTCCCTGCTGCACAGTGGCACTCTGTCTTGTAGGTGAGTGACTGAAAGACAAACCAGCTTTTTATTATGTGAGAGCCATGCAATTAAATCACCTAAAAGCCAAGTGAGTGCGGGCTGAGACCTGAAGCCTGGCCGTTTAAACCCCTGGACAGATCGGAATTATCCGAGACGTGCAGTAATTAAAGAAGAGCAGAGAAATCCCCATCATACCCCCCTGCACATTGGTATGTCCTTACATTATTACACACCTAATTGTAGCATGCAGAAGAGACTGATCGGGGTCTGTAGCCCCCAGGGACTGTCTGTGCTTGCTTAATTGTTAAAACATTTTGCCTACTAAATTATTAAGTGAATAACTAATTGATTTATTCACTGGTTTGCTCTTACTGTACTTGTTATTGGCTTTCTAAACACAAAGAATAAATTTGGCCCCATGAATGAAATGAAAATTGTAGAGTTCCTAAATGTATGATATGGAGTTAAAAAAAATAGTGTTTGGTGATCTTTTGGGAAAAATAAATCCATGAATGAGCTTTGTTGTGACTAAATGGACAACAGTAAGATGATTAAAAAAATAGATATAATATTTAACCTAACAAAAACAGACAAAAAAAACCAAAGACTTAAATGGACAAAGATAACACATTGAACAATTTTAAATGTGGTTCATTCAATTTGAGAGGACTGAAAACAAACATATAGTAATATTTATAAATTAAAAAAAACATTTTAATTTTATGTTGATAACTTTCAAACACATTTTTACTCTTTTCTTAGATGTCCCACATATTTAAATATTTAAAATACACCAATAATCTTTTTTTCCTTAGTCTGTGTTTAGTTTGAGTGATATCATTTGTTTCGTTCAGTCATCTTCCGCTTATCTGGGGCCTGTTTGTGGGGGCAAAAGCCTCAGGCGGAAAGCCCAGGCTTCTCTCACCCCTGCTACATCCTTCAGCTCACCCGGGAGGATCCTGAGGTGTTCCCCAGCCAGCTGTGAGACATAGTCTCTCCAACAGGTCCGGGGTCTGCCCCTGGGTCTCCTTCTGGTGGGACGTGGCTGAAAGACCTCAATAGCAAGGCGCTTGGGAGGCATCCTTACCAGATGTCCGAACCACCACATCTGGCTTCTCTCAACCCGTAGGAGTAATGGCACCACTCCGAGCTACTCCAGGTTGCAGAGCTCCTCACTCTATCTCTGAGCGAGACGTCGTACCGATCCGTCAGTCGATCTCCTACTCCATCCTTCCCCACTCGTGAACGAGACCCCGAGTTACTTAAACTCCTCCACTTGGGGCAGGACCCTGTTCCTGACCTGCAGGGGCATTCTACTCCTTTCCGGATGAGGATTATTGTTTTATTTTGTAATTCATTTGGTTGTGCATTGTGCTTCACTTCGTGTTCTCATCACCTATCACTTAATTAGCTAATTACCTCCCTTTGCTTCTCATGCGGTTTTGCTCCCCTTAGTTTGTTTTTACCACTTGGTTTCCTACATTTACTACCTGCTCATCCTCGCTTCTAAGAGTTTTTGAGTCTTTTCACCTGTCTCTGCCACTCACCATGACACAACCACTTGTGTATATAAGTCTGGCACTCAAGATTTGTTTGCATTTATTCAATACGTCAATAGTCTCCACCATATGTTATAGCAAAACAATTTAAAGTCACTAACGTAAACTATGCGTCACTCTAACACTGATGTGTGCAGTAACCATAGAGACAAGAGGCACTTCAAGTCTACTTGTACTTTTTACAGCGAGACACAAGAAAGAATTCAATGGTTCATATTTTCTATGATAAATCCAAGTCACATCAAATTAAAATCAATTAGTATTTCACCTTATTGATAAAATACAGAAATGCTCTTCAGTGCATTTATTTGCGTGTCTCCAAGTGCACTGAACCTTGTGAAAAATATTTCTGAAGAGAATAAAATGGAAAACTGATGGAGTAGTTTTTCTTCTTTTCAGTCCCTGCTAGTCAGATATTGTGGAGGCTTTAGGAAAACTCCAGTAGAGTAATCTATTTTTCTTCGGACAAAATGTCAAGACATTGAGCAGATTTCAGCAGTGCTTCAGAAACTCTACTAGATCCAGTGCAAGCACAGTTCTCCAGTTAGTCTGCCTCCCAGTGTCTTTGTAACAAAGATCACAACCTCAAGCAGCATGTGAAAAGTAATGCTATTTATTTTTCCCTTCGCATATAAAATGTATAAGATGTCAGGCTGATATTCAAGGTGACAGTCAGATGATAAATATACTCAGCATGAAATATTTTTTTATTGCATCCCTTAGATCTGATACAATCTCTTATTTCTTTAGAGTTATTCCAAATGTCTTTCTGGATAACCATATCCTCCAGTTTCCAGCCCAAAGTCCTGGTTGTTTCTAGGCATGCAAAACAACCCACAAGAGTGCTTCAGATGATGCTCATGAAATAACTTCCCTTGGAAAAAAAAATTTCAGATCATCAAACAGGATCTGCTTTATGAACTCCGAAAAAAGAACTCCGAATAAAAATCCTTCAAGAGAATGTGGGTTATTAGTCTGCAGCATCAGAGCTGATGTAACGACCATAGATTTTCTTTTGATACCATGTTTAAGATCAATGATTTTTGTCCTTTCAAGTTAAAAATTAGAGTTGAAATGTTTTGTTTTAATAAATTTTAAACAAAAGAACTTCTATTTCTATAGCTGATAGTTAGGAAAACAGTGTAAAAGCATAATTAGACTTCCTCTGGAACAACTTTCCATGCTGATTTTTGTCTCAAAGGATTAGAAAGTTAGACTAGTGGCATTGATGGAAGGAACAGAGACACAGTGAGAAATAAAAATGTCTAGAGAATAAAACTGTAAATCACTACAGCCCCTAAGCAAACCCTAAATCCCCAAACTTCTCACTATATGCCGAAACATACCAGCTGTTCTCCACTAAATCTGCCAGAAATGGGAAAAAACAGAGTTTAATTCATTAACTAATAAAAAAAAAGTGATATATGGTATTATCACAGTGGTTTTTAGAATAAAAGCAATCCTGCATTGAAGAACCAATTGTACAACATAGGTTAAACTTAAAAGCCCATTTGTCCCAGAATGTATTAAATGGGGGACTATCTGGGAATAATTAAAACTGTAAATATCTTCCATATAAATTGGGTCTTTGTGCAACTGAACCAAAGCGGTATTCTATTTGAGAGATAAATTTAAGTTTAGATCTTCACTTTTATGATTAGTTAATTCCTTTCTTTTAAAATAAATCTTGGTTAGTCCTTCTCCCTATCACTAGTAAGTAAAACTAGTTTGTTTTTAGCCATGGTGACAAGTTTATACCCTGTTTATTAAAGAGCTGGGGGCGGGGGGATTTAGAGAAAGAACTGATGAAGCTTGTGACGGAAACATGAAACTGAAACCCAAGTGAAACTCGTAAATGACAGTCTTTGATTAATCCCACTGAAGAAGTGCCGGCTGATTTAAAACGCAACTAAAAACATGCAACTGGTGCCGCAGCCGACAGGTGCTTAGAAGGAAATTGTGACACCTCATAGGGGAAAAATAAGAAGATTTTAGCTTCAGTGCACCTTCTGATGTTCAGTCAGAGGCGGAATGGATGATACTTGTTTAAACAGCAGTTCATTTTATGATGGCACCGTGCGATGTGAGAGGGAATAGGAATGACACATTTTGCTCAGAAAAAAATCCTGAGTTAAGAGCTGCTGTTGTCAAATGAATGTTTCGGTGCTTTTTCACTCCTGTTTGTTGGCAGAGCTGATGGGCCACAGCACCTGGGATGGCTGAGAGCCAGGAAAACTCAGGGCATGGAAAGTGTGGAGGGGTGTCCTGATAGATGCCCTGTCATCTTAACACCGCCTCCAGTGACACGTGTTCAATCTTGGTTCCGCGGCACCTGTTGATGGGGCTGGATGGGATTTCATGCAACTGTGGAGCTGTGAGCATGAGGGAAAAGGACGGAAGGGTAACAGCCACAAGGGTGTATTTAGATTGCAGAGATCAGAAAAATCTCATGCCTCGGCGTATACATCTAAATTATGAAGCTCAAATTCCAATTTATCAGCATTGCCTTTGCTGAATTGCTTTGTTGAAATCGGTTATTTTGCCACCGACGTGTCTGAGTGAATGACGACTATGAGAAATTATTGTACACAACTGGTCTTCGGAGCAAAAAAAAAAGAAAAAAGAGGCAAACTCGTTAGTGAAAGCTAAAGCTTTCAATGAACTAACTTTTCTTTAACTGAACACTGAAGAAATCCCTTGTCTTTTATCTGTTTAGCAGCAGGGAGGCTAAAAAAGAATATTTTATTACAAGTGTGAAATCATAGAAACTCCCAAGAGAAAGACACCCTTTACCAAAGCCAAAAATCCCATGCTGCAGAGGAAAAAAATCAATCATAATCATTCTTCACACTAAAAATTAAGTCAATATCAAGTAGTTACAGTAAGAGACACACACGTATCAATGCTTACTTTAGAGGCAGAAGTGGTGTCCACAGTGGAGGAGGTGATAGCCGTGGAGGCCTCGCTGACGGTAGTGCTGGACAGCTGTTCGCCTGTGTGCTTGGACATCATACGAGGACCTTGCGATCTACAAACACACAAAAACACACAATGTAAGATAACCGTGCCGTGTGATGGCCCAGGAGACTGATGCAGGTGTTGCAACACATCTGATGTAGTTTTTATTTCTGCCTCCATATTATTCCAAAATTTTATCTATGATCTTTTTAAGAGTTATCGAGTCAGGTTGTGTTTCAAAAGTAATAGACTTGTTTATCCAAACTTTCCAGTTCATTTGTAATAGTAATCTTAATTTTAAAGCCTAAATTATGATCAATGGCCCAGTTATTTGTCGTTTACAGTTTTTAATAGCAGGATTTAGTGTGGGTACAGGTTGTCTTGAAACCTCAGTTGTACCAGAATCCGTTTTACCCTGTATCCGTTTCTTTAGAAGACATTGTCTAAGTCATGGTTTTAAATTCATCATGAACTCCGCCTGTTTTTTGTTTTTTTTTATGAGCACGTTCATTCTTTCATGCAAAGCTACCAGGACTACCACCATCTGTTGCTGTCGGAATATCATTTCAGCAAATTAAAGATATTTATGTTCTGAATTTAGAAAAGAAAAGATCAGACGACAAACCACAGGACAGACATACGCCTATAACAGATCGGCTTGCTTTTTGGGCAGGGGTGTGTTGGGTTTAGTACAGGAGACCAACCAGTTCCAGCTGCTTTGCTTCAGCAGCGAGGCAGATGTCAAACTTTTGGTTTAGTTTTTTTTCTCTCTCACCAGACAAGCAGCAGACAGTGTGACTAATGGTCTGTCTAAATTCTCACAAAAGAGAAAGCAAACGGTATGTAACAGATTAGAAATCATCTCCTTGTTCAGTCTTCTTTTTACTTGCCTATTTTAAAATATTTTTTAACTAAATTTAAAAAAAAAAAAAAACAATTTCTGCTTTTGTCAAAAAATGGATGTGACAGAAAACAAAATCGATGGCCAAGAACAACCTGGTTTTAAATGGTAACCAAATATCCAATTAAAGAGCTTGTAGGTTTCTCAAACATGCATAAATAAAATTGAAAACCACTCTAGGAATGTTTTTGATATGAGAATAACATTCAAAATATAGTCAAAACCTCAAAAAAGTTGATTTTGCACAATGCCGTCTCTTTAAAGTGGTGTTATCTGAACGTCCATGGACATTTACTATGCTCTATTACAGACTAAAACAGGCTTCAAAGCAAAAAAAATAAATCACATATTTATACATATGGATTAGAAATCTTATTAACGAAACATTAGAAAGTTAGAAGAGGGGAAAAATAGAGAATATAATTTCTGCCTGGTGTCACTAATAATAAAACCTTTATCTACTACTGCGCAATTAACACATTAACAAGAGTTATGTGGAACATTATAAAAATAAAACAACATAAAACCAACTTTTAAATTATTTTTAAAAGCAAAAAATTTTAAAAAGACATTTAAAAAAAAGTCAACTCATGAGTTTTATAGAAGCGTTTTTCCAACCTTTTTAAAGCCAAGGTACATTTTTTTTTATCTTCCGTTCTGTCGTCTTCCACTCATCTGGGGCTGAGTCGCGGGGGCAACAGCCTTAGACGGGAAGCCCAGGCTTCTCTAACCCCAGCTACAAAGTACATCCTCCAGCTCCACTGGGATGATACAGAGTCATTCCCCAGCCAGCTTTGAGACATAATCTCTGCAGCGGGTCTGGCGTCTGCCTCTTGGTCTCCTCCCGGTAGGATGTGCCCGAAACACCTCACCAGCGAGGCACTCGGACGGCATCCTAACGATAGGCCCGAACCACCCCATCTGGCTTCTCTCAACCTGGAGGAAGAGCGGCTCAACACTGAGCTCCTCCTGGATGGCAGAACTCCTCACCCAATCTCTGAGGGAAAGCCCAGCCACCCAGCAGAAGAAGCTAATTTTGACCGCTTGTATCTGTGATCTCATTCTTTTGGTCACCACCACAGCTGGTGCAGCACAGGTGAGGGTGGGAATGTAGATTTTTAGATTTTTTTTTATTTTAAAAAGAAAAAAAATTTGGAAACACACCACCTGCAAAAATTGCAATGGGTTGCTATGGATACTGTAAAAAAAAAAAAAAAAAAAACAATCGTGGGACAGCCCTGCCTGTCTGTAAATAAAATAAAAGCTATCACATTGAGAAAGATAAATAAATATGCTTTATTCCATTTTTCTAAATAC
Source organism: Neostethus bicornis (assembly GCA_902685375.1). Classification (NCBI taxonomy): domain Eukaryota; kingdom Metazoa; phylum Chordata; class Actinopteri; order Atheriniformes; family Phallostethidae; genus Neostethus; species Neostethus bicornis. The sequence continues at coordinate 21,783,728 of LR738544.1, read as the reverse complement.
AAACACCACTGGATCGACCAAAACTAAGTGTAATAAAGCTACTAATTGAAAGAAATCATTGAATAGGAGAAAAAAAATAATCACTATAATATCACTTGCATTTAGAATCAGAAATTTCTTTATTGATTCCATAAATGGGAAATTTGTGTGTTACAGCAACAAAATTTATTACGTTGATATAGCATCTATTTATTCTTTCACCGTTGTAAGCAGCAGATGAGTTAGTATGGATGAACCAACAAGGTCTTTGGTTAGTTTTTGCTCTGAATTATACGTCGTAAAACCGTTATAGATTTCAGACTCAAACATTAATAGTTTATGAGAAGAACCCATTTAGTTTCTACTGGTTCGGTGATGCTAAACATCTAGATATGAAACACTACACTTAAATTCACACAAAAGAGTCTGATCTCACATATTGTTTGCTATTTGACATATCAAGCGCAGCAGCTTTGATTGAAGTGCTTTTACAAGAAGAAGCTGATTGCTGTGGCCGACATGGAAAGAAATCACTTATTTCCTGCACTTAATATTCCCTAGCGATTCTGACCTTTAGGTCTTCACGAGAAAATCTAACACTAAGTGGCTTTAACTGAGTCGAACTGAAACACGGCAAAATTCAAGCAAGCCAGATGTTTCTTGATTAACAGAAAAAGGGTCATCCAGCAAAAAATAAATAAATAAATCCGATATGCTGACGTAAGCCTAATGCATAAAAGATCTAATCTTTGAGCTACGATAGATCTTCAAAGACAATTTTTATACTAAAACATGGGATTTGCTGCTTTTCACACCAAAGTGCTTTTACTTTGGAAAATACCCTGCGTTTAGGTTCATTGTGAAAGCGCCACAAATAAGTTTTAAAAACGTAACACCACTAGTTATTTCATAACACACCCATCCGTTTTACCTCTACATAGTTCAGCATCAACTCATCACAATATATTTAAGATATCTGAACAGTCGTTAACAAGCTGTTTTTGTGTTGTTTATCTTTTTAGCTTTAAACTGCTTCTGGAGGATTAAGTAAAGATATTTTTAATCTGATACAGTTTTTTTTTCCTTTTTTTCGATTGTTGTCCATCCATCATATGCAAGCTTCTTGTGCCTGTTTTAAAGTCTACCACAAATGCACTGGAGAATATCTGACCGTTAGTTGTTACAGCTGGAAGGATGTTGAAGTAAGGATGCAAACTAATGGAGCGATCACTTGGTGAAAAAAAAAACCTACTCATCAACCTTAAAATAATCCAAACCTCAGACACTGCTTTGAAGTGGCTGAAGGCTTAAATTAGATCATCAAACCACTATTAAAATAAAGTAAACATGTTCAGTCTAACAGATAATGGCACACCGGAAGGTTGTGCAAGCAAGTTTGACTTCAGAAGGATCTTTAAGTCATTTTTCCAGATGACCGTGTTGGAAATGGTTTCTCAGTCTTCTCTGTTGTAATGAATTTAATTACCGTATGTTGAGAAAACAAAAGAAACAAACAAAAGAAGAAAAATGTGTCATCTGCACCCAAAAACAGAAAAACAATGATGTAAGGAACCTTGCATATTCATTGAATGAGTCAGCAGCTGTGGATTTGTTGGTAAGAAGATATGCTGCAAAACAATACCGCCACACATGAGTTTTAATGAGATGGAAAACATAGTTGTCATGAAGTGTCTGACATTTTACAACAAGACATTTCCACCATTTAATAATACCTTCAAAAAATGGCAGAAAAAAGTCACTAAGTAACCTTCTGCGACCAAATTGGCGCATAAACACACACTCACAAAGCAACAAATACATTTTTAAAAAATCACCCGCAGCCCACACAGATGCAGCTGACATTTCAATAAATCCACCTTCTGCTTGCATTCTGCATAGCAAAACATTTAGAAATGTTTCAATCAATTATCCAAGAGGAAAAAAATCTGAGATTTTCCAAACAAAGAGTTGTGATCAGCACAGTCACACAGCTATACATCATTCATTCTCTTCTTCAAACTTGATGTCAACAACTATCTTTTCTTAAAGTATAGGAGAAGACAGCCTGCATCTGAAACCATTTTTTCCCCCAGAAAATAACTAGTTCAAGTTTCATCTGAAGCTTTAAATGTAGCTTTCTTGGCACAGCTCTTTCATCAAATCCATCAATGATCTGTCTGTGGGAGAATAATGGAGGGAAATTACAGCTTCTTGTTTCCGCTGATTTGTGTTTGTTTTGTCTGTCAATTATGCTGTCCGATAATTTATATCAATCTACTACACTTAGAGCAGTGAGGATCTAAAGAATCACACAGAAGTACCAACAGAAGGCTGAAAAATAAAAGTTACTTTTTTCTATAAGAGACATCAACGCATTACGTTCACGTGCCCATTCCTTTTCTATGAACCGAAAGTTTAACTTACCCGATCAAACGTATGTACCTACTTTCAGAGAGAAACCATCAACCTTAGTTCATAAATAAGCAAAAACCATAAATTCTAAACCCTTCCTTTACAGGGGTGTCCAAAGCCGGTCCTCAAGGGCCCGTGTCCTGATGGTTTTCCACGCGTTCCTGGTTCAACACAGCTGATGCACAGAAAGTGAAATCAACAGCCAATAGAATTTGGCCCAATTACTCAATTAATTGGATCAGGTGTGTAGATGCAAGAACATATGGAAAACCTTCAGGACACCGGCCCTCGAGGACCGGATTTGGACGCCCCTGCTTTAGAACAAGTAGTAAACTTCCAAGTAGGCTTATTTCCAGCTGTTTACTAACCAATTCCGACAGTGTACAGTCTTAACAATGATATTTTCAATGTCAAATTAAACTAATCTGTGCATCTATCACATACAAGTCTCATCTATTTCTTTATTTAGAAGAAAGTTTCCAAAGTAATTAGTTTAATTCCAAAAAAATAAAAAAAATTAAATTAAGCACAAAACTCCTTTTTTTCTCAAAAAAAGTCAAAGGCTTAATTTGGTAGCCATGAATACTCAACAGATGTCTTAAGGCAGTTTTGTTTTTGTTTTTTTGCATTGCTGTTCCAGTTCTATACTGGTGCCATAGCAACGGTCAAACAAAGCATCCCCAACAAGTCATCATTATGTGTGTCTTCATTATAGTATCTTGAGCTTAACGTCCATTAAACCACCAGTTTCAAGATCTGGACAAGAAAACGTATTAAATAATGAAAAATTACACCCGGAATCACAAAAAATACAAAGGGGGAAATGAGGAACGTTGGAAAATAAAAGTATTATGTTAAACTAGGATGCTGCATCGGTCCATCATGGTAAAAAAAAGAGCTGACCTGAAAAGTAAAACTCCCAGTTTAGAAGTTGATCTACGTTCCTACCCTCACCTATTATCACCAGCTGTGGGTGGTGACCAAAAGAATGAGATCGTGGAAACAAGCGGCCGAAATGAGCTTCCTCTACTTCCTCTGGCTCTCACTCAGATAGGGTGAGGAGCTCTTCCATCCAGAAGGAGTTCAAAGCAAAACTGTGGCTCCTCTGGGTCAAGAGAAGCAAGATGGGCTTGCCCCACCAGGAGGAGACCCGGAGGTATGTCCCGACCTGGCTGGGGAACACTTCGGGATCATCCTAGCTGAGCTGGAGGATGCAACCCGGGTGAGAGAAGCCAGGGTTTCCTGTCTGAGGCTGTTGCCCCTGCGACCTGGTCCCTGATACATAGAAGACGATGGAACAGAACATTGAAAATTGTTCAATGTGTTTACTTTGCCAATTTAATTCTTTTTTTTTTATTTGTTTTTGTTAGGTTATTATGTTTAAATTTTTATGTACCATTTTGCTGTAGTCTATTTAGTCATTTGACAATAGAACAGAATGTTACTGCTGTGGAGTTAAAATGGGGGATTTTGTTCATATTGCTGACACTAGGTGGGAAAATTATGTTAAACAGCAATAGTAAAGAGATCATAATCCCCATAGTCCTACTATCTAAAAACTCAATTCAAGCATTTTATTCAAACATAATTTAAGAAAATTAAGTTGCTTCTGAAATTCATGAACAAAAATCCGCAAGACAGCTGTGGCAAAATTTGATGAGTTTTGTTCAGGTTAAGTAGTGAAACTCAAAATTATGGTCAGTTTCCAGGATGGAAAGCTTCTGGGCCAGCACTCCACAGTAAGTTTGAGAAAAGCTCTTCTTTAAGCTGCAAAGTCCTGACACTTTAGTAAACTGAATATGTGATAACCCCTGCTGGGCGAGCTTCCACACAACCCTCTCAGACTGAACTCCAGCTTGGCTTTAAAGGTGTGTGACCTGATGCTTCCATCAAAGCCTGTGTTGACATCCCTCTAAAACGCCTCCAGCTGGCGCAGGTGGAGCTGGAGCAGAAGGTGACAAATTTCAGAGATACAACTTGGTTAAGCTGGTCCACATGTGCCAGCATGAGGAGCTGACGAGGTGACAGCAACTAAAGGTTATCTCGGAGCTACAGCCAAGGGTTTCACTGTCCAACAGTAAAAGGTATGAGTCAATGTTTTCAGAGAAGTTGGTGAATACAGAGCAGAGTACGTCTTTGACAGAGTGAGCTAATGTTTGAGTAAAGTACAGTAAGTCTGCTGAAAACTGAGATTCTTATAAGCTCATCACAATTTTACAAAATAGGGCAATGAAATTTGCAGTCATGAGAAGGTGTAGCAACAAATGTAAGATTATCTCACAAAAAAAAGCTTGTGGTTTCTTGGAAAAAACTATTTAATTTTGTAAAAGAGCATCCATCTATTTCATTGTGCCATGACCCGACACAAGTATGGTTACTGATTGTTTGTGTATTTTTTTCTTTTTTCTTTTTTTTACAGTTCAGCACGATGAAGTGTCCTGATTATTGCAGACGCTGCACCAAAAATTCGTTTTTAATGTTATTATTATTTTTTTAAATTTTTTGGAGAAACTAAAGTTTTTATGTGACTGCTGTTAGAATGACCTAAAAGTTTCTTTACCTTCCACCGTTCCTTTTTTCCCTTAAGACCTAAAATTAAACATATTAAAGACAGTAGATCAACAAAACTATTAAGCATATTTTATGAGTTCACTCGTTTATATACCTTCGACATTTATTTATCTGCTCTCCACCCCAAAAATTACATGTGTTTGCTTCTATTTACAAACGCCTTTCTTTTTGCCTGGCAACTGTAAGGTTATGTCCAGAATCTGGGGAGTCACCTCTGCATGCGGTTCATCACCAAATTACAATCAAGTGAGTAAAATCTAGATAAAATAATTGTCATCACACTTTTTCATACTTTTCAGCTTGCGTACTGTGAAACATGTAAATGAGAAAAGAAAAGGTTTGAGCAAAAATTTCAAGAGAAGCAAGCATAGTAAGATGTCAGTCAGTCACCTTCTTAACCATCTATCCGTCATGAGGGGCTTTGGAGCCCCCCTTTTTTTATCCTGGCTGTAATAAAAAAATTTGCAAGTTCTCTAAATTTTCTCATTTAAACAAAAATTGACTCAAATCACAATCTTGTTCAAATATTTCACACTTAACTCTTTGACATATTAATAATGCTTTGAAACTATTGTGTAGGACTAATTAGGGCCTTTTATTCAGCGATTAGCAAATTAAAATATGATTACTTATTTTTCCTCCAGTTGAACACTCCGCAGGGTGTATTCACTTTTAAATTTTTTATTGTCTACTCCATTGAATATCTGGTGAAAATAAGCAGTATTTTTGTACCAATTTCAAAATGCCGTGTACTTTGGTTGTACTTTTTCTCACATTTTTTTAAAAGAAAGTTTCTTCATCAATTAATTTGGCCTATTTCATCACCTTCTGCTTTGTCATGTTACTCCAAAACAGATGTCAAAAGTCTGCTGTCTTAAATGTTTCCAAAACAGTTGACTCAAATCTAATTGTCTAGGAGATTCAGGAAGGTGATTAATTTGAGTAAAGTTTTCTAGACTTAGATAAACATTAAAAAAAAAAAAAGCCTGAAGAATTGTTCTCTTAAGAACTGGAGCTGGTCTAGCCTTAATTTTTTTTTTTACCCCAATAATTTAGTAGCGGCTGTAGTTATGTTGAGCCTCGCAGTAACAGACATCCTTGTGTTCATGAATACAACATCACCCTGAACCACAAAGCAAAATGTTCTCTCAAACAGTTATGCACAGCAATGCAGCCTTCTGCCAGAAATGTGTTCAAATTCTATTTTGACAATAACACACACTCGAATAAGAAGTGTTTGTGTGTTTTATTGACACATTATCACAGCAGTCTGGACAGGCCTGCTTTTACGCCTACACTGCTGTTAATGAGGCAGATCCATTGGAGTATAACAAGAGAAATCTAACCTGGTTCTTCAATGTCTGGGTTGAAAATAAGAGAGAATTGAGGAAAAAAATGAGACAGACAGACTATGAGTCAGAGTAACAAAAAAAAGAGAGACCATGGACAGAAAGAGACATATAAAGAGATGTGCAGAAGGAAAACTAAGAAAATATAACCCATTTTTAACAACAATTTAAAAAAATCCTTTTAAGTAGTCCTGTTCGGTGTGTTTTGGGTAGTTACCTTTACTTTTTTTGTATTTTTTCAGACAAAATCAGAGTGGTTAAAAAGAGCCAAAACACCACGCATTTCTGTTTAAACCTTAGTTTGAAAGCCAATCTGATTCCATCGATCGATGATTTCAATGTAGTTTTTTATTTCAATGTAATTGATTTCACTGAGTTGTTGAAGTAATGATCACTGTCATGTTTAAATATTTGGTAGATAGGATTCTTTTTTTTCTGCAAAAAATTATGTTAACAACTATGTTTATAAAGCAAGATGTTGTGCCGCTATGATAGTTTGTGGAATCCAACTAACATCTAAAGTTTATGAACATAATCAGACGGTATTAAACTGGACTCATTGGTGGAAACAGGGTTTTAAGGCAGAAATATCAAGATCCGGTCCTGTCGCAGCAGTGTTTTCACAGTTTTTATTGTGTTCCTGGTTCAATACAGCTGATGCATATGTGAAATCAACAGTTGATTAAATTTGGAGCAATAGTCAATAAGCTGGGTCAGGTGTGTAGATGCAAGAACACATAGAAAACGACCCTGCAGGGCCAGAGTTTGACACCCCTGCTTTAGGGTAAGCAAAATAGTAACAAGTAAGGAGTGGTGAGCCAGAGGATATAAAAAAGAGAAAAATAGATATGAAATAATGTTAATAAAGAGAAAAAAATAGGAAAATCTATTCCCGTACAGAGGTACATCAATACTATCCAGTCTGTTTCTTCATCAGATTACTAGCTTAAAAGCCCTTGCTTTGTTCACCACTAGCGCTCACAGCAAGAACGTCCAGGGTTCAAGTCCCAGGTGGAGACAAGGCTTGGAAAACTGGCCTTTCTGTGTGGAGTTTGCATGTTCTGACATTATATGTCAGATGAATAAATTAGATCAACACACTAAAAGAATCTGTTGAAATAATTTTAAAAATTAGAACCAATCAAATGTGAGTCGAAGGTAACAATACAGTTCATTTCAAAAGTGTATTAAAGGTGACCTGTACTTTTTCATATAAATGAGAGACAGAAAGCGAGAGAAGACTTAGATCAAAAGCTAGACTTGCATTTTACATTTTAAATTTATCTGTGTCTATTTGTTGAATGTTTTCTGAATACGTCATCATTCAAGGTCAGTATGACCAACGCAAATCTGAAGATCCCAATAAATTAAATTCAGTCTCAGGGACATCAACAGGCATGGTGACTCAGAGTAAGCGGCAAGGTAAGATGACTAAGCCATATAAAATATCAACCATCAACTCAGAGAACAATCAGATTAGTAACAAATCATTAAAATGAGGAAGCAAAAGTTTCAACGTAGATGACCTTCCATAGCTTTTTTTTAGCATCATTTCATGGGTCAAACAAAAATGTTCTGTTTTTTATTTTACCTTCTCGAATCAAGCTGCTAAAAATTGTACAAAAAATAAAATAATAAAAAATTAACTAGGAATGAAATGGTTTAATTTTTTTTTTATTTCACTCAACAGTCTAATCTAAATGTTCATGTTTAGTTGCACAAACTACAGATAAACTGGTTGGGATTTCAAATTTTTGGGATTGAGATTGAGATGCATCCCAAACATTGGATGTGTTGAGCTGTTTTGAAAGCACGTAAGAAAAGACCAGCTTATTTTAAGAAGTTTTTGGCTCAATTTCAGTATTGTTTCCTTTTAGCTGTGTCCTTCATGCTTTTTAAAATCAAAGATTATTAACAGTCAGCACCATACTCCCTCGCTCTCAAAAAAAAAAAATCAAATTTACTGTAAATGGCCTTTCCACATTAATTAATGATGACGGTCTATCTTTCAGCAGGTCAATGATCCAAAGCATACAACCAATATATCAAAGAACCAGCTTCAGAACAACTCTGTCATTGAGATTAAACCAGAGCCCAGACCTGATTGGATCTATGAGTAGATCTGAAAATGGCTGTTTTCATCCAATGTTCTCCTTCCAACGTGATAGAGCTACGTATGGCGGAAAGAGGAATGGGTGAAACTGTCTTAAGAAATGTCTGCTAAACTCGACGTGTCATATTCAAAACCACTTGACGCTGTAATTGCTGCCGAAAGTGCGTCAACTAAATATTGAGCAAAGACTGTGAATACTTACGTACATATTATTTTTTTCAGTTTTTATTATTGATTTTATAAAATTTCAAAAATGCTTTTTCAACATAATCATTATGAGGCATTTTTTGAAGATATTCTCAGAAAAAAAAATGATTTAATCCATTTTGCAATAACACTGTAACAATAAATTTTGGGAAAAGGTGAGGTTTCTATGAATACTTTCTGTGCATGAATATTTAAAGGTATAAATATAGGTGTAGATATTAGAAAAGCAACACTTTGATGACACTCAAAGCTTCAGACAATAGTTGATGAGCTCAGCTAAGCTAACCCTCGTATTGTCCAAGGTCAGCAAAACCGACTTTGAGGCCAGTCAGGTCTTTTTTTACCATTAGGAAAAGTAAGGTTATACATTTCTCCCAACCCACTCCCACTTCCTAACTAAGCTAGCTTGGTGGATTGTGTTGAGCCGTCATTTAATGAGTAATTCATTCCGATTTTTGACAAGAGAAAAAGCAACAAGGGAACTATCAGTAAACAGCATCTTCTAAGGCTGACAAGGAAAGGACGATTACCATTTTTCTAAAAAACTCGAAAACAAAACAGTAACACTTCAGCATCCTTGCTTGACCTTGAAAAATCTGTCAAAATATTATTTTTTTTGTTGCCTCTATCACAGAGCAGCTCAGAGAGTAAAGGAGAAAGCTTAGCCTAAAACATGACTGACCTTTGATGAAAATTGTACTCAGCATACCTGATCAGAAAGAATTTCCAGCTGAACTAAAGATGATATTAAAACTGGAACCCCTTCAATCCCAATTCACGATCAAATTTAAAAAAAAGCAATTGAGTATGAATCAGGTGCGCAAACAAAATATGTCCTTTTGTGATATGAACTTTTCGTAGTTTTCTTTCATGAAATAACACTTATTTTAGATTCAACATTCTCGGAATAACCAACTTTTTTAGTTCAAATATGGGAAAAAAAGAAACAACTATAACTCACTGTTCTTGCAGGATGAAGTCCATGTTCTCTGGGGAAATCTGTCCGGTAATAGGATGGCGAAACGATGTGCTCCTCTGGTTATGACTGAAGATACAGAGGGAGGAGACACAGAAGACTAAATTAGCAATCCGTGTTGCACAATGTAAACACTGAAGGCATCACATCAGATTGTCACCGCTGCTTTGTTCAAGTTCAAGAGCTGATCATTCCCCAGAAGAACAGCAAGCTTTGGAGCTCTCGCCACCCTGATGGGCCTTCGTCCCTGACTTTCCCAACCTCGTGTAGAATGTCAGGACTGGCTGCAGGCCCCCCCTCCCACTCACTCACCCCACCCAAACCATGCTGTACAGCATGTGTGGAGCAAAGTGTGAAGCTCAGCACAAATGCTGGACACCGCAGGCCTGGGCCTCCATCACTCATAGACTCAGTCACTCATTCAATGCCTCTACCAAAGTGTAAAAGCACGACTGGGTAAACAACGTCGGGTTCCATGGAGGGTCACAGAGTGAGAGTACGTGTGGCTATGAAGCTGTAACTGAGCCAGAAGAAAGTAGTCAACAAATGAAAACAGGAAAACATCAAAACAGGAAATGTTACTCTGATGTTTGTCATAAAAAAGAACTTTTGACCATCAGGAGCCAAAAAAGTCATCTTGACCTTGAAATCAGAAAAGAACTCAATTATACCACCATCATCAGTAATATTAAATACTTGCAGAGAGTCACAAAACAAACTTAGACTGAAGTCTTTTCATTTTGAGTTCTTCAGAAGAGTTAATTTGGTGGTTGGTGATGTGATTATACACACACCCTGTAGAGTGTGTGTGTGTATATGTGTGTGTGCAGGGTGGGACTCTTTCCAAGCTCTATAATCAATATGTAGTAACACCATTTTTCCTTAACAGCTCACATTACTCATCCCTTTTGGAGGGAGAAATCCTACAGGTTTCCCAGGAGGCCGAGTGGCACAGAACAGTGCAACCCATCCAAAAAAAAAAGTAATTTTATCATCAACAATGTATGTGTTTCTTTGTGTTATAGTAGCTACACTACCACTATTAGAATGACTTACTTCCAAAACAGTAATAAAGTTGTAGAAGATCAAGTATTATGGGTTTTTAACTTGATAAAATGACTATAAAAACAATGCTTCCAACTATAATATTTGGGGGTTTTTTTCACATCAATTACTCATACCAAGAAAAAGAGCTGCAGAGACGAATGATCTCATTGTGTAAAGTCAAGCCTTGATCCAATATAAAAAATTACAGTAAAACATTACACTATTAGCAATTTTAGAATTAGAAGAGACCTGTGATCTGTAGAGAGAGGAAGGAAGAGGTGGAGGAAAAGCTGGCAAGGTGGAAGTTTGCACTAGAAAGAAGAGGAATGAAGATTAGTCAGAGTAAAACAGAGTACCTGTGTGTAAATGAGAGGGATCCAAATGGAAAAGTGAGGTTACAGGGAGAAGAGATAAAGAAGGTGGAAGATTTTAAGTACTTAGGATCAACAGTCCAGAGCAATGAAGAGTGTGGAAAAGAGATGAACAAGCGTGTTCAGGCAGGCTAGAACAGGTGGAGAAAAGTATCAGGTGTGATAGAAGAGGTTTTGCTAATATGTAAAGAAAGTGTACAAAACAGTGTTTAGACCGGCCATGCTGTTTGGTCTAGAGACAGTGGCACTGAGAAAAAGACAGGAAACAGAGATGGAGGTAGCAGAGATGAAGATGCTGAAGATCTCTCTGGGAGTGGAAATAATCAAGGGAACAGCACATGTTAGAGGTTTTGGAGATAAAGTCAGAGAGGCCAGACTGAGATGGTTTGGACATGTGCAGAGGAGAGAGAGAGAGAGAGAGTACATCAGAAGAAGGATGCTGGATTTGGAACCACCAGTAAAGAGGACTAGAGGAAGACCAAAGAGGAGGTTCATGGATACAGTGAAGGAAGACATGAAGATAGTCGGTGTGATCGAAGAAGATGCAGCAAATAGGGTTAGATGGAAGAAACTGACTTGTTGTGGCGACCCCTGAAGGGAAATGCCGAAAGAAGAAGAATTAGAGGAGATCTTAACACTTTTATTGTATTTTTTTTACTGTCAATTGCCTTTTCACGCAAAATGGTCTAATTGTTATAATATTTATATACAAGTTTGGATCTAAAAAGACTTTTTATATTTAGAGTCGACCCGAATGACATGAATGTTACCCCAAGATAAAAAAAATCCAAATGGCTTTTTTCTTAACAAGCATTTGTGACAAAAATTATAGAAAAAAAAGTTGTTACTTTTGTTTTAATAAAAGATGTAATAACATTGCTATGATAGCAGTTAGTGAGATCAGTAGAAATTAATTGGCTGCCTGACACAACAACCAACGATGCTGCTGGATACCTGAATTCCCCCCACAGGGATCAATAAAGTATCTATCATCATCATCAGGTGGAGCTTGACACAAGATTAAAATGAACAAAGGAATTCAATGCTGGCCAAAATGGCATGGTAGGTCATTTTACAAATACTTTTACAGTTATGAACGATGGGCACAAAATACAACCACAGACAATATCAATGATTATTACAAATGACCAGAATTTCTTTGGTAAAACCAATCCAGGGCAAATAGGGCTTAGGAGTCCTCAGGGTTTTGCTCAAAATGTGTTGATGTTTTAAACTGGTAGAATTTATACGCATTGTGTAAGACTTTCCATCTAAGTTTATTGATAGTGTTTATTTCTCTTTTACCACATGGACACTCTATCACACTTTAGCAATAAATCCCCTCTGATAAATCCCGAATTGATCGATTCATTACAGACCACTATCTACGTCTGACAGACTTTGACTATTCATAATTGCACAAAGAGGAAGGAATTATCAATCAGCTGTAGAATGAAAAAGAGGAACAGGACGTGCTGACGGGTCTCAGAGTGCTGAGTCATGACTTCTGGCACTAACACAAAATAACTGACATTTAATGGTAGATGACAGAACGAGTGTGTGAACACTATTTCATTAATTGATTCAACCATCTCGCTTATGTCAGACTGAAGGTGGAAAAATTATTGGTATTCATTTAGCTTTTGATAAACAGAATTTAAAATACCAACATAAAGAGTCAAATAGTTGTAAAAACGATGAGATCCAAATGCAGAATAAATTGTTAAAATATTCACATAAATAGATATTTAATTTTAAATAGAAATACAAACAGTCTTCTCAGTAAAAACTAATAAGATATGAATAATGCATTTTACAGCAATGACGGTACGTCGTTCTTTCATTTGCACAGAAGTGTGAGAACTCATAGATGCTCACAGAATTCATGGTGATCTGATGAAAATAAAATCTTCATGCTAAACCTATTAACTTTCTGTGCCAGTTCATTTAAAAAAAATGGCAGAGAGGAATTTATCAAAGCTGAAGCCAAAGGCACATTAAATCCTGCAGATCAACACAGTGGTAAATTTAGATATTGATCACACACTCATTTGTGTGTGAGCTAATGTGTGCTACCCTCCTCCTGGGAGCCTGATAAATCCATGTCAGATTGTTCACCATGAACTAGAACAACGTGTAAGTATCCTGAGAGGTTGTTTATCACCGGCAGTGAATACAATCTGCCGAAATAGTACGAGACACTCGAGATGTGTGTCATTACACAATCACAGAAAAATGCAGGCAACAATGGTCTGGTGCTTAAATAAAAAATAGTGAAACCAGATTTAAAAGCTGTACGCAGCACTCATAAAAATTATAATTATCACTAGCGAACATTTTTTAAAAAATTGTTTCTATTATATCTTTCTGAAAAAGAAACAATAGAGAGTAAACTTGAGATAAAAGATGCCCAGCGGATTCCAATTGTTTACTGTGAAACGTGCAATAAGAGCATTAAATAGTTTGTAAGAGCCAGAATTTTTTCAACAGACCACCAGGTGTATACAGCACACATTCCCATTGCTATCAGACACCTGATACTAGCTTGTTTGAACGACAACCATGCATACAAGCTAGAAAATAAAGTTTATTGCAACAGCACCAAAACCAGACACAGAAACATTTTATTGGCATTAAAATGAAAGAATAAACCAAAGAGCCCTGCGACAGACTGGCGACCTGTTCGGGATGCACCCTGCCCTTCGCCTCGAATCAGCCGGGATGGGCACCAACACCCCTCGCAAGGCATCCCTTAAACCATCCAGCTTTAAGGGATGGACGATTAAGAAGGTGACAGAATAAATCAAAGAAAATAAAATCTGTCACAGTGGTCAATTACCAACAAGCCATGACACAACATCACAAACATGACCTTTTTCTTTTTACCTGTCAGAGCTAATTTTATTTAATGATCCACATTGTTGGAAGTGATTATTTTAAAAATCTGAATAAATTATGAAAAGGAACACTTTTGGATAACATTTCCCTAAATTTATACATTATACAAACAAGTCCAATGAGTCATAAAGTCATCAAATCAAGTCAGACAAAGTAATTTCTCTGATGGATCTGAAGTGTGCTCCTGAATGTTTCAAATAACAAAGTGGTACATCACTTCATTTTACACTGTGGAAACTAAGCGTACAAGGCTGAACTTTTACAGTGTATTAGCCGTATTTTTCATATTACCCTTTTATACATAATTAAAAAGAACAAATCTTGAAAATAAGTTTTAAAAAAAGAAAACATGGTAAACTGCAAAAGTAACACTTTGCATGTGAACACAACATTGTTGCATTTTTAAAACAATGTTTGCATTACCGGTAATTAAAAAAGCTGAAAGTAATCAAATGTCCTTTTAATTGTGAAATTCTTAAGGCAACTTTTAATATTTGCCATAAAAGGTATGAAAATCTTATTTGTGACATTACAATTAAAATGTCTTCATCTTGGCTGAGTCGTGATTCAGAAAAGAAAAAGATTTTTGTAAAAAGAACAAAGGTTTTTTTTTCCTTTAAAAATTGTTTGTCACAGTTTGAAGCCTCATCTATTTATTTCTCTTCATCTTCCAACTTTCTAAACTGCTGATTGCTTTGGAGAAATAAATTTCTCTAAAGTCTATTCTAGATTACAGACTTTTACAGCCTTTAAACCATTAATAATCTATGTAAACACAAATATAAATTTGTGCACAGTTTTAGTTTTCAGAGTAAACTACAGATTACCAATTCAACAAACAACCGTAATGAACGTGGGAGCAACTTAAAAAAACAAAAATTCCTAATATGAAAACAGTTACACATACCGGTAATTCCTATCAAGAATGCTGTATGTATTTCTTTTAAGTAGACCAATAACATTTTATTTTTTCAAATTAAAATTGAAAAATTTTAAATTGTTAAATTTGCTTTGCCGGTGAGGTGTTTCGTGAGGTAGCACTACCCACTGGAAGGAGACCAAGAGGCAGTCCATGGACCCGCTGGAGAGAGTATGTCTCACAGCTGGCTTGGGAACAACTCGGGATCCCTCTGGGTGAGCTGGAGGATGCAGCTGGGGTGAGAGAAGGCTTCCCATCTGAGACTGTTGCCCCAGCCACCCGGCCCAGGGTAAGCGGAAAACGACGGAACGGAATTTAAATCAATTCAATTTATTTGATTTAAATAATTCAATATCAGTACACGCTAATCAAGACTAAGCTAATATTTAATTAAGTCCTAGTCTAGGGGGAGGGGTCTCTTCTTTATGTGGATCCCCATGAGGTTTCTTCTTTCCGCCCCGCTTATACAATTGTTTTATGCTTTGAGCAGTACAAATATAATTGAATTGAACACAGATGTCCTAATCGGCTTCACACATTAAACTGAACAAAACTCCCCCCCCAAAAAAAAAAAAAATGAGTCTTAAGATAAACAGGGAATTATTTTTAAACTAAATTAAACAGACCCAGGACATCACTCTTGGACCCTTCTTCCAGGTGTGGATTAACTCCTACAACATGGTATTGGGGAAAATGACCAATAGTTTTTAGATAAAAGCTTTCTGTGGTTGTACGTAGTAAACAGATAATATTAAGTGACCTGCCCTATTTTGTTTGCACAGATAACATTATTCGTAATGTTAAAAGCCTGAATTAGAATAGGAACATTACATTAAAGTAGCTCCAGAACATTTCAATTTCCTAGTGTTTGTTGGACAGTTTGTTAGTAAATCATAAATATGTGGCCATCATTTTTTTACTGACTGACAACAGAATTTATTTCAGACTTGAGTTTGAACATTCATGGTCATTAAAAAACTCTTAAAAAAAAAAGTTGACAGACTGCGTGTTTTTGTCTCCAGCCTGGGAACAAACAGACCCCAGACAAATTGTTCAGACTAGATGACTTAATGCTTTGTCATCCCCAGAAAAAGTCACTTTGGCTTTAATGCAGGTTAAGTGCCTCATTTTTATTTTTCGGTCGTATTGATCTTCACTCAGCAGCCTCTGTAAAACAGGGTCTGACATTAGGACTCACCCTTTCTCCCACCAGACAATCTTAGCTGTCAGCTGGAGATCTTATGGTGTCTGCTTGACTTTTCCCCCCTTAACAATGTACACATGACATTCATGAGGGGTGGGTGGTGAAGCTCCAGGGTTACGTAAACACCACAATGTCCACAACAGGTCTTGCAGAGCTTAACCCAACACTCAGGCAAACATACATGATCATACATACCGCACATGATCTTCATCTCACCAACAAGCTACACACACGACACCTGTTATGTAACATGATTAGGGTGCCTATAGGATCCTCAAGAACCCACCCAGTTTTCAAGTCCAATTCACATTAAAATACAACTAACTGGTGCCTTAATGTTAAGGGGATTAGTCATGAAGCAACTTTCCACATTAATTATGCAGAAATTAACTGAAATTATAACTAGTGAATTAATTGTCCTGCATAAATTTGAAAAACGTTTTCATTGATGAATCATCTAAGCTAATCAGAAAATGGACTTTTAATTCAACCAGTCCTAAAAATTATTTCTAAAATCCATTTGTTTTTGTTTGCTTAATTTCCATTATCTAATCAAGAGCAGTTGGCACAAATCGTTAATTAATATGGCCTAAAGTGAAAAAAATCAGACATCAACATAACTTATAAACTTATCAAAAACACTGATCAGTGTAATGCATTAGGATTAGGAGTGGAGAGAAGCATTTATTTTAAACCAACCAATGGAATATAGCTTGATATACGTCTTGGAAACGCATCAAACATTTGAGAGACTTTGTATTTTACAGATCTACAGATGTGCACCTCTGTCTTTTTAGGACTGATGTTCCAAGCAAGCTTCTTCAAACTGTTACAACTGTTACTCAAATATCATTTGGATTTCACACCCCGCCTGTGTTTAAACAGATGTGTAACAGACGGAGTGCTTCAAAAAAATGATGTGATGAGTGGGTGTTCGCTCGAGTCAAAGGTCATTTCTATTTAAAGAGATTTTCCAGATGAAATGTGTTTGAAGTGCGGAGAGGGAAGGAGGAGAGGAGATGAGTGCTGCCGGTGCGGTGTGGGGAAAACACAGCAAGGTCATTTTATTTAGTGCACACTGTGCATGTTTAACAGCATACCGGAGTGTGCATGAAGTGTGAAGAGAGAAAGACGTGATGCCACTTTTTATAATATCTGTGGGTGAGAGTGTGTTTTTACAAAGTATTAAAAGCCACAGTTTATTTATGTCTCTCTGTCATCAGGAAGTACAACATACTAATACCTATATTAGTTTCATATGGTTTTAAAAAAAACTTTAAAGTGATGAACACATAAAAACTTTAATTCTGAAGTTTGGTTTCTCTTTCTTTCAGACCAATTTATTAAGTGTTCTAATAGGAGGTCTCCCCAAAAAGATGATTTCATACACACCGCAGAGACATCTGAAGCTTCTCATGTTCATTCATCAAACTAAAATAAACACTCATGTGCTTAAATTCTTTGCGAGCAATGACAAATTGCACGCTGAACGCAGCCAAAAGCTAAATGACACCCCGGTCCACAGCGTGGCATTTAAATAAACATCCCCTAATTGAGTTACACAATGCAACAGCTGCAGACGGGGTCCTAACTTGGCTGCATTGCAAATATAGATTAAAACATTATCACTGTCCATTTTCCATGCTCCGAAATGGACCACTGCCAGCAAGAGATCAGGTTAGCTAACAACCAATGAGAGGACAAATCACTCGTCCATAAAGATCTTGGCCTTTCACACTAACTAACAATATGCTACTGGAAATAATTTGCACATGAGTAAGGATATCAACAGCGCACTTGGCAGGGAACCCAAGTTGCCCAGAGCTTCACACACGACAGAGACAATGGGGGTAGCATAAAATGGGGGTGAATTAAAAAAAACACACAATTCTAAAACAATAATCATTATTTATAATTATTTTGCATAATTTTTTTCGTCAAATCCATTATATATGTATTTGTTGTTACCTGTTGTTTTAAATTTGAGGCTCAATTTTAATTCGAAGATTTGAATCCTGGGTGGGGACGAAGCTTGGAACACTGGCCTTTCTGTGTGGATTTTGAATGTTCTCCTTATGTGAGCATCGGTTTTCTCCATGTACTCTGGTTTCCTCCCACCCTCCAAAAACATGCATGTTAGATTGATTGGCCGATACGAGATTGGCCCTAGGAATGAGTGGGTGTGTGAATGGTTGTGTGTGTGTGGCCCTGCGACAGACTAGCGACTTGTTTGGGGTGTACCCTGCCTCTTGCCCTGAATTGCCGGGATAGGCTCCGGCATCCCCACTACCCTCACAGGGACAAGCAGTTCAGAAGATGAAACTACTGATAACAATTTAGTTTGGTTTTCTTTTATAAACCGTTGCCGTTGATGCTACTAATTATGCATGATACACTATTATTTGAAAGTAAATGATACATTTGTTTTCTCAAAATGAAGGTTTTCCACATGGCTGAAGGATGGATGGGTGAAATGACTGTACAGGGAGAAAAGAGACAGCAGACTCAAGAAGAGTGGAAGGAGCCTGGCTTCAGGGCTTGTGACTGACAGATTATGTAATCTGGTCCATTGCTCAGACATTGTACCTGTGTTAACTGCCAGCTCTACATCTGTAAGCCCATATGATGAGCATATTGCTTAAAACTTCCCTTTTATTAATAAAACCTGTAATTCTGTGGAATTGGCTCTTTTTTTGTGTGTGTGTTCACTGTGCAAGCCAAACGTAAAACAAAACGTTAGATGATACACAAACCTATTGTGACCGCTGCTGCTTCCTGTAATGTTATCTGTATTTGTAGGACCAAAGAGATTTGAGTCTAGCAGGAACAGCTAATCCAGCCAAGCTAAACAGAATTTCAAGTCCAAATGTTCATATAAAAACATTGTAAAATCTGCTTCTGTTTTTAGAATAGGGCTCCAAAGACTGAGCCCCATCAAAATAGAAGGGCATGAAACAGTGCGTGATTTCTGATAAGCACCTGTGTGGAGTTGATCTTAGAGGACATTCTGTTTTTGTTTTCTTTTTTTCAGAAATATTACAGGAAAATGTATTAAAAAGAGGCTTTACTTTAAAAAAAAAAGGGAAGGAAAAAAGCAGGTTATGCTGCTAAACTAGACTGGGTGAGCAGGCGACTCAACAAACCAGAGATCACTCAGATCACAGCTCATGCATTCACCAAACATTGGTTTAAATCCTGCCCTGAAGCCCTTTACTGCATGTCACCAGTCTATCTCTGATTTGCTTTTCTGTTCAAAAACCACGTCTGAAAGCTAAAATAGCATCACCTTTAAACTGAATAAATCAAAAGAAATCCTACTGAAGTTTTTTTTTTTTGTTACATTCACCAGATGACTGGACACATTCCTTCTAGAAAATCCAGGATTGAAAAGTAAAACAGAAAAATATTACTGCTTGCTCTACAAAAATACAGGATTTAAAAACATAAAAAGGATTTTATGGAACTTTACATCTGCTGTCTATTACCAAGCTACAAACATAATCCCATTAGATTCAGGGGGAGATGTCTATATATGTCCTTTTCTTTCCTTCTGGCATAGTTTTGCTTTTAGTAACTCCCCTTTTCTATTCATTGGTCCATCTTCCTGAAAAAAAATCTTCACTGTATGTAATTCATTTAGTAAGGTCTACATCTAAGTCATTTGTCCTAAATTGGTATTATTTTTTAAATCTTAAGAGAGATTGTCTTTGGAAATTAAAGCTGTTTCTGCAACCATTACAGACTCATATGTGATGCACCAAAATGTTTATTTTCAATAAGTGACTGTGAACAGTTCAAATTTTTTATAGCATCACAAAGTTGTGCCCAATGAGCCATATTGAAAAAAGAAGGTAGCTGAATTACACTGTCCAACAACTTATTACCCATAGCGACAGAGCTGACACTTTAATTAGCAGCCTCACTAAAATAGTTCAACCGATATATGCAGACACTTTGCCCTCCTGTTGGCCGGCGGTGCAAACGGAGAAGCCCTCTCTGCTGCTACAGTAACATTAAAGTCACCGTCCACCTTGTTCTCCTGCTGGCACTGCATAAAACTAAGAGAAGATTTAGGTAGCTTCCTCAGCATGATTAAAAGCAACATTTAAAAAGTCCACATTGATCTTTCTGAAACTTTTTTGTGTTTTATCTCTAGCCAAGGTAAAAGTTTTAGCTCCACAATTTCTTTTCTCCACCAAACTTGAACATGAGTAAACCCTCCATGCTCTGTACACATCCTCTTTGTAACAGAGGGAAGGGACACCAGCATTGTAACATGGGATTATCAATGACCAGATGGTAGAAAAAGAAAATTAAATCTTACTACCAAAAACACAGACACACACTACTTGGATCACCCAGTTGATTTCTAGCAGGTCAAAGCTACTGGTAAATACATTGTTTTAGTTAGTAAGCTCATAGTTTAACCACATTCTCTGGTTAAAATGTAACAACTATAAACTACCACAAACCTAAACAAATATATTTGTAATATTATGTTGTTTTAAATCTACTAATGGAGGAATCTCTTTATGAAGAAGCTGGAAATTGAGCTTTTAAATCAAGAGGGTTCGATTCCAGAAATAAACTAACATAATACAACTATTTTTTATTTTATTCAACATGTGTAAACACAAATTTCCTAAGTCCTTTTTTAACGTGTGATGAGAAGATTTACCAGGCAGTCTAGGTTCCTAATCTCACCTACTGTCACCAGCTGTGGGTGGTGACGGAAAGAACGAGATCACAGATACAAGCGGCCAAAATGAGCTTCCTTTGCAGAGTGGTTGGGCTCTCACTCAGAGACAGAGTGAGGAGCTCTGCCATCCAGAAGGAGCTCGGAGTAGAGCCATTGCTCCTTCGGGTTGAGAAAAGCCAGATGGGGAACACCTTGGGATACTCCCGAATGAGCTGGAGGATGCAGCCTGAGCATGGTTTGGCAGCATGGTTTTGCCAGCATGGTTTGGCAGCCTAGCACTGAAGAACAGAAATAAAATCAGCCAAGCCATTAAATGGTCCAGCAGGTTGATCAGCAAGTCCCAGCTGAGTCATGAGGCCCTGTACACCAGGCAGGTACAGCGTGTAGCCTCTAACATTGTGATCTGTGACTCACATCCCCTATCTGGAGAGTTTCATCTCCTCCGATCAGGACGCAGATTTTGGGTGCCAAGCTGCAAGACAAAGCACTACAGGAACAGTTTTGTCCCATCTGCAGCCGTTTTACTTAATAAATTCTATCGCCTTCTCTTAAGATATTTTTAAGGGTAAAACACGTGTAAAAACACGTGTTTTATTTGATGGATTACTTGTATTTAATGTATAACCTGGTGTGAATGTTCATGTCTTTGATGTGTTTCTGACACCCATGATGTATGGCTACAAAGCAACTCTACCTGCAGGTACAAATAAAGTCTACTGATCCTGAATCTGAGTGAGAGAAGTCTGGGTTTGCCATCTGAGGCCGCTGCCCCCGCAACCCTTTCTTGGATAAGTAGAAGACAACACAACGAAGAAGCCAAATAAGCTCCCCACTGTAATGTCAATGTGTTGATGTGAAATTGTTCACACACACACACACACGCATATCTAGTTACAACATGGCCCAGTCAAAACTATCAGAGGAAATGTTGGGAATAAACTACTTAACACATTATTCCAACGAATCCAGCAGCTGTGAAGCATGATTAATGTGTCATAGAGTCTAAAGATGATCAAACACATAAAATAGCACTTTAAAAACCACACTAATAAAATCTTGCATGTTTAATCTGTGAAACTGTGTGTGATGGTATCTTGTTTAACAGGCGAGATGACTAAAAAAAAAATTAAAATTTGGACCTTGGGTTAGATTTGCATAGTTAATTCAGATTTTATTATCAGCTTGAGTCTACAATAGTGCGTCTTCAACTATGTTCTTCAAAACATTTTCTCATGAATTTTCCTTTGGAATAATGTTTAAGTTAATGTGGAGTTTGAAAAATTGTGATTAGAAATGACTTCAGAGACTGTGAAGAGGAGGGAATGTGGACAAGCATCGTCATCTTTTACAGGAGCTCACACTCATCTCTCAAGGACTGGTGTCAGTGTGTCACAATCTAACACAGACAAAAGAAATAACTATCAGATGTGTCATCAAATTTCTCGACTGGCAAACTTTGTATTTTTGCTGTAATTATTGTTCCACACTTTTTTTTACGAGAGCAGATGAGATGAAGAATTACCTTGCCTATCAAAGCAAAAGGAAAGAGTTTCTCTCCCTAATGAGGGATGAAGGTTACGAATTACTATTTTGAGATAAAGGTGCACTACATTACATGTTTCTGTTATCTATTAAAAGAGACTACCTGGTAATTCGTCTCCAGTATGGATAATAAATTCCTATTTAGCTCATCTTCATCTCAGCTGTTGCTTCGCCCTTCTTTCATTAGGCACATTTTCTCCTCACCCACTGCTCATCCTCCAAGCAGGAAACAACTAGAAAGCAATGTATCACCTCAAAAGCCACGTACCTGATACACAAAGCATAAATTTGCTTATTACATCATAGTACTTTTATGTTGCCAGGCAGCTTCCCTCATCTCTAGTTTCGCTGTGACCCAGTAAAATACAGAGCAGCACTGATGGAGCCAGGCCAGTCGCTCAGCAGTGCTGGCACACAAAAAGGAACACGGTGCCAGTAATAACTGAGGCAGACGAGGGCATCACTGACATCCCTGGCATGAATACCCTACTTCCACAGCCAGACCATCCGGATGCACCCAATCTTCATTTTACTTTTCTCATCCTCTGTCTCAAAGGGTCATTTTTATAAGTATCTTGACTATGACACATCTACTAATAAACAGATGAAAATTTTGTCAATATAAATTATACAAACAGTAGAAGCAGATGAAATAAAAACTAAATTGATTTAATAAATGCTGCACATTCCCATTTACCCTTCAAGACGTATCACCTTGAAAAGATATTGAACCAAACATGATTTAATAAGAGAGTGACAGAATATGTTGTTTGGATCAATACCTATAAACGATAGTTTATTACATTATTGTTGGAAAATCACAGTGCTTAGTGTTGTACTTGTAACTTCTGGGTTATGTGTTCAATGACACAAAAAATGAGAAGAAAAGTAAACATGCAGCTTAAAGCATTGGGGTAAAATAAAGGTAAGACTACAGATTACAATTAAATTTCTAAATTTCTACAACTCAAATGCTTTAATATAATAATAATAGAACATATAATGAATGACTGTTTAACTCGGAGATACAGTACATCTGCACATTAATACGTAATATATGGCATCCCTTAATGGAAAAAAAAAAATCTTAGCAATGATTTAAGCGCCATAATAGCATTAAGTAATCAAACTTGTAAAATAAGAAAACCTTTGGCTAACAGACAACCTAAAAACAATGTATTATTTATTGAAGGACCACTTAACTATAAGATGACTTTGGGAGTTTACAAAGTATCAATACAATGCAATTCCACTGGGTAAGAGCCTTAAAGACCACTTTCAAAGTTTCAATCAAATTTAAATAGCTTCGCTTCAGTACTTTCTTTTACTATCCTCATCTATAATTAAAACCTTTTAAGCACTTTAAATAAAAAGTGTTACCCAACTAGTACATTGTCAACAGATGCATGCAGGGGATGAAAATGACCTTCTGCTTACTTTTCCTCTATTTAATGCCAATCTATGGAGGTTTTGTTTCCAAACATTTGTTTATGACATCATTCTTTTTTCCTTGCAGAAATTTGACTTTCACTGCATCTTATTAAGGCAGCAAGTAATGTTTTCCTGTTTTCTTCATTATAGCCCCTTTTTCAAAGCGAATGATGCCCCAGTTGGGATTGACCAATTTTAGTGATTTTGGTCACTGGATTTTGGTCACTGGATATGAAGCATTATGAGTAGTTGGATGCTGTTGGATGAATGCAATAACGCTTGAAACAACCAGCGTTATTGGGACTTCCAGTCTTCTATACAGATTTTTGATTTTGCTTCATTTTTTAAATTCCATTGACTTGACTGGACTTGGGAAATTTTTTCCTCAAAAGTTTATACTCTTCAAAACTTAATAAGTCAAGAAACATTTGATCTACAATCACTATTTTAGCTTTAAATTACTCACGAGATTTCTATTTCATTTCTGATCCAACAAAATTAAGATAGATGTAAATAATTTTTGAGATATGACTGTTTAAACACTGATTAAGTTCAGGCAAAGTCCATCGCTCTACCAGAACAGAGCAAGCAATGTGTTTTTTTTCAGTGATTCCAAAGTTGAAACAATGTCCGAAGTCCATCAATTTTTATCATGCAGCCACAATTTTGGCATCAAAATGTAGAAAATTTTGTTTTCTAAAAATTAACTTGAGCAAGCAGCAGTTTATCTAAAACGGCACATTTCTAGTGTACAACTTGTGTTTCATTACCAGTTTAGGAAGGATAGAACAGAGACTTGCCTTTGTTCAAAAGGCTGGAACTTCTGCAACATTATAGTGGTATCACCGAGAGTAATTTGCACAATGTTGGTCAACAATAAAATGTGTAATATTGCATAAATTCAAGTGTTGATATTTACCGATAACATTTGTGATTCCCTGAAGAAGAATGATATTGACTTTGAAGATGGTGACGAGGTTTCTGCACAACCAGCATATTGACATTTGTCGTTCAGTGGGAAATGGCCGAACAGCTTTTGGGTAGGACAACAACGGATGGCAAATATTCTCCTCTCCGCTTGGAGGAAAATATGCCATAAACCTGTTGTCTGTTTTCAATGACATTTGAGTTTAATTCACCAAATGAATATGGTGCTTCCGCATGAGAACAGGGTGGTGCTTTCTGCTAACTTCTTTGTGTTTATAATTGTGCCTCTGCCGCACGCCTCTACCATATGTGTTGTTTTATGACACACTAATAACCTGTTTGCTCAATGCATTTTTTGTATAACAGTAGATAATTGGCCCCGCAGTTAATCTGTTTTGTCTCTTAAATGGCCTGCAGACTGTGGGTTGTTTTCATTTTAACAGACTGTAACAGCTTTCTCACCATCAAACCATTATTGTTATTACCAGTAGCTATGTAATGTTGACGCCGATCAGCTGCCTCCAAATAGCTCCCAAAGAACCAGGGGAGGGAGGGTTGAACCGTTTTGCCAATTTGATTGGTTAAATCACAAATTCAAGACTATAAATCAGGTTTCAGCAACTTTTGGCCTCAAGGACCACAGTCATGATGGTTTTCAACAAGTCCCTATCCCCAAACACCTGACTCAAATAAAGTTGAACTAAGAGTCAAAGGAGTTCTGTGCTATAACATATTTATTTGATCCATGAATTTTGAAAAAGGCACACATTGGAAACATTCAGGACTGCTGCCTTTGGGGCTGAGAAGTACCTAGCTCTCCCATAAAGACACTTGGCTTTCTAAAAAGTTCTAGTTTAAACATTAAGAAGACAGATCTCTCCGAGAAGAGAATACCAGGTGTATGGGTTTTCCTCTGGGCATCTTTGGCAGAACTACAAGTCTCTCAAGGCTGAAAAATAGCACATTGTACTTTTTTTTCCCTGAATGGAACGTCATGTTTCAACTGACCTTTATTTGACATACTTCACCTGAAGCCTAAAACTGGATATTACCACACTCAGTGGACGCGTATCTGTATATAACGATCCATGAAGTCACGGTAACACCTTTACCATTGGTCTTTAACATTCATTACACACTTAGTGAGTAAAACCATTGCAATCACCCAGAGCGTTTGGAGAAACATTTTCTGTTAGCCATACGACTAATCAGATCCCTCGCTGTTGAACACTTTTCCACATTCAAATGAGCTGTGACGTTTGGCCCTGTGCCTCAGCGCCTGACTGATTCTAATTAAAGCCACTTCTCACCAGGCTGACGAGCAAAGTGCCTATTAAATATCTCACAGCAGAAATAATGAAAATATTTCTGCATCTGCACAAATAAGAATGACATAGGAATAAAGTGTCATGATTGGAGTTGTGTATAAAATGCCTAAATTGATTTAGACTTAATTTGGGAAGTGAGGTTAGGGATTTTATTGCAAATACAATCAAGTGTAAAGACGTTTAGCAATGCTAAAAAAAAAAAAAAAAAAAAGGCAACGCTTAAACACTTGTCATTTTGAAGATTTTAATGATAATAATCTCTAAATCAGTCAAAGCATTAAGACATGCCATCTACTGCCAGCGCTTCTGCTGTATCTGGAACACATGCGAGTCAAAAAATAAAATAAAAAAAATGTGGTTCCTAAAATTCCTCTGGTGGTTCCCCAACTCAAAAGCCTAAGAAACAAACAAACAAGCTGCACGCAGGACGTGGAGTTACTAAACCTGATGCAAGACTTCACCCAACACGAGATTCTATTTTTTGTTTAAATAACAGAATAGCTCCATTTATAAGAGTTTATTGTTGTTTTCTGGAGAATTCTTTTGCTCTAAAAAGATTATATGATTATTTATTCAGTCTTTACGCGGTCAAATTTTCAGTTTAGTTTGCTGGTTAAAAACAAATCAAAACAAACTAGTTTTGGTATTTTTCTGTTATGACTAAGGTTGTCATTTGGCTCAATAACAAACTACTTAGAACTAAGTTTCTGATCTAAAGAGCTGCTACACAGAGAGCCACATGTAACAGCTCTTTACATCAGAGATGATTTATGTATCTCGCATCTGGAGGTTTCTTTAGTGCCCTAAAAATGTCAGATTCTAAAGATCTTGACGTAGTAATCGTGCAACGTTGGAACCAGCAATGCAGAACAGGCCTGTCACGTCATTCAGAAAGCACTTTGCGTTCATACTCAGACATGGCTAACTCTCAACATTTCCATCTGAACTCAATTCTTCATTTTGACATTGGTGTGTACAGACTTTGATCAGACTGAACAACTTTCATATGATGGGATTTTTTTATTTCTTTCTTTCAAGCCTTCTGGCTCTTCTGAGACTGTGAAGAATTGAGCTTCTACTTTGTTCAGTCTACTTCCAAGAAATAATGTCACCTTTTCACTAATGCACATTTCTCAGAAGTAGTTCTTACATATCAACCTTAAAAGTACTTTTGTTGTGTTAATTGTGTGAAAATACCAATGCAAACTTGACTTTTTTATAGTATTTGTTATTTTATAGATACTGTTTGATAATCAAGTGTTAAATTTATTATGTTTTCTAAATTTTTAATCTAAGAAGATCTGATCTCTAGTTTTTATCCTTGTGAAGACATACAACTTCAAAACTTCTAGCATTAATACTACTTGCGCAGAGCCTTGACATGCATAACGATAAATGAAATCTTCTGTCAGAAATAGCAGCATGTGAGACATAAGTTAGATACAACAGTACAGCAACCAACACTGTTATTTGTCAGTGCGACAAATAGGGTTCCAGATCCTGTACATGAGCTGGGGTTTGCTACTTTTTAGGCTGATCAAATTAAAATGAGAATACTCCCCAAGAGTACGTTATTCTGCAATCTTAAATAAAAGAAATAAAAATTTTCAGAAGCAAAATATAATAAAAGAATGCAGAATTTTACTAAAAGGTTATTTTGCTTATCAAGTTTTTTTTTTTTTATCCAAATAGTAGCTATAATAGAGGCTTGAAATACTGGTCTTTATGTGTGGAGTTTACATGTCCTCCCTGTGTATGTGTGGGTTTTCTCCAAGTACTCCGGTTTCCTCCCACTTTCCAAAAACATGCATGTTAGGTTAATTGGCCGCTATGAAATTGCTTTGAGGAATGCATGTGTGTGGGCATGGTTGTGTGTCTGTGGCTCTGCACCAGTATGGCGGCCTGTTAGGGGTTTATCCTGCCTCTCGCCTTAAATCAGCCAGGATAGGCTCCGGTATCCCTGCGAACCTGTTGGGGATAAGCGGCTTAGAAGACAAAACTAAACGAAACCATCGGTATAGAAGTCAGTCAGTCAGTCATCTTCTTATCCGTCTATCCCTTTCGGGGTTGCGGGGGGTGCCAGAGCCCCTCCCGGCTGATTTAAGGCGAAGGGCAGGCTACACCCCGAACAGGTCACCAGTCCGTCACGGGGCCACACACATACAACCATACACATACATACGCATTCCTAGGGGCAATTTGGCACCGGCCAATCAACCTAGCATGCATGTCTTTAGAGGGTGGGAGGAAACCACTGTACCCGGAGGAAACCCACGCAAACACGGGAAGAACATGCAAACTCCACACAGAAAGGACAGTGTTCCAAGCCTCGTCCCCACCCAGGACTCAAACCCACGACCTTCTTGCTGTGAGGCCTCTGTGCTACCCACTGCGCCAGATGTTTTGTTTTTTTTTAATGGTTAGTACGATAGCCTCAGTATTGGGAGAAAACGTTCACAGTTTAGCAGGAGAGG
Source organism: Neostethus bicornis (assembly GCA_902685375.1). Classification (NCBI taxonomy): domain Eukaryota; kingdom Metazoa; phylum Chordata; class Actinopteri; order Atheriniformes; family Phallostethidae; genus Neostethus; species Neostethus bicornis. Next base: position 21,755,281 of record LR738544.1, on the reverse strand, counting down.
GGATCCAAAAATACAGCAGATAGGGTTAGATGGAAGAAACTGACTTGCTGTGGTGACCCCTGAAGGGAAATGCCGAAAGAAGAAGGGGATCCAATAATGTCTGTTCAGAATTTAAACATGTTCGTAGAAAGTGTGTTCTTTACTATTTGATTCAACTAATTTGATCTTTTACATTTGTCTTCCAACGAGACTTTAATTTAGTCAAAAATGGATATTTCCAAACCAGACAGGAAGGCTTCTATTAAATTACTTAAAAAAAAAAAACCAACAGAACAGACTAAAAAAATGCTCTCTACGAAGTCAAAAAAATAATGTGTGCAAATTTCCTAGAAGTCCATAGAGATTGACAACTATTGTTCAGTCACTTTAATTTCATTTGTAATTCTGCATGAGTCTCCGTTGTTGCCCTTCACTTTGATCCAATCATGTTTTTATTGATTCCACAGAAAAAAAAGATCCTTTATGTGGCTCAAATCTATACAGACAGATCTATTTATGGAAGGTTTGATTGGCTTGACAGGATGAGCTACACACACGATGCTGCTGCCCTGGCTCCAGCTGGTTCCCTCTGTCATCTTCTGTTTTTTTTTTTACTTCATAAAACTTGAACCTAAACTTTAACCAACTTTCGACATCATTTCCTAAACATCCTGCCATTGTTCTTTCTACATAGAATTTAAAAATAATGCTGAACAAAAAGCAGACATTCACTCTCCGTTTGTGACCTTTGAAGATTTTTTCGCACATGTCATATCACAAGTGCCATTTGCAGAGATGGACACAGCGATTATAAAATACTCCTGATAGCTAATTGCAGCTCCATCAAGAAGCAAGATTGGGATCCTTGATTCCTGATGAACCACTCCATATTGATTGTGGCAATATTTCAAGAGGAGGGGTCAGTGGAGGAATGGTGGCGTGTGAGAAGCAGAGACGTCTATCCCCAACCAATCAGCCGCAACAGACAGCGTGGCGTCCACCTCTGTTGCTAATGGTGATGGCAGAGGACAGATTCAAACCCTCCATCCCTGAGGCTTTAAGAGAACGCTTTAGGGCATTTTGTTGCTATGGCAATGTTAAGATGAGGCCATCTTTGGCATTAGATAAGCTCCCACATCCATCCATAGCAATAAATAATGCCAAATATCCATGGCATTTTGTAAGAGGCAAAGATCAGATGCATTTTATTGCAGTAAAAGAAAAAACTACTGCTGGAATGGTTAGTGAATGACAGGTCAGGCAGCTTTTAGCCTAACTCAGAGGACAATATCACTGGGATTGACAGCCTGGCATGCTAATGGTGAAAAGTCTGCAACGCTCATTCAAACGCTTGACAGTATCACACCATGTGTCTATCCAAAAGAAAAAGGACTTTTATTTCCATGTGCACAAATGCCTCCATAGAACTCAAACTAAAACCAGCAAAGAAAATAAAGGTGAAAAAAACCAAAACAATATGGTAATGTAAGGTATATGAAATAAAGAAAAATGAGCTGGTTGGGAAAAAATATAATTTAATAAAAACTTTTTTAGCTAAGGTACCAAAATATGTCTGTTTTCCCAACAATCGTGCACTGAGAAATATAGATAGATGAATAAACTAATGGGTGGACGAACGGATGGTGGACGAACGGATGGATGGACGTTTTTTTTTATTATTATTAATTCAAACCATATACACAATTTTTAAAAATGGTCAAATATAAATGGTCCTTCACAAGATAAATGTTTTCACCTAACATTTAAAATATAAATTTAAATGAATGATAACCTATACTAAAAATGATCACTGGAATCCAGACAGAAACAGCAAACACTTGGCGCTTGAGGAAAAATAAAAACACTATTTAATATGAACAAAAACAGAAAAAAGTATGATGGTTTGCAAAATGTACTGAACTTTTGGCTTTTTTTATGCTAAAAGGTTCTCTTCAAAACTTTTAAATGCAACATCAAAGCAGATTTGGAGCATTTTTCTACTACTTATATACATATGTGTATTTCATAAGAAAAAGATTTTCCTTCCACCTCCACTTTCAAATGTTAGAGTGTGTATTCGCAGAGTGTTGCCATCATTTTTTAAGGTCAGTAAGTTTTGCTTTTTCAACTTTCACCTTAGAATCATTTTAGTATTATGTCCTATACTTAAAAATGTTTCTTTAATAGTTGAGTCATTTTAGAAATTCTTAAGTCCAAAGTAATTTTGTGTTTCAAGTAAAATTTTAAAAAACTTTTTCAAAAGTTTTTGCTTCTACTATTTAGCACACAGAACACGCCAAACTCTTACACCCATCACTTCTGAATCAGGCCTTTAAGTGCAGTCCATCCAATACTTGTATTGAGATGTCATGACTGATCATGATTTACTCTCCATTGATTTAGTCCACAAAAATGAACACATCTTGAGTTGCATGGATCTAAATATAATTTTTATATTTAGAACAGTTCAAAATAGCAAGACAGTGCAAACAATTCAAAGGATTTACTTCTAATAAAATACACAATGGTGAATGTACCTTCTATCCCAAATATGTTTTTTTTTTGGTGTATGCAGTGGTCTCAGGTGCAGCTATAGCTGCAGAGATAGTAACTACTTCATTGTGTACATGTGTAGTGTCTTCTCCAGAGACTTTAAAAAGGTCTTTTAATGAACAAACAGCTGTCACCATTCAGTCATGAAACTAAAAAAAAAAAATGTGGTAAAACATGACGACCATGTGTGAATCCACATAAATTAGATGTAAATGGATTTTTCTGGGATATTAAACACTTAACAGATTTGTTGTAAAAGTGATAATTTACCACAGCAAATATGAAGGAGTTGCATTTTAAATTTGTTTGAGGAAGATGCTTTAAAAATCTCTGATTTAGCAAAGAAAAATGTAATTAATCCTAACGTTTTCATAACATTAATTCATCAAAGTAAATGTTCTCCCATTCCATCTTAATTCCAATCTTTTTTTTCCATTAAAGAACAAAAATACTGTATATGCAGTGTCTGACTCTGTGTTATAAGAGATGTCTCTAAGGGCTGAGCAGCAACACCAAATTCCTCTCTGACCATCTATTTCAGCAGCATGTGTAATTCAGTGTGACTAAGTCAAACCCCTGGCTCCCATGTTTAATTTAGGTGATGAACCGTGTTAATCTTTGTGATTAAACATCTATGAGGGAGATCAGATTTTACTGCACAACACAGAGATGTAAAACATCCCTACTCCTTGATATATAACAAGATTTTTCTCAGTCTCAGATCTGGTCAATCTTTCCTGATAAGACATCAAAAACTAAGATATAAAAACATTCTGTGCAGCCACAGAAAACTCAAACTCCTTCCAGAAATGTTTGTAATCATTATGTAAATTCAGTAGCTGCAAAACCAGGCCAACAACACATTGATTCAAGTGTTTTCTCTCTCTTTCAAAGTGTCTAATTTTAGAATTGGCCCAAATCTCCACCATTTCAGCTGCATCTGGACATCCAGTTACTAACACCAGCATTTCCCCAAAAATGGCAACTAAGACTTTCTGCACCTGATATATTTGAATGTTTTCTGAAAAATTTGCTTAATTTAAAGAAAAGAAAATAGAACTTTGAATGTTGTAATAAACAGTAGCGTAATACCAACGTTCGGTAAAATTACTAGTATGATACAAACTACAAATTGATATTACTGCAATACTTTTGGACCGTTTACTGTACTGCAATACACTCAAACATGGTTTTGCAAACAGACTCAACATTACAAATATCTTTGTTAATTCACAAGATGTTGGGCGTCAAAAAACCAAATGTACTTGCAAGCTAAACATGCTTATGCACCTTAAATAACAATCAAGTTTGTAAAATATAATGTCTGTGTAGTCTTTAAAGCCTAAGTCACTCCCTTCATAGACTTAGAGTTACAATCTATTTAAGAAGCAACTGCAGTTGAAATACACAAGCTTGGTATAAAATTGCATTTCAAGTCTCATGTGATGGAGGGGAAGAGAAACAGAGTGTACCCATGCACACCAAGAAGAATCTCTCTGGTTCTTTTGCAGCCTACACTTCCTACTTCAGGTCCACTGAGACAGTAGTAGGAAATATTCTTTTTCTTGTTTAGAATTATCAATGCAGAGAGAAAAATATATGCAAAGAAAATGTGTTGAGCTTGTCCTGTACGTCCTACTTTAGAGTTTTACTCTGCTAAACATAAAACCTATTACCTTGTCAAGTGCATGATGATTCCGCTCATGGACACAGAGAACTACCTTTTTTTTATTGTCTGTGCAAAGTGTCTCTGTTATCACAGAATGAAATCTCTTTGTATTGTAACTTACCTTAAACCCCTACAGGCTACGGTTTATGACCAATAAAGCATAATCGTTTAAATTTTTCTGCTTAACGCAATCACAAATTACTTCAGCTCTGTATTCACTAGAAATTTATAAAATATTAATAATCTTTTCTCTCTTCAGGAGAAGAAATAAAGAGGCGATACAGCCAGCAGCCTAATAGTATTTCTTCCTCACACACAGCTACACTTTGTGCACAGTAGGTTCTTTGATTTCACACAAAGCTGTCTCATATCAGGCAGGGATTAAAACTCTTCTGGCCACATGGACTGAGCCAGCTGGGTGTAATAGGAGACTTTATAGACCGGTGAGCAAACTCCGCGGCTCCGAGTGGCAAACAGATGGCAAATAGAAGACGGATCAGAATGTTAGTCATTTATTCTGGACAGGAAGTGAAGATGTTGTGTTTCCTGAATGAGATTCCAGATAAAATCACTACTGAAGGGTTTATCTTTTTGAATTGTTCCATTATGTTTTTAAGCATATCTAGAGTGGTTGGACACAATCAATAGTTGTCCTGGTTTGCAGCACAAAAACCTTAAAACATCCTGAAAAGAATGTAATAAATATTTAGTTACTGCTTTTTTTAGTTGAATTCCCTGCTTCAATGCAAACAAGTAGTTTGCAAAACCTTATACACTAATGTGGAACTTGAAAATCTAGCAAGTGTACAAACAGCTCAAAAACGTTGAAATTTGATTCGACTGATATGGGAGAAGGCAGTGGCTCAGTGGTAGAGTGTTCGCCCGTGGACTGGAAGTTCACCGGAAGTTTGCAGGTTTGATTCTCACTGAGTTCACATCTAGGGTCATTGGAGAAAACACTTAACCACCCGTTTCTCCCATCAGAGGTGCCGTCGTATGCTAAGAAAGAAGTCAAATGTCCCTGGAGTCGTATTTTGTTTGTCTGGTCCATCAGATAGGCAAACAAACAAAAAAAAATCACACATTTTATTTGTAGATTAGTTCTATTTTTTAAATAATTGACTAATCTAATTTTATTTAATATATATATATATATGTAAATATATTACAATTAATGTAATTAAAGGATGTTTTTATCAATAGTCATAAATATATTTGTTATAATTATTTAATGAATACAATCATCCTTGTCTTAAAAGCTTGAATTTAGAAGATACGTTTTGCTTTACTTACAGGAACTAAGTGTTAAAATTTTGGAGGATTTTGACGTAAATTTTTATGTTCCTTCAAAAACTAGTTAAAAAACTAACTGTAACATAATAAGTTTTTCTACCTTTGCCAAATCAAACGTGCCTTTTGTCTCACCATAAGTAACGCAGGAGTATCTTAAATCACTCTTAGGGGTATAATGGTTCAGTTCATCTGCATGGCACCTGTTAACCCCTCTAGACTGATAGCCTGTGAGATTTTAGATTCAGTGTTATGATGTAATAAAGAAATCGCTCCATCGCAGCTTTGCAGCTGTTGTCCAACATCTAAAAACTGATCTTTAAACTTTACCCACACCAGGTACTATCAATGAATAAGGATTGTTTGAAAGAACTAACCACAGATTACACTCACCGGCAGCTGTTTTTTTGTGATGGATTACAACACCAAAACCTTCACTGCCCTTGTACATGTTCCTCCGCTACATTCAAAAGAAATGCTCTTTATTTTCATTTACTTACATTTCATGGATCAGAGAGACTGCGACAAGATGAGAATTTTAAAATGTTTGACATTTAAACAGAGTCCACGCCTAGGAATATGAAATCGGCTTGTGGCATTGGGCATCATGTTAATTTCCAACTCTGACAAACTCAGAAACACAACCGGAGAGCTGACTTTTTAAATCCTTTTTAATCATATTTTTAAGCATTACTGTGACATTCATGCTTAAATAAGACAATATTAATGGGGGGAAAATGACAATTACGAGTAAATGCTCAAAATGCTTCAGAATAAAAACGTTTTGAGCTCACATTCTATGAGTTCATGAACTGAAAACAGACTGATAAAAATTTCTATATTCACTTTGAAGATCTTCAAGCTAACTTGAGCCTTTACTGGGTATTGATTTTAAAGCTCCTGAGTCTGATTGAAATCCTGGTCTGTTCTGGTCTTATACACAAGAAATGAAAAGAGAATATTCCGTACCGGTGCATAGCAGTTCAAGAGTGTTAATGATAGATAAATAATTTATCTATCATAAATAGATAAATAAATCTATTTATCTATTATAAAAGACAAACTAAACTAATTAAAAACTCATTTTGCTGAATCTCTATGACATGTTTGAGCCACATAATCAACATATATTTGTGTTTGTATCTGCATTTCATTTACAAGTTTCTATATCCTCTCGACTTTAAACTCACGCATTGTTTGCTTCCTAATTGCGCCCACAAACAAAAACAGAATATCAAAGACACCGTGGCGATGACAGCCCTGTCCCATGTGCCGCCCTGTGTGACAGCCTGACACTCTGTGACACAAGGCTGCCCTCCCTGAGAGAGGCTGGTGGGAAATTCATCCTGTCAAAGTGTCAACAGGATCAAATATCCAACTGAAGCAGCGTGATAAAATTCAGCAGGGAAGGACAGCGGGACCATCTTCAAGACTCTTTATATAAAAACACAGCTCAGCTGCATGAACATTCAACCCTTAAGTATCTGAAATTATACACCCAATTGACTTCTCAACTGCTGAATATATTTTGTTAACATTTTGGCTCATAGTTTCAGCTCTTTGGACATTTAACATCCCTCCATGCTACCACATTGTTTGATTTTAAATCCATTATTCATGAATGTTTTGCAGAATATAAAGATTTATAACATCAAATCAAATCCAAGACCATGGTCCTCACCTATAAAAGGATGGAATGCATCCTGCAGGTCAGGTACAGATTGCTGACCCAAGTGGAGGAGTTTAGATATCTGAGGGTTTTGTTCACGAGTCGGCGAAAGATGGAGCGGGAGATCAAAAGATGGATCGGTGCGATGTCCGCAATAATTAGGACACTGCATTGGTCCGTCGTTGTAAAGAAAGAGCCGAGGCAAAAAGCAAAGCTCTGGATTTACCAGTTGATCTACGTTCCTACCCTCACTTATGGTCACCAGCTTTGGGTGGTGACTGCAAGAACGAGATCGTGGATACAAGCGGCCGAAATGAGCTTCTTACGCAGGATGGCTGGACTCTAACTCAGAGATAGTGTGGGGTTGTCTGCCATTTGGGAGGTGCTCGGTATAGAGTCATTGCTCGGTATAGAGTCATTGTTCCTCCTAGTTGAGAAAAGCCAGTTGCGGTGGTTTGAGCATCTAAGTGTAATGCCTGCCGAATTACATCTCGTTGGTGAGGTGTTTCAGGCACGCCTCACTGGGAGGAGACTTAGAAGCAGACCCCAAGCCCGCTGGAGAGACTATGTATTACAGCTGGACAAGGAACACCTTGGGACTCTCCCGGGTGAGCTGGAAGATGCAGCCAGGGTGACAGAAGCCTCGGTTAACCGTCTGAGGCTGTTTCCCCCGCAACCCGACCCAAATACAACGAAACAGAACATTAAATCATCATCAAAACCCTATAAGAATACATTTTACTAATAAATGTGTGATTATCTTACCAAATCACAAGCTGGGATTGTTTGAAATAACTATCTGGATTTATTGCCACTAAATTGCAAGTGTCAAACTCAAAACTTGGGGTGACAAAATTGGCCTTTAGACGGATCCAATCTGGCCTATTAGAAGGAAAGTGATGAATTTGAAAATACTGTAAAATGAATCAAATTTTGTCAATTCCAATTTCAAATCTATCCATGTTAATTTGATGTCGTTTCACTATAGTGATTAAAAAAAAAATAAAAACATGGTAATTTTCATATATAGATTTTTTTCGATAGTTTGTATTTTTATACTGTCCTCATCTCTTTTCCTTTCCACTTGTTAGGTTGGTTAAATAAATTGGTTCCTGTGCACATTAAAACCAGCCAGTGTGTTTATCTCTAATTGCGGGCATGGGAAATTGCATGTGAGGTGAAACTACGCTGTGATGTGACACTGAGCTTACAAACAAAAATTGTAAAGGGTTCGTATCTTAGTGAAAGGATTTTGTGGTGGAGCAAAACGGTCTGAATGTAAATATAAATGTCATTAAACCAATAAAAGTAGTCAGAAAAGACATTTTTAAGGTCTAAAAGGTTTTTTGTTTGTAATAAAATCCTTTATTTAACCTTTGCTGCTTTTAAAATGACCCAAGTTTCTTTCTGATGGTTATAAGAAATACTCGTTATTTGTTCTCTTGAACAAGAAATTTTAAAGCTAATCTATTTCTTGAGCTTAACTGAAGATGACAGGAGTAACACTCTGTAATGAATTGCCTTCCTGCTGGCGCACATAAGTTGTCCCACATTTAAAGATTAGAAGGCGATCACACACGCCTTGGCATTTTAATGTTAGGGAAGGGGTAAGGTTCACTCTGTAGTTAAAATATTAAATCAACGGTTGCTGAAAGTTGCTTTATTATTTTTTTTTATTTTTATTTTTAAATACTTTATTGATTTCTCACCGGGGAACTTTGTGTGCTGCACCACTATACCGCAGCAGGCTGCCACAACGGCGCCAATGGTGGGGGAAACAGAGGGTCAGGCGTCTTCTCCAACGATCCTAGATGTGAACTCAGTGAGAATCAAACCCACAAACTTCCAGTTAACTTCCGGTCTGAGGGCGAACGCACTACCACTGACCCACTGCCTCCCCCTCACCACATACATCACCCTCTCTCTTAACGCCTCCCGCTTTCATAAAGTAACTAAATACATAACAACAAAGTTTTATGAAAACAGTATTGAAAGTTTGTTTGTTTGATGGTTTTACTCGGCTTACTTTGTTCACCTCGTGCTATGAGACCATCTAAATCCATTTTGAGCTGCTTGGATACACACACAAACACAAATAGAAGACAGAAAGAAATCCTCATGCAAAACTCAAATTTCTCGGTTCAGGCACATGGAAAGTTTATGTGCAAGTCTACGTTGTGACCTTTGTTTCATTTGTGGCATTTCATTCCACTCCTTTTTTTTATGCGCATGTCTAATAAGAATTACATAAACTCTAAAAAACACGTCATCTGAACAAATATTTTCAAAATTACAGACAGAATATCAGATTGGCTACATTTTACTAAACAGTGAGCCAATCAAGTGCTTTCATCAGCAGGTTAAAGACGGCTAACACACTGACTCAGAAAACACAATGAATCAACATGCACAGACGCAAATGCAATCAATACTAAGAGACAAACACAAGCAGATCTTCATTAAGCTTTCAGGCTCACCTCAAGCCTCCATGGCTGACTGATGCTTCTGGCTTATGACGGATTAAGAAACCAAACAACAGAGTCTGGAAGAAGACTTTCTCAAACAACCAAAAGACATTTAGTTATTTAAATGAAAGCATGAGGGATTAAAACTGAGGGAGGAATGAGCAAGTGCCAGTGATGAGTCTGTAGACAGCTGAGGCAATCATTAACTAAAGGAGAACAAACAAGGGGTCACTAAACTTTTACATGGATCCGGTCACAAAGTTTATAAAACTGCTTATTTAAAAATGATCATCTTCCAGTTTTTTCTCTACTAATTAAAATGGTATGAATTCTATCAAATGTTTGTGTAATTTTTCCAACTTTTTTTTCATTACTTTTCCAGAGTTACTGAAGTTGTTTAATGTGGATCGACCCCTTATCAGTTCTTTGTGAATTTCTGAGCTCCACCTCTGGATCTAAAAAATGTTCCCTTATCTACTCGAAACCGAATGGGAATTTACTCCTTAATGAGACAGGTGTTAACATTAACATATTTGCAAAAGCAATGAGAGGACTAGAAATCCAGAGAGATGGCTAAAAATATCAAATGAGGGGGGAAAAATAGAACCAAACAAAAGATTACATAAAACCACAACATTAAACCTAAAATAGAAGAGAGTTAAAAGTGTGACTAAATTAAAACAAGAACATTTTCTCAGATAGCCACAAGGTAATGGGGGTAGGTAGAAGATATGCGAGTCGGTGTGAGTCAGAGTTAAGAGCAGAGAGGGACTGATTTGAGCTGGTTAGTTTGTTTTGGCGCTAGGGGCTATTTCCTGGATTCCTAAACACTCTCTTTCTCTCTCTCATTTTGCCATGAGCTGGTTGATCTAAGAGGTTACTGACCTGCCCAGTGGTCTAAGCTATGACTCATTCATCAGCACAACCCCCTACCTAGTGAAGCAACACCAACTAATTCCTGTCGATATGTGCACTGAATAGACTGAAGATAAACAGTAAAGATCTAATTCAACAGTTTACGTCCAACATTGCATGCCTTATTGTTTATCTAACACATTTCTCTTTAGTTGTCAGCCTGTGGGGAATTAAGAAGTAACTTGTAGTTGCGAATCAGTATTCTGGTGGTTGAGTTGCAGCCGACATTTCAGGTTAGGGGCTGTTACTGTATCTGACAGAAACAGAGATGTGGGTGAAGGTCTGGTCTCCCCTGAGGGAATGAGGATTGATGGTGTTCATTTGGGAGCTGGTCTGAAACCAAGTGATAAATGTAATGATGTAATTTCAGCTACTGGAAGGGTGGGGTGACTGAACAAAAAAAAAAGAACCAGTGGAATCTCATCGAATCTTTGCATGTTTTCTGAGGAAGAAAAAACAGTTCAAACAAACTAGAATCAATAAAAGTTGTTCTCTAAAGAAGTGCTTAACTTCAAACTGCAACACCTCTTTAAACTGTAAACTGACAACCAGCCAAAGTAATCAACCAAAGTAACATGTATTTTTCAGCACAGGTAAAACCAGTTCCCTTATTCCTAAAACCACTTTCCTGACCAACCAGTTGAATTCTAACTTCTTAAGTAGACACTGAAATACTTCTCGCTCATGTTCTTTCAAATGCACTGATCAAAAAAAAAAAAACCTCTACTGTCATTTTAATTAACACAGCAAATAATTGACACTAAATTTGACATCAAGTCACTTTTAGACTATTTGGAAAATTCTACCAGTAAAACGATGTTAAAGAGAAGAGGTGGTCATTACCTGCAGGGTGCATGATAGAAGGGATATCCAGCGTGAGGAATGTGATTACAGTAACCAGACGGATTCCACATGATGAACCTTGACGTAGTGACAGCTCACAAACACCAATGCGTTTTCTTTCTGCCTTCTATTTCTAGTGCCGGGGAATCAGACTGAGGCTTCTGGGAGTCACATTAATCAGTGCTGCTTCTGGCGTCTTTTGCATGGCTCCATTGGGAAAGAACGAGGGGTGGCAGACTGAAATTACTAAGTAGAGGTGAGAAAATGATGTGATGAAGATTGTGTCAGGTGAGTCAGGTCTGATGGGGTTTAAACACCTGGAAATGCAGTTTGTCGCCGCCTACCCCTCCTTCACCAGACTGACTGCTCAGCGCACTCTGAGACTGTTCCAGGTGAAGTCTGGCATCACAGGTTACTCCTTCCGTCCAGTCTGGATCCAGTCATTTTTAACCTCTGTCTCCCAGGTGTAATTCAGAATAGCAGCTGTTGTAGAGGTCAAACTTGCTGAGCTGTATTTTCCGCCTCTTTAACCATGTGATAAATCATCTTCCATTCTAATGATTTGGGTTAAAGCACCAGAGTTTTTGCACTTGCAGCTCCGTATTTTAATGTAACAGCTTTTTAAAATGAGATGCAAATTTCCTAACACTAATTTTCTGACACTTTCTTTTGCCAAAAACAAGCAGTGATCCCCGTCTATGCCTGCAGAACGTTCCCTCCAAACTTCAAAAGATGCCACAAATCCATCTGTTGTTAGTGTGAGCAGTAAAAATCCACAGCGGTCCTTCAGCTAGATCTAGTTTGCCTCTGAGGTAGCTGGCGCAGATCTGAGAGATTATTCCCCAAATCACAGGCTTCTACCCGCCTCTACAGCCTCACGAAACAGCAGTGGCGCGCACAGCTGAATGACTGAGCATACCCACAGAGGGGAAAAGAAGAGGCGGGATGTAGCCATGAGAATGCGAGAGAGAGAAAGAGAGACGGGAATAAGAGTGTGAGCGAGAGAAAACAAGGAAGAGGTTAAGAGAACAGAGCTGCATTCCTTTTCCCGCCTCATGCTCATCTGGAACCACACACACACTGCTGGGAGGAGAATATGCATGAGAAAGCGTGCTACACCAAGGGAGAAGTGTGTGATGCCATTCAAAAACCCAAAATAGATTCCAGTTCAAACTCTTTCAATCAAATATACTGTATGAGGGAACATTTTAAACTGAAATCATTACTATGTAACAAAAGTATTTTTTTTTGCACATTAAGTTTTTTAAAAATAGCAAATGTCTTTATAAATGCTTTTGTTTCAACAGAAAAAGCAGTTCTTATTAAAATAAGGTGAAAATATTGATTTCATAACTAGATTAATGGTGAGTTTCCAAAAGCTGGCTCCAATACTGATTTCTAATAAATGATTTCGGAAGCTTCTCTGAACACCTGGCAATATAGTGGAAACAAGTCTTCCAAAGAACCAAGATGAGAACGGTTTGATCCAGATTTTGATTTTGCTTCAACCATTCAAGCACTGTAAAAACTCACCATAAAAAAAAAAAAGAAAATGGTTAGATTGTCAATTTAACTGGTAAAGACATGATGATCCCACCAATTCACAAGCTAATTTAATAATATTTCAAATTCTAAATTTATTTAAATTGACTGACAAACTCTAAAATCTCACGACATAATTAGTGGTCAAGACCCACATCTTTTCTGCTTCATCTTGGTTTTTTATTTGTGTCCTTTCCTCTGAGATCGAAGAGGATGGCTATGAAAATGAACCAACCACCTATTTAGTGGAACACAAAGCTCAGATAAATGTTATGCTCACCAGTGAATCCAAAGGAAATTTTTAAAAAAGTCGTTTTTGCAAAGGCAACCAACCATGCTTTGAGTAAGAAAAATGTTCGCTGTAGGTCACACGTGTGGACATCTTTTAACAAGCTTGCTGGTCACAAACAGTTTCAAAATTGGGTTTAATCAAAGTAAACAAGTTTAAACAAAAATGGAAGACTTTGGTGTGCCAGTTATTTTAATTTGCTTGCAAGTCATCTTCAAAATATGTTTACAACTTTGCAAAAGACCCCCTGTGAACATGTTCAATTGTGTCAAGTTGCACGAGGAGTTTCATTGTTCAGAATTATTATGTAAGCAGAATGAAGCAGACCAACTATGAAAGCTAAATAATAAAACTGCTATTGAGGAACCGTCAGCAAAAAGACAAATGTAATCTCAAATCGATAGAAGCGGCCAATGGCATATCTTTAACTTTTCAGCTATTTTGACTTTTATTCTTGTTGTGATTTCAGCAATTGATACCAACCACAGTCCAGAGTTCAATTTGCAACCACTAACCAATGGCTTTGCACATTTAACATCCCAATATAACCTTCAATGTGTGTTTGTGTCTGCTTGCCAAGAAAATAAAACACTTGTTTTTCTAATGGTGGAAGGACCATTAGTTTACTTTCACAATGTCCTCCCACATTCATGAAAAAATCCATCTTGCCAGTCTCAGGTAATGCCTTTTAAGGACATAGAATTTGTTTCTGAGTGGACTTGTTCATCCTAACATCTACAAGTTGACTAAAATACGTTCTTGCACAAACTTGTTGAATCAAATATATAAGAATTAAGAAATATTTGTTTTTGAGAGAAACGCACAACCAGTACAACATGCCACTCTCCAAACACTTCATAAAAAAAATAGTGTGATGAACTATCAACAAAATTGGTGATCACAGTAAAAAAAAAAAAAAAAAAAAAATCACAAAAAGACTCAGAATCATAAAAAAAAAATAATAATTCAATCTGTTAATATGAAAGAAATCCCAAATATAGCAGGGAGGAACTAAAAAGAAACCACAATCTTTCAGTTTATCTAAAACATCCCACAGCCAGACCCAGTCTTCTTAATCAGAAACATGAAGCCTGCAGGTGAGAGTTCACTCCTGTCAAGCAAAGTGGAGATGCACAATTTCCCCAGAGGAGTTTACTCTAGTACCCTACTAAGCAGAGCAGAGCCGTGACCCTGTTACAAGGACGACTCATCCTGTCCCTCCGAGGGGGAAATGATGGCCAGGCTCCAAAGCTGGCTGTCGAGTTTCCTTTTCAGCAGGTCAAAGACCAAATATGTAATCTGATAGTAAAAAAAAAGATAGTAAAGATGGAAAACACATTGTAAAATTTTGTAGATCTGAACTGATACTATGAATATTTGTTTTATTTTTGGCATTCAAAAAGTAGGTTTTTTTTTTTCATCTCAATACTGATTTTTATTTCAATTTTTGACCGAATTAATCAGGCTTTTACAATTGCTCATTTAAAAAAAGTTCATTTGGTTTCCAGCACACACATACAGTACATACATGCACATTTGTAAAACCTTGCACATTATTTTCACATACTTTCACACGTCTTGCATCACTGCCCTGTGTTAACTTTCCTCACACTAGTGGATGGTGTTGATGCCTTTGGCCTTCACATTTTAAAAAAAAAAAAAAGAAATTTTTCATTAATATAAAAAGGCAACTTTTTGATGAGCAATTTTCTATACACTATAAAAGCAGAAACTTGTAATTTTGTCTTAATTTTAAATTTCAAAATAAAACTGCACACCATCAATGCATTAAGCAATGATTATTTTAATAATTACAGCCTGAAGGAACGTTTTTATCTCTAGTGTAATTTGTCTGCAATAACATGTTTTCCTCGGGGTTTAGAGGGTTGAAAGAGGAAGCAAAACAAAAGGAAAAGGAGGTGAAAGGGGAGGGAATGAGGAAGGAAGAGGCAGGGGAGAGGAAAAAAAAGAAAGGAGGGAGTGAGAAGGGCAAAAAAGAACAGAAGAGGTGGGCCTACCAATCTCCCACTGTTTGTTTTTGTTGTAAAATTTAATTCCAGCCCAATCTAATCAGAGTAAGGGAAACACAGAAGACCCTGCTGTTTCCTTCTCTCGTCTCTATAGTTGCTTTGCTTGTTTGAAGAGACAGGTGGATACAATCCACCCACACACAAATGCGACAGGCTTTCAGATTTTTTTTTTCAGTTTTGCTGGTAAACAGGTGTGAGGCAAAACTTAAAAGGACCACTAATGCATTCATGCATTCAGGTAAAAGTATGGAAAAAAACAAAAAGCAATGCCTCAAAAGAGAAGCAATCTTTGCCTAGAAATGGACAGAAAGACAGAACACATCCAGAGGAGGATGCCACCTCACAGACATGTGACAGCTGTGTTGAATCATTATGTCAGTGGGAGTGATGGCAGGAGTGTGATTGGACCCGTGGTTTGGCTTATCTGGCTTTTACAGCCTCAATCCCTGTATCACCGCTTGCTTTAAAATGCACATTCACACAAAATCTCCAAACACACCTCCTCTGGCTAATGTCGGTTGTCAAGGTCACAGCTGAGCCCATTTTTCTAGAAATCCTAACAAACAACATTTTTTTTCTTCTCCTTCCAGAAAATTTGCAGCAGATATATGAAACATTAATGTTCTCCGGTGAAAACAACTCAGGATCGCATTGTTTTTGTTATTTTTTTTTACTTTACCAACTTTCTGAGCTCTTGGATATTCTTTTTTTTCTTTTTGTATTGCAGAGAAAAATGTTGGCCAAATCACACCCAAAAAATCCTCCTCTCTCGTCGCTCACCTGCTGCCTAAAATATTTTCAACTTAACCAAAGTGGGTAATAAAGTATAAAAGATAACAAAACCTTACAATTAATTAAATGGGATGGGGGTGGCGGGTGGAGTTATAATTGTGGCAGTTTTATGGCATTGTTCATGATATTCTGAAAAAAATTCTTTCTCCTTTTCCCCCGTTATTCCCAACCTTTGTATTGGCAGGACAGTCATCTGTGAGGTACATCTTCCTGGACAGATTTGCACAGCTAAAAATGGCCCTCTGTTTCCTAACCGGTATAAAATTTATACCCAATTCACAGTATTGCAGAATAATAATCTCTACTCAATTTACCAGTTGAGCTACGTTTCTACTCTCTTATATGGTCACCAGCTTTTGGTGATGACCGAAAGAACAAGATTGTGGATACAAGCGGCAGAAATGAGCTTCCTCCACGGGGTGGCTGGGCTTTCACTCAGAGATAGTGTGAGAACCTCTCTCACCCATAAGGACCTCGGAGTAGAGCCGTTGCTCCTCCGGGTCGAGAGAAGCCAGATGGGGTGGTTTGGGCATCTGGTTAAATGCCTCGCTGGTGGAGTGTTTCGAGCACGTGCCACCAGGATGAGACCCAAAGGCAGACCCCGGACCCGCTTGAGAAACTTTTTTTCACAGCTGGCTGGGGAATGCCTTGGTATCCTCCCTGGGGAGCTGAAGGATGCAGTCATAATGAGAGAAGCCTAGGATTTCGCGTCTGAGGCTGTTGGCCCCACAACCCGGTCCCTGATAAGCAGAAGACAATGAAAAGAAAGCAATGGAATAATCAGATTGTCTCCTGTTTAATTTATGATCACTTGTCTGCGTATTCATCAATAAACAGTATTTTTTTTTATCATTTCTGTGCTACTGTACTTGACCTGTATAAAGTCAATTTCAATGTTTGTTTTCTGGGAAATTAATTTATCATAAAATAAAAGACCTGAAAGAAAATGGAATTAGCAATAAAAATATAAGCCCATTGTAAAAGAAACTTAGAGTTTATAGAAAAGACACGACTGTATCTACAGATGGGCTTGCCTGTGCTGGTTTACAATGATTTCATTTATGAATATCCAGAGGGCTTTTTTGTATGCCCTGCAGGAAGATAAGCATGGATGATTCAATAATATTTTATATACCGGTATGTATGTGTGTGTCTCTTGGGATATTCTGATCCAGTTTTTTTTCTCAAACTCAAGTATCACACAGAAAAAAAATCTATTCTTAAAGAAAAGAGATCTTAAGAATTTTGATACCGCCCCAAGATAAGCAGCAACAATAAATCTTCATGCACGAGATTGAATTGATGATAACAGCAAGGCTATTGATCTGTGATCCAGTCAAACATGACAACTTCTGGGATGCTAGAGGATGTTTTTTATTTGAAACTGATGGGATGTCTGAGACTTAAAGTTCAGCTGTAAATAAAATTCTCTGATCGTGTGTTTAAGCGTGTTAAAAAACTACATTATTTATACCCTTTCATTCTGTTGTTTTGCTTTTCTCATAAGGAAAACTTTAACAAGCAGTGAGCGACTGCATCAGAAGAACCACTTAGTTTCCCTCAGCTTGTTAAAGCTGTTGGAGACCTAAGTAAATGTGATCGTGTAAATCTTTTGCACGGTTATAATCCTGTAAGACACGGCAGTTTACCAGCTAATAATACCATGAAAAAATGTTGATGTCGCTTTATTACTTCTGATTAACTCCTTATCCACTTCTAAGCGTTATTGGTATGCAAGGCATGTGTGACCTGCTAACAATTAAATTCTAATGATCCTGTAGAGAACAAATAATGTAGCAGTAAAATGATCAGACGTACAAGCAGCCAAATGCAAAACAAAGTAATTCTCGTTACTGACACTATTAGAATGTGTTTCTATTCATTTATTTTCTAGAGCACATCAGGAGGCATGATACATCAGCAACAGGTCCGTAGTCTGTCGTAGGAACTATAGACCATATTTCATCTGAAAACATTTGACTGGCTCCAGTTTGTAATTTGGTGAGGTAAGGGGAGGTGTTGACTCAAGGGTAGAATGTCCATCCTTGGAACAGGAGAAGCTGGTTTGATTCCTCCTGGGCCCATGCCCAAGTGTCCTTGGAGAAGACGCCTTACCCCCAGTTTCTCTCACCATTGGCGCCATCGTGGCTACCTGCTGCAGTGCAAAGCAGCAAAAGTAATTTCCCCATGAGGGATGAATACAGTACGATTAAAATTAAATAAATAATGAAAAAAAAAAAAAACCTGACGAATCTGTTGACTTAGAACCAGCTTTTATCTGAATGCAATTTTAAAAAGTCTTGGCTGAGTTACAGTTAACTTGTCTAAGATAGTACATATGAAATCAAGTTTTTATTTTATTATTTTCTGTTCCGTTGTCTACTTGCTTATCCGGGGCCAAATTAAGGGGCAACAGACTTCAACAGGAAGCCCAGGATCCTGAGTCATTCCCCAGCCAGCTGTGAGACATAATCTCTTCAGCGAGTACAGAGTCTGCCTCTTGGTCTCCACCCGTTGGAGCCTGCCCAAAACACCTCACCAGCGAGGTGCTCGAGAGGCATCCTAACCAGATCCTTGAACCACCCCATCTGGCTTCTCTCGACCTGGAGAAGGAGCAGCTCTACTCCGAGCTCCTCACGAATGGCAGAACTCTTCATCCGATCTCTGAGTGAGAGGGCAGCCGCTCTGCGAAGGAAGTTCATTTTGTATTCGTAATCTTAAAAGCTTTTGGTCATTTTGGGTCATTTTCTAAAAAATATGGAAGTTTTTCATTTTGATTTCAGATAAGATTTAAAAATCTAGTTTACGTGTAGTCTTTATTTTTTAGTTTGTATATTGTAAATGTAACCAGCCGGTTTCACCAATATCTGCTCAAATGTACAGTGAAATCTAAGTTACACTCAATCTATTACTATTTTGCTGAAATCTCATTTTACTCTTTAAAACGTACAATTAAAAGCATTAACTGTTTCAAGTGATTGGGCCTCATTTAGTTAAAAAATTGATTTGCAGCATGATGGTTCTGGATTAAGCTTTATTTTCCACACAGAAAAAAAAGAACAATTTCTACCCAATAATAAACAAACAGTCAACTTATCTCTACAACTAGGAATAAATAGTTTTGGGCACTTAGCAACAGTTTTTTTTTTTGGAGGAAAAGGGAATATTCTCCAAATTAATTCTCACTCAAATATATTAAAACTAAAACCACAGTTATAAAATTTATATCTCCTTTGGTGGATAACAAAGAAAAGTAGGTAACAAATTATTGGATAATAGCAAGAAAAATTTAATCTCCTTCATGAGGGTCTGAAATCACAATGAGATCATATTTTCTGGATTGTATTGGTGTATTTTTCTTTCTCTAGAGGCACCTCCTCATTATTAAATAATTACCTGGAGCTGTTCGCAGTACTTTGTGCCTTTCACGTAATTTTTCTTCTCTATTACCGATAATTTGACATAATTTTAAAAATTAATCCCTTGCTCTTTTGCAGCAGAAAAGAAACTTTTTTGCACTTTTTGTTCCCCAAAAATCGGTTCTGAATAATTTGAATCATAAAATGTCAAAGCAATTGAGGTTTAATGATAATTCTTTGCAAGAAAAAGTTTTTTTAAAAAACCTTTTTGTTCCTGACCTTTAAGAATAATTTAAAGCTGAATTTAAGACAGAAAAATATTCACTTGCTCAGACAAATAAAACATTTCAGGTATATTCATTCCCCGTTGTCTCTCAAACATCAAAGGAAGTGTAATAGACAATAAAACATGTTGAGACCTAACGACGCTTCCCAATTAAAGACCTGTATCCTCAAAAATCCATTTGAATTGGTCAAATTAGAGCTTTTCAAATTAAAATAAGGCACAATCCATAAATTTCCCTTTGAAATAATAAACCGACCAGATAAGCTCAACTTCATTTTGGCATGACTTTTCTCCTGATCCTAAGACAACCTTAGCTGTGGAAAGTTCTAACAGTTTCCTGTCAAGAAGGAATTAGAGTCAATAATTCATGCCGGAGTTTTTATACTCGGCTGATTGGACTAAATCCAACAAGTTTTAAATTGGGTTGTGTTTTAAACCTTTCACTCAACGTTTGCTGTGATGAGTTTGATCTGAGCAGTAACTCATGTCCAAAATTACTTTGAGAGAAGGCGTGGTGAAGTATGCTTGGGGAAATTGGGCGTTGAGTGCTTTTAGGTTTGACTCTGCCCTTCAAGTTTCCTTTGAAGAATAATAGAAAAAATTCTCCACATGCTCATCTTTCAGTCATCGCCTTTCCATTGTTTGGAAATGTCAGAGAGTCATACAATAAAAGGTCAATAGTTGACTTTTAATCGCAGGAAGATTGAGAGACCACAACCAGAGTAGAGGTGAGGTCTTGGTTTTTTTTGCTTCAGATGTTTACAATAGGCTGGACTGCACACAAAAGAAAACTTATGTGGTCAAAGATACCAGGTATTTGTCGCAAAAAAAAAAAATCTTAATCTTTTATCACAATTTTTTTTTTCTTTTTTTTTTTAGGAATGAAGTGTTTCGTTTTGTCTTCTGAACCATTTATCCTTAACAAGGTTGCGATGGGTGCCAGAGCCTTTCCTGGCGAATTTCAAGCAAGAGGCAGGGTACACCCTGAATAGATCGCCAGTCTGCTGCAGGGCCACACACACAAACAACCATCCATACACATTCAATCCTGAAGAACAATTTACATAGTGACCAATCAACCTCGCATGTAGTGGGAGGCAAGTAATGGGGAAAAGTGTGTCTCAAACCTATGTCATCAGTGGGAATTTTGAAATCGTTTTATATTGTGAGATGACAAATTCTTACTACAAGAAATATTTTTGACAGTATCATATTGTTCGTCCTTACTGTTGGGATTATCGTGGTTTTCCAAAGCTTTGAAGCCAAAAAGAAAACAAACCAAAGACACAACTTTGGATCCCATGAGGAATAAAATTCTTCTTAGATGTAGGCAGGGATGAGGATGGTCCAACTTTGTAGATAATCCAATATCAGGAAAGTTTCTTTTCTGTCTGACTGTCTACTGCCACAGTGTGTGATTATCCACTCTTATAACCCGGACGACCTCTCCTGTCCAATTGGTTTTACTGTGAACTCGATTCAGTTGCACATGTAGTGTTTGGATGCAACCAAGCAGCTGAGTCTTTGCTGAATACAAAGCAGGTGGGCGAAAGAGTAGAGACTCTGTCAAGCAAAAGCAACAACCGGGAACGTCTCCCAGAGTCTCAGCATGCCGACACGTGTCTTTACATCTTTCGCAGTACAGGAACAGCTTTTTAGAAACACACAGGACATGTAAAAAATGTTGTCGACTTCATAAAACCAGTGTAATAAATTTTCTTTAGTAAAATTTACATGAAATGAATCAAGCCAAACTTCTACTGAATATACAGTCATAGAAACTCAAAAATATTACCGTTTCCTTTTTTGTTTGTTGTTTCTTTTCCTACAGCGCAGTAATTCAACTCAGATTCAATTGTATTATACAATAAACAATGACATTTCAGATAAATCAATTTGTCACAGCATCTGGCCAAAGGAAGCAATGCCCTTAGACTTGTAAAAAAAATAGATATGTGTACTCTACTTTTATTTTTATGATATATTGTTTCTTTTCCAACAAGTTTTCCAAAAGCAGTGTACAAGTCTTTATTTTACAGTCTGAAATGGCTCTGTCTGGTTGAAGACATCTCCATGTGGACAGTTTTATTTTATTGTACTGTATTCATCCCTCAACGGGGAAAATTCTGAGCTGCATTTCACCACAGCAGGTTGCCAGTATGGCACCATTAGTGGATGAAACGTGGGGTCAGGTGTCCCCAAGGACACCTAGGCATGCGCTCAGTGAGATTCGAACCAGTTTCTCCAGGACCAAGGGCGAACTTCTACCACTGAGCTATCGCCTCCTCCTCTAAACAGACACAAAACGTCAGTCCCGCTTGGAAATCCGAAAGGGAAACGGAGGCGGGAACTAGTGCTTAGGTTCAACATTTTTGGAATATGAACATTCAGCAATGATGGGTGCTCGGTGGTGCAGTAGTAATCACGATAGCCTCACAGCAAGACGGTTGGGGTTCGAGCCCGGGACAGATGGCAAAGTTTGAAGCATTGGCCTTTCTGTGTGGAGTTTGCATGCTCTTCCCATGTACGCATGGGTTTTCTTCAAGTACTCCGGTTTCTTCCCACTCTCCAAAAACGTGGACGTTAGTTTGATTGGCCACTGCGAATTTGCCCCTAGGAATTAGTGTATGTGGATGGTTGTGTGTGTGGCCCCACAACAGACTGGCAATCTGTTCGAGTTGTAAATTGCCTCTTTTCTAAAAGCAGCCGGATTAGGTTCTAGCACCCCCTACAACGCCATTACGGATAAGCAGTTCAGAAGATAAAACAATACAGTCAGCCACAGTCTAGCTCTGTATTGATTCAAAATGTTAACTCTTCCTCAAACATTTAAACCTTCATCCCATTAACTAGGAGTATTCAACCAATGACACATGGGCAGAAGAATTTGAATAAAAACTCTAACCTCTTTGCTTTTATAAGTACATAACTTCAAAGAAGCCATGACGTGCTACAAATATATGACTCAACGCTATTCCAAAGTAAACACAATCAGGCTGAGAATTTTTTTCTAAGGTCATTCTTTTATAAATTGAATTAAATTCTTCAAACATGAGCAAACATTTTTAAATTAGAACTTGGCACATATTCAGACCATCCATGCGTCTCCCATTGTGTCCACACTACATTGTTGATTAGTTTGACTTCAGATCGTGTGAATAGTGTGAGAGGTCTGACCTTTTAATTACAAATGTTGGATAAACGACGGCAGTAAAAAAATTATTTTCATATCCAGACAGATAAAACTCAAAACATCACACATGTTTTTTGTGTTACAGTAAATCTTTGACTGTTTTAATAAAAGGTTTTTACACTTAAAGCAAGAGACGACCCCAATTTTCTTTTAAGTAAAAACTATTCAGAAAACTAATCTTCTGATCTTCTGAAAAAATGTTTTTGGACCATTTTAGTCCTCTGCACTCATTCATTTCTATCCATTTTTAATTATTTAATCTGTTCCGTTGTGATCCTCCAGGGTTTTACCAGGACACAGCAGGAAGTCTGATCAAACGTAAACGTGACAGAAACAAAAAGTATCATCCAACTAGATTTACCTCTTATTCATCAGTGGAGGTGAGTCACAAAGCTTCACAGTGAGATCATAAAACAGTAAGAGGGATAAAAATAAAAGCAACTCACTTCCATTTAGTTCTATGAGAAAGATTTAGTGTTTAAACCTCTTTGTTAAATAATTGACTACATTAGGGAACAACAATCTTCCATGTGCAGATATCTGGCAGTATTCATGCTTCCAGAGAGCTAAAGCCGTTCCGGGGAAATACAAAGAACAAAGTGTTTCCAGTGTCAAACATAAAATCTTGTTCCCTGGTGTCAGCAGTAGCTGTCTCATGATACGCTCCGTGCAGCTAGTTTACATATTCATCCCAAAATTTCCATATTCATGCAACTTTGCAACAGCAATCATTGATTTAATAGCATAATAACTTCTCATCAAGGTAGAACCCATGTTTAAAATGAATTGCGATGACTCAGAAATGGTTACACATTATCAAAAATTTAAAAATCAAGTATGACAAGATGCCACTCTGTCAGCCCAGTAATCATTTACCAGGAATTCTGCCTTAGTTTGTATTTTTTTTCTCTTATTTTAATGTACTATATTTATCCCGAAATGGGGAAAATTCTGTGCTGCAATGCACTGCAGGGGGCAGCCATGACAGCAGCAATGGTGGGAGAAATGGGGTTGATAGGTAACCTCCCCAAGGTCACCTAGGCATGAGCTCAGTGGGATTTGAAC
Source organism: Neostethus bicornis (assembly GCA_902685375.1). Classification (NCBI taxonomy): domain Eukaryota; kingdom Metazoa; phylum Chordata; class Actinopteri; order Atheriniformes; family Phallostethidae; genus Neostethus; species Neostethus bicornis. Next base: position 21,731,342 of record LR738544.1, on the reverse strand, counting down.
TGGGTTCTCCCAGTCAAAGGGCAGACACTCTATCACTGAGCTATTGCCTCCCCTTCTGGATTCTGGATGTGCTCAACTGTTTGCTGAGTGTTTTATCAGTAAAAGGACCTTTTTGGTTTTTTGGGGGGGTTTTTTGAGTAATCACTCACACACTAACAATTTTTTTTTTCTCTCCACCCTTTTCATAGTCTCCAGAAACAATTGTAAGCAAAAATGTACTTTTTTTCCAGCTATATAAATTTTAACACATAAGATGTGTTGACTTTGTCACTGAGTGCATCTATTTTAACAACCGGCATTCGGCCAAATACTACCTTTCAGACTACAGTAATTTTCTGGTTGAGCTGTTTTGTGCATCTATTAAAAAGCTGAAGCGCAGTATTCATAACAGATTTATTTAAATTCATAATGCAGCAAATATTTTTGGCAAAGATCAACTATTTTTCCAGATTATCTTTTCTTAAAGCAGCACTCTCCAAGAATTTAGAAGCAAATGAAGCATGCTCGAATTGTTTTAAGAGCATAAATTGTTAAGTATGAATGCCTGAGAAGACTTTTTGGGGCTTTTTTTATTTGTTTAAACTATAGTTTTTTGCATCAGGCAAATTGATGTGATGTTAAATAATCTGAAATAAGCTTTGACTGCAGTTTTTTGGCCATTAAAAATGTGCATTCCTGCGTTGCCAGAAGTTTTGAGTGAAATATTTATCCTACAACAGAGCACTGACAGAGCTAAACAGTAATCAATCCACAACCTCTCACACAATTATTCAGAAAATGTTTTTCTCTAATCACAATTTTGCCATTCTGAAATACTTGTATAAAAGCATGGTGTTTTGGACGTAAAAAAAAAAAAAATCTACCTTTGTATCCAATCTTCAGAAGCAGCGGAGGATCAGCAACTTTAGAGCTGATGTGTCTATATTCTTTAAAGAGAAACTTTTTTTTTTTTTAACACAGACAAAATAAGATCGAAAATCCCAGCAAATTAAGCCATTGTAACAAAAACATATTCTTTACTTATTCCAAAATGTATTCTGTTGTTGGTGTTATGAAACCTAAGAGACAGGAAACTAAAGAGGCTTCACCGTTTGCTGCTTTTTGACTCGACTAAGCCACTTAGCAAGGCCACTTCAATTTAGTTGAAAAGCTTGAAGCCTGTAAACACTCAAAAGGGAGAACATTTTAGTCTTTTCTGCTTTCTGTGTTTTTAAAGTGGTCCCAATAAGTAATCACAAAACCACAAGTCTGCACTTTTCTCAATTATATACTTTTATAATCAATCACAAGATCCTAATTATAAAAAATGCAGCAAAGCTTTGAGCCAAGTTAACTATTCCTCTTAAAAATTTAGACTTGGAATAAGATGTAGCTTTTGCAATTAAACCTCAGATTTTTTTCACCTTAAATTGTAGTTTGTATTTTGCAAACACGCAAGATCTATAATTCAATGATGCCACAAAAAATACATAGGTATAAATGCTTCCATGATGTTACACTGAAGCAAATTTCTGAGTTTGTGTGAAATTGTTTTTATGGATTTAGAAAGGATATCAAAACAAGCTGATATCACAAAATATATACATATAAATAAAAGCTTCAGATACAGTTGTTTACACCAACGTCTTCTGGAGTCTCACCTTATCCCAATAAAATTACTATGTTCCTACATTGTAATAAGAGATGGAATTATAGGGCCCTCATTACATTTCTTAATTACAAGAAAGTTAAGTCATAAAAAAATCCGGTGATCATTACTGTGCAGTTTTCCTGGACATCATTACTAGAGCCGCTGCCTCTCCGGGTCGAGAAAAGCCAGATGGGGTGGTTCAGGCATCTGGTTAAGATGCCTCCTGAACGCCTTGCTGGTGAAGTGTTTCCGGCACGTCCCACCAAGAGGAGACCCAGAGACAAGCCCAGGATCCGCTGGAGAGACTACGACCAGGGAATGTCTTGGGATCCTCGCAGTTAAGCTAGAGGATGTAGCCAGAGTGAGAGAAGCCTGGACTTCCCGTCTTAGGCTGTTGCCCCCCGTGATATGGCCCCGGATAAGCGGAAGACAACGGAATGGAACCGTTACTATTGTGATTCATTTGAAAGCTTGTAGATTTCTCTGGTGAGTTATCAAAAAGAGAAAAAAAAAACTAAAGCACTAATAACATTCATAGCGCTTGTTTAATTAAAAACTTTTGGAGACCAACAAGAAAGACCATATGGTTTGTCCTCACATCAGCTGCAGGTCTTAACTTGCTCAAACTACAAAATAATATCTATTATGTTAAAATAAGTTTTTGCTTGCAACTTTGAGCTAAAAAAAATAAAAATAGCTCGCCACTTTGTGTCACTGTTTTTTGATGAGCCAACAGAAATCTTTTGCGTCCTAAGATTTACCTTATTCCTGTCCATAACTTTGAGAACATCTTCCTCTATCACCTCCTTCTTGTTCTTTTCAAGCAGCAGAAGGCAATTCACTTTTTTATGATCTGACCGGCTGAGAGAGGCTAAGAAAAGTGCTGAGCATACCACTAAAACTCTTGTCAACCTGAATTAATCATGTGTTAGCATCCAGCTGGGAATAAGTGTGAGTGTGTATTTAGAGCATGGCTTTGCTGTGGCAGACACAGACACTACTGGCATGACTCACAAAGTGTGTACATCTACTTTTTTTCACTTACAACCTCATAAAACTGACAAAACTACCACACACAACCTGTTATGCATTTTTGGGAGGATTGGGAATCGTGTTTTAAATGGGAACAAAGAAGCTAATGAGATGTGATCCCTCCAACACCATAAAGAAAACACTCATCTAGGATCGGACCAGCACTTTTTCAGGGCTTTGTGATTATCTCAGAGGTTTTAAAAGACTGTTGCCAGTGGCCTTACCTTGTGTCACATGTCAGATCCCATGTGGAGAATTCGTGGTCATCTAGGTTGGTAATAATCTTTGGTGCTCTGGACCAGATGGCATGGCGTTTGATGGAAACCAGTTCATGACCAGGTTCCCTAATGAAGTCACGACTACAGCAGGTACCCATCTTTTTACAGCAGAACAACTCAATAAACTGGTCAGAATTAAACTCCTAGTAGCAGGTCAACCATTTCTCAAAAAGTACCACAAAAAGTCATCCAACTTTTGCTCTCGCTATAGCGCGGATGTTCCTCTGTCTGTAGTACTATCACTTCTCTGCTCATTCTCTTACGATCTCACACCTCCCTAAGCTTCCTCACATAAGATCCCGCTCTCCGATCTACATGACTAATGTTTTGGTTGTTGGCCCTGACAGCCGTGGCCTCCTCCTTACTCCAACAGAAATGTTTCTGTCTCCCACCATCATCCAGACTTGAAGGGGCACAACATAGTATGAACCATCTTGTTGTTTCTCTCACTCACTGTTTGTGTTCAAGTCCTTGAATCTCTCCTTTGTCTCTGCCCTCCTTTGCACAGTGTGACACACAGATGGAAGTCACACATTTTCCGATCGCATGCTATACACAGTGGTCTGTACACAAACGGTCTTGTAGCAAACACCATGCTGGTCCCACTCTGTAGCCATGTGTGGGATTGTCATGTAGAGAAGCTCATCAAAGCTGTCGCCAGCTGTGGGCCCGACATTACATACATTTTTATAGCATGCAGGGTTTAAATATTTCAGAAAGTACAGACTTTATACAAGTGCAAGCTTCTTAAAAAAAATACATTTAAGTAACTTTTATGATGCACTTATTCAAGATATTTTACAATCAGCTCAAAAAACTATCTTTGTATAAGTGCTTTTAATTGCATTCACAATAAACTTGACAAGTAAACTACAAAAATATCGTTTGGGGTTATATTATATTTGGGATTATTATATTAGATGCTGCATCGGTCCGTCGTGGTAAAGAAAGAGCTGAGCCGAAAAGCAAAGCTCTTGATTTACAAGTCGATCTACGTTCCAACCCTCACCTATGGTCACCAACTGTGGGTGGTGACCGAAAGAATGAGATTGCCGATATAAACGGCCGAAATGAGCTTCCTCTGCAGGATGGCTGGGCCCTCACTCAGATCGGGTGAAGAGTTCTGACATCTGGGAGGAGCTCGGTGTCAAGCCGCTTCTCCTCCAGGTCAAGAGAAGCCAGATGGGGTGGTTCAGGCATCTGGCCAGGATGCACCCCGAGCACCTCGCTGGTGAGGCGTTTCGGGCACATTCCACCGGAAGGAAACCAAGAGGCAGACCCTGGACCCGCTGGAGAGACTATGTCTCACAGCTGGCTGGCCGGGGAATGTCTCGGGATCCTCCTGGGTGAGCAGGAGGATGCATCTGGGGTGAGAGAAGCTTGGACTACCCGTCTGAGGCTGTTGCCCCCGCGACCTGGCCCCGGATAAGCAGAAGACGACGGAACAGAATAAAATTAGATAAATTAAACCATTTAATCAGCAGGGATTTCTACCAACATTTTAAACTTGCTCCAAGAATCAGCAGTTAACAGCAGGGACTAGATGATCAAATTTATTTTAACAGCAAGAACCATTTAGCAATGAGAGTTTTGTGCTCCTAGAAATGTAAAACAGTGGCTGATTTGAACATTTTTTGTAGTTTTTTCAAGCCTTCCGCAGTGTAGAGTTTATACAGTTGTTTCTGTACCGTGTAAAGACGCAGAGCAACCACGTTCAGCGGCCTACGTTTTTTATGCTAAACAGTGACATTTTAAAATGTGTATAAAAATTCTCTGTAAATTGTTGAATGGCATTTATTAAATTTTTTTTCTGTTTCCATTGAGTCTGTTTCTTTTTATTTTTAGAAATAGTCAAAGCAATACAACCCCTTATGTGATACATTTCAAACAAAGCCAGGTGACTACTGAATAAATTCAATAATGGAAACAAATATTTTTGACGATTTGTATCTTCATAATTAACGTGTAACCCTTTAACAGGCAAAAAATTTTTCACTTTTCTAACTTTGAAGGCTTTGGAACCAACAGGAAGCCAGAAGTGAACAACTTCCTCTCAAATAATTACGTTTTCTAACGTCAGTTGCCACAGACACTTTTGGCCGTTTTGCCTGATAACTAGTGTGGCCGCCTTCATCCATTACGTCCTGTAAAGGGTTAAACTTGGACATGTAATGCAAGACTTTTTCTTCAGTAGCATTTAGTTTAGTAATAATTCAGTTGCTCAAAGAACTCTAACACCTGTTGTAATAATGGTAAAGATCCATGATTCAAGAAGCTTTATTGTCACCGTACACCAAAACAATAGGAGTTTGTTTGGTAACATCTCAATTTCTATAGCTAAAATTTAAAAAATTATAAAGTATGACACATTCCTAGCCTCACCTATGGTCACCAGCTGTGTGTGGTGACTGAAAGAACAAGATCACAGATACAAGCGGCCAAAATAAGCTTCCTCTCCAGGGTGGCTGGGCTCTCACTCAGAGATATGGTGAGGAGCTCTGAAATCCAGGAGGAGCACGGAGCGAAGCCGTAGTAGCTCTTCTAGGTCGAGAAAAACAGATGGGGTCGTTTGGACATCTGGTTAGGATGCCTCCTCAAACCCTCACTGGTAGGTGTTTATGGACACATCCCACCCGGAGGAGACCCAGAATTAGATCCCAGGCTCAATGAAGAGACTATGTTTCACAACTGGACAGCGAACGCCTTGGGATCTTCCCGGGTTAGCAGCAGGATGCAGCGTGGGGGGTAAAAAGCTTGTGTTTCCCGTCTGAGCCTGTCACCCCTGCAACCCGGCCCTGGGTAAGCGAAAGACAACAGAACGGAAAATAAAATATGAAAAGTGCAAGTGATAAATAGTTCTAAATAAACCATGCATGTAGTGGTGTATAATGTGTTTCGTGAGTGCTCGTGTGCAGATATTTCAAATATGTGTAATCCTTCATTCGTCCAGGAGTGATCCAACGTAGAAAAAGCTTCAAAGTTGTCTTCTGAAAAATGTATTGTCTGATCGATCATCAACATTGAAGCCTTTGAAAATTTCAAATAGTTTTACTTTAATATGAAAATGCTTCTGATATCATTCCCACACCACACCCTTCACTCAGAGGATGAAAATATGAGAAGTTTATTTTATTATAGTTACTGAAAATGGCATTAATACAAATCAATCTAAAAGTTTGCACTAGAAACACAAATTTTCAGCAAGTCTACACTTCTTCTTCTTTTGACATTTCCCTTCAGGGGTCGCCACAGCAAGTCAGTTTGTTCCATCTACCCTATCTGCTGCATCTTCCTCAGTCATGCCAACTATCTTTACGTCTTCCTTCACTGCGTCCATGAACCTCCTCTTTGACCTTCCTCTAGGCCTCTTTCCTGGTGGTTCCAAACCCGGCATCCTTCTGCCGATGTACAACAAGTCTACACTTGACTTACTTTTTTTTAGTAAGATTAGCTAAGGCAGGCTCATCAAAATTACCTTTCAACAAAACGAGTAAGTAGATTTACACACCAAGGCATACAGCTCTAGATAACGTCATAGGAGAGGAGTCTCATGAACTTTGAAGTGTAGACATGATTACAGATTCAGCCTGATAACAGACGACGGATAAACATGTACTCATACAGAAGAGAAACTAAGCAAGACATAGACCTCATTTCATTTTCACCAAGTCATTCTATTTGTTCATTCATTTATAAATAAACGGACATAAAAATAGCAACTCATGAAACTAATTCAATGCAATCTTTGTCTTCTAACACAGTTGTGTCTTCCATCAAGATTATCATGTTGAACCCTACATCAGCCTGGCAGGTATGTTGTACAGAAACTCTCTCGGAGAGTTAGTGGATTAATAATACCACCTCAGGCTGAGGTAAAATATTCAAGACATTCATTTTCAGATATTCTTCAAAGAAAGAACTGAACACACACACATGGAGTAGTGAAAAGGCTCCAAAGAGTAGTATTTGTATGTAACACTGCGGAGAAAAGGCAGAGCAAGAGTAGACAGAAAGAAACTCAAAAAATGTATCAGTTCATGAGAATCAGGAGAAAATATCAATGGGTGATGAAATATCTGCTACACAACGGAGCATCGACAAAAACTCTCATTCCTTTCTGTCTGTGTTAATGGGGACTCGTCATGACGATGCAGCTTTAACAGAACACAAAACTAAGAAGATGGCAGCTTCCTAATGAGGAAAGAAATTATTTTTGAGAAGGAAAAGTCAGTGATGCAACATTTCACAATGGGTCTCAAAACACCAGGCCAAAAGCTGGATAATTACCCAGCATGCTCAGCACAAATTGATCCGAAGTCGTCATCGAAAACGGATAAGAGACAATGACAGACACATAAGTGGTCTGGATTTTTACGTTTCAGTAAAATAATGCCATTTTCTGCATACATAATTGCTACCACTGATACATTTTAATCTGTGTAACTATTTTTGTTCCATCATTAAAATAATGAGTACAAAAAAAATTTATTTTACATCATATTCATATTTTCCATCCAAACACTAAGCCATATTAGACGGATTAAAACCACATCACGTAACAAAAATACAGTATGTATGAAACGGTAACATGCGGAATATTTCCATTTCTCCTTCATTCTATGTCCATTCCCAAAAAAATATAGTGAAAAAGTTGGACAAAAACTACTAACTTAATTTTTTGCTTTCTTTAGTTTTGTACTCTGCAGGGATGTAATGATCCATGTATTTGTGCCAAATCATTAGGATTTGAGAAATTTGGGTCAGTGCAGAAATGATTTCTCACCATATTTGTGTGTTTACAATCTACCAGTCCGTGTGCTGCAACGCAGAAGGCTCGGCTCACATTTATCTAGTTGTGGACAAGCTTTCTTGTAGATAAAGAATCCTTCCTCCCAAAAGAGTGTGTCTATTTGCACCGTTAACCGCTGCATATAAGCAAGTGTTGACATATGCAACACTTGCATCTTTGGCATCTTACATTAGTATATTCATGACAAGTTCATTCTCGTTCTTTACAGCTATTTAAAACAGAAAGCCCTAGACTGAGAACTGGGATGACCTGGTGCAAGCAAGTAGATCTAGCTGTCCCTGTCTGAGGTTTAGTAAAACATTTTTAGCCACTCACACTTTTATTTTTCCATAGCCATATGATTTTTTAAAATTTCAATGCTATTATTATATTTTTGGCTTGGTCACTGCTTATTTAATATTTTGTGGACCTGACAGAAAAAGAAGCAAATAAATACGTGAAAGCATTTAAAACCTAGCTAAACTTCTCTCAGTAACAAACACCAAACAGCAATTTAATTAGATACTTTTTAGCATTTATGAGATCAGATTAAATTTCTTGTAGAGAAAACTCAGCTGAAACTGCAGAATCACTTTCAAAAGCAAGAATGTGGGTGGTGTGCAGCAATAAGTATAGACACTTCGAAATACTGTATCATTCGCATTGTGAAAATGCAGCCAATAAAAACTGTCAGTTTGGGCAGAAGCATCTATTGGAGTCAAACAGTTTCAAATGGATTTGCATTTTGTTTCAAAAACTGGACCAAAAATTAACCAAACCATGACCTCAAAACTGAGGTATGAACCAAACCAGGATTTTTGTATTCTGTAACAAGTGTAGGAAAAATTCAACTTCACATGTCCAGCTAGGTCATTCTAGATCAGTTTTGGCCTTTTGTTACCATAATTCAAAACCTCCTTAAAATCAAATGAAAAACAAAAAGAAAAAGGATGCTGGTTGTCTAACTTCCACATTTTCTTATAAAAATTAAGCATAAACTGGTATTGTTCCATTTGACTGAGATTTGATTTCAATGAGAATGACTTTTTTTGTTTACATCATGGGATAAAACTGCCTTTAGTCCTTCTAACTTGGTCTAAATAGTGCTCTCACCTGCAGTTATGAACTTTGAACCAAGAAATGCAGAGTGAATAGAAACAATGCTTTAGCACTCAGTCCACTCTGAAGTTTAAGCTGTAGCCTCTTTTCTAGATTCACTGGCACGTGTCCAGGTCCATCATTTGCAGGACACTGGAAGTTACCAAAAAGCACAGTTTGAAAGTTTTGTATCAGTTTGTTCAATATTTTGATAATAATGCATTGAACTTTTATAGCGTGTTTCTTGACACTCAAAGATGCTTCACATATGTATTATTCATTCACTCCATACAACCATTCACACACATTCATTCCTGATGATGGGAGCTACCATGGAAGGCACAGACCACTATCATCAGAAGCAACTAGGGGTTCGGTGTCTTGCTCAAGGACACCTCGGCATGGACTCTGGGCAGGGGATCCCCACCGAGCCATCCTTCCCCCTTTAAATTAGTGAAGACGTATGTGATTGGACAGCAGAAATGAACATCCACACATTTATGTTGATAAATCCGTAGCAAGTCAATATTCTGACAGCCCCGCTCTGGGTTTCTTTCTGAAAATATTCATTCATACCCAGACACTGACTCACTGCTCTCATGTCTCAACTGTGCTAAACATCTTTTTTGCTTCTGAATTCTAATTTTTCTCTCTATTTTTCAAAATTTTATTTGTGAGCCTGCTGTCTGTACAGAGCACAATACTTGCACTTACAACCAACTGAGTGAACATTTCTGATTCCCTCTAAAGTGGCTCATGTCTTTCAATAAACCAACCAAAAATAGGTGAAATCTACTTTTAAAAAAAGTACTGTTTTCATTTCTCGTATGAGGAAATTTCTGTGGTACATTGCTGCAGGCAGCCATAACAGCACCAATGGTGGGAGAAACGAGGGGGTTAGGTATCTTCCCCAAAGATACTGAGGCATGAACCCAGTGGGAATCTAACTGGTTTCGCCCGGTCCAAGGAGAGACATTCTACCACTAACCTAACGCCACCTTCTCCTTTTTTGTTATATAAAATGGTATATATATATATATTTTTTTTCATCTTCGCTGAAAGTTTTGAGGTACCTTCCTTATTTCTGTATTGGGTTAATTATTTTTTCCAGTCACCATTCATTTAACTGGTCCCAGAGTTAGAGCTAAACATTAATTTTTATTGCACCCATTTGTCAGGATTGTCTCACATTTTAAATGCCAATAAAAATGAAGAATTTTTTTTTTAAACATATGGTTTTAGAAAATAAAAGAAGAATATCAGAAAAATATAACTGACCAAACTACCTTATGGGAAAACAGCACAAAGAAGAGAGCAAAACAACTTTAACTGAGGTTTATAGGATGTTTTAGGAGGTGCGGGGTTTGCAGGAAAAAAATCTATATGCAATAAAAAATATATATATGGGAACAGACTTGAATGCAGTGTGAAAGATCTATCAGCATTGAGTCCAGTGAGTCCTCCCTCAGTGTTTTCTGGCTTAGGGCTCTTTCCGGGTTCGTTTCCAAGCAACAGTGCACAACAATGAGGCTTAGCAAATACCATTCTTTAACAACACAGTATTTACAGTAAGACTAAATTAAATAGTTTCCTTTAGGAATGTGCAACTGCAATAACCTGCACAGGTCATAGAAATATTTATGTATCACCAAAACCAGAAAATTAAAAGGATGGCTCAAGCTGTGGGCTAATGTTTTTGGGTCACTGTAAAAAAATACAATGCTGAGGTTTAATGCCTCCACATTGTCCACAGAGTAGAACTGTAAATTCACACATTTACTCCAGGTACTCCGAAGACACCCTCCAAACACATGCATGTTAGGTTGATCGGCCGCAATATATTGCCCCCTAGGACTGAGTGTGTATGTCAATGGTTGTGTGTGTGGCCCTGCAACAGATTGGTTACCTGTTCGGAGTGTACCCTGTCTTCTGCCTTAAATCAGCTGGTATAGGCTCCGGCACCCACTAGAACCCCATCACGAATAAGCGGTTCAGAAGACGAAACAAGTTCAACGAGTGAAGAAAGTTAACATATTCGAACATAAACTTGCTTCAGGATGAAAAACTCTTGTTGATCTTTATATTAAACATTAACCATTTTATCTTTAAACTCTGTTTAAAACCGAAAAAAAAAAAACACTTTTACAACAGTGCTCTTCATGAAACTTATTCAGTACAACTTAAACATAACCTTGTTTTTCGAGCAAAAAAGAGTGCCAAGTTAATAATTTACCTTGACAATAATAATAATCATTTTAAAAAGTTTTAAACCACCAACTTAACAGAGAAAAATACAAAAACCTGCACCTAAATAAATAGACATGGTCTCCTGAGTCACATTTTTCATCAAATTAACCATCCTGCTGTTCTGAAAGCAAAGCACATCAACCGGTTTGCACCTACAATGGACGAACACAGAGAAGCTGCTGTTGACAAAGCTGTCTTTTCCAGTCTTTATTTGTTTGCCAGGAAACTGTTGGCTCTTCGGTTTAGCGAGAGCTCTGCAGCTAAACAAAGCCTCTTTCTCATTTAGGAACAAAGAGCATTAGACATCAGACAGAAACCAAACCCATGCTCGTCCATCTTCAACACAATTCATCAGTTTTATCAATCGCTTGGCAAATGTTTTCCATCAAAAAGAGAAACAATATTATTTCCAGGATGTATCCCTCAAATATGTGACCGGTACTCTTAAGAAAAGATAACGTCAAAGCATCATGGGTAGCTTCACAATGACATGTCATGACTTTTTCTAGAAAAAATAATGTAATGGGTTCAACGAGATTTATTAGCCAAGCACATTCAAAGCAACAAGCTTATATGTTACAATGGCATGGCTTTATGTCTAGCACTGTGTCATTGTTCAGCCCATACTTCTTGTTTTCGTTCTACATACCTCTGGGATTAGTTCAATCAGTTACTACAGTATATAATCCTAATTGCTGTGCTTTTTCATCACTTCCACACCCCTCCTGCTGGATGGTGGGAGCGACTGTATCACTGCACAGCAATGACAGCAAAAACATGTCTGCTCTGCTAACTTCTCAACTCTGATTGCATCTACTCCGACAAACCCGGTGCAATCTAAAGTTCATCTAACGTGGATCGTAGAGAAGTTTAGGTCTTGCAAGGCCATACTCTTGACATTATTGTAAGCCGCTTTAAGGTAAGCCTCTTTATCGCGGCTTCGTGATACCATCATTGTGCTTACGCTGACAGTCAAGAGATGTTCAAATCCCTGCAAGGCCACATTCAGTTTCATGGTGAAGACATCAACCAAAGAAAACAAAAGTCCCAATTGTTTTATAGCTTTAAAATGAGTAGGAGAGACATTCGTCTTAGCATTTAATTATGTAGAATACATCTTTGAGCGCCACCAAACTAACAAGCAAGTAAGAAAAAAAAAGTGTTCATCAATCTCTTTCATCATCACCAAACAAGAGTGATCAGGTGGCTTTAAAATGACAATAAAGGGAGATTGTTCGATTTCGTTCTGTCATCTTCCGCTTATTCGGGGCTGGGTTGCGGGGGCAACAGCCTCAGATGGGAAGCCCAGGCTTCTCTCACCCCAGCTGCATCTTCCAGCACACCTGAAAGGATCCCAAGTCGTTCCCCGGCCAGCTGGGAGACATAGAATCTCCATTGGGTCCGGGTCTGCCTCTTGGTCTCGTCCTGGTGGGACGTGCCCAGAACACCTCACCAGCGAGGCACTCGGGGGGCATCCTGACCAGATGCTCGAACCACCCTATCTGGCTTCTCTCAACCTGGAGGAGGAGCGGCTCAACACTGAGTTCCTCCCGGATGACAGAGCTCCTCACCCAATCCCTGAGTGAGAACCAAGCCACCCATTCAGCCACATCCATTCAGATGAATAGAGATCAGATCTTTTAAATTTGTTTCAACTTCTGAACCACTTATTCCTAACATGCCGGAGCCTAACCCAGTTCATTGCAGATGAGAGGCAGGGTACACTCTGATCAAGTCGCCAGTCTGCTGTAGGGCGACACACACACACACACACTCATTAAAAGTGGCAATTTTGTAGTGGTCAATCAACCTAACACATATGTTTTTATAGAGCGGAAGGAAAACAGAGTACCCTGAGAACCCCACGTTGACACGGGGAGAACATGTAAACTCCACACAGAAAGCCCAGTGTTTTAAAGCCTCGTACCAGCTAGGACTCAAACCCTAACCTCCTTGCTGTGAGGCCATTGTCCCAACCACTGCACCACCTTGTTGTCTACATATATTAAAAAGATATTTTTTATCATTCAATATTGTTTGAATAGTTGTATATTAGACCCAACTCTTCCATCAAGTAGAAAAAAATTAATGTGAGGAATGGTACTTATTCAATCAATGAAGCACTATGGAAACTAGCCTGCGAGCTCTTCCACAGCTCGCCAACCTGAAACAGGGGTAATTGTGGCATAGTTCACATCAAAGAAGATCGGGCAAGAGAAAGAACAAAGAATGAATAGATATGAACAGAAGTCACAGACAATGGTGCTATTGGATCATAAAATCTCATTTCAACATACTTTTTCACTCACTATAATAAGCTCTCATTTTGGGGGGTAGCAGTGAAACAAGTGAAGTGAAAACACTTGCTATCATTCACAAACAGGTTGTGTAATCTTAAATGAATATCTAGTTTGATTATGATTCTATATTACACAAGATAGAGATCAGCAAATCTAGTTTGCAACTGCCAAGTTTCATGTGACACTGGTTTTAGAAAATATAATACCTGAGTATTATAACTAAATAAACTCTAAACAACTGGATGTTGAAGTCTGCTCATCCATTTGAATGAGCGGTTATTCTGAATATAATTAGCAGAAGCAGGAAACAGCTAAAACTTGCTCAACTGGATTTGCTCGTCAATATGCACAGAAGTCTGGCAAATTTAAACAATCTAACTAACATGGTGCTGAAATAATGTTCGCTTTGTAAAGGACTTCCAAAATGCCTGCAGGCATGAATCCTGGAGGCTTCTTTTACCCTGATTACAATGAAAATTTGATTTAAAAAAAAAAAAAAACGTTTTGACTGAGCTAGGATTAATAGTCAGGAAATTAAATTATTGGGCTGAACTATTTTGGGACGTTTCATTTGTTCCTGCAGGAGGATCTTAAAAAGGACAACAGCTGTGTGAATGTTTCCTTCTGTGTTTGAAATTATTCAAAAACTACAAAAACATCAGACATATTTTTTTCTTCAACAGAAAGGCTAGATTGTCTTATAGCTTAATTACAAAGAGGAATTAAGTTTAATTAGATCTCTATACGAGTCACTGATTTAGTAGCCTTGTTGCCATGTTTTTCACTCCTTTCTAGATTAGTAGAAGCCTCAGATAAAGAGGTTTGTTTGACTGAACCAGCTGTCCTCTGCTATCAGCAGGATCCTCTGACATCTCTCAGATCAGCTCTCTCTCTTTTTTTTCACTGCACACATATGCGTGAGTGTGTCCTAACTCCTCCCACCCTGTTCCTTCAATCCCCTCCAGTAAAGCTAAAGTCATGCAGATTCTCCTGCAGGTGGTTTATCCTTCTCCGGACCTGATCGCCTCTGCTACCCGCCTCCCTGCACCGAGAGCCCCCAGCTGGGAGCAGTTACAAAATAAGAAAGGAGAGTGAAATGCATGTCGTGTGTGTGTGTGTATGTACATGGATAGGAGACAAACGCATAAATATTGGAAATAATAAAACCAACTTAAGACTAGCAGAGTTGGTAAAACTCGTGAAGACAAGTATGCAAGACAGGATTCAGTCCACAGAGAAGGAATGTGTCAAACAGGCCAAACTCATATTTAAACCCCTCTTGACCACAAGGGAAACTTGGAGGGGGGTTGTTAAAGCAAGTCTGGGCAAAGAACTACAGAATGTGAGTTGGATGACAGACAGGAACGTGGTAGTAAACAGACACGAGTAGACAAACAATCCATCTGTTGATGTTCGACGACAAATTCGCCAACAGTTCTGGGACTTTCCGACCACAGAGGAGCATCAGGAAGAATTACTACCACTACTTTCTGTGCCAGAACAACACACTTATATTTTACTCTGAGTCAATATTTGTCACCGAGCAACAAACCCAGAGATGGGTTTTATTCAAATCTCATACTCTGCAGTGATCCATCGTCATCAGCAGCAGAAAGTGATTTATCTTACCTAAAAGAACAATTCCATGAAAGCTATTGGATCATTTTCTTTCAATAACTAAAAGAAATTTAGAGCGTTGCTGAATCCATTTTAGTAGCACATATTTCTTCACATTGAAGCAAAACTTTTCTCACAAGAAACAGAGTCCAATAACTCTACGTCTCTAAAGTCACAAAGACAAAGATTAGGCTGTGTTGTTCTTTTTGTGAAGTAATAAAGACATGAGAAATGTTTTTCAGATTGAAGATGATCCGATGGTGAAACCCTGGAGAGTTGTTACATAAACATGGCCCCTGGATAAAAAAAAAGCCCCCCTTGATGTGAAAAGGATATTGAATGTCAGGTTTGTTATTACTTCACTAAGTTATTTCGCCACAAGAAATACCATCCCTCAGCCAATTAAAACTTGAGAAAAGTTATCAAGTAATAAATGAATGCCCAACCCAGACAAAGGTGATCAGTTTGTGATTGTTGGTAAGTAGAGGAGGTTCTTCTGCAAACTATGGCTTTTCTAAACTTTAGTTCAGCATTAGAAAGGCTGGACAGGCAAAAAAAAAAACCACACACACACACAGACAAGCTCAAAGAGCGATGGAACACACCACAATACAGTATACATCCAGTCCATTTATCTTGTGAGTTTTAAACGGAAAAGGTTGAGCATGTGGTGTTGTGCCACAGCCTTAAACTCAATGTAGATCAATTATTTACCAAACTGATCCAACAAAGCTGAACTGCCGAGTACAAAAACACATTCACCAGTAACTGTGAGAAGAACATACAATACACTCACACATTTGTTCCTCAGATCCCTGCTTTACAATATATAAAAACTGTTCTTGAAAAATACATTTCAAGAACAGTTTTTATACATTTATACATACATACCCATAAATGTCAACATGAACATATAGAGAATGTTCTTGAATGGATTAAATTAAATTGTTTTTCAGTCATTTTTTACAAGCTAGATTAACTTGTGCCGCTGCGTTCTAGACCAGGCATGGGCAAACTACGGCCCGTGGGGCACATGTGGTCCATTAAACATTTTAATCCGGCCCGCCAAACTTGAAAAAATTAAATAAATAAACCTTGTTAATGTTTCATTTACACTACAATTCTGATGTTTCCTCACTAGATAGCACATTCTGGAAATATTGGTTTTGTTGAGAAAACAACAAGACTGCTCCCATTAAAATGTGTGTGTCTAAGTGATGCGCACGCTGTCAAAATACACCGTGTGCACAAATATGGAAAGCTATTGGGCCAATACACGCACGTAAACAACCGTGTTAGATGTTAAATCCAGCATAATGTTACCTCAAGCGCTTAGATTTCTAACCAAGCACTGCTAAATGCATGTATTTAAGCATTATCGCACTAGATTTTAGACATAGTGCTAGATTTTAAATTTAACGCTCTTGATGTAACATTTAGCGGGCTTTTCAATATCTAGCGTGCCATTCTATCTGTCTAATCTAGCAGTTGCCAAAGCATGCCATCCATCTGCTCCTGATCTGGCCCCTTTGTCAAATGTTAGAATTAAATGTGGCCCGTGGACCAAAAAGTTTGCCCACCCCTGTTCTAGACAGCTACTTTTGCAAAGCACACCAAAACATTGTAAATCACAAGCATGAGATCAACTGAGGAAAAGCCAGAGCTTGTTTCCAAAGAAGGATGTTGTGGTAAATAATGTTTGTCTCTTTAGTTATTTAATCCTTCTCTTTAGAGTTTAGTATTTTCACTACCTGCCAATGGTCACTAATTTATGTTACTGTTATGTAAATATTCTGCTGTCATTTTGATGATAATATATAGTACATTACATTAGTCTTATGCAGTTACAGTTGTGTTGTTTTTACCCGTAGATTGTTTGTTAATGTTAAACTAGAGCACTGGGGTTTTATGTTGCATGCTGCTAAATTTGAAGGACAAGCTAAAGTCCACCCTACAATAAGCTGCATGTTTGCGTGTTGCAGAAAAACAGACTATTGAGGCAAAATAAGTTGTATGCGTTAATGTAGCGGTACAGTTCACATTGAATCCACTGTGTCCAGACTCGCTCTCAAACAGGACGGTCCCGTGATTATCATTTTTTTTTTGTTAGTTTTGATAGGAGTTTCATTACCAGATGGAAAAAAATACATGTCACGTTGTGTTCACAGTGGTGTGAAGGTGATTGGTTTCAGAAGTGTTTTTTTCCCCATCGGATTGCATGTAACCACAAAGTTAAAAAATAATAAAGTTCAAAACATGTTCTGACGCTTTCTTTGTCATCTAATTTGTTTTCGAGAAGATCAGAAAAACATAGATTGAAATTTGATTTTGTGTAAAAATTGAAAGAAAAATTGGCGATTTTTATTTAGCCCTTCAAATGCAGTTCTAAATGACTATACAAATAGACTTTCTGTAGCGGTGTCTCCAGAACTGAAAGCTTCAGATTGATCTTAAACTTTGATAATGGTGTTTCTGTTTACTGCTTTGTAGTATCATTTTAGCAGCTGCTCTCTTAATTTGGCATATTTGTCTGACAGAATCCTTCCTCATCATGTCTTTATCTGCACGGCACAGTGTGGGCTCTGAATCAGCCACGACTCTCTTGAAAGGCTTACTTTTCATCCACCTGTTTCCTGCTTTCCAGCAGCAGAGCTCATTCACAGCTGATGTCTAAAGTAACTTATCAAAGATAAAAAGGAGTTTTTCCTTTATTTAGCTCAACTGACCACATGATTATCTAAAAAATCTGATTTCAGGCATCCAAAAACCCTGACATACAACACAATTCAGATGAACTGAAGGAATAATCTTGGTGGCACTTAAATTTCATTTACATAATACTTTGAAATGCATTGTATACAATTTTCTCAAAATATAAGATTCCATTCATTCAATTCGGTTATATTTGTATGACCCGATATTACAAAACAATTGTCTCAAAAGGCTTCACATTGTAGATTAAAAAAGTATGAAAACAAACAAGGAACAAAGATAGAAAAAAAAAGAGATACACAGTTAAAAACCAACCAAACAAAAGCTAGCTAAACTATTTCAGCATAATTTCTGCCCTTTAGACCACGCTTCATGGTGATGAAAAACTAAAAAAAAAAAAAAAAACAGCATTGGGGGGAAAAAAGAAGAAACCTCATGGAGATCCACACAAAAGAGAGATCTCTCCCCCATGATGAGCAACCAATGTGTCTTGGACTGGATTGTTAGCTTATTCTACTCTACAGCTGTATATCTGAAGAAATCAGTAGAGGAATTTAAGGATTTATTTAATAAGTTAATTATTCGATGAATCGATTAATGAGAACTACTTTTTTATCTAAAAGAAAAGTAAACTCAGTTAAAAAAAATAGGACTCATTTAAGTCGATAAGACAACATGTCAATACAAATAATGGAGTAATAAAAACCTGACTGACTTTTTTTTTTTTTTACAAAGTGGGATGGCTTCACATTGCAATGATGTCTGCATGCTTAATGTAGAAGTAAGTGAGAACATTTGGGGTCAGTAATGGGTCAGCGGGTAGTTAACAGGCACACTAAGAGTAAATCCACACTGTAATTAGTTTTGCAGCAAGCAGCAGCAGCCATATTAATCCCTACTGTAACTTCACAGTTAATCAGGTACTTACTTTATGAAGTAACTGGCCCCTTCGGTGGTGAAACCCTCCTCCCATCCCTGCGGAAGATCTGGAATGAAAAATAAAAAGATCAACTCGGAGTTCCAGCTCAAAGTTTGTCCAGTAAACACGAAGCTTCACGGTAACAGGTGAAAGTGCTTTTAGCTAGCTACCTGAACGGATCATGTGTCCGGAGTTTACAGGTTCACCAGATCGGGGATGGAGCCAGGTTGTAGTCTGCGTCTGATCGCTAAGCGCACGGACAGAGAGCAAAGGAAAAAAAACACCTGTTACACCACCGGAGAGAAATCCAACCCGATCCCCCCGTAAAATCCCGTTAAACCTGGAAACAGCGTTACATGAAGCCGGTAATTCCTCTTACTTGATGAAGAAAACCCTGCCGTCCCTGCAGACTCCATAAGACCAGTTATCAGGTAAGGCGTCCCGCCCGAGAGGCGCCGCCATGATCCAGTATGAAGTCCTAGATCATGTCAGTCCTGTTCAGTCCTCCATCGAGTCTCCTGGGAGTCCCGGCGCTGCCTTCAGGGACCACACTGAAAACACGTACATCCGACAATCCGAGCTGGACGCAAAGACTACTGCTACGCAACAGGTTGCTTGTGTCTTTGATTTTGTTTTTCTTATTGTCTTTTCTCTATCATACAAATTAAACTTCTTGCATCATTCTTTTTTTTTTTCCAGTGAGTTTTAAATAATGAATAACAACTTAGCTACTTTTGATTATTAACTTGCAAATAATTTTTTTTTAAAAATCAAAAGCTTAATAGTTGTTTGCTGCTGAGGAATGATTTTAACTGTTCTTTTTTCTTCGTTTTAAATCTACCTTCACTGGTTGGACTCTGCTTATCATTAAAACTATATGAAGCTAACAGAAAACCTCAGCCAATCATTTTTTATAGTGAGCATAAATCATTGGCCCTCACACTGACAATACTCTTACTTTCTGATTTTGAAGATGACTATTTCTATTGAAGATGAAGCCTGAAAAAAACATGACAGGTCTTAAGCCTGTCTTGTATTCATACAGAGTTGCTGGAATGTCTGCCCTACAAGATCTTGTCATGAGGTGGTAGGACCCAAATGTGTGGGACTTAACACCCACACATTCTTCTCTCTTTGTTGGTCTGTTAGAAAGTCAGATAGTTTTAACTAGTTTATTTCAGGTACCAGGAGTGCAGAACTGCAGTGGAGCAGAGGTGAAGGACCAGTCCCTGGAGGGACACCATCATGGCTGCACCAGGAAAGCAAAACAGCAGGTCATCTGACCATGAAATTTACACACGCACTACACTTGATCTAAGTCAAAAGGCCGAGATGCAATATCCGACCATGAAGTGATGGACTCCGGGGCTAAAATAATGAGGGGATGATGAGACCCACATGAAGACATCATGGAGAGGCAATTTGGACCAAGTGTGCAGACTTGGGACAGTGGAGGTAGAAGGGAAGAGAAGAGGATCATGACAGATCTTCCGATATGCATTTAAGTCTAAAGAATGAGGATTCAGCATCACATGTTACTCTAAGTCAGTTTGCCTGAAGTTGTTCCGTTATTATTTCAACACATTAATTGCTTGCCTTAATGGTGAGGTGTTTCAAGCATGTCCCACTGGGAGGAGACCAAGAGGCAGACCCCGGACCCGCTGGAGAGACTATCTCACACAGCTGGCCGGGGAACGACTTAGAATCCCTCTGAGTGAGCTGGAGGATGCAGCTGGGGTGAGAGAAGCCTGGGCTACCCGTCTGAGGCTGTTGTCCCCGCGACCCGGCCCAGGATAAGCAGAAGACAACGGAAAGGAACATTAGATTAGATTAGATTAGCTACACAAATAATATACATAGACTGAAATCTGAAATGTTACTCTACTTGACTGCCTGTAATTATGAGAAAGTACCTTTTTAAAAATTCTTTTCAAATCTGCATGTATTGCCACATTTTAAATACAATAACAACCTTAAACCTCAAATTGCATGGAGACTGTTTTGACTGGCACAAGGAACAGGGGTTTTGACTGTAAAATAACACTCAAAGTCAAATTGAATTTAGAGTTAGCTGCAGTAAGCCAGAATGATCCAAAAGGAAGAAACATGTCATCTTTTGGTTTAAAGTTTGAACAGTGAAAATGGGATTCATCAACACAAAAACAAAAGCTCACACCGTGTGCTTAGGCTTGGCAAATATGAATACCAGTTCCTTTTTCATTTTAATTCCTTGTTGGTTTGTTTGCTAGATCTTACAAAGTTAACACAAGAGAGAGAGAGAAAGTAATAGTAAAGAAAAAATAAGCGTAAACCAAGATGGTGGAAACAGGAAATAAATAGAAATTAGCATCTGGTTTTGGATCCTGAGAATCTTGTTCAAATATCAAGTGTTTCTCTTTGTGAGTTATCTACCTGTTCATGATGATCACCCAGATGTTATCTATGTCTCGATCTTCTCTGACTCGGAGGACAAAGAGGAGCTGAAAATTAAAAAAGGAGCTTCTTCAGGTTTGAACCCAAGTTCTACACTCTTCAGAACTTCCTCTGAAATATCCAAGCTACTCTTCCACAAAAAGAAAGCTCCAGAAAGAAACAAAAACCTAACAATAAGGTTTTATTTAGATTTGGTGTAAGTCTGGGGTGTCCAACTGTGGTCCTGAATGGCTGGGGTCCTGAAGGTTTTCATTGTGTTCCTGGTTCAATACAGCTGATGTACATAAAGAGAAATCAACAGCCAATGAAATTTGGCACATTGACTCAATAACCTGGATCAGGTGTGTAGATCCAAGATCACAGCTCTCCAGAACCAGAATTGGACACCCCTGGTCTAAGCGGTCTAGCAAACGGATGCCACTTCTGTGGCACAGAGAATACAGAGGGCTCACTGTGAAGACAGATGCCACCTGAGAGAAACCACCGGTTTGAGGGATGTCAAAATGTCACTTTTAAAACCTCCAGGCATTCCTGACTATAATTATTTTTTGTATGTATAAAGTATGTATGTTATGTAATTGAAGGTATGACAGATGATGTCAGAAATGTTAATTGTATTTCTTCTTTTTTTTTTTAAACTGGAATACTATCTGACACTTGAAGATGATCAGTCACTGAGTCACATTTTAAGCTGAGCTGGCATGATCCATAACAACATCCAGGTTTCTCTTACCACCCTAATAACACACCATCTATCCATGTAATACAACAGTTACAGTATGTGAGGGGGTCATAAGAGAACAGTTCTGGTGATACAATGCTTCTTAAAACTATGGATATAAAGTTTACCTCCTCGGTTTTCTCACGTTAGATTGAAAGTTTTTTTTAACAATCTCTCATGATCCTTGAAGACACAAACTTTTCTTGACGGTAGACTAAAAATCCTCTTCTCAAAGGATTGTCTCTCAAGCTGTCCAAATGTTTTAAAGTAAAAGTCATGCAACATACTCAAGAAAAATACAGGGATGCAATTTTTTTAACTTAAGTATAATAATAAACCAGGTGTATTCAGGACAAAATTCAGAGTACTTTGTGTGCATGTGGATTAGCTTGCAGAGTATTCTTAAATGCAAAAGTTTATTTTTTTAAAACAGTTTATAAGTTGGGGGATGGCGGGGGATTTAGAACTATTCATACAAGAACAACCATCCAACTGTTTAAAATCAGCATTCCATCCTGTCACTGGTTTGAACTTGAAACGTCAGGTTTTAGAGTCAGTTACCTTTCTTACTGGCAGCACGGTGGTGCAGTAGGTAGCACAGTGGCCTCACAGCAAGAAGGTTGTGGGTTCGAGTCCCGGATGGTAATGAGGCTTGCAACACTGTCCTTTCTGTATGGAGTTTGCATGTTCTACCTGTGTGTGCGTGGGTTTCTTTCCACCCTCTAAAAACATGCATGCTGGGTTGATCGGCCACCACATGATTCCCCCTAAGAATGATTGTGTGGATGGTTGTATGTGTGTGGCCCCTGCAACAGACTGACGACCTATTCAGGGTTTACCCTGCCCCTCGCCTTGAATCAGCTGGGATGGGCTCCAACACCCGTCGCAATCCTATCAGGGATAGTCGGTTAAGAAGATGATGAACCTTTCTTACTGAGCTACATGCCTTCTCAAGGTCTTCCCTGCCATGGTGACTCAATCACAATCAACCAGTGGCGGCTGGTGACTTGTGGCGCAGGGGCGCTGCCCCCCCACCTGATGACCAAGAAACATATATGCATATATATCTATATATACATATATAAACATGTATGTGTTTATAAGTATGCAAAACTGTCGAGTCTGAAGATTACATGCATTTTAATAATGTTTTACACCGTTTTATTTTATTTTCTTACTTCCTGTGCAAACCGGAACGAGGGCGCAAGGTAGGTACACCCTCCCAAGTAAACGTATTGGTGTGTATGTGGCTTCCGGTTTTTATGGAAAAAACGTGACGTCAGCTCTAAATTTTTTCCCATTCATGTGTATTGCAAACCATAACCACGCCCGCGGGGCGCAGAGATTTTCCGCCCATCGGGTGTGTGATAGGTTATCCTCTCTGTCAGTCTGTTACATGAACCAATCAATTAGCTATAAGCTGACCTATAAATCCCACCCACGCCACGCCCTTTCTTTTCACTGCGGAATTCTGGGAGTCTTCATGATGGCGTTGGAAGCTAGTTCAGATGCTAACAAAGCTAGTGGCTCTTTTAAAGAGAATTCAGTGTCGTCCCTTCGACAGAATCCGTTTTCTAAGCGTTCTAAAGAAGAAAAAAGAAGAGTGAAGGAGCTTGGACCGGACACCCCAGATTTGACTGTGCAACAAAACAGTGGAGATCGCGGCCGCTTTTATGTAAGAGGATAAGAAACACTGGATGAGAAACACTTTTTTTGTTTCCCCGGCTTATTGTTTAGTTCAGCAGCAACTAAAAAGGTCTGGATATCAACAGGGGTGAGTGACTTGAAGCATTTGTCTGAAAAGTGCAAACGTCATGAAACTTGCCGCACCCATCTTGATAGTAGCTATAAGCTAGGTGTTTTTGGCAGTAGTTACATCCTGGCACAATTAAATGAAGGCTACCGAACTGGCATAAGGAAACATAATGAAGAAGTCACCAAAAACAGACACATATTGTCACGAATAATTTTATATTTATTATATATATACAGTATATTTATATATACTTTTCTGTAATATATCTAAAAAAAAAATTTTGTGTGTGTTTGAAAAATGTGCACCCCCCCAGTTTTTTTTACCACCAGCCGCCATTGCAATCAACCAATCAAAACTTACCAGAGAACTGATGACAAACAATCAAAATCAGCACCTGGATTTCATCCTAAGATACCAGTGTAGAGAGCAGGAGTTTATCTCAGTGAGCTATCTACCTGCTCGTGAAGGTCACTGACATGGTGACCATGTACGGAGGGCATCCAAACAGCCTCAGGAGAGTCACTACTGTAGACATGGGTCTGACCCACAGAAGTATGCTCCACTGATGCTACCTCAGCTTTGTTGTTGAAGGTTTTGCTCTTTAATGCCATATTCCAATTATTCTGTTATCCCACCTTCTTTGATTTTTATCGTTTTTCTTATCTATCATTTCCTGTCGGCCTATTGCTGCTTCACTCCAGCATCTTATTGATTTGAACTGAAAAATTCTGGTGTTGGGACCTTTCTAACTGAGCTACCTGCCTTTTCTAGGTGTTTCCTGCCATGGTAACAAAGTCACAAAGGAGTCTCCCACAGAACAAAGGAGATAGAGATGAACCTACAAGCAGTCTTGCACTGGCAGCTGTATGTGGCTGTGATTTTGTCGAGATTATCAACTCATCTTTTCGTCGGGTTGTAGTCCATAATCATTTGTGGCTTCCTGTCTTTTCTTGCACTCAGAAATGGATCAGTGTACATTGTCCTCATTACAAGAACATTCGTTTTTCTCTTTGACCAGTATAAAACAACTGCCGTTTTCATACTGAGCGCAAACATTGAGGATTGTAAAGGTCTGCCTGCACCCTCAAATGTCTTTGTGAAATTCTGATTTGTTTCTTTCAACTGTTCCCAACATGGTCAGTTTCCTCTTCTGAAGTTCATCTCCAAGGTGGTAAGATGTAAAGAAGTTATCACATGTGAGGTTATGACCTTGCAACCCTTCACTCATCTCCAGCAGGACAGGTATCACCTGGTTCTTCACAGTTGCTTCTCCAGGTAGCTTTCCAGTGTAGACTTACATATTCCATGCATAAAACGTGCAATGACTCATAAAACCATCTTTGGATCCAAACGCTACACGCACTTGTCTGGGAGAAGCCAGTTCAATTCCCCGAAGTGTCCATGGAGCAGACACTTAACCCCCGAGAAGCTCCCACCATTGGTGCCATCGTGGCTGCCTGCTGCGGTGCAATGCAGCACAGTAATTTCCCCATTGAAAGATAAATATTGTACGGTTTAAGAAAAATGTAGGTGGTAGTGGGTAGATTTAGTGGCACATTTTAATAGCAATAGAGGAGCACTGGCATCACATAGGGTTTTTCTTGGTTGTGCATTAGTTATTTTGGGTCTAGCTGTAGCTTTAGGGGTGTCCCATTTTTCCGATTTTCCCCTTCAAAAGTTTATTGTATTTCTGAAATTTTGTAATAAACTTTTGAACTTGGTACTTGTTTCCCAACAGAGTTAAGATTAAGTTTCCATAGGAATTTTCTTGTGGTAGCTTCACTTGAATCCTCCGAAGCATTCATCAACATAGATGCACGTGTTGTTGTTTTTTTAGGATATTGTTACAGATAGGGTGTTGTCACAGAATAATTGCCCTCTGACATGTCAGACAAGTAATATTTACTCACAGCAAACATTTCACAGTCATCTGCCCTCTACGGTTTATTAAGTTAAATAAGAACCTTTGTTTGCTGCCATACAACTCATAAGTCACTCTTCAGGAACTCGCAGATCATCAGAAAGACATTTTCCTAAAGTATCTCCGGATCAGGAACTCTTGTTGTGGCACGCTTCATAAGAAAACATCCTGTCACGCGTCGCTCCAAGACCAGTTATTTTTTTTAGGGCCGCTCCTGGAACAAAACAGCTCACCTGAGCTGAGATCACAATCACCACTGAGCTCTACAACAAAACAGTAATTTTCTTAAGCCTCTAATGGAGAGCAGAAAGTGCAGCATAGATGTTTATCAGACTGGTTCTCATCTAACATCCTTTAGAGAAAAGAGTTTCAGGGCTACAGCAATCAATTTTTTATACCAACAACAAACTAAATAATTCTGTGAAAAGTTAATGTAACAAGTCAAAAGAGAAAACCCTCCTGATGCTTCATCTAATCCTCTGGAGTCCCAACTGGTTAAAAATGTATGATCCAAATTTACTTTTTGGAGATAGAGATCTTTGATGTTTGTCTTAAGCAGACTGCTTTTAAACCACCTTTTAGTTCCAGTTGTTTATTCTTCCAATCAATTGTTTTACTCAAGGTTTTAAATCATCTATAGAAAAATATTCTATTAGGGTTTTAATTATTTCCTTCCTTTTTTGGACAGCCGGATATAAAAGGTCTATATTTCCCATAAATTCAAAAAAAGTTTTGAATTTTAGGCATCACTAATTTTGTTTCGTTTTTTCTGGAAACTGACACTGCAGGACATTCTGAAACAATTTCTTCATTAGGAATAATAACCTTTATAAGTCTATTTTTTCCTTAATATTTGATCTAACTCAGACTGACTGGATGTACAGAAACACTTAAAGAAAAAAAAAAATCACACAAGCAGAAAAAGCATCCAAATTTGAGCTTCCTCCAGTTGCTGGACTCTCACTCAGAGATAGAGGGAGGAGCTCTGTCATCCAGGAAGAGCTTATTGTAGAGCCATTGCTCCTTTGGGTCGAGAGAAATTAAATGGGGTGGTTCGGGCATCTGGTTAGGGTGCCTCCGGAATGCCTCGCTGGTGAAGTGTTTCAGGCACGTCCCACTGGGGACAGCCTAGAGGCAGGCCTTGTACCCACTAGAGAGACCATATTTCACAGCTGGCAGAGGAACACGTCTGGATACTCCCAGGTAAGCTGGAGGATGCAGTCGGGGTGAGAGAAGCCTGGGCTTCCCGTCTAGGGATGTTCCCCTCGAGACCCGGCCCCAGACAAGAGGAAAACAATGGAACAAAAATTTTAAAAAACACATTTCCTTTAGGATTGCCAGACTTCTTAAGAATTTTTTTTTTACTTCTTCAATTGGAATGTTCACAATTACTTAAATTTGTATTTATAGGATCATTTTATTGTAAAATATTGATGGGTTTTTTGTAGATTTTTTTCTTTCCAGCATTCACATGTCATTTGATGCTGGTGTGCTCAAAAACCATGACGGACTTTGTTTTCGTCCAAGATGATCTAGCTTTACTAACTGATGACTGCAAGCATCCTAAATTTGAGTCAAACAGATCAATCTAATGCATTTGAAGAAAAATACCTTTAATATTTCTCATAAAAAATTAGCTGACCTGTTTATTAGTCATGATTTTTCTTTGTTTTATTTGTAGAACAGAAAAGCTTCCCACAGAAAACAGCTGGTATCGATGGTTGTGTGTGGAGCTGCTGAAAGACAAAAGTGAAAACAAAGAAAGCAAACGTAGAAAGAAAAAAAATCTGCTACAGGATTTAGGACGAGGACTTAAGCTTGTAGCCAATCCTTTACAAACATGACTAGTGTCTCTCAACACACCTGCAAACTAGTGGATGAATAAAACAAATGGTCCATAAATGTTTGAAATTTGATTGAAGAGATGCATTTTTGAGAGCCCCATTAAAGCAAAGTAACACAGAATAGTGCACGGGAAAAGTTTAGGTCTTTTAGTTTAGCAAAAAAAGAGTCTGCAGAAATATTACCTGGGAAATAATTCCCAGGTTGCTGATAGATTTGATCCATAAAACAAACTCCAATGCCATTGACAGTGTAGACTAAAAATACAAACATGATCCAGTTTGCCATCTGCAGGCCGTCAGGTGACAGCAGTGTTGATACTAGATTTCATCTACAGGTTATAGTCAATGTTCTTGTAGCCTCATTTTCTAAATAACAATCAACTACTTGTATTATCATTATGGGTATTTACCATTCATAAAATCATCCCTTTGCTGCTGAGAGGCATATAACCAGGAAAATCTTCCTGACAATTTGAGCCTTTCTCATTTTATTGACCAACTTGCTCAAATGAGTGAATTAGTTGAAGCTTTAAAAAAGACAATTTGTATTTTAAACTATTACATTTGTGGATTTTAAACTACTGACTGCCAGGGTCCCTGTCGTTGGCTGCCACCCATCTGCTCCTTCAACGGATCCCTATGGCCCTTCCTGCAGGTGGTGAGTCCATGTCCCCTGTTCGGGCTGAGCCCGGCCAGGCCCCATGGGTAAAAGCCCATCCTCCTCCAGGTTGAGAGAAGCCAGATGTGGTGGTTTGGGCATCTGGTCAGGATGCCCCCAGAGTACCTCGCTGTTGAGGTGTTTCAGGCACGTCCCACCGGGAGGAGACCAAGAAACAGACCCCAGACCTGCAAGATGAGACTTTGTCTCCCAGCTGGCAGGGGAACGACTTGGGATCCTTCCGGGTGAACTGGAAGATGCAGCTGGGGTGAGGGAAGCCT
This sequence comes from Neostethus bicornis, assembly GCA_902685375.1. Lineage (NCBI taxonomy): Eukaryota > Metazoa > Chordata > Actinopteri > Atheriniformes > Phallostethidae > Neostethus > Neostethus bicornis. The sequence continues at coordinate 21,703,106 of LR738544.1, read as the reverse complement.
GGGCTTCCCGCCAGAGGCTGTTGCCCCCGCGACCTGGCCCCAGATAAGCGGAAGACAACAAAATGGAATGGATTTTAAACTAAAGAGTTATTTGTCAAGGCTCATGTACAGTTTGTCATAAAAAAATCTAACTTTGTGAAGGATGTATAAAGTAATTGGTTGGGGATTTAACCTTGTTTACCAGACACCAGGTCAAGTTTGCTTCAAGCTCTTTGCAAAAAAAGAAGAAACACTGAAACAACATCCCTCTTTTTGTCCCCCACCTTCCTCTTGCTGTTGTTATGTGTAGCTAAGGCTTCCAAAGATGAGTTTCCATGTCCTTGGTCCTGTCAACATCACATCAAAATCTCTGCTTGCAAAGCAGCAAAAGCCTCCAGTGCAAAGTTTCAGCCGTCTGCATTCTTGGCACTGTTCTTTCTATTGTTTATGAAGCCAGAGTCAATAATGCAAACAACTTGTAAATGTTACTTGCTCAAACCCCACAGGCCTTGTCTTAGAATCAGTTTTCCTGTAGAGGTGTGCACTTTAAAACTAAAATTCCTCACAGACACTTAATGTACTTTTACACAGAAGGTGTTTTTTCTTCCGTTGTCTTCAGTTGTTTTATTTAAAGTTTAGAATTAACAACCTGGAAATACCCTGAAAGGAACCATTTTTTTTATTTTTCTTGGAATATTTTTTTAAAACAGCCAAAATAAAGTCTACACGTTAACCATGTTTAAGTTTGTAATGAAGTTTCGTTCCATCGTCTTCTTCTTATCCGGGGCCAGATCTCGGAGGCAACAGCCTCAGATGGGAAACCCAGGCTTCTCTCACCCCGACTGCATCCTCCATCCAGCTCACCGGGGAGGATCAGTTGTCGGACAACTGTGTGACATAGTCTCTCCAAGGGTCGTGGGTCTGCCTGTAGGTCTCCGTCCGGTGGGACGTGCCCGAAAGACCCCACCAACCACCCCATCTAGCTACTCTTGACTTTGGCAAGCAACAGCTTTACTCCGAGCTAATTCGAGCTGTTCACTCTACCTCTTAGTGAGAGTCCAGCCACCCTGTGGAGGTGAAGTGTATTGAAGCTTCGTCTTCTTTACAGGCTAATGAAGACAAAACTTCATTTCGTCCCTAACAGGCGATGCAGAGGTTTTGTGGCGGGTGCCGGAGTCCTGCTGATTTCAGGCGAGAGCCAGGGTACATCTCAAACAGGTCACAAGTCTGCTGCGGGGCCACACACACAACCATCTACACACATTCATTCCTAGGGGCAGTTTTGTAGTGGCCAATCAACATAAAATGCATGTTTCTGGAGGTTGGCAGGAAATCAGAATTTAATAAAACAGTGCAGTATTTACATTTTTTGTTATAATTCTCTAGTGAAATAAAATCAAAGTATAGAACTAGAATAGGTGTGTTTGACACACGAATGTGTCAATGTCCAAAAGTTAGCAAACATTTTACAAGAGAAAGTTGTTTTTTATTTCATTTAAACTGCTTCTGATTTCACTGTGATGCAATCTGCTCTTATGTTGTTCCATCCTCCCTACAGACAGAATAAAACTCCCCATGTTCCAAAGCTGTCACTGGAGGAGCACATCTCATCATCTCTAAATGCTAACAGGAAAATCAGTCAAAGTTTATCGTTAATAATCAAACAAGAAATAAAAAATGCATAAACCTTATTTATTCAATAATACTTTTACTTGGCTTGTTTTTGGTTTAGCTCTCTTTAATGAGGTTGCCTGAAATCTCTTTTTAAAATGAAACATTTATAGTGCCTGACAGGGCTTTTTTGTGCAAAAACGTCTTTTTGTTCTAATTTTGCAACTTTCATGGACAACAATCTACAGAGTATAACAATAAACACAGGTAGAAGAAGACAATTAAAATTCTACTAAGAGAAAAACAAACATGTAGAGAAAGAAGTGAGTGAGGGTGAGGTTTGAATGCCGGAGTACATCAATGGTAAAAAAAAAAAAACATTGGTCTAGGTATTTTGATTGATAATGAAAATGAACATTGATCTACATAAACTAATTATTAGCAGTAAATACATCCCAGTCCTAGTAGATCCTACTATACCATCCAAAAACACAGCGAACACCAGTTTAACCCAACATTACACGCTATAGGTGGTGTGCAACTGTCAAAATCGTTATCAAGCAGGCCGAGAAAAACGGAGGTATCCAAAGCAAGGCCATACAGACCTGAAAATGCCATAAATGTCTGTCTGCTACTGCTCCCCCCATGACTCATACCTCCTATCACATTTGCAGCAATTGTGGTAAGAGCTGCAGCTCCTGCATTGGCTAATGTAAACACATACGACACTGCACAAACATATAAGTACCCACCGTGTATTGAACATCGTGTATTTTTTATTTCGTCCATCCTGACATGTGCAAAACGCATATTTTGTTCACAAAATAACTATAATTAGCACTTATTAAAGCCCAGAGCACCAAAACAAGAGGACTTATAGGAGAACATCTTATCTCTAACAACAACTGATGCCACTAATTAGTCTGAAACATGTCCATTAACCAGATCAGAAGGAGAAAATCCTTCCGAAAGCAGATTAGTGAGTGGGATTACACAGCGATGATTGTTCAACTTCAGTCTACTACACTAGGATGTCCTTGTATACATAATTATAGGATGCTTTACTTACACATTGAACTATAAACATTCTTGGTCTTTGGTGACAGTGGACTGTTTAATAGTGACTTAGATTCAAATTAGAATTTATATGAAGAAAAAAACTCAGTTGTAGCAGTGTTTTTTTAACCAGTGTTTCGTGACACACTCGTGTACCGTGAGAGATCGTCAGGTGTTTCGTGGGAAATGATTCTATTTCACCTCATACTGTGATCAGAGTCTACCGGCGGTTCCCAAAAAACGTTTTGGTTGATCTCATGGTGATTTTGTGAAAAGAAAAATGAAGTGAAGCATTTTTTTTTCATGTTTATTAGTATGGAAATTTTGTCACGTTATTGAGAGACAGGCAGAGCTGTCCTGTAACCATAGCAACTCACTCTTCTTCTCTGTTTTTGGTGCATGCTGCCAGGGGCGGATCCAGGATTTTCTAAAGGGGGGACGCGGGGTGAGGTCATTGACAAGGGGGGCTGGGAGCACCCTTCCCCCCCCATTTAAACATTTTGGTGTCCCATTCGCTGGCTCTGCAAGGAGATACCGTATCTTGACTAGTCTTATTTCCCTTCTTCTTTTTTTCTTTTATTTTGCGGACCAAAAGGGAGCGAGGGGGTTGCGTGCGCCCTAAGCATCCCCCTGGATCCGCCCTTGGCTGCTGTCTATCCCTCCCAAAAAACTTTCCCAGATAGTGGATTGTATTTTCTACATGTTTTTGAGACACTGTAGGAACATTTAGGTTGCGTTTTAAAGCAGAAAAATTGTGGATTCTAATAAAATCTCACACTTTCTGCAATACATTAAGAGAAAAAAGTAACTGAACTTTTTATTTAAAAGAAGAATCATATAAAAGATGACAAAAAAATTTTGGTTGTTGGAGTGCCTCAAGATTTTTTTTTTTAAATAGAAAATTGTACTTTGACATTAGAAAGGTTGAAAAACACTGATTTATAGGATTTAAAAGAGGACAAACCAAAAACTGATGATATACAGTTACATAGTTTTACCGCCAGAGGGTGGCAGAGTTCTCTGTTAACTTTGGTTGTTCCACATGCAAAAAAAGTGTCCAGTTTTTTTGGTCAAAAATAAGTTCAAAATATGTAATAAACACTAAAATTCAATATTTCAAATCAAAATAAAAAATATTTGCTTAATTGTAGGAAGTGATTGTGGATTATTTAATTGTTTTAATGACATCCAGCTTGTTTTAAATATCAGCTTTCATCTTTATTTCTAAAAGAGATAAAAAAAAAATTGTGGCTACATTTTGTATCAGTTTTCTTTGTAATTACTGATCATCATACATGGATACAGTGTGTATGTGAGCACTGTCACGTACCAGGAGGGAATTGTGAGGCTTGGTGGTTGAAATGAGAAATTACACCCATTCAAACCCTAACCTTTATTCCCAGTTCAAACTGGGTGTTGGTCAGATACTTAACAGGAGTATGTTTTGTTGTTACTTAGTAACAACCAGATATGTTGGTGATTCATTGTGTAAGATTTATGTGTATTATACTCAGGATGAGGGGAAAAAAGCCTTTTTCTGCAGTAAAAAGAAGTCTGATTTTATATGAAATAGAAAGAATGTAAATATTTCATGCAAATTTGCCACAAAAAGAATATTTAAAAAAAACATTTGGGATTTAGAGAAAAAAAGGTTGAATATTCATTGAGCTATACAGGATGGACTTGTTGGCTTTTTGCATTGCATGCAGACAATCTGTAGGAGTTGATGTCAGACACAATAGCTGCTGGTAGGTTGCATCAGTGGTTAATTGTGACCCTAGAGACCCTACCCTTTTTTCTGGCAGGCAACTTACAGGGGCGGACACATTGATGCATATCGGTGTGTGTAACAAACACACACACACACAACACACACCCCTGCTGCTGATTTTGACTCTGCTGCAATCACCTGCAATCTTTTCACCGCCTCTTCATGCAACTGGTTGCCTAGAGACGAGGTCGCCCAAAGCCACACATCTTGTAAAACTGGAAGAGGAAGATGGGGATACAGATATAAAGAGAGGTGGTCTTTTATTCTGTTTTTGATTCATTTGATGGGGGAATGATGAGCTCAGGAAGATTAAACAAAGAAACCATCCAACCACTCAGAGATAAGACAGAAACAAACTCTATTCTTTTGCTCATTGTGGATGGTATTGTGTCACCAAATCACATCATATTCTCATCTAAAAAGATGTTTTACATTTAAAAAAAATATGAAATTGTAAAACAAAGAATGTAAATCTGCTTCTACTCAAAAAGACAAAACACTCAGAATGTGGTTCCTCCCTTTGAAATAAGAGACAAATCCTGTTGGTGTAAAAATGTCCCAACTTATGAATAATAAAAAAAACATTTCAAGTTGATGTGCTTTTAAAAATTTAAGCTGGCTTTTAGTCACATTTCAAAGGCTCGGTAGGAATAGAGTGACAGGTTCTGGGCCCAGCAGGCAGGTGGGAGATGGAAAACACCCTCAGATAAAAAGCTGCTGCTGAGTTGACTCAGTTGATTACTCACCTTTGCACTGTGCAGTGTGTGCTGGTGGTGAGGGGGGGGCTGCTAATTGATTTCATCCCTGAGGAAAGTCCTTTCATCATTCTTGGTGTTTTTAATCCTTGTGTGATGACAGCCTTGCAGCAGTTGGTTTGCACAGAGATTCACAACCCACTGGGAAATTATGAGGAGTGCAAAGACAAAAAAAACACAAAGAAAGAGCTGGTCCATTAAAGTGGACAGGCAAGAGGAAAAAAAAAAAAAACTTAATTTATTTGTTTTTTCTTGTATTAAGAAAAACTATGCAAAATCTTTTGCAAATGAGATCAGATATTTGAGTGGTTTTGAATATTTAAATGTGGCTTAACAATGTGCATAAACAGGATGGGGAGTTAAACTGGTTTGTATGGCTGCAGCAAGACACAAACATTTGCTTTTAGATGTGACTTATTAAATCCGGATTGTGCATCTCTTTTTTTGTTTAACTTGTGACATCTAATTATCTTTACTGTCAATTTAATTGAGCTGGAGTTCTGATAGATTTTATTTTTCAAACATTTACACTTCTGTAAAACCCATGAATGTAATAGAACAACACTTTATTAGTTTATCAGAAATTTCTGTTATGATGAGTATAAAACAACAATTACTTTAGCTACCATACAAAGCAGTGCGTTTTGACAGTGTTGTGGTTGATTTTAAAAAAGCTCTTTTCACACACACAGAAATAAAACAGATCTAAACTATGAGACAAATATATCTAGATATCCAGCTATGCATGTTTACATAGATATCTTGATATAGTATATAGTGATATATGTGTACTAAAAGTGCTGAATAAGTATAAAAACATGAACAAGAATGATAGTTTTGTGCTTAAAAGTTCGTTCCATTTCATCGTCTTCTGGTTATGTGGGGCCAGGTCATTAGGGCAACAGCCTCAGATGGGAAGCCCGGGCTTCTCTCACTCCAGCTGCATCCTCCAGTTCAAGAAGGATCCCGAGATGTTCCCCGGCCAGCCATAAGACATAGTGTCTCCAGCGGGTCCACGGTCTGCCTCTGGGTCTCTTCCCAATGGGACGTGCCCGAAACACCTCATCAGCGAGGCGCTTAGGAGGCATCCTAACCAGATGCCCGAACCACCCCATCTGGCTTCTCTCGATCTGGAGGAGCAGCGGCTCTACTCCGAGCTTCTCACTCTATTGCTGAGTGAGATGCCAGCCACCCTGCAGAGGAGGCTCGTTTTGGCCATTTGTATCTTGTTTTTTCAGTCACCACCCACAGCTGGTAATCATAAGGTGAAGGTCGGAACGTAGCTCGACTTGTGCTTAAAAGTAACTTGCCACAACATCTTGTAGCACAACATTTTGATTTTTATTTCATCTTTCACTACTTTAAACTTTCTAAACACACATTACTGTTATTTCTTCACAGATGTAGAAAAAAATGTAAATAAACAACAAGCTCCATAGGGCATAAATAAGTTACATTACTAGGTCAGTATATAAGGCATAACAAAACATTCCACATATTAGTAAGAAAGTGTCAGTGCAACAAGTTCACAATGTACAAAAAAAAAAAACATATCTGAGGTACAAAGTTGTTCAAGTTGACACCAAACATTTAAAAATGTCTCAAATGGAAAAAAAAATAAAAACACTGTTGCATTGCAACTAATCCCACATTCTGATCCAAAATGAAAACATAAAACATTCAGTCTTCAAGACATTTGGTGTTGGTTGAGGTACACCTGGATTTTTTCTCTGTGGGACTCGGAGAAACAGTAGCCGATGGACTTCTCTGTCTCCAATATTCGTCTTCGGAAGCGGTCGCGATCTCGTGCAATTTCCTCCCAGTGTCCTTTGCGGGTGGCCTGGCGAGCAAACAGCCAGGTGCGCATGACATGCACTTCAACTTGAGGAGAAAAACGCACCTGCAACACAACAAGAAAAACATACGTTTATTTACACAGTATATAAAAAATCTGGAAGTATTTACAGACAAGCTGTGATTCTGTTTCTACTTCCTGTGCTCAATGACGGGCAAATTCTCGACTGACTCACTGGTGTCATGTGACTGATTTACTCAGTGTTGCTACACCACACTAAACAACAACTCAGAATATCACACTGTGGTGAGCATGTGTCACTTGATGAAACAAACTCTTATCTTAGGCTTTAGGTCACAAGATGGTGCAACGCTCAGCAGACCCTCCCTCTTATCATGTTTACAGATAATGATTGATGTCACTGTGTGTTTATGGTATCAACAAAAAAAGTAATTACCTTTTTCTGTGTTGCGTTGCTCTTGTTCTTCTGTTCTGGAGGACACTGAGGTGAAGGTTTAGGCCTTCTCCAGGTTGCCAGTGTTTTTTCAGGATGGCAGTGCTTCTTTAACTTCCTCTCTGGCAGAGCAGGCTTTTCAGGTTTGGGCCTTTCCGGTGCTTTTGTTTCCTCTTTTACTTTTGTAGAATATTTTTTGGTGCGGTCACCAGGAGGAGTTTTTACTTCATCCTCTTGGAGTGTTTTAGTTGGGGAACTTTGAAAGCAGGCCGTGAAATTTAGAGGATGGTACGGGTCGTGGGTTTGACCTAGAGATTCCCATAACAGATCTTCCTCGTTATCGTCTGATGGAGAAAAGCCGTCATCTGTCTCTTCGGGCTCAGATGTGGGGGGAGGTGCAGGAAGTGAGGCCTGCTTATTACAGAGGCTGGTAGAGGCTGTTTGGGGGGATTTGTGACTCTCTGTGCTAGCTGTAAAGCACATAGGGTTGTAAGGGTCTTCAGGATTGCTGAAGAACTCCCAGAGTTTGTCACTTTCTTCTTTATCAATGTCAGCAGCTGAGCCTTCTGATCCGGCCCAGCTGCTCCAGCTGCTCTCACTATCAGAGCGGCAGACCCACATATTCAGCCTTGGTGAGCCCAACATCTCTTCACCGGTTTTGCTCATTGCTATCATGTTGATGTTGGGTTCGCAGCTGTTTCTTTTATCACTTTTCGCGTTGCTCATGTCAGTGTTGGTTGAAATGCAGGCAGAGAAAAAGAAGGGGTTATATGGATCACTGGACTTTGACAAAGAATCCCAAAGCGCTTTACTTTCCTCGCTCTCAAACTCGACAAGGTTTTGTTCTTCTTCGCTGCTCCAATGGAAGCTTCTCTCCTCTTCTGAAGTGTCCTTGGACGGATCCTGTCGACAAACTTTTTCGCTGTTACTGTCGCTGCTTGATACGAATATGTTCCAGTCGCCGGGGAAGCCCATTTTCCACGCAGATGGATGTCCAAGGAAGATTGTGTCCTCGTTATTTGTGGTTCTGGATACAAAGTCGTCAACGAGTCCACAGCACAAATCGTCAGCACCAAGACTGGACAGCAGAGCCTCTGCAGTAGATTTTCCAGTGAAGGAGTCACTGGTGTCAGCACAAAAGTTAGACAGGGGATTTGAACCTCCAACCACAGAGGAGAAGAGGAAAGATTCAGGTGAATTACCAGCTGAGCTCATGTGCTGGATGTGTTCTCCAGTTTCATCAGTGATCCGAACGTGGACTTCAAATCTGAACATTTGAAAAACTGAGAGAAGAAGAAAAAAAGAAAGAAATCTTTAGCAACAAGGAATTAAGTTGATTTTGAAAAATGCAGTTCAGCTTCAAATCTTAAATATTTTCAAACTGACTTTCTTCAACAGTCAAGAATTTAAATGTAACTTTTAAATGTACAATTCTGACATTGTACATGTACAAATATGACATTGTGAATGTCTGATTACATGGAACTAATCATCATGTAAATATAAGTTATTGGAATAATGTGAAAGAAAAAAGTGACCAATTTAAAATCTTAATTAGATCCGTTGTTTTATTTCTGATTTTGACATTATTCCTTTGATAATCCCTTATTCTATTTGTTTAATAAAAATTATGATCACTGTACTACTATGACACACAATTGTCCCTCATGTGGAATTCTGAATATTAGAAGGTATTAATATTCCAGAAAACAAAATCTAAATTATATTTGATCAGATCTAGAAACATCCATCACCACTTTGTTTACATGTAATTTAATCCAAGATCTAATCTTATATTACACTCATTTCCAGTAACCAAAATTGACTCATGATTCATTATAAAATCTGAATTGTTCTCACCTGATATGAACGTGTAGTAAATACACTGAACCAGCAGTCGAACCTGATCCCATAACACAGTAAGCATGTGTTTAGTCCAGGGTAAAATAGCCATCTTTCCAGTCCCAAACCTCTCCATGGCTCTCTGATCCAAACCTCTCTCTTCAATCCTCGCAGCCATTTTTACCTCCTCGGATTAGAGTAACAAATTATCCTCACGTATTCTGGTATTCCTCAACAAAACTCAACAGATTCCACGTATTTGTCGGTAATAAGTTAGCGTCGATAAGCTGTCGCTTCATGTTAAAACAGATATTCGCCATTTTTTTCTGTCTTCTTCGTCAGATGCAGTGTTGTTTTATCTCCATGTTTCTTTGTGGTTGTAGAAAGTAAATGTCTAGACGGTGCAACACCATCCATTCTTATAAACGGATTGACGTCACAGCGAACCCTGATTGGGCAGCGCGGTTGTCAATCAGGTTTAAAAACAGAAAGGGGCAGCCCCACAGCTTGTTTACGTCATGAGAAATATGACGCGTAGAAAGTCCGAGTAGTTTCTCGTCAGGCAAACCCCTGAAATTTTCCAATCAATAGAAACCCGAAATAAAATAACCCCACACAAAAAGAAAATTTGAAACGTTATTACCACAGATTGAAACAAAAATCACCACAAACATTTTGAATTGAATCTTTTATTAATCCAAAAAGTTTTGAGTTTATGCCACCAGAGCAGAAGCTGTAGACGACTCACTGGAAATAGAAAGAAAAAAAAAATGTTTTAGAATGACCAGCATAAAATACACAACATTCCCAACTCAGATTTAAAAAAATAAAAGTGAATTGCCAACCAATTTACAGAATTTTTTGGATTATAAATCACAGGGGGTTTTTTTATAGTTTCATAATTCGCCCTCGGACCAGAAGTTTGTGGGTTCGCATCCCACTGAGTTCACGTCTAGGGTCCTTGGAGAAGAAACGTAACCCCCCCATCCCCTTTCTCCCACCATTGGCGCCGTAATAGGTCTACTGCAGTGTAATTACAGCACACAAATTTCCTGGTGAGGGATTAATAAATTATATTATTTATTTATTTATTTATTTAGTTTGACCAGGGGAGCGACTTAAAATTTGGAGCAACTTTTTTGTTCCGTTGTCTTCCGCTTATTCAGGGCCGGGTCGCAGAGGCAACAGCTTCATATGGTAAAGCCCAGGCGCCTCTCAACCCCAGCCAGCTGTGAGACATAGTGTCTCCAGCAGGTGCGAGGTCTGCCTCTGGGTTTCCTCCCAGCGGGACGTACCCAAAACACCTCACCAGAAAGCGCTTGGGAGGCATCCTAAGCAGATACCCGAACCACCCAATCTGGCTTCTCTTGATCCGGAGGAGCGATGACTCTACTCCAAGCTCATCCTAGATGGTAGAGCTCCCTAATCTCTTTCTGAGCGAGAGCCCAGGCATCCTGTGGAGAAAGCTTAATTTGGCTGGAGCGACTTATGTGTGAAATTAGTAACACATTATTTACCATCACATTATTTTCACACTAAACGGCAAAAGGATGCTCTCAGGTCTTGATAATTTTGATGATTCTGACACAAGTGACGTAGAAGAGGCGGATCATCCACTTCCGGAGTTTTAGGGGAGTTGTTCAAAAGTGACACTTGGAATGAACATTCGATTGAATTTAGTGATTTGGAGTGAAACTAATGGTTTGATAAACTTGTTAGCATGTTTTTTATGCTATAGTTATCTGAATAACTCTTAACATTACGTTAACTTACCAGGCACGTTTTCTGTAACGTTCATATACCATACACTTATTCAGACTGTTGTTCTCTAGTTTATTTTAAATTGCCTGTCAGGATGAAATGTCTGGTTTTTGGTGTTAGATTTTATCAAATACATTTTCCTAAACATATAAAAATGCATTTTTTTGACTGGTGTGATTTATAACCCTAAAAATACTGTACATTGACGAGTTAAAAAATTTAACATGTGTGAAGGGGACTGGCAGAAAGGCCACCACGTTGCCATCCTGCTAATTTACCTCCAGTTTTTTTTCTAGCACAACAGAAATATCACTACTCTCGACAGGAGTGAAGAGCAGGACAATGAGCTGTGCACGGAGCTAAGTTATGTAAACTTAGTGCTTAAATATATTGTGAACATTGATACAACAAATGTGATATACGTACTACTTCCAGTTGGGGGCCAGTACTCTCTTGGTCTTGTAGTAACGGGCCAACCTGTGGATCCTGCTCTCAATGAGAATCAGGCGGAATTTAGCATCCTTATCCTGCAGAAAGAAATTGTTTGATGAGTCATTTTCATCATGCAACTATGCTAATTAAGTACAAGAAACTTTTTGTCCTCTGTGCATCTCACAAAAAATTCAGTTAGTGGAAGACGCAACATATTTTTATTTGCTAACACAACTGGTCAAGTTCTGTTTGTCTGGGGCCGGGTTGTGGGGTCTACAGCCTCAGACGGGAAGGGGAAGCAATGGCTTCTCTCACCTCAGCTGCATCCTTAAGCTCACCCAGAAGGATCCCGAGGTGTTCCATGTCCAGCTGTGAGACATAGTCTCTCCATTGGGTCCGGGGTCTACCTCTGGGTCTACTCCTGGTGATACGAGTCTAACACATCTCACCAGAGAGGCGTTCAGGAGGCATCCTAAGCCGATGGTCAAACCACTCCATCTGGCTTCTCTTGACCTGGAGGAGCAATGGCTCTACTCAAGAGTTCCTCTTGGATGGCAAAGCTCCTCACTCTATCTCTGAGAGAGAGTCCAGTCACTCTGCAGAGGAAGCTCATTTCAGCCGCTTGTATCCTTGATCTCGTTCTTTCGGTCACCACCCATAAGTGAGGGTAGGAACTCTCTAATTGTAGTCAAGAAATGGTAAGTAAGTAACCATAAAAACTGTATGTTTATGAAAAGATAGAAAATGTCAACAATATTATAGCGGAGCAGAAATGGTTTCAAAGTTTTCTACTGGACGGTGTACTTAATGATCGAGACATTTCAACTTCCATCTGGAAATTATTTACCGGATGAGAGAAAGTGCGGTTATAGAATAAATGCCACACTAAAAGAAATTATTTCTGGATGGAAGTCAAAATGTTTCGATCACCAAATACACTGTCCAGACGACAACTTTGAAGCCTTGACGAAGTCCTGTACGAATGAGGGATTACACGGACTTAATTACAAAAGAGTATCAATCAAACATTAATAACCCACATTTTTACTGCACAAAATAGAACTTTCTACCTTTCTGTTTCTCTCCAGATGCTTCCTGACAGCAACAGCCTTCTTGATGAGGTGGTAGAGATCCTCTGGCAGGTCTGGGGCAAGACCCTTAGATTTAAGGATCCTCAGAATCTTGTTGCCAGTGACAAAACGTACTTGAGCAACTCCATGAGAGTCCCTCAGAATCACACCTAAGGAAAAGTAACATGTTAATAAAACTAATTAGACTACTTTAAAAACAGAAAAAAAGGGTGTTGCTTAATTAGTTTGAAGCCAGACGGGTCAGGATGCTGTAACTGGTTTGACAGAATCGGTCTGATACCAGATTTAAAATCTAACTTAACTGAAGTCTTAATAAAACTTTACTTAGTTCATTTAAATATACTTGATTCTAATATCTTCCACAAAGATATTTTAGTATAAAATATTCTGAAACAAAAACACTGCAACACAGCATTAAGTGTTTCAACATTATGGTGTGTAGATGCTGCATTGTATCCGCAAGCAAATGCGGCCCCCCAGAAAAATTAGATAAAGAGCTCAAAATATTTTTCGGTCATCTTAAATACTTAAATTTATCGAAAGAGACCGACATTCACCTAAAAATGCACTTATTTTATAATTCACAGACTACACTGGTGCTGATATAGGGACACAAACTGTTTGGTTGTCATTAGGGTACATTATTTGGGTAACCAGCTTATGCACTCGGAACACTGAATATAATGTTCTACCAGGCATTTGAACAGACAAAGTGTGTGGTACGACAGAACTCCAAGATAACCTTTTTCTTTTATGTTTCACGGGTCTACGTTAGTTGTTTTTGGTCATTTGTGTCATTTGCGCCAGATTTTGGTTTAGGATGAGTGGGAATGAAAAAAAAAAAAACTAGGGCGAATTTCAGTAGATTTTGGCTGATGTTTGTCACTTTTTAGGTAGATTTTGGTATTTAAGGTGACCTTATCAGCTACCTGTTCCATTGTCTTCCGCTTCTCCAGGGCTGGGTCAATGGGACAACAGGCTCAGATGGGAAACCCAGGAGTCGGCTTCTCAGCTAGAGAAGCTTCGCTCACCCCGGCATCCTCCAGCTCACTCGGAAGGATCCCGAGGTGTTCACCGGCCAGCTGTAAGATAGTCTCTTCAGCAGGTCCAGGTTCTACCTCTAGGTCTCCACCTGCCTGAAACACCTCACCAACGAGGCATTTGGCGTCTTAACCAGATGCCAAACCACCCCATCTAGCTTCTCCTGACCCGGAAAAGCACTGGCTCTACTCCGAGCTACTCTCTGCCACATCCATGCTCATTATGACTCCACATGTTAATGCCCTTCAAGGTCTAACAGGACTTATCTCCTAAATGAAGCTTGGTGGGCAAAATGACATGTTGAACAGATGCAACCTTCATAGTGAATATTTACTCACCGATCTGAGAGGGAGTCAGACCCTTTTTGGCCAGTTTAAAGATCTGCTCCTTGACATCATCAGATGTAAGCTTCAACCACTATTAAGATAAAAAAAAAATAGAATTAAATGTTTTGGTTTATCTATAACTACAGCTAAAGCCCATCTGGCAGACATAGTTTCTATACTCACAGTGGGGACACTACGCCTGTAAGGCAAAGCTGACTGGGACAAGCCCTTTCTGTAAAAACAAAAAAAGACATACATCAATTTAACTCAGGATTGCAGTATATGAAGAAAAAAAAATACTCCAAAAAAGCGTGATCACATCCTGCTCGGTTTCTAAAATAATGGTAGTGTTGCACGAACTACTTCAATCACATTGTTATTAAACACAAAAATTCTCAATATTTCATTAAATCAATATAGAATCAATAATTTGATGTCTGGATTATTAGATGTGAATATTTAGAAGGTTAAACAATGAGCTCCAAGCAGCAAATGTGCTGTGTGGCTAATTCCTGCTAGCATGAGTTCTCTGCTAATCAGACCGAGTAAAAGTCCTATTTTTATCATTCATACGGACTCATTTGTATCACTTTTCAATTAAAACATGTTTATAGACTGTGTCGTCTAACTTAAGGCAAAAAAATGCGATTAGTTTCTACGTTTTAGCCACTAAAAGAGCTCACCCGGGAGCGTGCATGCGACCCATGATGGCGGTAGAGGAAGAGAGGCCGCACACGCGGAACAAAATGGTATTTTTGCTGTTACGTCGGAAATGACGTAATTACGCAGGAAATGGTGAGAGTTAACTATTAATTTTAAAATTGAACATTTTTTCTCCAGTTTATTCTTCAAAGTAGTTACCATTGATCTATGGTATTAGAAATGTTAATCAGTGGAAGTTTTTGTCTTTAACTGGTACCTTTACGGTTTTATAGAAAAGTCTAAAGACAAAATTAATCAAATGGTATTTCATTTAGACCAGGGGTGCTCAACCTTTTTGTCCCAAAATTTACTTTTTAAGTATCAAACCTCCTGAGATCTACCAGTCCAGTGTCAACATCGCAAACGCACACAGATCGTTTCTAACCTGTAGTAAAACTACCCTCACAATACGTTTTGTTGTTTACACAACAATTAGACATCACAAACACACCATCTCTCACGCACGCACACATTGACTGTTTCCTTTTATTTTTCTTTTAAACACACCAAACAAATTAATCTCTCTTTCAAACACACACACACACACACACAGACAGGCTCATTCTGCTATCTCTAAGAAAGACACATTTCTCTGCTCATTGAGAACAGGCTTAACAACATGCTTTCACGCCACAAACTCCAAAACCTCTTATGACACTAGAAAAAACCACGAGATTGTCACTTTTTTGAAGAAAGAAAAAAAAAAGTCGCCAAAATGCCTGAATACTCGCTAAAAAATAAAAGCATCAAAGTCAATGAATTGGCAATCTCCTGTCATTTCATGTTTGTTTTTCTACACACCAGGCGGTCGACTGTGGATCAGATCGACTGGTTGGGCACCCTTGACTTAGACTACCTGTTTTAGTAATAGATGAAATATTAAAATTATACTTAGCAATGGTCATTAAACTAACACCTGAGTAATTTTACACATGCAGGCCTCAATGTGTTGTATCTAATTTATTGGAGAGTTCTTATTTTTAGCATCAACAAAAATGACGCCTCAAGTGTGAGCAAAACTTTCAATTCTCTGTTTATGGAAGCTTTATGTCTCTAGATTTTACATGTTTTTATGTCTGATTGTGTATGTGAAAGGTAGAAAGAAAAGATCTATACCTTTGTGTCAGTCAGACAAAAATTTTTCTATTCTAACTCAATAAAAAAGTAGGTATGATGTTCAATCAAGTGATCCTTGATACAACAATTGAATAAATGTTGCAGTTACCATTTAAAAACATCTATACTTCTTTTGTTGTGTTCTATTGTCTTCTGTTTATCTGGGGCCGGGTCGTAGGGTCAAAAGCCCAGGCTTCTCTCATACTGGCTGCATCCTCCAGCTTACCCCGGCCAGTTGGATCTAGGGTCTGTTCCTGAATCTCCTCCAAGTGGGACATATCTGAAATACCTCACCAGCAAGGCGTTCGGGATGCATCCTAACCAGATGCCCAAACCACTTCATGTGGCTTGTCTTGATTCGGAGGAGCAACAGCTCTGAGTTCCTCCCGGATGGCAGAGCTCCTCTATCTCTGAGTGAGAGCCCAGCCACCCTGCAGAGGAAGCTCATTTCGGCCGCTTGTATCCACATTCTCGTTCTTTTGGTCACCATCCACAGCTGGTGATCAGAGGTGAGGGTAGGAACGTAGATAGACTGGTAAAATCGAGAGCTTTGCCTTTCGAATCTGCTCTTTTTTCACCACATTGGACTGATGCAGTGTCCTGATTATTGCAGATGCCGCACCGATCCAAAAACTAATCTGTAGTCTAGTTTCAGCAACTTCAGTCATAAGATCAGTCAGGCTAATCATATGATTAGTCAAAACTTAGCAGTTTTATTCCTCTGAAGTTACCACAATTCTGCACATCTCTTTTTTTTTTAAATGGGAACCAGCACACTTCTCATCAGGCATCTTCCCACTTTCTAATAGCCTGTTAAAACTTGCAGAAAGGCTTTGACTTTTGAGAAATGCAAGCTGTTAATAAACTACGTCTAGGTTACATAATCCTACCGATCAATCATATACTGTATGTACAAAACTCATTCCCAAAATTGAATATCAAACCAACATTTTTCTAAGACTGAAAGGAATTTTAAGAAAGTAGTTTGGGTCCCAGGAGGTGTTGCTCCGGGGTAGTTTCTGGAGAACCTGGATCGAATCCTACTGGGTCTAAGTCATCTCTGGTACTGCAGCGAAACATGCTTAAAAAAAAACATACACAACAAACTAGTTTGATGTTTCAGATATCCTTAACTTCATGTTTGTATATACTTAGACTCAGTCAAAAATAAAAGATTTGAAAAGAAAAAAAAAACCTCATACAAACGAAACAGAAATATGTGAAAAACTTTGAAAGTGTAGCTCACAAAACACTTCATGTTTGTTCAAATACATTTAATTTGCTTTAGGAAAAAGACATTACAGTACACACTGATTCATTCTGACTAAAGATTACCAATTAATAATAAATAACTGGCCATGTTAATACATACTCTTAATTGTACAGTCACTATTTGAGTTGATAGACTCAACATCACTTAGAATTCAACAACAGCTGTACTGTAGCCCTTGACAAAGGTTTTCGGGTCATTTCTTTTTTTTCCAAAACAAAACTTTTCTAGTTAGAAGGGGAAGAAAGCAGTTAACCCTTGCTTCAGATCTTGTTCCCTTCTTGAGAAGATGTTTTACATAAAAGGTGCTGATTACAACATTTTTTTCCCAATCATGACATAAAAACATTGGGTGACGTTTTGCCCAAGAATGCGACATGTATCAATACGTGCGTAAGCACATGGATGGAGCGTGGTTTATATGTCTCAGCTAAAACAACCGAACACTTAGATTCTAAAAGAGATTCACTCCCTCATTTGTGGATAAAGACCACCAAACTGATTTCTGATAAAGCAATAGAAGGTTCTAAAATCTTCACACATGGATCAAGAGTTGTGCTCAAAAACATGAGATTTGACGTTCCAATTAACGTGCGGTGTGTAAAATAGTCAATACAATAAAAAAAATACCTGGAAGTGTGCATTTAGTGATTTTTCACTGTTAGAGAATCTTCTGGTCTGACACCAGAGCAGGATGACCCACCTAGAATTTTACGCTTTAATGACGGCATTCCACATTGTAAAAATATATGTAACAATAAGGCTAAGGAGAGCATTAAGAACAGATTGAGAGAACAACAAAGGCACCCTGATTTGCTCCCATGTAAGGGAAAGTGGTTGGATTTTATTTGTCCTTTTAATCGCATTTGGCACATCTGGGGGGGTCATTAAAAGGTCAATATTGATTTTCTTCTAAATGGTGTTTTTGGACTAATCTACAAAAAACTGTTTGCTGCGAAACACAAAATTCCTTTGCCTCCTATATTTCTATATATAAACAAGGAAAGTGTAAAAATGAGCTCCTCTTTTCCTTAAAAAATACATGCCAGTCTATATATATATATTTATATAATATATACTCCTCTGAAAGTAAGCCAATTTGGTCCTCTAATATCAAAATGTACAAAACATTACAGCTCTTTGTTATAATTAAAGAGAGACATGAGATTGCCACAAAAGCAATCTTGATTAGTTTGAAGGGGGAAAAATGGTGTAAAAATAGAAACCATGTTCCCGGCCACGTTGGTAAAACTTCTGTAGACGTTTGTTGATGAAAATATTCCTGTCACTAGGGAAAAACAGCAACACAACATTGTGAAGGGCAAAATAAAATTTTGATGAGGCCAACTTGTGTGTAGCTTGTGATACACCTTTTGCGGATACAAATACTACTAGGATATCTACAAATAGATTTACCAGAATGAAACGGATAAAAATGATAAAAACAAAAAATGTTGCGTATAAATCCGATGTAAAATTATAGAAATTTTTCATCCTAAAGAAAACCATAGTCCGTCTTCTAAGCGATGTGTTAAGGAAAAGATTTGTTGTTTAGTGGAACTGAGGAATCCAAATTTTTTCAAGTGAGGTTGCATTTCCCATATTATGATGCAGGTCTCGTCAAGAGGAGCCAGAGGCAGGCAGGTGTTAGAAGTAGGGTACCACTGTTAATTTGTACCATTTAACCGTCTCTTTGCTGAGGTCAAAGTCTTTGAGTCTGAGCGTGATGCCACCCAGAAAGTAGTTTTCACGCAGTGACTCGGCACTGAGCACGCTCAGCTGCAGCTCTCGTAGACCCAGAGTTTCTTTGCTGTAGCCGCTGTACACCAGCTGAGCGAAACAACAGATGAACAAGAGATTAATTTTTTTTTTTTCGGACAAAACTGAATGCTGGAAATCTTACCATCTCATTGAATGTAGGATTCCTGGTTTTTCTGGAGATTTTTGTCTTTTGTTTGGAAGTTTTGTTTGGATCTGGTAGCAGGTAGGTTTTCACATATGGATTGGGATCGGTTCCATCTTCAGAAACCTGTAGGAAAAGTTGTAAGTTACTTATGTAAACGTGATGAAAAAA
Organism: Neostethus bicornis; assembly: GCA_902685375.1. Lineage (NCBI taxonomy): Eukaryota > Metazoa > Chordata > Actinopteri > Atheriniformes > Phallostethidae > Neostethus > Neostethus bicornis. Next base: position 21,684,030 of record LR738544.1, on the reverse strand, counting down.
GAGCAGGAGCTTTGTTTCAAGGCTGTGAAGTTTACCAGGTCTCTGATGTGCATGACCATGATGAAGAGCGTGCTGTTCCTGTAGGAAATTGAGAGTTTGACTTCTCCTTCAACGCGACCAGAGGTTGGACTCAGAGGAGGATCTGCAATAAGAAAAAAAGCTAATTGATGATTCAAAAATAAAAATTCTTTCACCAGACATTCAGAACCTTACATATAATATAGTATAAGAACAAGAAAAGCAGATATTTACCAGGTGCTTTGGGTGTGGCATCTAAACCTTCTGTTTTGTCATCTCGTGCGATTGGATGGAAAAATGTGTAGATCAAATCACACTACAACAAGAAAATATAGTAACTTCATAAATGCTTACATGTGGTGACTGTGTGTATGGCTGTGCATACCTGGGTAACCTCTGTGGAACTCCTCAGCAGGTTGTGGACGTAGCTGTTGAGCTCCAGTTTCCTTTTGGTTGCCACTTCTTTTATGTGGGTGCGGCCAAGGACCATTTTGTTAGGAAAACTGTAGGTAAAAATAAAGTTTTGATATTCGTTACAGTTTATGCTGCGTTCTATTTGCCTAAAAAGCTTCACATGACCAAGATGAATTTGACAGCTTCTTTTCAGATTATAATTTTTTTTTTTAAAGTATTATTATGGGGGAGGCTTCATACCCTGGTAGCTTCCAAAGAGGAAACAAGATGGTGAGTTTATTGTGAAGCTCCTGAAATTCATCAAAAGTGCGGAAGAGAAACTGAGGCTCATTCTGTCCTTCCCGGAGAATCCTCACTACGTATGTCTGCACAGAAAGGATATAAAACCAAACAACCACTTTGGTTTAATTCAGTTCAGTCAAACTTGGAACATAAAAAATAACATTGTAACATCTTTGGGGAGACTGACATAGTGTTTATCAGGGTTGTATCTCTTCTGGAAGGAGAAGATGGAGGCATGAAGGATGCGTCCTTCCTGTTTGAGAGTGTACGTCTTCGGAGAGAAAGACAGGATTGGTTCATCATTGGCTGGAAGGCCTGAAAATCGAAGCTGGGCGAGGTTGTGGATAAAGAAGTTGAACTTAGTGGCGACACTTCCCAGACTGGACTCTATCAATCTACAGGAGAAGAGAGATAAAACAAAACAGTTAACCAGAACAAACTGACAGAACCAAACCCATTATATCAGAAGCTATCACTAACAAGACTAACTAACATGCATAAAATGTTCACGTCAGCTTCTAGGTTTAGTGTTTTGTTTTCAATTTCATCAGCTTGTTCTGCCATCTGCTGGATTTTGTGTTTGCTGCATAAATTTTCTGGTATGAACACAATATTACATCAGCATTGAAAAAACATCTGAACCACACCACTGATCAGAATGCGCTGGTTTTGTTTTTGTTATAATTACTTGTCTGTCATTCTGCAGGAATGAAAAACAATGTTATTACCTTGTGAAAAAGATGGTGGCTTCAGCATCTGTGTTGTTGGGTTGTAGAGCATCAAAAACATATTTTAGATCCTGAGAACCTGTCAGCTCTGGGAGGCCAGATGACATCATCTATGAAAAAAAATACACCGTTTAAATAAAGGTTCAATGCACTTGGATTAGCAATATTATTAGAAATGTCAGGGAATTGTAGGAAGGTTCTTGTTAATGACAATTAATTAGCTTCTTTGTGGAATTGATTAGTATTTTGTGGATAAAAACAACACATTTAATGTATAAAACCCAACTGTACTACGGTCTGCTCTACTCCCACACCAGTGATTTATTATAGTATGTGGTCTCAAGTCCTTTGTGTACTATTTCTGTTATTCTAGACTTTGCAGGTGCAGACAAAAAGAAAAACACACTTGAAAGAGAGATCACAATGACCAAATAACCCAGAAAAAAAGCTCACACAGCAAAGATAAATTTACTAACAACTGATCAGTTTAAAAAAAACTCTGGTGAAAAATGGTTAGTTTGTTCAATACATGTGTGGGAGATTTGTATCTCTGACATCTTACCAGAGACAGAAGGTTGAGAAAAAGTCCAGAGTGCTTGCGGATGAGGTTGTAAGCCTGGCAGCATAAGTCTACAAACAGCTGGAAGCGACTAGTTGGACGTTCGCCTCCGTTAATGACGTATGCCATGTCTGAGGTCAAAACAAACGGAGCTCGGTCTCTGAAGAGAGAGAATAAAAGAGAGGAAAAATGTTCATTCTCATGAAGAAAGTAAAAGATCAGTTATGTGAAACCATGAAAATGTGAGATGATTTATTGTTACAACCCTCGATCAGTGACACATTTTCAACTGAAATCAGCTGAAACAGAACATTAAGGTTACAAACTGTGATAACAAAGTGGTTATAAAGCGAAAAAACAGCAATCTACATCCTCGTCCGTCCTTGTGGGCAAGCCTTCAAATCGTGGAAAGCTGTTTTTTTTTATCACATAAGTATGTGGACATGCTTAAATGTGACCTCATTATCACCTTTTGAAGCTGCCAAACATCTGGGCATGGCCGAGGAATTTGCCAAAGTCAATGTGGAACATGTGACCAGTCGAGCGCAGCATGATGTTGTCATTGTGGCGATCACAGATGCCAAGAACGTAAGTAGCAACACAACATCCAGCGCAGGAGTAGATAAAGTTTTCTGAAGCCTGGAAAGAAAGATGTCTATTTAAATGCCTGATCAGACCAGAAAATTCTGGCTAAATTAGACTGGATGAGATTAGCAACATAACTTTTTTTAGTGTCTGAAAATATCAAACTCAATAATACAAGCAACTAATAAAGGCAAATGCTTGATTATTATAAACAGAATATATTAAAAAGCCAGAACTTGACGAAGGGATATTCGTCAGGCTGATTACGCAATGAAACTGGTTGATCCACCAATTTTGAAAAAAAAAAAAGCATTTTATTCACCTTCTCATACTCATCCTCAGCTGGGTTGTACTTGCGAAGCCACTCTGCCAGTGGTTTGTCTTTAAATGATCCAGTGACGCCATACTCCACCTGAATCTTTCTGAGAGTGTCAGAGGATGGGACCAGCTCCACCATACCTGCAAATAACACATTGCATCAAAACCCTGCAATGCTCTGTGTGTTTAGCATAGTTTGCAAAAACAACCATCCTAACTCTGGCTCAGTGGGTAGGTTGACCATCCTGTAACCAGAGGGTCGTTGATCCGATCTCCTGCCTGGAGTTAATGCCCTGGCATTTCTTAGCAAGACACCAAACCCCAATTGCTCCTGATGGTGGTTTGCAGTTTCCATGGCAGCTTTTACCATCAGGTTTCATTGTGTGTGTGAATGTGAGCCACACTGTAAAGTGCTTTGAGTACCAACGCAGGTAGAAAAGTGTTGTTTAAGAACAGCTCATTTACCATAATTGAATTAACATCCGCAAAATGTGTTTTATAGTTAAATTTAAAGGGTTAGGAAATTAGAACATGCCTTGGTTTGTTAGTAAATTACCTTTGTCTTTGCCGGTGGAGATGCATTTAAAGTTGACAATGCGAAGGTCCAGGCCCTCTTGCAGCCAGATACGGTCCATGATGCGAATCATCTGAAGTGCCAGCATGTCCTGCCTCAGGTCTTCTCCCACCTGATCCATAACCAAACAAATTTGAGAAGCAGCTAACACCGATTGTTTTTCACTTCAGCCACCAGAGGGCACATTGTTTGAATAAGCAGAAAACGAACATGAGTTGATTACAGCAGCGTACTGTCTATTTAGTGACAATTCCCTAGTATCTTTAAGAGATTGTTTAAGACAAATATACCAAACCAGTTATATAATTATTTTCATTGGTGTGTGTGTGAAGCACCTTGAACATGACATTTATCTCCTCTCCAAGAGGGTCAGCATTGACCAAAGCCAGCTTGAGGGGAACTGCGTTGGAGTTAAAGAAGGAACAAGCCTGCAAAACACAAATGACATAGATTTTATCTTCAACTGATACCGCAGGGTAAAGTTAAAAAAAAAAAAAAACTTATGATAAATGATTAATTAGGGCATGAATTTCTCTATGATACCTACAGGCTACAGAAATATAAAGGAATTTGTTTTTATGACAATCCTTTGTGTCTAATTAGAAGATTTTTACTGCCCACATTTCTTTGGAGAAATAAAACAAAAGAAGAAGCTTTTTTTCTATCTGTCTTTTCATTATTCATGGCTGTGATACCTTAGTGTTCAGCTCTTTGGCCACCAAACTGGGGCTGAGAGGAAGTCGGCAGGTGCTCCTCTGAAAAAAGTTCTGAACATTTTCAAGACCCTCCTGCAGTGCCACCTGAATGTAACATTTACACATGGTTAGAACCAGATGAAAATTGACGGAATTTTATAGAAGCACAAACAGTGATAGACCTGTCGCGTGGATCCGCCTGCCTGTCGAACTCTTTCAGCCACAGCTCCCAGTAGAGTGACCAAGTGAGTTTGTTGCTCCAGTTCTGACCGCAGTCTAGTTCCGCAAAGGCACAGCAGGGCACCAAGCACCCGCTCATAGCGCTTTCCCCAGGCAGGATCCTGCACAGCATCTTTTAACAACCTGGTTATAAAAACGCATAAAAGATATTTTAATTCTACTTTTCAACTTTTTATCAGCATCAAAGAATAAAAAATAGAGCACAAATCAGACTGTCGTCATTGGACATTTATTACTGCTCATAATTAGTCAAAAATCTGGCAATTTTTTACCCCCCAAATTGTTTTCTTTTTTTTTTTCCAGCATTGGATTTAACGCTGCCTTCTTCCGAAAGAAAACAATACATAGCATTGTGTAAAAAAAATTTCTCCACTTTTGGCCAGTATTAAGTGAAACATATTCAAACCAAAGTGTAATGTATTTGAAGAATTGGATCTCATTACTAAAGATAAATGGGTAAAAAAAAAAAAAAAAAACAGTGGGACATGCATTGACTTGGTCAGAAACTACACCAAGGTTATGTTATTCACATTGGCTCATGAACTCTTTTTTAATCAGTGAAATTTTTTAATCAGTTGACTTTGAACATGCAACCTTTTCTTCAAAGCTAAATAAAACTTGAGATTGTTTTTCACGATGATACCGCCTTGACAGTCATATTATTTGCCGTATCATTTCCAATAGAAGCACACTTTCTAACAGAAGCACATCAGTTTTCCCTGAAACTTGAATACAGCAAAGGTTGAGTCTGACAAAAATAAGTCTTGAATATGCAACTTTAGCTTAAGCCTGACATGTCCTTGTCCTTTTTAATGGGCCGTGCTGCCCTCACAGGAAGCGCTAACCATGCATGTGCAGCGCTTGTGCTGGTACTGGCACTGCAGTCAGGCAATTTTTTTTTTGCAAATAGGTTATTTATAGACATGTACCCCAACAGTGCAGCGGAATAATACGGTATATTTTAGAAGAAACTTGTGTCATTTGTAGTTTAAACAAAAATGTGTTTGATTAAAAAACTGAAGTCATCATAAATCAATATGTATAACTTTTGTTTTAAAAATGTATAACTTTTGGTTTAAAAATCTGTCAACTTTTGGTTTACAGATGGAGCACAATTTACTGCTGGATAAAATGGGTTGTTGAAAGCATAAAGTGAGGATAATGTGCAGAATAGCATTAAAATGATGTTTAATGAATCTACAGTATGAGCATCATCTCTTTAAAATGTTTGTATTATTGATTGCACATCCCGCATTTATCTCTACCAACAATCTTAGACTCTTCAGGTACATGCCTCTTTAGTTTAAATATAAAAAAAATATATTATGGTAATATGTTTTCGAGAATGCCTCGTCATGTTTTAGAAGAAGCCTGTGTGACTTTCGGTCCAAATTTATTTATTTTTTTGTTATTAAATGTAACTAAGTAAAATTTACTATCAGTGTGAATAATTTTGTGCTTGACTGTGTGCAAAATGTTGCATTAATAAATGCTGATAACTGATAAAATAAATTAAAATGGGTTTCTTTTGCATTTGTCAGTGTGATTTAGCAAAAATTACTTTGTGACTGTTTGCTATTTTTATTGTAGCTTTTAAAACTTCTCATGTCATCATTTGCTTGTTTTTTTTACTGCGGACCTACCAGTAGAGGTAGTGAGCAATGTTGATGTTGCCTAGCGCTCTGGAAAGGAGGAACATGACAAGTGCGTTTTTCAGGTGGCATTCAAACTTTATCGCCTGCAGGAGAAATAATAGCACTGATTTAAAGGTGTAGAAAAAAAATTGAAGAGACTTGCTAAATCTTTGATGTTGTTAGTCATACCTGTACCAGCTGAGGCAGGTAGTCAGCCAGCTCATCATCGCTGCTATTCTCTATCCAACTTACAGCCACGTTTCTCACCTCAGTGTCTGCAAACCTAGAGAGAAGAATTCAACATTTTAGGCAGGCTAACCAACAAGCAGAAAAATTAGTCAGCTGTGTCTCATTTGTGTACAATATACAGATTCCTCACTGTATTCATGTTCTTAGCTTTTCTGCATAGTTACAGTAGTTTCTTGTTAATTGTCAGAGTTATGCTCTAAAAGAGGCCAACAATAAGCAAAATCCGGAAGTAGAAGTAGTTTTTTTCATGTATTATTGTTATTTTACGGCTGTAAAACCGCTCACTGAACGATTTATACATTTTAGTGAGCGGGCACTAACGTTTTCATACTTTTTTCTCATGCTTAAACACAATCAAAGTTCAAAAACCTAGAAAAAAATTATATAGACTTAAAACAGTGACAGGTTTAAGTGCATTAGAATGTGCATTAGAATGGCATGCACAATTCACAATTTGGCAAGTGTTTGTATGACAAAATCATAGTTTATACTGTATTTCTTGCTTCAAATGTCATCAAAACACAGCTACGGTTCAACACCAGTTTTTCCTCTTTTATAGCATTTTCTCTAAAAAAAAAAATCCACCATGTTTTTTGTGAGACTTAAAAAAATGTCACTCAAATCACCAAAAGCATGCTCATAATATAAAGAAAAAAAATAAAACATTGCTATTTTACATTTCAAGCATGAGAGATTAAAACAGTATGGTTATTTAAGGTCTAGCAAAAAAAAAAAAGTTACAGGCCAACTGAGAGAATAGTTTTTTGAACAAATGGTGCCAGAAAGCAGTTTTTACCCAGCACCGCAGGTTATTTTTACTATATGTGCAGCTAATCAGCATGCAGAACATAAGATGGCAATTGGGATGCAAAAAACAATGGACTGTGTGAAAGAAAGCTGCAAAATTTAGCATAATGCAGCAGGATCACAAAAAGCAAATTGCATTATAGCAAAAGACCGCTATAATTTATAAGTATTTCTTACTTTGAGTCCAGCAATTCCAGCGCGGTGACAGGAGGCAGCATGGGCCAGTGGTGCAGGAGGGAGTGAATGTGTGCCATACTGGCCCAATCCCAGCTGGGTGCACTGGCCAACACTTTGGGAAGGCAGCCGGGGTTGTCTCTCCTGCAGTGGAGCCGGTGGTCCCATAAGAGCTGGTAATCTGACCTCTTTAGCCTGGAGACAGAGATGAAATGTATAAGGAACGTTATAATGTCTCAACATTGAATTCTACATATAATTTTAATCAGATCTGAATCTAGATGTTCTTCATTGTATCATTACAAAACCAAGCTCCAGGATTTAAAAAACGCAAACTCTAAAGCGGTGGAGCATAACAATGGACATTTATTTATTTTTATATCACTATATTCATACCTCAATGGGGAAATTACTTTGCACCGCAGCAGGCAGCCATGATGGCGCCAATTGTGGAAGCAACTAGGGGGTTAGGTGTTAGGCTTGAGCTCATCGGAATCAAACTGGCAATTACTTGGTTCAAAGTCGGGGATTTTACCACTAAGCTATACTTCCCACTAAATTTTAAGACCTGTGCTGTTTACTTTTAACTAACTACGTTGTAGAGACAGTAGCAAAGGCGCAGAAGATAAAAAGCTCTAGGATAGAAGATTGTCTAACATGAGATCTTTTGAAAATGTCTTACAAACAGCAGAGATACTGTGCACAAGCCTCAAACTGCCTTTTGTAGAGCATCTAAGCTTGGAAGCAGTAAAAGAGTTTTAGAAGTAAAAACAAAAAGTTCTCAATGTATTGACAATTTTTTACAACTATAAGTGCTTTGCCCACAGAAGCTGTGGAAATGAATGGGGAGTGCAGATACCAGGCAGTAAAAACCCAGTGAGAGAGGGCTCTGTTAATGCCAGCTGAGTTGCATGGACGTTGGCAGGGTAGAGAGGAGATTTGGCCGGCGGCAGGCAGAAGAAAGCATTAAACTGTGCTCAGACCAGCTGGAGGGAACACGACACGCTGGATGGGCAACATGTAGTTGTTGATGGAGAGCTGATGTTTCCATAAAACAGTCCGATTGCAAAAAAAAATCTCTTTATCTCAATTTAATCCAGGGGATTTTGAGTGGTTTGAAAAGAGGCCAAAATAGAAGAGTGCTGGTTCAAATTTATGTAGTTTCCAAGCTTTTTTTTTTTTCTTTTAAATCTCAAAAAGCAGTGTGCTTGGTGGTTTTGTATATGAGGTACATGGTGAAAGCAAAAATAAAAAATCGACTTCAGGTTAAGATTGCCAACCCAGTTATTGTTGAATAGTTTGCATGGTTTTTGACACCGTTTTTTTGTTTTCTTACCCAAAATTTGAGGCGCGGCTGCAAATTTTTTCCAGCCTTCGTCGAAGGTCTGGGTCCAGCTCTTCCAGTGTGCTAGGCTCAGGGTTGGAGGCCTCTTTGGGTCCCACATATAAAATATCTGCTGACGAGACTGGAAAATCCACCTGATGGTAACAGAAATACCTGAGCTGGGATCAGTCTTTCCAACTAATTAAAATTTAAATCAAGAGTAGATGGTACACATTGCTTTAACAAGTAAGACTCTTTGTTCTCTTAAACTATTTGCTAGCATTTGCAAGAAATATCCAAATACATAGGTGTTTCTTGAAGTTTGTGCACATATTTAACTTAAAATATGATCTTAAAGTTTCTTCTTGCAGGGTTACATCAGACACATCACAAGACATGAAACCATTTCTTGTTAGTTTTGTAAACCAGCAGACAGGGTTTTCTTACATTTTGTGCACAGACGTCACAGCAGATGATACGTTGTAATTATTCATAATGCCTTTAAAAAGGAGTTTGAAGCAAGTTTCTAATTGTGGGGAAAGTTATTATAAACTGATAAGATTAGTGAAAATAACACACTTGCAGGCTGACTGTTATAGTGGAGAGTTCCAAGAAACAAACACAAAACTAGGAACTGATATTATAATAAAAAAAAAACTAAAGCAGGAACAAGTTGTTCATAAAAAGATACTATTGAGAAAGAAAAAAGTCCGGAAAAATAGGGCAACAGTGGGGGGAAAAAATATTGACTGTGCAAATTTAGGTTACATTTTTAACTTTCTTTTTTGCTTTTATAAGTTTTTGGAAAGTTTTGAGTTTCGTTATTAAATAGTTTAGATTTTATTTTGTTGTTGGTTTGGACATAAGGCACTTTGTGTGACTTTTTATGGTCTTCACAGCACAACATTCTTCCTGTTAGTGAGTAGAACAAGTACAAAAAAAACTTATGAATGTGTGCTATTGTTCAGGAACTTGAAGATAACCCTAAAACGATCAATTATCAATTTGGTCCTGACACATAAATAGTGTAGGCTTTTAACTGAACAGAAGTCAAAACACAGTGAAGGTTTGTGTCGCTCTTTATCAAATAATAGATGTCATCAGTAAAAAGAAACAAGAGGAAACTTAAAACTGCACTTAAAAAATGTCAAAAAACAAGAGTTAAAAAAGTTGGAAGAATAAAAAAAAAAACAGTACATAAACACGACATTGCAATACATCCCACAAGGGTCCAACTGAGTGTCTTAACTTTACTCAGCTAATAATTTATTCTAAAATTAAGATGACCCACCCCAAATCTACAGCAAAAAACCATCTCATCCAAAATCAACTTTTCAGAGATCTTTATCTCCCGATTGTGATGTGTGAGGCTTGACTTAACTTGACTCAAAAAGTGGTTAGAAATATTTTGTGGGGAGTTTTTTGTCAATATAATTGTATTAGTATTTGATAGAACTCCACAAATGATAATTTAGCTTGTCTTGATGTAATAAAATTTATTTAAGACTGGACAACGACATTTCAGTCCTTTCGACAATTTAACCCAGTTCATGTTAAATCTTCTCCACAGAAAGAAATCAACCGAGGAAAAATTATTAAACAGATTGTATCTTATGCACAAACCTGTAACACAATTCTTTCTGTCGGCAACCTTTTGCGGCCTCCTGCTGGACCAGCAGCAGCTGCAGCTCCTTGTGCAGACGTCCATACACACAGCAGCCTGGTTCCCCGTGCAAGCACCCTAATATACAATACACAGACATCAATTCTGGCCCAAACATATTGGGAAATACATATTAGAACAGACTACTTTAATTTAGTGTTTCATGTTCACAAAGTTTAAAAAATTGGTTTCCTTCATTCTAGATTTTTAAAAAATGCTAATCAAAAGTGTTGATGCTTGGATAGTCTGAAAAAAAAGGCCTTGAAGAAACTACAGTTTATCCAAAATGCGGCTGAATCAGAAAATATGATGACAGTCTTGTGCTCAAGTCTCTGCAGTGGCTTCTTGTGGGGCAGAGATTATACTTTCAAGCTGCTCTGCTTCTGGTTAAGTGTGCAATGTTAGTGCCTTAAAAACCATTTAGAACTGTGAGGTACTCTGGAACCGGCCTCCTGCTGGCATCTAGAATCAGGACTAAACATGGAGAACAAACTTCCTGAGGCTGTGAGACTGGCCACTAAGGCCACAATATTAAAACTAGACAGAAAACTATTCTGTTTAATCATGCATTTGAATGAAGATTAATTTCTCTTTCTATCTTTTTTCATTTTTATTCTATGTTTTGTGATTTTAACACATTTTTTTCTGTCTTGTAATGCACTTTGAATTGCCTTGTGTATGAATTGTGCAACAAATAAACTTGCCTTCCCTTAATGTGTATTCATAATGTGTAAAATCCTTTTTTCTCACCCTCTGAAATCAAAGAGAGGCATGGAGACTTTGCCCAAAACTTCTGGAGCTTTCCGCTGTTTATTGGAGTCAGGAGAGCCACTGGCATTCTGGTTCAGAACCCCATACAGAGTCAGACTTAAGATAGACTCCAGTGGGAGCACGGCCACTGCGATTGGAAAATTTATCCTTGAAGAAACAAAAGTAATGTCTGTGAGAAAGTGGGGCGGTGAAATGCTAAAATGAAGAATAAAATGCTGTTATTACACCGTGACAGAAAAAAGGACTTACAGTTCATCCCATTTGATGTGGTAGAAAAAGCTTTTATACGTGCCCACTCTCTTGGATTGAACTGGTTTAAACAAGTTCTTCCCATTGTGGGTGAGGGAACACATCAGGAAATATTTCTCGTAACTGAAAAAACAATGAACAGTGTATATGTCTGCTGCTGACTTTGATTAACCATCATCCTCAAGTAAATGGCAGGTTATATAAAACAAACATTACATGTCCAAAGTAACACAACGCAAGTATTTGCTGTTGCTTGGCAACGGTACGAGATCGGAAATCTCCTTGAGGTGTTTTACAAGAATGAATGACTTACATAAAAATAAATGATTAGTTTAATTAATGCAAACAAAATTAAATTATTACTTTTGTTTTCAGAGTACAAAAAATGTTAAAATGTTCAATGCAGGGGACAAATTTTAGGGCTAGATTTAGGGTTGAGATGTAAAATTGTGACAGTTACATGCTTTTGGAGCTTAGAAACTTGGATATAAATCTAAGAAGGCAGGAGGAGCAAAAATATTGTTTGCATGTGAATATTTTTTATGTAGAAGCTTCTGAACAACAAATATTAGTTACTGTACAATTAAATTTGAGGTCAAACATTTACCACCTTCCTACTACATAAACATAGAAGAAAATATGTAAACAATCAAAATGAACTGATAATCATTCTTTTTTTTTTTTTAATCTGGAACACAGAAAATGTACATTTCCAGATGTGCAGCAGTAAAGCCAGTGATACAGCACTCCATAAATCTAGAAATAGCCTCCGCTATAATTAATCTTCCATTCACAAGAGTGAGGAAAGATTGAAACAACAAGCAGATACAAGTTTTCACTACAGTCGGTTTGATCTACAGCTCAGTGCCATCTGTGTTGGCAGCTTCATCACTGCTCCTGCCGTCTCATATGCTGGCAATACTGTGACATCCACCGAGGCAGCAGATGGATGACACATGAGCCGTAACGACGCCAAACATTCAGGCCACAACAAGGCAGCATTAAAGTCACGCCACAACACAACAAATATGCGTTGGTGCCTGTCTGAACCGGCTGCATCCTTATGGCTCGCTAAGTATTTTTTAGTCATCTGTGGAATGACTGCCACTACAGAAAGATTTGCAGTTGTCTTAAAATAGCAACCGGAAAAGGCTGTAGAGGAGTAAATAGGCCCGCTATTAGGCAGTCACTCTTTATATGAAGGTCTCAATGGCAGGCTGGAAAATTACCGTGGGGGAAAGCAAACAGCAATCCAAAAAGATTTTCTTCCAGTTTTAGCCAGCACTATAGATCTAATGCATTTTTCATCTTAATTTGTATATATAGCTTAATTTTCTTAATTTGCAGTGTAGAATGGAGGAGAAGAATAATCAAGTGTGACAAAGTGTGATTTACTAGCATCACAGAAAATAAACATTATTAACTTACAGTCAAATTTAAAAACCTTAAAGAGACTTTTTTTTTTTAAATCAATTTTCATCCAGAGCTCAAATTTCTGAACCTTTAAACACTGATTCTGCTCACTGATGTGTGGCAAGACTGGGAATGGAAAATTTGGCTCAGCTCGGTTCCAGATACACATGGGAGATAAAGTCAGGCTGAAACCAGACACTGGCATGGAAAAATAAGATACAGGCTACAACACCAGAGCTATTTGTTTAGTGCAGGAAAAACTAGGCATGCCATACTTCTACAGTAAAACTCCAGGAAAAACTTTTTTACAGCAAAAATAAACCCCTGTACATAAGATTTATTACAAATGCAATGAGTATGTTTTATCAGTTGATCCTTCTCCTTCTCCTTTCGGCATTTCCCTTCAGGAGTCGCCACAGCAAGTCAGTTTCTTCCATCTAACCCTATCTGCTGCATCCTCTTCGGTCACGCCAACTATCTTCATGTCTTCCTTCACTGTATCCATGAACCTCCTCTTTGGTCTTCCTCTAGCCCTCTTTCCTGGTGGTTCCAAATCCAGCATCCTTCTGCCGATGTACTCGGTCTCTCTCCTCTGTACATGTCCAAACCATCTCAGTCTGGCCTCCCGGACTTTATCTCCAAAACCTCTAACATGTGCTGTTCCTCTGATATACTCATTTCTGATCCTGTCCATCCTGGTCACTCCCAGAGAGATCCTCAGCATCTTCATCTCTGCTACCTCCATCTCTGCTTCCTGTCTTTTCCTCAGTGGCACTGTCTCTAGACCAAACAGCATGGTGGGTCTCACCACGGTTTTGTACACTTTTCCTTTCATTTTAGCTGAAACTCTTCTGTCACACATCACACCTGATACTTTTCTCCACCCGTTCCAGCCTGCTTGAACACGCTTCTTCACCTCTTTTCCACACTCTCCGTTGCTCTGGACTGTTGATCCCAAGTACTTTAAATCTTCCACCTTGTTTATCTCTTCTCCCTGTAACCTCACTTTTCCATTTGGATCCCTCTCATATGTTTTATCAGTTGATATATATATATATATATATATATATATATCAACTGATAAACCTGTCTAATTTCATCACATTCTGCTACAAATGTCAAGTCCTTAGCCAAGATAAATAGGCTCATCTTCTAGGTGTGTACCTGCTGACCCAGTTCCCCGGAATGCCGTGCAAGGCAAAAAGAGTGAACTGAAGGTGGTCTGTGGTGCCAGAAGCTTCTTTGCTGCCCGACTCCTCCACTACTTCCCCTGTATTTGCAGCCTGAGGTAATGGAGAGGAGATGAAGGAGGCTGATGGGGGACAGAAGGAGCGTAGGTAGAGCTTGGCCAGGTCATATACGGCCTTGGTTAGGAACGCCATGCTGTCCTCAACAGGACTGGAAACGCCTGTTGAGGTGACATGCAAATTCAAGTGAACTTGGAGATATCATGTTTACATATAATTGAAAAAAGATAAGCAAACCGACGTGAGAAAAATAATCAAACAGCCAGAAAATCTGTTTTGTGCACATAACCCACCGTTTGATGTCTGACCAGAAGACGTGGATCCCATCTGGAAAACAATTCATACTCATTTTAGAAAGATCAAATACAACAGTAACGACACCCCAAATGGATTGGATCTTCAACGTGTCAAAAGCCCACCTTGGGTGAGTGTGTCCTTGATAAATTGGCTGAGTGACGAAGTTTCTTTACGGCCTCTGTGATTGCCTGAGTTTCCACCTCATCTAGAGCACAGCACAAGTTCTTCACAGTCTGCACCACCCGGTCCACAGTCTTGTATTGTGTGCTCTAGATATAAAGACACACTAGTTTATATAATGTAAATAAATTTATTTAATTCCAGGTGTACACAAGCTACATTTACCTCATTTTGTAAGCAAATGTTGACTTGGTTGTGATAACCCTCCAAGTAGTCAAAAAGGCCTTGCCTGTAAAAAGACACACAGATCTCTTACTTGTGTTGGAAGAGGATTTGATAATAGTTATCACAAGTTTGGTGATAACAATATGAAAAAATAAAGCTCCAAAAAATTATTATGGAGTTTCATCTAAAAATGTTCCTGAAATGTGAGATTTTCTTACCGGGTAACATTTTCCTTAAAAGGCCTCTCCACCTGAGCAAGGTGCTTCTCTAAGTCTATTCGAGAATTGTCGTCTTCTGCCTGAAACACAATAAAAAGAAACAGAAACACAGATACCTGACTGATTAAATGCAAATTTGTTCTGTTATCACATTTTATTAGACTTGAAAACATATTTCACAGCATGAAAATAAGGTAGTCAGTGTCAAACTGTTGAATTATATCAAGTTGATAAATCTGAAAAACGTTAAGCCATGGCCAACTAAAATTTCTAACAAGCGCTAACGTGCAAAACTTACACTGCGTGCCAAGTCCCTCCTCATAGTAGAGTGGGAGAGGAGTTGCAATGTGATCTCATTCTCCCACTTCCTGCAGTTCTGTACATACTCATGGCTGCCGAGACTGTGTTTACTGGGCACAGGGGGACAGAGGGCCGAGGTTAAAAGAAAAACAATTTTACGTGTCAAGAAAGAAACTGGAAGTTACTAGAAGCACCAAAGCAGGGGGACATTTGAATCATTCACTGTTCTTATGAAGATCCTCCAAAATAATGTACAAAAGCAGATATTAGTAGTTTAAAATTCAGCTTTTCTTTGAATATCGATGAAGCTCCTGAGCTCTTAAAAGGTTCTGCAATAAATATGAGTTCAACAAACGTCTCACATCAGCTCTTGTTGAAAATGAATGCCTGAAATAACAATGACAAATAAATCCAATCCTGTAAATTCTTCAATTATTTATTTACGTATTATTATGGAAGAAGCGTTAAAGATTAATTTGAGCATATGATTGCTTATTCATCTGTAAAACAGCTCCTGTCATGGGAGATTAAATACGCAGCTCTGCGCAATTAACTGTGCAAAAACTTTTAAGCGCTCCTAAGGTTTAAGCGAAACCTTTCCCATGCATCTCAGATTAGAGGTAGAGGAGCAGGTTCAAGGGTGAAGGAAAACATCCTTAAGTACTATTTGTACAGGATATATGAAGGAAGGGGTTGAAATAAAGGTGACAGACTAAGATGGAGATGCAAGAAGAAAAACAAGAACATAAAAAACTAAATAAAGTCAGCTGAAAAAAAAAAGCTCATGGGACCAGGGCTTTCTGGAGGTTCACAAAAACGTAATTTTTAGAAATACTCACTTCTGCAGAACTTCCTCCCGACCACAGACCTTGAGCAAATAAGTGGAGAAGTCCACCTGGTCCAAGTCATCGTGGACCCAGCAGAGAGTCTGACTGATCAACAGCTCCACTGGAGAGTTTACTAGAGAAAGGGAAAAAAGACAGACTGTAATCCAGAAAAATGAAGGTAAAATAAGAATGAGGACAGAAAACAATAAAAAGAAGAGAAATTAACACAAGTAATTGTTCAATTTAAGGTTACATATGTAATGTCTTGGCTTAATAAAAAAGACGTTTTAAAAGGAGAAGATATTTCTATTTGCTTCCATAAATAAATGATGGAGTTGAATCAAATCCAACATTCTTCATATTTCTCTACTTTAGTGTGGTTAATTAGGAAGAACTTGCCTAAAATGAGCATTTATTAGAACTTATTGTTTAAAAAACTTGCAAAAACAAGTGTAAAAACGTGGAGGATTTACTTTGTATCTAAATTCCTTTCAAACTACAAAACAGAGCACTATGTTTCAAATAAGTTTATACAGCAAATGACTAAGTGATATTAAACAGAATATTTAAAAAGTTGCTTCTTGATATGTGAACAAGATACTTCTAATGGCTAATGGGTCTAATCAGGAAAACAATAGGTGAAGAACGTAATCTTACACAAAACTTTTTTTCGTTGTTCATCTACTTCTTCTGAGGGTTTAAGCAACACACTTTTTGTATGCAAACAAACTGATCGACACACTGATGGAGACTGCCTACAGAAACATCTCCGAGCACCTATGCTCAAGTTACATCCCAGGCAAACCCATGAGTCTGACTCCAGCAATAACAGACCACCACCCTTCAGAGGAATGGAGTCTTTTCATGCAGCTTGAAAAGTTTTGTTTGCTTGAACACTTGGTGTTGTGCAGCCGGCAGAACCCAACTGACTGTTAGCCCTATTTTACGATGCTTTCTGAGACTCCTAAAGCATGTTTGTGACAAACAATTGAATGAAGTTGTTTTTAAACATGCCAATGGAACAAAGGAAAAGAAGATGATGGATCACATGTGAGAGCGGCGCCGTGGCGCAGTGGTTAGTATAGTAGCCTCACAGCAAGAAGGTCAGGGTTTGAGTCCCTGGTGGAACGAGGCTTGAAACACTGGCCTTTCTGTGTGGAGATTGCATGATCTACCAGTGTATGCGTGGGTTTTCTCCAGGTACTCCGGTTTCCTCCGATCCTCCCAAAAACATGCATGTTGGATTTATTGGTCACTATGAAAATTGCCCCTAAGAAAGAGTGTGTGGATCGTTGTGTGTCTGTGTGCAACCCCGCAACAAACTGGCGACCTTTTCAGGGTGTAACCTGCCTCTCACCTTAAATTAGCTGGGATATGCTCCGGCACTCTCCCCGACCCCTACATCCAAAATCTGCTATAAACGTTATAGCAGATGTAACTGATGAGATGTGGCCAAAAAGGCAGAACCAAATAGTTAAGTAGATGCCATTGAAATTTACCACAGCAACTCTTCAATAACCAAAACCACTGTCTTCTGATAAAAAGCTCAAATTCATTGGTTTAAGGTGCAATATTAAGAGGAAGAAGTGATTGGACGGGCAAGTGAAGTTAAGAGTCACTGAGCACATGTTAAAATCGTAAGAGAAATATTGTAAAGCTGTTAAACGGATGATTGTGCTTCCCTTGTGGCTGAAACAAAATAATGGATGTTCAGCGTAAGAAGCAGGATTACTGAATACTCATACAAAGAGGAGGAGATGTACAGGAAAACAGAACATACATGAGTGGGATGTCTTGGTACACTTTAAGACTGAAGAAAGTATGCAAAAGTGTACTTACTCATATATGAATATATAAATATAAATGTGAATATATACCCAAGTACACAGATCTATAGCTAAACCTAAAGCTTTAGCATACCATTACAGTCTTATTCAGCTTTTAAAGTTGTAACAGGTACACGCCTTTTTTTTTTTTTTTAATTTATTTTCTCAAGCGATGTTTATATTTTGCATATTATTTCTTACTGACTTGTTTTTAAAAGATTTTTACAAAAACATGTATATGGTTGTACGTGTGTAGCCCTGCGACAGACTGGAGACCTGTTCGGGATGAACCCTGCCCCTTGCCTCAAATCAGCTGGAATGGGCTTTAGCACCCCCCGCAACCCAGTAAGGGATAGACGGCTAAGAAGGTGACCGACATGTACAGTACACTGTGGGGGACAGGACAGGTCTTGAATTTGTAAACAATAACTTTGCCAGTTTTACATATTCTTACATCCATTAACATGAAAAGTTTCTTCTAAAAAGAATTTTATTTGTAATTTTATCCACATTATTCTAATTTTTTTAATTTAATTTGCATTTCTCCTTCAAAATCCCCAATCTTTTAAGTTTTTTTCTTTCCCAGTATTCTTATCACTCTTCCTACACTTCTCCCATCCTCCCCCTCTTTTGTGAATTCTTTCTCTATTTTGCATTTCTTTAATGCAGCGCAACCCCCTCCTTGTTTCAATTTTAACCTCCACAGCCACAGAATGTAAAGAATCCTTAGAAGCCACCGGCAGTTCACAGTCGAGCCCTGGAGTTTGTTCTTCTCTTGAAAAGAGGCAAAAACCCTCCAACCATTTTTTTTCCTGCTTTTTCAACAAGTCCTTCCTTCAGATTTATTGAAAGTAGTTATTAACCAAATTGGGTTTTCTAGAATAGTTTCTATTAGCAAATTACATACAAAATTTGGCTTCAAGAAAAAACTTTCTTAAGTGTCAACTAGAAGTTACACTAATTAGATAAGTCTGAAATAACGTCAATTAGAGAACACTAACAAATGTGCTAATTTAATCAGAACAAAGAAGAGGAAAGACAGAAACACTCTGTGTTTCATTTCAATCTTCAATCTCTGAAACCAGACATTAGAGAAATTAAATGGACAACAGAAAGAAAGAAGGGTAGAAGAAAACAAAGACAACGCAGAGGTTAAAGATAAAGGACAATCATGTGAAAGAGAAGCGCCATTCCTGTCCTCTCCGTTACTCCTTCTATTCCAGCAAGAACTGAGGCCCATTGTTCCTAAGAAAAGAATTGTGTCCAACAAGAATCCAAACATAAACTAAAGCGGGCCAACTCTGCTGAAAATATAGGAAGTCAAAAGGAAACAACAAAATAAAGATCATAGCTGAATAGAGGAATATTAGGATGTGAGACAGACAGCTAAGCCAAGAATGGAATCAGGAAGCTTGGAAAGTAAAATTGGGATGGTGACAGTAGTAAACATGGATCCTGTAGGCAGTTGTTAAAACAACTCATTTAAGGTGGAGTTTAGGTCAAAAGGACATCACGTACTCTTACACTGAGACAAACCCGAATGTAACAAAATTAGACAGCCAAACAGAGACTCATGTTCACTCTCAGGGGGTAAACACTGAACTTAACTACACAGTTTTGAACCATATGTTTGTTAAAACACTGGTTAACATACCACAGATTTATTTTCCTCAGAGATACCAGCTTCAGTGGTTGTGAACATGTTTGTGAGTGAGAAAGCACAGTTTTCTATCAAAGTTAAGCCTGGAAAACAAAAATAAAGTAAAATATTCCCTTATAACCAAGAGACGACAAATTATGTATTTTCTAAACTGCTTCTTTCAATGCGCATATACAAGGTTGGTAAGCAAGGAGGATACACCCTGTTACAGGTCCAGACAAAAACCGATACACACTCACTACAGGAAGTAATTAACAGTGACCAATCATCCTCATCTACATGTTTTTAGAAGGTGGAGTTAGCTCTTCTTTAAACTAGAGTACCTTAACAAGGCTTGCTTTTCCACTGGGTAGAACAAGCAATCTCCACACAGAAAGCTCTGTGTTCCAAGCCAAACCAGGAGACTTCAACCATCGACCCTCAAGATCTAAGGCTGTGCTGTTAACCATAGAACCACCCACAACTCACTAACAAACTGACAAAAGTTCTAATTCTCAAATGTGCAAACTAAGAGCTTTGTTTTCACACAAGGAGAAGAAAACCAGTATGGAGATTATATGAAATGTTTGGCTGTTCTCAGTGTTAATGACATGGGTTATCTGGAAAAAAAAAATCCTTCCTAGAGTTTCTAAACCTTTCTCAGAATATAGTGAATAGATATTGTCAAAATGGACTTTATAATTTACCAAATAATTGTAGGTATTTCGCACAGTAACAAATAAAGTTCCGTTGTTTTCCGCTTATCCGGGGCCGGGTCGCAGGGACAACAGCTTTAGACGAGAAACCCTTGCTTCTCCCACCCCGGCTGCCTCCTGCAGCTCACCCTGGAGGATCCCAAGGTGTTTCCTGTCCAACTGTCGGACATAGTCTCTCCAGTGGATCTGGGATTTACCTCTGGGTCTCCACCTGGTGGAACGTGCCCAAAACACTTCACCAGCGAGGCATTCGGGAGGCATTCTAACCATAATACCCCATCTGGCTTCTCTCGACCCGGAGGAGCAACAGTTCTACCCAGAGCTCCTCCCGGATGACAGAGCTCATTACTGCATCTCTGATTGAGAGCCCAGCCACCCGGTGGAGGAAACCCATTTCGGCCACTTGTATCCCCGATCTTGTTTTTTCGGTCACCACCCACAGCTGGTGACCACAGATGAGGGTAGGAACATAGATCGACTTGTAAATTGAGAGCTTTGCTTTTAGGCTCAGCTCTTTCTTTACCACGATGGACCGACGGAGCATCCTGATTATTTCGGATACCATCATAAACAATTGACCTTTTTGTCCGTAAATTTACCATCACAAAAATAATAAGGCAACAAAACTGCATGAACAATCTAGCATTTTGTGGATCATCCGTTTTAACTCCACAGTGTGGAGTGATAGAAATTTTTTTGCCTCAATTAATTTTTCCATAATTTAGTCTGAATATTCTACTATGCAAGATGAACAGAAACATTGTGAAATTTCATCTGTAATTGTAGTTTCTTACAGGAGGCTTTGCTTAGAGTTGACGCTGCTTCTGAAAGCCAGTGTATTTTCTGGCTAGCATCGTATTCTGGTGGAACAAATTAAGTGTGCTACGGTCTTTTGTTGGCACAATTTTTTTTGCATATCTTGAACGTCGGAAATAGCTGCCTTGCGTTAGAATTTTTAAAACCAGAAAATCTCCAGATAACAGAGCTTGATCCCCTATTTTTAAAAAGCTAGTATTGATCAGTAATAGAAATTGTCTCATTAAATTCTTACCGTGGGAACTGTTTTTGACTGAATATTGTAAAAAATACCAATTTGCCCATCTCTAGCTGAATTATTTTCACTTAAACATGTGCAGAAATTTTGAAGGAATTAACACGAGTTTAACATTACCTATGTACGAGAATTATTTCTCGGGCAAACAGGAAAAAGCTAAGCCAACTTACAGTACTTTATTTTAGCCTAATATTTTCACATATTTAGTCAAAGATTACACAATACATAAAATTTGACATGTTTACAATTTTTATCTTTCCCTGGCTTATTTTTAGTCCACCAAGTATTGCCTTACCATCACAGGTGAAAGTCACAGGTTGTTGAGACTCAGATATTTCAATAGAAACCTTGACAGAGCAGCTATTTTCATCTCCACCATCTCTCTGGGTGATGACAGGACTGAGGACAAAACCAGGATTGGTGGAAATGTCACCATGTGGGAATCTGCAACGTAAGCTGCAGGAAAAAAAAAAAAGTAGAAAAGGTCACTACCCTTTTCTTTAAGATTTTAGTATTCTCAGCCAATACTAATAAATTAAATGCACCAAAGAACAGTCAGGATTAGCAAAAAGTTATTTGGATTTGACAATTGGATGCAGCTTTAGTAATGTAAAAGAAAAAAAACAGAAGGAAAGAAGAGGGGGGGAAGAAATGGGACAGTTTATGTTTCCAGATATGATTGTAAAAATAACAAAACATTTTACTGGAACTTGTGTGACGAACAAATAACCTTCATGCATGCATGAGTGGATTAATATACATAATCAAAACACAAGGTGAAAAAATACTATGAAAACAGATTGGTTTTATCTTCTTAAAGAAATAGCGATTCAGTTCTATGAACTGTTAAAGGAACAAACCACCATATTTTTTTTATATCCCAATATTTTATTCTAATGATTTAAATTTAAACAAGTTGATACAATCCTGTTCTGTCTTGGTATGTGCCCACAATCACTCCGAGGGAGGGTGACACTAATTTAGCATTTAGTTTGGCATTGTGTAAGCATTACAATCTAAACAAAGACGCCAGAAAGTACTTTTGTGTATCGCATGGGTACATGCGTAACTATATAGATGTCTTATTGTGAGGAAAAAAATGCAGAGAATTTCTCAAATACAGCTGCATTCAAACAAGCTTTTGGATTAAAAAAGAAATAAATTATTAAACCTTAAAAAATAAATAAAACATCACACCGCCCACAATAGAAGAAAAAACATGTAATTATGTGGCTGTGCATGGGGATTAGCAACTATGCATCTTCTAGCACGTGACGCAATTATCTTATTTGTTTCAGCGGCACTTTTGGTACAGAAACATAAGGTCATTATTATTTTAGTTAAATATAAATGTCCATCATAGATGGTTATTCGAATTTCTCGTTTAATACAATTGTATCAAAATCAAAACGCAAGTACCGGTAAATAAAATACAGAAAAGCGACAACTCTGCTAAAAAACAAAAATACAAAAAACAAGTCCAAATTTATTTACAATGCCAAAATAAAAAGAACTTACGTTGCAACGTCTTTACAGAAAGCGACAATCTCCAAGTTCTGAGCTTCCTCTTCTTCCAAGGCGAGATTCTTAACCAAGCCTTTTCCTTTTCCCTTATCCTAAAAACGAAAAAAAAAACAAAAAACATAATACTAATTACAAACATATTCAAGATATTAGAATTACAAGAGAAATCTTATTTTCTTTGCTGCTTGGAAAAAGAAACAAAAATCTTAGCTCATGTGTTTGAGTAGAAACACATTAAACTTTATTTTACTGATTACACCAAACTGGACATGGAAAAGAAAATGTAAGTGTTTTGTAGTGATTTGTTTTTAAAGATTAATCGTAGAAGAGGCTTCAAAGTTGTCTTCTGGTCAAGGTATTTGATTATCGAAAGATTTTAACTTCCACCCGGGAATCATTTTCAATCTGACTTTCAATCATAAGATTGAAAATTATTTCCAGATGGAAGTTGAAACGTCTCGATCATCAAATATTTTGACCAGAACTTTGAAGCCTTTTCTATGATGGGACACACCTGGACGAAGGAAGATTAATGTTAATAAAACATGAAAGAAAGATAAAAAAAAAATTATTACATAAATTCTACAAGATACTTTGACCCAAAAGATTATAGGCCTGAAAACACATTGGTTGGTCCAAATGACAAAAAAAAAAATCTAACAAAGTGAACAAATTTTTCTCCAAGATTTTAAATTCTGTTGGATGATGTTAAATAAATGCATTCATTTAATAGTTTTGAATGGATTTTGGAAATTTTCTAACAAGTGCTGGAGTCTAAATGTACTTCAAAGATGTAGTTAAATGTATAGTTTAGTTTTTTGAGGAATTACTTTAATATATATATAAGTCTTAAAGACATTCATGTTTTATAAATGAGGATTAAAAAAAATTGTGTTTTAAACACACATCAAAATAAATCCAAAGACAGCCCCTCTGAGAATTACTCCAGGAGATTCCTGGAGCTTTGTCTGCTGCCGGGAACTCGGAGAAACACTCAGCTTTTACTGCCAGCAGCTGAGGAATTTGCTTCCTGTGGCACAGGAAATGAGAAGTGAAAGAGTCCATCCCCTTCCTCCACTACACTTTGGGCTGTCTGTAAAAATGCTCAGTCATGGCTTAAAAATCTGTGCCTGACATCATTCTCAATCAGAGACAGAACTTGAAAATAGAGAGCGCTCTGAGAAAAGCAGAGGGAAAACATGTTTGGAATGAGACAGTGACTGTTTTCCCCACATTTCCCCCAAAATCTGAGTTGCTTAATCCTGCGATGACATTTGTAACCAAAACATTTTCTGAAGCATGCTGAGAAAAAGACGTGTCAACTTTGTCTTTTTATTGCATCATATGATTGTTTTTGAAAATTCACACACATTTATGTTTTTATTGCACACTAAACATGAAAGAAAAAAAAGTTTTAGCACCAAGTAATTATTTGTCAACTTAGGGGAATTGTGATTTAATCAAAAAGACCAAATGAACATTAGATCAAACACAACAATCTTGTTCCACTTTGTTTTCATTTTTCAGATGATTCAACTTCTTTATGTACACCACATATTTCTTTGGAGAGCAATGTGCTGCAAAGCTAAGAGCAGAGACCACTTGCTCAAACCATTGAGCTGACCTGACATAATACAAAAAGACAAAAAAATATCAAGTCAGCATGAGGTTGAAAAGAGGCCAGACCACATCCATCTGCCAGCAAAGAACGGAAAGAAGTCATGCTACAGGATTGGTGTGTTGTGTTTTCAAGGTTTTCATGGACCAAGTTCAAACTAAAGATCACTCATTTATCTACTATTATTATACACTAGTGTTAAGTTGTTTTGCCGTAGATTTCTGTGTAAATCTACACGTTGAGTGTTTGATAGCTTTTTATGAACTTGTTTTATGTTTTATTTTCTTTTATTGGAGGCTACTTTTTTGAAAAAAGTGCAACACAAATAGTTAGGTTTTTTTTTTAGAAAAATATCAGTTCTTCTAGTCTCCAGAAACTAAAGAGTCATGGAAGAAAGAGCACTAAATAACAACAAAGTAATTGGAACAAGTAGGGGAGGAAACGGGGCCAGGAAAGAGAAAAGGAACAAATTGAAAAACTGGGTCAATAGTGCAAAAATAAACAAGAGTGTAGTGAAACGAAAAGACATCCAGCGAGCAGTAAAACTAACGCTCACACAAAAGTGTTTGTATTTGCAGTCAGGATGATTTTTACAAAAACAAATAGGCGGATAATCCAATAAAGAACACTTTGCTACTAGTCACACTTTGAGACTCTCATACATCAGCGTCAGGCTGTAACAACACCACAGAGCTGTCTTTGTTTCATTCTATCGATTTATGGACACGGACTGAGAACTCCCGCTGTCTGAAGTCATGGGAATAGCTTCATCTCTCACATGCTGACTCATCTCATATCCTTTCACTGCACATATTGCAATATATCACAACAATCGCAGCAACGCTAAGAACGCACTGTGAAAAGTGCAGGAACACTTCTCAGAAAGCAAGGGAAATGACCTCATAAGAAATTACAAGCCCAAAAAACCAACAACTATTGAGGATGTGTTAAGTAACTGTAAATCTTAGGGCTGGAAGAAACATAAATGCATTTTTGGGACATTGTCCTGATCAGGTTTATAATGTGACCAAAAGTTAACACTGAAAAAAAAAAAATCATATTTATGGGTAGATGGGAAAAGCAACCTCATTGAAACAAAGGACATTTTCAAGATTTTGTCTTTAGACCCGCTTATCCCTAATGAGATTAGGGGGGTGCCAGAGCCTATCCAGTTGTTTCCAGGCAAGAGGGAGGATACATCCTGAACGGGTCACCACGTTCAGGGAGGTGATCCGCCCTGAACCTGCCCTGAACTCGCCCTGAACTTTAAGATTCAACGTTGATCATCATTTTCAAAAAGTTTGGCTATTTTTTTAACTTAATGAGACAAGCCCTTAGACAAATGCCTCCATTAGAACAATTTACACACACAATGATCCATTCACATACACACCCTACACACACCCATTCCTTGGGGCAATTTTTGGAGTGGCCAATCAACCTATCATGCATGTTTTTGGAGGGCACGAGGAAACCGGAGGTCACGAGAAGAACATGCAAACTCCACACAGAAAGGCCTGCATTTCAAGTCTTGTCCAATTTGGTACCCCGACCTTCTTGCTGTGAGGCAATTGTGGTAACCACTGCGCCACCCTTTTTTTAACATTTAAGAAGCCGTCACTGTAGAAACAATGAAACTTTGTTTGGTGGCATGTCAATTAGTTAGGCAAATTAAATAAATTATACAAAATGAAAAATGCAAATAATGAATGAATTGAGGATTCTAAGGGAGGCGGTGGCTTAGTGGTAGAGCGTTTGCCCTCGGACCGGAAGTTAACCGGAAGTTCACGGGTTAGCATCCCACTGAGTTCACGCCTAGGGTCCTTGGAGAAGACACCTAACTCCCCGTTTGTCCCACCTTTGGTGCCGTCATGGCAGCCTGCTGCGGTGTCATGCAGCACATAAATTTTCCCGGTGAGGGATCAATAAAGTTTACATTGCGATTAAATAAATGATATACGTAGTTGTGTAGCAAAGAAAGCACTTGTGAGGGCTTGTTTGTACAGGCATGTGAGAAAATTAGGACACCCCATTGAATAATCAGCTCTTTATTTGGAAATGGTTCACATACCAATATCCAGTCATGTTTATATGTATTTTTCAAAAAGAAAGTGATTTGATTGCAATTTAACAACAAAAATGAACATTGTTTGACAAATCCAAAAAAAGAAAAAAAATAAAGTATGTATTTTAATGGAGGAAAAAGTTAGGACACCCTGCCCCCTAATAGCTAGTGTTGCCCCCTTTGGTTGATATAACTTCAACGAGACGCTTTTTGTAGCCTTTTACCAGTCTCTGACATCGATCAGGAGAAAGTTTGGCCCACTCCTCAATGCAGAATTCTTTTAGCTGTGAGATGTTTGAGGGGTGTCTTGCATGTACAGCCCGTTTCAAGTCACCCCACAGCATTTCGATGGGATTAAGATCAGGGCTTTGACTTGGCCATTCCAGGACTCTCCACTTCTTCTTTTTTAGCCAGTCCTTGGTGGATTTGCTGGTATGCTTTGGGTCATTGTCTTGTTGCAGTATCCAGTTACGCTTCAGCTTTAACTTTTTGACAGATGGTTTCACATTTTCTTCAAGCACCCTCTGATACACAGTAGAATTCATGGTAGATTCTATGATGGTGAGCTGGCCAGGTCCTGCTGCAGCAAAGCAACCCCAAACCATGACACTGCCCCCTCCATGCTTTACAGTTGGTATGAGGTTCTTTTCTTGGAAGGCTGTATTTGGTTTACTCCAAACATGTCTTCTGTTCTGGTGTCCAAATAATTCAATTTTAGACTCATCTGTCCAAAGAACCTTATTCCAGAAGTCGTGGTCTTTGTCTACGTTCTCTCTGGCAAACTTCAGTCTGGCCTTGATGTTTTTTTAGAGAGAAAAGGTTTCTTCCTTGCACACCTCCCATGCAAGTCACTCTTGTGCAGTCTCTTTCTGATCATAGAGTCATGCACTTTCACATTGACAGTTGCCAGAACCTGCTGTGATTCCCTTGATGACACTTTAGGATTTTTCAGGACCTCTTTGAGCATCTTGCGTTCTGCTCTAGGAGTAAACTTGCCCGGACGGCCAGATCTTGGCATGGTGGCAGTTGTTTTAAATGTCCTCCAATTGTAAATAATTTTGCGAATGGTGGAATGGCTGATGTTAAATTCTTTTGAAATCTTTTTAAATCCTTTACCAGACTCGTAAGCGGCCACAATCTTCTTTCTGAGGGCATCAGGAAGCTCTTTAGACCTCACCATGGCGCTCACCTCAACATCTCAACTGTCAGGGCCACACCAAACTAAATCTGAGGTTTAAATAGAGCAAGGCTCCATTCAAATGCTGGGTAACGATGTACAAATCATGTGCACCGGACGTGATGCACCTGTTTGGGATTTTCAACATTTTAAGAGGGATAATATTGGGGGTGTCCTAATTTATTCCTCACCAGAAATTGCATTATTTTTTAATTAAATTTTACAGAAAGTTTTAAAAAGTCTTTTCTTATTTTTTTATTGTTTAGTTATATTACTTAGATCCCTGAGTTTAATTAAAATTGACATTAACTACCCATATGTCAAAATATATTTTAAAATACACAGGATTTCATAGGATGTCCTAATTTTTTCACATGCCTGTAAGTTTCTGTTACATTTTAGTATAGAACTAAATACAGAGCAGCTCGGCTCAAACTAAGCTACTGATGCAAATGTTAACCAAAATTTGAAAAAATGTTTTTTACATTGAACATCTCGAGTCTGACACGCAGCACGATGCAAGACTTGAGACAGGGAATCAAGACAGGAGTGTAAACAAGGCACTGATACTGTAAAAGATGATTTGGGAAAAGCAAAGAAAAACATAATCTTTCAGCTATGTGGAGCAGTTAAAAACTGTGTGTTTCCTTTTTCTCTCTTCAAAACTAAAAGAGGATGACGCCTGAGTTACAAAAGTAAAATGGCAACAAATTGCAGAAGTGAGTCAACAATAAAGAATTTTTTTTTCTTAAATGGATCCTATTACGCAAGAGAAAAATTTCAAATCCTTAAAAATGAAAACAAAAATTACTGGTTGTAAAAAGGGGAAAAACAAGTAATGACAATTCAATCAAATATGTAAATAGTAAATATTCCTGATGACCTTTTATGATCATTAAAATTGTATTTTAGCACAGACTTTCACAGATGGGAGCTTGAGATCTACCTAAAATCTTTCAGTTTTGGATATTTACCTGCTGTAGTCCACTTAATTCAAACATTAGATCATTAAAAGGCAAATTCAGGGGTTGTAATTTTTGTTGTAAACTGTATGTTAAAAAAGCACATTATGTAGTTTGAGCGGAATGTTGAATCAGCTGCTTTCAGATAAACAAACCATAAGACATTTTTTCCTATACAATAACAAAACAGGACATTCATTGATTGAATTTGATGTCATTTTCTTCTATGCGTGCCTAAAATGGATTAGAAATGCATCTGTGTCACATTACTTGAAAAAAATAGTTTTTTTTTTAAAAGAACAAAACAAAACAAAAAAGTCTGAATAGGTTGTTTTCCAGCAAAGTCATGTGTCAGCTGTATGTACAGACCAAGGCTTTAAAACACATTTTAAAAGCGTCAAATTGCCCACCTAACAATAAAATGTAACATCTTTGGCCGTGAAAATATCTAGAAAAAAGCCAAACTCCACACTTTGACCACACGTTTAATACTTTGTGTTTTCCAAAAAAAAAAAAAAAACACAGTTTTGAGAACAAAGTAACTTCGAAAAATAAGTTCAGCATAAAATATTCAACTTGTATACATTTTAGCATGCAATTCATTTCTGAAAAACCACGTCCAGGACAGAAAAACAGAAATTTGCACAAAATATACACACGAAGCAAATGAGAAGTTTAATTTCTATGACTGATAAATCCTCTCCTATCTGACTGGTCAGGAAATCTGTAAATGTAGTCAGTGATCAGACTTGAAGGGTCAGACCTGGGAGCCCAGTCACCGATGTAAACAGCCACAAAGAAGTATGTGAATCATAAAACAAAAGTGCTTGTCAAACCAATTTAGTAATTAAGTGTATTTTCTACAAAAAAAATTGAAGCTATCTCAAAATTGCACTGAAGCTTCAAAAAGCATTGTTACTGTTCTATTAATTACTCTTGTCTTTATCAACTAAGATTAGATACAATTACACAATTTCGTAATATGAGCTGATCATACCCAAATTTGAGTACCGGTACATAGGATGAATAAATTTAATCTGAGATCTCAACAATGCATACTTGCAATGCAACCAGTGTTTACTCAAAACAGTAAGAGACATCTTTTTAAAAAGTTTTGGAATTTTTTTTAACTTAATGAGAAAACCCCTTTAACAAATGCTTCCATTAAAACAATTTAGCTCTGTAAAAGTGGGTTGTTTTGTTGGTCCTGTGTGTCCTATATCTCATAACTGTCCCCAATTGGTTTCAGGGTTAGACATAATCAATTACACACATGTGACTCCACCTTCCACAGAATGACACATTTAAAACTATTTGTGACTTTAGGTTGGCAGAATAGAATTATTGCACAACTTTTTAGATTTAGAAATAGATGACTTAATGTGTAAGAAATCTGTTTTTCAGCTACTTTGTGTTAAGTAAGGGCTTTTTGTTGGTGAATTGAGAAAAAAAAATCTGCAACCTAGTGTCAGGAATTGCACATTTGCTTGGCTACTGAAAAGATAATAATCAGCTGCTCTTTTCAAGCAGAAACTATGGCAACATGTCTGTGCACGTCTCCACTTCAGGAGATTTTGACTTGAGTCGAGTCCAGCTCAACGTGGGCAAAAAAGGCCAACATTATATTAATTCAAAGTACAACCGGATTCCAAAAAAGTTGGGACACTTTAGAAATTGTGAATAAAAACTGAATGCAATGATGTGGAGGTGCCAACTTCTAATATTTTATTCAGAATACAACATAAATCACAGGTCAATAGTTTAAACTGAGAAATTGTATGATATTAAGGAAAAATATGCTCATTCAAAATTTCATGGTGTCAACAAATCCCAAAAAAGTTGGGACAAGAACCTATTAGAGGCTGGAAAAAGTCATTTGAGCATACAACAAACACCTGGAAGACCAATCAGCACTAATCAGGTCAATTGGCAATATGATGGGTATAAAAAGTGCTTCTCAGATTGGCAGTGTCTCTCAGAAGCCAAGATGGGTAGAGGATCACCAACTCCCACAATGTTGCGTAAAAAGATAGTGGAACAGTATCAGAGAGGTGTTACCCAGCGAAAAATTGCAAAGAGTTTGCAGTTGTCATCATCAACTGTGAATAATATCATCAGAAGATTCAGAGAATCTGGAAAAATCTCTGTGCGTAAAGGTCAAGGCCGGAGAACCATACTGAATGCCCGTGATCTCCGGGCCCTTAAACGACACTGCATCAAAAACAGGAGTGCTACTGTGAAGGAAATCACAGCATGGGCTCAGGAGTACTTCCAGAAACCATTGTCAGTGAACACAATCCACCGTGCCATCCGCCGTTGCCAGCTGAAACTCTATTCTGCAAAGAAGAAGCCATTTCTAACAAAGATCCACAAGCGAAGACGTTTTCACTGGGCCAGGAGTCATTTAAAATGGAGTGTGGCAAAATGGAAGACTGTTCTGTGGTCAGACGAATCACGTTTTGAGGTTCTTTTTGGAAATCTGGGGCGCCATGTCATCAGGACCAAAGAGGACAGTGACAACCCAAGTTGCTATCAACGCTCTGTTCAGAAGCCTGCATCTCTGATGGTATGGGGTTGCATGAATGCGTGTGGCATGGGCAGCTTGCACATCTGGAAAGGCACCATCAATGCAGAAAAATATATTCAGGTTCTAGAGCAACATATGCTCCCATCCAAACGTCGTCTCTTTCATGGAAGACCCTGCATTTTTCAACAAGATAATGCCAGACCACATTCTGCATCAATCACAACATCATGGCTGCGTGGGAGAAGGATTCGGGTACTGACCTGGCCAGCCAACAGTCCAGATCTTTCACCTATAGAAAACATTTGGCGCATCATTAAGAGGAAGGTCAGACAAAGAAGACCCAAGACGATTGAACACTTAGAGGCCTGTATTAGACAAGAATGGGAGAACATTCCTATGTCTACACTTGAGAAGCTGGTCTCCTCAATGCCCAGACGTCTGTTGAGTGTTCTAAGAAGAAGGGGGGGTGTCACACAGTGGTGAAAATGGCCTTGTCCCAACTTTTTTGGGATTTGTTGACACCATGAAATTTTGAATGAGTATATTTTTCCTTAATATACAATTTCTCAGTTTAAACTATTGACCTGTGATTTATGTTGTATTCTGAATAAAATATTAGAAGTTGGCACCTCCACATCATTGCATTCAGTTTTTATTCACAATTTCTAAAGTGTCCCAACTTTTTCGGAATCCGGTTTGTAGTATAATTCCTGGGCATATCAGTGAGACTTTTGTAAGGAAGAAGTTTAAAACTTAAAAGTTAACCCATAGTCTAATCTGTAGTTTGTTTCCTATTAAAGATTAATCCATCTTTTCTTGGGTTAATACATTAAAACAAATTTTCTTCCCAGGGTGCATAAACTTTTGATTCCAACATTTATTATTGAGAATTCTAGGAGATGCATGTGACAGCTTGTTGGAATGTGAAAATTAAAGTAAACTGTTGATATTTAAAGTATATTTACATCTAAATGACTAAAAAAAGAGAGGAATATACTTTATTCTTTCCTCAACGGGGAAATTTGTATGGTGCATTAAATTGCAGCAGGCTGCCACGACTGCGCCAATGGTAGGAAAAACGGGGAGTTAGGCGTCTTCTCCAAAGACACCTAACCGTGAGTTCAGTGGGAGTCGATTCCACGAACCTCCAGAGAACTTCCGGTCCAAGGGCGAAAGTTCTACCACTGAGCTATCTAACACTGACCCTGGATGATTTGTTTCAAAACTGAACTACTTGTTTATTTTTCATATTAGTGGCATCTTTTTTTCTGGGGAAAAAAACATTTACTTGCAGCTGACTCTTCATGTAAAACTGGACATCCCAATACTGTTCTGAAGGTACTGATGTGATAAGGGTTTGTCTTAAACCCAGCTGGTTTCTTGCTCTAACTGGTTCTGAAGAACATTAGTGATGGATTCGCTTTAGTCCACATGCCCCTTCGTTACTTCTGCCTACTGTAAAAGTTCAACAAAGCCGCTTCAGTCAAGTGTTGTAACTGAATGGGAAAAGAACAGATGCAAATAAGATGGCTCAATTTAACTATTGGATGAAACAAAAAAATTCCAATCATTGTTTTGCATTATAATTATTGTTAGTTCACAGCTTCCTGTTTACTATTATGTCTCCTGCCTTCTGCTCTCCACCTACATGCGACAATGTGTATGGCTGAGTGGGCAGCGCTGCTGGCATGTAGCCAGACAGAGTAGATTTCATCCTTGACTGTTAAGCTCATGTCGAGGCATCCTGAGCAAAACACCGAGGACCAAATCACTCTTGATGGGTTGCGGTTGAGCGCTTTCCATGATAGCTTCCATCATCAGTGAGCGGATGTCTGAATGCAATGTAGAGCACTTTGAGTAATACTGTCGTACAATAAGGCAATAATTAAAAAATGGACAGCTAGCATTATTTCTTCTAGTAAGAGATGTATAAACCCCCAAAAAATTGTGAAATGATGTTGAACGGGATGGTATCATGATAAAATCAACTTTGATGTCCAGCAAGTTTGAACGTAATTTCCACATCAAAAGCATTCCTGAAGAGGTTGTCCATTTTATTAAATGCATTTTTTTAATATTATCTTTCATGCTCTCCCAATTTAGTTTTCGGATATTAGTCGAACAGCAGGTTGTATTTTACCATGGCTTTCTTTGGTCTCTGCTACGCCCACATTTTGATGGAAGTAGGGAGTGTTTCGGTGCTCATGTGACCTGGGTAGGTACTGTATGTCCTTTTATGAAGATTTTTTGTAGCTCCCACAACAAAAACTGAGAATTTTTTTTATATTTCTTTTCAAGTCTCTTCTGCTACAATGTAAAATGATCAATAATATGCACTCATCAACCACCTGTCCAACTGCTCCACAATGCAAATTTCAAATCTACCAATCAAATGGTAGCAGCTATGGTCAAGATGACCTGCTGCAGTTCATCAGAATAAGAAAAAAAGGTGGTTTAAGTTACTGTGAAAACGGCACAGTTAGTACCAGTCGGGTTGGTCTAAGTGTTACAGAGACTGCTGATCTACTGAGATTTTCATGCACAACAATCTCTAGGCTTTGCAGAAAATGGTCTGAAAAAAAAAAGGAAAACAGCCAGTGAGTGGCAGTTCCGTGGGCGAAAAAGACTTGTTAATGCCAAAGGTCAGAAAAGAATGGCCAGACTGGTTCAAACTGATAGAAAAGCAACAATATCTCAAATAACTACTTTTACAACCGAGGAATGCAGAAGAGCATCTCCGAAACACACAATTTGTCAAACTCTGAAGGAGATGGGCAGAAGACTACAACAAGTGTCACTCCTGTCAACTAAGAACAGGAAGTGAGGCTATAATTTGTGCAGGCTTACAAAAATTGGACATGGGTGTACTAAAAAAGTTGCTTGGTCTGACTCTCGATTTCTGCTGCAACATTCGGAGTATCCAAATACCTGCCTTGCACTAATCGTGCAAGCTGTTGTTGGTGGTTTAATAGCATGGGGGATATTTTTTTAACTACTCTGGGCCCCTTCCAACAAATAGTGCATCATTGCAATCATATTGCTACTTTGTTGAAACTATGCCATGACAGATTAAGGCATTACGAAGGCGAAAGGGCATCCAACCAGGAACTAGCAAAGTGAACCTAGTAAAGTGGTTGGTGAGAGTATATCTATATTTGTGGTAAGTTAGCATTAATTGTATTACGTGTCCTGTGACTGGGTTGCGAGCGAGGTTTTTAATCATTAAATGTTGCAAAAGGTCTCAGACTGTGTTCAAGGTTATTTTATTTACTTCTTCTTTGCAGAACAATTCAATTTGCCGAGGGTTAGTGTTCTAATATTGTTCTAATACAGCTAAACGAGAACACTAAACTCGTCAACAGCCAAAATATATATATATATATAACAGTAGAATATAAATAAAAGAAAATAATAAAAGTGACCAGCATCCAACAATAAACAAGCAGATCAGCACTCAAGGTTTAATTCAACAAAACATAACCATGGAGAAATTGCTTTGAAGAGATTTTGCACAAATACCTCCTAGTAGTTTACAGATACACAGTAAGTCTAGACTGTGAAATATCTGAAATAGAAAATCTGAGTTGTGAAAAAAAATCTATTTCAAAAAGGAAGTGACTGACAGTTATCTATTCATGCTTCCTGTGATAAACAAAAATCAGGACTTGAGTTGGAGGGAATTGAGATTTTTTTTTTTTTTGTGTAAAAGGGTACTGATGCATACAAAGACATCAGTACCCTGCAATCTAACATTTTCTTTGATGGAAGAACATTTTATGAGTTCCCATTTGTGCATAAGGTGTAATTAGACCATAAGAGAACAACGTACAAAGTGTGAATACATGAGACATTAAAGAGCCACTGGAAGTTATAAATAACACCTACAAAAAAAAAAAAAAAGACTTGTTCAAATAAAACTCTGCCTGTGGGTTGTTCAGAGAGAGAAGTATACAATCCAGACTTCCTCAACAAGTCTATTTTATTCTAAATGCAGTTACCCCTCGCAACTGTAGTTATAGGCGAACTATAATGCAGTTACCTATTGCGGCCTTGCTGTTTCAGATTTTGCATATGTGTATTGTTCTCTGTGTCCAAAATTACATAGTCTGTTCTGCATTTCTGTGAATACAGTACACCATGGAGGGTGACTTACAACCTTTTGGCCACCTGCATCATTTTTATGGACCCATTTATGGTCACGTGTCTGACTATTTTTTCCTAGCCAGGAGAGAAAAACATGGGGGTGTGTTTTCTATTTTTTGGATAGAAAACACACCCAATTGATCCAGTTTTATCGAATGTGATAAAACTGGATCAATTGGGCTTAATCTTTGTTTTGGTAACATTTCTTGCAGGGAATCCACTGTAGTTTCACATCATCATTTTGATTATGTCATTCACACGCCATTCTAACAATGTGCAATTGAAATCGTCACCGTTTTAATTTCATATTATTTTTTAATTAAAGATAAAGGATACAGGATTACTCTACTCATCCCTCACTGGGGATATTTGTGTGCTGCACTCTTTACACCGCAGCAGGCTGCCCACCACGGCGCCAATGGTGGGAGAAACGGGGGTTAGGTGTCTTGTCCAAGAACTCTAGATGTGGCTCTTTGTGGGATGCGAACCCGCGAACTTCCGGTCCACGGGCGAATGCTCTAACCACTGAGCTGCCGTCTCCCCCAATTAAGGTTGGAATTTTAAAAGCATTTAAACTAGAGAGCAAAATAGGAAAATGATAATGAATGTCTGAGAAAAGTCTATACAGTATTTATATATTATTATACTGTATTCGTCCCTCCTGGGGTAAATATTTTTGCTGGGTTGCACCGCATCAGGCAGCCATAATGATGCCAATAGTGGGAGTAACTGGGTGTTAGATGTCATCTTACTTACATTTGGGACCAGTGAGGATCAAACCGGATTCTCCCAGTCCACTAACAACCATTCTACCACTGAGCTAACGCCTCCCCTAATAATTGTAAGTAGTACTAATTTTACTACAATAATTCTATCCCATCTATGACTATTTTAAAAATTGGCTAGTTTTGCCTTATGCTGTTTATTCTTTTAACAATTCTTGCAGTTAAGAAGGTACCAAGGTACCAATCCACTTAAAAAATAACTGTTAAAAGTCAACTGAAATAATATCACTGCAGTTTTTAAACATTAAATAGGTGTTTGGGTTTTTTTTTTCTATGAATAAAGAATTGTTAACTAACTACTTCCAAGATTTACTTTCAAGTAAATTCTTGGTTCCAACTGACTTTAAAAAGCTGGCAGGAATACAGAATTGTTATTGAAACGGGTTAATATGAATGGAAAAGACACTAATAAAAAAAGGGAACATGTTACAAAGTAGTGAAAAATTTGATGACAAAATGAAAATGAAATGCGTGTGGCTTCATGAACGGGGGGGACAAAAGAACATAATGATCTTATTTTATATCCATCTGCTCACAATTACCCTCTTCCTGATCAACTCCAGCTGGATTAATCAGACTTTTGCTTCTATATATTGTAGACAGCAAAGAAAAAGAAATAGACACAAAGTAAAAATAACTGGTATATAACTGGTATATAAGACAAAAATACCAGTGTTTTGACACATCTTAACCTTTTATGGAATAATCAGGTCATAAAAGAAAACAGAGTTATTTTCTCTGCGTACAAGCTAAAAAAATTTCTTTTTGCTCTACTAACATGCAGCTTGAAGCCGCAAGGCAGCTGAAAGCTGAATGTAAATGTGTCTTGCTGTCTCATTAAGCTTTCAAAGGCAAAGACAAGAGGTGTTTGGTGTCTAATTCTGAGCTGGCGTAGACACCAGCTTGTATTTGTTGTTCTCACAAAGAATCATTATGTCATTGCTACAGTGATATACATTTAAATGTTTCTTTTCATTCTGTTCCCAAAAGGAATTTCACAGAAAAGTAATGAATCAATTTTCTCAAAATGTTCCTCTTCCGATAAACTCATAAAGAAAAGACCTTTCCAGTAAACGCAACAAAAGAAAAGGAAATGACTTCTAATCTTCCGAGGATAAAAGGAAGTTCATGGTGTAATTGTGAACTTATATTTTTTATATCTTACACTTCTTACTTCTCTTTACGTGTCTTCAATATAAC
This sequence comes from Neostethus bicornis, assembly GCA_902685375.1. Taxonomy (NCBI): domain Eukaryota; kingdom Metazoa; phylum Chordata; class Actinopteri; order Atheriniformes; family Phallostethidae; genus Neostethus; species Neostethus bicornis. The sequence continues at coordinate 21,646,863 of LR738544.1, read as the reverse complement.
GGTCACAAAACAAGAGATAACAATGCCCTCTTCATGCGGCACTTGCGGTTGGATGCCTAATTTTATCTTATAATAATCCATACAATGTCTTCTTTTTCTATTGGCTTTGCCATTTAGGGTCACCAAGCCCTGCCACAGCCCTGCCTGTCTGTAAATAAAAATAAAAGATATCATACTGAGAAAAACTAAATAAATATGCTTTAATCCATTTTTTTTAACACAAACAACATAAAATTGACCAAAACAATATTTGGGAGCTACAAGTAGATTGCAATCAACTTATAAGGGGAAACAATTTCATGTTCTACGGCACACCTGACGATCTCTCTCGACCACTGGTTGAAAAACGCTGAATAAAACGCTGAATCAATTTCTTTGAGCGTATCGTTTTCTTCTGAACTGCTTATCCCAAGTGGGTTTGCGGGGGGCGCAGGAGCCTATTCCAGGTGATTTCAGGCAAGAGGCAGGGTAGGCCCTGAACAGGTCGACAGCCTGTTGCAAGGCCACACACACAGACAACCATCCATACACACACATACACACACACTCATTCCTATGGACAATTTTATTGATGAATGTTTATAGAGTGTAAGAGGAAACCAAAGTGCCCAGAGAAAACTTCCGATACACGTGGAGAATATGCAAACTCCACACAGAAAGGCCAGTGTTTCAAACTTCGCCTCCCACTTGTGGACTCGAACCACACCTTCTTTGAGCGTATCATCCCAAATATTCTAAAGATAAAAATACGGCTATGTTTTCTCCTAAACTTACATAAGAACTTGGGATGGCAGAAAGATCCTTACAAGTGGTTTTGTTTGAGAATTCAGCTGCTTCTTTAAAACACAGGAGGCTTGTATGGACTTGTTCCTGTTTATAACGGCGTGGATGCCAACAGATGGATCGTGGGGATCATGGTGGGGGAAACTAAGCTCACAAACCACCAGGTCCTTATTTACATTAAAAATTGGGGCATAATAAATGGAGGTTAAGAAAAGTAAGAGGGCCAAATCATTTCTGAAACTTAGAAAACTGCAGACGTTCAATTACCACCATGGTAATTTCCCTATCAAACATATCTGAACACAGACATAACACAGACTAGAACAAACATGCATTGTTTAATCCTTTGAAAGAGAATTCCTCAACAGAGAAAGACATAGTTGGGTGTGCAGACAGGACAGTTCGTCTTTGATGAGGGTTTGATTGTAAGTCTGTAGTCTAGAAAGAAAAGTTTACCAAAACTGCTCTTTCCGGTTCAAACCGCAACAATTTCGGATACCATCATCAAATAACTGAATGTTTTGATTTTTAACCAAAGAATTTGTCAAAACATAAGCTCTGCCAATGGTGGCGAGCAAAATATCACTGTAGTGTGCAAAACACCCCTCAGAGACTGATTGTTCGGTCACGGCAAATCCGAACACAATGAACAGGAAGTGGGTGTAAACAGAAACATAGAAAAATAGAAGCAACAAAACTGCTTGCAAAGTTCCCTAATTAAAAAAAAAAAAAAAAAAGAGTCAAACTATTTCTGTAACTTTCATCTGGTCTGATATTTACTCCTGGTACATTTAGTTTTTTGCTTCTCCTTTTATACATTATGGTGTGCAATCAAAATTTAGGACGCATAGAGCGTGGTGATGAGATCTAGATAGTAAACAAGAGAAACAAAACAAGACAACACACAAAATGGAATAAATCTGTAAAGAATTCTGAAAAAAATAGAGAAATTAGGGTTAAAAATGATGTATAAAGTTAACTTTTTAAATAAAAAAATTGAGCGTATGTGTGATTTTTGTGTGGCTTAGTTTTTCCTAAGCCAGAAAGTAATAAATGAGAAGCCACTACAATTTTGATTTTAGTGTTTGGTCTAATTACCCTTAACCTGACTGACTTCGGTACCTTGTGTAATCACTCTAAATCAAAATGATCATCCATATGTCAGATGGTTACTCACTTTTTGTCAGAGGGATAAAATAAATATGCACAGACGGCAATATTGCATGCCATTTGCCTACAGCGCTGTCCCAAATAGTGATTTCAGGAATCTAGATCACTTGAATTTTACTGCAGAAATAATAAATCACAAATGCACAAACTGCAGAGATAGAGCAGGTGGTCAAACAAAACACAGAACTAGTGGAAGCAGAACTAAAATCAACTTTGTATGGCATAGGCACTTATAAACAATACGATAACACATTTATGGACGTTGCAAATGATTCAGGAGATTGCAGACAATGGTTCCATATAATCTCCTTCCTCTATAATTTAGTTACTAAATTTAAGCCCATCTAGATTTGCACTGCATCTATCTTAACTCAAAATATTTTGTACGTATTTCTGGTTTAGGGAATGTTTTCCCTTGGGGTGACGTATGTCACTAAGAATTAGAGCCTTTTAGGGAGGCGTCTTTGGACTGGTGGAATTTATGGAAACTTACTTAGAGACATGGAAGAATAGAGCGGTAACTCCAAGTCGACAAGTTAACATATTTGTTGATTACATAAAAACTTGACAATTCACAATAACTTTTAGTTTGATGACATCTCATTTGGAGGTGACCAACTTGCATCTAGGTAAACGACTTGAGATAAACAGAAATTTTCTCTCTGGGAAATATACTCAGCGCCTCTGGACTTTTCATGTCTTGTTTTTACATCTTTAATCAACCATAAACAAGAGACACAATGCTACTTATATAAGCCAAAACACATGTTTAAAATATTTATTTCTGTGTTTGTCAAAAGACAATCAAAAACAGTAATAAATAATTCAAATGGTCAACTGACGACAAATATTCAAAAAGTATTTAGTCTATATAAAAGTTGTTATGGGTCTAGAACAAGCATTTCCAAAATTAAAAATTTACAATGAAATAAAACTTTATTACATGGTTAGGGTTTGTTTGTTATTTAAAAATAAAATTGCACAATTATGTGCCAAGAAAAAAAAAAAAAAAAAAGAGTTGTTTACCGATAAAGCAGTTAAGCTCTGAGTCAGTTCGCTAGTTATTTCGGGAAGTTACTAACTAGACAACCTTGACACGTCCTTTATCTCCTGATAACGCTGCAGTAAAAAAAGCAATATTATCTTTCATTTTAACTACTTTTAGCCTCCAAAAAACAGTGGGAGTCACAAGAAACTTGAGGTTTATTGAATAAAGTTCTTGCACATGAGAGACTAAATGCAGCAGGCATCCCGTTTACATCTATTAAATTGGTGGTTTTAGAGATTTATTTCAAATTTGTCAATCTGTTTTGCCACTTGTCTTACTTTAATTAATCTAATTTAAATTAGTCCAATTGTTTTTAGGTGACTTATTTAAATTAGTTTTATAATTGTATGTGAATAGGCTGAACAATTAACTGAATTTTTTGCAAAAAGAAAAAAAAAACAAATGATTGGAAAAACATGACATTCGCCCTTTAAAATGAGAGCGATTAGAACTACGCATGACAAATGACCTTAAAGGAAACATGGAAAATCTTCCAGCACGTACAGCCCAATGACTGAGAGAAGAGTGTGTATGCATAAGACTCGCCTCGGTATCATTCTGCAATAGTAACATTCTGCTGTTAGTAACATTCTGCAGTTGTTAGATTATAACGTTTCAATTAAAACGTTGCTAAATAAGTTTATTTTATGTACCAGTCTTTATAAATATTCACATATTACCAGAAACCGCAAAGTGGAAATGATCGATAGGCTGTGGCCCAATGGCAAACACACAAAAATGATTGTCTGTTACATGAATATGACCAGAATAGGCTGTTTGAAGTAATATTGCAAAAAATATATACCTTTTTTTTTTTTTTTTTTCAAACTATTTTTAAAGATTTTTTTTGAATATCTCTTTTTGAAGAGCTGGAATGGCATATACCATGTGGTATATGTGGGCACCATATCAATACTGGATATGAAAAAGCTGTATTGAAAAAGCTGTGTACCGTGTACATACCTGATTGCTTAGTTTGTGCAGTGAGGAAGTCCCCGGGATGTTTAGTGAGTGACTCCTAGTGACAGGTGCCCCTGTTGATGCTCTCCTGTGCTGTGATTTGACTGATGGGGATTCTTTATCTTCCACAGGAGGGCTGCTACTGTTACTACAACTGTTCCCCTCAGTTTCCAGCACAGCCTCCCATGGATCTCTGGCAGTAACTCCTTGGGGTACATGTCCATCCGGTGTTACGTCCTCATTCTCAGCTTTATGTTTTGTGAGAGGGTCTAGATCTAGCCAGTCAAAGCAACTGATTTGAGAAGATTCAGTAACTTCTAGTTGCTGGGGTGGCGGGTTGGGTGCCAGAGAAGATGTGCTTGCTTGCGAAGAATCTAGGTCAAAGCTGGCTGATCTCCCATTTTTCAAGTACTCCGAGGTGCTGGCAATCTTGTCAAACAGTTTGGCCATCTCTGGGTTTACAGGTGGTTGTTGGAAGACCATGGGAGCAGCTGGTTGAATGGGTGTGAAAGCCATGAAGGAGGGCTGCTGCGTTGGCAGGGCCATGAAGGGTGACATGGTTGGGGTGAAACCGTTCTGAAATGTCCCTGGTTTGGGAAATGGTGCAGAGGGAAAAATTGGAGTAGGCTGTTGGGTTGGAGTAGAGATGTTAGAGCTCGATGGGGTGGACAAAAGAGATGCCCATTGACTGTTTTGGTACGGTGAGGAGCTACAGGCGTGGCCTCCAGGGTAAGAGGCACTGAAATTAAATCCCATTAGGGACGAGGGACGGGACACACGGCTATTAGCCCCGAAGTTCTCATCAAGCAGGAGCTTTTCAAGCTCCTCATTAGTCAACTTAGCCACATCAATATCTTTGAACCTGTCCTCTTCTACCTGCTTCTTCGTTTCAGGAAAGAAGATGAGGTCCTTGTCGGGTTTATTAACCGAGGGTAAAGGTTTAGGAGCAGTAGTGGTAGACTTTATTGGTTTTGAGGAAGACGCGAATGCTCCAGATAAAGATGGCGAAGCTGAAAAGGAGTGTTTCTTCTCCTTTTGCAGTTTAGCCAAGGCCTCTTCCTCCATTCGCAAAGCTTCCTCTTTACCCACAGCCCCCTTTGGCTGGGGGACATCCATTTTGAACCCATCACTGCTTGATGTCTGGGCCATTGTGTCAAGTAGAAGGAGCCATAAGTATAACAACCTTTAAGTCAGCGTGGCCCAACGGGGTGTAGAGAAAAGCCTTATACACCTAAAGGCAAAAGAAAAAAATCATATTGTTAACAAATAAGAAAAAGTTACTAAACTTTAAAATATCTGCAAAGCAGCAGATGAATTCACCGTAAACATTTTTAGTTGTAAACCAGTTGTAAACCTTCAAAACCTTTGAAACCAGACAACTGGATTCAAAACATCCAACCAACTTTACTATCAACCAACTGACCCTAAAGTAATTAGAACATTTTTGAAATGATGTGTTAATGTTGGGCAGTTTTTTACAATGTGATTGCAAAGAGACTTCTGTGATTCTAAAACAACACTGTATTCTCAAAGCAGCCATTCATTGAACGATCACAACCCTGGGTTGAGTGAGTTCCTTCTCTCCCCAGGCTTCAATGGCCTCTCCTGAGCTTCCCCTCCCATTGTGGTGGAGAAGGCTGGCTGTGCTGGGGCTCAGGCTAGCCTAACACTATTGTGCAGCTGAGGAATTTGGCATGCTAAACCGCCCGATGGGTCTCACTCTTCCTCCGGCTTTCTCTCCCTCTGTTAGTATTATGTTAGTACCATGCCCCAAGATTGTCTTATCAGCTGTGTGAACACTAGCAGGCTGTAACAATGTGGCTGCATTCATTAGGCTTTTGACTAGTAAAACTCAAACCCAAATTTGCCAAGAACAAAGACTGGACAAATTACAGCACAAAGAAAGTTCATCATCTTTTGGTCTTTCCTGGCATTAATGAGTAAATTAACAAAACATCATGCCCCATTCACAAAACATTGTACACTACTAATTCAGACAAATTGAAGCATCACATTTTAACTTTGCTATGAATTGAAAAGCATAATGCTTTTCAATTGGCTGATTTTAACACAAATCAGCCCTTTTTAGTTTTATTTTTATGTCAAACTAAAAAGCAATTTATATGACAAACCATGTTGAACAGCTTTCTTATTTTCTGTGGGCAGAATAGATGGATTGTTAAATTAAGGGGATTAAAGTAGACAAAACTTCAAGCATTATTATAGCTTGATGGCAAATCTTTAACAATAATTACAGTATAAAATGTTCAGAAACAAGACACCGACTAGTTTGCATCCATTAAAAACATCACTAAGGGCAAAAAGAAGTCAAACTCTTTCACATCTTAGGAATAAAATATGATCTATCCTATTTTTAATGCCACAATTGGGCATGACATCTGCACTTTCAAGTTATTTGAAAAGTTAGAAGGAGGGCAAGGAGCACTATATCTTTCTAGACAAGAAGATATGAAAGCAACAACAAACTTAACTCAAAGACTTTGGGGAATTTCCAGAAAAAGCCACATCATGTTCACAACCCTCTGACATGCAATTTACTAGGATGAATTGATGCTGGGATGGCTAGTATTTGTCCATCTAGCCATGCATGTGAGGTTTGCATGTTCTTTTTGTGTACATGAGGGCTTTCTGTGGCTTCCTCCCACAAGCTGAGACATGTATGTAAGTTTAGCTGAAAGATGACTTTTAACTTAGTATCATAAGTTCAAAACAGCACCACATGCAGCATTTTTTTTCTTTAAATTTTGCAAAACCAATTGACTTATAATAAAAAGATCAAAGTATTTAGATCTAAATTTAGTAGCATTGAATTATTAAGTTTTAAAAAACATTTTAGGAGCACTCCACAAAAGCATGAACATAGCACGCTGCCATAATAACTCCATGCCAAATGTTTTGTTTCTCATAAATGCAAAAGTGCATATGCAAGCAATCTGCTATACTGCTGATCAAAGTGCATGGCCTCAATTTAAATGAGTAACAAAGTCTTAAAGTATTTTTATATTTGTAAGAAATATTTCTTAACAAGACAAAGTTACATCATGTTTCAATCAGCTGTAGATATCTACAAAGGAGTCTGCCCTGAAGGAGATAGCATTGGAAACACAATGCAACCTAAAACAAATATGTCCATGTTGGTACACTGAAGATGAATTAGATTGTTTGGTGAAAACAAGCCAGACATTATGAAGAAGCCTTTACATGTTTTCATAATGAGCAACCATAGACATAAATTAATTCATTATTATAAAAACAATACTGTTTGGAAAGTTGTATTTCTAAGTTTGAATGATTTTTTAAATGAAAATAAAATACTCAACTAAAAAAAATCAAAAAGGTTTTTGAAATTGTTCAAGCCTAGCTGAATGGTGGCGCAGTTGGTAGCACTGTGGCCTCACAGCAAGAAGATTGGGGTTCGAGTACTGGGGTGGGGACGGGGCTTGAAAAACACTGGCCTGTTTGTGCAGTTTTTTGCATGCTCTTCCTGAGTATGTGTAGGTTTTCTCCTGGTACTCCAGTTTCCTCCCACCCTCCAAAATAATGCATGTTAGGTTGATTGGACACTATGAAATTGCCCCTAGGAATGGGTGTGTGTGGGTGTGGCCCAGCAACAGGCTGGCGACCTGTTCAGGTGGTATCCTGCCTCTCGCCTGAAAGCAGCGGAGATAGGGTCTGGCACCTCCCCTCATCAGCACACCTCCAGAGATCTGGTGGATCTCTGTGTTGTATGAACATGAAATAATCCCGCTGTATGGACAGGAACTCCAGGTTAGACGCAGAGTCGCTGTTTAATTTCAGGTCCTCCTAAGAAGGCCAGAGTTATATTTTACAATGGGAGGCTTGGACTTGCGGTGTCCACCAGGGGTCAATTCTTAGACCTCTTTAGATAAAACTTTAAATGTTACTTTTGGGGAAAATATCACTAAATTTTAACAATATAAAACTAGCTATTTAGACAAAACTAAAATAACTGAAATACAGAGCGACCAGTTTGGTGTTCTTCACTGCAGCCTGGCTTTGTGGAACCATTCCGGACTCCAGCTTTTGGGTTGCCAGGTTGGACAAAGTGTGACCGGACTGGGACGTCGGTGGATATTGGCGATGGACATCAAGGTTTTGCAATGCAGCACTCAAATTTCCCTTCGGGAATAAATAAAGTGTATTCTATTCTAAAACTCAACTTTAAGTGTTCTAACCCTTCTGAAGCCAAAATCTGTTTATTGTTAAAACAACACAGCTGCGCACATATCTACAAATTAAGTTATTTTAATTCTAAAATCATAGACAAACTTTATAACTTCAGCTTTAAATCCCTGATTTACCATCAAAACCAATTTCCATTTCTAAAAACATTACCTAGATTTGTATTTTCCAGGAAACACAACTAGACTTTCTTTGATCTTTTCATCTTAGACGGACGGAATTTCTCAAAAGATTTAAACGTCTTTGAACTAAGTTTTTCATTAAAAAAAGTCATTTATGCAGTTTAAACTAATTCAAAGCCCTGACAAAAGAGTTCTAAACAGGACAAACTTTTTTAATTAGGAGGCGGGGCACAGTCCGAATAGGTCGCCAGCCTGTTGCGGGGCCACACACACAACCATCCACACATATCATTCCTAGTGGCAATTTCATAGTGGCCAATCAACCTACATGCATGCTTTTAGAGGGTGATAGGAAACCAGAGAAAATGCATGCACATACAGGTAGAACATGCAAACTCCACACATAAAGGCCAGTCTTTCAAGCCTCGACCCCATTCCGAGACTCGAACCCCTACCTTCTTGCTGTGAGGCCACTGTGCTAACCACTGCGCCAGCGGGCAGCCACATCCTTAACTTGCACTACTTTTTTAAAAATAAACTTTGTTTTAAGACTAATAAATCCTCTAATTATGGGGCTAATACACAACACACACACACATTTAAATATGTGTAGTCTGTGTTTGCAAACATCAGTTGTGTATACTTGCTACAAACGTGAATTAAGTCAGAGGTTGTGGCGTCCCTCAGGGATCAATTCCAAGACCTCTTTTGCTCAACCTGTGAATGCTTCCTTTGGGTGAGATCTTCACTCAATTTTCGCATGAACATGTTTTACCATGACTACCAGCAGTAAAACTGGTCGTTTCTGTCTAGAGGAATCTCCACCTCTCTGCTGATGTTCACCTGACACAACCCCAAGTGTTGATTATCAATAGGCTGGTTTCACTATTTGGATTTTAACAAGACAAATAATCATGAATACATCCAACAGACTCCATAAAACTAGAAAATGTACGAATTAGGTTGACAAGCCGAAGCAAAAAGCCACTTTTTGATACTTTTACTTGGGCTTTAATCGGAGTTTAACTTTGTTGTCGCTAACTTGGCCTGAGTATACACACACTTAAACCCGATATCTCCTTCTCTCCAACAGATAGATCCACCATTATTTCAGAAAAACAACAAGTTGTGTGATTGTTACATGTTTCCAGAGACACGTATTAAACCATTTAAAAGTACAAAAGACAACTGTTTGCTTTGGTAGAGCTGAAACTAACACCAACAATCAGGAAATACTGGATTTACTTAAACTAGAAACAACCAAATGATGATGTTTAAGCTCTGACTTCATGTAAGAACAGGTTGTAACTTTTCGTCGCGGACTAGTTAAATAAGAAGGTTTGTTTCTCACCTTTCAGCGGTACGCTGTTTGGAGCCATTTTTCTTGCAGCTGCATTTTTCCATCCACTTGCAGAGAGTAGACGTCAGTTCCTGTTGAGGTGTTGAGCAGAGTTTTGGTTGGACACTGCTGGAAAGAGAGCCGCGTTTACTGACTGCGGGCTGTCCTGGATGTATGTGAGGCGAGACAGCAGCGATACCTAGCGGACAAAAGCAGCCAGTGACAAAAATACATAAAATTTTTTTTAAAAAATCTCCGGTGTTGCGCTCAAAAAAAGACTATGCGCTCAAATACTACAAAAATATCTTCTAAAAGCGTCCACACATCAAAATTGGGGGTTTCTTAGCATGGTATTAATCTTTAACGTGTCCACACATTACCGGAGGTTTTTTCTGTACAAATAAGGACAAAAAGTAGTTTTTTTAGTCATTTTTGAAAAACAAATAATTTTATCACTTTTTTGGTCGACGCAATCTATGACGTCACCAAAGTGCGTCTAAGCTTCTTGCGGTGAAAAAAAAAAGCAAATTAACATAAAATTGGCTTATAAATGTTTATTCTTTTTGCGTCTTGAAGTTGTTATTTTAGGCCTGAGATAAATGTCTGGAGTTTGCATGTTCTCCTCATGTATACGTGGGTTTTCTCCAGGTCCTCTGGTTTCCTCCCTCCCTCCAAAACATGCAAGTTAATTGACTGCTATGAAATTGCCCTAAGTATTGAGCGTGTGTGTGGAATGGCTGGTTGTCTGAGTGTGTGTGGCCCCGTAACAGACTGGCGACCTGTTCAGGGTGTATCCTGCCTCTAGCCTGAATTCAGCCGGGATAAGCTCCGGGATCACCCACAATTCCGTTAGGCGTAAGTGGTTCAGTAGACAAAACAAAGTACATCTTAATGTTAGATATGCACCTTTAGAAAAGAGTCAACAAAGTTTTTAATTTCAACGAACTTTTTAAGAACATTTCAAAATGTACCCTCCTCACACGTTTTCATTTGAGTTACACAATTTTTAAAATAAAAAAAACTTTGTACTGGCAACACGGTGGCACAATGGTTAGTTAGCACAGTGGCTTCACAGCAAAAATATCGTGGGTTTAAGTCCCGAATGGGACAAAGCTTGGAACACTGGTCTTTCTGTATGGAGTATGCATGTTCTCCCCGAGTGTATGTGGGCTTTCTCTAGGTATCCCGGCTTCCACCCACCCTCCAAAAACATGCATGTTGGGTTGATTGGCCACTACATGAGTGTCCCTGTAACTATTAGTTGGCGCAATTAGTTTTTTTTAAAGTCTTCATTGGGAGAGTTTTTTAATGTGTGTAAAATTTTGAATGCATGTTGGGTAAAATGTGTACGGCTTGAAATATTTTATGCTTTGACTGCTATGCATAAAGCATTTGCATAGCAGTATGTACACCCTGATCAGATCACCTGTTTGTAGTGCCCCTTTGACAAACAGGCAATCTGTTCAGGGTGTAGCCTGCCCCTCGAATCAGCCGGGATGAGCTCCAGTACCCGCAACCCGTTAGGGATTGAAGGTAAAAGTGAAACTTTATGCCAAGAATAACATATAAACTTTTTTTTGTTTGTTTATTCTCAAAGGACCATCTAACTGTTCAAATCAGCCTCCCATCCAGTCACTGATTTGAACCAGAAACCTTAGCTACATAGCTTCTTTAGTTGTTACCTGCCATGGTCCTGCCATCTATTGTAACAATATGAAACATCCGTGTGTTGATACTTTTACTCGGTTACCTCAGAGTAATTTCTCACTTCAAGGGAGAGCTGTCTTTTGTGCATTCTCTTGCAGTATCACTAAGATCCCACAATTTTGCAATAAAATATATTTCCAGAGTAAAGTTCTTCTTTTGGCATTTCCCTTCAGGGGTCGCCACAGCAAGTCAGTTTCTTCCATCTAACCCTATCTGCTGCATCTTCTTTGGTCACACCAACTATCTTCATGTCTTCTTTTACTGGATCCAAGAACCTCCTCTTTTGTCTTTCTCTAGGCCTCTTTCCTGGTGGTTCCAAACCCGGCATCCTTCTGCCGATGTTCTCTCTCCTTTGCACATGTCCAAACCATCTCAGTCTGGCTTCTCTGACTTTCTCTCCAAAACCTTGCTTTCCTTTGATATACTCATTTCTCATCCTGTCTATCCTGGTCACTCCCAGAGAGATCCACAGCATCTTCATCTCTCCTACCTCCATCTCTGTTTCCTGTCTTTTCCTGGTGTCTCTACCACCAAACAGCATGGTCAGTCTCACCACGGTTTTGACTAATACATGTGAAACAGTGATCTTAGGTTTTTTTTATGTTGATGAGACTGATCATTTCATTTAAATAAAGGCTTAATTTTGAGAAAAGAAAAATCCATTTGAGCAATAGTTTATTGACTTTTCATGCCTCTAACATTGGCAAATATTAAAAAATAGTAAAACAAAAATGTACCAAACCAGAATGAAATGAATTTTTTTTAACATTATAAACTACAAAAATTTGTTACATTTTTTTAGCTTAGCAATGCTTTAAATTTAAAGTTAGAAAAAGCACTAAATAAGTTTTTAATATTGTCAGAATACATTACTTTCTGTCAGTTTTGCACAAAAAATAATTGAAAAATAACATGCCTCATACTTAATACCAACAAAGTGACAAGTTGTTGACACAAATTTATTTAATCGAGACAAAAAGTATATTTGCATCACTTTCTGTTGTTTTTAGAACTAATCAAACAGGATTTTGTTACTATGTGTTAAACATCTGATGCAATCAAATCTTCTAAAAAAGCTTCATTTTTATGGTCCATGATCTTTTAAAATTTAAATGGAAGATCCACATATTATAATTCTGTTCTGTTTCATCATTTCACTTAATAATTCTTGTTTGATGTTAGTATATTTTAATAGTTGATGGTTTAAATAGAAAAATGACCCTTTTTTATATCATTTTTGTGAATGATCTTAGACATTTTCAGCTCATCACTTATTGATCAAAATAAGCAATCTAATTTTGAATTAGTTAAACCTACAAAAATGTAAACTGAGCCTTTGTAATGCAGTTTTGATCCTTTAATGATGGGATGTTTGGGTGAACGCCACGTACTGTTAGGCTCAACGCACCTTTAAGCCTCTACTTTATTTCAACCCCGCGATTGACAGGTGCTGCAACCAATTGGATTTCAACGCGACTGTTTTCCAAAGAAAGTATATTTTCAACCATCCAATTGGAGTGATTGAGGCGGGGCGTTGCCATGGTGAACACAGCCTTTTTGTGGTGTAGGTTGTGTCTACCTGAGGCTTGTATTTGGTGGCAGACAGATGACAGTTGCAAGTAAACAAGCTTTTTCCAGTTCCAGACACTTCGATTTGCACTTTACAGTGGAAATCTGAAGAAGAGAAAAAAAGAGGAATCTAAGGTAAGCATAATTTTTTAAACAATCCTAGACTGATCATTTGATTTTATTAACTTCTTCTGTTTGATTCATCCTTTTTTTTCAATAAATCAGCTTTTCTGATTAAATGAATTAGCTCTCATCATCACTACACATTCTTTTCTATTTTCTTTGGGTTTTTGTGTCAGATTCTCTATTTCCAGCCTTATGATCCTTTAGTAAAGCAGCTTTATTTTTTTTTCCCAGCAAGCACGTGTATTACCCAAAGTTTTTAATGCTCAGACTGTGTTGTAAGATTAACTTACACAACATCTTTCCTATTTCATCTCTGTGTCAAGATGTGTTTTTTACTGATTGGACAATACTTGTGAAATAAAGGGTGGTGTTGACTGGAAATGTAACCCTCCTGCCAAAAAATTACAAAATTACAATTTAAATAATTACAAAAAAAAAAATCAAATATCTATTAAATATCTGCTGTGATCAAATATGATCTCTTCTTTTTACATATTTCCTCTTTTTTTTCTCCTTTTCTAAATAGATGATGAGAAGTAAAGCTTTGGCCCGCTGTGGGTTGGTTCTCCTGAGTTTGTGGTTGTGTATCCAATCTGTGCCTATCCATGTGGAGAAGCCTGATGAGCAGCATACAGATAAAGATCTGGACCCACCTAAGTCTGCAGTGAGTCATCAATACTTTGGTATCACACTGGTGTGAAAGTTTTAAAGAAATCTTAATGAAACAGAAAAATAACCTAGACCAAGTGGAAAAGGTACAAATTTGTGAGTTTAAGGTTGATGGAAAAACAAACAGCTGTCTCTGTTGTCAATGTGTGTACGAGTTAAATGACCCAGAAGTTATTTGTAAGATCGTAATTACCGGAACGTCATGGACATAGTGTTTACTTTGACTTTTTTTCCCCAGGACACCGGGCTGCACTATGACCGCTACCTCAGAGAAGTCATCGATTACCTTGAAAAAGATCCTCATTTTAAAGAGAAGCTGAAAAAAGCCAATATGGAAGACATCAGGGTGTGTACTCACATTACAGTATTTTTTTTTTTTTTTTATGCTATTAATTTATCTTTGTTGTGTTGACTTTTGGCTCGCAGTCAGGAAAACTTTCCAAAGAGTTGGATTTTGTCCAGCATCATTTTCGCACGAAGCTCGACGAGTTGAAGAGGAATGAGATGAACAGGCTGCGGATGCTCCTCAAAGCTAAACATGACATCCTAGAGGGAAATGGTGAACATTTATTTCTCTCTGTTTTCTTTTTATTTCACCATCTCTTTCCTAACATAGGAATATTTCTTTGAGCTATTCCTGCTGACTTCCAGAAATTTACTAGAAAGAAGTAAAAGTTCTTCTTTTAGAGGAATCCAACTTCAATTTGAAGTTGGGGTCCGTCGTGGTAAAGAGAGAGCTGAGCCGAAAAGCAAAGCTCACAATTTACAAGTTGAGCCACATTCCAACCCTCACCTATGGTCACCAGCTGTGGGTGGGGACCAAAAGAATGAGATGGCGGATACAAGCGGCCAAAGTAAGCATCCTCCGCAGGGTGGCTGGGCTCTCACTCAAAGATCGGGCAAGGAGTTCTATCATCCGGGAGCAGCTCAGTGTCGAGCCGCTCCTCCTCTAGGTTGAGAGAAGCCAAATGGGGTGGTTCGGGCATCTGGGCAGGATGCTACCCCCGCCCTCACCATGCCCTCGCTGGTGAGCTGTTTCGGGCAGGTCCCACCGAGAGAAGACCGAGAGGCAGACCCCGGATCCGTTGGTGAGACTATGTCTCACAGCTGGCCAGGGAACGACTTGGGATCCTTCCGGGTGAGCTGGAGGATGCAGCCAGGGAGAGAGAAGCCTGGGCTTCTCGTCTGAGGCTGTTGCCCCGGGACAGAGTCCCGAATGAGCGGAAGACGACGGAACAACTTCAAACTGAAGGCTGTTTTAATTGTGCCCGTTCTCCGCTCTGGTGTAGACAGTTTTTCACTATCTCTCAACAAAAGTTAGATGTCTGTTTTTTAAATTAAACTGAAAAATAAAGAATTTCAATGGCATTTTTCTTCAATCAAAAGCGTTTCCGGGGAGATCTTTGAATGACAGAATTACTTTATCTCTGTGAAGGCTGTCTAAATTAAGTGAAATGTTTTTCTTAATGTTGAGTTGCCAAGGGACTGGTACACATGATCTGACTGGTGAGGTTAAATAAAACCAACTGCTATTCTCCTCTGGACAGGGATTGGACAGGACCACCAGGCTTTGTTGAAACAGTTTGAGCACTTGAACCACATGAATCCAGACACTTTTGAAGTGGAGGACCTAAATCGCCTCATTACAACGGTAGGTTTGCTCACCTATTAAATCCTCTTGCTTTATTTGTAGTTATTTAAGTATTGTTGCTTTTGTATGGATCATTTCTATAACTATAAATACAATAATATCCACAATGTACACTCTGGATGTGGCGGGACCAAATAAAAGTTAAGTAATTATTTTTTTAGTCCTTTAAAAGGAGTGTACGTAGTTCCTTAGTTTTGTGATGAAACCTGAAAACTTGCAGCTGTTAAAAATTTATTGCATTTGACAATTTTAGGTCTAGACTGATTGGCTCATTTTAAATGTAAAATCTTAAGTTTACATACAGTAATGTGAACGAATTTTAAATAAATAAGCATAATTCCCTTCTGCCATCTTCCACTTTTCTGGGGCCGGGTTGCGGGGGCAACAGCCTCAGACGGAAATCCAAACTTCTCTCCCATCGGCTGCATCCTCCAGCTCCCCTGGGAGGATCCTGAGGTGTTCCCTGTCCAGCTGTGAGATGTAATCTCTCCAGCAGATCTGGAACCTACCTCTGGGTTTTTTTTTCCCGGTGGGATGTGCCCAAAACACCTCACCAGCACCAGCTGTGGCTAACACTGGTACAATGCATCAAATGGGAACATTTGTGTTATAATTGTACATGGCCCCTTTTTAAGATAAACTAATAATATGTTAAGCTGTACTAGAACTGGTGGTATGTATGGGATATTAAGAATGTTGCAAAGAAAGTTCCACACTATATTAAGGTCATGTCAAGACCCTTTCTGCACCAAATATCAGTCAGTCACCTTCTATCCCTTATAGGGTTGCCGTAGTCCATGCCAGCTGATTCGAGGCACGAGGCAGAGTACACCATGAATAGGTTGCCAGGCCACACACGGACAACCACACATACACTCATTCCTTGGGGCAATCATGTATTGACCAATCAACCTAGCATGCATGTTTTTGGAGGGTGGGAGAAAACCGGAGTACTCGGAGAAAACCCATGCATACATGAGGAGAACATGCAAACTCCACATAGAAAGGCCAGTGCTCCAAGCCTTGTTCCCACCTGGGACTCGAACCCACAACCTTCTTGCTGTGAGGCCACTATGCCGCCCACCACCAAATGTCAAACGAACTAAATTTTTTTCCCAAATTAATCTCAAGCTATATTTTCGTGTAAACTTTGTAAATGTCAGTGTTTCTAATGTATTTATTTATAGGCAACCAGTGACCTGGAGACGTTTGACAAAAAACGCCACGATGAGTTCAAAATGTATGAGGTGCGGAAGGAGCATGACAGGAGGATGCACCTGAAGACCTTGAATGAGGACAACCGCAAAAAGGCAGAGGAACACTATGAGGAGATGAAAAGGAAACATGCTGACCATCCCAAAGTTAACCACCCTGTAAGTAAAAAAAATCAAGTAGATCATTAAAAGTAAGGGGAGTAATCAGGTGAGAGGTGGAGTTTTAAAAAGAGTTAAATTACGCCTAATGTGGTAGAGCAAACGTAGGCTATTTAGATTTTAAATTTTATTCTGCTGTATTCTAAATAACAATTTTATTTTGAAAATTCCTAAAAAAAAGTAGACAGAATCCCTGTCTAACATGGTCAATGATGTTTGAAGATAACATTGTGATCTGTAGTGAGAGGAGGGCAGAGGTGGAGGAAAAGCTGGAGAGGTGAAGGTTTGCACTAGAAAGAGGAGGAATGAAGATTAGTCAGAGTAAGACAGAGTATATGTGTATGAATGAGAGGGATCCAAATGGAAAAGTGAGGTTACAGGGAGAAGAGATAAAGAAGGTGGCAGGCTGGAATGGGTGGAGAAAAGTATCAGGTGTGATGTGTGACAGAAGAGTTTCAGCTAAAATGAAAGGGAAAGTGTACAAAACCGTGGTGAGACCAGTCGTGTTGTTTGGTCTAGAGGAGGTAGCAATGAGGAAACGATAGGAAACAGAGATGGATGTAGCAGAGATGAAGATGCTGAGGATCTCTCTGGGAGTGACCAGGATCAGAAATGAGTTTATCAGAGGAACAGCACATGTTAGAGGTTTTGGAAATAAAGTCAGAGAGGCCAGACTAAGATGGTTTGGACATGTGCAGAGGAGACAGAGAGAGAGTACATCGGCAGAAGGATGCTGGTTTTGGAACCACCAGGAATGAGGGCTAGAGGAAGACCAAAGAGGAGGTACATGGATACAGTGAAGGAAGACATGAAGATAGTTGGCGTGACCGAAGAAGATGCAGCAGATAGAGTTAGATAATAATAATAATAAAATGTATTATTATTAGATGGAAGAAACTGACTTGCTGTGGTGACCCCTGAAGGGAAATGCCGAAAGAATAAGAAGATTCTAAATAACAAGAATTTAGACAGAAGTGATTAAAAACAGTGGATCATTAATGGTTCAAAGCTTTCTCACACCTATTAGAATGTAGGTTTTTGTTTTTTAGCAAAGCAAATAATTAGATCTGTCATTTTTTTTTCACCTTGATTTTTTTCTTCTCGTCTGGTTGGTGTGAAAAAATGATGGTGGTATAATGAGGAAGTCTTCATAGTGACATCTTTGTGTGAGACAGCTTTTTGTTTTTTCCATCCAAAGGCCTACTGCTCAATCATCCTTTTCTATATTCAACTTATTAAGATTCCCTTTGTACGAAGCTCTCTGTTATTTTTCAGTTAAGTGTTTTCTTTTATGGAGAACTTGGCTAGTGGAATTGCTGCTTCTTGGAGAGTGATTCTCATTTAGATGGATGCTGATTTAGATGGATTTTTCTTTGCAATAGAATTAAATACAATTAAAGATCTTCTTAATAGATTAATAAAAAAGAGACGGAATTCAGTACATAAAATTGGATTAAAGCAACTATTTGTATCATTATAGGTCATCAAAGTCAACATGTAAATGCAAAATGATTAATTTATGGATTTTACACTTAACCTCATCCTGCAGCAGACTGGCGACCTGTTTGAGGTGTACCCCGCCTCTCACCTGAAATTGCACAGGATAGGCTCTGGCACCCAACACAACCCTGATAAGGATAAGCGGTTCAGAAGACAAAACAAAATGAAATACTTTACCTTGTATTTGGCAATGTTATTGTCACTCATTATAAATCCAAATATGATTTATATTAAATATGGAAGCTTTGGTCTCAGGGGACGCTAGCCTAGTGGCAGAGTTGCCATCTTTCGACCGGGAGAACCTAGTTCGATTCCCCCTCGGGCTACTCACAGTCCAACACAATACAAATGAAACTCAAAAAAAAAAAAAAAAATATGGAAGCTTATATGGACTTACATGACAGGTTGTCACTAGAGTGAGACAAATGAAAAAACTTCTTTCTCATTATTCATGAAAGGTTATCATGTCAAATGCTTTTTTTTTGAGCCTCGGGGAAAAAAAAATAGGGGGATTTGGCTGCCACGAAGAGAAAACTCATTTCAGCTTATTTTTATGCAGGATCTTGTTCTACCTCAGAGGTGAGTGTAGAGATATAAATTGACTGGTAAAAAGAGAGCTTTGCTTTTTTTGGCTCAGCTCTCTCTTCACCACAGTAGACTAATGCAACATCCTAATTATTGCAGAGGTTGCACAAGTTCGTTTGCACAAATACGTCCCGCTTAAGCCCTCCCTCTGTCGTGGATAAAATCACGAGATGCGTAAACTCCTCTGCTTGCCTTTTCAGTTGAGAGCCACGGTTTCAGAATTGGAGGAAATTATTCTCAACCTGGCCACTTCACACTTCTCAGTTCATTAGACCAGCAAGAGGCAGTGGTGGAACGTAACGAAGTAAATGTACATCCTCACAGTACTTAATTTAAAAAATTGTATATCTGTACTTAAGTAAAATTTATGACCTGCACTTTTTACTTTCACGTCACTACATTTTAGAGAAAATTTCTGTACTTTTACTCTTTTACTTTTTAAAAGTATGTTTTGCATTTTTTATTACATTTTTGGTTCGGAATTTGAAAAATATATATTTTTTAGCGGAATCGGCAAAATCAACTTGGAGAGGGAGCAGTTGATCGCCTGCGGTCTGCAAGAGGTAGAAGAAGTAATGAATCGAGGACCAATCAGAATCGAGAGTAAACATTTTCCGAAGTCGTTCACCGCCAAAAAACTAACATTAAATGTAGCACAAATTGGAAAAGAGCCATAAGATTGTTGTTCTCTGTGTTTACTTTTAAATAAAAAGTTGAGCCACCAGTACACAGAGTATTTATCTGTGACCCTACAGCACAAAAAATAACATTTGAATTATAGTCAAATACTTTTACTTTTTACTTAATTAAAAGTAAAAGTATTACTAATTATTTTGCCTGATTATCTGTACTTTTACTTAAGTACAAAAAGTGAGAACTTTATCCACCCCTGGCGAGAGGTCAACAGCTCAATAAAATCTTTAACACCTTGTGAACCAGAAAACGCAGAGACCCAATTTTGAGGCCACCGAACTGGATCACCCACCACCTTCATTTATCTTTAGTGTCTAAATGTGAAATTAAATAATGGAAGTTTTCTGCCCCACTGGCAAACTTTGCTGGAGTGAATTTGACATTTAAAACTATTTAGATTTCTTTTACATCAAAAGCACACTCCACATTTTCTAAGGCTTTTTTTACTACCAGCTGATGAGGAAAATAAAGAAGGAATGATGATTGAATGCAAACGGAGGACGTGTTTTTATCTTCAGGGCAGTGAGGACCAGCTAAAAGAGGTGTGGGAGGAAACAGATGGTTTAGACCCACAAGATTTTAATCCCCGAACGTTCTTCAAACTGCATGGTAGGTAGAATTTGCATATGATATGTTATCTCTTGTAATAATATATTTGAATGTGTGATTTCCCTCTCATCCACATGGCTAGGGTTGTAAATTGATTTTAATCTTTTATTACAGACAGTAATGGAGACGGCTTCATTGATGAAAACGAGCTAGAATCGCTTTTTACTAAAGAGGTGTGGGTCTGTCATATTTGAGTTTTGCACATTTCAAGATGTTTTTCGGGATCATTTTACTTTTTTCGTTCCAGCTGGAGAAGGTGTACAACCCTAAAAATGAAGAGGATGACATGATAGAGATGGAGGAAGAGAGACTGAGGATGAGGGAACATGTCATGAAAGAGGTAAAACTAATAGAACACAGCATATCCATGCCTTTTCACTTTTACTCAAAAGGTCTGGTGAGGATTGGGAGAAATTCCCAGCTAACTATTTTGCCATTTGAGACATCCACCATGATACAGTGTCACAAATGAATGTGTTTACAACTGTATTTACTTTGACTCTGAACACATACAGACTCGTAAATTAGTTGACACAAAAATTGGAAATACAGAGTTGCACAAGCAGCAAACGGCAGTGGAAAAACCCAGGAAACTGAATAACATGTTTTTATTTACAAATAGGTTGTCAATTAATGTGTGGAGTTTCATGCTATTTCAACCTTTTTGGAGGTTTCTGCCATGTTTGAAAATTATACCCACATCAAAAACATATCTGAAGGGATTTTTATGTCATTCATGGAGATGTGCATAATTTGAATGCTCTCCCATCTAGTATTCCGTGAAATTTGAAAGACACCTCGTTTTTTGCCACATGTTTTGTTCTCCACGATTTTCATGCTCTAACACAAGCAGAAAGTGTTTTAGTGCATGCATTCTGTTCACGCTTGATCCCATCCCTGAATATGCAGTGTCCTTTTTATGTCAATGCACCAACATTAGAATACAGTACATTCTAATGTTAACTGTGTCAAAAAAAGTGTATTTATAAGCTTTTTCCTGACTTTTTTTGTTGTTTCTGGGTCTTTGTGGCCTCATGCTGAATTTGTTTGTCCTCCTCATGTTGCTTGATACCAATTTTGACAGATGCACACTACCTACAGTATAGTGGTCAGAGGTCTTTGACTTGAGATCTGATGCGTTGATGTTGTATGACTTCAGATCCGTCTTGCAGGCATCTATGTACTGCTTTGATTAAGTACTATTAAGACCGTGCCTTGTGTTTTTGTGCAGGTGGACACTAATAGAGACAGACTTGTGTCAATGGACGAGTTCATGAGCGCCACCTCCAAGAAGGAGTTTAATGACAATTCAGAGTGGGAGGTAAGGCCTTGAAAGATGATTCATTCAATGAGTGAGCCATGTAAAAATTGATCTAACTTGTATTGTACTGGAGCTCAAGATAAAACCCACTATGCCAGGGATATTCTAAGGGTCCCTGAACTATGGCCCGTGGCCGGATCTGGCCCATCTCAACATTTGGTCCCAGCCCCTGAACAATACCAGAGGACTTTTTTTTTAAAAGATGTGTATTTGTAGTTGATAGTAAAGTTGGACTTTTGCAATCAAATGTTTCTTAGTAATGAACTATTTTTATTATGAACCGTCTATTAGTTAGTAGCTATTTCAAACATCCATCTAACGGGACATGCTGTTCCACTTTCTGCAGTATGTGTCCCTATCTGACAACCTCCAGGAAATAATCCTAAACCCGTCCCTCTCAGAGAAAGAACGGAATAATGGCGAAAAAATTTACGAAAAAGAAAAACAGAATGCAGAGTGTTTAAGCTGAAGTGGACAAACATTTTTTTTTTTTCAGTGTAAAGAACAGGCTGTCTGTCTCATCTGTCAAGAGACAATGGCTGTATTCAAATAATTAATCTGTGGCAACATTATAAATTCCATTAAGACTAATAGGATAGCTTGCAAGGCCAAATGTGATCAGACAAACTATCAAACCTTAAAAGTGGATCGTTAGCTCCAAACCGATTTGCTGTTTGGCCAGCATTGTGGTTGCTTAACTAATGGCAAGCAGCGGTAATAGTTGGTCAAGAGTTTGCCAAAGAAATCAGTCTTTTCCAGAACCCTTTAGTTGCAGACATTGATGAACTCCAGCCTTTGGCTTAGTTTGAATTGCAGAACTGTGAAATATAAAGCTACAGTATGAGGGCAACAATTCGCTTTAAAACAAGAGCGTCAAATTTTAAAAGAACGTTAGTTTAAAAAACAAAATAGCTCTAAATTATGCCAGTCCATACTGTATTGTTCTAAAACATCAGAACACACACGATAAAGATGTCCACACTTTTTTGGCAGCACATATGACTACGAGCAAATCTTTTTAAGCATGGAACTAATGAAAACTCCAATGAGATCAAGATTGAAAGATGAACATCTGCATCAGTGTTTGACTTTTTTTTTCAAACACTGGTCCAGACCCCTGTACAAACACTGATGTGGTTATTTATTTTATAAATAATGTAATAATTTATTTCCTGACTTATGTTCTGTGATAAATCTAGAGGGTTTTTTAATTGTGTTTTCCAGAGGTGTCAAGTAGCGACGTAAGACTACTTCGTTACCTTACTCAAGTAGAAAATCTCGTTATCTTTACTTTAACGAAGTAATTATTTTTTTGTCTACTTTTTACTTTTACTTACTACTTTTTTATGCAGTTATCTGTACTTTTACTTCGTTAATTTTATAAAAAGTAGTCACTACTTTCTCCATTTTGTCACCATTAAACAGCCGCGACTGTTTGTCGGAGTTTTTTTTTTTTTTGAACCCTGAATGCATCAAACAAAGTAACAGAAGAATGATTGGCTGAAAGGTCCAGTCAATCATTACTTTGGGGCGAGTAGCCCCGCCCACAAACTTTTAAAGAGCAGCCAGGAACGTTAAGAAGTTAATTTCCGTGTTTGAGACTTGATGCGGGCTCGGAAATCAAAGCTTTTCTGATGCTGCAACACTGAACTTTGATTGAATTATCAGTTTTTAAAAAAAAAAAAAACAACAGCAAAGAAATGTTTTATTATTATTTTGAGTCTGCGGTTATTGTAAACGTCTTTGCTGAAAATGTTGTCGATGGTATTTTTATAAAAATAACTTTGATTTGTGACGCACTATTTTATCTTTAGAAACAAAGCTAATTGAACTGATTAATCCATAAATAGTAGTGGATGAAGTATTTGTGCTTAAAAGCATCCAAAATGTTATTGATCAGTTTATAAAGACTGACTGAGGAGATTAAAACTACACATCGCTTAGATTTTGTATCATGAAGATGTTTGGGTTAACATTAAAAAAAACCTTATATGTACACATATATATGTAGATATGTATATATGTAAATTCATATATACCGTCTCCTAAGTCCCGCCCCTACTGGTTTCTTAAAATCTTATTTCCCTGGTTATTTTTTTATTTTTACAGTTCTTAAAATTTTAGAAAAAGAATCCAAGGATTTTGCCTCCTGTGTGTTTCCTTCACTCCCACTGCCTTACAAGTGCATGTGAAAGGATGTGATTTTGTCAATGGGCGTGGTTTTACTGGGTGTACGATATTTTTTGTAAAATACAATAATTTTACGTCATTAGTACGATAATCCAGCACCTCCCACCTGGCAACGCTGGTTCCAGGTGTCACGCAGGCTGTATGTGGCACTCCCAACCTTATCAAATATTCAGTATTGCCTCAAAGAACTTTGATAACTAGCTGCCTTCAAGGCTTAAAAAAGCCTTTTGGTCATTTTTTTTTCATTTATTTATTTTTTTTAAAACATTGAGTGTGTTTGTGTCTTGAAGTTGGTTAAATTAGGTGATGCAGAGTGAAGCTTGGTAGCCGAAGGGACGTTACATAATGCCCTGCTTATGTTAATACATTTGATTGTGTTCATTAATCGATTTCCAATAAAGATTATTAAGAAATAAATGTTTCTGATTCATAAAGTTTCACACCAAAACACTTTCATTTATTATCATATTTTCTGCTCCTTAAAGCATGTGATAATAGTTAAAAAATATGTTCATACGCTTTTGTTAACAATATTCCTTTTTTTCTGAAAATTACTTTTACTTTTTTTACTTGAAGTAGTTTTAAAATAGGTTACTTTTTACTTTTACTTAAGTAGAAAACTTGAGTTGATACTTCTACTTTTACTAAAGTAGTTTTTTAACTCGGTATTTATACTTCTACTTGAGTAGAAAATGTTGGTACTTTTGACACCTCTGGTGTTTTCTAGAAAACTCCTGCAATCGTCACACTTTGCTGTCACAGACTCCGGCCTGCCATCAGGCATAAAAAATTTGGGGACTCCTTCTCTATACAACCACGTGTTGTTTAATGAAGTTGTAACTGTAGCAACAGGAGGCTTTAATTTTTTTATGTCTGCAGACTGTAGCTGAAAATCCAGTTTACACGGAGGAGGAACTGGCAGAATTTGAGAAGCAATTGGCTCAGGAGGTGAATGACATCAAATTGAAATCAGATGATCTGCAAAAACAGAAAGAAGAACTCGAAGAAAAACAGAAAGCTCTTAATATTCAAAAAGAGAAGCTCAACCAGGTTAACTAAGACACTTCTGATATATTTTTTTTAATAAAATATAAAATTTTACAGAGTATGCATCATTTCTAGCAGCTTACTACACTTATGTGCAATTAAATTGAACAAAATTCTGTCTTTTGATTAAGTAAGCGCTCACATTTTCTTATTTTTTTATTCTTAGGTAATAAAAGAAATGGAAGAAAATAAAAGTCGAATGGAAAAAACTGAAACAAAACGTAAGTATGTGGAGATTGTTATTTGATAGCATTTTATCCTGCAAAATAAAAACTGTTCTAACAGGAGTTCATTTGCTCACAAAATAATAAAAAGATCTCTGTAATTATGTTTTTATTTAATTCTATACACTGAACATGATTTAATTAAATTAGACACTTCATGTCTTTTCTCAGTGTTGAAGGCTGGGATTTTTTAAAAAAAATTTTTTATAAATACCTTCTAAGAAAACAGGCGTTTTTTCATAGTCCTTCGATATTCCAACATGTTATTCCCTCAAATTAAACAAAGGTCCCTTCTCAGTAAGTACACTCTGTCGCTTTAGCAAGCAGCTTCATCAAAGCACCATTTCAGCATTAGAGCCCAAACAAGAAGTGAATTTAGAAGCCACCAAACTTTTCTATGTTTTGGCAAGAGAGAATGGTGGCACATATTACAATGTAACAGTTTATAAATGGATAAGAAAGGATAACTGTAATGTGTGGCAGAAGAGCAGTGCGCACTCTTCAGCTTTGGTGCAACAATACTTTCTCTTTTTAATGTAGGAAATTAAGAATAAAGATTTTGCACCAAGGTTAAAGACCTTTGTTATCTTTAGAAAATCCCATTTTACTTTGTCCGTAGTTCCAAAGACTACTCTGTAATCTGGGAGGAGCTCAGAGTAAACCTGTTGCTACTCCAGATCAAGAAAACCCAGATAGTGTGGTTGGGGCATCTGGTTAGAATGCCTCCTGAGCACCTCGCTGGTGAGGTATTTCAGGAAAATTCCACTGGCAGGAGGCCCAAAGGCAGACTTGGGACTGGAGAGACTATGTCTTGCAGCTTGACAAGGAGCACCTCGAGTTCCTCCCGGGTGAGCTGGAGGATGCAGCCGGTGTTAGGGAAGTCTGGGTTTTCCGTCTGAGGCTGTTGCCCTTGAAGAAGCTGAAGACTGAACGGATGTTGACTTTGTGCCACCATCCTTACTCTTGTTTAGTTTTTCTCTAGCTTGAGTCTAAGTGTGCAAACCATGGAAGTTTATAGTGCCTTTTGATTTTATTTCTAAAGTCTAATATTCACGTAATACTAAGCTAAATGCAAAATAAACGATGACCTTAGTTAAAGCAATTGAGGTTACACACTAAGTTGGGAAAAGTAAATACCAACTTTTTTAAAGTGAAGTATGTAAAAACTTTGGTGCATTCCTTCAACCCATGTAATTGTGTGTGTATTATTACAGAGACAGTTTTATCTGAAGGGGAACCAACAGACAACCAGCCACTACCCCCCGATCAACACCCGGAACTTATTCCACTACAAGGACACTCGTAGCAGACTTCACCCGTTCAGAGCAAATGTGTGCTTGTCCATGTGTTCATGAGTCCTGTCATTCGTAAAATTTGTAAACATTTCCTGATTTCATGCTTCACATTTTGTGTCAATAGTGACTCAAAAATCATTGGCACATGCCAGGCTAGAGATGTGGAGCTTTCTATGTGGACAATCAGTTCTTTTGTTTTTGTCATTTGGATTATTCCTAACAACAAAGACTCTGTTCTGTAAAAGAAATTCTTTTGGGTAAAATGAGGGCAGCAGGGTCATAACCGACTGTTTTGTTTAGGGAGCACTGTAGCTTGTCGTTACCGGAGTAATTTCTTGAAAATGTACATGTAAATGTATTTTTTTCATTTTTTACTTTAATCGGTTTTATTTTTTATTATGCGAGCTTAGGTATTTGACATAAAAATTAAGTTAAATATAAACGCTCATAAATGTTCATTTTTTTCACTATGATATATTTTAGGTTTATCTATTTATGATCGAAGACTACTGAAAATTTTCTTGAAATGATTTTGTATTAAAATATGATTTGTTAGAGGCCAAAAGTATAGCGGAAGGAAGTCATTCAGGGTGCATGATTCTTAAGGGGTTGTAATTTACAAAGGCAATTTTTTGAAGGCTTCTGTTAACTGATTAGTGTGTTTTTTGTTACATCATAAAATCTTACACAGTATGAAAAAGATTTTCATCTTCTTATTAAGTTAACACTGCTGATTGTGTGGTTGTTGAAAATAAAATGAATGAGATTGCAATTGTATCATTTGTGCCTTTATTTTGGAAAAAAAAAAAAATACCATGCTAAATAATTAAACATCCATTTAAATGAATGGTAAAAACAAGAAGCACCATGTGAAGTAAAGTTAGGTGATTGCAATTCATTTTTTCTGTCAATCTCAAACTCTACAAATCTTTATGCATTTTGTGAAAAAGGTTTTGACCTCAAACACTACTGTATGATGCTCTGAAGCGTTCCAGGAGATAAGCGCTCGCTGTGATTGGTGGGTATTTGTCTGAGCCATCACAGCAGGTTATCAAAGCCTCATCATCTGGATGGACGAAGAAAGCGACAGACTGCCGTGTGCTTGAGTCGCCATCTTTGGGCAGCAAAACTCTGTGTCGCTGGAAAACAAAAAATGGTACAAAAATATACTCAATCGTTTTAAATAATTATGTTTATAACCATGTGTAACACTGCTTTTCCCCTTATTTTAACTTCAAAATCTAAAGACCAAAGCGTACTCATACAGAAAAAAGTGGGCAAATTATATCTGCACCTTCATGTGATGTGTTTTCAGTGTTAGTTGTGCATGACAACACAATGCATATGAGATGCTATTTTTTTTCTCATCCGTTAATTTGTTTTCTACTTTCATACAATTAGAACCTCTTATTAAACATGACTTTTTCAAAGTAATGTAATTGTTTATCTTTGTTTCATCTTCTGAACTACTTATCCCTATTGGAGTCGCGATGGAGCCGATCCCGGCTGATTTAAAGCGAGAGGCAGGATACACCCTAAGCAGGTCGCCAGTCTGTTGCAGGGCCACACACACACACACACACACACACACACACACACACACACACACACACACACACACACACACACACACACACACACACACACACACACACACACACACACACACACACACACACACACACACACCTAAGGGCACTTTCATAGCGGTCAATCAACCTAACATGTTTTTGGAGAGTGGGACGAAACCAGAGTACCTGGAGAAAACCCATGCATACATGGGGAGAACAATGTTTCAACCTTGGTCCCATCTAGGACTCGAACCCCGACCTTCTTGCTGTGCGGCTACTGTGCTACCCACTGCACCACCGTGCCGCCCCAATTGTTTATCTTTACACTCTAAAATTCATCCTATTGCTTTGTGACATCAATCATTTTATTCTTCACTCACCACAGAGATGAACTGATCACTGGTCCAGCGTTGCAGTAGGTCTGCTACGTTAACAAGGATGGCTCCAGGAATTGTTGGAACACAAACAAATTCGCCAGCACAATTACAGACCTTAAAAATTAGCAAGTGACACTGAGGTAAGATGACGTGCTTCACAATTTTGTGCAATGGGAGACGATAGGTTATACTAGATATATGATTACACAGATGTATTAATTGTTACTTGAGATATTCCATGTGAAAAACTGTAATGTATACCAATATCAGTTAATATAAGTTTAAGAAACTAAGAAAACCAACTAGGTTACATTACATTACATTTTTCATGTGAGTAGTTGTTACCTGAAGACAGTCTGAGCCTTGGAACAGCAGAGTGAAGGTGCCATAGTCTGAATGCTCTCCACATCGTAGCTGACCACTCTTCACATTCTCACTGTTAACAGGAGGGTAGTAAAGAGAGCGTAAAGTAGTCCCATTGCAATCATCTGTGAGGAAGAAGAATTTATTGTCTTACTTTCTAACTCATCTCCAAAAAGGTGAAGATTTCCAATGAGTGTCTTTTTAATCTCATATGTGAGAGGGTATCATAGATTGTTTTGTTTATTGAACATCTTCAGTGCTTCAAGATGCCAGCATCAATTTAGAAAATTTTGAGTAATTAAGCTGCTAAGATTTGATATTTTTTTACACTTTGAATTTATATTAAATAAGAAAAGCCAAAAAAGAAGTTGTCATTTCCACCACATGTTCCTCATCTGAAATTGCTAATGCGGTTACTGCACACCATAAACTCATGCATGTTCTGTTGAAGGACATATTTGTAAAAAAAATTTATATCAATTTGTCAGTGAAGAAAATTCTCTGACATGGGAGAGACGACATAAAGACAAGGAATAACAACCCTCTAGCGAGGTGTAGCAGAGTTCATCCTCATTCAGGGGGATGTGCGCATAAGTCCACTAAAGACCATGAAGAAAATCGTAGAGATCTCAGGCAGCCCTCGTGAAAATAAAAACATCTGTAACAACTGTGCTAATCTATTTTCTCCCATTTTTCGGATAAAAATATTAAAAGAAATATTTACAAAGGTTGTTCTAAAGTAGTTGAAAGTGTAGGCTCTAATTAAACACCATATCCATTATTGTCTTCAGTGTGGTTTTGTTCCAGCAGTTATGTTTATTATACATACTCATTTGATCATTTACCTCCAATGAAACGATGTGTTCTCAGGAACATATCTGGATCAATACCCAGACTGTGGGCCATCACCCTCAGTACACGAAGACTTAGTTCTTTGCAGCGCTGGAAGAAAACTGACTGGATCTTCTGAAAATCCACAAGATCACCAGATGACGGCCATTTCTACAGGACAGAAAAATGAGAAAATATGTATTTTAGAATTACATTGTCCTGTTTTTCATCAATATTGCTGAATGACTGTTATGTTTGTATCGAATAAAATGTGTTAATGTGTTTTCGTGACATTTTAGTTATAGGGTTTCACATTAAAAACAAATGTAGTGAGAAGCAAATAATGATCATAAAGACAACTTTGGTGGGATCTGTCTGGAAGGTTTTGTGAATAAATAAAGAAGACAATTAAAAGTTTCATCCTTACTATGTCAGGGTGCAATGAAGCGATGTTGAATGCCTCCTTTAAGTCTCCAGGTTTAGTTGGATTCAACCTGAAAATGAAGTTAGCAGTAGTTTACTGTGTAAAATCAAGAGGATTGGCATGCATTTCACAAATAGCCTTTCAGTAGAGCTCAATCTGTATTCATTTGCCCATGAATGATTATTTTACAGTTGACGATAATTTAGGTATTGGGATAGGTAGCTCGGGCATTGAGTGTAGAAAAACTACACAATAAAGTTTACTTAAAAAACAAAGAATAAGATTTATTTTAACACAACTGTGACACACAAAAACATACATGAACTCACATTCTCTCTTCAAACATTGAAACTAAATCACCGCCATATCTATTTTTGCTATTCGTTCAGTAATGTAGATGATAAAACCAGGGCTGAAACAGTTAATCAATTTAATCGATTATAATCGATTATCAAAATAGTTGTCGACTAATTTGGTCATCGATTAATCGTTTAAAAAGCTTTTACTGTCAGCTGCACTTAAATTGATTTCCATGTGGGGCAGTAGAGAGCAAAATGACAATGTCAGCTACCAAAATAGGAGGAGAAGAAGATAGCAGCTAATCATTGGCCTTCATTTCACCCCGCCTCACGTGATCAGGTAGATTCAACAAGATGGCGGAAAGAAAAACACATGCCAAATTAACCAAAGTTTGGATCATTTTCCGCTAAATTTGAAAAGGACTCGCGTTAATATGCAAATTTTGCGAAACGGACACGTTTTGACACAGAAGCATAACGACGCTGCACGAACATCTGAAAAAAAAAAAACATGTCGGACTCGGAGCGGGACACGGCAAACCAGAGCGATACACGATGTTATTTCTAATAAAAACAATTTTACAGGTCGCTAAATACACTTTTTATTGTCTGCAAAAAAAAACAAAAACAACCCAAGATGAAGCAGCAACGCGCTTCTCTCAGGGACTCTTATTTTGGAAATGAACGTGTCCGATATGAGGCCGCTGTCAATGATTTACTGTATACAGTAAGTAGATTTATTATTTTCTAGAAATGATAATATTCTACCTCTTTACTTGACAGAAAGAGTAACATTTACTCTTACTGTAATAAACCCAACGTGTTGTTTATGTGGTTATAAGTTGTGGTTTACACAATTACATCCTATAATATGCCGAAAAAGTAATATTTATTAAATAGTCATTTTTATCCGATTAATCGAGTAATCGATTCAATAATCGACAGATTAATCGATTACCAAAATAATCATTAGTTGCAGCCCTAGATAAAACAAAAACTTGTTAACTGGTAAAACAATATTTCCAATCAAACAGCTCTATTCACACACTTTGCACACTCTGTATGCTGTCTCTTTATCTAATCCGAAAGTGACCTGGCGAAGGTTAAAGGCCCGGAGAAACTATATTGCCTTTCACTTTGACCTGCAGCAGAACAGAATCTGAAAAGTGGCATTAAAAATCCTCGCACACCGACAGTCCAGCAAACTTTTTATGAGCACTGTGAGATTCTGTGTCCAGAATCTTCTGATTCAAGACACATCTTGGTCCATTCTAGCTTCCTCCGGTTTCATGATGACCGATGGCCAAAATCCAATTAACACAAATCAAATTTGAAGTATTCTTAGGCCAGCAGAGAAGGCCTCTCTGCTGCAAAATGAAACTGCTCACCTCTCAGTCTCCAATGACACCCAGCCATGGTTGGGATTGTTTGCAAAGCTTTTCCTTGTGAAAGGCTGTTTCAGTTCATCTGGTTGCAAAAAGAATTTCTTGGATATATTCATAACCTGGCTTACCTATGAAACAGCACAGAGATCAGGATGCATATCTCTCCTAACACCCATTTGGAATGTTTAACTTTTTCTTACCTCTTCTTCAGTTATTCCTGAGTTCTGCAGGAAAACAAACCCAACTTGTGTAAAGGCATTTTTCAGCTCTTTGCTCAGATTGCTCAGTTTCTCTTCACAAATATGGTTCACATCCAGGCTGTAAGCACTGAAATCCACCACAGGAATGGACATGCTTTCTCTCAATCCAACAAAAAGGAGAAGTGGTAAACTTGTGCAACCAAGTGCAGACGCAGAACTTCTGCAGTCTTTTGATGATTGAAAGTTCAGTCATGTGGTATGTCTCAGCCAATAGAAGAGGAAAGTCTTTACTTGCAGTCAATCAAGTCAATCCTTATCAAGAAAGGATAACTTTAATGTGTGGCAGAAGAGCAGTGCGCACTCTTCAGCTTTGGTGCAACAATACTTTCTCTTTTTAATGTAGGAATTTAGGAATAAAGATTTTGCACCGAGGTTAAAGACCTTTGTTATCTTTAGATGTGAATGCTCATAAATGTTCATTTTTTTCACTATGATATATTCTAGGTTTATCTATTTATGATCGAAGACTACTGAAAATTTTCTTGAAAAGTTTTTGTATTAAAATATGATTTGTTAGAAGCCAAAAGTAAAGCGGAAGGAAGTCATTCAGGGTGCATGATTCTTAAGGGGTTGTAATTTACAAAGACAATTTTTTGAAGGCTTCTGTTAACTGATTAGTGTGTTTTTTGTTACATCATAAAATCTTACACAGTATGAAAAGATTTTTATTTTCTTATTAAATTAACACTGCTGATTGTGTGGATGTTGAAAATAAAATGAATGAGATTGCAATTGTATCATTTGTGCCTTTATTTTGAAGAAAAAAAAAATACCATGCTAAATGATTAAACATCCATTTAAATGAATGGTAAAAACAAGAAGCACCATATGAAGTAAAGTTAGGTGATTGCAATTCATTTTTTCTGTCAATCTCAAACTCTACAAATCTTTATGCATTTTGTGAAAAAGGTTTTGACCTCAAATACTACTGTATGATGCTCTGAAGCGTTCCAGAAGATAAGCGCTCGCTGTGATTGGTGGGTATTTGTCTGAGCCATCACAGCAGGTTATCAAAGCCTCATCATCTGGATGGACGAAGAAAGCGACAGACTGCCGTGTGCTTGAGTCGCCATCTTTGGGCAGCAAAACTCTGTGTCGCTGGAAAACAAAAAATGGTACAAAAATATACTCAATCATTTGAAATAATTATGTTTATAACCATGTGTAGCACTGCTTTTCCCCTCATTTTGACTTCAAAACCTAAAGACCAAAGCGTACTCATACAGAAAAAAGTGGGCAAAAGTGGGCAAATTATATCTGCACCCTCATGTGATGTGTTTTCAGTGTTAGTTGTGCATGACAACACAATGCATATGAGATGCTATTTTTTTTTGTCATCCGTTAATTTGTTTTCTTGTTTAATTGTTCATACAATTAGAACCTCGTATTGAATATGATTTTTTCAAATTAATGTTATTGTTTATTTTTTTTTCATCTTCTGAACTACTTATCCCTATTGGAGTCGCGATGGGTGATGGAGCCGATCCCGGCTGATTTAAGGCAAGAGGCAGGACACACCCCAAGCAGGTTGCCAGTCTGTTGCGGGGTCACACAAAAACACACACACACACACACACACTCATTCCTAGGGGAAATTTCATAGCGGCCAATCAACCTAACATATTTTTGGAGAGTGGGATGAAACCAGAGTACCTGGACAAAACCCATGCGTACATGGAGAGAACAATGTTTCAACCCTGGTCCCATCCATGACTTAAATACCAGACCTTCTTGCTGTGCGGCCACTGTGCTACCCACAGCACCATCATGCCACCCCAATTGTTTATCTTTACTCTCTAAAATTCATCCTATTGCTTTGTGACATCAAACATTTTATTGAACTTCTTCACTCACCACAGAGATGAACTGATCACTGGTCCAGCGTTGCAGTAGGTCTGCTACGTTAACAAGGATGGCTCCAGGAATTGTTGGAACACATACAAATTCACCAGCACAATTACAGACCTTAAAAATTAGCAAGTGACACTGAGGTTAGATGACGTGCTTCATAATTTACTCAGCCAATTTTGTGCAATGGGAGACGATAAGTTATACCAGATATACTGTATGATTACACAGATGTATTAAATGTTACTTGAGATATTCCATATGAAAAACTGTAATGCATACCAACATCAGTTAATATAAGTTTAGGAAACTAAGAAAACCAACTAGGTTACAATGTTCACATACATTTTTCATGTGAGTAGTTGTTACCTGAAGACCGTCTGAGCCTTGGAACAGCAGAGTGAAGGTGCCATAGTCTGAATGCTCTCCACATCGTAGCTGACCACTCTTCACATTCTCACTGTTAACAGGAGGGTAGTAAAGAGAGCGTAAAGTAGTCCCATTGCAATCATCTGTGAGGAAGAAGAATTTATTGTCTTACTTTCTAACTCATCTCCAAAAAGGTGAAGATTTCCAATGAGTGTCTTTTTAATCTCATATGTGAGAGAGTATCATGGATTATTTTGTTTATTGAAAATCTTCAGTGCTTCAAGATGTCAGCATCAATTTAGAAAATTTTGAGTAATTAAGCTGCTAAGATTTGATATTTTTCTACTCTTTGAATTTATATTAAATAAAAAAAGCCAAAAAAGATGTCATTTCCACCACATGTTCCTCATCTGAAATTGCTAATGTGATTACTGCACACCATAAACTCATGCATGTTCTGTTGAAGGACATATTTGTAAAAAAAAATTATATCAGTTTGTCAGTGAAGAAAATTCTCTGACATGGGAGAGACGACATAAAGACAAGGAATAACAACCCTCTAGCCAGGTGTAGCAGAGTCCATCCTCATTTAGGATCATGTACACATAAATCCACTAAAGACCATAGAGAAAATCGTAGAGATCTCCTGCAGCCCTTATGAAAATAAAAACATGTCTAAAAACTATGGTAATGTATTTTCTCCCATTATTAGGATAAAAATGATAAAAGAAATATTTACAAAAGTTGTTCTAAAGTTGTTAAAAGTTTAGGCTCTAATTAAACATCTGGATCTCTCATCCATACACATATGCTCATTTACCTCCAATGAAACGATGTGTTCTCAGGAACATATCTGGATCAATACCCAGACTGTGGGCCATCACCCTCAGTACACGAAGACTTAGTTCTTTGCAGCGCTGGAAGAAAACTGACTGGATCTTCTGAAAATCCACAAGATCACCAGATGACGGCCATTTCTACAGGACAGAAAAATGAGAAAATATGTATTTTAGAATTACATTGTCCTGTTTTTCATCAATATTGCTGAATGACTGTTATATTTGTATCGAATAAAATGTGTTAATGTGTTTTCGTGACATTTTAGTTATAGGGTTTCACATTAAAAACAAATGTAGTGAGAAACAAATAATGATCATAAAGACAACTTTGGTGGGATCTGTCTGGAAGGTTTTGTGAATAAATAAAGAAGACAATTAAAAGTTTCATCCTTACTATGTCAGGGTGAAATGAAGCGATGTTGAATAGCTCCTTTAAGTCTCCAGGTTTGGTTGGATTCAACCTGAAAATGAAGTTAGCAGTAGTTTTACTGTGTAAAATCAAGAGGATTGGCATGCATTTCACAAGTAGGGCTCAATCTGTATTCATTTGCCCATGAATGATTATTTTACAGTTGACAATAATTTAGGTATTGGGATAGGTAGCTCGGGCATTGAGTGTAGAAAAACTACACAATAAAGTTTACTTAAAAAACAAAGAACAAGACTTATTTGAATACAACTATAACACACAAAAACATATAAATATACATGAAAAACGTATTAACTGGTAAAACAATATTTCCAATCAAACAGGTCTATGCACACATTTTGCACACTTTGTATGCTGTCTCTTTATCCAATCCGCAAGTGACCTAGTGAACTGCGGAAGGTTAAAGGCCCAGAGAAACTATATTGAATCTAAAGTTCCATTGCCTTTCACTTTGACCTGCAGCAGAACAGATGGCATTAAAAATCCTCGCACACCAACAGTCCAGCAAACTTTTTATGAACACTGAAGACGATTCAAGACCCATCTTGGTCCATTCTAACTTCCGCCGGTCTGTGTCTCCAAGCAATTGAGTAATTCAAACCCTCCCTTGTCGCTAAAACCAGCAAGTGATTGAAAGGCTGTGGGCCAATAATTTTTGCTTGTCATACAAAAATAACTGACTGGGGTTTTCAATGTCCCACACTTCACAGTTTACAAATACATGTGCATATTTATTGTCAGTAAATCATTTTCAGGATGAGTCTAACCTGTGAAGCTAGATTAAAGTGATATTGCACAGAATATATCTATCAAAATTTGTCATATAACCGGGAATATCTTCAAGAAGACCGATGGCCAATATCCAATTAGTATAAATCAAATTTGAGGTAGTCTTAAGCCAGCAGAGTAGGCCGCTCCGTTCCAAAATAAAAACTGCTCACCTCTCAGTCTCCAATGACACCCAGCCATGGTTGGGATTGTTTGCAAAGCTTTTCCTTGTGAAAGGCTGTTTCAGTTCATCTGGTTGAAGAAAGAATTTCTTGGATATATTCATAACCCGGCTTACCTATGAAACAGCACAAAGATCAGGATGCATATCTCTCCAGAACACCCATTTGGAATGTTTAACTTTTTCTTACCTCTTCTTCAGTTATCCCTGAGTTCTGCAGGAAAACAAACCCAACTTGTGTAAAGGCATTTTTCAGCTGTTTGCTCAGATTGCTCAGTTTCTCTTCACAAATATGGTTCACATCCAGGCTGTAAGCACTGAAATCCACCACAGGAATGGACATGCTTTCTCTCAATCCAACAAAAAGGAGAAGTGGTAAACTTGTGCAACCAAGTGCAGACTCAGAACTTCTGCAATCTTTTGATGATTGAAAGTTCAGTCATGTGGTATGTCTCAGCCAATAGAAGAGGAAAGTCTTTACTTGCAGTCAATCATACAATGTTGTACTATCTATTCACCTTTGGATGGTAATTACAGGTATGTTGTAAAAATAACCCTATAACCTTGTTATAATGGTATAACACCACCTTGGAGAAGGCTTGCTGGATCTTAACGGCTTCACAGCATGCTGGATCTGAAGAAAGACTGGAGCATCTCCTTTGCAGGATGTGGTTTCATGGAAATGTATTATGTTGGAGTCACCAGCTGTATCCTTGAAAGGTTTCCCCGGTTCATACAGGATGCATCCAGGATCTATGGAGCTTCAGCAGGATCTCTGGTTGCTGCATTGCTCGCACTAGAAATACCCATAGGTGAGTAAAGAACTTTACTTAAAGTGGTTTAGCAAATATAAACAAATTAAAAACCAGTTTATCTGTCTATTTATCTATTTATCTGTCTAAAGCTTTGGTTCCCCCTGGTGCTGCTCACAGTCAAACACAATACATCAGTGTTTGACTTTTTTCAAACACTGGTCCAGACCCCTGTACAAACACTGATGTGGTCATTTATTTAATAAATAATGTAATAATTTGTTTCCTGACTTTTGTTCTTTGAAGAATCTAGAGAGGGTTTTTTGATTGTGCTTTCAATAAAACAATACATTTTTTTATTTGTACACTCCTGCAATCGTCACACTTTTTCTGTCACAGACTCCGGCCTGCAATCAGAGAAGGGAAAAGTTATGTGGCCCTTATAGTAAAACATTTGGGGACTCCTTCTCTAAATAATCATGTGCTGTTTGACAAAGTTGTAACTGTAGCAACAGGATTCTTCAATTATTTCATGTCTGCAGACTGTAGCTGAAAATCCAGTTTATACGGAGGAGGAACTGGCAGAATTTGAGAAGCAATTGGCTCAGGAGGTGAATGACATCAAATTGAAATCAGATGATCTGCAAAAACAGAAAGAAGAACTCGAACAAAAACAGAAAGCTCTTAATATTCAAAAAGAGAAGCTCAACCAGGTTAACTAAGACGCTTCTGATATATTTTTTTGACTAAAATATAGAATTTTACAGAGTATGCGTCATTTCTAACAGCATACTACATTTATGTGCACTTAAATTGAACAAAATTTTGTCTTTTGATTAAATAAGCGCACATATTTTCTTATTTTTCATTCTTAGGTAATAAAAGAAGTTGAAGAAAATAAAAGTCGAATGGAAAAAACTGAAACAAAACGTAAGTATGCGAGATTGTTATTTGATAGCAGTTTATCCTGCAAAATAAAAACTGTTTTAACAGGAGTTCATTTGCTCACAAAATAATAAAAAGATCTCTTTAATTATGTTTTTATTTAATTCTATATTCTGAACATCCTATTGATTTAATTATATTAGACCCTGCATGTCTTTTCTCAGTGTTGAAGCTTCATCAAGGCACCATTTCAGCATTAGGGTCCAAACAAGAAGTGAATTTAGAAGCCACCAAACACTTCTGTGTTTTGGCAAGAGAGAATAGTGGCACATTATGCAGTGAAACAGTTTATACATGGATAAGAAAGGATAACTTTAATGTGTGGCAGAAGAGCAGTGCGCACTCTTCGGCTTTGGTGCAACAATGCTTTCTCTTTTTAATGTAGGAATTTAGGAATAAAGATTTTGCACCGAGGTTAAAGACCTTTGTTATCTTTAGATGTGAATGCTCATAAATGTGCATTTTTTTCACTATGATATATTTTAGGATTATCTATTTGTCATCGAATACTACTGAAAATTGTCTTGAAAAGTTTTGTATTAAAATATGATTTGTTAGAAGCCAAAAGTAAAGCGGAAGGAAGTCATTCAGGGTGCATGATTCTTAAAGGGTTGTAATTTACAAACACA
This sequence comes from Neostethus bicornis, assembly GCA_902685375.1. Taxonomy (NCBI): domain Eukaryota; kingdom Metazoa; phylum Chordata; class Actinopteri; order Atheriniformes; family Phallostethidae; genus Neostethus; species Neostethus bicornis. Next base: position 21,608,387 of record LR738544.1, on the reverse strand, counting down.
TTTTTTTGAAGGCTTCTATTAACTGATTAGTGTGTTTTTGTTACATCATAAAATTTGATAAGATGAAAAAGATTTTCATCTTATCAAATTAACACTATTGATTGTGTGGATGTTGAAAATAAAATGAATGAGATTGCAATTGTATCATTTGTGCCTTTATTTTGAAAAAAAATGACATGCTAAACAATTAAACATCCATTTAAATGAATGGTAAAAACAAGAAGCACCATGTGAAGTAAAGTCAGGTGATTGCGATTAATTTTTTCTGTTAATCTCAAACTCTGCAAATCTTTTTAAATTTTGTGAAAAAAGTTTTGACCTCAAATACTACTGTATGATGCTCTGAAGCGTTCCAGGAGATAAGCGCTCGCTGTGATTGGTGGGTATTTGTCTGAGCCATCACAGCAGGTTATCAAAGTCTCATCATCTGGATAGACGAAGAAAGCGACAGACTGCCGTGTGCTTGAGTCTCCATCTTTGGGCAGCAAAACTCTGTGTCGCTGGAAAACAAAAAATGGTACAAAAATATACTCAATCATTTAAAATAATTATGTTTATAACCATATGTAACGCTGCTTTTCCCCTTTTTTGACTGCAAAATCTAAAGACCAAAGCGTACTCATATTAAATTATATTATATCTGCACCCTCATGTGAAGGGTTTTCAGTGTTAGTTGTGCATGACAACACAATGCATATGAAATGCTACTTTTTTCTAATCCATTAATTTGTTTTCGACTTTCATTCAATTAGAACTTCTTATTAAACATGGCTTTTTCAAATAAATGTAAATTTTTATCTTCGTTTCATCTTCTGAACTACTTATCCCTAATGGAGTCGTGATGGGTGTCGGAGCCTAGCCTGGCTGATTTAAAGCGAGAGGCTGGATACACCCCAAGCAGGTCGCCAGTATGTTGCGAGGCCACACATAAACTCATTCCTAGGGGCAATTTTATAGCAGACAATCAACCTAACATGTTTTTAGAGAGTGGGACGAAACCAGAGTACTTAGAGAAAACCCGTGCATACATGGGGAGAACCATGGTTCAACCCTGGTCCCGTCTAGGACTCCAACCCTGACCTTCTTGCTGTGTGGCCACTGTGCTACCCACTGCACCACCGTGCCGCCCCAATTATTTATCTTTACACTCTAAAATTGATCCTATTGCTTTGTGACATCAATCATTTTATTCTTCACTTCTTCACTCACCACAGAGATGAACTGATCACTGGTCCAGCGTTGCAGTAGGTCTGCTACGTTAACAAGGATGGCTCCAGGAATTGTTGGAACACATACAAATTCACCAGCACAATTACAGACCTTAAAAATTAGCAAGTGACACTGGGATTAGATGCCGTGCTTCACAATTTGCTTAGCCAATTTTATGCAATGGGAGACGATAGGTTATACTAGTTATATGATTACATAGATTTATTCAAAGTTACTTGAGATAATCCAGGTGAAAAACTGTAATGTATACCAACAACAGTTGATGTGAGTTTAGAAAACTAAGAAAACCAGCTAGGTTACAATGTTCACACACGTTTTTCAAACACTTGTGTCTCTCATATGAGTAGTTGTTACCTGGAGACCATCTGAGCCTTGGAACAGCAGAGTGAAGGTGCCATAGTCCGAATGCTCACCACATCGTAGCTGACCACTCTTCACATTCTCACTGTTAACAGGAGGGTAGTAAAGAGAGCGTAAAGTAGTCCCATTGCAATCATCTGTGAGGAAGAAGAATTTATTGTCTTACTTTCTAACTCATCTCCAAAAAGGTGAAGATTTCCAATGAGTGTCTTTTTAATCTCATATGTGAGACATTATCATGAATTGTTTTGTTTGTTGAAAACATTCAGTGCTTCAAGATGCCAGCATCTATTTATAAAATTTTGAGTAATTAAGTTGCTAAGATTTGATATTTTTTAACACTTTGAATTTATATGAAATAAGAAAAGCCAGAGAAGTTGTAATTTCCCCCACATGTTCCTCATCTGAAATAGCTAATGCGGTTACTGCACACCATAAACTCATGCATGTTCTGTTGAAGGACATATTTGTAGAAATTTTTTATATCAGCTGGTCAGTGAAGAAAATTCTCTGAAATGGGAGAGACAACATAATGACAAGGAATAACAACTCTCTACAGAGGTGTAGCAGAGTCCATCCTCATTTAGGATCATGTGTACATAACTGCACTGAAGACCATGAAGAAAATCGTAGAGATCCCTTATGAAAATGAAAACATGTCTAAAAACTATGGTAATGTATTTTCTCCCATTATTAGGATAAAAATGATAAAAGTAACATTTACAAAAGTTGTTCTAAAGTACTTAAAAGTGTAGGCTCTAATTAAACACCATATCCATTATTGTGTTTAGTGTGGTTTTGTTCCAGCATTTATGTTTATTATACATACTCATATGATCATTTACCTCCAATAAAACGATGTGTGCTCAGGAACATATCTGGATCAATACCCAGACTGTGGGCCATCACCCTCAGTACACGAAGACTTAGTTCTTTGCAGTGCTGGAAGAAAACTGACTGGATCTTCTGAAAATCCACAAGATCACCAGATGACGGCCATTTCTACAGGACAGAAAAATGAGAAAATATGTATTTTAGAATTACATTGTCCTGTTTTTCATCAATATTGCTGAATGACTGTTATGTTTGTATCGAATAAAATGTGTTAATGTGTTTTCGTGACATTTTAGTTATAGGGTTTCACATTAAAAACAAATGTAGTGAGAAACAAATAATGATCATAAAGACAACTTTGGTGGGATCTGTCTGGAAGGTTTTGTGAATAAATAAAGAAGACAATTAAAAGTTTCATCCTTACTATGTCAGGGTGCAATGAAGCGATGTTGAATGCCTCCTTTAAGTCTCCAGGTTTAGTTGGATTCAACCTGAAAATGAAGTTAGCAGTAGTTTTACTGTGTAAAATCAAGAGGATTGGCATGCATCTCACAAGTAGTCTTTCAGTAGAGCTCAATCTGTATTCATTTGCCCATGAATAATTATTTTACAGTTGACGATAATTTAGGTACTGGGATAGGTAGCTCGGGCAGCGGATGTAGGCTCGGGCTTTTCTCTCGCTGACTTTTTTTAAAAAAATAAACATATGTTTATAAAATGTAAACTAAAACGAGGTGTGGGTACTAAACCAATAAATACTTGTTATAAACTTATTTAATTTGGATAAAACAGAGAAGTAATGTTTAACTACTAAACAGGATCCGCAGAGCCAGCTCATCCTCTGCGCACGTGAACGCCTCCTCTTAATTTGGTGATCCTCCCCTGCGCACGTCTTTATTTTTTTTTATTTTGAACTGGTATCCCCGATATGAAAGAGTAAGAAGTTAAGGATAAACTAGAGGCAGGAGAACTGAAAAGATAAACACGCACCGGTAAGAGTGAGCTGTGGAAAAGATTCAAATTTATTGTTCAAAATGCTACAGAAACTTGCGTTGGCTTCGCTGGATGTAGTCAATGTGGCGCTTTGCTTTCATATGAGAGAGAGCAAAAAAGACTGGTACCTCGACGCTGAGCTGGCATTTAAACAGTTGGACTGGCAAAAGTGACGATCGTCAAAGATCTATTTGATCATTTGTTTCAAAGACCGTCCCTCCTCTTCGGCTGAGCAGGCCATCACAGACAAGTGCGTTAGGGGTCCTATAGTGTGATTTTTTTTTTTTTTTTTATTGAAAAACGTGTTCTTGAAAATGTTCCAATTTATAAATAACCCTCCCCCTCCCGAGTCCTCACAAAAAAATATGACATTTCGGGCTTGTTTCGGGCTTGGGCCCGCAAATCACGTTGATTGGTCGGGCTCGGGCCGGGTCGGGTTTTAATATCCGTGGGCTCGGGTCGGGTCGGGCTGGATTTTTTAGGCCCGATCTGACCTCTGGCGTGGATTGTGTTTAAAAAGTGGCTGGGGCAGGTGTATGTTCGGAGACCGGGTGGTTTTTCCACACATCACCATCGCGTCTAATTTCTGATTCTATGCGTGCTCATCTCACCGCTGACGTGAAACACCAAGTGAAGCAGATGAATGCTACGCTTGCTGTGATTCCAACCGCTGGATATCGGCGTGAACCGGCCGTTCAAATTAAGGATGCAAGCGGCGTGGGGGCGATGGATGACCGAAGGAGACCACAGTTTCACAAAAGGTGGAAGGCAGCGCCGGGCGAGTTACGCAACAGTTTGCCAATGGATTGTAGATGCTTGGACTAACGTGTCTGCTGGTACTGTTATCCGAGCTTTCGCAAAAGCTGGTATCCTTTCTGAGGAGCCGCACAGTACAGACAGTGACTTTGACAGCGAGGAGCGAAGTGGACCTGCTCTGTTGGATTTTGCGCAGCTGTTCGATTCTGAAACAGAGGATGAGGACATTGACGGATTTGAATAAAAACTATTACCGGTAATGTGCTTGTTTAGTATCGTTACTAATTAAGTAAAGCAGAACCAAACTCATTTTGCTCCCGATCTATTTTTTAATATGCACATTTGCATGCTTACATGTGTGTTCTTGTAAGGCAGTGTGTGACTGAGACTGCGCCTTTTCGTACGGTGCGCCTTATGTGTGTGTTAAATACAGCAATGGCGCACATAACTGAGACTGCGCCTTTTCGTACGGTGCGCCTAATGGTCGTGAAATTACAGTAACTGACTGGTGTTGTCAATGTCCCACAGTTCACAGTTTATAAATATATGTGCATATTTGTTATCATAAATCATTTTAAGGATGAGTCTAACCTGTGAAGCTAGATTTAAGTGATATTGCACGGAATAAACCTATCAAAATTTGTCAAATAACCTGGAATACTTTCAGGATGACCGATGTCCAAAATCCAAAAAACACAAATCAAATTTGAAGTATTCTTAGGCCAGCAGAGAAGGCCTCCCTGCTGCAAAATGAAACTGCTCACCACTCAGTCTCCAATGACACCCAGCCATGGTTGGGATTGTTTGCAAAGCTTTTCCTTGTGAAAGGCTGTTTCACTTCATCTGGTTGCAAAAAGAATTTCTTGGATATATTCATAACCCGGCTTACCTATGAAACAGCACAGAGATCAGGATGCATATCTCTCCAGAACACCCATTTGGAATGTTTAACTTTTTCTTACCTCTTCTTCAGTTATTCCTGAGTTCTGCAGGAAAACAAACCCGACTTGTGTAAAGGCATTTTTCAGCTCTTTGCTCAGATTGCTCAGTTTCTCTTCACAAATATGGTTCACATCCAGGCTGTAAGCACTGAAATCCACCACAGGAATGGACATGCTTTCTCCCTATCCAACAAAAAGGAGAAGTGGTAAACTTGCGCAACCAAGTGCAGACGCAGAACTTCTGCAATCTTTTGATGATTGAAAGTTCAGTCATGTGGTATGTCTCAGCCAATAGAAGGGGAAAGTCTTTACTTGCAGTCAATCATACAATGTTGTATTATCTATTCACCTTTGGATGGTAATTACAGGTATGTTGAAAATATAACCCTATAACCTTGTTATAATGGTATAACACCACCTTGGGGAAGGCTTGCTGGATCTAACGGCTTCACAGCATGCTGGATCTGAAGAAAGACTGGAGCATCTCCTTTGCAGGATGTGGTTTCATGGGAATTTATTATGTTGGAGTCACCAGCTGTATCCTTGAAAGGTTTCCTCGTTTCATACAGGATGCATCCAGGATCTATGGAGCTTCAGCAGGATCTCTGGTTGCTGCAATGCTCGCACTAGAAATACCCATAGGTGAGTAAAGAACTTTACTTAAAGGGGTTTAGCAAATATAAACAAATTAAAAATCAATTTATTTGTCTATTCATCCATAGTTATATACACATAAAAAATTGGATTATACGTCGCTCCAGAGCATATGTAGCACCAGCAAAATCCACAATTAAAAAAGGAAAAACAAATATAAGTCGCACTGGAGGATAAGTCGCATTTTTGGGGGGGGATTTTTTTTTTATAAAATCCACTATCAAAAACAGGCAAATCATCTTAAAAGACCATTTAAACTAAAAATAACCTAGACAACAACAGGCTGAATACGTGTACAGTATACTAACGTTACAAACCAAGAGCGTGCCTGGTATATTAACTTAATATTAAGAGTCATTCAGATAACCATTGCATGAAGGGCATGCTAACAAGTTTGCCAAACCATCAGCTTCACTCCAAATCACCAAATCCAATGAAATCGTCGTCACCCTTGGTGTCACTTTAAACCTATACACACCAACTCCGAAAGTAGACAATGAACGGCTTAGTCTTTTTTGTCACTTACTTCGAAGTAACTCCAAATTTTCTTTCTGCTGCTAGATTACCATTTTCAGCAGCAAATTTTATTACTTAGAACTTGTAATCTGCAAAATATAATTTTCTTTTCGATTGTTTTATAAGTTACCGGCAAAGTTTAAATGATCAATACAGACCTGGAGCGCCCTCTTGCGATTCAGTGGGAAAATAACATGTGAAATGATAGTCAAAATGTGTTGATAATTTCACACATAAGTCGCTGCAGAGTATAAGTCGCACCCCGGCCAAACTACATAAAACTGTTCCATATGCTTCAAATAATATATATTTTGCTTCAATTTCCATGGATTTTATTGGAATACAGTGGCTTTATTGTTGGTATCAGTGCATCGGTCCTGGCACAATTTCAGAACCAGTGTGGACATTCGGTTTGGGAACTAGATGAATGGTGAGAATTACTTCTCTGCGGATGTAATATTTTATTCTAGTGCTCTGTCCTCTGTGTAGACAAATGCTGTGTCGATTTAATGCACATGGCCAAAGAGGCCAGAAAGAGCAGATTGGGGCCTTTGCATCCAGCATATGACCTACTACAGTTGGTGCAGGAATCCCTGTTAAAAAAAATGCCAGAAGATGCCCACATAAAAGCATCTGGGAAGTTGTGTGTGTCCCTTACCAGAGTATCTGATGGGAGGAACTTACTGGTTTCGCAGTTTGACAGCAGAGATGAGCTGATTCAGGTAAATAAGTTCTATACTGTATTTTTGTTTCAAGCAGAGGAGGCTTACAATTCTGTAATTTTCTTTACAGGCACTTGTTTGCAGCTGTTTTGTTCCTCTATACTGTGGAGTTATTCCACCCACCTACCGTGGAGTGGTGAGTCCCACAGAAACATTTTCCTTTCAAAAAGTTACTGTTTTATTCATGATGGGTTGTACCTATTGTAACAAAATTGAGTTTGTAATACTTTAAAAGTATCTAATTTTTTATTCCATCGAAAATCTAATCAACAGATTTTTAGAGAATGAAGTCATAACATCCAAGCCTTTGTTAGAGTTCATCAGAAAGCCAAACGTTTTGAAAATGTGATAAGGTTTTATCTATGGTTGTCAAATCAGACTAACATTTATGATTAGTGATCATGACTTTTGCCCTCTTCTCAGCACTATGTGGACGGTGCCGTCAGTGACAACCTCCCTCGCTGTAATCTCGGAAACACAATTACAATCAGTCCCTATGCAGGAGAAAGCGACCTCTGCCCCAGAGCAAGCACTCTGACCTTCCATGAAGTGCGCTTCAATAATGTCAGCATTCAAGTCAACTCAGAGAACTTGTACAGAGTGACCAGCACGTTCTTCCCTCCAGATGCTGAGGTGAGGTTCAGGTAGATCGAACCACAAAAATCCTCTGATTTGCTTTTCTATGATCTTCAGTCAAAATGAAAAACAAATTGCAATCCCAATGTTTTAATTTGGGCAGTCAAAGCATTACAATGGATCATCAAAATTTTTAGGAGACCCCTATTTTCTCTTTCCTATGAAAAAAATACAGCCTTTCATCAACACACAAATCTGCAGCATTTTGGTCTTCGGCTGTGGGTGTACCATCAAAGTTTAAAAAAAAAAGACACTTCTTGCAACAAACTTAGTTATATACAAAATGTGTTTATTACAGAAAAAATATAGTAATGAATCAGAGGGAAGCCAAGACGAAAAAGGCCCTTCAAGCGATTGTGAGGTCAATATTCAAAGTATATGATAGAAAATGTCCATCCTCTTATGGTAATCAGCAAATGTGAGCAGACAAAGAAAATTTCTTTCCCTCTGGTTTCCATCAACGATCTGCTCTGGTTGAGCAGAGAGCAGATAATTTTCACCTGGGGTCACTTGGTGACTTCTAACAAATCCATCAGGTAAATAACAGAGTTCTGATCAGTCACGGAATATGTAGTCTAGCCTTGAACTGAAGAGGTTGTGTCCAATTAAAAAGAAAAGAGAATATTTCTATTGAGGTTTACCTGAAATGAATTTATATTTTTCAGACAATGCATACAGTATACAAAAAGTACAAATGCTTTTTTTTCTTTCTGTTTACTTTTAGGCAATGGCTGAAATCTGCCAAAATGGCTACATGGATGCTCTTCGCTTCCTCTATGAAAACCGTGAGAGCCAGTTGTCATGTCCCCAAAACATAGTTTAGAAGAGTAATTAATCCTATCTAGATTTAAAGCAGTTCAACACTAAGACACTAACAGCTGCTCTCCAACTGTTTTTTTTTTTTTTTTTTTTATGCCTCACCACTTTTATTTTATTTCACCTCCTCAACACAGAACTGATCAGTCCTGATAGTCCAATGCGGAGTTTGGGAAACAATGCAACACTACGACCATGTTGTGAAGCAGTAACGTCTGATGAAAGCACGGACCAACAAGGACTGAAGAAGCCACAGAAAGACCACTGGTGGTTGGATCCAAAGCAGATAGAAAACCTTCCAGTGAACATTCAGAGGGGTGAGATGGGATTTTACAATATATCTAAAGAGAGAATATTCTGCAGCTACAGTAAACTAGTCCTTTCATTTTTTAGTTTTATGTCAGGCCTGTAAGGACACACACACTCCTGGAGGTTTGTTAGGCCACTTGACTGACTACTTGCCTAAGAAAGTGACCTCATATCTACCTTTTGATTCTGCTCGCTCATTTGCTCAGAGGTACCACTTGGATCTGATAAGTTTCACCACACGGTTTTCATATCTCGATTATTTTATCAGCAATGATTTTTTTTTAACCTATAACATACAAACAGATGTTGAGATGTAACCTCAATAAAAGATAACAGTATCTTTACTGCTGATACGTATGACTCATCTTCCTAGGATAAAGGGCTGGATTCCAGATGTGCCAAAAGATGTTAGTTGGCTCTTTGGAACAGCTGGAGACAAACAAGCTTTAAAAGACAAGAGGGAAAGAAACATCAGGTAGGCTGTGTTTAAAACACTTCCCTTTTGCAGTTTGGCTTTATTATACACATTATATGTTATCTTCAACTACTGATAATCAACCACATGTCTTCCCTTTAAAGCTATGATGACATACTTGGACCTTCTTGTGGAAGTTTATCATACAATACTTATTTCCATTTGGGTGATGCTAGAAGTTAGCATGAAATATTCCAACAATCTATCTATGAATGTTAATTTATATCGATTTTATTTCAAAACTTAAATGCAATTTTTTAAAATAAGTCTCCTTTTCTCAGTCAACCACCTTTGCGGAGATGCACGAGCCTCCCATCAGACCTGGATCTTTGCAATCAGAAAAAAGGAAATGCACATTTTTTCTTAGCAAACCCAGAGGACAGTTTTATATCTGACTCCACCTGGAACACTCAGAGAACACCAAATCCCACATCACCTAATACTGCCACCACTGCAGGAGATGGAACTCCAAATAAAGACAGAAGCTGGGGTTTGGGTGGAGCTGTGGAATGGCTACGAAGCTTTAAACCCAAACAAGAAGATTCTGAAATATCTCCTGTATTAAAGTGAATCTATTTTGTTTTTCATTCAGATGGGAATAAAATTATTAAACTGAATTATTCTTCATATTTTGCTATGTGGAGGTGTATTGATTCACACAAATTGGCAGCTGTTTGTAATAAAACTGTGATGAATTTATTCACCAACATTGAATGAACACCACGTGTTTGGAATTAAAAAAAGGAATCAACTTAAACTTGTGAAATAAAAAACTCAAATAAAACTAATCTCATACCTGTCATGTTTTATATCTTATTATTTTAAAATGGAGACATTCTTCTGTAACACGTTTTTTCCTCTTTAAAAACAATAACCAATAAAATATATCCTGAGTTTTGTCACAAGTTTTCCTCACCCTCCCACAGATGTCCTCTATGTGGTCACATGTGGTGCAGTGTTTTTAAGGTGATGTAACTCACTGTTTTCTTTTTCAAAGTGTGTAACATTGAGTCCAACACATTGTGCAACACCAATCCACAGCCAGCATAAGCCCTTCCCACCTTTCATTTAGAGTGTGTCTACAATGAAGCAAATCCATCCAATCCTGAATAGGGTTCAAACAAACCAGCTGGACTTTGAGAACTTTATGAGTAAAGAAATGCATTTAGGATCTAGTTTGGCTTTAGATTGATTGCAGTAGACAGAGATTTCAGAGAGGATGTTTAACTGTGCCGAGAAGTGGAACATCTCCTTTGCAGGTTGTGGATTCAGAAGTATTTACTACGTTGGAGCTTTGAGTTGCATCCTAGAGAGATTCCCACATCTGGTTCATGGTGCTTCTAAAACTGCAGGAGCTTCCTCTGGTTGTCTTGTGGCAGCGGCTCTCACTGTTGGGATTCCTCTTGGTGAGACACATCTGTGAACATCTGGTTAGAGGTGGGGTAGGAACCTTATAAAACCTTCCTAAAAAAATTCAGTGACCAGCGACTTCCTAAAATATCTGGTCTGAAATTATTTTAAATTAAGCTGTATTTATGCCTTGGTTATTCAGTTTACACTTATTTGGCCCCATATAAAGGTCAGGAATGTGTTATCTCAAAGCAGGTGCCGTGATCAATAAATGGAGTAAATAAACAGCAAGTTCACTGACACACACACTGATACACACACAGGCACGCTGAGTTCATGCAACATTGAGAGCAAATTCCACAGGTCACATAATGTTCAAATCTAAAATGATAAGCAACTTTTTATAATAAAGCAGATTGCTTTAATTATTATAGTAGAATAGGATGGGATATTTTGTCTTTGCATATTCTGATTTAACTTATGACTCAAATTCACACAAGAGAACAACACATTTTCAGTTGTAGGAACCCAAAGTAAATGTTTTAACAGTTTAGAATACCAACAACACAAAAATGGTTCAAATTAGTTCAAACTTTGTCTCTTTGGAGGTTATAGAAAATCTTTCCGTTCCGTTGTCTTCCATTTATCCGGGGTCAGATCGCTGGGCCAACAGCCTGAGACGGCAAGCCCAGGCTTGTCTCACCCGGGAATAGAGAAGCAGATGCCCAAACCAACACATCTGGCTTCTCTCGACCCGGAGAAATAATGCCCAGATACGGGTCATCAGTGCCCCCTTTGGAGCAAGGCACGAGGTTGGGGCAGAAGAGCGAGCAGGTTTTGACCCATGAGGCCCGGTCGGGCTCAACCCAAACAGGGCACATGGGCCACCCTTCCAGTTGACTCACCACCTGAAGGAAGGGCCATAGGGGTCAGGTGAAGGAGGAAATGGACGGCAGCTGACGACGGGTTCCCTGGCAGTCAGACCCTCAGCTTCATAAGCTATTTCCAGAAAATCTTTCCTCAGACAAAATCATCAACACTCCAGTTTATTCTCTTGTTTTATATGTGATTCCTATATCTCCAGTGCATAACTGATTTGCTTCTTTTGGCCTCAGAACAGCTTTGCTTTCTTATCCTGACCACTGCAAAAGAAGCCAGGAAACACACCTTGGGGGTTTTCCACCCAACTTTCAGTCTCCTTCGGACAGCAAAACACTATTTGCAAGAGACCCTTCCAGAAGATGCCCATCTCCGGGCCACAGGGAGGCTCTGTGTGTCCCTCACCAGAATGTCTGATGGAGAAAATGTTCTGGTGTCAGAATTTACCAGCAGAGAGGAGCTCATTCAGGTTGAGACAGATTTACTCATAGAAAGAAAACACAGGAGAAGCAATGATCTATAAAAAATAATTCTAATCATGTCATCATTTCTTCTATTTTGCAGGTTTTGATGTGCAGTTGTTTTTTTCCTGTTTACTGTGGATTTATCCCACCAACATATCGTGGAGTGGTGAGTGGACAATTTATCATTTAATATTTTATTTTGTCCGTTATACCTTTATAGAGCTGTGATAGTGCCGGAGCCTATCCCGGCTTATTTCAGGGGAGAGGCAGGGTGCAACCTAAACAGGTCGCCACTCACAACCATTCACACACACACATTCATTCCAAGGGGCAATTTAACTTTTTTTTGTATTTGTGACTTTTCTCCCTTTATTTTTTTATTCATTCATTTTCATTTATTTTTTGTCTCGTGATCTATTCTTTTCTCTTCTTCCTTCAGCGTTACATGGATGGTGCACTGAGCAACAACATGCCCCTGTTCGAAAACAGAAACACCATCACTGTTGCCCCCTTCTCAGGTGAGAGCGACATCTGCCCCAGAGAGGGAACCTTCAACTTCTTTGAGGCTCACTATGGTAACGTCAGCATCCAGGTCAACACAGGCAATGTGCATCGTGTCTGTACATCATTTCTTCCTCCCAGCCTGGAGGTGAGTCCTTCAATTGAATTACCAGTGAATTTTAAACAAACTTAACTAAGTTGACTAAGGTTAGAAATTGATCTAATCATTTTAAACTTTGTTATGTTTGGATAGAAACTTGCAGAGATCTGCCACAATGGTTACGTGGATGCTCTTTGTTTCCTAAAAGAAAGAGGTAAACACTTACTTTGGTTGTTTAAAAAAAAATTTCTTTGATGAATCAATCTAATAGTAAAATTATTCTCCTTTTCTTTTTAAAACCTAGTTAATACAGAAAGCAGTCTGCTCAGTGGGCAGGTGAATGGGAATTGGGTTCAGTCTGTGACTTATGACAAATATAAAGAAACATTTCAACCACAAGATTGGAGGATGAGGCAGGAAATTATGGATGGACATCATTCTACTTATCAGGACAATAATCAATTATTGAACCAAAAAATGGTGACAAATCTACCTCAGGGAATCAAGAAAGGTAAGAAACATGAGAAGCAAGGTTTTTCATTTGGAGCAGGAGTGTCCAAATCCGGTCCTTGAGGGCCAGTGTCCTGAAGGTTTTCCATATGTTCTTGCATCTACACACCTGATCCAGTTAATTGAGTCAGTGTGCCAAATTCTATTGGCTGTTGATTTTATTTTCTGTGCATCAGCTGTATCGAACCAGGAATGTGTGGAAAACCATCGGGACAACGGCCCTCGAGGACCGACTTTGGACACCCCTGATTTAGAGGTTAGAAAATATTAATTTTAAAATTCTATCTTTTATAGATGTGAGATAAGTATGTATTAAAAGAATATGAGTCTGAAATTAGTCTATTACAAAATGTCTTGGAGCAGAGTCGTTGCTCCTCCGGGTCGAGAGGAGCCAGATGGGGTGGTTTGGGCATTTGTTTAGGATGCATCCCAAATTTCTCGCTGGTGAGGTGTTTCAGGCACGTCCCACCGGAAGGAGACTCAGAGGCAGACCCCAGACCGACTGGAGAGACTATGTCTCACAGCTGGGCCGGGGAACACCTCGGGATCCTCACAGATGAGCGGGGGATGCAGCCGGGGTGAGAGAAGCATGGGCTTCCCATCTGAGGCTTTTGCCCCCACAACCCATCCCCGGATAAGTGGAAGACAACGAAACAAAAAAATGTTTTTTCTTGAATCCTAACTGACCTTTTGATGTTTTCTTCTATTAGTTTTTTGTGAAACATGCAGAAATTCTCACAAAGCAAGCAACAACAGATGTCAGCTCACTGATGTCCTTCCAGTAAAACTCTTCATCCATCTACTGACCCTCATGTTGCTGCCCTTCAAATTCATCCTCCTGTCTGCCAAAAGGTATAATTATTTGCTAAAGTAACGACAGGAAAAAATAATTTTTTAGTAAAGTAAGAGTATTAAAATGTTTTATATTGTTACAGAATTAACCGGTTAGGCAGCGAAATCAAGACCCTTGGTGTCACGAACAGGACCTAGAAGCATCAAAAAAGATAACCCAGTCCTTCCATCCATGTATGGATCCTTGTGGTAGATAAGACTAAACCTTGCCTATGCCTTCATATCATAAACACTTGGTTCACAGCTTCTAAGCAATTATTGCTGAATGTTTCAAGTAAAAATTCAGCCCTCCTTTTAACAAATGAATATGTAATATAAAGTGTTTTTTATATTCATAATGTGTTACTGTTAATAATCGAATATTTCTGACGTCTTATATCCTCGTTATTACCTGTAATCTCTCCAACATATTAGCATATTTAAAAAAATGTTTATTAACAGTACAGTTATGGTAAAGCAAAGCTCTCGATTTACGAGTCGATCTATGTTCCCTCCCTCACCTATGGTCACCAGCTGTGGGTGGTGACCGAAAGAATGAGAACGCGGATACAAGCGGTCAAAATGAGCTTCCTCTGCAGGGTGGCTGGGCTCTCACTCAGAGATTGGGTAAGGAGTTCTGCCATCTGGGAGAAGCTCTGTGTCGAGCCACTCCTCCTCCAGGTTGAGAGAAGCCAGATGGGGTGGTTCGGCCATCTGGTCAGGATGCCCCGAGCACCTTTGCTGGTGAGGTGTTTTGGGCACGTCCCACCGGGAGGAGACCAAGAGGCAGACTTTGTGCCCACTGAAGAGACTATGTCTCACAGCTGGCTGGGGAACGACTCGGGACCCTTCCGGGTGAGCTGGAGGATGCAGCCGGGGTGAGAGAAGCCTGGGCTTCCCGTCAGAGGCTGGTGCCCCTGGAACCCGGATAAGCAGAAGACGACGGAACGGTTTATTAATACCTTCATTGTATTTAACATATTGTGTTATTTATGTGTAAATTGACTTTGTTGTGAAATAGTTCACTATTGTTCTCTAATTGTTCAAGAAAAAAGTAAAAGAATGAGATTGTATTAGTTTCAAAATATTAAAAGTTGAATACTGAAACATCTTTCACAGATATTGTTTGTGTAATTTTACCCAACTTGTGATCAATTGAACTGTTCAATGTCAGCTTCTACGTCATCTAAACTTTCAATGACCGAGAACAAAAAAATGCATTCTCCCATATCTACTGACGCTTTTTAAAACAGCATCCAGATCATAGAAAATAATTTTTAATACCAAAAATTTCTTAAAAATGTCTTAAATTATTAAAGTTTGTGGAACATTAACAATTGTGTTAATGTTCAGGGAAAAGCCTGTAGTATTACAGTATTTTTTTTTTGTAAGTTTCTTCTTGAATCAGCAAGTAAAAGAAAGGAAAAAAGCATTTTATAAAAGTGAATCGAACAACTGATTTTAGAAAACATCATTGGAATATTTTAATTCACAAAAGTTTCTTAAAACTCCATGAAAATGACATTTTTTCTGAATATAACATACTTCTAAAACTCCTAAAGAGAAAAATAAAAAATTTTGAGATGTGTAACAACAAAAAGCTTGTTCAATATCTCTTAATGAGATAACACAAGACTGGGTTACAGAGTGATCACTTTGGATCTCAGTTCATAGCACCATAAAAGTAAAACAGTAATCATAGTTAAATCCAAGCAGAAAAAAGAGGAACCCACACTCACTCTGATTTGTTAAGTTAAAAACTGTTCGGACACTTAATCCGAGCAGTGAAACGTACTACACATGCAGTACGGTACAGTTATGGTAAGTTAGGAGAGATCCAGCACAAGGCCAAAAAGACCAGGAAGAGCAAAAAAGTCATTCTGCCACTGCTCCCCTCATGATTCATACCGCTTATCACATATGTAGCAAGTATGATAGGAGCATTAGCTCCCGCATTGGCTTATTCAGCCACAGCTGACGCTGCACAAACATAAGTATCCGGGTGCAGACTTCATTGTCTCTTGAGACAGAAGGATGCCAACAGTTGAGGACTAAAATGTAAATACATGATCTTCTTCCAACACAAGCAAACATCAGTGTCCCTGATTCTTTAAATTGAAATTGTCGTAAAGACAATCACACACGTTTACATGACTAAAAAAATACAGAAAAAAATTTCTGTAAAATTTCTATAAAGACCTAAATATGCTCAAATAATCTAAAACTTGACTAAGTGAGGTAAAAAAAACTAAATTGGCTGACATTTGTGCAGATCAACAGAGAGAAACAGCATTTCTTTCATATGCTGCCATCTTTTGGTCCACCGCTTATGTCTGGAATCTCATCTGCGAAGGATTGCGTCATCCACTGTCCATCTGGGAGCTGTCCCTCTGCTGCGTGTGACGTTGCTGCCTCTTCAGCAACCTCTGAAAATAAAAAACATGCAAATAGAAAACATGAATTGCTGACACAGTTGTGTAACTTAGTGGTTCCTGTCACCAGTTAAGTTTTCTGTCAATGACACAAACTCAACACCAATATTGTGTTCAAATATTAAAAAAATGTTCTCATCACTTCTGATCAAATCAGTTTTTAATTCTGATCTTCTACGTCTCAATTCCATCAGCTTGATCTAAAACAGCATATTGTGATTGTATTAGCTTGACTTTAGACCGACCAGTGTCATATGCTCACCTGTGTTTTTAGCAGATGAAAATGTACAGTGACCATTCGACATGTTTCCACCTTTTTCTTCTTCTGATCCCTTTTCCATGTAAGCACCACCAAACGCATCTTCGTAACCTGGATCGTACTGCTCTTCTTTAATTGCCATTCTCTTTGCATCCTCTGTTTAAAAAAAGAAAGGTGAAATTCACAATGTGTTAATATGGTCCCACAAAACAATCACAGAGCCTTATCATGTGAAAATTAAATCAGTCACAAGTTTGAGAAATTTCTCCAAACAGTGTTGCTATCTAATCTAGCGTAATCCAGAGTAGAGTTGTTGCTCCTCCAGCTTGAGACAACCCAGATGGAGTGGTTTGGGCATCTGGTCAGCATGCCTCCTGAATGCCTCACTGGTGAGGTGTTTCAGACACATTCCGCCAGGACGAGATCCGGAGGTAGACCACAAATCTGCTTGAAAGACTATGTCCCACAGCTGTTCGGGAGATACTACTCTCAGGTGAGCTGGAGTGTGCAGCAGGGGTGAGATAAGTCGAGGCTTACTGTCTGATGCTGTTGCCCACGCAACCCAGTTCCAGATAAGCGGACGATAACAGAACGGAACAAACATTGTTGCTGTCCCAGTATGTTTATATTCATAGTCACGGTTTGGCTTACCTTTAGCCAACTGAAGATCAAATGAATAGTTGACCTCTTCGATCTCAGTAGCTTTTTGGACACCCTTCAGCTGATCTCTGAGCTCTCTCAGTTTGATGTAGAAATGAACTTTGTCCTGAGCACGAGGGAACTGGGCACACCGTGCGCTCGATGAAGGCATCAGATACAGCGCCTGTTTAGTCAAAATATCCAGCACGGTTATTTCTTCTTAACAATGTTCATGTTTTAGGTATTAAAATAAATAAAACCTGCACAGCTCTTATGTAATGACCGATCTTTAAAATACATTAAAAAGAACAAAATAGCAAGTAAAACAACATTTAACATGATATAATAATGATGAAAGTTAGGATTAGCTAAATAGAAGCTAAATAGATCCAAGCAGGGAAACGTATTACATATGCAGTATGGTACAGTTATGGTAAGTTAAAAGAGATCCAGCGCGAGGCTAATCAGACCTCCTCAGTGATCGGGTGAGGATCTCTGCCATCCGGGATGAGCTTGGTGTTGAGCCGCTCCTTCTCCAGGTCGAGAGAAGCCAGATGGGGTGGTCCGAGCACATTGCTGGTGAGGTGTTTCGGGCACGTCTCACCGGGAGGATTCCTCCAACTCGAAATCCTCACGGGTGAGTTGGAGGATGCAGCTGGGGTGAGAGAGGCCTGGGCATCCCATCTGAGGCTGTTGCCCCCGCGACCTGGCCCCGGATAAGCGGAAGACGACGGAACGGAACGAATGTCAGCCTTCATCAGGAAAGATGACTCGGTGGGTAAGGTGACCGTCCAATAACCAGAGGATCACCAGTTCAATCCCCCACCAGGAGTTCATGCCGAGATGCAAGACACCGAACCCTCAATTGCTCCTAATGATGGTTTTCACATTGCTTGGCAGCTTCCACCATCAGATATGAATGTGTGTGTCAATGGGCGAACGTCAGCTGAATTGTAAAGCGCTTTGAGTACAGACGCAGGTAGAAAAGCACTATATTAGTAGAGTTCATGTCCCGTTTTCTGACAGCTAAAGTTTTGGAACTTAAAAATGTTCAAGCAAGAAAAGCGCAAACTTGAGTAATTTGTTGTAAATTTGTTTATGTCATTTTAAGATTACTTGAAACCAACTAGAGATCTACATTGTGGTCATGTCAAAATTGTCCGTGGCAACTAACATTAGAAAACAAGATTATCAGAGACTTTCAGTTTTTTTTTCCGGTTTCTGTTTGAAAGTGAGCGTGCCTGTTCAGAGTAAAAAAATGTGAAAAACGGGTGCCCATTAAAGGGTTAAAAATAAAAAAATCTACTTCAGCTCACCACGTCACATTCAGGGATTTTGTGTGGCTGCAGGCCAAATTCAAGTTTCTGAGGTTTTTTGCCAAACAACTCTCTGCAGAACATCTCATAGATACCTGGAAAAGGGGGAAATAATTTAATTAACACTGTGAATTGAGCCGTTATAACTTAGCAGAAAGAAAAACTTACATTTTCCATTGAACACGGCAATAAGTGGTTTATATTTCTTCAACTTCTCCACAAGAATTTTGCCACCTTCACGTAATTCTTTACTAATGAGATTAAAACAAAGATGTAAATGTTACTTTAAAAAAACCCAAAAAACTAATACATTAGAAAATATTTTCTTTCTACTGTATTTTTTTTCTTTGCACACCTCGACAGGTCTTTGCTCCCAGGTGTTGCCCTGGCAACCATGTTGGTGAAGCCCATTTTATACTTAACAGGCAGCGTTGTGTCGTGCATGTGGTTTAGTTGTTCTTCAGTGAATCCAGATAAAAACAAGCATTTCCCTGTAATCAACAAAACACAGGGTCAACATGAAAACTTCAGTTAGACATTTTTCTTATTTTTTAGAGGTTTTTAATATTTTTTTTCAAAAACAGGAATTATGCAAATCTTTTCGGTCTGAATCATTTTAAACACAAACGCAGGGTGGCTGGGCTCTCACTCAGAAATAGAGTGAGGAGCCCTAACATCCAAGAGGAGCCCGGAGTAAACCGTTGCTCCTCTGGATGGAGAGAAGCCATATGGGGTGGTTTGATCATCTGGTTTAGGATGCCTCCCGAACGCCTCGCCAGTGCAGTGCTTTGGGCACGTCCCACCTGGATGAGACCCAGAGGAAGACCCTGGACCATCTGGAGAGACTATGTCACCTCAGTATCTTCCCGGGTGAGCTGGAGGATGCAGTCCGGGTGAGAGAAGCCTTGTTCTTCCATCTGAGGCTGTTGCCTTCACGACCCATCCCCGGATAAGCGGAAGATAATGGAATGGAACATTGCAGTTTTACAAGTTAATAATTTAAATATTTTTTACTATTAACTTACAGAAGTGATTTCCAGGTCCAGGAAACCAGCGCCCAATGAAAGCTGCCATCAACCCTGGATTGATGCCAATCTGAAAACAAAAAAGTCGACGGCTAAAAAAAACCCCACTAAATATTAATTTTTAATTTGCATATATAGTTTGGGATGAAAATCTTACAATGACATAATCAAGGTTGTAATCTAGGAGGTCTGGCAGGGTCTTCTTCATGACTTCTTCCTCCGACATTCCTTTGAAGCGGTCTATTTTCCTTTTCACCTTCTTGAAACTTTCGTCTATCTTTTCCTGTTTCCCATCAGCCTGACCTTCTTTGCTCTTTTTAGGTTTAGGACCTGGTTTTGCTTTGGGTGCATTTGGGTCCTTCGGAGGCTTGGGTGCTTTAGGGACTTTTGGTGGTTTAGGGGCTTTTGGTGGTTTAGGAACTTTTGGTGGTTTGGGTTCACCTGGTGTTTTGGGTTGTGCTGGTCTTCCTCTCTTTTTAGCCGCAGCTTCAAGATTGAGAGAAGAAACATGTCATAACACACCTTTTTTTAAGTTAAAAAGTTTAAGTTTCCCCCACACCAGCAAGATTACAATCAGGTTAAAGATGTTTAGGATTTGAAATAAAGTCATTTAAAAGGTGTTACAGTACGTTTTGTCAAATTAGCAGGTTCCTGTTGATCCATTACGGGCTCTGAATTAGCCATGTGAGCCATGGCTGCCTCCCCCGATGGATGCTCTGCGTACTGAAACTGGTGATTGGGATTGAAGCTTGCGTATTGGGCTTGAAGAGCTTGAAACTGTTGTGCAGACCGGACCCTGAAGCAAAATCATTTAAATAGATATGAAAATTGTGCAGACTAGACTTGGTACGGAGTGAATGAATAATGCATGTGTGTGAAGCTTCTTTGAGCGTCCTGGAAAAGCGCTACATACTGTAAGTACAATGCATTATTATTATTTAAACTTTGAAGGAAAATCCTTTAAAAAAACACTGGTAAACATCTCCAAACATTAAGACATTATCGTCCACATTTTTATGTGCAAAATGAAGAAAAGTGGAACACAATTAGGAATTGTGAATAAAAATAAAATGTAAAAGAATCATATTCCACATTCATACTGAGAAAATTGTTTTAAAAAAATGCAAAAAAGGCGCACATGCTTTCATTTCATTTTCTTCAACCCTACTTCGTCTGGTAGAGCAGCGTTTTTCAACCAGTGTAGCGTTTTGTGGGAAATAATCCTATTTGAGAATCAGAATATATTTTAATGATCGCACACATGGGAAAATTGTGTGTCACAGTAACAACTTTCTATCTGTTGTTGTAGAGCCTGACCACATAGGGGTCACTTCATCCGGTGGCTCCCAAAGATGGTTTTGATCAATATCATGGTGTTTGTGTAGAAAAAAAAAAAGGATTAATTTATGGATTTATTTATGTTTAAAAGTATTAAATCTTCTCATTTTATTCAAAGAAAGTCAGAGCTGTTTAGTGATAAGTTGTTCCCTGTAACCATAGCAACCCACTCTTCTCTTTTTATGATATTAAGAGAAATTAAGCTTGTATTTTAAAACAGAAAAGTGTGGATTCTATTGAGATCTCACATTTTCTGCAAGACATTAAAAAGGAAAAAGTAACTGAACTTTTTATTTGAAAGAAGAATCATAAAAGATGACAAAATAAGTTTTGATGTGTTGATTTGATTCCTTTCAGGACACTTTGATGAACATCACTATATTGTTGGTTGGTGGTGTGCCTCAAGATTTTTGATAGAAATATATCTTGGCGTGAAAAAGGTTGAAAAACACTGGTAGAGGACAAGATTGATTCTTGATCCTAGGAATTTGGTTATTGTTTTTGGCCACATTGTGGTGAGGAGGAAGACTCACCACTGTTGAAGATACTCCGGAGAAACAACAGGCATTGATCCATTCAGCTTTTCATCCATCTTTAGGCTGGTTTAACTTTATTGGATAAATCAACATACATATTGAGGGATCATAACTAGGAATGAAACTGAATGCATGTGCTAAACACAAAAAGATCACATTAAAAGGGACTTTTAAATAAAGACACACACACAATTAAAAAAAAAAGGTTCAAATTAAACATTGCTGATATGATTTAGTGGAAATCAAATTAAGAGATGGTCCTTTTTTATTATTAATAATCAATTCTGCCACACACTGCAAAACTTGGTTTTATTTAAATCAACTATGCTATTTGAGAAGCTAACATTTAAATGGCTTCTACATTTAAATGCCCAATCTGCTTCAACAAATTTATATAAATGTTATTGGATCAATGTTTCCTGATGTGAGGTTCAAATTTAAATTCAGAGAGAAAATGTGATAAATTCTTATAAAATTAAACCACAAGTTGTGCTAATGTTAGCCACCATGCTAACTTAGCTTGAATGAATGCTTACGTTTACAGTGAATCTATTTTCCTTAAATATGTGAAATTGGTCCACATATTCTTAAAAAAATCAAACCTACCTGCTTGAAGTGAAGTTTACTATGTTTGATCGTGATGGTTAGAGTTTTTTCCCATCGATTGTACACTTAGAGCCAGAAATTAAGCGATGCTACAAAGCAACAAAGACATGACAATACTCTGTCAACTTTGACACCAGAAGATACCAAGTTGAAAATATAGGGGTGTATTCTAAAAAAAATAATTTAAAATGTGTTTTAGGGAAGGTTCTTTATCATGAAATATATTTTAAGATTAACATACATCATATTAATTCTATAAAGTGAGTATTTACTAGAGCAAAAGGTGATAAATACGGTAAATAACTAGTTAAGTTCTCCCACTTGAGTTTTGGTATGATCCACCCAGCTTTTAAACACTGTTCTCCTATTGGCTGATGGTCATATTTAAAAGGAACAACCTTTTAATAATTTAAATGTCTCCATAAGAAAGAATCACTTATTTTAAGTACCGTACCAATTTTATACTATCATTTTGTCTTCTGAACCAATTAGCCCTGATGTGGTTGCAGGGGGTGCCAAAGTCTACCCCAGCTGATTTCAGGTGAAAGGCAGGGTACACCCCAAACAGGTCGCCGGTCTGCTGCAGGGCCACACACAAACTAATTTCTAGGGACAATTTTGTGGTGGCTAATCAACACGGGAGCAGCATGATTTTGGAGCGTAGGAGGAAACCGGAGATCACATATAAAAGGGGCGAACATGCAAACTCCACACAGAAAGGATGGTGTTTCAAGCCTCGTCCACACAATAACCATCCACACCCACACTCATTTCCAGGGACATTTTTGCAGCGGCCACTCAACCTAAAATGCACGTTTTCTGAGGGTGGGAGGAAACAGAATAAAATTGTAACGTAATTAATGATGATAGGCTGGCATCGCAAGTTCTGCTGCACGTTGCGCTGTTGTTAGTCTTGATTGGTCACTTGAATGTCAAATTCAATTGTCATCCAACAGGCTACCCAGTATATCAATTAAGTGGCGGGATTAATGATAGGTGAATATTTTTTTTAAATGTCACGCCGATATCGACCGTTAGATTACGATCAACATAATGAGCACTATTAATGACCAAGCACACAACAGATCTGGCAGCTTTAGAAAAGATTTAATAAAGCTGTTATTACAAATGCTAAACATTATACAGTGGATAAATCATATAACACCATTTATCAAAATATAAAATAAATTGCTGTAAACACATACAAAATGTAATAAATAGCAATTAAAAATAACACAATAAACATGCACATTTCTCCCTGTTAAAAAAATAGAACTGGTGAGAGCTTTTTGTTTCTTCTATTGTACTGCCTCAAGAAACGCAAAGCCCTTCTAATGACATGATTCCTTTGTGTCTTGATTCTGTTGCTCGGGGTTTTTTAATAAACAAAAACCCTGGTTGAAGTAATCCTTTGTGAAATGGTCCCAAAGTTGGCATCCAGTGCACATTTCTGCGAAAAAATAACCATAAAAAAAACGGATTATTACGCAATCTGAAGCAATATGTGATACTTATTTATACAAATGTGTAAAATATGCTGATTATTTTGTCTTTATTTATGGTATTTAAATGTAAGTGCAAAAATTCAATATTAACTCAAATAAAAAAAAAATTGCAGTTTAACATTTTTATTACAGATTATTACAGATGTAAGTCATGTTCGCGTGCTAACAAAAGTAAATGTAAGGAATTTTAATTTGAGAAGACTCCAGGAAGCGCATGCTCGTGAAAAATAACAGATCTCAACAATTCATATGCAAACTGAATTAAGATTTTTTGAAAGACTTGAGACTATTTGTTTTTTTACACACAAACATCATAGAAGTTTAGAATTGAGAAATTTGACCGTATCATTGACAAAACAGTTCAAATAAAATGTACTACTATTTCGATGAGTACTGGAATGCTTAACAAAATTGCCACAGTCCACCCGTCCGCCCCAGCCTCTACCCCCCATTTGCTATCGTACAACATGTTTCCTTTTTTATTGAATAGTTTGAAGATTTCTCAATAGAATGTTTGTAATATTTGTGTTGAAATTTGAATTTTGCATGACTGGCCATGCAAAATTAAAATCTAATGTAACCTAATTTATTGCATAGATTGTTTAAAACATTTTTTAATGTTTGGCCAGTATTAATTTAAAACTATAAAATGCTAAAAATAAAAAAAATGATCAAAAACAGAGGAATTGTTCAAAATTACATGAAGGCAAAAGATATGTATGCCACCTGAGTGTTACAGCAGAACGTTTCTCTCCTCTTAGCAGGTCTGCTGGACTTCACCATGCCGTACACTGCAGCTTTCATACTCTGGATCCTCTTGCTCTTCTTTAATTGCAATCCTTTTTGCATCCTCTGGAGTAAAAAAAATAGAATTAAAAGTTAAGATTTTCCTCAAATAAAATGTGAAACACAAAAATATTCCAATGAGAACATTGACACCACAGCTGATTATGTAACTTGATGAAAAGTGGTTTTTGACCTTTAGCTAGCTGCAGGTCAAAGGTGTACTCAGTCTCTAAAACCTCGTGGCTGGGCGTCTGGCCTTTCATCTGGTCTCGCAGTTCCTTCAGCTTGATGTAAAAATGCACCTTATCCTGTGCACGTGGAAACTGGGCACAGCGAGGGCTTGATGATGGCATTAAATAGCATACCTAGAAAAAAAAAAGCAGGTGCCGTATGAAGATTACTTATTTGAACTACAAGAGTGTTTTTAAAGAGTTCTCATTTCCACATACTGTTTCAGTTTCTGGGATTTTGTATGGTTGAAGGCCAAAGTCAAGATTCTTAGCCTTCACACCAAAAGTCTCTTTGCAAAAGATTTCATAGATACCTGAAAAAAAAAAATCACCAAAATAACACAGCTTAAGCTTTTTTAAAATGACAAAGAAATCGATCAAATAAAGTAATACAAGTCTTTAAATATTTCACCTTTTCCATTAAAGGCTGCTATTAATGGCTTGTATTTCTGTAGCTTGTCAAGTAGCTGTCGGCCTCCTTCACGGATCTCCTTACTGAGTCAAAAAACAGAGAGACATACCCCTGTTTTAGAAAATAACCATCATGGATGCACTACATGTTTGGATAAACATCTGATCAATCTCTAAATACTTTGGAGATAGAAACCTTACATTCCCATTTAACATATGCAAATATAATTATCAGTAAGGCTTATTAATGATACTAATTACTGATTCAATCTCCTTACAAAAACTGTTTCTTGTTTTACGGGACATGTTGTAACCTTTGTTTATCCAGTGGATCCACATTGAAAATATTTAATCCTAGTTTAACTTTTTCACAACTATAACGAAACTCTTCCAAAAAACTAATCGTGGTGAGATGACCAGAACAGTTCAACTTTCTCTGTCTTATCCGTGAATGTACTCAATACCCCTCATGAGCAACACTCCCTTTCACACTGTGTCACATATTTTGTTACTCTCATTAACTAAATGTCTATAATAAATCTGGTTGGGCAGAAACCATTTATCTTCCCAGCAAAAACTTTCCTAAAAGGTACTGTGACTGTGTCTTCAGTGTGAAACATATTTTTATTTTTAATAAGCTCTGTAAACCTTTTTTTTTTAATGTGATGGGATATATTAAAAAGTTATTTAGTTTTATTTGAATCAACCAGCTCAGAGAGGCCAATTTCAAAGTTGAGAACATACTTGCTGCTTTTTGCACAAAGAAAGTTATTCTTATTAGACTGAAAATCTGTAAGCGGCTGGTGTTCTGCCAGATTATCAGACCCTGCCAGAAAATTCTTTCCCGTGTTCACGTAATGTATTCGGACGTAAACATGGGGGATCGTTTTGCGCATGCGCACTACCGAGGGAATGATTTTCCAGCAGGGAATGAAGACCTGGCTGAACACTGGTTCCAGATGAAAAAATAATCTTGAAGGGTGAAAAATTGTTTAACCATCAGTAGCAAATATTTATGCAAAATTGATTTTCAGAGGTTATTTCTAACTTCAAATTCTTAAAGACTAATAACATCACTGTCATCACTTTTTTTTGTCTTTTTTTTGTTTCACTCACCTGGAGAGGTCTTTGCTGCCAGGTGTGGTTCTTTCAACCATGTTAGTGAAACCAATGCTGTATTTCTCTGGTAGACTCTGGTCGTGCATGTAGTTGAGCTGCTGGTCAGTCAGACCAGATAGAAACAGGCATTTCCCTGCAAAAAGACAAACGACTGAACACTTAAACAATCTGAAAGGTAGGTTAAACAACCCTGTAAACGACCTAAATCTTTCAGGCTGTTTACAGACGTGATCAAATGTGTGGACATGTGTGAATTACCAAAAAAATTATTTAAATAATACTTTTAATTACTAAAACTAATTTGTATGCCAGTAAAGTTTTACAAATTTACCACAATTGTGTCTAAAGTGCTACATTTCTGAGAAAAGAAAAAAAAGTCCAACTTTATGGTTTCTAGTGAAGCTGAAATTTGACTTACAGAAATGGTTTCCTGGGTTTGGGTAATGATGTCCTTTATAAGCCGACATTAATCCTGGATTGATTCCAATCTGAAGAAAAATATGAAATTTTTACTGTTGGCATCATAGAAGTGACAAGTTTCTAAATCTTTGAAAATATGTTTATGTAAAACAGATTCCCAAACTTTATATTAACGTAATAACTAACTCACTATCAAAATGTCCAGATTAGGAGTGATAACATCAGGGAGGGTTTTAGCCATTACTTCTGCCACCGACATTCCATTGAACCGATTGAGAATCCGTTTGGCTTTTTTTTTGGCTGCTTCAGAGTCCACCTCATCTTCCTGAGTTTCACTGTTGTCTATTTGCTGCTTTGGAGGTCGACCCCTCTTCTTTTTTGCTGGTGGCGAAACTAGAATAGAACAAGCAATCAACAAGATGAACGAAAGATTGAAGATAAAAATCAACTAAAAAATACCAATACTGTATAGGTCCCTACAAATGAATGCGTGGCTGCACTGATGGGGTGCGCGTCTATAAATAAGCTACTGTATTTGCAAAAAAAAAAAATCTGCAGGGCAAAAAGAAATTTGGCTCAGTACCAGGACAAGCTGCACATAACAATGCATGTTTAAAATTACAAGAACATGTCAGGCTTGAGCTAAAGTTACATATGGAAGACTTATTTTTGTCAAACTAAGCTTTGCAGTAATCAAGTTTCATGATAAAAACAGGGGTGTGCTTCTATCAGGAAGTATGCTTCAATTGGGAATAACACAGTACTCAAAAAGCACATTAAAACACAATGAAAAGAATTTTAAAAATCTTTCTAGGTTTGAATTTAAACAGTGGCCAATCAGTGATTGAGTGCAAGTCCAAGAGTTTTAGACTAGCCACAACTAGGGGACTAAAAACCATCAACTAAAGCCAGGAATGGGGATTCTTAGCAGGTGTTGCTCGGTAGGTCATGACGCTCTGCTGGGATGGTAAGGGATGTAATCCTATTTGAATATGATGGTGCAAGCCAATGACTGGAGCAAACATCGATGCTTGGCTTGGATAATCCCCGTTATAGGTACGTATGAACCATGAATGGCTTCTTCAGATCAATGTGGTGAAAAATTTCACCTTTAATGGAAGAAGTTTGCTTGCTGTAGAGTACGGAATCATTTAGTTGAGGAACAAAAAATAAACCACTTGAGATGAATTAGTGACAATACTCTATCCCTTTACCTTGAGGTGGCTGAGGTTGTGGCTGAAATTTTTTTTCCTCTTCTTGTGTCAGATGTTGAGGTTGGTGTAGGACTGCAGGAGGCTGCTGGTGCTGATGTTCTCTACTGCTCTGATGAGAAACCTGCTCTTGGAAGTGATTTGAGGTTGAATGGAAGTTCTGATAAAAAGATTCTTGGTAAAGCGAAGGATCCTGGTGAACAGATAGCTGGCTCATAACAGGTTCTTCAACGAGGCCGTCACTGTAATGACCCATGTTATGAAATGACATCACATGCTGCGCCTCAGGATGCTGCTGACTGGATTGATACCTAGATGTAAAGAAAAAGAAGAATTGAAAAGACAGGAGGTGAGTGAATGAACGTAGAAGATTCGAGGACGATAAGTGATGCTGAGAAAACCCCAGTGTTCAATGAGGTATGTGGAAACTAGCACAAAACACTGTGACTAATAAACAAGCATGCATTGGTCCCAACCATTTTGACTTGATGTGATGTTTAACCATTTATAGTTTTAAAATTAATCATATGTTTTATTTTAAATATTAAACCAATTTAGTTTTAAATCTTTATTCACTCAACAAATTATTTTGCTCCTCTCTCTATGCTGACTTTCTCAATTCTGGTAAAGACTCCAGAATTATTAAAAATAAAGGCATTTTAATCTAAATCTCATTCAGACATCTTTTCTTATTTCTTACAAGATAAAATGTGTTGTTTCCTATTTTAATTAACAAGGGTTCAATGGTTGTAAGAAGTTAGGTTTTATTCATTTTAATGGATATTGTCCGTTCCATTCCGCTTCATCTGGGGCCGGGGTCACCAGGCAACAGACTCAGACCAGAAAACCATGGCTTCTCTCACCCCAGCTGCATCCTCCAGTTCACCCGGGAGGATCCCGAGGTGTTCCCCGGCCAGCTGTGAGACAGTCTTTCCAGCCAATCTGCCTCTGGGTCTCCTCCCGGGACGTGCCCGAAACACCTAACCAGCAAGAAGCTCGGGAGGCATACTAACCAAACACCCGAACCACCCCATTTTGCTTCTCTCAACTAGGAGGAGAAAAGGCTCTATCTCTGAGTGAGAGCCCAGCCAACCTGTGGGGAAGCTCAATTCGTCTGCTGTATCCGTAAGCTCGTTCTTTCAGTGACCACCCACAGCTGATGACCATAGGTGAGGGTAGGAACGTAGATCGATGATTGCTTTATTTAAATTTATGCCACGCCAGGCATTGCAAAAAGCGTAACAAAATTATAAAGCTGTAGAGTAAGATAATATTTAATTAACAGTCTTAGACACATGGACTGCGCATTCTGGGGGAGGGGTCCGTCTTTTGTGTGGAGCCCCATGAGGTTTCTTCTTTATTTTATCCCCCCCAACTGCTGGGTTTTTGGAGTTTTTCCTCATTGTGAAAGAGGGTCTAAGAGCAGGAACGTGCTCAAATTGTTTAGCTAGCTATTGTTAGTGAGCTTTTAGCTGTGTACCTATATTTTTTTTGTTGTTCTTTGTTTGTGTACTGTTTTTCTCCAATCTTTTTCAAATCAAGCCCATTGAGACAGTTGTTTTGTTTGATATTGAGCTTGACACTGTAAGGTATGATAATACAGTATATTGCTGAAAGCTTGACATAAAAAAATGTTCATCACATTAATTTTTGTGCCTAAAATTTTTCATGAGCATATATAATTCCATTCGTTGCATTTATTTGAGAACTAATTTTGTTTGAAAAATATGGACAGACTAACCCAAGTTTGATGTATATTATAGTAATATTTGATGTCTTATGAGCGATTGAAAAATATGATGCTTTATATGTTAAATAAATATTCATCATCATGCATGAAAATGAAGACAAAATGAGAAGTTATCCTGTTTTCATTCACTTCCAGCTTAATAAACTCACCACTGCTGGAAATAATCCGAAGGAGCCGTGAGAGATGTAAACTGCTTTTCTTCCATCTTATCTGTTGACTTATTTCAATAAACTCAGATTCATTTTACTCACTGTTACAAGTTTTTAAAAAATCTAGAAATACTGCATTAGAGAACACAAAGACCAATGGAGGACAGAGACTACAGCAGGTTTAGATCCTGAAAAGCTACCAAAGCTACGATCCTCTTCAACCTGTCAGCCACCGCTACTGTTACTAAAGAAAAAGTCATAAAGATTTAGTGACATACCTGACGTACATTTTTCTTAAATTGGATTTAAAAGGAAATGATTGAGTTCCACAACAAAGAGCATTTAAACGCTGATATTTCAACTTGATTTGGCTAACCAGCGCCCCCCTTTGGAATTGAATTGTAAATCACTCTTGAGTTGAGAGGGTGTTGTTGTTGGGGTTTTTTTTCATATAAACTGCAATAACAAGCACATTTTATAAAGATATAAAAAGGATATACAAGTTCATATTTAAACGATTAAAATGTTTATTTTTGCTTGAGATGCACACAATTAGTGAAGTTATGAATAAAACCACCAGATGGCAGCATATCTAAAGTGGAAATGACAGAATGTTCCATCGGAGAAGAAGACAGTTGCAAACAAAGATCGTGTATAATTAATAAGAAGATGTCCACCTAGTAAATCAAGTAGTATATTTAGGACAGTTGAAAGAAGGCTGGTTTGATTTTAGATTTAATTTCAACGTAAAATACTTTCAGACGGAGATCAGAAGATATTCCTAAGAAATATTAGGGGGATTTTTAACTGTAATGTTTCTGCAACTTTAAAAGTGGAGTGAGGACTCTTCTCTTTTTCATGATCCTTCTCCTGTTAGCTAAACAACATGACCTGTTAGTGAGTGTTTCCAATGACATGCTGCTGTTAAAGATTGTAAAATTTCTGCAATTTATTTGTTGAAGGTAAGATTCACTATCTTGACAAAAAAAAAAAAAACTTTTGCTTTATGTTTCATGCCTGCTAACTTCTGATTGTTACACAATGGGACCACAGTGGTTATAGAACTGTAACCACTTTTTATCAGTTAAAGTATTAGTTATTTAACACTATTTTTAATCCTGATCTCATTCTACATTTTTAATTAAAAGAAACCAAGCATTTGGCTGGACTTTTTTCATCATTAAAGAAACTATGTGCTGACATTTATTTACAACAATCAAACATAAAAATATTCTTCCAATCCTGCAAAGATTAAAAAAAAAAAAAAAAAAAAAAAAAGCTTTTCAGGTTCTGATCTTCAACAAGAAAATTTATAATTATACCAAATATAGTTTATTATAATCTTGAATTCAGATCAAACCCTGGATATGCCTTTGTGTTCATACATTTTACCAGTATGTGATTAATGTGATCATATGGTTTAATTTCTAAAGTTTGACTGACATTTTTGTTTTGTATTTCTATGTTTTTCCTCCAAGGTTAAGGTTAAAAATACTCTTTGAAGATGCCAGCTGGAGTTTCGTGGCCTCGGTACCTGAGAATGGTTGGAGCCTGCATCTTAGCCATGTTTGCAGGAGCACAAGTCGTCCATCAATACTATCTCCCTGATCTGGTGAGAAATCAAAACCACTTTTCACAGCGGACAAGGAATCGTCATATAGGGATTCAGAATACAAAGATAGACTGGTTTCCAGTAACCAGAGCCGATGCTTATCCGAGTCAAGAGAAGCCAGATGGGGTAGTTCGGGCATCTGGTTAAGATGCCTCCCGAATGCCTCACTGGTTAGGTGTCACAGGTGCATCCCACCAGGAGGAGACCCAGGGGCAGACCGTGACCAACTGGAAAGACTGTGTCTCTCAGCTGGCCGGTGAATGTCTCGGGATCCTCTCAGGTAAGCTGGAAGAAACAGCCGGGATGAGAGAAGCCTGGGTTTTCCGTCTTTGGCTGTTTGCCCCCGCAACCCGGCCCTGGATAAGCAGAAGCAGACAGAACAAAAGAAAATTATCCATTTTGCATCAACGTCTTTTGTTTGTTAATATTTATATTTCTAATCCCATGTCAATAATTGCCATTTTGTAGGTAATAAGTCAAAGATCGGTTTTGTTAATAAATCCAGGTAAGGCTGAATGTAAGTCTCACTCCCAAAAATTATAGATACAGCTCATGCAGATGAGTGATGTAATGAGTTGGCATACTTCTAAACATCACAAGGTTAAAGTTTAAAAGTTAATACTAAACCGAGCAGGTAAATTGTGGCTTTATTGGGGTTTTTTATTCACTGTCCCTTCATTAAATTCAAGATTCTTTTTTTTTCTGTCATTTTGGACTTAATAAATGTCAACTTTTGATCTTAAACCATGCACATGTAACGACCCTATATTGCCAGTTATTTTTATTGTCAGGAAATTAAAACTAACAATGTGCATATGCTTTCTATTTCAGTCAATACCTGAGGTCCCACCCAAGCCTGGTGAACTAAGAACAGAGTTACGAGGCTACAAAGTCAGAGAAGAAGCCACTGCTAGTTTGGAACGTATAAAAAAAGGAGAAAATGTGGACTAATGTGGAATTTTATTTCCTCTGCGTGGACAGTCAGTGGATTTTTGCAGAATGCGAATCTGCGATTGGAATCATTTCTGGGACACCTGCATATATTTATTATCCCTTCATCTAATGGGATGAGTTTGTAATATACAAGATGGATTTAAATGGCAATCCTCGTTTGATTATCTTTTTTTAAATGTGTTTTCTGATTTTCAATGGATTAAATAAAGCAATATGACACACTGGAGTTTATGAATTACAATCTGTTATAGTCTTACAAAAAAAGTAAAATGTATTTTGAATAAAAATACCAAACTCACATTTAGACTGCTTGTGATTTTATTGAGGTGCACCGTTGAAGCAGATTAGATGCTACTTTTATTTACTGCAGTTTTAACTAATCTGAGGGTTAGGTCTCACATCTTCTCCTTTTGTCATTTCCCTTCAAGGGTCGCCACAGCAAGTCTTGCCTAGTGGTTCCAAACCCAGCATCCTTCTGCCGATGTACTCTCTTTCTCCTCTGCACATGTCCAAACCATCTCAGTCTGGCCTCTCTGACTTTATGTTCAAAACCTCTAACATGTGCTGTTCCTCTGATCCTGTCCATCCTGGTCACTCCCAGAGAGATCCTCAGCATCTTCATCTCTGCTACCTCCATCTCTGCTTCCTGTTTTTTCCTCAGTGCCACTGTCTCTAGACCAAACAGCATGGCCAGTCTCACCACGATTTTGTACAGTTTCCATTTCATTTTAGCTGAAACTCTTCCATCACACATCACACCTGATACTTTTCTCCATCCGTTCCAGCCTCCCTGAACACGCTTCTACACCTCTCTTCCACACTCTCCCTGCTGATCCTAAGTACTTACAATCTTCCATCTTCTTTATCTCATCTCCCTGTAACCTCCTTTTTCCATTTGGGTCCCTCTCATTCACACATATGTACTGTGTCTTATTCTGACTAAGCTTCATTCGGTGTCACATCTTCAACTCAAATTAGCCTTCAGGATGACATTATAATACCAATA
Source organism: Neostethus bicornis (assembly GCA_902685375.1). Lineage (NCBI taxonomy): Eukaryota > Metazoa > Chordata > Actinopteri > Atheriniformes > Phallostethidae > Neostethus > Neostethus bicornis. The sequence continues at coordinate 21,575,206 of LR738544.1, read as the reverse complement.
CAAAGCTCCTGCAAACCCTGCAGGTTGGATATTGAGGACTTTTGTCATCGTGATTTAGATTTCATCAACTGATTGAAACTTTTCTATTACAATTAGTGAGCTCATAGGACTTTTGATACTCAACAGAGTTCCTATTAAGAGCTCTTTTTTGAATCTTGGTACATGTTCTTATCACCTGTTTCTGAATCATTTACAAATTCTTAGTTGTCAGTTATCTATATTCTTTTAAACAATCTTTCATCCTGCACCAAACCTTTTAGGTATCTAAATTTTTTTAACTGTGCTCTGATCCCCTTTGATTTCTCTGATAAAGTCAAATTATTCTATTTTTTCTCTTAAATATGTTTCATTGGGTAAAATTTTACGTTATACTTCCAATTCCCACAATAAAATACAGAAACTGTAAATTAATCACTATTAATTCAAAGTACAACAAAGCATCATACTGATCCTACAGTTGAAGTGTTTCCTGGTTACTTAGCAACCAGTGTAAACAAACTCACACAAAAAGATGGAGACGCAGAAAGAAATCGACGCCGCAGAATATATAAAAAAACACAAAATACTTGAGCTTATGGAAAACTTGACCAGCATGCTTCTATTTTACAGACCAGGTTGTAATTTCTAGTTTGATTTTTTTCAAAATTGACATGTTTTACATTTTTAAACGGTTTTGCTTTTCTCTTTTACTTTGTCAAACTGATGGGATTGTGTTCCTTGTCTTTATACAGCTGATCCCAAACTGTTTCTTGTTGAACAGTTGACTGAGTTGAAAACTTCTCAGGAATCTGGTGTCAGAGGTCCAAGTTTATTTGACAACTTTAACCTGGATGCAATCATCTCAATACTTGATCCCACTAATAAAAGATATATCAGTTTGGCCCAGTATAAACTGGGTGAGCATTGCAATTAAAAAGAAAATAACCTTTTAAAATTTTGGACTTAACCTTAGTTTTTGGATTTTCTTTTTTTTTATTATTAATAAATGTACTTTTATTGTTTTTTTCCCCACAGCTTTGGAAAATCTTGGCATAAAAGACATCAATGAATTCCCTGATGGTTTTAAAGAAGACAAGATTACTCATCAGACCTTCAAAACTGATGCGTAAAAGCAATTTGTGTTGTAATATCATCTTCGATCACACTAGTAGAAGCATTGTGTAATTAATTGTAATGCTTTCTTGATTGTGTTGCAGGGCTGAAGGATTGAAGAAAGCTTCAGAAACATTTATAGATGACTGATTCCAGCTGGGTTTTTCCTGCTTTTTTGTTACATTTCCAAGTGGTTTTGTAAAATTTATATTACTAAAGTACAAAATGTATTTCTATTATTTTATTACAATCAAGAAAAAAGTTTCAACTGTAACATTTGTGGTCTGTTTTCCACTTTCCCCTATGATGCTGTAATTATAACTTTTGTTTATGACTTCTTTCCCCTTTAACATAACTTATGTAATAAACTTTATTGCATAAAATGAGATCACAAACAAAATTCTGATATTAAAATGTTGGGATGATGGCAATTCAAGTTTGTGATTATTATTGTTTTGTGATTTTAAAATGCCTAAGTGTTAAATATTATATTGCACAGATGATGTAAGGTAATTTATTTACCAAAAATCATCAATTTAGAAAGGATAAGAAAAGTAGGACAAGATAAGAAAGGCTGGCTCTGTCATTGGCCGCAATCAAGACACACTATAAGCAGTGGCGAAGGGGAGGTCACTGAACAAACGTTTATACATCATGGACAACCCTGACCATCCTCTCTTCCCACTTCTGGACAAACAGTGGAACTCCTTCTCCGAGAGGCTCAGACAGCTCTGCTCAAAAACCGCCCGGCACCGGAAATCTTTCTTTCCCTACTACACAATCGAACTCTACAATAATTCATAGAAAATTAACAGACAACTGGTTGCTGTAACACACAAATTTTCCCATGTGTAGGATCAGAAAAGTATTTCTGATTCTGAATAGATGGATGGATAAATGGATAGTTAGACTATATTGCCAAAAGTATTCAATCACCAATTCAAATGATCAGAATCAGGTATCCTAACCCCTTGTTCTAGCCACAGGTGGAATCATAGAATGGGTTTTGTTGGCCAAGGAGCTGCAGCCAAGCCACACATCACCAAGCACAAAGCAAAACATTGTATGCAACGGTAAAAAGCATGCCACCACTGTCCTTTAGAGCAGTGGAAATGCGTTCTCTGGAGTGATGAATCACTGTTTCCCATCTGACACTCTGATGAATGAGGCTGGGTTTGGAGGTTGCCAAGAGAACGGTAGTTTTCACACTGCATTGTGCCTACTCTGAAATTTGGTGAAGGAGGAATTATGATATGGAGTTGTTTTTCAGGAGCTGGGCATGGCCCCTTAGTTCCAGTGGAAGGAACTTTTAATGCTTCAGGAAACCAAAACATTTTTGGAAAATTCCATACTCCCAACCTTGTGGGAACAGTTGGGAGCAGGCCTCTTCTTCTTCCAACGTGACTGTGCACCAGTGCACAAAGCAAGATCCATAAAGACATGGATAACAGAGTCTGGGGGTGATGAACTTGACTGGCCTCCACAGAGTCCTGACCTGAACTCGATAGAACACCTTTTGGATGAAGTAGAGGAGAGACTGAGAGTCAGGCCTTCTTGACAACATCAGTGTGTGACCTCACCAGTACGTTTTTGGAAGAATGGTCAAAAAATTCTTATAAATACACTTCTCAAACTTGTGTACAATATCCCCAGAAGAGTTGAAGCTGCAATTCAGCTACAATTCACATGTTGTCCACCTCTCTCCCTCCTCTCTGGGAGAGAGCCCCATTCAGGACTCTGCGTTCCTGTCCTGGGCATGGACACACCGAGGAGACCTCCACGCTTCTTCTTCCCCGCTCCATCAGGATGAAATCCATCTACTCATCCCCGCCCTGGGCATCGCTAGGCTGAGGAGTCTCCCGTGTCTCCATCAGGATGAAGAACATCTACTCATCCTCGTACTGGACATCACCGGGCTGAGGAGTCCCCCGTGTTTCCATCAGCATAAAGAACATCTACTCATCCCCGTACTGGACATCTCCGGGCTGAGGAGTCCCCGTGTTTCCATCAGGATGAAGAACATCTATTGACTTCTTTAGATATTTAGCTGTAGATTAGATTAAGCTAATGTTTAAACAATAATCTGTGACACATTGTTTCCTCGTCCCGAGGGAGGGGTCTCTCTTTCACGTGGATCCCCATGAGGTTTCTTATTTTTTCCCCACTGATGGGTTTTTTTAGGAGTTTTTCCTCACCGAGAAGGAGAGTCTAAGTGCATAAATGTGCTAGTCTTGTTTAGTTAGCATTTGTTAGTTATTTTTCTTGTTGTGTATTTGTGTTGATACATTCCTCTTTTTCTTGTGAAGCCCATTGAGACGGACATTCTGTGATTTTGGGCTATACAAATAAAATTGAATTGAATTGAAATGAATTGCAATAGCAGCAAAAGATGGACCGACATCATATTGACCTGGGATGGGATGGCATGGCATTTCAGTTCATAGAATGAGTCAAGGCAGGTGAGTGAACACTTTTGGTAATACAGATACATAGACAGAGAGGCATACATTTGCAGAAAAAACAAATAGGAAAACAGCTGAGCATTAAATGCACAATACAATTAGAAAGTATATTGAGTAGAAAAGTTGTACACTAATTATATAGTGGGAAAACAAGTGCAGTCATATGTAAATATGTATATCAGTGGGATCCCACTACAGTGAGTTATAATTTTGTTTTAAATTTTCTAATTATGAGACATTTTTTTCAGTATTTGTATTTATCAGTAAGTTGCTTTATTTCTGTGTTTGAATGGAAAAAAATGAATGAGGACATTTTTTTAAACTTTCACCAGTAGAGGTCGTGAGCAGGAAGTGACATGGCCGCCTCCTTATACGGAGGCTCCTCGCCTTCTCTCCGGTTACTTGTAGGTTAAATAAGTTTGGGCAATTTTTCCTCGCAAAGTTTTACCGGTATTTCCTGGGATCGTGTCTTGTGACCATCAGCATGGGCACCGTCCATGCCAGGGTAAGAAACAGTCCGATTCTGATCGCTGGGACTTTGACCTCTTTGGTTGCTCACTGTGGAGTTTATCTGACAGGCTGCTGAAGATCAGGCCCTACACAATGGAAAAATAATAAGGGATTCACATTGATAACCTCTGTAGATTTTATTTAACAACTAATGATCAGTTAAATGGTTTTAAGTATAAAATCAGAGTTCTTGATCTCGTCTGAAATGCTTTCATATTTTTGTTGTGCTGCAGACACTCAGTCTGCATGTTCAAGCTCCTGTTGTTCAATCAAACAAGTGTCAAAATACTCACAACACAATCAGGAAAATACACAATTCCATGCATTGTTTTCTATTTTATTGCAACATTTGTTTGTCATAATGTAAACCAAATTTAATAAAAACCAAGGTTTGCAACATATAAATGTTATTTTGCAAAATCCATGATTTTTTTCTTGCTTGATTGTGTATGGTTTAAATTAATCTTTACATATAAAAAATATCTATGCATTTATTTTTGTCCTTGAAAACTATTTTAAAGCATTGATTATAGAGGATTCGGACAAATAAATTCATGTATTAAACTAAACTACTACGAATTCAAGCTTATATTCCTCCACATTTTTTTGCAGAGATTAGAGTTGTTAAAATAGTTTTTCATTTTGATATAATTTTTTGGGCCAAAAGCACAAAAAAATGCATGATTTTTAATGTGTCTAATAGTCTGAAAAATTGAATTGAATCATCTTTATTGATCTCCAAAGAAAAAATTGAATACAGTACTATGAAGGTTTTAAAAAATATTTTGTAAATAATATCAAAATTAAGTAATTTAACATTTTTATGTCTTATTTAGCTGTGTATAAAGATTTGATTGTAATTTCTGAGTCTTTTTTTTCTTTAAATGTTGTGAAAAGTTGTTTTGCGAAGATAAAAATTTTGTATTTTGCATTACAGAGTCTGGACCCCCTGCCCATGCAGGGTCCAGAATTGGGAGTACAAGCAGATGACATTGAAGCTCCAGGTGTCGAGCAAGAGCCACAACAAGAAATTCTTGAAAACAAAGATGTAAGATTGATATATGTTGGGTTAATAAATCTGAGCCAATAATTAAAAAAAAAAACATTTGTTTTCCATAATCTTTAAATATTACTTGAAGGTGTCTTCTTTCTGTTAATTTGCAGGTAGGATCAGTGTAACAATAACCTTTAAAAAAAAAAAAAAAAAAGATTTTGGTACAAATACTTTTAGACAATTGTCAAGAATGACACAGATCTACTAGACAGTGTTTGCACTCATGAAACCAGTATTTAAAAAGAACAAAATTAACTTCTTGTCCTCAAATAATCTTAATAATTTTCTTTATTATTTGTATCTTTTTGTATCTTTTGTATTTTCTTGTAAGAAAATACTTTTAAGTAATCCAAAAAAATAGATTTGATCCATATTTGAAATATTGTTATCAAGGCACTAGAATCATCATAAATCATTTTATAAAATATAATGCTTACCAGCCAATTTCTGTACAAATCTGTTGTCGATAATATCTGAAAAAGCTCAAATTTCCGTTCCGTCATCTTCCGCTTGTTCCGGGGTCGGGTTGCGGGGGCAACAGCCTCAAACGGGCAGCCCAGGCCTCTCTCACCCCGGCTGCATCCTCCAGCTCACCCGGAAGGATCCCAAGTCGTTCCCCAGCCAGCTGTGTGACATAGTCTCTCCAGCGGGTCCGGGGTCTGCCCCTTGGTCTTCTCCCGGTGGGATGTGCTCGAAACACCTAGCCCGCGAGGCGCTCGGGGGGCATCTTGACCAGATGCCCGAACCACCCCATCTGGCTCCTCTCTCCCAAACCTCGAAAAAGCTCAAATTTACCAAAAAAAATCATCCCAATTAAAGTAAAAAAAGAAAGATAATTTTTGAATACATTTTAATTAGAATGCTTGATGTAGTGGTGTTTCTTTTCTTTCTTCATACAGGTTGTAGTCCAGCGAGTACACATAGACGGACTTGGTAGAACCAAAGAGGATCTGCTGACGTATGAAATTGCTGAAGTGTTTCGAGCAAAGAACTTGATTGATGTAAATAATATAGTCTGGATTCTTCTATTTTATCTTCATTATTGTGGGTTTGTGAGTTATCTCAAACTGTGCGTCACCAAATTGACATGAATGTACTCTATATATTCAGGTCATGCGAAAGTCCCATGAAGCCAGACAGAAGCTGCTGCGCCTCGGTATCTTCAGAAAGGTTGAGGTGATGATTGACACATCACGAGGTATTGTGCTTTCTCAGAATTACTATGGTGGTATTTCAGTGGCTAATTTTTTTTTTTTTTTAACGTAAGGTGAAGATGCTCTTCCCAATGGCCTCGATGTGACTTTTGAGGTAACAGAGCTGAGACGTTTGACTGGCAGCTACAACACTATGGTTGGAAACAATGAAGGAAGCATGGTAGGTAAAAATCAACAAGCTCTTAGAACTGACTTTAAAATGAGGACAATTTATTTTAGAGACATAGTTAAGAAGCATTTTATGATGATAAGAATAGCCCCATAATCTGTATTCCTGCTTTTATCTGGGATCGCCTGACATAAAAAATCTTTCTAATTTCAGGTACTTGGCTTGAAGTTGCCAAATGTGTTTGGTCGAGCAGAAAAGTTGACATTCCAGTTTTCTTATGGGACAAAAGAGACATCTTATGGCTTTTCTTTCTTTAAACCCCAACCTGGACGCTTCGAAAGAAAGTAAGTTACTACCTACAGAAAAATTGATTTAAAAAAAAAAAAGCATTATAGTATCTGCTTTCAGTGAAAAGTTTGGAAACATTTTACCAGTAAAATTAATGGGAAAGAGTCTTTATGTCATATAATTATCTTGGCTTTTTAAGGAGTTGGCTCATGATTAATACAGACGTTAAAAATAAGTTCCATGAGAGCCAACTTGCTGGGAGATTTTTAATTTGCTTTATTAATTTGGTTTAATTTATTGAACTAATGTTGCAATTGCATTCAGTCATACAGAAGCGTATTTAAAATACTTGTACATGACCCATAAAAAAAATCATTTCATTTGGAGAAAAAAATCCTTTTTGCTATTTAATCCATGTTTTTGTTTTTTATTTCAGTGTTACTCTCAATTTGTACAAAGTAACAGGTCAGTTTCCGTGGAGCTCACTGAGAGAGACGGATCGAGGTGTCTCAGCAGAACTGAGTGTAAATATTTTGCTTGAAATTTTTTATTGAGTGTAATTTAAACAGTTTACATTTGCCTTTTACACCTTAAATTGAAGGGATTCAAGTCATTCTAATATCTGTGTTTGTAACATGAATGAGTGTATAATTCTCTGTAAAAAAAATCACTGAGTGGAGCAGGAAAAGATTTGTCTTGAATGCCACCTCAAAAATGAAAAAGATTAGATTTTGGATGGATTTATTTTTTTTTGTTACTCACTTGTATTTACTAATCTGGAATTGGTGTAAAAGTACTGAATGATCAAAACTTTTAGAAAACTTATTTTTTTACTCTCTGTCTGGCTACAGTCTGGATATGATATTCTGTATCTCAAACCTTCAACAGTTTCCTTTATGGAAGACCAACCAAACTCTGAAATGGGAGGGAGTCTGGAGAGAACTTGGTTGTTTGGCGAACACTGCCTCGTTTGCTATCCGTGAGGAGAGCGGTCATTCCCTCAAGTCCTCTCTTTCGGTATTTGTCTCCTATCTATCACTAAATGTTTCAGTGTGAGCTTCAAAGAAACATCACAATGACTCATGTTAGAGTTGTTCTTTCAGTACTGAACAAGTTTAGGAAAAGAAATACAAAAGTTTCTATGAATTTTTCTTTTCCACAAAATTTTTAAGAATCTTGTTTTTATTTTGCTATTTTTTTCTCCAGCATGCTATGGTGATCGACACCAGAAACTCCTCCATCCTTCCCAGGAGAGGAGGCTTATTAAAAATTCATCAGGTTTGTTGTTTGAAAAAAAAAACATGAATACTAAGTGCTGCAAGTAAACTTTCTTTTTATATAAATTGCATAATATAAATAATCACATATATCTATATCTTTTTTTAATGTGTGTAGGAACTTGCTGGCTATTCGGGAGGTGACGCCAGTTTTCTGAAGGAAGACTTTGAGATTCAGATCAACAAAACACTATTTTGGGACTCTGTGAGTTTCAGATTTTTTTAATGATAACCATCCTTATTTTTTAGTTTGTGTGAAATTTATTGAAATGTTTATCTTTTGTTTTAAGGTCCTTTCTGCATCCCTTTGGGGTGGCTTGCTTCTTCCAATTAGTGAACAGCCAACATGCATAGCAGACAGGTACAGAAATACTATATTTCTAACTTGGATTATTGCCTTTTTTACAAACAAGTACGAGAAGATTTTCCCAGCAATTCCCCCCCTCCCCCCTTTTTTTAACAGTATTAAAAAAATATTGTTTTAAACAAGTAATACATTTACTACAGGGTTACAGGGAGAAGAAATAAAGAAGGTGGAAGATTTTAAGTACTTAGGATCAACAGTCCAGAGCAATGGAGAGTGTGGAAAAGAGGTGAAGAAGCGTGTTCAGGCAGGCTGGAACGGGTGGAGAAAAGTATCAGGTGTGATGTGTGACAGAAGAGTTTCAGCTAAAATGAAAGGAAAAATGTATTAAACCGTGGTGAGACCCGCCATGCTGTTAGGTCTAGAGACAGTGCCACTGAGGAAAAGACAGGAAGCAGAGAAGAAGATGCTGAGGATCTCTCTGGGAGTGACCAGGATGGACAGGATCAGAAATGAGTACATCAGAGGAACAGCACATGTTAGAGGTTTTGTAGATAAAGTCCGAGAGGCCAGGCTGAGATGGTTTGGACATGTACAGAGAAGAGAGATCGAGTACATTGGCAGAAGGATGCCGGGTTTGGAACCACCAGGAAAGAGGGCTAGAGGAAGACCAAAGAGGAGGTTCATGGATACAGTGAAGGAAGACATGAAGATAGTTGGCGTGACCGAAGAGGATACAGCAGATAGGGTTAGATGGAAGAAACTGACTTGCTGTGGCGACCCCTGAAGGGAAATGCCGAAAGGAGAAGAAGAATACATTTACTACTAAAATCTACAAAAAAAAAAAAAATCTTTTTTGCTTTGACTCGATTTAATTTAGGGTACAATGAGATGTATTCCTTTTTAGTTGTGATCACCGGGCAAAACATTTTTTAATTTTTTTGTGTGTCTGATATTCTAGGTTCTACCTTGGTGGTCCCACCAGTATCAGAGGATTTAGTATGTACAGCATGGGACCACATAGTGATGGTAAGACAGATATAAAATCATTCAAATAGTAATTAAACAGATATTTTTATTTATACATTTTTTAAGCTTTGAAATTACTTGTGTTGCAGGTGATTACCTGGGCGGAGAAGCCTACTGGGCTGGGGGTCTCCATCTTTATACACCTTTACCCTTTAGGCCAGGCAGAGGAGGATTTGGCGACCTTTTCAGAACACACTTCTTCCTCAATGCCGGAAATCTTTGTAACCTCAATTATGGTGAGTATTTACTTTATTTGCACATACATGATGTGGGTCGAAATGATAAAGACAACTAGAGTATTTCTGTGCTAGAGAGAATTAGAAATTATAATTAGAAAGTGCATTAATCAAATGTTCACATACGTTTTAAAATTTTAGGTTTGATGAGAAGGACTGGGTGTTTTTTTTTCTCTTTTTTTCCTCCAATTAGTCTTATTGAAGTTAGCATAGTTAACATTTTGAGAACTACTTTTTTTTTGTTTTAAATAAATTGCACTTCTGTGTTTGATCATCTGAACTAAGTTCTTTTATCGTTTTTTTCCCCCCAAAGGTGAAGGTCCTAATGCCCATTTGAAGAAATTGGCGGAGTGTATCCGTTGGTCATATGGACTGGGCATTGTGCTACGACTGGGAAACATTGCCAGGCTGGAGCTAAATTACTGCATTCCCATGGGAGTTCAAAGTGGAGATAGGTACACTTTTTTGCATGTAAATACGTGGTAGCAAATAATAACCTATACACAAAGAATGGGACCCTTTTTATGACATAACTTTTCAAAATTATGAAAACTATAGACCAAACTATGGACCAATTAGTTTGGTCCGTATAATGTGCAATAATTTACAAACTATTTCTTGTTTTGCTTTCATGACATTTTATAAATGTCTCTCTTTTTTTCTCAGGATATGTGATGGGGTCCAGTTTGGAGCAGGAATCCGATTCTTGTAAAGGCACATTTGTTTTATCCATTTTATTAGAAGAAGATATTTCTTGTACAGAATTATTGATAACAGGTCAGCACAATAAAATTATCTTACCTGATTTCTCTTTGATTGTATCTGTTTTCATTTCTTGTAGATAAGTTTAGTGATTAGTTGAATGCTGTGGAAAAAATTGCACAGTTTATATTGCAAATCAGAGTGAAAGATGTTAACAAAAAAAAAAAAAGTAATCTGATGAGAAAATCAAATAAGAATCATTTTAATGTGCTCTGTTAAGTTTAAAATGTTTAGAATAATAAACAATTCTTCATATCCTCTATAGAAAACTAAATGGTTAATATGGATGATCGTTTTTACTGGATTGGGACCTCATTTTTCTTTATAAGAGAAGATCATCCGGGATTGGCACCGTAAACTCCATAATCGTAGTGGTTCAGAAGATGAATGAATTATCTTTGTGAAGTGTCAAAAATATTGCTATGTCCTCTCTTTGCAGTTAACACTTTTTTATTTGTTCTGACAAGGACCTGAAGATCTTTTTTCTATTGAACAAAAAATGGTCATACTTCAGAAATGATTTAATATAAACCAACTCTACCTCAATCAAGACAACGTTTAATTTGTTTAGTAATGATAAAAAAAAAACCTCTACTGCAAAAATTAAAATGTTATGGAATGGTATTAACATTGACAGAATCAATGAGTTTAGACTTTTGGAAGGAACATGTCTGTATAAAAAAAGTGGGTAAAAATCTATCCATTTTTTATCAAATGAAATATTTCTTAAATATTCTTTGATTTTGCCATCTTCTTCTTCAGCACCAAATAACAATTTTACAAAAAAAATTGCATTACAGTTTTGCATAAGAATCCTTACAATGTGCACTCATCTGAGCTATTTCTGAAGTAAATAAAGTAGATTTAAACATCTTACAGACATTGTTGGTTAAGTGCAAGTACAAAAAATGTTTGGTTACAAAATGATTTGCAAAATGTTTTTGTTGTAAAAGAAGAAAAAAGTTGAAGCAGTTATAATTTCAAAGTAGCTACCTAAAGTAAAAATTACACTTAAATGCCTATTTCGCTGAGTTAGAAAAGTGGAATGTGTTGGCCAAAGAGCTGTTGCTCCAACGAGTCAGGAGAAGTCAGACGAGGCAGTTCGGGCATCTTGTTAGAATGTTTCCCGTACGCTTTGCTGGTGTTCCGTCCAGTTGTGAGGCCCCGGGTAAGCGGAAGAGGACGAAACGTGATGAATTGAAAAAGTTTAAACATTGTTTTAAGTCTAAATTATATGATGCATGATTTGAACGTTCTGACGTGTACTTTTTGTATATATATATTTTTAAGCTATTTAATTTGTCTATCTTTACTGTGTTATTTTTAGAACAATAATTGTGGGTTAGAAATAAAAAAAGCCCCTGTTCTTTTTGTACTTTCACTGAAAAAACAAATGAACAAAATAAAATGAGTATTTTTCAGTTTTTTTAAGAATACTTTTAAGATTAAATATGTAAATTTGGTTTCCTTTGAAAGAGTTCTAACAATATCCTATCGACAGAGACACGGTATCGATCTTTGTGCGCATCGATACCATGTGAGCTGTGATCCTCTAATAGGCTCCTGAGTTCTGCGCATGCTCTGTGTGGAATGTTCCTTAGCATAGCGAACACTGCGGGAAAACGAAACGCACTAAAGAGGGGTCTTCATTCACTCATACTTTAAATTACTTCTCTCTATCTATTAAAAATTGTGCTTTGAATTATTAGATTACTGCGTTATTCTTCATTTAGAGGTGAATTAATAGAAACACAGAAGCGATTTCTTTAGTTGTAGAAGCGTTTTTTCCTCCAAGAAGCAAGCCACCGGGACACACGCTGATGCCATGGCGGTCACTATCGAGGATCTCTATCGAAACTACGGGGTCCTTGCTGATGCGAAGGACAACCTCTGCCAGGTTAGAAAATCAAACTTGATTTCTTTTGTATTATTGCAAACGTTAGAATTTATTCCGGTGATCCACAACATACAGTTTCACTGTTTGTTTCATAACATTGTGAATGCTAGCTTAGCTGCAGCTAGCTCAGATAGAGTTAGCCAATGGCTGCCCTGCTTTGAACTGAACATGGACCCATTGTATTTTATATACTTACTGTTACAAATACAACTGATAGCTTTTTAAAAAATACTATGGAACCTCATGATCTCATCTTTATTTTTAATTTATCATGTATCTAACTCATTAACACACATTCCTCATTGTCAATTAGAATTCTATTTCCTGCATTAATAAGATAATCTAATCAAAAGTAGGACATTTTTGTGCATTCATTAATATTGTTTTTTAAAAAGTCCATTACCAATGCACACACAAAGGTAGTTGTTATTTCAAGATTACTAAACGCCTCATCATTTCAAGTCATCTAAAATGTTACCTTTTTTATTCTTTAAAAACAGTCTGTTTCACAAAGTTTCATCACAATCTACTAGTGACACTAGAACTTTTTAAAAAGTAGCTTTTTAAACTACCACCTTCCTCCACAGGAAAGTTGGGCTCTAGCTGAGAGATAGAGTGAAGAGATCGAAGTAGAGCAGTTGTCCCCCTAGGTTGAGAGAAGCCAGATGGGGTGGTTCGGGCATCTGGTTAGGGTGCCTCTGGAACATCTTGCTGGTGAGGTGTTTTGGGCGAATCCCACCCATTGGATAGATTATGTCTCACAGCTGGACAAGGAATGCCTCAAGCTTTTCCTGGGTGACAGAAGGCTGGTTTTCCTGTCTGAGGCTGGAACAGGACCCATCCCTGGATAAGCAGAAGACGACGAAACGGAAGGAACTATTGAGTTTGATTGTGGAAGCGTCTTTGTAAAATTTAAGATTTCTTTTTTTAAGCATATCTCCAGGTCTAGTTGGAACACTGGATCCTGATGGATCCTCTGTGTTCCTGTACTTGGCGTCCCTGGATAGAGGAGACTTTTGTGCTTGACGTACCATCCCATTTCTATCAGGATGAAGTCCATCTGCTGATTTCTTCAGATATAAAGCTGCAGAGTGGAATAAGATAATATTTGATTAACATTATTCCCAGACACATTGGCTGCTTGTTCAGGGGAGTGGTCTCTCTTTCATGGGGATCCCCGTGAGGTTACTTCTTTTTTTTGTCCACCGGGGTTTTTTTTTTATACGGGTATTTCCTCACCATGAAGGCAGGAATGCTCTGAAATCGTTTAGCTAGCTTTTGTTAGTTAGCTTTTAGTATGTATTTGTATTTATACATTTTCCTTTTTTGTTTTCAACCTACAATGTGAAGCCCATCAAGACAATGTTTTTGTGATATTGGCCTGAACAAATAAAATTGAATTGATCGTGTTAGCAAAAAATCATTAATGTACTTTGTCATTTCTATCTTTTGTTTCTTTTTTTTTAAGCACAAAGATGCTTACCAGGTTATTCTAAACGGAGTAAAGGGGGGTCCTAAAGAGAAACGACTTGCTGCACAGTTCATCCCTAAATTCTTCAGCAATTTTCCTGAACTATCCGATGCAGCCATCAACGCCCAGCTTGATCTCTGTGAGGATGAAGATGTGTCGGTAAGGAAATCAGCCTCTTAATCATCTTCAGTAGCAGTTCCAGTCAATCTGGTTGTCAAGTCTAAGACTTGGAAAAAAGGTTTAAAGTGGAAGGCGGAGCAATCGGGACTTTGTGGTTTTACACCCAACGCTCTCAGCATTGTGAGGAAAAACAAGAATTTCTTTGTTTTGCTGATTAGAAGGCATTACACTGATGGAAAACTGTTAAGGTTTGATAGGTAAAAGTATATCATTTGGAATTTATTTTTTAAAACCAAAGAACAAGCAATTGATGTTTGAGGACTGCCAATTTTTTTCTGGGGTTCAAAAAATATCACAGCTTACAAATTAATCAGAATAAAACGCTATGTAAAAATTGTGGGTTTTAAAAGTCTTTACACATTTAGATAGCTTAATCACTTTACCCAAAAAATTGTTTATTAATCATTTGCGTTGTGCTAGAAACCTTTCAAAGTAACCCTAATTCGGCTAGCAACAAAAGATCTTCCTCATTTTGGGGGCATCGGTCTAACACATTACTGTTACTGGCCGACACTTGATGCTGTGCCATAGCAGAAATGTTTATCATTTGTATGGTGTCACACTCTTCTCCATCAACTCGACGTACATTTTTTTAAACCTTCACTGCTAATAAATCACACTAATAGTAAGCGATGTCATTGTTATTTGATTAAATCATACAATTAAACTGATAATTTGCTTGATTTTCTTTGTCCAGATTCGACGACAGGCCATCAAAGAGCTCCCGCGGTTTGCAACTGGTGAAAACATCTTACGAGTTGCAGATATTCTCACACAGCTCCTCCAGACAGGTAAGACACTTGTGTGTTTCCTCAATTTTTTCACTGAGGGGGTTTTATGCCTCTGGCAGGGATTATTAATGTTTATGATTTTGTTTCTAGATGACACCGCAGAGTTCAACCAAGTAAACATTGCACTGATTGCAATCTTCAAGATGGATGCAAAAGGTTAGCATTTATTTGTTCCAATATCAAACCAAATTCAACATTGCTTTAAGAAGTCACCCAATTGTTAATCAAAGCCTCTCTATTTTTCCAGGTACCCTTGGAGGCCTCTTCTCTCAGATTCTCCAAGGAGAAGATATTGTACGAGATAGGGCAATCAAGTTTCTCTCCTCCAAACTGAAGACCCTCCCAGAGGACATTATGACTAAAGAGGTGGAGGAGTATGTGTTTGCAGAAACAAAAAAGGTGTGAAACCACTTTTGATTACTTAAAGTGACTGTACTTTAGTCTTTTTTATGCATTAAATGATCAATTCTAGAAAATGTGGAACAATTTAAACTTATTATGTGTAATCCTCTAAAATGGGAAAAATGTATGTACGTGCATGTTTAATGAATCCCTTTTTCTTGTTTTTTCACCAGGTGTTAGAAGATGTGACCGGAGAAGAATTTGTGCTGTTGATGCGTGTTGTGTCGGCTCTGCGAGTCTTGCAGACTGTTAATGGACGGCAGCAGCTTGTGGAGCTGGTTGTTGACCAGGCTGACTTGGAGCAAGCCCTAAACCCAGCGGACCCCGACAATGTGGACCGCCTCCTGCAGTGCACACGTCAGGCCCTGCCGCTGTTCTCTGTGAGTAAAATCAGATGCTGTACTGATTTGAAAAATACTTCAAACAATGAATACCGTGCACTTGTTTGCATTTTAGGAGAGAAAAATAAGTGTGCTGTAGGAAAAAAGCTTTACCTCCATCGACACATTAAAAGCAAACAAGATGCTCGTAAACTGACATTCATGTTTCTTTTGTATTGCAGAAAAATGTCCATTCCACGCGTTTTGTTACCTACTTCTGTGAACACGTTCTGCCCAACCTGAGCACCCTGACGAGTCCTGTAGCTGAGCTGGACATTCAACTGGAGGTCAGTTTGTTTTCATCTTCTTTTCTATTCAAGTATCTTCCTGTAACTTACAGTAAGAACTATCAACGATTCTAGTGCTAGTGCAGCATCTATGCTAATTGCTAACAGCTAACATTAAACTATGTTCAAAATAATGCAAATAAATCAAAAACAAATTAATCTAGCTTTAACTGACACAATAGATGACAGGTATTACTTTCTATGAGACCTCATTTGAGTCAAGAATGTGTTTGGAGCTGCTTGCTCCTGAACCCGACTCACTGCACACGTTTCTGATTTTGTTAAATTAAAAATAACCCAAATTATTAAACAAAATGCTGTTACTATACATGGTATTACAAAGTATTCATTCAGTCTGACTCAGCACTGAGAGGCTGGACGAATATGACCACCAGCAGGGCGTTCATATTCCTCACGTTTAACATTTGGAGAGCAGCTCTAGCGGCGAGCTAATTCAACGTAGTCGCCACCTGTCAGAGGTGCCAGGCCAGCCAAAAGCATGTAGTGAACAGACGTCAACATCAGAATGCATCACACTCCACATACTGATTAACAGAGATATTTGTTATTATTTGTAGGTTCTGAAGCTGCTGGCTGAGATGAGTCCATTCTGTGGAGACATGGAGAAGCTTGAATCCAACCTGAACATGATGTTCACTAAGCTGCTGGTAAGACAATGTTGGAGTTTGAAGAAAGAAAGATGCTTTCAAACAAGAAAGAATAAATTTTCCTTTTTGATTCCTTGGTTTTTTTTGCTCATTTTTGGGTTCTTGAAAGCTTTACACCTTCTGATTTGGTCATTTATAACTACACATCTGAGAAAAAAAATAGAACGATCACTTTGAAATTTTCTATATCATTTTAACATTTTGTTGAATTTAATTTTTGTCCGTTATTTTTAATTATAAACTTTTTTCAACTTTAAGCTGTGAATCCCCTAATAAATTTGTTAATAAACTGAAACAGCCGGAATGTTAAATGAAAGAAAAATTTAAGGCTCTTGCAATGTTTGTATTGCAATATTGATTTGACATCAATATCAGCACATAAATGACAAAAAATTACAATATAGCAATAGTTGTGAAGTAATTTATCTCGCTTGTGTTTTTTTTTTTTTGTTTTTTTTTTTTACTAAGTTTAAAGTCTGAAAATATTGTTTGAATATATTTGAGTGAAAATGATTTATGTTCAGAACGTTCTAACAGCACCGATCATCTAGATGACCAAATGGTTAAAAGTAAGAGGATCAAACACTAATATCAATACATTTCTTTGCTTTGTTTGTTCAGGAGTTTATGCCACTACCACCTGAAGAAGTAGAGAATGGTGAAAACTCAGCGAGTGAAGAACCTAAACTGCAGTTCAGTTACGTGGAGTGTCTCTTATTTAGTTTCCACCAAATGGGCAAAAAGCTGCCAGACTTCCTGCTTGATAAAGTCGATGCTGAACGACTTAAAGATTTTAAGATCAGGTGAGCATAAAACTCCTGGACGAGTCCTCTAAATCCAGTTTAAATGATTGAGTTTTGCATGTTTTTGGAATTTTGTTTAGGATCTGTGTTTGGTGTTCACATTGATGTGCAGAATTTTGTTTTATTTGACTAAATGGATGGGTTTGTTGTGCTTTTTTTTTTTTTTTTTTAAAACAGGCTGCAGTATTTTGCCAGAGGCTTGCAAGTCTACATTAGACAGCTACGAGTAGCCCTGCAAGGAAAGACAGGAGATGCCCTAAAGACAGAAGAGGTAAAATAATGCTGTTGATCAAATGTATTAAAATAACTTTAATTTAGAATGTGCAAAGACCAACACGTTCTTTGTATATTAACAGAACAAGATTAAGGTGGTGGCTCTCAAGATCACAAATAACATAAACATCCTCATCAAGGTAAAGTGCATCAATTAACTCAGATCTGTCACATTTGAGAGACGAACTTTGTATTGGATGTACTTACTGAGCAAACAGTGAGATTCTAAAAAGTATATAGTATGAAAATGTATATGTTGTATGTCTTTCTTCTACTGTCTTGTTTGTATAAAAATAGAAGCAACCCAAATTTTAGAGCCTCTCAGATGTAACAACATTGAAAACAATAGATATATTCTCCATTAAACCAAATATCTATTTGTTGCTACCACAAGTGTGGGCTGGGTGGTGTGTGTTTGGCAACCTGTACATGATGGATCATGACGTATGGATAAGGGATCATAAAAGTTGAACACTAAGTGTATTTAATCCCAAGTTTTCGTCTTAGGATCTTTTTCACAATCCTCCATCATACAAGAGCACAGTCACCCTGTCTTGGAAACCTGTCCAGAAGACTGAGGCTGTTGCGTAAGTCACTTCTGTCAAGAAAATATTTCTCTTTTAACAACTTGAAACTTTTTAAACTTACGTCTTCTTTTACTTTTTGAATTTCAGGCCCAAACGTCCCTCAGGAGAAGAGCTGGGATCTGGCGAAAGTGCAAAGAAACAGATCTCTCCTCTGCCCAGGAGAGACGCACGACAAATTTATAATCCACCCAGCGGCAAATACAGCGCCACCATCGGAAATTTTACATATGGTAGATATCTTGTTCATCATTAAAAAAAAAAAAAATTCTCCCAAAATGTTTTATAGAGTCTTGGCAGATCATTATAAGTTATCTCTGATATAAACAATTAAAAAAAAATCTATATTTACTTTTCTAAAAACTAAAATCTTTCAACTCTGATTCGTCTGATTAGTGCTGCATGCAATAACCATCCTATTTTGTCATATTTATAAACATAGCATTTTTTTTCTCTTTCCAGAGCAGCGCGGTGGCTTCCGAGGTGGCCGAGGACGAGGCTTCGGAGCAAGAGGAAACCGAAGCCGAGGCCGTTTCTACTGAAGCATGTTTTTTTTTTTTTTTTTTTTAAATCTTTGAACTGCATATGAGCAAAAACAGTTTCTTCATTCAAATGGACTATTTTTCATCTGACTCACCTTGTTTTGTGTGTGAATCGCTTTTGTCAGAACAAGAAGATCGTACTGTTTGTTGTGTTTTTACTCAAGATTTTTTTCCTGTAATCATTAAATTTATTAGTTCCCAACTTTCCTACTGGCCATTTCAAAACCTACTTCCTGTTTTATTTTGAATTATGGTGATTGCTTATCTAAATGTGTTGCTGTTTTTTAAACATAATTTGGTGTAGTTTTCTGTGGATCAAAGACTGCCAATTTGTAATCAAAATATTCTCAGCAGACGAAATTAGGAGAAAAAAAAAAGAATTTTTGTTAATAAGTGCACGCCGTTTTTCTTTCTTTTTTTTTTATTTAATCTTGCTTTATTTTGTTTGTTTTTTTAAACAAAATTTTGTATGACTCTTGATTTTAATTGGCTGACTGTGCTACTTTGTATTAACTAATGCTGTTTCATGGATTTTTATTATAAACCTTTTCGGAAGGATAACCTCTGTTCACTATTATTTTACGTCTAGAACACAGTAGCAACCAATGAAGAATTTTCATTGAACCATTTTTTGTTTCATTTATCTTAGAATTTCTTCTTTTATTTTTTCTTTGGAGCTCATCCTTTTTGTAAAAATGCCAGGATAGTAAAAGTGAAATTTCTGTCTTCTACGTAACATCTAGATTTAGCTTCAAAACATAGCAACATAAGTATTCTCCCCTCAGTGTGTCGTAAGGTAAGAAATTATGTAAATTAAATTCTTACTTGAAGATATATTAATTTTTCTGATTTTCTTTTGGGGGCGTGGGGTAATTCAGACTATTCTAAAAATGTTTAGTTTCGAATCCCAGGGCTTAGAATACTGTCCTTTCTGTGTGGCGTTTGCAAGTTCTTACCGTGTATGCGTGGGTTTCCTCCAGGTACTCTGGTTTCCTCCCATCCTCCAAAACCATGCATGTTAGGTTGATTGGCCACTACGAAATAGTCCCTAGGTATGAGTGAGTGTAAGGATAATTGTGTGTCGCCCCGCAACATTCTGGCGAACTGTTCAGGGTTTATCCTGCTTCTCGCCTTAAATTAACCGGGATAGGCTCCGGCACCCACGCGACCCTGTCAGTTATAAGCAGTTCAGAAGAAGAAATAATTATTTTTCTGCTTAAATGTACCCAAAAATGATTATAGTGAGCACATTAACACATGAGCTCCTGCCTCATCCTGAACAAATTCTAAATCAAATCGAATAAATCACCTTCCAAGCAAGCAAAAAAAAAAAAATCCGTAAGAGTTAATGGACAATTTTAAAGTTATGCTGTGCAACGCCAAGTTTAATTAAACTTTAGATGCTTGTACAGTGTAGCTCATAATTCTTCAAATTCCCGATAATCTCTGCCTTGAAGTGGTTTTAAAAGGGAGAGATGAGTTTATAACATGAAACATCTTTGTATTATTTGCAATCCTTGTAACATCATATACTATGGTCCAAACTTCTATTTCTGTAATCTTGCCACTATCTTTGAACCTTTGTGCCAAGTACTGAAAACTCATTTTGAACTACTCCCTTTAAATGCAAATGAGCACTTCACACAGCTCCTTGCTCCTGTGAAACAATAGACAAAAACACACTAGACTTTGCAAATAATTCTCCAGGCAGATGTTCAGCCTTCAAAGTTGACTTATCCCAATAATGTTTTCATTTCTATAGTAGCATTCTTGTGACAGTTGTAATCTAGGTCAGTGTTGTAACTTTGGAAATGAGACAGTCTTCTAAAATATAAGACAATGTTAAAGAGGTATTTTTTAGAAAAGATATTTCTCAACTTTTATGTAGAATTCAACAACAGTTACATGTCAAGTTGTTCTTATTCTTCTCACTGATTAAAGAAATTTATGCTTGTAATTTTGATCAATCTTTTGTCCATTTATTTTATTACATGGGTTCGAATGTAAATAAATAAAGGTGAAGTTGAGAAATGTTTTTATGCACAATTCATTTTTCCTTCATTTTTCTTAAACAGAGCCTTTTTCGCTACATCATTTGAAGGGATTTAAAGTAAATTTAAACCAGAATTTACAAGAAGAATCATAGGAGCAGCGCTGTATTTATGTATGAATTTCCTTTAGCGAATCTAAATCAGGCTTTCCCAACCCTGTCGATCGCAGTCAACGCGGACTGATTCCAAGTCGACCGCGTACAGAAAAAAAATTTAAACTCAGCAACTTTGACGCTATTTTAATGAGCACCCAGACCATCTGCCAACTCTTTTTTTTAAGCGAGTCTAGCAGCTTTTTGTAGTGTTGTAGGAGATTTTTGGAGGTTGTGATGTAAAAGCACGCCGTTAAGCCTGTTCTCAATGAGCAGCACCCTCCCCCCCAAAGCGTTGCATGCGTGCGGAATTTGTCTTTGTGTTTGAGATAGAGCGGATTTTGTCTGTGTTTGACAGAGGGTGGTTTGTGATGTGATGTCTAATGTTTGTGTAGCAACAACAAAATATGCTCTGAGGGTAGTTTTACTGCAGGCTGGAAATGATCTGTGTGTCTTTGTGATGGTTAACTGGACTGGTAGATCTCAGGAAGTTTGAAATTTGAAAAGTTGCTCTTCTGACAAAAAAGGTTGGACAACCCTGATCTAAATGGTTTCCATCAACTAACAGCAGGGGGCGCACTACAACCAGCCATTGGCTGCAACAAGTCCGCATGCAATGACACGTGTACTAGCTGGTGTGTGTAGGTGGTTCTCTGGGGAGGTGTTGCGCTTCATCTCAATTTTTCTCAATCAAAATGCCTGGTTTTCACATCAATGCAACTGGGAAAAATATGATCGGAAAAAAAATAGAAATCTTCAGATGGTAAACTAAGGGTTTCATATGGAAAGTGATAGAAGATGACAATTTTTTCTGAAAGGTGCATAAAATATTTACTTAAACCCTCATAGATTATTTATACTTGCAGTCAGTACAGTTATATGTAATGAAAGTAAAAAAATTATAAATAAAACGTTTTATTTTTAGGGTTTTTCTTGTCTAGATGACAGAGTCTTCCCTGTAGAGGGCGCTCTAAACCAGGGATTTCCTCGTAGAGAAACCGTGTCTATTTTTATCCACAGCGAACGAACCACTCAAAGGTTTTACGTCTTTCTTTCTGCATAAAGACGCACGGAATGCACGTTTCTCTCCACACAAGAACTCCTGCAATCCTGCAACATGCCAGACATAGGTAGACTTTCAGAGACACAAAATAATCATCTAAGGACGAAGCAGCTTAAATTTGTTGGTCAAATAAGATCAAATTAAATGTTTTACTTTTACCTCTTAGTTATGCATTATTGTGCAATTACAGTTCAAAAATGATTTCTAGCCATGATGCTCGACATTTCTTTGCAGAGGCATCACGATGCGCTCAAGTCCAAGCTGAAGTTTCCTGTAGCAGACATTAGGGGGCGCTATATGACTGAAGGAAAACTTTCTCTGCGATCGTGACCAGGTATTTCCCAAACCAGCTTACCACCCAGTCAGCCAGCAAACATCTGGGTTCATACATTTGCAATCGTGCTATTGAGCCGAAGAAACACAGACATACTCATCGAAATAAAAAAGAATAAGCGACTGTAGAAAGTAATCAATGTTCTGAAGGTTTTGGAGGAGCTTGATGTATTTTAATCACAATTAATAGGAGGGTGTGGAGTCAGGACACAAACTGATGTTCAACATTATCTTAACGTAGAAGGGTGCACATCAACTGGAGACTTATCGACTTAAGTTTTTAGATGCCGTCGTCAATAGATTCCTTAACCTTATGTTCAGAGATATCTTTAATAATATTTTCCTAAAGGTGGAAATAATAGGAGTTTGGTAAGATTAAAACCAGTCATGTACTGGACCTACGTACAGTATGTGTAGTTAGATCATGATGACTGATGAATACATGCGAGTTTGATCATGTGCACAGTGTGTGATATTGAAAGAATATTGATATTCAAAACAAGGTTGATAAAAGGTCTCTAGATGTTAATCAACCATTGAGAGGTTTTTTTTATTATTATTATCTACTTTGAGGCTGCATGGTGGCGTGGTGGTTAGCAGAGTGGTCTCACAGCAAGAAGGTCAAAGTTCAAATCCTGGGTTGGGATAAGGCTTGGAACACTGGCTTTTGTGTGTGGAGTTTGCATGCTCTCCCAGTGTATGCAGGGGTTTCCTTCCGCTCTCCAAAAACATGCATGTTAGGTTAATTGGCTGCTACGAAATTGGATGATTGTGTCTGTGTGGCCCCACAACAGTCTGGCGACTTGTTCAGGGGGTGTACCCTGCCTCTCCCTTGAATCAGGCTTCATCACACCCCGTAATCCCATCAGTGAATAAGTGGTTCAGAAGATGAATGACCAAGATTCACTTTGAGAATTCTTTTATTTTATTTGACCAACTTAAACCCTGCTTCATTTTGAAGCAACTGTCCATGGTCCTGAAAACAGCCAGATCCAAAAATGGCTGTTTATATGTTGGCTTTGAACAAAAAGAGTAATTAAACATGCACTTTGGCTCTTAGCTGAGATAGCAGACACCACGTTTGTCTTTCTGTTATCACTTTGTCAAGCATGATAACTTTTTTCCCTTGTGTGTTTTGACATTGTGGTAGCTTTAACTTTCCTTAAACTGATTGAGTCTTAGTGGTAAACAGCATGTTGGTGAGAACGTCTAAAAACATGTCAGTTGGGAAAAACTTTTTCTTTCCTGTTATTGAAAAAAAAACAAAGTTAAAAAAAAGCTGCACCTTCCGCCCCCTCATGTACAATGCTGGGAATAGTAACAGCACTGCCAGGCTGAGCTAAATATAGCAGCCAGTGAGTGTTAACATGTCAACTTCAGCAAGAGTACAGAGAAGCGGCTGCTGCATGTGGGACCGCTGTAGATCTGCACAGTTTTGCTATAAATACTTCCCACAGTTTCTTTTTGCAAACAAATCCTAAAAATATACAAGTTGTTTTTGGTTCAATTTAAATCCTCAGGTTGCAAACAAGCTGGTGATCCAACAATGGAGATATGCATTTTTTTAGATGAACACCTCCTTTGGCATTTAAAGCTAATGACAGAGCTCACCACAGATGTACCTGATCTATTTATAGCCCTTCTAAGGTGAGCTTCAATGAAATCACGATTCAGTATTCATGACTCGCAAAATCACGAATAAGCCCCCCCACCTGGCCATGAATCCTAAAAATAATCCTTCTCATCTTCTGACAACTCCACTGTTTGTTGTTTGTATTTGTGAAGAAGTGAAAGATGGTAATGGATTATTGTATAGCTTTGGTTTATCCAGACTAAAGGAATAAAGTTTTATTCTTTCAATGAAGATGTTCATGCAACAAGACCCTGTTCATTTGCTTCAACTGAGCCTAAAGACACACACACTCTTTTCCATCTACTTTACGTAATCTAGCATGTGAATGTCAAGATACAGAACGACTTGTGCAGAGAAAGAGAGAGGGAGGATTTTGTCTGTGCACACAGCTCCAAAACCCATACCCAAGGAACACTGTGTACTCTATTGTCCCATGAGACTTAACACTTTAGACCCCTTCTACACTCTTACACATAGAAATGTGTGTATGAATGTACACGCACATAAATTGTTGATTGTGATTCAGAAAACTTTCTGGAAAGCTGTGGATCGTGCTCCACTTCCAGCATTCAGCCCATTTGTCTGTCCATTCACAAGCTCTGCAGAAAGAATTATATGAATGAGTGAGCGGGCACGGGATGAATGAATGACTGCACGAGGTGATTGAATGAAAAGCAGCAACAGAGGAAGAATAGGATCACAGGAGGGCGTGCATCACCCACCTCCCCCCTCTTTTTTTCTCTTTCTTTCTTTTTCCCTCCAGTGGAGGGAAGTACGGCCGTGCAGGCAATAACCAAGCATGGAGAACAAACACATACAGTACACACGCGCGTGATGCTAAGGAGGGCTGGTGTGTGAGTGCGGTGGGGAGTGAGTGTGTTTGTGTGGCTGGGTTTTCTATAAATAGCGCTATAGCTCTGCTTCCATTGACATCATTTAGGCAGGAGAGATGGAAAAATAAATAGGTGGAAGGGAGGGGAGGGAAGAGAGGTCGCAGGGTTCCTTAATCTAGGCTTGAAATTCAAACAAACCCCTGCCAGCCATCTCTGTACACACACTCCACAGAAAAATGGATCTACATTGTGAACATTGAAATTATTATTTCAAGTTTCTAACATAAATTTCAGTGTTTAAAAAAAACATGCACAAATAAGCTAAAAAAATGAAGCCTTGGTTGTCAACAAAATAAAATATAAAATCTGCTTTTGCAATTCAATACTATTAATAAAATCCTAAAAACATGAATGCAATTAATAATATATGACTAAATTAACTCCTGAAAAAAATTGTAGTGATTGTCTTCATCTTCACCTGCTTTGTACGGAAATTTTGACCACATATTCTACTCTGTTACCTGCTAGAAAGACAAAGCCAGCAAGCTCGTGTGGACAGCCACAATTCAAATCTGAAGAGGCTTCAAACTAACATATAGGAAGATCTGTGCCATGTTAAACAGATGGAAGTGTAAAAGATCAAAGTTTTCTAGCTTAGGAAGACGAAGGTATAATTGAATCTCTCAATATAATGTATTCACATATTTTAAATGCTTTCTAAATTGGATTCGTCATTAACATCCTCAATTATTTTCTAAATTTACCAGTGTGCTTTATTAAATGAAGGGAGTGTTCCGTTTTTGTGCATGAAGGGAACATCTCAGGCACACCCAGAATCTGTCGTCAGCCTTGGCACTGACCCCTGAATGTTGTGTGTGACTTCCACTGGTGCTGATGACGTCTCTGGTGATATATCCCCTCCCCCATGTTGTTTTCCCAACACATCTTGTTATTGCACGTCTCCCAGTCCCACACTCTCTACCTGATAGAAAATACCCATTTACCTGCTACTGGTTGCACATTTTTTATGATTTTCTTTTAGCTTTTGATAAGAAAAGCTTCAACTGCCAACAGAGGTAAAGGGACGGGAGAGCTCTGAAAAAAAATGTGTTTTTTTTTTTTTTTTTTGCTGGGCTCCCCGGTGGATGTAGGTGATAGTTTGAGCCAATATGGCAATCTAGTTGCTGTTTAACTGGTGTTTATTTTTCCAGTAAGTTCAGAGGATTTGTGGTGTGTTTCCGGGCACAGAAGAAAAGTTTGTGGTTGGCGTTGTTCATCACACACTTCTCCACCCATCCCTGGTACTCATACCCTTTTTTAGCAAACATCTGAAAGTAGTCAGGCTGAAGGATGACCAGACATGAGATGAAGCATCTTTCGACATTTGAAATGTGTGAGTCTCAATTTAAGAGGATGAATCATGAGGCTTAATTCAGTCCTAGTCATGAAGGTTTTTTTTTTTTTGCCATCTGTCTATGCTGTCCTCTTAACCTTCCTTTGCCACTTAATAAATTTCCCAACTCCTCCTTTCATTGTTCATGTTGTACAATGGGACCAGGATCTCACTGCTAATTTGTGGAAAAAGAAATCTAGTGACTAACAGTTGTCTACGTAACAGTGACAATGAGTGATTTGGCAAAAGAATGTTTTCCAAAGCAAAAGCCAAACCGAATCATTTGATGGATTTGTTATCTTTCATTTTGATGTACGTGCACACATGCTGTTCAAAAAATTAGTGGAACTTCTGATGCTTACAGATTAATGATGTAAACAAATTTCACATTTGGAAAGACAATTCTTTTTAAAGGATATTTAAACAGTTTTACAGAGATATATGCTTCCATCAACTTAACACAACACAGACTCTTTACTTTTTGACTAATTTAATTTCTAAGGGATTCACCTTACGCTTAACTGTTTTCTTTTTAGTCTTTTCACTATGATGCCAGATTGGTCTAATCTCTGGAATCCAACATTTGGATGCATTTTTTTTACACCAAATTTACACAAAACGCATATCCCCCTTACGTTTTACATCAGGTGTATAGAAAGTTTGTGTTTTCTTGTCTTTGGGACGGCAGGTTATAGGGAAAATGGGTGCAACATAGTCAGCCAGAGGTTGGAGGATATTTTTAAGCTGGAGGAACCAGAAAGAGACAGAAACAGAAAGAGACAAACCTATTTTGAATGCCATGACCCAATTACTGAAGTTGCTAGGCTACTTGGTGATCTTCATCACTATAGTAATATTTGTTTCAGTTTTTTCTTTTTATTTTTAACTCACATCTCTACATTCAGTCAAATAGAAAAAAAAAATTGTCTCTTCGGGGATCCACATGGAGTTATTTGCCATTTGCACCATTTTTTTGAGTCTGTCAGATGGAAATGACAACAGAGGTATAAAACATCCCTAATACAGATACCTTCAAACCCAAGTTGCCCCCGATAACCCCTAGTACTGATAAGCCCCGCCTTTCTCCTCTTGCCAGCTGAATTAATTTGATGCTATTTTTGAAAGTCAGTGTTTCTAAGGGATACCTAATGACGCAATGACGTCAATGCAGGTCAATAGCACACTGTTGGAGAAGAAGGACAGAAAGCGAGAGATCGAGAGAGAAAGGAAGGGAGATCACAGGGGGGGGGAAAGGTGGTTGTAGTACCCCAAACCTTTCACTGTGTTGTGGCATGGGTGCTTTCTCCTCCGGTAGATTTCTTTCTGGGAATCCCAATAAAAGCGCTCTTCCCCTGTCTCATTCATGCTTTCCATCTCTCTGTGGAAGTCATTCACACACAGAGACACTCATGCGCACACAGGCTGCAAGTGAGAGCGAGGGTGCGTGGTTTTTTTCCCTTTTTTTTTTTTTTGCTCTGAGATGAATCGTGCATCTCCCCACATGCGTAAAGTCCCGCTCGTTTGGCGGGCTCTTACTTCAGTGCGCACACATTTGTATTTCAGTGCTCTCCAAACCTCTCCAAACAGCCACCTTCCACTGCCAAACCACTCGCCCCTCCTCTCTACCCACCTTTCTTTTCAATTCTAAATGGCAACAGCAAGTATTTGAAGAAGAGGGAGACGACGCACGTCGGATTTTCTCCATCCTGACGCGTCGAGGGAGACCTCTGGCTCCCCATGTTTTCCATGTGTCCTCCTGTTTCAGCACTATTTTTTTTTTTACATTAAAAAGTTTAGAAAGAAAAAAATCTGAATAAAAAAGGTAAGTGTCATCATTTGAGTGAGTTGTGATTAAAAGATGTGTTTGATTTAGATTTGATGTGAGGATGGATGTGGCACCTCTCTGGTTGTAAAACTGTCTTCTTTCCAGCTGTTCAGCAACTGCGTCGTGTTTCTCTGTTTTTCTGACTCTATATGTTTTTATCTCTGTGTTTTCAAAGATAAAAATATCTCTTTGATTCTGTTAAAGGTGATGTTTTATATTCATTGTGTAGTAACTTAACACTTTATGGTGATTTGTTTTAACACCTGTTTCTAGAGATGCATGCATGTGCAGATTGTAAAAAAAAAAAAAAAAAAAACAAAATAAGCAGATTTCTGCAAGATGTTGAAGTATACACATGTTGAACATCATTTATGTTTTACTTCTGTTGAATGAGATATTTGTTACAACTGACAAAAAAGGATATTTCATATTGTCATTGACAGTTGTAACATAATTATGCATTTCTACAAGTGGTGTCAAGGTTTTCTTTGTATTTGTGAATCTCATTGAAACTAAAATTTCTCTTCTAAGTTAATTTCTGACGCATTAAATTTAAAAAATACAATTTATTGATTAAAACACAAAATTAAAGCATATAAATGAATAAATCAGAACTAAACTACTTGATCAAATATCCTCACAGTTGTAGTGATTTGATGGAGACAAAGTGTTTCCAAAACTGAGCTGCCTTTGGTACATTATGTGAAAAAGTACACTGGGTAGTTGTGGGGGTGGGTGCAGAGGGTAAAGAGAGAGGGGGTTGGGGGCTTCATAAACTGAAGCAGAACTTCCTACTGGAAGTCTTGTCGTGAAATATCATTGAAACATTTATTATTTATTCCTATCATCATCCAAACAGCACCATGGACAACTCCCAAGGCTTCTTTTTAAACTTCATCAGCTTCTCAAAATATTCTCTTTTTTTTTAGGATGTGTCATAAATTCACATTTTTTAAAAATTCATGGTTGATTTTTCACCTCTACGTGTGCATGTTAGGACTTCAAAGACTTTAGGTCTTTGCATTTTTTTAATTACTCATTTATGGTGTTAATTGAATCCTAATATTGTTTTTTCCCAGCTTTCCAACAAAAAGAAACACAACATGGACCTGTTAGAAGAAAACTCCAAACTGACCAAAGAAAGCTTGCATAGATTTTTTTAAAATCTGAACCATCTGTATTAATTTTGTCCTTATAAAATATGCTTGCTGGTGCAAATGTAAATGTCTTGTATTTACAGAAAACAGAAAAGAAAAAAGAAGTCATGCATGATTGTAAAGAATGATTTTTACCGATCATTCTTTTCTTGTAGCTTTTTCTGCAGCTTCTCATCATTAAATGAATCCGAGCAGTTGGGAAGTGGAGTTTGGGGAGGGAGCAATGTAAAGAATGACATCGCCTGTCAATAGAACTTTGCTGGAGTCGGAATGTATATTGGAGATTCAAAAAGAGGAGGGGGGATGTGGGCTTTAAGGGCGTGGTTAGAAAAGGGAGACTCCAATATGGGTTTTAGTGACACCTAGCGGTCACTCTGGATCACGCATCTCAATTGATGCTGATCTTTGAATGATTGACTACATGTACATAATGTGGATGTATGTCTTCTGATATGCATGGTCATGATGTTGGGGATTTTTATGAAAATCAGTGCTTTCATTTTTATGAATGCACGTTTACAAAAAGACATTTATAGATTTCCGTGATCAGATTTAGTCTTTTTTGTTGGTTTAACTTAATCTACAATACTATTAAATATACATTGAGTGTGTCCCCTTACATGTCAGCAGTCACTGACATCAATTTATCCCACAGACAGGAATAAAAACAGCTTAAACAGCGATGCGATGGGCGCAGTTTTTCTTCCCTCCAACAGATTAGTGACTTTTCTGTAAGTGTGGAAAAGGTTCAGCATATATGATCCGTACTGAAAGGGTGCGTGTCAGGGTCGAAGAGTTAAAAAGCATGATCACGGACCAAAGTGAGTCTGATAGACGAGTTTGCAGGGGCTCACATCGAATATGTCCGTGTTTTAATCTGAAAAAGGCTAAATTTTCCTGGACTGAAACAGCACCAACATTTGGTGAGGTGAAGGGAGAGAGAGGAGGGAGTGCAGGGGTGGTTGGAAACTCAGATGCTTACAGGAGTGTTTCTACCCAGTGATAACCCACTCCAAAACTCCACTTTCCATTATTTTTCTCCACATTAGATACAACATGTATTTTTTTAATTCAATATTTCTTGATTTTTTGTCGATATTGGGCATTTCTTTGCAGGGTTGATCACAGATCTTCAGGCTGTAAAGTGAGAGAATCTGAACGTGACGTCAATGCCTAGTAACTGACGCAGCCCCACAACATAAAATGGCTTTTTATTTATGCCCCCCCCTCCCTCTCTCCCTTCCTCCCTACTGCCCCGTTCTCGTCAGTAAAGCTTGATTACTAAATTTTACAGTGCGCCGTCGACTTTCAAAAAAAAAAAAAGAAGAGAAAAAGAATAAAATCCGATTGATCCATGTTCATCAGTATTTGGATGGTGATGTGTTTCAGTAGCTGAAGTGATACTGTGAGGAACAGCTGCTGAAGAGGGCGACAAGACATCAAATATAGTCAATATTTGCGACGACTTTCAGATTTGACTTGTTTTTTTTAAAGAAGAGAAGTTGCATGTTTAGAAGAGAAGAAGGGATGTGGTGATGCTGCTGCTGGAGCTGTTGGGTTATAAAAAAAAATCACTGCAATGATGCAACAGAAGAGAATAGAGGCTCTCAGGCAGGATAGAAGATGAGGAAAAAAATTAAATCAAATATATTACATGCACTTCACGTAACAATGCTATAGTTTTTTTTTCTTTTTGTTTCGTCCTCGTACCGTGACCTAAAAATAGCATCATAGTTTTGATCTTGTGCCAAAAATAGACAGACGGGTATCACTTGTATAAAAAGGAGGAGATCCTGTGCAAACTTGGACGTGCCACAGTAAGCCTACATTAGAACATTGAGGAATTAATCTGTTGCATTTCTCCTCCACTCTTCCTCTTGCTTCCTACTTAAACTCTCTTTCTATTTCTGTCTTTCTTTCCCCTGCAGCTCAAAGAGAGGACCTGACCAAAAGTACGGTGAGTTAAAACCTTTGAACATGTTATGTTTAGTTGCACTTTAGTGTATTTACTTGTGCATGCTTCACTTATTTTCTTTACTTGTGCACATAAGAACATTAATGTCCAAGTGGCAAACTTTGTTTTTTCTTTTTTTTTTATGTGTCCCCATTTGGCATGCTTAAAAAAATTCTATGTGAGTGTTGAACCTTCCTGCAGTGTAGGAATCACCCTCACAGGCGAGTGCAAAAAACTCCCTTTGTCTGTTGGCGCTGTTGAGTCTATTTTCCTCCATCTCTGTGCTTAGTTGCGAATGCGACGGGAGCTCTTCCTTCTCTGATGAGTCCTAAAGGACATCGCTTCCCATCGTGTTCTTGTTTTTGAGGGGAGTCTTATTTGTAGGAAAGCGGAAAGCTGCAGGATGCAGCACCGCATGGGGAAACCCTGGAGCTGTCCAGCAGTGGTGCTGAAAACTCACCAAGTGGCAGTAGTGGGCTGTTGCTCTGTACGTGTGTGAGTGCGTGTTCACTGGGCTAGTTGGTGTTGTTTCTAGCTGCCAAAAGCTTTATTTAGTTCCAACCAATTCGGAGGGAACCCTTTTCTTGGAGCAACTTCTAGCAGCTCTGCTGCAATTTAAAAAGTAGTTGCGTTTTTTAGAAAAAACACCAAACAACTTCGCTTCCTACAGATAAAAAGAAAGGCGAAAACGAGGCGCAAGATGCGCTTTAACCGTGGCATCAACTCCAAGAAACAATTGGAAGAAATCAGCTTTTAGATTTAAAAAGCTTGCGACATCTGGACAGGTGTGCGGTCTGAGTGGCACATGAGAAAAATGCTCTCCACAAATGCATGCGCCGCATTTTCCTTGGTTTTATATGCACGATGTGAGACAGAAATAAGAAATGAGACCAAAAAAAAAACATCTACCGCTTTTCTTTGTCATGCAAAATCTCCTCCGCGCGTCATTTGCGATAGATTGCTCCACCTATTCAAACACAAAAATACAATCTGTTTCTTCGCCGCACAAATACCCACTCGAGGGACCGAATCTTTCTCCATAACGCAACGCTGAGCATGTTATTTCGGTAAAAAACAACACGGATTCCCGAGTCGTGACTGCTGAAGTGAGTCATGTGCGCGTTGGCTGCGTCAGGAGAGGCAGTCACTGCGCAGCGCAGACGGTGGGGGAGAATCGTGACTGACTAGCTTGTAAATAAATAGACCACCTAATAAAAGAATTTAAAAAAATACTCACACCGGGAAATGGTTATGAGTTTAGTTGGGTTAGGGTAGAAACAGGTGTGGAGGAAAATAACGGGATCTATGGTAGATTTTACGCAAATCATTGGCCCTCTCTATCTCCTCCACACACCAACAAATATCTGCTTTCTTCCCGATTCTTGTTTTTAATCTGAGTCCTGCTGATGGCAGCTTTCTTGAATGCAGACGAGTTTCTCAGTAATGGTGTGGATGGAAAGAGAGAGAGAAAGAGGAGGAGGTAGAAGAAGTGAGCTAGTGGTGGAGGGGGGTGGGAAGTGATCAAAACTGATCCAAACAAAAGGAGGTAGCAGATAGGAAACAGGGTCCAAATCATGACCCGGATTAGGAACCAATGTGATGCAGAGGCATGTGTTACAGGTGTAAAAACAGGTAAGTTTTTTTTTTTGCTTTCTTTGCTAATTTGATCCAAATTAACAAACCAAACTCTAAACTTAAAGATGGTTGGAACTGTGTGTGAGAGTAAGTGGCTTCTAGTTGGAATCATCTCTGGAATTTAAGGAGTGTGTTCTCAGTCGGTTCAGTTTCACAAGCTTTGCAGTGAGCTGTGGTGAGATCTCCCTCCTCCTTAGTAGTTAAAAAAAAAACTCTACCAAAATGAGTGGATCTAACAGATCAGGACTTAAGGTGCATGTCGAAGACCCCTATGTCTGTTTGCAGTGGGATCATCTAGTGAACTCAACTTGGTCCTACAAGAAAAGATCTGAACTCCTGCAGATTTTCACTTTGCTTCTTTTTCTGAGATCCAACAATTTGTTGAGATCTGGAGTTTTATTTAGAATTATTCTTGCACATAAAACATTAATATTCCACTCTTGACAACCGACTAGAAGAGCTCAAAAAGAAACAAACAACCGATCACAAATAAACATCCTCAAACCATTTGGCTCAGCTCGAGATCACAATTCGGATCGCCTCTTTCTTCCTTCTTTTCAAAAAGGGGGGTCCCTATGTGAGCGAGTGTCCGATTGGTTGATGACGAGGTTTGCTTTGCTCCAATAAAAAATCCCTCCCTGCTCTCTATTTATTGCCAGCAGTTTACAGCCTTCCTCCCTCCTCACATAGAGCTCTGGAGGGGCTGCAGACAGAGAGCACAGAATATAATACAGAGAGAGAGGAGCGAGAGAGAGGACTGACAACAAAACGCATCGATGCACAGCTCCAAGTCATCACACGGGCTTTGCACATTCTAGCGTTTGGATAAGAAAAAAGGGGAATGTGCAGGAGAGAGGGAGAGAGGAGAATTTGAAGTGGAGAAAGAGTGTGTGAAATAAGAGCAAAAAGGACCTTGGACAGATCTCTGTTGCAGCAGAAATAAGAGATCCCCTCTTCTTTCTTCTTTTTTTTTTTGTCTTTCTATCATCCATCATGTGTTGGATGAGCATGCTCTCCTGGTTACTGAGGGATGGATATGTAAGCAAAGCGCACCAGGATGGGAGAGAAATCCACGCGGGATTCCTCGTTGGACACCAGCAGATCATGTCCTTCACGAATCTTTTTGCGGTCTGGGCTTGCTGTTCATAACTATTAATCTGGGAAGCCCTTACCCCAAAAAGCATTTGTGGAGGGCGCAATCACCACTTCGTTCCAACCAGAACACCAACACGTTCAAGGAATTTTATATTTCTTTTTACATGGACTTTTCTTCTTCTTTGATTTTTCTTTTCCTTGATAATGATCTCAATTTATTATTTTTGTATCTTGTAAAAAACGTAGCTGTTATATTTTATTATGGTTATTTTTTTAACCTCTAATCAACAGTGTTTTTTTTCAACTACGTCGCAAACAAGTTTTTCTCAAACTCCTTCGGGTCACAAAAAAACCAACATGGTTTTGTATTTTCTGTCAACAAGCATGTGTTCAGATACAAAACTTTTTCCTGCAACATTAAGTCATTAAAGACCCTCCCTTCCTCCATCAACACCCCCAGTCTTCAGTCCCTATCCCACACTGAGACAGTTAAAAACACACAGAGACCCATGCAAGTTGCACGTGGAGGGTGGTGTGTGTGTTTGGGTGTGTTTAGGAGGGTGGGGTATCACTTTTTATTACGTCACTGAGCACCACAACCCCCCTTTAAAAGAAATTCCACACACATACACACACACACATCTAAATAAAGGACGCAATTTTAGGGAATCCCCAATAAAACATATGTAGAAACCAAAATTGGCAGCTGGAGAATGGTGAGATACATTTGCATCTCTCTTCCAAACACACTGACAAATACAACTTTATACTTGTGCGTGTACTTGATCTCCACAAAAATCTTTTCTTCATACCCACTCCTTCTGCATATACAGTACGTCTCTCCCTCTATTAATGATGCCAGGCATCAGCGTCCCTGATCCCCAATATCCTACCAGTTTCATCACCCCAAAAGCACGTTAACAATAAAGTTATGTTCAAATTTAGATT
Source organism: Neostethus bicornis (assembly GCA_902685375.1). Taxonomy (NCBI): domain Eukaryota; kingdom Metazoa; phylum Chordata; class Actinopteri; order Atheriniformes; family Phallostethidae; genus Neostethus; species Neostethus bicornis. Next base: position 21,540,579 of record LR738544.1, on the reverse strand, counting down.
AAAATCTTCTCATGATTGACTGGAAAGAGCATGTTTAAATTTAAAGTTCGACCACCTCAAAATTTAAATGATTCCCACACAAAGTGATGAAATAAAAGAAAACAAAAGTCCAAGATGAGAATTTTCTTTTTGATTAAATAGAGTAAAAATAAATCATTTAGACTCAGTTCACGTTTGGTCAGAGAAGAAAAACTAAATCTAAATTTATTTTCAGTTTTTCTCTAACTGTCCAGTCTGCGTTTTGACATCCAATAATCACATGTTCATTCAAAACAAAGAAAGAATCGATCATTAGAAATGATGATGAAATTAGGACTTCTATTTAAAGAAGCAGTTTAAAATGTAAGTTTCTGTGCGTAAAAAGTGTTTGCCTGAAAGAACAAGTGACAGGCTTTTGTTTGAGACGCCTTTATTTTAAAATAAGCTGAAAAAAGAGAAAAAAATCTCTCATAAAATAGTGAAAAGATGAACGAACAACTGAAAGCTTGTAATACTTTTAATGCTTGAGCCAACCCATGAGCAATCCTAGTCCTCATGAGGCCCGTTTGGACAGTAAAATGTTGCGCAAATGACGCATTTCTGGGATTGCGCATTGTTCATCCTCATCGAAGTTGGATTTCTGAGGGAAAAGTTGGAACGGAAATTAAAAATAAGACATAAACGATGCTGAAAAGAGAGAAACAGGTGATCCCTAACCTTTGGCTTCAAGTTTTTCTCCTGATTTTACCAGAAAACTCTCGGGTCTCAGAGGGCGTGTGCGTGATTGTGGACATATTCGCTTTTAAAATGTGTTGCAGGTTAATGCATCCATTCCAACTGTGTGTGTGTTTGTTTTGCGTCTGGGAACAATGTACATGACTATTTTTATTTCTTTATGAGGACAAAACCACAATCTGGATGTCGACATTCAGATCGTAGTTTTGGATGATTTACTTTTATGACAATCAACACGTTTCCGTCTTTGTTTTGTAGAAAAACTTTCACCATCAGGACACACACACGGGCTGTGATGAAGACAGAATGACCTGGGTCCTGATCCAAAGAGAAAATCTCACTCCTTCACCTTCTGTGTTTGGACGTTTCCATGAAGGATGGACTCACAACCCGACATGGAACTATTTGTTCTCTTCCTGCTCCTCATCATCCCTCCACTTTTCATCCCGAGAAAGGTAATTGCACGCGTTGAGACGTGTTTGAGAATGACGTCAAACCCAAATCACCTTAAATTGCGTTTTTACGCGAGGCTTGTAATGACCTCCTCTGAGTTGTGACTCCAAAAGGCCTCGTTCTGATCGCTTTAGTTCTTCTTATTTGTCCTAAACCTATAGAAAGATGTAGATTTACCTTCATCTCACTGATGATGTTACAGAGCAATGCTGAAAATGTGTGTTGAAGGTGTGACTTTGATAGTTCTGATCATTTTAATTCTCTCTGATGTAATCTTGAGTTTAGTCGTGCCTTCCCCTTCTCCTGTTTTCCTGTATTCCCTCTAATGTAGAGGCAGACTCACGTACACTATGCTGAAATATTCAATCTGATATTATTAGAGTAGTGCTGATGGATCACGTCAAGAAATTGTAGAAGGATGCTCGTATCAATGTTGCATGTCATACTGCATGAAGCACTGATGTGTCTAACAGCATTTATCAGCTGGGTCTGTAATCTGCTTGAAATCTGTCTGATTTGTAAAGATTTCTTTAGAAAGTTGTGTATTATTACACATTGTTGTTTTTGGTTGAGTAAATAGAGTCTGGAAAAGTCGACAAAATACGATTAATCAATTTATCGTAGAAGTTTGATTTTGTAGCAGGTTGGTTTTGTAGTTTGGAAATTATTTAATTTCCCCCCATTGTCTACCTGAACTCACACGTTGGCATCTGGTAAAATAATAAGGCAGCTGTTTGACAAAAACTTAACGAGACTCCTGTAATTTCATGCATGACTTGGAATTGTGTTCACAACAATTAATTTACCAATATGAAAAGAAATAGGCTAAAAATATATATTTAACTGAGTCATAAGGAGTTCCTGTGTCTAAATTTAAACCCCAACTAAAGAATCCGTCATTTCTAACATAAAGCATTGAAAAAGGGAATTTCCATCTCTGTCGAGCTTGGTTTGCGTCGCAGTCGATTAACTCGTTCATGAGGATAAAGCTATGATGTCACGTTTATTTGGTGGTTTTTGTTTAGTTGATACGTGATGTTGGTCCACCTTGCCTCGTACAGGTTTAATTTTTTTCTGAAAAATATTTGTATGATTGTGAATGGCCATTATCGTCATGGATTTGCTTGTAGAGGTGGACAATTGTGACTTTGGATGGATGGGTGTATGAATGAAGGGGACGGCACCCCATCAGTAGACTGATGATGATGATGATAGTTTTTGTCTGAGCTTAGAGTAAAACAGCAGCCATCAAATTATCACAAAAATAGTTGTAAGAAAGAAATTACACAATTCTTTCATTCGTTAATGCATTTTCTGCATCATGTCAGTGATCTGTGCAAATATGTATACGGAGCATGATGTAACGGTTGATACAAGAAATAAGCTTCGAACATGGGAATCACTGTAGTGATACATGTTTGGTTCACTAGTCATCTAAAATTTCCGTGTGGAGTTTGTGATCATTAGGAGTTGTTGTACGTCTGTTTCAGTTGGTCTAGAGTCCATCTATTCTTGTATTTTATAATACAGAAGCCTTGTGTATCATGCATGCGCAGCCGGTCTATAAGCTGACAGCAGGAGAGATAGAAGCTACGTCTCAGACAGGTTGAGTTTATTAGAAAGCTTAAAGATTTTCACATTTACACAAGTAGCCCAACATGTACAAGTATTTGTTTGGATTGTGTGAAACCCAATAAAAACTAATTGGCCAACATGTTTTTTTTAGTGCACAGCTACCGTAACATTGTTCATTATTGTAGATCATTTTTTAGTAGATACACATCTGGGAAAAGTTGCCAAAAAATAGCAAGCTATTCTTTGCAGTACGACTTATTTGATTCTTTTGCAATTTGTAAAGGATTTGTTAGTTAAAACTATTGGTTAAAACTGCCATTTTTTCATTATTGTACAGGATGTTACTTTTGCACTTACAAAAAATCTCTGGTAGTTCATCACTAAACAATTATTTAATTAAAAACCTTTAATGTTTACTGTGACATCTTTGGAAAGATGGTACATTCCATGTGAATTGGCTTTTTTCTGCAATTGCAAATCATTTTAATACATCCAATCCATTAAACTTTACGGGTGAAACTACTGGTCCGTAAATAAGACAAGGTGATTCCTCTCATTAGTCAAAGAAAAAAATAGGTAAATGCAGCTTGGATAATATTTAGATAATATGTCTCTAATCCTTTTGATAATACATTAGAATCAATATAACTTGACATGCAATTCAACATGATGTATACTAGTTTGTAAAATAAATGACCATTAAGCAAAAATACATTTGACCACTTTGAGAAACAGACGTTGGTTAAATGCCAGTTACCTCAGTTTCTTTTGTTTTTCAACGTATTCCAAATCACTTTATTGTTTTTCAAATTTTGGAGTTGACTTTGTCAATGTATCCATTAATTTATCTAACCTTTTTCAAGTGTAACAGGACTAGAATTCTTACTGTGCTGAATAAATGTTTTGTAGTCATCTTCGACCCATTCACCTTCTGCACCATAAGACGACCATTTTGTCGTCTTATGGTGATGACAAAAAAAAAAACGACTATTTTTGTCGTCACCATAAATTTTTGCTACTGTCGCCGAACAGCGTAATTCATGATTTTATGTCACACCATTCAGAAATCTCTATTGACTTCTAATTGTGGTTATTGGAAAAATTGAACTTACTCTGAATGCCTTTGGTCCTAATCTTGTTTAGTAACTGTTTTTTATTTTGTGTAAATTTTCTAATGAGATTTTATACTCCAAATGTATTGTCAAATTTGCATGTGTGTATACACTAACAGTATAATCAAAACACCGTTATATTATAATCTGTGACGCTTTTCCAGGGGTTTCTATTTTACTGGATAACATCAAAATAGTTTTAAAAATGGAAAATCTATACATTAGACTTTGTGAATTATGCATTTTTAATGTATATAATCAAATCCATAACCACAGCGACATGGTTAAAGAAATGGCAAAATATTGCATCAAGTACTGTGAGTCATTTTTTGCAGAATCAGGAAATACGTATTTAACCAAAAGTTTAAAGACCATCAATTTGGGAACATTTGAAAAAATATTTCCTAAAAGGTCTAAGAAAAAAATTAAATCCTTGAGTTAAAGAATATCTATCTATCCATCCATCCATCCATCCATCCATCCATCCATCTATCCATCCATCCATCCATCCATCCATCCATCCATTCATCTGCCTTTCTATTTTGTAGAATTGTAAAATTAAGTGTAAAATTAAGTGTCATCAGCATAGAAACGATTAGGTTTCTTATTTTTTCATCTCACCTGGCAAGGTGGGAAAGTATGAATTATGTACAACAAGACATCTAAATTTGGGCTTTAAAAAAGTTGAAACATCTTTAATGTTTATAATTAAATGCAATTTCATTATCACAATTCTTGTGATAATGTTTAGAAATAAATGCAGTTATAATTAAGTAATCCCTTTCTTTTCAGTAATTATTTTTGGAACCAGATAAGAATTTTCTAGTCTATTTTTTTTAATTAATTTATTTTTTAATCACACTCTATTCATCCCTCAATGGGTAAATTACTTTGCATTGCCCAGTAGCAGGCTGCCATGACGGCCAATGGTGGGAGTAACTGGTGGTTGGGTGTCTTCTCCAGGGACACTTAGACATGAGGTCAGTGGGAATCGAACTGGCTTTCTCCCCATCCAAAGACAGGTCTTCTACCACAGCGCTATCCCACTCCGTCTTGGTATCAACTGTGTCAACGGTGGAACTAAAACATTGCTCAAATAATTTATATGAACAGATTCAGAGCTGTAATAAAAAAAAATTAACAGTTACAACAAAACAAAAAAAGTCATTTATCCCAATACAAGAAATTTTAAGACAAGTATCCAAAATCCTATTCTGTGGTTTCTGGTCCAAAACTGAGCCAACCCAAACCTTAAAAACCCACCCATGATCACTTCATAGATGCGCTAATCCAATTTTTTTTGTTAAATTTAAACTTTTTAAAATTTAAAACTGCTTAAGCTGCACCAGCAAGTCTGGATTCCAGCCAATCTACAAAAACAACTTTTATAAGTGGTGCAGAAGGTGAATGAATGACAAATAAAAAACCCAACCATTTTCAGTTTATTTGACGACCAAGTCTTGGAACTTTAAACCAAGTTTTGAGAATTTATTTTATCAGGAAAGAAGTACAAAAGAGTTTATTTTTGATGAGAAATACCTTTAAAATTTTGTGACTATTACTCCTGATGCGTTCACTAAATGCTTTTTGAATTGAGGATGGCGAAAATATCCAATTAGAATCCAGAAAAACAAACCATGTCATCTCAATAATATCAGAATATTGTTTTTTTTATTATTTAAAGTAACTAATCAAAGACAAAACTAGAAATAATATGTGCATTGTGTATAAATGGAACTAATGGGTGTGAATGGGCTGTAAACAGTGTGAAATATAAACAATAAAAGTACTAATTTAACATAAGGTGTGTTTTTGAGACGAGGGTTCAGGAGTAGCGTCAGTTTCACACAGGTGTAAACAAATGCAGTTGTAATTAACTCTTATGAGTGTTAATAATATCTAATTGATATAGAAGTTATGTTTGTGTGTAAAGTAAAGTGTGTAAATATGATCTTGTATCTGTATACCAACTCTAGTTCATTCGTGGCAGTGCAGTAGTTCATTTGCCAGTTTTTTTTTCAGGGCTTATTTACATGTGCAGTAACTACATTTTATGTTTTCACACTAAACAAACAGATAAAATACTTTTTCATTTCAAAGAAAAAATGAATAGATGTATTTTTGCGCTTTTCTCAAAGTTGGAAAATGCACTTTTTCTATTAGAAAAAGCAACAAGTCTAAAGTCAAAATGAAAGGGATTATACTGTATTTCTTGCAGGTTTTTATTCCATTACAAAAGTATTTAGTCTCATTTAGAATTAAGTCAACATCAATTTTATATTTGAATTATTAAGACACAACATGCAATTGGCAAAAGACTCGAAACAGAAAACTGACAAAAACTCTTATAAGTGTAAAAATAGCAAAAGTTGGGTTGGTCTTTAGATTGATTAGATAAATTAACTCATGGAGGTTATTCTTAACACAGTGCCACATATGTTCAATATATGTATTGAGGCAGATAGATGTGTGGTTCGTGATATTGGAAGTGTTTTGTTAAAAATAGGTATCTTTCATATTTAACTTAGCAAAAAAAATCCTTAAAAAGAAAAATCCTTGAAAATAAGGTTTTGTTAGATAAATAAAAAACTGAAGGGTTCAAGAGACCAAGAATAACTAAGAAATGAGTCTCTAATGCAAATGTTTTTCCTAGTTAAGTAAAAGAAGAGTTTGCTGAATGTTTTGTGAAGTCAAACAGCTTGACTTTTTTTCCTGGGTCAAACTATGACCCAATCTGGTCATTTCCAGCTTCTGGTCAACCACTCAATAAAGAATTCCACAATTAGCTTCTTCCAACATGTCTGTGATCTCTGTCAATCTATTTTGTGAATCACTCAGTCCAAAACGGATAGCTCAGATCTTGTCTTTGCAAAAACTCACACGATTCAGATTTTGTAGACATGAAAACTCCGCAAAATTGCAATCATGGAAGAAGTAAAAACTAGATACACATCCTCATGTTCGGTCTTGTTAGCAATGATCATTTCATGTTATTCTGCATGGTTTGATTTAGAAATGTAAAGCAACACACGCAGCGTACGGTGTGGTAAAATGTTGGCGATGGAGAAAATTTGTGTCTATTTTGTGACAAAAATATTAAATCAAAACAGTTATGAGAAATTATTATTTGAGAAGAAATGCCCTTTGTATTTCCTTTCATCATGGAATATTTTCAGAGTAATTTTCCTCACAGATATGGATTGTTAAGTTTTTTCTTGAATGAACTCAGTGGATTTTTTTAATTGTGGAAACTATTTATAGAATACTGTTAATGATCCATAAATACTTCAATAATTACAAAAAAAAAAAGCTTTCTAAGACAAACTCAGGGACATTTTCGTGTGACTTTTTAAATATTAAACTACCTTTATATCATTTTGGTTTAAATTTGAAGTCATCTCCTGATCATCAGGAGTTTCTGGAGGTTTGGTGTCACGGTCTTGGCAACAGGATGTTACTCTCTCTCTTTCTCAGAGCTTGAATTAGAAGGAGAAGTACGATTGTGTGTGAGACTGCATGTGTGCAGTGGAGGGAGTGTATCGTCACCACCATTCCTGGTCGTGACTCACGGTGCACAATGCTTTTTCACTCCTCTCCGAAGCCCTTTTTTATTTTTAGCTGAACAACGTTTAATACGCTTGAGCTGCGGGCCTGCACAAAAGATTAAACACACACACAGACATGTAAAAACGCACGTGATGAAGAATATACAGTTTATATAAACATCTGCACTGTTGTGAAGGTGGCTCGTAAGAGGAGGGAGATTTGTTCGTCAGTCAAAAAACTTAATTCAAATTTTTTTATCTGGCCTTTTTACTTATGCAAACTTTGGAGACAATTTAAAATAAAGAGTTTTATTTTAATTAGACAACATTTAATTTCTGCTTCAATTTATGAACAGATAAAACTAGGTTTATTTTTTTCTACACGTATTACATGCAAGATTTTAATCTGATTTTCACTGTTTGCAAAACAACAACTTTGGAATGATTTAACAAAATAGTTTCATCACTTGTACGAAAGAAAGTTTTACATTCTAATTTTTTTTTTTTTTTTTTTAAATAAGCTCAAATTTGTTCAAATTGTTGGTTAAATTAAACATCTATTAACAGAAGAATATACCATATTTTGCTGATGGACACAGTGTCAAACTTGTGGAAGTTAAATTTCAACACTTGCAGCCAACAGATCCAATAATGTGCTTCACACGTTAGTACAGACCTTGAGTTTAGTCGTGATCGTTGTTGCTTTTGTCAAACTGTTCCAGTTGTTCTCTTTAGAATAATATTAGCATTATTTTCCTCTTCACTGTCACCTGCTTATTTGTGATCTACTGTCCTGATTTACATTTTCTGGTATTTTTGTCTGAACTGCATAAACTTAAAAGAATCTGAATTTTTTTTTTTTTTTTTAGCATACTGTTTTCATCCCACAAATGGGAAACTTTCTGCGTTGCGTTGCACCACAGCAGGCAGCCACAATGGCACCAATGCTAGGAGAAATAGGGGGATAGGAGTCTTCCCCAAGGGCTCTTAGGAACAGGCCCAGTGGGAATCAAGCCAGCTTCTCTCAGTCAAAGGGGAACCCTTCTACCAATGAGCCAGTGCCTCATCCCTTCAGTTGTTTTACTGAAAATGAAGGTAAATCAAGCATATATGACTCACTCACCTTCTTAACCGTCTATCCCTTATGGGATTTCAGGGTGTGCCGGAGCACATCCCAGCAGGTTCAAGGCAGGGTACACCCCGACCAGGTCGCCAGTCTGTTGCAGGGCCACACACATTCAACCATACACACACATTCCAAGGGGCAATTTGGCTCCAGCCAATCAACCTAGCATGCATGATTTTGGAGGGTGGGAGGAAACTGAAGTACCCGGAGGAAACCCACGCAGACTTGGGGAGAGCATGCAAACTCCACACAGAAAGGCCAGTGTTCCAAGCCTCGTCCCCACCCGGGACTTGAGTCAACGACGTTCTTGCTGTGAGGCCACTTGCTACCCACTGCGCCACCGTGCTAATGTGGTCATTCTCTACCTACTGTATGTAGACCCGTCAGATGCGTATTTTCAGCCAAACGTTGCAGATGAAACAAGTTTTCTATCACTGCGTTTTAGTTAAGAGATTTTGCTCTTTCTTCAAAATATGTTTTTATAAAAACCTCATCTTTTTCTGATAAATGATTACGGCAACAAAAGTAATGAGGAAACTCTAGAATTACAAACAGATGTAAATACACAATTTTATCATATTTGATCTGAAAGAAAACAAAAACTGAGATGAACTCTTGATCATTTTTTTTTTTCATTTTTTTCTAACTTTGTATCTTTTTTTTTTAAATTGTTGAACTGCCTTCCTCCTCAGCTCCTGTACACTGGTTAACAGATGATGACTTCACTGATATCCTGACTGAGAGAAACCATCCTGCCATCTTAGAGACTTAAAAAAATCTCTTTCACCTGCACCTTCTTTCCCCCTTGACCTCCTCTGGCTTCATGATGCAGAAATCAGGTACACCCACTCTTTGTCCTATATCTCACTTGCATGTGTTTAGATGAATAACTAACACACACTCTAACACCTATTTCATATGTCATTTTTTTAGTTTATTAATATATAAAACAGTAGGTACACTCAAGAAAAATATAAACGCAACACTTTTGTTTTTGCTCCCATTTTTCATGAGATGGACTTGAAGATCTAAAATTCATTCCAGATACACAATATTACCATTTCTCTCAAACATTGTTCACAAATCTGTCTAAATGTGTGATAGTGAGCACTTCTGCTTTGCTGAGATAATCCATCCCCCCTCACAAGTGTGCCACATCAAGATGCTGATCTGACATCACGATTAGTGCACAGGTGTCCCTTATACTGCCCACAATAAAAGGCCACCCTGAAATGTGCAGTTTTGTCTCACAGCAAAATGCAACAGATGCCACAAGCATTGAGGGAGTGTGCAATTGGCATGCTGACAGCAGGAATGTCAACCAGATCTGTTGCTCGTGCATTGAATGTTCATTTCTCCACCATAAGCCGTCTCCAAAGGCGTTTCAGAGAATATGGCAGTACATCCAACCGGCCTCACAACCGCAGACCACGAGTAACCACACCAGCCCAAGACCTCCACATCCAACAGGTTCACCTCCGAGATCGTCTGAGACCAGCCACTCAGACAGCTGCTGAAACAATTGGTTTGCATAACCAAACAATTTCTGCACAAACTGTCAGAAACTGTCTCAGGGAAGCTCAACTGCATGCTCGTCGTCCTCATCGGGGTCTTAACCTGACTCCAGATCGTCGCCGTAACAGACTTGAGTGGGCAAATGCTCACATTCGATGGCGTCTAGCACGTTGGAGAGGTGTTCTCTTCATGGATGAATCTCGGTTTACATTGTTCAGGGCAGATGGCAGACAGCGTGTGTGGCGTCGTGTGGGTGAGCGCTTTGCTGATGTCAATGTTGTGGATCGAGTGGCCCATGGTGGTGGTGGGGTTATGGTATGGGCAGGCATCTGTTATGGACGAAGAACAGAGGTGCATTTTATTGATGGCGTTTTGAATGCACAGAGATACCGTGATGAGATCCTGAGGGCCATTGTTGTGCCATACACCAGGAACATCACCTCATGTTTCAGCAAGATAATGCACGGCCCCATGTCGCAAGGATCTGTACACAATTCTTGGAAGCTGAAAATGTCCCAGTTCTTGCATGGCTAGCATACTCACCGGACATGTCACCCATTGAACATGTTTGGGATGTGCTTGACCGGCGTATACAACAGCGTGCACCAGTTCCCACTAATATCCAGCAACGTCGCTCAGCCATTGAAGAGGAGTGGACCAACATTCCACAGGCCACAATAGACAATCTGATAAACTCTATGCGAAGAAGATGTGTTGCACTGCATGAGGCAAATGGTGGTCACACCAGCTACTGACTGGTTCTGAGTCCCCAGACCGCCAATAAAGCAAAAACAAAATGCACATTTCAGGGTGGCCTTTTATTGTGGGCAGTATAAGGGACACCTGTGCACTAATCGTGATGTCAGATCAGCATCTTGATGTGGCACACTTGTGAGGGGGGATGGATTATCTCAGCAAAGCAGAAGTGCTCACTGTCACACATTTAGACAGATTTGCGAACAATGTTTGAGAGAAATGGTAATATTGTGTATCTGGAATGAATTTTAGATCTTCAAGTCCATCTCGTGAAAAATGGGAGCAAAAACAAAAGTGTTGCGTTTATATTTTTGTTGAGTGTACAATATGGATCAGGACACTTTTTTAAGGAACAAAACCTCACGTCATGAGACACCCTGCGTATCGCAACTCTTGAGTCTTTGAATTGACAAAAACTTTTTTTGTAAATGCTTCGGTGAAAATGCTCAACTTGTTGAACACTAAAACATGTTGTGTTCTATCATCGCTGTTCAACTTAGACTACAGACTCATAAGTATCTTTTTGTGTGTTTTAAATGCTGATTTATGAACTTAACTTTACTGAAGGTGGTTAGATTCCCTACAGAGATCCACAAGTTTTAATTTTACCAACATGAACAACATGAACAATCTATGTGTGAGTTGAATCCAATGTGACTTCCAGCCGATATGATTACAAACTGTTAAATCTCACACACACGTTTGCATATGTCAGAAACACACTAAATTCTCACTCGCACACTGACGCACTCTCGCTGACACACACTGACTCACTCTCACACTTTCCTCTCAACCTGATTGTTTTTAGGACGTCCGTCATATTTTGAACACACACACATTGAGCTGTTAATTATAACCAGATTTGCAAAGTTTTGGCAACTTTAATTAAACTTTTATTTTGTTGATTTTTTTTTCTATTATTACTTAAATGTTTTATTTTGGAGTTTTTTTAAAAAAAAAATAGGTTTGAATAAAAATCACTAATGTTTACTCCTATTTTGAGTAAACATTTACTTTTGCTGAATTTTAAAAAAATACTAATCAACAATTTTATTATTAAAAAATGTATGCTTTATAAGTTTTTACATTTTTTAAGAAAAATGAAAACTCATGGCGATGTTTGGACATAATTTGGAATATGCCAAGTGTCATATTACAGCATTTATTCACTCATCTTTTGAATTACTAATATGTAGAAAAGCTGGATGCTCAACCTCTTTTAAGAATAGATCATCAGAAAAAATGTAAGAAATGAATAAACAGTAATCAAATGAGCAAAAATGACTAATATGTTGCCTGAGTTCACATCTTTTTACAACAAAGCTCATTTTAATACTGCTATATGGAACCAGATGCAATTTGACCAAAGTTTAGGGTAAAAAAAACATTGAGCTGCTTCATTAAATTATTTCTATTAAAACGTTTTTCAAAAGGCCATACATTTCTTCTTAACTTCAACTGACTGATTATAAGAGTTACTTATTTGCTAAACTCATTGTTTTTTGATGAAATGTGAAATTAAGAGGTTCTTTCTGTCACTAGGTGATTGTAGATTTTAAAAAAATAAATTCAACTGAATAATATCCAAAGAGTTTTTGTGTTAAATCTGTGATCCGTACTCCAAGAAAGTTTTACAAATTTTAATTGCAATTACTTATCTTTTGATGTTTCAAACCCCAACATTTTTTTTGTAATTTTGCTTTTATTTAGACGTATATCTAATTGCTCATTTTAAAGCCAGATGATAAATAAAAAATATTATTCAACTTATTTAAAACTCACTATTTTATCATTTTTTTAAAATTTGAAGTTACAATGCGAATGTGATGTTAACTATTTAAAAATGTTTGGGGTTTTTGTTGGGAGTAAGTCAGTCACTTTCTTAACCATCTATCCCATCTCAGCTGATTCAAGGCGAGGGGCAGGGTACACTCTCCAAACAGGTCGCCAGTCTGTCGCGGGGCCACACACATACAACCCTCCACACACACACACTCATTCCTAGGGGCAATTTGGCACCGGCTAATCAATCTAACATGCACGTCTTTTTGGAGGATGGAAGGAAACCGGAGTACCCAAAGAAAACTCACACAGACATGGGGAAAACATGCAAACTCCACACAGAAAGGCCAGTGTTCCAAGCCTTGTCCCCACACAGGACTTGAAACCACGACCTTCTTGCTGTGAGGCCACTGTTCTAACCAAGGGAAATTAGTTTAACAAGCAAAAAATTGTTTTACAGAACTTTTTTTTTTTTTTTGTCGTCTCAATTGCTTTTCCCTAATGAGAATGTAGGAGCCTATCCCGGCTGATTTCAGACGAGAGACAAGATATTATTTTTTATTATTTATTTATTTATTTATTTCGGTCACAGTGCAATTTCACATCAATGAAACAAAGAAAACAATTATATTTTAGCAAAGGAACGATACAACCCAAACAGGTCACTAGTCTGTTGCGGAACGACAAACACAGACGATCATCCACACAGACTCATTCTTTGGGGCAATTTTGTAGCAGCCAATCAACCTAACATGCATGTTTTTGAAAGGTGGGAGGAAATCAGAGTAGCTGGAGAAAACCCAAATGTACACAGGGAGAACATGCAAACCCCTTACAGAAATACCAGTGTTTTTTAAGCTGTGCTAACCACTGCACCAGCGTGCAGCCCTGTTTTACAGAATGAAGTAGTGAAAGAAGATAAAAACTTCTGTAAACCCTGAAACTTCTCAAAGGTGGAATGACACCAGTTCCTTCAATAATTTAGGTTAATAAGACTTGAGATCTAGATCAGCAAATAGTCCACTTAGAAAAAAATTTCAGACTGAACTTAAAGTTTTTCAAAGCAAAAAGGGATTTAATATTTGTAAGCTGTGATAAAAACCTGATCCCAAAAGTCGTAAATGATGTCAAGTTGCCAGACAAAACAATTAAAACAAGACTGACAATCTTTGATTCAGTTAATAACAACAAGTAAACTAGTTTTTCTGTACAATCAGAACTTCATCTTTCAGCATTTCCCTTCAGGGGTCGCCACAGCAAGTCAGTTTCTTCCATCTAACCCTATCTGCTGCATCTTCTTCGGGCACGCCAACTAATTTCATGTCTAGTTGTTAAAAATTCCAAGCAATTTATGTTTCTATTATTCAACTAGTTTCCTTCTTTTCCTGTTTTCTTGTGCTAATTTAGGTGAAGATAGATTTACATTGGATATTGTAGATTTGTTATAACTGTAAAGCTTCACTGTTATGTGTTATGGTGGGGTTTTTCTTTATTGGCCTTTCATTGATAAGTTCTTTGATAACTTTGTCATTTTTGTATCTTCTGTTGAGAAACATCTCTATAAATTTTCATCAGGTTGCCCTTAAAATATGAAGTGTTGGATTAAGACGTTTCGTTTCCACTTTCATCCGGAAGGCATTTTCAGATTGAAAATTATTTTTGGACAGAAGTCAAAACGTTTCAATCATCAGATACACTGTCCAGAAGACAACTTTGAAACCCTTTCTACAATGGTTAAAAAAGTTATCTTAAGAAATAAAGAATAAAGCCCTGTCCATGTTTAATTGCAACATTATTTGTAAAAAAAAAAAAAAAGAAGGAAAATCGAAAAGTGAAGTTACCGGGAGAAGAGATAAAGAAGGTGGAAGATTTTAAGTACTTACGATCAACAGTCCAGAGCAATGGAGAGTGTGGAAAAGAGGTGAAGAAGTGGGTGCTGGCAGGCTGGTACGGGTGGAGAAAAGTATCAGGTGTGATGTGTGGAAAAAGAGTTTCAGCTAAAATGAAAGGGAAAGTGTACAAAACCGTGATGAGACCGGCCATGCTGTTTTGTCGAGAAACAGTTGCACTGAAGAAAAGACGGGAAACAGAGATGGAGGTAGCAGAGATGAAGATACTGAGAATCTTTCTGGGAGTGACCAGGATGGACAGGATTAGAAATAAGTAAATCAATGGAACAGCACATGTTAGAGGTTTTGGGAATGAAGTTCAAAGGCCAGACTGAGATGGTTTGGACATGTGCAGAGGAGAGAGTAGATCGGAAAAAGGATGCTGGATTTGGAACCACCAGGAAAGAGGACTAGAGGAAGGCCAAAGAGGAGGTTCATAGACGCAGTGAAGGAAGACATGAAGATAGCTGGTGTGACCGAAGAAGATACAGCAGATAGGGTTAGACAGAAGAAACTGACATGCTGTGGCGACCTCTGAAGAGAAATGCCGAAAGGAGAAGACTTGGATAAGCTGTTTAGTTAAAGAATGAAGGATTTGATGATACATTTAAACAGAGCAGCAGGACATAAAATAGTGTTCAAATCAGAAAATGCTAACAAAACCTATTAACTTTTGGAAAAAGTTTTGTTTAAAAACAATAAATTCTAATGTCTGTTTCAGCTGAAAGTAGAAACAAATCTAATCTCAGTCAAGAGTTCAAAGTATTTTCTTACTATTTTAATCCATCATTGATCTTCTGATCGCTAGGAATGTGTGTACTTTGAAAAAGGAAGAAAAACAGAGTTAACAACACAAAAAGGCTTATAGAAAGTTATAGGTTCAAGATTCAGACAGACGGTGACGGGCTGCCTGGTGGCGCAGTGGTTAGTAGGTTGGCCTCACAGCAAGAAGGTTGGAACTTTGTGTTCCGGAGTGAGAGCGAGGCTTGAAACACTGGTCTTTCTGTATGGAGTTTACATGTTCTCCCTGTGTGTGTGGATTTTCTCTGGGTACTCTGATTTACTTATTTTCTCCGGGTACCCTCAAATTTCTCCTCGGGGATAAATAAAGTATTTTCAATTCAATTCCTCTCACTCTCTAAAAACATGCATGTTAGGTTGGCTGGGCACGACAAAATTGTCTCCAGGAATGACTGTCTGTCCGGAAGGTTGTCTGTGTGGGCCTGCAACAGACTGGTAACCTGTTTAAGGTGTATCCTTCTCTCACCTGCAATTACCAGGGATAGGCTCCAGCACCTACTGTAACTCCAGGAAGGGATAAGTGGTTCAGAAGACGAAACAAAATATTCAGAATGTTGACCGCCCATGTTTTGTACTTTGTAAATGTTGTAAACAGACTGTCAGACTGTTGCTGGAGTAAAATGAAACAAGTACGTGGCGCCAGCCTGGTTAGCTTTCCCTATTTGCTGAGATTGTGGGGCCATTAGTAAATTTGTGTAAAAGTTTTAATCCTGATTAACTCAAGACAGGTTTGTTACTATTTTTTTAAATACTAAAATGCTCATTGAATTCAAATACAAAAGTGTAACCTTTCAAAGGGATTTTGGACTGAATTGGGTGGTTGTAGATTTTCCTGCAGGTGAACTTAATTTTTTTCTGAGTCAGATAATGTTTGAGTATCTTTTACTCCCAGGATATTTTCAACTTCTAATGACTGGATTGAGATCTTTGACAAGATGTTTCAAAAGCTCAAGTGTTCAACATCTGAAACTACAAGTTGTAAATGCTGTAAAAACATCACTCACTGTAGATTTTAAATAATTCTATTAGGTTTTTTTTTTTGTAATATCAGCGATATTTTAATATCTTGAGATATTTAATTGTAATTTACCAGTTTGATGATTAACGATGAGTGAGACAGATACAATTGTGTTTTAAACCCATTCATAAATAGTTGTTATTCAAGCAAAAAAGAAAACGATAATGACAATAATGTAATAAAGCAACAATATGTTCAATATTTATGATATGAATATGGATTATATATGTTAGTTTATTCTGTATAAAGGTTTGCAAAACTCATGTGTGAGTTTAGTTTGAAAATGTGTGTGTAAAAATGTTTTAACAAAATGCTGCATTGCTTTGCAGAAACAGTAAAAAAAAAAAAAAAACCTTCACAACGGTATGAATGATCAAAAACAGATGATTTGACACAACATATTTAGTTAAGAGGAGAGAAGACGTGGTTGTCTACACACGTGGGAATTACGTTTTTCTCCCTCTCTTCAGGGGGTTACGGAACAACCACGAGCAGGGTGTCCTTAACTTGTTTTATATGTTTTGTTTTGTTTTTTTTTACAAGAAAATGGCACAAAAATCTTTTTTTTTTTGTTTTTCAAAACGTTTTTGAAAAAATAAAATATGTTGAAATTTAAAAAAAAAATACAATCTCACACTAATATAAAAAACACTTCTAGTGTGTGCCAATAACCCACACACACATCTTAGGAATTGCCTGAAGTATGTTTATAAAATCCTCTTTACAGGAAATAGAGATTTTACTCAGACAAATATTAAAATTATATTATGTATTTAAATTGATCCAAATTAGGTTAGCAAAACAAACATTGTCCAATGAGTTGAACAATTTGCAAGTAAATCTTTTCAACCAATGGGCTTTATTGTTAAACTTTGGCGTTGTTTTTACACTGAAAAATCCATGTTTAAATTAATGCTTTTTAAGACATTTTGGGACCTACATGTATATTATATTTGAGATGTAATCCTACCTTGTCACACCTACAGCAAATAATAATAAACATCAAAAGGGACGTTTCATAATCTACATTAGGAATGTTAGAGCAGAAAAATGTTTAAAGCAAACTTTGTACAATTTAGAAAGACTGATTCTCAACCAGATGCAATTTTACTAACTTTACAATTCAATATTTGACCACTTTGAATAATAATAATAAAAAAAGGAGAATAATTTTTGCAGCAAGAGCTAGTTTTAAAAATTATCATCGAAAATTTTGAACCCTAAATAGAAGATCATTTAAATTACAACACATACACACAATTGAGGAAACAATCTGTGATAAAATGTGTGTTAATTGATAATAAGTAATAAGTTAGTGAAGAGAACATTTCTTCATAAAATTTATTTCTAAAAAATAATAGAAATATATATAATGGCAAAACTTTAACTTTTAATTAAAAAAATATTGATAACAATATCACATTTTTAATTTAATACTGCTAAAAATGTGTCTGTCACTAATAAAAATAATTTTTCAGATGTTGATTTCTTGGAATCAGTGTTTTAATTGTTTTGACAGAAGTGTAACAAATTAATCTAATGTGTGTGTTTGTGTGTGTTTTTTCAGACGCAGCTACAAGAAAGTTTAATCTCATTTTCCAAGAAAGCAGAGCTGCAGGTATGAAAATAAATATCTTAAGCTTAATTCCAGGAATGACTTAAGACATTGTGTGGCGTGGTAGATTTGAACTAATTTACATATGATAGTTTTTTTTTTTTAAATGAACCCTGAAAGAGTGATTTGTGTTGACTGAAAAGAGATTTCAACATTTAAAGTTTGCAAAAAAGCTTCTCTGGATTTTAAACACACACATTTTTTAACTTGCGCTTGTGATTTTAAATAAGGATTTTTTATTTTAACTAGTTTTAATTTCCTTAATCTACATCTAAAATTACCAGCTAGTAAACACACCTCTTCATAAGCTAACCAACCATTTCATCCAGACTTCTTAATGAGTTGATGGTCAGACATGTAAAAGTTTCCAATAACATAAAAACTTGTTAAACATCGGTAGTGCCATTGTCTTCCAAATCTGCTTGAAATTGCCAACAGACTATTAAATAACCTGTTGAAAGTCTGACAGAAAAAGGCTGCCTGCAAAGACAGAGCAGCATGCATCTTTGTTTCTGAGGAATGCTAGTTGTAAAGCGTCTTGAGAAAATACAAACGGATGCCATTTTTTTTTTATCATTTAAGACCCTTCAAAATTAAAAACTTGGCAAAGTTAAACGTCATCCTTTAAGATGCATTAATGAAACACATTAAATTTATTAAATTTGCACTGTTAAGCCCACACTATCATGTGGAATTAATGCAAACAGTAAAACAATGTAGAAAATAGATCCACGATGAAAAACCATTACAGAATTAAACACCAAAACAAAAACCCTTCCATTTACACTCATCAAACAAAATGTTTAAAAGGTTGCTTTAAAATCCTAAATGTTCACATTAAAGATCTGATAATAGAGCCAAAGAAATATGTATAAAATATGTAATTCATGCAAAAGAAAATGTTTGACCTTTAACTTAGAATTAGAAAAAAAATAAGTCACAAAAAAAAAAAAAAAAAGATTGAACGAAGCTGAAAAATACACCTGCTCTTTCAAAAAAAAGTAATCTGAAAATCTTATACATCAAATTTATTTTAAAATAAAAGTAATACATAAAATTATCACCTGGAGGGTGTGAGTGATAAAAACACACACACACACACACACACACTCACAATGTTTGCAGATAAAAGTGAAATGTTAGAAGTTTAGACAGTTCGCTGGATTTTTTTAAAGTGAAAAATGAATCCTTAGTAATTGCAAAAATTGTAGTTGTAATGAACACTAACCATAATTAATGTATTTTTTGGCAACTTGAGTGTGTGTATGTGCGTGCGTGCCCCTGTGTGTGTAAAAGAGAGAGAATGTTTCTCATTGTATTACTAATAAGACTAATTAGTAATAATTGTTCAGTGTAACAATTCAATTAGACAAGACAAGAGTGTGCGTGTGTGTGTGTGAGTTTGTATTTTATGACAATCTGTCAATATTCATAAAATAACCCTTTTAAAAATAAATCAAACCTGGACCGTGTCCAGTTTGAGGGGGCTACCTACTGTTTCTCCCACACCCTCTTTTCACGCACTCACACACTACTTGCTTATTTTCTTGGAGTTCCACGTATGGGGTTTTAACTCATATGTCATCATGTTTGTTTACTCTTTTTGCAAAATGATAGTTATTTTTTTATATACATATTTTTTTCTATAAATCTTGGTTTAGATTAGAAAAACCTAGAAGGTAAAGGTTTGTTTTTATGACAAGACAAGGACAAGGCAGGTAAAGCAGAGGAAATGGGGACGTTTGAGTTGACTATCCCAACGATGTAGGTGAAGCAGGGAGTGGCGCACAAATTTTATGAGCCTTGCCTAATACCAGGAAAATCAAGTTTTAATAAGACACAACCAACCTTACAAGTGAGACGTTTATGGGTGTAACTTGTTTGTCTGGAAAACTGATTTCTGTACAATGAAAATATAAAGTTGTTTTTAAGAAATAATCCAAAAATCCATTTCTTGCATTGTTTCTCTGTTTAATTCATTTCAATAATAACCTCCCAATAACAAAAAGTAAAGAAAACCTCCCAATAGCTTTAATCAGGATAGAATTTAAATGAATAAATTTGTCAGTGGGAGATAAAGGTGTATATAAAAAATTTGGCTGGTTTACTTTCAACTACATCCTGCAAATGATTTCTGACGTTTCACATATTTAACAGATGATGTAGCACATATTTTCTTTAATCAGTGGAAACACACCGTACACACCTGTCTATCAGCATGTTAAATGATATACAGCATGATTTATACACAACACGTTGATTTATGTAATACTTCAAGCAGTTGAAGAAGCAGATGTTGTTTGGTACGGGTTGTGTAACTCATTTTTAGTTACACTCAAAAAGTAATTCTTGTTTTTTTCCCTGTCCAATGTTTCAACAATAATGAGAAGATTTATTGTTTATATATGATACAGGTCTTTGTAGATAAATTAGGGAAAAAAATGATAGATTGATTTGGATCTATGTTTTTGAAGCACATGCTTGAAAATACTGCTTTATTAATTATCATTGGAAGGGCTACTGTTTATCTGCTTTTTACATATTGTTGGGTACTAATTGATCGCAATAAATTTCAACCAATCATTCATCAAGCAACATGTCTATCAGATTGATGAGTAAAAGTTGGCCTTGTTTGGTCACAAATTGAGAATCTTAGTTTTTAAATTATGTGTTACATTAATAAAAAACGATTAGTCACCAATTTGTCCTTGTTTATCATTCAGTTGAAACACTATGATATTAGAAGTGTGACAACACATGAGCCTCTTTGTGATCAGGGGGTGATACCAGATGATTGAGAGCTTGTTGTCTGCCAGAAAAAACACATGCATGTGCGTGGAGTTACAGAGCTGATAGAAAGCTACAAATCAAAGCAAATTACTAAATAGAAACATTTTCTAAATGATACAAAAATATTTTTTTTTACCGTAAAATAATTAATTTTTCAAAAGGCTATTTAATCTGTTAGTTTTTTATTTATTGTTAAGTGAGTCTGATATGATAGTATCGTATTTTTAATTTTTTATGTCACAAAAGTGTGTGTCCACACATCATAATTCTCAGTGAAATTGTTGTGCAGAATATAGTCATAAAAATTATTTATCATTTTTAATAATGGATGGAAATATACATGCAACATAAACAGAGAAAAATTTCTTTGTATTCCATGCATACTTGTGAACAAAATACAAAGCAGGGGTAAAATAAATAGCCATGAACACACACATGACATGGTGTGTGTCGTTAGCGTGTCATTTTCTCTTTTTTTCTAATTGTGAACATTATTTATTAAGATACATATTTACAATATGAATTAAAGCTAAACAACAAGAGACATATAATCACTTTTTTATGTAAATGGTGCTCATCTGCAGGTGAACGTGTGCATGCATGGATGCTCTTTATCCTGTTGTATCAACACAGTGTGTGTCTTCCAATCATACATGAACATGCAGTTTGCGTCACAATAAGTTTGTGGAACAAATTTGGTTGATGTTATAATCGCATTCTAAATCTCTGATTTATATATAGGAAGAGGAGCAACAGACACATTGTACACACTAATGATGTGTGTAATCTATACTTTGATGAAACATGTGTACAGACTATATGGGTGTCCAATGTATGCACACGTGTGTGTGCGTGTGCATGGGTGCGTTCATGTGTCTGTTTATAAAAAGTTATTTTGGGGAATTATGTTAAATTTAAACCAGCTCTTTCCGTTTGATCATCTTCTTACTACGTATTAAAGAAAAACTGAACAAGCGAACAAAAACATGGCATTTAAAATAAAGAAAATTACATTTAAAAAACTTCATCAAACTAAGAACATTAAATTGCCGGAAAAAGTAAAAATGAAAGATTTTGATAACTATTTACGCCATAATTCCCCAAATAAAATGCCAGATATTCAAGTTAACTCTAACAAAAGTTTATTCATGAGGTGAAAGTTCAAATCTAAATTGATCATAACATCAGAATGGAATGTAAGAAATTCAACCACAAAAGTGTGTTGGGCAACTCATGATTCATTTGAAAAAAAGCTTGCAGGTGTCGTCAAAATTCTTTACCAATGCGGATGGAGGTGTAGTTTCTTCTCAAAAGTTAGAACTGAATAACTGTAACGCCAGGACCCAAAAAGTTGTGACACGTTTTAGATTTTGTGTTGTAGATTAAAGAATCTGTTCAGTGCGTCTAGTCGTGGGAATGCATCCACATTAATTAAGTTTTAAGCATAATCAAATCATGCAATCTTTGTGTTATAGATTTTATGATTTTGGTGCGTCTGTTGTTGAAAACTCAGAAGTCTTTCTTTGCTTTTTGGTTGAAGTTGCTGAGAGGGTCTGTCATGTCACTGTCCACTAGCATGGTGCTGAAATGTACCTTTCAGCACCATTCAGAAGGACAGATGCAGAGAGGGGCAGCCAGAGGAGAAGACCCAGAATTGTTTGTCAAGCTATTTTTCTAGATTTTGCTTAAGAGTGTAGAAACTTTAAAACAGACAACAAAACATCACTTAAAGAATAAATCTAGTATGTGCTGGACATGCAAAATTATGAATGCACCCATTTAGGGCTCTACTCAAAATGACTTCAAGACAAGAAAGCAGATGCTATAATGAAGAAAATGTCAGGTAGAGGGTGTGTGTATGTCTGTGTGTATGTGAATGAGTTTGATGTTAATATTTCTGTGGATATTGTTAACTTCATTTTCTTCATTTGAAGGAAATTTCAACTGATTGTGAATCTGGAAAAAAACAACGTATCAAAAAGATCGTCACACATGAATCAAATGAATACATTTAAACTCATTTCTCTGTGTTTTATTTATATGGATGTGGTCATGCACGACTTATATGTAATACATATTTTTTTTCTTTTCTTTGCAGCTGTCGGAGAACAAAGACACAACCTCAATGGGAATGTGAACCTTTAAAACATCCATCTAGAATGTGTGTGTGTAAAGATGGACTCATAAAATGTCAAATTTACCTCTGATGCAATGCCAAATATTCAAGAACATTTTTTTAAAATCCTGATTTCTTTTAATGATACAGGGTTTGTATTTTTTTTAAAGTAAATAGAAGAAAATGTGATATTTTTTTACATGTTAAATTATTAAATCAAATGTATATTTTTTTGTAAAAACCAACTATGAAACTTGCAGGAATCATTTTAATTAAAATGACTGCATTGCTATATATAGTTTTGTTGCAATTGAATCTTTTCTGAAACTGTTACACAACTTGCTTCTTCTGCTGCCATGGTGATTTGGACCTGTGTTATGTTAAAGTTTTGCAGCACATGCATGATGACTTTCTGCATGAGGACACATTTTTATACTCTCATCTCTTTGCTGAGTTCAGAACTACCTTTACTCTGTGCTTTGGAGCTTTCACCTGCAAGAATTTAATGTTCAGTTTGGATGAGTGTGGGAGAAACGAGGACCATGGCGGCAGATCGAGTTTGTGTGTGTGTAGAAAACAGAAGAGATCCTCTTTTAAATAACCTTTCTGGGTCTGGTCGAGAGGAAAGAAACAGTTTTGTAATGTTACATTTCTAATATGCTGTAAACAAAATGCTGAAAATGTGAAATAAAGTGATGGAAATTTACAAGGTTGTCTCGATGTTTTATGTAACACACACACACATCCACATACATCCTTTCCATCCACCATGCTTTATGTTTTAGATAACTTACTACATCTGGAAATCTCGCGAGAACATGCTAGAATGTAGTTATGCTGGGATTTGTAGTTTTCTTTATTTCCATTATTATTATTATTATTAAAAAGTCGAACTAATCGTGATGCTGCAGAGGCAGGCGTGGCAGAGTGTGGGTCTTCTTTAGGGTTTGTCGGCAGTGTGATGCAGACAGAATAACTAAAATAGCAGAGTGAGTCATGCTTAGCCAGGAGCAGACTGACCTCACACACTGACATCACTGCATCCAATCATATATCTCCATATGTTCTCAACGGGGCGGGAGGACACACACATTCCTCACCAATGAAAGCATCATTTCATTCATAAAGTGGTATGGGCAGTTTTTTTCCAAAGCGTGGGTTTCATAATTCTGACTGAAACCGTCCAACCTGTTTGGAGGAAAGCCAATCAGAGAGTCCGGATGGTGGCTTCGTTGAGGTTTGTCCAATCACTGCAGAGCCAGCTCTAATAGGTCCCGCCCTAATTCACACAGAAAGTTGGATGAACGGATAAGCTCTGTAAGTGATTGATAGTTATTTCCACCAATAGGTGAAGTGGCTTAGAAGAGTGACGGTGATAAGAGCCAATAAAGAGCTCAGGTGGGTGGTGCGCATCAAATCAGACTAGACAAGTGTTGGGGGAGTGTGTGTGTGATGCTACAACCTCCTTATAAAGAGACTCTCTCACGTTGTGGCTTGGAAATTAGAGCACATTGCCTAAAATTGAGGTCTCCACATACACACTCTCACACACACAGAGTCATCGCCATGAATTGGATGATCAGTGAGGAAATGATCCGCAGGGCTGAGGCTCCTCTCTTTTGGGTTGGTGCTCTTACAGTGGCCTTACTCTCACTCTGGCTCCTCTACAAGATCATCCTTGGCTTCAGGATCTGGGTCTTAGGAAATGGACAGCTGCTCTACCCGAAGCTGGGCAAATGGGCTGGTGAGTTTTATTCATTCTTGATCTGTTCTCACATTACACAATCTGAGAAATCAGAGTCCCAAAAAGGATAAGTTGAATGTGGATCTCGCTCCCAAACTAATCAAGGGTTTAAAGTTGGCTGTCTCAGATTGGGACTGCAATCTGCTGCGTTTAAGAAGGCTTGCTGTTGCGTAACAGACGCAGGTAAAGCCATTGATTGATTGGAAAGATAATAGTTTGTTTAAATGTCTTCTTTCTTCTGTCTGATCTCAAACAGCAGCTTTTCACACTCATGCCCTCAATCAGTATTTTCACCTACATTTAGAAGAGTAGGGGGATGCCCCATTTTTACTGAGCCAGGAGTCAAATTGCGCAGGCTATGCGCACTTTTCTTTTCTGATAGCTTTCTGTGGGTGATCTCCACAACCACAATGACTCATCTGACTCAGCTAGGACTAATGCATATGTTTGATTCAACCCTGACCCACTTCCTAACATTTTTAGGATCAGTTTTACATAAAAAATTTGGGACAATTTTCTTTTACACTTTCTCAGTTTTTCCAATATTGTGTGGCTGTGAACTTCTACTTTTCAATCAGCCTGGGTTTAAGATCAATTCCTCTTTTTCTGTGATTTGATGATTATTTTCCAACTTGGATTTTGAAATTGAGATTAATTCGATTTTCTTTCCAAAGCTTGACCCACTTTCACAACCTCATTTTCCAAAGATTTGTGATAAATCAACATAATTTTAAACATACTTTATGAACATATCAATGTGTGTGAGTGTGTGTTTGAATCTAATGAGAATGATAATGATCATTCTTTACACCCGTGACGCACTCCACCTTACATCACAATTTACCTCTTTCTATTGTTTTTGTTCAAATCTGCGAAAGAACATTGAATATAAGTGCCTATCGTTTACAATCTAAATATTTTTTATCTTTCTGTATTGATTTCCACACTTTTTTCTTGTGCTTTTGAACAAATCATGCGCAAAAATGCCGCTGATTTTATGCGCTTACGTTGCAATCTATTGATTGCGTCAAGTGTTAACATTTTTGAGTGTCTCAAAAAGCTGAAACTTTTCCTGCATTTTTGCGCAATGCATAAGCAATCCATCGGTTATCTTTGCGCAACTATACCAACTGATGTGGATTTTGCCGCATCAAGTATGAGTCAAATGGAAGTATGAGTCACAGTGCAGAAAGTGTTCCTGACCAGCAGACTTAAAGGTGCAATCAGACATTCTATTAGACCTCATCTGGTGGGTTTATGGTGTGTCATTTTAAATGTAAAAGTACTTGACCTTCATTGAGGTGTCTTTAAAGTTGCACTTAAAAGATGCCACTCCCTGAAACCAGTTGCTTCCACCAGTCGAACAAGTTTGACTCAAATCTCCAATCACACAGACTTTGGGGAGTGTTGCTGATGAGGAATGGGGGGGTGTTTGTTTCCTCAGGTTTAACTAGATCTGCTGGTGGATCCAGTTTAGAAGCGGGGGTGAAATGATGTTCAACAGTGACTTCACCTCATCCTTTTTACGTAAGGACTCGATCACCTGTTGCGTCAAGATCTTTTCCCTTCCATTCCAGACAATTTTTTTGTAAATTTTTCACATTTCTGAACATAATAGTCAACATTTTCAGCATTCCTTTTCAGAAACAGAAATAATTTCATAAAATAGTTTATCAAATTTCCTAAAACTTGAATTTGTAGATAGGTATGTCACATTAAAGTCGGCATCAGTGAGACTGTTTTTCATTCATCTAAAATAAAATCTTGATTTTAGTTTTATACAAAACCACTTTTTTTCATTAAGGATTTTACAATCAGGTGAAGGTTGAAGGTAGATCTAATCAGAAGTCATCTGTTACAGATTGAATAGTTAGATTTCCTGGTTCAAACAGGTTCTTACTCGAGGTGTTCCTGCAATGTACAGAACTAGATTAGATTACAAACTGAAACTTAATTCCTTTCCTTCTCTCTCTTCCTGGGTAAAGAATGTTCCAGTTCGTTCTAGATGATCTTTGGTTTGAGAATAACTCATAGTCTTATTTAACTGCTCATATGCTGTATGAGAGGTCTGCTCACATTCTGTGGAAATGATTATGACCCGTAGTGGCTGAGCAGGAGTAATGCAGGATGAGTCAAAACGGCTTTCCCGATTCTCTCCCACCCTCCCTTCCTCATTGCACATCAGCAACACCACATGTTCCAAACTCTGTTTCCCATTTCTTTAAATCACTTTGCCAAAGAAATTTCTTTTATTTTTCTATTTTAATTAAGAAGCTTTTCTTTTCCTTTTTTTTTTTTTAATATTGAAAAGATCTTTTAAAAGAAGTGGTCTTGTGGGTTGATACTTGTAGCATATCAAGTCTCTCGTTCATCCAGGAGTGAATCATTGCAGAAAGTGTTTCAAAGTTGTCTTCCGGACAGTGTATTTGATCATTGAGATGTTTCGATTTCCATATCGAAATCCCTGAATACCTCTGACATTCCTTTCCCTGATTAGTCCCGATCCTGGGTACATGCACAACACCGCTTAAATTTTATTTGAGGCATGCAAATATGTTCGTATTTTAGCAAGGCTTGTTCATATTCCTGTATAGTCATCATAAAATAGCAAACCCTGTTTAACTGTGTCACCAAGCATGAGCAGAATGCAAAAACACTTCTTGCTTAAATTAAAATGTGGGCATAGCTAACGACAACCTGGCGTTTGAATAGTATTTGAATACAGAGTTTGAGAGCTTGCAAATTTCACAAACGCTCCTATATGTAACAGAAAACATCTTCAGGTATGGCTTTGATGCGGAATCATCATTTTATTTGGCAATATTCACTATACTCTCTATTCTTTCTTTCTGGCTGAGCCTTCATGTTCATTATTATGGGGTATCCTCTGTCTTTTTTTTTTTTTTTTTTGTCTTCATAAACTCCATTACAAAAAGCAGAGTACTTTATTTTTTAATGAAACAAAGGGGATGCTGTAACGAGTCTTACAAGAGCCCCCTTCCTTGCTTCGCCTCTTTGACATTAAGTTTATTGAGAAAATGGTGCGATTACATAAGTAGGATGCAGCCATTTATCAGCAAGGCACAGGAGCGACAAACTTGTCTCAGCTCTTATGAAAGAATGTGGACTTGCCTCTAAGATGAGTTTGTCAACACCAGTCAAGAGAACAAAGTTCTAATTTCTTTCCAAATTTTTGTAAAACTTCATCTGTGTGTTTTTTATATATAAAAAATAGTCTGTGCTTTATCCTTGTGAATGTGCTTCCCTCTAGTGCCTTGTGTGTGGGGGCGGAGAGAGAGAACACTGCTGTTTATGTGATGAACACGCTCTATGACACGTGTTGAAGCCGAAGAGGTTCGCTTTTAGAGCAAAGTCAGGCTAAAATAAGGCTCTTCCCGTTTTAAAATCCTAAGGATACATCACTACTTTCTCTGTCATTTTTCTAAAATAGCATCAATAAATGATCCTTTCATTTTATTCTCTCCCATCATCCAGCTTGTGTTTTCTCTTCCTACATTTTTCACTCTTATTTAATGCATCCATAAGCTAAACATTGCAAACGTGTAATTATGTTTTTGACATGTTTAGGGACACTGTTAAATTTACACAAATCTAAATCTTAAAGGAGCAGAAATGCCTCAATTTATGGTTCATGTAAACAAAATTCTATGTCAGAGAAACCCAAACTGCTGCAGATCTAAACACCCCTTCTTAAAGAAATGCTTTTTTTTTTCTCTATGCGCTGCGGCTTCGAAGAAAGTATTCAGCCCTAACAACAAAGACGAGGGCATTGAGTGCAGTTATGAAGTAGCTGTTGTGTTATGTTTTTTTTAAACTCGTAACATACTGGACAGTCAGCATATTTGGAGTCTTTGTAAAGTGAAACTGCGAGGTATGCTAGAAAGAGCAGATTGTTCAGTCAACCTGATGTTATCGAACATCAACGCTGTGTTACATGCAAAAAATGTTTTGTGCAATAGCAATTGTAAAGTCTTAGTTTTTTTACGTAATTGACACAAAGTTCACAACAGTAGTGCAATCTTCACAGAGACATTAGGAGAAGGCTTTAAAACTTTTCATGTGCTAGATTTAAAAACAAACTTCTCATTGCTTTATTTTTTCCTCATTTTTGTCTGCTTTTATATTAAATATGTTACTCAATTCCTGCAATTTTTATCTTGTAGCAACAAGACCAGGGAATATGTTGATCCATAAATTAGTTTGTTAAAAAAACTTATTTTTGGCCGAGGCTTTTGAAATTAGCTTAGAGCAACATGTGTTTGTATAGATGATTGGATGAAGGGAAGTGTGTTGCATCTCCTGCTTCAGTTTTCCTCTTTTTGCTTAATCTTTTTGAAGTAGGAGGGGGCAGCCTTGCGAGTTTGGGGTGCGACAGATTACATAACTGTACATAAGGACTGCAGTTTCTCTTCACTCAACATTAATTATAGGCGTGGTTGTGATGAAGAGTTTAAATACTCTTCTATTGACATGATTGCTGGTTTTCACACAGACATGCAGTAACACAGACGTGGCAGTCTAAACTCTTGTTCGTTCTGTTTTCTTATATTCCGCATCTTGACCTCTTGTATTGGGTTTTAAGCCTTTTTGTGGAGACCTCAGGATTCAGCAGCATCTTTGAAATTATTGTGGAAAATTTTGTTGGTATTCAGGTGATGGGGCAGGCAAACAGGCAGCTCCCAGACAAGGCAGTGCAGGCGCTGCTATTTTTACTCCTGCTGCTTTTTTTAGACCCTCAGAATAGTGAGCAGGCTGCAGCAGGGGCTGCTCCATTGCTGAGGAGGGAAGGAGAGAGGGAGACAGAAAAGGCTGGGGGATGTCAATACTGCTGAATATGTTGTGCAGCACAAAGCGGTGAACTGCAGTGCAAATGCGCCCCCGTCAGGATGGCTCAGAGCCAGCAATGCTGGACCAGTTTCTCAGAGATGTTGGGAGTGGGAGGAGAAACTGGGATCAGAGCTCTGTTGTTGGGAATGAATGAGAGGCTGCGGTGTGCACTCTGCTTTTCAGAAGCCTATCAACACATTCACCCTGTTGGCGTCAATGCTGCTGTCATTCACGTGACTGCTTGCGTAGAATATTCTTTATGTTGGATCTTTGTGTCACTGATGGCAATTAGGATTTTCTCCTGCTGAGAAATAATGGGATTTACTCTGTTGGTATCCCTTTTTAAAAAAAAAAAAAAAAAAAAATCTATCATTTGACATTTTATGAAATAATATAATTTGTTTATTCTAAAATGTCCTGAAGCTTAAAGAAAAGTACGCCCACCTCTGTGTCCCTCCAACCCCCCCTTCCATTGCAGATACACCATGTCCCTAGGCATGTTTATTGAGAAAATGGTACCATTATATAATGGATGGGAGGAGTGTGGCCATTCATAGGTACAGCACAAAGACCTGGAGAGTGAAAGAAAGGGTATGTTTTTTTTTTGCATAGATCAGAGTGGGGAAAAATACAATTTAAAAGCTCCTTAATACCAAAAAACAAAAAAATCCCTGAGGACATAACTGTTTGAAACTGTTGGAGTAAAAATAGTCAGCTAAATTAAAATAACACATTTATTTAAAAAAAAATTCTAGGGTTCAGTCATGTTTTTATGGCTTTTGGATGTGTAATCACAAAAAAAAAAACCTATACCCAGAAACGAGACATGCTTGAAACACGAACTGCACATTCCGTCCCCAAAATTTACAGATTGAGAAACTTGAATATCTTCTCACTTAAATGACTCAACCCTGTAACATGAAAAGTTTCTGTTGTGATATAGTCACGTAAGATAATAAAATACCAGCTGCATTCTTATGATCTTACCAGTCAACTTGAACATGTCTGATAAAGATGGGCATCTTGAGATTCAGAAGGTGATTCTCTACCTGCATTTCAACCACACACTGATGCATTCTTGTACTTGCAATTTAGTAACATTCCTGATACGTACAAGGTGCGACTAACTGAAACTCTTGCATGTATGTGGATGATCCTGTCTGCCATTTAGATGTTTCCGTGTGATGGAGACGTAATGTGCTTTTCTCACTTTGGTATGTTGTAGTTCAGTTTCATTTTATTCCTTGAAGGTGTATTTATTTGTTTGTTTTAACTCTGCAGTCCTAGAAGGTATGCAATTACCAGATGGTCCTTTTTTTTTTAACTACACATTGACTGATAAGTATAGTTAAAGTGTTTACGTGTAACTTTAGTCCTGCAATTTTTTTCTTAAAAAATAAACTCATTCACCTCCTGTTGATTCAGGGTTTTTACCTCCCCAGCCATTTTACTTTGCAGCAGCTATGGTCTTCCCCTCAACTCTATCCCCCAACCTTCATCTGCAGTGAAGCCTGTTTTGGTACAGCCTGTGCCCATTGAGGCTTTTCTACCATGGAGCATTTCATTCTTAACATGGGGGAAGATTTAAAAATAACCTTCTCCTTTTTTTTTTTTTTTTTTTTTTACTTTTGACTTTGTGTGACTCGCTTTCACTCCTCTCATTCACTCGCTACTTCTCCCTCTCTTCTCCTCTGCCGTGATCTCCATTCTGTCATTCTCCTTGACTCTTTCGTTCTCCTGCTTCGCTCCAGTTCTATTTTTAGCCACCCCTAGGATCCCTCCCTACCCTACTTCGCCCCCCTCCTTTTTTTTTTTTTTTTCTGCTCCATGTTCGTCATCACTTCCCTCCTCCTCGCATCCCCCTCTCATCTTTTTTTTTTTTTTTTTTCTTGCCAGAGAATGTCCTCTATCACCCATTAATCTTTCATCAAGCATTGCTTATATATTCATGATTCACAATTTACTGTGTATGTGTGCACATTCGGGAACATCTCATGCCCTTACTCCCTGATTTAAAAAAAAAAAAAATTCATGACTAGCGTTAATTTTCTTGTTTTCTTCCTCCACTTTTCTCTTTTTTGCATCATATTCTCTTACATTAGAAAATAAAGTGGTGCATAGACAGATCTATGGTTTAATAGTTATAAAAGTCCATCTTTTTTTTGAAGAGGCAAATAAAATCTGAACACATGATCAGCTCCTCCATCAGCTGCCTCCATCTCCTCACGTTCCAGACTCCTCTACACTCACTGCTTTGCTTCATAGTAATCCTTTCTCAGCTTTTAACAAACCATTTTTCACTCACTGGCCAAAATCTGTTACACTCTAATTTACTGCATATATAAAGAATTTCTAAATAAAAATGTTTCAAATGCTAAATTAGGTCTGATTTAATTAGAAACAAGTTTTTATCAGATTTGCGATGAGTTGCTGTCAGATTTTTCTTGTCGCGGACTTGGGGTTTTGTATTACCGTTGTTCTATGATTTATCATCTGTGACTTTGTTTCTGATCAGAATCCCAGCCTGCGTGCATGTTTGCATGGTGTGTGACTGAGAAAGGGGTAAATAGACGTCATTGCACAGACCCAAGAGGTCTATCTTTTAAAAATCAAGTTGAACTGCATTGTCAACTCATTTGATTTTGTCTTTTTTTACTGGTTAAAAAACTTGCTCAACTCCAAATTGATCTCCACACGTAATTCCAAGTTGCCAAACCTGTTGTGAACTTTTAACGGAAAATCTTGTTTGAGACCTTATAGGATTCAGTTTGTATGGATTGTGCTCAAGCAATTTGAAAAATGTAGTTTTCAAGTTGAGAGATATCTCTAACCTTTTTTCTTTTCTCCCTCTCTTTAGTTGTGACAGGAGCCACGGATGGAATTGGAAAATGCTATGCAGAGGAGGTAAAAATTTTAGATTCATAATCATTTCCTTTCATGCTTCTTCAATAACGAATGTGGATGATCCCACACCTCATGTTCAGAGGAAGTGGAGAAGTCTTACGGGATAGGACTCTCAAAACATATTAACTTAAATTCAGACTCTTTGGCCAGAGCGTGTACAGGTGCTCATCGCCTGCCTCATATTATGGCCGTTATTGTATTTAACGAAGCCATGTAGAATCTCTGGTTTATACTTTTTGCTGCTTCACAGAAGAGCAAAAAGAGAAAAAAACCTACTTATTAGGATCTAAAACTGGCATCCATTAATACCCTGCCTGCTCTTTAAAATGCACTTGGGGGGAAAAATAAATGAAAACTACATCACAATCACTGCTGCATTGGCATCGTGATCAAATGAATCCCTCTGATGACTATTGTTCTCCTTTATGCTGTCTAGCTGGCTCGTCGAGGATTTGCCATAATGCTGATCAGTCGCTCCCAAGAAAAGCTGGATGATGTGTCCAGATCACTCCGTGAGTGTCTCTTTTTGTTCTTTCTGTGATATCAGAGTCTGAATGGAGTTTAGAGCACAATGGGTGGTATCAGTGTTACTTTATTTCCTAGTAGACAAGTTTTAATGTCAATCATGACTGAAAAGATTTATTTTTGGGAAAGTTTAAATTATTTTCCCCACTCTTGTAAATGTAAAGGGAAACTTCATAGTGACGTTGGATGTGTCACGCAATGAGATACGTATATAGATGTCCTTTTTTAATTCCATCCAAAAATATTTGTCTGATGCGATCGCTTCCAACTTTCTATTTAAGGAAATTGTTAGAAAAAAATGACCAGACTTATTTTAAATCTCCGACATGTGAGACGGTGTCCACATGACTGTAAAGAGTACACCTTCCATCTGGAAAGTCTCCAGATTATCTCAGTGGCTGAATAGTGAGCATGCCCTCCATCCTCCCGTTAATAGTGCCCTCTCCACGACTTGCTGTCTTTCCATCTGTCTCTGACGGCTCCCACAGTCCAATTTCCCCTGTCGTGCTTCAAGTCCACAGAGGGGGCTGATGGGTAGTCACGAGCAGGGAGCGGCATGCCAAACTCCGGCACTCCTCCCTCACGATTAGTTGGAGGAAATCATCCTTCTTAGCATGTAACCTGGCAACTCTCTATGTCCCACCTATGATTTGGTTGTGAATGTGTCCTCCTCATGGCCATGTAACTCCCATCGTTTGAAATTTTTATTACAAATATCCTAAACTCCAAATTCATAAGCACTTTTTTTTTCATTCATCTTTTTGCCATAATGTCTCCTGCTGTCTTGAGTTTTTTTATTTCATACCTATTGGAGCATTCAATACTGAACTTAGCGTAACTGTCAAGACAAACTTCTCCTTAATATCCTGTTTTTAACATCTTTAACTTATTTCAGGCTCTTGGTGGGCAGGAGAAGCTTCCAGATGACTGGACAACTACAGCTAATGTGATCAGGGAGACAGGCAAGAGAGCACTTGGTGTGTCATCTGGAAGGAAGATAGATAAAGAGACTTGGTGGTGGAATGAGGAGGTGCAGGATTGTGTCAAAAGAAAGAGGCTGGCTAAGAAGAAGTGGGACACTGAGAGGACTGAGGAGAGCAGGCAAGGGTACAGGGAGATACAGCCTAAGGTTAAAGTAGAGGTGGCAAAGGCAAAACAAGCAGCCTTCGACGACTTGTATGCTAAGCTGAACAGCAAGGAGGGAGAGATGGACCTATACAGGTTGGCAAGACAGAGAGACAAAGATGGGAAGGATGTGCAGCAAGTTAGGGTGATTAAAGACAGGAATGAATGTCTCTTGACAGATGCCAGTAATGTGATGGGAAGATGGAAAGAGTACTTTGAAGAGTTGATGAATGAAGAGAATGAAAGAGAACAAAGAGTAGAAAACGTTACCAAAGTGGACCGGAAAGTGGCTAGGATCAGTAAGGTAGAAATAAAGTGGGCACTGAAGAGGATGAAGAGTGGAAAGGCTCTCGGCCCTGACGGAATCCCTATAGAAGTATGGAAGTGTTTAGGTGAGGTGGCAGTAGAGTTTCTGACTGGGCTGTTTAACAGAATATTAGAAAGTGAGAAGATGCCTGATGAATGGAGAAGAAGTGTGCTAGTTCCTGTTTTTAAGAACAAGGGAGATGTACAGAGTTGTGGTAACTACAGAGGAATTAAACTGATCAGCCAGACGATGAAGTTATGGGAAAAAGTTGTCGAAGCTAGGCTAAGGTCTGAAGTAAGAATTTGTGAGCAGCAGTATGGTTTTATGCCTAAAAAGAGCACTACAGATGCAGTATTTGCCTTGAGGATGCTGATAGAGAAGTACAGGGAAGGTCAGAGGGAGCTGCACTGTGTCTTTGTAGATCTTGAGAAAGCGTATGACAGGGTACCTAGAGAAGAACTATGGTATTGTATGAGGAAGTCTGGTGTGACAGAGAAGTATGTTAGAGCGGTTCAGGACATGTATGAGGGCTGTAAGACAGTGGTGAGGTGTGCTGTAGGTGAGACAGAGGAGTTCAGTGTGGGGGTGGGACTGCACCAAGGATCTGCTCTGAGTCCTTTGCTGTTTGCTATGGTGATGGATAGGCTGACAGACGAGGTCAGACAGGAATCTCCATGGACAATGATGTTTGCAGATGACATTGTGATCTGTAGTGAGAGGAGGGAAGAGGTGGAGGAAAAGCTGGAGAGGTGGAGGTTTGCACTAGAAAGAAGAGGAATGAAGATTAGTCAGAGTAAGACAGAGTACATGTGTGTGAATGAGAGGGATCCAAATGGAAAAGTGAGGTTACAGGGAGAAGAGATAAACAAGGTGGAAGATTTTAAGTACTTGGGATCAACAGTCCAGAGCAACGGAGAGTGTGGAAAAGAGGTGAAGAAGCGTGTTCAAGCAGGCTGGAACGGGTGGAGAAAAGTATCAGGTGTGATGTGTGACAGAAGAGTTTCAGCTAAAATGAAAGGAAAAGTGTACAAAACCGTGGTGAGACCCGCCATGCTGTTTGGTCTAGAGACAGTGCCACTGAGGAAAAGACAGGAAGCAGAGATGGAGGTAGCAGAGATGAAGATGCTGAGGATCTCTCTGGGAGTGACCAGGATGGACAGGATCAGAAATGAGTATATCAGAGGAACAGCACATGTTAGAGGTTTTGGAGATAAAGTCTGAGAGGCCAGACTGAGATGGTTTGGACATGTACAGAGGAGAGAGACAGAGTACATCGGCAGAAGGATGCTGGATTTGGAACCACCAGGAAAGAGGGCTAGAGGAAGACCAAAGAGGAGGTTCATGGATACAGTGAAGGAAGACATGAAGATAGTTGGCGTGACCGAAGAGGATGCAGCAGATAGGGTTAGATGGAAGAAACTGACTTGCTGTGGCGACCCCTGAAGGGAAATGCCGAAAGGAGAAGAAGATTTCCACCCTTTTCTAGTGAGATCCATCCAGCAATTTTCCTTTTGTAACTCCCACTGCCAGCTATCTGCTAAATGAGTCTTTGGACAATTGATTGTAATTGCAGCAGGCGGTCAAAGATGAGGAAGTAGAGGGGACCCCTCTTCTGATTTGTTGGCACGCAGCACCCTCTGCTGCTCACTGTGACTTGCTTCATTCTCCTTTTTTTTATTGGAATGAATGCAATTATTTTAAAAGAGAAATGTCTTTTTTAACAAATAGGCAATGCCTGATTTGTAATAAACCAGAAAATTTAACACAACGATCTTATAGAAAATTGCACAGATGTTGTTTTTTCTTTTATTATATGATAATTTGATGAGTTAGGGTTTTGAATGGTGTAGTTTTTTGCCCTGTTTGATACTGGGATTTTTAACAAATACTTCATTCTTTCTCACAGAGGAGCAGTACAAAGTAGAGACCAGGACAATTGCTGTTGACTTTGGCAAGACTGACATCTACCCGAAGATTGAAGCAGGTCTGACTGGTCTGGAGATTGGTGTTCTTGGTAAGAGCTGCTCGTTGCGTTTTATTTTCCTCTCTTTATAATGACACTAAAGTCAGCATGCGTGGGTTCTTCAGAAACTCAGAAAGAAAACCATGAGCTGTTTGGGGAACTTTTGAGGAAGATTTGTTGCCTAAAATTATTATGTATGATATTTAGTTTGGAAAGTAAAAAGTTTCAATGTAGTCTTGCATCATAAAAAAAATTGGACACTTTGTTTGACTTCAAATCATCTCCGTTCATAACCTTCATAGGCAATCATTTTTCCGCGTGTTTAGTCGTTTAGACTTTCTATTTAATTTAAACTAACACATAAAGACCAATTGGATCAGTCGTCATATTTAAAGTTTACGTTTAACCCATGTGTTCCTCCATTAAATTCGTCCAGGTAAAATAAGAATACTTTAAAACTAATAGGAAAAAAGTAGATTTCAGTTAACTCTCCAGCTGCGTGTCTTCACTACTCAGATGAGGTGTTGTGCCATTTGTTTACAGGTCTACTGAGTTACCGGGCATCGGCTAAAGGCATTTGGATTCTGTACTTTGTGTCATACTTTCTAGTTAGAGATTTAAGGAACTCTTTGTTCTTTTCCTGATACTGGTTGTGCTGTACTGGTTGGTTGCAAGGTGTGGCTGTGTGTAGTGCTCTGTACACGTCTACATGTACTTTGTGTTTGCTACCACCGTGTGGTGAGCATTTGAAATCACTTATTAAGCTAGAATGTTTCATTATGAATAATTTCTGGTCTTTTTTTTTTTTTTTTTCTTAAACAGTGAATAATGTTGGCGTGTCTTACCCCTACCCTGAGTACTACTTGAATATCCCTGATGTGGAAAACGTGAGTAGTTAATTGCTTTTTTTTTTGTCTGTTTGTGGTTGAATTAATCTAGTAATTTTGCTCTTTGGTGGATTTTTTTTTCTTAATTTTCTGCTGTGTTTTTTTAGTTCATCACCAATATGATCAATGTCAACATGACTTCAGTGTGCCAGGTGAGAACATCTTTCTCAAACAGTGTAGCAGTCTTTTTCTTTCTAAACTCACTGATTAAAAAGTTACACATTATTAAGTTTGTCCCTGTCATCTATTGGCCTTTTTTCTTGTTTCTTTAGTTTTTTGTGTTCTCATTTGCTTTTTTTTTTTTTTTTTTTTTTTTTTTTTTAAACCACGTACCTGCAATGTCTCAGTTGTTCCCAAAGCAACTGTGGACTACACCAACGCTGTCTGTACTCTCCACCCACGCAACTCTTTTTCTTGGCTGGTTTATGCCAATGTCTCTCGTCCTACTACTTTTAGTCTCTTTTTATTTATTACTTTTCAGTTTCTCACACCCATTATTATCTTTTATAAAATCATGTGGGGGATTTTTGTTTTAACATTTCGTACTTTGTTGTTTTTTATTAGATGACCCGTATTGTACTGCCCAGAATGGTTCAGAGGTGAGTTAAATAATTGGCCTTCATTTTCTGTGACATAACTGCAGTCAAATATTTGTGTGGTTATTAAACAGATCATGGCACACAGATTTTTTTTTTTAAATCTACTTGATCATTTAACATCAGGCTTAGTTTTATCTGAACAAGAATATTTGATAAATTATTTAACGCTTTATTTTAATCATAAAGTGGGACAGGAAATCCTTTTAGTCTCTTCCTCACCACATCTCTTTCCCTCTCCTCTTTTGTTCGCAATGCTGACAAGCTTTCAATCTCGCAAAGTGCTCTTCCCCCCCCGATTGGCTAGTCTGTTCCCATGTGGTTCCTCCTGGCCAATAGTAGGGCTGGCACATTTGATGCCGTGTGAGACTGGAGTGTCTCCACTACATCGCTGCAGCAACAGGCTGCCATGGAAACGAACACAGCCACTGCTACGCTGTTGGTGTGTGTGTGCATGTAATAGCATTTTGTTTTTGCTAAGGTGCAAAATGAAAATGCACAGAATGTCCACTGGTGTGGACCTGTGGAAAAGCATGTAGAAGTTGTGGATAGTAAAATTAAACTTTATTTATACAACACCTTTCAAATATGAAGTTACACAAAATGCTAAACAGAGGGGAAAAAAAACTCTGACAAGAATTAAGATTCAGATATTTACCTGATGTCAAATTAAAAGCAAACATACATTAAATATCACATACTGTACTTGCATTGACATTTTCCAGACCCAAAACGAACG
The DNA here is from genome assembly GCA_902685375.1 of Neostethus bicornis. NCBI lineage: Eukaryota > Metazoa > Chordata > Actinopteri > Atheriniformes > Phallostethidae > Neostethus > Neostethus bicornis. The sequence goes on along the minus strand of LR738544.1, from coordinate 21,502,134 downwards.
CCCAGATTTCTCGAAGAATAAGCAGATTTAAAATGATCTAATTCTGGTAAAATCAGCTTTCTCTTGTCTTCAGGACCAATAATTAAAACTTTAGTTCTAATTGGCAAGAGATTGTTTAGTTGGGTCAGAAAACTCAGAGTTCTGGTTTTGCTTTTTTTGATAAAAAGTTTGAAAAGTAGGACAAATAAAATTTGTTCATAAGAGCTTTTTTCCCCCTCTTACATTTTTTTTATTTGTGCTTATTTAAGAAACTAAAAACTAAATTGTTCTTCAGGTCCAAAGGTGTTATCCTCAACATCTCTTCTGCTAGCGGCATGTACCCATTACCCCTGCTGACTGTCTACTCTGCAACAAAGGTATTTGAGTAATCGGAGTTTCTGATGTTAACAATGCGTACTTGAATATTTATTTATACTATTAGCTCTGTATTAAAAATCTAGCCCCAAATAATTTGTCTATTCAATGATTATTTCTGATGTTGAACTGTTTGCAGGCTTTCATGGATTTCTTTTCACGAGGACTTCAGGAGGAATACAGGCGTCAAGGCATCATCATCCAGGTTTGTTAAACACTTGTGAGACTGTGTATAGTCATATTCTTGCATCTAGATATAATCATCCACTCATTTATCATCCACTGAAACTCCATCCTCTTAGAACTGTTTTTTAAAAAAGTGGCATCTGCAAAAAACTTTTTATTTCAAGTCTTGATGGATCAGTTTTTACCACAATAGGATGACTTTGCACCATCTTTTGGATGGAGTGTAGACAACAATGTTTTTATGATTACTACCTAAATTCCAGTGTTGTTAGTTTAACTACAAGTTATTAGTTTACCTAAAAATGATCTTTAAGATAATTCAACTTTATAAAATTGTTTTTTTTACAGAGTGTGCTTCCATTCTTTGTGGTCACCAAAATGACTCGCATCAAGAAGGCCACCCTCGACAAACCTACTCCAGAACGCTATGTGGCGGCTGAGCTGAGCACCGTGGGCCTGCAGAACCAGACCAATGGCTACTTTCCTCATGCTGTCATGGTGAGAAATTATGAATGCATGGAAATGTTTATTAAATGTACATCATAATTACTTTATTGACCCCACACATAAAAAATGTGTGCATACACTTACATACACTTGCATACTTACATACACTTTCTACTGAAGGATGAGCTACTAATTTTGATTTTTGCATTTAAAGAAATGCCTGCTAAAAAAAAATGTTCATACTAAAATTTACAAACTGTTTATTGGGAAAAACATGATCTAAGATTTAATTTAGGAACAACGTAAAGTTTTTTTTTTTCTAAGCATAAAATACCTTGATGTTGAAACTGATTTAATCTATCTATTTGATTTAAATTTATTTTGTGTGTTTCTTTTAATATTATAAAAGGACTCAGTGTTTTTTTATGCATTTGTATCTGTCTACAAATGGACTCTACTTAAGGAGCGTTTTTCTACCTGCATTGGTACCTGATGGCAGACGCTGCTATGCAAGCTGCAAACCACCATCAGGAACAATTGTGCAATTGTGGTTACAAGACTATCTAGCTATAGAGGCTAGTTGACCTAAGTAGGTCAACTAGCGGTGTTAGCACCGCAGCATCAAATTCCCCTTTGGGTATTAATAAAGTATATTCAATTCAATTCAATTGCAGAAACCAGTACACCTCAGAAGAAAGCTTCTGGTTTATTGTTAAAAAAAATCCTCCGTTGGTTTATTCACTATTGCTGTTTTTTTACTCACAGGGCTGGGTGACCACCAAGCTGGTGCCAAGCAGCATTGTTATTTTCCTGGGAGCTACAATGAACCGCGTGCAGCGCAGCGGCTACCTGCACAGGAGGAAGCTTCGGGAGCAAAAAAACGGAGCGAGTCTGAAAAGCGAGTAGAGGACTGCCCCTTGCAATATTTAGAAAAGATAGTATGATTGAGGGCCACCAGAAAAAAAATATATATTTTCAGTACAACTGCATATCAGAACACGTGCCTTTACTGTTTATTCTTGGTCTGTGGAGATGATACCAAAGGAGATAGTGAAATGAAGTGCTAATGTTTGAAAAGGTCATTTAGAGACAATTAAAACCAAAAACTGGTCACTGACACTACTGGTGAGTCTTAATACAGCAAAGCAAGTAATATTTACCCTGCTGTTGTAAGCAGGGGGAATGGTGATGGGCTTTATTTTATATCAAATTATTTATTACATATTGTATGAACACATGAGCCAAACTCTGACTTTTGAAACTAGCTTTAAGTCTAGTTCTGTTTACAATTACAAAGCCCACAAAAGATGGCAGTATGTGCTTTTTTTATCATGTCGGTTTACTTGCATTACTAGCTCATCAAATGCTATGTTTCTCCCTCCTGCGTTGTATGTTTTAGATATTCAAATTTTGGTTGTTGGGTGATTGTGTTTGCTACTGGTTTATCACTCGTTTTCAAGCAAGTTAAAAAGTGCCTTTTTATGACAATGCTGATAATAACCCAAATCAGTGACCGGGTGCTTTATGGGTTTCTTTTCTGACAGGGTTAGCTATTTACAGAATTGTTTCTTTTTTTTTTTGTTTTTTTTAGATTTTATTATAATGTATGCCAAATTATTCTTTTTTGTGTGCTGTGCTACGGTTTAATATGGTTAAATAAAGTTTGATGTCAAGCCAGAAGTTAATTACATTATAGTTCTACATATACTATAATAATCTATAAATATCTTTATTTAAAATATTATTTAAAAAAGGTATTTTTATGGTTAATTTTGTACCCCTTAAGATGTAAGTTGCCTTAATAAAGTCTTTTAATAAGTTTGAGAAATGGGGGGGGTTATGTATAGTGTGATGTGAATGTTCTGCTCATGACAACTTGTTTTCTACAGTTTGTTAATAAAAGCTTTGCCAAAAATATCTGCATTTCGCGTGATGATTTTGTGACACTGTTTTAAACATTTGGACTGCTGCTAAAGAAACTAATCTACGTATAGTCTAAAATTTACAATATTTTTTAACGTGATGCCTTTTAATATTTTGCTTCAGCATGAGAGATAATTTATGTTTCTAAGTAACAGTGGCGACTGGTGGGGGTAAAAAAAATATGTGGGGGCGCACAATAAAGTTAATTTTATTTGTATTATTAATTTCCCTTATTTTTTTTCAAAACATGGGAAAAGTGCTTCCCGGTGTTCAAACACTGTGCTGACGGTACGGCTATAGAAATTCAACCTAACAGTACTTGGTTGTTTATGAACCGCAACTTCTTCCAAAACATGCGTACGTTTGGGCGATTTCGAAAGAAAAAACATAGAAAATCCACCTAAATCTGAAATGAACAGTTCCTTTAAATACAGTTGCCTTCTTGGCCTAGTGGTAGAGTTACAATCTTTCGACCTGGAGAACATGGTTCAAATCCCACTGGGTCCAAGCCGTCCCTTAGACCATAGCATGGCAAAACCAATAAAAAAGTAAATTAACACTAAATTATAGTGGCCTTCTCATATGTTCTCTTAAGACATCGTCTAATGAAGAAACATAATCCACAAGTCCACAAAATACACATACTGGGATTCTCAGATGTTTTACTCTCATCATGGCCATGCAAAGCCAACTCAAATGCCCAAGAGAACTTAAAGTAGTCCATTATTTGTGATAAAATGTGTCAGTTTTTAGTCACCTCTTCATTGTGTTTTGGAACTCTAATTTTGTATTCTTTATCTAGTTGTTTGTCTATGCTAGATCTGCGAAATTCCCTTAGGTAGCTGTTATTTGGCTAGTTCTACCAACTTAAAAGTAGCCGTTTTCACTCTGATCCCTCGCTCCAGCCAAGGCGTGTGTGTTGGGTGAGTGACAGAAAAACAAAACCAATAAATGAAAGATAAAATGACATCATAATCAAACCGAAATTTCTGATTGGTCATGGGGCGCAGGGTGGAATGTAAGGTAGCCAATCAGAAACGAGCCTCAGAACACTTGAAATTAGAAAATTTAGCTGCTGGCATTGACACCCGTTAGTCCAGCGCCCTACGTAGAGGAAAAGAGAGAATAGAGAGGTAAGCACTAGTAGAGATGCCTTTTTTTATTTAAAAAATATTCTAAATAATTCATATTAAAGGGGTAGAAAACAATAACGATTTAATTTATAAATATAGTGTTGAAATTGTTTTTGTTAGTCTGACGCGACGTCACTAACGTTACTTTTCTAGAGTGGCACTTAGCACTTAATCAGCCGCTACTGCTGAAGAACCAAAATATTCGTCTTCTAAATCTGGTCGCAGGGATACCGGAACTTATTCCGGCTGATTTCAGGCAAGAGGCAGGATACACTCAGGTCGCAAGTCTCAGACAAACAGACTCCAGGGGCGAATCCAGAATTTTCTAAAGGGGGTTGGGGAGCTTAAGGTCATAGACTAAAGGAGCGCCTATGATGCTCGCTAGTATAGGAGGTCTGGGGGCATCCCCCCACGCCCGGCCGGAACATTTTGAAAAATAAGTAATTTTTCTGCATTTTGGTGCATATTTTGCCCAAAGTTTATGATAATTAAAGTAGTAAGAACACTACACAAAAGCCCGCCCCCCTCTGGATCCGCCCCTGCACATGGTCCAATCACGCATAGGTACTGAACACGAAACTTTTTTTCCCAGTTGCAAAACTAAACTACAAATATGGTCGAACCAACACTTGTGTCACATAACAACACCATATTGTCCTGATTGGGTATGGTAATGCCTACAGTTCCTTCGTAGTTGCTGAAATAAAACCAAATCAAGCAGAGGAACTATGTGGAACCAGGCTGTCTCACAAAACCAAGTAAAGATCCTAAAATTAGAAGAGAGGAACCAATGTGAGCTGCGTTTTCCAGCAGGACTTGTTTTAGTGTGACGCTTTGACAAAAACAGGATGTGGAAGTAAATAAATTTGACCAGACTTCAGTGAGCTGTTTGGTGAATAATTCAGTCTTGATTCTAACTTAATATTTTAGAATTATGTTAAAAAATAAGTTTAAAAAATTGATAATTAGTTTTATTTTCAAACGGTTGATTTTCGGGTTTATGTGTGTTTGTTAGTTTGACTTAATTGTTGTAAACTCTGTAGATTTAAAGATCAATCTTCATTTAAAAAAAAAGGTGCTGTTTTTCTTAAGAAATTAATACATATTGATTAAGAGTGGACATATAATCAAAACAACATAAACATTTAAATGGAGGTTGTTATTCTGTTGCCCTTAATTAATACAGAAAACTAAAAACAATGAAAACAATATATAAATCTACAGGGATCAGAATAAAAAAAAACTTTATCTCACACTGTAATAAAAAAATAACAGAAAATAATAGACGGAATAAAGTGAAATTAAGGGATAAAATAAGTGCTGTGATTTAAAATCTATTAACAAGCAAGCAAATGTGAAAATGTACATAGCATCAACTTATTTAATCTAAATTTAAGTTGATATAAAGTTAGAAATAATTTATGTTGGAGATTTGATCTTACAACAGAATGTCTATTCTTTTTTATTTATTAGTAGAAAAGCCAGAAGTTATTTTCACACTAAACATAAGCAATTTATTTTTTAAGCTTTATTTATCAGGAGGAAATTTAAAGTTATAAATGTTATTATGATATATCATTTTTCTTTTGTTCCAAGCCCTTTCTGTTAAAGGAACAGTAATTTTTTTATATAGTTATGAACAATAGGAGCTCTGCCATCCGGGAGGAGCTCGGAGTAGAACCATTGCTCCTCCGGATCGAGAGAAGCCAGATGGGGTGGCTTGGGCATCTGATAACGATTTCTCCCAAATGCCTTGCTGGTGAGATTTTTTGGTCACATCCCACTGGAAGGAGAGCCCGAGGCAGATCCCAGACCTGCTGGGGAGACCATGTCTCATAGCTGGACAGGGAACACCTCTGGATCCTCTAAGGTGAGGATCCAGAGGCCGGGGTGAAGATGCAGCCGGGGGTGAGGGAAGTCTGGGGTGCCCAGACGTCTTAGTGACTAGATTGTCATTGTTGGAGTACAAAATGTTTGATCAATTGAGAGCTAAAAATGTGTTGTGTATGCAATCTATACAATGAAGTTTAGAGTAGTTTATGTTGTGTATCCTAGACTTTCCATGGTCTCATTCATATTTACAAACTAGTTTAGTATGAGTAGTTTCTTAATAAGTTTAAATTTTATCTCAGTTTTTTTTAGAAAATTAATTAACCAGACAGCACAGTTTATGTTCTGTTTTTTTTTTTTTTTCTTTTTTTATCTAGAAAGATGATGTATTGATGGTGATGAACCGCTGCCACTCTGTTCTGACAATTAAAAACTGATGTGATGGCAGATAAGCGTCAACGTGCAAGAGTCCAGGGCTCCTGGGCCAAACAAATCCCAAAACAGTCTGGTCCAAAAGGTAAGTGTGTGTTGAGTTAATTATACATAATCATTTTCACTTATTCTCTGTCTAATTAAATATTTTTGCTTGTCTGTGCTGTTTCTTTATTGTTGATTCTTTCAGCAAAACCTGCAGCATCTAACACTAATCTGCCTAAAAATGCCAACACAGTCCCTGGTTCTTGGGGGCTTGGTGACAAGACAACCTCAAAAACATTTGAATTTCACCAGCCTGCTACGGTAAAATGTATAGAATATTATTATATATATTTGAAGAGGTCCACCTGAGTATTAAAAATATATATTAAAGCTATTATTCTTATTAGTTGTGTTTACTCATTTCAGCAAGTTAGAAATGTTCCTCCAGAAAAGGTGATAGAGTAAGTTGTGGGTTTTTTTTATCTCATAGTCTAATTTATTTAATTTTCTTCACATTTTGTAATTTTACCCCTTATGAACAACAAACAGTGATTCAAACAAATAATTTTTATCTTCATAGTAAGATGGGTGATTATGAAATCAGCCATGGACCATCAGGAACATCTCGGTGAGTATTTTAAAAAAAGTAATCCTTCTCTTAAAAGTATGTGGGGAAAAAAAGAATACTGACCAAAATTAAATTGTTGACATTTATTTTCTCTTGTGTGCCCAAATGCGGGTTTCCTGAAGGAGATGGAAAGTGTAGTTAATGGTCGTGTCCAAAAGATGGCAGTGTCTTTGTAGGTAACATGATCTGTTACCTGTGTAACTCTTTCTCTTATTTGTTCCATTTCATCTTCTGATCCGCTTATCCCTAATGGGGCTTTAAAGGTGCCGGATGATATCCTGACTGATTTAAGGCGAGAGGCAGGGTAAACCCTGAACAAGTCGCCAGTCTGTTGCGGGGTCTCACACACAGCGAACCATCCACTCACACACTCTTTCCTAGAGGCAATTTGTAGTGGTCAATCAACCTGACACACATGCTTTTGAAGGGGGAAAGGATTTTAATACTGTTTTTATGTATTTTGTGTATTATCACTACATGTGTGGTGATGAATCGTAGAAAAGGCTTCAAAGCTGTCATCTGTCATTTGATAACCAAGATGTCTGTACACTGTCCAGATGACAACTTTGAAGCCTTTTTGAGGATGGATCACACCTGGACAAATGAGGGATTACACGGACGTGTGGTGATGAAGTGCATCAAAAGGAATTTAACCACAGAAATAGTACTCTAAATACTCGGATCAGCACAAAGTTTTAAAAATCTAAGTTTTAAATGCTTATATTACTTTGTTGGTATAATATTTTTCTCATTAAGCAGCACTTTGGCTGTTTTGATGTACTGTAGAAATCAATCTCAACCTAATTTATTATGTAAGAATAAAGTTTATGGAGATGATTTGCATCTTCAGTGGCTTTAGTTAAAAAAAGCTATTTGAATTCTTGAGGTTGAGGGAATGTTTGGTCTGAAAACATGTCGCATTTATTAAAAACCAAACATTACCAAAATAGGCTTGGAATCATTCATGTTGGTTTTTAGTGGTAAGACTATCTCAAAGTTCTTTTTTTCCCATGTCTCAAGACTACGTTTGCATCCTGGGTTTCTACTCCAAGACCAGGCTGACTGGATGTTTAGTAAGCTGCTGCAGGAGCTTCCCTGGTCTCAGAAGACCAACTACAGACAAGGTGGGCAAACAGTGAAATGTGAGGATGTGGCTAAGAAACATGAGGCCAAATAGCTCCTTTGTAGCATCAAAGTGTACTTTCTATCTGTGATATATATTTTTGGAGTTTTTATTAAAATTTTTAGAACTAAATGTTGGTGCTATTTCAAACAGATTTACTTTGGTGCTCTCTTCTTTTGATAAAATTCCAAACGGCTCCATTAGGGTCTTATTTTAGTCTAATCTTTACTTTACAAAACAGACAATATGGTTAGTTTAAATGAAAAAAACTAACACTTTGTGCTCAAACCATTGTACAGTGTTCATGTTGAGCTGAAGTCACACTCTGTTGCAGGCATTGCCTTTTCGCTCAGCTGGCTCTCTTCCAGATAGTGTGCTATTGTGTGATAGCTCCATCGCAGACACTAAACGTGATGCAAAGAAGGACTGTAGTTTCTAAACACTGCTCACACAGACATGTTATGTAATCCTTCGTTCATCATTCTTCAATTTGTCAACAAAGTTGCCTGACATAAGGGTGAAGGAAGAGCCGAGGAAGACAAGGAAAACACTTCAACTAATTCTTTTTTCCACATCATTTATCCTGTCCCGGTATAAGACAACCTTTCTATAAACACACTTAGTTTTTCCAAGCCATTTAGGAGTCTAGAAACAACAATTTTTTGCTGGAGTCAAGTTGAGCTTGTTACTTGTTTTAGTATTCCTTTTTTCCTGAACAAGAACACCAAAATACACTAATGTCTGAGAATTATTTCTTGGAAAAACGCCAGTTGCCACAAAAAGAGAAATGCACTTTAGGCCTAGAGACACAAACAGACACAGGGAAATTAGATTTAGATGTTTCTGTGACTTCCTAGTAGAAACAGACTCTGCTAATAGAAGATCATTAGTAGATCTGTGTGTTGAAGCTGGAAAAGTAAACATTGAGGATAAATTTGCTTCATTTGCAGCCCTAAAAGGCTTTATCTGGAAAAGTATTTTGTGGGAATTTAAGATTAGATCTTCTTCTCCTTTCTGCATTTTCCTTCAGGGGTCGCTACAGCAAGTCAGTTTCTTCCATCTAACCCTATCTGCTGAATCCTCTTTGGTCACACCAACTATCTTCATGTCTTCCTTCACTGCATCCATGAACCTCCTCTTCGGCCTTCCTCTAGTCCTCTTTCCTGGTGGTTCCAAATCTAGCATCCTTCTTCCAATGTACGCTCTCTTTCTCTCCCTCCCTCCCTCTCCCTCCCTCTCCTTCCCTCTCTCCCTGTCCCCCTTCCTCCCTCTCTCCCTCCTCTGCACATGTCCAAATCATTTCAGTCTGGCCTCTTTGACTTTATTTCCAAAACCTCTAACATGTGCTGTTCCTCTGATATACTCATTTCTAATCCTGTCCATCCTGGTCACGCCCAGAGAGATCTTCAGCATCTTCATCTCTGATACCTCCATCTCTGTTTCCTGTTTTTTCCTCAGTGCCACTGTCTCTAGGCCAAACAGCATGGCCGGTCTCACCACGGTGTTGTATACTTTCCCTTTCATTTCAGCTGAAACTCTTCTGTCACACATCACACCTGATTCTTTTCTCCATCCTTTCCAGCCTGCCTGAACATGCTTCTTCACCTCTTTCCACACTCTCCATTGCTCAGGACCACCTCTTACCTCCTCTCACTACAGATCAGAATGTCATCTGCAAACATCATTGTCCATGGAGATTCCTGTCTAACGTTGTCTGTGAGCCTGTCCATCACCAAAACAAACAGCAAAGGACTCAGAGCAGACCCCTCGTGCAGTCCCACCCCCAAACTGAACTCCTCTGTCTCACCTACAGCACACCTCACCACTGTCTTACAGTCCTCGTACATGTCCTGCACAGCTCTAACATACTTCAAATTTTAAGAATTTAAAATTAGATATCTTTCATTCATGTTTTTTTATCCAAATAACTATGATTGTATTTTCTGTCAGAAGTGCCATGCAGTAAAAAAGCAGAAACGTGTTTGCTTTTAGTTAAAATCAGTATTTGTTTTGTTACAAATGTGCATTTTCCTTGTTATTTTTTTTGACCAGGTGAAGCTTATGACGAACCCAGAATGACCTGCTGGTATGGAGAGCTGCCATACACCTACGCTCGATCTACAATGCCTGCTAACTCAGAGGTAAGATAATAACTTTATAACGCTACTTATTTTTTTTTTTTCACCATACCATTCTTTTCCCCTTTCCTGCTTCTCCGTTTCCTCCCTCTTAGTGGCATCCAGTGCTGGTCACTCTCCGCGAGGCAGTGGAGCAAATGAGTGGTCATAGCTTCAACTCACTGCTGTGTAATTTGTATCGCGATGGGCATGACAGTATCGGCTGGCACAGTGACGACGAGGCCTCCCTGGGTGACAAACCTACCATCGCTTCACTCAGTCTGGGCGACACCAGAGTTTTCACCCTCCGCAAACAACCTCCACCAGTAAGATGATCGAGGGCTTTGCTCATTGAAACAGAGCTTATTTATAGACGCACATCTCATCAGTGCGATCGCACATTCTCAAGTTTTGGGAATAATACAGTTTCGTCTTCTGTATTCTTTGTAAACTTTTACATGTACCTGAAACAGATTCAGTTTTATTAATCTATAATATCTTGGAACAGTAATCATGCTGCGACTGCCATGAATTTGCTTTTAGATGTGCTCACAGTCTGAAAACCATACTTTTATGAGACGTTATTTATTAGAAGCACTAGTAAAAGTTGTGTTTGATTTTTTTTTTTAAAATTGAGAAAGTTCTGGTAGAAATTGGTGAAAAAATTTAAAGACCACTGTTAAGTTCGAATGCTTTATGATGTTTAGAACGCAAGCGTATTTGATCCGTGATGTATTCAATTGGGTTTTTTTTTTTTTTTTCATAAGTGGAACTTTTCTCACTTTGATTTGAGCATTTTAGTCTTAATTTTTATTACATTTATGCAATGTAATTTTTTTTTTTTTTTTTTTTAATTCCAGGAGGATAACGGAGACTACACTTACGTGGAGCGGATCAGAGTTCCTCTGAGCCACGGAACTCTTCTACTGATGGAAGGAGCAACACAAGATGACTGGCAGGTCAGTTTCACTAACTAGACAGAAATGGTCAAGAAAGCAGAGATGAGAGGATTGAAATCTTTTGCATTTAGATCAGAAACCTTTTTGACCAAAACTCTTGATTTTTTAATGTCACACATTTGCAGATAATCAGTAAAAACTTGCTGTAAAGCAGGTTTGGTTCAAATCAACATGTATAAAAGTTTTTTTAGTTTGAAGTTCAGGTCTGTTTCTTTTTAAGTAAAATGCAGCACTGTTGTTTGACTTTCTCTGATATTTATTGAATGAAAGAAGATTTTTATTACGCACCCAAACATAGAAAGTGATTACTCTCAAGTTTTTTCAGATAACCCTGATGATTTATAACTAACATTGTGTCTGTGGCTTTTTCCTTTGACCAAAAATAACTTGAATTATTTATTTTATCTTTTGCATGTTGCTTGCTATTGGCTAACAACATTTTGATGATTTTACATAAAAACAGCCTTCATCAGTGTTCTTCAATATATATTAGGGGGGAAAAAAACTGTTTTTTTTTTTTTATGTTTTTTTTTTTACAAATGATAAAATTAAATCACTTAGAAGTTTACAAGAAAAAAATGATTGAACAAAAACTACTTTTTTTCTCCACTATTTATCTGAAATATAATAATAATTGTACTGTATTAATCCCTCATGGGGAAATTACTGTGCTGCATTGCACTGCAGCAGGCAGCCATGTTGGTGCTTATGGTGGGAGTAACTTGGTTTTGGTGTCTTCTCGAGAGACACTTAGGCATAGGCCAGACCAGCTTCTCTTGATTCAAAGACGAACATTCCACCACTAATCCCTCCTCATAAAAACAATTTCCACATTTGGAGAATTCGCAAAGGTCCGAACGGCCCGAGTGCAATGGTCAAGCCTCACCCTGGAATCGCTGTCTTTTTGATTATACCCCCTGAAAATATTTGTGCTTTTATGTTGGACCTTTTGTTAGTCGATTATTAAATGTCTCAATTCAAATTGGAATTAAAAGTTGTTTTTAAAGATCATCTTTTTAGGCAGTTTTAGATAAAACTGCTGTTCTTCACACTCATTTCAATGATGGTGTCTTCAGCTGTAAATCTCACAAACTCAAGCAATTTATATGCGCTGTTGTAAAAGTAAAAAAAAAAGAAAAAAAAGGCAATTTTTTTTTAACTATAAAATGAATTTATTGTAACAAATTGAATTTATATTAAAAACAGAAGTTTTGAGTGCTGTATAAAAATTAACAAGTCGCTTGAAGTAATGAAAATATTTAATTATCTTCCATCGCTCAGAATTTTATTCTTGAAAAAGTTATGTACTGGAGGAAAACCGACTTTTTGTGGCAAAAACATTGTATCTGATGTAAATGAATGAAAACAAAAAAAAAAAAAAAACTGTTTCGTCTTCTGAACAGTTTATCTCTAGCAGGATCAGGTGGGGTACTGAAGCTTATCCCGGCTGATTTCATATGAGAGGCAGGTTGCCAGTCTGTTGGAGGGCAATACACACACAGACAATCATACACACACTCATTCTTAGGGGCAATTTCCCAAGCATGGGTTTGGAGGATGGGAGAAAATCAGAGTACTATTCTTGACAAAAATCTTGTTCTCTTTAAATCTTTACTTTCAACAGAACAAACTCCATAAATCTTTTGTACGAGTTGTTACTTTTACTTGATAAAGTACCTGGAAAAAACTCACGCATACACAGAGAGAACATGCAAACTCCACACAGAAAGACCAGTGTTTTCAAGCCTCGCCCCCACTCCGCAGCTTGAACCCCGACTTTCTTCTTGTGAGGTCACTGTGCTACCCACTGCACCACCGTGCAGCCCCAAAAGTACAATATAAAAGTTAAAAGCCATTTTTCATGCTTGCTCATTTGAAGAACACCTGAAGGTTTTATTTGAAAAAAAAATAAAAATGAATAAGGACATGTACCCTATTGGATTTTTTTATGTACCTTATAAAAAAGTTAATTAAAAATATTCATCTAAAGAGAAAGAATGAGAAGTTAAAACTAAATTTGACCAGAAAAAATGACATCGGTGGAGATTGTTTTGGTGTAAAAACGAATCCATAACATGTTATTTATTTCCTGCTATTAAAATTTACCATAAGTGTTATTATCTTACCAAAGTTCACTATTCATTATACCTTTTTTAAATTGGTACAGATTTGGCTGCTTTTATTATTTATCTCTCTTAATTAAAACATGATTTTTTTTTACATTTTATAAATAAACCTTTCAAATGAAATCAAATAATAGCGTAAAGGGCAGAGGAATAAAGTAAGAAAGGCTGAGCGAATGGAGTTTGATGTGAAGAAGAAAACAGGATAAGGTCACTGGTGTTTTATAGCAACACCACCCTGAGAATCTCAGCAAAAGTTTCATTGCTCTCTCCAGAGGAAGAAGATCATTGGAAACATTAATCAATCCTCTCCTCTGGTATTGCAACCTAAACCAGCCCAAGTCTACCGTCTACCTCAGACTAAGAATTTTTACTTTAGAAGAAAACTCTGAATATTCAGCATAATTTCGGAGTTGTTTGCATTAAAGTAATTTGACTGTTTGAAAATGGGTTGTTAGATTTACATTTTTGATGTGGCTTTCCTAAAAGAGTTTTAACACTCTTTCGGACAACAAGTATTGTTATTAGCAAGAGGTTGTGTGTCTAATTTTAAGCAAATTTACTTTTCTTCTGCTTACAAAATTAAACCACTTTAAAAATGTTGTTGGAAAGGATAAGTGGAAAAACAAAGCAGAAATCCAAAATGTAAAAACGTATTTTTTTTTACAAATTTTTTAGTGATCCTCTTTTTCTACTCTCACTAGCATCAAGTGGCCAAAGAGTACCATGACAGAGGTCCGCGGATCAACTTGACCTTCAGAAAAATCCACCCAGAACCAGAAGGTTTCAGACCTGGAACCAAGATGCGACTGACAAGCAAACAATCGTAGATTTCTCCTCAGCAGGTATCAAAGTGTCAGGAAGCCAAGAGGAGTTGAGTCATAAGAAACATGCTGAGTTTTTGACAAAAGAAACCAACCACTCATGTGGAAAAACAAGCCACTAGTACATTGTTTTTGTTTTTTTATTGTTTCGGGAAAAAAAAATTCCCACTGGTAACAGTCAAATTTTATCCTCAAAATGTGGATAAAACTTTAAGTGTTAATTTTATTTGATCACCTTTGGATTCTCGTTGGTTTATGGGATTTTTTTTTTTTTTTTTGGAGTTGAAAATGTTCCAGCTTCTTTCTGTTTTTTGGCACTGAAATGTTTAAAACATTTACAACCTGAATCAAATAAAATAATTTGGTTTGTTTATACAACTCTAAATATTAAAAAGCTTGTTGAATGTTTTGTATAAGCACTAGATGTTTCATATTCACAAAAAGAACACAACGTTGATGTTTTTTTTTTTTTTTATCCATGGAGCTTTTCAGAAAGAACATGACCGTCATTAAAAACAAGAGAGATGGGTAATGAGCCACTTAGGTGATTTGTGAAGCTTGATGTTTCTTAATTTTATCTTTTGGCAGCAAAAACAAACCCTCACAGATTTTCTTCTCATCAGAACTGAATCTGTATCTTTACAGCAATGACTCTGGATTAAGCTGCTTCAGTATTACTGTATTTATTGCATATCATTGTCATTTTTCAAATGATATGTTATTGTTTGATTTATTTGAAAAAAATAATGTCATGTTTAACCCACGTCCGGTCAAATATTTAAAAAAATTTGGCACCAATTCTCAAACATACACTTTCATTTGGTATGTATTGTTTATTTATTATTTTCATTTGGATTAAAAATTTTAATTTAATTTTATATGGTTTATGTTTCATTGGACTTGTTTTTCTGAAATTCCATTCTGTTGTCTTCCGATTGTCTGGGGCCGAGTCGCAGAGGCAGAAACTCGGCCTTCTCTCACTCCGACTGCATCTTCCAACTCACCCGTGAGGATCCTGAGAGGTTCCCTGTCCAGCTGTGAGACATCTCACTCTAGCTAAAGTCTCCAGCTAGTCCGGCGCTTACCTCTGGGTCTCCTCAGGGTGGGACATTCCTAAAACACCTCACCAGCAGGGCATTCAGGAGGCATACTAACCAGATGCCCGAACCACCTCATCTGGTCTCTCGACTTGGAGGAATAACAGCTCTACTCCAAGCACCTCACTCTAGCTCTAAGAAGTTTCTATTAGAATTTTAATAATCAAAAACGGCTACTAGCGAGTCCCCACTTGAAGACAAAAGAACACAGTTGCAGGATAAGGGAATAGGAACTCCCACTGGAAAGATAGTTTTTGAGATTGATAAAAATGTAGACGTAACAAAGCAACATTTTAAAAAAGCTCACTGTCTCATTTACTGAAAGGATTAAAATCTATTGACTCTCCCAGTTGGGAACATAAAGCCGCAGTTTGTGTTTATAATGGCTGAAATTATCTCCATGAAGCATGACAGAGAATTTGAAACCACATTCTTAAAAGTTCACAATCGTGCATTGTAGGTATTTTAAGTGAATATAAAATCTAACTGAACTATTTTCAAAATAAGGGTGAACACAAAATTGGTTTTCACTCTAAACTTGTGAGATTTGATGGCTGGTCAAGTTTTGTTTTGATCACACTGAAAAGATTTTGTAAAGTTGAGAAATGGAAAAGGAATTTCAGTTGGATAAAAAAATAGATAAAGATCTGGGACACAAAGTAATTAGTTACAATACTACAAAAGGCCTTTATCATTTTGTTCATGGTTTATGTAGCTCGTAGATTGTCAAAATACAATTAATCAATATACTTGTGAAATTAGTTAATTCTATTGATTAATGAATTCAGTGATGACAGAACATAGGAAACTAGAACAGTTTCTTTTTGTTTTATGACCAATTTTAGGAGTTGTTTCTTTTAAATTCAAAATGACAGAAATCAAAATCTCTTATAAAAATAATATAATTTTGAGCTTTAGTTTGCTTTGTTTAATCTTGTTTTATTTTCAGTCAATCAAAATGAACATTTAAAAACACCCAGCAGTGACAGGTTGTATGTTGTAAAAGATCACTCAAGAGGATTCCTAATGAAATATTATATACCAGTAAATTTAGCCACTGGGTCACTGGTTATGTAACTCCAGCTTGTTGGTAATGATCCAGTCATAGCATTAAATCTCTGTGGACTTTATAAATGGCTATTTTTAGAGCTGTGAATTGCACCACGGTAAATAGATCTTTCTGCATGAAAATAACAAACATTTGTAGGATTTTAAAGTATCAGGAAGAGGCTTTAGAGAAAAACAACAGATACACTGGTCCAGTATTGTCTGTATCAAAAGTAGTCACTCCAAGTTTATAATAACAATAATTAAGAATACGTAGATGCATATTAATACGCTAAAGACTAAACCCAATTCCTATTACATTTGTAATCCTTTTTTCACACTAAATATAGTAAGTAAAGGCATAAACAATAGTGTAATTCTTTAATATGTTCAATATACACAGTTAAACATTAGTTTATTGGAATTGTCAAAAAAAAATATTTAATTTTTTTAAAGTTTTTCTTTTATTTTAACTCTACATCTTTAAATTTCTTAATTCTCATAATGTTCCTGCTGCTTTCTAAATGTAGTGATCTGTGTCCTTAATAATCTGGAACAACTTTTCTGTCCTCACATTTTTAAACTTTCAATTACATTCTTAACAGAATGACATCCTGTCCTTTCACATAACTTGAGTTCACGTAGACCAGGTAAGTCCATATCTGGGTCTGTGCTTGTAACCTCACAACTTCTACACGTCTTTCTTCTTGGCTGGTTCAAATTACGGAGTTGTTGACAGGCTTGTGGGAAACATATTGCCAAAGCTGTTAGTAAGACCTTGTCTGTTTGAAATGGGGTTGTCACAGAGGAGAAACATGTGAAACGTGCAGGGCTGTGGCCTTCATGGACACTATTTTAAAGAGTTTAGAAGAATTAACCGATGAGTGCTCCACTTCTTACTAACCATCTGTAGGTCATTGCAAAAAGTCTGAAACTCATAGATGCATGCACTTATGTAACATACTCTGATTTTTCTTCTATTTCATGGTCTAACGATGTCTTCATTTCTGAGGTCTAAATATTTTATGTAAAAAAAAATGAGACACTTTCAAACCATCGTTTAAGTTGTATTGATATTTTTAATCTTAATTTATTCAGTGTGATTTGCTTGTATGGAGACCAATTAAGAAACTTAATTTTCTTTATCATCTCTAAACTTTATCAACTTGTATATTTGTATTGATTGGACTGTTCACCAGAAGTCATGAAGCAGACTAAATTATGTCCCTCAATAAGTTCTTTATTACCATAACAGAAATGACAAATACCTGATAAAACAGGTATTTGCTTTCAGAAAACAATCTTTTTTAACAATTTAACCCAGTTTGTTTCACATTCTAGACTGTTTTTGAGTGTTTTTTAAAAATCACTTTGAAAATGTATATAATTTGTAAGGATTACATTGCAAAAATTCTAAGTATTGTTTCATCGTCTGAACCGCACATCCCTAAAGAAGTTGTGGGGGTCTCCAGAACCTATTCCAGCTGCTTCCAGGCAAGAGGCGGGGTACACCCCCAACAGATCACCAGTCTGTTGCGGGGTAACACACAACCACACACAGTCATTCCCAGGGGCAGTTTTCATAGTGGTTAATTAACCTAACATGCATGTTTTTGGAGGGTGACTGGAGAAAACCCACGCATGCACAAGGAGAACATGCAAACTCCACACAGAAAGGCCAGTGTTTTAAGCCTCACCCCTACTCCTGGACTCAAACGCTGACCTTCTTGTTTTGAGGCCACTGTGCTAACCACTGCACCACCGCGCAAGTGAAAGTTGTATTCATACAAAACTTATTTGCACAATGATTGGTCCTCATAAGAGGACCAAAGAACAACAACATTTTTTTATTATTTTTATTTTCTATATTTAGGTTTCTAAAAGTTAAATATCTGACAAAACTTTCACTCTCTTATTATCTTTCAACTGTACTATTGAGTATATTTTTTATTTTGCAGGATGTGATTTACTACTTTTTAGTACATGCTCATTGTCAGGAACCAACAAAAAGTAGGACTCAGATGCAGAGTTCTTTACAAAGGTTTAATCCATCAGGAAGATCATGAACATAATCCAAAACACTCTGACACAGGACAAGGGGAGACAAGGACTATTTAACACAGAAGGAAGGGGATCTCAGGTGGAAACAATGAGGGACAATTAGACATACACAGCTGTGGGAAAAACACTAGGGCAGGAAGTAACAAACATGAAACAAGAGGAAAGTTCGTTTTCAAAATAAAACAGGAAGTGCAAAACACAAGACATTACACTCATTTCTGTCTCACTATTCCCATTGGACCATAAAGAAGCTTAAATGTATTCTGGGGTTTTTTTTAACACTATTTTGCCAATATGAACAAACAGTAATGACTATCCTTTCCTTCACTGATGCCAAAGAGAACGGATTAGAGCTGTAATTGTTTAATTATCCTTGTTGTACACGTGAGTGTGCATCTGTGTCTAACACCTTACACATCTAGCTGGTGCTTTTCCTTCCAAATAATCATTTTAATTTTTCCAGACCTACTTTTCTACACAACTTCTCATCCTTTTTTGGACTACTAATACTTTATTGTGAGATGAATTTAAACCTAAAATCAGGGACAAATTTCTGGTGTATTTTCAGTGTTTGCTTCATGCTGGACCTCCAGAGATTCAAAGGGACATTTTGTTCGGAAAAAGAACAGCATGTTGTCAGATACAAAAATGGATTTGAGTTGAAGATTAAATTTGATTATGCGCCTGTACAGAAACAGTAAATTTCTAGTAATAAATGATGTACGTAATTTAAACTTGCTGAATGGATTTTTCTGCTTTCAATTAAGAGCCGTAATTAGAATATTTAGGACCAAGTGGACATGTTTAAAATTATAATTATAAAGTCACACACCAATTGGTGTTCCTTTCTTTCTGTCTCAAAATAATTTAGCATATTTTTTATTGAAGTTTAAAAAAAATTATTATGTTATTTATTTGTTTATGATTAGGTTTTAATTATAAATTTACATTGCACACTCCTTTGTCTTAGCATGGACATGCATGGAATGAAATTAGAACAATTTGCAACTGAATTTCTGATCAATTCAATGGTGAGACAAATTGAAACATGTTTTTTTTCTGTCCCTGCACATTTTGGGCTCCACCTTGTTACTGCTGGCTTTTTTCCACACTTCCTGGAAAGGCAGATGGAATTGGATGGGATCGCTAACAAGCTGCCCGGTAGTCCAGGGTTAGCCATGGTGTACTTGTTCCAAATCCAGACACCTGTTGTGTTGAGCTGGAAGCATTTGGATTTACGGATAAACTCTTTTATCTCTGTTTTTCTCCACTGGATAGATCAAATCAAATTAGTCCTCAGTCAAGTGACTTTACCGACTATGTTTACAGTGATCTCTTGGATTCCGGCCACTCATCTTACATAAGCTGACATTGTTTAACCTCTCTGGATTATAACGTCTAAAAAGAATGTGTTAATACTTGATACAGCTTATATTTGAAAAGGATTAAAATATACAGATGCTTCTATTACATAATGTTATGAGTTAACAAAAACGATAGCATGATAAAAATGAGGTGATGGAGAGAAATAAAACCTCAAATAAAACTTTATGTAGACATCCTGTAGCTCATTAGAAAATAAGGCATGCTGTTACTTATATTTGTATGTACACTTGTCTCTGAATTATGTTTGAAACCAAAATATCTTTAAATACACACTATTTACCTCTGAGTCGAAAGGAGTCAAATGGGGTGGGTCAGGCAACTCGCTAGGATGCCACCTGAAGACCTCGTTAGTGAGGTGTTTTGGACACATCCTTCCGGGAGGAGACCCAGAGGCAGACTCTGGACCCTGCTGGAGAGACTATCTGTCATAGTTGGATGGGGGAACGTTTCGGGTTCCCCCGGGTGAGCTAGAGGATGCAACCGGGGTAAGAGAAGTCCAAGTTGCCCCGCGACACTGCCCCAGATAAGCAGAAGAGAACAGAGTGGAATTATTTATCTTTTAATTACACTTACATATTGAATTTTTTGTAGTTGTATTCTACAAACTAAGATGTTTCATTTACAAGAATAAAAAAAATCTGAAATGTCTCTAAGTGGATTTAAAACGTGATCTTTACAAGATATCCTCCCAAAAAAAATTTTTACTAAAGTAATTCCAAAGTAATTTATTCGTGTTGTCATTTAAAAAAACTACCTTATTTAAAAGATGCTGGATTTGATGGCAGTGAATTCAGGTTCAGATTTCTTTAACTCTTCAGTATTACCGTAGTCAGATAACTTTGAACCCCTAAAATTAAATTAGGAGATTTAAGTAGTTCAGTATTTCTAACCAAATGTTATTGGGGTTTTTTTTTCTTTTGGTTTTTTAAAGCATCTCGATCTTGCTTTGACTTCCTTTTAGAAAGTTAGAAAATTTTCATAATTTGTTTGCAAGTGAATAGACATGAAGGTTCATCAATTTTAATTTGCTCAAACACACAAACACACAAGACTCACTTTTTTATGTTTTTTTGTTATAATGAGTTCTCGTCTGTGCAATTAGGAGTTTTAAAGATCTTCTACATCTTCACACAGTGAACCGAGTTATATACTATTACAGTTCTTGTACAGAGCGTTCTGTGTTTGGTCACTGAGTGTTTACCCAGGTTTCAATGAGCATCTTTCACATAGTTAAAAATATGGCCAGAAAACTTGCAGGGATTTTCCATGAATGATTTGGTTTGCTGAGAACAACCTAAAGTATTCATTCAGCTTTCTCAGCTCTTTTTAAAGTTGTCCTTAACTATGTAAGACACCTCAGCAATGTACCTACCCCTGCTTTAATGACCCGAGTTTCATTTCGTTTTCTGAACAAGTCGCCAGTTGCAAGGCTACACACACAGGCACTTATTCCTAATGACAATTTCACATTGGCCGATCAGTGTAACACGCATGTTTTTGGAGTGTAAGAGGAAGCCAGAGCACCCGGAAAATCTCCATGCATACAAAGGGAGAACAAGCAAACCCTACACAGAAAAGCAACTGTTTCAAGCCCCTGCTCTACTCTGTGGGGAGTTTGCATGTTTTCCATATGCGTGAGTTATCTCTGGGTTTGGCCTCCTTTCACCAACCCCAAAGACTTTCGTATTAGCCTGATTGGTTACTTGGAAATTCCTCTTTGAATTATAAGTGTCAGTGGGTGGTTGTCTAACATGTGGTCCTGCGACAGACTGGGTTGTTTAAAGTGTATTCCACTTCTTGTCTAAAACTGGCAGAATTAGGCTACGCCACCCCATATTGACAAGCAGTAAGAAGATGGAAGTCTTCAGTGTTTTGTTGACAGACTGGTTACCTTTTCAGGGTGTTCCCTGCCTTTTAGCTACTCAACCAATTTAGACTGTGCTCCATTTTCATTTTTCAACTCTATGTTGAAATAAGCAGTGTAGAAAAAAGATTAATTTATTTCTTTATCTGTTGCTCGTATTAATTAACATAATGAACAGAAAACATAAATTCAGGAAGATCACACAATTCATCATTCAAATTTAAAGAGTAGAACATTGATAAAGTGCCACGGTAAAGTGCAAATAGAATAATTTATGTGCAAATATTTTGCCTGAATGGCTCTGTGCATTTTGAGTTTACATTTATTTAATATGAACATGATGGGAGCGCAATTTTAAGCAGGTCCCTAATCTTGAACTGCTACTGACCTCAGGTCAATGCTTCCTGTTTTTATTTGAAAGGTTTGTACTTTGACATGGAAAACCTTACGTCAGTTCATCTTGATGCATGTCTGAGAATGTTTTCACTAGCCGCCCCCTGTCCTCTGGAGCAACGTCTTTCCGGTGTGAATTCTAGCAGCTGGCATCAATCTCATGTTAACAGACGTATCATTAGTACCATCTTCTGAATGGTCAAGCTGCATGTGTCATCAAAGAGGCGTGGATGAGTGCTTAGACCCATTCCTGGAAGTTCATTTTAATTGGACTTCAGATGCAGCACATGCTGTTCATAATTAAGGAGAAAGTCTTGCGACCAAAAGGCCACCCCGGTAGATCCACAGAGAAGAGACTCTTATCAACACTTCATATGCTTCCATCCATGTGACCTCATTCTGTTTGTATAAAGGCACATCTGGGGGTCCTCTGCGTCAGTAGTGCTGACACATGGGTAGGAGGTCCAGTAAGAGATAGAATTAACCTAAATGTTTTTGTTTGAACCTTAAAGCCAAAGGCCCAGCTACTGAGAATCAGCTCAGGGTGTCTATGGTGTTATAGTGGTGGAATATATGCCTGTCTAACATTTCCCTCCTTTAATACTGATCTGAGCATGAGTATGAATTTGGCTGATGCAACCTCTTGTCCAACAGATCTTCACCTGAAAAAATATCTGCAGACACATCAACTGATATGCAGTAAGTTGTAATTGTACAGTGCCATTTGATTAAAAAAAAAAAAGCTTAATCTTTGAGAACATTTTGTTTATAAATGTGGCCATCCAGCAAAAAGACACGTTATTCCTTCCTTCCTAATGGTTCTAGGTCGCTAACTCTTTGCCTATAAATAACTTTGTTTTTCTGTTTTTCTTAATGGCTCTGTCCTGCATGAAGGGGGTGGTAAAATAAGGCCAGACCTCAAATAATTTATGTTGACTAGGTTTGCCACTAATCTGCTACATGTGTGTATTTCCATATGAAAATCACCTTTTAAATCTGCCAGTTTAGCAAGTCATGCCTTTTACATCTAAGAACAATTACGGAAGAATTTGAAGGAATTGATTTCTTAATGCAGCAACAGTCATTAAGTTTTGCTTCAGAAATTTTAGTGATTGTTTAATCATTTAAATATCCAGGAGAAGTGCATTGAAGGGATAAAATAGCAGGGTTCGTACAAAATATTTTAAAAAAATGTACTGGTATATTTATTTGTAGTTTACGAGTAGGGGAAGGACGGAACAGGAGATCGACAGACGGATCGGTGCAGCGTCAGCAATAACTAGGACGCTGCATCGATTCGTCGTGGTGAAGTGAGAGCAGAGCCGAAAAGACAAGCTCTCGATTTACAAGTTGATCTACATTCCTACCCTCACCTATGGTCACCAGCTGTGAGTGGTGACCGAAAGAATGAGATTGCAAACACAAGCGGCCAAAATGACCTCCCTCCACAGAGTGGCTGGGCTCTCACTCAGAGATCGGTTAAGGAGTTCTTCCATCCAGGAGGAGCTCGGTAATGAGACGCTGTTCTCCAGGTCGAGATAATCCAGATGGGGTGGTTTGGGCATTTGGTAAGGATGCCTTCCGAGCACCTCGCTGGTGATGTATTTCGGGCCCGTCCCGCCGGGAGGAGACCAAGAGGCAAACCCCGGACTCGCTGGAGAGACTATGTCGCACGGCTGGCCGGGAAAAGACTCAGTATTCTTCCGGGTGAGCTGGAGGACGAAGCTGGGGTGAGAGAAGCCTGGGCTTTCCGTCTGAGGCTGTTACCCCCGCGACCCGGCCCTGGATAAGCGGAAGAAGATGGAATGGAACTGTACCGGTATTTTAATTTCAAGCAAAGCATGAGACTGATGGAAAATAAACTGAAAGATTAGACTTACTACAAAATGAGCTTTAAAGCGAGACTTGATCAAGTCTTTCATCTATCACTGTCCAAAGTCTCATTTGAAAAATGTGCTGACCCATGCACACCCTGTTTGTTTGACTTTCCTCAAAAAGAAACTCAGGATGATGTTAAATCAAATCTCCTGTATACTGCATTTACATTTGATCTTCATCCATTCAGTCGTTATAGCTACTACCTGGTTATATCTAGTTCAAGCTGGAATGATTCTGGTCGTTCTACACTTATGAGGCCACTGCTTGAAATCAACTGTATAAGGCTTTGCTGCTGCACATGCTTTATAAATGAATTATACAATAGAAGATCATACTCATTGTTCTTTGTTAGAAAAGGGGGGCACAGTGACTTAATGCCTTTGATTTTGACCCTTTCTGCAGTTCGCTGACATTTTGGTTGCTGTAGTAACAAGTGAGCCTTATAACACTGGGCACAGGGAGATTTGCTAGTCTGGGAATGTGTCCTGTGGCGTGTACCTCACCCTTTGACCTTGTGGTCTTGCTTAATAGGTTTTTCTTTGCTTGTCTCTTTTAGTTGTGTTTACACTTTGCTTTTTCCACATAAACCTTAGCCAAAGTAATACATTTGGAATTAACTAAGAATTGTATTTATAATTCAAATGAATAAATGTCTAATGTTTAGTGCATAGTGTTGCCATGCATTTTGAACTGTAAGTAATGTGTTCCTAACTACTAACAATATTTATTTTGGTCTGCCCCGGGAGTGACAACAACGCAACAATGGGACAAAAGTTTTACATTAAATTTAAAAGTGTGTCATGAATCTTGACGGTTAATCTTTGCCAAAAGATTAGCCAACAAATAAGAAATAGAAACTGCTGCCTTTACTTGTCGTTTTTCATGGAAAGGCTTTCTTTTTTGTGCCTTAAAGCATTTACTTCCCTACTTTTCTCATTCTTGTCTTCTATTTCAACATGCTCCTCTTGTTAGCAGTATAAACAGATAAACAGAGCCTCCTGTAGCTGTACTGGTACACCTTTCAACAAAGATGCAGGGCAATGTGACCTAAAATCAACGAAAGTCATTGTGAATCTTCAGGATTGAATCGTGTGGTAAACTTATTGACATTATTATAGTGGCATGCAGCATACTTGAAAAATTAGTAATACAATCCTATGAATGTCAGCAGGAAACTTTATTGGCAATAAATTGATTCTGATTTATTTACAAGATATTTTTCTGTTTTAAACAATTCCATTTTGAGTGAACAACCTGCAACATAAAAATTTGGCATTTCTAGCTGCTATTTAGTGTCTCGCTCAATCAGAATATAATCCTAAAAACACCTTTGATCAAGTCCTATTTCTGCAATTACAGTTTGCACCATTGTTATGTATATTCATTTGTGAGTTAGATTAATGATTAACGATTCTGTATTTTGTTCAATTCCTTTACATAAGTTTTTTTTTTTTTTTTTTTTACCAATATCAGTGACAAACAAGCTACTTTACAAAATACTTCAGAGTTGTATGTGGGCACTAACATGCCTTTCTTGTGAACTCCCTTAACCAGAGTCTGACATTTAAACCTGTTACTCTACCTCCAACATACCATGACCCATTTGTATCCACTGCCCTCCACACCACTTAGATGAAATATAAAACCAGCAAAGTTATTACATTGCAATAAATATTTACATCTAAGACTGCAAGACGTCATTCATAAGCAAATAAGAAATATTTATAACATATTATACATGTGATGATACAGTACCTTGGATCACCCGACAAGTTAATAAGGAAGTGATAAATCTTAAACCACTAATACGTTAAAAATTAAAAAAAAATTTAAAAAGTTTGTTGTGTCAATTTTTTAGGAAAGATATTTTTGTGCTCCAAAATGAAAATAAAGCTTTTTTTTTTTTTTTTTTTACAACTTTATTATGTGCCAGAGTACATAATATATTTCAAATGTGTTTTGGCTATCTGGGGTCTGACTGTTACAAATAGACAAGGGAAACACTGGAGGGAATAATTTCTCATTTGCTTCTGTCTTTGCTCCCCTGCTGGAGCCATTCTACTGGAAATGTCATCATCTGCAGGATACAGGATACAGCGAAGCAAGTAGGCAGCCAAGAACCCCTGGAAACTGATTAATAACAAAACAAAGACCACAAATCATGATGCACTTGAGGCATCACAACATGTGGTGTTTTTTTACAAAAATTGTACAAACAATCAAATGCTCGTACAAAATTCTGAAATGACCTGGATTATTTAAACTTCTCTCAAATCGCTTCAACTTAAGTGAGAGTTAAGGGTTTAAAAACATGCGGTATGTGGTGCAGTTTGAATTAGTTCTGATTTGTTTATTGGCTTGTTTTGAGAGTAACAGACTAAAATGTCATCAGACAATTCACAAAAGGAAATTTAAAAAAAAGCTCAAATCAGGGAGTAAATATTTTTGAGTCTTGTTTTTGCCAAAATATGTTCTTGTGGGAAAATACGGACTTGTAGAAAACAAATAATCCCTGAGGGCATGCATAGAGATTGTGCAAAGCATACTGACCAGACAGTCCTTGCTAGCATGTTGTACAACACGTACACTGAACATCTGGGAGACGGCACCAAGTTATAACTCAAGTTTCTATTTTACATGATTTATAAGACAAAACCTTCACACCAGGGAATCAATCATCTCACACATTACAATGCAGTGAAAAGCCATGTGGTTTGACATGACACGTTGCAATTGCTAGATTGATAGTTGTTGACCTTAGACCAACTTAAAATAGATCAGGATGATTTGCAAGTTTACACAACTTCCATCCCTTCTGAGTGTTCAGATATTTTGAATTGGTGATATTATAACAGAAAAAAAATGAAATGATGTAGTGTTACAAAAAGTCTAAATTGGGGTTCCATCTAAATAAGGGAAACATTTCAAGTTAAGAGGCCAGACTTGAAAGTTTTGCAGCAACAAAAAAACTGTGAGGTCATCCGCTCAAAAATAAGAAATGTTGCATCAGTGCATTGGTTTGTGTAACAAGAAATTCTTATCACACTGATGGTGACACCGAAAGTATATATGATGACTCATTCATGAGCGACTCGGAGGTTTTCCCAGGATTCGTTTGATATTGCCATGCCGACTATAACATGAAGTGCCGTCACAGATCACGGCAGGGTTAGTCTATGTAATCTGCTTAACGTTGTCATCCACACTTTTTTGTTTTTATACCAGTTTTAATTTTCAGAGCTGTCATTCAGTAATCGTAGTCAGATCACACATAAATAAAATGTCATCACTTACCTTTAAATCTATATTTTTATATCATTATGTGACGGGAATAATATTTTTATACTGTGAGAGTTTAGACAATTTAGTAGAGCCATAATTGTTTAAAAGCTTGGTGTGGTCATTCTTTTTTTTCTTTTCCGAGCAATTTAATCGTAGTCATTTTAGATCAGAAATGAGAAAATGTGTATTCACTTAGATGACTAATCAGACCAGTATTTAAATGAAGAAAGATAGAATTAAAGCTGCAATGTGAACTGATCCAGACAATCTACGCTGACCCTGACACACTTCTCCACTGGCCATGTCGTTGATAAATTTAGTCCTGACAGTCAGGCCGAGGATGACGTGACTGAAACTGAGTAGTCTGTATTCCTTACGTTTATCGGCAATGATGTTCACCATATGCATGGAAACACTTGAAATGTGTCTGGTCCTGTTCTTGAAACATAATTGTTAATGTAAAAAAAGGAGCTGTTTTTCTGTTTTTGGTATGAACAAATAGAAACTCTGTCCATCAAAAAATGAAAGTTGCCATCTAAGGATTCACAAACATGCATCTTGAGAAAGAAATACAGTGGTGGTCAAAAGTTTACATACACTTGTAAAGAACATAATGTCATGGCTGTCTTGAGTTTCCAGTTATTTCAACAACTCTGATTTTTCTCTGATATAGTGATTGGAACAGATCCTTCTTTGTCACAAAAAACATTCATGAAGTTTGATTCTTTTATGACTTTATTATGGGTAAACTGAAAATGTGACGAAATCAGCTGGGTCAAAAATATACATACAGCAACATGAATGAGCAATTTTGGAGACTTAGAAAGTTGTGTCAATGACATGAGCTTCATAGCATGACCTCTTAACTTCTTGTGAGTGATTATGAGTGACTTCAGCTGGTGACTTCTCTGAGGCCATTTAAAAAGGGCTCATTGGATAAAACACCCACAAACGCTACAATGGGAAAGTCAAAGGAGCTCAGCACAGATTTGAAAAAGAGAATCATTGACTTGAACGAGTCAGGAAAGTCACTTGGAGCCATTTCAAAGCAGCTGCAGGTTCCAAGAGCAACAGTGCAAACAATTGTTTGTAAGTATAAAGTGCATGGCAGTGTTTTGTCACTGCCACGATCAGGAAGAAAACGCAAGCTGTCACCTGCTGCTGAGAGAAAACTGGTCAGGAGGGTGAAGAGTCAACCCAGGAGCACCAAAAAGCAGATCTGCCAAGAATTAGAAGCTGCTGGAACACAGGTGTCAGTGTCCACAGTCAAGCGTTTTTTGCATCGCCATGGACTGAGAGGTTGCCGTGCAAGAAGGAAGCCCTTGCTCCAAAAGCGGCACCTTAAGGCTCGACTAAAGTTTGCTGCTGATCACATGGACAAAGTTCTGTGGTCAGATGAAACAAAAATTGAGCTGTTTGGCCACAATGCCCAGCAATATGTTTGGAGGAGAAAAGGTGAGGCCTTTAACCCCAAGAACACCATGCCTACCATCAAGCACGGTGGTGGTAGTATTATGCTGTGGGCCTGTTTTGCTGCCAATGGAACTGGTGCTTTACAGAGAGTCAATGGGACAATGAAGAAGGAGGATTACCTTCAAATTCTTCAAGAAAACCTGAAGTCATCAGCCCGAAGGTTGGGTCTTGGGCGCAGTTGGGTGTTCCAACAGGACAATGACCCCAAACACACATCAAAAGTGGTAATGGAATGGCTAAATCAGGCTAGAATTAAGGTTTAAGAATGGCCTTCCCAAAGTCCTGACTTAAATCCCATTGAGAACATGTGGATAATGCTGAAGAAACAAGTCCATGTCAGAAAGCCAACAAATTTAACTGAACTGCACCAATTCTGTCAAGAGGAGTGGTCAAAGATTCAACCAGAAACTTGCCAGAAGCTTGTGGATGGCTACCAAAAGCGCCTAATTGAAGTAAAAATGGCCAAAGGACATGTAACCAAATATTAGCATTGCTGTATGTATATTTTTGACCCAGCTGATTTTGTCACATTTTCAGTTTACCCATAATAAAGTCATAAAAGAATCAAACTTCATGAATGTTTTTTGTGACAAAGAAGGATCTGTTCCAATCACAATATCAGAGAAAAATCAGAGTTGTTGAAATAACTGGAAACTCAAGACAGCCATGACATTATGTTCTTTACAAGTGTATGTAAACTTTTGACCACCACTGTATATAGTGACTATAACAGTTCAGAAAATTGCAAAGTGAAGGGGAAAATCCTGTGTACCTTCATTCTGTGAGTTTAGAAAATTTGATTACACAGAGGAGTCGATAGTTAGAATATAGGCATGACAAATTACCTTCTCACACTTCCGACAGTGGTCTTCCACACTCTCCAAGTTCGAGTCTTCAACCAGAGGCCAGGTAGCTTGTGGATTTTACACTGTATTCTTGCTGATCTGTTGGAGCCACTCCTCAAGTTTAGGGGTCACTCCCTCGAGTACCATGATCACTACAGGTATCCCTGTTACCTTCAGTTTTCAAGCCTTCTTCAGCTCTTCCCTCAGGCCTTTTACTTCTCCAATTACTCACGGTTTTTCTTCCTGTCGCTTGGTATCCCCACATCGACCACTACAGCTCTTGTCTAACACCACAATGTCTGGTTGGTTCACTATTACCCTTCAGTCAGTCTGGATGTGGAAGTCCAACAGAAACTTGGCGTGGCCATTTTCTATCACCCTTGGCAATGTTTCCCGCTTGGACCTTGGAGTTTCCAGTCCACATTATGTACATAATATCTCAGCCACTTGGCCATGGTGTTCCATGGTCTTGCCAGGCAGCATCTAACACCCTGAAGGTATGTGGTAGACCGTCTCAGGGGGTTCTTTTCACAGCCTACAATTCTATCGTATATAAATATGTATTTTTATATATATGCAACTTTTCCAGCTAGAAGAACACAAAATACGTATACGTCTTTTTTTCGCTAGTCGGTGAGTTCCTATTCCAAGCCAAAAAGATATTGCACATTTGGACCACCAATTGATAGTCTCTCCCTGTTCAAACAAATTTGCATATTCATCATACCAGCAGCTAGAGATAAGATTGGCTCTATATCAACACAGGGATTGTTACTGCCACTTTTTTTCTGTTTAGATGTTTACAGATTTAACATAGTGAAAATAGCTTTGAGCCATGTTTTTCTCCAAACACACAAACTACCTAAAATAGTGGCACACACATACATGTTTACTATGTATAGCTGAATGGTAAAGTAGGATGACACCATAGTGTCACCGGATATTTAACACTGCTGAGAATATAGACACAGTGAGATCTCAGAGGAAAAATAACCCACAACTTACAATCAAAACAACATCTTGAATCATTGATGTTTAAATGTGTAATAACCTAGTTTCTAAGCCCATTTTGTTGATAATAATGCTCTCTTCATCTGCACATGTTTTCTCTTTCATAAACATATAAAAACCATAAAGCACATAATATACACACATATTTTGTCTTGTTGTGGGTTTATTTTGAGGGGGTGACTACCACAGAGACAGGAACTGTGACTGAGAGGGACAGAGGGGGAGTGGGAGGGACCTGGCAAACAGGGAGAAAGCGAGACAGAGTGGGTTGTGTGCTGCTATATAAGAGAAAGCCAGAGCACTTTGTGGCATAAGCTCCAGCTCACTGAGATTCATTCTGAACAAGAATCAGATGCAAGTTCCTGCACGACTGTGGAAAATAAGAAGAAGCTAACAAGGGTAGTTTAAAAAGAGTTATTCTTCAAAAGTGACACCTCGTGTGGAGATTTGTGGAGTGGTTGTCTGCCTCACATTGGATGGACTCTTGCCTTTTAGCCTCTGAATTAGAGATTATTCTGTATTCTGGACAGGCTGCTTGAAAAAGCCAAATAGGACAAGTTTGAGACTGTTTCGAAGGACTCAAGAACATTTACTCTCCCTGATTGTTCTTGTATCTTGTAACATTTGATTTCTGTTTGACCATGGCTGCTGTACGTCAGATGGTTATGGAAACCTCCAGCTTTCATTCCCTGCCAGCTCATCTTATGGCTTCAGCAATGGAGGAGTTCCCTCAGCAACTCCCTGTCCCTAAAGTCCCAGCCAAGGGAAAGAGCCGCTCCCGTCGACCCCGCGAAGCCCGCTTCAAAACACAACCTGTCACCTTTGCTGAGATTGCAGAGGTGGAAGAGGAAGGATCCTCCCCCCTCGAGGAGGAAAGAGCACGCCGTTCTTTTCTGCAATCTCTGGAAAACCTTCGACGGAGCACACAGACCCTCCACTGCCTACCAACTGCCCACCACAGCTCTACCCCTACTCCCACACAAGCCAGCCTAGACTCCAGTGACTCCGACTCAACTCAGTGAAGGGATTCATACTCACACCTTCAAGCTTTTCTGATCACACCTTCACACGCTGCTTCAGATGGAGGCCACCTGAACTGAACCCAAATTGGCCTGCCTATTTGTGTGAGCTGCAGCTGTCATACAAGTCTGTGTTTAGTTTGTACTAACATGCCAACAAACAGCCTGAAGATGCACTTAACGTGTAAACTTTGCCACAGCTTGGTTGTCCTGCTGTCCAGACATAAGTGTAAATGTAGCTATCGACTCAGTGTGGTTCATACCACTCTTCAAATGTATTCCTTTTCTACTGTAGATGTCTATGAAAAAACTTGAAAGATGAAAGATAGATCATATTTTTCCATTTGATGTAGAATAGTTTATTTTGTTTCAATCCAGATTTTTTTTTACTTGACCAGTCATAGGAAGGACTGTAAAAATGTTTGTATTGTTACCTAATACATTGTAAATAAAAGTAACATCTTAAGCGTTGAAAGTGACCCGGGTGTCACAAAGGCAGTAAAGTACCATAGCAAAGCTTTGTAAAGAGACTGAACTCTTTGTTTTCCAGCTTCACTGTCAATGAAATCAGTGTTCTTGCTCCGAATCCTGAGCATCTTACCTTTATTTATTTTAAAAAATTCATCCATAACCAAGTTTGGTTATAGATGTAATGTACTTTTCTCTCTGACTTGTAGTCACTTTGACTCTTAAAGATAACCTTTATACACTGTGTGGTGTTCTTTTACATATATTTGTTACATTTACTTTAATAAATATTTTCATGTATACTTGACTCATTTTCTGTTTTTATTGGAGAAAAACGAAAAGAAGAAAACTAAAAAGATGACGACGACTTATGAGGTTAACGTCAAAGACATTTTTCTTTATTTGTTAGCAAAAATTCTGGTTCAACAAAAGAAGAAAAGGGAAGATCCAAGTTGAGATAAAACACCAATTCAAAGTCTTTAGATGAATGTGGACAACAAAACAGTTGGAAGTGATGAATGGCTTGTTATTGTTCAAATAAGTTGAAGTCTGACCCTCTCAACAGTTCATATTACTTGACCCGTGGATGCTGACGCACTTTCAGTAATGTCAGGTTTTCATCAGCGAACTCAGCCTCCGCAAGCTTGGCCTGCTGAGAAAAGTGGCGAGGAGAGAGCTGCTGAAAGACAGCCCTCCTGTTGCTAATGACCCTCCTTTCTCAGCTCAAGGATGAGAATTAAGCCTGAACGTCCATACAAGTGCAGCTAAGCAGCAGCGTGCAGATGGAGACAATGCTTTGTGACTCTTAGAGGATGGCTTTGTTTGGGATTCATGCAGTGTAACTTTAAATTTACCTATTAAGGACTCTCTAAGGAAGTTTGGCTGCACAGTTATTCTAGAAGAGCCGTAGATCAGACGTTTTCATTTAAGTAAGACAGGCATTACCGTTGCTTTTAAGGATGCAACCTCCATAAAGTTAAAAGCCATGTAGGACATGAAACAAAGCGAAGCGGCACTTATCTTAATGACATGCACTTAGTTATCTAGGGAAAAGGCAAGACTGACAAAGACCAGATGGTGACATATAAAAGATCTAGTTCGAGTTATGATTCACACGCTTTGTTGTTAATGTTTCTCCCTTTTTCTGTATATTGCACACACATACATATCTATTAATCATTTCCTCTCTCTTGATACATATGTATATATGTACATAAAACTATATAGACATATATTCATGTATTTTAAAAGCCACTTGCATGTGTTTAGAATCCATGTGAAAAGTAACACTAATAAAATATATCTGATTTGGATTCTATTTCTGAGATTTAAAACGTAGCTCTGCTGGAGTGAGTTGCTCTGTCCAAATGCTCTTATCATAAGGTTCCAATCAAGAGCACTGTGTAAACAAGACAAAAAACTCAATGTGGCATACTTTAAAGAAATGAGGCTGGCTGATACTGACTGCTTCCAAAGTGAACTAGTAGAGATTATGGAGTAGTGCAAACATTTTGTTAAAGACGACTTTTAAAAATGTTATTTTGCTGGTGGGACTTTGAAGAAGTGATTTTTTTTTTTGCTCAGATGACTATCTTGAAGCTGGATTTTGCTTAATTTTCCCTTAAAATACATTTTCAATGTGGCACATTGTCATGCATACCATATCTACAGAATCAATGCTAACTTTTTATTTAAACCTTCTGTTCTGGGTTTTTTCAATAAAAAATACATTTTTTTTTTTTTTTTTTAGGATTTTTCTGTTTCCCTGTCACAAAATTAAAGAAAATCCAGTTGAGCCAGTCAGCTGAACAAGTTTGCATTTCTTGTGTTTGCAAGATAAATAGAAGTGGTTGCAGGAAGTGGCTGAAGTCAGAAAGGGAGGGTGATTGAGCTGTGATTTAAAAACACTTTTTTTAAATGAGATTAGGTAGAACTATTATCTGCCATAATTTGCTAACTGTAATGTGTAAGTTTTTTTTTTAAATAATATAAAATACAAAACAACTTTCATAAAAATGTATTTTTACACCAACAGAAAATGCAAGTCAGAGATAAATAAGTAAATACAGTAATCCAGGCGCCGAGTCGAGAGGAGCCGGATGTAGGTGGTTCGGGTATCTGGTTAGGATGCCTCGTGAACGCTGGTGAGGTGTTTCGGGCACATCCCACCGGAAGAAGACTCAGAAGTTGACCCCAGTGTTACTGCTAGGATCCTCGCAGGAGAGCTGCAGAATGCAGCCAGGGTGAGAAAAGCCTGTAGAGAGTATGTCTAGCAGCTGGTCGGGGAATGCCTTGGGATCCTCCCGGGTAAGTTGGGGGAAGCAGCTGGGGTGAGAGAAGCCTGGGTTTCCGTCTGAGACTGTTGCCCCCGCAACCCGGCCCCAGATAAGTGGAAGACGACAAAACAAAACTGTAAAGCAGACAGAAAAGTGTTTGTTTTGAAAATGTGTGTTTAGTTATATAGTATGTATTCAGTTTTTAATAAACTAAACTGATAGACATAAACATTTTTTTACAAGTTTGTACTTTTTTCTAAAGGAAAGAAGCACATTGACAACATTGTGTGAAAAAAATGTGGGAATAACATTGTATTAGGTCAAATGACGAGAATTTTTCAGGTCACAAAAATAAGTTTTTTATTAAATTACACAAGCACATAGAGTGTGTGAAACATGCTAATCTAGATCTCTGAGAGGGGCTAAAACTATCCGGGATGAGAGTTCGGAAAGAGTTGCAACTTATTTTTATAACTATATTGTTCACGACTAGATGTCCCTTATTTAATATGGAAGTTTTATAATCATCAGGAAGATAGTTTGCTCTGGGTTTTTCAGACATTTGGCCTCAAAGGGGTAAAGAAGGTGGGATTTCTGTCAGCTTTAGAAATAAATCCTTTACATCTTCTCATCATGTGAGGAGGGAATAGATGCTGTCCAGGGGTTTAAGGCTTTGCCGGCTGGATGGAGAGGAGACTACCAAATTTGAAGTGCTGGATAACTGGAAACTTTTCCAAGCACTCAGCCTTGTACATTCGGATCAGACCATGGTTAACTTTGGACCAAGAGGGAACTGCGCTGATGTTCCACAGCTGGTTGGAGTGCTCAGCAAAAGGACCTGTCTTCATCTCATTGATGAACTTGATACAGTCCAGAAAAAGGTAGTCCTGGTGCTGATCGTTCACCACCTGCTCCTCCAGGAAGTGTCTTGGTTCCACAGTCGGGTGATCAATAAACTGGGAGCTTCCCCAGATGAATGGGAGAAACTGGTAGTCATCCAGCCCCCAGACCCCCTGGCTCCCAGCTGGTTCCATCCTGTAAGTCTTTTGCAGCTTCCTCATCACAGACAGATATCTGTGAAACACCATGAAGACGATAGCTAACCGATCCTCCACTTTGAGAACTCCCACCTTGCAGAGGCAGCAAAGGAAGGCTGCAAAGGCTGCTTCATGACCTGTTCCATAGTCTATCCTGGTTGGATTTCCCACAGACTCCTTTAGGTAGACTGAGATCTCCATGGCTGCAGCACTTTTATCAGCAGGAAGCACAGCTAACACCAAGCTCTCTGCTTCCTGCTCCAGCTTGGAGAACCACGTTCTGTAGGCCTTATTACCGAACCTGGAAGGCTGATCTACAGGAGGGGTTTCATCGATCCACTGGTCCAGAGTTGACAGAAGATCGAGCAGCTTTTCCACCGTCTCAGACACTGTGTATTCGCATCTAATCTTCTTGCCTTTTACTGCTTCATTGAGGGTCAGAATGAAGCCCATGTAGTCTGCGTAGGCCTGGGATCGCTTCCACTTCCCCATATCAGGCACCATGGTGATCTCCTTTTTGGGAGCCATGAAGGGGATGCTGGTTTTGCCATTGTCACCAGGTATGGATTCTGTCGGATGTTGTGCTTCCGCCATTATGAAGAGTTTTCTTCTTCTGCCTGCAACAGCAGCTCGTGCACGCTGCTGCCACCTCCTGGTCAGCCTACTGATAACAGCTTTTTAAAAATGGAATAGAAAATCTTTATTAGTTTTTGCTTTATTATTTGAATCTGCCTTCACTTTTTGGACTTTGAAGCAAAGACAACAAAAAGAATCGAACAAATATCACTATTTATTGGTGATAATTGTTCTTATTAGGTGTACTGTGGGGGGCGCGGGGACGGTGAAAACCTTTGCAAATCATTTTTTTTTCAGTGAATAAAAACCATTGTTCTGAACAACTTCTTGATTTTGTATTTCTATTGAAACCATCTGATGCAATAATTACCCATGAATTTAGTAAACCACTTGAACATTTATTATTTTGGGCAAACTCAGTGTGCCCTTATTATTCTATTCAAACAAACATGGATCCTTGGCCTTGAGATGATTAAAAGTTTTTTTTCTTATTGGAACCACATGTAGGATTATCAATTGTCTCCAACACTTGGCAAACAGGAAACAATATTTTATTTTCATATTTAATTTCTAACTTCCAAGACATCAGGGCTGCGCATTGGTTAAACCAGTGGCCTCACAGCAAGAAGGTCAGGGGTTTAGTCCCTGAGTGAGGGCGAGGCTTGAAACATTGGCTTTTCTGTGTGGGCTTTGCATGTTCTCCTCTTGTACGGGTAGGTTTTCTACGGGTACTCCAGTTTTCTCACACCCTCCAAAAACATGAATGTTACGTTAACTGTCTGCCATAAAATTGCCCTTCGAACAGGGGTGGGCAAACTTTTTGACTTGTGGGCCACATTGAGTTCTAACATTTGACAAGCGGGCGGGAACCAGGGGTGGATCCAGGGCAGGTAAAGGGGCCCTTTTGGTCCACAAGAAAAAAAAAAAAAAGTGCCCCAGACCATTCTGTACTGGCGAGCACCACAAGTGCTCGTTTTGTCTGTGACACAACCTACCCCCTTTAGAAAATCCTGGATTTGCCCCTGGGAACAGGTTCAGATGGATGGCATTCTATGGTAACCTCTAGATTAGGGTGAACGAATATTTCAGCCGCGGACATTTGAGCCAAAAAACTGCAACCTAGGATATTTGAGCCACGGTGACTCGGACATTTCAGCCACGGACATTTGAAGAACTGCAACCTGGGCGCAACTGTTTATTTACGATAAAAAAAATTTAAATGACTAAAAGCACAATAAAAATTTTTGCACGATAAAATTTTTTAAGACTAAAAGCAATTATTTTCTGTAGTGCAACTGTTTATTACGATAAAATTTTTACATAAAATATCAAAATTTTTTAAAAATATCAGAATTTTTTATTTGAGCCATGGGATAAAAATGACTAAAACCAATTATTATTAATTCGTCACACATAAAATATCACAATTTTCTACATAAAATACGTAGTTTTTGGCCCAAATGTGGCTGAAATGTCCTAAATTCGGGGGGCGCACATGGCTCAAATATCCTAGGTTGCAGTTTTTTGGCTCAAATGTCCGTGGCTGAAATATCCGTGGCTGAAATGTCCTAGAACCCTAGATTAGATCGATAGAATGCCGCTTTAAACAATCGTTAAATGTTACATCAAGAGCGTTAAATTTCAAATCTAGTGGCGCTAGGTCTGAAATCTAAGCGCTTTATGATAACATTTTGTTTGTTTTAACATCTAACATGCTTGTTTACGTGCGAATTTTTGCCCCGGTAGCTTTCCATATCTGTGCACATTGTTTATTTTGAAGGTGTGGGCATCATGGAGACACACACATTTTAATGGGAGCAGTGTTGTTGTATTTTTGGCGCCATGCTACATGCTTGAAGAAGACATCTACATTTAAAAATAAGGAACAGAGCAAATTGTCAAGTATCTTTTAAGATAATTTGATTGTGACATTTGTATGAGTCATAATAGAGTAATATCCTAACAACATGATTTCATATGAGATGTAGCACTAGATATACTTTGAGAGAAAGTGGAGATCCAGTGTGAGAACCCAGACTTTAAGATTCAAGTTTGTCTTGAACTTTTCCATTTTAGGCAGCGGGGAAAAGAAATGAATGCCAAGTTTTTTTCTGACTCACTGACTTTAAAAAGCAGAGAAATAAAATAATTAGTTGTGGGCCAAAATGATATAACCGTCATTCCAAAGAGTTTAAGAAACTGGTTAAAATGCAAGAAACAAAAATATTACAGCAACATCTAAAAAAATCCCGTGAGGACATTCTTCCTTCCTGATTGGAAACTTATTGGATGTTTCATATTTTCATTGAAAAGTCTCGATCACTCACATTTAAGTCAGAAAAATGACAATTAAGCTAGGCAGCATGTTACTTCTTTTTATAACTATTTGTAAAAAACAAAACAACAAACAAACAACGTGTAAATCAGAGGCTTTTATTATATAATCAATTAAAAATGATTATGCATATTAATTTTCAATCAAATGAGAAGCTGATTTTGATTAAACACAGAAATTCAGAAATAGTTTTTTGCAAATGAGCTTATAGAAAGAAGCAGCTGAAATGACAGACAAATAAATCTGTCATTTAGATTTATTTGACTGATTTTAAATCTAAATGACAAATTTTGGAAGATAAACAAATAAATCGATAGAAATTAAACATCTATTTATTTTTGCTAACATAACACTTTAATACAACAGTGAAACTAGACAGATCGAGTTGTTTTTAAATTAAAATTTCAGAAAAATTCAATCTCATTAGTTTCAAAACTTCAAACTTTCTTGATTTTTCAGTTTGCACGTTCCCAATTCGATTGATGGAAATTTTATCCAATAAAAAACATACATGAGTTGCGTCATAGTTCGAAGGTCGTTTTTGACTAATCACTTCTCTTATTCCTTTTTTGGACCAATCAGAGATGTGGGGCGGGCTTAAATTTAAAGGAGCGCGAATGGTTTGGACATGTTTAGCTCGGTGGTTAAAAATGGCGACTTAGAATTTCAGGTAGTCTGAAACTTTTTGAATAGTTGTTTTTCTTTTTAAAAAATACTTTAAACTCGGCCCTTAAAGTACGTGACGGATCATGCTCGCACTCAAACTTACGTTTTAAATGAGTTTAATTAGTTTTGTTTTTTTGTGTTTCATCTAAGAGCGACAACGCGTCACAGTTAGCATTTAAATGTTAAGTTAGCTTTCTTTGAGTTATTTTAAGGCTTTAATAAGCGGAAAATATTATTTAATCTTATCGACTGTGACTGACATGGAGTATATTTAATTTAAAACAATTTGTGGTACTTCTGAAACTTTTTGTGTGCAGATATTTTAAAACAGTAACATCATGGCTCTACATAACTTAGCCTTTGTTATTGATATTGAAAGTGAAGAGAACGAATCCGATGACCGTCTGGACGTCAAGAACCACTTTATAAAACGAGGAATATTAAAAATCTTGTTGCATTTAGGGTGCAAGCATGGTTTGGATAAAGTACGCTGGGGTTATAAGTTTTTTCAGTCTCAATCAGGTCGTAAAACAAGTTTCCTGTCCGGAGTTTCTGACTTCAAGGAACTTCGACACAAAACCTTCGAGGATTTTGATCAGGAGTTTGATTCAAAACACGAGCAAAAGAGGAAAGCTTTCACCACTGATCGCAAAAAGCAATGCAGTCAGTCAATTTTAGTTCAAAACGCCCTGAAAGAGACTTTACTGGATTTCCAATGGGATAGACCAGACATCACATCTCCAACTAAACCATCTCTCAGATCCAGTCGGTTGAATCGTGGAAAAACCAGTCTGTCACTGGAAGATGACTTTTCAATCAATGCAAAAAATTTAGTGTTTATTGTTTCTAAATGTCCACAAACATGGACCCAGCTTAATAACTACCTATCATTGGGAGTTCATGATCTTTCTTCAGATGTGACTGACAAAATCCTTTCTACAAGTCTTAAAGACATGCTGCTCCAAAGAAAAGTTGCTCTCCACTGGATTGACACAAGTTCACACATTCAGGTGAGTACATCTAGCAATGGACAAACAATTTCATAAAAAAGAATACCCCGTGAGGAGCTCAGAGTAGAGCGTTGCTCCTCTGGGCTGAGAGAAGCCAGATGGGGTGGTTCGGGCATCTGGTTAGGATGCTTCCAAAACGTCTCGCTGGTGAGGTGTTTTGTGCACGTCCCACCTGGAGGAGACCCACAGGCTGACCCTGGATCCGCTGGAGAGACTATGTCTCACAGTTGGAATCCTCACAGGTTAGCTGGAGGATGCAAACAGGGTTAGAAAAACCTGGGTTTTCTGTCTGACCCCCTTTATCTGGCCTCAGAATGGGAATAGTTGTTTTCTATTAATAGTATTTGATGAATTGTTCATACTTTAAATTAAAGGATGTGCATAAATACACCACATGATCATCAGTGGGTGAAATATTACACTAAAAACAAACCAAAAAAATCTACATTGACAGCAAGCTTTGAGATCTAAGAACATTACATTCTTGAAAAGTGTGAAAAAAACTTCTTTGTTTCTTTGTCGAAGGGTTTCAAAGTTGTCTTCTGCACAGTGTATCTGATGATAGAGATGTTTTGACTTCCAACTTGAATTTATGAAGTCTAAACGTCTCGATCATCAAATATTCTGTCCAGAAGACAACTCTGAAACCTTTTTTATGATGTATTACTCCTGGATGAATGAGGGGTTGCACAAACTTCTTGGTTTTTGTTTTTATTGTACAATCTGATGCCACAATCACAAACATAGGGTAAAATCAATTATCTTGTTTTCAGATTAGGCTCTTTACAAATTCAAGAGTATCAAAAGCAACCTTTTGACAGATGATCATTGAAATGTTTCAGTTTATTTTTTGTCCTATTTCAAATGTTTCTGCTAAGAATCACATTTTAAATAGTTGTCTTACACAAACATGCTGTAACTGTGATTATCTCATTGCAGATGAAAAGATGTGAGGACCATTTAGGTTCTGACAAGCTGTCTGACGTCCTGAGTCAGGTGGGCGGCAAAGTGTTTCCTATGGTAGCACTTCTGAGCCACTGCTGCAACGACAAATCAAACTTGAGATGCCCAAAACAGGCCTTTTTATTTCAATCCAGCATTGAATTCATCCTGTCTTCTCAAAAGCTCTACAGGATGGCATTTCCTGCTGTTGCTGGTGTCGTACAGTGGGAACAAGGTTGGTAGTTTATAACATCTGGCATTACAAATAAAATCAAGTAATTTCTTTGGATTTACATGTCTTGTATAAGAAAAAATCCAGAGCTCATGGTAGTTTTTTGTGATTTAATGTCTCTATTGCTATTTGATAACAGCTATACTGTAGTAATTCCATTTCTGTGTCCACTTCCGTCTCATACGATGTGGGAATACGTTGGAATTAACTTGCCATTATTTGTGTTGCTATTTTTCACCAACTTAGGGAATGTGACACTTAATTGTGGCGTCACGATGGAGCCAATAGCTCGCAGACAGAGGCTCGTCCAAGAGTCTTTTGAGGTGCATTTAAAGGGAGTGCTGCAAGATTGGGACAATTCATTGCTATGGCAGAGCTTCACTGAGTCATGGATGCTTCAGAGTTGCAGCAGCAGTGACACGGAAGCTGCTACCTTTCAACATCTCTTAATGGAACTTTCTGCTCATGACCTTCACATGGTGAGACGGATCAACAACCAAACTGTTTTACACAAAGTCGGCCATCAAATACTTTACATCTTAAGCTGATTTGCAGATTTTCATTCAAAAGAAAAAACAGACTCAAACATTTTAGTTAAAATTTTGATCTAACATTTTCAGGTTGTTTTTTTGTCATTTGTAGATCAGTTTTTTGAGGGGGGGGGGGCAATATCAGTACTTTGACATTCAAAACCGTACATTTTACTTGACCAAGTTACAAGACATGCATGTTAAAGTAAACAAAAAAAAAATTCTTCAGAACTCATCATGTACTCATCATCATCATCCTACTCATCAACAGAACTCATCATACTGTAGAACATTGTTGTTTTTGGCAGCCATCTAAGTTTTCGTTATAGTCTTCGTCTTTGGACGAATTTTAATTTAAGTTTTAGTCACGTTTTTGTCATCTCTTTATAGTTTTGTTTTAGTCACGAAAACCCAAAAAAGTTTTTGTCTAGTTTTTGTCAGGGAAGACTTAGAACGTTTTTAGTCTAGTTTTAGTGGGAAAAAAACAAAACAAAAAACAAACTTAAACAATCGTGTCTTTATTACTGAGAATAATGCAAGTTGTTTGCAAAAAAACTCTGCCGAGCTTTAACTTGCGCAAAACAGCGAACATTTTAAAACAACGTAAATAAATAGAAATTTTTCAGTGAGTGAGGAACGTTGTAACTTATTCATACTTAAAAATGACACTACTTAATAACCTTGTGAACAAAGTAAACATTGGAATGCATTTAAAGCAGTCCTTTGCGCAACAAAGCTAACTAGGAAGTTAGCAGCGCCAACAAGCTAGCATTAGCTTGAAGTTAGCATGCTGTTTGCGCAAAATATGTGGAAAACTTGAAGTTTCTGACCACCAAGCTCCTTTGCTGCTGTTTTCACCATGGTTGGTGGCTTCTCATGGCTGGAGGTGTGTTGTGTAGACGGTGTGAACGTGCAGCATTGCAGGGGGCATGCCGCCGTGAGAGACAGATGCAGCTGCTGTGTTTTTTTCTTTTCACAGACAGAAATGTGACAATCTGACGCCTATTTCGTGACGTTTTCGTCTTGTCAGCAGAAACTTGCAAACGTCTCGTCACATTTTCGTCACCAAAATTTCGCATTTATTTCGTTATCGTTACGTCATCGTCATAAAAAAATGCTTCGTCAACAAAATCATTTCGTTTTCGTCATCGTTGACGAAAACAACACTGCTGTAGAAACCCAATGCGTTTCCTTCCCCAGAAATACATGTGCTGAAATAGATAAGTGATCAAAATGGGTTTGATCAAACTTTGATTAGTTTCTGTGGACTTTAATATCTATAAATTCTAACTAAAGAGCCTTATTATTATATGTACTGTGAGATAGTTTTTAGCGGTATGTGTACTTCATTGTTGTTACTCAAGAATGAACTGCTGTGTTAACAAAAAATTTTATAGATAAAAAAAATAGTCATTTTCAATAAATAGATGGCGTCAAATTATTATTAAAGTTGTTTTAAAGTTAACTTCGGTGTAGAAGGAATAAATTTGCACTGAGGTTAAACAATGTGTTGTCTTCAAGAAAAAAATAAATATCCATGTTCACTCAATCCTAACATGTTTGTACTGAGAACAAAGAAAAAAAAATCACATGTTTATGATTTAACATGCAGTTTTTTTACCACTTTTTTCTTTGCAGTTTGCTGAGGTGTTGGATGATGGTCTGACATATACGGCAGTTTTCACCCCACAATCTCCGTCTAGAGCTCTGCTCACCATTTTCCAACCTATTCTAAAAGAGAGAGACCACCTGGAG
The DNA here is from genome assembly GCA_902685375.1 of Neostethus bicornis. NCBI lineage: Eukaryota > Metazoa > Chordata > Actinopteri > Atheriniformes > Phallostethidae > Neostethus > Neostethus bicornis. The sequence continues at coordinate 21,458,887 of LR738544.1, read as the reverse complement.
ATTGAAAACATAGTTCCTGTCATCGATGACGCCGTCACTGACCTGCCAGATGTAGTAAACAGTGTTCTAGCTGCAGTTCATGATTTTATGAACGAGGATGCTGATGACGACGATGGTACGTGCTTTGGAAAAAAAAAGACTTTCATAATTTGATTTAAATATGTTTTGACAAGAAAAGACCTCGTCCGTTGGGCAGATAGTTGTATATTTTTTTAATTAGAATAATTTTGCTGTTGAACAAGAGGTAATTTTGGAATCTGACATTTTTTATGATGTAAAAACCCTGCAACAATTTTTACCCTTGGTGTTGAAAATTTAATCAGTAAGTTAACGATTATACTTTGTTCCATAAAATTACGGCACTCTCTTTAAGATTAAGAAAACTTTTATTAGTGCCACTTTGGGAAATTGAAATATATATAATTGAAATATATAATTAAAATATGCAGCACAGGCAAAGCAGGAAAAGATGAAGAGACAAAAACCGTAATAGGTACAAACATTATAAAAAACTAATAATTTCTACAGCTATTGTACAGTTAAGTGGTTGATCATCAAAGACTCAAGTGAGTGTTGTAGAGAGTTACAGATATTGCACATGATCAGATTTTATTATTGTACAGTCTCACAGCAGCAGGAAGGAAAGACCTCATGAATCTCTCCTTCACACTGCAAGGGTGGAGCAGTCGGCCACTGAAGCTGCTCTCCAGTGCAGCCAGTGTCCATTTAAACGCATTTGAAAAAAAAGACAGTACTCGTCCATCCAGAAATTAAAGTTTTTTTTGAAGAGATGGTTTAGTGAGATTGAAGTTTTGAGACCACTTGGAATATTGGCCCAATTCTTTGTTTTTTGTTTTGTGAATTCCCCGAGAAACAATGTGGCATGTAAAGTTTCTGCAGTTACCAAAGTGGCTTTGATAAGTGTCCTAAGAGAATATTCAAAACAACTTCCCTTCAAGAGTGAAAAGTGAAATCTGTACTTTTTTTTTCTTTTACTATTATCTTTTTCTCATGTCTTGCTTTATTTCTTTCAGATAAGTCTGTTGAACATCCAGTTCCTGAGTGGGCTCAGCAGGAACTCAACCACAGCTCTGTAACAACAAATGTTTTGGAATCATGGTTCCCTCAATCAGATGATGCAGGAGTGAGCTCTAATTTGATGGAGTCACTGAGGTAATTAACTTTATTTTAATACATATTATGTCATAAATTGTCTACACAACAAGTCCCACCCCCTGCAGGACACTCTGTCTGAACTAAAAAGTAGCTTCAGTGGCAGGCTGCTCTACCCTCGCTGTGTGAAGGAGAGATTCAGGAGGTCTTCCTTCTGCTGTGAGACTCCACAATGAGCAATTTTAACCATGTGCTCTATTTGCTATTTCTCACCAGAATTGTGCGGTAGCTCACTCACTTTGAATGCATGTTTTTGTCCTTAGTTTTTGTCCTGTTTTTGTTTTGTTTGTGCATACTTGTCATGACCCTTTTTTTCTTCCTGTGCCTATTCTGTTGCATACTGCAATTTCCCCATTGTGGGACACATAAAGGTATTTTTATTCTTACTTACTTACCCTTAAATGTATTTATGTTTTTGTTAATGAAAAGTGAATAACGTTGGCGTTTTTTGTTGGATAAGGTACAGGTTGTGTTACAATGGTTACACTTAGTATTTTTTTGTTTCATCTTAAATGCCAGCAACTAATTTTATCTAGAGTAGATGAGAGGCAGAGTACACCTTGTGCAGGTCACCAGTTGGTCTTTCAGCCAATTGCAGTCAGACAAGCAATCACACACACACTCACTCATACCTTCAAGTACACAATAGCTACATCAGAGCTCCTGTGTAAACGGAATTTTGAAAATTTAGTTGATACAAGTTTGTGCTTTGATATGTAAATTCTTTTGAAAAGTTTAAGCTTTTCTTCTTTTTTCATTTTTTAAGTCAATGTGTTTATTTGTAACAGAAGTGATTGTCATTGCAAGATATGGCTTCCGTTACATCTGTTTATTTTTGTTTTAAATTTACTTTTAAACTATTTTTTTTTTAGTTCACTATGTGAACATTAACAAAGTACAAAGTACATCATTTTAAGGCACAAAGCTCATTATAGTTCTTTGTGATTTGTGGAAGGTTGCTGCACGCAGTGCCGGAGAATAAAAAGGAAGAGGAATCGTCCAAGCACAGCCAGGAACTGATCGATGCACTGTCTGACTTGTACGAAACATCGCAGAAGTCGAAAAAGGAGAAGCGTAAGAGATTATTTAAAAAAGAAGTTCCAAATTGTGAAAGTAAAAGAAAAAAAATCTGGCATGGTTTTTATTTATCACAACACTTCCTATCCTCATCTTTAGGTGGCGCTAACCGCACACCAGTGAAGCAGAAGATGAAAACCATGAGCCGTTCCTTACAAATGCTCAATGTGGCTCGCCTGAATGTGAAAGCTCAGAAGACCCAGACGGAGGCTGAGCAGCCAGTGACTGAGAAACCAATCAGGAGACAAGTCAGTCAGAGAAAGAAAAAAACAGAAGCAAAATCCATCAGTGAGTTCTGCTTTTCAGTTTTCTAATAAATACATTTTTTAAAAAATGGATCACTGTTTATGTTTTGCTGATTTCTTTAAAAAGATTTGTTATGCAGTAAGTAATGTTTCCATGTCTTTGCCCAGATTACTCCACAGAGGCAGAGATGATAAACTACCTGAAGAAAAGCTACGACCAAACTCTGTCAGAGAAAGACTCATCTCTGATAGCAGGTGTCCAACAGCTTCTCACTGCTGTTAAAGCTTTCTATGTGGCTGATTCAGACTGGGAGGTGAGATATAGAAACTTACTTTTGGATTGTTAGTCTTTTTCTTTTTTCAGTGGTCGATATACTCAGTGGTGGAGGAGGTGGTGGTACTCCTCCACCACCTCCACATCCCTACCCAGAATGCAGAGCAACTGCAAAGCAGTCCTCCTCTTCAGGGAGATGGTGATTGACCTCCGGAAGAAGACTTCTTTGCAGTCGCTCTGCGTTCTGGGTAGGAATGTGGAGGTGGTGGAGGAGTACAAATACCTGGGAGTGACCATCGACAGTAGATTGAGCTGGAGGAGCAACAGTACTGCTGTGTACAAGAAGACTTGCAGCCGACTTTACTTTCTAAGGAAGCTGAGGTCCTTCAATGTGTGCAGCAAGATCCTTGAGACCTTCTACCATGTTGCTGTGACACAAATTTCCCATGTGTGGGATCATTAAAGTATATTCTGATTCTAATAAACGATTGTTTTTGATATGATCACTTAGAAGTAGAAATACTTCGGACTTTAACTTTTTCAGTTAACTAATCCTAAATTGTCATTGCAGGTAAAAGCCTCCTTATTCGCTCAACAACACCTTCTCAAGACCAGGAACTCAATCCAACAGCACTATAGAGTTCCTGATGAGGATGAGGACAAAGTCAGAGAGTAAGTTTCAGATTTTAAAAAGATTTTTGTGCTCACAGTTTTGTCAAAAATATTAAACTCAGTCTGAATGAAAGCTTTCACAATTTGGTAACATTGGCTGTCTCATTTAGGTGCAAGTTTCAAGTCATTTTGAGGGTAGAGTTGTGCAAAGGTTTCACTTCAAAGTTGTCGGACTCAATAGATGTTGACCAGATGGTAGAAGAGGTAAGCTATTCAGGGTTCTTACACTACCCTATCAAAACAGATTTATTATCAGAGTAACAAACAGATGGTTTGTTAAGAATTACAATGACCATCTTTCACCAAAGACTAAGTGGTATTAGTTTGGAGCCATTGTTAGTCAATGTTTTGCTGGTCGCCTCCTCGCACTTTCAAATAATTTTCCAACTTATGACACTATTGCTTTATTTTTTAACTCTTTAAAAACCTTTCCTAATAGCAGTGTTTTTCTGAAGATTAGGAATGAACTTTTTCTCTGGGAAATTGGTTTCTCCTTCATCCAATGGTCCCCAGCGGCCCTCTCTAGGTTTAAGATGCTCAGACCACAAACTCTAAATGAGTTAAAGTGGCTTTTTTGTGGATCTCACTGTGCACAACAGTAGGCAAATGCTCATGAGTCCAATAAACAGTTTCCATGTTCAATGGATTTTGTTTCAGTGACTCATCAATAATAATTTAGTTTTTTTCTGAGAGCCAGATGGTCTTGCCCCTATCCACTGATTGTTTAATTATAAACATGAACTGGTTCTTTAGTATGTCCTAGAAAAAACTTTGCACTTCTATAGAAACAGTGAAAAATCAAGTGCTTAATCAGAACTTGATTTTATTTTCTAGATATCACCCATGTATATCACAAATTCTTTAAGGAAACACTACCGGTTTTTATATTTCAATATGTTATTCCTTCCATTTAAACATGTTTATGAGCCTGTTTAGTTTGACTGTTTATTTAACAAATAGAGAATCTTGTCAAAACATTTGTTGTTCCCCAGGCGGTGCTGATACTCAGACTAGTTTCAGTGACCAAAGGTACAGGTTACATCGATCAATTTCTTCAGGATGAGGTCCTCCCAGGGTGAGTACTGTAGAAAGAGGTTTGGCTTTGGTGGACTTATGATTGATTTTCTGTTATGAAATCTGGTGTAATCCCAAATTTTACATTAATTTACATTAATCAATAGCACACAATTGATTTTATGTAGCCAAACTGTATTTGTCATCATAAAACACTAAAACAATTTTTGTGTCTAGATACCTGGCTGCTGTTCCCACAGTGCTGGCAGACATCTACCATATTCTGGCGATAGATATACCTGGCGCTTTGCTGGCTGTTTTACCTGCTGACTTCTTTAGCGATGATTCTGTTGTCAAAGAAAACGGTTCATCTTTGGGTTCATCACCTTCAAGTTCATTACCTTCCTTCTCAACAGATAGGTCGGTCTCAAATGACCTGCAAGACCTCAGAAATTCTTCACCTGGTAAAAGGAGGTGAGGATGTTTTCTGGAGCGGCATGGCTTTCCTGAAAAGTTAAAAAGCTAATGGATTTAAAATGACTCCAATAATATTTTGAATCACATTTATTTGATGGTATTTAAATATTTTATATGAGTGTTTTGTAGGTGTTTTCTGTTAAACTTTTACTTAAAGTGTTTGATGTTTGGTTCATGTTTTTTTTTCGTAGGAGCATGATACTGAGACGACATCGCAGTTTGACTGAATTATCTCAGAGTCTTCGCCAAATAGAGATACCTAAAAAAGCTTCAAAGGTAGTAGGACAAAAAAATATTTCCTACTTAATTTGAGTCTGATTAGTTTTTAAAAACTTAATTTACTGCTTAGTTTTCTGTGTGTTGAGTGACCTAAACATTCATAGCTTGGATCGTACAAGAATATTCAAAATGCATAAATAATTGCTATTGTTTGTTTTTTAGTCCAAATCAACTGCATCTGCCACTTCGGAGAAACATGGTGCAAAGCCACAACCTCAAAAACAGGAAACGCAAGGTAAAATTATAAAATTGTCCAAAATGAATTATCTTGAACCCCTTTAGAGAAGATAATGTTGTTTACAGTTGCTTACATTTGATGTTCTTGCCACTTAGTCTTTTATACTTATTCTAAAGAATTAAAATAAAATTACAAGTATGTGTGTCAAGGCTGACCCGTGTTCCAGCATAAACACTACTTATCGATCCAATATCACACAAAGTTCTTCACAATTCTCTATCTTTTTTTAATCAAGTGTGTTGATAAAAGAACACATTGAGACCTGCAAAATTTGGGTCTTGCATACCGTAATTGACACCCCTGTTCAAAACAAAATACAAAGAGCCTTGAACATTCAGAAGTAAATTAAAATCATTTCAAAATTTTGTGTAAACCAAACATTTTCATGTTGTGGAGAGTTTTAACTGTAATATTTCTATAGTAATTGTATTAAAGAGAAATATGTTTATGTTCTGAAAAAAATTAAATATCTAAGAATAGACGTTCACATTTTTACTCTGACTTGTTGAAAGTAGTAAAATAGATCAACTTTGACTCTTCTTTCATACTGTTCCATAGAGGTGACCAAAGTAAGAAGAAACTTGTTCAACCAAGAGATTGTTTCCCCCTCAAAGAAAACAAAACTGCCAAGAAGCCAGTCTGTGTCGGCTGTGGAGGGTACAAAACGCAAACGATCTAGTAGATCTGAAGGTAAATGAAATCTCATTCAATTACATCGCTAATGACCTTTATCATACTATAATCATGCAATAGATTTATTTCTTTAAGATCAGCGTAAATATGAAGACTAAATTATTTTCTGGAATTTGGCTATTTTTGTTAAATTATAAAAATCTTTCCCTCAGAGAGGCGCAAACTTCTTACACTGTCAGTGTGTGAAACCCCTCTTCACAAACAAGTACCTCGCAGACTCCTGCAACGACAGAAAATGGGAAGGTACTTTGATTTTCATTTGAATGCTTCACTTCAATATTTGATAAATAATCGTGCAAGATTTGGAAAAAAAAACTATCCATTGAAATATTTAAAGAATTATTTAAATTGTAGTTTTTCTGTTTCAGTTATTGTTTTGTTTTTTTGCAAAGGAAATCCAATATTTCTGAGAACGAATACATTGTGGAGGAGTCACCTGCTAAATCTCCAAAAGGTAGTTTTTTTTATTTTATTTATCCTTTTCCATCAATTTAAACATTTTTGTCTAATGAGCTAGAGTGATAAAGTATTATTTAAAATAATGCCTAACCTTTAATATTAACGACTGATTATCTACTCATTTTTTAAAACAAACCTAGTCTTGAATGTGGTGTAAAATTAGTGTGGATCCTACATCTTTTCTTCTTGGTTCACTTTCAGACTTGAGGAGAAGCCCGAGGATAACAAAATTGGCTAGAAGACATTCAACTAGCTTTTATTCTGCTTCTCAATCTCGCTCCCGCAATCTGGACAAAGCTCTCTCTTTAAACCAGAGCTGTGATAAACTGTGTGAAGTGAGCTTGAAGTCCGTCCAGTCTCCAATGCGGCTTCTGTTTGGGGCTGTTGAACCAACCATCGGCCCCTCTGAGCCCCTGGAGGGAATCGAAACCGACTCCAGTGTCTTTGAAGTAAGTTTTTTGTATTTTATAGTATTTTTACACTTTACTTACACGCTTTTAAATATGTGATATATTTCTAAATGCTTTGAATGTTAATATTACTTTTTTTATGCTTGTCAGAGTCCCAACAAAGCCCTGGCAAAGTCACCCAATCAACAACAGGCAACTTCATCCCCTCGGACACCTAAAACCCCACCTTCATCCAAAACGCGCATTTCACGTTTTACAGAGTGTTCCACTGCAGGCGGCTCTGAATACTCCATGTCTTTACGAAGCAATTCTTTCAGATCTCCAGCCAAACCGTCTCTTGTCAAAAATACACCTACTAAGCAAAGCCCAATGACGAGCCCTTTAAAGGGTATCTTAAAGACTCCCGTCAAGACTTTAGGACAGCCCTTCTCCTTCTCTGAGTTATTTCAGCTCAGCAGTCCAGAGTCTTGCACTCCCAAGAAGAGTGTCACCTGGTCCCCCTCGCCTCTCAGATATCATATAGACGAGAACAAAGCTGCTTTCAAAGTACCTGAGTCGGCCTGTAATACATCTCGCTCTTCTCCGAGATTGCAAAAAATTCCCGCCAAGTTATGCAGTCCAATTCAAAACACAAACATGAGGAGAGACATTATCAAATCACCAAATAAAATCTGTCACGTAAGTCTTCAGAGGATACCTGAACAAACTTCTCCAATTCTTGAGAAAAATCTTAATTCCTCAGAAAACCAAAATAAAGCTCCAACTCCTGAAAAAAGGGACACTTTCGATGGTTTGGAATTATTTGATCAGCTGTTCGAACCCTCTTCGAACCAACATACCTCATCTGAATCCAACACCAGAAGCAAAGCAAAGATTCCTAGTCCTACTCATAGAATGATTACTCGCTCTGGACAAACCCCAGGAAAACCTTTTGAAACATCTCCTGACGATCGAGCGAGTCCGCGTCCAAAAGAAGTCACCTGGTGGAGTGACTTGGTGGAGTCAAATTCCAACCCCAAATCTGCAGAGTCTGAAGAAGTTGACAGATTAAGTGATACCAATTTAAGATGTCAATACAAGGAATTATTTGCACCCGAGGTAAGATGTACAAACGAATCGGCTGAGAACCTGCAGTTACATCAAAAAGATGATCAGACTGAAAAAGCCCAATGCTCTAATACAGACTCTAGTCTTCATAGAGAATCACAACTGTTTGACTCTTCTTGTGGTACATCTGTCACTACAGACAGTGACAGTATGGATATAATAGATGCTGCAGTGGTGAAGACTGACTATAGTAAAGATAGCCTGAAGATGAACATCATCTATTCAAGAAAACCCTCAAATTCTAATATCGATCCCCAGTTAGACAGGCTTTCTCCTAAACAGGTTCCATACCAAAGTACACCTTCCCGGAGCTATGGCTTCCGGCAGACGCCCGACCGCCAGCAGAGAGAAGCTGCAGCACGTTTAGGGTATGGAAATGATCCTCCTCGATTTTCTCGAACCAGAGTAACGCCTCTCAAACAAAAAGGCACTCGCAATGCGCTCACCTATGAGGTGGAACTTGATGAGTCTCCATTAGGGCTGCCCAAACTCAAAATCAAACGCAAAAATTCTGTAAGCACCTCAGATGAATATCCATCCCGAGGAGTGAAACCTACCTCAGAAAATCCTTGTTCTTTATTTTCTAAACACAAAGATCCAGGATGTGTTTCTCCATCTGTGTGTCCTCACGTCACCCCAGCCAAAAGCACACCAGGGAAAGGTGGATGCGTCCAAACGTACATCTGCCAGTCCTATACTCCAACACGACTTCCCGCAGCAACCATGTCTCCGAGGGCAATCGCAGACCTCATTCCTCTTACTCCTTCACCTCAGAGTGTGGGGAAAAGGACTCCAGAAAACTTGAATAGCTGGCCTCGCAGGAAGAAAGCCCAGATGGAAGCGTCGGGAGTCAAAGATCAAATTCTAAAGGAAGAGTTGCTGGAGGAGGCTGAGCTTGGAGTGAGTAGATTGCAAGACTTTGAGGAAGCTGATGAGCCATCAAGCTCCAAAGCAGAAAAAATGACTTTTAGTTCAAACCAATCTCCCCCAAGCCCTCTGTCGCCACATGAGGATCTCTTCTGGACAGACAAGTTGGATGAACAAAGTAACTCTGAACTTGCAAAGGCTCAAGAAGTTAAGTCAAGTAAGTTGATGTAATCATTTATCATCACATGTTTAGAAATTCTATCTAAAATCAGTTTTTTATGCATCTGGACATAGAATTTCCCAAATCACTGCAAGGATTTTAATGAAACTGTCTTTATTTACTCAGTACTAACTATAGATTAACTGATTGTGTTTTCAAGATCATGCAACTAAAGGTCGAAGTCACAAAATGTAAAAATCTTACACTTTTGATAGTTTCAACCTCGTTGTCACATCGACCTCAACCACTCACATTACTAGTAAAGTTGTGTTACAGGGCAGGCTCTGACGCTTCTGCATTGACTTATTCTTGTACTTTTACAATCATTAAACCACTGAATGACTTGTTTTTGCATCATTGCTCACTACAAAAGGGCTTCTGGTTATTATCACAGAGCTGACCGTGTTTGCAGTTGACATTTTCTACTATACCAGAATTGGATTTTAAAGACATGTCTGGTTTCCTTTGAGTAATCCCCTAATTTGTTCACTGTACTTAAATGTACGTATGTCCAAGGTCACTGAAAGCACATGTGTTAATGATTCTATGTGAACTCCACAAAACTCTGGAAACATAACAAGGCAGGTTTAAAAAAGCTCTTTTTACTCTTTCTGCCCAATAAAAAAAGATTACATGCAGTAAATTAGCTGCAGAGATTTTACTTCGAAATTGGCTATGCTGTAAGCTGGTTACCGACACTAAACTTTGTCTTTCAAGATCGACAGGCAGATCAGTGTCGTGTCCAAAATAATTATATGGCTCCATTGGTCCATTTTGGTGAAGAGAGAGAATGAGTCAAAGTTCTCAATTTAGCAGATGATCTACGTTCCAACCCTCACCTATTGTCACCAGCTGTAGGTGGGGACTGAAAGAACAAAATTCAACTGGCCAAAATGAGCTTCCGTCGCATAGTGGCCAGCTTCTCGCTCAGTGAAAAGTGAGAGGAGCTCCGTCATCTGTGAGGGGCTTGAGGTAGAGCTGTTGCTCCTCCACATTGAGAAAAGCATAATGGGATGGTTCAGGCCTCTCATTACGATGTTTGCTGGATGCCTCACAAGTCAGGTATTTTGGCCATCTCCCACCGGATGGAGACAAAAATGAAAAATCCAGAACCTGCTAGAAGATATTACCAGAGTGAGAAGAGTCTGAGCTTTTCTGATTAGGCTGTTTATCCCAGTGTACAGCAATAGAGGAGGTTACAGTGCAATTGGTAAACTTTAGGTAGATTTTACTTAAACTGGCAGCTATTGCTAGGTTTTTCTTTTTCCGAAAACAACAACTGCATTCATGTAATTGAAACATCTTTCTTTGCTTTCTGGTGGTTTCTTCAGAAACCCATTATTCAAAAAAATAGATATAGATATATAGATAAGAATGTATTGGTATTCACTTGGTTTTTGTTTCTTGTTCCGGTAGCAGAGACATCACCCAACACAAAAATCAGAAAGGCAGTAACACAAAGTGGTATTTTGGCTCTCACCCAGTCTCCACTGTTATACAAGAGCAACAAATCATCTGGTTATAGACTAACATCAACCTTAACAGGTAAGAAATATCTGGATGTTACCAGAAAATGCTAATGTATTATCTTTGTGACATATATTTCAGGATTCCACTGTGCGACCAAGTACTTCAGTTGTAGATTATTTTTTTTTTGGCATCAGTGCTAGGTCAGCAGAATAGATGCACATACAAAGAACGACACAGACAAGTATCATATTAGCTGGATTATCAGCCTTTAAAAGTCATGAGGTTTTTTGGGATGTATGAACGACACAAAGCAAAAAAGTTGAATGATAGACTACGCGTTTCTGTCCCTCCTTCAGTTGTTCTAACTGACCAAAACCTCGTGGTTCCCATAAATTTTAAATAAACTAAATAGTTTTGAAACATGAAGAACACCAGCGCTACGCAGCTGATAAACATCACCCGGAAACCAGAAGCGTTCATTAGATTAATTTTGTTTCTGTGCTTGCAATCTTTTATTAAATATTGACAATATTAGATTTTGACTCAAAACGCTAAATCAGATCAACTAAACCTTAGAATGTTTGGGGCATGGGGGAGCTTACATTTATTTGTATCCAGTACTGTTTTTCATCTTAGCACCCCACTGTTCTTCATTTTAACCTATTTCATGTTTAGACATGGTTTCTATTCCATGCTGCTTCGGTTGTTTAGTTTCATCCAAATGAAACACAATGTATGCCTTTACTGTTTGTATGAACAGCCTCACTTCATTGATAGTTGCTGTTTCTACAGTTTATAATTTTTGTCAGTGGTGGTTGAAATACTCACTTTTTGTACTTAAGTAAAAGTAAAAGATAATTAGGCAAAAAAAAAAAAAACTTAAGTAAAACTAAAAGTACCAATAAAAAAATCTATTTAAATAAAAGTACAAAAGTAATTGGTGTAAATTTTACTTTTAAAGTTCGGTCGTAATGATCAAAATACAAGTCTTCTTCTTCTTCTTCTTCTCCTTTCGGCATTTCCCTTCAGGGGTCGCCACAGCAAGTCAGTTTCTTCCATCTAACCCTATCTGCTGCATCCTCTTCGGTCACGCCAACTATCTTCATGTCTTCCTTCACTGCATCCATGAACCTCCTCTTTGGTCTTCCTCTAGCCCTCTTTCCTGGTGGTTCCAAATCCAGCATCCTTCTGCCGATGTACTCGGTCTCTCTCCTCTGTACATGTCCAAACCATCTCAGTCTGGCCTCCCGGACTTTATCTCCAAAACCTCTAACATGTGCTGTTCCTCTGATATACTCATTTCTGATCATGTCCATCCTGGTCACTCCCAGAGAGATCCTCAGCATCTTCATCTCTGCTACCTCCATCTCTGCTTCCTGTCTTTTCCTCAGTGGCACTGTCTCTAGACCAAACAGCATGGCGGGTCTCACCACGGTTTTGTACACTTTTCCTTTCATTTTAGCTGAAACTCTTCTGTCACACATCACACCTGATACTTTTCTCCACCCGTTCCAGCCTGCTTGAACACGCTTCTTCACCTCTTTTCCACACTCTCCGTTGCTCTGGACTGTTGATCCCAAGTACTTAAAATCTTCCACCTTGTTTATCTCTTCTCCCTGTAACCTCACTTTTCCATTTGGATCCCTCTCATTCACACACATGTACTCTGTCTTACTCTGACTAATCTTCATTCCTCTTCTTTCTAGTGCAAACCTCCACCTCTCCAGCTTTTCCTCCACCTCTTCCCTCCTCTCACTACAGATCACAATGTCATCTGCAAACATCATTGTCCATGGAGATTCCTGTCTGACCTCGTCTGTCAGCCTATCCATCACCATAGCAAACAGCAAAGGACTCAGAGCAGATCCTTGGTGCAGTCCCACCGCCACACTGAACTCCTCTGTCTCACCTACAGCACACCTCACCACTGTCTTACAGCCCTCATACATGTCCTGAACCACTGTAACATACTTCTCTGTCACACCAGACTTCCTCATACAATACCATAGTTCTTCTCTAGGTACCCTGTCATACGCTTTCTCAAGATCTACAAAGACACAGTGCAGCTCCCTCTGACCTTCCCTGTACTTCTCTATCAGCATCCTCAAGGCAAATACTGCATCTGTAGTGCTCTTTTTAGGCATAAAACCATACTGCTGCTCACAAATTCTTACTTCAGACCTTAGCCTAGCTTCGACAACTTTTTCCCATAACTTCATCGTATGGCTGATCAGTTTAATTCCTCTGTAGTTACCACAACTCTGTACATCTCCCTTGTTCTTAAAAACAGGAACTAGCACACTTCTTCTCCATTCATCAGGCATCTTCTCACTTTCTAATATTCTGTTAAACAGCCCAGTCAGAAACTCTACTGCCACCTCACCTAAACACTTCCATACTTCTATAGGGATTCCGTCAGGGCCGAGAGCCTTTCCACTCTTCATCCTCTTCAGTGCCCTCTTTATTTCTACCTTACTGATCCTAGCCACTTTCCGGTCCACTTTGGTAACGTTTTCTACTCTTTGTTCTCTTTCATTCTCTTCATTCATCAACTCTTCAAAGTACTCTTTCCATCTTCCCATCACATTACTGGCATCTGTCAAGAGACATCCATTCCTGTCTTGAATCACCCTAACTTGCTGCACATCCTTCCCATCTTTGTCTCTCTGTCTTGCCAACCTGTATAGGTCCATCTCTCCCTCCTTGCTGTTCAGCTTAGCATACAAGTCGTCGAAGGCTGCTTGTTTTGCCTTTGCCACCTCTACTTTAACCTTATGCTGTATCTCCCTGTACCCTTGCCTACTCTCCTCAGTCCTCTCAGTGTCCCACTTCTTCTTAGCCAGCCTCTTTCTTTTGATACAATCCTGCACCTCCTCATTCCACCACCAAGTCTCTCTATCTATCTTCCTTCCAGATGACACACCAAGTACTCTCTTGCCTGTCTCCCTGATCACATTAGCTGTAGTTGTCCAGTCATCTGGAAGCTTCTCCTGCCCACCAAGAGCCTGTCTCAACTCCGTTATAAAGTTCAAGCAGCACTCTTCCTTTTTCAGTTTCCACCATTTAGTCTTCTGCACTCCCTTCATCTTCTTAGACTTCCTCACTGCTATGGTCATCTTACACACGACCATCCTGTGCTGTTTGGCTACACTGTCTCCTGCTACAACTTTGCAGTCACTGATCTCTTTCAGATTACACCGCCTACACAACATGTAATCTACCTGTGTACTCCTTCCTCCACTCTTGTAAGTCACCCTGTGTTCCAGCCTTTTCTTGAAATAAGTATTCACTACAGCCAATTCCATTCTTTTCGCAAAGTCGATCACCATCTGACCTTCTGCATTCCTGTTCTGGATACCAAACCTGCCCATCACCTCCTGATGGGCAGGAGGTGATCCCAATGATCAAAATACAAGTGTACTCTTTTAAATGAAGCTTCGATAATAATTGAGTTGCATCGACACTTTTTACTGGTACTTTGAAATGCATGCAGCATCTTAATAATAAATCAATCATGCCTTTTATTTTTTTCTAATTGCACAGATGAAGCTGCATCTGAGTGGATGGAAGTAAGTGGGATGGACATCTCCCCCTTTAAGCAACCACGCATACGCTCAAAGAATGCAAAGACCTGCAGCAGAAAAAAACTGATTCGTTGAAATCAGAAAGTTTGCAGAGAAAAAAAACAAAAGGAGCAAGAAAGTTGGTCAATCACGGCTTTACTGCAAAGTGACTTAAGAAATTTCTGCCAAACATCACTCAAATTGTTCTAAAATGTAAAACTTAGCCACGATATGTCTGTTTTTTTAAATTATTATGTTAACATTTGAAAAGCTTCGATTTTAATTTCAGTTTATGTATTTTTTTTCTTTATTTGTTTTATAATCATGCATTTTTCGTTATTTTTATTAAATGTTTTTGTAAAGATCTATTTTTTTTCCTACTATGTCTAAAGTGAGATTAGGCTGCTCACTTAAAAACAGCCTCATTTTTTTATTATTATGGATTATTATTCATATTAATTGTTGTAAATAAAGACAATAATACATATAAATTCATACATAGCCACTTAAAAATGTGTGATCATGTACATATGTGTATAATTGTATGTCTATTGGTGAATAAAACACAATTAAAAATTGCACTTTGCTTTATGATTATGGTTCGTGATGAGTAACCATAAGATAGTGACGTGCCAATTTTCTTATGAAGTCTAATCAGTGATCGAACAGCCAATAAAAAAGTTGTTGAGACTTGGATTGGTGTATAAAACATCTTTGATCTTGTAAGGGAGAGGGAAAATAATAAATGCTGTTATGTGTTCATCTGTGATGAATGGTTAGAAGCCCAACTCCAGTCTGTTACACTCCAAAAAGTGCTCACAAGGAAGTGTAACCTTGAATTCTGCAGCTGTGCCTGCTGGTGTCCTTTAGGTATTCTCACCACGAATCTCTCCACCTTTCAACAAGTTAAAGAAAGCAAGCAAAAGCCACTTCCTGTACAAAATAAATTTGATCCACTTTTATTTTTAATATTTACAAGCTTATTGTAAAACCTAATACATACATTGCTGGTGAATGTGAAGCGGTTGGGAATCAGCGCCTCCAAATCCGAGATCATGGTCCTCACCCGGAAAAGTGTTGAAACCTCCCTACGGATCACGGACAGGGTTCTGCCTCAAGTGGAAGAGTTTAAGAATCTCGTTCATGATCTTGTTCATGAGTGTGGGAAGGATGGGGTGGGAAATTAACAAACGGATTAGTGCGGCGTCCGCAGTAATTTGGATGCTGCATTGATCCGTTTTGGTGAAGAAAGAGGTAAGCCGAAAAGCAAAGCTCTCGATTTACTAGTCGAATTACGTTCCAACCCTCACCTATGGCCCCCAGCTGTGGGTGGTGATCGTAAGAATGAGATCGCGGATACAAGCGGCCGAAATGAGCTTCACCTGCATGGTAGGCGTTCACTCAAAGATAGAGTGAGGAGCTCTGCCATCCGAGAGGACCTCGGAGTAAAGCTGTCGCTCCTCCGGATCGAGAGAAGCCAGATGGCGTGGTTCGGGCATCTGGTTTGGACGCCTCCCGAGCGCCGGGGACGGGCACGTTTCGGGCACATCCCATTGGGAGGAGACCCACAGGCAGACCCCGGACCCACTAGTTGGGGAACACCTCGGGATCTTCCCGGGTGAGCTGGACGATGCAGCTGGGGTGAGAGAAGTGTGGGCTTGCCGTCGGAGGCTGTTGCCCCCGCGACCCGGCCCCCGATAAGCAGAAGACAATGGAACGAAATAAACATTGGAATCATAATTGAATAAACCATATAAAATATTTTATTATAAAACTCTGCATATTAGCAAAACTTTAGCTACAATCATTAGTTAAATTTTTACCATACTTTGCCCCAATTGAGACATCTTTTTATTCTCATAAACTAAAATTTAACAATAACTAAATATCTGGAAATGTTTTTTCCCCTCCAAAATTCCTAAGTATTAATTTTGGCATTTTGGAATGATTATTACTAAGCAACAAGTATGACTTGAGCTGCGTGTTTTATTTTGGTAAACTTCCGGTGTCTTCCTGTGCTTTTGCTGTTGAATTGACGTCTCTTAAATGTAACGGCTCTCGACGCGGACCCTTCATCTTTCCTGGCTGCAATCTTTGTGCGGGTCTTTGAAACCGCACGTCATTTAACAGCTTTTTTTGCTTCTTTGTTTATAAAGGATAAATATGGCAAGCAGCTTCTCCAGGATTTTGTCCTCCAGATCTAAAGTGGGGATCCTGTCATTGATTGGGGGCTCTGTAACGGCTGGATTGCTGCTGCACCGGGAACGAGTCAATGCTGGGGAAGCCGTACGCAGGCGTTACCCTGCCAGGTAAAAAAAAAAAAAATCAAATTAATTGATCAGATTTAGAACTGTTTTATTGAAGAAAATTCTCTTTAATTTTACAATACATATGCATTAATGTGGCTTGAATGACGAATTTGCTTTACGAGCAACACCTACTTTTAAGAAATAGTAAAATTGTTGGGGTGTAAGAATGTGACAAAAGGGGTTAGGTAAATCTGGGCTTTTAAACGCTGAAAAGTCCCTTGTTTGAGTTTTAGAGTCATTTCATTCGCTTGTAGAAAATTATTAAAACATCATTTCTATGGTGTTTCAGCAAATTATGTTGTCATGGACACTTCGGAATATAAGACGCTCCACTTAATTTCAATATATACATAGGTCAATACAACCAAGATAAACGCTGAAATAATAAAAAAAAAGTGTTGGTACATATCGAGCTAAAATTCCAAAAAATAAATCAGAAAACAATGTGGATAAAAATTTTGGGCGAAAATGTTTTCAGCGAGATGGCGGGAACTCATTTTGAGTTATAAATCCTAGTTTAGTCAGAAAGTGAATAACCAAAACCTTTAGAGATATTAAAAAAAAAAAAACCTTCCAATAGTTGTATGTTTATTTTCAAATTTTCATTTATTTGCCATTTCTATAATTTTTTTAAAAATTAGACAGGTAGTCTAACTAGCTACTACAGGCTGGCTGATCTTACACAAAATCCGCGGTAATATCCTAGTAACACTGAAATGGAATACAATATTTCTGTGATATAAATACACAAATTAGGTTTGTTCATGATATTAAAATTTAATCTTAAACGGTTTTATTGTATCTAACGGTTATATTGTTACTAACGGTTAAATTGTTTCTAATGGTTACAATATGGCTACAGTTGGGTTAACGTCGTGGGCTGCAATCCCGTGCTTTGCTTGTACTACTCACTAAGTTTTATACCAGAGATGTCTAATACAGACATACAGCATAAATGTGTACATTTGCCAAATAAAAAATGATCATCTTAATTAATCAATCAATCATTGATTAGGAATTTGATGATTTGTTTTGGATCGTGTGGCCAACAAATCAACCTCATCAAAACTCCCATAATGGATGGACAATACCGCAGATTCACAATGTCTTAAAAATTTCAAACCGAGTTTATTCTATTGGGGAGAAATTACAATAGGCTGGATGGTGATGCAGTGCCGAGCACAGTGCCCTCACTTCAAGATGGTTGGGAGTTCGAGTCCAGGGTGGGGACGAGGCTTGGAACACTGGCCTTTCTCTGTGGAGTTGTGTGCATTGGTTTTTCCCAAGTAAAAACATGCATGTGAGGTTGACCTGCCACTATGAAATTGTCCCAAGGAATGAGTGTGTGTATCATTGTGTGTGCGTGGCCTGGCGACCTGTTTGGGTGTGCCCTGCCCCTCGCCTCACATCAGCCAGGAAGGGCTCTGGCACCCCTTGCTAATCCATTAGGGATGAATGGTTAAGAAGATGAATGAATGAAAATCACAATA
Source organism: Neostethus bicornis (assembly GCA_902685375.1). Lineage (NCBI taxonomy): Eukaryota > Metazoa > Chordata > Actinopteri > Atheriniformes > Phallostethidae > Neostethus > Neostethus bicornis. Next base: position 21,440,850 of record LR738544.1, on the reverse strand, counting down.
TTTCAGCCCATTGCATTTGAGCCCATTGCTCATTGCAAATCAGAAGAATGCAGCTTCGACAGAAAAACCTTCCAGACTTTGAAATTGATTTGGGTTTTATGCTATCTTATATATTTCGATTTCACTCTTAATTAAGTTGTTATTAGCTTCTTCTTTTGTATTTTTTTTTTTGTAATTTTTTTTGGAAGGTTTTATGGCTATTGTCTATAAATAGCATGTGTGTGTGTGTGTGTGTGTGTGTGTGTGTGTGTGTGTGTGTGTGTGTGTGTGTGTGTGTGTGTGTGTGTGTGTGTGTGTGTGTATTTGCACACCTCTGGGAGATTGGGGCTGTATATGGCACCAAATTGGAGGAAACTGTGTGTGCTTTTAAAAAAAAAAGGCCAGGTGTGTGACTACAGCTGGGGATAAAAAAGTGTTTGAATACAGACTTTCTGCTCAAAGCCTTCTATCCAGACAACTCTAAGGGTCTAAGATGCATGTTTTTGTTCTTTGCCAAATGGAAACTTGACTGAACCTCAACATTATATACAAATAGATGGGCTATAACAGTTCCGGTTCCAATTTGATTAAATTCCATTTTATTCACAGCCCAATATCACAACCCATCCATATCAACAGACTTCACATTGTAGACTGAGAAAAAGTAAAAAGAGAAAAAATGTTGGTATATCCACAATTACACAAAAACTAAACAATTTCAGTGCATTCCTGTCCTTAGACCCCCCTTCTCAATGAGGAAAAACCCAAGAATGGGGGAAAAAAATATGAAACCTCGTGGGGATCCACATAAAAGAGAGATCCCTCCCTCAGAATGAGCAGCCAATGTATCTAAGACTGTTAATTAAATATTAGCTTGTTCTACTCTACAGAGTTGTATCTGAAGAAATCAGTAGATGGGCTTTGTCCTGATGTAGATGGGATGGTAGCTTGAGCACTATGGAAGTTTCAGTGCCAAGTAGATTCTGATTGTTTTTTTACACCACTTTTCGAAAACTCTTTAAATCTTTGAGCAAAGAGACAACTGTCATAAACTACCTAAAAGTTCTGAAAACAGTGTATTATAATATATAAAAGATGGGGAAATCTGCGTACGTGACTTAGACCTAGACAGTGGTGCACCATAAAACAGCACCACTATATACACATTAGTAAAACATTATCTGAAGCCCTGGCATAAAAGCCGTCTCAGAGCAGTAGATTTGTTTACACACCAATCATGGTAAAAGCCATTGAGGTATTTAAACTCTTAAAAAAAAAACTAGTTGTGCATTATTTTTTTTTTTTTTTTTTTTTTACAAATGTGACTTGTGACATTTGCATGTCTATTTTTAATTATAGAAAAGTTGTTTTTTAAAAAAAAGTCTGTTGTAAGTTCATAGAAATCTTTACGTTTGCACGCTTGATTGGATTTTAGATCTGTTAAATCAACCCCATCACAAACCTGTGTTTTATTAAATTTTTTTTTATATTTGTTATTTTATGTTCTGTCAGACCGTCTCTTAAGAAAGGAACTTATCTAAGTCAGAAAAGTTTTTATACCCCCGGTGGTTTTTATTCATCTCTATTGACTCATTTTATCATCTATCTTTTGATAAGAAGAAAGAATGATGACTCAGTTTGAACAATAGAACTCCGCTTTGACCAGTAATTTATTATCAGTTCTCGTGAAGAGGATTGTTTTACAAAGTGTGACCTTTTGACTTGCTGACAGACTTCTGACTGCTTCATTTTGTGGGGGGAAAAAATTGTAACAGCTCTTAAAAATTATTTCAGTTTTCCACTGGATTACTTTTTTCTTTTTTGTTAAGAGTATTTTAGAACCAGTCATTTTATTAGACATTTTTCAAATAAACAGTGTGAGCAAAGCTTTTGTAACGCTCATCTCGCTTTACATTTACTCTGGATTTGAAAGTTATGGTTGCTGAAAGATGGAGTTTATTTAGTTTAATCATTTGTACCACTTGCCTAATTCTGAGTCACTGAGTGGGTTGGAACCTTTCCCAGTGAGTCCAGCAGGTGAGTTACTGGGTAGTCTGATCACATTTTGCCAGTCTATCACAGTGCCATACGGACACGGACAACCAATCACATGCTCACCTTCACATATGGAGAATTTCAGCTGATAAATCAGAGAATTTATCATACACAGATGCATAAAATATTTTTCTTAAAGAAAAACTGAACTATGAAATATATATATATATATATATATATGTATAAATATATATATATTTTTTTTTTAAAAAAAGCTGTTTTCTTTCTCGTAAAAAAACAAAACAAAACACAAGATATTTTATCCCGACAGATCTTCACACTGAGCGCTGCATAAAAATTTGTGCAACCTTTTTTAAAAGTGTAAGTAATGAAACTCTAATGAGCTCTAAAGCTTCTGTTTCGTCGCAAGGGAGGGAGGTACGAAGCCTATCCCAGCTAGTTTCATGCAAGAGGCAGGGTACACCCCATACAGGGCGCCAGTCTATCGCAGGGCCACACACACACGCACTACCATCTACACACATACTCATTCCTAGGGGCAATTTCATGGTAGCCAATCAACCTAACAGGTATGTTTTTGGAGGGTGTGAGGAAAGCAGCGTACCTGGAGAAAACCCACGCATACATAGGGAAACCATGCAAACTCCACACAGAAAGGCCAGTGTTCCAAGCCTCATCCACTCGAACACAGACCTTCTTACTGGGAAGCCACTGCAAACTCCTGCACCACCGTGCCGCATAAACTATAAAGCTCTGCAGTAAAAAAAAAAAAGTGTCTGAAATTGAGATAATCTTAATCTGCCTTCTGCAGAAATCTGGCTGTTATGCAGCATTTCTCACTGAAAACAAATGAATGCAATACTCCAATATAACTAGTTATGTTTAGATGAGAATGAAATTAGTTCATTAGAGCTGTAACATCCTGCTGTTGAGTCATTTTTATCCAAAGCCTTTGATGAAATTTACATGAAACATGAGATTAGTTCAAGTTCTTTCATCTTCTCAACCACTTAATACACTGTCAAATATAAGTTTTTGGTTATTGACAAAAAAAAAAAAAAACGAAAAAAAACAAAACAGGTTCACTAATCTGGAGGCTGAAAGAATGACTGGAAGCTTTTTAATTCCACTTGGAAGCAATAATGTTGAATAGTTAAATATTATATAAATGTCCTGGAATGGTTTCCTTAGGGTTTAGTCTACTTTTGCCTTTGTGAATTGCCGTCCTGCACATTTGAAATGTTTGATTGTTTTCTCAAGTCATTTTCACTTACCGACCTGATTTGAATAATTGAGGTAAAGCGTAAGAAACAAATAAAACATACAAGTACCCCAATCTCAGTAGAAACAGTAGAACTTGCTAAAAACTCAAATTCAGTCTTTCGAAAGATTTGTGGGAAGGTTAGAAGTTCATGATCCAATATGCTAACTTCAAATTAATTTACTTTTAAAGTTAATGTTGTATTGAATACAAATATTCTGGTACAAAAATACTTACACAACTTATGTTAAACATATTGTTTTGGTCAAATCTTACAAACTTCAACCTAATCCAGTTTAATTCCATATTTCAAGGAAACAAATAAGAAGATTAAATACCAGAGGTTTAATACTTTTGCAAAATCCAAATAAAAGCTGTATTTTTAACATGCTGAGTGATCATTTCAAAAACTGAGGTTAGGAAAATTTAACTTTATTTACTAGATAGATGTATTGAGAAGTACAGTACACAAGACCTGAGAGGCACATAAAACTCCTTCTTCTTCTTTCGGCATTCCCTTCAGGGGTCACCACAGCAAGTCATTTTCTTCCATCTAACCATATCTGCTGAATCCTCTTCAGTCACGCCAGCTATCTTCATGTCTTCTTTCACTGCGTCCATGAATCTCCTCTTTGGCCTTCCTCTAGGCCTCTTTCCTGGTGGTTCCAAACCCAGCATCCTTCTGCTGATGTACTCTCTCTCTCCTCTGTGCTACCTCCATCTCTGTTTCCTGTCTTTTCCTCAGTGCTACTGTCTCTAGACCAAACAGCATGGCCGGTCTCACCACAATTTTGTACACTTTCCCTTTCATTCTAGCTGAAACTCCTCTATCACACCTGATACTTTTCTCCATCCGTTCCAGCCTGCCTGCACACGCTTCTTCACTTCTTTTCCCCACTCTCCAATGCTCTGGACCTTTGATCCTAAGTACTTAAAATCTTCCATTTTCTTTATCTCTTCTCCATGTAACCTCACCTTTCCGTTTGGATTCCTCTCATTTACACACATGTACATGTACATAGAGGCACATTAAACCCAAATGCAACCAATGAACACAATATATAAAATATGTACAAATACATAAATCCCAACACTAAAAGACACACAATTTAAAGCCAGATAGTTTGGGCTACTTTTATAGGACGAGAGAAAAAAAATCTGTATGTACAGATTAAACAGTAATGTTTTTCTTCTCTTTTAAAATCTTATTGTCTCTTTAAAAAGTCATTTAAAGATAAATGGGCATCATATTTAGCCAGCTTTTCACGTTCAGTACAAGTCTTAAATTGATACACTTTAATCAATCAAAAAGCAAACTGGATATGTTGGTAACAGGTTGTCAAGTTGGAAGTAGTTATGAGGCCCTAATGTATGTTTTTACTCCTAAGACCATCATCTTCTGCTTGTTCTGAAAGTGAACCAGTAAAAAATAAATAAAAAGTGAGAAAACCATCAAAAATCAATAAGGTTTGATTTGATCTGTCTTTTTTTATTTTTACAGTGCAGAGTTCCCTGACCTACGCAAGCACAATAACTGTATGGCCAGTAACCTGACACCTGCAGTTTATGCCAAACTGTGTGATAGAGCCACTCCCAATGGTTATACATTGGACCAGGCCATCCAAACGGGCGTGGACAACCCTGGGCACCCTTTCATCAAGACTGTTGGATTGGTGGCAGGAGACGAAGAGTCCTATCAGGTCAGATATGACCACACCTTTCTAATTAAGATCTTTACACTAACCGGATGATGATGACAAACTTTCATTCTGTAATTCCCTAATTGATTCCATGATGTCGATTTTGTGCAAATATTGTTTAAACATTTCTATTCATATTAAATGGTGTTATTCAGTAAATGTGGTCTGATGATTAAATGTTGAAATTAGCATTCAATTCTGATTTGCTGAGAAGCCTCTGTGTTTTGTGGACACAGACAGAACCTGAACAAAGTCCATGTACCCCTGTTTAGTTTGCCCAAAAACAATGTCAGAGTTTTTAGAATATCCTAATTTTGGTGAATGAGTTTAGAAGTTGGTCTGCTTCTTTTAGGTGTTTAAAGAGCTAATGGATCCAGTCATCAAGGAGAGGCATAATGGCTACGACCCCAATACAATGAAGCACCCCACTGACTTGGATTCCAACAAGGTACTACAAGTCTCAACTAAATGTGCTGTTTTAGATAAACAGCTACTTGATACCTTGCAGCTGCCTAGTTATGCTGAAATACTGAAAATGGACTACGACTCTGTCATGCCTAACACCTTCCACGCATGTGCAAGGCAGACCGCTACTTCAAACGCACTCAAACTAAACACAAAACAAACACAGCTCCTTTGAGGCATACATATGCACACTTTTAAAGCACTATTTAATCAAATTTATTATTATTTTTAGATCATTTCTAAACCAAAACCTATGAAAATAATTTTTTGACTGTGAGAGGTGCAAGGTTTCGAGCGACACAAGAATATTTAAAAAAAGTTTAGACACAACAGAATTTAATCAACAGCAGTTTAAAAAGGGACCTAGAAAAAAAATTCAGTCTCTCTCAAAATTGCAATGGAATGAATGAGAAAGAATTCCAACTTTTGCCCGGTTAGAGGAAAGGAAAACAGTGGCTTAAATATAAAATTAGTTCAAGTTAATTTTTAGAGGACAAAGTTTTCTATGCTTTGATGCTATAGAATGAAAATTGATGGATCTATGGAGGCTTTTTTCAGCTTATGGATCACTAAAAAAAACATGTCTCTTGATCTTTTTTGGTTTATTGAGGGGCTTTTCCTGAACTTTTTCAGTTTGTAAACAATCATATCTCAAAAAGTGTTGGCACTTATCTTAATTTTATTGGACCAGAAGAGAGACAAAATTCTTTTGATCATTTTAAACTTAAAATAGTGTTTGTAGATAAAATAAATCTTGAGTTTTGAAGAGCATAAACTTTTGAAGGGAAATTTTCCAAACTCCAAAGTTCATGGGGGAAAAAAATTTCACTAAAATGGAAATATTACAAAAACTCAGCAAAATTTCAAAAATCTGTACAGACGTGTGTGACTCCCAATAAAGCGACCAGAAACCAAAATTATAAAAATTGGTCAATCTCAACTGGGATACCCAACGAGTCAAAAACGGCATTATAGCAAAGAAAAACAGAAAAACAATACTTGCTGCCTTTTCAAAGCATCAAGCAAAGATCAATAAGAGCCATATTTGTGTTGCCATGACATAAGAACAGTAAAAAAAAAAATCCCCTCCAAAAGTAAATTTGAATGTGAAATTTGTCGTCTGCAAGGGCTTCCTGAAGCTTACAAGTGGGGTTCCAGTCTGTGCAGTTATCCTCAATCTTGATGCTTCTAATGTGAATAACTTATGGAAAGAATTACCGCAAAATCTAATGTAGCGATGTGAAGAGGGGGAAAGATCAGTGTCTTTTTTTCTTGATCATTTAAAAATAAAATCAGCTTTTGTATTTTGGATCATCTGAAATAGTTACTACAAAAAAAGCAGTTTTCTACTTACAAAAAGTTTGTCTCATTATATGTACAATGCAAAATAAAACACATTGATACTAGTATCTGATTACTGATGCAATGAACTGGTATGAACTTGATTTTTTTTTTATAAAAGAACACTGAAATATTTTCTAATTATTTTCAAATCCTGCTACAGATCAAATCAGGTGTCTTTGATGAAAAGTACGTGCTGTCATCTAGAGTGAGGACAGGCCGTAGCATCCGAGGGCTGAGCCTCCCTCCCGCCTGCACACGAGCAGAGCGCAGGGAGGTGGAGCGGGTGGTTGTCGATGCCCTGGCTGGTCTAAAAGGTGACCTGCAGGGAAGGTATTACAGCCTCACCCAAATGACTGATAAGGAGCAGCAACAACTCATTGATGTGAGTGATAATGCACACTGCCAGCATCTGCAAGTAAAGATGGATCAAACAGCATACATTAATGTTAATAAAGCAGTTTAGATCATTCTGGATCATTGCTTATGTTTGCCAGTGTTGGATGTCCTTATGTATAATCTACTCATTGCAAATTTAGAAAGAAAAACTCACTCAATTAAAGATGTATTAGGAATGTTAACTCTTGCAGTATGCTGAGACCAAAATTGTGTTAAAACTTGTTCACTCTATTTATGTATTTTGTTGTCACATTTCCTTTCTAGCAACTACTGTCCAGTCAAAATAGTTTTTAATCTTTGTTTTTATTCTTTTGTAAATTCTACAGGATCACTTTTTGTTTGACAAGCCTGTGTCTCCCTTGCTGACTTGTGCCGGTATGGCTCGTGACTGGCCAGATGCTCGTGGAATTTGGTAAGCCGATATAAACCTAGGAGAAGACACCTAGCCCCCACTTCTCCCACCATTGGCGCCGTTGAAGGGCAGCCTGCTGCGGTGTAAGGAGTGCAGCAAACAAATTTCCCCGGTGAGGGATGAATAGAGTAATTCAAAATAATCAAATAAACAATGTTAGGCCGGTAGAAAAGCATGCACATGGTGTTATTGAGCAATATCAGGGTTTGTTCTCACAGAAAAAAAAATAGGATTTGCACAAGATTTAAGACAAAAACAAAAGAAAAAAGAAGTTGAAAAAAATCACTTGAAAAGTTTTCACAGCGTTTTGAATATAGCTGAACAACCAAAAAAAGCAACTTATAGCAAGTACAAAGTCCTTTTTATTGTAAAGCTTATTTAGTGAATGATACCTTCCTGTCCTGCCAGAGTTAGGCTGCATATAACTGATGTGGTTTTAACTGTAAGTTTAGCTTCTAATGTCTCTTGAAATAAATAAATACATTTATTTAAACCTGTATGTTATTAGAATCCAGCAAAGTCTTCCAGTTCTCTGGGATTTCTGTCATGCACTACTCTACTATGGTCTATCCATAAATTTTTACTTATCATGAGGTCAGGAGATTGAGATTGCCATTCCAAACTTTTTGAAATAAAACACAATGTGATATATGTTTAGGATCAATATGTCTTTGTAGAATAAATTAATCAATCCTTTCCTTCAACTTTTTTAAAGAGGTCACCAAGTTTGGACCCAAAATTTGCTGAAACTGTTTTGAATATATTTGTTCTTGATACTTATAAATTGTTCCTTGTGCCACTGGCTGCCATACAATCCTAAAAGAGTTAACCCCTGCAGGGTTAACAGTTGAACAACTTATCTTCATTAAATTTGTACCTTTTCATTTTTAAACATAATCTTGCTCTTTCTGGCCAAAAAGTTCTATTTTATTATAGTGTATTAATCCTTTGTGGGGGAATTTCTGTGCTTGCACTACTCCGCAGCAGGCAGCCAAAGACGGCGCCAATAGTGGGAGCAACTGGGGGTTAGGTGTCTTCTCCAGGGACCCCTAGGCATGAGCTCAGCAGGATTTAAACCAGCACGTCTTTAGTCCAAAAATGGCAATTTTAACACCTCAATTTTATCAATCTACAGAACTTGCACCACAAAAAGCATCAGGCTTGTCTATATGAAGATTTGCAAACTTCAAACACTGATTTTTGGAGCAAGGAAGTCAGAGGTTTTTGTCTGATAATTTTTCCATGAAGCCCTTATTTTACTAGAATCTCTTCATTGTGGAATAACGTACCCAAACTCTATTTTTTTTGTCTCTCCCTGGCTGCTAAATGCACATGACAATGAATTTTTATCCTGAGTGCCCCAACTTTTGATCCCCAATGCATATGCATGTGTTGGGGTCTTACAGGCACTTCAAATTGTGGTCTTGGATAAAATTCACATTAGTTTATATGTGTTTAATGACGCTTTACATGAGTCTTTATACTACAATGTTTTGGATGAAGATTTGTAATGACTTATGATGAGGATGATTTGTATGTTTGAATGTATATTTTTAGTAACAGACCCTCACAAATCAAGTTGTAATGTACATTGCTCTGTTCACCTCTGGCTCCAAATAAAGCACATTAATATCGATTACATAGCAGCAAATCAACCCCTCAAGGGTACAAAAGAAGAGGATTTCAGAACCATTGAATTAAACATTATATGATAGTTCAGGGAGATTTTATTAGAAAGAGTCAAATGAAAAAGTCAAACTCTTGCTCAAACGTAAGACCTCCTGCAGAACCATAGAGATAGTGTTACAGAAAACTGCTGACAAACTGAACGCATTAGGGCTGTACCAGAGGTCGGAGTTACAGTCACTGTGATTTAAATGCAAAATTTTTATGTATGTAAATATATTCATTGCTGGGAAGTAGCATGTGACTAAACACACTGGTATTTAGCTAGGATCAATGAAAAGCATTGGTTTTCATGTTGTTTCAATTTAAAGTTTTTTAATCCCATTTTTTTGTGGTAGTGTTATTGTAGAGAATTGGTGAAGTGGGCATTTCTCCCTCAGCATCAAATTTCAGCACGCGCCCAGGAATAACCCAATTCAGTGTGTCAGTCAGCCAGAAATCAATCACCAGCCTCCTTTACTGGTTTGTCTGCCAAGCAGTGTCTGTTCTCTTTAATTATTCACTTTCACTCAGACTCTCCATCATTAGCAGCTTTACCTGTCAGTGCTTCTCATTTTTACTTTCTTTAACATCCTGCTTAATCTCTTCTCTTTTAACAACACCCTGTTTTGCATTTTGCTTCTCATAAGTACCAGTCAGGTGTGTAGAAAGTCTGAGAACAATACTTAAGTAAAGCTGAACTCAGTTTAACATTTTTTTTTTTTAGTTTAGGAAACAAAAAATTTAAAAAAAAAATGTAAAGATTTAATCAGTCATGTTTATGTCTTTTCTTGAGCTGAGATTAGATTTAGTTGTAGATTCAATGTCTTTAATTGTTTCTTTTGGACCTCCCAAAAAAGACCAATTTTTTTACTTTTTTGTTTTGTTTCGTCTTCTAACGGGATTGCAGGTGGTGCTGGAGCCTCTCCCGGCTGATTTTAGGCAAGAGGCAGGGTACACACCAAAGAGGTCGCTGGTCCGCTGCGAGGCCAAACACACAGACAACCATCCACACACAAACTCATTCCTAGAGGCAATTTTGTAGCAGCCAATCAAAAACCCTACATACTACAACAAATTCCTATTAAAAAAAAACCATCTGTATTGTAAATTATCTTGTGCCAAAATTGATTTAAAAATATGAGGAATAATGGGTCTGTGTTTAGCCTGATGAGAGCAACATAAAAATAAATCACCCCGGTGCAGCACTGAGCCTGTAAACAGATTTCTCAGAGTCAGAGGGAAATTTACTGCACGGCCACACTTGTACTGTAAATCTCAAAATAACTCCTTTCTGTGTAGGCACAACAATGGAAAGACATTCTTGATTTGGATCAATGAGGAGGATCACACCAGGGTCATCTCTATGGAAAAGGGAGGCAACATGAAGAGAGTGTTCGAGAGATTCTGCCGAGGCCTCAAGGAAGTAAGATTTTTCAAAATGTTTTAAAATGATAAGAGTAGATATTCTTCATCCCTCATTAACTTTGACCTTTTCTAAATGCATGCATGCATGACTTTACCTCCTAAAATCCTACCTGCAACCATGTGCAGCTGACTTGCACACTTTAACACCAGCTGTAGTGGGTCTGGTAAAAGTAACTATAGAGCATTCAGATGGTAAACCAAACGTTGAGGCATTAATATCGTCTGAAAGCATTTACATTATAAGTGCTTGCTAATGCAGGAACTGCTTACTCAAGTCTATGTGCAACTTCAATGTAGAGTCCGCTGAACATGCTCACACAATCACATTATTCATCTAAGTCGGCTACAAGTAAAAGAGGGTAGGACCAACTCTCTGACATCTACACTGAACAGAATTTTAAATAATGATACGGTACATGATAATCCTCGTCTAACCTTGTGTACTCTAATCTGAGTTAACCTCAAATAAAAGAGGAAACTAAAACGATTCTTTCTGTTTAGCTTGATTGATTCTTTGCTTTCCAGGTGGAGAGACTGATCCAGGAGAAAGGCTGGGAGTTCATGTGGAACGAGAGGCTTGGTTACGTCCTCACCTGCCCTTCCAACCTTGGTACAGGTCTCAGGGCAGGAGTCCATGTCAAACTGCCCAATTTAGGCAAGGTACAGTAAAAGCTGAGCACACCTCTAAAAACTGCTTAGTACATTCATTTTTACTTAGTTTGGCACCATGATTAATTGGATCCCTTTTTGTTAAGTTCTAATAGTTTTGGGTTGTTCATTAAAAAGGGCCTGCTGTGAACGTTAACATTAATTTCGAGTTGATTGATTTCACATGGAAATCAATCAACATGGTTTAACATTGATTTCGAGTGTGAATTTCGTCGTGGTAAAGAAAGAGCTGAGCCGAAAAGCTAAGGTCTCGATTTACGAGTCGATCTATGTTCCCACCCTCACCTATGGTTACCAGCTGTGGGTGGTGACTGAAAGAATGAGATCACGGAGACAAGCGGCTGAAATGAGCTTCCTCCGCACTGTGGGTGGGCTCTCAGTCAGAGATCGGGTGTGGAGCTCTGCCATCTGGGAGGAGCTCAGTTTCGAGCCACTCCTCCTTCATGTCGAGAGAAGCCGAATTAGGTAGTTTGTGCATATGGTCAGGATGCCCCCCGAGCGCCGTGCTGGTGATGTGTTTTGGGCACATCTGAAGCTGTTTCCCCCGCGGCCTGGCTTCTAATAAGTGGAAGACGACGGAACAGAACGGGTTTTTATTATCATAACTCATACCTCCTTTGCAGGACCCCCGTTTCAATACAATACTGGACAACCTTCGTCTGCAGAAGCGAGGGACAGGTGGCGTGGACACTGCAGCAGTGGGTGGTATATTTGACATCTCTAACCTTGATCGTCTGGGACAGTCTGAGGTAAGCAAACCAGTGATATTTACACCTGATGGTAAAAAAGGTTTTACCATGTCAAATCAAAATTCATTCATAATGTGTCACACATATACAGTACTTTGTCTTTTAAACTTTTAAAAATGTTTTGAAATATTTCACCATTGTAATCAATTTAGCACTTTATTTTCACAAAATGAGAATGAAAATGATCCTGAGCGCTTTCACATGTTTGTAACAAGATCTTATATTTATCTGAAAACGTTCCAATCTTTTCTTTTTATATGAAAAACGTATGAAAATACATTTTCATTGGTAGATAGCCTCTAGGTGTTTAATCTCATTTAACTGAAAGGTTGTGCAGAAGTTTTATGTCCACATAAAATGATCACAATTTAAACACCTTTTCTGTTCTTTAAATCACCAGTTTTAATTGTAGAGCACATAAAGCAGCAGTAAACTGTGATGTGTCCCACCTCTAGGTCCAGTTGGTGCAGACCGTGATTGATGGTGTTAACTACTTAATTGAGTGTGAGAAAAAACTGGAGAAAGGCCAGGACATCAAGGTGCCCCCTCCTATAAAGTTGTTTAAGTAGACACTGGTCCGTCATCCTTCGCACACAAACTCTCTGGGCACAAACACATGCACAAAACACCCCTCCCTCAATGTTATTTCCAGCTGTATTTACTGCGACCTATTTAATCAGCCCTGCCTGCCTCATGATATACCCAATAGTTTAACTACAAGTGTCAAATAAAGTGATTTTGCTAAATCTGATCAGACTCCTAAAACTTTACTCTATTAAGCAAACTATTAAACGTAATAATTCCTGCTTTAAAATGCAAATTCTCAAATTTAGGGGTGCAGAAATTGTGTGGCTATTTAAACATGGCCAGTCAGTTTTTGTGCCCCTAAATCCCAAATCGCACCCACTTTTACCCTGCCAAGCATGCCCTGTATCCCACTCCTATTCCTGTTTATTGATTCCATATTACCTCGTCTCCATGAAGTCCATCCAGATGTGCTGTACTCCTCACTGTGGATTGTGTCTCTGTTCCCCATTTTGAATGAATGTAGAAGAGATGTGTTGTTGAAAGGTTGTGTATGTATGATGGCATGTTAATGTCACAATAAAACGTTCCACCACACCAGCCCGGCGGGCTCTGCACTGTAAGCAATATGGTTTCAGCTACATCTGAACGTCTTGTCTTTTATTAAAGAGATCATCTATTTAACAGTACCTCCTTCTCTGTCTCTTATTTATCAATGTTACTGTATGTCTCTTCTTCACCTTCAACATAAATTAAGTAGCAATTCATTATGTCGGCCTTTTTTCCGAAGCCTGAGCTTGTAGTACCCATGGCAAACAAGGTTTTAGGTCATGATTATGATCAGCATAGTTGTACGTCGTCATGTGACATCAGTCTTGGGAACAGTAGAACTCTATTGTCCATTCTTCAATGTGTAAAGAACACTCGTAATTTAAAAAACTGTTTATTTTCACTGTATTTGTAAAAGTTTTTATAATTTTCTTCATTCTTACTGAACGATACTGTGCGAATTTGTTTTGTTTTTAAAAAAGATTGCACTTATTCATACTGGTGCATTTTACTTTTTTAATTTATTTTGAACAAAGTACACATCTGTAATGTACGACTGTTGTTTTCGTCTTGTGAAAAATAATCCAACTATGAACTTTGTTTCAATTCATATAAAGTTTTTTTTTTTTTTAAGCTATCCTGTCCGGCGTTGTGACAAGCAAAATAATGACCTGTATGTCAAGTATTGCTGGACAGTTTTGTTCTACAACTTCATATAAAATTTTAAACTTCAACCCTTTTTATGTTTCTCGTCACTAAAAAGGTGAAAGTTCCACTTTTAGGTCGACAATAAACTACTTTATAGTGAGTTGGATTACAGGGAGTTTGATGTACTTTGTAGAACATGCTGCAAGAATTTACTCTCGTGTTAGAACAAAGCTCTGAATGGCCGAATTGTCTGAAAAGCTGGAAGACGTGAGCTTGGAGTCTGCAGCAGGAAGTCTGGAACAAGTGCTTTGTCCCTCTCTGAATGAATAGATGTTTTCTGTGATGATGTAGGCGGTTTCCCACTGTTTGGGTCTGACTGAATAACAAGACGCTCGGTGTGTGAGGAAACACAGCTGAGATGTTGAGTGTTGGTGGTGTGTTGTGTGAGACATCTTATGTATTCAGAGCGAATCGGTGGCATAATGTTGCTAGCATCTCTTTGTTCCAAATATGGATGAGGATGAGACAGGTTGCCATGGCAACCGCTTCAAAAAGGATACAGAGCTATATTTGGGGGAGGGTTGAAGTCTTGGTGGATTCAAATGAAGCGGAGCCCTCCAACACTGCCCGTTACACACACACACAATTAATGATAGAGCATCAACTGCCAGGTAATTAAACATGGATGTATGCTTCAAACCTTCCCAATGATTTACATCAAAAGCTGTAGGCTTGGAAAAAGGAAGATACAGATTTGAACAAGGCAGCTAATCGATCATTTGTGGATCTCAGAACACTGAGAGGCTCTCTGATGAGCAGATATATTTTAAACTCTTCACAGAAATGCAGTCTTTAAGACAAACACAAAAGTTTTATTTGCATTATAGCTTGTAACATTTGTTTTTGTCAAAGAAGCAAGACATTTAAAATTCTAAAGAGGAGCAGAAATATCACCAGAAGAATGACAGAAAAGGACAGAGAATGCCAAAATCCTTCAACCTGCCACCCTAACAACTTTATCGAAACTGTCTGACTTTAATTTGGTGCAGCGGCAGCAATAAGTAGGACGCTGCATCGATCTGTCATGGTATTAGAAAGAGCTTAGCCGAAAAGCAAAGCTCTCGATTTACTAGTCGATCTACGTTCATACCCTCATCTATGGTTAACAGCTGTGGGTGGTGACCGAAAGAATGAGATTGCGGATAAATGCGGCCGAAATGAGCTTCCTCCGCAGGGTGGATGGGATGTCACTCAGAGATCTGGTGAGGAGTTCTGCCGGCAGGAGCTTGGTGTCGAGCCGCTTCTCCTCCAGGTCGAGACGATTCGGGGTGGGGGTGATTCGAGCATCTGGTCAGGATGTCTCCAAAGTGCCTCGCTGGTGAGGTGTTTTGGGCACTTCCACCGGGAGGAGATCAAGAGGCAGACCCCGGACCCGCTGGAGAGACTATGTCTCACAGCTGGCCGAAGAACAACTTGGGATCCTTGGGATAAAGCTGGGTTAAGAGAAGCCTGGGCTTCCCGTCGGAGGCTGTTGACCTCACAACCCGGCCTCGGATAAGCGAAAGACAACGGAACAGAACGGACTTTAACTTCCTCTTCACATTCTTCGTATCACAATTGATGTACTGAATGAGGACTGAATCCATTTTTTTTTTTTCATTAATTGAATTCAGGGGCTGCACAGCCTCAGACCAAAACAACCATGTGGAGTTTAGATGTTCTCTTTCTGTCTGGGTTTCTAGTTCATTGGGCACAATAGATTAACTCCAGAAGAAGTTGTGAGAGTGGGTGTAGATGTCTGGTTTTACTTGACCATGCAACAGACTGGTGACCTGTCTAGAGTGTATCTCGCCTAATTCATAGCTGTTCCATATTTCTCAGCTCTATGTGGTCTTTAATTAAAAACAGGGTTTGGAAAATACAGAAATAGATTTTTACCCTGACTGTCAAATTCAAAGCTCCCTCGTCTTACCTCAAACAACTGTTCAGCACATAGTAAAAGATGGATTAGAAAGTGTAAAGTCCGGCATTAAAGAGGCTTTATCTGACCGAGAAAAACTTTTGTAAAGCTTTCTTCTTTGTGCTCTCAATTTATTTACTTCTAACTCTGGTGCTAGATATGATTTCTCGTTGTTCAAAAACACTGACTTTTTGTAATGGAACTACTCAAATGTTCAAAATTTTAATTGATGCACTTTAACTGAAAAGAATTTTTACTTATTTACTCATTTACTCATTAGATTAGCCAGTGTACATGTTTACACATACATTAAAAAAAAATCTAAAGTGACATTTTACACATTTCTAAACAATATGCACAAAATTTACATGTATTTTTTAATGTCCCTGAAACTTTTATATTAACAATATTATCTGTCCATTTATAGCAACACATTTTTCTCAAGCAATTATTTTACTTTCTCACAACCTACTTTTAAAAACTTATACAGAATTTCATATTAATACTAACATGACATTCATTAAAAAAAAAAAGTTCTGAAAGTAAAAAATAATCTGAGAAAAAAATCACTTTCAATTAGTAGGAAAATATGTCAAACACCACCCTCTTCTGGTAGGATTTAGTAATGCAGTTTTGGAACTGCTTTTAACTGCTTTGTTTCATCAACAATAAAATGAAGGTGACTTTGTTTCTGACATGATAAAAACCCTTTTAGCCCAGTGATTAAAAAAAACAAACAAACTAATGATGCAAAACAAATATAATCAAACAAGGGATATAATGAACCACATAATCTGCAAGAAAAAACTGTTTAGTTGTTGAGTTACTGCTAATGTTATAAAATCATGTTGAAAAAAATTTCAGACCAGTAAACTTTACCTCTTTATATGAAGATTCTGCCCCATTAAAAAGATTGTGTAGGACACTTTATTTCTGGGGATTTATCTCTTTGTTTGAATCATTATGTGGCAGAATAACTTGTTTGGTTTCATTCTGTCTGAACTTAACGTTCTGATATTTAACACCCCATCTCACTTTTACTTTCTTTTTCAATATCAACAACTAAGACAAGGCTCCATGGTGGCGCAGTGGTTAGTACTGTGGACTCACAGCAAGAAGGTCAGGGTTAGAATCCCGGACTAAGTGCGAGGCTTGAAACACTGGCCTTTCAATGTGGAGTTTGCATGTTCTTCTTGTGTTTTTCTCTGAGTATTCTGGTTTCCTCACACCCCATGTTAGGTTTATTGGCTCCCACGAAATTGCCCCTAGGAATGAGTGTGTCTGTGGATGGTTGTTTGTCCCTGCCACAGTCTGGTGACCTGTTTGGGGTGTACCCTGTTTCTTGCCTGAAATCAGCCGGGATAAGCTCCGGCCCATGAGGAATAAGCGGGTTGGAGATTAAACAAAATAACTATAATAATTTGTGTTTATAAAGTAACAAGACAATCACATCATTTTAAGGTATTATATTTTGGTTTGCCTCACTGCTAAGTGACATCATTACACGGTCATTTGCATTCTGACTTCGAACATTTAAATGTTCCCTTCAACCAACCATCAGTTGTGTGTGCATGAGTGTGTGAATCTGTGTGAGTAAAGAGGATTAAAATTTGAATATATGTCTTTAACATTTGCATTTTTAATATTCAAAATAATCTACAGTGGATGCACAGGAACAGACTGGCCACCTGTACAGTGTGTGGATTCTCACCTCACACTTGTATGGATAGGATAGGACCCTGAATTTGACAAGTTTGACATGGTTTACAAGATGAATTCAAAGAAAATATTGAGTTTTTTTGTATTTTTTATGTGAGACATTCGGTATTCTGTTTATTTATAAGTAAATAAAAAAATCTCTAAAAGGCCACAGATGTCTTTTTAACTACCTACCGTAGGGTTCTTACGCAAACGTTTATATGATCACCTGCAAATGATCAGTTGCTATTTCAAGCTAATGATCCACAGATTTTTTTACACACAGTTTTGGACACAGAACATGATGAGGAAGAATATTTAGTGTAGCACATTACACATTTTTATTTATTTATTTAT
Organism: Neostethus bicornis; assembly: GCA_902685375.1. Taxonomy (NCBI): domain Eukaryota; kingdom Metazoa; phylum Chordata; class Actinopteri; order Atheriniformes; family Phallostethidae; genus Neostethus; species Neostethus bicornis. Next base: position 21,423,029 of record LR738544.1, on the reverse strand, counting down.
TTATTTCGGTCACAGTGCAACCTCATATCAATGAAATAAAGAAAACAACCATATTCCAGCAAAGGACCGAAAAGGTATCGGCTGAAGCAAACGCTTATTACGCCGACCCTTTTTTTTTTTTTTTTAATGTCATCATAAAAGCAAAAAGACACAAGTAAATACTAAGTCATCATAATTTTTATAACACATAACATAATAATATCATAATACATCATAACACATAACATAATCATAACACATCATAACATATAACATAATCATAACACATAATCGTAACACATAACATAATCATAACATATCATAATTGTTTACTTTTTATAGAAGCTTGAATTTAACCATCAAGACTTGCATATTTTTTAAGTATTAATAACTTAAATTTCTTTTTTAAACATAAAAGATTTAAACACACTTTAAGTTCATCATCACAATTATTCCAAAGATCCACACCTTTAATAGAAATACAGAATTTTTTAACATTTGTTCTAAATTTATTTTTAATGAACACATCATTTCCTCTTAGTTCGTATGGACTTTTCCTAATAATAAACATATTTTGTAGAGAGTTTGACATCATGTTTTTTTTTATCTTAAACATAAATTTTAAAGTGTGTAATTCCACTAAATCATAGAACTTTAATGTTTTTAAATTTATAAATAGATTATTGGTAGGTTGATTATAAGATGAGAATGTTATTGCTCGTATTGCTTTTTTTTGTAAAATATAAATTGGTTTTGTGTTAGTTTTGTACGTATTTTCCCAAATCTCGATACAATAAGTTATATATGGAAGTACTAATGTATTATATAACATAAACAAACTTTTTTTATTTAGGACAAATCTGAATTTATAAATGATTGCTATTACTTTAGACAGTTTATTTTTTGTATAATTTATGTGTGATTTCCAGCTTAATTTGTGATCTATAATCATTCCAAGGAACTTACTGTCGTAAGCTCGTTCCAATGGGGTGTTATTAAGCATAATTTGAATTTGTTTAGGTACTTTTAATTTTGTAAATACTATAAATTTCGTTTTTTCAATATTTAATGATAATTTATTTATGTCAAACCATATTTTTATTTTACTCAATTCTCTTTTAACTGATTGTATCATTTGGTTCACGTCTTTTCCTGAAAAGTAAAGAGTAGTGTCGTCTGCAAACAGTACATAATTTATTAGTTTGGATGTGTAACACAAATCATTGATGTACAGGATAAAGAGTTTAGGCCCCAGCGTTGAGCCTTGTGGAATTCCACATATGACTTTTAATAAATCAGATTTTTCCTCCTTTATTTGTACATATTGATATCTATTTTCTAAGACATCAGACACATGGCGGCTGTGATGAACCAGAATCAACTGCAGTTGCATTTTAACATTTTTAAATGGCATACAGGCACTTAAATTTATTATGAAATCATCCAACACAAAACATTTCTCCATTCTGGTTGCCAAATAATGAAACAAAATAAAGTTTTCTGAAGAACCTTTTACACTTTATGCAACCCCTGTGTAAGTGGTCACTTCATAGATTTTTCCATTTGGATGTCAGAGGCCAGTGGAAGACAAACTGGAAGAAAAACTGTGACAAGAAAGAAAGGGATCTTTAAATCACTCCAGAACCCTGAATCCTGGTGACTTTTTAGTTTATCTACAACAGATTAGACAGCGCAGACTGTTATTATCAGACTGTTTGACCTTTCTGAGCTTAGTTTTGGAACATTTAAGCTTTGTTAGAGCAGAGTATAGCACATATTCATGGTTACAAACAGTCCAAGCAATTCGATTAAGAGGTTTGTTCAATGTACTTGAATAAAGACACCATACACCAGGTCAATATCAGCTTGCAGAAGAAAGGTAGTAAGAATTTATATACAATAATTACGTGACAAATTATTTAGTGGTCAATTGATTTAGTCATTCTTCAATATTCTTTTGTTCTCTTCTATTTGAACTTTTGGATGTAAAGAATCTTAAACATTAAAAAATCAGTTTTTAAAACAGATTTTTTTTTTTCTTTTTTGGTGGAAATCTTACTGTCAACACCACAATCTTACTACAATATAAGGAGCAATAAGCCCATCAAAAGGATATGAAGTGGAACATTTTAGGAAACCAGAAAAACAGGAAGGTTCAAATAAAGGCCTATCAGGAAAAAAATCTGAACTTGGCAAATTACGGGGATCATATTAACTATCAGGGATGATGAACCATTAAAAATTGATTAACATTTAATCTGATTTTGACAACAGGAGATAACTTTTTTCTGTGGAAAAGAGGTGAAGAAGCATGTGCAGGAAGGCTGGAACGGGTGGAGAAAAGTATCAGGTGTGATGTGTGATAGAAGAGTTTCAGCTAAATTGAAAGGGAAAGTGTACAAGACCATGGTGAGACCGGCCATGCTGTTTGGTCTAGAAACAGTGGCACTGAAGAAAAGACAGGAAGCAGAGATGGAGGTGGCAGAGATGAAGATGCTGAGGATCTCTCTGGGAGTGACCAGGATGGACAGGATTAGAAATATGTATATCAGAGGAGCAGCACATGTTAGAGGTTTTGGAGATAAAGTCAGAGAGGCCAGACTGAGATGGTTTGGGCATGTGTGGAGAGAGAGAGTGGATGAGCAGAAGGATGCTGGGTTTGGAACCACCAGGAAAGAGGCCTAGAGGAAGACCAAAGAGAAGGTTGGCGTGATCAAAGAAGATGCAGCAGATAGGGTTAGATGGAAGAAACTGACTTGTTGTGGCGACCCCTGAAGGGAAACGACAAAAGAAGAAGATAGCTTTTTTGTCATTTGTTTTTATTCACATCCTTTCGGAAAGTTTAGTTCATTCCAGGTACGGGCAGGTCATTCCACTCTTAAAATAAGAATATGATAAGAATAAAACATTTTAGAAATTTAAAAAATAAAATTAAAAATAAAGTTAAGATTGTCTTACTCTGGGGAAGGAACTACAGGACTTATGAATGCATGGATCCATATGACTTATGGATCGTAAGTCCTGAATCAGATTTCTCGCTTGGTTAGTCAGTTCTAGAGAGAACGATTGAAGGTAACTGGTGACACTTTTTTTGTAGGCCCAAGACAATTATCTCAATTTTGTCTGAGTTTAGCTGAAGAAAACGTAATGTAAATTGGAAGACATTAGAAGTCTTGGAAGAAATTATCCAGAGTAAAACCTGGATAATTGTAATTTGAAAGTTTATAATTCATTTTCTAAAATGTCATAGTGTTTAAACATGAATAAAATTATTGTATTTATTTAAATCAAAATATGTACATAAACTTTGATAATAAAATAATATGCTATTTTAATGCATTGATAATGGAAACATACGTAAAATAAAGATATTAGTCACTTTTTTTTAAAAAAAGAAAAGAAAAAGTCACCAGTTAAGTTGACATTTTTATTAGTTTTTATTCAAATCTAGATCAAATACATAAAAACTGACAGATATTAAGAAAAAAATAAGTATTGTAAGAAAATCTAAACTGAATATTTTTAAAAAACCCTTCTTGTCGTTTGGATTTTTATCTAAGCTGTGATTGGCTACAACGAGCATCAATTATATTTGCTTACATTTGATTGGTAGAAGTGGATCTAGAGCTAATAGAAGAACCAATTGAAGGCTGCCACACTGTGGTAAGGAGATCTCTTTCTCTACTGTGTGTGTGGGCCTTTCCTTCTCTTGTGTCTTGCAGCTTTGGAGTTCACATCATCTAACTTCTGATCTTAGGGGTAACGGGTGATCCCCATTGTCATCTCTTATTGTCTTTATTTGAAGGTTAAAATCAGCTGTCTGAGATGTTGAGGTGGATCTTCTTTGCTGCTCTTGCTGGGTTTTCTCAGGCCAGTGATGTCCTGGATTACACCGATGATGATTTCGAAAGTAAGATTGGGGATCATGAACTTGCTCTGGTGGAGTTCTTTGCTCCTTGGTAAGTCTATTTTTTTTTTTAGTGTCTGATTGTGAGATCTAATTAGAATATATGGAAATCTATTTACAGCTAGTTAGCTTCCTGGTTCTCACGGTTGGGATTAGTTGCAAATCTAAAAGATCTAAAACGTTATTGTTCTTTTTTCATGTTTGTATTTTCAGTTAAGTTTGTTGTGTGGAATGAACATGTTTCTTTCTGGCTTTATTTACTAAAATAATTAACATTTTCCCAGGTATTTAAATGGAATGAAATTAGCCTTGATGGCTACATGGAGAGTTCAAGCTTTCACGATAATGTATCACTAAAGAAAAAGTTATGTGCATAAAATATTCAATAATAATATGACATAATATGACATAAATGGCGCATTGTAACGGTAGGTTTGTCTATTTTTACTGCAAAATATAAACGTTAAAGATGCTATGCGGAAGTAAGGAGGCGTGTCCTTTTTTGTTGTAACCAGATGATTGGCTAGAGAAGTTTTGGTGTCCAACTTTGATTGGTCTGAGTAAAGTATGACGTGTTCACTCGGTGCCAAGCTTGAAATTTGGAATTGAATTAAAAAATAAAAATGAAAATTAAAACATTTATTTTATTTTTTTAATCAAGCATCTAAATAGTTACTTTGTGTGCCAAGTGTAAATAATCAATAGTAGATTTTAGGCACAGCTCTTTTTGTTTACATGTCAAACTAAACCCATTGTAAGTTTTTAAGCTGTTAATCTATAAGTTTGTCTGTTGGATTACAGGAGGCATCATATTCCCCCCAGGGATGACTATGGGTCTGAAACACGTTTTTAAACGACATAAGTCGTACAGATGTTTGCTCATCCCCATTCTTTATCTTCTAGGTGTGGTCATTGTAAGCGGCTTGCACCTGAGTACGAGACAGCAGCTACACGTCTAAAAGGCATCGTACCACTGGTCAAGGTATTGCATAACCTTTTTTTTTGCTCTCTGAACTGCTTTTTTTTTGGGTCAATAGCATGTCAGTAAATGTTTGATCTCTTCTCAGGTTGACTGCACAGCTAACAGCAACACATGCAGCAAGTACGGTGTCAGTGGATACCCAACTCTGAAGATCTTCAGAGATGGAGATGAATCTGGTCCATACGATGGTCCCAGAACTTCAGGTACTTTACTGATATTAGCACGGTGGCCTTGCAGCATGAAGGTTAGGGTTTGAGTCGAGCTTGAAACACTGGTGTTTCTGTGTGGAGTACTGGTGTTCTCCCCGTGTATGCCTGGGCTTTATCCAGGTTCTCCAGTTTCCTCACACTCTCCAAAAACACGCATATATATCGGCCAATATTAAATTGCCCCTAGGAATAATTGTGTAGATGGTTGTCTGTGTGTGGCTTCAAAACAGGCTGGCGACCTGTTCAGGGTGTATCCTGCCTCTTGGCTGAAATCAGCCAGGATAGACTCAGGCACTCCTCACGACCCCATTAGAGCTAAGCGGTTTAGAAGATGAAACAAAACTTTACGATCATTTGTATGATCCATTACTAAATGTTTTATCTGCTTATCTTTTCTTGTGAAGATGGAATTGTCAGTTTTCTGAAGAAGCAGGCAGGTCCAGCTTCAGTGGAGCTGAAGAGTGATGCTGACTTGGACACATTTATTGCTGATCATGATGCAAGTGTTATTGGTGAGTAACGTTAACATTTTTTTTTTTTTTTTTGGTGGTCAGTTTGTTTTGCAGCTCCGTTCTGATTTTCTGACGCCCTTTCAAAGAAAAAGCTTGATGTTGTGATCTAAAAGCAGCATCACAAGAAATGTCATTTAGTTTGTAAAATTAGACTCAACAATACTCTTCTTGTTTCAGTGCTTTTTTTTTTTTCCTCTTTTCTTTTGCTCTTTGTTATAATTGTATGAAATTCAGGATCGCACAAGTTGATGCAGTTTTTATTCATGACTAAAAGGTTTTAAACATGTGTTTGATTCTAGTTGGAATAAATAATCTGTTTCTCCAGGGTTCTTTGCTGATGACAAGAGCACAGCGCAGGCAGAGTTCCTGAAAGCAGCGAGTGCCTTGAGGGATAATTATCGCTTTGCTCACACAAACTTGGAATCTCTGCTTCAGAGCCAAAACATTGATAAAGAGTGAGTGAATTTTTCTGCACGTTGCCTTAAAATCCCACCTATTTTTGTATATTTTTTTTGGTGTCTTTGTGCATGCATTGAAGAAATTTAGCTTTAGTGCTTTTGCACATAAGACTATCTGTTAAACCTGAAACTTCTGATGTGGGTGGTGAAAAACCTCTAACACTTTTTACTTATGTTTGTTTGCAGGGGCGTTGTCTTGTTCCGGCCGCCACGTCTGAGCAACAAGTTTGAAGACAGCACCGTCAAATTCAGCGAAGATAAATTCTCAAGCAACAAAATCAAGACGTTCATCAAAGAAAACATGTGAGTTTTTTAAATCACCATTCGGCTGCTTAAACAATTCTTAATTTTCGTTTAAGCTAAATTTATTTGCATGATTGAGGTGTTTAACTGAACCACATCAATGGAAGTGTTTCCTATTTACATTCATGGCTTCGTGCCAAAGAAGTTTTTTCTGTGAACACATTTGTGTGCACAGTTGTACTTTTAGGAAGTAAGCGCAACAAGTTTTAATATTCAAAATAAGCGATCTCAAACATATTATGGGGAAAAAAGGCCTCGCAACAAATTTTTTTTTTTTTTTTTAAAGAATTTGGGAAGCATCACATTGTAAGTTACAGACACATTCATTCATGACGCAGAAAAGAAAATTAAGGAAAAACTTGGTCAAATTTAGTATACGCACACTGAAAGAAATTGGCTTGTAAAATTCTGAAATGAGCTCTGATTCCGAAAAACGACCACAATGAACGCCGTAAGGGTTCAGCAGTGATAGAACTTTCTTCTACCAATAATTATTTTGGAATTAAAAACATCTCACTCTACACAGGATGCAAAACGCTCATTTAGGTCTAAACTTTAAAAAAGATCTTGAATTCTTTAATTGTTTTCTATGTGTTAATGTTTAAGATTTTTATGTGTGATAATATTTAAACCCCTTTAACATTAAATACTTTTGAAAGAAGATGATGCGCTCTCTTTGAATGACAAAATATTGATAGGAATGCAGAGATCCTTGCTCGTTATGGATATAAATTTATTTAATTTTTGAAGCTTTTAGCTGTTGCGGCATGTTTAGGAAAATTAAATCAGCTCGACCCAGATTCATCGCTATGTTTTTTTTCTGTAACTTCTTGTTTTCTGATGCAGCTTCGGAATGTGTCCCCACATGACTGACGACAACAAAGACCAACTTCGTGGAAGTGATCTGCTGGTTGCTTACTATGATGTGGACTATGAGAAAAATCCCAAAGGCTCAAACTACTGGAGGAACAGGTCAGTGGTTTTACATGGCATATCTCAGCATTGCTGAATTTTTTTTTTTTTTTTCTTCATCTAAATTTGCATAATTTAAACCACATAAATATGTTTTAGGGTGATGAAAGTGGCTAAAAGTTTCCTGGATCAGGGGAAGAAGCTGAACTTTGCCGTTGCCAACAAGAACCAATTCAGCCACGAGGTGTCTGAATACGGGCTGGACAGCAGCTCAGGAGAGCTGCCGCAGGTGGCCATCCGCACCGCCAAGGGAGATAAATACGTTATGAGCGAGGAGTTCTCGTAAGTCTAGTGCAGATGGTTGTGTGTGTGTGTGTTAAAACCGAAAACCCGCCGCAGCTAACTCAACCAGTGTGATGTTGTGTTTTGCAGCAACATTGATCATAAAACCTGAATTAGATTCAAATGGTTTCCATTTACTAAAAAATGCTTGTTTTGTTTTTCCAAACAGTCGAGATGGAAAAGCACTTGAACGTTTCCTGCAGGACTACTTTGATGGAAAAGTAAAGCGCTACCTCAAATCAGAACCCATTCCTGGAAACAACGACGGACCTGTGAAGGTAAGATTATTTTAAAGAACCTTTTTTGTTTAAGAGTTGAAATGTAATTTTTTTTTTTTATTCTCACTGTAATATTAAAAAGCTTTATACAACTTTTATTTTGAAAGTAGCTAAACTTACTCTAACTTTTGGTTTGTAGAGATTATTAAAAGTTCACCCGTAACTGTTTCTTATTGGCTAAAATAAGATCTAGTCAACAGATAATATTTAATTTCTAAAAATAAAAATAAAAAACACATGAAAAGGGTCCAATCAAACACAATTTTATTCATTTTATTTGCTTCCTGGTGGCCAAGCTTTTTAGTTCAATTTTTATTGGTATTTTACAATTCTGTTCGCGTTTTTTTTTTTTTTTAAGTCATGTTATTAAAGTAAACTATTTAGATTATAAATCGGTTTTATTAAAAAACAAGAGGAAATTGTCTTTATAACATATTCACCGATCAATATCATTTACATAAAGGTAAGACTCAAAAAATATTTAAAACATTTCTTTAGTTTTTACCTTCATGCATGAAAACAATAGCATTGTTTTTAAAAAAAAAAAAAAGTGTGCAGAGATAAATAGTTGTATCCTGACCTGTAATTAATCCCCTGCAGGTCGTTGTGGCCGAGAACTTTGACAGCATCGTCAACGATGACAGCAAAGATGTGCTTATTGAATTTTACGCCCCGTGGTGCGGACACTGCAAAAGTCTGGAGCCCAAATACTTTGAACTGGGAGAAAAGGTAAACACTTTAATGCCAACATGCACATTGGTTGAAGTTTTTTATGTTTTTTTTTTGAGACGACTCAAAACACACTTAAATAATTTTCTGCTCCCACAGCTGTTAAACGATCCCAACATTGTTATCGCCAAGATGGACGCCACAGCCAATGATGTACCGTCTCCATATGAAGTCAGCGGGTGAGTTCTGCAGTTCAGATTTTACTGTTAATGCATAAATAGTAATATTTAAAAGGGGAGGCGCTCATAGGTAGAATGTCTGACCTTGGACCGGGAAAGCTGGTTCAATTGTCACTGGGGCCCATACCTAAGTGCACTTGGAGGAGACTCGTAACCCCCGTTTCTCCCACCGTGGTGCCACAACGTCACTCAATCGGTCCTCAACCCCCATTTTAGGGATGAATATAGTACATTTTATTTAAAAAAAAAAAATACCTTCACTGGTTCAATGAAGCATTCATATCTAAATCTTCTCTGATGTAAACTTTGTTCTTTTTGTTCTTGCTTTCTCAGTTTCCCCACACTCTATTTCTCCCCTGCTGGACGTAAGATGAACCCAAAGAAATATGAGGTGGGTTTTTGAGCTTAATATGCATAAAATTCTCCCTGACTTTGATCTTCGAAATCAATCATTTCTGTTTGTGTTACAGGGAGGCCGTGAGGTTAGCGACTTCATCTCTTATTTGAAGAGAGAGGCCAGCAACCCCTTAGTGATTCAGGAGAAACCCAAGAAGAAGAAGAAGGACGATAAGTCCGAGCTATAAAACAGGAACTCATCACGTACCCCACATGCCAACAGGAGGAGGAAGACTAAATTATATTCCACTCTTAGTGAACTACCGAATGCTCTGAAGCTGAAGTCAGAAAGACTCGGCCTCCCATAAATCGTCCGCTGCTTTGAGAAAACTGTGGAAGTGGTGGCCAAGGTTTGCCCGATTTTTAGAAATGACAAAAAAACCAGAAAACACATACATTTTTAGGTAAAAGGGGACAGCTTTTGAGACTAAATGAAATTTCTATTTCCTTTGATCAGTCTGATGCACGTCAGACTGATGCACTTTGTTCATCTGTCACTTTGGGTTCTGTCGTCATCACATAGGTTAGCTTTTTTCTTTCTTTTTTTTTTTTTGTTTTTGTATCTGGTCTTTGTTTTTGTACATTTGGAAGGATTGTAAAATGAAATAAAGAGGCCCACAAACCAAAATAAGTTTAAAACTTTTATTTTTTATTGTTCAGACAAGGGGAAGATGAGATTATAAAGTAAAAAGTTTTATTAGTGGGGAAAAAAAAATAAAGGTTAAGTTGGTCCTACAATCAGATGTCTTATTTCTTATAATTAAAAGCTTAGATGTGGGAGAAACAAAGGGATTGTTTCTCATCGGCAGATTTGGTTAACATCTTTCTTCCTTCGAATATTTTATGTGTATTCAGAACTTAGGATGTCACTTTGACTCCTGTACAGACAACTACATAAAACGTGTTTAAGTTTCCCAAAACATATTCCAACATTTCGTTCCGTTGCCTTCCAGTTATCTGGGACGGGTTTAATTAATAATAATGCATTTTATTTATAATGCACCTTACATTTTAAGAAAAAAAATCCCAACACGCTACATAAAAACTAGGCATGGTAAAAACAGTTTAAAAAACAAAATCTATATTTAGAAAACAAAAAGCATCAAATCAAGTTTATTAAAAATGAGCGTCTTTAGGCCCTTTTTTTTTTTAAAGTGTCTACATTTTGTGGGGCCCTAAGGAGTTCTGGGAGCTCATTTCAGAGTCGTGGGGCAATGGCCTGGAAGGCCCAGGCTGACCCCCATTGTGGTCAGCCTGGGCTGGTGGAGGCAGTGGGTGGAATTAGAGCGAAGGTGTCTTAAATTGATGTGTGGGGAGAGGAGCTCAGTGAGGTAAGTTGGGGCAATCCCATGGACACATTGGTAGGTGAGAGGAGGCAGATTTTGTAATGAATTCTGAAACGAATGGAAAACCATTGAAGTGATTTGAGAACAGGGTTGATGTGGTCAAATTTTCGCCTCCTCGTCAGGACGCTGGCAGCGCAGTTGAGGGGCCAACAGTCTCAGATGGGAAATTCAGGCTTCTCTCACCCTGGTTGCATCTTCAAGCTCACCTGAGACCATGTTGAGGTGTTCCCCAACCAGCTGTGAGACAGTCTCTCCAACATATATGGGGTCTGCCTCTTGGTCTTGTCCTGGTGGAACATACCTAATACAGCTCATCATAGAGGCATCCTAACCTGATGCCCTAACCACCCCATCTGGCTTCTCTCAACCCGAAAGAGCAATGGCTTTGGGACATACCTGAAAACCTCATCATCGATGCATCCTACCCAGATGCACAAACCATTCCATCTGGCTTCTCACGACCCGGAAGTGCAACGGCTTTACAAGTGCTATTATTCTACATACTGATGCTAAAAATATTCAACACCTCAAAAACTAGACATAAGTACTTCATTAGAAAAATTAACCGGCGTTTTAGGTGGAAAAAAGTGTAATGATGATTTTATGAAATAGAAAAACTAAGATTTACTGTGACTACTCTATGCTGTCTTTTATGTGCCCGATAAGTTTAGATTTATAGTTTGGATTTTGTTATGTAGTTCATTATTATAAACCTTGACTGAGAGAAGTACAAGAAACGTAACAAAGAATAACTTGTATGCTCCAAAACATGATTTAATCTTAAAATAAAACAAATGTATTAAAACAATAGAATTTAACGAAGGCAAAGAAATCAGATGGATAGAGAATAAAATACCATTGAACATTTTTTTATTTCTAGCAATTGATCATTTTTTAGAATATTTTTTTACACCTACACAATATTTTGGTTGAATTTAGAACAAAAATAGATTTTTTTTTTTAAATGACATTTTTTTTCTTTTAGTTTATTTCAAAAGTATGTCAAAAACAAATGTAACCACTAGAAGGCAATGGCCTGCTTTAAAAGAAAAAAAGTTCCAGCTAAACGTAGAAGAAGAACGGTAGCCAATCACATGGCATTTTGCTAGAGGTTATCCGGAAATATTTCTCTGTTCCAACACGTGCTGCTTCAGAAGGTAAAAATGATTATTTTTATTAATTCAAATATATCATTTTTTTCTCCTCCAATCTATTAATAAAGGTAATCTATCAGAATTCAATTCACTTTAGACTCCAAATGATTCATTTTAAATCATGTTAATCAGGACGAAACGTTTCATGACTTAAAAAAAAATCGGAAATATTTCCAGGAGGATTTTAAAATCTAATCAATTGATCATTTTTGTTAATTATACATGTTGGATTTATTTTTTCTTTTAGGACAAAACGTGAAGTCTAAAACTGATTATATATTTGAAATGCGTTACGTCACATATTTTTCTGGACACAAGGTCCAAATTAATGTTAAACGTATTCATTTGTATTCTTGCTTTTATTCTATTGAAATGATTGTAAACAACATATTTTAACTAGTTTTTGAAAATTATATTTAACTGGGAATCTCAATCTATTAAGATTTAATATGACAACATTTGATCAGCTTAAAGATTTTTATTTGTTTTTACCGGAGTTCATTAAATCTTAGATTTACTTCCTACTATTCCTGCTGTTTTAGTACCAAATATATCATTTTAAATGTACTGTTGAAGTTTGTCTTGAATTGTAAGCTCTTTTATTGCTTTTATGAGTTATATCAGTGCTAATTATTTTTTCTGGATCTCTCTCTTTTTTTTCTCCCCAGGAATGACCACAAATCCAGCTGTGAGGTTTAGAGATGGCGGAGTTATCAAAAAGAAATAATCAAACCCACTCAAAGGGACTCTTCAACAACTACCGATACCTTTGCAAAAGGTCAATGTTTGTACACACCATGGAGAGCAGACGATCCAGAAAGAAACACCAGCATCAGGTGGTTTTCAACAGGAAGATGAAAAGAAATGCTACTGCATGCGAACCAACTGAAACACTGAAGAGAATTAAAATAAGTGACCCCAAGTCGGAAAATCTGAGCCTTTTAAACTCTGAGAGTGTTCAACATGAACCTTGTAGAACTTTATCTGATGATCATAGTTCATTTGTAGTTCCCAGAGACATCTGGGAGGTGGATAGTGGTTTCTGTTCAGAAGCCAGTTCTTCAACCAGTGGTAGGAGTTCTCCATGGCTCGGCTCATCTCCCACAACAGTAGTTGCTTTGGACTGTGAGATGGTTGGGACAGGGCCAGAAGGGCGATGTAGCGAGGTCGCCCGCTGCAGCATCCTCGATTACCACGGGAATGTTCTCTATGATAAATACATCCAACCGTGTCAGCCTGTCACCAACTTTAGGACTCGCTGGAGTGGCATCAGAAGACATCACCTTCAAAATGCTACGCCTTTTGCTCAGGCCAGAGAGGAGATTCTTGGTATCCTAAAAGACAAAGTAATTGTGGGTCACTCAATCTACAACGACTTTGAGGTGCTGGACATGGCCCATCCTTGCCACATGGTCAGGGACACAAGTGCAACACATCTGCTAAACCGGTTGGCCGGTTTCCCTCAAAAACGCTGCTTAGCCCTTAAAACTTTAACCAGTAAGCTGCTGAACAGGGAGATCCAGGTAAGAGCATCAACTTAAGTAGATTTGCTAAAATAGGTTCATCTAAGTTATTGCTAAATTTTGTTTGATTTATTTATTTCACTCTGCTTGTTTTTTTCTAGGTTGGACAAAATGGTCACTGCTCAGTAGAAGATGCCAAAGCAGCACTTGATCTCTACAAACTGGTGGAGGGTGAGTGGGAGCAGGAGCTGCTGGGAAATGACGACACATCACTGGAGCCAAGCCACTACATGCAGGACGAGTACTGGCCAGAAGATGTACTCATAGATTAAAAAAGAAAACATTTATGCTAGTTTTAGATGAAAAAAACTAACAAAACAGATTTAAACTATTATTAATGCCCATCTGGAAAGATTGTGATTGTAAAATTTAGCTAGTAATTTTTGACTATTCAAGTTGATTAATTCTCAGAGTGTGAAACATGATGAGAGGTGAAGCAAAAACTTTGCTGCAAAACAAGACATTTGGCTCTAAAAGTATTGATGTTTCTGCACAGGTGGTGCAGAATCAAAATGTGTCCCAATACTTTAACAAAAAAAAAAAACTATCTTTATGCTCCTTTGAGAAGATATTTATTATTGAAAGCAAATATTTCAATAAAAAATGACCTAATCTGTAAAGCTAGAATTTTTTTTCCCTAAATTTTGTGAGACACATTTTTCAAACTAGGTGAGAGCAAACCGATTTCTTTTTTTTTTTAAACAAGATCGAATGGCTATCGGCATCTGCATCTTGATGTTTCAAGTTTGAATAGTATTTGATAAGTTAATAACTTTGTGAGAGTGGTGGTGGTTATTAAAGAGCCTGAGGTGAAACTTGAATTTTTGAATTGTTTTTTTTCACTTACAAACAGAAAAAAGAGACAAGTTCTTTGTTGCAATTTTTGTACAATTTAGTGGCATAACCTCTATTCAGTTGTGGCCTAAGTACTTCTGATACTAAATATTTGTTCAGATGTAACTAAAAACTGGTTATTTAAATAAAGGGAGTTTTGTGAATTTCTGTCATTGGTATTCTTCTGTTTTCACCTAACTTAGATCATGTGTGAACATGTAACCTTACACCCTCTAAATCTGTATTTGGACTGTAGTTTTTAATATATATGCAATGGTTAGTATGAGGGTCTTGTAGCAAAAAAGGTCAGGGGTTCGCGTCCCGGATGGGAACGAGAATAGAAACTGGCCTTTCTGTGTTGAGTTTCTGTGTCCTCGTGTATACATAGGTTTTCTCCAGGTACTCCGGTTTCCTCCCACCCTCCAAAAACATGCATGTTAGCTTATTTGGCCACTCTGAAATTACTCCTAGGAATGAGTGTATGTGTGGATGGTTGCAAGAATGTCACCCTGCGATAGACTGACGACTTGTTCGGTGTGTATCCTGCCTCTCATCTTGAATCAGCCGGGATGGACTCCGGCAATCGCCACAACCCTGTTAAAGATGCACGGTTCAGAAGATGAATGAACAAAACTGCACTTGAAACCATCTTGTCAAGATAGATATGTTTTCAGAGGATATTGATGAAGTTCTGAGAGATTTTAGCCAAAATGATTTATTTTTTTTCCCCTAGAAATAATGATCTTGAAATAAAGCAGGTAGTTTGTGGTCAGATTAAAATCTAGAGTTCTTTGTCTTTAAGAGAAGCTTAAGCTCTGATCTGGATACCAGCACTGCTTGCAGGTGATACTTGACATCATCGACTTGCTAAATCCACCCTGATTGGTGGATGCTGCCCCTGTAAATGAGGACATGTTGCACAAAGAGGCTGTATTTGTTCCAAACAATGACTGCTTTTCCTCAGTCTGCATCCATGTGATGAGCTGAACCACTGCACAACTTAATGCCGTGGCTCTAGATCAGTTGCATTAGTAGAAAGTTGTGAGTGTTGCAGCAGATTATGATGCTTTGTGGTAAATACTTAACTGAAGTGAACCTGCAGGTGGACCTGTTCATTCAGCATTCTGTACATGTCTTTGTTCTGCTTCCTTAGTGTTTTGGCTTTAACACAAGGTCCACACACACATCCCCAAGCTGGGGGTACAGCCCCGGCTATAGAGAGAACAGAACGTGGTATTGTTCAACCAATCCATCTAATTTTGTTTCCTAAATCGCTTTATTGAGCTGATCGAGCCTGATTTAGAAGATTACTGGCTGGATGCCGGATTCTTCGTCATTGCAGCAGGAGGAAAACATTCATTGTAAAACTGAGAGGGTCAGAGAGTAATATGAGCAAATTTCAGC
Organism: Neostethus bicornis; assembly: GCA_902685375.1. Lineage (NCBI taxonomy): Eukaryota > Metazoa > Chordata > Actinopteri > Atheriniformes > Phallostethidae > Neostethus > Neostethus bicornis. The sequence continues at coordinate 21,407,582 of LR738544.1, read as the reverse complement.
ATCGAAGTGCACTTAATCCACAATGCAGGCTAAAAACGAATCAGTAGAACCCACATTAGAGGTCATTGTATGTGCAAATAAGTACAATTTGACAGTATTGAGGGTTTTTTTTCTTTCAATCTCTTCTCCAAGGCATAAACTTTGCTACGTAATCTCTATGTAAGAACTTAAAAAACAAATTCTCTGTTGAAAATTGCCCTTTTTTTACATTTAGGATCCTTATATGAGGAGGACCACTGCATGGTGGTGCATTGGTTAGCACAGTGGCTTCACAGCGAGAAGGTTGGAGTTTGAGTCCCAGAGTAGGGGCGAGGCTTGAAACTCTGGTCTTTCTGTGTGGAGTTTGTATGTTCTCCCTATGTATGCATGGGTTTTCTCCAGGTACTCTGGTTTCCTCCCACTCTCCAAAAACATGCATGCTAGATTGATTTGCCACAACAAAATTTCCCATAGGATGAGTATGTGGCCCCACAACAGATTGGCGACCTGTTGGAGCCTATTCCTATCAGCTGGCCCCCCTGGTGACCCTTTTTAGGAATCAGCGGTTCAGAAAACTAAACAAATATGAGGACGATGGTGTAAACAGCTGACAAAATAATAAAAACATCAAACTAATGAAATGGAATGTTTGTCAAAGCTAAATCTTAAGTACCAGCTTTGACCAATAGTTGCATAGTTTAAAAGTTGACTAGTAAGTAAATTAGATTATTTATTCACTGATTTAGTGTATGGTGCATATTTTCTAACAATTTTAGAAAAATGTAACAACCTTTAGCTTGTTACACATTTTTAGGGCAATTAATCCAAAATTTAGCACCAAAACCTCAACAATAATGTTTACATTATTTATGAAGCCCATATTGTTTGCAACCTGATTGAAAGCATTTGGGACATTATTTTAATCATGAAGGCTCTGCTTTTAGTTTTTCTTGTTCCCGTTACAGAAAACCCACATTCACAACAGTCACTTGTCACTTTCATCATTCATCCTCCTTAAATCTTTTCTGATGCTTAAACTCACCATTACATCATCCCAAAACGTGCCTAGTTCCTTTCGTTAAACCAAGTACCCCCTTTCACCATTGGTCACACAATGTCACAATTACTGCAACCCCTCTGAAACCCTCCCACACACACTGCCAGTTTTATGCTGATTGAAAAGAAAAAGGAATCTATTGGACGTAATCTGTTGTGACGCCATTAATCCCAGGACTACAAATCTCAGGTCCCCATCACCTCTGGTCCATAGGAACCCCTTCAACTCCTGCCTGCTACTTTACAACTGCCTCAGGTAAGATTACAACTGCAAATAAGGTAAAAAAAAAATATATATATATATATATATATGTCTCTTAAATGCAAACCATAGTTTCTATTCGTCAGAAGTTTAGACATTTAATCTGGAGTTTGTTGATCATGTATTTCTGCAGGGTTGTTGTTAATTGGGACAGCACTAATGCTTCCAGTGACTTTTTATTTCATCAGTATTTTTATTTGAACTCGGAGATACATTTCGATGCTCTCATATTGAGGTGTTAAACATTACAGAGTCTAAAGTTTAGACTTTGATTTTTTTTTTTTTTTTACAAAGCAACAGCTTTGTGTTTAGACTCTAAATTCTATTCAGTTGGTGACCATAGGTGAGGGTAGGAACGCAGATCATGATAAAAAAAAGACAATACATGTTAAAATTTCTTTTTTGTCTGTTTACTCTCCTTACAACATCCCGTTTTTGTGCGTGTAGTCATAGTTTCACAACCACTTGGTATGTAATTACACCAAAAATCTGTCAGGATTAAATTTAGTAAATCAAGCAGAAATGGGTGACTCCCAAATATAGCACAACCAGGGTATCCTGTGAGAGCAAAGAGGATGGGATGAAGGGGGATTAATTTGCTGTACACTGTGGCAATTGTTCTTGTATTTACTGAAAATCCAAATTTCTTTACTTTTCTCCCAGATTGTCCAAAGCTGATTTGAAGAGCAGAAAAATGGCTGTGGTTGTAAGTACTTTCTTACACTTGGAATAAATAAGATCTCATTTTTGATGGTATTTACACATTGTTACTTAGGTGCATAAAGAGGAAAACGAACCTTCATTCATAAACTTCTTCATAGCATGAACATCTACAGTAGCAGCTAATCTCTGATCCACGTCTCAGCCTCACAAGCAGGCTCCTCTATGTATTTACAGGCTTTACTGGACTCATGTGAGGAAGATTAACTAAACACGAGAGTCTATTGATTGTGGTGCTGCAAACGGTGGTGAGGCACTCGGATTCATGGATTAGAAATTTTTCAAAACTTTGTCTCACACACACACAGAGCAGAACCTAGTCATGTGAATCACACTGGCATGCAAAGCTTTTAGCCTGAGCTTTGTGAAGTTTATAGGTTTCTCATGAGGCAAGGTTAATTTAGCACGAACATTATATAAATTTTGCAACATAATGAATAACATATTAAGATAGAGTGATTTTTTTGTACTTACAACTTTAACAGTGTTTTACAGCAAGTGTTGATGTTTAATTAAGGATGCTTTGTTACTATAATTTAGCTTATTCAAGAGGAAATTTTAATTGTAAAAATCACTTTTATTTTCATTTTTACTTTAAAAAAAATAGAGGACATTATCAATTACGATTCAAAGCGGCACACCTGAATAGTATGCATATGTAAACAAACATGCATTAAATTCAGACAAACATAAGAGAAAATGAAATAAAAAATATATAAGAAAAAACAACAGCTCTCAGACCCTATCAAAGTGTACACAAATTTGCGGTGAGACATGAGCTTTTTATTATAATGAATATTAATTTAGTTGTGTGAGTTTTTTTTTTTTTTTACATTTTTGTCTTTTTTTTTTTTTCTTCAGATTGTGCCAATGCAAACTTTTAGTTCAATCTTAGGTCGTTTAAGTCTGGGAGAGTGTTAAAATCAATCTTTTTTGTGTCTTCTAGGTTACTAACTTCCCACTGAACTTGTGTGATTTGACCGGTTTTCAGTTTTAATTGAATTGGAAATTCTTTATTTATCCGCAAAAGAAAATTTGAATGCTACAATCATACAATGTCATACAACAATTTTTTAAGCTGTTGTGTGTGAAAGTTTAAAGGTTTCAAAGTGAATTTGAATATTTTGATGGAGGGTTGCAGAATAATTTTCTGTACCGTTCCTTTGAGCAGCGGGATTGCAGGAGTCTGTTGCTGAAGCTGCTCTTCAGATGGTCCACAGATTCAGAGACAGGATGGGAGGAATTTAGCATAATTGATGACAGTTGCTTTTCCACAACAGAAACATGGTTCAGTTACAGAAATAATAAATAGGATCAGTTTTAAAAAGAAAAGCCAAAATGTTTCCTCAGTTAATTAAAAAAAAAAAAAAGTATGTTAAAGTTAAAATGTTTATATAGTGTCTCTGAAAAACGTCATGGAATTTGCGTGTGGGAAAGGAGAGGGAACTGTTTTTATGTTAAAACGTTTAGCATATTTCTCAAATATGACGTTCACACTTGGTCTTGATGTTTTAAGGACAGGTTACATTTATTTTATCTTTTACAATGAGACAATAGCGAGATTTTTTTGTCAATCAGTTGAAGTTATTTAGCATTTGTTTAGCACATAGTCCTTTTAATCCGTAAAACTTAAAAGAAATGGACTCTTTTCACTGTGTGGAGTTAAAAGTAAGAAAAACACATGAACATTTTTTAGACACTACTCAAATTTACTTTAGTATGAGCCTTGTCTGCCTGATCAGCAGATCTGCTGCAATGGAGATTCTCATTATTTTGTCTGGTAGGGAATGGGAAGGAGCCCTTAAATTAAGGTTTGGGAATTAATTTGTTTCTGTTCTGGTCAAAATTCTAAAAAAAAAATCACAATAAACTGATTATAACCAGTTTTCTATTGTTATTTTTACATTGACATCCGTTCCGTCATCTTCAACTTCTATGGGGCTGAGTCATGGGGGCAACAGCCTCATATGAGAAGCCCGGTCTTCTCTCACCCCGCTGCATTCACCTACTCACCTGGCAATCCCCGGCCACCTGCGAGACATAGTTTCTCCAGCAAGTCCATGGTATGCCCCTGGCTCTCCACCCAGTGGGACGTGCCCAAAACACCTCACCTGCTAAGCGCTCGCGAGGTATCCTAACCAGATGCCCGAACCACCCCATCTGGCTTTTCGCATCCAGAGGAGCAACAGCTTTATTCTGAGCTCCTGCCGGATGGCAGAGCTCCTTACTGTGTCTCTGAGCGATAGACCAGCCGCGCTGTGGAGGAAGCTCATTTCGGCCGCCTGTATCTGCAATCTTGTACTTTCGGTCATCACCCACAGCTGGTGACCCTAGGTGAGGGTAGGAACGCAGATCGATCTGTAAATCGAGTGCTTTGCTTTTTGGCAAAGCTCTCTCTTCACCATGACAAATCGATGCAGGGTCCTGATTATTGTGGATGCCCCACCGATCCGTCTGCCGATCTCCCACTCCATCCATCCCCCTCTCGTGAACAAAACCCCGAGATACTTTAACTCCTCCACTTGGGCAGAACCCTGTACCTGACATCAATATACTTTATGAATGAAGAGAATAATATTTATGATGATATTTTATATGTTGGTGTTAAAAGATTTTAACAAGATGTTAGGAAGTTGTGTTTTTGTGTCACCATGGTATCAGCTGCAATTAAAGCCACAAATTTAATTCCGAAAATATTTTCTAAATTTGCATCTGAAGGCTTAAAGATGTGTTTTTGTTCATTAAGTAACCATCACCCTCTTGTTTTCTTTTAGAGTGGAACTTACCGTATGGTGTCGGAGGAGGAACAGGCCCTCAGGGCCAAACTGGAACGTCTCACCGTTAAGGACCACGGGCCAGTGTTTGGACCCTGTGCCAATGTGCCAGATCACACCAGACAGAAGGTTGAACTGATTCCGTTTTTCACTGAATTAATGTGAAATGTTTCTACCATCTACTTACAGTACTTTCCTGTTAGCTCGACTGGTCTGAGAACAGTTTGATTTGAAACTATTTTCTTACTTTGCAGACAAACTATTGTTTTCCTCACCTGGTGTCCACCGACAGCATGGAATAATCTACCCATATTATTATGTAGTTAATGTACAATTGCTATAAAATATAAAAATGACAGAAATTTGAAAGAAAACTAAACACAAATGTAGTGTTTGAAGCAAATAAAAGAACCTTTGAGTATATAAACTAATAATTTAAGCCTTAACTAGACCATAAACCATACTCATGATTTATTTATTTGACCATAAAGCGACAGGTTAGCTTTAATTTACTGATAAGTTAGTAAAATAATTCTATTTTTTTATACATCCTGCAAACATCAAATGTATTGAAGGATGAATTATTTTAATACGTTTGTGTAAGAACTTAATAATGACTGGCCACATGTCTGTAGTAAGGGTTTGAAGTGTTAGAGTTGATCTAGCAAGTGAAGCGGCAGAAAATCAGGTGATTCAGTAGTGTAAAGCTGATTTTGTCATTTTTAATGGTGTTTTTTTAGACTTCATACAAGTAAGAATTAAGAAGTAATTTGATCTCACAGTTACAAGATAAATTTATTCTTATTTTATAAAGGCGAGGGTGAAACCACAATAAGACATGGGAGGGAAATAAGGCATTTTTGTTTTTAAGTGTTGTGGAACAAGAATATTGCATTTTAGTTCAGTAAGCAGACTGTTCTGCCACAGCCTTAAATTCTTAAGGCAGAAAAAAATGGGACCAAAAACGAAAAGATAGTTTGGTGTGAAAAAAAATCTATTTTTGATCTGATCCAGTAACAAAGGGAAGCAACGCAAACATACAAAAATGTACATACGTACACGTAAAACCTTGATATCAAAGCATAATTTCTCACACGAGGAATCATTTAACAAAAAGATTGATTTGGTTTATTAATATTAATGATCATGATACATGACAGTCTTTTCTGGTTCTCTGTCCAGGCCAAGGACGAGTTGAATGAGACAGATGAGAAGCGTGTGTCTGCAGTGAAGGAGCTAAGAGGAATAATCAAGGAGAAGGCAGATGCAGGAGATGATCTTGCAAAGGGGGTGCAGGACACCTTTGGAGAGAAACCAGACAGTTTGCTAGTTCGGTTTATCCGAGCCAGGAAGTATGACGTGCCCAGAGCCTTCGATCTGATGAAGGGTAAGTCACCAGGACTTAAACAAACATCTGCTCGCGGCTTCATTGTTACTTTGCAATAAGACTTCTTTGGAATGTTCTTCAAAAGTTTACCAAACTTTTATACAAAGTTTTGATGTTTATCAGTGTTTAAATGAGCCTTGTGTTTTTCTCTCCAGGGTACGTGCGCTTTAGGAAGGATTACCCTGAGCTGTTTGAGAATCTGACCCCTGAGGCAGTACGGAGCACCATCGAGGCTGGCTACCCCGGCATTCTGCACAGCAGAGACAAATACGGCCGTGTGGTTCTGCTCTTCAACATCGAGAACTGGGACTATGAGGAGATCACTTTTGATGAGGTCCAAACTTCCCCCGTTTTGAACAAAAATCTAACCCTCATTAGGCATCAGACAATCATTAAAGATGAATTAAATAACTGTTTCAGATTTTGCGTGCCTATTGCGTGATCCTGGAGAAGCTCTTGGAGAATGAAGAAACTCAAATCAATGGCTTCTGCATCATTGAAAACTTTAAAGGTTTTACCATGCAGCAAGCATCAGGAATCAAACCAACTGAGCTAAAAAAAATGGTGGACATGTTACAGGTGGGGAGAAGGTTGAGTTAAACTCAAATATTGGTAGATCAGAGGAAAACTAAACTCTCAGATGATTGAAAGAAACATTTGTCTCATTTCTTCCCGTGTCCCTGCAGGACTCTTTCCCTGCTCGTTTTAAAGCTGTTCACTTCATCCACCAGCCCTGGTACTTCACCACCACCTACAATGTGGTCAAACCCCTCATGAAGAGCAAGCTGCTAGAGAGAGTGAGTTGGAATTATGGCTGGGTATCGACAGATATTCAATTCAATGTATAGGTACACGCATGCATATCATCTCAATACATGGCTCATGACATGTATCGTGATACGTTGCCCTTTCAAAAGGGAGAATGAAGGAGGCGTCAGCTCAGTGGTAGAATGCCAGTCCTTGGACCAGGAGAAGCTTGTTTGATTCCCACTGAGCCCATGCCAAGTGTCCTTGGGCAAGACAGCTAACCCCTTGTTTCTCCCACCATTGGCAGCCAGCTGCAGTGCAACACAGCACAGAAATTTCCCCATTTATGGGATCAATACAGTACAAAAAAAATTCAACATTTGGAAAATGAGAATTGTTATGATATTAATTTTAATATTTGAAGGATAACTCGGTGTGTAGTATGAGCGTTCTGTAACCGTAGGGTTGTGGGTTAGATACAACATTGGAAGGTCATACAGAGGTGTCCCTGAGCAAGACACTGAAAACCACCATTGCTGCTTATGGTGGTTTCCACGTTGCATGACAGCTTTCACTATGAGGAATGAATGTGTGTGTGAATGGGTGAATGTGAGCTACACTGTGAAGCGCTTTACACACCAATGCAGGTAGAAAAGCACTGTATTATTAGAGTCTATTTACCATTTGCATACATATCTAATGATCATTTTTTTGCACAGCCTTAATTTTAAAGTTAAAGAAATAAAAAACATTGGTTTAAAATTGTCTAATGTTATTTTAATGCAGACAGAAAGCGTTCAGTGAAAAAGAAAGGACAACTACTATCGTCATCTTGTGACCCTGAACTATTCTAATTTCATTCTGACCAGTTAGAAAACTATCCCCTTAACACACCTCTAACATCTGCTGTCCTTACTCCAGGTGTTTGTCCATGGAGATGAGCTGGAAAATTATTACAAGGAGTTCGATGCCGACATCCTTCCTTCTGAGTTTGACGGAAAAGGCTCCAAGTACGACGGCAAAGCAACAGCTGCCAAGCTGTTTGACTAAACATCCTCAGAGATGGCAGAGAGCCTAATGTGTTGCCCAACCTTAATAGACTGTGGAGAATTAGCAGTGTGTTTGTAGAAATAAAAGTTGTAAAAAACATGAGTGTGTGATATGTAAAAAAACCTTGAGTAATTTTATTGAAACTCAGACAAGAGTAAGATTATCTACCAGTGCATTGTGTAATGTAGATGCTCTTCAGGTGGGATTTCACATATCACATCAATTACTAGTGGTCAATGTGAATCTTGGAGACCTACTCTCCTGACGGCTTTAGATGTTAAAAATTAAATGAATCCAACAATTTGTGTCCACTCTGTTGGAGCAGAGAAACAACAAGAGCAGAGTTTTAATAATAATGAAAAAAAGTTTCTCATATTCGCCGACAACTAATTAAAACTCTTGATGTCCTACCAGTCGTACAAATCTACACTTGTGTCACAAAACAAAATGATTTGATTAGTTGGACTTGTGGAGAACATGGAACCTCTTTTCTACCAAATTTATAAGAAAAAAAGCCAAAAATACAAGACAGTGGCCGATAAAGGGTTGAATATTACGACTTATTTGGTTTCTGGCCAAGAAACTATTACTTTACCTTCTTACCAGTGTAGTTAGCAAACACTGAGAGGAAGAAAAAAAGTTGTGTTGATTAGTCAAGTCTGAAAATGAGCAAAGTTAGAAAATATGGTCTAATTAGAGATAAGTATTACAAATGTTTTGATGGCTCTTTAAGCTGGATTCCTTCAAAGCAACTGGAGGCGGTACGTCATCTAAAACTTTATCCAGAACAAAGCAAGCTTCTAATAATAATTTCGGAAGTAAACGATCTTAAAAAAAAAGCACATGATGTTTTATATTATGGACACAAGTTTCATCATAAAACTTTAGCACTAGCAGGCCCCGGCATTCTCTTCTCCACTTCAAACATAAGTGCCTGTCTTATGTGTGTGTGTGTTTGGATCATTCTCTAGTCTGAATGTAGAGAAGTTTGACCCACTGTGTAACCTTGTGCACCGATGTCAATAAATGTACAATAAACTGTATATAAATAATGATATGGTCATTTTATTTACTCCAAATTTATACATATGTATTACATGTGAAATGTGTAAATATGTTCATATATTCACACTTATAGAAAACTTTATTAATCAAGTTGGTCAAGTTTTCAGAAGAGAGAGAATAAAAATATAAAAATAACTCCAGAAACTGTAGAAAGTGTAATAACTAAACAGTCATTACATATTGCACAGAAATCAATGTGGCAGAAAAATTGAATCATTCAGCTGAATATTTGTTTTATCGGCAACAGTTGAAATCAGAGAAAAAAATAACAATTTTAACGAGTTTACGAGTTTCTATTAAAATTAACAAAAAAAAAAAAAAGTTTTTTTTTATGTTTAAACTAGTGATCATCGTTTTAATGTAAAATCACAAATCAAACAACTTTATAATTTTCTTTTTAATATTGTTTTTTTTTTTTAGTTTGTCTTTGCAGTTTTCACCCCCGTACTCCCAAAGAAAGCTTTGACCCAGTGGGATTCGAACCAGGTTCTCCTGGTCGAAAGACGGTCTACTACTAGGCCAACGCCCCCTGGGATCTATGCTTTTCAAAATGATTGAACATCGGCATGAAAATAATGAAAAAAAAAAAAAAAAAAAAACAACTTATAACAGCAAAGCTTTTCAGTGAATAAAGTAAATAAAGTAATTTAAGACCAAGAATTTTTTAATAGAAAAACCTGAAATTCTCATAGAGTAAATGCAATATTTGCTATTTACATATTTTTTTTTTGCATTTTTACCAAGTAATTTAATGTTTTTCTTCTCAGATGGTGGAATTTTTGCAGGATAAAGAGGTTGAAATAAATAAAACCACCTCATATTCCCACAGAAAACAAGAAGAAAACTGGCAATCAACATCTTTTTAAGCCATTTACAAGTAAAGAAATAAATGGTACCAGATTATACAAAGCAGTGCAATACCGGGATTACAAAACGGAAACAGATTTAAATAAAGTGCACATGTAAACTTTTTTAAATAAATAGAAACAAAAAAATGCAATAACCTTAGAAATGTTTTTAACATTTTTTTCTCTAGGAACAGTACATTTTTCCAGTGGTCCACTCAGCAGACCAGAAATAATAAAAAAAAAGTCTTTATAATTTAAAAATAAAAAATCTGATTTGTTCTCCACTAAAGCAACATTAATGTATGAAAACAATCACCTGTCTACACACGACAGCAGCTGCACGGAGACACTTTGTTCATCTCACTTAAGATAAGGCACTCGGATTTTCTCCTGTGTGTAAACAGACTCAGAAATACTTTTAATCAGAACGAGCAAGGAATGTTCAATGTAGAAAAAAAGCATGTATAAAAATACATTTTTGTCTCAGGTCTGTCCAACAGTGCAGCTGCCAAAAGCCAGCAAACAACTGTTGTCATAGTGGTCAAAGAGAAGATAAAGAAATAATCTAGATTAGGTTAAATAAAACTGGAAGGTTTCAGTTTCTGAATAGTTGAGGTGTAAGGAGCTGAAGTCAAGCAGATCTCCAGGGTTTGGATTTTGTTTTGTTTGTGTGTAAGTCTGCTTTATCTGCTGAGCTTCATCACTGTGCTTTGCTCAGAGGATTCCATGTACTGCTTGGCCATCCTCTGGTTAACTGGTTGATTTTTCTCCCAGAAACACATGGCATCTGTGTACTCAACGATAACCTTGTCCATCCAGGTGAGGGGTTGTGGGAACAGCACGTCTCCTTCAAAAAAGCCCATGTGGCCTCCGTGTTGGGTTAGGACGAATATGACATTAGGCATCTTCTCTGGAAGAAAAAGATATTAATTCAGGCGGGTTGTTTTTTATGTGCAAGATTCACTGGACAGCACAAACATTTTCATAGTCTAAAACAGAGATGGGCAAACTCGTGGGCCTGAAGCATCCTATCATGCAAAAAAAGGGTCAAACACACAGCAGATACATGGTGTGTTTTGGTAAATGACAAAAAAGATAACATTTGATATGTAAAAAGCAAAGGTTTTGACTTAAACTTTTGAAATAAAAAAATTTTCTTTGTACATCCACTTTTCTTCTTTTTTTTTCCTTTCTACTTTAAACTTCACCTGCACTAGTTGGGAAAATCCCTTTTTATGGACGAGGCTTGAAAAACTGGCCTATATGTGTGGAGTTTGTATGTTCTCCCCATGTATGCCTGGGTTTCTCGTGGTACTCTGGTTTCCTTCCACTGTCCAAAAACATGCATCATAGGTTAATTGGCCGGTATGAAATTGCCAGAAAATAAAAAAACAAAAAAAAACCCTTAAGACCCATAAGACATGACTCTTGGGTGAGAATTCACCCATTTTTTGTCACCTTCTTATCCGGCTATCTATGGCGGGGTTACAGGGGGTGCCGTTTAAAATAATAAATAAAAGTCACACAACAAAAAAAAAAATGAACTGGTAAACATTGTAAAATATTTAAGTGACTCTCTTTTTTTAATTCCTAGTAAAAATTGAGAAAGAAAGACGTTTCGCCCACTTTGTTTTCTTGGTTTGCAGCAGAAAACAAACGTCCATTTCGTGAGTTGAGCAGCTCTAACCTGTTAAAACGAGGAAGCTAATCTTCTGACCAAAACTAAGAATTATGTGACCTGCAGATATTAAAAGGAGAATGGCAGGAAATCTGTTTCACGAGTTTTAGCAAAGCCTTCGTTAGACAAATACAAGAGTAAAGCTGCTTGAAGCTTAAAGGTAAACACTTTGTAAGATCAAAGGTCACATCAGTAATACAGGGAATGTACATCCACAGAATCACTTATGAGAGCCCATCAGTGCTAAAGCATGAATCATCTTTGGGTATTCTAAAATATACGTGAGGTTAATATTGGTCACTGTGAAATTGCTTTTAGGTGTGACTTTGTCTCTTTGTGTGGCCCTGCGACAGACGTGTGACTTGTCCAGAGTGTACTCTGCCTCTAAAATTTAGCTTAAGGTTTAGTTTGAGCACCACAGATAATTTGGAGGGAAACTAAACTAGCTCTATTTAAATAATAAATGACCTGAAGAAAGAGAAAGGATCTGAAGAAAGAACTCATAAATAGATTTACTTGAGCTCATTATTAAATCATTTATGATTAAAACAACATGTTTATGAAAGACAAGAAGATTAAACATAATTGTCAAACTGGGTTCTTATCCTTAAAGGGTGAATTATTAAAATGGTTTTCAGGTTTCATGTCACTAGTAGGAAGTTTACTGAATGGAGTCTGACAACACATATGAATGAGAACAAAGTGTTTCCAGACACAAAATCTTATTCCACAACAAGGGTGAAGTTTTCACGTTGCACAGGGTTGCATAAAATCAAGCTGATACGATCGAGATACGTAAGATTGTTAGTTTGATCCAACTTCAAGAGGAGAAACTTCTAAAACCCAAATATTTCAATTTTCTATTTCATTACAGTTGCCAGGTCTTGTCTGCAGGATAAATAATTAAGTTTGATCGTGGAGGTATTGTTAATGTTCTCAGCAACTCACAATAGCCAGCGGCCAGTGTAATTGGTTTCCAAAGCTGTCACCAAACACCTCCAACCAGAATTTTTTGTAAAAATTCCACTCGGAATAGACGGAAAAGTACATTTTTTTAAAAACAATTCTTTCCGTACTTTGCTTGCTGTGTTCTGATCATATTTCCAGTGACTTACAAGTGAATAAAAAAAATCTAAAGACAATATCTGGGTTAAAAAAAAAAATCAAACAATTCTTTGATGGATATTTACTTGGTTTGAATTGACCTAAAAATTTATTATGAATTTTTGCTGAAATTTTTTATTTTCTCATTGAATTGTATGTTAGAACAGCTTACTCACATACTGTACGTTACTGTGTATTCAGTAACAAACAGACACTGGGTAACATTTCTAAACAGTATGTAAAAACCTGCAAGTCAGGTAAGATCACATTGCCCTGAAAAATTCAGCAGGAGTGCCTTTGAGCAAACGTCATCAACACTGTCTTGTTTAGCTGCAGAGGAAGGACAACAAGTTCCTTTTTCCTACACTTCTCAAGTTAGTGCCTGTTTGGGTAATGTTCTGCCGTTGTTGTCATTGATTTCGAGGAAACAAACATGATATGCCCAGGTTAGCTGAAGAATGTCGTTCCAACCACGTGCAGAAACACCGACTGGATATCAGCAGGATTCCCGCACAGACTGCATCACAACATTTTGCACTTATTTCAGAATAAATGATTTCTTTACACTTTTATATACTGTACGTAATTTCAGAAACGCACATGAACAATAACCGATTGTGTTATTGTTATTTTTTATTTGAATATTTGGGATGGATGGACAAAAGCACAACTTTGTGTGTATTAAGCAAAGTTGTTTTCTTTTAATACTCTTCTTTCGGCATTTCCCTTCAGGGTTCGCCACAGCAAGTCAGTTTCTTCCATCTAACCCTATCTGCTGCATCTTCTTCGGTCACGCCAACTATCTTCAAGTCTTCCTTCACTGTATCCATGAACCTCCTCTTTGGTCTTCCTCTAAGACTCTTTCTTGGTGGTTCCAAACCCAGCATCCTTCTGCCGACGTCGTTTCTCCCTCTCCCCTGCACATGTCCAAACCAGGCCTCTCTGACTTCATCTCCAAAACCTCTAACATGTGCTGTTCCTCTGATATACTCATTTCTAATCCTGAATGGTGTGAAAGCCTCCCCAATACAGGAAGGATGGAGAATGCCTTGACAGTTATGCTACTTTGGATTTTATTACCAACCTGCAAGGGTGCGTGGAACATCCAGAAGTGACGGATGAACAAGTGGATCATCTGAGGCATTCACCAGGAAGAGAGGCACAGAGACCTGGAGGGAAAACACTGCTTTAGTTCATAAATATTACAAATATTACAAGTCAGATCTGTAGTTTTCTTTTAAACTATACAATTTACACTCAAGAAACTCAGATAAACTGCATTAATAAAAATAGGAGGGGTATTAAATTTAGAATTTTCTTAAATATGAACAGTAATAATGAATATAATGATACTCACTTTGTGAATGTAGTGAACACAGCTTTCCTTCTCATAATACTCCATCAAAGAACTGTAGCCATGGAATTTTCTTCAGTGGAAAAAATATGATATTAGTACCAAAGAAAAGAATTTGGAGAGGTTCACTGCTCATTTAAAAAGCAGATGTTTACCTCATTATACTGTCATCAATTTGCGCCAGAGAAGTAGCTGCATACAGTTGGTTCATATCAACCTGACTGATGTTACTTGAGGGCATCTCCAGTAAACTGTCCCTGTTAGACAAATTCAGACTCATTAGGATATAATCAAAAACATCTTTCAGAACCTCTGAAATTACATGTAAAATTAAAATAAGGCTAATTCAATCAATGCATTTTGCAATTAAAAAATTATCCTTATCTCTGATGAAAAATGTTACTTTTCTTTACCTGTGTGAAAGAATGAGCTTCTTCATGTTGCCAGCAAGCACAAAGTTGTAAAGTCTCCGACACTGGTCCCACTCATGGAATGTTTCCTGGGCCCTGGAAGCACCAACACCCAAATGTATACCAAACAAAACGACACCACAATAAGAAAAGTCTCTATGTCACTGGACAAAAAAATCTAGATTTCTCCACAGTCTAAATAAAGCTTGGTGCGGTTGTCTTGTTAGTGTAGTGTGCTAACCTGAGGGCGCTGTATCCCTGACAGACGCTGACACAGCACAGAACTCGCTCCTTGTTTAATCGGTTTTCTCCCAGGAACTTACAGACAATATTTCCTCCCAGGCTAAAGCCAACAACCACAAGCTTTGTTATGGGAAAAGCATGTTTGATATGAGCCACCATGGCTCCAAACTCCCACGTACAACCTGAGTAAGGAAGACATTTTTTTTAACATGAGTAATTTAATTGCAAATCACAATTTATTCACAAACTTTTTTGAGTATTTAACTAAAAAAAAGTGACTAATTGTGATTTTTTTTTTCATGTCTTACCATAGGTGAACATGCGGGGTGAAGTGAGCTCCATGTTAGGAAGAGCTCCCAGGTGGTTCAGGACGGCACAGCGGTAACCCTGCCGCTGGGAGTAATCCACAAAGGTCCGAATGTAGTTTTTTTCACTATGGTTACCAATCCCAGGACAGATCACCATGGTAACATCATCTGAGAAAAACAAACACAAAAAAAGAAGTGGGAACATGTGCGGTAAAAACATAAAATAGAGTCATGAGTGTGTGCAGGGAAGATGTTGTGAGTGTGAGATGATTTAATTGGCTGTTGCAATGCATGGCATCTTCCCTTGTGGGATCTGATTAGAGTTGCTTGTGAATTCCTGGAGCTGATGTACTCATGATCACAGCAAGCACATGCAACTCATAAAGAAAGAGACGAGGAAAAATACAATGTAGAAGATAAATATTTATGATATCATCAAACCCAAGGAAGTGAGCTTTTTTTGTCCGTGTTTGCTACTGACCTCCTGTGCTATGCTCCCCGAGGGCTTCAAAGAGGTCAAAGCTTGCCGTAGCTCCATCCTGCATTGGGAGGACAATGCGAATGCCACGGGGTGTTGGAGTGTTAACACGCCCCATCTTGCCGTACAGGGCTGTTTGGATATGACCACTCTTCCCCCAAAGCAGTGGAGGAATGTATCTGAAGAGGACAAACTCCATGTTATAAATGAACTCTAACAACAAGCCAGAGGATGTTTAGGAGAGTCCCAGAACAAATTATCAGCTCATAAAGAGGAACAAAGACAACTCCCACAGCAAGAGGAAGCAGACAGATAAATCTGTTAGTCCCTTTAACTACCAGCCAAGTTACCTCAGATGCCTTTCCTTGTTTGTGGCTTGTGATTAAAGGTCAGAAACTTTAAAAAGGTTAAAAAACAAAATAAAAATGCAGTATGTTTAAAAACAGGCAGGTTTTGATTTGTACCAAAAACGTATTAAATTATTTTAATCGAAGTGGATAGATGTGTTGATCTATTTGGTGGAAACCCTTGTTTTTTTTAAAAAAAGATGATAGATAAGATTTTCAAAAGAGTGATCTTCCCCTCTGGACTCTTTGGGGGAAAACCTCAAACCTTGTTTGGGTTGTCTCACTAGGTTTTAATTCCGTTTATGTGAATTAATTTATGTCCATGTCCTCAGTGTGAAGCCTTTTACATCCTATCCTGAAGACTTTCTAAAGATCTGTCATGTCTGTAGGGGACAATCCATGAGTGAAAAAAACATCTCATGTTCACTAAAGCTGTTCCTGACCAACTGCAGAAACCCCAGATCATGATACATCCTCCCCATGCATCACACACACAGCATCTACCCCCAAGGGGACACTATGTGTGGCATGGTAACTTCATCACTACTCTTCTTTATTCTAAATTAAACCAAAAAAAGATTCTACCACCATAAAATGTGTCTTTCCACATAATTCTTCAGTAAACAAGAAACCGATTGTTGCTTTATTTGGGGTTTAAAAGCTTGTTGTGACTGAAAGATAACTATCTATTCAATGATTATAATCCTATCGGTTTTCCTTGTTAAATTTAAATGGTAACTTTTGACTGTGTATAATTCAAAGTAAAGCAGAAAAAACAAGTTAAACTCACTCTTTGGTCATTGTTGGACAAGAGTTGAGCAGGTATCGGCTGAGCGGTGTGTCCTGGTAGATAACTTCGGGCAATGCTGTTGAGCTTTTTAGGTTCAGGCATCGAACAACAATGTAGAGGACAGCAGCGGCTGCTGCCAGCTTCATACCATCAAACATAGCTGGCAGCTCTGGACTGAAGCTGGACACACTGGTGTCATGGAAGATCGTCATTGTAGAGAGAGTAGATGGTCAAAATCCTGCTGTGTACACAAAGATACAGGAAAACATTATTAGATCGAAGTTGTAAAAGTTTGATGGTTTTAGTGTATCAATTATAGAGCTCTGTGCGTTCTGCTGAGAAGATGATTGGCCAAAGTCTTCCATCTCTTCAAGGCCTTGTACGTCTCCAGAATTTTGGAACAAGCGGCTGAATCTTCTCACCCTCGCCAGAGACTTTTTTAGCTGCTCCCTTCAGGCAGAAGGCTACGGTCCATTTGGACGAAGAACTCTCACCTCAGTGACACAACCATGCACACACACACTCATTCCTAGAAGTAGTTTCAGAGGGTGGGAGGAAACCAGAGCACCCACATATACATGGGGAGAACATGCAAACTCCACCCAGAAAGGCTAGAGTTCCAAGCCTCGTTCCACCCGGTACTCGAACACACACCTTCTTTTTGTGAGGCTACTTTGCTACTGCACCACTGTGCAGCCCTGACGACGATGATACTATAAATTGTAAATATTTTTAGACTATTTACTGTCTCTTCAATGCATGCAGTGATTTTTATTTGATAGTATATATCTTTTTTAGTCACGGAAACAGCAAAAAAGTCAGTCTGCCACTGCTCCCCCCATGACTCATACCGCCTATGAAATTTACGGCAAGTGTGGTAGGAGCTGGAGCTCCCGAATCGTCTTATTTAGCCATCGCCAGCGCTGCACAAACAGATACGGATCTAGGTGTAGATTCCATTGTCTGACAATTATATACTTTGATAATATTTTTACACTATTTTAGACAGATTTCCACACTATGCCAAAGCCAATAAAAATGTTCTGATACCTGAACTTATTTCTTACTGCTTTAAACAGGATTTATCAGACAACACAAAAGATTGCTTCAAATGAGTCTACAAGGTATCAAATTTCTATTGATTTCATTAATATGATGACTAATCTAGTTACTGATTAACTTCCTATGAAGGATTTACATGTCAGATTCACAGTTACACACCCTACAGGAAAATACAATACCTGTGTTTTACAGGATTATGTAACAAGGATCGGGGATGAAAACACACACAAAAAAGACTATTAGAACAAAATCGAGAAGATATATTTGAAAGAAATTACACTGATTTTTAAAAAATATGTTACAAAGTAAAGTTTTTTAAAAGTTAGCTTACTTCTTGCTTTCTTTCAGGTACAGCTCCTCCAGCAGGAGTCCGAAGGAAGATCAGACGTTTCAACAAACTCAAACATAGATTTAATAACACAGACAAGGGATCTAAATCACATTTGATCCATTTAAAGTGAGAAATAAAGAGATTTCTTTGGTTGATGAGTGAGTTTAATCTACAGCTAAACACCGGTTGTTTTTACAGCAGTACAGACTGACCAGACACTGATCAGGATGCATTCACTGACCTACACTCAACTTCTACTTTCTAGCTTCAAAAGTTTAACAAAAAACAAAACAATGCATTTGTTGAAATCACCTCTGACTAATATTTGTTTTTTAATTCACCTCACAACATGTATTGATGGGACCTAATAATCTAAAACAAATTAGGTTATTATTAAGGCAAAAGTTCCCACGTGATGGTGATTGTGTTGTAAAAGTGACAATTCCTGCGGTCCACAAAGGCAACACAATGAGTAATATGTTTCCTTTGAATTTACAGTAACTTCACTCCCTGTAACACTAATGTCCTAAATATGTGGACTGCATGGTCCTAAATACCTTTACATGATCTAAACATAGTTAAACTCTAACTCCTTTTCCAGAAGTTGCAGGGGAAACAAAAAGCAAGATTACAAAGTAAATTTGTTTCAAAATGATTTATCAAAAAAGTAATAGTTTAGTAAAAACTACAGAGATAAAAATAGATATTGAAACATTTGTTAAAAATCTGACATATTCATAGTGATATTTTAAAAACAAATCTAGAAGATACTAAAGTAAAGTTGGAAAACTTGTTGTTTTTTGTGTTTTGATGGATTCATACTTTATATAACATTTTAGACAGTTTTCTGGTTTATTGAATTTAAAACATTTTTAGAAAGCGCTGAGATTCAAAATAACATTGGCTCTCCCTTAATGGATAATTTTGAAAGTTCAAACCTGGCAAAATACTTACTGAAGAAATTGTCATTGGATGAAGTGGATTATTTTTGAAGAACACAATTTTATTCTTACATCTTCATCAGATCATAAATGCTCAATCAGTACAGATCGCGGATACAAGCGGCCAAAATGAGCTTCCCCGCAGGGTGGCCGGGCTGTCACTCAGAGATCGGGTGAGGAGCTCTGCCATCCGGGAGGAGCTCGGTGTCGAGCAGCTCCTTCTCCGGGTCGAGAAAAGCCAGATGAGGATGTTCGGGCATCTGGTCAGAATGCCCCCCGAGCGCCTCGCTGGTTAGGTGTTTCGGGCACGTCCCACCAGGAGGAGACCAAGAGGCAGACCCCGAACCCGCTGGAGAGACTGTGTCTCACAGCTGGCTGGGGAACGACTCGGGATCCTTCCAGGTGAGCTGGAGGATGCAGCTGGGATGAGAGAAGCCTGGACTTCCCGTCTGAGGCCGTTGCCCCCGCGACCCAGCCCGGGATAAGCTGAAGACGACGGAACGGAAATAAGTGTAGAATCCTTAAAAAAAAACACTACTATTGTAATAAAATGTGATGTTTGCTAAATTAAAAAAAGAAAAGAATATAAAGATTGTTTGACTTTTAGGCATCATTTTTATATAAAAAAAAAGACCCAATTTTTTCTGTTTCTTTGTACTTCTGTTTTTGGAAAGTGTAAAGCAGACCCAGAAAAATTGGGTTCTTATGACATCTTCATATAGAAAAACAAACTTTAAAAATGTTAAAAACCTAGACGTAGAGGCAACAGGACAGTAATATATGTTATAACCACTAGATGGCAACACAACCCAAGTATTGAATTCAATAGTCAGAAAAACTGTTGTGTTGAAAGTGAGAAGAAACAGGTAAAATTATGAGGTGGTCATTTTTAGAATTTGAATTAGTTTTGTATTTTTTTGTATCTTAGTTTTTACTCCACATTTGTCCATTTTAGGTGAAAAAAAATCATCTAATTAGTTACAGATGTACCCACAAATTATGAGCACAATCTGAAAAGTGATGGGAATTCAGACATAAAATCTATGTAAAAGTGCAATAAAACCCAGCTTTTCAATGTTTTTTAAAATGACTTTTCTTCTATTCATTGGGTTTCACACATTTTTAATGATTGATGGCTGTACTGTGGTACAGTGGTTAGCCCAGTGACCTCACAGCAAGAAGGTCAGGGTTCAAGTCCCCAGTGTGACAAGGCTTGAAACACTAGCCATTCTTTGTGGAGTTTACATGTTCTCTCTGTGTATGTGTGGGTACTCCAGTTTTAGGTTGATTGGCCACTATGAAATTGCCTCCAGGAATGATTGTGTGTGTGGCCCTGCAGCAGACTGGCGACTTGTTCAGGATGTACCGTTCCTATCCCATGACATCAGCTGGGATAGCCTCTGGCACACCCGTTACTCAGTTAGGGATAAGTCAAAATTTTCTTTCACATTTTAATAGTACTTTTTTGAAAATTCTCCAAATTGAAAAACTAAACTGCTGAGTTGTACATACAGTACTTATCTCATCTCTTCATATTCACCTGATATGTTTTTAGATATGTTAATTTTCATTTCTCATTTTAAATGGAAGAAAGAAGTGAAATCGGCAGTGTAATCTAATTTCTGTGTTGGAAGAAGTGAAACTTTTGCATGTGTTAAAACCTCTGGATTATTCCCCTTCAAGAACAACACATGTTCTGGAGGTTTGGGGTTTACAGGATTAAACAATTCTCATCATCAAGGATAAGGATCAAACAGACTGCTGTCTTATTGAAGTCATCTTGTGATACATAACTTTCATCTCAGGTTCAGAGTTTCCATTGGATAGTCATGAGACAAGGATTTGCTGAGAAAGAGGAACTTCACCAGACTTTTTAACCACTTGTTTCACCGCATCTAAATCCTGAAAAACATCTATGTACGTAGCTCTCTAATGCCTCTCTCTCGCTATCTATTGCTGAATATGATTAAATCTAAATTGAGATGTAATTATACAGTCCTTGCGGTTCAATGATGAGTATTTTGTGTGGTATTCTTAAATTGTAATGTGAATAATCAAATACATCAACAAATGGGGCCCATTTTTGGCAAATAATTTTTTTTATCCCATTCATTTACGTAACCACTTCTACCAATTTTAGGATTGTGGGATGGCAAAAGGTAATCCCAGCTATAAAGCAACTGGTAAGAAGGGCATATTCTAAACAGGTCCCCACTCTGTCACAGGACTACATAGAGAGACTGAAAACCACACACACTCCTGGGGGAAAT
The DNA here is from genome assembly GCA_902685375.1 of Neostethus bicornis. Taxonomy (NCBI): domain Eukaryota; kingdom Metazoa; phylum Chordata; class Actinopteri; order Atheriniformes; family Phallostethidae; genus Neostethus; species Neostethus bicornis. Next base: position 21,386,378 of record LR738544.1, on the reverse strand, counting down.
TCAGAATGATCAATTCGTGCCTGCTTTTGACCCGTGGGAGCAAGCTGAAGCAAACTTCCCATACACGGGGAAAACATGCAAACCCTCTGAGCCAATTCCTTCAAGCCTTGTTCCAGCCAGGGTTTGAACCTGCCAAAACTCTGTGCACAAAATTATTCTGCAAAAAAACACACAACAAAAATTTTAGACAGCTTCTTAGAATCTATAATACTGTTCTGTGCAGAAATGTAACACAGAAAAAGAAGAAGTGTTATGTTACATTATATTAAATATAAAATGTCATAATGTACAAAAATACCACAAAAACTCAGTTTACACATTTTAAACTGAACTATAGCTTATATTTCTTTATTCATCTAACAAGTCTTTTGCAACAGTTATTGTCAACTTTTTTGGATTATTTTGTGTCCACATTTTTTTAACCTTAATCAGAAATTTATAATGAGAAATATTTCTATTATTTCTGGGAAGTCAGACTTCCAGGTCATCAAGTGCTTTCATCATTTTCTTAACACAAAATAGAATGTCACTAACAGTAGGCTGATGGGTGATCAAAACACTCTTATTTGTGCTGGAGCTCCTGTAAAAGCATCTGTACTCAATGACATACTCCTTCAGAAGTTTTTACATATGAGGTTTTGTGATTTGTGGCTATAGTCAGCGTTTTGTTGGACTGAATATGTCTCGTTCACAGTAGTGTATGTGCACAGATTATGTCCATATTATAATGATGATTGGCAGAATGTACTCATGCTGGGGTTTTTTAAATTTGGAAAGGCCCATCAAGTTTCGTCTTCTGAACCGATTTTCCCCTAATCTGGTCGCGGGTGGTGCTGTAGTCCATCTCGACTGATTTCGAAAGAGAGGCTAGGTACAGCCCAAACATGTGTTTGGCAACAAACTTGACAGGAATGTCTTCTATGGATGACGTAAAGCAAAATAAAATGTTTTGACAAATCAGGAATTATACAAAAATGACATCCAGACATTCCTAGGGGCAAACTTATAGTGTTCAATCAACCTGACATGCATTTTTGTGGAGAGTGAGATGAAACCAGAGTACCTGGAGAAAACCCACACATATGCAGGGAGAACATGCAAACTCCACACAGAAAGACCAGTGTTGCAAGCACCGCTCCCACTTCAGGACTCGAACGCCGACCTTCTTGCTGTGAGACCACTGTGCAGCCGGCCCATCAGGTTTTGGTGAAAAATGTATTTTAAATTACAAAACTATTGTTTTTGCAGCCTAGAGTCCCAAAAGTGTCTTTCTTCTACTTTTAGCATTTTACTTAGTAATTAGGTTGTTTGTGTCCTGCTTGAGTTTTCTGTTAGTTTAAAACTGAGAAATCTGGGTGGCTTCAAATTCAATCTGAAAAAACATGGCTTCAGTGGATCCTATTTTTCATTTGCATATACCAAATGTGAAACTTGAGTTATAAAAAAGCCCCAAAAGTTTTGAAAAGAAAAAACATCAGCAGTTTTTTCTCCACCAAATAGGGGAGCAATTTGAGTGAGCTTTTCTTAAAATCTGGCTTGTTACTAGGTTACAGATGGGTTGATTTTCAGGAACGGTCTTTGCAGCTCATAAGTGTGGACATTGTTTCATTTTTATACTTGTTTATAATATTGTTTTGAAAATGTGCATCATTGTAAAAGAAAATGTTCTGAACAAGAGTCAAATTTATCAGAAATATAAAAGATTCAGCATTTTAAAAAAAAAAAAATAGCTTCATAGTTCAGATTAATTTAAAACAACTGTTTCCTTCACACCCACTCCCTCTGATGGCACAGCTGGATCCAAGCCCAAAAAACTCCCACAGATGAACCTTTATTCCCAACACAATAAAGCATTGCTTTTAGTTTGCATTTCAAAGAATCTGGAGAACGTATGGAGCAGTACTGGGAACTTTCCCAGCATCTTTTGAATGCTCTATGTCATAAAGATTTAGTCATGTCACAGGTTTTAGAAGGAGCAAGTTGTAGGCATGGTTCTATTCATTTCCTAATAAGCTGTCTCAGAAAAAAAACAGTGTGGACAAAATCAGGCCGTTCATACTGTGTGGGAGAATGACAGTTTTTAATCAATCAAAATGTTTAAATTTACAAACACAATCAGAGCATTAATGGGATCTTTTTTGATTTGTTTCTAACGTGGTAATGCTGAATAAAATGTGTTAACTAGTTTACTTCTGCCTACAAATTTAAAAAAAAAAAAAAACTGGGTCAGTGTCTGATAATTTTTCAATTTTATTTACCTTTTTTTCCATTATACAAGAAATGTCCATAAGATTTCAATTTATTAAAAACAAAAACTTTTTTTTTACCAAGCCTCAAGCATAAATTCTACGTAAAATTCAAAGTAAAATGAATTTTAAAATCGAACCATTTGAGGTTATATTTATTGATTTATGAAAAACTTTAAGTCTCTACTCTATTAAAAACATTGATTTAAAATGTAATGTGAAACAAAAGAATGTTAACATCAACCCTAAAGTCTTTGGGGATTATGTGACTCACTAATAGTGAGATTCAGACTGGTATTTATGAGGTTGAAAAAATCATTTCAGCAATTGGAAATAAGACTTGTTCATGATCTAATAGTTAGGTTACTAAAATACATATCAAATGTATTAGATTATCACACTGAGATAAAATTGTCTTTTTTATATTTGGGGATTTCACATTTGAGTTGTAATCCTGTCTAAAATAGAACTATTCATGGTAATCAGTAAAGGGTGGAGACGGTGGCCGCGTGGTTAGCGCGTTCGCCCGCGGACCGGAAGGTCGCGGGTTCGCGTCCCACGGAGAGCACGTCTAGGGTCCTTGGAGAAGACACCTAACCCCCGCTTCTCCCACCATTGGCGCCGTTGAAGGGCAGCCTGCTGCGGTGTAAGGAGTGCAGCAAACAAATTTCCCCGGTGAGGGATGAATAGAGTAATTCAAAATAAACAAATAAATAAATAAATAAACAAATAAAGCAGAAAGGAAAACAAGAAATCTAAAATTAAAGCAAGGCAACAGACTTTCTTTGAAAGCGGGAAGCTAATCCATTGAAAAAAATGCTTTAAATGGAACAGATTTCTGCTAAATCTCTGTTTTAATAAAGTTTCTAGTGAGAAATATGCACTGTAACAATATGATATCCGATTGTTTTTGTCATACAGTTTTTTATTTCATCATCTCTGTTACTTACTGGTTGCAAGCAGCATATTTTGCAAGAAAAAATGCTGAAAATACCAATTTGGAAAACTTTTCCAGCTAGAAATATACAATGTATAGCATTACAAAACAAAATGCTAGTTTTGTAATATCCAACTAAATGCATCATATATCATTTAGAGTTGGGGAATGCTGTTCCATTAAGCCGTTGTTCCACCAAAAGGCTGTTCCACTAAGCAGCTGTTCCACCAAACTGCTGTTCCAACAAGTATCATGAGCTGTTTTTGAGACAAACCCCCAAACATTGTCATGCAGCTTTTTATTTCATTATATGTTTCACTTGTATTCACACCTTCCTCATTGCTAGCTCGAGCTGCTCTGGGCTTCTCTGATCATGACATGGTTCACCTCATCCCGGCATACAGACAAAAGTTGAAGCTTTCTAAACCTGCAGTGAGGACTTCCAAGAAGTGGACCAGCGAAGCTGTGGACGAGCTTCGTATGTGTCTGGACACAACAGACTGGGGTGTGTTTAGAGCTGCCACAGATAGTCTGGATGACTACACAGACACAGTGACGTCATACATACGATTCTGTGAGGACAGCATTATTCCATCTAAAACCAGAGTGATCTACAACAACGACAAACCCTGGTTCACACCCAGACTAAGACAGATCAGGAGGGAAAAGGAAGCAGCTCACAGAGCCAATGACAGAGAGAGCTACAAAGGCGCTAAGTACCGGTTCTCAAGAGAGGTACAGCAGGCGAGATCCAGGTACAATAAACGTCTGAAGGAGCAATTCTCTGTCAATGACACCGCCTCTGTCTGGAGATCACTTCGGCAAATTACCAATTATAAGCCGAAAGCCCCACATGCTGCTGATGACTTACAACTGGCAGAGAAACTCAACACCTTTTATGCCAGGTTTGATGTCTCACTCTCCTCCCCCCTCACTGATCAAGAACCTTCAGACACTTTGAAGCCACTCCCATCCCCCACCCAATTAATAACAGAGGCCACTCCAAATGACCAGCCCTCCCCCTCCACTGCTTTCTTGGTGACAAAACAGGATGTGCTCAAGCTCTTCCGCAAGCAAAACCCTCGGAAAGCTTCGGGCCCAGATGGTGTCTCCCCGGCCACCCTGAAACACTGTGCTGAGGAACTGTCTCCAGTTTTCACAGACATTTTCAACACCTCGCTGAAGACATGCCACGTTCCAGTCTGCTTCAAGCTGTCCACCATCGTTCCTGTTCCCAAGAAGCCCCGTATCACTGGACTTAATGACTACAGGCCTGTGGCGCTTACGTCTGTGGTCATGAAGTCATTCGAACGCCTGGTCCTCCCTCATCTCAAGCACTTCACCTCTCCCTCTCTGGACCCTCTGCAGTTTGCCTACAGAGCCAACAGGTCTGTAGACGACGCCATCAACCTGGCCCTCCACTTCACCCTGCAGCACCTGGACTCCCCGGGAACCTATGCCAGGATCCTGTTTGTGGACTTCAGCTCTGCATTCAACACCATCCTCCCTACCCTGCTTCAGGACAAGCTCTCTCAGCTCAACGTGCCTGACTCAACTTGCAGGTGGATTACTGACTTCCTAACAGACCGGAGGCAGTGCGTGCGGCTGGGGAAGAATGTCTCCACCTCTCGGACTATCAACACAGGATCTCCACAGGGCTGTGTCCTCTCTCCCCTGCTCTTCTCCCTGTACACCAACTCCTGCACTTCCAGCCATGACTCTGTCAAACTGATCAAGTTTGCAGATGACACCACACTCATTGGGCTCATCTCTGATGGCGATGAGTCGGCCTACAGGATGGAGGTAGACCGGCTGGTGTCCTGGTGCAGCAACAACAGCCTGGAGCTCAACGCTCAGAAGACAGTGGAGATGATCGTGGACTTTAGGAAAGTCACAGCTCCCATTACCCCCCTTGCACTGACAGACTTCTCCATCACCACTGTAGACTCTTTCCGCTTCCTCGGCACCACCATCACGCAGGACCTAAAGTGGGAGCCGTCCATCAGCTCCCTGATCAAAAAGGCCCAGCAGAGGATGTACTTTCTGCGGCAGTTGAAGAAAGCCAAGCTGCCTGCCCAGATGTTGATGCAGTTTTACAGAGCCATCATCGAGTCTGTCCTCACCTCCTCCATCACCGTGTGGTACGCTGGAGCCACAGCCAGGAACAAACACAGACTGCAGCGCATTGTGCGCTCCGCAGAGAAGGTGATCGGCTGCAGCCTTCCATCTCTCGAAGACCTGTACGTCTCCAGGACTCCGGGGCGTGCAGGTCGGATAGTAGCTGACCCTTCCCACCCTGGACATGGACTTTTTGAGCGACTCCCCTCGGGCAGGAGGCTCCGGTCCATTCGGACCAGAACGTCCCGCCACAAAAACAGCTTCTTCCCTTCTGCCGTTGGACTTATGAACTCTTTATAACCTGGATCCCCACATCTCTTAGTCACCTCCCTCTTGTCACTTTACTATCTTTATTATTTTCTATTATTTTCTATGACATTGCACTACTTTTCTTTTTCTTCTGAGCACTCTTAGTTTTGTAAAAATTATTATTATTTTTATTTATTTTATTTTTATTATTTTTATTTTATATGTTTGCACACCAGTACCAGAACAAGTTCCTAGTCTCTGATGTTTTTCACTGACATGGCAATAAAAGCATTCTGATTCTGATTCTGATTCTATTTTTCACAAGGTAAAATGAATAACAAAACCTAAAAACCTGGATAATTTGTTGCTAAATCTTTGCTTTGAAAATTTTTGTAGTGAGAAATATACAATATAAATTATAGTTTTGTAATTTGCCTAAATCATTTGGTGTTCAGTTGGGGCATGCTGTTCCACCAAACTGCTGTTTCACCAAGTGGCTGTTCTTCTCTGCTCCATCAAAATGCTATTCCACCAAGCGACTATTGCGCCTCTGTTTCACCAATCTCCTGTTTCATCAAACTGCTGTTCCAACAAACTGCTTTTTCACCAAGGAGCTGTTAACCTCTGCTCCATCAAAATGCTATTCCACCAAGCGACTATTCCACCTCTGTTTCACAAATCTCCTGTTTCATCAAATTGCTGTTCCACCAAACAGCTGTTCCAGCTCCACCCCAACCCACTTGGCACCACCTAGCAGCTGTTCAGAAACTGTTTGGGACACGCAAATTTCCCCAGTAGGGGAATAATGAATTAATAAAGTATCTTGTAACTTGAGGCTAAAAGGGCTCCAAATAAATAAACAGACAAACCCCCAAACATTAAAATCACAAAACATAAAATAAACTTTCAAAAAGATTTTAAAAAAGGGATTAATGTTCACTCAAACGCACAATTAACCAGAACTGTTTTCAGCATAGATTTAAACATTTTATTCAAAATAGGAAATTGACTGTATCACTGAAAATTTGACTTCCTCAATCATTTATAAATATGTATTCCTTTATTTGGAAGTTTTTAATCCTCCATTATTCTTTTTTTTTTCTGACAACAGCAGGAAGTATAGGGCGGGGCTAAATCTACCCTCCAGGCTGTGATTGGCTGAGGTTTTACACCAGCTGCCTGGAGTTTTTAAAAGCTCGATCCTCCACAGCAACACCGTTAAAACCTAAACGTGCTGCTAACAAACGATCTGACAGACAAAAACAGCAGTCATGGAGGAGCGGACCCGCTTTTTACCCTGGTTACAACTTTTCATAGCTTGCCTGGTGTTTGGAGTGAAAGGTAACTTGTCTCAGTTTGTTTTCTGGCTGTTTTTTTTGTTTACATTAGAAATGCCCTTAAGCTGTTTTTATACTGGCTTATGATGTTTTTTTTTTGGTTGAGACGTTGACAATTCAGTGAGTTGTGACGTTGTTAGTTCTGTGAGTTGTTTCTCGTCATCGTCGTTAATGTCATCGTAGATTTATAGCGTTTGTGTGGTTGTTTTTATTTGATCCATCTGGTTGGATGGATAGTTGCTGATTGGGTCATACAGATAGTGGTAGACACGTTAATGAGATCTGCAGAACGTGTTTTTTGGGCTAATGAGATCCAGTTTATTTCTGAAATCAAACACAACCCTTTTTAACGTCTGTGTGGATCGTTACAAGACGTTATTTTGTGTGGATCTGGGTTTTTGATTGGATAAAGTGAGGTTTTTGAGTCCTTGCCTAAAGGCAGGTTCATCTAACTAACCTCTTTTTTTAAGTAACTGTACATAAAGGCAGGCTTTTATATGTATTTTTATTTTCATGCATATTGTGTATGCTTTTGTTTGTATTTCAGTTGATAAAAATAGATCTAGGTCAGGGTATAAAAGGTGAAATGATTTGTCTTTATTTCTGACCATAAATGTGGAAAATCCAAGTGATGAAAGGTTTTTTTTTTTTTTTTTTCCAAATGTCAAATGTTCCACTTTTTTATGATGTTCCGTTCCACTGTGTTCCACTTATCCGGGGCTGGGTTGTGGGGGCAACAGCCTCAGACGGGAAGCCTATGCTTCTCTCACCCCAGCTGCATTGTTCAGCTTACCCGGAAGGATCCCGAGTCGTTCCCCGGCCAGCTGTGAGACATATTCTCTTCAGCGGGTCCAGGGTCTGCCTACTGGTCCTGTCCCAGTGGGACGCGCCCGAAACACTTCACCGAGGCGCTCGGGGGCATCCTGCCCAGATGCCCAAACCACCCCATCTGGCTTCTCTCGACTTGGAGGAGGAGCGGCTTGACACCGAGCTCCCTCGGATGGCAGAACTCCTCACCCGATCTCTGAGTAAAAGCACAGGCACCCTGCGGAGGAAGCTCATTTCGGCCGCGATCTCATTCTTTTGGTCACCACCCACAGCTGGTGACCATAGGTGAGGGTGGGAACAAAGATTGACTTGTAAATTGAGAACTTTGCTTTTCAGCTCATCTCTTCCTTTACCATGACAGACCGATGCAGCGTCCTAGTTATTGCTGACGCTGCAACAATATGTACCAATTTTTATGATGTGTCTCCAAGAAAAGTAACCTTGCTAAGTCGGGGATTTCTTGCCAGATATTAACAGTCAAATTCATTGTTGATTGTAGCGGCTGCAACTATATTTTTTGATTTTCCTTAATTTGGACAAAAAATAGTTTTGGGACGCAGTGGTTAGCTCGGTGGCCTCACAGAAAGAAGTCTGGGTTCAAGTCTCGGATTGGCTTGAAACACTGGTCTTTCTGTGCAGAGTTTGCTTGTTCTCCCTGTGTCTGCGTGGGTCTTCTTCAGATACCCCGGTTGACTCCCACCCTCCAAAAGCATACATGTCAGGTTGATTGGTCACTATGAAATAGTATATGAATGAGTTTGTGTTGATGCTTTCAGAGGATTCAGAATAAAACAAGGTGTGGTCATTCCGGCCATCATGATGATTAGTCACTTTTCTTGAATTTAACTTGGATGGTATCAGTGGAAGACTTGTTGCTGCTGGCTTTCACAGGGTTGCCTTTTAAAGAAACGCTGAGGAAATGCTGTATTTGATTTGCTGGAGTTCAGCAGATTGAAGCATGCTTGGTTTTATGTCCATTGCTGAGTGGAGAGTTGTGGAGAACAGTGTTCAGCGTCAGGGCTGAGATAGACCTTTTTTTTTTCCACAACTGGGCAACTTTTGAGGGCTGACTGAACAAAGGCTAAATACATCCAAACACTAGACTGATGGCATAGCAGATACCCGTGAATATCTGTGTAATTTTTGCACGCACACTTAATTTGTATTTAAAATAGTGAGCCGATTATTAAACTTTATCATGAATCGGATCAAGCCAAATTTCCTGCCAATTGGTTGAGGTTTTTTGCCTGAAGGAATCCCGGATCATGCACAGTCTGTTCCTTTATTAAATGAACTGAGGGTTTTGAAACATCTTAGTTGATAGTTTGAGTATTTTGATGCCGTTGAATTTATTCTTAGTTTGTTTCACTATTAAATCTTTATCTGATGAAGCAATTGTGTTAAATATATTATATAAATATATGCTTCGAAGATTAGATTGGCTTTAAATTAGGATTTTTCAATCTGCCACTAATTGGTTCCCCTCGGGGCTGCTGTTTACATCTGCAGTGATTTTATTCCTATTTTACCCATTAAATCCCTCAAGACAGATCTATCCTTCCTGTTTTTTTTCCTGCCTATTGTAGAATAGCTTCCTTTTAATCAATGTTTCATTACTGTGTAAAGTGTTCAATCTAATTTCAGCCACTTAATTAGCGCCCGTCGCCCCATTTTTCAATCTGCGCTGTTTAAATATTTCACACACTAGTCTGCGAGCGTGAAACATGGAGCCAACGAGGAATCTGGCAGGAAATATTTTCATACACTCTTGACCCGAGGAAAAAAAAAACCTGGGCAAACTAGTGGTGAGGATGAGGTAATCTGATGGAGAAGGAACACAGTTTAAGTCTTTTTTTCACTTTGTTTCTCATGCCACAACCAATGGAAAAGCAAGATGGGTTATATGTTGACTTGTGCATGACTACAGCGAGTATTTTTATCCCTTTTGGAGCAGATGGCTGTGTTGGGGAGTACCAATTGCAGATTTCCGAAAGCTCACCTGCAGCTGGAGCCCTGCTGATGTCTAATCGCTAAGAAAAAATAGTTGCCGGGAATAGTTTTTTCTTGAGAAATAATGTTAGAATTGGGTCATGAAGTAGTCATATTGTCTTCTCTTAGGCTTTTCCTTTGAGGGGTGACCAATCCAACCTGTTTAATTTAACCCCATCTTCTGAATTCTTTTCTCCAACATCATCTCCAACATTTCATCTTCCCATAGACTTTCTGGCAGTTAAAAAAAAGTATCCTTCAAAATAGGAACAAAACAAATCTGCTTTTGATATCTTTAACTAAAAAAAAGATTTTCTTTGAAAAAAAAAAAAAACTGTTTATTTTTATGTTAAGCATTCAACATTAGCATTTTTGTTTTCAATAAATATTTAAAAAATTATGGTGGCACCAGTGGTTAGCAGAGTGGCCTCATAGCAAGAAGGTCGGGGGTTCAAGACCAGAGTGGAACAAAGCTTGAAGCACTGGCTTTTTGGTGTGGAGTTTGCATATTCTCCCTGTCTATGTGTGGGTTTTCTCTAGGTACTCCAGTTTTGTGCCACCCTCCAAAAACATGCATGTTAGGTTGATTGGCCGCTGTGAAATTACTCCTAGTGTGTGTGTGTGTGGCCCTGCAGCGGACTGGCAACCTGTTCGGGATGTACACTGTCTCTTGCTTGAAATCAGCCGAGATAGGCATCGACATGCCCCGCACCCTCATTAGGGAGAAGCGGTTCAGAATACAAATGTTCAACAATAAGCTGGACAGAGCTTCTAAAACATACCCAATAGAAAAAGTTATTTGTCCGTTTTGTAATTTTCTGGAATTGTAGTCATCTCTATTAGACAGTCACACTTCACACTTGTTTCCCTTTTTTTAAAATATAAATTTTGCTTTTAAGGAGTTTCACCTGTTTCTTAATTCTCACCTGTTTTTCAAAATTGCGTTAAATCAGATTTATTTAGCCAAGCCATAATTGGTAAGGTTTCTTCCCCTTGTGCCTCCCAGAGTCAGCGTTTTGCTTGAAGTTGAAGGTTGTCTTACTATCAGAGCATCGTGAGCACATTCTTCAGTTTAAACAAGACCTAAGAAAGAGGGGTTATGTTTGGATGTGATATAACCTTCTGTTAGCTTTCTGGAGCACTGAGTTTCTGCACATGAGCCTAAATGTCCCAGAACATCAATCAGTATGTGTGTGTGTATGTGCATGACCGAGCAGTGGGCAGAGGTTTTTTTTTTCCTCTGTTTTCCAGCCTTACTAATAACCACTGATGTTCACACATAAAATATGTAAATCCTACATGATGACAGCGCTTTTAAAGTCGACACATGCTCTGCGTTTGGTGACTTCCCGTTTTATCCTTTAGCCCTTTGTCAACAAAGCCATCAGATGTTGCACATACCCAGGGTTGTTTTTGGTGTTTTATGCTTATAATGATGAACAGAAAGTCTTTTTTGAAAACTAAATAGGGCTTTCTCTAGCCAGAATTTCGAATGCTTGACATAGCTCCAACTAAGATGCTCCACGTATTTTTACAGATATGGATTGGTACGTGGTTTTGTACTTCAAAGATTTCAGGCTACTGTTTTTATGTGATGTGCAAATACTGTGTTTATGTTGGACAACTGGAAGAGAAATTACACATATTTCAAGATGGAATTTCTTGAATGAAGCTGACTTGCACCGAGAAACTTAAGAGTTATGGATTTTTTTGGGGAAACACATTCAGTACATTCAGTATTATTAGTGAACAAAATTCCCTATAAATATGTGTCGTTTCACCTTGTTTCATTCCATTCAGATAACAGCAAAAATTTCTAAAATCCTTACACGAAGTTAGCTTTGCCCCCACTTTTGATGCAGTACATTGAAGTAAATTTTTTTCTCGGATGAGATCCACCCCTCAGCCTGAAGGTCGGGCTGGATTGTGTTGGTCTGGTATTTGAGCCTCATTCTTGAGCCGAGGCATCATGAGAAAGGCACAGACCATGACTCATACGGAGTGAAAAACACAATGCCCTATGGAAATGTAGTTTCCTGCCAAATCAAACTCGACATAACTCTCACATCTGTCTCCGTGGATGTACCTTGTTTTCAAAATACTGATAGGATTCTTTTCGTTCTTAAATAACTTATTAACCATTACATTTATCAGTTTGCCTTTTATGGGTTTCTTTTAAGATCTCTCTTGTTTGAAGAATATCAAGCCTGCGTTTCCATAAACTTTTTCCAGTTTAATTAAACTAAAACTGCATATTCCAAGGATGTCTTTCTTAGTATAAACATGCCCAAAAATAAAAAAAAATTAGTTTCTGCTTGTTGAAGTGAAAAAGAAAAATCTATCCTGTTCCCCTCTCCCCCGATTACATGGTCACATATTTTCACGTCAGATTCCTGTTAGAATATTTAAACTTCTAGCTTAATCGGTCCTAAATTGCATTTACATGAAGGCATGTGAATAATTACAAATCTTAGGGGAAATTGACGCACATTATATCTTTATCATTTTAAACAAAAAAATAAATTTGCATATTTTTAGAAAGTTTCAGTTACTGTTTTCACACGTCATTTAGATCTTGATACATTTTCTCAATATGGTCACTGATGAGCTTTGCAATTTTACAATTGCACACTTCATCATTTTTACCAAAAAAAAATTCTTTGTATCGGATCGCTTTTAATTATTTGACCTTACTCAAAAGATTTTCTCTGAAGGGAGCTGCCTAGTTGAAGGAAAGGAGTTTACGTTTCTTCCTGAAGATAAGCAAACCTCTAGATAAGGTAGCATTGATGGTGCCAGAGTAGATGACTGGCTGAGAATCCCATGAGACATGGAAGCACTTGCAGCCCATGAAACTGGATACAATACAGAAAGAACATGACACCAATGGGAAGTGTAGAGGATAAACAGCCGGACAGGATGTTTGCAGAGGAGGCCTCTTCTTTTTTTTCCCCGCCCTCCTTTCTCTCTGTGAAGGACAACACACACATACCTGACATCCTCCAGGAATAGCAAACAAGACAAGTCCTTAAATCTCCAGCTAAATATCAAGCAGTTAAATGAAATCTTTTAACTACATTTTACTCATCTGTACCATTTTTATCCCTCAAAATTTATCCTGCATTAAACTAAATTAGACTCAATGCCTAAATGCTTGAGTGTTTTTAAAGAGCTTGCAGAAAGTATTTATTATAATCAGTACACTCAAAGTTATTGACGTTTCCCTGACGAGCATGGTGCTCAGCTGAAACGCTGTTAGAGCTTGTTTTAGCCCAAACAGCAGACATTGTGGTGTGTAAAATACCAGTTTGGCGTCTAACCACTATTTCCTGAACACATAGCTAAATAACAGTTTGGTTAAAAAGATCCCACTTTTTGTGGAGTTTAAGGAAGTTGTGTTATTTACCAACTAAACAGTTTTGTGCTAAATTTGCTGTTGCAGCAGTAAATTATCATCTCTTTGTGGTTCGTCTATGAAAAAAATCCCCTACAATAATTTCTACTTGGGAAAATTTACCAGATAATAGATGCTTAAGAAGCAGAAATGGATTTTTTTTATGAAGTTTTGACTTAAATTAATGGTTCTGTTTTTAAAACACCTTTTTGTTACGAGTCCAGGTCATACAGCAGTGGTTTGTTGCTGGAAGCCTCCAGCGTTTGCAGAGTGGCGATGGCTTACTCAGCTGTTCAGATCGTCACACTAAACTCACGGCTGCATTTTTGCCACTGTAGTAAACAATGTATTAACAGATGAGGCATCAAATTTTTCTTGATAGTGCTTTAATACATTCAGATTTAAGTTTTGTTTTGTTTAGCTTAGAGTTAACAATGCAAAAGAATATCTATATTGAAAAAAAAAACCTGTATGACTTGCTACAGAAACTACGAGAAGTGTGCAATAACAGTGCATGGTTAAAAAAAGTGTTACAAGAACTGTACTAACAAAAAAACCCCTGAAACATACAATAAAATATAAGAATAAAAACTGCAAAGTGCTTAAATCATCTGACAACGGTCTTTTTAAAAGCTTGCAAATAATGTCACAATAACCGTATCAACAAATGTATACAAATGTATACGAAAAACAGAAAAAATACATTCTAAAACGTGGCTTCCGCTGACTAGTATGCTTCTTTTTCTAAGCTCATCCAATTTTCTTTCTGTTTCTACAGCTGACCCCTGTAAGGTGAATGTGTGCAGTAACGGGGGAACTTGCGTTACACGTACAGGAGCTCCCTTCATCTGCATCTGTGCTGATGGCTTTACTGGAGAAACCTGCAATGAGACAGAATCTGGTGAGTTTTTTTTTCTGAAATATTTTATTACTTTAGATCAGGGGTCACCAACTTCTTTGGTACCGAGGGCTACTTCGAGGGCACTGAGTGATGCAAAGGGCACCACTACATTTGCAGCCATTAAAACAAATCATCACGTCTGTTACACTTAGTAACACATCTGTAACAGTATTTCAATATATTCAAATTTATCTTTGCCATGGTACTTACATTTTGCCACCAACATCTGGCATTTGTTTCGTTGTCAGTGGGAGGCCTGGCATCGCATGCTCTTCACAAGTGTATTGTAATCGGGGATGTAAGTTGACACTGCAACTCTGAGTGACTCTTGCAGATGTGCATCTTTGAGGCGGGTTCTGTGTTTATTCTTAATGAAGTTCATGTCAGAAAAGGCTGATTCACACAGATAGGTTGAACCAAACATGCTGGCAACCTTCATGGCTGCTGTGCATACACCACTGTACTTTTCAGTGTCTGCAAGGCACCAAAAGTTCGATGCGGCCTGGTTAGCTTTGAGGTGGAGGTCATTTTGCAATGTTACAATTTCAATCTCCACCTGTCCAACATCCAAGTTCAACCTTGCACTTAGTTTCTCAGCAATGCATGTTGTATCCACTTGCATGAAAGGATTGGTAATAAATGACACACAAGGCTCAAGCTGATCAAAGTCACAAAACCTGTTCTCAAACTCTTGCCCAAGTCTGTTTATGACTTGAGAGTACTTTTCTGCAGCTTTGTCAAAAGTCTCAGATGCAGAAGCATTGTCTTTCAGCACTGACTGTACAGAGGGAAAGTGCAGCACCTTTTTCCTCTGTAAATGCATGGTGAAAATGCTCATCTTGGCTTTAAATGCATTTACAGAGCTTATCATGTCAGCAACAGTCTTACCTTTGCCCTGCAGCTCACAGTTCAAAAGGTTTAGTTTCCCAGTGACGTCAGTTAAAAATGCTAGGTCAAGTATCCACTCGGTGTCCTCCAGCAGAGAGGTGTCTTTACCTTTGGACTGCAGGAACTCTCTCCTCGCCGTCTGAAAACGCCTTCTTCTTTTTTATCAAAAAACGTGTAGCTCTAAATACTGCGGTCAAGTGAGTCGCGGTTCACTCCGCCGCGATTCACGTGCGCGCGCCCTAAATGTCTTTTTCACAGGTAGTCAACTTTGAGGAGCGATAAAATCACTTTTATCCATTTTGCCTGTGAAAAAGACATTTAAACGGGCGCGCACACGTGAATCGCAGCGGAGTGAAACGCGGCTAACTTGACCGCAGTCTCTAAATGAGGCTTCAGTTGCTTTTTCAGAGTTTTTTACCGGCCTCGTACAAAAAGACTGCTGTTTGGCCAAAGGTCCCTTTAACTCACGGACTTTTTCCGTCCGTACCGCGCTGCCAGGTGGGTAGTTAGCATAGTAGCTTTTGTGACATGAATTGAAATGTCTCTCCACGTTGTGCCGCTTAGCCGTCGCCACAGTCGCACCGCAGATGAGACAAACACAGTTTTCTTTTACGTTGGTGAAAAATAATTCTTGCTCCCATTCACTGTGAAATGGGAGCAAGAATTCTCTTCCTTTTTTCTGCCATGTTTTGTGGGTAAAAAACGTTCTCGCAGTCTCATCTATGTAAAGCTGGTTTGTCATACGCATTTGAGTGACCTCCGACGTCACTCTACGTCAGAGTTCGTGTATTAAACTTTTTTTGTGATATATTTTTTTTACTTTTTTATGTATTAGTTTTTAAACTTACATCACTGTAAATGAAATAAAAAAAGAATAGCAACTCAATTAAATAAAATTTTAGACAGAGCTAATTTGTGATTAGTGCCATTTTTAGAACTGGCCTGCGTGCGCCTGATGGCGTCGCGCTCGCGGGCACCGTGTTGGTGACCCCTGTTTTAGATCAACCCTCTATGACAAAGAGGTTCCGTTCTGTTGTTATCTGTCGAGTCGCGGGGGCAACAGCCTCAGATGAGAAACCCAGGCTTTTCTCACCCCGGCTGCATATTCACCCAGAAGGATCCCAAAGCATTCCCCAGTGAGACATAGTTTCTCCAGCTGGTCTGGGCTCTGCCTCTTGGTCCTCTCCCAGTGGGACAAGCCCGAAACACCTCACTGGCGAGGCGTTTGAGAAGCATCCTAACCAGATGCCCATCCTATCTAGCTTCTCTTGACTCAAAGGAGCAACAGCTCTACCCCAAGCTAAAAATAATCAGAGTTTTATTTTCTTTTAAATGAGAATGCATTGAAATAATGTTGAATGTAGTTTTTATGTTTTTAATTTTGATGACTATTTCTCCTGAAGGTCCGTGCCAGCCCAATCCCTGTAAGAATGACGGCATTTGTGTGGTGGAAAGCCAAAGCCGTCGCGGTGACGTTTTCAATGAGTACGTCTGCAAATGCCAGCCTGGTTTTGAAGGAGTTCACTGCCAGACCAGTAAGTCAAATTTTTGTTCATTAAAAGGAAAGCATCATAGTTTTCAATCTTTTGAGGTGATCTTATTTATCTGAGGAAGTTTAAATCCTTGTTTTAGCCAGTTTTATTTGACTCCTCTCACTTTATTTAAACAGAAGCAAAGAAATAAAAATTCTCACTGATGGAAACAATCAAGTGAAAAGAAATTTTGGTTTTGATTTATGAACAACTTCCTCATAAGTTAAAACCAATCCTCTGAAGTTTGTTAGTTTTCTTTATGTAACCTGACACACAAGCATGTTTTGTGTTGTTCTGAGTGTTGGCCACCATACATCCAGCTGTCGTCCTGATGGGACCTTCATTCAAACAACACTCAGACCAGGTTGGTTCAGTCAGGGTCAGCCTGAGAGAGCAAAGCAACGGTGGGAACATGTGCTGCGCTCCTCCAAGTGCCTCCAGTCCTGTTCAGAGACAGATGGCCACTGTTTGCCTGAGAAGGCACCACAACAACAGTCACCAAATGTTCACAAAGACCTGATTTAACAAGAATTGTGTGGGACTTTTTGACCATGTTTGTGTGTATTTTTTTTGTTGTTTTTTATATTTTCTGTTTGTAATCCTAGGTGTCAAAGGGGCAAATTTAAGTTCAATAAAAGGTAACGGTACCGATAACGTTTCTTTTTTTTTTTCTTCTACCCCTGTTTGCATTTAGTTCTTTCTGTTCTTTTAGCTGCTTGCTTAAGGTCAGGAAGTCAGGAGTAAGATTACATCGGACCCTTTCCAGCCTAATGAGAGAGTAGTCTCGTGTTGTTTTATTGCTTTCTTTTCTGTATCAAACCTTTTCTAAACCTCTAACCTTTCCACCTGATTGAATTGTAAAAGCGTTACTGGTGTTACCAGGAAACTGGCAATGCAGCAGGCCTTCCAATTTAAATGTTAAACTATAGCCCAGTTTCTTTTTTTTTTTTTTTTAAATATGATTGGACTTTTCACTGCTCAGCAAAAACACTACATTGGCAGTTCTGTTGGCTGTGATTTCAGAAACTCATTGCACAGGAGGCTTCTTAACTCATTCGTTTAGTTTTTTTTTAATCCAATAAAAAGTTGCAGGGTGGGCCGGAGCCGATTCTAGTCAATGTCCTACAAATGATATTGACTAAATTATTTTACTGGGCCAATGTGTAAGAAATCTAAGAGCTGCTTTTACAGGTTGTGATGGCTGTAGTCCTGGTGAAAGTGCTCCAAGTTGTGCTGTAAGGCAAGAAATAAAAATTGTGTCAGCCATTGTTAAACAGCAGGAAAGTTGTTCTGAGAGAAGCAGCAACGGCTGTTAACCCAAGGAGGCGTTATTGTGTTAAAATGTTTCACCAGTTTCCTCAGCTCCCACTCAAATGTAATCATGCATGCTCAGATCCATGGCTTAGACAAAACCAAATATTTAGAAATGTTGGAATTTGTTGGTATTCGTCTATGAGGATTTACAGATGATTACTGGATTTCAGCGCCAACCCCGTGACCTAGTGAGATGGTTGATGCGATTCAGAAGATTAAATGAACGTAACTTGGAAGTGGGCAAATGTACAAAAAGGTTCATTTCCTCAATAAATAAAACTGAGGTCAATTTAAAGACTTCTGAGGACAGTGTTTGCAATTCTCATTAATGTGTTTATCTTTAGAAAAGTAAGCTTTATCATTTATTTTTGAGAAACAAATTAAGAGAGTAAAAAAAAAATCCAATTAAATGCCTTTTCAATCATGTCTGTCCTGCGCATGAATGACCACACTCTGCTTTATGATCTAATTTAGAAACTGTTTAGCATCCACATTCACACAGTCTGACCAACAGTGTGTGTTGATGCACGTCGAGCACTGGAAACGTCAGCTGTGCTTCTGTTGCCAGGCGAAACAGTGAATATGGAGGCGGAACGATGAATTAAGTCTGCCCTCCTAACAATGTCACACTTGCTGCTCAGGTCTGACTGCTGCAGCTCTAACCATCTTGTCAAATTGGCCTAAAAGCTTTCCAGTTTGTAGAGCCAAAGCTCGATGTGGAGATGCTCAGCAAGTGAGAAAGATCTCAAATGGGAGTGATGGTGGTTTAGAAAAATTGATGGAAGAAAGTAGTCTGGATTTCCTGTTTGTTGCCATCTCAAGCACTTTTTTTTGAGCACCTTGAACTAGTTATTTTTACCAAATAATGTGTGGATATGCGTCCACTAATCTCTGTTGTTTTGGGAGTTTTCTGCTCCTCCCAGGATGTGGTTGTGTGGGCAGACCGGGCTTCATGCCCCATAAGGAATACATACAGGGCCCGTGTGTGCTGCCACGGATCTGCCAGAGCGATATGAATTTAGTGGTTTACTTCTGTTTGATCTGTTCTTTTTTTTTTTTTTTTTTTTTTTTTTTTCTTTTTTTTTTTACGAAGCCCTCAAAGCTGCTTATCTGGAATTCCCACATCAAGTAAAGTAACAAAATGCAGCTGTTGGGTTTTCACTCCATGTGACACTAAACAACATCTGAATAATCTAGACTTTACACAGATATTGTTCTATTAAATACAGGATTGGTAGGGTAATCATGTCTAAATTGAGAAGAATTTTTAAAATGGCAAAAAAAATGTATCTCAAAGTAGTACTCTGAATTTGGCACGTAAGTAGTTAAATTCTTAGTGCATTGTGTTTATTCTGAATAACGGTTAGTGATGAGATTATGGTATTTGTTTTTAAAGCAGCCAGCACTTACTAGAACATTTGTTCCAACTTAACTCTGACATCTCATTGTGATGCATGCTGAAGACAAACAAGTCCTGTTTTTATTTTTACCAGGCGACCTACCAATTTCTATTTATAATTTGAGATCTGGCATTGAAAAGTTTGGCACAAACAAAAGATTCCCAAAGAACTATGAGTCTAAACTTGTCAAACGAGTCATAGAATACAACAGTCAAGTAACGGCCGTTAGTTGCTTTGCAAGCTTTTTTCTTTAGTCTTCCACCTTTACTTTTACTCCACTCCTTAGTTTTCTCAGCTTTTCCAGGAGTTTAAGGAAACATGGATGAAAATTGGTTGGTGTGCAAAGATGGAAGCAAATATCCTTCAATATGTTAAGAAACACACAAAAAAACACCACAGACAGCTGTGAAGATAATCTGACGAATTTGATGTAAAAATATAAACAAATCTCAGATGATAGAAGAATTTTCTAAAGCTCCTTAATGTATTGCACCCTTCACTTACAGCTCATTTTAACTTGGGCTGAAGTACTAATAATACACATATGGTTCATATTTCACGCCTTAGACGTTAAAATTCTGCAGACGAACAGTTTTTATTTAGCTGCGTGCAAGATTGTATGTCTCCGTAAAATCTGCTGGTGCAAACGAACAGTTGGAAACTTTTCTCTGAGAAAATACTTCAGTGGGGTGCTCTGTGGTGAAGTGAAAGAACCATATTGTTTATGCGATCATTTCTTTCTCCCTTAATAACGTAAAGAATGACGGCATTTGTGCCCTCCACTCCCTTGAATTTGAGATGTAACACCTTTATGATGCTGTGAGCAGATCCTTGCTGTAGAATCCTGCTGATTAACACATCTGCTGACTTTGGTCCTGCTTTGATCAGGTTCAGATTTCACACAGGAAGAGATGTGGATTGGCAAAGAGATGTTGACAACATAAATGCTGTTCCAGTTATTAAATATTTAAATACTTATAGATCGTTCAACATGTAAGAATAATAAGTGTCCGACACACACAGTTAGTTTTCCTGCCCTCAACTCAAAACACACCTTCCAGGTAACTGGATTAGCCTCTTGTACATTAGGGCGATTCATATTCAACCTTCTTAGAGTAGACACACGCCACCAGCCGACGCACTAACTTGAGTTTCTGCCAGTTTGTTTTTAATTACCGATGTGGGTCTCTGGGTTACGAGGTGTCCATGAGACAAATTGAGGGTTGCGTGTTTGGGTTTTGGTTACGACTTCATAAATTTCTTTCTGCAGTCTGTAAACACAATCTTTTGACATGCTCAAAACAGCAAATTATATATTTTCAACTCTTATATTGTTTTTGCATTTCTTGATGCAAAAATAAGAAATGCATTTTTTGCATTTCTTGATCCTTATATTGAAACATACACACAAACAGATACGTAACAAACTATGTGACTAAGTTTTCTACATTTCAAAGGCATGTTTAAAATATTCAGATGTTTTCATTTTGTGTTTTTAAGTTTCAGAAGGATCCTGAAAGCAGACATCCTTAGCCTGTGGCTTGCTTCACACTTTAAAATGACTATATTCCTCATAATGGGGTGAAAATAAGCGTTTGGACACGGAGTTATTTTTAGAGCGCATGTGGGCAGAGAGATGCAGCCATGTGTGTTTGCTGGATTGAATCATTACATTTTTGTGCTCGGGTTGTTTGTTTGCCTTTTCATCAGTAAAGAGCATCAAAGATTGAAGCTTTAGGGATGTGACTGGATATTCTCCCTCTGGCTTATTTTCATTTGCTCAAGCAACTGAAAAAGGTTTTCATGCATTTTTCTAATCAGGCCGATCTTGAGCATGTTTAAAGATGCTTTAGTCATACTGATGGTTAATCTGGGCTTAGATCGGCTGATCTGTTTTCTGCTTTTGACTTCTATTGCTGACTTAAAAAGGGGCTAACTGATATAGAGCGCCATCAAAAGGTGACACAAAGAATTACAAGGGATTTGACAATGGAAATATGATTTGTGTATTATTATAATATAAACTATAAATTTAAGAAGAAGGTTGGGTTTGAGTCCTTGGTGGGGCTAGGCTTGGAACACTGGCCTGTCTGTGTGGAGTTTGCACATTCTCCCCGTGTATGTGTGGGTTTTCTTCAGATAAATAAATAAGTAAATAAATGAATTACTCTATTCATCCCTCACCGGGGAAATTTGTTTGCTGCACTCCTTACACCGCAACAGGCTGCCCTTCAACGGCGCCAATGGTGGGAGAAGCGGGGGTTAGGTGTCTTATCCAAGGACCCTAAACGTGCTCTCCGTGGGACGCAAACCCGCGACCTTCCGGTTCACGCGCGAACGCTCTAACCACGCGGCCACCGTCTCCCCTACTCCCATACTCCGGTTTCCTCCCACCCTTCAAAAACTGTGGGTTAGGTTGATTGGTCACTGTGAGATTGCCCCCAGGAATGAATGTATGTGCAGATGGTTGTGTGTTTGTGGCCCCACAACAGACTTGCTTACCTGTTAAGGGTGTACCCTGCCTCAAGCCTAAAATCAGCTGGGATAGGCTCCAGCACCCCCACTATCCTAGTAGAGATAAGCGGTTCAGAAGACAAAACGAAACATTTTTTTTTTTACTAAATCAGCCCTGTATATTCCTGGTTTTGCTGGTCTCTTTCAACCTAATATTCTTGAAAATGTAAATGACACTAACCATATTTGTGTGTATTCCAGGCAAATTTAATTGAAGCAATAAGTCTCACTTGTTTGCCTTCACTAATTTGACCAATGGGAGAGTTTCCCTGTCTCTCTTACTTGCGATACTCCACCGTTCCCATCAGTAAATTTTAGACTTGACAAAGCTTCTTGAAAAAGAGCTGAAACATCTTAAA
Source organism: Neostethus bicornis (assembly GCA_902685375.1). Lineage (NCBI taxonomy): Eukaryota > Metazoa > Chordata > Actinopteri > Atheriniformes > Phallostethidae > Neostethus > Neostethus bicornis. Next base: position 21,364,372 of record LR738544.1, on the reverse strand, counting down.
CTCAAAATCAGATGAGTGACTTTGAAACTATGGCTTCACTATATTAACCCTTTTTAACAAGAACCAAGCCTCCACTAACCCTTATGTCCATAACAGCTCCAAAGTTATGGCACCTAAACTCTTTAATATCTCCTGCAATCTGCTTTTTTGTCAAACTTACAGTATATTCCCTAAAACAGTAAGTGATGCTTTGATTTATCCATTTTTTAAAATCTTCCCACAGATGTAAACGAATGTGCTGTGCAGCCCTGTCAGAATGGTGGCGTCTGCAGAGACCTGGAGGGAGATTTTAAATGTCACTGTCCTTCTCCTTATGTAGGCAAACATTGCCACTTGCGTAAGTGTGACCAGCAACCACTTTCTTTTTCTGTTTCTTTATGTCATCTGTCATTTACGTTGAAGATTTTGCTAAGTGTGGTTGGAGCACATAAAATGATGTTAGAGCCGGGCTGAGAGCCATGCTGCTGTTTTTTAGGCCAATCAATGGTCAGTAAAACCATCCACTCAGATAAATTACTAAACTTAATTGGTTTATATGATTTAAGTGCTCTGTGTCCTTAAGTGCTCTTTTTATTGATCTACAGACTGCATTTAGTTATTATACAGATTGAAAATTTGAATCTACTTTGTCTCGTATTTCCAGGCTGCATTTCTCTTCTGGGTTTGGAGGGAGGAGGCGTAGCTGAATCCCAGATTACCGCTTCCTCTGTACGCTACACCTTCCTCGGTCTACAACGCTGGGGTCCAGAGCTAGCACGTCTCCACCATAAAGGACTGGTGAATGCCTGGAGTGCGGCTGCTCACGACAAGACCCCATGGATAACAGTAAGACTATTTAAAGAATTCAGTGTAGAATGGAGATATAGTTTTAAATGCTTCGTGCTGATCAGAAAAAATAATAAAAATAAAGTTTTTCATTTTGTTTTAATAAAGTTTTATTCATAATCTTCTAAAAGCATTTTGTAAATAACATGTTTTTATCTCTGCTGTGCAGATCAACATGCAGAGAACGATGCGTTTTACAGGCATAGTCACGCAGGGTGCCAGCCGTATGGGGACAGCAGAGTTCATTAAGGCCTTCAAAGTGGCCACGAGTCTGGATGGCAGAACGTACACAATGTACAGGACGGAAGGCCAGGTGGAAGACCAGGTAAAGTGATTTTTACCACATGAAAAGCTTTATTTGGATCACATCACCAATAAAAGGTGTATTGATTTGTTTTCATAAAGCTGCTGGTCCTCAACCTGAAAACGGTGTTAAATAGAAAGTATTTGTATGTTAGAAATTTTGAAAAAAATTTTAATCGAAAAATTACCATGCTTCCTTCTCTCAGATATTCATGGGAAACGTGGACAACGACGGCACTAAAACAAACCTGTTTGACCCCCCAATCATCGCCCAGTACATTCGTATCGTCCCCTTGGTGTGTCGCAGTGCATGCACGCTGCGTATGGAGTTGGTGGGCTGTGAACTCAACGGTAAACTCACACACACAAGTTTCTGATTGTTGGACATGAGGTTTTTATGCAGAAAATTTTCTTTCAAAGGGAAGATGTTGGAAATAAGATTCTTTCATCTGATTATTTTTAGCTTGTCATTTTCAGATTATGCTGAAAACATTTTAAATTGTTTAACTTGAGGTGGAAATGCAGCTCTGTAAGTCTCAGTGAAGCCGTTTTCTTCATTTGAGTTTATTCCAAATCAGCTCATGTAATACTTATTAATACCACATGCAAATCATTGTTTTTGCCAGCCATCTGAGTTTTCGTTTTAGTCTTCGCCTTTAGAACAAAAATTAATTAAGTTTTAGTCACGTTTTTGTCATCTCCATATATTTTAGTTTTAGTCACGTTTTAGTCACAAAAACCCAAAAGAATTTTTGTCTAGTTTTAGTCAGGGAGACTTAGAACGTTTGTTGTCTAGTTTTAGTGTAAAAAAAAAAATCTTACTTTAACAATCGTGGCTTTATTACTGAGGATGATGCACGTTATTTGTTAAAAAAAAAAAAAAAGCTGTTGCGAGCTTTAACTTACGCAAAACAACAAACATTGTAAAACAACGTAAAATAAATAGAAATTCTTCAGTGAGTGAGGAACATTGTAACTTATTTATACTTAAAAATTACATCTTTTAATAACTCCGTAAAACAAAGTAAACATTGGAATGCATTTAAAGCAGTCGTTAGCGCAACTAAACTAACGAGGAAGTTAGCAGCGCCGACAAGCTAGCATTAGCTTGAAGTTGGCATGCCATTTGCACAAAATATGTGGAAAACTTTAAGTTTCCGGGCACCAAGCACCTTTGTTGCTGCTGCCGCCACGGTGTGTGACTTTCTCGTGGCTGCAGGTGTGTTGAGTAGACGGTGTGCACACACAGCATTGTATGTGTGTGGGGGCGAGGGGAAGAGGGACGTGCCGCCGTGAAAGACAGTATGCACCCGCTGTGGTTTTTCTTTACACAGACAGAAATGTGAAAGTCTGACGCCTATTTTGTTACATTTTCATCTTGTCAACAGAAACCTGCAAACGTCTCGTCACATTTTCGTCACTAAAAAGTCGCATTTATTTTGTTATTGTGACGTCATTGTCATAAAAAAAAAAGCTTCGTCAACAAAATCCTTTCATTGTCGTCATTGTTGACGAAAACAACACTGATGCAACTTATTTGTTACAAAAAGGACATTTTATAGCCAACCACAATCTATAAATTGTGTTTATTATGTCCATGTTTATTCTTAGGAGTTGTTAGCATTGCAGTGAATGTCATGTTTTTTCTGTTTTATATCTAAAGAAAACTTCTTTTGAATTTTCAGTCCTCATAACTCTTCATGCGCATTTCTTCTGATGGGCTCATCTCTCAGATTTGTTTGTTCCTCACTCATCAAACTTCATACGTGATTTCATGCTGCTGTCTCAGTTACGCCTCCTCTCATGTGAAATATTTAGCTTTACTCTCCCGATGAGGATATGAGATAGTTTGGAACATTTTCTATAATCTGATCTTGTTTATCTCAGAAAAACAGCTGCTGCAGGATAAATCTGAACTGTTTTGGGTTTTTTTTCTTCTTCACATTGCATGCTCTGTTTCCTCGCTTTCTCACGTCTAGTGAAGCACATTTCAGTGATCAAAAATTTGTTTCACCTTCACACTTCTCATGCAGTTTATGTTTAAACATATAACGATGATTCTGCAAACCACTTACTTATGTACACGATGTGCATCTGGGAATCCAAATTAAAAGGAGTTGATGTTGCTCATGTTTGTCTATCGGTGGCTTTCATTTTCCATGTCAATGTTTTTCTGAGTGTTTGTGTACAGCTTTCCATCGTTTATCTGGCCTGGATCACTTCCTGTCCATCCCTTTCCTGTCACTTTTCTTTCTCTCCATTCTTTCTTCTCTGCCTTCTCCCCCTGCTCGATCTCACCTCCACAGTGTATTCAAATACCTCAGGTTGTTCTGAGCCGATGGGGATGAAGTCCAGACTGGTGACAGACCGCCAGATCACATCCTCTAGCACTTTCCGCACCTGGGGCATTGAGGCCTTCACCTGGTACCCGCACTTTGCCCGATTAGACAAACAAGGAAAGACGAATGCCTGGACTGCTGCATCTAACAACCGCTCTGAGTGGCTACAGGTACGAAAACACAACCTTTCACATTTTCACATTGACTTTTTTTTTTTTTTTTCATCTTTAACACTGTTTTCAAAATACTTTTGTTTTGTCTTTTTAAGGTGGACCTGCTGTCTCCCAAGAAAATAACAGGTATCATCACTCAGGGGGCTAAAGACTTCGGCTCCGTTCAGTTTGTCACAGCGTTCAAAGTGGCTCACAGTAACGACGGGAAGTCCTGGACTACAGTAAAGGACAAGACAAAAAACATAGACAAGGTTGGTCCTGCAGCTCTAATGAAAAACAGACTTAAATGTTTGAATTTATCAATGAATAGAGACCATTTTAAGACATCATTAACATAAAAGTCTCTTCAACATCCTTATTTTATACCTCCAGCTAGTTAAAAATAATAGTTTGAAGAATTTGATAATCAATAACCCATAAATACATCTTGGCCTCAAAGAAATACTTTGTCAAATGTCATAAAATAGGCAGAGGAGTCTTTAACCCTTTAACGGGCACGTTTTTCACTTTTCTTGCACTCAAGAGGCACACATGCTTCTAAACTAACCGGAAACCAGTTGTTCGCTTCTTGCATAATCGAATTTTTTAGCGTCAGTCGCCATGAAAACTTTCGGACATTTTGCCTGACAACTAGCACGACAGCTTTTGGCCGCTACGCCCCATAAAGGGTTAATGTATTGTAAAGTATTGTTTTTCACATCCTTTCTGAAGAATTTTGTTGCAAAAGTAACATAAAAGTTTTTTATTTCATTTGTATTTAATATTCATACAAATACAGCTGGAAAAATGAAACATTGTTTACAAAATAATTTGGACCAAATTACAAAATTTTAATTTTTTTAAAATCCTGTAGATATATTAATATATAACTTTGATTTGTTTTTTTACTCAGTGGTCATTAAATTCTTAATTAAACTTGTTTCATTTTGAATTTTATAATGAATGCTATAAATGTTTGATTTAAATTGAGGCTAAAGATTTATCAGCAAAACTGTTTTTTTCTTTGTTATATCACCTTACCGTGAGCTGCAGAAAACATGTTTTTTTTCTCCTGTTTGTTGTGACACTGTAACTTTCACCTTTGTAGATTTTTGCGGGAAACAGCGACAACAATGTTCACAAAAAGAATTTCTTCGAGCCGCCGTTTTACAGCCGATATGTTCGCATTCTGCCCTGGGACTGGCATGAGCGCATCACCCTTCGGATGGAACTCCTTGGCTGTGACGAGTAACACCACTGCCAGCAGTTTTCTCTACCTCCCCTCTATATACCCTCTTTCTATCTGTCCACAACCACACCTGCACTGCTATCTTCTCCCCGTTAGATGGCAGCAAACAACAGAGTAGCAAATCAGCCAAAAAACAGCTGCTCAGGTTTTTTTTTTTTCTTATTTTGTTTCCTGAAGTGATTACTCTTTTCTCCATTGATGCTGAGAATATGTATAAAGTTGTAAATCCCTCATTCCCAAATCAAGACCAATGATCCAGATGTTGCTGTTTGAACTCTGACCTTTGAACACCTTTAGCTGAGTCTTTAAAACCCACTGATGATGTACTTGTACACGTTTCACGACGGATTGTTCTTGTTCTTTAATATGACACCAAATTTGCGACATTTTATTCATACAAGATACATTTGAATGTGTGGTTGACTATTTAAAGTGAATTAATTTGTCAACATTGAGGTCATAATTGGAGACGGTGGCCGCGTGGTTAGCGCGTTCGCCCGCGGACCGGAAGGTCGCGGGTTCGCGTCCCACGGAGAGCACGTCTAGGGTCCTTGGAGAAGACACCTAGCCCCCACTTCTCCCACCATTGGCGCCGTTGAAGGGCAGCCTGCTGCGGTGTAAGGAGTGCAGCAAACAAATTTCCCCGGTGAGGGATGAATAGAGTAATTCAAAATAATCAAAAATAAAAAAAATAAAAAAATAATTAGTCTCATTTATGAAAATAATTACAGACAATTTGCAGTATTAACTATTTCTTTTGATTGAATAAGAAATGTGCTACAAGATCATTTTCAGTGGATTCAGATGAGGGTTTTTTTTTTTCCTCATTCTTTTATTTTACTTCAACACCCTCCGATGTAAGATCCAGCTTGTAAATCTCACTGTCATTGTTAAACTTGTGCTTCTACTCACTTTGTGCCAACACATCTTTCGGTTTTATTCACAAAAATCTAGTAAATCTCGTGTGGACGCAGAATAGTGAAATAAGGATGGAAAATCCCGGTTTATGTTGGGCGGGATTGGTTTAGCAGACATCAAATGGAATCTGAGAAAGAGAAACACCCTCACTGCCAGAGACAACAGTCTAAACATGAAAAAACAAAAATAAAGCACTTTAATGCTATGTAGGTGTAAAACTGTCACATATCAGTGAGAAGTTAAAAAACATGCTATAGAAGGGATTTTAAATATGGTTTCAGTCCCCAGGACACTTGTTATGTGAAGTTTGTAGCAGATGTGTGCATTCAAAGTGATATTAATACAACACATTAGGTTGTTTGTTTAGGAAAAGTCACATTTCTAGAGATTATAAAGAGTTTAGTGAGTGTGAACTTAGTCTAGTGTGAGTAAAAGGATTCCTCTGTGACATTAAAATCATATGTAAAGCATACGATAACCCCAAAAAATGTATTTTTATTAGATTATAACGTCGTCGAAGTGGGTCTAAAAGGACAGATCCCATCTTGTGCAAAAAGTGCTACTGATCGTTTCTCTTTGGCTCATTCACTTCTAGTTGTTGTTCACCCAGTTTCACTTTTTAATGCACTTTTGATGTTTGTGTTTTATATGTTATAAAAAAAAACTTTAAAAGTATTTGTAAATGGCAAATATATGTAACTACTTCATGGTTGAAATAAAGAAAAAAATTATGTCTGTTAAAATATTCTAAGAAAATGACTGAGGATTCCTTTCGTTTTAAATATCATAAATATTCAGTGGTTTTGTCAGTGTTTGGTGAATTTTAATATTGGGTTTAGAAAGATTTAGCTTTTTTTTTTCAATTTTAAAGTTGCAGGTTAATTGACAAAACTGTTAAGATACCAAATAAAATTAGATTTTTTTTTTTTTATGGTTTCACTGGGCCTGACATGACCTGCCCCATCATCTGCCTCCACCCACCCCCACATCACTATTCCAAACCTCCCTAACCCCATGAATTATGAATTTTGGGCTCGTGCAATATTATACAGTATTAGTTTTGATAACAATAAAAATGAATTCAAAGTCTTTAAAAATGCATGAGGGGACGGCAGTGATGCTGAGAGGTCGCAGATAGATGTTGGTGTCAAACACTGTAAATTATCTACTAATGATTCATGAGTAGTCTTCTATATTTCCATCTGCATGTGTTTTAGGGGATTTTAGTATGGAAAGTTAAACTTAAGACTTTTATTTTGGTGAGATTGTTTCTTCAGCATTGTTGTTGTTGTGGATCCCCTGGTATTCTGGTTTTCATTTTTAAAAACTACACTGATGTGATGGTATTATCTTATAAAATTCTTTCCTGCTTTAATAACTGTGGACCTCAGATTTTTGACTGTTTATGATTTTTTTTTTCTCCAATATTGTCTCAATATGTTTGACCTTTGTATCCAACTGAAGAATAAATAAAGGAATTAAAACATTTTATGTTCTTGAACTGTGCAGTAATTTGGTCCTATCATTATCCATACAACAGGAATAGCTTGAGCTGTTTTACATTTTAAAGGTGGAAGATTCGGGGTTGTTTCGCCTGTTTAGCATTGAGACGCCCCAGGGGCCTAATCTCTTTTTGCTCCTCTCGCCTATCTTTATAAGACATCACGGTCTGAATTCTTTTCATCTCATTATGGTCCATGAAGGTCACACTTGAGTAGGAAAATGTCTTCTAGCAGCAGAATGAACTAATGTTACCCGTGCAACTATTTTCACATTTTATTCCACCAGATTATTCAAGTTTCTGTTCAAAATCAGGTAATTCTCTGTTTACGTAAGAAGCAAGAGTTAATCTCAGCGTAAACCAGCTGTTTGTGCCTCTGGGCTTGCTGGGAGTTGTTTCGTTTAGCACCTAATGACTATATTTTTCTTTGCTTTGTTTCACCTTTATATCTCTACTTTGAATCTTTGTTTTCTTCTCGTCCTTTCTCCGAATAGCTCGAGAGAGTTTTATGTTGGGATGAAGTGTTTCTGATTTAAATCAGTTTATTTCTAATTTAATCTTTATATGACTATTTTACTTAATTTTGGAAAGTTAATTTAAATTTTCCAGTGTGATCGGTACATTTTTTTAAAAAATCTTTTATATTAAAAACCAAGGACATAAGCAAAAGATTTTCACAAAAGAAGATCAAATTGATCAAATCCAGATGCAAATGGTTGGAATAAAACAAAAAACTTTGTTTTCATCTTTTGAACAGTTAACTGAGAAATTCTCACTCCCCAAGCAACATTATTTTTAGGTATTTACAGGTGCGTAGCTTAGGGTCTAACAGACTCCCTCACTTTCCTGCCATACCTTCTGACTCCCCTGTAGATACTATATTCCTTAAACCGCAACCTACTTTCAAAGGTATGGTCTCATTTATCACATATCCACTCCTCACCCATGGCATCTCTGACCACTATTAAGGCACTTGGGAAGACGATTTGGGGGTGGTATTTGATGAGGACACATGGAGAAACATTCTAAACAATGTGTACCACTCATCAATATGTGCAAATCATGGCCTGATCCAAGGCAAACTCTTACATCGAAAGCACTTAACCAAAGTCAGACTTTCAAAAATGTTCCAGAATGTTGATCCAACTTGTGATCAGTGACGTCTAGGAGCAGCTTCCCACATTCATTTGTTTTGGTCTTGCTCTGCGTTATCATCTTATTGGCAGAAGATCTTTGAGACTTTAAGTGAAATCAAGGGGAAAGGTTGGAACCTAATACAGTCACGGCACTCTTTGGGGTGACCTCTAAAACTGCCTCCCTCTCTTCAGAGGTGAGATCATTCATAGCCTTTGTCACCTTGCTAGCAAGACGACAGATTCTTATAAAGTGGAAATCAACTTCACCACCATCACACCATCACTGGGTTATGGATGTCCTATATTTTGCATAGCTGGAAAAAATTAGACTTGGGTTGAAGGGCTCCCAGAAGAAATACTCAAGGATATGGGACCCTTTTTTTTAAATCACCAGGAATCTGGTTTCCAGACAATCTGGAGTAGCTAATGTTTTCCTCTCACCGTGGACGATTCACCAATTTGGGGCCGTCGGCCAGCAGCACAAATATATTATTTTGGTTTTTTGTTTTGTGTTTCGTTCTATTTTTTTTTCTTTGTCCTGTGTTTTTTCTTATTTTGTTTGTTTGTTTGAGCATACAGTAAATACAAACTATCTATATTGGGTATGGATTTTTTGTGAAAACCATGTCTAATGTCTTAACTTCCACATTTTTTTTGCATGGGTTTGGGTTTTGTTGTTTGTTAATATGTTTATTACACAATCAATAAAGATATTGAAGGAAAAAAAAAAAACTAGGACGCTGCATCGGTCCGTCGTGGTAAAGAGAGAGCTGAGCTGAAAAGCAAAGCTCTCGATTTACAAGTCAATCTACGTTCCTACCCTCACCTATGGTCACCAGCTGTGGGTGGTGACCATAAAGATGGTGACCGAAAGAATGAGATCGCGGGTACAAGCGGCCGAAATGAGCTTCCTCCGCAGGGTGGTTGGGCTCTCACTCAGAGATCGGTTGAGGAGCTCTGCCATCCGGGAGGAGCTCCGTGTCGAGCCGCACCTCCTCCAGGTCGAGAGGAGCTAGATGGGGTGGTTCGGGCATCTGGTCAGGATGCCCCGCGAGCGCCTCGAGGGCAAGGTGTTTCGGGCACATCCAACCGGGAGGAGACCCAGGGCAGACCCAAGACCCGCTGGAGAGACTATGTCTCACAGCTGGCCGGGGAAAGACTTGGGATCCTTCCGGGTGAGCTAGAGGATGCGGCCGGGGTGAGAGGGGCCTGGGCTGCCCGTTTGAGGCTGTTGCCCCCGCAACCCGACTCCAGAACAAGCGGAAGATGATGGAACGAACGAACGGAACGGAAAAAAAAATGTCCAGCCAAGAGGTGCAAAATTCCATATCTGAGGTACGAGATATTGTAACCCCATTGGTCAGTTTAATAAAACAAGAATTACACATCTTGTCTTATATATGTGAAGAAACACAATTATTGGTTAAGTTGAGTATTTTAAAATTCATTCATCTTCTGAACCGTCGATCCCTAACGCAGTTGCGGGGGATTCAAGGCAAGAGGCAGGCTACACTCCGAACAGTTTGCCAGTCTGTTGCTGGGCCACACACACACAACACCCTCCACACACTCACACTCATTCCTAGAGGCAATTTGTAAAAGCTAATCAACCCGGAGCCCATCCTAGTTGATTCAAGGCGAGAGGCAGGGTAGACCCCAAATAGGTTGTTGCCAGTCTGTCACAGGGCCACACACAACCATCCACACACACACTCATTCCTAGGGCCAATTTCATTGTGGCCGATTAACCGAACATACATGTTTCTGCAGGGTGGGAGGTAACTGGAAAAAATACACAAGCGTACATGGGGAGAACATGCAAACTCCACACAGAAAGGCCTGTGTTCCAAGCCTCGAAACCCTGACCTTCTTACTGTGCCGCTGTATTTTAAAGTTGATTATAATTTTAAAAAAGGATACAGAAATAAATAAACGGTGTTGGATTAAATAGGATTCACTATAAAATAAAGAACTATTTTACAATCATTAGAATTAAGAGATATAAAAACCACAGTATTTTTGCTCTCTCATGTGCTGATGGCCCAACAAGTGATGATGGGTTTATAAATGTGCCTGTTGAAAACATCTCTTCCCAGAAAAGTGAGAAATTGTAGTGTTTTACATTCTAGCACTCTTCATTTTCTCTTCTATCTTTTAATCAGTCTGGAAAACATCTCCTCAAGCTCTTAGCGTAAAGCTTTTCTTAGTCTTTTATTGTATCTTTTCTCTCTAATCACCTTAGTGACTCTAAAAACACACACAACACACCTTTTTCTGACTGAACTTTTCCTGTGCAATGTCTTTGTTAATGACAGCGTGCTGCTGACACAATCAACTCTTTGTCTCTTCAATCAAACCACACAAACCTGCACAGGCTATCTCTTCTCCTTCCTGTCATCTATGAGCTCAGCTCACCTCTCTTGCCCTGAATGTGACTGCCTGTCACCAAAATTACACCCTCAGAGGCTGCAGTCAGCGCCAGTTCACAAGGCCTGCTGGTATTTAGAGCCCCGGGCTAAAACCTTTCATCTGGGAGCTTTGGGAAGAGCACTGGTCTGGTCTCTTCAAACACACTGAGGATAATGGCTTTTTAGACGTGGGGAGGGGAGGGTGGTGCCACAGTGACTGAGTGGGGGTCTGGAGTCCATGACAGATACCAGGAATGGGTCAGGAATTTAGGAGCTTATCAATGACTGATGACAAGTTGCTAAAATGATCAACTGTTTAATTTAACATGGGAAAATAAAACTTTAATGCATGACATAAAAAACCAGAGGAATCATATGAAACTGTTCAAGCTTCTTGAGACCACAATGAGGAATAATCTTAGCCTTAGAAAGTCTTTGAAAATGCTCTTCAGGCGGGCAGTGGCATGGCAATGTTGGACCTTTCATTTCTGATGAGTTTAAATGGGAAGGCAAATTAAAAATCCGGTTTTTCCATTCTTTACAGAAACATAAGAGATTAAAATGAAACAAAGCAATTTAATCACATTGAAACACATAATGAAGAATGTCTTTTTAAATTTAATGAGTGTGTAAGACTTTCTATTTTTTTATTTAGTGGTAAAACTTTTTGAGATCTTTAGGTCAGGATCTGAACATCATCAGTGTAGAGGTGTGTGTCACATTGTCAGGAAAACTGTCACAGATTTTAACTGCTTCACACAGTTTTGTCCAGGCTCAGGAATCTAGTGTAAAATTTGCTGCTGTAGTTTTCAGAGTGCAGAGGCTTCCCATGTCAGAGTAATTCTTCGTTCCTAAATCATAGACAGACCTTTACACAATCAAAGTACGGAACGGTACAAATGTTCTACTGATGACCTGTGCAACAGGTGGTCCCATAACGGTTTAACATCTGCTTTACTGATTCCATTTACTGCTGACCATTACAGTAATCTAATCTGCTGGAAATACAACTGTGAAGAACTCTTCCCAGGTTGATGTTTGAAATATTGGTAAGAGGGCCTTGAAAACAAGCAGAAGCACAGACTTTGGAGACTGCAGAATAAAATAAGAGTACCTAAAATTCCAAAAACAAAGGACGGTGGGCTCACAGCCATTATGGTCTGGGTTCAAGTCCGGAGTAGGACTAGGCTTGGAACAATGGCCTTTCTGTGTGGAGTTTGCATGTTCTCCCTGTGTACGTGTTGGTTTTCTCCAGGTACACCGGTTGCGTCCCACTCTCCAAAAACATGCACATTAGTTTGATTGGCCAAAATGAAAATTGCCCCTAGGAATGAGTGGGGATGGTTGTGTGTCGCCCCACGACAGACTAGGGAGCTGTTCGGGGTGTACCCTGCCTCTCCGCTGAAGGGTAGGCTCTGGCAACACCACAATCCCATTAAGGATAAGCGGTTCAGAAGATGAAACGAAAACAAAATTAAAGTTCAAACCAAGAGAAAAATTACGATATTTTTTTAAACACAGCAAAACCATTTAATTTCAAAGCGTATATGGAAATAAAGAGACAGCAGAAAGTCAGAGATGATAGGACTGAGAGGGGTAAGCTGAAACCCCTCTCTCAAAAAAGCCCATCTAATATCCAATCATTTTTAATAATGTTTAAATTTATATCCTGAATCATTGGTTTAAAATGGAATAAGGTTTTATTTTACTTTGTGGATAGAAAGAATAGAAAGTAATGAGGCAGGAAGGAGGGGGAAATGGCTGCTGAGATTTAACTGCAGAAGCTTTCGGCAAACCACAAAATACTGAGTTTGCTGTTGTGATCTGGGAATTTTGCCATTAGCTGATTAGTTGCTGATTGTGACGTTGATGTAAAAAGACGGTTCACATGTTCAGTTTTAAATGTTTCTGAGTTCATCTGTTCATCTGCACAACTTTAGAATACTTGAGTTTCTTTTTAATGGCAGTTTGTCTAGCTTCCATTTCGCTTCCTGCTTCTTCTCTGAGCACTCTCCAGCCAGAAAAGGTCAATCCAGTGTAGACTCTTATCTTTTCCTCGGTTGTTTTTTCCCCTTAATCTTGTCTTGTCTGATAAGCTCTTTTTTAGAGTTCTCTGCTAACTAGGTGGGAAGTAAAAATGGCTTGAGTTCTGATGTCCATCCAGGTGTTGGTACATCAGGGATAACCTCTGCTGTGATTTGACAGTGCTAAGGAAGTTCACTAACCATTATTAACATTATTGAGCCAAAAAAGTGTAAAAGTAATAAAAGTATTTAGGTCAGATAGTCTGGTGTTTGTCGGTGCTCTAAAAAATTCACATTCTCTGATTGTTTTTTCCCCAACTTCAGTGTTTTGTCCCGAAGTCAAATTGTAACTGAGAATCATCTGGCCTCTCCCTCATAGATTATCTCTAAAGTTCTACATAAATGACCAAAACTCTCATTTGTAAAGTGTCTTAATGTCCCAAAAACATGTAGGAAATACAATCCTCTAACTGGGGAAGGGTTTGGAAGGAATGGACAGCAGTATGCAACAAAAAAGCAGAGGAGAAGAGTGAGTTGCTATGGTCAGAGGGTATCTCTGCCTGTCTCGAAATACATTGCAAGATTTTGTATTGATAAATATAAATAAATATGCTTTACTCCGCTTTTTCTTTTACAAAAACCCCATGAGATCAACCAAAACAACTTTTGGGAGCTACTGGAAAATGCAGATCACTGTATGAGGGGAAAAGGGATCATTTCCCACGAAACACTTGACGATTTCTCACGGCACAATAATGTAATGTGGAGCGCTGGTTGAAAAACGCTGGTTTAAATGAAGATAACTTGGCGCTTTAGGGGGAACTCTTGTAGCTGAATGTATGAGGAAACATTCTGAACATCACGCTACAAAACCTGCCTTTATTTTCATATTTCAAAGTTTTCAATAAGTCATTAGGAAACATTATCAGTATCTCCCTGCTCACAGATAGACAGCATGCTGAATTGAAATAGTGCCAATTGGTGGGGTTCATGTTTCTGGAACGTGCTGTACTGGAGTGCTGTCAACAAAAGCAAAAGAATGCATGCAGAACTCAAATCTTTTGTTTGGAGAATCAAGTATAAAACTTTTGATGGTGCTTCCAGCGTCCTGAAGGCAAATTTCAGCCACATTGTGACAAGAAACCTTCTCTCATATCTATGGGTGGGGACACAAAGGAAACACATTCTCACAACCCTCCAACAAAGAAGTGGAATTACTCTTGTTTTCCACTTTGTGTGTTGTTGTTTCTGTTAAGGACTGATAGATGAGTTCATGTGATAATACTCTCTATTACTCCAAGATCATGGGAATACACGAGAAATTCCACATGACTGTCAGCTTTACACAGCTCAAACTTACCGCTTCAACAACTGTTAAAAAAACAAAATGTTTTCCAACAATTGTGTTTTCAATTTTAAGGATTTGTATTTTTTTTTCTGAAAAAACAAAAGCTTTTTCTCGTCAGATGGACTTGTAGGTGGAAAAAATTGAGTTAGTAAAAACAATTGTGAGAATTTTGTGAAAATCCTAATTTGGTAGTTTGGTAAAGCAAATAAATGCACAATGTGACCGCATTTTCATATTTCCAGTCTGAAAGTAACACGAGTAAATTCTAGTTTAGTTAGCTCATTTTGGATTCAAATAGTGAAAAAAGGAAAACCTGCCAGATGGAATTTGAGCAGTCTTTGGGGTGAAATAAGGTCAAAAAAGGTTCAACAGCACTGCCCTCAAAGTCATGAATTCAACAAAATGATGCAAACAGCAGTTTCCATCTGGATGCAAGATGGGATGACGTTCAAACTTTTGGAAGAAAAGAGTCTTTAAACTCTTTTTGTTACTCCTTTGACTTATTTGAAAACAAGATGAGGATGTAGTCTGTCCGCTTTTGGACAAGGGGAAAAAAACGATGGAAAAATAGGGGCTTTCACATCCAATACAACCAAATGAATATTAAAAAGTACAGAAAGCACACTTTGGATTAAAAAAAGAGAGAAAATAAAAACACATTTTCTTAATTCTTTTTTAAAGTTTAAAACATGACCACATCTACACAATGTTTCAATTAAAGGAAACTACGAATATTGCAACATTTTAACACTTAAAAATAGTATGGAAAATCTTCTACTGCTGACAACTTGGGAATTTTCTGATTTCTTTCAGGTTTGCAATTTGAATAAATAGAAATACACCAAGCCCCGGCCTCGGGCCTGGCTCCTTCAGGAGGCCCTGGTGACCTGGGTCCCCAAAGAAGACTTAGCTAGGTATTACTCTTCATTAGGGCTTTTTGAGACACGCTTTAAGACCTATTTTCCTTAGATAAGCCTTCCAGGGGCATTAACTCCCCAACAACATGGCTCCTAAGACCGATAGGGCACCTAACCCCTCCACCACGGTAAGGTGGTGCCTCAAGGAGGAGGGTGGCTGGCTATTTTTCAGAGACAGAGTAAGGAAGTCTGCCATCTGGGAAGAGCTTGGAGTGGAGCCATTGCTTATCTATGTCGAGAGAAATCAGATGGGGTGGTTCGGGCATCTGGTCAGGATGTCTTCGTAACACCTCAATGGCGAGACATTCGGGGCACATCCCACCAGGAGAAGACTTAGAGGCAGAACCTGGATCCGCTGGAGAGACTGTGCCTCACAGCTGGACAGGTAACGCCTCGGGAAAATCTCGGGTGAGCCGGAGGATGCAGCTGGGGTGAAGACAGCCCGGGACCGTTGCCCCTGTGACCTGGCCATGGAAGACAATGGAATGGAAATACTTACTCGTCTCCTGAACCAGACAGCTGGAGTGAAGCTGTGGTCCAATGTTTTTTATTTACCATGCACAAATTATTGGCTGAGTTTTTTAAAATCTACCTGTTGTTTATTAATAAGAATATATTATGTATATATAAATTTTCAGTATCACTTTTAAGCCTGAGTCCAAACAGTGTAGGTCATATTGCAAAGAATTTACAAAGGTCTACTACCCCAGCTTTAAGTGCACATAAAAGTTAAACAGCAGTGAGACTGAAATCTAAGACGGTTTATTCCCAATAAACGGATCATCTTCCACTGGACCACCACATACCCCACGATGAGAGCACAGATAACCTCCTTAGAAAAGAGGGGATGCTGGTGACGTCACAGGCTGCAGCCAGCACAGAGACTGGAGGATGGAGAGAAAGACTTGAACTGCGCTGGATTAACATTTCTCATCTCTGCAAGACTTGTTGGTGTTTCAAATTATTTGTTTCTTATTAGAAGTGGGGGAAAAAAAACAGAACAAAATACTTTTTCCGGATATAACTTGTCATTTTTTATGATTTTTGTGTCCTTGAGCTTTTTCAGGTAAGACCATACAGATGCTTCCAGCTATAGCATAGAAAATATTGTGTAAATATAAAAGAGGCATTTCATGTTAAAAAATTATAACAACACATATTTTGAAGCTTTTATAGCCTATTTTGACTTATTTCTAAACGGAAATGTATTAGTTGAAATCACAACACAACTGAAGATAATTTCTGAGATTTCATTTTTTATTGTGGATAAAAGTAATTTTCCTTTATTTTTAATGTTTGATTTGGTTTAGTGAATTTTTAAATAAATTTTAATAGTATTGTTGCATTCATAACTTTTTCATTTCCTTTTTAAAAAATCTTGCTTAAATAAAAAACCGATCCCCCTCGCTCAGGTTAGCCTGACTTAAGCAATAAACGTAATATAGGAATATTTTGTAGTTTCTTCAGATCATATGCTCAGCTGGTTGTAGAGATAAGGTTTTTTTTTACTGTTTTTTGTAGAATAGCTAACTATCTTAATCCGATCGCGTTTTCCAGTCGCATCACCATGTTTGACAAACACCGCCCCCTGGTGGTCATCTGTGTTTACGTGCTGGTACCGTGCTGCTGGTGCAGGATCCTCGGCTACAACAACGGCTTCCACTATCAAGACATCACCAACGGGGGTGCAAACGGAGAGAGTATGTGAAACACTTATTTGTGCAATTAAAATAAAAGAGTGTATTTTAGATGTGTGTGGTTTTGCTGTGTGTGTGACTGGCAGGGTCCACATGCATCATTAGTGTGTACATAATAACAAAGCTGTGTGGAAGTGAGGAGAAAACTGGCCTGTAATTCTGTTAAGGTTGACAAAACAAACTGCTGGTGAGTCATGGCAGACTGTTAGATTTTTTTTTTCTTTTACCTGTTCTACTCTGCTTTAGTGAGAAAAAAGATCTGCTCTGTTTCTTTGATTTTACTTGTTGACTTGATGACATTTGATCTGTGTTTTTTAACTCATATTGGACATTTATCACATGTTTTAAGGGTACAGATACATTAAAAAAATATTTCGGAGCAATGAGAGCTTACAACTATGGTAGGGTAGAATACAGATGATTGACCGTTGTGGAGATTTTGAAAAGAAAATGTACCTTACAAGTTGACCCAGTGTGTAGAGTTCTTGATCAGATTTTTCTGTAGGTCTATTAAGTCTGAATACAGACATTTTAACTGACATTTTTACTGGTGTTACAGAAAAAATGTAATTTTCTTGTGTAAATAAAGGATAAACGTTTATATGAGATACGTTTATCCTTAACATTATTGTCCTGTGACCGACTGGCGACCTGCTTGGGGTGTACCCTGCCTCTTGCCTTGAATCAGTCAGGATAGGCTCTGGAACCCGCCTGTGAATCCATTAGGGATGGACGGTTTTGAAGACGAAAAAGAACTTTATTGTCTCAGATGAATTTTTTTTCTGTGCTACAGTCCTGCTGAATAGTGCATACAAAAGAGAATAAAAAAAACATTGGGGCAACAGATTTCTATTTCTGTTAAAAGAAAAAGTGCTGTTGTGCTACCTCAGTTCCTCTCTGGTCCAATTTAATTTGGATAAAACACCCAATCTTATCTTTATCTTATCTTAGTTCCTTTTAAAAAGTCACTGAAGTAAGGAAGTTTAAGACAATATGTTCTGTGTTAGATTACCATAAAGTATTGTCCAAAGGCCTACAGGTTTTATTCTTTATACAGAGGGTCACTGGTATTTTTGCTAGCCAGTCATTTTTGCTGCCATCTTTACCTGGTTGATCTGACACTGCTTGGGCACAAACTACCCTCCTTTCATAGACTATGATACAGATAGAACATTAAAATAGAAATACACTTTGTCCATCCCTCCACAGGGAAATTTGTGTGCTGCATTACACCGCAGTAGGCTACCACGACGGGACCAATGGTGGGAGAAACAGGAGGTTAGGAGTCTTCCCCAAGGACACCTACACATGAGCTCAGTGGGATTTGATCCTGAGAAATTCCGGACAACTTCCAGTCCAAGTGCGAACGTTCTACCACTGAGTTATCGCCTCTCCCCTGAAAACAACATCCTGTTGTGTTCTCTCCAAAGTCTTAAATGTCTCAACAGGTGTAATATTTAGGCTAGCTTTCAACGCAGGAAATAAACGTATTGACTTTGACTTTGAAAATTTTCAAAGCATGATGTTTGATCACCGCAATAGTTTCATCAGAGATTTTGGTTATGCTGTTTCTATAGGATCACAACTTTGGAGTCTTTTTAAAAAAAGAGTGCAACACAGAAGAGAGAACACTGCCCCATTGTGGCTAACATGTGCTGTCCATTTTTTTTAAATCATTGAGAGCTTTTTATTGTGAACTGAATAGCTGTGATTTTCCTGTCAGGGTAAAATATAGGATTACCGCATAAGTCCATCAGCTTCTTCCCACATATGTTGGACTCAAATGTACCAAGAGAGAAGTTAAAGTCTAGAAACAAACCTCGTGCATGGGAGCCCAATGACTCCAGATTAAATCTGACATACTTTTACAATAATTGTTTGTTCATTTATTTCCATTACTCAATGTCTTTTATCATTTTTCTGCTTTATCTAGTTTTCTTCAATGGGATTCGTCTCCATGTGGAATCCCCTGAGCCATCGGTTTCAGCCACTAGAGGAAGCAGTGTCACACTCCCTTGTCACTATCGCTATGAACCTGAGCTCAGCAGCCCTCGCAGGACTCGTGTCAAGTGGTCCTGGCTGCCTGCCAACACCATCCCTACATCTGTTTCCTATGAGGCCTTCACCAGGGAAACTGAGGTCATGGTTGCCATGGGCAATCGGCATAGAAGCTACGGCAGTTTCAGGGGCCGTGTCCGTCTGAGACGCTCAACTCCAGGAGACATGTCCCTTGTGATTGATGAGCTGCAGCTGAACGATACTGGAAGATACAGATGTGAAGTGATCGATGGTCTGGAGGATGACAGTGCCACTGTAGAGCTGGAGATGAGAGGTGAGATATACCCACATGTTTATGGCATCAAGAGAAATTTGAAATACAGTATGTTCTTTAAGCAAAAATACCAACAACTTGAAGAAGGACCATAAAAAGTAGTTGTAATAATTTGAGTAAAGTTTTAAAGTAAATAAAATGATTAAGGGATGTTTTCAAGTACCCCTTTTAAGAAAAGAAAACCATGAAATGCTTTAATAATGCAATGTTATGACGTTTTTGGCCATGGTAGATGCGTCTGTCTTCCAGTGAAATTACAGTTTGAGAATTTAATATCCTCAACAATGGGAAGAGACACCTTTGCATGACACCATATTTCTAAAAATTTCAGTCTGAAACATCAAGAGCCAGATCTATTACTGTATGTCATGAGACCCAGATGCATAGCCAGTTTAACCTGGTTATTACAAATAATCAGGGGTTGGGAAAGAGAGGTAGACATGTGCAGTGTGGAAGCCATCCTGGGCAGGCTTGGCAGGACCAGACAACGTGAAGGGCCACCGTCATGGCTACTGCAGGCATGCAGCACAGCAGATGATCTCACAATGGAGTAATGGACACCACAGATTAAATAACTAGGGGCTGATGGGGCACAAGTGGAGACGTCAGGGAGAAGCAGTTGGGACCAGGTATGCTTGATTGGGACAAAAGGCCAGATTAGGAGTGAGCAAAATGTTCCAGAAGAGACGAGAATCATGATAAAATTCAAACAAAGTGTATTTTCTTAAAAAAAAACCCCAACAACTCAGTCTTAGATTTAGAAATGTGACTACAAACTAAAAATATACAGTAGATTTACCATCTTTCAAAAAACATTCTTACAGAAATCAAACCCTGTTTCAAGAAGATGAAACACTCAAAATGATACATTTTTATGCGATCTAACATAGTAAAGATTATATTTTTTAATCTATTAAGAGGTAAAACATTATACCTATATATGTTGTTAATGTGAATTATTTACAGTATTATTCATCATTTGCTGATATGACTAAATCACTTTTAAGTAGTATTGGGATTTCACCATTGTGTCTCTTCCATATAGGTGTAGTGTTTCCTTATTACTCTCAGAAAGGACGCTACCATTATAACTTTTTTGGGGCCCAGCTAGCCTGCCAGGAACAGGATGCCACATTGGCCACTTTTGAGCAGCTCTTCACCGCATGGGAGGATGGGCTAGACTGGTGCAATGCTGGCTGGTTGGCTGATGGAACAGTACAGTATCCAATCACAGTCTCTCGTGAAGGCTGTGGAGGTTTGGACTTAGCTCCTGGTCTACGTAGCTACGGACAGCAGCATCGCTTTCTTAACCGCTATGATGCTTTCTGCTTTTCTGCTTCAGTGAGAGGTCAGTAAGACATTTTATCACTTTTTTCTCTTTTAGATATGACTTGTTGATGGATTATGTTTTCCTGTTTTAGGAAGCGTTTACTTCTTGAAGCAGTTCACCAAACTTAACTTCACGGAAGCTGTCCACGCTTGTGCCCGAGATGGAGGTGAAATTGCCAAAGTAGGTCAGATGTATTCAGCATGGAAGTTGGCAGGTCTGGATCGCTGTGATGCTGGCTGGCTGGCTGATGGAAGTGTTCGATATCCCATCACACATGCTCGTGCTAACTGTGGGCCACCACAACCAGGCGTTCGGAGCTTTGGGTTTCCCCCTCGGAACCAGAAATTTGGTGTCTACTGTTATCGACAGGAGGTTTGACTCACCATCGCTCTGCCACAGTGAACTGATCTGAAGCTCCACTCTGCAGGTTAGCTTTGTGTCACATTTTCTGGGTTGGTGTGGCAAACAGGAATACAAGCTAAGTGAAAAATATGCAGATTGTTCATCAAGATTTGGAGTCAGTAAATATGATGTGTTCAGACTGTTGAGCATGTCGGAACAATGTCTGTAAGTCACTCGTGTAGCATCTCATAATGAAACCATACGTGTGATCAATTATGAAACATAAGTCAACTTCATTTAATGAATGAATAATATTTATTATTCTGTGCTCCAGTTTCTCCCAGAAATGTCTTTTTTTTTTTTGTTTTTTTTTGTACAACATGCTGTCTTAAACATCTGGACGCACGGAAATATTCATTTTGTGTATGAATCTTGAGGCCTACATTCGTAAGTTAAACCGTTTTTAATAGATAATGTAGAATAATCCAATTTGAACTACGTAAGTCTTTAGGATTAGAGGAAGTGAGTTTTATTCTTGCACTAAAATGTGCCTGGCTGTTTTGTTTGTTTTTTAACACCACCTTTAAAATAATTGATTCAGCCAATTTGACTCCTGTTTGCTTCTTCTTCTGTCTTAATCCCTATTAGTTGCTTAAAGAGTTAATAGAATCTGTGTTTGTGCTCTGCCGCAGGGCGCCTGAATGAATGAGGTATTGTTCACTCATTTTTTTTACACTTTATCAACAAATTTTTATATAGCTTGGTTGGGTTCAACATGTTCTCTTTAAGGCCTTGAAACTTAAAAAATGTATTCTTTGTATTGTTTAATGTTATATAAAGTCATTTTGGTCTGCTATCAGTATAAGTTGTGAAATTTCTGTGTTCCTGTAAAATATAATCTCTTGTTATTTGTTTTATTTTTTAATCTCATCAGTGTCCTTTATTTTTTGTTATATCTGTGCATTTATGCAATGTTACAAATAATTAAAATATTACTGTAAATAGTTTTTGTCTTCATGTTGAATTTACGAGAATACAACCGTTTTTAAAAGTATTGAAATTTTTGTTTTGTTTTTGTCTTCTGAACTGCTTATCTGTGATGGGGTGCCGCAGTGTATTCCAGCTGATTTAAAGCGAGAGGCAGGGTACACCCCGAACAGTTGCCAGTCTGCTGTGGGACCACACACACACACAACCATTCTTGGGGCAATTTCATAGCAGCCAGTAAACATAACAGGCATGTTTTTGGAGAGTGAGAGGAAACTAGAGTACCTGGAGAAAACCCACGTATATACGAGAAAAACATGCAAACTCTGCACAGACAGGCGAGGGTTTCAAGCCTCCTTCTGCCAGGGATTTGAACCCTGACCTTCTTGCTGTGAGGTTGTGCGCTAATCACTTCGCCACCGTACAGCCACTAGTATTAAAACTTTAAGGTTATAAAAATCTTAAAAATGTTTTTGATAAAGAGTAACTTCGTTCCGTTCCGTCATCTTCCGCTTGCTCCGGGGTCGGGTCGCGGGGGCAACAGCCTCAAACGGGTAGCCCAGGCCTCTCTCTACCCGGCTGCATCCTCCAGCTCACCCGGAAGGATCCCAAGTCGTTCCCCAGCCAGCTGTGAGACATAGTCTCTCCAGCGGGTCTTGGGTCTGCCCCTTGGTCTCCTCCTGGTCCTGAGGTCACCAAACCAGATCCCTCCAACACCTCTGCTGCGCCTAGATATTCTGTCCATAAAGGTGATGAACAGCATCGGTGACAAAGGGCAGCCTTGTTGGAGTCCAACTCTCACTGGAAATGGAATCGACATAATGCTGGCTTTACGGACCAAGCTCTGGTCGTATAGAGACCGGACAGCCCGTACCAAGGGCTCCGAGACTTCGTACTCCCGGAGCACCACCACAGGAGTCCCCTAGGGATACAATCGAATGCCTTCTCCAGATCCACAAAACACATCTAAACTGGTTGGGCAAACTCGCATGACCCCTCCAGGATCCTGAAGAGGGTATAGAGCTGGTCTGTAGTTCCATGTCTGGGACGGAAACCACACTGCTCCTCTTCAATCCGAGACTCGACAATCCGACGGACCCTCCTCTCCAGTACCCCCGAATGGACCTTCCCAGGGAGGCTGAGGAGTGTGATCCCTCGGTAGTTGGCGCACACCCTCCGGTCCCCCTTCTTGTAAAGAGGGACCACCACCCCAGTCTACCAATCCAGAGGCACTGTCCCCGATGTCCATGCAATGGTGCAAAGGCGTGTCAGCCAGGACAGCCCAACACCATCCAGAGCCCTTAGGAGCTCCGGGCAGATCTCATCCACCCCCGGAGCCCGGCCGCCGCAGAGCTTTTTGACTACCTCGACGACCTCGGCACCAGAGATAGGAAGACCCCTCCCGGATTCCAAAGACTCTACTTCCTCATTGGAAGACATGTTGGTGGAATTGTGGAGGTGCAATGTATGAGGAAGATGATCACTTCTACAGGGCGGTGGTTACAGACGAAGAGTAACTAATAGGTGCAAATAAATGTAATTCTTTGTGGTGTTTGGACTATGTGGTGACCCATCCACACGTTAACAGGATGATTTATGTTCCCTGAAACACCCTTTTACTCGAAGAGCTCAATGACTTTTGGCCACATCAGAATGTGCTTTAGCCATTACCGAAGAAAACCTATTGATGGAATGACCTGGTCATTAAATATACTCAGGTAGTCAGTTGACCTCAAATGCTGTTGCTGAACGTAGACCTGACCATCTATAGCAACCAAAGATTTTCCTACTGCCCGGGCAGTCTTATATAGAACGTACGCATAAAAAGAGGCAGAGCCACCAGCCTATTTTCTTACGCAGGCATACCTATCTCTTTGGAACAGGGTAAACTTGAGCATGAAATTCAATCTTTATACTCCCTATTAACTTACAGCCAATTTTATGGTTTTGTTAGGGCCCTCAAAATAAAAACCTTTCTAGTAGACAAACAGTACTTTTTCCATGAATGTGGAGGTGTGAAACAATATCCTTTTCAAATCCTCTGAGTTCTCTTCACATTTTGCATGTGTAAATGCTACTACTTTCACTATTGAACATACGTAGGTCTACTGTGTCATGGTTCCCTTGCCTGCCACCAGAGAGAGCTCTGTACCTTCCTCTCTCTCACCTGGATTCCAATCTTATCCTGAACACCTGGGTGATTAGCCTGGTAACAATCAGCTGTGCATCGTCAGACTGCCATCTATTTAAGGGCAATCACCCCAGATTTTCTTGTTGGGTCATACCATCCCTTCCAGCCAGGTCCCCCTGGTTGCCTGACAATTAAAAAAAAAAAAAAAAAAAAAAAAAAAAAAC
The DNA here is from genome assembly GCA_902685375.1 of Neostethus bicornis. Classification (NCBI taxonomy): domain Eukaryota; kingdom Metazoa; phylum Chordata; class Actinopteri; order Atheriniformes; family Phallostethidae; genus Neostethus; species Neostethus bicornis. The sequence continues at coordinate 21,340,209 of LR738544.1, read as the reverse complement.
ACACTAAAACTTTAAGGTTTTCTTTCACAGCATTACTGGACTGCCATACTCAAATAAACCATGTTTTCTGTCCTGCAATTTGGTCCTCCTCCATCCACCTGCACAATGCTTCATGACATACTGTTGTTTTTCTTAAATTTGATAAATCTAAATGTTTTAATGAGCATTGATCATTTTATTAAACAATATTTCTCACTTGAGAACATTTCTTGCCACAAATGTGAAAAATAAAATAATTATGCAATAGGTTTTTCTCTGTTTGCTTCTTAAATCCAAAATGGTAAAGTTTTTTTTATTCACAGTGCAGAGCAGTTTTAAGTGAAAAATCTTCCACAGCGATTCCAAATGACGTATTTCAATACCACCAGGTTTGGAACTGTTATGTTTTTCTCACAGTAAAGATAAAGAAAATAGTTTTTTCTAAAACTGTCTTTTATTTTTATAGAGGACTTTTTTTTATTTAGAGCAGTGGTCAAGCCCCCACAACTTTTGTTTACCTTTTCAATCAGAACTGAGATCTGAAAAAGTGAGATGTGTTTGGTGACCCACACAAACCTGCTACTGTGGAGTTACCGTGCGCCACTCTGTCTGGACTTGATGTACTTTTTGATAAATACCATGAATCTCCTGTTGAATCTGGCTGTTAACACAGTTTTCACCTATTTCGTTCAATCACTTCCTTCCACAAACACATTTTATTTACACCTGCTGGACAAATACATGCACCCCCATTGGTTCCCACACCTGTACAATCTTTCACTCACATACATACACGTATGTCGCAAACGAGAGACCAAACACATCCTTAAATACACACAGCACTCTGTTTAGACACATTCGCACACACATTTCTAATCATGTATGTGCACACAGAGGAGGTCTGTTTGCAGGTTCTGCCAATGATGAAGGAAGTTTTTTGTGAAGGTCGATGAAAGAGCTTTTTATTGTATGTTGTTTCATGCTTCAGTGGTACAGGAAGGAAAAATAAAATAGAAGAAACTGAATGCAAGTTGTACCCTTTTTCTTAGTAAAGTTTACTCAAAGTGCCGCTGCTTGATGAAATTTTTTTTCAGGCAAGCAGCAGGAAATGACAAAATTTAAATATAATAACATATTCCATCTTTTTCTTAAACTACTCTGAATTGAGAAGTTGCAAAATATCAGTTTCGTCTTCTGAACCGTTCATCCCTAACAGGGTTGCAGTGGATGACAGAATCTATTCCAGCTGATTTAAGGCAAGAGGCAGGGGACACCCCGAACATGTCACCAGTCTGTTGCGGGGACACACACTCATTCTTAGAGGTAATTTCATAGTGGCCAATTAACCGAACATGCATGTTTTTGGAGGGTGGGTGAAAACTGGAGTACTTGCTGAAAACCCACAAATACACTGGGAGAACATGCAAACTTCGTACAGAAATATCAATAAAACTAGAAAAATCTTACTTAGTTTAAAGTAAGTTTAGTTTAAAGCTTAACATGTTTGCAAAAAAGTAGAGAATAGATTCACTGAGACAAATTGTTCCAAGTTTTATTTGGCACAGCACAGTACAGTAAACAATCACGGTTCAGAATCCCATCGCTTCCAACAAAAATTATGTCTGAGTGTCACATTTTGTTTAATTTGTTGAGATATTTCAGTTTGATACCACCATATTTTCTAGGCAGTCCCTCCCATATCTGTCAGACATTACAAGACACCAACGAAGGGATAATCAGAAATGATTTGTATTTTCTGAGAAATTTTTTCTTTGAGAGATTGAGTAGTTTCAGTGTTTGTGTTTTTTACTGTGAAAATATTCAGAAATATCTGCTCTTACATTAACCTTCAAAGGTCATCATCACAACTTCACATTATGCCCTTTTGTGGGCATTAAAGCATAATCAAACCAAAATCTCTCAGTCCTTCTTGAAACTTTCTGGTGATTTGTGCTGATTAACCCATCATGTGATACACAGCTAAAAGACCTGCACTCCGTGACATCTGAGGCTTTTAATCAAACAAAAAGTCAACTCATCATTGTCTGTCACATTGGATCTCACAATTAACAAATTAACAAACGTGTTGAAGATGAAAAGGTTGTAAAAAGTTGTTTGCTCTGTTATGGACAGATCCTGCTGTACAGAGAACTGTAGTGAGAATATTTACAGTGAGAAACTCATTGAGAAATAAAGACTGAAGCTTCTCATGTCAGTGTGGACAGAGGTCCCCTTGTTTGCTCATCAGAAAGCGCCAAAAACACACACAACCTAAAAAAGAAAGTACATGTGTATCTTTGGCACCTTTAGACAATACATTGGGATGAAGCGTTGCACTGTTCTGGCAGTGCCCATCCCGCCAGCTCTTGCTTGATATGTATAACTTACAACAAACATTTATTTTTTTCTTTTTGGCTTCTGTTCTGGTTAAAGTGCACTGGATTCAAAGGATTAGCACAAAAATAGCAAAGGACTTTGAAAGTGCATTAAGTGCTATTTCAGACTATTTCAGACTAATTTAATCCAGAATTGTTGCACTTAGATCATTTAGTTTCTTTCTATTAGTGTTAAATAACATTTGAAAATTTGGACACACTTTTCAGATTTAATTGGAAAGTGTGGCCGAAATAGCTGATTAGCTTTGCAGGGTTGAGTTTTTTATGCTAAATACAATCAAAATTGCACGTTGTCTGGCAATTTTGCTAAAAAAAACCCAAATTCCATCCTTTGCTAATGTCACAACTAGAAAGTTCTAGATCAAGATTGTGAGAAGCAACTTAGTTCACCTCTTTTAAAGAAACAGAAGCTGTCCTTTGACTAGAAAAAAAACTAGAATAAAACTAAGAAATCTTAATAAAGGAGTTTTTGAATTTAAAATTTGCTACTCATCAGCTCAAAACAAATAAAACAATCTACAACAGACCAGTTACATGTGAAATACTGAAAACCAATCGTGTGAAACAAATAAACAAAACTAAAAAAAAGTTGTAAACTAGGACATTTTTAATACTGGATCACAAATTCTATGCAATCTATTCTGCTTTTAGATTCTGCTGGGCGACATTTAAAAATGCAAAACATGAGTGAAGCTCACTGGACCTGCCTGAAGGCTTAATTGTGTGTTTGAACATGTTAATATGTATATATGGATCTATAGAAATGCATACATAGATCCATATATACAACGTAGGGCATGCTATCATTTTGGTTGGGCCTTTACAATGTGTCAGTGCCGCATTACCAGAGGGGTCCTTTGTGACTCTGTATGTCCTTTCAGTGCTGCTCAGTGCAGTTGTCTCTGTTCCTGTTGGCTTCCGACACCTTTACTTTTTCTTCTCAGGGACCTTTTGTGTAGCTTGTTGCTAGCACCATCTGTAGAGTGAAAAGGTGTGCATACTGATGACATCATGCAAACGCTCAGTGCTGGCCTTTCACGAAGTGCATTTTTTCTCTTTAAACGTTCTTTTTCTGTGCTCTGACACATTGGAAAGTTTGTATTTAGCTTGAACTTTCCTGTTCAGTTCCCATTTCTTGGTTATAAATATACATAGGGGGTTAAATGTTCTTTGTTTTAAGTAACGTTAACAATAAGACCACTTTGTATCCATTACTTTGTTTGACTTTAATCAGCCTCACACAACTAAATTTAATATGGACAAACTTGAAAACAGAATAATAATCAACTACCTTCTCCATAAAATATCTAATTTATTTTCTTAAATATCTGCATCACATTTAAACAGGCAGATATAAAATAAAATATGACAAAAATGAGTGCCGTTGCCATACCTAGAGGTAATGTTCTATTGTTTCATTATTTGTGCTAGTATACAAAATATGACTCTTTATTGTCATTTATACCAAAATACTGTTGGCCAATTAAACATTTTTTTGACCCTTTTTCTTACTTATAATTTTGCTCTGAAGGTGCAAAATATAAAAACACATGCTATTCATGAGACTTTGTGAATTTATTATAAGCTCACCTTCTATGCACTTCACATCTGGTGTTTCCCATTGTCCGTTGGCCATACAGTGTATGATGGGCACGTGCCTCTGTGTGTAGCCTGGGTTACACTGATAGCGAACTATGGTGCCAATCGGGTAATGTTCACTCCTGCTGGCTATTGGCTGACCATGCTCCACTTCAGGAAGAGCTCCACACATGACTAATGTAAATGAAGAAGAGGGGTTAGGATAAAAAATATTTTAAATGTCACAATTCATTTTTAAAAAAAAGTTTGAACTAAACAATGTGGAAATCATTTATCCCAATATTACTAAATATTTGCATATGTTTGGGAGGTGTCCCCCTAAGAAGCATTCTACATCCCACATGTGTTCTTTATCTGCTTTATGTGCTCTTTCCCGAGAACAACTTACTGGGTTGCATCTTGCAGGTGAAGGGGAGGTGGTAATTGCAGGGCACATCGTTCCACTGCCCTTGTTCATGCCAGACCATCACAACACAATCTTCTTCAGATCCAAAATAGCTATCAGGCTGGTTGGGCCTCCAGTATTCAAAAGTCTGATGTACAAAAAATGCAACAAATCCAACAGCATGTAAAGTAGATAAGCAATTTACATGAAACCAGTAAATTAGATAAATGATCTCAAACTAACTCACCAGAGGGGTTCCATCTGTCCAGCGAAACTCATTCTGCACATCTTTGTCATTTAGACCAATCCACTGGTATTCCTGATTATTTGCTGTGTGAAAGCAAAGAATACATTTATCATATCAAACTTATGAGGAAACCTACCATACTGACACTTTGATGCATCATCTACTGACTGTACATGTTGCTACATATTATCTCTCACTACATCTCTACCTGCACACTTCTCATTTTCATTTCACCATCAACTCACAGTTTAGAAACTGCTGCTCCTCATGTGAGCTGATGCTGACCAGATGAGAACTGAGGTCCAGACAGTGTTGTTCTGCCTCAGGCCAGGTGTACCTATCCTCAAAGTGGAAGTAACAGCTGCCCCCAAATTCCATCCATCCCTCAGGACAACCTTGAACAGCTGAACATATGAAAAAAAATTGAGGCTGCTTATTATATAACTTCCCTTCATTCACTTAGACATATGCTAAAGATGGTTAACCTACGTATTGAACAGTTTTCTCCCGAGAAACCAGTTGGACATCGACACATTGCGACACCTGCCTCCAAATAACACAATCCTGCGCCACAGGGGTTCGGATCGCAGCGGTCTGCAGAAGATAAAAAACATAGTGAGTTGTGGGTAGGGACGAAAAACTTCTTAAATTAATTACTTATAGACGACAGGTCTCATGCCTTCTACATCTTTAGTCTGGTCCACAGTCACAGATGTTGTGAAGGGTACTGAAGGTTCTGTCGGGTTGGTGTAGGCCATCTCAGTCGTCGTGGGAACAAACCAATCGTGAGGGGATCCACTTCCTGTCGCATGTAAGGAGCCACTGAATTCATGGAGGATCGCAGACCCGCTCATGTCTCCACTGACCTCCACTTCACCCCTACGCTGTTCAGGATTTCGTTCCAGTGATGGGTCAGTCACTCTCATCACTTCATCGGGAAAGTAGACAATGCCATCTGGATAATGGGAAGAATCACCAGAAGCTGATCCACTGGCTGAAAGGCCAGATGTGAAACCAATGGGGAACCCCGATCCAGTAGGGTGATATCCAGATACTTCTTGTTCTCCAGACTGTTGCATGGTCAAGTCAATGCCACTATGGTGGATAAACGAAATGCCAGAAAATTCACCAGACCCCGATCCAGAGGTTTGGCTTGATCCTGACACACTTGAGAAGCCCTTTCTAATTTCAATTCCTCCTTGTCCAAGTTCCTGTTTAGTAACGGTTTGGTGGGTCTCCACTAATTTCCCCTCTTCGTGTACTTTGATTATCGTTGGTTCTCCACCGCTGCCGCTCATCCCGCCGCTTCCACTTGTAAAACCTGATCCCGATGTGACAAAGCCGGAGTGCCATCCCTCTGAGTCATTCCCTGACCCAGATGTGCTACCTGCATCTCCAGATGTGTAAAAAACTGCACTTCCTCCCTCAGCCTCCTGTGGATCACCAGAGGCCGACTGATCTCCAGAATACATATCGGTGGGTTCTTTGAAGGTGACGCCTCCTCCTGACCCAGATGGTTCTCCTCTGCTATCTGATGAACCAGATTCCCCAGATGTTTCACCACTAGCGGATTCTTCAGCTGAACCAGATCCAGAAACATCAACAGGAACTAAAAAAAAAAACCAGACAATTTTTACTACAAATGTTCTTTCGGATAATTCCCATTGTTTTAATCGGGTGAAAAGCAACAGAGATAATATAGTTTTCTCACCTGTAGGAGACACTGATTGAGTTGTAGCAAAAGTCTTTTTGATAGACTCTTCCTCTGTTTCATTCACGCTGGTTCCCAGTTCTGTGAAGGTAGATGTTGTATTGTCTGCCTTTGTTTTATTTTGTTCTAAAAAAAAAAAAAGACAAAATATAAATGAGACAAATGCAGTTGATAGATTTTATCAACAGAAAGCATAAAGTTTAAAAACAAATCAGTTAGCAACAATTTACAGATGGAATTTGCCTACATTTGTTTTAAATAGGATTAAGTGATGGAATGTGATGATGGAATGATGGACGTGTTTTTTCTTTTTTTTACAACCTCAGATTCTTCTATTGATTCATTGATTTTTTTTTTGTCTTCGTGGATAAATGGAGCTTCAGCTGAGGGGCATTAAAAATGGAAAGAATGCATCTCATTTATAGTTTTTCTTGGTCACTGTATTACATTTTCAACATCCTTATTCACTGTTGCACAAGACTTGGTTCGATTCCAAAACGTTTAGTCATTTGTGTACATCGTTCTGGCCATTTCTCACGATTTCAATCCATCTACAAATGGTTTTGAACACATTTCTGTCGCTTTTTATGACATTATCTTTTTTTCTTACGTTTGGTCAGTTAAGATGAACCATACATGAGACAGCTGAATAGCTTATACCTAGAAAACTTATTGTCCTCTCATTTGGAACACTTCCTACTGCCTATCCTGCCCTCTGCCCTAATTTTGAACAGCTGGTCCCAATCCCTAGGTGTGTCTTGTTTCCCACTAGATTATTTAAAACCTGGTATCCCTCACTTCTTTGCAGGATCAGTCCCCCACTGCATCCCCTGTTGCACTGGTCTGCATTGCTGTTGTCATGCAGCCATGATGGTGGGCCCTGCTATCCTGGTCCCTCCCCCTGCTCCTGGTGCACCTTGCTATCCTGGTCCCTCGCCCTGCTCCTGTTGAACCCTGTTGTTCTGGTCCCTCGTCCTGCTGAACTTCTACGTCAGGTCCCTCGTCCTGTTGAGCTCCTACGTCTGGTCAGTCATCTCGCCGAGCTCTTCCTCTGATCCCTCACCCTGTGCCCTAAATTTTGCCGAGCTCTACCAGTGGTCACTCATCCTGCTGAGCTCTATGTCTAGTTCTGCACTTCTGTAATAAACTGGCAATGCATCTAGGTTCTACTTCACCACCACCATGACACTAATAATCCTCAAATTTGTTGATCTAGATTTCAAAATGTTCGCGGTTGGTCAGTCTAAAATAGAGCATGCAATTAATTATCTACCTGTGTGTGGTTCTGTCAACGAGGCGTGCTTGCCCATAAAGTGGGCTATTGGTTCTCTAAAAGACCACCTGATGGGACATACATAACTTCTTCCTGCAGACTGATTGCTTTGCTCTGTAATGGCCCAAGATTCTAGGTAGCTGCCTTGGACCTTTTTTGTTTTCTGTCTTCACAGATGACCTTCCATTTGTTTTTGAACATGCATCAATGGCTGTATATACAAATGACACTAGATGCATATGTATATGCATCTGCTTATACAACTGATCACCTGTAAGGAGTGCAGCAAACAAATTTCCCCGGTGAGGGATGAATAGAGTAATTCAAAATAAACAAATAAATAAATAAAAATAAAATCGTTTTGAATAGGAATTTAACAAGTATAGCACTGTGGGTTCAAAAGAACAAACTAATCAATAGAAATGAAACTAAATGTACAGTATGTTAATTGCCTCATGTCAAATGTTAGACACAAAATTAATTTACCGGTACATTTAAAATCGGGGGCAACTGTAGTGAAACAAGTAGACTACGAGAAATTATACAGGGATACAATACGTTCTAAGTTAATTTGGACCAATAATAAAAATGATATAGTAAAGAGAATGGCTCAAAGTATGGGAATGTTGGAAATCTATTCTACAATAGATAACTAAGCAGCTTGATCAATCAATGGTACTGTCTCAGTTGGTTTATGCTTCCGTTGTCTGGTCAAACACAGGTGAAAATAATATATACAAGATCCAAGTTGGTCACAATAAAGCAGCACGAACTGTTTTTGAGGAGTCTTTACAAAACGAATACAGTAACAACGCATGCCGAGCAAGCCTGGCTGACTGTTAGAAGTACACTCAAATATTATTTATTAACATTTACCAGGAATACCATTCAAACTGAAAACCCAGAAATTATTTATAGCCAGTTGCACTTCTTTTCAGACACTCATGATTATTGAACACAACAAAGAAAAGTATGAGAGTAATACTTTGTCTCTGAAGCACAAATCAAATGCACGAACTGTTGTTTATAGAGCCGGGGCTGCCTGGAATGGTTTACTTGTGTTTTTGGTGTTTGAAAAGAATAAAGTACTATTTAATAAAAAGTTAAAACTTTGAAACTATGTGTAATGCATTTGTTGTTGCAAATGAATGCCCAAAAATTTAATGATTATAGGATCATTTTGGTCATCAGTGCCTGCTGGTGAACACCGGCGGTGAGGGATGTCGTAAAGCTGAAGAAGGAGTCATACCGGACCTTCTTGGCCAATGGGCGCGCAATTTTATTGGTCTAATCTAGCAGTTACTATAGCATAGCATCTATGTGCTTCTGTTCCGGCCCCTTTGTCAAATGTTAGAACTCAATGTAGCCTGCGAATCAAAAAGTTTGCCCACCTCTGGTCTAACTGCATGGTACCTGTCTCTTTAAACCCATGACTTAACAATTTGGTATCAAACAGGACGAATTAACTTTGTAGCAATCTGATTGTCCCATGTTCTTAAGAATTAAGGTACTGTACACTGGGGAGAGGGTGGGCTAGGAAATGGCACAGTGAGCGGTTGTTATATCAAGAAAACAAAGTCAAAGATGGTTAATTTGTAAATAGATTTTATTATTTTATTGAAGCTGAAGTGAAGCAGAGTTCAGTGTCTTCATGGTCAGCAGCACCTATCACAAAGTAGACATAGTTAAATACTTATATTTCACAGCTGCTACATTGATATCAATTTGTTTAAATGTTTTGTAATTGATTGAGGTGACTCACCTCTTGTTTCTGTGTCCAGAAATGCATCGCCAGCAAAAGAGGCTTGTAGGGGATCAAAAACTTTATACTGGTTTCGAGGAGACACACTCAAACTACATTATGGTTAAGAGAGGATTTATGGGGTAATAATTTCATTACTTGAAGTGATTTACTCATATTTGTTAGGAAAGGTTTATTGTGTCCTGTGTTGTGTAGGTAAATATCTATTTTTATAGAAGTTGGGAAACATTTAATGTAGATATTTGATTTTTTTTCCCCCGCTGTAAACATTTTCTTTTCTATGACAGCTTGCAAAGAAGAGATCTTATAAAGATGGGTGTTGTAGCCATTCTGTGGTTGGCTGGCGTGTGAAAGAGCATATAAAGAAATGTGAAATAAAGAAGTTAATTAGACCTTCATTGTGAGACTTCTTCTGTACCTCTACTAATCTCAGAGGCCAATGCTAGGTGTGAAGGCTAGGTGTAAATCAATGCTTGGCTAATGGCAAGTGACTTGCTGTTGCACGTTATGCACAAGGTTTTAGTTTTCACTGTTTTGAGAAATGCACTGTTGTGAAAATGTGAAACATGTCGTGAGAGTCCTAACAAACAAAACTAAAAATTGGTGAGCAAACTCCTTAAATCAGTTTACCAAGCAGATTTAACAAAAACACATGCAACTTAAAATGTCAAATATTGATATCTCTTTAGACTTTTATTTTCTATGTTATTTATTCTAAAGTTTAACTCAAATCAACACCCACCTTCCCCTTTCCAACCTATAAAACAGAAGGCATCGTAGCGTGAATGCTCATCAGGGAATATCCCTTTCTTGGTTTTTTTGTAGATTGTGGTGACGCCAACATGGCCACCTCCACATTGAGGCCTGGAGGTGGTCATGGGGAAACGTACACTGCCGTCCATCAACCAGCCAGGACGACACATTTCAAAACCTCGTTTCCAAGCGGCGTACAGCTGGCCCGGTGTGGCCAACCTGGTCTTCAATTTCTTACAGTGCTCCACTGCCTCATCATAGGAGAAACTGTCGTAGTCAGTGGAGAAAAACACCTCACCTGCAGGTAGAATGAGGCACACAAAGATTCAAAGAGGTTTAAACTAAAGTAGGTTAACAATTATACTATATTTATACTGTATATGTATATTTTTTTATCAGAATTATTGTTTTAACTGAACTCACCTTCTAATTCCTCCACATAACAATACACGTCATAGCTCTCATTGACTGGTCGGATTCCATAAGACCTTACTCCAAGGAGTAACATCAAGTTACCCAAACAGTTTGCTCTTGGTGACACAATAGGATACCTAAACAAGAGGCAAGAAAAGGCATACAGGATATATTCTCTTTAAATTCTCAAGTTGTGATTTTGTACAAACATGCCTTTCATTTAAAGCTAAATCAAGATCTTGGACAAATCTCAACATGTTTTAGAGCAATTGCAATTTTTATGACTTTAAATATTAAATACGCAAAAAATAACATTGAAGTCTTTAGTGAGATTTTGGTTCTTGGCCTCACCCCACACTTTGGTCTCGCAGCCATCCAGCATCACAATGGTGGTAACCTTTTTCACAGGCTGCTTGCAGCTGCTGAGGGGTAGCAATGGTGGCATTAATACTCCGACAAGCCTGCACAGCGTCCCAAAAGGTTAGAGTGTATCGTCCAGTATTGGGACGATAGTGGAACACCACACCTTAAAAGATAAATGAATAAATTAAATATTTAAAATATTTTTTTAACAAAGTTATGTGGTTGAGGGTGGGTTTGTCACCGGAAAACTAAACTTGCCATTGGGAGCCATGTCTACTTTCTCATTTTTTAATTCCAGTTGGAGATCAACTGTTGCAGACGTTAAAAACTGAGTTTCATTTTCTCTTTTCCTCTCTGGAGATGACTCCAGGTGAAGCTCAGTGGGAGGTGTGTTAAAATGGATAGTTGGGGATGGTGTTCCACCAGTCATAACAAGACTTTTAGCATCTGAGGAAAAGAATATTGTTGAGAAGTTAATAAATGATGCTACATGAACAAATTATTTATACAAAACATCACAAGTGACAACAATATGGAAAGCCTTAAACTTCTGAATAGTCACCTTCAATGCAGATTGCATCATAACGAGTGTCCGGGTAAGGGTATCCTGTCTGGTTTGGGAACAGGTAGACGGTTCTCACTCCTTTGACTCCCCCTCCACAAACAGGTGTGGGGGTATTGATTGGGTAGCGCACACTTCTATCGGCTAGCCAACCAGCTCTACATACATCCATGCCATCCAGCCAGGCAAGGTAAAGCTCTCCGGTGGTGGCCAGCCTAGCACCAAGCTTGCTACACTGGTCTTGTGCCTCATAGAAGGAAAACTTCTCTTCAGAAAAGGAATAAAATACTTTTCCTGGGAGAAGAAGATCAGAGAAAAGAAAAACACATACAAGCAGGCTGTGAAGGCATCAGCTATTTATTCATTCATTGCCTGTACAGCTTATCCCATTTGGGGCAATGGGATTGCTGGAAGCTCTCCCGGCAGGTTACAGGCAAAAGGCAGGGTACACCTCAAACAAGTCACACAGAAAGACTGACAACCACTTATACACATGGTTTCAGATCTTTAGTTGCCTAAATGAAATGAACATACCTGATAACTTCTCCGCAAAGCAGAAGACGTCATAAGTCTCATTAGCATCTCTCACACCATAGGTCCTTACACCTGGGAACATATCCTTGTCACCAAAGCAACCCTCCCGTGGCACATGGATGGGGTACCTAAAACAGAGCCCAAAGGTTTTAAGAGTTAGGTCTTGGAGTAAATTATTTCTCGTTTTTATCTAATGTAACTTAGCAATTCATCAAAAATTTTGAGGTTGTTCGTGTATTGTTACAAAATTTATATAGATCTTTAATAAAAACGGAAGGAGAGTTTTTTTTTTCCCCCCTTAATTGTCTTCTAATGAATGGTCTGCTTGTGTTTGCTTAGACTTTAACAGTTTGTTTTATTTAAGACACAATATGTATAGACGTATTTGTCTAATAAATTAAATATAACGAACGTTTGAAATATTTTAAGTGCAAAATACCTGCATTTTTGAGACATTTTGAACTTTAAAAAATGGTTTTGAGATGTAAATAGGTGAATTTATGTGTCTGTCATTAACCTTTTATGTTTATTCTTACATGAGAGTTGCTTGAAATCACTTACAAACACACACAAACAATGACATAAAGAACTAACAACCAATACACAGAGAACCTACCAAAAATCACTTCAGCGTTTTACTCCAATGACAATAAAGCGTCTAAATAAAATTTCCCCTTGTGGGACAATAAAAATACTCTGAACATTAGCTCCACCTGACAGTCTGATCAGAAAGCCATCCGGCATCACACTGGTGGTATCCACCATCAAAAGAAGCCTGGAGCTGGGCTGGAGTGGCAATGATGGCGCTGTTCTGGATACAAGCAGCTTTGGCTTTCTCAAAGGTAAGGGTGTAGCGGGAGGAGATGGGCCGGTAGTGAAAAACAATACCTAAGAAACACAGAGTTAGCAAAACCCTCCTTTCCAAATGTCCTCTCCTTGTCACTAGTATGTGGTTCAGGGGGAGTACATTTCTTGGGATGCAGAGCTTAGAGTACCTTGAACTTGGATTCCCACAGTGTCATGTTCCTCCTCAATCCCCTGGAGGACCGTACAGCGGTAGATGCCTGAATCGTTAGACCTCAGCTCTGTCAGTTCCATGGTGGCATCTGTAGGAACCAGCGGGTAGTTGACTAGGGTCGCCCTGTCCAGATATTCTGTTTCCACATGGATCACACCATTTGTCGCCACCAATACTGTGGTAGCATTCCCTCCTATGATGTGGGACCATTTGATACGGTGGCTGAGTGGGGTGATGGAGTTGTTGTCAAATCTGTTCTGGAAGTAACAAGGTATCACAACTTTGCTGCCCAGTAAAGGACGGGGTGCCTCCTGCAAAGGTATGCTAACATGTAATGACCCGGCATCTGTGGAGAAAAAAAATGACATTCATCAGGTGGTCTTGTGAGATCGATCAAAGTTTATATAAACTGTTAAATAATGAGAACATTTGGCTTAGTCTAAGGTCAATGAAATCAAACGGATCTTTTAGAAATGTAAGGATGCCAATTGAAGAAAATTGGCCGCACTGCAAACAGTAAAGATTTCAAATCAAATTTTCTTGTTTTTGGTCAGTTTTATTGATCACCTGGATGTTTTAGTCTTTTTTAGTTGGGGGTAGGTTTATTTTTTGGTAATGTCTCATTTTCTTTTCCCACCTAACTAAAACTAGTTTATGTTACAGTTCAGATGACAGTTTTATAGCATTAGAACGTTAGGATGATGTACTGTTCTAATTCTTCTGTACTATTTGTAGCACCATTCAGCCCAAATATGGTCTTAGCTAGCTAAGAAATGTATAACACTAAGTTCAAACAAAATCTCACTGTTAAAATTGTTGTTTAATTTTTTTTTTAAACATATTTTTATTAATCCCTCACTGGGAAATGTGTGTGCTGCATTACACCACAGCAGGCTGCCACCTATGACGGCACCAATGGTGGGAGAAACGTGGAGTTAGGTGTCTTCTCCAAGGACCCTAGACGTGAACTCAGTGGGATGCGAACCCGTGAACTTTGGTTAACTTCTGGTCCGCAGGCAAATGCTCTAACCACTGAGCCACAGTCTCCCCTGTACTTTCCTCCCTTTTTTACTTTTTTATTTATTTAAATAAAAAAAAGTTCAAAAGCATAGCAGATGCTTTCCTTTGAGTTTTCTAACTTCTTTTTGTCTCCTACTATTTATAAGAAAGAATTTTTAAAACAAGTTTCTATAACTATTGTATGTTGTAGTTATAGCTACCTCTAGAGAGTCCCAAGTGTTTTGACGTTGAGGACTTTGTAGTTCTTTTTTTTTTTTATGGGATCAATGTGCACATTTGGTCCAAATTAGGCAAAACATCTGTTTTTTTTCATCATTTTTAAATTTCCAACAAAAAGAAAGCTGCTACCAGCTCACACTAAAGCAACATTTTGCTATGAATCCACTCACCATGGTGTGTTTCCAATAATTTTGTGCCAGAGATGACATGCAAGAAGACATATAGTACAAGTAGAGGTGTCATGGTTACCTGAAAAACACAGATGAGAGGAATTAAAAGAAGAAGAAAGTCAAAGTAGATGCTAATGATGTGATTATCGTAAAAACTTTTTTGTCCCTTTAGCAAAAAATCTGAACAAAACCTGCCAGTTGAATGAATTGAGTTCAAATGACTGTTTCCATGGTTCATTTTATCCTGAATAAACCAAACATTAAGTCATTGCATTAGTCCAATATGTTAAGATGGAAATAGACTGTCAACGGTGTCTCAATACATTTGGATCTACTCATGAAAGCATAAAGAGACTTCTGTGTGGCCAGATACAAAAAATGCAGGTTCTGGAGACAGGCAGAAGTATTCTTAATTTGTTCATCTCTGGAAGCTTTTTTCAATTGCATAACAACCAATAAAAAGGGCTGAAGTGTAGCTTTTCCACATATTTGTCTATGGAGCTGAATATATGACGAAAGAAGAAGAAATAAAGTTTGTGAACTATGTTTATTCCTCAGGAGCAATAAAGTTCCCACAACCAGACCAGATGTACACATTGCTATGATCTATGACTTTTCATTGAGTTTAGGCGTGATTGAAGTTTTATTCATTTTAACCACATATCCACTCATGGTCATTGGTTTGTTTTATTTAAAAGATTTTTATGATTTGTTCTACTTTTTTTTAACTCTCCCAAAGTTATTTTGTTTCCATAGCTTATCATAAAAAACAGAAATCTGGGAAACTACAACTTTTGCATCTGCACATTTCTTCTCCCTCTTTCATTTTAGTTGTTCTCAAACATTCAAAAGTAAGAAAAAGAAATACCTTCCTAGATCCAGTTTTTTAAAATCATAGTTTAACAAAACAATCAGACACCATTTCCACAAGTGACATCTCTGGAAAGAGTCTAACCTCTGTCAGAGCGTCGTCACAAACTCTTTTTTCCGCTCAACTTTCCACTCCTCTGACGTTTAACTCACTCAACCCTGCAAAGCGTTTGTTGGTCTCCACTGAACAATTATTGTGTGGTGCATAGAAAGCACAGAGTGGGCTGCAAAACATTCCCAGATCATTTCTTACAGCCATAGACATACACTGGTAACCTCTAACCATGGAAGACAAAAGATCATAAAACTTGAACAAAATATTCAGACTTCTTTGCTTAAAGCTCCCTCATCAGTGGGTAGCTTTCTATTTGTGGGCAGCTTGCATTGTCTGAGGTTCACAGATTCAGAACATATAATTCAGCAGGAATTAAAAGATTCCCGTATCTGTCATGCACACAACCTTTCATCTACACAACTTGGGATAAATGCACATAAACAATATAAATTTGGCACAATAATCAATTATTTTTGATAAACAACTTGACAGCGATTCACTTCTGTTCAACTTGTGTTGGTGTGCCTTTTCTCATGGACCTGATGAGGAATTCCCCAGAGCTTGATTGTAAATTAGCAGTGAGGTATGCCAAACTCTGCATCTGGGAATCATTTTTAGGAAATAACAGAGTGATATATCACAACCTGAGTGGAACCTTCAGTATGAATGAAAGTCACAGTAATAAACAATAAACATCTGTTTTGTTGTTTTTTCTTAAACTACATTAACCCAGAAAAGGCTTTCACAACTTTTTTTTCTAAATCAATGCGATCCTCATGTCTTCAGTCAGATCTTATGCTCCTTTTGGCTGAAAAAAATAAACCATGTCTCCTTTATTATGTGACCATGCATTGCTGAATAAATCTCTTCAGGGCAGGTCGATCCAATCAGCCAGTTCTTCACAACGTGTCTATTCAGTCTGCGGGGAGGCTGCTGCTCCCCAGGTTTACTGCTGAGGTATGTCCTGCTCCCAGCTGAGGTGAAGGCCAATAAGGCCACAGTCTGTTCCAGCAGTGAACAAGGGCGGAGCCTTGTGAGGTGAGACCCTGCCAAGGTAAACATGAGCAGGCATCCAAAGATGAATACACCCCCCACCCCAAACACACACACACATCAGCACCACATCCCCTCCACCCACTATCCTCAAACCCTCCTCAGCTGAACAGAGCTGACATTGATATGTATACACACAAAGAAACAGACCAACAGTCATAGATCACCGAGGGGATGGAGGGAATGCACGTCTGATGCTTATGGTAAAAACGGAGCATAGGAGAGTGTGTACCTACCAACACATACTATAAGGTCTGTGTTTGTCAAAAAGCACAAACCGACCGTTGTACAGTCCAATAGGGGGGAGAGATTTTTTTTAAAGGACATTATGGGTTTTACCAACACATACCAACATACTCCGTTATCTTAGATCAAAGAAGGGCATGCTCACGTATGTGTCTGACAATCATACATATGTACACACATATACACTTATATGTGATGCTGTGTAAGATAAAAAGGACCAATTTCAAACCTATTCCAAACTACAAAATATAAAAGTAGTTATGATAATTGGATCATTGTTCAACTCTTCATTCCTGCATCTGAAGGTTACAATTCAGAGCATGTACTGGTTCAGCCTGATGTAGCCATAGTAACAACAGGATGTGACTCTTTGCCAGTTTCTGCCTCACAAGTCAAACTGTTTGCAACAATAATCACAAACTACTTGGAATTACTCCCAACTTATGGCTGCAGACACAAATAATTAAGAAAAAAAACATTTAAAAGTCTAAAACTTTGATTTGCAGAGAAAAGACCTCAGAGCCATAAAGTGATCACAATAGGTCGACTGTTGCAGATGAACATAAATGAAAGAAAATACTTTTTTGGATACAGACAAATAACTTTTTTTAGGTTTTTGGGTTTTCATTTGTGAAGTTCAGATATTTTTTTAATTACTTATAGCGCAATATAAACTGTTTGTCAGCCAACGTTGTCAATAGAAGACAAAAATGGCTATAAGTCACAGCAAACGTATGAAAAGATAAAAGCAGAAACTTTGACCAACATTTGATGATTTACCAGCCAATTGCTACTTAAATCCAAGCTTACTTTTTATGAGTTATTTTGCTCTTTGACACCTTATTTGAAGTCAAATAAATCCACACGCAAATGCTGCAGATCAACAGTGAGACAATGCAGAAAACTGAAATCTGAGGAAATAACTAACTGAACTATGAACAAAAATCCTTGTCAACATTCAATACGTCAATACTACCTTCATCTTGACATGAGAAAACCTGAAGAAATACTTGTCTCCCAAACAGAAGATGAAAACGTGTCAAAGTATCCTTTGACCTTCCTTTGATATTCCATGTGCAGGTGTCCAGTGGTGAGCTATAACATACCATAGATGCTGCAGAGCTCCCAGTGTCAGCGACTCCAGGGGCCTCTTGCTCCTGCTTGAGTAGGAGTAGAGAAAGAAGCTCTATTCAAATGCTAGCACACATTTAGATGTTGGAAAGTGAGGGAGGAACAGGGGTGTGGGAGGGAAGATTTGAGTTGGTGAGGTCATGCAAACAGTTCTGAATTTCCAAGTAGCGACAGAAAATTTGGAAAAATGTTCAAATAAAGGTGGTAGGGAGAAGAAACAGTGGCTCACTCAGTCAGTTTTAATTCTGTTACTTGTATAGTTTATCTTGGAGAACCCCCAAGCCCATGAATGTGGAGAGCAAATTTTAAGTTGTCCTCAAGGACCACAATGAAAATTGACCACAATTGAGACACTAAAAACTTTAGTTTATCTAATAAATTGTAAAAATAGAATAGTGTGTGACTAACACTATGTAACCAAATATTTTTTAAAAAAAAGCAAAAAATAACCATTTTTTGTGAGCCAATTGTTACACTGTGTACTAGAGAGGATATCCTGCTTTTTTGTTAATGGTGATTCTCCAAATCTAATCAAGTCCTCTGAGCTTCTAAAACAACATACTGGATGCTTAGTACCAATCACCAGAGTGGTCACTTGCAACTTAGCATTTGTGTTACAAAAACTAAAGTTTATGTGAGTTGGAGGAGTACTTATACTCTTCTGATTTTTTTTCAGATTTTAGACATAAAGAATGCAAAATGTGCTTGATTGGAATTTATTGACACAAAATAACTCATCTCTCAGCCAGGATCTTGCTCTTTTGGTCCTCATCCACAGTTGATGACCAAAGGTGAGTGGAGAAAATTAAATTAACTAGCAAATTGAGAGCTATGAATTTAGCAAATTATTGCTGATGCCACACCAAGCCGTCTGTCGATCAACTGTGTTTTTGTTTCAGCAATGTCTTTCGTTTGGTCTTTTCTTCCATTATGACCATTTCGGTTGCCTAAGGAAGGCATTTGGACAGTCCAGGAGGTATAAGTGGTCAGGAAAAGGAAGCTTGGGCTTGCAACTTAGTCCTAAGAGTAAATACTAGATAGAAGGATGCATCAATAAAGCTTTTTATGGCATGGTTCAGCCTTCAGGAAATATAAAGCAATCTTTGGTTTGTGTAAGAAGATAAGCAAACCAACAGCTGTGAATGATATTTAGGCAAAATGTGTGTGGGCCACTGTTTCCTGGCACATACAAGAATTTCAGGTGAATACAAATTGCCTCCAGAGACCCTTACTGTTACAGTTGTGAAGTCTGAGGAAAATAAAATAAAAATTCTTAGTGTTTAAGCCTTGGGATAGTTTTCAGTTGCTTTGTTGTTCTGGAAATGATTTAATATTTGGTTGGTCTGGCCAGAACACAGAACTTTAAATGATTTGGTCTGGTTGGAGCTGAAGAACTGAAAGTCTTTTGTGTTTTGTTCACAGCAGTAAGGAAACCCCCCGTTCAGCATGTTAGTGTCATCTGTCTGAAATTACACAAGGGTTGTTGAAATGTTGAATACATAGACTTTAATGTTGAACAGACTGTATTTTTAAGGTGAATGAAATATCTCACAGGTAAGGCAATGTTTTCATAGTCTTGGTTGTAAAGTAAATGAGGGTTTAAGGACATACTTAACTTTTGGGATTTTCTGTTTTTTTTCCAGCTTATACAGTTAAACTTGAGTTTTAACATTAACGAGCCTTGTTTAAAAAAACATTTACACTATGACTAATGCAAAATACAGTATTTTATGAGTCAACTGGAATCAGGGAGTCATGCCCTTGAAAAATCTGTTTCTCAATTGAGTCTTGATAGGTAAAACTTTCCTGGCATGTTCGTGTCTATGGTTGTGGAGATAAGTGTGTATTTATTTCAAGTTCTTATGAGGATGGCTACAATCTGCTATATAGCACATTACACAGCACAGAGTGAACGTGAAAGACCTCTCAGAGGAAATGAGGGTTCTCAGCACAGAGATGCTTCTGTTTTCCTTTTGCTCCAACTAAATGATCCAAATACGAATGAGAAGCCACATGCTGGAATATTGCTGACACTGGTTTTCTTACAAGATCAACTGAGTAGTTAACTGAGACTTTTCTTGGGAGTGACAAATTTCAAACCCAGGAAAAATGCTGAGGCATCTTTTTTAGTTGACTGACTTTCTGTTTTCATACAAAGACAAGCTCACACATTCACAAACCCACCCACACAAGCATACTGTACGCACACTCGCATAGTGTGCATAACCAAATATGATGACAGGAATGCTGTTGTGGTTGGAAATACGAGGAATGTAGATAGTAAAACCTCTTTAACCACAATAACCACAAGATTTGCTTAAATTAAAACATGTTCAAAAAGGCTTGATTATTTAAATGAAATAAAAAATAATATAAAGGAACTTTGTTCTTTTCTCAGAATGAACAGACTATGGTTAAGTCTGTCATTTGTAAAATTCTGGAGACTTTTTGAGCATGCCAATGTTTGAGACTTGTGAATGTGTTGCCTGGAAACCAGCCTTCAATGCTGTACTAGCAGATAAGTCCATTTTAAGAGCGGGGCAAACCTGGGACATAAGATTTTGGAGCAAACCAATCAGTGAAGGGTGGGCAAGGCATATAAAAAACTTTGATACTATTTGGAAGTGAAAAAAAAGCCTCATTTGTTAACACAGAGAAGGGGAATGATTATGGTTATCATGGTTTCTAATGGCTTTGTATGTTTTATGACCTTGTAAGACAAATTTTGCCACTGATTGTTACAAACACTCATTTTTTTACTGTGCCATATTGCTTCCAGGTATTGGCTTGCAACAGGCCCGGTTCTTGCTCTCAAACTTTGGGTGGGCGGAATACATTTGAAGGTGGGCGAACAAAAAACACATAAATGCCCTCTTCAATTTGTGGGCTTGGGACCATCACAGAAGGTGCACTTGCATCTCTCTGAGGCTGAATTATAAATATACGTGTGTGTTGTGTGTGTGTGTGTTGTGTGTGTGTGTGTGTGTGTACGTGTATATTGTTTTTGTCTTTTTATTGTTTTTGATGCATATATAAGATAACAGGAAAACTACTACAGCATCAGTCGCCTACTTTTTTTTGCAAAGATTGTCACAAATTCATCCATGTCTAATTTATTTGTGATGGTCTTTTCGTGGGGCAAAATCACCAGATTTTCTTTTTCTATTGTGAAGCATAGCCAGAGAATACTCCAGCCAGGGTCTAGTGCGGTACCAGGCCGGGTTAAACGAACGAAATGTACCGCCTGATGCGCGTTTTGGGTAGCTAGCTAACATGGGCTGCGTCGGGGCGGTAAGGGAAAGACCCGTACCGGCATAGTCCGGGGGTGTTGAAGTTGGACTTGTGGACAATTGACAGAGGGGCTGATGTTTGTGGTGCTTGTGTGACTAAATACACCCTCCGTGAGGCCCGCCGAGCCAGCCGTGTCTATGGCGGCGGAGGTAGAGGTGCAACAGCCCATTGATGACTGCCTGTCACACCACTAGTGTCCGAGCGAGCCGCAGAGCCGCTGGGCGTGGGCTTGACTACAGGCTTGAAGAAAAAAAAAATCAAGTTACCTAAACGCTAAGAGGAAAACCAGGGAATCAGAGTTCCGCAGTCAGAAGTTAACGTGTGCTTTTGAGCAGCAGAGTTTGGGAAAATTGTCAACTTGTGTATTTATGTCAAAAAGGCAAGGGGGCGTGACCAAACAGTGCTATAGGCCTATGTATGTAACGCAACATTTATTTGTGTTTAAAAACACCCAATAGGATGCTGCTCATTCTCTGTGACTTTTTGATTGGGTGGGCAAGCCATCAGTTTGGGTGGGCACTGCCCACCCTTGCCCTTGCCTAGAACCGAGCCTGGCTTGCAAACAAGAAAAATTTGGTTGGTTCTGTCTGTATTTGAATTGAAATTTCCTTAAGGGGAAACCTTTCTCTCTTTGACAACTATCAGTTTTAATAATCTCACTTTCTGGCAATACATCGGTAGGTGGCACATCATGTTGCTTGCTCATGTTGCAAATTTACTTTTTAAGTTTTTTTTTTCAAGAACAGACTTTGTGTGCTTGGTCTTTATTTGCGGCACACTTTCCAACAGTTACCTAACTGCACTGGTCTACTTTCTTCAGTTCACTTATTGCACCGTTTTTCTTAACTTACTAACTTACTTCTCGATGCACCTTCCTGCTCTTCCACATTTTGCAACCAAGTCTTCTAACAAGTAAATCCATCCTGTTTTCCTGATTACATTAGCCTTTATTTTCCAACCATCTGGAAGCACTTCCTGGCAACCCAGAGCCCCTCTGAAATTCTTAAAACTCCTGCAACACTCTTCCTTTGTCAGTTTCCCTCTGCTTTGCCTTTGGTCATTTAATTTTCTTCAGTACCCAAATCCTCCTGCACACCATCTATCCTATGTACAATTTAAAATATAAACAAAGACACCATTCTCTACCATTTCTTTACATGTATACACACACTATGCCATAGTCTGCCTCATTTAGGAACACTTCCTCCCTGCTAACCTCCCCTGTCCCCTAATTTGGCTCACCTGGGCCCAATCTCCGGCTGTGCCTTATTTCTCACTGGATTATTTAAGTCCTGGTGTCCCTCTATTCCCTGCTGGATCATTCCCTTGCTACATTCCCTGCTGCACTGGCCTGCAGTGCTGCTGTCATGCTGCACAGCAGCACTGCATGATGGTGCACCCTGCAATTCCCTCACCCTGCTCTGCTGGTCCCTCACCCTGCTCCTGGGGCACCTTGCTGTCCTATTGAGCTCATACCTCTGGTCTTTCATCCTGTTGAGCTCATACCTCCGGTCCCTCATCCTGCTGAGGTCATACTGTACCTCCGGTTCCTCATCCTGCTGAGGTCATACCCCCTGGTCGCTCTCCCTGCTGATGTCATACCTCTGGTCCCTCACCCTGCTGACGTCATACCTCTTCCGCTGCTGTCCTGCTGAGCACATACTTCTGGTCCCTTGTCCTGTAAAGGTCCAACCATCTAGTCCCTCATCCTGCCAAGCACCTCTCTTCTGCCAAGCTCTGTCTGGTTCTGCACTTCTGTAATAAACTTGTTAAAACAGGCAATGCATCTGAGTCCTACTTGACTACCTCCACCACCATCATGACACACTATCATTCGACTACTTTCTCTCACATTGTACACCAAACACACATGCACAGACACATGTAAGTCCTCAAATCCATTTTCTCACTTAACTAAGTTTTTTTTCATTGCGTGTGCATGTCTTATTGTTTTTCAATGTTTATAATGTCAATACCTAAATTTTATTGGAAAAATTACCATAAATATTCTGGGTCTTGATGGGGAAGTTAAAACATCTGACCGTACCTGAAAAAAAAGTATCAAAAGTTATTCCTATTTGGGTTACTAATGTCATTTAACTAAATCTGGTCTTCATAAACAATCTTTTTTTTTTTTTCAAAATACCATTTGATTTTTGACAACCAAGCTAATCTTTTATCTTGACATGAGTTACCACCTAGCTGACACTAGCGTGGCCTCCCATTTTCCTTACTTACATGCCTGGAAGCACGAAAACAATCACTCCAATGATACCCAGTTCCAGACAAAAAAGGAACCAGCAGGCCTACATGTTTTACTCTGGAAACAGTATCAGTCTAAACAAATGGACTTCACTTTTGCAAGTTTAGACATTTTGACACAGGAAGTATAAAAACACCACTATCGAGGATGGAAGTGGTGTCCTGTAGGTTATAAATGTGCAGACAAATATGAATTGCTATAATTGTACTCAACCCCCTGCAATATCCCATAATAGAATATATTTATTTATAAATATCAGTGGTCTACACATTAGAGTAACTCCTTGGTTTACGCAGTAAAACATGATTTGCTACAGCAAGTCGAACATGACCGCAAATCTGCTAAAAAGGGAGGAAAAAATAGTTTTAGATTGCCGGATGAAGATAGAAAACTAGTGTAACTGAACCATAGTGTTAGTGTAATGATGTACCATTAAATCAGCACAGTGACAACTACCTAAAATAATTTATTTCATGTGTTAGTTATGATCACACATATAAATACCTCAAATATAAAAAGATAATTCTGTTTTTGGCACAAACACATTTAGCTTCTGGTTTGGTTTAGAATAGTATTTTAAATTTACAGCAAGAATTGTTGAGATGAATACATGAGATGATATTATAGATAAGTAGAATTATTAACAACTTCATTTCATTTAGATCTAAAGCCAAGTAGTGTTTTTGAATTCAAAGTTGAATTCTCACTTTGATAGTAATTTATTTACACTCATTCTCCATGAAAGTATGAGAAAATAACTCAAAGTCCAGTTAGAGTGCAGCCTTAAAAGAAGACTATTGGGCCATTAAGTTGTTTCATGTCGTTTTAATTTCCATATATGGGCAAAATATTTTCCTAAATCTGTATCCAAACAGGTTCTGTACATAAAAAGGAGTTTTAGAATTATAGCCCTGAGCCATAAAAGATATTCATGTAAGATTTATCTGAAACCCAAACAGTCCTTGCAGCCACTGGTCATAAAAACTTCTTTCAATCAGTTCTGGCTTACAAAATACCTGGAAACCTTCGTGTTGTGTGTACGTGTGTACATTTGTGTGTGTTGACACAGTCTCTTACAGACTGTCAAGGAGGAAGGTGATGTTTTTTACAACCGCTCCTAAGATCCAAAGACGTGAATGAATGCTTCGTCGCAGCAATATTGCATAATATATGTTTATAATATCAGTAAAGTTAAAAGAAACATAAATGGAAATGTAGTTAATATCTATCAATCTACATGAATACACACAAATATAAGAATAATAACATATATAGGTGAATTATGGATCATGCCTGGATCACCTCCAACTGAGTCCAGTCCTCCTACTCTTCACAGTCAAGAGATTTCAAACCAGTATCAAAACAGGAGTGCAAACCTAAATATTACAATCCATGTAATTAATTTTCGTCATTTAAGCTTCTAAATGAAAGTACTTTGCATTAATGTTTTTGGTTTTTAAAAGGTTTTAGTAAAATAATGAATTAATTTAACTATTCTTGGTGATGATCTGATTCAATGGTATTTGGACATTTCCTGTTGAAACAATGGTGTTTCATTTCCAATCCTTTTACTTCATTCTCCAATTCATGTATCAATGAAATTCTAAATGTGCCGTGATAAAGAAAAGCACCAAAAATTATCCAATGAATTCAAAAAGTTTCCAATAGAAACAAAAGTCATCAAATTCTATTATATTTTTATAGCCCAATATCACAAAGCAATTGTTGCAACGGGCGTCAGATTATAGATTGAAGTATACTGTATTTTTATATTTCATTTACAAAAGTTGGATATAAATGTAAATTTAGTGCTGTTTCTTAAGAAATCACAACCAGGGCTGAAGCAGGGTTTAGAAACTGTAAATATCTATGAGGTAAACTTACTTAACTTTAAATAATTTCCAGAGTCAAGCTGTCTCTGGTTCCTAACGGACAGACCGCTTGGTGTTGCTGTTTCGAGTCTGGCAAACTGTCAAGAGAATAAGATTCGTCTCTGGCTCATCAAGCCGCAAGACAAGAGAAGCCAGTTTGTGTGTGAATACAGGGAGGCAATGTTCACCCGTAACCACCTCTCCCTCCTTCTGTCATCTTCCCTATTTAACCACATGGTCAGCACCTCAAAATTCATTTTAAACCTTAACATTATGTAATACACTATAAATATAAAGTGTTCGAATACTCTGTGAGGAGCTCTGTCCTCACTGATGGGTTATGTTACTGATATACCCGCTGAGTTTTTTTTTTTTGAAAACCTGAAGGCGAACCAAGCCCCCATCTATATGAGGAGGGTTTCAGGCTCTGAGGTGACGGAAAACGAGGAGGAAAATGGTTTCTTTAAAAGGTGCAGGCATGTGGTAGTAAAACATGTTCAAAAGGGACTTTTTCTAATTATGGTTTCCATGAGTAGAGTGGGCTTTAAATGGGGTGAACGAGTTCATTCAGCTTCTGCTCATTTTCTCTGGAAGATTTTCTGAAAGAAACACTCATTGTTTCAGCCTTGGGGAATGACTAATTAAGAGATGTTTACTGATCACATTAGCATAGAAAAGGGAAAACCATTTGTCTCAGCAGCTTTGAAGGAAAAAAAAAAAAAAACGATATGTGATGTGATGATATGTGATGATTAGGACTGAATCCAGTCATTTTGACTGAATAACCATAAAAATGTGTTAAACTTTTTTTTCATTCAATGAAGAGTTTCTCTTTGTTTGGTTCCAGAAATTGAGAAAAATGTTGCTTTTATTGCTACTGTGTGGTTCCCTGGACCTCACTTTTAACTCAGTCCTGATGTAATTTGTAAAATAAAAAGAATCTTCATAAAAAACTACAAATCCCAAATTTTCATCCTACTTGATTTACATCCTCCTCTGTATTGATTTGATTAAATGATCTTTAGTTTCTTGAATAAACATTGAATTGACACACCAACAAAGACCTTTTGTCCTCTAGGAAGTTATTCGTCAAACATTTTAGGAAAGTTGCAGATTTTTGAAGTGCCAGGAACAAGATCCAAAACATTTGGATCTGCTTTCATTGAAGGGACTTAGCATCAACTAGAACATTTTCTACAAATATGTTAAAAAAAATAAAAGTAGAATAAAAAACCAAACATGTAATGAAAATGTATTAAATAATTGGCTTAATAAGCCACACTGGCAAAGATACAAACCAAAAATAAATGGCCTGTTTTTGCATGCTAGACATATACTGTACATGTGTACACTGTGTGCACAAGACTAAAACATCAGGATAATATAAATAAATTTGAATAAAAATGATTAGATTAGATTGTGGTTAAAAGGTCTGATTACTGTGGGATGAATGTCTTTCTGCAATGCTTGTCGTTGAAGGGATGTATTTTGGGAATTTCTCTATTTTAACGTTTGAAACATGGTCATAAAATGGTTCCCCCCCAAAGTAAAGAGACACCTTCCAAAGACTCACAAGTTGCTCAATTTTATTTGGCGTTAAATCAGCGTCTCACACAGTAAGCTGTGTATTGTTGGTGAGCGAAGTAGAATGGGTTGCTTCTTCAGACTAAAAACTGTTAGGTATCTGATCACATTTAATGTGAATAGTGTGTCACTAACACTGTGTTACCAATATTCTGAAAAAGACCAAAACAGAATTTTTTTTTTGTGAACCACTTGTTTAATCTGTGTACCATAGAAAATCATATGCTTTTGTATCCACAATGATTCAAGTCCACATCAAATGAAGTTTTGTCACATGGGGGCCTTGAAGCTTCTAAAACATACTGGAAGGTAAATACCAATCATTTCCAACACCGTAATAATACCTAATATCAATGATACTCATCATTCTCTCTCCACAAACAACTTACATGAAAAATTTCAGTTTGGTTTCCAGTCAGCACACTGTACAGAAACGATTTGGTACAAGTGATGAATGACTTCCTTGTAACTGCGGACCAGGGCTCTCCATGCTTGCTCCTCCTTCTGGAGCTTTTGGCTGCATTTTAAACTGTGGATCACTCCATTCTCTTTCACTGTCTTCGGACTAATCTTGGACTCTAAGGGAATGTATTCAACTGGTTTTATTCGGACATCACAAACAGGACAGAATAAATTAATTCATCCCACCCAAGCTCTTTCTGTCCTCCAAACTTGTTTAGAGGAGATAAAGACATGGATGACCAACAACTTTCTCCAGCTCAACATCAGCAAGAAAGAAGCCATATCAATCACAACACTTTACCAGATCAAAACATCATCCATTTCAAGCATTCTGGTTTCCAGTCACGACATCCCCCTCTCCTCCTCTGTAACAAACCTTGGTGTTAAAATTGACCGTAATCTCACATTTGAATACCCTGCACCATGCTCCAACGTGTCATTTGAAAAATATTGCCATACTCCGCCCTCACGACCCTGTCCGATGCTTTATTCCTTTATCACCTCATTGGAATTCCTGGCAGGAACTTTGAGAAGATTCGGCACATCCTAAACTGTGCTGACAGGGTCGTTATAAGAGGCGAAAATTTGACCACATCACCCCCTTTCTCAAGTCACTTCATTGGCTTTTCATTTGTTCCAGAATTCGTAACAAAATCTCCCTCCTCACCTATAATCTATTCATGGAATTGCCCTCACTTACCTCAGTAAGCTCCTCTCCTCACATACCAAGACACCTTCACTTAAATTCCACCCACTGTCCCCACCAGCCCAGGACCAGGGTGAACACTTTCTATCACATTGGATGCTCATCCCTGGGTAGGAATTCCTCGTTCGTGTTGGTCCCCATCAGGTTTCTTCTTTTTGTTCCCACTGCTGGGTTTCTTGGAGTTTTTCCTCATTGTGAAGGGAGTCTCTAAGGGCAGGAACATGCTGAAATTGTTTAGCTAGTTTTGTTAGTTAGATTTTAGCTGTGTATTTGTACATTTTTCTGTTTTGTTTCTTGTTTTTGTAATTTTTTTTCAATGTGCAAAATGAAGAGGATTGAGACATTTTCAGGGATTTTGGGCTATACAAGTATAATTTAATTTAAAAAAGTATCATCCCCTTATGTCCGTTTACATCACATTATTTCTATTTTCATCACCTTATAATAATAATAATACATTTTATTTATAACGCACTTTATGTTTTCAGTGGAGATCTCAAAGTGCCACAATGACCAAAAGCAACAACAAACAGAAAAAGTACACAAGACCACAACACAAAAAAAACACCAAAAACTTTGTTAAAAAGCATTTAGGAATAAAAATTTATGATCTAACATCAAATTTAAAGTTGATTTTTTTATGGGGTTTACTACAAATAATGTGGCTGGACAAAAACAGTAGAAATATTTTAAAATAGAGACAGAGCTTCACTTTTTTCTTCTTTACATGTTTGCACCAGAAAATATATCCTCTGGTAGAAGTAGATAAGACAAATCTAATCACTTTACATCACAGTATTTCTCTTTACATCACATTATATTACTTTTTATCTCCTTTATGTCTGTATTGCTTGTTAATAGATTTGAATTTATATCACTTGCTTTGTTCCTTATTTTGACTTTATTCCTTTGATTTTTTTTAATGTTTTATTGTTCCTTATTTTTGTCTGATTACATACTATTTATTTATGATTACCGTGCTGCTTTTGTGGGCTCACATGTGGGATCAATAAAGTACTTCTGATTCTGGCCACCAGATGGCGGTATAAACACTGGTTTCGGAAACTAATTTGAAAGAGGTGAAGAAAAAAAAAACTAAGGAAGTAAAAAAGGAAACAGAAACGATTCCTGATCAAACCAGCAGAGATCATATATCAACTTTAACATGTTCTCCACAACTTTACTGACTGTTTAAAAGAAGAAAATGAAGAAAGAAACCCAGAATGAAACAGAAGAAGTTTTCAGTCACCATAACCCAGTCAGTGAAAACTAGGAAGTGAGCAGCTCGCTGACCTCCAGTTCATTTTCCACCGGTAAGAATCCTGTTCCTGACATTTTAATCTAGTTATTGTGCGTTAAAAGTTTTAGAAATGCTGTATTTTTTTTATCATGTGAGTGAGAAGAGACTCAGGCAAAGAGTTTTAAGTAAGATGTTTTGTACTTTTTTTCGCTGCTGAGTGTGTATTTGTTATTGAAATGTCCTCGATACAATAACCTAAATAATACAATTGTAGTTTTTATTGTTTTTATGGTTCTAAACAGAATAACACCTGCTCTTCAGTCCTTTAGAGTTCTATAATCAATCTATTCACGCTTTGAATGTGGTTTTATACTTTTTTTTCATAATATAAAATATAACTTTGTTCAAAAGAAGCGCGAAACTTTTATTTACCTCAATAAACAATTGATTTCCTAATCTTAAGCCAAAGGAAACCAAAACACTCCAGAAATCTGGTTTAAACCTTATGTCTTTTAAAGAATCCCTTAAAATTTTTGCATATAAAGTTTTTTAAAAGAGACTGAATGTAAAGTAAAAAATGTCATGATATCTGCTGACAATTTTTTACTTATGTATTTTTAATCAGTTTTATCTTCTGATAAATCTGTTGATCTTTCTGATTTTTAGTCCTAATCTGTCATTTTTGATAATGAGGTTTTTCTTACAGACTTTATTTTTATTTGATTGCATCTTCACTCATAGATATCAGATTAAAGATCACACTTGTGTATTTCTTGTGTCATAGATGTTTTGTTATGATTGATAATTTTTCAAACTTGTTAATCTTTGTCTCTTCTATTCACATCCTTATGTTCTCATTTTGGCAACAATGTGGTGCAGTGGTTAACACAGGGTCCTCACAGCAAGAAGGTCAGGGTTCGAGTCATGGAGTGGGCGCGGGGCATGAAACACTGGCCTTTCTGTAGGAGTTTGCATGTTCTCCCATGTATGTGTGGGTTTACCTCGGGTACTCCAGTTCCCTCCCACTGTCCAAAAACATGCACGTTAGGTTGATTGGTTGCTATCAAATTGCCCCTAGGAATGAATGTTTGTGGGGATTGTTGTTTGTGTGTGTGTGGCCCTGTAACAGACTGGCGACCTGTTTATGGTGTATCCTGCCCATCGCCTGAAATCAGTCTATTCCAGTCCCCACCACCCAGTAAAAATAAGTGATTCAGAAGAAGAACGAATGAACAAATTTCTCATGTTTAATTTTATTTTCTTCTTTTGTCTTTTTCTTCTTTTCAGGCATTGTTAGTAGGAATAATGTAATAAAGAACTTTTAAAAAACGTGAAAATAGTATAAATACTGTACCTCCCGTTGGCCAAGAATTTTAATTTTGTATTAGATGACTAGATACTATTTCTACATTTTCAAGAACTCTTTAATAGTGGATTGTAAGCATTGATTTTTAGCTTTTGTTTTGTTTGATAAGCGTTATGTTTGTTCTGTGTAGTGATTATTGCCAGCTATTAGCTTTGTATAATCATTAACTAACTATATTGTTTTGCTTCTTCTTTCTTTATGTCCTGCTGATATTTGTACTAATCTATAAGAAACCTATCTGCATAGCTGACAGATAAACCTCTGGACTGAGTGTTTCACTGCTTTTCTGTTTATCTTATCAGGAAAAGGAGGTAAAGAGTTGAAGGTGGTAACCAGCTCCAACCTGTTACTACTGCTAGTGTAACAGCTGATATTTATTTATTTATTTATTTTTTTTTGATTATTTTGAATTACTCTATTCATCCCTCACCGGGGAAATTTGTTTGCTGCACTCCTTACACCGCAGCAGGCTGCCCTTCAACGGCGCCAATGGTGGGAGAAGCGGGGGTTAGGTGTCTTCTCCAAGGACCCTAGACGTGCTCTCCGTGGGACGCGAACCCGCGACCTTCCGGTCCGCGGGCGAACGCGTTAACCACGCGGCCACCGTCTCCACTCCATTTAGATATCAGCAGAGGTTTAAAGCCTCTTCTTGAAGTTGTGAGTATAGAGAGAAGTCCTCTCTGAAGAGGGACTCCAGGTTGACACCTGGAAATGTTGTTAATCTGCTCACCAATTTATTTATGTGCGATACCAGGTTTTATTTTACAGAAGGAGCAGGCTTCAGCAAAGATTAGGAGTACATTTGTTTCTCTATCCCGGTTCACTGTGTTCTTTTGTTTGTGTCATCGCCTAAAGAAGCCAATAAGTAATTCATGACTTGTGTATAGTTCTCTGGTGTCAAGATGTTACAGCATTTTTCTAAGCTGTAAGCACTGCTCATCCTGGCCGGAGTAAGACTCAAATTTATTGAAAACTTGTCTCGTAAACGGACATTTGCGAGACAGGATTGTTTCTTTTTAAATGGAAAATGTTCAAATATTTTACTTGTTTTGTTAGTGAAGCAATACAGTAAAAGATTGTACAAGGGTGTTTGCAAAATGATTGAAAAAAACGCTCTTAGTTCACATAAGGTTGGAAAAATCAGCAGTCACCTTTTTCTGCACTTCCTGTTTACAGTCTGAGATAAAACAAGAAGGTCATCTGATAACTATAAAAAGGAAGCATGTGCATTTGAGCCTTTTGCTTTATTAAGCCTTAAGCCAAAAGGAAAGCATGTACATTAGTAGTAGTTCTTTACTGCTTTTGGTCAGCATAGAAATATTCAGTGAGATTGCCAGCTGCATTCCCACACTGATCACATTGAAGAAATAACCTGCTTATCAGAAAAAATGCTATAGCCTTGGATTGTTGTTTCTTACACTGTGCTTCAAATAATTTTTGGATTATTTCTGAGCTATGTTGACCTCAAGCAGCTGTGGGTTATATTTTTCAATATTCATGATTCTTTTTTGTCATAATGTGAGTTGAGTAAAATTTTGACAAGTTCCAGCTGTGAGTATAAAAATAAAAAATAAGAAAAAACCAGCATATGTAGACATGGTGCAGACTTTTAAAGCCTCCTCCTGAGTCTTAGAGACTTTTTTTTTTGTTTCCTTTCATCATCTAAACTGTCCATTCCTAACAGGGTCGTGGGGGTGCCGGAGCCTATCCTGGCTGATTCAAGGCGAGAGGCAGGGTACATCCTGAACAGGTCGCCAGTCTGTCGCAGGGCCACACACACGCAACTATCCACACACACACACACGCTTATTCTTAGGGGCAATTTTATAGTGGCCAATCAACCTACGATGCATGTTTTTGGAGGATGGGAGGAAACCGGAGTATCTGGAGAAAATCCATGCATACACGGGGAGAACATGCAAACTCTTCTTGCTGTGAGGCAAGAAACTTTTGTGTGTATGTGAATTTATATCTTCAACATATGCTAAAGTAACCTTTAAATTGCATTCACAATTTTCATTTTGAGAAAAATCCTCCCAGTCAACAAGAGCATAGCAGAATTAGTATACCTGCTGTTTTTGATCTCAGTTGCTTTAAATGTTAGCCAACTGACCTTTAAGGTGGATTGTGTTGGATGAAAGGATAATCTTTGGAGTTCATATCTTCCTTGTGTGTATTGAAAACCATTGTCATTATATTTTCACAATTTCTTGTCAGTAAGCAGTTGTAGGTACTTGCTAAAATCCAGGAGAATATGAAAAATTTTCAGTTTTGCAAAGATTTAATGTCACACACAAGTGCATCCTTTCATGTTTTAAATGTTATCAAGAGTTGCCATTGAACTATGCCCTATATGCTGATATGTTTTACTGTACACCTTAATCTCTTAGCAGCAATGATGAGTAGTCAACTATTTTTCCTCATTCAGCTGTTCTCACTCCAGAGTCATCCTATTTGTAGTTATTTTAATAAGGCAAATGATCTAATATAATCAGCATTGCA
The DNA here is from genome assembly GCA_902685375.1 of Neostethus bicornis. Classification (NCBI taxonomy): domain Eukaryota; kingdom Metazoa; phylum Chordata; class Actinopteri; order Atheriniformes; family Phallostethidae; genus Neostethus; species Neostethus bicornis. The sequence continues at coordinate 21,307,164 of LR738544.1, read as the reverse complement.
GCTGCCGTGATCTACAGGTGTCTTATTATTTTCCGTATCATAAAGTGTCCTCGTTGAAGCAACGTCTCAAGTCTGCTAGTGCTCCAATCAGCAGTAGGTATTTATTTCCGAGTTTATCTCTGTTTGTGTTCTTCAACCCCTGCCCAGCAAGAAGGGCCTCCGTTTACTTTAGTGCAGCCTGTCATCGCCTTAGAAGTTTGTGGTGATGAGTTATCTGTGAGTGTCGTAATTGGCACCCAACACTCTGGACTTGGATCTACCCCGTAACTCCTGTCTCACTACAGAGGACACGGTTATTTCTGGGTTCCAAGGTTAGGGAGAGTGGCATGTGTGACTTAGCTGAAGTATGTTCGGGCAGAAAGTCCTGAACATGGGGAGGTTGTGCTTGTTCCCTAGCGACACTCTCACACCCAACAAACCCGGTGATTTAATTCGCACTGTACAGGAGTGGAAGTGACCCATGTTCCAATCACTTTTTAGGGGAAGCATTTCCTCCTCGGTCAGCTGTTTGGTGGATCGCTTTGCTCTCATTGAGACTCGAGTTTGCTTGTGCCGTTTGTTGGCGTCCAGTTGCTTCCAGGGCATATAACCTTTCCTTTTTGGCTGAGTTTTCTTTTGCTCTGAGAAGGATCAAGATCATGCAAATGACTTAACAAATAAACACTTAGCAATTATAGACTCATGTTGTTTACTCAATTTTAGAAATATTTGTTCTGGTGTATTTTAAAAGATCAAAATTCTGAACTTTGCTTTTTTTTTGCCACAAAAATATAGAATTTAAATATCACCAAGGTATTATCTTTTTTTAAAACTTTTTTTCGTCATGCACTTTACTTGATGGCTTTATTTGTTTATTTTGTGCTTGGAATCTGTTGGGGCATGGTGTGCTAATTTTGGGAGATCTTCTTGCATTTTAAAAAGGAAAAACTGTGGAGGAACATTGTGCTTACATTCAACTTCAATTATTACACCACTTTATCTATTAACACATCTAGGCTTGTAGAAATATTTAATCAGAATTACAATCAGGAAGATGGGGCATTTAACTAATATTAATGGGGCCATATGTTGTTTTAATGCATCTTGAATTTATATCAATTTCTACTTTTTAAAATTATTATAAAAAAAATAGTTTAAAGAGTAAATATTCAATGAGCAACAGTTATTTGCACCAACATGTCATGTTGCTTTTGGGGAAAAAATCAACAAATTGGGGATGACTAAGGAGCCACAAGAAACCCAAAAAACTTAAATTACAGTAATAAATTTTGACTTGCATCCCTGAACCAATGTTGTTTTTGGCAGCCATCTGACTTTTAAAAGTCTTTGGAAGAAAAATCAATTGAAGTTTTAGTCATATTTCAGTCATTTCTATACATTTTAGTTTTAGTCAAGTTTTAGTCGACAAAAACTCGAAGAGTTTTAGTCTAGTTTTAGTCGACAAAAGCTCAAAAGAGTCATAGAGGGCGTGTTGAGCCGCATTTTGTAATAACGGTGCATTTTGTAATAAACTGTGTGTGTGTGTGTGTGTGTGTGTGTGTAGTTTTTTTTGCACATGCACAGTTTTCCTTCAAATGTGTCCTGCTTTAAGTTATTAACTTTTAATATGTACTTAGAGGCATAGATTTCAGTTTTACTTTACAAACTGTTTTTAATGCAGTGAGCATAACTTGGACAATGCAGGTTTAAATTCAGTCATATAATTTCTTATCAAGGGCAAAACATCTACATAACTTTAGATCAACTGCAAAATGTCTTTATACTTCCATATATTCAATTACACAGATAATATTTGGCACAGTTTTTTCATACCTGGCATCATGTTGAACTCTGTTGGCTGTCTCAATTAAGCATGCAAGCAGCGCATGATCTTTGTAGAACTGATGCAGCAGCCAATCAGATTACAGCCCGCCCGCATTTATTACAAAATGCACCGTTATTACAAAATGCGGCTCAACAGGGCGAAGACATTTTTGTCTAGTTTTTGTGAAAAATGCAAAGAACAACAAATATTCTTACCTTAACAATTGTGGCTTTATTACTGAGAATGGTGCAGGTTATTTGCTTAAAAAAAAAAAAAAGACAACCTAGCATAGCTTTAACTTGTGTAAAGCAGGAGTTAGGGTTAGTCCTAACCCTAAGAGAACTTATAGCTTACAGTATGTTGGCATGAATCAGGGTGATGAGTTTTTAGTTGCCGCTTGAGATTAGTGTTTTTCTTTCCACCTATTTTGCGTCCTCATTTACACTTGACTACCACAACAATGCATTCCGTTTTATTCTCTGATTTGTTATACAGTGTATAAAGTATGCCCATAGACCATCACGTCATTTCTGACCACCTAGCCCTTTTGTTGCCGGTGCCGCCTTGTGTGTGACTTTCTCCTGGCCGCAGTTGTGTTGCGCTATATTCGAACATTCAGCGCGCTAGATTTGAAATTTAGCGCGCTAGATTACGTACGTGTAGCGGCCTGAATGGCTTTCCAAAGTGCAGAAGGTGTGCAAGGGCAGTATTGTGCTGAGCGTGCCGCCGTGAAAGACAGAACGCAGCCGCTGTGCTATTTCTTTTCACAGACAGAAATGTGAAAGTTTGACGCCTATTTCGTTACATTTTCGTCTCGTCAACAGAAACTTGCAAACTTCTCGTCACATTTTAGTCACCAAAGAGCCACATTTATTTTGACATCGTTCCGTCAGCGTCTTAAAAAGAAGCCTCATCCTAAAATCATTTTGTTGTCGTTATTGTTGACGAAAACAACACTGCTGTGAAAATGCAACTTTGTCAACGTTGGAGTATGTTAGCAATACAAGACCACCTGTGGTGACCATTCCATTAGCTGGGAACAAAAAACTCAGGATAGATCTCACATGATCAAACTGTACAAAGAAAAATTGAATTTTGCTTGGCGTAACAAGGTTTCAGTTTGGCTCCATTTGAGGCTAAGAATTTTGTTAAATTTATCCAATCTATGATAAACGCTTCAGGCGGCTGGTGATGTGATTGTAGAGGCGAGAATTTCTTGGCTCTCTTTGGTTTTCCTAGTACCAACATGGCATATTTGAAACACCACCACTTTGACTCTTCTTGCTGATCATGCCCATCCCTTCCTCCAATTACTACTTCCAGCAGGACGATGCACCACGTCACAGAGCTAAAAAAAAAAAAAAGCCTCTGATTACTTTCTTAAACATGATCCAAAGACTTCTACAGCTCATATCAGTCCAATAGAGCATTCTCCGTAGCGTGGTAGCCTGGGCCAACCCATACCAGACCATGTGGAATGAGATTTTCATGATCTGTTTTCTCTGGCCGGCAGCAGCCTAATTTAATTTGTGAATGATTGAATGAATAGATGGACTCTGATTAGTTTATTTCTTCTCACAGCTACCTTCTTACTAACACACACAGAGGATGTCACGTTAATGGGTACTGAATTAGAGATGTTCATTTTTAGGGCCCTTAGTAAAAATAAATAAGTAGTTTCAATGTCTTTTACTCTGAAAATGTAGAATATCTCAACAGTTTGTCTGATAGATCTGGGTGTGGAACAGATATAAAGACTCGACTTTTTGTCAATCTTAACGACAAATAATAAAAAAATATCTGAAGGGCAACATGCAGTATTTAAAGAAAACAAAAGTGTCATTTGTCTGATCTTTCACAAGAAGTAGATGTGCCAACAGGTTGTATTTCTTCTCTTTCAAGAAAACGATTTCGTCAAGTTGGTTAACTTGTTTCTCTCTTCATGTTTTTCTCCAGGCTGGGCTTAATTATGTGAAAAGCCGATTTGGAAAGTGGAGACGTTTCTTTGTTTTAAATTCAGCTTCTGCTCAGCTGACACAGCAACTTTTACATCCTGGATCTTGATGACAACACTTCCCAAGTTCGATTCTAAAAATACTATAAACCTACCTCAACCTGCATTGTGTTGAAGGTATCAGCCTGAGCAGAACGACCACGGAACTCTTTGCTTTATTTCCACATATCAGGTGCCACCAGGCGATTACACCACACATCTGGCTTGGTTCCTTTCCGCTTAGTCAGCATTCTCATTATTCCGACCCTCGACTGGGAGGGGCATCCGCGGCAGCCATGCTACGTTTGTGATGTCAGAGTTCTGCAAGACGCCACAACCAGCGGAAAAACTGGGTCAGAGTCCCAAAAAGGTTCCTCGTTTTGTGATTGGCTGTGAAGATGATGAGCACAACATGGGCCAGATGGAGGCAGGAATGAAGAGGGAGATGTTTCGTGACGGGGACATGGATGATGATGACGATGAATCGGTAAGTAAAGTGTAATGGAGATGTTTGCAGGACAAACTAAGAAGCTTCTTTTGTCAATTGAGCCACCTGGAAATTACCAGAATGAATAATAGATGTATTTTTATTTATTTGCTTCTCATCACTTTTAAGTAGAACAAGTTATAAATAGAACAAGCTTGGAAACAAAAACAGGAAGATTTCTTTCTTTATGGAAAGAAAATACTCGCTGGCATGGAAACGATGGACTAATGCAAAGTTAGTGAATGCATTGCAAGGCCACTTAGATTTTTTGTTCTCATGCTATTTTAAACAAAATAGTACTATTAGCTACTTAGTTTTTTTTTTTGTTTTTAAGTTTTGATATTTTGATATTGTGTTTATGGGACTTTTCAGAGAACAATATATTTTCCGGTTTTTACGGAGTTCCTTCTAACTTAATGATTGTATAATGGTCTCTGGAAACGCCTGAAGGGTTCTGAAACCAAAGAGTTCAAAACCCGCAAAGAGACTGATAAAACCCACAGTGCAATGAAGAAAAAAATCATTTAACGTTAGGCCTGAAGAAATGTGACACTTTTTATCGCATCCAAATGATCTGTGCTCAGTAGTTGTTACTTTCGGATGCTGTGGTTTAAAGCTGCCAGGTTTTAGTAAGTATCTTTCTATCATTAAACTAAAACACTCCTCATCTCGTAGAAACCATCAAAAATCTTTTTGATGGCTTTTTGATAATTTCTTTGATAAATAGGTAATGATCAGAGCTGAATCATTTTTAGTTTGAAAATGGTTGGTCAATTTTGACTCTCTAAATTGTCCTCACCAGCCATCAGAGCGACAGATCGTTGTGGGCATATGTGCAATGATGAAGAAGTCAAAGTCAAAACCCATGACTCAGATCCTCGAGCGACTTTGCAAGTTTGACTACATAGATGTAGTAATCTTTCCTGAAGAGGTGATTTTGGAGGAACCTGTGGAGAAATGGCCCCTCTGTGACTGCCTCATCTCCTTCCATTCCAAAGGTAATTTATTTTTTATTAATCTTCAAGCACAGTTATAATTCTAAGCCAGGTACTTTACGCTTTGGATGTTTAGTGTGCTTGTATGGCGTGTATGCAAACTTTTTCTAGCAACATAAACTGAAACTCTTTTTGCCTGTTTAGTGATATTAAGTTTCTACTTCTGCTTCTTCTTGACTAATTAATGTTAACCAAATAAAGGTATTCCATATTTTAAAGTATGCATGAGGCTGACAGAAAACAGTACCAGTTTATGGGACATTGACATTATGGCAAACACACAAGTTGTGGATAAGAAATATCCATTTAAGGCTTGAGTTGGATTCCACTGTACAGTATGTTTATGGTTAAGAAAAACATAATACACTTGTCCATGACTGTTGCATAAATTGTATGAGCACATATGCTTCATGTTAAAGAACTTTATTGTTGGATTTGTTCAAGATTTAACTCTTTAATGCATTTCAGGCTTTATTTTACTCTGCTTCTGATAAGGCAAAATAGATAGCACCCTGACAGCATCTTTGAAGCTCCATTCAGGGCTGCCAGGGTGGGGACAGAAAGATCTCCTTTACAGTATGTAAACATAGTTGTAATCTCTTGATTAGAACATCTGACAGTAAAAACTATACTTGACATTGTTTCTTGTTAAACTTTTACGGTACAGTTGCTGCAACAAAAGTGTATTTAACATCTGGAAGTCAAAGCCAGTTGATGTTAAATTGAAAATATTTAAGAGATTAACAGATAATTAAATATTTTCTGACCCTAAAAATTCATGTTGAGGTCCTCTAGCTTTTTACCTGATTTACTTCAGAAATATCAGGGTATTTGGGTCACAGATCACATAATTATTAAACTTATGTGAAGCTAACTGAACCTAATCCTTCATTCTTTGTGGGATTGAAACTTGTAAAGTTATCAGATTGTTGTAAAATGTGGTAATTATAATATTAAACCAACCCAGTGTAATTTGTTCACTTTGGTTTTGCAAGTGTTTACTTTTAACCAAAGAAAGATGCTAAAATATTATTGCTATATTTTGTAGAATCTTGACGTTCTCGAAAAGCTGCTCAATATATCGATGAAGATTTTTTATTAAAAAAAAAGAGGAACAATGTTTTTCACAACTGATACAACTAATATTTCTAATATTGTTGAGCAATCTCCTTCTGGATTTATTTTACCCATACAGCTGCAAGGTAGGATGGCCTAATTTTAAACCTCCTCAGACTTTGTTACAAATGCAAATGCCATACTTAAAATTAACTCAAAATATACTCAACTAAAAAAGAATGAATAAAGGAATATATTTATAGCTATGAAAAGGAATGGTTTTTACATATCAAAGAGGTTTAATGAACACCATACAGACAAGCTACATCCGTTCTTTAAGGTAATTGTACGACATCACAAATGGAAAATGTTTTACTAAACTGCTGAAATGGTAAAAAAAAAAAAAAAAAAGCCCTCATGTACACAAACACTTTAACGATTCCGTCTTTACATACAAACACAACTGTTTTGTATGTAAAGACCCACAAAACTAATTTTCTTCTGCTCTTTGTATTTTTTTCTTCAATTTGTTTTTAATGAGTGTTTTGGAGTTTTGCACTGGGGAAGATGATATTTACTGAAAACAGAAGCATTTTTCAACCTCACAAGAAGAACAGCACAAGTTTTGTGGAGTAACGTGAAATGTTTAATAGAATCTCTTAACTCAACATCTTGTTGTTCGGTGTCATTTTAAATATGTAGCATTCAATGCAGTTATAACTCCATATCTTTGGTTTAGGAGGTAGTAATTAATTTCATTAGGGTTTGCTGTTCAGAGCAAAGAAGAGTGTGGCTTAGGTCAGTGGGGAAAATGTTAGGTTTTATAGCAGAGTTTATCTGAAACAAAAGCAAAGGTGTAAAAAATTGTGGTGGGAGCAGCCGTGCTGCTTTTTTCTAGATACAGAACCTAAAGGTGGTTGTTATGATGAAAGGGGATGTAGACAGGTTGAGAGAGAAAAAAAAAACAGATTTGCCTGGGAAATCCTTAAAGAAAAAGAATATTATAATCCAATCGTGAAAATGTTTGTCTAAGATATTTTTTTTATCAATATTATTGTATCTTCAAAAATTTCTTTAACTGAAAACGCCACAATTTGATTTGTGCATTTGTGGAAAATTATTGATATTCTAATTTTATTTTATTTTTTTAGAAAAGTTTCAAAGTCATCACACGCAATATTGTATCTTGCTTCAAAAGTCACGGCGTCATTATTTACAGAGTTATTTTCTCATTTAAGGTTTCCCTCTTGATAAGGCTGTGGAATACGTCAAACTCAGGAATCCACTGCTCATTAATGATCTCAACATGCAGTATTACATTCAGGACAGGTATGACAAAACCACAGCATACACACTGTAAGACATAATGGTTTTGTTAATACTAAAAGTTCTGTAAAGAAATGTTGCTCAAACATATTGTTTTAAATTTTTTTTTGTTACCTCTCAATAAACGTAAGAGTCAGAAATTTTGCAAGCTGACCTTATCTTTGTGCAATTTAGCAGTCATTAGTAGCTTAGCTTTGCCTCTTCTCCTATTAACAAATTATCTGTAAAATTATTTCACTATCTTGTTCATGGAAAGTTTTGTCCTCCTTAGAGGAGTGAGTGGTCATGTGGAGATTATGAGTGATTTAAACAGAAGACATTGTTTTGATAATTCATAGATTTAACACTGATCTTTGTCAGGCGAGAGGTGTACCGGATCCTCCTAGAAGAGGGCATCGACCTACCTCGCTATGCTGTTCTCAATCGAGATCCCGACAATCTTGAATGTGAGCTGGAATGTAACTACCGGCAAAACTAAAACTTGGGGTTAATTATAATTACAATTATAATGGCTACTAGTTTTTAATCAGGTTAAACATTTGTTTTACATAATGCAGATTGTAACTTAGTGGAGGGGGAAGACCACGTTGAAGTGAATGGAGAGGTCTTTCCTAAACCTTTTGTGGAGAAACCAGTCTCAGCAGAGGACCACAATGTCTACATCTATTACCCAACATCTGCTGGAGGAGGCAGCCAGAGGCTCTTCAGAAAGGTAATGGTCTCCTTCTGAAAAAGACAGACTGATGGGTTTTCTGGCTACAGTTGCATTCACTGCAGTAACATGGACTACATACCATAATAACAATGCATTCAAAAGCAATGCTTATATCTCACTAGAACATCATGTGCATTCAAATCTCTCAAAACATTTGTTAAACTTATCTTTTTGATTAATTTTTTTCTGCATCATTTGTGCCAAAGTTAATGTTGCATTCAGGTTCACATAATAAATCAAACTTGTGCTTGGAAAATGAAAAGAACACCCTAAATGTTGTTGAAATTTTATCATACTGGAATATCCTCTTATGTCATAATCGTAAAGGATACATTAGCCAGTAAAATGTACCAATTTAATTTGTCTTGTAGTTTCATTTGATAAGAATTCAATTCATTGTGAGCTACAGTACTTAAAGGTGCAAACTCACTTTTGAAGCTTTGTTACGGTTTTGTGACCCTTCTGAAAACTGTTGTTCCTGTAGATTGGAAGTCGCAGCAGTGTTTACTCCGCTGAAAGCAGCGTACGAAAGACAGGAGCCTACATCTACGAGGAGTTCATGCCGACTGATGGCACTGATGTGAAGGTGCCGTAAAAGCTAACCTGTTTTTCTTGGCTTTATATCTAATCACAGCTTGATTTTTTTTTTACAAAGATTCACGCTGTTGAATCCTGCAGTTTTCCAGGAAGTTAATGTGGAAATTCAATCTCAGGTTTACACGGTGGGCCCGGACTACGCTCATGCTGAAGCCAGAAAGTCTCCTGCACTGGATGGAAAGGTAGAACGTGATAGTGAAGGAAAGGAGATCCGTTACCCGGTTATGCTGACAGCCATGGAGAAACTGGTGGCCCGCAAAGTTTGCCTGGCTTTTAAGGTAAACAAAGTCAAAATAGTCAATGAAGAGAAAAAAAAAAACCAAGATTGTAGTCGGTAGACTTTTTTTATTAAATATGACAATGAGCTGTTAATATTTTTGTTGTATTACCAGCTTTAAGCATCACTGACACAATAAAATGAGTTCATTCTAATTAGCTGGGGAAAAAAGGTAGTTTAGTTTCAGATGATCATTGGCCTGAATCTTTTGGTATTAATGAAGGTGTTGTCTGCAAAGTTTTATTTTAGGCTTTTATCCTATTAAAAAAATGTTTAAACTCTTTGTTTTGTAATTTGTAGCAAACAGTTTGTGGGTTTGACCTGCTCAGAGCAAACGGCCACTCCTATGTCTGTGATGTGAACGGCTTCAGCTTTGTGAAAAACTCGATGAAATACTATGACGATTGTGCCAAAATTCTGGGGTAGGTAGCATATATTTTTGGACCAGTCTGTAATTTTCTCTCTTCATTTAAACAATCGGAAACAACCAAGAAAAACAGCTTGAAAGTTTAAGTTTTTTTCTTTTACTCATAAAACTTTTACTTTAACTTTTAAATTTTCAGAATCGCTGGACAAAATTGTGATTTTGACCCCAGGTCGGAAAGATTAGCATGCCCCTGCTGCTAGTTTTATTCCTAAGTTCTTTCTGTTACTAACAGAAGAAGTTCAACCTACTCTTTACAAAACTCAGCTAAGTGTCCTCTTGGCTATGAACTTGAAATAGAAGACTGCGAGCCTCCAGCCGACTAGATGCCTTTTAGTTTACAGCTGTAAATATTGATTTAAAGTGTAAGCAAAGCTAGCTTACAGATGGAGTAGATTTGATCCAGATCTCAATGCATTTTGTAATAATGTTATTGTGCTTTTCACCCTGTAGGAACATGGTGATGAAAAACTTAGCTCCACAGTTTCACATACCCTGGTCAATCCCAATGGAGGCCGAAGACATCCCCATCGTCCCAACTACCTCAGGAACCATGTACGTCCTGGAAATAAAGCATTCTTTCAATGTTTTGCATATGGAGAACAACTTTTATACTTTTATAAAGTCCTTAATGTTTGCTGCACACCTTGAGATCAACTGAAATCATGGTTAAAATTGTGCTTTTTCAGGCTAATTCTAACTTTAAAGCTTGGTTCATTTATATAGAATGTGAGGAGTCAAAGTATTGAATCATATAATTTAAAGTATCAAACATTATGTATGTATATATTTTTTCCTTTATTACGTTGCTTTTTCACTTTTTAAATGATGTTTATTTGTTCCAGGATGGAACTGCGGTGTGTTATTGCTATTATCCGCCACGGAGATCGAACTCCAAAACAAAAAATGAAAATGGAGGTCCGACATCCTCTGTGAGTCTCCTTAAAATAACGATTAGAATCTTTTTCTTGTTTACTGTTAACAGTAACTTGTTTACTGTTAACAGTAACTTGTTTACTGTTACTGTTTGTTAGGGCTGGTTTCAAAATCCAGTTTGTGATTAAACCTAATAAAACACGAACTAGTTGACTTAAAACATGTTTAAATATCTACTTGCACACACTCCATGTGAGATAGTGAGATGTAAATCAATTTGGATATTGTTTTTATTCTGAATGCATTCTGTCTTTTTTTTTGTTAATAGATTCTTTGAGTTGTTTGAGAAGTATGGAGGCTACAAGAATGGAAAACTAAAGCTAAAAAAGCCAAAACAGCTGCAGGTGAGACAAAATGAGGCATACCTTCTCACCCCACACTCACATCACCCCTTATGTTTTTGTTTTTTCCAGATTACATCTTCTCAACACTGTTTGCTCTTCCGTAAAATTTTATGTGCATGTGTAATCTTCAGTCAGAACCTCGCTTAACTGTTAGTGTTTGCTTTTGAAACAAGACGTAAACGTAGCTTTGTTTCCAGGAAGTGTTAGATATTGCCCGCCTGCTGCTGGTTGAATTGGGTCAGCACAATGACTGTGAGATCGAAGAGAAGAAATCCAAACTGGAGCAACTCAAGACCGTCTTAGAAATGTGAGTAAGCCTTCACATGTGAAATAGACTCACCAAAACACAAACATACCTTTATCAACACCCTCCTTTGTTGCCACCTTCATTCAGTCTGTAGCATCATCTGTTTTCTACTCACAACCAGATATGTTCATCATGTAAACGCTCCCTCTCCTTCGCTCGTCTGGACTTTAACTTTTTGTTTTTTCCTTTTCTTTCCCCTCTGTCCCTTTTTCTCTTGCCCACCCATCCATCCTGTTTTCTCTCCTAAAGGGAATCCAGCTTGAATGACACTCAGTACGCACTCTTTCCCTCCCCCTTTAAAGGATGAGGTTTTACCACCCTCCTTTTTATACTGTAGTCATCTTGGATTGTGTACAAAGCATTAGGAAAATTGAAAACCTTTCCCTGATAGTGATCAATTTTTACCACTAAAATAGAAGTTTACTTGAAATAAGGATAAATAGACCTATTTATTCTTTGCTTATATAACTTTAGATATTTACATTTTGAAAGGTATTCCTAATGTTTTGTATACTTAATTATTTCCCCTAAAAATCCATCCATCATTAAGCTATTAACATTTGACAAATACACAGTCAAATGATCATTTCACTGTGTTTCTGTGTGTGTAGAACAGTGTGTGCGGTGTCTGTGTGCATGTTGTCCTCACACATCATCTGAGCTAAATCTCCTAATGTCTTCCTTCCCGTCTGTCTCCTAGCTGCATTTATCCTCAGTGATATGTTCTGTATAGACTCTGCTAAAACTCCTCCCGCCCCGTTATGTTACTCTATCTCCCTGTGTTTTCAAGGGTAAGGTATCCAAGTCATTTTAATGAGAGAGCAGCAGCCAGCTGACATTTTTAATGAATACAACTTATCCATCTGAGAATAAGCCCAATATCCCTGGAAATACAGAGGGAATGTTGAGGAGACAAATTATTTTTAGCTAGTACGGTATTGTTGCCAGTGTTTGTGATCTCTCATCCACCTTTTAATTTGTATATCAATGCAAAAAACATGGTCTTCTGAATTTATTTATTTCAGTTTTTTAATTTTTTTAGATTATAAAACAACTTAAAGTTCCCTCAAGAGGCAAAAATGTTAAAGTCAGACAAAGAATACCACAACAATTTGCTGTGTACTAGTTCCTACATAGTTGAGTCATAGTTTGCAAACTTACTCTTTTAATGGTTTGTAACTTAATTTATTCCCACAGTCAAAAGTGATGTCTCCAAATTGAGCATTTTAAGTTTATTGGTGTCTTCACAAATAAATGGAACGAGAGATTAACAGGTTTAGATTGCTACTTTGGTTCACAGTGGCAAATAGAAAGCCAAGTCAAAAAGAAAAGCTCTTGATTTACAAGTCGATCTACGTTCCTACCTTCACCTACCCTCATCACCCACAGCTGGTGACCAAAAGAGCAAAATTGCATACACAAGCAGACAAAATCACTTTTTCTCTGTGGGGTCAGAAGCTCTGCCAAAGGAGCACAGAGCAGGACCATTGCTCCTCCGAGTTGAGAGAAGACAGATATGTTGGTTCGTGCGTCTGGGTAAGTTTTTCAAGTTAAGTGTTCCGTGCACATTCCACTAGTTGGAGACCCAGGACCAACTGCTTGCAGCGGCCCCTAGAAACCCTCACGATTCTCCTGGATTAGCTGGGATATGTGGATAGCGTTGAGGGAAATCTAGACTACCTTGCTAAGACAGCTGCCCATGTGTCACAGATCCATATAAGCGGCAAGAAGATGGTTTGATTTAAAACTTAGCTCTTATAGGGACAATATTTTCAATAACTGCAGAATTAAAGCGTTTCTGAGGAAGTGACCGTAATGGCATAATTGGCCAAGGTGTCTCTTTGTGATATTTAGCATTGCATCTACTAATCATCAAGCTAAATGGAAGTCAGACCAATTAAACTTAAGGTATTTTTTGCACAGGTATGTGTATACCTAACAAATGCAGCACTGGTATTATCAGAAGCACCTAAATTTTTCCTAGATGTGCAGAATCCCTCTTTGAATAGTCATTGCTTCACAACAAGTAATAAGCAAGGCCATCTATTCAATTATTTGCTCACGATGGAGCTAATCAGGTAAATCTTTGTCAGAGGATTTTGCCGGTCAGTGAAGAGAGATAATGTTGTTTCTTAAGCACAAGTATTCGTCCGGGCCATGTTTGTAGTTCAGTTGCTGAAAAGGAGTGGTAAATTATATTAAACGGTCCAAGTTGGCAACCATTCCTGAAAGGATTCAAAAACAGTGTTCAGAAAGTTTGTTCAGGCAAAAGATGTGGTTGCCCTGCTGTCAACAGGAAGAAAAAAAATTTCACACTATTCAGACTACACTTATACTTCAGACACATTACATACGTCACTTCTATTCCCAACCAGAAAGGAACACGTAGTTAATTAGATAAAGTCAACCCCAAGGCTGTGTGATCAGACTGTTTTCGCAGAGTGAAAGAAACAGTCTTGGGGATCAGGATTGAAAAATACAACTCAATTATTCACTTGAGTGACATGGTTTGGTCGATCTCTCCAAAAATCCCACAGCAGACGAAGAACCTACTTAGAAGTTTATTACATTAAAAATGAAATGCCTGCCCACTACGAGAGGAGTCTAATATTCACATATTTTAGAAATGAAAGAGCAAAAACAGTTTGTAGCAGTTAATTGTAGCTTTTTAGCCAAACTTATAATAATGCTCTAAGTTTTGCTCCCATGAGACCTTCTCACACTTTTTCAGATGTCCTGGTATGTATTAATCCCTCCTGGCTCTGGATCCATGATGACATGACTATGAGCTGCCAGCTCAGCTGCCTTTCCTCTTAGAGAACACTATGCAAACATTATCCACAAGACTGTGCCAAATTCTTGATACAGCTTAACTTGTTGGCCAACTGGAAGCATTCACTCCTTTTACCTCATGCCCACACGGATAGAGTAACGTGATAAATCTGTGTCTGACGTTCTTCCGGCCCTCCTGACTTTTGTACATTTGATTCCAACATGATTGATAAGTAACTAAATTATCATTAAACTACCTGCTAATCCAGTATTGGATTTTATGTGTATGGTCCGTGTGCCACATCTCGGTCTTATTTTGATCATCTGTTTAGCCTGTGTTGTTCATTGTTGAATATCTAAACACTGTAAGATTGGCACAAATCTTTTATCTGTATGAGTTCATATCAATATTTGGTGTGTGTATGTTGTTATTTTTTATCCTCTCCAGGTATGGTCATTTCTCAGGTATCAACAGGAAAGTGCAGCTGACCTACCTACGAAACGGCAAACCTAAAGCCTCCAGTGAAGAGGAAGGTATAAATGGACACTAAGCTTAAATCTATATTGGATAATGATTGGGGCTGTTCCGCTGCACAAGTTTTATTTTGTAATTTCATAGTATATACGCAATACAGATATGAAGGAATCAGACAGTCAGACTCAGTGAAAAAGTATTTGTGGATATTAATAAATCTGTTTGCTACTGTGTTTCCAGACTGTAAGAAAGAAGGTCCGTCTCTGCTGCTGGTTTTGAAGTGGGGCGGCGAGCTGACGCCTGCAGGTCGGGTTCAAGCCGAGGAGCTGGGCAGGGCCTTTCGTTGCATGTACCCCGGAGGGCAAGGTACAAATTCAACATGCACGCTAGTGTGCACAAACTCATAGCCCATAGGCAAAGTCACAAAGGATCCACTTTCCTTCAATCTGTGAAATAGACTCATGTATGCACTCAGTATACATATACAGTATGTATAGGTGTATACATGTATGTATCTATGTATAAGTGTATACATAGATACATAGATGTATATCTATGTGTACACATATATATCCACTCAATTTGGGCAGTGTCTCTCAGTATGTGAAACAATAAGTTACCTTCAATCCAAATCTTACCAGAAGTGCCTGAATTCTGTTTGATTGTAAAAAGAAGAAACAAATGGAAACAACACATTATATGTTCAGAAATAGAACAAATTATTCAAAAGAGTTTATTCATTCATTATTGATTTGAATAATTCGAAGTGTTTTTGACACCATGTCTGGGAGTCTGTTTTCACAGCTGACATCTCAAAAAAAGGAATAAAGTATATTTTACAAATACAAAGCATAATATTCTTTTTGTTCTTTCATTTTACTCACTAAATTCACAAATTCCAACCTATTATTATTATTTCATTCTTAAAAAAACCCACATTATATAGTAAGAATAATTGATTGAAGCGGTTAGCACACTATGAAATATACTTTCTTGTTAGGTTCTTTTTCAAGCGAAAACCTATCTTATTCTTCCCATTGATTTAAAATGTGATAAAAAGAAGAAAAACTTGTCGCCACAATGTTTTTATTCTTCACTCGATCACCTGCTAACTTTCCTACAATGTGTCACTTATTTTTGTTTTTTTTCAGGCTTTTCTTCTTAATCTTTATGTTTGTAGTGCATGCAAAGAGCCTCCTGAACCGCTCAAACAAGCTGAAGCAAAACTAAAAGTAAACCCAATCATGAGATGCAACTTGTCCCTTTTTGTTGCTTCTTTTTTCCCCCAAAAAGAAGACAGTTCTTCGTCATCCCAGCCACTGTTTTCATGCCTCTTTCTTCACCACCACTTCTATGTCAATTAACTCTGCTCTTCTCTTCTGACTTGTTGTTGCACTGTGTTCACTACTAGCCAGTAATCGCCGGTCCCTTGGCTGTGAGTCCCCTATTGACTTTGGTAAGAGAAGGGTTAAAAGGCTGTCAATGCTGCACCACTCCTCTCTTCTAATGCGCATTTGCCATTCCTTCCACTAATGTGCTCTGATCTCATCTCATAGTGATTTTTGGTTAATCACACCTGGCCACTCGTCTTTTTTGGACTATGTTTGTCACTAATTAATGCGCCTTGGAGGTGAATCCACACAACAAAATGTTATATTAACCTGGTGGCAGGTAAAATGACTTCATTTTGCTAACGCTGATCAACTTGCACTAATCTAGTTACATTGTTTTTTAATTTTTTTAAAGACTGCTCTTTTTTATTACCCGTACTGAATCTAAAAAAAGTCCCAGTGATGTCATTGTCTTTTTTGCTTTGTCAAATTATGCATGAAAACATCAGGTTGTACTGAAAGAAAATGCATGAAGCATCAGTGTGATTAGATTTGTGGCATCAGTTTGCATCCACCCCCAACATTTGCTGTAATTGATGTATAACAAGCATGTTTATTATTTTATATCTTCCAAAGAAATAATTTAGAATTTTTTTATCTTATTTGCAGAATTTATTCACTTCACTTTCACTTCATTTCGTTCAAAACCTAAAACACACCACTTATGGTCAAATTTAGGTAAATAGGACTCGTTCAATTTCACAAAGCGGCTGAAAAAAGGTACATTTGAATTGAAAGTGACATTGCACCTGTTTCAGGTGCTCAATAATGTTTAATAAAAATCCCTGATACCTCCTGGTGGAATCTGCATAATATTTTTTACTTTTCCATCTTTGAATTACGTGACCAGCTCGGCTCTTGTTGGAGAATAATTGTACAAAATGTTTTGATGATTCAACAACAAGGTTTATAGTCTGCTTTTCTTTGTGTGTGATTTTCCAGGTGATTATGCTGGGTTTCCTGGCTGTGGTCTCCTACGGTTGCATAGCACTTATCGCCACGACCTGAAAATCTACGCTTCAGACGAAGGCAGGGTACAGATGACTGCCGCGGCATTTGCAAAGGTAGCAAAGATTTTCAGGATCTTCATGTCCAACACATTCACGCTAGACCTCATTTGTAGTAAAAAAAAAAAAACAGATTAAAAAGTTCAACAATAAACTTTTACAGTTATTTAGGCCAAAGGCATTGGAGAACAAAAACACAAAATCAAGCAGAGTTTTTAGGAAGTTGTTAGGATAACTTTAAAACTCGCCCTACTTATGAGCAGTTATCAGCCGAGATAAATAGGTAGATAATGCTGCTATTAGGTTTTTATGGCACCACAGTTTTGCAAGTTTTTATCACTGTGGTTTTGTAGTTAAGTCACTGTATCTGTATGTGTATTTTCTCTGGTGTCCTCCCATGTACCAAGGGCATGTTTATCAGTGTTTTTCAACTTTTTTCATGCCAAAGTACATTTTTCCTTTGAAAAAAAAACTTAAGGCACACCAGCAACCAAAAATGTTAAAAACAATTATCTATAAATGCCTCTATTGACAATGTAGTGTTTCTCACCAAAGTGTCCTGAATAGGAATCAAATCAACACATCAAAACATGTTTTGTCATCTTACATGATTCTTTTTTCAAATAAAAAGTGCAGTTACTTTTTACTGCAATTACTTAGATCTTGGAGAGAAGTATTAAAATATTAATCATAGTGATGGAAAGTGAAATTCAGACTATAATTCACTTTGCAGATGAATGGTGTAGTTCAATTTTTACTCATCATTGATTATCTTCTTGTTCACAAAAGCACGCGGTGTAGATAGTCGTGACAAAGTGTCATAAAGAAAATGGTTCAAAGTCAATTGAACACTAAAATTAATTTGTGAACAGAACTTGTTGCCAAAGCCAACGCAAAATTAATTTAATGTCTTCATGCCTTATTTTAATGTACTTCAACTGAAACTGAATGTTTTATTAACTTCCTGCAATCCACAAAGTGATTACTCCTCTCCCTCATTCTTTGACCACATTTTGTCTCAAACTGCTTTACTTTTTTGTGAGATGTTAGAGGACATTACCAACTAAACAGAAAATAGTTAAAATAACATGTTGGTGACTTGTAGCTTCTGATATGGCTGTAGCTAAAAAAAAAATTCTGATTTTTTTTTTTTTAAGTAAAAGATTGACGATTAAAAGAAAGTTATTTTTTCTTTGGTCATTATACATATGTCTGTTTGCATTTTTCTTATTTCTCTGCAGGGGCTACTGGCCTTGGAGGGTGAGCTGACACCAATACTGGTTCAGATGGTGAAGAGCGCCAACATGAATGGACTATTGGACAGCGACAGCGACTCCCTAACGGACTGCCAGCAGAAAGTGAAAGCCAGGCTACATGAGATCATGCAAAAGAACCAAGAGTTTACAGAAGAAGACTACCAGCTGGTATTTGCCAAGCACTGAAATACATGTTGTTTGAATAACTCAATATGAAAACAGAAAGTTTTTTTTTTTCTCAAACATTTGGCTCAGTTTGAACAGTGGAATCTGCTTTTCAGACTTAATACAAACAAGATTTCTAGTTGTGTTGGATGATAAGTTTAAGCTCATTTGACATGTCATTTCCAGTTGGCCCCAACTGGCAGCCCATCTCTGGTAAACTCCATGAAGATCATTGAAAATCCAGTCAAAACCTGTGACAAAGTCCACACGCTCATTCAGAGCCTCACCTCACAGATCCGTAGCAAAATGGACAGTCCAGACTCTACGGGTAAGTTCAAAGGATTCTATGAGAAGATCAGTAATATTTTTTAAGCTATAGATGGTTGGAGGGACAACCTCTTTCAACAGGAAGATAAAATCTCCAGCTGAACTTTGCGTGGAGATAGTGGCTATAATTGATGATAGAGAAAGACCATGTTATTGGCATAATTTTTGTAGTAAAAAGAAATTGTTTCATCATCTTCCACTTACCCAGGGGTGGGTTACTGGGGCTACAACTTCAGATCCCAAGGCGTTCCCTGGCCAGCTGTGAGACAAAGTCTCTCCAGGTGTTCCTGGGGTGCCTCTGGGTCTACTCACAGCGGGACGTGTCTGAAACACCTCACCCAGAGGCGTGTTCGGCAGGCATCCTAACCAGATGCCCGAACCACCCGTTCTGGCTTTTCTTGAGCCGGAGGAGCAATGGCTCTACTACGAGCTCCTCTTGTTTTGAAGAGCTTCTCACTCTCTCTCAGTGAAGTAGCTCTTGTGGAAGAAGCTCATTTCGGCTGCTTGTATCTGTTATCTCGTTCTTTCGGTCACCACATGATCATTATTTATAAAATGATCTTGATCAAGGAGAGCTTTACATGTAGGTAGAAGAATTTTTGTGAGGCTATGAATAAACTCTAGGCCTATGGCTTTTCTTAGTTATTGTGAGAAGCATTTATTCAGGTTGGAAATTTGGTTTGGAAGTTAGAATTTTTTTTTTTTTTTTAAAAGTCTGTTTTACTGATTTTCTCTTCTCTCAGACTTGCAGCTTTACCACAGTGAGACATTGGAGCTAATGCTGCAGCGCTGGTCCAAGCTGGAGAGAGATTTCCGGATGAAGAACGGCCGCTACGATATCAGCAAGATCCCAGACATCTACGACTGCATCAAATACGACACGCAGCACAATGCTTCGGTCAACCTGGAGGACACCTTGGAGCTGTTCAGACTTTCTCGTGCTCTGGCTGACATTGTCATTCCACAGGTTTTAAAAGACAGATTGTAATTTTCTTTTACCTTGGAACTACCTAAGTTTCAATGGTTGCTTATGCTTCAGGAATATGGCATTACCAGAGAAGAAAAATTGGACATTGCCCAAGCCTACTGTGTTCCTCTAATGAAGAAAATCCAACTAGACCTTCAGAGGACGCATGAGGACGAAGCCGTCAACAAACTGCATCCTCTGTGAGAAGCCCTCTCTTCAATCAGGTGTTTTTAAAGGTTTGTCACTGGTTTTCAAAGAAGTGATTAATTATTTTCTATCTCCTGGTGTTCAGTTACTCCCGTGGAGTCATGTCTCCTGGTCGTCATGTCCGCACACGGCTCTACTTTACAAGTGAAAGCCACGTCCATTCACTACTCAGCATGTTCCGTTATGGAGGACTTCTAGATGTTTGTACCTTTTTTTGGTTTTCATCAGTTTTTGGTGCCATATTTTAGAAATTATTCCAAATCTCTCTGAATATGTTTGAATTTATAGTTTTCCACACAGGAAGAGAAGGACCAACAGTGGAATCAAGCCATGGAGTATCTGAGTGCCGTGACCGAACTCAACTACATGACGCAGATTGTCATCATGCTATATGAAGACAACAATAAGGTTATCCTTCTTATGGCTGTAAACTCATAACTCTGTTCATACATCCTCTGCTCAGTTTTATTTCACTCCAATTACTACATTTTATCAACTGTTCATAAAACCAATCAGGTGATGACTCTCTGACATCCAAACGCAAATCTCCATTCGGCTGTATGTATAGGTCTGTTCCCTAAGCATGAAAGTAAACCAAAGCAGCAACAATTACTGAAAAAGAGTATTTAAAACCAGAACAAAGACAACATTTTGAACATTTTAATCAGAGGAAAGACATGACTGCACTGCTGTCAATGAGGATTTGTGAAAAGTTTGGTTTTACTCACTACTTTTCTGACTTAACTGAGTGTTCAGGCACAATACTAAGTCATGTCAACTCCCAAAGCAGAAAGCAGTGATTGGTTAAGGCAAAAAACAAACAAATACCCAATGGTGCGAGACCAGATGGTTTCCACAGAGTGAAAAGAATTGTCAGATGCATCAGGCTGGTACACTCATCCAAACATTTTTCTTCACAACCCGTCTGACTCTTGTTGCTTCTTGTGTTTCCGTGCTGAGCAGGACCCATCCTCGGAGGAGCGCTTCCATGTGGAGCTTCACTTCAGTCCAGGAGTCAAAGGGTGTGAAGACGAGGAGAATGTCCCCCTGGGTTTCGGGTTTCGTCCTGCCTCTTCAGAGGTCTGGGATTGATATGTGTGTCACAATGTTTGACATTAAAATATAGTTTGTCATCTTCCTGCAAAAGTTCTCACCTTTTCAAATGTAGGTGAAAATTTACTCACCCCTCAAAAAAAAAAAAAAAAAACAGACCCGACCTGGCACAGTAGCATGAAGATATTATAGAGTCTTATTCTATAAGAATGGGTTTGTGGTTAAAACATGTCATTACTTTCAGTTTGTTTTGTGACTTTTGTCAACACCTACTGCCATTGCATGGCTGAGTTTAGAGAAGATGCTGAGCTCATTTGAATTAATGCACATTTACATTAGCATATGAGCAAATTATTTTAATAGCTACAATTACAATAAGACCAAGTGGGACTAAAAAGCTAAAATGATTAAGTAAAAAAATTATTAGGTACAAAATTGCATAAAAAAAAGTTTTTGGCTGAAAAGTACAAAACTCTTGTGAAAGGCGTCATAAGTTAGTAATTGTTAATTCAGTAAGATGATAAAAGGTGGATGAAATATTGTTTTGGGTGACCTTTGCCTGGTTAAACAAAAGGGATGCTGGCTAAAAAATACATTTTTATTTGTATTTTAATTAACTGTCTTGACAAACCTACCAGAATGGTCATGTTTTTTATGTTGAACTAGTTTCTAAGCTACAGCAAACATGCTTCATTTACAACGTTTTGCTTAAAAATCAATAAAATCAATTTTATTTCTAAACCCAAAAACAGTTTAAAAATGTTAATACGTTTTCTTATTAGATTATTTATAATCACACAATTTGAACCAATGATTTAGTTTTTCATATAAAGCACTAAGTTAAGTTTTGTCTATATTTGTTTAAATATTTTAATGGGAAGGATCTAATCAGTAAAATATTGAAATAAACTTGTTTGTTTCTATTATTTAATTGTAAGAAATGTTGTTTGTTTACCATCTCTTCCTAGAATGAAGACAAGAAGCCCAACCAAGGCAGTCTGGAAGACCTTTCCCAGGATCAAACAGACCAGGCTTCTCCTATTTCGGATCCAATCAACATTCGAAAGTCTCCTATGGTCCGCAATAGAAAGACCGGCTCCATGGAGGTACAAAAAAGGAGTGTTTGTTGATGGAACCAACCAACAAGTTTTTTTTTTTTAACCTCCTTACTTGGAAAGTTGTACTTGGAGAGGTGCTGTGGAAGTACAGAAGACATTCAGAAGCGTATCCAATCACATGAGTTAAAATAGAGCGTACTTGATTAATCCCCGTGGGGGAATTGGTGACCCCTGGTCTCTGCTGTTTTTCTCAGGTTCTGTCTGAGACCTCCCCCAGCCATTCCTCCAAAGGCCCCACATCACATCGACTTTTCCAGTCAACAACTTCTCGCCAGTCTCCTGAGATCAAACCGACTGGCGGCTTAGGTGGGCATTATATGTTTATGTTTTTTCCTTTTGAATGTGATGCTTCACCTTTACACAGAATTTTTTTCCCCCCCAGTTCTCATTGTTGTTACTCTTCTTTAGCTAAAAGCATTTTTTTAATCACAATACAGTACTCGACATTTTGTCCTTTTTTTTTTTGTATTTTGCTGATCTTTGCTGTTCCTTTCCAGCAATCCCTCCTCTCATTCTAGCCTAGCTTAGCAGCAAACAGGATTAGACTCCAAACTATGCAGGCAAGAGGTCAGCAGGGAGGAGCTGTGTTCACAGCCAGCTGCAGAATTTCTGAGTCATTACATGCTCAGATGTTCCGATATGTTCTGCATGATGAAGAGAATACATATGAGGTGTGCTAACTTACATTTCTCATTTTCAGGTTTTGTGGAATTTAAATTTATGTTGGAGGATCAAACTGTGTCGTAAAACATTCTGCTCTCTGGCAAAGTTTAATCTAGTTGGCCAATAGTTTTAGATTTAAATCCAAAGCTTTTGATGACCTATTTCAAATTTCTTTTTGCATCACAAAATAACTTTGTGTTTTGTTGCGACGCCCAATCAATGAGAAATACTACAAAATACAGCAAATATAAACACCTTACAAAAGTATGTTTTCTTTTCAATGTTTGGGTATATTGACCACAGCGTTTCAAAGAATCTTGCCGGCCCTTTATGGAGTTATGGCTTCATGTAAATCTTTCATGGATTTTTCAAAGCCCAAAAAGATTTTGTCTTAAAAAAAAACCCTCCATGTAGCACTGCCCTCCATGCAGGTTTACACACAGTGAATCAAAGCTCTGGGTCCCCAAAAAAGGTTAGTTCTTCTCATTAATGTAAGAAAATTTGTTTTTATATCTGTTTTTATTAATGATCAATTCATAAAACCTGACTACTATTTTCACATAATCAACAGTGTTTTTTGTGTCACACAAAACACTTTTTTCTTCGAATCACAAAGCATAGAAGGATTTTTTGCATAGAAGGAATAACATACATTTATATGTCTTTAAATATAATGTTGTGTGTATATACTGTATGTATATATGCAATTACAAAAGAAGAACATGTAATAATCCTCATCTATTTTATTTTACATGTAAAACTATTTTGACATTTTCAAAGAAATGCAACCTCTAATAACTAAGATTGTGTTACTCACAAGCATGAAAGGCTGCTGTGTAAATTAAGACGTGTGGAGAAAACCATAGAGCACGACCATGAGAACAGATAGTGGAAACTATTCCTGTCATCCGTGCTTCACTGGAAGCTCGTGCTGCTACTTAAAATATCAAGACACAGTCCGGCTATTTGATTTAAAGAGCCGCTGTGAATGTGGTAGTAAGCTTAAAGGTGTTACTGTGCTTCCTCAAATATTAAGGTACAGTTAATCTTGTAGGAGGAGGTTCACATGAGTTCAGTTTTGCTTGTGGGATTCTGTGTTAATTCTCACCAAATATCTGAAAAATTTTAAATGTGCGCTACAAGTGTAAAGTTGCTTGTAGTCATCATGGTATTGAGTGCTTATTACGTTTCTAAAAGCAGAAGCAAAACCTCCACAAGGCCTCAGTTTATTCTCACTGTGCAGCCTGTCAGCTTATGTGTGTAATTGTGAAGTTGTTTAGTGTTTAGCTCAGTAAAGCTAAACTCACAAGTCAGACTGCAAACTGTGACTTGTGTGAACTCAGTTTATTGAAGCATATTCTCACACATCTGCTCACACATGTTTAGTGTGTAACGATTTGCTTTGTGTTGTACACACCTGCTGTCACACAGGTGCTGAAGATCATCGCAACAGTTTCACAGTTTTCATATTTACCAATTGTTTTAAAGAGTTAAACCACTGTCTGGAGCGACTTCTCATGTTGCAGTTATAGGGATTTCACACATCATTTGTCACTCATCTTTTTTTGCCCAAAGAATGAACAAACCCACACCGACAGCGAGCTGTCGGGAAAAAAAAATAAATGCACGATGTGTTTTACAAATCTACTCACCACTCACAAATCCCCCTTCGTCCCTTCCCTCCCACACTACCCAACTCCCCTTACCCCTGGCTTCCACTCACACAGGGTCACTCTGCTCTGGCCTCTTCAATGCCTCTGCCCTCGGCGTGTCCTGTAGCGCCCCCAACCTGCGGGACTATGTCCGCACACATCACTACCACCGAAAACCGCCTCTGTCCCCCGGCAGTCTGCCATGCAAGATGGGCATGTTTGGTATGTTCACTGTGGAATTTGTCTTCTCCTTTTGGGTTTTTTAAAATCTCTTTTTTAATCATCTTTAAAATCTCTGGAACTGTTTTTCTGGCTTCATATCTTCTCCTATTTTTTCCTTCAACTTTTTGGGACACTTTGTTTTGCTCTTTTTTGTCTTTAGCTATTTTCTTCAAACCAAGGCTTCTTTTTTTCCTTTTTTTTTTTTTCTGGGCAATCGAGCACTTGCTACCTGTTGCATCGGTTTCCTTGTGTTTTCACTAGGCAGCACTGATGAGACAGCAACGTGATTGGCTGTATGACTAAAAGCATGAAGGTGTACGCTGGGATGCATTACGCTAGTCAATCATCAGTGATTTCATTTTCTATATTCATACAAACAGAATCCCATCATTGCCAACTTGTATTCCAGTGTGTGTTTACATGTGCCTTCTCTGTGCATGGTATGGTTCTGTTCGCACCAAGCCTCCGAAAGCTATTTAAAATTCCAATCAGAATGTCACTTTTGTGACATTACTCTACTATGCAGCTCCTCTATGCCGTCCACCTGACTTTATGTTTGCCTTTACTGTATTATAATCCCCCCCTAGAAACAAAAAAAATGATATCTCTAGGTTCAGTGATCCCATTAAAAAAAATCCACAGTAACATTTTCCCTGTATACTGTTTTTCTATTATGCTTTTCAATCTAAAAAGCAAGAAGGGTATTTTCACAGCTGCGGGTGGTTCGCACTGTAGGTTTTATTACCCTGATATAGAAACTGCATTGAGTTTATATTCTCAAATGTGGTTAGTCTCTCTAGTTTCAAAGCTTTCAAAAGATAAATGAGAAATAGAGTGATTTAAAGGTCAATTTACCTGTAAATGTTTTTATTTAAACATGACTCACTTCCAGAAAATTAGGGATCTTTGTCTTCTTCACTGCTGCATTCAAACCTGTAAAAACAAGCCACAGTGTTGATCCACCGGGTGTCAGTCTGACTGTAAGAAACAAGCTTTTTCATGTTATGAAACTGCCTGAAAGACAAGAGAAGGTTTGGACTGATGTCTGCACCGTTCACAGAAAGACAAAAAAACAGCTGCTTAGATCAACCTTTCGTTAGAAAGACCAAAGAGTCTAAATCAAACATGAAAAGAACCTGCTGGGTTGGTGGTAAGTGTAAAATCTTCCTCTTTTGGAGGTTGTCTGCTAGGCTCCCAAGGTTTCTTTTTCACTTTTTTTTTTTTTTCATATTTGCTCAATTTGGACTTGGTTGACTGTCGTATGAATAGGTATTTGTAGTGATTATTTTTATAAAAATAAAAAAAACTTTAACCAACGTAACCAGATTTCTGCTAACCCAGTTTTAAAAGTGACCAAGCAGCCTTTTAAAGAAAGAATTTGGAACCCTTGATGGCAATTTCCTAAATATAATTTCAGATTAGTGATTTTTGTGGTACTTTAAAATAAGTTTTTATTTTTTGGTTTTTTTTTAGTTAAAATCAGGATATAATAGAAAATGCACTAGTCCTTTTTTTGCTTCTGTCTCTTGCTAGTCACACCATTTGCAACATAACTCACAATAAAACCTTGCACGTTCAACCATGTGGCATGACAGTTGTTTTAAAATTCAGCAAAAAGCTTCACAGGGTCAAAGTCATATAGTAGAAACTAATATACAGGAGTTGTAATAACTCATCTCAAAACGCTTCACACAGTTAAATCATTGGCCATATGATTTCCATCCTCAAAGAAGGAAAAACTCCACTCGAAGAAGATCCTCTCTTAGAATGAACAGAAAGAAAGAATCAATGACTGGTAATCTGAGGTCAGCCCGTCTAATTTCTACCTCTAGCTAGTTTATTTGAAGCATGTAGCAGGTGGGCTTCATCTAGATAGAGGACTAGGTGTGAGGATTGAGTTTAAGAAGTACACAGGAGATGGGATTAAGGTGCACAGTTATACTGGAGAGCAGATGGGATCAGCAAAGGTCCAGATGTCAGTGGGACATCCACTTGGAGCCAGGCATCTGGAACAGTGAATCCCGAAGAAAAGAAAATAAGTAGAGCTGTCTGACTTCAGATTCAATTTACTTAGCAAAGAGATTAAAGGTCACAATCCCTGCATGTTTGCTTTTTAACAAAAACATTTCTGACCTCCTCAACTTCTTCACTTCAATTGTATTTCCGAAGATGCTACTCGTCTCTGATGAAAGCTGGCAAACCAACTTGTGGATAAATGGAAGAACTTTCTCTTTTTGTTTTTTTTTTCTACTCTTATATCATCCCAAAACACACAGGCTAATAGGCTGGCTGAGATCCCAGCAGGTCCAGTAACTCCGGTTACCTTTCTTATCTCCTCAGAGCTGTTCTCTATGCCGCCAGTAAAGAGATTTTCTGTGTCGTTTGCCAGGCATCCGACCAATGGTATGTCTGTTTTCATTCAAGTATTTCGACAATCTTATAGCCTCCCTCTTATCTTGCATGAGCGTCTATGGGAAAACATTTCTTATGTTTTCTGTATTTGGATTTTTGATATTTTGCCTGTGTTCATCACATGAAATGGCTCCGGGTTTTTTTTGGAGGGGGGATTTTCTGTCTCACCGCACAACTTCGGTGTTTGTCGTGTTGAGTCCTCACCTCTAACACACCTGCTCTGCCTGCACACGTTTAATTTACCTCTTGATTCTGATGTTTTTTTCACAGGATGTGCCTCATCTGGTGTATATATCTTATTCAGATATATATTCATGTGAAAATAATAACGCATCAATCTTCACGTGCAGTTTTTGATCAATTCAATTGTATATATTTAGCGCAATATCACAAAAACAATTGTCTCAATGGGCTGTTCATTTTGGAGTTTTTAGTGGTTGGTTTTTGATTCTAACAACACTTGTCGCAAGGTGGAAATCTAAACTGGAAGAACTCGATAACCAGACAATAAAATTTAAAATGGTCACCTTTTGTTTCACAATAAAGAGAAACTCTGCTTCACCCCGCGTAAGAATATACAAACTGTCCTGTGGGAAATGAATAAACAATGAGTATTTTTTAGGATTATAATACAAAAACCCATCAAAATCATCTCTATTTACACTTTAAATGAAACTAAAACAGATCCAACTTCAAACAGAATATCCTCAAGTCCTTTGGATCAACTTTATGGAACTGAAACGTGCTTAAAATTTAACTCTGTACACTTTGGTATGGTTGGTTTCGAGTTAGTCGGTGTTTCCTTTTGAGCTGACTTTTTCAATTTTTTGTGCCCATAAGAAATTGTTTGGTTTAGAAGTTAAAACCATAGGCGTCTCAAGTTTTTTCTTTTTGTTTCTTTTAGAATTTAGCATCAAACTTTACATTATTTAAGAAAGTTTGTTGGAATCGATGCTAAAATGATATCATTTTCTATTAAATAAAGTTCAAGTCGAATAGACTAGTTTTTTGGGTTTATTCTTACTAGCCACATGAAAGGTAAGGTTTGGATCTTGTAGTTTAGAAATAAATAGAATAATAATAGTTGATGTTTTTAGAACTATTGATTAGATTCAATTTTTAAAAGTTGGCAAAGTTTTTGTGTTTTTCTCTAGGTTGCTCTTTTTGTCTCATTTTGTTTTTATTTGTCTGATTTTAAACAAGTTGAAGCCAAATTATGGAATATTTTTTACTTTGCTTTTGAGCACAACTAAGTTGGGTTGAGATGGAGCTGTGTTTGATTTTTGTTCACTTTTCCTGCTGCTACTGAAATGCCACACACACAGAAGGTTTGACATATTGATTAAAACAAATTAAGAGAAAACAAGTTAGATATAAGTTTATTTTTAGCATCAACATATTGAAATAATAATTAGTTTTAGGAGATAAAATATTCAAAAAGAAGTGAAAAGTTCAATTTTATTCCAATGGACTGGTCATTTTCATGATGGCTCAGCAGGAAAAAAAAAACGTGTTTAGACTCCCTACAAATCTTTCACATCAAGCAGAGAAAGTAGCCTTACTGATGGCAGTGTGGGTTTTTTTGCCACATTGAAAGCAGCTTCTTGTTAAAATGAAGAAGTCTCTAATGAAAGAACCAGCTGACAATATTGTGTTAGTGTTTTTTAGTTCATAGTGAGAAACCACTCTCTAGATTTTAAAGTTTTAAACTTGTTGTAATAATATCTATGAGTTATCCGGGAGTTTAGTTGAAGTAGAAGACGTCATGAGCCAAAGGATTTTTTTGTGGTTTCTCTTTTTGCCATTATTCAGTTCAGTTTATTTCATTTGGCCATCATAAACAAGACAATGGAACAAATCATGTTTCCAACATTATACTGGTGGTTATTTTTCTTTATCAATGATAAAAAACAAAGACTTGCTGTATTGTTGTGCCACGTAGTTAGTCAGACACTGTTGGTTTGTATTGATCCTGTAAAGGCTGAAAGTCAACCTAGAAGTGCTTTTATTAATACATCTCTATATTTACTCTTTAAAAAACTTTTCTCAACAACTTAAAGTGGTGAAGACCTTATAGAGTCACCCCATCACTCCTCTTCCACTGTGCTCTCTCTCTCTTCTCCGTGCTTTGCCTCTCGTCCCTCAGAGCCCTCAGATGAACTCGCTGAGCTGGCACTGATGGGGTTTGCTCCCCTGGCCGTGGATGGGGCCACAGCCCACCACCTGCACCACTGCCCTTACCACCTCCATCTACTCAGGACTCAGTTGATGTGTGGTCAGGAGCTCCAGGAGTTTATCCACGGTCAGCCTTTGTAGTGCCTGCTCCCGTCTTGTTGTCGTCTGCCTCGTCTCGCCTCTCTGCCAGCTAAGGGCCAAATAAGATGCTGCCAGAGAGCTTTGCACCTTCATCCCTGTGCTTTTTATTTTATCTTCCTAGTTTACCCCCCCTGCCTGCATATTCTTTGTTTAATCTTGTGTCTGCTAGTTAATTAGAGCGTATCTGCATCGTGCACTGTTTTATGTCCAGCCGCATGTCTGCCAGAGGTTGCCTCTGCTTGTGTTAAGCTCCCTGAGATGATGCTCTGTGGTGTGTGCTGTTTAGTTTCATGGCCAGGGGAGTTATAAATCACAATCCAAACTATAACATGAATTTTATGTCTGCAACCTGCAACAGGATGACTGTGCAAAACAGGATCAGCTTTAGTGTGAATCTTAGGGTAGATCTGTAATAAACTGATGAGGACAAACTGTTACAGGAGTTCTATCATAAGACAAATAGGAGAGAATACTGTCATAAGGGGTACGGCTGGATTTTAGGTTCAGTTTTTAAGGATAGGACATTTTTAATGTTTCCTAGACTGAGAAATTTTCAAGGATGAATTTGTTTGTTTCTTTTTTTAAATATAATTTTTTTAGAGCAATTACAGTAATAAGTGATACATTTCCCAAGTGTGGGATCAATAAAGTAATTCTAATCTAAATTCACTTTTGATTTTATCCATCAGACGAGTGAATCAAAGCTGAGACCTTAAAGAAACAGATGATACAGTGAAGGATTAAAGAGAGCAGTCTACTGTGTCGTACAGAGTTTAGGGCACTCCACTGTTTTTGTGCATCAGTGTATTTTCTGCATTCACTTCATAATCCTTTAGCAAGTGTTGGAGAATCTGTTGAACGAATTGGGTCGTTACCACCTGTTAAGTGGCTAAGTGCTGCGCTGTGAGTAAAATGATGATTTTGTAAAGTATTCCTAAAATAGGTAAAAATAATGGCTTCATTTGTCAGTGGAGTTTGTCATTGGCTACATGGTGGAATAGATGTTCGGAGACTCCTCATGCAGTAATCTTTTGATCTTTTCAATAAGATTATAAAAAAATGTTTAATTTACTTTCAATCTACCTGTGTTGTGATGTAGTGGTTCCGGGCAGATTGACTACATAAAAATATGCGATGACTATTTTTATACAATAACTATAAATATTCATAGACCTGGATTGAAAAATACTTTATTGATCCCCGAAGGTAAATTTGAGTGCTGCAGTGCAGACAGAAAAAAACAAGACCTTGTAACTACATCCAGACAAGTAGTTACAGACTAGAACATGAATGATCAAAGATTTTGATGGAGGACAAAGACATGAAACTTGTCTTTGTTAAATGTGTAGATAACTTTGAGCGCTTTGAACACAGAAACATATTAAGTTGGGCTTGTTTCGATTTAGTTGTTTTCAGGCTCAACCATGAAGAAAGAAATCTACACGGTTCAGCAGCACATTGTCTGAACTGATGGATGAGTTGGAAACAGTTTTACACTTCTATCACTCTATTTCCTCATCCAAAGTCATTTCATAGTCATACACCGGGCATGCCCGACCAGTCGATCGCAGGCTACCAGATCTCAAATCGACCGCTAAGTGTGTAGACAAAAAAACGATGAAATGATAGGAAGTCAGTGTTGCCAAATCAGCAACTTTGATGCTCTGTGTAAGTGAGTAATCAGACCCACGAGCGACTCTATTTTTTTTTTTAAGACAACAATCTGGCACCTTTTTTTCTTACAAAGTATTATAGGAGATTTTTGGAGTGTGTGATGTGAAAGCACATTGTCGAATATATAAAAAAAGTATGGGGGGAAAAACGTGCATCTGTCTCGCTTCATTCAACATCTAGCGCGCTTGTTTAAGTCCAAATATTGGCTGAGATGGACGTATTTTTAGGAAGTTTTAAATCAAACTCACGACACATTTATGCTGATAGCTCACAGATTTATAGGGACAAAAAATCAAAACGGTGACTACTTTTATGTAAACATACGATATATCAAAAGGGAATTGATTTATACCGATACTCATTTAATAACTTGTAATAGCTAGAAGTAACTCAGGAAACACCCCAAATATCATGTTAAATGAACTTTCTTTGTTTTTATTGCTTGCAGACGATCTTATTAGTTTGAATTCATGTTTCACTTAAAGCAAACTTCACTATAAAGTAAAACTATTTTATTGTTTCATCTTTTTTAGCTCATAAAACTCCTAAAAAAAAGGCCTCTAAATTATCACTGCAGTTATCTATTGTGGAAGATTCATGCAGTTTGACTGAGAAAAAAAATTGATTGAACTAGATGGAGGTGATTTATTGTTTCTTAGTGTGTATTGAGTTAGAAAGAGCTGGTTCACTTATAGTTGATATGGTTTTATTAATCATTTTAATTTTTTTTTTTAAGATAATTTTTTTATTTGGTTAAATAAATACTTCATACATCTACTATTTTTAATTTTGAATGAACATTGAGAGTTTAACTTAAGTTTGAAAGTTTTTCCATTTTGTGTTGTATGAGTGTATTTGATCAATCGAATCTGTATTTCTGGGTTTTTCTAAACATTTGATGTTGCATTGTTATTTTTAGTCAAGGACGTTTATTTTCTAACAATTTCTGACCATTTTAATACATTATTCTTCTCCACTCTTTTAAAAATAGTTTGAACACCTTTCGCTTAGAATTGGCGTTGGTTAATAAATAAGCAGTGGACACGGCATCACGTTGTTTTAGATTATCAGGGAACTCCATGTTTTTGTGGTCTTACTAATCAGTGTGGGGAACTAACTCACTGGTAACAAGTCACTACTGATTGGACTCAGGTCGTAGATAAATCACACGTGCTCCTTCACTGGCTGTGGGTTTTGTATAACAGCCTGTTTGGCTTGTTAACATGGAAATCTGGCTGCTGGGTTTGGTGGAGGTGTGAAGACGAACCAACATGCACAGAGAGCGGTAATGTTCGCACTCTCCTTGTTCTCTGTAAAGAGGCGCGACCATCTCTGATTGGTTTTCTCCCATCTGCAGGATTTGAAGGCTGCTCCATGGTTCCCTCGATTTTCCCTTTGGAGACACTTCATAACCTGTTGTCACTGAAGCAGGTGGACGAGTTCCTCAACACGGTGTGTGAGAGCAGCAGCGAGGCCCACATCAAAACCATGAAGGGTAGGTTGGCAACACTGGGAAGACAAAAAAAGGTTATCAAATCATTATTCATGTATGAACTCTATTTGTCCTTTACAATCCAGTACAATCCAGCCCTTCAATTCAATTGGATTGGATTGAAGGCAATTCAGAAATTCATAAGATCTTATTTGTATTACATAAACAATAAGAATGTGACTTAAACCCTATTGTTTCATACAAATACATACAAATGTTTTTTTGTTTTTTTTTGCAAAACAATATTTTGTCGTTATGAGTTTTTCTGAAGTTTCTATGATAATAAAGCATAAAAAAATAGTCCCTGAAATTAGTGAGTGAGTGAAATCAGTGAGTAGCTACTCACTGATTTCACTGATTGTTTCTTTTAATCAGAACCTCAGAAACTGATTTGTTGACAGTTACAGTTATAACTTAGATTTTTTTTTTTCCTTTTTTTTTTTTTGTCCCAGCAGCGCTCTCAGGTTTGTTTGATTCTAATAGCCAGGTGTCTCTGCTCGGTGCACACCTGCTGTCCTCTGAATCGGAAACATCTCTTCATCCACCAAGCCAGGCTCTGTGGCGTGAGTTTTTTTTATTTTTTATAATCCATGGTGTTGAACTACAAGACATGTTTGTAACAGAGAGAATGAGATTTTTTTTCTTAATCTCTAATGGGTCAGCATGCCAACAATAGGCAATATTCTTTTTTTTTTTTAAGACAGTTTTAGTTGCATTATGAATTTTTTGTTATTAAATCAAAGAAATACAGCCATCATAAAAAAAAATTTTTTTTACAGAATTATAAATGCATAAAAAAAATATAAGCCTTTCAAATTAATGTGAAAATTGAACTAAGTCAGTAAAATAAATTATACGTAGAATATATTTGTTTTCTAAAGTTTCTATTGAAGACAAAAGAACGGACTCATTTTGAATGATTATAATGTGATTCTTTTGTTTTAGACCACAAAAAAACTTTTTGGTATAAACAAATGTTGAAAGTGTAACTTTTTCTTTTTTTTAAATCATCACAACTATTTTTAAATGATTGAAAAAAACCACAAAGATATTGTTGCAGGTTATAAAAAGTTATTGATATTGTTGACCTAATTTTATATTTAAATCCACACTTTCAGACGTGAACAATTTAAATTAGTTTCTCCATCCAAACCCTAACGTTGCAGTTTTAATAAGTTTAGTTTGTTAAAGAAGTCTCATTCCTTCACTCGTGTTTTGGTCTAAACATGACTGATCAATATTCAGTGGAAGCTGCAATAAATTTAGAGTAAAGAAGCGAAGTAAAAGTCCTAAAACTGTCAGATGAGCTAAGTAAGCAGACAGTAAACATGGGAGCGAGCTCTGTAATAAAACGGCTCCTTTAATAACCCTGCGCTTCCTTCTTTCCTTCGTACAGATCTCCCCCTACTCTCTTTCATTCCCTCTCCTTCTTCCTCACATCTTATTTCTCCTTCGGGATCGACATGATTAATTTTTCTTCCAGTCGTGATGTTGATTTATAAAATATAGTCACAAGAATAGATTTTTAATGGACTTTATCTTCAGTTCTTCCAGCGTCTGTTTGTCTATTATCTTCTTGCTGAAGTGACACTGGAAGGGTTTTTTTTTTCTAGTCCCACTGGTACCTGCTCTAGATCCAAGCTGCTTTAACCACATGACACTCACTTAGCCTCATTTACCATCGTGTTAAGCTCGGACTGCTGCATGAATCAGCTGGTCTCCTGTTGTGCTCCTCTGAGGACAATACGTGCCCTCCTATTGGCTCCTGTTTTAGAGACTTTGTCTCTGAGGGAAAAGTGGTCACTTCAGTTTAAATTCTTTTTAAATATTCTGAATAGGATGACTAAGAGCTTATCATTACGCATAATATCCCAGTCAGACATTCATGCAACAGGTAACCAAATGACCTCATCATCATGTATCATGATTTTCTTCATTTGTTCTCACAAGAAGCACATGCAAATCAAACCACGCATGACTCAATCAAGTACCGTTCTATCAGGGAGGTGAATAAATGAATGTCTGAGATGTTAACGAGTGGTGTAGCATCAACCTCATCTGATTTCATAGCCGCCTGCTGATTAAAAAAATTGTTTTTATTTTTACTTTAAAGCAGGCAGTATGCCTTCAAGTGCAGTGTCCAGTGCAGGCTCCTCCTCTCCGGTCACAGAAAGTGCTGCTCTGAACTTCAGCTCCAGTGAGTAGATCGTCCATCCGAAACACAGAAAGACTTCTGAATACCTTAAGGAAGATGTGAGGATGTGTGCTACTCGACTTTATCTCCGGCTCTCATCAACAACCTAGAGGGAGATGTGGGACGCCACACAAACTACACACCATGCCACTCCCTCCTCCGTGCTGTGTAAAGAGAGAAAACACTGGAGTTCAAACAGAAGAAGACTAAATCTGTTGTTCTGCTCCTGTCAAGAATGAAAGTGCATCGAGACATGTTTCTGGCCTCTTGTGCCTTTTAATTTAGATAGATATTTTCTATTTGAACATAAAAATCCCAAATAAAGTTTTTTTTTTAAATAAAAACAAACACGTGGACATTTGTTCATCTTCCCGGGAGCTGCCATGAGAGGATGAACACCACATTGTTTTTTTTGTAGACTGCATCTGTTCCTGCTGGTTGGCTTACGATGACTAATGTAAAGGACAAAATGATTCATTTATTTACACAACTGATTATTCAGATGAAAATATGTCACAGTTTTATATTAAATATAGTATAAATTTAATTGCAGACCATCCAGACTTGCCAGATTAGGCTCCCGTTTGCAGTTTGTGTACTACAATAAGCTGCACATAAGAGAGGAACGTAGTTCAGGAACATATTTTGGAATATAGTCCAATGAGGTCATAGTAACTCTAGGACCTATATTCTTAGTTTACAACCACTCAGATTACAACTATTTCTTTCGGGGAGGTTGATCAAACGTGTCCTTCTGTTCTGTGTGTCTGATGTTTAAATAGAACTAGTAAATGTGCCTTTTTGATGATTTGTGTAATTCATTAAGGGGTTAAAAACCCACTTTGATTTTAAACTAATGTATTATTTTAAAACAGAGGAGAGAAGCCACTGGATTGAGTAGC
This sequence comes from Neostethus bicornis, assembly GCA_902685375.1. Classification (NCBI taxonomy): domain Eukaryota; kingdom Metazoa; phylum Chordata; class Actinopteri; order Atheriniformes; family Phallostethidae; genus Neostethus; species Neostethus bicornis. The sequence continues at coordinate 21,271,638 of LR738544.1, read as the reverse complement.
ATGTTATAGTTGTTCTTTTTTTCTTTGTGATCTGCTGTCACGCCAAAATCCTGCCATTAGTGATTCAAATATTTGTTTTGTTTGGTGACGCTCAGGTAGATAAAAAATTATAACTAATTCAGCTAAACTGTAGGTCAGTTTGTTTTAATTTGAATTAACTTTACAAGAGTTTAATTTAGAGTTTAAACTGTTAAAAAGTTGATTGCTTTAAGGTGGTTCAATTTTCAAACCATCTGTGATCATCTTACGAGAAAATCGAATGTATTTGGTCTATATTTTGTTTTTTAAACCTCGACCAAATTTGATTTCTTTTTGTTTTGTGAAAAACGCATGTGAACAGATGTTGAAACAGGAGTCAACACCTGGATACATTTCTAAGGATCAAAGCTTCTACATGTTCCAAAGTGCTAAAACAAAAAATAAACCGACTTTCAGTATGTAAAACAAACTATTTCTTCATTAGTTTTAAATGTTTTTCAAACGGATTGATGATTAAAATGTGATCTATTTTGATGCTGTTATTTAAAATGCTGTACACTTCTAGCCAAAGAGACAAATGCGGGAGTTTAGTGGAGTCATTGGAAAACAAGGTCTATGTCGTGTCTCATTTCTGCCTGACTCAGTTTCATGATCTTCAGGATGGGCCGAGGTGTTTCAGAGGGTAAAAATAAAAGATAATTAAACCATAAAAAACGGATTTATTCTGTTAAAATGACGTCACAGTTCACAGCTGACCTCACTTGTGTGTTTGTGTCTTGTGAATGAGATGGGGGTCTGCATGTATGTGTGTGTGGGTCTGTTTATGCATGGATAAGTTTGCATGTATGTGTGTGTTTACAAGAACGTCTGTGTGGATGTGTGTCCAGACATATAAGCTGGTTCTTACTGGTTATCAGCTTGTTTTTGCTCCATCTTTTTGTTTCAGAGGTATTTTTTCTGCACGTTTTTCTTGCTTCACCTCTTTTCTTCTTCCCCTCTTTTCTAAACACACTTGTCTTCCTTCTTGATGAACGTTCTGCTTTATTCTTTCCACTTTTACCTAAATTTACCTTTTTATTTCTCCTTCCATCACACCTGTCTCTTCAGTCGGTTAGTCTTCTGGTCTCGTCATCACAACCCCACTTTAAATGTCTTAAACAATACTGATGACTCATCCCTCCTGCTCCCATGCGTTTCCATGGTGACATCCCAGAAGTAATTGACTCTTCCTGCAAACATTCGGTGAACGGAGAGACGAATCGCCAACTCACCGCAAGCCAAAAGCTGATGTCATTCTTTGTCTGGAGGACGAGTAGCCCCCTACCTACCATACTGAATCTGTGTGTGTTTGTACACACAGACTTGGCCTTTTGTTGCGTCAGCACAAACATCAACGTTTTTCATTTAAGTCTTTCACAGAGCTAGTTCAACTCGCTGGTCAGGTGCTCATGAAATTGAATTTACACACCATCGCCTGTGAGAAACACTGGATTGGCTGATTTTCTTTAAGGTTTAGTTTGTTTTTTATTCAAGATTCAAGAAACTTTATTGATGTTGCATTACAGCAATAACATTTTATAAGGTGACTTCTAAAGCAGCTATGTATTGGTTTTTATTATTGGTTATGTTGTTGCATGTGTGTGTTTGTGTGGTGATTTTTGGACTGTTCTGAGTTCTGTAACAGCCTTGTCACAGTCATGAGGAAGAAGCTGTTCCTCATTCAAATGGTCTGGGCTCTTAGAACTCTGGGTCTAGATGGAGATGAAGAGGATGGAGTTGAGTTGAGGTTGATTTTCTCGAATTTAGCTGATATCTATTCTCGATTCTTCATTTTAGCTGCCTTGAGGTCTTTGTTCAGGTCGGTTCTGGCCCTACTGTAGGTCTACCTGTCTCCTGTGGGTGTTAAACCACGGTTTTTGGTTGGGAAATATTTTCTCTTTCCTTGTTATGACATTGTCTATGCAGAAACTGATTTGAGACAGAACAGATGTGTAAAGTTCAAAGTTTGGTTGTTGAAGATGTCCCATGTGGTTTTCTTAAAGCAGTCCTTCAGGGACAATACGGCCTCATCAGTTCAACGTTGGATGGTCTTATAATATGGTTTAGACCTCCAGATAAGAGGCTTGAATGAATGAACTAACATTTCACAAAAAGATGTTTAAAAAACAGAGTCTTTCACCCAACGTACTGTGTGTACACACTCATGTTTAGCTTGGAAGAATTTCTTAGCTTCAGGTTGAAGGTGGTCTATGAATCAACTCGTAAATTTATGGATGGTCCATAAGTCAAAGTTTGTATTCAGTTTACTTCATCGTGTCCGATGTTTTAAACGATGTGGGAGTCAGAGATCAGAGAGCAGTTGGTCTATTAGTCACACTTACTGTAGAGAATCACCTCCACCTGACAGGAAAGTGTCTCGTTACACCTTCTGCACCACCTCCGCAAGTACTAACAACCCTCGGCCTCTTTAACATCCTCCACAGTCTGAATGTATTGTCAAGGTAACGGAGGGGATGAACAGTGAACGGGGAGGGTGTTTTCTTTTTTTTTAGGAAGGTGATGTGGCAGCTGGGAAACCCAGTGAACCGGGTGTAGATTCAAACTGTATGAAGAGAAGCACAGGAGCACTCTTCTCCACATCTGGAATAAAGCCAAGAGATTACCAAGATCAATTTTTGGTATTAATCACAAGCTGAGGTTCATAAAGAGCATGTCTGGATGGAATTTGAGAGGGAATTGATTTGTCCTGTCGACTGTGAGCCGAACCTTTCTCTCATCGATCAGGAATCCAGGAAAAACTGAGTGGTTTTAAAATGAAGAGCAGGATGACTGATCGTCTGAGCTGGAACTAAACTCTATTTTATTGTTTTTTTCCTTAAAAAAAATAAGAACCAAGTCTGGAAACTTTTCTGCAAGTTGATTTTGAAAAAGAAAAGCTTGATCCAGAGAATTTCTTATTATGAAATATTAAAGTATAAAACATAGCTTAAATAGCTTGTGCATTCTGTTTACAAGTTGGATCAAATAATATGTTAAGGACCTCCAATACCACCCAAGCTGCAAGCTGCTCATTAGATTGAAACCCTCTGACTCTTCTTCTTTTGGAATTTTCCTTCAGGGGTCACCACAGCAAGTCAGTTTCTTCCATCTAATCCTATCTGCTGTATCCTCTTTGGTCACACCGACTATCTTCATGTCTTCCTTCACTGTATCCATGAACCTCCTCTTTAGTCTTCCTCTAGTCCTCTTTCCTGGTGGTTCCAAACCCAGCATCCTTCTTCCGATGTACTCTCTCTCTCTTCTCTGCACATGTCCAAACCATCTCAGTCTGGCCTCTCTGACTTTATCCCCAAAACCTCTAACATGTGCTGTTCCCCTGATGTACTCATTTCTAATCCTGTCCATCCTGGTCACTCCCAGAGAGATCCTCAGCATCTTCATCTCTGCTACCTCCATCTCGTTTCCTGTCTTTTTCCTCGGTGCCACTGTCTCTAGACCAAACAGCATGACCGGTCTCATCACGGTTTTGTACACTTTTCCTTTCATTTGAGCTGAAACTCTTCTGTCACACATCACACCTGATACTTTTCTCCACCTGTTACAGCCTGCCTGCACACGCTTCTTCACCTCTTTTCCACACTCTCCATTGCTCTGGACTGTTGATCTTAAGTACTTAAAATCTTCCACCTTCTTTATTTCTTCTCCCTGTAACCTCACTTTCCCATTTAGATCCCTCTCATTCACATACACGTACTCTGTCTTTACTCTGGAGGTCATTGAAACACAGTCAAGTGTTTGTCGTGATAAAGAAAAAGCAGTTAGAGACTTTCAAACCTTTGTGACGTGATATGTTACCCTGCTGGAAGGAATCCCAAGATGATACTTTGTGTTTATAAAGAGAAGGACATTGTGGGGAATGAGACTCTAGCAGTTCATTGTGCTCATATGAAATTACTAAACCATGCCACGTTCACATAAAAACAAATTACACTCTGTGTAGCCGAGCAGAAATGATCATAGTGGGCACATTCAGTCGCATAAAATTTCTGCAGCTACCAGTATCCTCGAAGACAGAATAAAACTCTACTCCAGTTGTTACTGCAAGGCAGAGAAGCTTAATGGTAAACGGGCATGTGAGAGGCAGGGTACACCCTGGGCAGGTCACCAGTCTGTTACAACCTATTTTCTCCTTGCTAATATGCAAATATTCATTCTGCTTCTGACTTTTTTTTTTTTGGGAGGATAAATGCCTTGAGATATGACACCTTGTTTTTGAGGGGGTCCTCTACCTAACATGCATGTTTTTTGGAGGTTGGGAAGAAACTGGAACACCCAGAGGACACCCACGCATGGGGAGACATGCAAACGCCACACAGAATGACCAGTGTTTCAAATCTCGTCCCCCACCCAGGATTTGAACCCACAATCTTCTTGTTGTAAGGCCGCTGTGCTAACCCCACTGCCACTGTGCTGCCCAATTTGACTTGCTTATCCCTAACGAGGTCACAGGGGGTCACAGGGGGTGCTGGTGCCTATTCCGGCTGATTCAAGGCAAGAGGCAGGGTATACCCCGAACAGGTCGCCAGTCTGTCGTGGGGCCACACACAAACAACCATCCACATACACACTCTCATTCTTCGGGGCAATTTCTTAGCAGCCAATCAACCTAACATGCATGTTTTTGGAGGGTGGGAGGAAACTGGAATACCTGGAGGAAACCCACACATACACCAGGAGAACATGCAAACTCCACACAGAAAGGTCAGTGTTCTAAGCCCAATTTGCAAAAATATTTCCTTTAATTTCATCAACATGAAGAAAAGAGCCCACAATCTCACATTTTGATTTAAATGTAGTTTATTTGATGATCACCAAGCTGGTTCCCTTTTACAATGAATCTGCAGTAGTTCTAGTTTTACCAGTAAGATTTAGAGACAGAGAAGATTTACTGTATATCGCGCCCGAAAAGAAAACAGAAGATTAATACAATGCAAAAAGGATAGAGAGAGAGGATCAAACGTAACTACCAATACAGCGTCTTCTTAACAACATGTTAGAGGGCAAACAAAGAAAGCACGGCCCAGAAGGATATTACGGTAGGTCATCTCAGTACCAGTTAAGACAATTAGCATTTTCCAAATATAACTTTTTTTAAAATAGCATTGTATTTTTTATATTATTTCCATGTTAAACAATTACATTCAAGATTATAACTAAATAAATCACATGCATAAAGATTAAATGGACAGATGATGTCATAAGCTGTCTGATCAAACGATATCTTCATCTTTGTTGCAGGTATGGAGATGAAACCTAACTTAAATGACTTTTTTTTTCTGTAGCTTTTTTTGTGTAGTTTCAGTACTTTTTTTTTAAGTTATCTTGTCGCTAAAGTTTGATAGAATGAACAGATATCACAAGAAGAGTTGATCATTTGTCAGAATGGCTCTTTTCTAGAGCTAATCTGTGTCTGGTCCGTTGAGTGTTCGTGTAGCCTTTGTTCAGTTTTTTTGAGTTTATATGTGTTTCAAGTCATATTCAGGAAAAAAGTTGCAGCTGCAGCTTTTACTGTTTCAGTCTCACTATTTTTTTGTCTTAACTGTAGGATCTCGGTAGAAAAAGAGCAACAAATCAGTTTCTTTGGAGCTGATTAGAGCCTGGTGTAACCACGAGAAAAGAAACGTTATCTGCACACTTTCCGATCTCCTTTGCTTTTACTTTGCTTGTGTTGTTTCTTATCAGCAGCATCAAACGATCGTTATCAAATCTACATTCAGAAAAATAGATCTCCTGTTTAGTGCATTCAGCTACTGTACAATCAGTGATTCACAGCGTTCTTGTTATAGCCTCAAAACCCAAGGCCATCGATTTGGAATCAGCCAACTTAAAAAAACAAAACAAAAACACATCTTCCACCATTTCTTAAACTCAATGTATTAAAAAACAAGCGTAGACATTTTTCTGCTCGAACACACGACAGAACAAAATAAAAGAACTTTTCATGAGTCATTCAAGCATAAAGCTGTTTGAAAACATTATTTTTGCTAGCGTTCAGACTAAAGCTAACAAAAAATGGCCTCTCAGGTACTTAGCTCCATCAGAGATATGTTTACTTGTGCGTATTTTGCTGTTCAATAAACAACCTGCATCGGACTTCTTCTTTATCACATTCAGTGCATAAAACTAAAAAAAGGCTGAGTGGTCGAGTGTTACGTTTCTCAGATTTGGAAAAGTAGGCGAGCCAGGAGGGTAGAGAGAATTTGGATGATGAGGTATAAATCAGTTTACAGCAGCTTTTTTTTTTTTTTTTAAAAATGGGAAAAATAAATAGATCAGTCGTTGGCACTGTTTTCGGACAAGAATCTTGTGTCAACATTGAGGATGTAGAAGTGACTCATTTAGGCAAAAATCAAATAATGCAAGAAAAACATTCAAACTGTTTTAAGATAAAATATGTTTATATCATATTGAAATACATTTATTATGTAAAAACCTGCTCTGACTCTTTTGTTTCAGCGTCTAATCAGTCTTCGAGAACTTAAAATAAAACTTGAAGCTTTGACGAAGCTAAAAGCTTTTTCCTCATCATTTTAAAAGAATGGGATCAATGCAAAATGATATAAAGTGCCCTGGAATTGGAAACATGAAGCAATTGATAAATATTACATAAATGAGACCTAATGGACGTGTTCATCTTCACTCTGAAAATCCCTGTCATCTTAGCAAAGCAGCTACTTTGTGTGTATTCCACACACGCAGACAGACGTATCCAAACACCGCTGTTCCCAACAAGCAACCAGTCCGACCCGAATCGAAGCATTCATTCTCAGACTATCAACACTCCATCTAATTGTCTTTCTTCTTTGAGGAATATTACAGTGAGTTCCATCCTTGCTTTAACATACTATTACAATAAATCAAAGCTACTCAACACCTCAGAAAAGTGCTTTTCTAATCGGTGCAATATTCTGCTAAAAGACATTCTCATTATTTTGAGCAAGTGTTTATTGGGAAGAAAAAGTTGTGTTTTTTTTGGATTTTGTGATTTAAAAAAAAAAAAGACTAAAAAAGCTTGCATTTTTCTTGAAAATTGTTTTGAACCGGTTGGTGCTTTTTTTTCAAAACTGAGTTCTTAAGAGTCTTTGAGTTACCTTGTTTTCTTGGTCTGCTTTTGACTTGTCCTTAAACATCTCCCTCTCCCAGCACCACAAGCTAAAGGCACGTACAGTAATAGAAGCTTTCTGTAAAATACTTCACAACCCAGATGATGGAAAGAAATATTGCAGCTTCCACCAGCGTGTCACCACCGGTGAGCTTTCATGCTACATTAGTCACTGGTCACGATGTGTTCCATGGCTTTGTGGTACTAATAGCTATGCAGGTTGAGTGGAAGGAAAAGATGATAAAATAATCTTACTTTTTAAAAACATTCCGATTATTCCCACATCATCTTAAACTACACTCCAACATCTGTGCTGAAACATAAATCCTACATTCAGACGGGAATACATGCAACCAACAGAGAGTCTGATAAAGACTTGAATAAATCATTACAACAGACCGAGATGGGATTGAAGTTCAGAAACAATTTCCTTCTGCCTGAAACCTTATGAATACACTTGAGCATTGCCAGCCAAACAGCGTAGTAACCTATCAACGCTATAATGCATTCCGTACTTAATGGCTGGCCAAAGACAACACCGCTACACAGCTCTCTGAAAAAGATGGAGCTACCACGCAAGCATCATGCACCAGCTAAGCTGAGAAAATAGAGACAGGCGTCTGACGGCTTCAAGCACCTCCTACAACTTCACAAAGGACAAGAAAGATCATTTTTGTTTCAAAACATCCATTTAAGTCTTTACTAAGATAATCCAAAACACCACGGTGGTGGTACGAGAGGAACCGCTACTGCTAACAGTGCCGAGTAGTTGAAATGATCACTGGTCTGTTTGAGTCATTTTAGAGTATCTATAAGATTTACATTTTATTTGCTTTTTGGCATGTGGTTTGGTCACTTGTGTAAGATTTCAATCAAAATGCAATTTAAATAATCAGTGTAAATATGACATCTTACTGGTCTCTACACTCAACTGGAAAATTTTCACATATGAATCCAAGATGTTCATTTTCAAATGTGATTATTTTGTTAAATATAATTCAATTTTTAACCACATTTAAGTGCAAGCATAAGAAATTTATTAGGGCACATATTTAAGAATAAAAAACTCTAAAGTTTAATGCTATTTGCATGATTACTTCACTAGTACAAAGCATGTATCCAGAATTTGGACTTGAATTTCTGCTCACAGAACCTACTGCACCAAAAGCTGCAGCAAATGCTTTTTAGAACTGGTACTATCTATGATGGAGCTGTTTGTTCCCACTCTAGGTCTGTATGACATAGTGAGGGAGGTGAAAAGGTGGTGATGATAATGAAAGCAGGTTTGTGAAGTTTAAAACTCAATCTTGCAAGCGGGGAAAGACTCATCCTGCATGACTACGGTGCTGCTTGAGGCCAGGACCATAATGTTCAGGTCCTGCTGCTTCTCGTGGGTCTGTTGGTACCATTCGCGAGTCACCTCTGTGTCGTGTGTTGGTATCAGAGTCACCTGTTGGGTGACACAATGAGAAAACATCAAAATAAAGAAGTTAGATTTTAGCCATAGATCATGACCACATACATACCTGTGAATTGGAGCCCCACTGAGATTTGCCCTCGAGGAGGGCATCCAGGACTGCACGACTGGGTTCTCCACTCCCCGGGTCATTCCCGCTTACAACATAATATGCAGCCCGGACTCTTTTAAAGAACTCCTGGTCCACGTTCTTAGCACTGCAGTGGTTGGGTACGTAAGCCAAGTCCACATAGACTGGCGGTCCAGGTGGTACACCTGAACTGGTTTTCTGAGAGTTACCTCCTGGAGGAGAAATGAGAAAAATCCTTTTTCTTTATCCAGAATCATCAAATAAAAAATGTTTGGAGATCGGCTGCAACTTGCCCAACATTACCCCCCTGGCCATCTATGCATGCATGTATCTATGTAGATATGTAATAGGCCTGTTTACCCTCTGGAGTGGACTAGAAACAAATCTGCTGAAAAAACACCAGATGGATTTCAATAGTTTATGAAATCAAAAGCATCTGGTGTAGAAAAATAATCCAATTTCAGTGGCTCATGAAGTTTGAAGTACATTTTAATTCTTTATCCTTTTCTTACATGCGCCATGGACAATGATGTTTGTAGATGACATTGTAATCTGTAGTGAGAGGAGGGAAGAGGTGGAGGAAAAGTTGGAGAGGTGGAGGTTTGCACTAGAAAGAAGAGGAATGAAGATTAGTCAAAGTAAGACAGAGTACATGTGTGTGAATGAGAGGGATCCAAATGGAAATGTGAGGTTACAGGGAGAAGAGATAAAGAAGGTGGAAGATTTTAAGTATCTAGGATCAACAGTCCAGAGCAATGGAGAGTGTGGAAAAGAGGTGAAGAAGCGTGTGCAGGCAGGCTGGAATGGGTGGAGAAAAGTATCAGGTGTAATGTGTAATAAAAGAGTTTCAGCTGAAATGAAAGGGAAAGTGTACAAAACTGTGATGAGACCGGCCATGCTGTTAGGTCTAGAGACAGTGGCATTGAGGAAAAGACAGGAAACAGAGATAGAGGTAGCAGAGATGAAGATGCTGAGGATCTCTCTGGTAGTGACCAGACCCAGTATATCAGGGGAACAGCACATGTTAGAGGTTTTGGAGATAAAGTCAGAGAGGCCAGACTGAGATGGTTTGAACATGTGCAGAGGAGAGAGAGAGAGTACATCGGAAGAAGGATGCTGGGTCTCGAACCACCAGGAAAGAGGACTAGAGGAAGACCAAAGAGGAGGTTCATGGATACAGTGAAGGAAGACATGAAGATAGTTGGTGTGACCAAAGAGAATACAGCAGATAGGGTTAGATGGAAGAAACTGACTTGCTGTGGCAACCCGTGAAGGGAAATGCCGAAAGAAGAAAAAGATCCTTTTCTTAGATGCAAGAACCAAAAATAAGGTAAACATACTTAAGAAAAATTGTAAACTTAACTATAATTAGATATAAAAAAAATCCCAAAATTAGCAAAAGTAAAACCAGATGATTCCAAATCTGGTTTGGCAAAACAAAACAGCAAATGTCTGTAAAAGTCAGTAAAATATTTATTACTGTAAAACAATGCCCCTTTAAATTTTAAAAGAATATTTTGTATACTGATGAACAGTTTGAATTCACAGTTACAATGTGTAAATTAGTAGACTGGCAAAACGGTTTGATTAGTTTGATACATGTTCTAAAATTTCTAAATTATTCAGACATTTTCCAGAATATTTATCCAGTTTAAGGTCACCTACTGTATTTCTGTCATGAATGAGAGAAGCTACATAGAATAGTTATTATTTTGATTACTGGATCATTTACACGGTTATTCATTGGTTACAGATGAGACAAAGTAGGAACATCCTGTTCATTTCTTACAGTTCCAAATTTACACTTTCTTACTTTTTACAAACCACAAAAGTTCTTTTAAGTTCTAAAGGTCTTCTGAAAATCAAACATATCAACCGGAATGAACACTGATGATGAAAAAACTAGTTAGAAAGTCAAGAATTCAGGTCCAAACTAAAGCCGTAAGAGTTGTAATAAATTTTACAAAACAAACACACATTTTTTTACACTAAAAAATTGATCCTTAGTTTTTATGTTACTCTACTGACAGAGCAAAAAAAAACTAATACTTTCAGTGAACACATTCTGTATTATTCTTGACTCTTGCTAAAGGTTCATTAGAAATCTGGCCGAAAGAAAAGAAATTATTAACAAACCTGTGCTCTTGATGCCGTTGACTTTTCCAGAGCTGTAGATCTCACTCCGTGAGCCCTGCGTCTCAGACATTTTAATTAGCCTGGAGCTTCTCTCTGTGTCCTTCCTCCTGAGGGAGGCAGATCGGGGTGAAGAAGATTCCTTAGACTGTTTCACTGGAGTAGAAGACCTCTTCCTCACATCCCCCCTACGGGCAGGAGAGGCTGACTTGGTCTTGGTTTTTCTAAGCCCCTTTGTTGTCTTGTGTTCCTTCTTGGTGGGTTTCTCTGCATTTTTGTTATCATTCAGAAGAACCTCTGGGTCTACCATGCACACATCTGGATGAGGAGGGTGTGGCGTAGGGTCCTTAAAGGGGGCAGGGACAGGATCATGAGTTTTCTGAGACACCCGTTGGCTTGGAGAATGGCGACCACCAGCAGCTCCAGATGCAGAGGATTTGTCTACTGGTAGATGCTCAGCATCTTCATCGGAGTCCAGATTTCCCTCAGCAGTTATGGATGGACACTCTTCTGTTTCTGGTGGAACGTCAGAGTCAGACTGAGAAGGTAACGACTCACTCAGTGATGTTGGAGGTGTTTCTTCTCCAGCCAAAGTGACAGCTAAACCAGGAGACATTGTACCAGGGAACTGATGGGACCCCTGACCTGATTCTCCATGGTGACTCTGACTATGGTGGCGCCTCTGCTTGTGCGACCTCTTTTTCACTGAGTGTTGGCCCTGTTCGTCTTCTTCACCCTCCTGGAAGTGGCCGCTCTGTCCTTCATCATCACCCTCATCACTGGAGAGGTGATGAAGAGTGGGATTGATAAAGGATGGAGATAGTTCTCCTTTGTGAAGTTTGTATTCGCTAGAGGAGAAACTTTGAGGAGAAGAGGAGGTTGCCCCAGTGTTCAAGTCAGAGGGTCGGTCACTCCTTACAATTCCCTGACTAGATGTTTCTCTGTGGTAAATCTCTTTTGTGAACTTGGAGGAGGTAACGTGGGAGCTTGACATCCACTGCCGTGCTTCCTGATCATCTTCCTCATCATCATCATCCCCATATCCTGGAGGTGGGGCACTGGGGAAATCATCAGGTCTCTGCAGAAGCTCCCAGTCTGATAAACTACTCTTTCTTCTCATCTTCAGTCTTTCCGATGGATTCTCTAACGAACTTTTATCCTCTAATCTTTCCAACTCTCTGGGTTTCCCTTCCACCACTTTTTGACTTAGTGTGGACCCAGCTGGTTCTTTTTCCTGCTCTTTGGTGCCTTTAGCTGTCTCTTCATCTCGTTCATGTGTCTTCATTTTAACTTCAGTAACTTTCAGTTCCTCCGCTTTCTCACACGTTTCTTTCCCTGACATCTCGACACCTTCCTTCAAAGATACATAAGTTGTGCTTGTCTTCTCCTCTTTTATCTGCTGTGTTTTCTTGTCACCTTCTTCTTTCGGTTGAAAGTCTGTAATTGCACAAGAGGTTTTGGTCGTAACGGTATGACTCGGTGTAGAAACAGAGGTTGTCAGTTCTGTTACTTTCACAGTTTCACTTGGAGCTGAAACAGAAGAAGACGTGAGGGTGATTGCTTTTGTCTCTGTTGAGATTATGATGCTTTCAACTGAATGTGATTCAGTTACTGATGAAAATGTCTCCGACATTTTAACTTTTTCACATTGAATGCGACATGGTAAGATACTTTCTTCCATTTCAACTGTTTTGGATTCCTTCTCAGTAGATTCAGCTTTTTGTAGAGGAGAAACATTGAAACAAGCTTCTGATGTGAATGAGATTTTCGATACATGCACTGGGTCTAAACCAGGTAGATGTGACCCAGTTTGACTTGTTGATTCAGAAGCAAACTTTAGATCTGCCTCTAGTTCTTGATCTTCGGCCTGCTTTGCAGTGACAGATGTACTTGAACTTGATGGTTTGGACAATTCTTCCACAGGTTTTGTCATCACTTCCATGTATTCATCTCTCTGGAAAGCACCAGGGTATGAGCTTGTAGATGCTGCCATGAAAGATGGTTCCTCTTTGGCAAACAAATCTTTGGAGCTTGAAGTATCACCTTGGTCTCCTAAGTGTTGGCTGAAAAGACCTGACATAGAGGCAGGAGATGAGTAGCTGTATGATGAAGAAGAGTATGTAGAAGAAGAGTACGTTAAAGTGCTGTATGTGCAACCTGATGAGGTAGTCTCCTCAAGTTTTGTTGTAATACTTCTAGACTCCCTGTCTTCTAGATCTTTATCTTGAACATCTTGTTGACTGAAGTATTTGTCGTCATACGGTTTGGAGAGGACAGAAGTTTCTTTTTTGTGATCCTTTAGCGAAACCTGACTGGTGTCACTGTAAAAATGTTCAGCGCTGATACTGCTTGACCCAATATCAGCATAGCTGGTGGTTATTGGAGGAGAAGGACTGGATGTTGGTTTGGATAATAACTCTGGTTGGTCAGCAGGTGAAGAGCTGTGGATCAAACTGCTTGTAGATGTTTTCTTCATTTCTGGTGTAAGTGATGTTTTGCTCTCTGTGTCTGAAACTTCAACTGGAGCTGATCCACCAGCCACGGACCTCTTTTCTGTCAGTTCAGGGGACGTTCTACTTTTTCCATCTGTCACATCCGTTTGATCACAATGTTTTGGCTCATTTGATAGGGAAAAGCTGCTTCCATCGCTTTTGATCAGTTCTTGGTCTTGACTTTTTGTCTCAGTTGATTTTACTCTGTCTGTAACTATAATCTCCTCTTTGATTGGTTTTGCACTTGCGTCTTTCTTCTCTGTGTCTGAGGCTTTGGTAACAGAGGCATCTGACGGTTTTTCGTCAGCAGCTTCCACTTTATAGGAGCTCAGGTCTGATTTTTTATGTAAGTATTCTCTCTCTGCTAAGCCACTGCTAACATCAGAATCACGTCTGCAAATTTCTTTTTCAGATTGCTCCCGGGCACCTTTCTCCATATCCACATCACTTGATTCTTCTCCTTCCTCTTCCTCCTCCTCTTCTTCTTCTTCTTCATCATCATCATCATCAACAACATTGAAATCTTCTCCCTCTACCAGGAGTCTTTTATCTATCAGGTTCTCATTTCCATCTGAAAAGGTTGAGTATTTAGAAGTTACAGAGCAGCTAACTTGCCTGTTTTCAGAGACCAGGACATTATTATCTATGTCTAGAAATGTTGCCATAGCGCCGGTCCGAGAGTCAGCTGGGGCTTCTTGTCTTCCTGAAGAAGATGACAAAATGTCTTTTTCTGCAGGTGAGTGACGACCAGATGAAGATTCTTCCTTTTGATGTTCAGATAAATTTATATTTTCCTTCAGTAGCTCAGCAGATTTCTCAGTTTTCTTCTCCACACCTTCTCTAAATGCTTCACTAGAAGCCGAGGCACCGAGATCTGGTTGGCTCCACAATGAGGAAGTTGCTTCTAATCTTGGCGATGAACTGCTTGTGGATCTTACAGTTTCTTCTTTTTCTTCAGCTGCCCATGTAGAAGAATGTTCTACTTCCATCATATCTTCTTTTTCTTTCTCAGATTTTTCTGGTTTGTCCTCTTTGAGACTAGAAGAAGAAGATTCGGTTGATTGGGAAAGTTTGTTATCTTTCATCTCTGCAAACGAGTGACTTTTGTCAGCAGAAGCTGCCTCTATTCTCTCTTCTCTCTCACTTTCCTCTTCTTGGCCTTTCTCTCTGTCCTGGCCTTCAGGAGAAGCAGCTCCATGGTGACTGCTTCTTTCACTCTCCATAAGGGAAATTGGAATGTAGTCTACTCTACTGAAGGAGAGAGTTTGTTCTTTGTATTGATCATCCGGGAGGAATGATGCTCCACCAGTAGTTATCTGGCTTGTTCTTCGGTTGTCATTGATGTCAGAAGGATCATCTAGTGAAACATCGCTCTCCTCTCTAAAGCCCAGATCCTGATCCTTTGGAATGGGCTTTTCGTATGGATCATACTTGGACACACTAGAGTTTTGCGTCTCATCTCTAATGCTAGTCGTGTCCTTCTCTGAGCTCATTTTCTTATCAGTATCTTCCTTTGCACCCCCATTGGCATCTTTAGTATCTTTTGATTCTCTTTCTAACATAAAGTATGAGCAAGGCTGTGAAAGTCCAGGAGAAGCCACTTCCCTTTCTCCTTCCATCTCTCTCTCTGCCTCCTTTTCTTCTTTCTCAACCACTTTTGTTTTTTCAGTTGTGCTCACTACTGAACTTATCTGAGCCTGGATCGGTTTCTCTTGACTGAAAGTCTCTTCCACACTTGATTGGCTGTGGATGTGCGCCACCACTGAGGAAGAAGGTGGCTTCTCCGCTGGTTCAGACATGGTTTTTGTTTTTTCAACTGCAGTTGAAACATCTTTTTCCTTTTCTTGTGATGGCACAATATCAAATGAGTACTCAGGTTTAGAGAAGGGGGGAGATGTGCTCACTTTGGCTGTATATGTAGTTTCTTTTTCCAACTCTTTCATATCTTCATCGACAGATGGTTCCTGCATGGTGAGTGTTGGAATGACGATTGGAGGCTGGTGAGAAGGTTCACTTTTTGCAGATGTCACCGGACTTTGGGTCAGAGAGGAAACGTCTATATCAGATTTTTTTGGCTCGACGGACAGAGGTCTGGAACCTGCTCCCCCCATACACATGTCTTCTTCCTCCTCTTCTTCTCTGTCTTCATCTGATGAATGAACTACAAATGCAGATTTATACCCTGACTTGGACACCGACACTTCTTCTCCTGATATTTTCTGTGTTGTTTCTTTCACACTTTTGTCCAAGTCTTTCTCTTGCACTTCCTCTTTCTCCCATTTTTCCTCTTTGGAGTGGTCTCCATCAGCACACTCAGTTCTCTCTTTCTCTGTAATCTCATTGGTCTTCACTGGATACTGTTCTTCACTCATCTTTTCATACTCCGGTGATTTTACTGTTTCATCTCTGATGTCTTCGCTCTCACACGTGTACTCTTTCTCTTGTTCTTTCTCCATTTTCTGCTCTTTGCTTACTTCAGCGACATGTGCATCATCTTTTTCTTTCTCCATTTTCTCATCTTGAAAAACACTTTTAGATTTTTCATCTTGTGATTTAGAAGACGTAGAGATCTCATCTCTTACTGACGAGCCAGACTGAATTCCTGCTGTGAAGGTTTTCACTTCTGTCTGAACTGTTGAAAGTCTATCAGAGATCTCTTCATGTTTATCTTCATGATAATCATCTTCTGTTGTTTTCTCTTTTTCAATCTTCTGGCTTGATGGAATATCTACTCCTTCTTTATCATCCAGTTTAAATTGAGACGCTAAAGAAAATTGATATTTATCTTCTTTCTCTGCAGTGGAGCTCCATGTCGGAGCACACACGTCACGCCCAGCTACCTGACTCTCCAGTAATGCACCTTTTATTTCATCTTTTAAAGTTTCTGCTTTAGATGAATCTTTGTCTGTCGTGTCTACCGTGTCTTGCTCAGGAGTGCTATCTGGTTCTGCTTTTTTAATATCTTTGCATTCAGTTTCTTTCATTTGTTCAGAAATGGATTTATGTTCATCAGCGTCACCCTTCTCATTGTCCTTTGTATCCTGAATTTCTTTCTCTGTATCTTTTTTACTCAAACTGTCTTCAACAGAAGAAAAATCAGAGTCCTTTACCTTCTGATCTTTAACAGACACAAATTCAGCATCGTCACTTTTTTCCTTCTCCTCTTTAACCTTAACTTCTTTATCACAAGGTTCACCTTTTCCTGTTTCTTTTGCCTGTTCCACTTTTTCTGTGAAGGACTGACCATCAGATGTGTCCTTTGTTTCTTTCTCTTTAGGCGGTTGAATCTCAAACGTTTTATCTTGAGTTTTATTTTCTTTATCGGCACTTTCTTCCTTATCTTGTTTTTCTTGGGATAATTTGTCAGTGAGTGTTTCTGATGTTTTTTCTTTATTTTCTTCTGCCTCAGATTCATCCGAACAAATTTCTTCACTACTTTCTTTATCCTCTGCGGTGGGTATCGTGTGATGAATAACACCAACCTTAGCTGGTTCATCTAGAGATGTTTTGATACCTTTAAATGTGTCTTTTAGTTTCTCAGAAGAAGAAACAGCTTCAGGTGTCTCCGTGCTCTCACTGGTTGATTTTTTTGTATCAAGAGTTTCTTTAACTTCGACTTTGATTGTTGTGGTTAGATATTCAGTTCCTTCACTTGTAGTTATGGATTCTTCTACTATCTTATGAGTGACTGTGCTAACATCTGTCACAGTTTTACCTTCCTCATTTATACTTTTTTCTCCAACTTTTGATGGAACTTCAGGCGTTTCTTGCTTCTTAGATGTTTTATCCATTTCATCTGATATAGTAAATTGAGTTTTGGTAGTATCCTGATCTTGTGTGGAAGGTTTGGTGATGGTAACATCATCTTTGTTTTGTGTTAAAGCTTGATCATCTTCTGTGGGTGATTTATCTTTTGTTTTCTCTTTTTCTTGATCAAATGTTGTTTTAGCAGAAAAGATCTCTTCTTTTTTTGCTTCTACTTCCTTCTCTTTGCCAACGGGTGAGATTACATCTTTACTAATTTCTTGCTTTGTTTCTTCTTTAACCGGAGATTTATCCATCTTAGTAATACATTCCTCTCTGAGGAGTTCACTATCAGTAACATCTTCCTCTTTAGCCTTCTCATGGATTAAAGGTACGGTAGCTTCTTTGTCTTTTTCTTCCAGCTCTTTTACAGCTTTTCCGTCCTCTTTCGGACTGATTTCTAACGTCACCGTCACTTTTTCTTCCTCTTTTTCAGAAGTCTTTTTTGTAGGAATATCTTCTATTTCCTTCTCTCTTGAAGGAGGAGGAAAGACCTTTTCAGTCTCGTTATCGTCAGTCTTTAAAGTGCTAACATCAAAAGTATCACTCATCTCTGTCTCTTTCTTCTCATCCTCTTTTAAAATCCTCTTAAAGGGCACATCGTCCATTTTGGGAGATTTATCTTGCTGAGTTTCTTCTTCCATTTTCACTTCGGATGGAACAGTTTGCACCTTTGTGTGTTCAGTAATTTCAGAAACGTGGTCTTTTTCTGGTTCTTTGTGCTCATCTTTGAGATCTGAATCAATACTCGCAGGGTCTTTTGATATTTTGACTTCATTAGGTTTAATTTCAGAGGAATCACCTTTTACAACCTCTTTGTCTTCTTTCTGATCTGTGACGGACTTAACTGGAGAAATATCTACTTCAGCAGCAGATTTTTCTTTTTCTTCATCTTTTACTTGTTTGGAAATTAAGGTATCGTCTTTTTCTTGTTTCACACTGATTGTTTCCCCTGGAGATTTATCATCGTCTTCACCTTCTTTCTTCTTGTGATTATCATCATCTGAAAACGCCCTCGTGCTTTCTGGTGAAGACTTGTTGTCGGCAGAAGAAAGGGATTCCCTCCTTGTTTCATCTGGTTGTTTAACTTCCTTCAGAGATGAAGTGACATCAGAAATGATTTCTGCTTGTTTTTCATCATCTTTTTTGAGCACTTTTTCTTGCTCTTTTATTCCTGTAACTTCTTTCATTTCCTTTTCTGGTGATTTATCTTCAGATCTAGCAACACCTGCTTCAAATTGATCTTCTTTGTCTTTGTTAGAAGTCTCCTCTTTTTCTGGTTTCTGGTCATCTTTCGTTTCCATTTTGCTTGTAGTGACTTCACAAGAAAGTTCCTCATGTTTTTGTGGCTTCAGGTCATGAAAAACTTTTGTTTTGTCCTCCACTGGTGACTGGTGAAGTGGGGAGTGGGTTGCACTTGAAGTTCCAGACTGTGGAGGAGAAGCCATTTTCACCGTGATGTCATCCGGGCTGTAGCAACGCTCCTCACTTTCTGAAGTTACAGAATCTGATCCAAACGGTCTCGTAGGAACAACAGATGAAACATCTTTAGGAGCAACTGCATCAATATTTTCCTCCTCAACTGGTAAATGAACAGACTTGAGGTCATGTTGAGCTTTTTCAGGAGATCTACCACCAGTTTGCTGCTCTCTTTGACCTGACATCTGGGTTAAAGCGTAGCCTTCTTGGAGTTTTTCAAGAGACATGTCAACATTAGGTGTTTGATCTTCTTCCTCCTCTTCCTCTTCTTCTTCTTCCTCCTCACCAGGAACCTCGGTTGTTTTCTTTCCCTCAGTGAAAGGAAGCTGTAAATCACCAGATGGAGACTTTGCTTGTTTGTCCTCTTCTAAAGAAGGTGGTGAAAGGGTTTCGGCTGAACGTGGCAGCTCTTTGCTCGACACAGCTTCAGCTGGAGAAATGGTTTTAGTCGCTTCCTCAGCTGAAGGTGCCGCCACAGATGCCACAGACTGGTCCTCAGCGATGGAGGTGGGAAAGGATGACATTTTGTCGTATTCTGTGATGGACGTCGCAGAAGACACATGTTCTTCTTCTGCCAGAGGAGCAGTGATGATGTTGGTGAAAATTGACACGGGTTCCTGTACACCAGGAAAAAAAACTTTTTCAGCCATGATGGCAGCTTGCATCTCCCTCATACCGTGGATGTTCACAAAAGAGCCGGTCTGATCTGGAACGGAGACGTCATAGCAACCGACATCATACTGAAGATGTGGAATTCTCTCCTCCGCCTCTTCATGGATCTCCTCGTCAGAAATGGTCTGTTCTGTCTCTGAGTACCCGGGGATCATCTCATCTTGAATATATGAGACGGATTCACCACTTGGAACTTCTGGAACTACCGGAGCAGTGACCTCTCCAACATGTGAGAGATAGTCCCCCTCCTCCACCACTTCTTCTTTAGCTGCAGACACAACCTCAGCTGCCTTCTTCTTGACTGTGTCTTCAGGTTTTTCTTT
This sequence comes from Neostethus bicornis, assembly GCA_902685375.1. Taxonomy (NCBI): domain Eukaryota; kingdom Metazoa; phylum Chordata; class Actinopteri; order Atheriniformes; family Phallostethidae; genus Neostethus; species Neostethus bicornis. Next base: position 21,252,047 of record LR738544.1, on the reverse strand, counting down.
GATTTCCTCATCTGCTATCACATCTAAATCTTCCACCTCCTCCAACTCAGCTTTGTCCAACACCTCATCCTGCTCTTCGTCTTTCTCTTTTGCACCCTCTTTTGATGGAGACGTTTGGGGTTCCGCTTTTGTAGCCAGGTGTTCAGATTTCTCCATTTTTTCAATTTCATGTTTGCGATCAAGTCCGTCATCTTTTGTCTCTTTCCATTTTAAGTCCTCCTCATCTTCACCTATTCCCATATCTTCCTCTTCCTCCTCCTCTTTTTCTACTTTCTTTGCAGCAGCTGGAGCTTCCTCCTCTTCCTCTTCTTCCTCCTCTTCCTGAGATGCTGCTCCTTCATCTTCAAACTTTTGACCATCCTCTGATTCTTTCTCCTCTGCTGGTAAAGTTTGATCTGTTTTTTCTTCTGGCTCTTCCTTTTTATGGGTGGGACTTTGTGTTTTTGCATCTGCTGATTCAGTTTTAATGACATCTTTTTGCAGTTCTTCAAAGTCTTTGGTGAGGTCTTCAGGAGTGGAAAGACTAGACAAACCATCTGCTGCTCCGTTCTCAGTGGATTTAGGTGGAATAATTTTATGTTTTACCTCCTCTGCTTTAGCTTCACTGGGTCCTACCTTTGCAGTTTTGCTTTTGCCAGTTTTAGTTTTGCTCGATGTTTTTGCTTTATGTAAAGTCTTCCTAACTTCTGGAGTGAGTGGCTTCAGGTCCGGCTTTGTGATTTTCCTCAGCTCAGGTTTGGATCCGTCTTTCTTCTTTTCGTCTTTGGACTTTCCATCTTTCTTATCGTCTTTTTTGCTTAAATCATCTTTCTTTAATTTTTTGATCTCTTTCTTTTCTTTGTCTTTCTTTTCATCCATTTTTGATGCCCGTTCTTTAGAATGCTTTTTTAAAGACTTTTCTTTCACGAGTTTCTTCTTCTCTGTTGCTTCGGTTTTAGCTTTTGTGGTCTTCACCAGCTTTTTCTCCTCCTTTTTCTCTAAAATATTTTCCTTCACAGAGTCAGTCTTTACCTCTGTGGTGGCTGATGCATTGTCTTGTCCTTCGGCTTCCTTCTTTGAAGCCTTTGCGATAGTCTTCGGGGAGGATTTGAGGCTCTCTTTGCTATCCGTTCTTTGCTTCAGCTTGGTTTGTTTTACAGCAGACATAGGAGCTCCAGAGGCAATGTCCTTCTGTGTGGCTACAGGATAACGCAGAAAGTCAAGGTGCTTTAACTTTTCCAGACCTTCAAGGATTTTGTTTTGTGGTGCGTTCCCGGGGAACAGCACTCTGATGATCTTTTCTGCAGGGTTGGCAGGAAGCCAGACTACTAAGGCTGTTACGGAAGTCAGGTAGGGCACTGATATCTCTCCTTCTTTTCCATTGGGCAGCACGATGCCGGTTTTGGCCTTGCTGTTTCCAGCCCACTTCTGCATGAGAAACTGCATCTCTTTACTATCTTTGACAGGGTTCAGAATATACATGTCCAACCTGCCTACTCCCATCTTATGGAAAAGCGTTATGGGTTCGATGGTGTTGCTGACCACACGAAACAAAGGTTCAGGCCTGATGTCAAGCTTGCTAAGGTACTGCAGAGTGAGCGAGGCCTCTTCAATGCTTCGCTTTACTTTAAGATTAGATTCTGGCATTCGGAGTTTCTCTGGTACATTGAAGAACACAACACCCAGCTCAGGAGAAATTAAGTTTTTCATCCATTCGCTGTAGTTGGTGGAGCCTTGGGATTGCTCCTCATCTTGTTCTGCAATCTTTCTTTGAAGAAGCCCGTTTATTCCCGGGAGATTGTCAGCGCCGATGTGAGTGAGCAGGATGGAATCGATGCGGTCCAAATGACGAACCAGTTTCCAGAAGCAGGATTTCCGTTCAGATCCTCCGTCCACAAGGATGTTGAAGCCATTTACAGCAAAGAGAGCAGAGTCTCCTCGTCCACCAGGAAAGATGTAACAACAAGGTTTTGACAGCTTCAGGAATCCTCCAGAGGTCGGAGGTTCCAGGAGGTCAAAGGGTGAGGGAACGTCCACTGTTTCAGAGACATACTCTGTAAACTCTGTGACGCCCTCCATCTTGGGGAGGACAGGCTCAGGATTTAGTCTGTATTCCAAGAACTCCCGTAGAGACTGTTGATGTCCCAAAGAGCTCCAGCCAACCTCCCCGCGGCAGCACACAGTGAGTGTGGCCTGCTGCTTGGGGGCTGATGTTCCCAGTAAGTCCCTGACCTGCAGAAACACACACACACAAAGTTTGTAATCTCCATCAAAGTTAACATGACTAACCACCAAAATCTGTTTCCTAAACTAGATTGTTATTGTCAATTAGGTATAGTAACACTCACCCCAGGATCACTAAAGATTTGTGAAAAGGTCTGATAGTTGAAAACCCCAGTTTGAAGAAGAAGACCCCCGTGATCTGAACTTTGGCCACTCAAGACCAGAAGTTTGTGTCCTGCTGAATCTGTAACCAGAGACTTTATCTGGTACACAAATACAGACAAAGAGAAGGAAGTAGAACGGAGGACAGTTAAAGAAGAGACAGTAAAATATACATTAAGTTTCAAATTATTATGCAGATGAGACTTTTCTCTGAAGGTTTCTGCAGAATTGGAAGCCTCTGGAGGATTCTACATTTTGATGTTGGTAGGAATTCTTAGTTGTTGTTTTCTAATGTCATTTTAGCAGGTGCTCTTTTAATCCGGCATATTTGTCAGTCAAAATCCTTCCTCATCAAGTCAATAATTTTACTTTCTCAAATTGTTGGAAATATTGATGTGGAACAACCTTCAGGATTTTTCTCCTTAATTAGGCTTTTTCTCCTTAATTAGATGATAAAATCAGATCATCACCAAAAAAAATTGATTTTATGAATATGAGATACAATACAATCCAGATAAAGTAAAGCAATCATTTTAGTGACGTTAAAGTCCATGTACATAATAATTTGGAACGCTGTTTCTTCAGTGTTCATATGAAGTTTAAATAAACCTACACATCTTAAAATTAACAGAGGGGATTTTTTTTATCTAGAATGAGCCTATTAAATACAGTTTTATTCAAATTTCTCTCAAGTAGCGCTAGAATATGTCGAACTTCCTTACCTCCGTTACAACCGTGTCTTCTGAAGGGTTGACAAGCACTACAGTCTCTAGGACATCACTCTTGTGATGAAGAGTCCTCTGTCCTGCAGGCAAAGATTGAAAGCTTTATGTTATTATCTTGCAATACAGCCTATGTGAGGCAGCTCCACTGAGGCCTGAAGGTGAACAAATCGACCTGTGCTGTTGCCAGATAGTTAGCCGTCTGGCCAGAAGGCATCTTACTGGACAGCGTCCAGTTCCAAGGTGAAAAGAAAAACCTTTTTTTAAGTCAGGAAGATTTACAGCATTCTTCTTTGTATATAGGACAGTTCCTATAAACAGACTGCACACATGTACATTCATGTAGAAACAAAAGTTGAGAAAATAAATCTGTTACGTAAAGTTTAAAATTATAGTCACAGATTCAATTGTAAAAGTAAATTAACCAGTCCTACATGTATTTTACTGGAAAGTTATTTTTATGTTGGGATTCTGTAGATTTGGCAAAACTTTCTAAACTTTAAAGTGTTACTTTCATCATGGCATTACCAAGGATTTGGGGGGGGTTTATAAGCAGATCAACAGCAGCAACTGGTTTGTCAGGAGTAGGATTTGAACATACGTCTCCATTTGGAGATCAGAACTCCTTACTTAAATGAAGGACAAGTGATATAGTCCGCGCCTTTGACCAATCGGCCATCCTAACAACAGACACTCATCTAAAGAAATCTTTGAATGGAAACTTCCTCTGAAAAGCTGAGGATCATTTTCTGCCTTTGAGAATGTTTTTTGCCATGAAAAGATTTGACTGGATTTTTAAAGCAGTCACAAAAAGCCACTAGTTATAGTAATTTATAGGTCTTATATCTTTAAGTTTGACTAAATAGTTTAACTTTATAATTATAAGGCCTGAAAACATTCCTTTTTAATACGGCTTTTAATTTTTGACTTCATGGTTTTCTGTTCTCTGAATGTAGATTTTGGTTATTCAACTGTTTTTATTGCTTTTACCTTATCTAGTTTTTTTATGTAGCGCTTTGGAATTCTTTCTTAAAATGTAAGACACGTTATAAATAAAATGCATTATTATTATTATTTTTTTTTTTTTAGTTAGCCAACTGGTTACTGGAACAAGCTCCAGTGGTTCATTTGTCATGCAACAAATGACACGTTTGAAAGGTTCCCGTTTGGCCATTTGTGCTTAATTTCAAGATGCCAACAGTGAGGTGATTTGTGCCTGTTGTTTCTGGGAACAACTTCTGTAGTAATGTTGGTGTATGAAAGTGAAAGATGGTTGTCTGAGATCGACAAGTCACAACTGTTCAAGATTGAGGAGCTGTAGAGGACGTTGATTTAGCTTGTTACATCATCACTTTAGCAGGCGCACACGAAGTCTCGGTCACAAAACAAGGGGTGGAGAAATACTAAGACAATTCAAAAGCTGTTGAAATATTCTAAAAACTACTTTGGTGACAAATCCAAGATCTACACATTCTTTGTAGAAAGTATAAATCTCTGAAAAGTTGTTTCCACATGAGCGGGCACTAGCCCCCTTCCCGCTCGATAAAGTCACAAGTAATTTCAGTAAAAAAGAAAGACATTGCTGCATAAAAAAATCAATTGTTTTAAAAGTAAGTATACTAATAAACCTGTAGAGTAAATTTACACCTTCATCACTCAAGATGAAGAAGAGTCAGATAGGATCACTGAATTTAATTCATGATTTAAAGAAACATCAGCATTCAAAATGAACTTGTGACACTTTACCTCATTTATTCACATCTGTTTTTACCGATCTTTGACATGCAGAGTTACTTTGATAGTTACAGCCATAAAAAATTAGTGACCACACAGTGCTGTGAGTTTTAATCAGTCAATTGGCTCAGAGAAACGATGTGTCCCTCTGACCTCCTGATGTGATTTTCTCAGGTGAAGCAGAGGAGAAAAGGGTGCATGTTGATGGCTGGCAGCGGGGTGACTGCTCGCTGACACTGCAGACTGGTACAACAAGAAACCACAACAACAAAGGCACTCTCTGTGAAAAGCTGTCTCTAGCAGAGGTCACAGGACATTAACAATGTGAGAGGACTCAATGTCCACTTCAGGCTGGGAGTGTCTCAGATGAGGTTCACTTTTACTCCAAATCACCACTAATGAACATTAATCTGTACGAATAACGTAGCTGTGCGGAATGTTCACAGCATTCTTAGACATCCTTAAAATTTGTTTATTAAATGTTTATTTTGCTGAAATTTCTCCAAAAAGTATGGATTTAATCTTGTTCAAAATATGCACATGTAATGTCATTCCTTACAAACAGTTAAGGCTGGGGTGTCAAACTCAGTTTCTGGAGGGCTGGTGTCCCTGCAGTTCTTCTGTGTTCTTGCATCTACACACCTGATCCGGGTTTTGGAGTGAATGTGAAAAATTTTATTGGCTGTTAATTTCACTTTATGTGCATCGTCTGTAATGAACCAGGAACACATGAAAAACCTTCTGGACATCATCCCTCGAGGACCGGAGTTTGACACCCCTGAGTTAAGGGATATCTGGCAGTAAAAAACTAATCCAAATCATCAAAATGTAAAAAAATATTGAAGCTTTAGGTTTCTTAGATTTTAAAATCCAACGTTCTGATAACTGACTTTTTCACATGACACATTTTGTTATATTGAATTCATGTTCCGACGTTGCTCTCGAACATCTCGAGGACATCACACAGCTTTGGTGCAGCTCTGCATCAGAAAACGTGTGAGAATGTCAGCAAATATTTCAGTGTGTTTGCTGCTGCAGTGCAAGTAAGCGAGTGCATGTTTGTCCTATGTGCTGACCTGTGTGCTACTTTTTCTGCTTTGGACACAGAAATACAAGCAGCACTCACAATGAGTAGAAGCATGTGCTATTTTTAGAATGATGTACAGAATGGACAGTAATTTTCCTTAACCTAATTTTCACACCACATGCCTCTTCTGCAAACCCATTCCATAATCCCTTTGTCCCCTCACATCTTCACACACTTAAAATAACCAGATATTTACCAGATATAATGCAGTAAAATTTTTGGGTGTGGGGCATTTTTTTTACAGCGAAACCTTAAGGAAATAGGCAACACTTTTGTCTTGAAAGTTTTTGCTCCACATTAATTTCAACAATCCAGATGATGAGTTGACATTATGATAAAATCAATGATAAAGTCAAGAAATATAGAAGAAAGATGTTGTAGACGTGTGAAGGTTGCAACTAAGTTGGAATTTCTTCCTGATCTGAAGAAAATATAGGAACGAGAAAATTACATTGTAATGCAATACTTTCTTTTCAAAGTAGGATTTAATTCTATTTTCTTAATCTCTGAATCTGTGTGCACCTGCAGTATGATGTAGGGTCACATGACAAAAATGAGCAACATCCGACACACTTAGCAGAGACGCTCAGATGGACTGAGATGGTTTATTAAAACAAAAGTGAAAACTAAAAACTGATGTAGACTATAGATGATAGGAGGCTTAGAAAGCTGTAGAGCTTTTCATAAAGACAGAGAATTCTTCTTTTCATGCACATTAGCAATGAGAGGAATGTTGACGATGACACCGACAAATATAGCTACTTTAACACTGAATAACATTACAAACAGAATGATCGGATTATGCACCCGAAAGGATGTGTTTGGAAACATACTAAACCATCTACACAATGAAAACAAGCAAAAAAACAAAAACAAATAGCATTTGCAAAATTAGTTATGAGTTGGTGGGCTGTATGGTGGTGTAATGGTTAGCACGGTGGTTTCACAGCAAGAAGATCAGAGTTCATGTCCCAGAGTGGGGGCAGGGCTTAAAACCCTGTCCTTTCTGTGTGGAGTTTGCATGTTTACCCCGTATATGTGTGGATTTCCTCCAGGTACTCTGGTTTCCTCCCACCCTCAAAAACAACCATGTTAGACTGCTTGGCCACTATGAAATTGCCCCCAGGAATAAGTGTGTGTGTGGATGTGTGTGTGGGTGTGTGTGTGTGTGTGTGTGTGTGTGTGTGGGTGTGTGTGGGTGTGTGTGTGGCCCCGCAACAGACTGGCGACCTGTGTTTAAGTGTATCCTGCCTCTCGCCTGAAATCAGCCGGAATAGGCTCTGGAACGCCCTGCGAGGGACAAACGGCTCAGAAGACAAAACATTGACACCTGATTCAGTATGATTCAGTCATTGATCACTCATGACTGAATAATACTGTTTGATAATTAGCTTAATTTATAATAAAGTCAAAGTTCCTAAGTATCATAAGTAAATCCTAGCTTCACACATCCAGTGAATATTTGAATAATTTAATTTTTAATGAGACCCCTCTTGTGCAGAGATGGGTTCTTTTTTTCAATCGGGAAAGAAAAAAAAAAACAGTGTCAATTTTATGATACAAATTGTTGATAGTTTGGACAAAAATGTCTGCTACATTTTAAAGCAATTCACAAAACAGTAGTTTAGACACAAATCCAATCCAGCCTTGACATATTGATGTAAATCAATAAACCCAGAGAAACATTTACCTACGCAGGACAGAAACAAAAGCTAAATTGATCCACCGGTGAAAAGTGTCTGGCTTAGCAAAAGAAATATGTCCCCATCTTAAAGAAAACTGTCACCAGTAAAAGATGGATGTTTTTTTAAATGACCCAAATTCAGATGTAAATTAACTCATTCTGCAGCGTGTCAGGCTTAAACAAATCTCCATAAACAGCAGTTGTGTTTGTGTGTCATGGCTGGAATCCATCTGGTCAAACATCCACAGTAAAACATAAAACAGAAATTGCCACTTTGATTATCTCAAAACCAAAGGAGGCGCCATGTTTTCCAGACAGTAAAAACATGGCTCTCTGCACTGTATCCATAACAGTCACGACCATGTTGACTAATGTTCTAGGTACTTTGTAACTGGAATAAACTCAGTCAACGTTACTGGAAATAAAATCTTCCGGACGTGAGTCAGAACTGCGGGTCGCACATTTTAATGCTCTTCAGTTCCACAGCTTTAAATATGCTTGTTTTCAAAGAGGAGCCATGTTTGACCAAGTCGTTGTCATTTTTTTATGACTTGACTTTACTGGAATCAACACACAAGGTACGGTAACTGTCCAGCAGAGACACTTTTACAAGATCACACACAGCAAGCAGAACTCTAAAACTGGCTGAACATTTCTGCTGCACCATTAAAAAGAACGAGGACAACAATAAGGAAATACTACTCTTTCGGTGTAAAGTTTGCATGATTTCGCCGTGTATGCGTGTGGTACTCCGTTTTCCTCCCACCCTCCAAAAACATGTGTGTTTGGTTAATTGTGTGTAGTCTGGTGACCTGTTTTGGGACGTATACTTCTTCAACAAGGAAAGGCTCTGGTGATCCAAATGAGAATAACCGGTTCAGAAGACAAGACAGAGTTTAGAATGAAATGTGTTTAAATTGGAATTATAGGGTCAAGTTTTTATGTTCTTTTTCTTTTTTTAAAAAAGGTCAACACATAAAATGATTAATAGTCACTGCATTGAAACTCATAAACTGTACATCGGATAGTTTCAGGCCTGTGTTTTTCTCTCCTTAAGATAACTTTACTACAGTCAGCTAACTTGGACAACTTTTTAAACTAATTAAAATAAGTAGGTCACAAACAAATGGTTTTCCTGTAGAGAAGAAAAAGAAAATTGAGCTGTATCTTAAACACAGCGTCTTTTATTCACTCCGGTTTTAAGCATGCCGGCAAAACAAGTTAAAACAAGAATGCTTCTTCTAACATAAGAAATAAATGGAAATCATTTGTACATCAGTAATTTTGTTAGCGGGGCCAAAAAAAGAGCCATCGTAAAGCTAAATATTTTAATTAAATCTTACTCATTCATATTTGTGTTTAATTTCAATGTTGGTTAAGAATAAATTTAGAAAAAGTTTTACAAATTACAAGAATAGCCATTTATATACAAATGAATCCAAATGTCAAAAAACAACCTGCTTCCAGCAGTAAATCCATGACTTTAATGTATCATCTGACATACAGTGGACAAGTTAGAGGACACAACTAGTGTGTCCTCTAAATGATACCAGGTTGAAGCAGGTGGCAGGACACAGGAAAGTTAACTCTACAGACAAAAAAGTTTATTCCAGCTTAGTACCATGACATCCTCATCGTGTTGGAAGTGATTTAATGTCACACACACAGATACATATTTATATAAAATTTGCTAAAATTATGAAGACATTTATATATGTGTGCGTGTCTGTGTGTGTGTGCATATAATTTCTATATAAGTTTATAAAGATAGAACCTGTCCTACTTCCGGCAATTGACCTGATGGCCGGGGAGCTGAACTTTTCACTCTCTCTTGATCTTCAGCTTGACTGTTCATAAGAACGAGGCCCAAAGGAATGAAGGTCATTTGTCAGACAGAACTCATTTCGTCTCCTCCTCAGCTGACCTGCTTGATATAAATATCCCCGTCTGAACTCCCAAAACGAGAACGCTCTGTTTAAAAGCGGCTAAAACTAAGCACAGATCGACCAAGGCTCAGGCACTGCACTGCTCCAGATAACATGTTCCACATATAGAAAAGCAGGCTGGGTGGTGAAATAACACTTCAACAGATTTTAAGAAATCAAGTAAAGATTAAATAAAATCAAGCAAAAGCTGCACTTTACATCAGGCCACCTAGAGTTTGGATAAATTGTAACGAGTTTCCATTAGCAACACTAATTCAAACTCTATTGAAGCTACTGTATCAAGAAAAATGAGCCTTAAAAGGCTTTTTGTGTTAAATTTTGTCTGATTCTAACATAAAAGTAGATTATAATGAATGTTCTTTGTATCTTAAAGAGCAGAGCCTGATTATGCATTTCATCAGGCTGAAGTGACCGATGTCAGCAGAGATATTTAAGCAAGGTCAGAGTGTGGAATTGTTAGGATGTATGCTTGCAGTCTTGCATTTATAAAGATTCATAAGGTCAAGTGATGCAGCTAAATGAGTTGCTCATTACAGAAGTAGAATATAAAGTAGTTTTTTTTAAAAGAATCTAAAGATGCCAGAGTCATTTTGTTATTTTTAAAGATCCTCATCAAGTTTAGAAATGAAATGTTAAAGATCCTGATTGTCGCTTTTTATAATGACCAATAAAATGTTTTTTACAAATAAGTTACGTTGTCTTCGCTTATCTGGGGTAGGGTCAGCCTCAGACAGGAAGCCCAGGCTTCCCACACCCCAGTTGTATCCTTCAACTCAACCGGTGGGACGTCCCCTAACCACCTCACCAGCGAGGCGTTTGGGAAGCATCTTAACCAGATGCCCGAACCATCCATTCTGGTTTCTCTCAACCCGGAAGAGCAACTGCTCTACTCCATGATGATAGAGCTCCTCACTCTATCTCTGAGTGAGAACCCAGCCACCCTGCAGAGAAAGCAAAAAAACCCTCAAGGCTAGGCGTCTGAAATGTCGAACACATAAAGAAATTTTTTTCTTAAACTTGTCCAACTGAAAGAAGAGTTTTTTCAATGAGACGCCTTTCTGAGGTAAGTAGGAGAAAAGAATGTAAATGGATAACAAATTGCAGAATTATCTTTTTCATCAGTTTGAATGAGCTTTAAATTTCTTTGAAGAGGCCTCAGATTAAATAAGTGAAGTGAACTACATTCACAGCTGATTTGATGAAAAATGACTTCCATTATCATCTGCCACTAAAATAGTTGGTCATCTTCACCACTGAATATTTTCAATCTAGTAAATCACTGCCTTCAAAGAATTTGTTTTTTAAACTAACCATTCTTTTGTTTAATAATCAACCTTTTCTCTTTTTTCCTACTGGTTAGATTGAGCTCTTATCTTTCAGTGATCAAAATGGTCGGGTAGGTGATTAACAAATTAATGAGCCGGAAGTGATGCTTGGGGCTTTATCTTTTTAAACCTTCAGATCAACGGAGGCTGATTGGAGCTGGCATGAAAAAGTTATAACCCTGCTCTGCATCTCATTTGCCTAATGTGAGCTCATTGCTTCCTGGGGACTCTTATTGTCAAAGCCTAGAGATAAAACAGTGTGAAGTGAGCTGGAAAATTAAAGAAGAGAGGATAGACCCGATTGTCTGCATGTACGTTTGATGGTGGCAAAGTAAAGAGCAGAGAATCAAAGCTACAGATCCAATCGATAATCCAACAGTACTAAGTGACCACTTAATCACTTCTGCAGTGTGACGTGTGTGTCTCTGAAATGAAAATAATTCATAAATAATAATAATAACTTGCTTTTCACACATAAAGAAGTAACTTACTATGCATTGTTGCTGTTTAACTTCAAGAATCCAAAATAAGAGTTTAGCTCAATTCAGACAGAATATTTAACCTTTCTGTTCAGAAAGTTTTTGGAAAAACTACAATAAACTTGTTCCTTGAACCAAAGTTGACTCACCAGGGCAGCAGAAGGTCAGAGTTTAAGTTCTTGGTGCTAATCTGAGTCCTGTGATTTGGCAGCAGTGAATCATTGCGCTTCTAAGCAGGATAAATCCTGTCAGTAACAGTTAGTTGTCAGTTTCTCTTGGAAAAAGAACACCATGAGGAAAACGCCTCCATCCAAAATGGTAAGGAGTCATTATTTGATTTGCAGACACCCTCACTTAATGAAAACCACCAAAGTTCTTCAGTTTATGGAATAACTCTGACCAGACATCACCCTAACCACTCCAAACGTACATCTCATCCTAATCCTAACCCCACCAATCCAAGCTTTTTTTTTAAATCACTCTCTTGTGCGAAGTTTGTGTTTCACAATGTTTTGATTTTCTTTTACTTAAACACTCAAAAAAGTTTGATTTTGAACTAATGAGCATAAACAAAATATATAAACTCAAAAATACATTTCTGTTGATGTCCATTTTTTGGCGTTTTTATATATTTTATATTGCTCGTATTAGCATTGGTGCTGCCAACATCGTCATCATCATGAACTTTATTTCAAAACGTGTCATAACTTTACCATCAGAAACAGGATGCATTCTTAGACGTCATCTTGAGCTATCACCTCAAATTAATAAGACTCAGGCCCTCTTGGCTCGACAAAACATTTCACAATCTTTTGTTAATGAAGGAAAGATCCTTTATCTCAAAATACAGATCTGTACCAATACTACTCTTTGGTAACTTTCCAGGATCAGATTACACTAGCCGTCACTGTCAGTAACATCTACCATAGCCCCTCTTAATGTGTGTGTTGCAAACTAATAATGTAAGTATTCAGATCCAAACGAAACAAATTGCTAATCTAAATGCTAACTTAATGGCGCTTTTTGCTAGAACGATTGAGGACACGTACCAAGATAGGAAAAGTACACTAACTCATTTAAACTGAGGGACTAACATAGTGGAACATGAAAAACCGGGACGGTTTCTTTAAATGTGCTAGAGCATGTGCTCACAAAAAAAGGAACGAATTAACATCTGTATGAACAACTACACGTGTGGATATCTATAGATACATTTTTCACTTCAGAAGTGAGGCAGTGTCATTTGACAAATGGTACATAATGAAAGTATGTTTTCTGTGACTACTGAGAAACCTTTGGCCTTATCATCATCACACCAGACACAGCAAATAGAGAAATCAATATGGAGTGAATTTGAACGGAATGAGATTTTGATGACAGTATGACACTCATTTATTCATGAATAACTTACTTCCAGCTATTCTCTTCTTTCTTTCTTTCTTACTTTCCTTCTTTTTTTTCTTTCTTCCTTTCTTTCCTTCTTTCTTTCTTCGTTGTTAGTATTTCACTCAACATCTCAATGCAAGTCTGTTATTCAGTATTTCTTGCAGCCGTGTAGATGCCTGATGGCTCTCACATGCAAACCGAGCCAAATAACAGAGCGTAAATGATATGTTAAAACAACAGGTTTCTTGATGAAAAATTAGTCAATTTAAATTACTTAAGAATTCAATTATTTTATTTTTGCAGCCACAGCAATGTTTAACATTCATTTAAAGAAATTCTTTAATATGCATTGGTCAAAAGATAACAATAGACTTTTCTGGGCTTGAAAGAGTGTGATCTGGAGGACCCCTGGGCAAACTGACCACCCTGAGAGTGGACAGGCATGACAATGTGGTGAGAGATGAAAAAAAAGGACTGCATGAGGATTTTGGCAGAGTGTTATTGTCTCTTAGAGTCCAGACCAAAGTGAGCCAACTATGACATCATTGCTACCCCCCTGCCTTCTCACAACCTTAGAAACCCTGAAAAGAGTTACACACAACCTAAGCTGCCAAAAACCCCACATCAACATGTGTCAGACCGTCTATTGGTAGATTCCAAAACCAGCATTTCACATCTTTACAAGTTGTATTCAACACAAAAAGATTTTTGTTTGTTTCAGACAAAATCTACATTTGTTTTCTAGCAAATTCACTTACAAACATTATTAAAGCTTTTCTGGATGAATTATTATTATCTAATTGCATATAAAGATAAACATGGTACATTTTGTTAGAAGAAGAAGAAGTGCAATAATGGGCTGCACGGTGGTGCAGTGGTTAGCACAGCAAGAATAAGCGTGTGTGTGGATGGTTGTGTGTGTTGCTTTGCAGCAGAGTAGTGACCTGTTTGGGGTGTACCCCACCTCTGCAGCACACACCGCGACGCCATTAGGAATTCAGGAAACTAAGAAATGCAACACACATATTTATTCAGTTTCATTTTCTACTTTGAATTGTGTTTCCTCTCACTCCACAATTAGTACAGCCCCACATGCATTACAAAAAAAAACAAAAATTATATTTGAGGCCACAAATACAGTGTACCTGAGGGAGGAACTGAGCATGAACAGAGCCTGTGCACTCCTGCAGCAAAAACCCTCTCTGCTCTTGTTGGAATGTGGAGAACAATATCTGTGGCCAAGAACAATCTGGTGTTCAAAAAGCATCCAAATACTGGATAAAAGAGCTTGCAAATTGTTCAAATATGCATGAGTGAAATAAAAAAATTGTGTATTTTTAATGAAGAAATAAAGTTCAAACATGATTGAAACCTCCAAAAAGTTGATCTAGACTCAATGCCTGCATAACTGAGGCCAGTGTGGCTCAATGTATTGTGCATTTATTTAATGCTTTCACTTCCACACCAAAGCATAAATAGATGCATTGGTACTCATTCAAACTCCATCTGAAAGGGACATTTGTAACTGGGAGGTGTCGGAGGGATCATAAACCAGCTATCAGCAATCCGTTGACAAGGAGGTGATTCTCATTTATCATGTTGACAGACACAAGACAGGGTTCCTGGGTCACCCACGTCCAGTTGAGGGACAGGAGAAATATGAAAAATCACTCTCATGTCACAAGAGCATGTGTTGAGTGAAAATACACAAAACAATGGACGTAGGAGAGATTAAGCTTTTCTCCTCAGACTGAAAGAATAACCATACAAAAGTACCGTAGATTGACAGGAAACTAAAAGAGACATAATAATACGCAAAATAATAATTCCTGTATTTTTTTTATAGAATAAGAGCTGTTTTTAATTCAACCAACTTATTGATCCATTTTCTGGAGAGTTAATCATTCATTTCTAAGGTTATCAGATCTGCAGAGCAAATCAAACACCCACAGAATGTTTTCAAACTGGATGAATATCCTATAATTATACAACCATGTATCCTCCAATTAATGCTGTAAAAAGAGAGAGCTGTTGGAGATCTGAGACGTGTTCAGCTTGAAGGGAAACTAGAGCATGGAGTTTCTGCTTTCACCAACATTCACTGACTCAGTTTAGTTTTAACGGAAAAAAAGTGACGTTCCATTTTTTTTGGGGGGTTCACTTATGGACATTTTTAGTGACTTACACTGACATTAAAGAATGAGGGGATGTTCTAGCTTCATCCTAACCCATTATAAAAAAGAGGCATTGTTTCCCCTTTATAGGGGTTAAATGAAGGACATGTTGCCTTGGGTACAAGCTCCTCATTAGTTGTCTCTCCTTCCAGCAGACATCTAAACGTGCTACGTTCAGCAGCAGCCAGGTCCTCAGGTTAAACTTAAGCTCATAAACACACTGGGTTTTTTTTCCATTTTTGGTCTAATGATGACCCACTTTGTTCATTTTGAGCATAATAACTTACAGTGGACACATTTTCACGATTTTGGCACAGTATGACTTCAGTCTATATTTAAAGAAATATAAACACTTATTCATTCTGGCCATTTTCAACTTACTTTAATTTATCCTCTTCGATTTCTTTCTCAATCAACATTGTTATATGTGCATATTTGTCCATGTATATTTATGTGTAGAGTCCAACCAATGATTAATTAAAACCCTGGCAAAAGTTTATTTAAAACTCTGAAAATTAATTTTGAGACTGGAACTGACAAGTATCTTCCAAAAGTCACCAAAAATTGCAAAAGAGATAGAATTGTATAAAAATATTTGCTTCCCAACGTTATTTTACGTACTGTATTCATCCCTTATATGGGAAATTTTCTGTGCTGCATTGCACTGCAGTAGGAACAGCATCTATGGTGGGAGAAACAGGGGGTTAGACTTCTTCCCCAAGGACACCTAGGCATGGGCACAGTGGGAATCAAACTGGCTTCTCCTGGGCCAAGGGTGGACATTCTATCATCCTTTAACTATTTAGCATTTATTGTGCTTAAAGAGCTGGAGCTTATTGCAAAAGTTAAATTGTGCAAAATACCAACGGCACACACAAATATTTGGTGATAAAATATAAGAAGCATTCGCGTCATTCAATAATCCTAAAAATAATCCCAGTAAAAACCCCAAGAGCTAAAACTTTTTTTAAAAAACTGGATATAGGAATAACTTTGGGTACACGACCTTTTGTTCAAGTATAAATAAAATATGAGAAATAGTTTTTCCACAGTAAAACCTCTTTAACATAGTCTCATTGTATTTTAGAAGTTGTCTGCATCATTTTCAGTTGGAACAACTAAAAAAAATCCATTTATCTAAAAATTATTTAAGACAGATCTTGAAAGCGGTATGAATATTTTAAGCTTGACTAATATTTGAATTTTTTTTAAGCCAATATAGTTGTTTTTATTTCCATACTTATGTCTATAATTTTCTGTATTGTCCATAATTGTTTAAATCTCAGCTGTTTTTGGTGCAACGGTGCATACCTAAAGTGGTTTTAGGTCATTATCAAAGCCTTCAAGAACATAGTGTTTTTAGTAGTCTTTATCTTTCTGAGGTCTGAAAAAGCTTGGACACACAGTCACATAAAGGGTTAACTATCCTTTAGATTTTTCTTCACTGAACTACACTCGCGTTACTGAAAAAGCGTTGATATCAGTAAATTTCAAAGGTTAATGTTAGTATAAATTTGTCTCTGCAGTAACTGCTTGCACTGCATGAGGCGTATAAACACATACATCTGATTATAAATATCATATTTCATTCTATCAAATATTCATGGAGGAAAAAGAAATTGAGTTTACAATAACCTTGACCTATAGTTGCTGTGCTGTCTGACGTCGATCCCTGTGAGAGCAGGGCGTGTCAGGTTCACCTGATACATGCCGGCGTCCCTGTCAGCAGATCACAGTGGACAGAGGGATGGAGGATGGGACCTCTGGGAATAACTTCTGATGAAACAATCAATGTTTGCTGCTTCTCTGCAACATCAGCAAGGAAAGACCGTAGACAGCTCGGCATCATCTCCATCCACCAGCCCAGTATGGCTAGCCTCAGCAGGAATCTGCTGAGTGAATACCGGGTTTTATTTTTCAGTGTCAGTGCCTTACATTATTTGTCAAACAAAGTTCAGATTTTTTTTCTTTTATTCTGACTCATAAGTACTTATACTCCTACACTTTGTGTCTTTTACATGTGCCCCTTAACTATTTTTACAATTTTCCATCTCTGAAGTGGTTTAACTTCCTCATTGAAGCATGCTTATGAATCCTGGCAACTGCATCGCACAGTTACACCAACACAAAAAACATAATTTCACATTGTGAAGAAAACAGATGGAGATCTATTGAAAAGTGAAATTGAGTCCTTTTCACTCAGAATGAAGCAGATATGAGAGCTGAACAGAGACAGAATGAAAAACTCCAGCATATTGATAGTCTATTTTCTATTTCGGGTGGGAGGTATCAAGCTCTAAAAAGTCGGAGGTAATGCAAGTTGTTGCACTATCTGGTACCAAAATTCCAAAATAACCTGTTTAATATTTATAAAAGATGAACACATGTATGATGCCTGTGTTTCTGTACATTGTACTCTCTGGTAGACAAGTCAGCAACGGCGAGAAAACAGGGAGGTGCAAAACACTGCAATGACTGCTCACTGCTGCATTCCCCACACCACAACCTCCTCTTCTTTGTCTCCATTGTCGGAGTCCCTTGACTATATCCTGCTCTCTTCTTACCTTCATCCCTCTCCTCTTAACACCCACCTATTTTCGGGCTGTGCACAATAGTTGGACATACCCAAATGCCATTGCTTATTACAGCAGCATCTTTCAAGTCACATGCTTGTACTATACATCAAAATAAAGCTTAGACCTTCTAGTTTCTGTAGATATGTACATGGAGAGTGTCAGAATTTCAGAACCTATCCTACAGTAGTTCAAACATAAAAAAAATTGTAGAATTTTAGCCTCGCCTAATTTTTTTCATTTTCCAATGTCCCTAGCCAAGACATACTTCTTAGTAGGCATAATTCCTTCCATTTGTATGACAAAAATCTTGTTGACAACAACTGTGTAAAGTTTCAGATCTCTAGGTACAAGTGTTTTTGACCTATTGACCTTTTACTATAAAAAGTGTCCATTCGGCACAAGCTGTCCAAATCTGTGCCAAAATGTGCCAAAGTGAATTTTTGCCATTCTATCACTTTTTTAGTCATAAAAAATGCATATTAGTGTTTCTGTGACTTTGAATGCCTCCCACAGATATTTTTTTTTTCATAATTTTTTAAATGTATATTTTAATATTTTTTACTGTAATTATAAATTTTTCCATAAAAATTATGCACAAGAAATGAAATATACAACTGGATAAATGATATGTTGTGTATGACAACAACTGTGTAAAGTTTCAGATCTCTAGGTACAAAACTTTTTGATTTATTGACCTTTTAGTATAAAAATGTCTAATCTGAACAAGCAACAAATTGAATTTTTGCCATTTTATCACCTTTTTAGTCATAAAAAATGCATATTAGTGTTTCTGTGACTTTAAAAACCTCCCACAGATCTTTTTTTTTTCCTTTTTTTTTTTTTTTATTATTTTTTTTTTATTTACATAATTTTTGCTGTAATTATAATTTTTTTTCATAAAAATCATGCACAATAAAAATTTTTCGGATAAAAAATATGTTCCAAAACCCCAGAAATATAGTTTGCTAAAAAAAAAAGTTGAAAATAAACTAAAAAATCTTTCAATCTGTGATCACCTCACTCACTCAGTGTCTGCTCCTCATTCGCGTCATGACGCACAAAATGGCGCCGTTTGTTTTGATAAAATTTCCCGTTACGCAGTTGAAATACACGCGATTCTATTGGTCCGGTTTTGAACCAATCCCCTCGTTTTGAAGGTGGAAGTATCAGCTTTCTTTATTGGCTAATCATATATTTGTAAGTGACGTCGTTAGCCCGCTAGAAGCTAACATGCTAGCAGTGCTGTTAGCTGGAGGAGAAGCGCTTGCTTCTTTCAAAGCCTTGTAAAAAACAAACTCTTTATCGGAATATTTTGCGAATGGTCTCAGTTTGTAGATAACTTCGTAAAGAAAAGAAACATACCCAGGATGAAGTTAAAAACACAGCTAGGCAGTTATTATGGAGATTGGAACGCGACCGCTACTATTTCTCGCAGAAAACAAAATCACGTTTTCTGGAGTTTTTCTCCAAACTGGTTTACTTTTGAGAAAATACAATTTTATATAGTTATTCTGTGGATTGTTACGGACAAAATGAGACCAATCACATGAAGATCGAACCCGTCTCAGCCCATTACGACTGGATCATAGGTGAGAAATGCGCTCCAAACAGTTTGATTTTATTTGCGAATAGTTTGCTATTTCTTCTTGAAACTAGTGAAAACATAAATATGGATGCTATGATCGTTTTCTTGAAAGTCTTAGCTTTAAAACGAGGTATAACTTAGTGGAGTTGAACAAAGAATAAGTGTCTTTATGAGTGAAGAAAAAACAAAAACCCACAAACGTACCGTGGACGGGTCAGTGGATGTTAAGAGGTTAAATAACCCAAGACTTAGGGGTTTTGAGAAATAATTAGGAGACAAAATGATCTACAATAGATTACAATCTGTTCTGCTGTTAGTGAAAATATTTCACTACAGACAAGATATTGAGAACGTAATCACATTTTTCTATCTGTATTTTTTGAATAAAGCAAGATTTATGATGCTTTTGTGAACAGAGCTGAAAGTGGTGTTTGTATAAATGAAGAATCTGAAAAACAGATTAAAAAACTTAGTAAAATTAGTTTTAGAAACATGAACAAAACTCGAGAAGCATTGTTCAAAGGAAAGTTTAAACCTGGTAAATAAGCAAATAATCTTATCCGACAGGACAATGACAAAGCAGTTTTGCTCTGCTCACTGACACCTCTTGATTCTTATACTACTGAAAAACACAGCTAATCAGAAGATGATATGTCTCCAAAGAGAGCGTGCCTGGACTTTTTCCCAGTCCTTTCTGTTCTTATAACACTAAATGCTTCTATAAATGTAAAATCATGTCCTGCTCAAACTACTAGTTAGCATCTGTCCAGCCAACCCACGCTGTAGGGAGAACTCCTTAGCCATGGTTGCTATGTTTAGAATAAAACAAAACATGGTGTATCACTAAAACAGACTAAATTAGGCCGTTGTTAACTCTGCTTATCATCACAGCAGAGCTACGGAATCAGATAAAACTTAAATATTACTTTCAGTGAGCTTTCATTGTAGATTTATTGTGGAAAAACAAAAAAAAAGTTAGCTGAAGTTGTGCTTATGTGCATTTCTGTGGACTGCATGGAGGCGGAGTGGTTAGCACAGTGGTCTCACAGCAAGAAGGTTGGGGGTTCAAGTCCTAGAGTGGGGCTGGACTTAAATCACTGGCTTTTCTGTGTGGAGTGTGTATGTTTTCTCTGAGTACTCCAGTTTCCACCCACTCTCCAAAAACCCTATCCACTAGGGCCCAGGACACTCTTGAAAAAGAGATTTGTAATCTCAATGAGTTTCTTCTAGTGAAATAAAAATGTTATATTATTGCCCAAATAACTTTTCTCATTAAAATGAGAACACAAATAGACTAAGGCGCTAAAGCTGCTTCCAGCTCAACACAGGACCAACAAAGTGACTGTCTGTCTGTCCATCTGTCTCTTCTTACTGGCTGTTTATTGACTGTGAGTCGTCTACTGGGAGCTGTGCTGGTTTCCAGTCTAACTGCTGCAGAACTCAATTGCTCCTTCAAGCTTTATGTGCTGTAGTCTGTCCCTGAAGGAGCCTCGAAGGACTGACAATTTTCAGGAGGGGGTTGCTCTTCTAGGAGGAGGACATTTAAGCCATTATCTTCTTATTCATTCGCTCTCCTCTTTCAACTGGTTGGCTTCCTGGTTCACATCTGTTACCTTAGTGTGTAAAGCAAGCAATCAATAACTTACAGCTTCCATTGAAGGAACATCCATCACAGGATCAATGCATCTGATTTTCCTCCATCAAGTCTGACAAAGGCTGGAATTGTAACACATCTAATAGGAAAGTTTACCCAATCACTCCCAACCAGACTTTGACATTTAAACACCAGCTTGTGAGTGCTGTGTTGGTTTGGTGCATCAGGACGTTTAAACCATGTGTGGAGAACAATTTAATGACACACAAAAAGGGTGAACTTTAATTAAAAAAACATGTGGGTATTGATTTTAATGAACATTTTACCACATATTTATGTCCTCAAAATACCTGTGCACAATATGTCATCTTCAAAATGATGTATACAGTATATGTAGACTTTCATTTCATCTGCTGAACTGCTTATCCCTAATGTGGCAGGGTGCCCCAGAGCCTATACCGGCTGCTTTCAGGCAAGAGACATGGTACAACCCAAACAGGTCGCCAGTCTGTAGCGGGGCCACACACTCACACTCATTCCTAGGGGCAATTTTATAGCTGCAAATTAACATAACATGCATGTTTTTGGAGAGTGAGAGGAAACAGGGGTACCCGGAAAAAACCCAAGCATACGCATGGAGAACATGCAAACTCCACAAAGAAAGGCTAGTGTTTCAAGCCTTGACCCCATTCTGGGATTCAAACCCCTGACCTTCTTATTGTGCTAGCCACTGTTCCACCATGCAGCCCACATTTAGAATTATTATTTTTTTAATTTAGGAAGAATCTTAGGTCATAATGTGTGTAATGTATTTTTCAGATCTTTCAAATTGTGTTTTGGTGTAAAAGTGATAATGATCGCAACAGGCCTCCTTGAGAAGCAGAGGAAGACATCATCTAAATGAGTGATAGCAGTGATAAATTTAACCTGTGATTTTGCAGCAGCTGGCAATTTCATTTTCAACCCTGCTAGGGGTCAGAAAGCTGCAATGACAACCTAATTGCATATGTGGCATCAAATATTTTAATGGAAGCAGCTGTTCTTCATGACAGAATCTCAGGTCAGGTCAGTAATCTCACAATAATGTCAAAGCACATATTCCACTTATTACAACAATTGATTGTAATAAAGCTCACCACCTACCCCTGTCTAAATTAATTCACCTTGAATTGCACAGCTAATGGACAGTTTGACTATTTTACATTGTGTCCATTGTTAGACTACCAGTAAAATACTGAATATACATATAGTATAAATACAGTGTTATTGCACATATCCTCTCAACATCTCTGAATTTCAGACAGTTTAAAGCCAAACAATAGACCAGTGACAGTGAAACAAAGAAGCTTCAGTTCTGTCAGGAGCTTTGAGCAGCTTTCCTACAACAGTGTGGCTCTTAGCTGAAACCAGCTTGAGCATGACCAGAGTGACGCTAATGTTTACAGGAAGGTCTTTGGCATCATGTTCAGCGATTCGTTCATTAGTTTGAAAATGACTTAAATGAGTTTCACAGTAAAGCTAGTGAGTTGTGTATTGGTATCTTTCAGCAATGTATTTTCTTTTCACAAACTTTCACAGTAGTGTGAAACAGAAAAGGAAGTTGTTGCTTTTTTAATGAATTGTTGCTGTTAGACGTTGGCCTGCGCTCGGAGCATGAATGGCCATCATGTCGCCTGAAAGGTTGAGTTTCTTCAAACAGAGTAAAAGTTTTCTGCTTCCAGATAAATTTTTGTATTAAAAGCTAGAATATTGTGCTTTTTTGTGGTCCTAGTTCTTATTTTTCTTCACATATAAATATCTCACTCGTCTCTGCTTTTTTTAGTTTAGAAATACCATAATTTCCAAAAAAAAAAACAGCTATTAATCTAAACTGTAAAATTCTTGTTAAACTTTTTGCAGCACCTGTATTTGTTGGATGAAATTGACATATCTTATCATTTCTTTTAATACAGAAAGCATTGATATTTTTACAAACAAGGTCAGTTTTTCTGGAAACAGACAAGAAACAACCAGGAAAATGTCATTTTCTCAAGGTGTTTTCTATTCTACTGAAGCTCATCTCACTGTTTTTAAAATGTGTTTTTTGAGACACAAACCAGTAACACTGATGCTCTTATCTAACCTGAGCAGGTAGCAGCTCGGTGTCTCCATCAAAGCCACGACTCTCCTTTTAAAAGTCTGCGTCTAATGAGCTGGTTATGCTACTGGGTCTGTGGAAAGAAGATAATGACCACTAGACCCTTTGCTCTACAAGACATGCTTGCATGTACAAAGTAAGAAAGTGTATTTATTTGTGTGGATATGGAGTCTGTGTTTAAAGTGCAGTGTACGAGTTGAAGTATATAATACTTATTTTAAATCTTGATAACATGGTTGAATTTATTAGAAAACAAAATGAATGAAAGAGCCCTAATGTTCAGATTGAACATCTGATCTCTTACAACTGATAAATTGATCATAATATTAAATCAGCAAGATATTTTTGCTGGATTATTTTTTGAAAATGTTCTTAGTTAGTTGTTAAAAACTTTTCAGGGCATTGTTCAATAGTTTCACTAAAAAATGTATAATCCCAATTTGTGTTGCCATTTGGGACACTTTTTTAACCAACGTAGTCTCTGTTTTGGGGCACAAACCTCACACATTGTTGATTAGGTAATCATGCACTATGAAGATCAGAGAGTTTGTTGCATGCACAACTCACCAGTCTAACCGAACAGCTCAAAATCCTGAATGCATTGGACGCTGACTCAAGCCGATCTCAAGTGTAACATTTACATAATCTATCTTACTCGCTAATGGGCAAGCCAGCTAATGCCCCATTCAACTGTTTACACCATGACATAAGACGAACTAATACTTTAATAAGGCTGCCTAATGAAGCATGTCAACAAAAGTTTTTAAGTTGGCCATGTTTTTCTGGGTGAGGAATGCAGATTTCACTGGACAGTGGTTACAGCAAGTACAATCCGAAGAAGGACAGCCTCTTCAATTCAGTTTAACAAGTTTATTTAAAATTGACAACTTCTCCAACAGACTCCATTTCCTGTGGCACGTTAATCTGGTCAGCCACTAATCTGCTCATTGTCTCCCTTACAATCCCAAATCCTTGTAATTTAAGACACAGACACACACCTCATTTAGTGGTTAAGAGGAAGTGATTTGACAGCAAAGAGTGTTCATTAGCATGTTGGACAGTGCAATTCTAATCATGTCGATACTGTGTTATGAACATTTTGGACAGGCCTAATAGTTTAAGATCTAAAATTAACACAACCATTATTCCTAATCCCCCAAGCACGTTAGTAAGATTGGGTGGCTAATCAGATTTATTTTGGAAAATTTTTCATTGGTTGGGCTACACGTGCAGGATATTACTGTAGTGGGTCTACAAAGGACTGAAGCAGACATTTAAACAACATATGTTATTTTTAGAAATAACAAAAATTAATGAGTTAATAAAACACTTGCAAAAAACTCACCAGTAAATGAGCTAGAAGTATTTGCTGCAGTCTTTGGCACGCTCAAATGTAATGAGTTGAATATATACTGCAGCGTATCGACACACATATATTAGATTTTACACATCATTTCACACCCTATCACTCTATTAGATCCTTTGAAGCTCAGTAGCTGAATGGGAGGACTGAGAATAATTATGATAACCATTTGCTTAGTTAGGATCTGATGCCAAATTTGCTGAAACACCAGTTTTACGCACCACTGGGCTTATTCCTTGTTTCAGAACTGGAAGGTTTTGGTCAGCTTGTTAACTAAATGAGAAATGTTACTATCCCTTTATAAACACCACAATGGCAACAAAAAGTTCTAATGGGTGCCTGGGAAATGCAGTAAAATGCTAACAGTTAACCGGTCTTGATTGTTATGAGGATAACGGAATACAACCTCGTACCGGGCTCATTACAGAGTAGGGTGCAGTCAGGAGGACTGCTTGCTGGGCAGTTATAATGTAGGTGTATTTAACACTAGCTTGCCTAAAAACTGAGGTTCTTGGTTTATTAAAGTGGAGCATGGTCCAATTTGTTTACAACAAAACTGCCTTGTTAGATATTAAACAACACACTTCGCTGCCTCTCCTACTAGTTAAATTCTTGTAAAAATGTCCTTTGCTATTGACATAATGATCAAAAGGAAATTTTTGGTTTTACGTAAAATATTTTCTTGACACCCCACTGATTCAAGCAATTTTTGACCCCTAACCTCAACAGTCTTTGTAACTACATAATTTTATAAGGGTGTTATTTCTGCTTAAATAACGTGTAAGAAAAAAATGTAAGTAGGAATTATATTGATTTCTACATCAATATGACCATAACACTTATGACTGAACGAAAATGAACCGCACTAAAAAGTTAGAGTTTTAAAAAATGTGCTTGAGTGATAAGCAAAAAAAAAGTGGTTGACATATGAACTGGAAATAATTGAAATGGTAAAGGATCAAAGTTTGCAATTAGCTTCTAAAACTAAATATAATAGAAATTTGCCTTGAGCTCACTGTTTTTCAATAGTCTTTATAAAACAACTGAACTAGTACTGATATACATATACAATATATATATATATATACATATATATATATATTTGTGGAAGGTTAGGTCAGCAGCTTTGGAGAAACAAACAGAATTTTAAATAGTTTTTCCCAGGAATTAATAGAAATATTTTGACCTTTATGAGACCTGTCTGCATGGGATCCCAATCGACCTGAATTTTAAGCAGCTTCCTCCAGCACTTATGGTCAGAGCCCTATATCTGAAGAAATATGTTTCATAACACCTTATCAACACAGTTTATCAGTTATTTTTCCTCCAAAATTAAAACGGGACTCATTTATCTGTTAAGCAATTATGAAGGCTGGTACCCAGACAAAACAGTTTACAGCAGAGAGTAAAGATTATCCTACGTATAAACAGACGCAATTAAAATCAGTCACACGTGTAGGTCCACATTAACATGTGTGTGGATGAACCTCCAGTCAAACCACCTCTGCTGAGTCACTGGAAACATTTAGTATCCAGAGACCCTGCGAATGAGAGCAGTCTGTTACATGATGACACTTCAGTCACACAGGATGAAAACGGACAAATTAGGAAAACAGAATCATGACATTAATCATCAGCTGACACACACATCCCACCATTGACACACAAAGATACACACACACAGAGACATACACAGATACAAAAAGGAGCAGAATTTGTCTGCGACAGGAACGACAGCATCTTCGGCATGAATGAATCATCCGAAAAGCAGCTTCCCATTAGAGTCTACATCTGATTGTTGGATTTTGCGACCAAAACACACACCTCCCCTTCGCACACTCACACATTCAGCCTCGCTCTCTCTCCTTTTTGTGCCCCGTGTTAAGTTGCCCGATCATTTGTCCTTCTTTGGACAAAAAATGAGAAACCACATGGGGACTGGCTTCTCCATTAAGTCACCAGCATGCCGAAAGGAAACCATGACAATAAAAGCTAAACACAGTCGCTCCATCAGGAGGTCACCAAGTTCGTTTGCATCACCTGAGCAAATGTTTCTTTCCCAGAATAACTGACTCATTTCAGGGGATCAGACCTATTAATGAACATTATTTTCAATTTCTTTCATTTTCCAACTTTTTCAGATAAATCATTCACAAGGACATGAGCTGTGTTTGTCCTAGTTTTGTATTGATCTGCACCCAGAGAGGACTACAGTTTCTAACGTTTCAAGAGGAAAAACAAGATAAAAAAAAGCTCTGCTGTTCCATCACCTGCATTAAGTGGATAAAGACAAGACCTGAGTAAATCCCCTGATAGAACCTTAGGTGCCTCTGCTTATGTCGTTGTAGATTTAAGAGGACTGATTGTTTAAAGAGTTTCTGCTGTCTCATGCCCCAGATTTTTGGGGGGGATTTGCAGACGTTCTCTTTTCTTATCACCAACAAAATTTGTAAAACCTGCGCATCAAAGTAAATATATGTATTTTCTGGATGCAGGATGACATTATGCAACAAGGATAGTAAAGAAAGCGATTGATGCGCAGTGGTGTGAGGAGAGACGTCATGTCTGTGAGAAGAAGAGGAAAAAAATCTGAGCTGAGGCAAAAAAAAAAATACATGCACAAAAGAAAATTAATAAAAAATACAAAATATGCAGCAAATCTCACTAAAAACAAAACCTATTGAAATCAGCTTTCAGTAAACAAGATGCAAATTAAAAAATAAAAAAAGACAAAACAACACATTGGTGCATTAGAGGAGGGGGTTTAGAGACAGTTTACATACCCTTCTGGATGATGGAGCACTTTGCAGAGACTTATGTGTCTACAGAACTGCCAGGTGCTTCTCCGATGCGTGTGAGTGTGTGTGCAGATGACGGAGGAGGAGATTTGGAACGCAACCTAGTGGTGGAGCGCTACATGAGGATGCGGCAACATCCGTCTGCAAAGAGGCGCGCAAGCAGCGCCCTGCGCTCTGACCAGGGAGGGGCGCGCACACACTCTCACACACACTCACACTGCAGCACAACTAACTCATTCACTGCCGAGGTGGAGGGACTGGGTGCATCAGTTTTCAACAAAGACAAAAGAGGAGAAAGCAGCTGAATGTTGGATAATTTTACGCAATAGTCTAAATGAACAAATAAATATGATCTAGATTCACTCAAAACTCACTTTAAAAAGAATAGTTTCCATGGATCATTGATAACTAGTGTATCTTCCATTCATTTATTCTTTAAAAAATGGTAATGTGATCTATGTTCATTGTGCCTGAGATATTTCAGTCTGGCCTCCTAAGAGTAAGTGCATTTTTCTGGAGGTGGTTCAACAGAGAAGATGGAACATTTCCAGGAACAGGATTATGACTCAGCAGCAAAGCTACAAAGACTAAAAGTTCTTCTTTCAACAGAACAAAGTACTAATAGAGACATGTTCACTATTGTGGGAAAGTTCTAAAAATGATGTTTCCGAACACTCTTTTAACCTCAACCAAAACCTAAAATATGTATAGAGTATAACTTAGTATAGAGTTTGTAAAAAGTACAGGTATACATTACATTTACTCAAAATTTGTTTTAAAAAATGTTCATTTCCTTTTATGAGCTGCTTATCCCTGTCGGGATCACCGGCAGGTTGAGGTGACAGGTGGAGTCCACCCCAAGCATGTCGCCAGTGTTTATCAGGCCCGCACACACAGACAACCATTCACACACTCATTTTTAGAGTCAAATATGTAGAGGCCAATTAATCTGAAAAGCGTGTTTTAGAGGGTGTGAAAAAACTGGGGTATTTGGAGAAAACCAAAACAAACACAGGAAGAACCAGCAAACCCTACACAGAAAAGCAGGTGATTAAGGCCTTGAAGAAACGTTTCTTCTTCCTCAGGAAGTTGAAGTGCTCTAAACTAATGAACAGGGACAGTGAGTAATTCATACGTCAGCATTCTATTGATGATCAATTCAGAAAGTAAACATTTTTTTACTGTCCGTTAAGTTGTCCAATCCCCGGTGACCTCCCTTCAATTCTCCACATGGTTACTTCCAGCAGACAATGCAACATGTCAAAAAGACTCGTATTGTCACTACGTGCTTCTTGTTAGAAGAGTTAGAAGTTTCCAAAAGTTAACAAAAAACACGTTTACTTCTTTTATACATTGTTTTCTGAACTGCTCAGTCCAACACTGGGCTGTACGGCGTGTCAGAGCTCATCCCAGCAAAAAAGCGGATGAAGCAGATTTTTGCTTCTTAAGTTTTGTTAATTTTGTTTTATGTTTAAAGTTGATGGCAAATAAAACCCAACCTTTTAAATGGTGTGGAAAGGATGAATCCGAGTTCAGCAACTTACTCTTGTGCAAACCAGAACTAAACTCTTTTCTCCCCCTTTCAACAAAATCCATCGTAGCTTCCATTAGGTAAACAAAATCAGATCTTAACATTGGATGATTTGACACCACATGGCAGTCACACAACACCAATTGTGAGTGTGACACATACATGTCATCTAATTCTCCATTTCCAGGCAGTTACTCTCCTGGACCATGCTGGTTTACTTTGTCTGCTTCATCTACTAAAGTAACCTTGTGGAGTGGAGAAACGGAAATGTATCTGTAAAACATCTGTTTCAAAATGTTTCTCGTCTCTGTAACACTGTGGCTTGTAAACCTGGACTACACTGGTCACATTTGAAGGAGCATGTAATTGTGGTGCAGATCTCCTTAAATACTCAATAGTAATGAGAAATCAATAGTTGTTAATATTACTGCGTGATTGCTCCATGTCCCAAGATAAACCGTTTCTGAATCTATGAATTATCAATCATCTGAAAGTAGAATCAATAAAACCAGAATCTAAACATTCATTATAAATAAGGATCTTTCAAATTGAACATTCAAGTTTGATGGGAACATGGTATTGCAGCCTCATCTTTAATGCATCAGATGAAAGATGAGAAATTGATCTGAGTTGGTGAAACAGATTAGGTCATGACCATAAATGTTCTGACATGTCAGCTGATTCCTCATCAAGCAGAAACTGTAAGGACATGTGAGACCGTGTGGGATAAATAAATTCTGTTTGTTTAGTTAAAATGGACACAGAAGGTGGCTCGGAATAACACATGAGCAACAGATCAGTTTAAATTAACAGTAAATATTTCACCAAAATGGAAATACTTAATGTCAGAATAAGACGCAAATAGTGCAGAAAAGTTTAGTAATTTACAAAAAGTAGAAAAAAAGGAAAATGATATTAATCCATCTGTCTAATTAGGTCAAGAGTTTTCCGATAAGCACTTTTATACATCAATATAAACTAAATGTGTGAAAACATAACACATACTGTACAAATGTATTCAATTCAATCTTCAGTCAACCAGTCATGAGTTAGTGACTCAAACATAAACAGGGTTGTTGTGTCGATTTAAAATAAAAACTGGCGGCACGGTGGTGTACTGGTTAGCACAGTGGTCTCACAGCATGAAGGTTGGGGGTTCAAGTTTCAGTTGGACAGAAGGCTAGAAACACTGGCCTTTCTGTGTGAAGTTTGCATGTTCTCCCTGTGTACGTGTGTTTTCTCCAGGTACTCTAGTTTCCTCCCACCCATAAAAAAAAATGCATGTTAGGTTGATTGGCCACTATGAAATTGTCCTATAAAACTACAGTATATATTTATGACACATATATATATATTTATGAAGAGAGGTACAGAAAAAAAAAAACGGTTTATTACCAGTCGTTTGCAGCCTAAATCAATCTCTTTGTGATGCTCGAAAAATTAGAGTCTGATTAACAACCAACAATATGTTCAAAATTTCAACAAAATCTGGTTTACGATGTAGGCTTTTCTCCTCAATCCAGCAGAAATCAAATTAAACAGGCGTTTAATTTAGTGAGCATGCTGTGCAGTCAGAATACAGGGTGTTTAATAAATAAATCCATCACTCTGAAGAATCATAAATATAGTAAAGTAGCAGCTTCTGTGAGTTTAGTTTATTGAACAGCTGACTGTAAAATTTGTTGCTTTTTTTCAACAACATCGTCTTTCTACTGGAAGTACCTAACTAAACATGATTGATTAATCTTGATAACATATATTCTTTAGAGGCAATTACAAAGAAGGTCGGGGGTTCAAGTCTCAGATGAGGATGAGGCTTGAAACACTGGCCTTTCTGTGTGAAGTTTGCATGTCCTCTCTGTGTATGTGTGGGTTTTCTCCGGGTACTCCAGTTTCCTCTCATCCCCCCAAACATGCATGTTAGGTTGATTGGCCCTATACAATTATTACTAGGAATTAGATTGTGTGCATGGTTGTGTGTGTGGCCCCTCAACAGACTAGTGACTTGTTCAGAGTGTGCCCTGCCTTTCGCCTTGAATCAGCTGGGATAGGCTCTGGCAACCCCCAGAACCTGACTCCCATCTTCACGGGTTATACTTAGGTATTTCCATCTTTCTTTTCCCTCAAAACAAACTTTTCAGTTTATTGTAGTCTATTTTTATTCATGGGGGAAAAATGAAATGAGCTGCATCAAATTGTTGTCACACACCATATGGGCCACTTGATGTGTCTTCATCATCTTTCACTTTTACTTTCTACTTAACAGGCCACTCTTTGTTTCTCACCACCTGCCTCTCCCTAAAGTCTATCACAGCCATCCCCATAACTCATCTAATTATTTCCCTCTCTCTCTTTTTCATCACTTCTTCTCTTTATTCATCATTTTCACTCACTTTCTCTTCATCTCGCAGACCGCTGCGATGCCAAATCCAGGGATCAATATCAAAGACTTGCATTATTCAGTGGCTGCCTCATTTATATATAATGCAGGCAGCCACTTTGGAGAAGTACCTCCCTGTACGTGGTTGCTAACCTCGAGTAAAGTCAGTCTGGTATGAGTGGAACTTAAATATTGAAGTTAAACCAGCATCAATAGGGAGGCTGCAAAGTCAATGTCAATGAGAAAAGATAAATGAGGTCATTTTGTTGCTGATCCAGCGCAAATATTAAAGAAAAAAATGGAATATTCAGCCAGTGATGCTCCATCGATGTAACTTGCTTTGTTGTTAACAGAACTTTTTAAAAAGAGAGTTTCACTCTAAATTACACACTGGGGATGAGTCCTTTTAACTAGTATGGGAATATTATGAGCAGTTCTGCAGATGTTATAACACATTTCACCCATATCACAGATCCAACGCAGCAAAGTGAGCACTCATGCACATCTGGATATTTCCTAGGTTCCATAAAAAGTATTTAAAATACTACATACCTGAAATATATCTTCAAAATGTTATCTCTCCTAATCCAACGTCATTTCTTTAATGAGATGTGGCTGCAAAAGTTGAGTTCAGTAAAAAATATTTATCATTTATAAGAGTTAATTCTCGCTTTCAAATCATACTGCAACAAATATACATGTTCTTTTGTTTTCCCCCCACATGTGAAGGGCTGAACCATCTCAAAGAGATTAGAGGGGAGCAGCGCATGATGACGCTGCAGTTTAAGCACAGATGGATTAGCATTAGTATGCACACAGTTATAGATTCTTGTAAATCCATACACGCAACCAGCGGAGGTTCTATGCATGCAAGAAAAACTCAGATCTCGTTTGCATTTCCTCCTGAAAAAATTCCACCATGTACAACTGCTGCTTCTTCACGATGAACCTCTAAAATGTTTCGTAATTATATTAAAATGAACAAGAATTCTGATTATGTTCATCTGCTCTCTTTTGAAGTTGAAAACAGAAATTTTGAAATTTGACCAGGTCTATCAATTTCTGTCTTGTCATAAATTGGTGACAATTTGTGACCTATCTACGGTGTACCCTGCCTTTCGCCTAACTAATCGGTACACATTTCCGTCACAACCCAGTGTTGTATGAACAAAATTAAAAGAAAGTCTCATTTTCTCCACAAAACTGTTGGAATAAATTAAATACAAGGGTAGAAAAAGACAGAACACTAATATTTAGTCGATAATTTTCCTCCCATGTCAGTCAGTGAGCTACTGTAATATAAATCATATGAAAACTTGTTTATCCATCTTTACATTGAGTAATAATTTAAACCTATTAGTCCATCAGATTTCAGGGAAGGTTCCCAGAATAAGCAGCAAGAGAAGATCCAAGGTCGTCATCTTGTTGCACTGTGATTCATCACTTTCTTTCTTTGGTTGATTAGAGGGTAGAGTACTTGCTTAAAAGAGAACAGAGAATCCTGGCTTTCACAGGAAGCACAGTTGTTTTCTCCAAAGTGCAAATTAGCGCTCACAATACTTCAAATGAACTGCATTATCAGGGTTTGTTCAAAGCAAACCAAAGAGTGAGACTGTGAAACGTGTGGGTAGTAATGTTTCATTGAGAAGTTAATAGGTTCCTGAAAAAAAAGCCATAATTTGCTAAATATCCAAACAGAAAACCAACCCAATATTTCAACAATTCTCTCTAACTGCATAGGCTTTCCACACTTTGTTCAATGGAGTGTAAACTATCATCTGCATGTAATGATAAAAGAGAATTTCCTGTTCTGTTATTATTGAGCCGTGGACACATTCAAAGTGTTTCTCACATTTAAACTCTTTCAAAGTGAATTCACTTTCGTCGTCTGAACTGCTTTATCCCTAATGGGATCGCAGGCGGTTGCCGGAGCCTATCCCGGCTGATTTAAGGCGAGAGGCGGGGTGCATCCCGAGTCTGTCGCGGGGTAACATACATACCCATTCACATCCACATTCATTCCTAGGGGCAATTTTCATAGCAGCCAGTCAAGCCCACATAGCAAGCCCACGCATGCATGGGGACAACATGCAAACTTCACACCGAAAGTTTTCCAAACCTCATCCCACTCCGAACTTGAACCCCAACCCTCTTGCTATGAGGCCACTATGCTAACCACCGGGCCACCCTGAATTCACTTAAATATAAAAATAATCATTTAGGAAACTACATAGTTTTTGTCTTGATATTCATATTTCCTTAAATGTAGTTACTATCAAGTCAGAGAAGTTCTTGACAGAAAAAAAAAAATCTCCGCTTCTGTGCAAAGCTGAAATGATTGCAGACATGCCTCAGCCTTCTGCCAACTCATGTAGAATTTTGCATCGTCTCTTATGTACAAAGAGTTCAAAATGAACGAGTTGGTTCAATTCACCGACAACTCTAAACCCAGAAACAAACATCAAATTTTTATGTTACACAAGATGACAGAAACCAGTGGCACTAGTATCCTCTTCACCCCACTCGCTGCGTCTGTGCGCAGGGGAGCATTTCACTAGAAAGCATCAGACAAGATAATGTGCAAGGAGGCAGAAAGAAAAGTCGGCTAAGTGCGTGGAGCCTTTCTTCGCTGGTTCATCTCAGGGCCATAGAAATGGAAACCGACAGCTCCTTATATGCTGTCATAACAATCGCTTGCACTGCATATTTGAAGAGTATTGCAGCGAGTGTCATGAACAACACATGGTGCTCACACAACCCTGCGTGTGTGTGTGTGTGTGTGTGTGTGTGTGTGTGTGCATGCATTTGTGCGTGCATTTATCACATGGCTGTTTGGGAGGAAAGGTATGTGTACATGCTCCTTATTCATAAAACCACTAGGACAGTATTAGAAATTAGAGGTGCTGTGTCATGCTGGGGTTCGGATCACAATCACATTATCTGATATAGTGGGTGTTCAAAGCATTCACACTTACATCAGTGGTTTTCTTTTTTTTTTTTTTTTGTTTCATCAAGAAGCATCCCAAGATATCAATCAACTCCAACTATGTGTTCTTTACTTCTTTCTTTCCTGCCTTCATTGACTTTATCTCTGAAACCACCAACATGTGTTGTCCCTCTGATGTCCTCATTCCTGATTCTGTCCAATCCGGTCACCTTGAAAGTGAACCTCAGCAGTTTCATCTCTGCACCCTTCAATTATTTCTCCTGCCTTTTCCTCAGTGCCACTGTGCTTATACCAAACAACATTAAAAAAACATTAACTCCTACATCTACTTTTCCATTTAACTTTTCCCCAGTTGCCATTTTGGTCAATTATGACGCTAATTGCTTTTTTGTTTGCCTGCTTAAATTTTTTCTCAGTAACACTCTACATAAAATCCCATTTTTGAAAAGCAAATTGAAGTAATGGGTATCCAAACAATTTCTATTGGAGAAAAAATTTTTAAATGTCATCCTGATATTTTTTCAAGCACTTTCTAGGTGTTTTTAGGCTCTCTGAGAGAAACCATTCTGCACATTTTTTTTTCACTCAGAAGAGAAAAAACGCACAACAAAAATAATGTACGAATCTGTGAATGAAGTATAAATATGGTCAGCAAACACTTTGGGAATAGACTGACAATTAACTTATTTCAGGCAAACAAAATAACAAATTGATCAAAATGTCAAGATTATCACTTTAAATAACAATTTAAAAAAATCTGACGTGGTTGATCAAATTTGAGGCAAAAAAAAATTGGAAAGGAAAATCTGCAATGTTTCAGTTCAAATTTTAGAAAAAGATTATAAATCTGTCAGGAATTCAAATTTGTAACTCACAATTAGTCTGAAATTCTTCTAAAGGCCAGGAAGGGGAGTATGTGTTTTTTTTTTTTTTTTAATCTTTCAAACTTTTCTTCTTAAAAAACACAAACAAAAATATGGTCATTGTTCTATCCATCCTCTTGGATAGGGCTGTCTCTTGCCTTTAGCAGGTCAACTGTCTATTGCGGACCCATTGTTTTATTAGCTTATCAATTAGACCACTTACTTATTTAACTGTCTTCATAAATTGGCATCATAGTTGCATACAAAATACATGTGTAATGGTTGGCTCTATGATTTCAGGGTGAAATGAAGTTGCTTGGGTCAAGTATTTGTTTGTAACAGTAACTTTTCTGGTTGATGTTTGCATGTCCATTTGCGTACATACGGGTTCTCTTTGTGTATACCAGCGTCCTTCAATCATTTAAAGACATGTTAAACAGGAACATCTTTCAGTCATTTTTTTTATCACTGCTTTCAAATGTATATTTTTCTAGCCACATAAAGAGTTTTAGGGAAGTAATAAACAGTAAAATTCTATGAGGAAAACAAAATCCTTGCTTTTGGGAAAAAGTTGTGCTTACTTACTAAAACATCTGCTACTGTATGTCTGCACAATCGCCAATTCATTTCCGACGAGACAGGCAGTGGGTTCAACGCTGATCTGGATGAGTTCAACAGTGATAAGATAAAAAAAACTTTATTAATCTCCCAGAGGAGAAATTTGGGTGTCCAGCAGCAACACATCACTCAGGCCATACATAATTACAAATAAACAAATGAAACAACATAGAATAATAAATTTTACTACCACGAGAAATAAGATCTCGTCATAACTCAATTTCTTCCAGGCTCTATTTGGTTAAATTGTCTGAGGGCAGAAGGGATAAATGACCTTTTAAATCGCTCAGACCTGCAGCACAATGAGAGGAATCTTTTACTCCTGTTACTTTTCTGGATCGTGATCACATCATGCAGAGGCTGGTGGGAATTTTTAAGGATGCCCTGCACTAGAACCCTCATCCTCCTCTCCAGAAAAGCTCCCCTAAGACTCAATGTTCTTTTACATGGAAATGTTTCATGCAAAGCATCTAATAGATAAGGCTGATTCAAGTCAGGAGTCATGTCTGTGAGGTGATTGGTGAGAAGTAGAGAATAATGATACCAAAATAGTTACGATGCTGCTACTAGAAATAGCGTTAGATGTATGTACAATAAAAGCAAAAAAAAAAAAAAAAAAAAAAAAAAAAACATCACAAAGTAGTCGGTAAATTTTTTTTTTTCAAACTATGTTGAAAGTCACTTCACAGTACAAAACCTAAAATATGTCAGAACAAATACCGGAATAAATATTTGCCCAAACTTTACTGTAAGTCATGGACTACTTTTCGTTTCAGTACATATCTCTCGGTTTCCATAACAATACTGCCCCGGTTTGTGGCGTAATATTGATTGGAAACACAAAGCAACAGAATGCTATTTATCAACCTTTGTGATCACATGACTTGTGAAAAGTTGGTTCTTTTCTTCTTAAACCTCACTTGATGATGATGTATCAGTCTGTCTTAATCCAGGGATGGATTAGATGGGAAGGGTGCACCCCGCCTTCTGTCTGCAAACAATCCAGTGAAAGGTTGAGCTCACCCTACAAACTCTGACTTGGATTAAGCAACATGGAAATGAATGAATGTCTCATTCTGATTAAAGAGGTCTAAAGTTGCTTCTACTAATTAATTGGTTTAGGTCACCGATGCTATCTGCTTGGAACGATGTGCTGCTCCATCCTGAGGTAGCTGAATGTTGCCAGAATTGCCAAAAATCTACAAGGAATAAGGTTTCCCCCTTCTCTTTGCATCATCCAAAACTGAACTTCCCTTGACCTGTAGTTATCTGTAAGCTGCCTCCTAAGTCCCACAAGCTAACAAGCTTTAAAGGATTCTGTTGTGAGCTCAACGTCTCACTTTATCTTTGATGTTTACCACCAAGTTGTCACAACAGTAACAGTACCCAAACACAATCCCCAGAGGCTATTTCAGAAGTTCTGCACAACAATGGTAGATGTTTTTTTTTAAAATCAGACATGCCCACAAATCCTCCTCCAAAGTGATCCAACTTACTTTTGTGAGGATGCAATGTCTTGGCAACTCTACTTCCGAAAAAGAGATAAAATGATGATTATCTAATTATGAAATACAAATAATATTGGATACCAGATATATACCAGATGACTGTATCAAAAACCTTCTAATGAAGCAAGTTATTCCTTTTAATTAGCAACCACATGGCAGAGATTCAAGTCAAACCTTGATGAAAAATATAACTAGTGTCATCAAGGCTTCAGAAATTATCTGATCTATCAGGTCATTCATAATAGGTTGATTACACAGCACCACAAATATAGAGATAATGTGTTACCACTGAGTAAAAATAAAACTACAGCAAACCCTAACATTTTTTATTTTTACAGTTGGTGTGGTTTTACTTTAAAATACGGTATTACTATCATTTGAAGAAAAAGGCTCAACAAATTGTGCATTCACATACCGTGCGGCAAAACCAGCAGACAGAACTATAAGTTATAGTTATAAGTCATATATTTAATTTTTGTTTGCTAGGAAGAAGGGGTGGGTCCAAACAAGTTTTCGTCTTCCTACTCCTTCTTGAGTTTTGTATTTTGTGCTAATAATGTGGAAATGCCTGTTGTGTATCTGCTCAAAATAAACTTTCAAATTCAAATGTCTTTGATCTTTTATTTTATCCAACTTGCTGGTTGGTTAGGAGCCATTGGTCAGATCCAGCCTTTTGGTTGTTCCCAGAGTAAGGACAGAGCCTACGTGAGACGGTTTCATCATTAACAAGATACATGATTAACAACAAGATTGCTAATCAACAAGATTAACAAGATCATTAACAAGATCTCCTGCAACCCCACTGCTCAAAAGAACGGTATTGAAAATCATTTTTGCCGTCCTCCATCAAAATATTCGCCCTTTCACTTTCAAACCTTTAAACTCTCACTCTCAACAGCTAAAAAAACCAAACAAAAACAAACATGTTGTATGACATTGTATGATTGTAGCACTGCAGTACTCAAATTTCCCTTCAGGGATAAATAAAGTGTCTTCAATTCAATTAAATGTGGTCAAAATAAGCTTCCTTCGCAGGTTGGCTGGACTCTCGCTCAGAGGTAGTGTGAGAAGCTCGGAGTAGAGCCATTGCTCCTCAAGAGACACCGGATGGGGTTGTTCGAGTATCTGGTTAGGATGCCAGTGGTGGACAATTTGATCAAACTAGGGATGAAAGGGGCACTTCACTGTCTCACCTCATGTTCTGTCCTTCTTCTGGGTTTCCCGTGTCAGTATTGATGGGGTTAATCTTGTTTTTTTTTTTTTTTTTGGAGTTTCTATTATTAATTTAGAACTCCTGACTGCTGAGGTGTTCTGAGAAGGTCCCATCGGAAGGAGACCCATAAGATGGTGTTGCGCTCAAAAAGAAGAATGTGCTCAAATAGTACGACCACAAAAAACCTTCTAAAGACATCCACCACTAAAACTGAGGGGGCTTCATAGCATAATGTTAATCTTGGAAGTGTAGTGCTCATTTTCAGAGGTGTTTTTAAAAAAAATAGAAATAATGACAAAAAACGGAGAGGCTTTTTTTTGTTTGTTTGTTTGTTTTAATCATTTCAGGTCTTTTTCTGCCCAAGAGCCACGTAACTTGTTTTTACGCTCTGAAACCTGTATAAACACGACGAGAAACTGAATTAACAACTTTTGTGTGCAAAAAGAATTAAACATTTTTAGCCACTTTTTGTGAATATGACGTCACCAAAGTGCGTCTGAGTCTCAGTTTAGGGTGAAAAAAAAAATCAAACTAACTTTAGATTGCTTCATGAAAATTTATTCCCCCCAGTTTAATTAAATGTGTGCACGTTTTTGGAAGTTTTTTTTTTTTTTGCTGTCGTGTTTGAGCACATAGTTCTTTTTGAGCGCCAATTTCACACTTCCGCTCCGAAACTGGCATCGTGACGAGTTTCCGGTTCAGCTGGAGCAAACTCATCTTTTCCGTGCGTCACACACGGTTGACGTGTAACCAGCTGTTTTGGTCATATTATTTATTTGAGTCCCATTCAAAAAAAAAAAAAAAAAATCGCACACGAGAAAAGCCGAGCATTGCCGAACAGCGGAAGCGGGAACGACAACTACATATAGCCACACGATTTTAAAAAAGTAATGGACATACTACTCGTTAAAATTTATCAAAACAAAATCATTTATGACGTGAGTGAAAAATACTATCGAGACAGGAAGAAAAGAGAACAGACCTGGAAGAAAATAAGTGAAGAAGTTGGATTATCTGGTAAGTTAGCTCATTAGCTTAAATATCCGATGCTACTTTTTGCTTAGCACTTTTGACGAGTTTATATTTCTATTGATATATTTACTCAGTGGATGTGTGTAAAAGCAAGTGGAAGAATTTTCGGGACAGATACCAGAAGGTGAAGAGAAAGGAGAATGGCTCATCTGCACGGTCCAACAGAAAGTGGAAGTATTATGGCCTTCTGAGTTTCCTCGATCCCTTTGTTTCTTCCCGCCAAAAAAGCAGGAGTGTGGCAGTGGCGTACCAGAACCCTGAGGAGGTCAAGAGGGAAGAAGCGGCTGCAGAATCCGATTCAATGGGTTTGTAGTGCAGTCAGGTCATGTCATTCATAAAAGAAAATGTGTTACTATGCTCTAATATTTTGGAGGAATGTGAATTTAATACTTGGTGTTAATGGAATGTCCTTAAAACATGACAGTTTCAGAAGACCAGGACAGCCTGATGACTGAAAATATGCTGCCAGATGTTGCTGCTGTTCCCCCAGAGGTGGCTGGTCCATCCGGTGGATTCACAAGTGAGTTGAAAGAACATTTCTGTTGTTTTGTTTGCTACCTTAAGATTTCGCTACTTTTCTACTTTGCAGAAGCATCACAGAGGCTGAGGAAACGGAAGCAGAAGATGAGTGAGTTTAAGACTGCTGTCCTGTCACAGACCTCGAACCAGCAGCAGCCTCTTCCTTCACCTCCCAATCCTTCAATGTCCAGCGATGAATATTTCCTGCTTTCACTGCTTCCTCTCCTGCAGTCTGTACCACCCCATTCAAAAGAATATTTCAAATTCAAAATACACCAATTTGTAATTGAACAAAAAGAGGCTTTTCTATTTACAATTGGAGAATAAATAAATCTTTTCAGTGGCAAATCTATGCAGAAGAAGAAGAGGCATCTTCTCACGCTTCTTTTTCAAGCTATTTTCTCTCAGGTCATTTTCCTTTTTATTCTGATCTACATTTGAACTTTTTGACTATTTTTTTAATTTACACGCACAGAAATCTACATGTAGTAGGATTTATTTTATGTAAAAAAAAAAGCAACTATTCTGTGATGTATTGTACCCATGATTGTTGTTTATTTAAAGACTTAAAAATCCAAATAAGTGTGTTTAATTGGTAAAAATCTTAAGAAAAACAGAAATGAACTTGTTTTCTCAACTGCTTATTATTCCCACACTGATTCATAGGAAATGCTGGAGCCGATAAGGCAGGATACATCCTGTACAGGTTACTAGTTTGTGACAAGGTAACAAGAAAAGACACACAACAATACAGAATAACACTCATCCCTGGTGGCAATTTCATATTGATAAATCAGCCTTGAAGCAGTGACCTTCTCGCTGTGACAACAGCAACCACCATGCAGACCTTTAACTTTATTTACAATCCCTTTCATCAATGCTTCCCTTTAGTGGCTGATCCACCAAATTCAAGGTCACAAAATCAGCCTTTTGGATGATTTGATAATGCAAAGAAAGGATTAATACCAGCAGACAGAAAAATGGTTGAAACTGTTAAGGCTTCAATAAAAGAGGCTTTTCTTCTCACTTAGAAACTGAAAAGTTGTTAGCAGTATTTGTCAGCAAACATAACCTGAAAGCTCTAACTTTAAAAGCAACTGATGCCCATACGACCAATGAAAAACAGACACAGAACACACTGCGATATTGTGAAAAAGTTAAGATATAAAAAAAAAAATACTCGAGGAGAGGAGGTTTTTTAAAAAACCAAATAACAAAGTCATCAACTTCTTCTTAGGTAAAAAAAAAACAAGACAAAGTCATCAAATTCCTAGGTTTAGGTGTGACTTGGTCTCTTTAGAAATAAAACAGCATAGCAAAAAAAAGCAAAAGGGACAAAATATGTAAAAAAAAAAAAGAACTCGGGAACACATCTAATATATGTGAGTAGTAATTAAAATTATGTTCTAAATATGCTATTTCATTAAATTTATAAATTGATTGTCCATAACTTAATCATGGGGGTGTCACGTCCTACTCCAGAAGGTATCTGGCAAAAGGCAAGGAGCATTTTGTACAAGTTACCGGTCTGTTGGAGGGTCGAGTGAAGCTAGTTGTACTGTAGATAAGACTTAAAATAACAAAAATGACTGGGCAACCTACAAATGAATACAATGTAGATAAATATTTTTAACCACTTTATTGACCAACTCATCATTTGATCATTAATTAATGACCAAACAATCATCAGTACATCATCTGAACTTTATTTTGTCAAAACAAAACACCTCCTCAATAAGACCTCCATTTCTCCCACTAAACTCTTTCATCCCTGTTATTAGAAAAGAAGCCACAACACACAGGCCTGTTTCACCCTCGATCTTTTACACCACTGGGGTCATCCCTGGGGCAATGGTGGCAAGGTCTCTATGACAACAGCTCTAAAATGGGATGCTCTCTGG
This sequence comes from Neostethus bicornis, assembly GCA_902685375.1. Classification (NCBI taxonomy): domain Eukaryota; kingdom Metazoa; phylum Chordata; class Actinopteri; order Atheriniformes; family Phallostethidae; genus Neostethus; species Neostethus bicornis. Next base: position 21,210,581 of record LR738544.1, on the reverse strand, counting down.
GCTCCACATTGACTTTATCAACAAATGTGAATCTTTAATGAGTCTGTGTCACCCTGGGCATCTCTCACCTCCAAAAAAAATCCACAGCAGAGAACCCACACGGATTCACGCAATCTACTCATACCATAAAAACATGCTGAGCAAGAAGGCATGTTTTAAATCTTTTGAACCAAGTTGGACATTTTTAATTTTACAAAAGACTTCCCCAAAGTTGTGAACTTTTATTATTTTTATGAGCAATTAAAGATCTGTTCATAAAACCTTCTTGAATGATGAATTAGAGCATATTGGCTTCTGTGAAAGAATAACTGTTTTATAAAACAGCAGCACCACCAAATATGTCTGTGTTTATTTGGGACCTGATGGGTGGTGTTGTATGAGCTGCTTGTCTGAGTAATCCATCTCTCAACTTGTGTGTGGGTCTCTGTGTGTGTAGGAGGGAAGATCTACATGAAACACACTGAATTCATTCCCACTGATTCTTTTCCTGTTTCCCTCTCTCCACCTATACCTCTTTAGAAAGAAAGAGAGAGAGAGAGCATCAGAAAGAAATAAAGGCGTGATGTTGCTTCACTTCAAAGGATCTTTGGATCTTTCACAAAGCAAGCAAGACCTATTTCCCAAAAACAGTCATTTTCATTAAGTGTTTTTTTTTTCAAGCAATTAAGAAATATTTTGGACTTTATTGATAGAAACACAATATGTATGAATTGTTTTAATATATTTTTAGCCTGGGAAAATCATTGTTTCACCATGCAAGGCAGAGCTTTGATGGTAAAACGAACCTAATAATTGAGTTCAGTGGAAATGTTAAATATGCAAATTAAGGCTGTTCACTCACATCTCAGACATCACACAGAGCTCATTGGAATTTTTTGTAACTTTTTCAAAAAATGCACCAAGTGAGGCCGCCTAACTTCACAGAAGATTTCTTCAAATGTCCGCATAAAGTATATGTCTGGAAGTTAATTAAATGAAGAGTAAGTCTATTAAATTCATGGTCATTCTAACCAGGTTCCTTTGTTAGGTGCTTGTGTGGGCTGCACCTGCTTTTAAATGTAGAATTAAACACACAAAAAACTGTGGTAGTTCAGGATGTGGAGGAAGGATTAAGAATACACAAAGACAACAATACGGCACAGTGCGTGGTATTTACCAAGTTTTGTATCAGACTTTGAATTTATGTTTGATTGGGACTCTTTAGCCAGAGAAGCAGACGGTTAGATTATTCCATGTTACTTACTTTATCAACAGTGGTGAACCTATTACTGAATAAATTTGTGCAAGAAATGCAAGGTATCTTCAGCTTAACGTAGCTCACCAGAGGTATTTTAAATGAGTATGCATTGTTCCTCCTTCAATAACTCATCTCTTGCCCCTGACCTCTAACATATCAGAAAATAATTAGCGAAGATCATCTTGCTGATGACGTGCAGCAAAGCAAATTTAGGATTTTTGTAATGATTGTTGAGATAAGAAAAACTAAAAACATTTGAAACCATTTAAATTAATCTGTTTTAAATTTCTCAATGGCAAAAGAACCTTTAAAAGACAATGACTGGAGAATTGAATTTGTACACAGCAAGAAATTAGACAAATTTCAGTTCAAACATGCTGTTTCAAATCACAAAAAGGCTGACAGAATGTTAGAAGCCTTTAATTAATTCAATCACATGAAGATAAACTTGATTCTGTCAAAACTTACAACCCAACAATAAAAGTAATACTTCAACATTCACCACCAAAAACTAAAACGTACATTTTAAACTATCAGCAGTTTGCAGAGATTAAAAAAAAATTTGATTCTGTTCTAAGAATATAATGGCAGATTAAAAACTTGGTTTCAAGCGAATACGTTTGTATTTCAGTGAAGATTATTGCCAAGATATGCCCTACTCTGATGTTTCTTCTTTGAAAAATTGACTCAGAAATGCTTTCGAAGAATATGTCACTAAAAATTCAGTTGAAAAAAAGTATGATATCAATATTTACTCCAAGCAAAAAAAAAAAGGTCTAGCGCAGAAAAAAAGGCTGAGAGAGAGATGTGGGAAGGAAAACTGTAGTTTGAGGGGTGGATTGTGGGAGAGCTGCTGTTTCCCCAGAGAAAAGATTTTTCTGTGGGCTGAAAGGAATGTGATCTTCTTATCTATTCCTGCACTGCAGTCATTGGATTACAATCCATTGAAGTCTTATTGATTTGACTGGTGCACAGCACAAAAAAGGGATGGAGGGATTATCAGAGAGATGATCAATACTTCCCATTGTCCTCCATCTGCAACTAGCTTGCAGTGTGAAAAATAGATTAAATGTCACATACCTGTTTAAGATGGGGCAAGCAGTGTTCCTTTTAACAAACAATAGTGGATACAATTGTCAAAGCTAGTAATAAAAAGCTAAATTAATTTAATGTATGCTCCATGGAAAGTAGAACTGATATTTTTAACCAAATTCTTGAAGCAAAGGAAGAGTGACCTATCACTGTGTCCATTCTGTTTATAAAAAAAAAAAATAGCAATAAATTCTTATTTTCTTGCTGTGTTTGGCAATAAATCAGGCTGAACAGACAGTGTGTGCTGAAAATGGATTGGTTCAAGCAGTGTGACGAGTAAAAAGAAAAACATAAAGTATTTTTTTTATCATTTTTCAACATTTATCAACAGCAATCTTTAAAGATATCTATTTAAAGTATGAAGAGAATTTTACAGTGAAAATATGGTTTAAAAATCCTCTAAGATTAATTATCTTTTGATGGGTCAAAAAAGTACTTTGAGATTTTCCATCACCTGCTATGCATGAGGTTGTGTAGCAGAAAACGTGTGAACTTGTCACCACAGCAAAATGGTTTGCATTATAAAGGATGATATCTGAATGCTGAGGCAGTCTGCATCATCTGACTCCTCAGCTTTCCCTGGAGGACATCATGTAGATGTGGCCCTTCTCATTTCATGGCTCCTTTAAAAATCAATGTGTTTCCTCCAAAACCAATGACTCCAGATGGTAAAAGTGATTTTAAAAAATGAATGAGAAGATTGGTTTGCCCTGTTTGTCCTGTGTTCCGATATCAAATGTTGTATAGCAGATGTTTTGTCATTTTTTTTCTTTTCAGTTGGAGAACTTTGGCTGAAATGACAATGTTTCTCTTAAATTTAACAATGCATGTATCTGCTTCTCCTAAAATGCTACATCATTTACTGGCTGCAGCCAGGACTCACCATTGGTGGAGGTAAAATATCTCCTGAACTAGTCTGTTATTTGTCATATCTGTGAGAATGTGTGTATGCTTGCATGTGTGTGTATGTGTGTAAGAGAGAGAGGTGTTTGCAAACCACTATCCAAATAAAAGATGGAAATAATTCCTCATTCAGTATCTACTACATGTTCATCCAGGGCTCTGGGGCTTGAGTTATTGCGCCCAATAGACATAAACAGACTATTGGGGCACATGCACCCACACATATATCACAGGTGGACGCCTGAGCTGTCACTGCTAATAAATCCCGGACTTCATCTCAGATGCAATTTACATGGATTAAAACTTAAATTGAGCAAAAATCACAAAGCAAAACCATTTCTTTCTTTGCTTTCAACATGTCATTTTATGAGAAATACTACGTATGATCTGTATATATAAATAGCGTTTAGGAGGTAATTTTCAGTCTTACTTTTTTTCATGTGACCTCGGTACTTCAGTTTAAAATGACTTGGACATGCAGATAATATTTGCTTTGTCCATCAGCAGAGCAGCATGACATTGTTGTTGTATCAATATCTGCAACATCATCAGAAAATGATGTGATAATATGACTTTGTATACAAAAAACCTTGTTTCTAACAGTTGATTGTGAGATGTATAAATGAAGGAAGGATGCACAATCGAACTTTAATGATGTAAAAAGTTGTAAAAGTTGTTTAAGTTGTAAAAGGCCAGGTCTGATCTTATTAATGTTTAAATGCTTGAAAAATGTTGTGCTTTTCTATGTCTGATGCAAAAAATAGATAATATTTTGGATCATGAAGTAAATCTTTTGCAGCAAACATTATCAAAGTTATTTAAATCTTGCCTGTGATTAATTTATTAATCATTTTCAGCAGTTTCATTGGCTCTGTCTGGTATGAACCGGATCTGGTCAATACCTTACCTGAGCGGAATAACATGGACTGTTATTGTCTTGTCTTGGTCATTTTCATTTATCTTTGCCTTACAAAAAAAATCCATTCTTTAGTCCAAATGAGGAGTTTCTAAATGATTCCTCATAATTTTAACTTGCAAAGCATTTGCAAATTTATAAAAAGTAGACTTAATCTTTTTCATTTAGATCGACTATTTCCATTATTCTTTTGTTAAACAACATCTGCATCTTGTGGAAACGAATCAGAATTGTGCAGATGCAGCTCGGTCAATACTGAGTAACCTCAATAAAGACAAACTCTTTGACCCTTTTTTTCTAAAATATAAGCCTTCGGGTTCAGTATGTGGTTCCTAGCTAGCAAGATATTAGTATCAGTAGTTGTGCAAAGACTAGAATTCTTAAGAAATATTCATTTAGATGTTGATATTTTAAAGTGTGATAAGCTAGGAAACTAAAAACAGAGAAAAAGAAAGCAAGAGAGAGAAAGAGCGATAGGCAGAAAGTCTCATTACAGCAACATTTAGTTCCCGGATAAGACCAGAACTTCTCTAAGAACTCCAAGGTGAAAGGATATGAAAAACCTGGCTGACTGGCAGCTCCTAAAGAGAGCAATTTCCTATCATGCAGATTCTAACTCCTGAAATGATGTGTTAACGACAAAAAACCGGCACAGCATTGTCAAAGATTGTAGCAATGCACAAACACCCACCAGAAAACCAGGAAACACCAACACACACCCTCCTCCTGGGCTGAAGAAAGACTGCACCAACATGGTGTCTGCTTTTTTGATTCTTTTTCTCATCAGTTTACCAGCTCTCAATAAGCTGCATTGAACTGACCTTTCACCTCTGAGGAGAAATGTGCAGAGTGACGTGTTATAAACAATTGCAGCTGCTGATCAAGGTCGCAGCACTTCAGATCTACGTCCCAGGATCGGATTCCTGTCAGGAGAGAGGAGAAAGGATGATTGAGGATGGAGGGAAGAAGTGAAGGGCAGACATAATAAAACAAAGTAAATCTTTCTCAGCAACATGTTGATGATCCTGGAAGCACTTGTTATACATAGAGTCATGTTTTTATCTTTCTTCATACTGGTTTTGCTCATTTGAGGCTGCAGATTTTGTATTTCCTTCAACGTAATGCCCTCAAGTCTAGACTCCTATTGGGCAACAAGAAGGCCAATGAGTGGGAATTATGTCATGGCCGAATCATGACTAGATGACCATTAGGATAAGAAGAATAAAATAGTTGACTTAATTACTGGTTTCTGCTTCTGAGTATATTTCTTTTGCTATCTTTGTTGTGTTTTGAGTTGCATGTTGTATTTGAGCTTTTTTTTTTTTTTTCAAAAGCACCTGCATGTTGCGTCTAAAAATAGCACTATTAACAACTGGAATTGGAGAAAGTGTCAAAATTGTCATTTATATAAAAAGATAAATGGTGAAAAAAGTCAACTTTATTTATAAAACCTGTATGACGTTCCACAATTTCTCTTCCCAGACAAATATAAGAAATGACTGAAGCAAAGCGACAGAAAACCCAAAGTAATTGGCAATTTTGTTCTGGATTGAGTTCCTGCATGTGTGGGTATAAAAATTAGAGACATAAAAATACTCGGACATTTCTCTGAGTCAGCGACTAAAATCACTGACAGAGAAAATGGGACAAACATCCCAAAATACAAGCAAAGAAGTGTTTTTAGAATCTGATTTTTTGTTTTCCTCTCTTTCACAAGACACCTTAGAAAGTAAAGTTGTGTCAGATTTGGATGTTTAATTGATTCAAATAGTTAGTTTCATTCTACTTAAAGATTTTTTTCTGAAATGTGAAGTGCAATAAATATATAAAAAAGGTCGTTTAGCAGCTTGTAACCGAGCACTAGCTACTCTGTGAGCTCTTCGATCAGAGAAAGCCTGCTTCACATTGACTAATTTCGTGTGGTTATGCCTTTTCTTTTTTAACGTAATTTATTTTTTTCTGTTAATGTGTTTCTTTTTAAATTTAGTCATGCTGGAGCTTCAAATAATCATGACATTCAGCTGCACTCAGCTGTTCCAAGAAGCAAAGTTCATTAAAACAATTGTGACAATATAAATTCTTCTATTTCAGGATTCTTAAAGACCACAATAGTTTCAGAAATGCTCAATCAAAGGTTTTTTTTTTAAAAGGTCCGGGAGTTACAGAGAGCCAACTTTGGACTTTGGTCCAACTCAATATTTTTGCCTGAATCATTGTACATTTCTACCACATCCCACACACACTACTCATTCATCTCCTGTAAAATCACTCATCACTTCCTGTTTGGCAGTAAGAATCAGATAGTCTAGGTTTAACTCAGTAAACATAATCATCCTACATTAGAGAGTCCTATAAACGAGTGTACCAAATAAAGAGAGTAAATAGTTATAGCTGTATGCACGTGGTGATTTACTTCATGATGCATTAATGTTTCCCACAATTCTGCTGCCATTTATCATTTATAGCTATTACGAGTTAAGCATTGGGATCAACATTAATTTTTCATTCGTTCCGAAAGCGAACGGAGCAATTTTCTTGGGCTTTGGCTTTTAGATAATATCACCAAAGCTTAGCTGTTTTTATGTATCAACACACCCAATGAAACATGTTACCCTTTGATGAGTTGATGTGAAGAAAAGAAGAAAAACAGTGAAAGCTGCAGGACACTGGGCCAGAATTGAACATTTCATGCCTAAGTTTTCTCTTAAAGACTCAACTTGAGGAAGTGAGATACCTTTTGATTCAAGTGTCATTTATACTTTATGTTGACATGTGTTTATGTTACCACGCCTCTACCTGGTGGTAATATTAGGTGATACTAGCTCGGATAGATTCCGGCACCGTAGAGGCCTGGAGTTGGACAAGCGATTCAGTAAATGAATAAATGTTATTATGACACATTGGAAAGTTATGGATGTTACAACAGATTGGAACCATTTAATTTAATCCCTGATCTGAAAGATTGTCATAAAAAAGAGGTAAACGTAATCTTACTTTTTGATAAATCCTAAAAGATCATCTGTAATGAATTCCTTGCACGTTCTTCTATCTCAAATAGAACCTGATTATTTAAACAGGTTCCTCTGATCTGCAGTGAGTTAAAATGTGAGAACAGTGAGACCCTGTTAGACAGTGAAACTTGTCAGAAATCAGCTAGAACAGCCTTCATTTTATCCACTTGTGGATTCCTTCACACTGCACAGAGACAGTTTATTTTCCACTCAGTGATGACAGGCAGACCTCGTTTCATTCTGACCTGAGGGGAACTTCTTTCACCACTGTGCAGAATATTCCCAGACATGCTGTGTCACTGTTACTGATGTTTTATTAGCACCCACTGGCCGCCGCCTGCAGGTGCTCAATCACTGCAATCCTCATTTAGAGCAGCTTTAAGCATCCACGAGGCTAAAACTGTAAGAGTGAGCATTTGTTTCTGTTTTACTGAGTCATTGTTTTGTGGAGGATGTCAACCTCTGAAATGCTGAGACGTCTCGCACACAGCTGTGTGGAAATAAAGAAACAAATCATCAGCAAATTGATTTTCACACACTTGTCTTTTCATAGGTTCTTGTTTCACTTACTGCAGAAATATTTTTGCCTTAGGTGGGTCGATCATAAAAAAACTAATCACCAGAAAAATGGCTGATGAATTAAAAGTTTGAACAGTTCCAAATAATCACAATGCAGTGACCTTCTTCTTCTTTTGGCATTTCCCTTCAGGGGTCGCCACAGCAAGTCAGTTTCTTCCATCTAACCCTATCTGCTGCATCGTCTTCGGTCACGCCAACTATCTTCATGTCTTCCTTCACTGTATCCATGAACCTCCTCTTTGGTTTTCCTCTAGGCCTCTTTCCTGGTGGTTCCAAACCCAGCATCCTTCTTCCGATGTACTCTCTCTCTTTCCTCTGTACATGTCCAAACCATCTCAGTCTGGCCTCTCTAACTTTATCTCCAAAACCTCTAACATGTGCTGTTCCCCTGATATACATTTCTGATCCTGTCCATCCTGGTCACTCCCAGAGAGATCCTCAGCATCTTCATCTCTGCTACCTCCATCTCTGTTTCCTGTCTTTTTCTCAGTGCTACTGTTTCTTGATCAAACAGCATGGCCGGTAAATAGAAAAATAAAAACTGTTTCATCTGAAATGATTCTTTCACATCAGAATCCAAGCCATTCAGCATGCAGGAGGCAGAGTAGACCCCCAACATAGTACTTCAATTTTACTTTTTTTTCTTAATAAATCTTGAACTTGAGACAAGAGCAAACAATGTGAATTTTCTCAAAACAGTGTCCAAGTACCTCTTTATGGTGAGATATAGTAAAAAAAAGTTTCAAAAAAGTCTTCTGGACAATTTAATTCTTGATCGAGACGTTCCGACTTCCATCCGGAAATCCTTTTCAATCTGAATGAAATGGACTGAAAACTGGATCTAATTTATACTAACCTGAGTAAAAGGTAAAACAATAGTAAGAAGGGCTTGGCCAATGAGCCTGTGTTACCTATGATGGCCGTGAATGGCTCCTATTGTAGCCACAGACCAATAAACAAACCTATTATAAAAATGCTAAAAGCCTAGTGAATAGAAATTCTTCCTAACGAGAGGCGAGAAAATGGGTCACGAGGTGTCATCTTTAGTCCATGGCTTCAAAAGGCTGCTGTAAATACCGGGCAGAATGTATCTAACGGCTCCACTCCGATTCAGTGAGGGACTCTCTTTCATCACAAAGATGGCTCCCTTCACCCCTCTTTCAAACCATCCTTTCTCTCTACTTAGAATCTTCACCTCACTGTCCTCAAAACTGTGTTTGGTGGATTTAAGATGCAATTGTACAGCAGACTGTGGACCACTTGAGGCTTCTCTTCTGTGTTGGTAAAGTCTTTTGTGGATTGGCTGTTTAGTTTCCCCAATGTAGTGTTCTTTGCAGCTACCTTCACTGCACCGGATCGAATAAACTACATTGCTTTGTTTTTCTGCAGGCATCTTGTCTTTAGGATGTACTAGTTTCTGCCGTAATGTGTTGACCGGTTTAAAGATAACCGGGATGTCATGTTGTCTGAAGATTCTCTGTACCTTCTCGGACAATCCTGACACATAGGGAATAGAGACTCCATTTTTCCTCTTCTCAGTTTCTGTTTCCCTCTTCTTACGTTTCTTGGACGTTCTCACCCTGTTCAGGGCCCATTTGGGGTATCCACAGACCGAGAGGGCTTTTTGGACATGCTGTGTCTCCTTCTTCTTAGCCTCTGTGCTCGTGGGTACCTCCTCGGCCCTGTGTTGTAAAGTTCTGATGACGCCCAGTTTGTGTTGCAATGGATGATTAGAGTCAAACTGTAGGTATTGGTCTGTGTGAGTGGGTTTCCTGTATACTTCCAGTTGCAAATTCCCGTCCTCTCCTATGATCACAGCGCAGTCCAAAAAGGCCAACTGGTTGTCCTTGGAGTCTTCACGTGTAAACTTGATGTTAGGATCCACAACGTTGATGTGTGAAGTGAAGGCTTCCAGATCTTGCTTGTTGATCTTCACAAAGGTGTCATCAACATAGCAGAACATAACGTCTCGATCAAGAATTAAACTGTCCAGAAGACTTTTTTGAAACTTTTTCTACTATGGATCACTCCTGGATGAATGAAGGACTACACGGACTCTTTATGGTGAGGTTTTCAGTCCTTCTGGAGGGAATCAAAGTCAAACTTTTACTTCTTCACATTGAGAGGTTTAAGATCAGGAGACTCAACATCTCCCTGCTGTCTACTTATATTGCTGTTTATATACAAAACACCCTTCAAATTCTCCCCTAGTAGCAGGAAGATGAAGCCCAGCAAAGGAAGGTCTGAGTTTTTCCTGGAACAATCATAACCTGACTAACTGAGCTAAAAATAGATAGAAGAACAGGTAGAGAAAACATGTCAACTTCGGCAACTCTTGGGCTCATTCTGTCAATTATTTTCTTCTACAAGATACCTTGATCAACAACTAGACAACAATGTTATCTGTAGCTTTGTTATACATTTAGCTGAGTGGTCTGGACATAAAAAAGATAGTTGCGGTCCATCGTCTTCCACTCATCCAAGGCCGGGTCGCAGGGACAACAGCCTCAGACATGAAAGGAAACCCACGCTTCTCTCACCCCAGCTGCATCCTCCAGCTCACTCGCAAGGATCCCGAGTCGTACCCAGCCAGCTGTGAGACAAAGTCTCTCCACTGGGTCCGGGGTTTGCCTTTTAGTCTCCTCCTGATGAGACGTGCCCAAAACACCTCACCAGCGAGGAGCTCGGGGGGCATCCTGACCAGATGGCCTAACCACCCCATCTGGCTTCTCTCGACCTGGAGGAGGAGCAGCTCGACACCGAGCTCCTCCCGGATGGCAGAGCTCCTCACCCGATCTCTGAGTGAGAGCCCAGCCATCCTGCGGAGGAAGCTCCTTTCGGCCGCTTGTATATCCGCGATCTCATTCTTTCGGCCCCCCCCAAGGCTGGTGACCATAGGTGAGGGTGGGAACGTAGATCGACTTGTAAACCGAGAGCTTTGCTTTTCGGCTCAGCTCTCTCTTTACTCTCTTTTATTGCTAAAAAAAGATAACGTATGTTTAAAATTAAGACACAAAAATTACTTTAATCTTTGTTCTTTAAACTATACATTTGACTTAGTTTCGCATCATAAAGGGGTGCTTCATGTGAAATGAACTTTTTTTTGTAGGTTTATGTTTGAAATTTATTCCTGCATCAACAACAGGATGTAGGATATTTCATTTGTGCATTTTAGAGAAATTTGTGGGTTCCTGAAATTAGTCTATCATTCAGATCCTTTTTGAATGCCGGATGGACATTACTCGCTTCTTGCTCGGCCCGCATTCTAACATGAACAGCAAGTGTTTTAGAGCACATTCTGCTCAGGCTCAGTCCATGTAAGGTTGTACAAAAAAGAGTGTCATTTTTATAGAATTACACCAAAATAAGAATCTAAAAGAATATTCAGTGGCTTGGCTAAATTGATGCGCTGTACACTGTATTTTCAACCTCAAACAAGATTTATGATGTGTCATGCCCATGCTCAGCGGGTGGGACTGAGCTGGGAGCAAAAAGAGGGTGGAATTCAAACTCAGAAGTGAAAATGGAAAAAATTTCTTTGTAAGTTACCAAGGTACCATATTGGTCGATATATACTGTACTAAGATATAAAAAAAAAAATATTACCCTATAAAAGCACAATAACTGCTTTTTAAACAAATTCTGACTGAATGCTTGTGTTAACAACTCTAATTTTCTTTTCCTGAATCATTTTAGTCTAATTGTACGCACTGACTTATGAGGAACATGTTGGCAGTGACATTTGTAAGTCAATCATAATTTCTGGATTATTTCGATGTGTATGATTGATCTGGTAATAAATTCCTACTTCAAGCTCAAGTCCAGGTTTGGTTCAGACCGCAGTGCTGCAGGGAGGGCGACTCCCTGGCCAGACTTTGCAGAAAGAAAACTCAAGCATAATGTGACTATGATAAGAGTTAATGACTGGCCATTCACACCGAGTCACACTAAACACACTGAGTTTAGAGAGAGGAGCGATCGATTCTGCAACCAGCTGAGTGAGTGCAAAACCCAGTTTGCCATTGAGCAGCAAAGGTGGAAATCAGAAGAGGTCAGAGGGGACAGATGAAGCTGATATGGAGATGGACTGACATCTGAAAAAACGATTAGGACAAAGGTGCCAAGAAGAATGCAGAAAAATGCTGACTGGTGTTTTTCTGGAAAACTCAAACAGCGTAATCCGTCATAAATACACAGTCATCCGTTTCTATCCTGGCAGGGCTGCCTGCAGCCTGATGGAGTCAGCAGAGCTGCATGGTGACATCTGACAGCAGGAGGCAGAAAAGATACCTGCTCACTGCTATGATAACACATGCATGCTCAAAACCATAGTTTATTTACTTACATGTTAAGCCCAGTTAAAAATGCAGTCAATGTCAGAAGGAAATCAATGCTGGGTGAGGATGTGTGAATGTTGATGCATGTGTGTAGTGAGTTGTGCAAAGAAATCCTGAGTCATGTTTACTTCTGATTCTTTCAGTTTGTTGACTTAAATTTTAATTGTATATGTGTATTTTTTTAATTAATGTCTCATGCACTTTGAATAATTGTTTGAAAAGTGTTTTACATATGAGGTTTTGCTTGATTGGATGAATGCATGGATAAAACTCTCCTAAACAAAAAGTCATCCTCATTCCCTTACAACCTCTGCAGCAATATTGATGGAGGTTGCATCTATTTTTTTCTCCTGATACATTTACATTTTTCCTCTGAAACATGACACTTCCCTCCCTGAGTTAAAGACACATTCCTGTAAACTTGAATTTGAGCTGAAAAAGAATGCTGCTTTGGTCCCATGGTGCAATGCTGCAGAACTGTCTCTGCTGAAGGAATCTGTCCTGCTCATTGCGTCAAAATCTTTCTCTCATCTGCATCTTTGCAGCTTTAAACAGTTTTACCTGCAAAATTTTGAGCTCTGATTTAAAGCTCGAAGAAAAATATTCTGTTCTATATGATATGTGAGTCAAATAAAATCTTTGATGACCTACCCCGCTCTATTTGCGTCCTGGTGGTCTCCAGCTGGTCCTCGGTGCTGATCTCTCCGATCACCACCAGCATAGAGCAGCAGCTCTGGCTGAAAGGGGCACCCCGCCGCCGCCGATATTCCCCCCACTCCTCGGACCCTCGGATGCTGCTGTCCTCGTCCTCCTCCACCACCGGGAGCGCACCTCTTAACAGCATCTCCATGGCAACAACCCCTGGAGCCGACGCCGGGGCTGACTCCATCGTCATGACAACTACAGAGTGAGAGAGGGGAGAGAGTGGAAGATGGGGGGAGGTATGTTCGGGGGGAGAGGAGGAGAAGGCAAGACAAGGAATTTTGAAATCCTTAGATTTTGAAAGGATCTTCAGATTTTTTTTTTCTATTTTTCAACATGTGTTTGCAGAAAGATTCCTTTTGAAAAAAGTTTAACTTAAAAATCATTACAAAAAAATCTGTTTATTTGCAGATTAGAGCATTTCTAATTATTTTTCATCTGTCATGAGCTTCATCTCCTCTCAAACATTTCCCCACTCCAAATCTGGTCCTCTGCTCTAATTCAGCACAACAGGTCCTTATTGTATCCACCTGTGTCTTGTCTTCCCATGGTTATTTAACCTGTGGTGTTCATCCCTCCCTTGCCAGATCATCTGCTGCGCTGCTGTTCTGTATTCCTGATGTAGTTATGATGGAGTCCCTCCACGTCTGGGACCCTCACCCTGCTGTTCTGCACTCCTGCTGCAGCCATGATGGTGTCCAATTCATGTTGCATGGTCCTGCCCAGGTTGCCTAAAGCCTGCCCAGGACGCACAAACCTGCCTGGAATGGCTTTCAGATTTCAGGTGTCTATACCCTTCTTTCCTAACCCCTGATTTTCTGTATTAAACTGGAAACGCATCTGGGTCCTACAGCTCTACCTCCTCATGACAGTAATCTATCAGAAGATTGAAAAAATGCCTACTTGTCTACACATTAAAAATTTTATATTTAATTGGCAAACATGTGTAAACATATTATTGTATGAACAGGATATTTTATTATATAAAATAAGACTTATTAAGTCTTTTTTTTTCAAAATGTGTAAATTAATTGTGTAAAAGTAATTGATGATCAAACAATAAAAATGTTTTTAATGTGATATCAAGACTTCTAATACCTGCTAAGATGATGATCAAATTCACTAATTTACTCAACAATAAACAGGGTGTGAAAAAAGGTCTGAATTCAAATGGTAAAAAATAAAAAGCTTTAGCTTTAAAAAAAGCAGCTACGTTTTTGTTTATTGGTGAAAACATTCTCTAGCCCATTGATACCTGGGCTTAATTTGAGTGATATAGAAGATTTCAATATTGTTTTTCACCTCTTGGTCTACAGATGTGTCCAGGTTATCTACAGAGCAGTCCACACAAATCTGACTTATCAGGTCGGTGAGTGTGATCTTGATCTCATGATAAAGACACACCAAACTTAAGATACCAAAATAAAATGGATGAAAACCCTCCAGTGGAACCTGACTTAGGAAGAGGACATATGTGTGGTGTGAGGCCTTTTAGGCCTGCTTGTTTGTTTTTTTTCTCCCCCAAAACTCACAGGTGCTGGATGGCTTCTAACGGGAGGATTGGCTGATTGCTCCCAGCTGCACAGACTTACCGGTGGCTATAAAAGACCTGGTGTCACCCACAGTCTCTGTCAGGTCTTCAACGATTCTAGTGGTAAACTGACAACCTCTAAGCTGAGTCAAATTTTGATATCAGATTAATTTTCTTATTCTCCTCACAGGAACCTTCAGCCCTTCCTCTTGGCCATCCAGCACTGCCTGAAGCCGTTATCTCTCTGCTGTGGATTCCTTTGTTCAACACTTAATAAACTGTTAAACCTGCATTTGGATCCTCCTCATTCCCTCTCCTACACAACAATATGAGGATCACATGGCGGAGAAGACACCAGGTATCTTACAATAGACAATAATAGGTTTGTGGCGATTGTGAGAAAATGGAAGTTTGTAATGAAAAGTTTTGTGAACACATGACATTATAATAATTAACTTAAACTATTCTCTGGCATCATGAAAGAATAAACATGACCCCAAATAAAATGTATTTAAGATTTAAACTACATAACTTGTCTCCAGATATATTTAGTTGGCGAGCTTATGAAAAAACACAATAATACACAAAAGGAAAAGCACAAAAACTTTTCTCATATTTTTGTAGGACTGTAATAAAAAGTACAATTTGTGAAGAGATTTATCACCTCTGTTTTTTTTTAATGGAAACTTTGGGTTTTGTTTCATTCCGTTCTGTTGTTTTCCGCTTATCCGGGGCCTGGGCACAGGGCAACAGCCTCAGATGAGAAGCCCAGGCTTCTCTCACCCCAGCTGCATCCTCCAGCTCACCCAGAAGAATCCCGAGTCGTTCCCCGGCCAGCTCTGAGACATAGTCTCTCCAGTGGGTCCAGGGTCTGCCTCTTGGTCTCCTCCTGGTGGGACATGCCCGAAACATCTCACCAGAGAGGTGGTCGGGGGCATCCTGACCATATGCCCGAACCACCCCATCTGGCTTCTCTTGACCTGCAGGAGGAGCGGCTCGACACAAAGGTCCTCCCGGATGACAGAGCTCCTCATCCGATCTCTGAGTGAGAGCCCAGCCACCCTGCGGAGGACGCTGATTTCGGTCTCTGGGTTTCATGTACCTTGATATTGTTAGGTTTTTATCTTGATTCTATTCTTTGACACAATGAGCTTATTTTAAGTTCAAGAATGAAGAAGAATACCTTTTATTAGTCCAACAATGGGGAAATTACTTTTGCTGCATTGCACCACGGCAGCACCAATGGTGAAAGTAACTAGGGAGTTAAGTGTCTGCTCCAGTACACCCAGGTGGCTCAATGGGATTCAAATCGGCTTCTCCTGGTCCAAGGACAAACATTCTACCGCTGAGCGAACGCTTCTCTAGAAGAGGTGATTAGAGCTTTGTGATACAACCTCAAAAAACACCCGAACATGATCATAAAGGAACCAGGTAGACATAGATCATCATATTAGAACTTCCTTTCTAACAAGTTTTCATCATCTCCATCCCTGTTGACATCAATATTACCAGACAATAGCTGCTTCCTGAATGTTTCCTCTTTTCAAGAACAGTTTCTAAACAATTATGTTGTTTTCAAAGACTCTTTGACCTTCGTTTTCCTCTTTCTGAGATACACTTTAAATGTTAACAGGTCATCTTTAAGATGTTGCTGTAGGATTGGTTGTATTTCTGTATTTTGTTTCACAAGCACTTCACTCTTGTTTAACTCGCCAGCTTCCTGCCCAGAATGCTACATGTAGTGTAGTGCCTTTTAACACTACAACACTATGTGGTGAAAAAGAAATGATGTGTGTGTAGAAGCAGGATTTGTGTTTAAACAGGGCCAGAACACTCTGAATCCTGGCCACTGCAGCACTGCTGCCAACCAGTCTTTACTGGGGATTAAGATGACAAACGATTGAGTAGAAAATGAAAGAGCAACTAATTGAGGCTTCAAACACTCATATGAACTCTGGGAAAACATTAATAGAACTAATAAGAAGAATGTGGAACAGGCCGGGCGTGTTTTTCCTCTCAAAGAAACAGTCCTGATTGAGGTCTTACTTCTTGCTAACCTTCAGTTTAGAACATCTCAGTGTGAAGCAGAGGGTATTTCTGCATAAAGTCTCTGCACCACACTGAGGGATAATGATAAGTCGAGCCCTGTTCATACACATAAGCTTGAAATTGGAGTAAAAAGCATCACTGTTCCTCTAATCTCACTGACAGGGCAAAGATTACACGTTCAAGGTTTCTTACAATGTAAACAAATATACCCTTTTTGATTCTAATTGCAAATAATTACAGTCCCTTTTGTTGAAAACTGGAAGTTCATAAAGCTAATATACAAATATGAACATGATTAGCACACTGATTTGAAACTCAATATGGAACTGTTTGAGTCGGAGACCAAGATCATGTATAAATTTAGATTGCATTTATAATGCCATGCATGGAATTTTTTTTTTTTTTAGGCCTTTTTGACTGTGAGTCAGCAACTTCATTCTGCAGAGCATGTGCTCCACAACCATACCATCCTCTAGTGGTAAAGCAAAGAAATGTTACTACTGAACCAGAGATGATGATGATGCTACTGAACATCTTCAGATTTCTGCTGACTCAGCACCACTTCATATAAATTAAAATTCTAAGAAGAGGTTTATTATAAATATTTAACTACTGTTTGATGTGATCATTATTTTTTACACTTTAAGAATAATGGAGATGATGAAAGAAATGGTGATTTAATGTTTAATAAGTCATGATCTTCATTAATTTGACATTACATCCACGAAAAGACAGAGAGGTAGAGAGGAAAAAAGTGATTGTTGTGACCACTTTTTTTCAATAATTAATTTCTGAAAAAATTTTTACTTTAGTTTTATGATTTTTGCCACTTTTTAGTCAATATTTTTACTAGCTCAATGTACTCCTTTACCTTCATAACAGCTTTCATTAAGTGTATTTTAAATCTAAAATTTGGGTAGAGGGCCTTAAACGACATCACAGTCTGTCTTAAACTGATTTATTATATTTGAACTTTTGTTGAGATTAGTTTCCTCTTTGTTGGACCGTATGAAACATCACTATTTGAATTAAAGCAAAGGTCAAACTTTAAAGCATGTCTATCAGAAGGGTTTTTAGTTGATGACGTGCACATTGGTCCCAAAGTTTGTGCCCCAAAAAACCCTCTTACCAAATCACAAATGTTGGTTAAAAAAAAAACAACCTTTTTTTTTCCCTATCGCCTTTTAAATCATTTAATTTTTTTAAACACACTCCTCCAGGTCAAGAGGAGCCAGGTGGGGTGGTTTGGGCATCTGGTGAGGATGCCCCCCGACAGCCTCGCTAGTGAGGTGTTTCGGGCACGTCCCACTGGGAGGAGACCAAGAGGCAGACCCCGGACCTGCTGGAGAGACCATGTATGTCTCACAGCTGGACAGAGAATGCTTTGGGATTCTTCCAGGTGAGCTGGAGGATGCAGCTGGGGTTGAGGCTGTTGCCTCCGCGACCCAGCCCCAGATAAGCGGAAGACGATAGAATGGAACTTTACCCGGACCTGGTTTCTAGAGATAAATAACAAATCAGGTAAAAATGTTTGTGCACTCAAAAATGTTTCTTCAACACTTATTTGGAAACATTTTCTTGGATTTAATTACTGAAAATGTTCATTCCTCCAAATTTAACATTTAAATTTTCTTTGAAGTGAAAAGTTTTTGCTTTGACGAGAACGCAGGATCTGTAAAGTGTGCATTCATACCAAAGTAAAACTGCTCT
Organism: Neostethus bicornis; assembly: GCA_902685375.1. Lineage (NCBI taxonomy): Eukaryota > Metazoa > Chordata > Actinopteri > Atheriniformes > Phallostethidae > Neostethus > Neostethus bicornis. The sequence goes on along the minus strand of LR738544.1, from coordinate 21,192,514 downwards.
GTTCAAACGCTTAAATTCAGTTGATAGTTTTCTTCTATAGTTTTTGCCTCATGGCGGACAAAAAACAAATATCCTGGAGATTGACCCAAGTCTCAAACACAATCACTGAACAAGTCAAAATCAATAAAACTCACCCACTCTAAGATACGTCAGGTTTGTACAAAAAATAGTCAAAAAGCTTTTAAAAGAAAGCAAAGCACTTTATTAAGTTCAAGAGTCATAATTGAAATACAAAAGGTGTGAAAAAACTGTTACAGTCAAAAGGATCTCGGGTCAAACCGCTTGGCTGGTATTTGGTACAGAAGTGGCACAAATGATTGATAACCATTTAGAAAAGATCACGTAAGCTTCTACAGCTTTTTAAACAGACACGTGCAAAGCACAAAGTCCTCCTGAAAATGTACAATCACATACAAATAAATTAAGAGTTCTGTGGCAGCCTCACGCCTGATGAATGGCACAACTTTTACAACTGACACTTTGCATCTAAAACTTCCAAAAGAGAGTGATCGTAGAGGTTGAAAGTTGGTGGTTTCTGTGAGGAAGCAAATAAAAATGGCTTCTAAATGGGAAACTGGTAATGTTAAGGCACTCATTTTTCTAATTTTATAACACGTTTTGGCACACCGGCATAAAAAAAAAATTAGAAGAACAACTGTGAATCTGATCATCACAAAGGATTGAAACCATTATGATTCATCACAAACCAACAATGAGATTTTATTCTGATTAAATAGCCGCTGTGAGATCTTTCTTATTTTCTTTTTAACTCGTCTTGCCTGATTTAGTCGACTTGTTTAGATTAGTTGAACAGGAAGATTTTATTTTCCACACACCACATAACACATCGTCTACTTTCTACAGGCAGGAAAAAAGCTGAAGCTCAACACACCGATTACCACGAAGAACAGTGTGTTTGAATAAAACCACTCGAGAGATGAGTTTGTATCTTAATAGAAAAAGAAAACACATATTAAGGTGAATATTTACAACATTCATGCCAAACATTTTGGAAATTCCTACATGATTTACTTTTAAGACTCCTTCATTTGGCTAAATGCTGAGAGGCACAAAACCGGGTTTCTTGCCAGAGAAATGCTTTTCAGACACATGCACACCATCTTATTTATATTACAGAATGAGGAGGCAACATCAGTGTAAACACAAACATACTGCACCAATGTTGACCCATGCAATCATACACACAGACACACACTACACTTAGAAGCCTCGTCATAAAGTGAAGACTGAATACAGAAATCTGAACTAGAAATCAGTCATCTTATTGGTTTTACATCTTAGTTTGCACTTTCTGTCCTCTTCTGTCTCTCTCATACAGAAACCTGCTCGCAAAAAAAATTACTTCTCAGTAAGAGAGAGAGGCTGGTAAGGATGCCTTACTGGTACAAGGTCTATACATTAAAAGGTCGGATTCAGCAGAAAGTCAATCAGCGAGTCAGAGCTTAACTTCCTGTATGTTTTATTCTGTCCACACAGGATTGATCAGCTTTAGTTTAGTTAATCATAGGGACCTGATAACATACAGACCTTGTCCTTTTAAAATGAGCTCTGCTCAGCTCGATCTGATTCTAGTTGTTTCCCCGTAGGGCTCCTTGAGCGGCCGAGGTGGCTGCTCCTGTGGCGGCTGTCTGGAAAGTTTTACTGGTGAAAACACCTTGAGAGAATTCCTGCTGGGCTTTCTGGAAGCTGGCCCCAGTGCGGCGATACATGCTGTGGACCTGCGAAGTACAGAACACTTCCATATTAGTATCATAATAACATAATAATGTATCTCAAAGTAATTGAGGTAGAGCCAAACGTTAGCCTAACTTTCCTGACTGGATGAAGCCCAACTGCAATTAAAGCACTGATACATTGACCTAGCCCGGCTACAAATATTCATATGACTATAAATTTATGTTGGTGAAAACAACTCAGTGAGTGGCAACGCAACTGAATGCATCAAGTAGTAAATCACAGAAACGTAACAAAAAACTGTAAGGTTTATTGATGCCGGTGTTCTGTCAAGATATGCAGCCTCGTCGAGGTCTGCAACTGGTCGCTTCAGCGCATGTCCATGCCAAACTTCTATGATGCAATCAAACTCGGCCCCACTCTGTCGTAAACCCTTGTTGTATGTGATCTTCTCCATTTCACTGACACATTATTTTTATCTACACCTCAACCCGTGATACTATAACCTTGCTCACTACCATTATTCATGCCTAAACGCAACAGGGATTGCGTCATGGGGGTGGAGTTTGGATGCGTCATGGGCATGCACAGAAGCGACAGGGTGGCAAATCTTGATGGTCGCAAATCTCGACAGGACACCGGTTAGAACGCCTTGTTGGTGAGGTATTTTGGGCATGATTGTTTGGGAGGAGACCCAGAGCCAGACCCTGGACTTGCTGAAGAGACTATAAATAAAATGTATTATTTATAGTCACTACAAATAAAATGTATTATTATTATTATTATTATTACTATGTCTCACAGCTGGACAGGGAACGCCTCGGGACCCTCCTGGGTGAGCTGGAGGATGCCAATCATGTAATAGAGGCCTGGGTTTCCTGCCTGAGGCTGTTGCCTCTGCACCCCGGCCCGGATAAGCAGAAGAAAATGGAACGGAACGGGTCATCAATATCCCTCATAGAGGTTAAGCGAGCCAGATTAACCTTTGGAGAGGCGTTAGCTTAATGGTAGAGTGTTTGAATCCCACTGAGCTGCCTAGGTGTACCTGGAGCAGACACCTAACCCCCTAATGCTCCCACCATTGGCGCTGTAGTGGCTACCTGCTGCAGTGCAATGCAGCAAAGTAATTTCCACTTTGTGGGACTAATAAAGAACTTCTTCTTTTCTTCTTTTTAAAAGACTAAATGAGTTGCATGTGAATCAATTAGTCATGTTTATACATGATATGCGCAAATATGACTATATCACTCCCATCCTCAAATCCCTCCACTGGCTTCCCGTTAAATACAGAATTCAGCATAAGGTCTGCCTCCTCACCCATCAGTGCATACACGGCACTGCACCTGTCTATCTCCAAGAACTCCTAACCCTCCACACCACTGTCCGAGACCTGCGCTCCTCCTCCTCCTCCTACTGCCTACATCAACCAAGGACCAAACTCTCCACTATGGGGGACAGGGCCTTCCAGGCAACTGCTCCACGGCTCTGGAACGATCTTCCTGAGAGCTTGAGGGCTCCACAGAGCGTTGAGGCTTTTAAGAAAAGACTTAAGACATTTTTATTTCTAAAGGCTTTTCAGCAAAGTTTTTAGTGTTGTTTTTGTGTTGTGGTTTTATTTAATTTAGCCGTTTGTTGTTCCTTTTGGTGATTGTAGCACTTTGAGATCTCCACTGGAGATATAAAGTGCGTTTACAAATAAAATTTTTATTATTATTACTATGTTTGTATTATATACATTAAAAATATTTCTGAGCCTAAAGTTTAAATCCTAAATCAAAGATTATAGTTTAAACTTTGATAATAATAATAAAAAAGAATTATTCAATGTGTAAAACTAACTGAAACTGAAATAAAGAAAACTGGACTCATACCATCTTAAGCAGAATGACAGAAACCACAGCACATATAGTGAAGAGGATGGCCACAATGATCATGACGGCTCCCACTGCCTTGTTTGTAGCGATGCCGGTGAAAGCAGCAATCCAGCCGCTGCAAATATAAACAAGTCATAGTTTAAAGTGAGCAGAGGGACAAAACAAACACTTTCAACGGTAGGAGTAACGCACATGCAGAATATGTGGTTGTTCTTAATGATAAATGATAAAACTTGGTTCACAAAGATCACAATAATAATCTTAACGTTAAATGAGAAACTAAACAAACACACACATGCTCTCACACACAAACAGCAAAATGATGTGAAATCAAGAATCTAAAAGAATAGCAAACAAAAGTTGTACAGTTAGACATAAATACGAAAAAAATAGTTCAACATTCATTAATACATTTTAATTTAATTTTTAATAAAAAAGTGTAATGATCAATTTTCTTTTTTAAAACCTGACAAACAAACACAGATCCTCTTTTTTTAGCAAAATTTTTATTAGCATACTTTTACAATGACAACTTCATTTTTTTTTCTGTTTTCATTTCTTTGTTCAAATTATAAAAATCTGTTCTCTTTCATTAAAAGTTTTTCTCTGATTTGAATTTTTTTTTTCGACAATTAAAAACCTCAAATTTTCCCTCATGTTTGTTTTGTATTGGCTTTGTGCTAGATTTTAAAAACACAGCATTTATACAGTATCTACCCAAAATATACTGTGTTAGCTGACGTCCCAATTCTATGTTTAATTAAGAAAAAAAAGAAAAAGAAAGAGACTGATTGTTGGGGGCAAAGAAGAAAAAGTGAGAAGCTGAAACTTACAGGGTTAGCAGAAGAAATTAAGGCGGAAACGTCTGCCAGAAGAGAAAAAAGTAGAGAAAATAAGGAAGATCAATAAAGAAGGAAAAAAGTGAAGACAAACACAAGCGAAGACATTAGATTTATTAGATAGTCACCAGGACACAAAATATCTACATGACATCACAGAGATATCTTTCAATGTTAGTGTAATCTGTGGAAAAGTGCAAAGCCAAGAAAACATTTTTCATTTAAATATGGTATAAAACCACAATCAGCTGTGTGCAACACGGACAGGACATACCTGTTGCCCCACTTGGGAATGCCCACAGCCTGGATGATGAAGATGGCGACTTGGCAGAAAAATACAAAGAAGAAGAAAAAGAAGCTGAAGGAGCTGTCTGTCCTGAACACAGAGAGAACAAAAACAGAAGAACCAAAAGGTTAACGCATTAAAAATCTGCAAAATATCATCTGAAGTTTCACTTTTCCACAACTAAAGTTCGTATCTCCCGTGAAAGACTGGTGATCTGTTCGGGGTGTACCCTGCCGCTCGCCTCGAATCAGCTGGGATGGGCTCCGGCACCCCGCATAACCGCATAAGGGAAAGACAGTGAAGAAGGAGACTTCTTAACTACCTTAGAAGTCTTTGACTTTGTGACAGTAACTTTGCATCAGAGTCATAATACAAGCAAAGTGACTCCGATGTCCTGTCAAGATCTGCGACCGATCGCTTCTACGCATCCATGACGCACCCAAACTGCCCCGTGACGCGATCCTTGTCAAACTGAGCCTCTGTTTAAGATGGGTGTTGGGTTTAGGCATGAATATAGGTAGTGATAACGGTTAGAGTTGCCACAGGTTTATATATAGATAAAAATTACATATCGGTAAAATAAAGACGATCACATACAAAAAGGGCACACGACAGAGTGTTGGGGAGTTTTATTACATCATAGAAGTTTGATTGTGTCATGGGCATGCGCAAATGCGAGTGGTCGCAGATCTCAATGGACCACCGACAATAAGTATAAAAAAAGAAAACAAAGTGAAAAATAAAACTAAAACAAGAGTCAGATAAAAACAACATAAATAGACATTATAAAATCTTAATACTTTAGTTTGTCTTCTGAACCCTTCTTTATCCCCAACAGGCTGACGGACCACTTGATACCGGCTGATTTCAGGCGAGAGGCAGGGTACACCCTGAATATTACCAGTCTGGTGCAGGGTCACACACATAGACAAACATCCACACACACACACTCATTCCCTGGGGCAATTTTCGTAGCGGCCAATCAATCTAATATGCATTATTTTGTTTTTTTGGAGGGTGTGAGGAAACCGGAGTACCCAGGCATATACAGGGAGAACATGCAAACTCCACACAGAAAGGCCAATGTTTCAGTCTTCATCCCACCCTGGCACTGAATCCATTAATTCAACTAGTCTGTTGTCCGAACCGAGACCGACTCAGAATAAGGAAAAAATAAGTGATTATGAACTTTGAATGTGATACGCTCCAACCTGAAAGTAGATGACCACAGAAAGTGTTCCTCATACTACAAACCGGATTCCGAAAAAGTTGGGACACTTTAGAAATTGTGAATAAAAACTGAATGCAATGATGTGGAGGTGCCAACTTCTAATATTTTATTCAGAATACAACATAAATCACAGGTCAATAGTTTAAACTGAGAAATTGTATGATATTAAGGAAAAATATACTCATTCAAAATTTCATGGTGTCAACCAATCCCAAAAAAGTTGGGACAAGGCCATTTTCATCACTGTGTGACACCCCCCCTTCTTCTTAGAACACTCAACAGACGTCTGGGCATTGAGGAGACCAGCTTCTCAAGTGTAGACATAGGAATGTTCTCCCATTCTTGTCTAATACAGGCCTCTAAGTGTTCAATCGTCTTGGGTCTTCTTTGTCTGACCTTCCTCTTAATGATGCGCCAAATGTTTTCTATAGGTGAAAGATCTGGACTGTTGGCTGGCCAGGTCAGTACCCGAATCCTTCTCCCACGCAGCCATGATGTTGTGATTGATGCAGAATGTGGTCTGGCATTATCTTGTTGAAAAATGCAGGGTCTTCCATGAAAGAGACGACGTTTGGATGGGAGCATATGTTGCTCTAGAACCTGAATATATTTTTCTGCATTGATGGTGCCTTTCCAGATGTGCAAGCTGCCCATGCCACACGCATTCATGCAACCCCATACCATCAGAGATGCAGGCTTCTGAACAGAGCGTTGATAGCAACTTGGGTTGTCACTGTCCTCTTTGGTCCTGATGACATGGCGCCCCAGATTTCCAAAAAGAACCTCAAAACGTGATTCGTCTGACCACAGAACAGTCTTCCATTTTGCCACACTCCATTTTAAATGACTCCTGGCCCAGTGAAAACGTCTTCGCTTGTGGATCTTTGTTAGAAATGGCTTCTTCTTTGCAGAATAGAGTTTCAGCTGGCAACGGCGGATGGCACGGTGGATTGTGTTCACTGACAATGGTTTCTGGAAGTACTCCTGAGCCCATGCTGTGATTTCCTTCACAGTAGCACTCCTGTTTTTGATGCAGTGTCGTTTAAGGGCCCGGAGATCACGGGCATTCAGTATGGTTCTCCGGCCTTGACCTTTACGCACAGAGATTTTTCCAGATTCTCTGAATCTTCTGATGATATTATTCACAGTTGATGATGACAACTGCAAACTCTTTGCAATTTTTCGCTGGGTAACACCTCTCTGATACTGTTCCACTATCTTTTTACGCAACATTGTGGGAGTTGGTGATCCTCTACCCATCTTGGCTTCTGAGAGACACTGCCAATCTGAGAAGCACTTTTTATACCCATCATATTGCCAATTGACCTGATTAGTGCTGATTGGTCTTCCAGGTGTTTGTTGTATGCTCAAATGACTTTTTCCAGCCTCTAATAGGTTCTTGTCCCAACTTTTTTGGGATTTGTTGACACCATGAAATTTTGAATGAGCATATTTTTCCTTAATATCATACAATTTCTCAGTTTAAACTATTGACCTGTGATTTATGTTGTATTCTGAATAAAATATTAGAAGTTGGCACCTCCACATCATTGCATTCAGTTTTTATTCACAATTTCTAAAGTGTCCCAACTTTTTTGGAATCCGGTTGTAGTAACAAGCTAATAATTAACTTGTCGTTCAAACTATATTATGAGGCTATAATTCACACTGTCACATCCTAACAAGACAAAAGAAAGTGGAAAAAAGTTGCCGGATTTGATGATCTTCGTTTCAGCTGCACGTTCAGGTCACAACCTACCAAAATACTGTGTTGTTGTTAATAATGTTCACCCTTTTCTGACTAAAATGGATGGCTTTCTTGGACATGGCTAATCACTATAAGTGTGTACGTATTCAACTAAAAGATCAAACTGATATAAATTTCATTGCTCGTAGGCTAAAACACCTCATTAGCAGTGCAGGACACCAAAAGGTGACTCACTTGAAAGCTTTGTAAACAGGCCGGTACCAACAGAGGAAGGAGCAGGGTGTGAAAAGAATGAGCCAGAGAATGGAGAGGCCGAAATCCACACCGTACTCTGCCTTGGTGGTAAAGTAGGCCAGGCATGCCAGCAGGTTGAGGAACAAAGTCACGCAGTTGACTGGTGAAGACAAACAAAAAAAAAATAGAAAAACTATCATTCCTGCGTTATCCCCAAATGTGATGTTTCTAGGAAGTTGAACCTGCAGGATGAGGTTTCTCTTTAACCAGGATTGACTTACACATCCAGAGATAGTACATCATTTTGCAAACTCGTTGGTATTCTACAGGTATTTCCTCTGAGAAGTCCTGGTAAAAACATGGTTTGATAGGGAAGCTCTTGGGAAGAGGAGGCCAGTTGTTCTCTTTACCTGTCGAAACAAGAAACAAAATCAGTTTTGCAGAGAGAAAAAAAAAGGTAAGCAACAAGAAAAGTAAAAATGTTGAAGGCCTAATACTGAAACTTTGAGTGTTGCGATACGTCATGACACACTTATTCATGTGTGTGGGAGTAACACTGCAGAAACTTAAATGATGAACTGCTTAGGATTTGGACAAGCTGTACATTTGAGCATGAGTAGGTTTGACACAAAAAGGGGGGAATGTATTGGTAAAACGATGTGACAGTAAATGTTCAGCTTTTTTTGTCACAGCCGGAGTTTTTGTGGGAAACTCCCATTTAATCACAGATTTACTAAGTACTGATTTCTAGTAAAAGTAGACATGTGTGAATTAAGATGATTTACTGTATGTGTTTGGATTTTGATTTTTTTTTTTTTTTGATTATTTTGAATTACTCTATTCATCCCTCACCGGGGAAATTTGTTTGCTGCACTCCTTACACCGCAGCAGGCTGCCCTTCAACGGCGCCAATGGTGGGAGAAGTGGGGGCTAGGTGTCTTCTCCAAGGACCCTAGACGTGCTGTCCGTGGGACGCGAACCCGCGACCTTCCGGTCCGCGGGCGAACGCGCTAACCACGCGGCCACCGTCTCCATCCTTTATTTATGGATACATTTATGGATAGTGTTTGGATTCTGGTTATAGCTGGCACTGTTTTGATGCCAACTTTGTTTACTCTTAATAAATAATAAAGTCAGCTCTGCATTAACTTTGTGAAAAAGGAAATCACACACAGCTTTAATAAGATGTGGTTTAGTAACTTAGTGTAGCGTGGTAGAGTACAGTGTCACCTATCATAGCTGCTTCTGTAGACACAAAAGCAGTACAGTGGTGTAGCGTGTTCCAGCTTTCTCTTTAAAGCATACTGCAAACACTGCACATTGTTTTCCTGTCTCAGTAATCTGTGCTGCCTGCGATGCTACTGCAGGGAGTGGATGTCTTTAATGACCTGTCGAGCCTCTGCTCTGTAGCTCCTGCTCCCTGCGGTCCAGCTCGGCAGCTTTTCTCTCCAGCTCCTCCTGCTGTCTCAGCAGGTTTGCCTGAGCTACTGCAGCAGACGCCTTGGAAGAGACAGAAAAATTGTAAAAAAAAAAATTTTAAAAACACAGAATGTACAGAAACAATGCTTATTGAAGTCCTTATTAATGCTACAAACAATGTTAATAGGCGGCTAGATTACTCTTTCTGTGGATGCAAAACTTCACAAAGAAATAAGATGAAATTGCTTTAGGCTTGACAACTTGGGGTCTCAATTGGCGGAAATTACGCAGAGATAATTAGTGATGCTACTCATAAATATCTATGGAATTAAATAGAAAACTCATTAAAGGGACATGTTCACGAGTGGGAGCAGGATGAAGCGGGAGATCAACAGATGAATTAGTGTGGCGTCCGCAATAATCAGGACGCTCCATCGTTCTGTCACAGTGAAGAAAGAGCATAGCCAAAGAGCAAAGCTCTTAATTTACCCGTTGGTCTACGTTCCTATCTATAGTCTCCATCTGCGGGTGGTGACCGAAAGAATGAGATCTCGGATACAAGCGGCTGAAATGAGCTTGTAGGATGGCTACGCTCTCACTTAGAGATAGAGTGAGAAGCTCTGCCATCCAGGTGGAGCTTGGAGTAGACCTGTTGCTCCTCCGGGTCGAGAGAAGCCAGATGGGGTGATTCGGGCATCTGGTTAGGATGCCTCCTAAGCACCTCACCGGTGAGGGTTTTCGGGTACAGCTCACTGGGAGGAGACCCAGTGGCGGACTCTGGACCTGCTGGAGAGACTATGTCCCACAGCTAGCCCGGGAACACCTCAGGATCCTCCTTGGAGCTGGAGGATGCAGCCGGGGTGAGAGAAGCCTGAGTCCTCCATCTGAGGCTGTTGCCCTCGCGACCCGGCCCCAGATAAGTGGAAAACATTGAACGGAAAAAAATCAAATTAAAGGGACATATTAAATTGCAAGATGTTTGTGATCCCATTTTAAATCTTCAACAGAAATATGTAGAAATAGTTAATTGATATAGAGCCTGTTTCATGCTACCATAACACACCTGGAAGGCAACGTTAAATAAAATTTAAACATATACTGTAATAACAAACACAAGTTCTTTCTGGTGTTATATATCTCATTGTGAGAAACTGAAAGTCTTTTCTCTTCTGTGTCTATGCAGTAAAAAGATAAAGTTGCTCTAATCGTGTGGAACAATACTAGTGTTAATAAAACTGTCCAGAGATGACACATGAATAGAGGGATGCCAGCTGGAGGCAGGCTATGCTGTCTATGCTGCTACCGCTGAGGACAGATTATTTTCTCACCTGTGGACTGGGTTCTGTAGACGGCTGTAACACAGCGGGCTGGTAGGGAGATGTGGTCTGAGTAGCAAGACCATCCTGAAGATTAAAAAAAGCAATTCAAATGAAATAATGACACAGTGACCAATAAATCTTAAATGATAAAGTAAAATAGAAAAAGTTACAATGAGCAAGATGTAAAACAAATACCTAACTTAGCTTTATACATCAATTTTTTTATTCAATTTATTTATATTTTTAATGACACGGTGGCAGGAAAGGGGAAATTAACAAAAATATGCCATAAAATTTAGTGTGCTTTAGCCCATATGGAACTCAATAATATCTTTCATATCTAATACACTTACTTCAGAAACCTTTTTAAATAAAAAGGAAGAGAAAAGGACAAAAAAAAAACTTGCTGTAAGAACAGTAACTTAAATGTAAAAAGAAATAAACAGCAGTATTGTGTGGAGACTGATGAGCGTATCGGAAGGTTGGGTTTAAGATAAAAACATCCCTGCTCTTTGAAAGAATGTGTGGTCTAACTTTTGAATAATAAATTATCTGCGGTAAATAGTACCGACAATCTATGTAGAGAAATATATTTCCTTATAGAAACCAGACAAGAAAAAAGTAAAAGACAGAAAATGTCATCATAGCATCCAGATTTGGACCTGTTTAGAGTCTCTCAGGCAAAATAAAACTATTTTTGTGACCCTAATTTTTCTGGTTTGGTTTTCATTTTTGCCACAGCTTCCTCTGCACAATGAATAAACTAGCTCACTATCAGACAATCTAACAGGCTGCTTGTTAGGTAGAAAATGTAAATTCTTCTTTTGTTACTTCCTTTTATTTTTATCATTCAAAAGTGTCTTTACTTAACTTGATCCCCCAGCTGGAGGCAGTTCCTGGCCAGCTGTATGACATAAGGATGTGCTGATGCTTTTGAGCATCCCCCACCTTATCTCTACTCTGTCTTCACTTATCTGTAACTCTGGAATTTTTCTTTTCCCTCACTACGATGTAAGAACACACCTCTTGGTTTTTCAAACTGTATAAATAAAGCAGACAGGGATGCATTTTCTTAGTTGAAACTACAGTCTGGAGAAAATGCTACCCATGTGACAAGTAAAACGGAGAGTCTCTCATTTGTTCTCTACTGAGCACAGATTCAGGATAAAGATTAATAACTTCATCCATAACGCCATCTCACACCACTGATTCTATAAAAGGGTGACTTTGCAAATGAGCATGAATGTGAATAACTGTTTCCAAACTTAGAATGTGTCGTTTTGTTGGAGAAGAAACCAAAAACTCCAGATCATCTTGTCCTCTAATATTTTATCGGATTACAAAATATCTCTGAGGGTTATAGAAATGAGGGCAGACGTATTTGTGAGTTTTGTATTGACTGTGAACAGTATTATGGATGAACACCTGGTGACCAAAATAATTTCCGATCAGGTTATAAAACTCATGAGCTAAGGTACATCATAATAATACATTTCAGAGTAAAAAAAAAAAAAACATTTAAAAAAAAATTGCTCGTACTTTCCACGAGTTTGAATCAATTAAATCCAAATGAATGATCTTATTTTTACCGTTTTATTGTGATTACTGTTTTGTGGTTTCTGATACAGAAAACAGTACTTGTAAGTTTGAGGACAATTTGCAGAAAAAATTAGTACGTCAACATTTTCTTCTATTTTTAATGTTTTTTTCATAACCCTGTGGAGCTAATCCAAACAGTTTCTGAGACTTCTAGTATGTTTGATTTTTCAAGTCACTTCAAAATAAAAGACACAATAAGATATACCTTCTACAAGGCCGGTAACAGAATGTTTCATTTGACCATTTGTATGTAATTTTATTGTCTATATTACCTATGGGGTCAAATAAGAACTTCATAAAAAAAATAAAGAAAAAAACTGAGTTTCACAGTGAAGTTTTTAAAATAGATATTTAAGCAAGGTAAATATCTCATTTGTATTGCTTTGACGGTCAAATGAATGATTCCCCAATCTGAAAGATGGTGGATTCAACTGGATTTAAATGCTTTATAAAAACCGAGATGAGGTATTAAGATGATGGGAAAGAAGGCTAACAAAGAAAAAAACAAATGAAAGTTTCAGAAAGCTTACGTTAGGAAGAGGGAAAGAGTGGTAATGGTCGACCGGTTCTATTGTAGAGTTGGTCACCTGAGTAACCGACGGATCCTGAAAAAAAAAATCGTGTTAATAACTAGTGCATCGCGGGAAAACAATACAAATATTTATACAACTTGCAATTTGTGCATGTGTAAATTACAGACAAAATAATCCAGTCTTAAAGCTGTTTGCTGATGAACTTCCTGATTGAAAGTTTTTTTCTTCTGTTCCAGGCAACACCCTCAGACAGAAAACTGAGGCTTCGCTCACCCCGGCTGCATCCTCCAGCTCACCTGGGAGGATCATGAGGTGTTGCCCGACCAGCTGTGGGACACAGTCTCTCCAGCAGGTCTAGGGTCTGCTTCTAGGTCTCCTACCAGTGGGACGTGCCCGAAAACCTCCAGTGAGCCACTCCGAAAGCATCCTAACTACATGCCCGAACCACTCCATCTGGCTTCTCTTGATCTGGAGGAGCTAAGGCTCTACACCGAGCTCCTCACACCATCCCTGAGTGAGAGCCAAGGTGTTTTCTTTTAACTAAAAACCTACAAGCCTTACTTGAATAGGTTGCTAAAAGTACGTTTTTAAAGTTTCTTTCCTTCTCGTCTAATCTGATGTCTGTCTGGTGAGCTGCTAGCAACAGGCTACTTTTAATAAATCAGCCACTGTTATAATAACATGTTAGATGTCTTCTGCTTAACTTCTGAAAAACAGCTGTTTATCTAATCTCAAGCAGAACTTTCTAGCAGATGTTTGAATTTTTTCTTGAGACAGAAAAGGTACAAGTCAGACCAGACATCCGATTTCAGACTTTACCAGCAGTCAGAAAGCAAACCACAATAACATCAAGTATGTGTCGCACATGCTGGTAAATTATTACCTTGGAGAACAATCAGTAAACATTAAAATTACTTCAGTTGGTTCTGTTTGATCAAGAAGTTAAAAGAAAACCCATTATGTTTGAGAAGTGCTAAAAAGTTCCGTCACAGTCGGTAACCTTATTAACCGTCTATCCCTCAGGTGGGATTGCGGGGGATGCCGGAGCCCATTCCAGCTGATTTGAGCCAAGGAGCAGGGTACACCCCAAACAGGTTGCCAGTCTGTCGCGGGGCCAAACACATAGAACTACACACACTCATTCCTAGGAGCAATCATGTTGTGACCAATAAACCTAACATGCATGTTTTTGGAGGGAGGGAGGAAACTGGAGTATCAGGAGAAAACTCACACATACAGGGGGAGAACATGCAAACTCCACACAGAAAGGCCAGTGGTCTAAGCCTCGTCGCAAAAAAGTACTGATAAAATTAAATCTAACAAATAAATAGTTAAAACAAGTGAATAAACATGGAACCGATTACTTTGCGCTTCAATCAAAATTCATTAATAAATATAAAAGAAAATTTTTATTCTACATTACAGTCATGTTCCACATTGTTGTACATAAAAATAAATCAGACCAAGTCTATAAAGCTTGTTATCATTATGTTCCAAGAGGGCCTCTCACAGCTGTGCAGGAAAGATTTGGATTATTGCAGGACTTTTACTTTGTATTTGATCTATAAAGTAATCTAAACCATTGGTGATCATATGACATGAGGCTATGTGTAAGATTTGCTTTAGTAATGTAGGACTTTCTTTTTTTTTTTTTTAACGGAGACAGAATAAGAAGCTCACATGACAATCCGACGCAACAGTTTCTGGCTGAGTGACATCATGTATGAGCTCACGATCACCTGAACTCGACACGCCTGTAAACATTCCTAGCATAAAAAACGGGGAATTTGAATAATTTTCAGCGTAAATACTGAATAAAATAAATAATGTGAGGGAACGGATAATATAAGTTTGGTGTTCAAAGTGGAGCAAAATCATAGAAACTGAGTTTTTCTGATTACATGACTCAGACAACCGTGAATAAAGAAGCTAGGAGCAGTTTTTTATGCATACAGACCCAGCTGGGACATGTTGGCACAGCAATAACCTGTTTACTTTGGGCACAGAAAACCATCTTCCCTCTCATAACTCTGCACAGATTTAAACAGATGAAGCTTAAAAGGAAATAAACAACAAAAAAAATGGAATAGAAGTTGTTTATAACTCGACCAGGAAACCGGATTTGCTTTTATTAACTGCTCTTTGTTTAGGTGTGGCTGTTTCCATTTTATAACGGCGTTGAGATATTACTAGACCATGCACACCACAAACCTGCAAAGCTAAATCAGACATAATTTTTACAGAGGAAAACATCGCATAACTCAAGAATTTACGTAATTTCGTAAGGATGAGAAATCTACCAGTATTCTTGATGCTAGACTTAAAAAAAATTTCTGTATTTGCAATTATTTTAAATACCCAAAAATGTATCTTTTTTATTCTGATGCTGTTCTGGATTTTTATTGTATATTTGGTGGCTGCATGGTGGTGCAGGGGTTAACACTGGTTTCACAGCAAGACAGTTGGGCTTTGAGTCCCTGAGTGGGAGCGAGGCTTGAAACACTGTTTTTTCTGTGTAGAGTTTGCATGTTCTCTGCATATATGTGTGAGTTTCCTCCAGGTACTCCGGTTTCCTCCCACCCTCTAAAAACATGGATGTTAGGTTGATTGCCTGCTATGAAATTACCCCTATGGAATAAGTGTGTGTGTGGCCCCGCAACAGATTGGTGACCTGTTCAGGGTGTACCCTGCCTCTCGCCTGAAATCAGCTGGGATAGGCTCCCATGACCCCTAAATAACGATTCAGAAGGTAAAAAAAAAACTGTATACTCATTTAGTGTTACTCAGTAACATTTTTATTCTATTTGCAAAGCACATTAGTCACCTATAACTTGTAATTTGAGGAGGAGTCCTCCTTGAAAGCTCGTCAGAAACCCAAAAATAAGAGTTACAAAGTTGTGTGTCATGGTGAAAACTGTACAAATATAACGAGAAGTTATTATTAGAATATAATTCAAAAGTAAAATACTCTTCAGTTGCACATGGCTTTCCACACCCATTAAACACATCTCTGAAACATTTGTGATCTTGCTCGGAATCATTGAAAAGGCTTCAAAGTTGTCTTATGAAGAGTGTATTTGATGACCAAGACGTTTTCACTTCCATCCACAGTTTAAGACAACTTTGAAGCCTTTTCTATATTGAATCACTCCTGGACAAATGAGGAGTTACATGGACTTCCTGCTCAGAATTTAAGATCAGATTATTTCTTTTTTGTGGATATTGCTTGTAATTAATAACTCTGATGTGTGGCATTCCAGCTTTGAAGTCATATTTCTTCTATTAATATGGAAAAAAACATTAGATCTTGAATCCTTTGTCACCTTGTCTTTTTTGAGTACAAAAAACGTTAGCCAAAAATTTTAAAACCCTCTTTGTCAAATTAGAATTATACACTAAACTTTGGTGTTTTCTAAAACAAGGCTCAAAATCTCAGCTTGATTCCTCTGTATCTACATTATATAGATACAGAGGAATCAAACTTCACACACTGGTGTGACGTTTTAACTTTATGTGTTGTAACCAAAGTAGAAAAAGTTCAATGATAACATATTCTGTGCATTTGAATGTTGGAGTTTTACTTGATCTGATATTTTAGAGACTTGAAAAGTTACAACATAGCAAATTATTACCAAAATCTTGTAAATGTATGATTTGGAAAAACTGTTTCCACCCTAAATTCCAAATAAGTCATATTTATAAGAAAAGTAAATATATTACAAAATATTTAGTGGGAGGTTTTAAACAATAAATTTGTTTCAATTATCTTCAGTGAAAAGAAATTATTTTCCAGTCACCAGATCAGCCACAAATTTACACTGTTTTTATGACAAGTATTTCAGCTTTTTTAGGCGGATGAACTTCCACATCATATCCTGATTAAAGTAATCGATCACAGATTATGATCATTTATGAAGCCCAGCATTAACTATAACAAAAGTAGACAAAGGTTTATCTTTTCTCCTTTTTATTATAAATATAGAATTAGTTTGACACACATTCCTAGTTGGCCACAGTTTAACTTCCTGAAACTTCACTCGAATTATTAACCTTCTTTACTAGAACTGCACGCTGATTTGTTAAAAAGCTGTCAATCATTCAATTCTGCCCAATAAGCTTTAGCAGCGGAAAATCTATTCCCGCCTACAAATCCACCCAACAAGTTTCCTAGCGTGCCGTAACAAATGACATGTCAGCAGCCAGTTTAAACTAAATAAATTACTTACGTTGAAAGGATTGTCGTTAACAGGCGCTGCGAATGGGTTGTTATCAAAATCCGACATCTTGGAAGGGCGGTGAGACGTCCTTTCCTCGTTGAATTGGAATCAACAGACTATTTTCAGTTTCTTTACTCTGCTCAAAGCCTCCAGTCACTTCCTCCAATAAAGTTTGCTGCGCCTGCGCACTGATCTACACGGACAAAGGCGTGTGCGTCACACGTAGGAAGTCTGTGTGCGATACAGGAGTGTTTTAGATCGACCCGATACTCACTCAAAAATAACTGGTGACTCAGTGTTTGAGTAAAAAATCATTCCACTGACCAATCATTTTATTTGTATTGCCCATTATCACAAAACAATTATCTCAACTGGCTTCACATTGCAGATTGAAAAAGTACAAAACCAACAAAGAAAAAAATGTAGACGCACAAATAAACAGCTGAAAGCTAACTAAATAAAAGCTAGCTAAACAACCTCAGAGCATTCCTAGCCTTAGACCCTTCTTCACGGTGAGGAAAAACTAAAAAAAAAAGAGAGAGAGAGGGAGAGAAACATCATGGGAACCCACATGAAAAAGAGATCCCTCCCCCAGGATAAACAGCCAATGTAGCTAAGACTGTTGAACTATTATTAGCTTATTCTACTCTACATCTATATATCTGAAAAAATCAGTATATGGGCTTCGTCCTGATGGAAACAGGATGGTAGCTAAAGCAAAGAGGCCCACGTTGTAGACATGGCTTCAGGTGAGGTGAGATGGCAGATTGTGGTTCCGAAGGCCCTCTGTGAAACCGTCCTACAGACGCGACCCCGGGATCTGGTCATTCGTGGTCACAAAGACACTTTGCCAGCTAAGGCACGGGATCTACTCGGGCCAGTGCCAACAGCTTGTCGATGGCCTCTAGAGGAGGTGTGATAGTTGCACTGCTTGGAAGGGTCCAGTGAATCAGTCGCATGCCCATCTCCAGCAATTTCCTACAAGACGTCCGATGGAATGAATAGAGTTTGAAGTTCTTGGGCCTTTTCTCGTCCATACAGCGGTAATTGTTTCATTGTCACTGCCAGGAATTATTTCCCAAAGTGGCCCAAGGCCTGTTGTCTACCAGACCAGATAGCAGAGACAATAGTAGATGTTCAGCAGGTTTGGCGTTGCAGATGTCATCCACACCTACTTGAGAAGAGACTTTTGAGTTCAGTATTTTTGCTGCCATGTGCCAAATTCTAGGTTCCCAGAAAATTAGAACTACTTAACTTTACCCCCCGAGCGATGGCTTGGTTGAGAGGTTGAAACACACATTGGCTTCCGGGGGGTGGGAGACACCCAGAGATACGGTTGTGTGGTTTTTGTATGGGGGAAACGGGCCTGGGGGCGGTCTCGCCTGGCCCTGGCGGGGCCCCTTGTCACCAGTTGGGGTTAAGAGGTGCACTGGGGTGAGCATCACTAGAGAGTTGGCAGGACTACAGTTGAGGGACTAGGGTAGTGAAGAGGGACATTAGGTGTGCAGAGGTGGTCTTTGGGCTGCCTGGGTCGGGCACCTGGCTGTGTGTTGGGCTGTGGCGGCTGCATGTGGGGTAGCCTGGCCCTGCTGGGCCCCCGGTTGAGCCCCGGCTCGGGGATTGTCGGGTCCCTGGGCCCTTGGGGTGAGTGCTCCCCTCTCGGTCCGGGCCTTGACTTCTGTCACCCCTGGGCTCGCCTAGGGCTGTGGGGTACGGTTGCCGCGTCTGCCCCGAGGCCTGTGGGTCCTGGCATCGGGGAGGCCCGTGCTCCTTGGTGCTGGAGTGGCCCTGGCAGGGGTTTCTCTATGCGCCTTGCTGGGTGGGTGGGCGGCTCCTCGGCCTGGCTTCGGGGTCCCGGGATCTGGATGGGCGTGGGCCCGGGTAGCGTGTGTCTCTGCCTCCCTCGTTCCAATCCTTTGGGGCTGGGGACAATCCGTTGGTCCTAATAAGCACATGGTTCACATCGGCAGCATGCATGTACTTTCACTCACACTCGCACACTATATCACTCTGTTTACTGTCCGCTATGTTCCTTGCTTTCAACCAATATTATTATAACTCTAAAAACATGTGTTTGTGTTCTACATCATTTGTTCTAGAAGGTTTTGTTGTGTGTGTCAGTTTTATCACTGGTTTAAACTCTTGTTTGTACTTTTTTTTTTCCCCTCAGATAATCCAGCAGGTTGGTTGTGATGCAGAATACTACAACTTCAGATTCTCTTTTTACTTTCTCCCCCTCTCTTCTTCTTCTTCTGTACCCTATCCCTCCTCTTTTTCACCCCACCTACCCACGCCCCTCTCCTTAGTAATTCCTGTCAGGTCCAGCGCAGAAAGCATATATATATTTTGATTGTAAAGCATTTAAAATAAACAAATAAAGCTTGTCAGGGTCGGCACATTGTGCTGATCCTGGTAGAACAAAACTGCCCAGCAATACTTGACATACAGATCATCATTCTGCTTGTCACAACGCCGGACAGGACAGGTATAGGGAAAAAAAAAAAAAAAAAAAAAAGAAACACACATTGGCACGGCAGCTGATAAACACCCGAGGAACTCGGACACTTGTTAGCCCTTCTTTTGCTCCTGTTCGCACCCCTACAGACTCAGAGATGGTGATGGGGAGATGTTTCAGGATGTCCACAAGGGCTGGAGTATGCTAGAAAGCAACAGGACCATTTGGAGCCTGAACATGACTTTGCCAGGACACAGTTGTGGACCTCTGGTGTAAGAGAGAAGAGAAAGTATGCTAAGGTTTGTCATTATGACATTGGGGAGCTAGTCTTGGTGTGCCACACCACAGAAAAAAGGGGAAGCTGAACAGTGCTTGGGTTGGCCTCGTGAGTTCCTGGAGAGACTGAAGGAAGTCACATATAGGGTGCAACTGACATTAAAAGCGAGGAAAGCCATGCCTCAATGCAACAGGTTGGCTTCCAATCAGACTGTGGCAATCTCTCGAGAAGCCATATCTGCAACCCTGGTTCCTCCAGTCACAGACTCACTATCTCAACAATGCCCTCCTCTGAGGTCCTTCAGTCTGACACAGTTCCCTCTGAACCATCATTTGCCCCGCCAGTTACTCTGGAACTCAACTCCCCCCATGTACATCAGGGCATAGACAGACTGGGTATAGAATCTGTTATGTTCTGCTATTAGTAGTAGTGGGAGTGGGTCAGGATGTCCACAAGGGCCGCGTTATGCTAGGAAGCTACAGGACCATTAGGCACCTGTAGGATGGAGCCCCCACTACTGCAGCCCCCACTACTGCTATTAGTAGTAGTGGGGGTGGGTCAAACACTTTTTGATGCGTTTTCTAGTTGATATCTCTGAATGAATCAACAGCTGGCTAGGGCAAGGCATCATCAGATGGGCTGCCGTTTCATTTTTCCCTCCTAAACTGGGGTTTAAAAGGGTGTGTGAGTAGAGTACAATCATTCGTTATGCTGTGTCCTTTTTTACTGCAACTTGACTCAATACAATACACTTTCAGTACATCAATTTATAAACCTCAGTCCAACTAGTGGAGGCAGATTTAATAAAGATCTCTAACATATAAATCTGAATGAATCTAAGGACAAAAAAAAAAAGAAAAATCAGCTGATGCACGCACACTACGTACAGCAGTGACGTCAGAGGGAGTCTGACAGACTACATCGCAGTCATGGAGGAAGTAAGAGGTGAGTGATCAGTCTCATTCATTACTGCTTTCTAACGTATTTCACCGATTCTTTTTCAAACAGCGTTTACCGGATCAGCTTAGTAACCGATCAAGGTAGAAGGTGTGAATTTATTGAGTTGAAAAAAGAAGCCATGTGAAATTAGAGGGGCGTCCACCTTGTTTTCTCAATCGGTGTTGTGTTTAAGTAAGAAGCTCCTCTGTTAGCAATCCAGCTACATTTTTAAAAAAGTAGTCTAACAATCAGAAGGAAAAACATGAGATGTTAGGCTTTACGGGATGGAAAACGTTGAAAAAAAAAGCTATGGATTAGCTTTTCTACCTACTGCATGGTCAGCTTGATGTTCTCCATTGGGATCTGTTCCCTCTTTAGGTTTTACAGAGCATCAGATTTATTAGTTATTGATTCTTTTTTAAATGACATTTATACCTTATTTAAAACGTGTACATTATTAATCATCCTCGTTTATATGTACATTTATAACAATAGCCAATAAAGAGAAGATGTTCATAAAGAGATCTGGGAATCACAGATGTGTAATTACATTTATTATTACTTTGTATATTGGAATGTAATGTACTAGATAAAGTCCATTACATTAGGGACACATTTGAGAAATGCAGCATACCAGTCCAGCACAACTGCATGCACATAATGCACTTTATCTTCTGTTTCAGGGATGCTATCATGCATTTGATTACAGACTTAATGTTTTCTTTTCAGTGTTTCCCTTGACATGTCCTGTGCAAAATTATGCATGGGGGAAGGTTGCACTGGATAGTGAGGTGGCCAAACTGGTGCTTGGTGGGGACCCGCTTGCAGTCATAGAGGAAAATAAACCTTATGCAGAGGTAAGATCCTGGAAGTTATGCATCATAACATTACTGATTAAATGAAGAATACACTTTTAGAAATATTGCAATTAACAATCAAACAAGCCTGCACAGTGGTGCAGTGGTAGTATAGTGACCTCACAGCAAGAAGGTTCGAGTCCCGGAGTGGGGTTGAGGCTTGAAACACAGGCCTTTCTGTGTGGAGTTTGCATGTTTTTCTTGTGTATGTGTGGGGTTTTTTTGTTTGGTTTTTTTTTCTGGGTACTCAAGTTCCTCTCACCCTCAAAAACCATGCATTTTAGGTTAATTGGCTGCTACAAAATTGCCCTGAGGAACGAGTGTATGTTTGTGTAGCCCCACAACAGACTGGCAACCAGCTTGGGGTGTATACTGCCACTCGACTGAAATGCCTCCCCCTGTGAATCCATTAGGGATAAGCGGTTTAGAAGACGAAACGAAACAATCAAACAATCTTCCTTGTAACTTTAACCACTAGCATTATTATTATAAATAAATTATTCTGTTATTTTACTAGATTAAAATATAAGAAATATTGTATTCTTTACAACAAGATCATTTCTGATCAATTGACGAGTCCTTTGTGTTTAAAGTAGAATAATTCGTCTGATGCTTCCACCTATTGACATGTCTGCAGAAACTTACTGTCAATGGCTGTTAAAAGTCTTTATTTAGCCACAGCTGTTCTGCAGTCTTCGACATAAAGGTCATTAGTTCATCGTGTAACTGTGGCAACATTTTCACACTGTGCAAATGACATTGTTGTTGCTGGTCATGTTAAATTTAACGCTTATCTGCTAAGGGGCGATAAGAAGACTCGCAGTTTCTTAGTGCAATGCCTAAAAAGTCAAAGTTATACTTGTACTTTAGAGGAAATTCTTATTTTCTACATTTTCAAATAATTTTTTTTAGCTTAAGTTTGATCATAACTGACAGGAACAGATCAGAAAGGTCCGTCACAATGTCAAAATGATTGTTGGAAATAGATTCCTTATGCACTTGAACCCATCACTGTCTGTTCTAGTTGTGGATGGGTGCACACCCTAAAGGAGATGCACAGATTAAAGACAACAGGATTGCACAAACCACCCTGGGCCAGTGGATCGCCCACTATCCGGCCTGCCTGGGCTCTAAGGTGAAAGACGCCTTCCAGGGTCAGCTGCCTTTCCTCTTCAAAGTGCTCTCTGTCAATACAGCTTTGTCCATACAGGCCCATCCTAACAAGGTAAACACACACACACACACACACACATACACACAGTTTAAATGCTGCTGGCTTTGCTCTGAATGAGCTGATGGTTAACAGCGGGCTGATGAAAAGGTCATCGCGCCTTTCTTGAGTTGTTTGAACAGAGCGGAATAAAAGAAATAAAATACACAGAAGAGAGTTCAGCAAACTTTAATTTTACCTCTACTAAAGAAGTCTTTACTTTCACATCATTTGGTGCCAGCGAGGTTTAAACTGTTTTCTCAGCATAATAAAAAGTTTCCTCTTCGATATTTAAGTTTTAATTTGCTGCATGAGTTTCAAACAACTCTTAAGAGATTCAAAAAGTTGAAATGATGCAGAGGTGGTGTCCAGTGGAACTGGTAAAACAAGGCTGGTTTCTTGCATCATTACTTACGCACGTTTTGAAAGTTTAGATTGCTTTTATAAAGAAAGAAAAGAAGTGAAAAGGTTGATCTTGTGAGTGCATGCTGACCTGGCTCTACTGTGAACCTGTGAGTGATGTCGACATAAGCAGAGAAAAATACACCAAACTGGTTGCTACAGATTATGAAACATCTAGATCTTTACTGCAACCTAACAGCAGATAATCAGTTTGGTTTTTATTGTTTCAGAGATACTTCTGCTATTTTATTAAATCAAATCAAACTTTATTTTTAAAGCACTTTTCATACATAAAATGTAACACAAATTTTTTTCTCTCTGAAAATTTCATGTTGTTTTCTATCCCTTTTTTGACTTTATTCATAAAATGCCTTCCCATTCTCTTGTTTTTTTCTGACCAGGAGTTAGCTGGCAGTCTACACGCTCAGTTTCCTGAGCATTACCCTGATAACAATCACAAGCCAGAGATGGCCATTGCTCTTACTCGCTTCCAGGGCCTTTGTGGTTTCAGGCCAGTAGAAGAAATCCTCAACTTCCTTCAAAGTGAGTCTTAAAAGTCCAACACAGTCTCGACAAACTGCACTCAGAATCAGAAATTAAAGATGAATCCAAACACTTACAAACAAACTTTAATCAACTTTAATCATTTAGACAAATTTTAAAAAGAGTTGTTTGTGTGATTTTGTTTCTCACAGCTGTCCCAGAATTCCATGCTCTGGTGGGCGCTGAAGCCGCTGGAGATCTTAAGTCCAGCCTCGGAGATGAAGCTCGCACAAGTCAGGCCCTAAAGAAATGCTTCTCGAGGATGATGAGATCAGAGAAGAAGGTGTTTGTGGACGAGTTAAATGAGCTGGTGAAACGAGTCACAAAAGAGGGTGAGTACCCAAATCAGGGAGAAATTTATTAAACGAGCAAAATGACAAAATAAAGCTGTATTAGTGTTTAATATTAACATAATTTACCTGTTTATGGACGAAGGTACTGGTAATTACAATTGTAACTTTATGACCACAATGTGGCAGTAGTGGACGTCTTTCTTCAGAGATGCTACAATTAGATAGAAATTATTTTTAAAAATCCTTAAATGTCTTAATGTTTAAGGATGAACGTGTGTGCAGGTGCAGCGGGGAAGGACACATCAAGCAGCATGGGTGACTTGTTGCTGCGCCTCCATTCTCAGTATCCCGGAGACATCGGTTGCTTCTCCATTTATTTTCTGAATTATGTGGTGCTGGAACCAGGCCAGGCCATGTTTCTGGGAGCCAATGAGCCTCACGCCTATCTATATGGAGGTAGGTATGTCTTTTGTATATTTAAATAATGTACATATGAAACACACTACAGTATATAGACATATGAAAAAAAAAGGGTTGACAAGAGAGTCTCCATCGGTTTGAGTGTGTGAATAAGCAACGCTGCTTTACTTTCTTTAGGCGAACCACTAAAGGTTTCTTTGTGAGCTCAGCATTTTGTAGAACAAAGATGGATAGCAGAGACTCTCTTATTACGAGCTGCATAAGCAGTTAGAAAGCTAGTACAGTTATGAGATGCATCGTTTTCTGCAATATTGGCAAACTACCCACTTATTCTTCCAGTTGAGCTTTAGTTTGTGCTCACTATTCAAACCTGTTCAGTTTGTAAATGAAGAAACGTCTCAAGAAATGTGTTTAACATCACAAGCTGATTGTATCCAACAGCAAAAACTATCCTGGAATTGATTTTTCCATTAAGCAAGGAGTCGATCGGGCTGCCCTCGATGCCTGTTTAAAACTCACTCAGCTGTTCTGTCCATCCATCAATCCCTGCAGATTGCATCGAGTGCATGGCCTGCTCAGACAACACCGTTCGTGCCGGACTGACGCGGAAATATATCGACGTTAACACTTTGTGTGAGATGCTGAACTACAAGCCGGCTCCTGTTTCCGCCAAAATCTTCCCCTGTGTTCAGGATCCCTCTGATCCCTGCGTGACCCTTTACGACCCCCCAGTGCCAGACTTTACTGTCATTAGGATCCAGGTAAGAGCTAAAACATCCTATGAACTCTGTGTGAAACGTACATCCATCTACAAACATTTTTATTCTCTAAATAACTCTAGATAGATAGAATATACTTTAATAAGCTCATTGGATATGTCCTCATGGGATGTGGCTTTTTAAGAATAGTGTGCTCTGATAATTCAAAACCATCTCAACTAGGCATTGGCAAACTATGGCCCACGGTCCACATGCGACCCGTTAAACTTTTCAATCCGGCCCGCCAAACTTGAAAAAATTAAATAAATAAATATTGTTAATGTTTTTATTTACCCTGCAATTCGGATGTTTCTTCGCTAGATGGCGCACTCTAGATATATTGGCTTTGTTGAGAAAACAACAACACTGCTTCCATTTAAATATGTGTGACAGCGTTTATTTTGCACGTTGTCAACATAAACAGTCTACACAGATAAGGAAAGCCATCCGGCCCAATATACGCACGTAAACAAACGTGTTAGATGTTAAAACAAGCAAAATGTTACATCAAGCGCTTAGATTTCAAACCTTGTGCCGCTACATGGACGTTTTTAAGTGCTATTGCACTAGATTTCAGACCTAGCGTGCTAGATTTGAAATTTAACACTCTTGATTAAACATTTGACGCGCTTGATTAAAATCTAGCGCGCCATTCTATCGGTCTAAGCTGGCGGTTACCAAAGCGTGCCATCCATCTGCTCCTGTTCTGGCCTACTTGTCAAATGTTAGAACTCAATGTAGCCCACAAACCAAAAAGTTTGGTTGTGACCACCCCTGATCTAAATAATTGCAATTTTGTAATTATATGGATAAATATGTGTCCAATACCTGGGATCGAGATGGTCACTGACGGCTTAGGTGATTAAACCATGTCATGTTAGGACTAAGTTGCCTAAAATAGGCCAAAAATAATCTCTATATACTGTAACAATCAATTTTGAGTTTGATGTAAAACAGGATGCTTTCGCGATGTTTGCACCAGAACTGACTTGAATCTGAAGCTGAAATGAAGCCTGGTCAGTTTCTCCACCTGAAATACAATGAATTTAAGCATGTGGTCTTCACTATTTTTACATAAATGAATGATTTGCTGGTTAATTTGTTCAAATAACCCACAAAGTTTCTCAACATGAAATGGCAGCAGACTGAATTGCTTCCTGGCTATTCTGCAGGTTCCAGCCTCTGTGAAGGACTACACGGTTTCTCCGGTTGACAGCGCAAGCATCCTCCTGGTCATCCAAGGCGATGCAACGGCAACCTGTCCTGCTGCTCTGTCCGACATCACCATGAGGCGGGGCACAGTGCTGTTCGTCTCAGCCAATGAGAGCTTATCCCTCCACATAACCTCACCATCAGGGATGATCCTATTCCGGGCTTGCTGTCTCTTGTAACTGTGACGTGGTTTTGTATAACATTCTGAACCACCTGGTTTATTCTGTGATTCCATGTCAGATTATCTCATACTAATCCAAACCCAATGATTAACGTGCACTATTTGGTGGGTGGAAGTAAAAAAAGTAAAGATATGTCTCAATCCTTTTTGTAGGTGTTTGATACTGTGCCTGCTGCAATGGTGTTTCTCTGTTTTTTAATCCCTTATCGGTGCAAAAACAGTTTATAAGAAAAATGTAGTTGGCACATTACAGTTGCTAAACTTTCACTGAGAATAAACGCATCCATGAATTTTAAAAGATCATCAGCTACCAGATCAACTGAAGGTTAAAATCAAAGTTTTAAGAATACTTGAATTTTGAACTTTTTTTTTCTAACACAGGAAAGCATAGAATATCTGAGTTTGAAGGCTGCCTAAAGGGATTTTAAAGCTCCAGAAAAACTTGTTAAAGGAAATTAATGAGAAAGTTAGTGCTCAAAGAAGGCAATTTGTTAAAAATGAATCAGCTCAATTGAAAAAGTTGTGACGATTCTGACCCAGATTTTTCCTGGGTTTCCTTGATTTGTTAGCTATACATTCTTTGAAGACTAATCCGTATCGCTTTAGAGCTTGAGGTAAAGTTTTCTGCTCTGTCTTTAAAAGTTTAGTTAAAATAATTCACTCTAATTTGACGTGGAGACATCAGGGAGCATTTTGGGAAATGCTTGATGCATGTTTCATTTACAACAAACTACTAACACATATTGATTTGACAGTTTTTCGTCTTACCTTCAATGATGCATGATTATGGTCTGACTAGTAACAGTTTAGAAAGGCCTGTTCCAGTAAGCATGAATTTATTTTAGCTTCTTATCCTGCATAATTAAAGATATTCCATCAGTGCTTGTTGCATTCTTACAGTTGAACACGCTGCATGCGTTTTTCTATATTTGACTTTGGGAAGACATCAGGCCCAAACAAATGGATGGTAAAGTTACACAGTATAGTGATGTATGATGTTTTCCGAAAAATTAGCCGAAAATTCACCAGATTAATCCATTATGGTGCAAACTACTCTAAAGGGATTGAGCCACGGTCAGTATGTTTTACAGCCGGGTTTCCAATTAATCTGTTTTATGTTAACTTGAATTAATAATTTATGAATCAACTTGTTTGTCTTCCAGTGGAAAACTACTTTGGGTGAATGGATTTAAATGATATAAATACTTGACTAATGTTGGGATTAATTTTTCATCCTCATTTGGATGTAGTAAATCTTTTGCTGTCTCTATAAACTATAAATGGAAGTATTTCAAATCTAACAGTTACCTTATTGCATATTTTTTCCCTTTGTACTTAAACCACTGAATTATGAATCATCACGTATAAACATTAGCTGAAGTTTCAGGAGTAATCAGTTCATTTTCCGATCAGTGAGACACGTTTGTTACTGCTTGTTTCAACCCTGTGGACTGAGCACAAGTTAGTTTTCTCCTTTGAGTTTTAACTTTGGGTTTTTTCCTCATTTAATTTTTATGGGAGCATTTTGAGAAATTCTTTATTGGAACCCTGGTATAGTTTTTTTTTTTTCTTTTTCATTGAGTGATGCTGTAGCATGAGACTGCAGAAAAGATGTACTGTATGTAAAAGTGGTTTAATAAAAACTGGTCATGCTATGAAACATTTCTCTTTGGTTTGTGATGAAAAATAATCTGGATTACTAATTAATTAGCTTCTTCTTTGCTGTATGCCACTAAAAAAAAAAAATTCAATTCATTATTTTAGTGGAGGATTTTGCAACTCTTTATAAAATGCTGTGGGGAAACAAGTCCCTCATGAACAGGTCTGTGATCCAAAAGAACCAACTACTCTAACAACATTAACAATTTCTTTAGAAGTAGGTCCAAAAATTCTTCATCCTTCTCATTGTCACTGGAACTACACCCACAAGTTGACCTTTTTAGATCGATCTCCAGATTGAGATGATCAGCAACTTTCCTCCATTTTCAAATAATTGAAACTGTCTTCACCTTCTCACCTGTCTCCATGCGGAAAGGCAAGCCTTAAAGGTCTGACTTTGGAGGCGTCTAGGAGTTTGGGAACTGGAAAACTGTTTGCTTTTGTGTTCAGGTCATTTATATTCACATTACAATCGGAGTTGATTCTATACATTAGCCATCTGTAAAAAAAAAAGAAATAGAAAACCTCGGAAGCCGAAGATTTCAAAGACTGAAAGGGAATCAAATACTTCTTTCCTTCATGAAAGTTCAAATTTATTCACGGTCATCAACTGTGGGTGGTGACAGAAAGAACAAGATCACGAATACGAGCAGTCAAAATGAAATTCCTCTGCAGGGTAGCTGGGCTCTCACTCTCAGATAGAAAGAAGAGCTCTGCCATCTAATAGGAGCTCGGAGTGGAGCCGTTGCTCCTCCGAGTTGAGAGAAGCCGGATGGGGTGGTTCAGGCATCTGGTTAGGATGCCTCCCAAACGACTCGCTGGTGAAGTGTTTCAGGCACGTCCGACCAGGAGGAGACCCAGAGGCAGACCTCGGACTCGCTGGGGAGATTATCTCTCGCAGCTGACTGGGAGCACCTCAGGATCCTCTCAGGTGAGCTGGAGGATGCAGCCGGGGTGAGAGGAGCCTGGGTTTCCCATCTGATACGACAACAGAATGGAACTTTTTTAAAAATGTTTTTCTTTGTTGTTTCTTCTCCCTGTTCAGATAATCTAATAAAATGATAGGCTACTTCTTTCTTTGTTAGCAGGAAAATTTACATAATCAAGTAGAGTTGAATTAAGGTTTTTTTCTCGTCTGCATATTATTCTGCCTTGAAGATGTGACTGCTGTTGCTCTCATCAGGGTCATTTCTGTGTTTCAGCTGACGTTTAATTTTGTCTTAGTAGTTTATTTTAGTGCTTCAGATGCTTATAAAAAATAAATTAAATTAAAAACACTGATGGAGCGAGAGAGGAGCAAAATGAAGACATATCCACCAGGTTAGAAGGTGTTAAATGATGAATAATTGGAGAAACTTTGTGGACATAAATGTGTTTTATTTATTAGATTTTAAACTAAAAAGAATCTGTAAATACATTGTCAAGCAATCTCATGTAGTTAACCAAAATTTTCTGTATTTGTTCGCAATAAATAAGAGGTAAATAAAATGTTCCAATCGTTTAAAAAATTATTTGAACTCATTTCTTACTTTTCACACATTGGTTTTGCTAAAACTTGTTTAAATAAGAATTATGCAACAGACCAGCCTCCATTTTAAGTCCATCTCATGAAGATGGATGTACAAGTGGTTTAACTTCTTCATTGTGGTCCTCAGTTGGTTTTACAGTCCGACTCAAACTGTCCAAATGGGCTGAATCCTTTGGTTTCTTACAGTCTGCTCCAGTTTTACCAGATGCATTGTTGTTGATACAGCCCAGGGTAAATCTATGCCTCTGGATCACTTCAGGCGCAGGCTGCAAATAACTGAACAATGTCTGTAAAGCCCTTACATCCTCCAAAGCATTATGGGCCTTGTAGTTCATCCCCAGCAGCTCCCTGACCAGGTGTTCCTGCCGAAAGCTCTGGAGGCCGTTCTTTTGCAGCATCTCGCGAGCCAATGGGAGAGTGTCAACACAACCTGAGATAGAAGATTCAAACTGAACTCTGAGGTCCAACTTATCAAGGGCTCTGAGCAGCACTGGACAGTCAAAGCGGCGAATGTTATGGCCGATGAGAAGAGGATGTCCAAGCATTTCAACAAAAGCAATGAAGGAGATTAGAACTTCTTTGAGGGAGTTAGTGAAGACAAGTTGGCGATGGAGGTACAAGTTCTTATTGTAGACACTAAAACCTGTGACTTTAGTCGCTCCACGTTGGATTTGGCACTGAGGAACGACATACAGGTTCAGTGAGTGACCTCCACTCACTGCAGCCAACTGGATTATCTCACAGTTACAACCTGGGAAAGAAGAGAAATTAAAAAAAATCTTTGGGGGATTACTAACCGAAATACGTAAAAAAGACAGTTAAAAAAAGGATTTTAGACCAAATCAGACGCACTAAATAATTTCAGAATAATCACGATAACAAGCGCTGCACGGCGGCGCAGTGGTTAGCACGGTGGCCTCACAGCAAGAAGGTCGGGGTTCGAGTCATGGAGGGCGAGGAGGTTTGAAACACTATCCTTTCTGTGCGGAGTTTTATTTTCTCCTTGTGTATGCGTGGGTTTCTTTCCAGGTACTCCACTTTCCTCCCATCCTCCAAAAACAGGCATGTCAGGTTACTTGGCCACTACGGATGTTTGCTTGCGTGAGTGTGGCCTCGCAACATACTGGCGATCTGTTTTGGGTGTACCCTGCCTCTTGTCTCAAATCAACCAGGATAGGCTCCCACATCTACCTAATCCCATTACGAATAAACGGTTCAGAAGACGAAACAAAAATCATCACAGCTGCAGATATTCTAGAAAGATGCTTATCAAATCATGAAGGGATATACCTGGCCACTTGAGAGCAACCAAACTCTTCAGGTCATGAAGATCAACCAAATTTATTGGGCTATTGGTCTAACTTGTCCAGTTAGACCAGAATAAGGGACAGCATTAATGTTTTATGTCCCATACATACAGAGCAAAATTTTAAAGACACTACATAATCACAAATATTATCAGCAAATTAAAATACGTTTTCATAGACACTTCTTAATCTATTTTCTAACCTGATACTCATATTCTATTTATAATCTGTCTTCATTTTTTTTCTCACAGTCCTGTTTTTAATCTTTTCTATAAAGTACCTGCACATAAAATCTAGTACAGTATACTTTCTGTTCCGATGTCTTCCGCTTATCTGGGGCCGGGTCGCAGGGGGCAACAGCTTCAGACGGGAAGCCCAAGCTTCTCTCATCTTAGCTGCATCCTCCAGCTCACCCGGAAGGATCCCGAGTCGTACCCAGCCAGCTGGGTGGGTTCGGGGTCTGCCTCTTGGTCTCCGCCTGGTGTGACGGGCCCAAAAACACCTCACGAGCGAGGCGCTGGGGGAGCATTCTAACCAGATGCCCGAACCACCCCATCTGGCTTCTCTCAACCTGGAGGAGCAGCTCGACACCGATCTTCTCCCGGATGGCAGAGCTCCTCACCCGATTTCTGAATGAGCTCCAGCCACCCAGCGGAGGAAGCTCATTTTAGCCGCTTGTATCCGCAATCTCGTTCTTTTGGTCACCAGCTAGGTGAGGATGGAAACATAGATCTACTTGTAAATCGAGAGCTTTGCTTTTATACGAATAAACTTGAAATAGAAAATAAAATCTGTCACAGTTTTAAAGCCAAATAATTATAGATAGATAGAAATATTTAACTTATTTCTCATTTTTACCGTCAAAAGCATCTTGTTAATTTAACTACATTTAACTACATTCTATGGTTGGGTAATTTGCCAAATGAGTGAATAATAAAAAGATTACGTGACTAAATGAATTCATATTTAAAACATTATTGGATTTTGATCTCAATAATACACAACAGTTCTTTTATGAAACAGTAAATCATTATGTGTAGGGTTGGATAGCTTTTATCATTCTGAATGTTGTTTTGTAAAAACTTTTGTTTACCTAGTCCAGTAGTTTCCAGATCGAAGAAAACAATCGGGGATTTCTCTAATTGAGTTTCCTCTGATTCCGAACCATCCATCATACGACGATCAAATGTTTTTAGCAGAGCAGAAAACAATAGAATCCGCAAAAATATTCCCTTCCATTCTGAGTTTCTCACTCATTTCTGCGTAAATGGAGACACCCGGAAGTACTTTTCTTTTGTTTAAAAACAAAAAAAGGTTGAACTTAAAGAGCAGTTTGGGGCTATACTCATTAATTAACAAAATGAAACCGGTATGCAAATAAAAAACTAACTGTAAAACAGTTAAAAAATATTTTCATTTCATACTTAATATTTTTCTTTACTTCAGTTATGGAAATAAATTTAACATCAGGCACAATGGTGCCACCTAGAGGAGATCATTAGGCAGTGCTGCTTACATTTTACATGTTAGATAAATATGAAAATATCATTCCAATTTCTTTGTAAAGGAAACACATCCAGTTGGTGCTTGATTTCATAACAAATGTAACAACTGACTTTGGGAAATAACTGCAAACTGAAAGACTTCATTTTCTAAAAAACAAAACAAAAAAAAAATCTAGTAAAGGCGAATTTATTTGTTGCTCAATTTTTCTTCTTCTTTCGGCATTTCCCTTCAGGGGTCGCCACAGCAAGTCAGCTTCTTCCATCTAACCCTATCTGCTGTATCCTCTTTGGTCACACCAACTATCTTCATATCTTCCTTCACTGTATCCATGAACCTCCTCTTAGGTCTTCCTCTAGTCCTCTTTCCTGGTGGTTCCAAACCCAGCATCCTTCTGCCGATGTACTCGGTCTCTCTTCTCTGCACATGTCCAAACCATCTCAGTCTGGCCTCTCGAAACTTTATCCCCAATATCTCTAACATGTGCTGTTCCCCTGACGTACTCATTTCTAATCCTGTCCATCCTGGTCACTCCCAGAGAGATCCTCAGCATCTTCATCTCTGCTACCTCCATCTCTGCTTCCTGTCTTTTCTTCAGTGCTACTGTTTCTAAACCAAACAGCATGGCCGGTCTCACCACGGTTTTGTACAGTTTCCCTTTCATTTTAGCTGAAACTCTTCTGTCGCACATCACACCTGATACTTTCCTCCACCCGTTCCAGCCTTCCTGAACACGCTTCTTCACCTCTTTTCCACACTCTCCATTGCTCAATTATTTGTTGCTCAAGTGTGACTGACAATTCATACACAAGGCAATCAAAGTACTTTATGAGACAGGAAAAATGATTAAAATTATAAAACATGAAATGAGAATTTGAAATTTTTAAAAGAAACCAAAAGGATAAAAAGAGTGATTAATTTTCAGTCAAACACACGAGCAAACAGAACTGTTTTTGGCCCACATTTAAACAGTGTCACACAGTGTTGGCCTGTCTCACAGCCTCAGGAAGTTTGTTCTCCATGTTTAGTCCTGACTCTAGACACCAGCAGGAGGCCGGTTCCAGAAGTCCTCAGAGTTCTGGATGGTTCAAAAGACACTGACATTTCACACATAAATACAAGCAGAGCAACTTTAAAGTCTATTTTCTGAGCCCCAGGAAGCCAGTGCAGAGTCCTGAGCACAGGATTGATGAGATCACATTTTCTGTTGTCTAGTTTTTGAGAATGGAGAAGATGTTGTTTCTTTGAGTTTTTCTGTTTTAAATAAAAGAAGAAAAAAACTTAAAAAAAAAAAAAAAACCAAAAGTTTTTTTTTTCTAAATTGCATGCTAGCAAAAATACATACCAGAGCCCATCCAAGGCACTCCCCGAACAGGTCGCCCAGTCTGTTGTGGGGCAATATACACAACCACTCCTAAGGACAATTTTATAGCGGACAATTTGCCGGATATGCATGCTTTTGGAGAGTGGGAGGAAACTGGAAAACCCAGAGCAAACCCACACATACATGGGGAGATCATGCAAACTCCACAAAGAGAGGCCAGTGTTCCAAACATCCCCACCCAGGATATGAAACCCAACCATCTTGATGTGAGGCCACCGTGCTAACCACTGCCCCTGTGCAGCACATTTACAGGTTTATGTATGCAAAAAGGCTTTTCCAGTACAGTCTATCAATATATTGAAAATGATAAGATCAGAAATACCTACTTTACATAGCAAATATTAGAGGAAGGGATACTTGATCTATCAAGAGGAAAGGACCAACGTAGTGTTTCTACTTATATACTGATACACAGCTACAGTATATTTCTTTATTGATCTAAATCCTTATCAAAATCAACCTTTCTTTTTCATATCTTCACGTTCAACTTTTTTTAAAACTTGAACCCTCTTACCACGTCTTTTATTGAGAACAGAAATTTACACAACAAAAATAAAGTTGCTGACAAATTTCAGTAGTTATCGTTTTAATGGTTTTACAGGATTCAAAATTCAATGGTTACATAATGTTTAGAGTCTGTTAGGTCAAAAAAAGTTCAACAAGAAAACTACATAATCCAATAATTTAAGATTTCAAAAAACACCTAAGCATAAAATAGCTTGGAAGAATCCGCACACTTCCTATTAACTGGATGATGTGCGAGAAAATAGATGTATTCCTACTAGTAAGACAGTTCTGGAGAAACCAGTAGGATTGTGGAATGAATAGGAATCACCCTGGATGAGCTGGAATAAATGACCAGGGAGCCGGGAAGTTTAGGATTCCTGCTTAGGTTGTTGTTACAGTGTGTCCTGACTCCTTGTTACATTGTTTGATGGTTAATCATATTACCTATTATCTCATTTTGTAATTTTAAATATTTAAAATATTAGAAATTTGACATCAATGTGGCTCTCTGGACAACCCGCCTATTTGGTCTCCATGCCTTGTACAGCTCTTGCAGCATCCTGGCATCCTCCAAGGCGTTATGAGCATTGTAGGACTTATGCAAGAAGTGCTGGACCATGGACACCTGGGAGTAGCTGCTCAAATACCTGTGGAGTATCTTGGCAAGCTGGAAAGTATCCAGAAAGCCAGACACCACCTGTTTGAATTCCTGCAGGAGCGAGTGTTTCCGCAGCACCCTGAAGAGTACAGGAGCATCAAAACGTTGTGCACCGTGGGCAGCCAGCAGTACTGGGTGACGGAAAGAGCGCAGGAACTCGATGAAGGATGTAAGAACATCTACGATGGGTGTAGTGTTCACAGGCCGGCCGTGGAGATATAAACCATCTGGGTCGACTGTGAAACCTGTCACCTGCTTGGCACTCTGAGTGAGAGGTTGACTAGGGAGGGCATACTTGTTAAACACTTTGTCTTCGCAGACAGCTGCCACCTGGATGATGTCACAAACCGAGGTGTCTGAAAGAAAAATATGGCAAAAGTTGGATAAATGATTCTGTAAACACAATAGTGAGAGTCATAGTGAATCCATGTCAGTGTAATCAGGTATCAGTCTTCACGGTGGAAATATTGGTACAGCTGTTTATAACTGACTTGTATATTCAAATCATGGATTATTCATAGAAATAAACAGACACATGGCATACTTTGAACAATGACCAGATATTATGTGATGTTTCAGTATGTCTAACCACGACTCTTCTTCAACTTCCTGTTTGCACAAACAGAAAAGTGAAACTTTAAAACCTTTCTTTCCAGTAATAAAAGCAAACATGCTTAACTAGTTTAAGATATGATTAGATAATGAATTATACATGTTAGACACACCCTATAGTAAAATGACTCAAAAATAGAAACATTTTTAAAAAGTTTGATCATTAATCATCATCTAAATTAACATTAAACTTAGAGTAAAATTAAATGCTATTGCAAAAAATATGTTTTTTTTATTATTATTAGACTGGGTTTTGAAGATCAAATTCTTCATTGTTGACTGTGTTTCCAGTTTTTTATCCAAAGTTGTGTTATTACATCTCAAAAAACGTCGTCCCCGAGATTCACAACAGTCCACAGTGGTGCGCATGATGTCTCATACATTCTGAATCACTCTTACAGTCTGAGCCACATGAGTCCAGCATAGTCATACTTGTATAATCTAAACTTAGACTAGACCATGAACTCACCCTATAGGCCAAAAAGACAGAAACACCTAATCTGTGTCTCTTCTCACCCTAACACCCCATCTCTTTGGAGCAGGGTGTACCTGGACACATCAACAAACACAATTTTTCTCCCACAGCTCTGAAGTTTGAAGCTATTGTCTAGCCTAGTAAGTTTTTATTTTTTTCAAAAATCTATTTAAAAAAATGCATTGCGTGTGATTATTTGACTATTCATTTCCATTCATTTGTTTTTTAAATAAACTTGTCCTACAAAGGGTGGAGCAATTGGATTGCTCACCAGTTTCAGGTGAGAGGTAGAGGTTTAAATAGAAGGTCGTTAAAAAAACAAAACATAGAGTATTTAATTATGGGAGTGTGTTTTGATCATATTACACAACCTGGCGTGTGTCTTGTGACAGGCTAATGACTAATCCCCATCAATTATTTTTCCATAGCACCCAAACATCACAACTACAAAACACTAGCGTACAAGTAAAAACAAGGTACTTCTAGATTTGTATGTGATCTGAGGAACTCGTTTATTTTATACATAGAAAAAAATAGGTTAATCTGAGACTGAGAGAAAACTTATCTCCTTCTCACTGACGTTGATCTGCTCTGACAAAACTGTGATGTTTCATAGCTCATGCCATCCAGAGGCCACAAACCTCTGATAGTGAGAGAGATTAAAGAGCAATTAAAAACTTTCTTATCAGATCAGATTCCTTCTGATTTCTACCTGTCAGCAGGTAAACTCTTACACTGGACTGATTATGTAAAAAGAATATTTCTGTGGCTTCACTTTGAAAATGAAGGATTTTGTCAAGAAAAAAAATCTAGTTTTACAAAATATAATAAAACAAAACAATAATGTTGTTACATTTATAAACTTTTGTAATGAATCGTGTCATTGTTTTTAATGTACTTCTGATAAAGTGTTCCAATAATTTTTTAAAAGCCTATAAAATGACAAACCTGACAGATAAAGTCAAGCAGCTGTAAAACAATTCATCTATTCTGAATCACAGACTGAGTGGAATGAACAGATTTCTGAAATTGTACCTTGTATTATAAACGTTAGATTAGCCGAATTAAAGGTGGAATTAGATCTGATTTGAGTATAAATTAAAAAGCATTGAGATGATGGAATATCTTTACCTAATCCAGTTGCCTCCAAGTCAAAGAAAACGATGGTCTCAAAACCAGCCATGTCTGTGTGATGAGAGATCAAAGAGGTTAAAATAGAATAATCTTAAAGTAAAACATCCTAAAATGAATCAGATGAGGTTCACCTTGTCTTGGTTAGATGATTAAAATCATATGAGATGAGATGAAGGAAGTCAGCACACTTATATTCTTACATCCAACCAACAGGTGAATCATCTCATTCCAAAACTTACAGTAGTTTCAGTTCATCGGTAAAGAAACACATGACTCACTGCAATCTCTCAGATGTTGTCAACATGCTGCACAACAAAAAGTGTACGGTGCGCGTAAAGCTGGAATTTTCTTTTTCCTTCGTTTACTTTCGATTTTCACAAACAGCGTGACAGCGCCCAACACACACTGACGTGCGCTGAATGAGTCTAGTGACCCTACAGGGGAAATAAAAATTAGTCAGTCAGTCATCTTCTTATCCGTCTGTCCCTTTCAGGGTTGCGGGGGGTACCGGAGCCTATCCCGGCTGATTTAAAGCGAAGGGCAGGGTACACCCCGAACAGGTCGCCAGTCTGTCCCGGGAAATAAAAATCAATTAGCTTAAAATAACGTTTTATTCCAACAGGATTTTATCCTGATTTGGGAAGGAGTGGAAATTTTATTTGAGTGGAAAAGCTCTCGGTCCTGATGATACTCTTGTAAACCAGCGTTTTTCAACCAGTGTCCCGCGAGATCGTCAGGTGTTTCGTGGGAAACGATGCTGATTCACCTCATACGATGATCGGTATCTAAAAGGCAGCTCCCTAAGACTGTTTTGCTTGATTTTTTTTGGTGTTCGTAAAAATAGATTAAAGACTTTATTTACGTTTCTCATTATGAAATCTTGTATTGTTTTTACAGACAGGTAGGGCTGTCATGCAAGAGGTTATTTTCTGTAACCATCGCAACTCACTCTTCTTGTTTGGTTTTGTTTGTGTAAAAACAAATGGATGAAAGCGTAATTATTTATGTTTATAATGATGACATCTTGTCATTTTTATGCAGAAACAGGCAGGGCTGTACTGTAACCATCACCACCCACTCTTCTCTGCTTTTTTGCATGCTGCTGTCCACCCCTTCAAAAACAATCCTAGCTAGTGGATCTCATTTTCTACATGTTTTGAGACATTAAGATAAAATTAAGGTTATGTTTTAAAGAATAAAAAAATTATACCTCTCTGTGTGGATCAATAAAAATTTCCAAAATGTTTTTTATTTTTCTGTATCTAAAATTATTTTCTGTATCTCTGTTAACTTTAGACAGAATTAAAATGTCAGGAGAGTAGTCTGTTCCCTTTCTGTGTCCTGTTTCCCCCCTCCCTCTTGTCTGTGTGTGTGTGTACAACAAGTCACACCTGAAAATCATCTACTCATCTGCTGGAGCATAAATGAATGAGTTTTTGACACACTCTTCACCAGATCGTTTGTTTACCATGCTTGACCTGTTATCCAGTTTTTGGCTCCAGCTCCTACATCAGAACCTGCATAATTAATCTGGATCTGTCTTCTTTATTTGGACTTTTTATCAATCTAATAAATCTGCTTGTGATTTCTTCATCTGAGCCTGTCTGTTGTGTCAAGGATATATTTTGGCCTTAGCTCCACATTATGACATAAAATTTGCTAAATCCTTTAGTTTTTAAAGTTCTAACAACTAAGAAGTTTTCTACGTTTATAATTGAAGTTTTAGAGTACATTCTTGTGGTCATTTTAAGTTCCAGCTGTATTTCTGAAGTGGACATGTTAACTGCGCATTTTAGTTGAAAGAAGAATAAAAAAAAAATCAAAATAGCTTTTGATGTGTTGATGTGAGTCCTGTTCAGGACACATTGTTAAAAATCACTAGATTGTTAAAATTGGCAGCAATGGAGAATTGTTTTTATGTTGGCATAAAAAAGGTTGAGAAACACTTCTCTAGAGATATGGGAGTGTTTAGGTGAGGTGGCAAAAGAGTTTCTGACTGGGCTGTTTAACAGGGTATTAGAAAGTGAGAAGATGCCTGATGAATGGAGAAGTGTGCTGGTTCCTATTTTTAAGAACAAGGGAGATGTGCAGAGTTGTGGTAACTACAGAGGAATTATACTAATCAGTCATACGATGAAGTTATGGGAAAAAGTTGTCGAAGCTAGGCTAAGGTCTGAAGTAAGAATTTGTGAGCAGCAGTATGATTTTATGCCTAAAAAGAGCACGGCAGATGCAGTATTCGCCTTGAGGATGCTGATAGAGTACAGAGAAGGCCAGAGGGAGCTGCACGTGTCTTTGTAGATCTAGAGAAAGCGTATGACAGGGTTCCTAGAGAAGAACTATGGTATTGTATGAGGAAGTCTGGTGTGACAGAGAAGTATGTTAGAGTGGTGAAGGACATGTATGAGGGCTGTAAGACGTGGGCTGTAGGTGAGACAGAGGAGTTCAGTGTCGGGATGGAACTGCACTGAGTCTTTTGCTGTTTGCTATGGTGATGGACAGGCTGACAGACGAGGTCAGACAGGAATCTCCATGGACAATGATGTTTGCAGATGACATTGTGATCTGTAGTGAGAGGAGGGAAGAGGTGGAGGAAAAGCTGGAGAGGTGGAGGTTTGCACTAGAAAGAAGAGGAATGAAGATTAGTCAGAGTAAGACAGAGTACATGTGTGTGAATGAGAGGGATCCAAATGGAAAAGTGAGGTTACAGGGAAAGGAGAGAAAAGAAAGTGGAAGATTTTAAGTGCTTAGGATCAACAGTCCAGAGCAATGAAGAGTGTGGAAAAGAGGTGAAGAAGCACGTGCAGGCAGGCTGAAACGGGTGGAGAAAAGTATCATACCTCCTTTTTGGTCTTCCTTCAGGACTCTTGCCTGGCAGTTCAAACTAAGGAACTGCCAGGTACATATGGCAGTACCTGGCTACATGTTTCCTCTCTCTCCTCTGGACATGTCTGAAACATCAGTCTGGCCTCTTGGACTTTATCTCAAAACCTCCAACGTGTGTTGTACTTCCTATTTCCTCATTCCTGATCCTGTCCACTTCAGTTACTCCCAAAGAAAACGTTAGTTAAATTAATTCTGCAAAAATACGAAAGATGCATGAATCTCTTAATTGGTACTTTTGCTGTGGCCATTAAAGCACTAGAGTTACCGGTACTGTTTATCACATAATTATCTTTACTTGAGTAATAAATACTAAAACAAGTTCAGTTTCTAAGTAAAAAAATGTGCTGAATAATAATTTAACATCATCCAAATTTGATTAATTTCTGTTTTAAAAAAAAAAAAATGTAAATTTTTCTGTGAAGAAAAAGCCACAAAAACCTGATTCCTCCCATTTTTTTTAGTCAATATTGTTTGACCGTTCTATTTTAAAAAAAAGTCTCACATCACACAACAATCTATTCTATTAATTTTTTTTTTTTAATTAAAAATGTCTATCACACTCATCTGGTAGAAAAACTTGTTTTATGAACGCAAATTCTATGAAGCAGTAGACCTTATGTTTATGGAAGGTTTTTAAACTCGAGGACGCTGCATCGGTCCGTCGTGGTAAAGAGAGAGCTTAGCCAAAAAAGCAAAACTCTCGATTTACAAGTCGATTTACGTTCCCACCCTCACCTATAGTGACCAGCTGTGGGTGGTGACCAAAAGAATGAAATCGCGGATACAAGTGGCTGAAATGAGCTTCGTACGCAGGATGGCTGGGCTCTCACTCAGAGATCGGGTGAGAAGCTCTGCCACCCGGGAGGAGCTCGGTGTCAAGCCGCTCCTCCTCCAGGCCGAGAGAAGCTAGATGTAATGGTTCAGGCATCTGGTCAGGGTGCCCCCAAGCGCCTCATAGGCGAGGTGTTTCGGGCACCTCCCCACTGGGAGGAGACCAAGGGACAGACCTTGGTCCCCTTGGGAATGACTCGGGATCCTTCCAGGTGAGCTGGAGAATGCAGCCGGGGTGAGAGACGCCTGGGCTACCCGTTTGAAGCTGTTGCCCCCGCGACTTGACCCCGGGACAAGCGGAAGATGACGGAACAGAACGGAAAGTAGTCCTTATGAAGGTTTTTAAACTCCAAAATAAATCATGCGATGAGAAATTCAGAAAAAAATCAGAAAATAACACAACTTGTGTTTGGCTGCATTTTTCTTCTTTTTTAATAAGCAGATGAATTTTCCTCCATAAAGTCTTTTTTCTTACAACCATAAACATGTTTATAATATTAAAAAAAAACAAAAAAAACACAAATTGCACCTTTTACATATGTAACCAGAGTGACTTTTTTTTTTCTTTTTCAGATTTGTAACACAAAAATGACTGAGTGTTGTCTTTTTAAAATGTTGCCATGTTTAATAGAAGGTAACGAACTGTTTGCAGGATAATATATCCTTTTAGAACAGATTCATTTTACCAATGTACATCCCAAAAGCATGATCATAAATAGTACATATATAATGTATAAAAGAGAAACAAACCAATGAGAAAGCAGAGCATGCCTTCCAGTGAAGAGTACATTCACTTTCTTTTTTTTTTTTTTTTTTTAATTAATCCTTTTTTCTCCTTTTGCAAAATACCACACACCACAAACAGCATCCCATCAAATATCAGTTTAAAGACATCTGAGCAGGAATTCATTTACTTCTTTCAGTTCACTTCCAGGAACAAACTCACATGACATTTCTAAACAGGTTTACACCTCGTGTAGTTTATAATATGTACCAAGAAATTAAAAAAAAGAAAGACAAATGTGTGCAGGCATTACTGAGACTTGGTGAAATACGGATGCAGAAGCTTGCTCAGAAAGACGAGGGTAAAAATAACACGGCCGCTAAACTACCTGCTATTACACAGGTAGTTCAGGTTCTACACACACAGACGGAGAGTAAGAATATGCAGAAAGACATGGATCGTTGTTAGTTGCTACTGTTTGTTGCTACGGAGAAGCTACCATTACTCTGAAGGAGAAGACGGAAAGAAGATTATTCTGTTCGGCTCAGAAGAAACCACGGACGGAGTGCAAGAGATTCTCCATGTAAATATCACTTAGTGTCACCAGATTGCTGCAGAAATGTTCCATCCGCACATACTGTAAATACCATTTCTGAGAAAATATAGGTGGAGTTAAACATGCAGGGAGGTGATATAATGATGGGAATAAGTCATTCATTCACTCAACCAAACAGACAGGAAAGAAAAAGACTTCCATTGACCCCCCCCCTTAAAAAAAATAATATTCACAACATAAAGAAACATCTCCAATATCAACAACACCTATAGTACAGCATAAACATATATATATATTAAAAAATTCAAGTCCTGATGTGGTAACACTGTTTGTTTCTGGATGAAACAAGAAAAAAAAAACCCAATGTTTACAGGATACAAAATGAAAAGGGTTAAGGTCTGTCAGTGCTGATCAGCTTCTCATATGCCCAAAAACTGGCTCTGTTCAACATGGAAATAAAGTGAACATAAAGCGAATAAAACTAACAGAAAAACAATGAAACCTGAATTTCTGACACTTCACTTTACAAAACAGAGACAATGAAGAATCCAGAAGCAACTCAGGAGCTCTCTCCTCCATCTACACTCACGCCCTCCGTTCCAGGGAAATAATAAAAATGGACATACAATTGGAACAGGTTTGGGTGCAATCTCAGGAGTATGATGGAGAAGCTGATGTGTCCTGTGTAAACGTAGGAAGCAGAATTAGCTTGGCGCT
This sequence comes from Neostethus bicornis, assembly GCA_902685375.1. Taxonomy (NCBI): domain Eukaryota; kingdom Metazoa; phylum Chordata; class Actinopteri; order Atheriniformes; family Phallostethidae; genus Neostethus; species Neostethus bicornis. The sequence continues at coordinate 21,149,532 of LR738544.1, read as the reverse complement.
GGCTACAGACAAAATAAATGTCCACCAGGTCGGTCCGTATGGCTACATTTCTTCTGGGTGCCCACATGCTGGAAAAGTAAAGAAGGGGCTCTGAGATTTGGCTTTGCAGGTTTTCTTGCTGCCTAGGCTTTCAGATCACACTGCTCTAAATTTCTTTAAGTTTGCCATTTTTCCAGTCCTCTTTTTTTAATTCCTACAGTTTTCCGCTCTTAACCGGTCCAGAAGTGGACGTTTTCTTGTCCTCACACCATGAACTCGTTGCTGCCGTACAGAACCAGCTGCTGTGGCCCCGAGCTGAAGTCCGAGTCTCTCTGATGGCTCCTGGAGGAGTCTCGTGGTGAGCTACGGCTCAACCTGAGTCTGAGCCTAGTCTTCCCCGATTGGTTCGTCCCCTCTGGCTCTGCCAGCGGAGCCCCCAGGCTGCAGGATGTGAGCAGGGGCCCGGAAGATGAAGAGCGAAAACGATAGTGAGGAGACGGGGAACCAGAGGTGTTGGAGGAGAGAGAGGGGGAGGGGTAGTAGGTGGAGGAATCTGTGGAGTCCTGGGAGTCAGGTTGGCGACGCAGGATTTGTTTTCTCTTTGTATCAGACTTCCTGGATCTGTACGTACCACTCTCTGTGAAAAATAATAAAAAATTAACAAAATTTGTAGGATCGTTCAACCAAAAACAAAAAACAAATTAAAAAACAGACTGTCTAGAATTAATTACAAATTCTTTTCTTAGAAAATAATCTTTTTATTGTTAGACACTCACACATACCAGAGGGGTCAGATGTGGCTCCCTCCGTCTCCATGGTGACGTTTTCTGAGCTGTCTGCAGTACCGATGGAAGCCTCCGATTCAGGAGTTTCATCATCAGACGCCCGTGGCTCCAACACTAACATTTCATATGTGAGCTCCTCCCTGCGAACACAAAGATGTTAGGAGGTGGACTAAGACTAATGTATCACCCTGCAGACACTGCCTTACTTCTCTTTCTGCAGACTCTCAATCTGCTCGGTGAGGATCTTCTCCTCTTGCTGCATGGCCAGCTGCTGCTGCTCATTCAGCCCTGCTTCTACTGCATCCTCTCCACCTCCACCTGCCGTTTCTCCATCGGCCACAGGTGGTGCTTTAGGGCTCAGAGGAGGCGAGGTCGGGTGGGTCCCAGTTGGCCGGACTCGGCTTTTGTTCTGCGAAATCACATGAGAAAAACATGATTGAAGACATCTGTTTGCAGAAAATAAAGTGCTGGCTAATTGTTGCAAAAGATGGTGATGGTGCACAGACAACTGAGCAGCTCTACACACAGATGTTTGAACCACATAAATATGCCAGAGATGTGGTTGTAGAGATTACAACCTCGTAACAAACCATCACCACACACACAGGGTTTACCTTATACTTAGCAGTGTTAGGCTGCATGGTAACAAGTTGTGAAGCAAACACAAAAGTTAGAGCATTAAGTAAAGCTGCATGGTTAGGCTGCTGCACCCTACGACCTGCCTGGACGTAGACTTATACAGGCTTATATTTTACTTCCACGGATTTGCTGGATGACACCTTGCTTCATTTGTCCATATTTTGCAACAAGGCGATGATGCCTATAAACTTAAGAAAAGTCCAAATAAAAACATAAATGAAACTATTGAAGATTTGCAATGCTGTAATATTAGGACGATACAACCAGATATTTTCTATTGCACTTCCAGATAGCATCTCTTGTAAGAGGAGAGAACTCAACAGCTGCAGCACGCTCACAAAGTATTTTGTCATTCACGGACTGGTAAACTGTCCAGGGTGTACCCTACCTAATGTCTGCAAACAAGCCAGGATAGACTCCACTAATGTACACAATCCAGAAATGGATAAAAGATTCAGAAATTAAAAGAACTAATAAAACTCTAAAAGGAGGTTAGATAAAACATTCCCTGAAAGTTTGTGGTGTTTAGTTTAAGTCCTGTTTCCTGTAAAACTGACTAAACCAGTACTCATTGCTATTTGATGGCATTTTATCCTCAAAAGAAAAATGAAGCACACATCGTGGAAGATGTGGCTTTCATTTGGTGACAGAACAACATTGCAGATGGTAACCCAAACACCTAACAAAGAGCCTGCAGACAAACACAGTAAAGCCCCGACCACAAAGACCGACACACACGGCAGTACTGGGCAGGTACACGGAGAGGTCCGGGGACATACATACCGGGGTGGCACTGCGGGTAATGCTCATAAACCTAACAGCAATTAGTACAGGTTTCTGAAAAAAGGAGCAGGGGGAGGAAGGTCCAAGTTAGGGAGTGGGAAGGTGGATGGAAGGATTTGCTTATTTTTACTGGTCAGAATGTTTTAAATTTAATCAAGTTTCAACCAATCGTGCTGGAAAGCAAAAACAAGAATGGATTTTAAAGTGGTTCTGCACACTTTTTTTTGTGACAACCTAATTTCAATAAAGCTGAAGAAACCTTCGACTGAACATAATTATTTTTGGTATAGGAAATGTTGTTCCTTTTTAACTACTGCATTACAAATACAAATACAGCCGTACTGATGGGATGTGTCTATATATAAACTACTGTATATGAAAAAATAAAATTTGCAAGACAAAGAAGCGGTTCCTGTGGGAGCCGCCCTGCAACTGGTGTAAATTCGACCAGGCCAAGCCTGGCTTGCCTGGCTACATTGAGGGGTATCATATTTACAAAAAATTCGTTTGTGCAACAGCAGATAGTGACAGTCAAGATAAACAGTTGCATACAGAACACTTAGTTTTGTTTGACTTTAGCTTTACCCTATGCAAGTTTCAGAAAAAAAATAGGGGTATGCTTCTGTCAGAAAGTGTACTTTGATTGGGAATAATGCGGTATTTTAATTGGAACTTTTTGTGCCTAAAAAAACCCATGTTGTCACTTATATAAAATAGTTTCATTGTCCTGTAAATGTAGAAAAACCTCGCAACATTACAACTTGCGTGCCAGTGAATGTTTGGTGCTGCCTGCTTCTGAAGCTTTGCAGGTGCAATTAAATCTCAATCCCTTGATGCCAAAACTTTGTTAAATTAAAAAAGAAATTGGATTATAGCTGGAGATGAAAGATAAATTTTAATGTAAAAAGTTCAAAATTCTTTTGTCAATAATTTGTTTGTATAATCTGGTAATGAGACATGTTAAGAAACAGGGAGAAATGGACTCCTGACATGGCTGTAAAGAAACCATGCCAGCTGCTCACATGGCAAGAAACTGCTTCAGTTTGAAAGATGAGAAGTGAACAAGTATGGAGGAAATAATTAAAATAGAAAATCCTGATAAACCCTCCTGCTTGTGGAGCTTTAAGGCTTCAGGTTTGATCTTACAATGGACTTCCTGATGTGAGTCAGTCTGCTCTTGGCTTTGCTCTCAGCAAACTCCAGGCTGCTGATGTCTTTTAGACGAGCTCTGTATTTATTCATTTGCTCATTGATGATCAGCTCCACACACCTACAGGTAGGTAAAAAAAATCTGATTAATTTTCACTAGTTCACAGTTTTAAAACATTATTTTTGGCCAAATTGCAGCAAGCAAGGAATAAACTTTGAACAAAAAGGGAGAAATTTTGCTTGATAAACATTTTAAAACATTCCTTAAAAATAAAAACGTAAGTTTCGCAAGCATACATACACTTCTTGCAAGCAATTAACTACGTCATTAGTTATAAAAGGTAAAATTTTTGTAAATGTCTCCACTTCATTTTTATTTAAAAAAAGAACTAAATTGCCAAATTTTTCATAAATTTTCAAGTACTCTTTTGAGATGAAGAGTACTGCTGTTCAAAAAGTCAGTTTTGGAAGATTTACACATCTGCTGAAATTAAAATTATTAGCAAATATGGTCTAATTTGCACACGTCATAAATGATGCAATCAAACAACATAAAGTTTATCGAGTGCAAAAACAAGAGAAAGACATCAATAGAATAATGTGGAAAAAACATAACTGTTTAGCCACTAGTCAATGATTCCGTTTTTTTTTTTAAAAGATAAAACAATTGCATGGACTATTTTTACATCGGTAGATATTAAAAAGAGAATCAAAAACTGTCTAAATTGCTTTAACTGCAGAGTGAAGTTTGAGGTCAGACATACGCTGTGGTTTTGCTGATGTCTTGGACACTCTGCAGCGGGTCGATGGAGTCGGGGCAGCGAAGGATACAGGGAGCAAACACAATAGCGAGGGCGTTGGCTGACATCCTGTTTGTCTCCTCCTCCAAAGCAATTCTGAACAAATTAAAGGAGAATTTGTTCAATTTTAAATTGATTTGTTTTATAAAAACATTTATAATCACAACCCATTAAAAAAAACAAAAAAATAAACTGTATCAAGAAAAAGAAAAATTGTCTGTTTTATTGGTCTGAAAATGATCTCAAATGTAATGAGGGACACATTATTTTACAGATACTGTATGAGCAGACTAGAAAGCTGAGACAAAATTTATTTTCTATGTTTATCTCTCCCCAACGAGTTTTGAAAATCATAGGCACCTCAACGGGCTACTTCCACATTTTCCACATTGTACGTTAAAAATAAATGGATCATTCATTCTCAATCGTTCATGGCAAATTTCTAGTGAGTGATCACGTAGCGGTAAAAACAGTAGAGCTCCGTGTATCTATTTGTTGTCTAAAATTGTCTCCAATCTCATTACTCACCTGACCAGATGGAAGATGAGGCGCTCCAAAGTGTTGAGGTGTGTCCTGCTGAGCTGGTCGATTACTGAGTACACCCCTCTAATCACTTCCCGCTTGTCTGGCTGACCTAAATTGAGAAAGAAAAAACAATACAAACACTATCAAACGATAATCTCAAACCGAGCAGTCGCAGTACAAAACACAAGTCTCTATAGGAGTTTACCCATGGCCCTGAGGAACTCCTCATACAACTCGAACGTCATCAGAGGGCTGGGCAGATCCCGAAGCCACTGTTTGAGGACGCTGGCGATGACGTGAATGTTGTAATCATCCAGGCTCACACTGCTAACATCTGGCAGAGAGAAAAATGAGATAATTAACTCTTTTTATCAGTTCTATTAATTCTTTATTAATATCTAATTGTTGTCGTTTTGAATGCAGTATGAGTAGCCATAAACAGTCGATTTCTCTCGCCATGAATCTCCTCAGATATGTTGAAGGAGCTTTAGAAGCTGTAGTAACCACAGCTTGGTTTGGATTCTCACCTGTGTCCAGGCCCTGTCGGAGTTCTTTGATTTTATTTGTGGAGCCGGACTTCCTATAGATCCCCTCCGTGTACAAGCCGTGCATCTCAATGTAGTTGATAAGTTTCTCAACCAATTGGGGAACTGTGCGCTCCTCACTGGTCAGGCGGGACAACTCCACACCAAACATCCGGGATGACAGCTCAGGGTCGTACTGGTGAACAAAAGGTCACGTTTGAAGAGATAGACAACTTGAGCACGGTAAGTAATTGGTTAATTAGTTCATCTACATGTGCTGGAAATGAAGATTAGGAGGAATATTTATTAGATGAATAGTTAGAATAGTAAATAAATCAGAAATCTTAACGACTCATAACATGACAAAACTTCAAATTTGGTTTAACATATTATCTAATTTCACTTTGATCTACGTTCCCACCCCCACTTATGGCCACCAGCTGTGGGTGGTGACCGACAGAACAAGATCGCGGATACAAGGGGCTGCAATGAGTGCCCTCCACGGGTGGCTGGGCTCTCACTCAGAGATAGAGGGATGAGCCCCTCCATCCGGGAGGAGTTCGAAGTAGAGCTGTAGCTTCTCTGGGTTGAGAGAAGCCAGATGGGGTGGTTAGGGCATCTGGTTAAGATGCTTCCTGAGCGCCTAGCTGGTTAGGTGTTTCGGGTACATGCCACCGGTAGGAGACCATGAAGCAGACCCCAAACCTGCTGGAGAGACTATGTCCCACAGCTGGCCTGGGTACACATCGGGATCCTCCCGGATGAGCTGGAGGATGCAGCCGGGGTCAGACAAGCCTGGGTCTACCATCTGAGGCTGTTGCCCCTGTGACCCAGCCCCAGATACGCGGAAGATGACGGTACGGAATATTATCTAGTATCAAAAGATGTTTATGTTTATCTTGTTTGAATACTTTTTGTAATATTTGAACAATATTCAAAGTTAAATATGAGTAAAATAATTAAAAAAATTCTGATTAGATTTGCTTTTGGAATAACAATTTAAATGGTTTAAAAACCTCTGATAAGTAAATATTTTTGTTTTTGTTCTCTGCAATGAAGAACCTAAAATTAAACTAAAGTGAAATATTGTTTTTAGATAACTGAGCATTAATTTAATGTCTCGAGAGATTTTTTGTTTAAAAACAAAATCCTAATGATGTACACAATGAGGCCAGAGCTTTATAAGGCCAGAGTGAGGTCTGGCAACAGAAGAAATGACAGCAGTAGCTCTTCATTTAAAAAGTCCAGCCACACGTCCAAAATCAGGAAGAACAAGTAAAATGACAAAAAATAAAAAAAAATTTAAAAAAATAAAATTTCCAATGAAATCTTGCCATGCAATTTAATTAGCAGATTAAGAATCAAGATCAAGAAAAGTTGTTGCCAGAATCATCTCACTACCATGAACAAATATTATTTTGGAGAGTCAAGGAGAAAAATTGGCCTCCTACCTTCTTGCTGCACTTGGTCGTCATCTTGGAGCAGCACTTCCTGTGACAGGCGTAGCGACACACTGCAAACACAAAAACAGGATGAATTCAGACTGACGGCTCCATCAGTCTGATGGCTGCCCTCTGCTTCCAAACAGCAGAGTGAAAGATTCAGGTGAGCGCACGATCGGAGAGCAAGCTCTCTCAAAGAGCTCTGTAACTAGATAGAAGAGAAGATTTATGAGGCCAGCAGGAGGTTTAATCAAATTGTGCTGACATGCAGACACACTAGGAAAGTGTGTTTGCTTTGCGGGTGTGTTAAAAATATGTGTGTGAAAGAAGCAGGAGAAAGTGTGTAGAGCCACATAATACGCGGGGGTGTAAATGAGTTAGGAGGACATTAGCAACGCCTCACAAGGGGCTGAGTGGCAGTGTGAGAGTCAGATTCTGATAAGTCCAGCAAATTTTCACATCCCTCCATCAATCCATTTTCAAAACTATTGCTTCTAGTTTATGGTTTTGGGAAGACAGAGCCAATCCATACTGGTAAGCAGGTGGGAGATGGGGAACACCCTGCACAGTTCACTAGTTTGTCACAGAGCATCTAAATACACATTTGACATAGTTTCAAATAATATTTAGAGCAACCAACAGAGAGATTGTAGTCATTGTTTAGTCCAGCACTTAGATTGGGTGGGGTTGAGGTTGAAACACTGATCTTTCTGTGTGGAGTTTGCATGTTCCCCTGTGTATGTGTGTAATTTCTTCAGGTACTCTTGTTCCTCCCACTCTTCAAAGACATCCATGTTTGATTGGCTGCTACGCAATTGCCCCTATGGATAAGTGTGGATGGTTGTCTACCCCAGCAATAGACACCTGTTCATGGCGCACCCTGTCTCTCGCTTGAAATCCGCCAGGATAAGTTCCGGCATTCTCAGTGACGCAATTGTGGACCATACTGATGAAACAACATAAACAGACTCATACAAACCAGTGTAAAAAAAAACATGAACAGATGCTGTTCATGTATCACCTTCAAAATCAAGCAATTAGGTCAAAATCTGATTGAAATATTATGAAAGCACAAATCTGTGTCACAGGGCATTTCCAACAGCAGGCCGGTAGAGACATTATGCAAATATTGACAGTGGACAAAATGTGGTTAAATCCACTCAGTCGTAGACTAATATTTTTTTTTTTGTGCAGTTAGAGTCGAACTCTTACGTTTGCAGACGCATGCTCGATCCATCATCCAGATGAGGGAGGAACAGTACTCGCAGTAGGTGGGGATGCTGTACTGGGTGGACTTGAAGATGTGGCCGTTGTGTTCCTCGACCTGCAGGAGGCAGCAGATCTTCAATCAGTAAAGCCTCTTTAAGGACAATATGTACTGTACATATGAAATCAAATCCACTCACAATGTCAGTTTCCTTCTTTCTGGACTTCTTACGCTCCCGCTTAGGAGCCTGAAAAGAGAAGCCAATAAAGTGTTACATTCTTAGAAAAGATACGTTTACCAGTTAAATTGCTAATGATTAAAATTTGGCCACAAAATATCAGTCAGTATCATTCTGGAATGTATAACCTTCATGAAAATGTGAGCACAATTTTGTATTTGCTTCATCATAGTATCATGAATTAATGAAAGAATACTTTATTGAGGGTCAAGAATTTTGGAGAAGCACTACAGCCCGATTCCTTTATATTTGGAAAAATTAAACAAGCATTAAAACGTTTGTCACATGAACTCCTCAGAAAAAAATAACAGATATAAGTGATTAAAAATATGAGACATTTCTAAATTTCCTCCATCTAAACCAGGCATGGGCAAACTATGGCCCATGGGCCACATGCGGCCCATTTAACGTTTAAATCCGACCTGCCGAACTTGAAAAAAATTAAATAAATAAACCATGTTCGCATTTTATTTTCCCTGCAATTCTGATTTTTTGTCACTAGTTGGCACACTCTTAATATATTGATTTTGTTGAGAAAACAACAACACTGCTCTCATTAAAATGTGTGTGTCTTCGTGATGCACACGCTGTCAAAATAAACCGTGTGCACAGTTATGGAAAGCCATCAGGCCCAATACACGCACGTAAACAAGTGTGTTAGATGTCAAAACAAACAAAATGTTACATCAAGCGCTGAGATTTCAAACCTAGCGCGGATAAATACACGTTTTTAAGCGCTATTGCACTAGATTTCAGACCTAGCGCCGCTAGATTTGAAACTGAACCCTCTTGATGTAACATTCAGCACACTTGTTTAAAATCTAGCGTGCCACTCTATCGGTCTAATCTAGCGGTTACCAAAGCATGCCATCCATCTGCTCCTGTTCCAGCCCGCTTGTCAAATGTTAGAACTCAATGTGGCCCACGAGTCAAAAAGTTTGCCCACCCCAATCTAAACCATTAGCGCAAGCCATCCTCTCTCTATCACTCTCACGTGAACCAATCTGCTTGTTTAGTTTCTTACCCTGCCGATGGTTCCCTCCATGGGCTTGTACTCCGTCATAAATTCATCCAAAAAGACCTTGAAGGTGTTGACCCACACCTTTACAGGAGACTCGCTCCAGTCTCTTTGCTCCAGACGCATGGTTTTCTCCAGAATGTGTTCAAACAGCGCGTACAAATCCTTGTAACGGATGCTCTTCCCATCATCCATCTAGCAAAGAAAATGTGTCATCCAAGGAGCAAACAGCAGATGTAAAACAGAAGGATGTAGAAGGCTTACCGCCAAGGCCGTGGAGTACGAGTTAAAAATGTTGATCCTGAACTCCTTCAGAGCTTTTTTGAAAACAACATCCACCATTGTGTCCTTTTTACTATCTTCAGAATCCAGATCAGCAATCTGTTGGACAAAGAGTATAGATCCACTATAAGACATGTTTATTTTGATGTTTGGGGCATTAATGATGAGCTGAAGAAGCAGTGCATATGGAGCGAAAACGATTAAAATAAAATATATATATATATTTGATAAAAATTTTATCAAATGGTGGGTGTTGAAAGAATGAGATCACGGATACAAGTGGCTGAAATGAGCTTCCTCCACAGGGTGGCTGGGCTCTCACTCAGAGATCGGGTGAGGAGCTCTGCTATCTGGGAGGATAGTGTCGAGCCGCTCCTCCGCCTGGTTGAGAGAAGCCAGACGGGGTGATTTGGGCATCTGGTCAGGATGCCCCCCCTCCCTGAGCGCCTTGCTGGTGAAGTGTTTCGAGCACTCCCCGGACCCGCTGGAGAGACTATGTCTCACAGCTGGCTGGGGAACGACTCGGGATCCTTCCGGGTGAGCTGGAGGATGCAGCTGGGGTGAGAGCAGCCTGGGCTTCCCGTCTAAGGCTGTTGCCGACGCGACCCGGCCCCAGATAAGCGGAAGACGACGTAACGGAAAAATTTTATTAAATATGACATTAATTAAATATCATATTAAGTATTTAAAGTTGGAATTAAACAGATAAGTGTGTTGCTAATTCATTTAAATCCCAGCCCATTCAAAGCAATAAACGAAAGAAATTAGGGTCTATTTAAAAAAAACAAATGAGTTAGCGCTGACCTTCTTCATGAGGAAGTCGTTCATGCTGCGGTAGTCATGAGCTGACGTGAGGATGTTCAGGGCATCGTTCTGCCACTGCGCAGGTTCCAGCGTGATGCTGCTGATCTTTACGCTGCGCCGCCGCCTCATTTTAGGAGAGAGCTCTTTGTTTTCTTTACTGGCCCCATGAGAGGGAGCTGCCTCTGAGTCTGGACTGCGAGGAGGAGAGGGACCTTCTTAGGAACAGAAAGAGAGACGATTTAAGTACATTTCACTTGAAAAGCAGTCCAAAATGGATCAATTTACGCAACTTTTTTTAATCATTATTTTGTAACATAGAGCAGGTATTATCACAACAAGCATACTTTATACATACAGACAGGACAGTAAAAAAAAATTTAATGAGTAAATAAATAATAATATTGTATGACAAAAATATTTAAACACAAATTTGTGAAACAAAAATAAGGCAAGACATTTGTTAATTTTATTTGAATTTTTCAAATTTCATTTTACGAGTGAGGAAAGGATGGAGCAGGTCTGATCTATGTTCCAACTCTCCCCTAAGATCACCGGCTGTGGGTGGTGACCAAAAGAATGAGATTGCGTATACTGTACAAGCGGCCGAAATGAGCTTCCTACACAGGATGGCTGGGCTCCCACTCAAAGATAGAGTGAGCAACCCTGCCCACCAGGAGGAGCTCGGAGGTGAGCCATTGCTTCTCCGGGTCGAGAGAAGCTAGATGGGGTGGTTTGGGCATCTGGTTAGGATGCCTCCCAAACCCCTTGCTGTGAGGTGTTTTGGGCACATCCCACCGAGAGGTGACTTAAAGGTAGGCCCTAGACCCACTGGAGAGACTATGTCATGCAGTTGTTTGGGGATCTCCTTGGTATTCTTCTGGATGAACCGGAGGATGCAGCCGGGGTTCGAAAAGCTTGGGTTTTCCGTCTGAGGCTGTTGCCCCCACGGCCCGGCCTCGGACAAGTGGAAGACGATGGAACATTTTATACATTTCTAACACAAATCCAATTTGATTTTTGTTTTTAAATATAATGTTCAGTTTAAATACATGATACAATATGATAAAAATAAAAATGTATAACCTTCTGTCCTGCTGGTTTGCTTTTCTCTTGACAGTTTTTTCTCGCCTTGTTTAGATTTATTCCAGAATCGCATTTTCCCTCTCATCCTGCTGGAGAAGTGCAAATCAGACATGAATAGAACATACTCACCACATTAAAAAAAAAAAAAAGAATAATTATTTGAGCACTTTTATTTTTTTTTAAGTATTCCTTTTAATAAACATACCTTCCATCTTGACTGGTGGTTTTTCTGAGGACCTCCACCTTGCCTAGATCTCCCGATGACATGGTCTTATAAATCTTTTTCTGATCTTTGTGAGATGACTGTGGAAAAAATAAGCATGATGAAAAAATATATAAAACGATTTGTGAAAAGTCAATTTGTGATTTGCTACAAATCCAGTTGCACATTTCCTGGATTTTAATCACAGTTTTTAACACAAATAAATCCAAAGACATCTAGAGAAAAATAAAATGAGTAGAACTGTGCCAGACAGCGAGCAGCTGAACTTTCAACCTGGATTCTGTTAGCAAATAAACTTGTAGTAAAAAGTTATCTTTTCTATTAGATTTTATTAGTTCCATCATGCAGATAAAGTGGTTGTCATGCCGTGCAGTTCATCATGCAGGCTGTTGCTTTTCCTTTATTAGAGCTCAAAACGTGATGGCGTGACCTGATCACAATCCATGAGTCATTCAGTCATTGGTGAGAAGTAGGCAGCTACATGAACACCCTGATACTCTGAATTTTTTTATTTTTCCTTCAAGACAACTATCACGTTGTGCAAAGTTCACCTAATTGCATGTAAGTATGACAATCGAAAAATATTTTTAAGATTTTTCAGAAAGCAAATCATGCTTGTGAAGAATGAATTATGACCCGATCAGTTTTCTTTTGTCCTAATTGTGCCAATAGCGAGTTAAAGTAGGAGGATGAAGTGGCATATTACATGACGCTGCGTTACAATAAGGCACAGTGTCATCTTGAAGGAAAGCGGGTGATCCAATAAGTAGCTGTGATGAGATGAGGAAGGCAGTGATGTCTGCACTCAACCTAATCAGCAGTAACCAAAGCGAGGTGCAAGACTCCAACCTACAAATAACAGTCTTCACTGTTATTTTTACGTGTTCAAAAATAAAAATATTAGTGGAGGAGCGTTTGTTTGGTGGGGTTAGAAGTGTTAAAAAAGTCTTCCTCCTGCCACGAGGCCACGTCCACCCAAGAGATGGGTGAAAGGAGGATTGAAGGGGACAGAGAACTTGTTTGGAGGTCAGGGAACCTCTGGAGATCCGGTATTTTACCATCTCGGAGTCACTGTGACAGTCAGCTTCAGGAAGGGCACGTGGGGGAGTCAAGGAGGGGGGCAGCGTGCAGGAGTGGGCAGGGATGTAGTATTCGTCGTCGTCATCTGAATGGGTGGCTCCCTCAGAGTTACAGCGAGTGAGGAAGTCTGAGCGCGTCCGGGACATTCGAGCTTTCTTTTTGGGGCCCGGGCGGCCCACCTGTTTCCAGGTAACCACAGGAACAAATCAGCTGTGTGTATGTGTTTTAGTTTAAAATGCCTGTGGTTGTGTTTGGAATGAAGTGCTTCAACCTTCATCTTGTAATGGGCATGCAGTCATGATGCAGAGCGAACATGAGTGGCTTACCTCTCTGAATCTGGACCCAGCAGATTTGGAGTCGTCTCTGTGCATTGAGAGAGAGAGGGATCTCTCCTGGTTTACTAAATCCTTGTCTGACCTGCACAACATGAACATTAATAATGTGTTATTTCAGTTGTATTTAAAAAGAACCTTAAAGATTACCCAATAAAAATCTAGATTTTGTCTCGTTTTACCCACTTGGAAAAAGGCAGCTTGCGTCTGGGTGGTGAAAACACAGAGTTGGAGGGTTTCTCCACCATGTTCACAATCACAGTCTGACCAGAGCTTTTCTTCTGAGCCTTTGGTGGTTTGGTGTCCAGCACCGGGCTAGGAGCCTCTTTCACAGGTTGAGTGGTTGTCCTCTCCTGCAGATTTGGGAGGATACTAGAGGTACTGGGGACAACAGACTTTCCTGAATCCTCTCGATTCTCTCCATGAGAGGTGAGCTTAGATGATTTGTCCATCCCAAATACATCTCGCTTTGTCTGAGTAGGAAGTCCAGCAAGTTTTTCCTTCTGTGGTCCAACGTCTAAGCCCACAATAGGGGTCACTTGAGAAGAGGTTGTTCCTGTTTGAGAAGCTCCATCTAGATTTTGAGTAAGAAGCTCTCGTTCATCCACAGGACTCTCTTTTTGCATGCTGATCAACACCACAACCGGCCTCCGAGACACAGACTCTCTTCTGTCTTTTAGGGACTTTCCAGGACTTTGAGATTTTGGTTCATGAACCGGACTTTGGTCGGAAGCGATATAAAACGTCGCTCTCATCCCCTCTGAGTGCTCCTGCAGCTTCATCACAGGTTTCTCATTGTGGTTTGAGTCTCTAACAATTTCTGGAATTTGGGAATGTCCTTGAGATGCAACAGGCTGGGAGCCTGGTCCTGCAGAGCTTTCAGTGTCCATCTCCTCCACACTGAGCAGCTCAAAACTTCCATGACTAACTGGTGACCCATGCTGGGAACGTCTGTTAGACTCATCCACTGAACAAGCGGCACTTTTTGTATCTTCCGGTAATGAGTTTCCCAGGCTGGTTGTTCGGACTTTGAGAAGCTCTAAGCTGAACTGAGCCTGCTCCAGCTCTCTCATCCGCCTGCTCTCCCGTTTGGATCGATTTTTACTGCTAGTTTCATCCGTGCTTCTGGAGCGTTCTGAATCCTCCTCTTTATCCCTTTCCGTTATGTCTAATGAACTAGACTCATGTTCTGCAGGCAGTCCTTCCTGATGATAAACATTCTGTCTCGCCCGGGCACAGATATCAGAATTCCCAGAATCCACCTGTGCCGAAGGATTTGGACTTCTGTGTCTCCCATGCTGTTCTTTTACATCTTGAAACCTGAAGAAAGTTTGAACAAAAAAAAAAAAAAAAAATCTGATAAATGTAGTTCTTTTCAAACATGCAATTTTCTCACTGAACACATGATGGCGCTATGGGTATTTCTTAACTTTTCCTACTTGTTTTATTATTAAATAAAAAAAAAAAGCATTTAAGAAGTTATTGTTTATTAGCTTACCTGAGTCGAGCCAGGTATCCTCTACCCCGTGCCTGGAACTGAGTCACATTTCTACTTGTTTGGTGGAGACGTCTCCTATCTCTGAAGCCTCTCCACGCTGCTTGGATGGTGGTAGCTGCTAAATTCCTACGACAGCCGTACTTCTTCCAACTCCTCTGGATGACAACAGCAGACGTCCGCCAGAGAAGAAATTTCCTGCGCTCTTTGTAACCCCTCCAGGCCGCCTGTAGGCACACCGCCGCCCCTTCCTCCACCCTCAGGTCTAAGTTAGACTGCTTTAGGAGGCAGAATCGCCACCAACGCTGCAGAAAACACAGGAATAAAACATGAGGTAGAAATCAAAGAGAAAGAAATGTTCACCCTTGCTCTAATATTTTATCTTTAGGTTTAGCTTTTGTTTCTCAAGCCTCCTTCAGCATGTCAGAATGATGTAATACAGTAAGACTGACGTTGCAGGAATGTTTAACAAATTCATCCAGGCTGGGAACAGTGTGCATTGTTTTCTTTAGACCCTGGAATTAGCCCACTTACACAGCGAGCTGTATTCTTGGCAGTGTCAAACTGAAACATAATCTTGTAAAAATCAACACAACTCCACCTTCTGACACATCAGGCTAATGAGAAGCACAACTTCTCCGTGAGAAAAGTAACATGTCATCCCTTATTGCTCACATACAGAAAGATTTACCACATTAAGGTATTTAAGAGTTTAGATGTCAGAGTTGTCCCCGAATCTTCTTAAATGTTGTCTTTACTCTTAATAGCTCTTGATTAGATTTGGTTTGAAAAAGACGGTGTTTTGTGCTTCGGATTTAAGCAACATTTCCATCCAATGAAAAGCCCTATCACTACATTCTGATCGTCGTGTTTATTTTTTTCTTGATACTTGTACATTTCATGTCTCCTCTCATCCCATTCTTTGCTTCAGTTTTTTTCTAATCTAGATTCACTTATCAATTTATTATTTTGATCTTTTTCAGTTTTGAAAGTACTAAATGTTTTTTGGTACACACTTAAAAATAAATTACTGTTAATACTTCATGCTAGCCTTCCTTTATCAAGTGTAGTTACAGTATTGTTGAAGTTAAAACTCTTATCTCATCCAAATCATTTTTTCCCTCCACATGACACTCCCACCGCCATGCCTAACAGCTAGTGAAGCCAGCTTTGGGTTGAGATCCCAATTGCTTGAATTGTTAGTGTTTGGAAGGATGCTTCAGTAGTTAGGGTGACCGTCCTGTGACTGGAGAGTCAGTGGTTTGATCTCTCACCCGGAGTTCACACTGAATTGTCCCTGAGCAAGACAAAGAACCCCCAATTGCTCCTGATGGTGGTTTGCACATTGCATGGCAGCTTCTACCACCAGGTATGAATGTGTGTGTGAATGGGTGCCACACTGTAAAGCATTATAAGAAAGGTTTTATATAAGTAGAGTCTATTTTACCATTTGAAATGTACTCACAAATCTTTCTGATAGTGTGGTTGAAGATATTTGGGATATGGGAGTAGATACAAAGAAAAAACTGTTCCATACGGCGTTAACCTCACCTGCAGTGTCCATGCTGCTCTCCGCATGTTAACAAAGTGCTTTCTCTCCAGCACGGCCCGGAAGCGGCGCTGCAGCATTACAATTCGCCGCAGCACTTCCTGGTGGAGAAGGGTCTGAAGACGCTGTCGCTCCGCCTCTCGCAGAAACACCTGCATCCCATGCAAACATATGAGCATTGTACTGGGGTTCAAATCCTACCCTCCTCAGTAAAAAACCAACATCCTCACTAAACGTACCATTGTGTTTCCTACTTGATACCCTGCAGGGGGAAGATGGATCCGTCTGAAAAACTCTCTGATGCCAGACTTGGTTGCGTTGGTGCCTCGAGGCAGCAGCACATGGAAATGACGCACAAAGTTCTGAAAGAGGATTTAATAATATAATCATTACTAAAACACATTAAGTTTGAAGAGAATAGTTTTAAATAAAATCCCTAAAATCAAATTAAAATGTATTTATGAAGGAAAATGTATCACTATAAAGTAATAAACTGTGTTCTTAGCCAATGATTGATTACCTGGAAGGTGTATTTGATGCTGTATCCTGACTGTCGGATCCGGACTGTTTCCAGCATTCCAGTGTACCTCAGCTGTCTGAGCACCAGGCTGTCATTGAAACGCAGAGGAAGCTGACAAATGCAGAAAAAGATTGAGAAGTAGGGAAAAAAGAGGCAGAAATGAGCTGAACAGTCGATAAAAAGTGCTCCGTTTCAATCTTATGCTGCAGAAACTACCTTCTCCGCATTGGAGCGAATACACTTGACAAAGTACGGCTCGGACTGATCAAGTGTTTCCATCAGCTTATTGAGAGAAGCCTGCAACCAAAAACAAATCAGGGATACAACTTTCTGCTTCAATAGAAAAGCAAATTAACTTTTTTATAAGCAACAATAGTGATAGATAGAAAACCTCCAGGAAGAGCTGAACTGAGTTATTAAATTTTTTTTTTAATGCTTTTCTGTTCCAGTAATTGTACAAGTCCATATTGTTCCATAGAGGGCAGCACTTACCTGGAACTGTGCACTGATGCTGGGCGGTTTCTTTTTCTTGTGAAGATGAAGTAGTGACTTTGTGATTCTGTCATGAAGGGTCACACTGCTCAGGTAGCGCAGAGACTTCACATCCAACAAGTGCTGCACAAACAAAAACAGATAAAATCTCATCAGCTCAACGTTCTATTGACTCGATACCTGATCAATCTTTAGTTAGTTGGGTTTCTATGTTACCTTTGGAAGAATCAGTTTAGTTTTGCAGTTTCTGTTTCTCCTAAAGAGGAGGAAAGTTTTTTTGTTATTGTTTTTAAATAAGCACATGTGAACTAAATGAAATATTTAGCACTATTTTTCAACCCGTTGGGAAACTATTTGTGAGAAAATGTGACACTTACAGTAGAATTTCCTGAGCTCGCTCCAGGAGCTTACTGTTGGCAGAGTTTAGAAAGATCCCATCTTCTTCCAGGGCGGGGCTTCCCGGTGAGGAGATGCGACCTGATCTAGAGTTGCGGCCGTTACATCCAACGCCAAAGCCATCCCTGCAGAGGAACCATGAGGATTCATTATTGATTTACAAATTTACAAGCAGGCTTTGGAACTGCTGACTACATTTCTATTCCAGTCTATGACACCATTGAGTAATCTGATATATTATTAATATTTCAGGAGGGTTTTTTGATGTATTAGTTTGTGCCCCTCACTGCACCACGCCTGGTATTAACTCACCAGCTGGCCTTTTCATTCAGGACGTTGGTGCCCTGTAGATCTGACAACGGCGTTCTCGGATTTTTCCTTGTCATACCTGGAGATTGATCGATAAAGAGAGCAGGACGAAAAAAAAAAACAACAAATGAATTTTCTAGATGACATCCATCTCCATAAAGTAGAACCACATCCAGGCTTTCACACAGATCTTCCAGCCACAATCCTTCCATCATTTTTACATCGATCCACTGCTAGTCTGATGTTACTCCTACTTTCACCCTGAACTTTTTCTTTGAAAAGTCAAAACCTTATCAGCAGTAGTGAGTGTTTTCACATCCTGGATAATCACATCTGTGGGTATATGTATGCATATGTGAAAGTATATGTATAGATTGTTATGGGAGAACATTGCCATAAAAATGCGAGAAACTGAATATATATTTTTAATTTTACATACTTAATTCATCTGTCAACGGGAAAATTTGTGTGCTGCATTACAACGCAGCAGGCTGCCACCACGCGCCAATGGTGGGAGAAACGTGGGGTTATGTGTCTTCCTCAAGGACACCTAGATATGAGCTCAGTGGGATTTGACCAGTGGTGGAATGTAACGAAGTAAATGTACTTCGTTACTATACTTAAGTAAAAAAAATGTGTATTTGTACTTTACTTAAGTAAAATTTGAGACCTGTACTTTTTGCTTTTACTTCACTACATTTTAGAGCAAATATCTGTACTTTTTACTCCGCTACTTTTTGTTTTGCATTTTTTGTTACATTTTTGGTAAGGAATTTGAAAAATATACTGTTTGGGTTTTTTTAGCGTATCTTAAAGCTGCATATCTAAAATCAACCTTTAGAGGAAGCAGTTGATTGCCTGCGGTCTCTAAGAGGGAGAAGAAGTAATGAATCGAGGACCAATCAGAATCGAGAGTAAACATTTTTCGCAGTCATTCACCACCAAAAAACCAACATCAAATATAGCACAAATTGAAAAAAGTCAGAAGATCGTTGTTCATTTGTTCATTGTGTTTATTTTTATATAAAAACTTGAGCCGTCATTACACACAGTATTTATCTGTGATCGTACAGCACAAAAAATAACATTTGATTTATGGTCGAATACTTTTACTTAAAAAGTAAAATTTACATCAATTGCTTTTGTACTTTTACTTAAATAGATTTTTTTACTGGTAATTTTACTTAAGTATTTTTTTTGCCTAATTATCTGTACTTTTACTTAAGTACAAAAAGTAAGTATGTCATCCACCACTGGATTTGACCCGGCGAACTTCCAGTCCAAGGGCGAACATTCTACCACTGAGCTATCGCCTCCCCAAATATATACGGATATATATACAGTATATATGTATAGATTGAGGGTGGAAGTTAAAAAGTATTTAACTTCTTCTCGTCCCCTTTTTGAAGAAGCTAAATACTTGAATTTCTATCGACTTATTGAATTTTACTTACTGTATTTCTCATCTTTGCATCTTTGCAGGATGGCAAGGCTCCTCTGGTGAACTGGATGATGAAGGAAACTGAAATTATCCACAGTTTTTACGACAGCACCGGGAACTGCTGCGTCATTCCCTAAAACACAGAGGACAACAACAAAAAAGGAATTTTATTGCTTCAAAGTAACACTTGATGCAAGATTTGATTTCTACAGAAAAACTCAAAATAGCTTTAAAGAGTCATTTAGCTTTAGCACAACAAACGGAGAAAAAACACAGATAAAATATCTTAAATGTCCCAATTTCCTGTTAAATAATCAAAAGGATCCTTTGAGCTTTAACTTGATGTTTTCTTTGGATTCAGTTTCTGTACTTTTCTTTACCAGTTTTTTGGTGGGTGTGTCTGCGTCCAGCTTCTCTGAAGGCCACATGAGCTCTGAAGTAAGCACGAAGAACGGCCCAACGGAATGTGGCCACGGGATCGATTCCCATCAGGCCGCAGATGAACGCGTTCTTGCTGCTCTTCAGCAAGGCAACAATATCAGGACGCATATGGTCAGTGTTCTTCTCTCTAAAGTCCTGAAAGAAAAACAGAAATACAAGGATTTACACAATAGCCAGAAAATAGTTTATATCTTTAAGATCTGCTCCAGAAAAAGTCTTTCCCACAGAACAAATGGCTTTAAGCTGAATTTATTGGTTTGGTTGTTGAAACGTAAAAAGATTTCAAGTATCACAACAAACAATGGAAGCAGTCATCATGTGTAAGAAGGTTTTATTGAGGAAAGCATTTGGCAGCAAACTTTACAGCTGCTTAGAACAGCTTTGGGAAAATGTTAAGCTTTTGAGATTTTTCTCAAGAGTTACAACATTTGTTTTTGCAGTTTGAACATTAAAGTAAATAAAACCATGTTTTAGTTCCAAGTTAAAGATTTATGTCAAATTAAAAAAAAAGCAGCCTCTATGACTATCGCATGATATCCGTTCTGTTGTCTTCTGCTTAGCAGTTTCTCTCACCATGGCTGCATCCTCCAGCTCACGTGGGAGGATCCTAAGGTGTTCTCTGGCCAGCTGTGAAACATAGTCTCACAAGTTGGTCCGGGGCCTATCTCTGGATCTCCTTCTGGTGGGATGTACCCAAAACACCTCACTAGTAAGGCCTCGAGGTCTATCCTAGCCAGATGCCAACCCCATCTGGCGTCTCTTGACCCGGAGGAGCAACGGTGCTACTCTGAGCTCCTTCCGGATGGCAGAGCTCTTCACAGCACCTCTGAGTGAGAGCCAAGCCACTCTGCAGATGAAGAGCAATCATAAATGAGGGTAGGAACGTAGATCGACTTGTAAATTGAGAGCTTTGCTTTTCAGCTCAGCTCTTTCTTTACATCCGATGTAACGTCCTAATTATTGCTGACGCTGCACCGATCGGCCTGTTGATACACCTATGGTCACCAGCTGTGGGTGGCGACAGAATGAATGAGATCACTGATACAAGCGGCCGAAATGAGCCGCTCAGAGATCGGGTGAGGAGCTCGGGGTCAAGCCGCTCCTCATCCAGGTCGAGAGTAACCAGATGGGGTGGTTCAGCCATCTGGTCAGGATACTCCCCGAGCACCTTGCTGGTGAGGTGTTTTGGGCACGTCCCACGGGAAGGAGACCAAGAGGCAGACTCTGGACCTGCTGGAGAGACTATCTCACACAGCTGGCCTGAGAATTGCGGGTGAGCTGGAGGATGCAGCTGGGGTGAGAGAAGCCTGGGCTTCCCGTCTGAATCTGTTGCCCCTGCGACCTTGCCCCGGATAAGCGGAAGACGATGGAACGGAAAAAGAACTATTATTACTTAATAGTAATAAGTTTTTTATTACTATTAAAAAACTTTCATAAGAATACATACACCATGCTTTTCACAGCAGAACATATCCAAAGCCATCTGTGAGGAATGAAACATTTCAGGCAAAGCTGTGACAAAGTCATCAACCATAAACTATTTCAAATCTCCTCGTTCGTATAATACTGGTCAGCTGTTTTCAGATTCACTTCACGAAGCTTCACAGTTTAAACTGATCGTCTCCTTGGCTCTCAGCTGATATCAGATTCTTCTCCACAGCCTCCATAACCAGCTGTTATGGATTTATATCATACAGAGAAACAACAATAAGCTAGAGCTGGTTCAGCACATGTGCTTCTTATCAAACACAGATGAGAGAAATGAATCTGGCCGCAAAAAAAGAAAAATGGGGGGAGTTAATTTGATCCCTTTTCTGTGCTAACTTTACTCTCTATGTATATATTGATTGTTAGTGGGTACTTTAATATGGTAGCCAGGTACAGATACAGGGGATTTTACTGAGATCCTCTAAGTAACTGAGTGGAATAATGATGGTGTTTGTTTGGAATATTGGGGAAGCGTTGTGGAAAACCATGTGTAAAATATAAAGTTGACGACTGGTTAATGAGATGTTACTGTAATTTCTTGAATTCTAAAAATATAAAGTTATGAAGAGATTGGAAGAATGACTCTAGACTGGCCATGCTGTTTGGTCTAGAGACAGTGGCACTGAGGAAAAGACAGGAAACAGAGATGAAGGTAGCAGAGATGAAGATGCTGAGGATCTCTCTGGGAGTGACCAGGATGGACAGGATCAGAGGAACAGCATATGTTGGAGGTTTTGGAGAAAAAAGTCAGAGAGGCCAGACTGAGATGGTTTGGACATGTACAGAGGAGAGAGAGAGAGTTTACATTGGAAGAAGGATGCTGCGTTTGGAACCACCAGGAAAGAGGACTAAAGGGAGGCCAAAGAGGAGATTCATGAATACTAAGAAGGAAGACATGAAGATAGTTGGTGTGACCGAAGAAGATGCAGCAGATAGGGTTAGATGGAAGAAAGTGACTTGCTGTGGCGACCTCTGAAGGGAAATGCCGAAAGGAGAAAAAACAGAAGAAGAGATTGGAAGAAAAATGTGATCTTCAGAGCCAAAAGCACCAAGAGTCTTTTATTCGTAGTTACCTTGGATCAGTTCGTCAAATTGCTGAAAGTTTTCATAATTGTGTCTGAATAAAATTTTTATTGTGAACTGTTATTTTAAAACCAGAAAAATTTGGGTGAAGACATGATTTGTGCATATACTTCTGATCAAATCCATCTTTTCTTTTGATATGCTTTTGATTTTATGCTGCAAGGAAATTTCCAACATAACCCAGCTTAAAAACATCTGAATAGAACTAAATTATTATAACAGCCAATTAAGTTCTCCAATGTTTTTTTCTTCATTTGATTTAGTTGTGTTAAAGCAAAGACTGATTATAAAAGTATGGTAAGCCCCAGATACCGGAGCAAGACACACCTGATTAAAGTCAGTGTTAAGATAATTGGATTTTATTTATCAGTGAAAGAAAATTGATTTCTGATGATCCCATGTAGTTGACACAACTGCAAACCAGAGGGCGATACACCCCAAAACACTGCTGATTGCAAAAAAAAAGCAAAAATAAAGAATAAAATAACTTGACTTTGCATGATTAGTTAGGAATTTTTTTCCCCCATCTACTAGATTGAGAAATAATTTTATTATAGTTTTCAACTGACTCTGCTTACAAAAACCTTACAACAGAACTGAAAAATGAAAAACTAAGTATTATTATTTCTACTGTAAGACATAAAAATGATTGATTTTTGGATTGAATATGTTATTTTATTAACTTCATATCTAATCTTGCAAATTGTAACTCAAAGGTTAAATAGAAACTAATATGCATGAATTGGGATGAAGTTTCTCTTTGGAAAAATATCTCATTTTTATATTCAGGGTCACAGTTAACCCTCTGACAGGCCGACCTCAGGAACCAGATCTTATGTCTCACACCAGTGCAACACAATATTATCTCTTTTTTGTCAGAGGGTTTTTTCTTTTCCAAGAGAGAAATTGTCATCACCTACAGTTGCCTCAACACATTGACTCTTGATTCTTAAATTTGACAGAAGAATTATGAGAATTTTTACTTCAACAGAAAAATACGAGCCTTCAGACAAAAAAAGGCTACACATTGGTGTCTTGCTTCATTGAAGAAGCTTTGACCAGTTGAGCTTAGATATTTAACAATTTTTTATTCTAAATGCTTCTTCTTGTGGTTGATCTTGAATTAGGAAAACATTGATAGACATTTTGATTTTGATTAACGATTACCTCACGTAAAGTGAGACATTAAAAGCCATATTTGCGCAGGGTTACAGTTACATTATTATTACAATGACAAATAAATGTAAGTACTTTTTACTTTTTCCCAGATAATAACATCACAGCTGTGAATCAGAAGGAATCAAAGTTAACTAAACCTGATATTAATGTTCAACATCTCCACAATATCTGCCTGATTTCCAAAAATACTTCTCCTTAAAATCTTTTAGTTTACTGTTTCCATGACGACAATGTCCTTTGTGCTCAAATGATCCTTTTTTTATGGAGTTTATCTTGTATTCTAGCATTAACTAGACACAAAAACTACATTCAGACACAGTAATCGATCTTTAATAAAGACATAAATGTTCATGAGAGTGAATGTTGTCGGTAGTAGTGATAGGCTGACAAAAAAACAGACCACATAATAGAAATAAAGATTCAGATGGTACTTGGGTTATCAGAGGACTTTGTTTCGTTTCGTCTTCTGAACCATTTTTCTCTAAAGGGATCGCATGGGGTGCCAGAGCCTATCCCGGCTGATTTAAGGCGAGAGGCAGGGTACACCCTGAACAGATCGCCAGTCTGCTATGGGGCAACACTTGCACAACCATGCACGCACACTCATTCCTAGAGGCAATTTCATACTGGCCAACCTGACATGCATTTTTTTGGAGGGTGGGAGAAAACAGGAGTATCTGAAGAATACCCACACATACACAGGAAGAACATGCAAACTTCACACAGAAAGGCCAGTGTTCCAAGCCTTGTTTGGACTAGAAGCCCAACCTTCTTGCTGTGAGGCTATTGTGCACCACCATGTTTAGATTGAATAATGATAGGAAATTTTCAGGAGTTATTTGAACTAAACTGACTGATCCACACCAAATAAAAAAAAAAATCCCAGACAACCTTGGTGGTTGTTATGAATTCCCAAAGGTCCTTATCGATAACTAATTCTATATGAAAAGCTTTAGGAGAATGAACTCACCTTAACTCCGTACTTGACTTTTCCTGCGTAGTGTCTGATGATGAAGGCGGGCTCCATGACAGCGGGGAACTCAATGTAGCAGTTTCCTTCATGCTGACGTTTAAACTTGTCCAGCAAGGTCTGATTGGAAGCTTGAGGGAAACTAGAAGAAAAAAACAAAATCCTCATATTTTATCTGAGGTTTCGACTCCGTTTGGATTTTCCACTAATGTTTGTGGGGTGTCTCATCCATTTAAAAGTGAAGGAGATATACAGTAGCTCGAAAGCATTTATTATATTCAATGTTTACTCAGTTTTATTTCACATCATTGCAGGAAGATGTCCTGCCGTTTTCAGGAGCACCCTGCTTAAATCCACAAACATAAAATCCTATGCCTCCAACCCTGGGGGAAAATATTCTGTCATAGACGTATGATTGTGGTTTAAATCTAACCAAAGCAACGCTGCTTTTGCTTGCACATTCTTCTTTGGTGGTTTCACCTTTGATAAATGGACATTTTCCCCATTTGCTACTAACCCTGGCATTCCAGAGGAGATTTTGTATCATCTAAACCTCTCCTCCCTGAGTCTCTGAAACACTCCTGGATGGAGCATATCTGCAGGGCTCCTAAACCTAAATGCTGTTACAGTAGAGAAGCACCCTAGTGTTCATCCTCCTATTCTTTAGTAACCCAATCCATCTCCGAAGAGGCCCTGAAGCATTCCCAGCTTTACTAACTATGAATGATGGGATCTTTGAGCACCTTTCCTGAATTTTTGTAATAATTCACCATGAGGTACCTCCACAATACCAATAAACCCCCCAAAAAGCCTTCTGTCTTCTCCATTTGTTTCTAGTGGTATCCAACGTTGACCTAAATTCTGAAAGTCTGACCTTTCTTTTTTTTTTCACATAAACACATGTATGTAGGCTATTAGTTCCAGATGAAGCAGCAATCCTAAGCTGTAAGAAGGATGATGACCAGAGGTGTCAAAAGTACCAACATTTTCTACTCAAGTAGAAGTATAAATACTGAGTTAAAAAACTACTTTGGTAAAAGTAGAAGTATCAACTCAAGTTTTCTACTTAAGTAAAAGTAAAAAGTAACATATTTTAAAACTACTTAAAGTAAAAAAAGTAAAAGTAATTTTCAGAAAAAAAGGAATATTGTTAACAAAAGCGTATGAACATATTTTTTAACTATTATCACATGCTTTAAGGAGCAGAAAATATGATAATAAATGAAAGTGTTTTGGTGTTAAACTTTATGAATCAGAAACATTTATTTCTTAATAATCTTTATTGGAAATCGATTAATGAACACAATCAAATGTATTATCATAAGCAGGGCATTATGTAACGTCCCTTCAGCTACCAAGCTTCACTCTGCATCACCTAATTTAACCAACTTCAAGACACAAACACACTCAATGTAAAAAAATAAATAAATAAATGAAAAAAAAAATGACCAAAAGGCTTTTTCAAGCCTTGAAGGCAGCTAGTTTTCAAAGTTCTTTGAGGCAATACTGAATAGTCTTTGGGAGTGCCACATACAGACTGCGTGACACCTGGAACCAGCGTTGCTAAGTGGGAGGTGCTGGATTATCATACTAATGACGTAAAATTATCGTATTTTACAAAAAATATCGTACACCCAGTAAAACCACGCCCATTGACAAAATAACACCCTTTCCATGCACTCGTAAGGCAGTGGGAGTGAAGGAAACACACAGGAGGAAAAATCCTTGGATTCTTTTTCTAAAATTTTAAGAACTGTAAAAATGAAAAAATAACCAGGGAAATAAGATTTTAAAAAACCAGTAGGGGCGGGACCTAGGAGACGGTATATATAAATTTACATATATACATATCTACATATATATTTGTACATATAAGGTTTTTTTTAATGTTAACCCAAACATCTACATGATACAAAATCTAAGCGATGTGTAGTTTTAATCTCCTCAGTCAGTCTTTATAAACTAATCAATAACATTTTGGATGCTTTTAAGCACAAATACTTCATCCACTACTATTTATGGATTAATCAGTTCAATTAGCTTTGTTTCTAAAGATAAAATAGTGCGTCACAGATCAAAGTTATTTTTATAAAAATACCATCTACAACATTTTCAGCAAAGACGTTTACAATAACCGCAGACTGAAAATAATAATTAAAAAAAAAATTCTTTGCTGTTGTTTTTTTTAAAAAACTGATAATTCAATCAAAGTTCAGTGTCGCAGCATCAGAAACACTTTGATTTCCGAGCCCGAGTCTCAAACACGGAAATTGACGTTCCTGCGCTTTAAAAGTTTGTGGGCGGGGCTACTCGCCCCAAAGTAATGATTGACTGGAGCTTTCAGCCAATCATTCATCTGTTCCTTTGTTTGATGCATTCAGGGTTCATAAAAAAAAAAAAACTCCGACAAACAGTCGCGGCTTTTTAACGGTGACAAAATGGAGAAAGTAGCGACTACTTTTTATAAAATGAACGAAGTAAAAGTACAGATAATTGCATAAAAAAGTAGTGAGTAAAAGTAAAAAGTAGACAAAAAAATAATTACTTCGTTAAAGTAAAGATAACGAGATTTTCTACTTGAATAAGGTAACGAAGTAGTCTTACTTCGCTACTTGACACCTCTTATGATGACTAATGTAGAGAAGAATTGCTGTGCGAACTGGGAGGTGTGAGATGAGGCTGGAGGGTGTTGAATTTGGTTTGTGAAGAAAACAACATGCTGAGAAGAAGAATATTTATCTATGGAAAAAGCAGAAGCTGGAACATGGTCCAGTAGAGTTGGTGGGAGAAATAACATGTCTTTGTGGTTTTGTAAGTCAGCTATAAAACATCTAAAACCGTTACCAATACGGCTGATATGCAGAGGAAAAGTACCAATAGAGAGCGATCTGAGCAAAAAAAAAAAACGTTTAAAGAAATTTAATGAACGGTGGCTGGTATTTAGACACCGACAACTTTTTAAAGCACCAATATAGGTCAAAAGTCACCAAATGGTTTCAGATGTAAGAGAAAAATTGAATGAGGATTTTTTTTTACAAGTCCATGTAATCCCTCATTCGTCCAGTAGTGATCACTTGTTGAAAAGGCTTCAAATGATTTCCAGAGGGAAGTTGTAAAGTCTCAATTATCAAATACACTGTCCAGAAGACAACTTTGAAGCCGTTTCTACAATGTTTCTTTTCTTTTTTTAAGGTTTTTAGATTCTGTTTTCCACAGTGGTGGATGAAATTCCCACGTTTTGTACTTGAGTAAAAGGACAAATAATTAGGCAAAAAAATTACTTAAGTAAAAGTATCAATAAATAAAGATTACTTAAGTAAAAGTACCGAAAAAAAAACTACTTAAGTAAAAGAACAAAATTAATAGGTGAAAATATGTTCTTTAAGTAAAAATTAAAAGTATTCAACCATTATTTGGATGTTATTTTTGTGCTGTAGGGTCACAGATAAATACTCTGTGTAATGATGGCTCAACTTTTTATTTAAAAGGAAACACAATGAACAACGACCTTCTGACTTTTTTAATTTGTGCTATATTTGATGTTAGTTTTTTAGCGGTGAATGATTGCGGAAAATGTTTACTCTCTATTCTGATTGGTCCTCAATTTATTACTTCTTCTCCCTCTTGGGAATTATTGATCAACTGCTTCGTCTACAGGTTGATTTTGGCAATGCAGCTTCAAGTTGTGATAAAAAAAAAAAAAACTGTACATTTTTTCAAAATTCCTGACCGAAAATGTTACAAAAAATGCAAAACTCACTTGTAAAAAGTAGTGGAGTAAAAGCACAGATATTTGCTCTAAAATGTAGTGAAGTAAAAGTAAAAAGTACAGGTCTCAAATTTTACTTAGAGTACGATACACATTTTTTTTTTACTTAAGTAGAGTAACAAAGTACATTTACTTCGTTCCGTTCCACCACTGATTTTGCACAAAATCAATAAAACACACAAGTTGTTATTCTGTTAAAGTCTAACCAACATTATTTCCTGCAGAAATGTACTGTTACGTCTTAATTCAGGTTATTTGTTCCTAGATTTGTCAGTGAAACAGATGTGCATTGGATTGGTTTTCATAGTGTGAAATGGTTTGGGATTGGATGGAAAAAAAAAAAAAAACAAGTGGCTTACTTGCACTCCTCGTCCAGTAGGTGAAATAGGGCGGTGGGTTTCTTGCTGATGAGGTTCAAACAGCCACTGTTGTCGATGTATTCAATGTTGTGCCAGGTGATGCCCTCTGCCCTGTATTCCT
Organism: Neostethus bicornis; assembly: GCA_902685375.1. Classification (NCBI taxonomy): domain Eukaryota; kingdom Metazoa; phylum Chordata; class Actinopteri; order Atheriniformes; family Phallostethidae; genus Neostethus; species Neostethus bicornis. Next base: position 21,121,027 of record LR738544.1, on the reverse strand, counting down.
CCTACAAGGGGGAGTAGATGAGCAAAACGCTTTATGAGACAAGGGGAAAAAAAAAGTGGAGCATTTTTTCAGCACTGATAACACAACCCCTTTAAAATATGAAAGTAGAGAGAAGTGTGGCTCCGATGGGTCAGAGAGTTTATTACTTACACATACTTTCCATGGTATTGGACCAAAAATTCCAGTAATGATTCCACTGCACTAAAAAGTTTAATCACATCTATGAAAACACCTGGCTGCTTGTTAACTGACTGTAAAAGTGTTTCCAATTTGGCGAAGCATCCAATCCTCCAGAGAATAATGACAACAGATGTACAAACGTCCCAGCAGGTAGAAACCAGTAACATTCACCAGTTAAATAGAAAATTGGCAGCGGGGATGAGCAGTGAAGTTTAAAAAAATAAATAAAAATAATGGTGGCTTTAACAAATATGTGTGTGAGATTCATCTTTCCAAAAGCTGCTGTTAAGATACACTTAGAAGAGAAGCGCAAACAGTTTGAGCTCCAGAAGCTCCCAGGTCATGGTGGGGCTTACCATCGGACTGCTGGGTAAGAGCAAACATTTCAAAATATCACGTCAGCTCCAGTAAGGCATTAAGCTGTGAAAGAAAGTTTTTTTTTTTACCCTGATCAATAGAGAAACTGTTTTCTGTGCAAACAAAACCTAGCTAATGTCCGATTCGCCTCGGGCTTTTAACTTCTATATGGCAGGGGTAGATCCTGTAGACGTGATACACATTGTTATCTCTCCCAGGAGGACGTCGTACAGGTCCAAAATCTCCATTCTCATAGAATAGCAAGTGATCGGGTGTGCACATGTTAATACAATACTTGTAATATTTGCAAGCTCATGTCTCCGACTGAACACGTCTGCAATCTATCAGTGAAACTAAGTTAAAGTATAAAGGGTTATAAATTCAGAGCTGTTTTCACATATAATTTCCTACAAGAAACGTATCTGCTTTTTCCCCTTTTTAAGGCTGCTGAATCACTGCCGAAGCATCCAGAACTCGTGGAGTGTTTGGCTGCATGCAGAGGTCACAGCAGCTCATGCAGAACAAAAACAGGGCTGTAAAAAGTCGCACATACCTGCATCAATTTAAACTTTACCAAAGAAAAGTAAACAAAGACAGAGGATGCAGTTCATGTGGTTAATTTTGTTGTGTCTGTGAGGCATTTTGTATACACACAAAGAGAGACCAATCAGACCAGACGCACTGATGAGGAGATAAACATCGGCACACTCCTCAGTCATTTTACTGCCGCACATTAACACAAACAGCCCAGCTTAGCAGACAGATGGCGGTTTGGTTACAGCTCAGATAAACAACCAAATGACTGAACATTTATTATTTACACTCATGTACTGCCAGATCAAGAAAGTGTTGCAATGTGAAAACTTTCAAACTTGGATCCATTTGTGTAAACGAATAATACTCATTGGGTTATTTTCAGTAATTTGCAATCATAGGAGTCCAAATATTTGAGACTGATCCCAAGTAATTACTCATTTAAAGTTTATAACGAGTCTCATTTTATATAATTTGTAATACAAAGAAACTACAGAGAAACGTGTTAGGATTTCCTTCAACTAAAAGAAAAATTCAGGAGGCATCCTAACCAGAGCCTAACCAGATGCCCGAACCACCCCACCTGGCTTCTCTCGATTCAATGGGGCATAGGCTCTACTCCGAGCTCCTCCCAGATGGCAGAGTTCGTTGTTCATTTCCGCCGCTTGTATCCACAATCTTGTTTTGTAGGTGAGGGTAGGAAATAAATAGACTCCGTCTGATAAAAATATATCAATATCTCCCCATCCTAAAACAGTTAGACCAGTAATATAATGGATGTCTTAAAGATAAAACTGTAACGGGATGATGAGGGGCTAGGATCATTACATAATCACCAATGCCATCTACTAGAGACAGTTCAACTACATTTACAGATTTGTAATAAAACCGATTAAAGTGACTAAACTTTGCTTCATGATTTGATAGCGCCAGCTCTGTAAACGTTAAAGTACCCTTTGCTGAGAGGAACAAAAAATGTTTTATGATTTAAATTGGTTTATTAAATTTTCAATGCACAAAGAGTTTCACTGTTTGGAGCGAAAAACTTTTGCCCAACATTAAAAAGAAAAAAACACCAGCCACAGAACAATTTTTTAAATTATTTGTGGTTTGCTTGGTGGTAAATAACTTTTATAACTTTGCAGAGCCATTTTAAACTATTAATGCATTCCTTTTTTAAAACACTTCAGTTTACTTTAAGGATTAAAACTTGGTAAACTAGCAACTAGCAGCATAGGCAACAATCTCATTCTATTTTAATGTCTAACGATTACCATAATCAAACAGACATAAAGTCAAGTGTTGGACAAAATTAAGAGTAAGTCTAATTTAACCCCATTACCATACAATCAATCACTGGTTCAGTTTTATTTAATAAAACTTTGGCTTGTACTCCATTACAGTATGCTTTAATAGCTTGCTACGTACACAAGAATAAGACGGCCTCCAAAACTAAAATATATCAACCCATTAAAATACAGAAAATCTTAATGGACCAGCATCCCATAAAATGGACTTGGATTACAAAACTAAAACCAAACAGCAGGCAATAAAAATCCTTACAACCTCCTTCGGCTCTGAAGAAACAAGGAGCAGTGTTGTGGTCTGTAAGATTGGTCAGGATTTGTGGCCACCCCTCCATCTATAAGTTAACCACATGTCTTTTCTCTCAAAGTGCTGCGCTCCAGCATCCTGAGTTGTATTTGGCTTAATGCCCTGATGTAGCGGTATGAAGGGGCAATCCTCCATCTCACTATCTTTGAATGCATATCACCTTTTTTCAGTACTAGGCTTAACATTAGAGGAAGGTGCTTTCATTAAGCAGAATGAATTAAAGGGGACTATAGTTCATTCTGGAATCTGATGTTTGCAAATGGCATTGTGATCTGTAGTGAGAGGAGGGAAAAGGTGGAGGAAAAGCTGGAGAGGTGGAGGTTTGCACTAGAAAGAAGACGTGTGTGAATGAGAGGGATCCAAATGGAAAAGTGAGGTTACAGGGAGAAGAGATAAAGTAGGTGGAAGATTTTAAGTGCTTAGGATCAACAGTCCAGAGCAATGGAGAGTGTGGAAAAGAGGTGAAGGACCATGTGCAGGCAGGCAGGAACGGGTGGAGAAAATTCCCAAGTCAGATTGACATCTTATAATTCAAACATGACACTAATTTTATCTTAAGCGGTGGTGACTGTCATACATTTTCTAACTTTGATGCATCTTGTACACATGCTTTTTTTCAGGCAATATTAGCTTTGGCTGCTGTTTGGAAGGCGGACACATAGCTGATAATTGGTGAAAAATTGTTGTCAAACATGTCGAACCCCTGGGATTCCCTCTATAAATCTGTGGACCATCTTAAGAGGAGCTTTTATAATAGACTCCTGCAACCCTCCTGCTCAAAGGAACAGTACAGAAAATCATTTCTGCCATCCTCGATTGAACTCGATCGAATATTTTCAATACAATAAACAAGAGATTGTAAGAGAAAAATTTCCACAAAGGATCCCCTGAACTAGTTCTCTAAATTTAGAAAGCAGGCTGAAAGGAAATAGGAATTTCCATAACAAGGATTATACTGACACAAAATGTTGTACAGGAGGGTTTCACACCTCAGTTTACTGTCACTACTGTACCTCAATATCAAAACCGCATGTTTAGACACACGTAAAATAATGGCGTTTGTCTCACCAACTGATGGCAATAGGGAAAAAATGTCTCAAAATGATGTTTCATGGCAAGATAGGGTGAAACATCATTTCACCCTATCTTAGTGAAGATAGGGTGAAATGATGTTTCACCCTAATAAGGACACAATGTATTAGTGTCCTTATTTGTATTAGGACACTAATACAAATAAATTTGACCACATTTTACTAGAAGGAAAAAGAAAGTGAACAGAATTTGACAAAAGCAGCAATATCCTCCCTTTTACCCAAAAGCATTCATCTCAAGATTATCTTTCAGGTTATTGGAGCCAATGAAGTTTCCGTATCTATCACAAGTGTTGGCTTATCTAAGGCATGGTGTAAAGTGATACCCCTGACAGGGTGAGGAGAGCATTCTGTCCAGGTTACCTTCAGCTAAAGTGGAACGGACCAAACGAAAAAACTTTAGTCAAACAAACACAAATCAGTTCAGATCTGGCAACCCTCGATTAGCGAGTTGTAACAGTCCGTCTCAGAGGCCCTGCGAGCACGGCTTCCACTGAACTGTTGTCTTGTAAAATAAACTTGGAGCCACATTTCAGAAGCCCCCCCGAGATTAGAGGATAATAAACATGAACTCCGCTGAAACAATATCAGGCACCATCCTGTGAGGGCGAGCATATCAGCAGCTACTTATTAATCACGCAAAAGACAGGAATAAACTTTAAACAGTATCATGATTAAGTGAATGACATGACTTAATCAATAATGCAAAATGATAGTTTTTCAGATAAATAAGGATCTATTTTCAGATTGCAGTTCCAGGGCTAAATGGGAGGTTATGAAAAATAAGCTTTTCAGAAATTTTTTACCATGTTTGGATGTATTTACCTTATCCCAAACATAACTGAAGTGCTTTTCTATTTTATTCATGCTTGTTTGAGTCATTTGTGAGTTCTATTCTATTTAGATCTTCATCAAAAACAACCATAGCACTGTGTTGTAGGACATGTGCTCTGCTCACGCTCGGTCCTACCCCCCTAACAAGGAGTGCCATTTTTATATAAATGCTGCAAAATAAGAATATTGAGAAAAATGCACAAGCTTTGCTAATTTGATACACTTTACATCAACAAATGTAAAGAGATGGCATGATGGTCACATTCCAAAGGACATGCTCTATGTGGAAGTGGCCACTGGAACAGGGCCAACTGGACGACCTGCCCTGTAATACAAAGATGCCTGCAAGAGGGATCTAAAGTCATGCAACCGCTTTAGGTGGTATGTACGTAACTGTTAAAAACAAAATCAAGCAGACCGAGATCAGAGACATCCAGCACAAGATCACAAAGACCCAGAAACAGCAAAAGGGTCAGCCTGTCACCGCTCCCCCCATGACTCATACTGTCTATCGCATTTACAGCAGGTGGGATAAGAGCTGCAGCTCCCGAAATTGGCGTATTCGAAGCCGATGCTGTACCGACAAATAAGTATCAAGGTTCAGACTCCTTTGTTTCTAGAGATGGAGGATGTGAAACAACACAGTATTTACAACCTCAAATTAGATTTTTGCAATGTCTTGCATGCATCAGGGGGTAAGGCCAAGTGGGGAGCACAACGAGGGGACTTTAGACTGTCGAAAACCAAAGTGAAACTCAACAAATTCACTTAAAAGTTTGTTTGTTTTTCAATCACAAATATCACATTTCTGAGCAAGCAAAATATAGAATGTTTATATGTGCTATAAGATAAGAATTATTAACCAGAAAATTCCCAACACCCCTCTTTAAAAACAAAATGGAAAACGACACACTCACACAGACACATAAAACATCATTTAAAAAAAAAACAAAAAACCTGTTTATACTGTTCATGCCTTGAAGATATAAAACCCGAGGGCTGACAGCAATTCATCATCCAGTCACGAGCACAACCTGATCGACAGTGTGATCCCCACTGAGGTGGAGTGTTGTTTAACTTGTTTATTAGAACACTGCTCTTTTCGTACTGAAGCTTTAGCCCAAAGCAGCCGGGCTACATGCTAAGATGCCACGGCCTATTAAAGTTTAATAAAACGAGACGAAAGCTGACAAGAGATGTAGATACAGCCCTGCTAATCAGACTCTTCTGCATCTTCATTGGCAGTGTGTCAATATGATTTATAACAACACACGAACACAGAATATGAAGAACCCTGACAGGTAGAAGTTAATTGCTAAATGGGCGTGTAATATAGCTGGTCTTGGATTAGTGTTACATTACAATCCCTAGAGATGTTTCTGTCATGCACACAGAAATAGAGATAAAATGAGTTGACGAAACACAAAGAAATGTACAATTATTGGACACAAACCCCAGAATTAAGTCCCAAATGAGAGAAAAACAAAGGATTAAGGAGGACAAATTCCTTGCTCAGCTTCATAGTGTAACAGTCACGATTTTCTCTGACCTTTTCACTTTTATGGCTCCACATGTTAATTAAATGCAGCTGCATAATTACAGCTGTTTGCACTGCAATGCCAAAGAAGATGGGGGTGTTCACCTATTAGCTGCTCTACAAAAGGACCATCTAACATAAAAGCTTTGGAAGAGTGAAACAAGCTGTGGGCATGATGTAAAAAAGGGTATGCGAACGCTTTTTATTTAAAGGTTTAATTGTTATATTGAGCTAGTGCAATTGGTAAGATATTTTATTAGACTTAAAAAATTCTTCATTCTATTGTTTTTTTTCTATAGTAACAGAAACCCGGTAAGTCTTTCTGTGTCCCAGGTAACTTTATGCTTCCTATTGAATGGAAACACTAATTATAACCTATGTGATTTTCATCGTAAATCTCTTTAAGTTGTCATACTCCAAAAATAGGTGCCTTTATCATTTACTCCATCGATGAAAAATGTTTCTGAAAAATGTGTGAGAACAAAACGTTGTAAAGGAAGAAACTTGGACTGACGTCATTGCATTTCAAGGCACTGGGTGACTGATTACGTATGAAGGCTTGTTCGTCGTCAAAGCAACAGCTTAAATTTAAAAAAAAAAGACTCCTCCAGGTCGAGAGGAGCCAGATGGGGGGGTTTGGGCATCTGGTCAGGATGCCCCCTGAGCGCCTCGTGGGCGAGGTGTTTGGGGCATATCCCACTCGGAGGAGACCAAGAGGCAGACCCCGGACCCGCTGGAGAGACTGTGTCTCACAGCTGGCTAGGGAGCGACTTGAGATCCTTCCAGGTGAGCTGGAGGATGCGGCCGGGGTGAGAGAAGCCTGGGCTACCCGTTTGAGGTTGTTGCCCCCGCGACCCGGCCCCGGAACAAGCGGAAGATGACGGAACGGAACAATGACTTGTAATCAGCAGCCGTGCAATAATCATGGTTTCAAAGGGAACTGTTTGATAGACAAAAAATATAGTGGAAGATTGGAAAACCAGTACTCTACCTGTTCCAGTTTGAAGATGTGTTGGTTGAAATAGTGTTGAAGCCGTTCGTTAGCGAAGTTTATGCAGAACTGCTCAAAGCTGTTGTTCTCATAGTCCTCAAACCCAAAGATGTCCAGGACTCCTATGGAGAGGATCTGGTAGAAGAGAAAAAAAAAATCAGACGTAGTTTCAAAGGCAGTGGGATGAGATGAGTTACGAGCCACTGGGACCCCTGACACACACCAGTGAAATTAATAATTCTTATTTGGTTATGTTTTAATAATGTGTTTCTTTTGAAATCTTTTTATTTACAGCCTCAGCGTTTTCATTACTCCCCAAGTGTCAGGAAAATTCATGTCATCATGTATGATTGATACACACCATCTCATGGAGGCACTCGCTTGAAGAGAGGATTTAATTATGAAATGCTTTTTCTACACGTTCTCAGTCTGCCCAGTAAAACACACATGAACACAGAGTGCATATATTTACTGGATCTGAGTAGAATAATGACCTTGACAGAGTGGTGCCTCACCGATCACTCAAACACAAGCACACAGCTGATGCTGGTGCCAAGGGAGGTGCGGACACACACACACACACAAATGCACGCACAAACACACATCAAAGTTGTTTTCCATTTATTCTGAGGACGTTACTGAGACTTTTGATGCATTTCCTGTAAATTCAAACCTCAACCATAAACGCTGGCTTAACCCTTATCTTTGATGATGAACGTTATGAGGACTTTTGTACCTAAAAGAGACACAAATACTTCAAATGTGGCTGTTTTTTTCCCCACAAAATGAGTATTATGGAAGCACACAGACTTGCAAAAACACACAGTGTACTGGGACATCAGAGGACCACAGGGAGTAACATGAGCTGGGGCAACTTGATGCCATCTGTCCAATGGTTTCTGGCACACAGACCGATAATTGCACGCACATACACACACATAGACTAACGTGCTATCTAATTCTCTGGATGTGCCCGCTGGGTCCAATTTTTCAGCTGCCAGTCAAACACATAGAAACATGTGTAGACACACAAAAAAGGATTAAGATGGACCAGAAAAACAGAACAAAGGGATGAAGAATATACAGTATATATTTTAGATTTGGGGAAGGAATTATCCCTGATGCCCATCAGAGTCTGAACAACTGGTGTGTGATCTAAAATGAAACAATGAGGTTCTAAATTAATCTGTTGCATGTTAACACCTGCTTGCCTCTAATTATGTTTGAAAATGACTTTAATTAATAGGAAAAGCCCTTGCGATTGTTTATTTTAAAAATGCAAATGAAGCAAAATCAAACGCTACCTCTTGGTAAAAATACCAGTCATTCTTTTGATAACTAATTTTGTTTTTGCTTTGTTTTAGATAAACTTTAGTTTGAAATTATATGCATTCTAAAATATATTTCGTACTAGCATTTTAAAAAAAAAACAGTGCTTAAGTAAAGCAGAATGTAGAAAATTTAGTGGGATTAACATAGACATATTTTTCTGTGTGTGAATCAAGTCTTTGTTTCTGTGGGTGTTTTTATTCTTACTTTTGAATTGTCCTCCAGGTCCTTGTTGTTGAGCAAAGCGTGGTTGGTTCTGAACACGATCCAATCAAACAGCGCGCTGTAAAGTGACTTGGCCATGGAGTCCCTCACCGTGCCAGCCTGTGCACAAACAAATAAAAACAACACATTGGTTTCATTTTGTGTATAAAGCACATGGATTTACTTATCCAGACAAGAAGCCAAAACAATAAACACAATTTTTATTTTTTCAATTCTTAACACCGGACGAAAAAACAAAACAAACTAGGCCACAAATCTACACCTCTACACCTTTTGACAGACTCTATATCAGGGGTGCCCAACCTTATTTAGTCCTAAGAACTACTTTTTAAGTATCAAACTTTCAGAGATCTACCAGTCTGGCATTAGCATCGCATATACCCACAGATTGTTTCCAAGCTGCAGTGAAACCACCCTCGCAAGACTTTTTGTTGTTGTCACACAACCATTAGACATCACAAATACAGTACACGCTCTCTCAAACACACAAACAGCCAAATTTCTCTCTCTCAAACACACACGACCGCACACAAACACAAGTTCTTGTCTCTCTCGAACACACACAGATGCAAGTTTCTCTCTCTTCAATGCACAGACAAGTTCTTGTCTCTCACAAACACACACAAGCACAATTTTCTCTCTCTCAAACACACACAATTTACTCTCCCAAACACAAACACACAGACAAATTCCTCTCTCTCAAACCAACCCATACACACAGAGACAAGTTCCTATCTCAAACACAAACACAGACAAGATACACAGACAGACACATGTTATTCTCTCTCACACACACAGACAAGCTCCACCCTCTCAAACATACAGACAAGTTCCTCTTTCTTAAACACAGAGATAAGTGCTTCTCACTCTCCGCCTCTCTTTCTTTGTCTCTCTTTCTCTCTCTCTCAAACACACACACAAACACACACATATACACACACAGACAAATTCCTCTCTCTCAAACACACAGACAAATTTCGTGCTCTCAAACACACACAGACAAGTTCCTCTCTCAAACACACACAAATAAATGCTTCTCTCTCTCTCTCAAACACACACATACGTACATATAGACACACACAGACAAATTCCTCTCTCTCTCAAACACACACACCGGTAAATTCCTTCCCCTCTTTTCTTTCTCTAACATACACACAGATGACTATTGGATCCAAATATTCGCCCATTTATAGCGTCAAAGTCCCTGACTTCATTTCATTTTTTTTTTTTTCCTTACACACCAGGCGGTCGACTTGAAATCCGTCCGACGGGTTGGGCACCCCTGCTCAATACTATAAGTATAAAAAAGATACAAAGTATCTATATTTTAGAATCTAATGGATTGTTGGATTCCCCAAACGTTTTCTTCTCATCTCGAGCAGAGTGTTTTCTCAGCTCAATTACACTGTTCAAATTTTCCCATTGCAGCCCCTGAAGATCTTCATGAACAAGGAACGTTAACGTGAAGCAGTTGAAACCTTCCATCATGATAACGATCATCATTACATCTGTGCATTTCCTGTTTTCTTCTATCATATTTCTCGCAACAATCAGAGAGTATTACAGAGAACATGTTTTTCTCTCTAGTGTGTTCCAGCTGTTCTTCTCAGGAAGGACAAGTCCACAGTGCAGCGGGCTCAAACTTGAACATACATAGTAAAATTGACTTGTTTGCCATTTCGTTGCGCTTGGTGTGAATTCACCACTGCAGAATCACCAAAGGTAAAAGGTTGTTTCAGAATATTTTTCAGCCAAATAAAAAAATAAATGTGATGCTAAACAAGTTGGTCATAAGTATCCCAGAAATTCTAGTCAGAAACAATTCATTGACCACATAAACATTAGATTATTCCTAATTGCAGGGGATTTAATGAGACAAACATTACACTCGTAATCACTTTATCTCTTCTAAAACTGGATTAATAACTGTGTGCAGTGAGTCATCTGATGGGATTAAAAAAGGGAAGCAAATTACAGGTCAAAGACAGGATTAAATTCATAGTGCAAGCATTTTCTTATAAATTTTAAAATTTTAGATTTAATTTTAGTTTCATTTAACTGGAAGGTGCTGAACTCAGCTGTGTTGAAGCTATAAAATGTATATGTTCACAATGTATGCCTTGATTCATTAATGATTGATAAGAGGAGTGTCAAATTTATGATAATTCATGGGGCCTAAGGAGTCAGGCAAATAACATGATAACCCATAAATGAAGGAAAATGGGAATTTTTTTCTTCTCTTTTAACAAAAATCTTGAGATAAACAATGGAAAAGGAAAATAATGCAAAATATTTGCTTCCCCTTTGTAATCCAATGATCTTATTTTAGACTTAATTTTTCCGCAAAATTGAATGCAATTGATGTGGTTATAAATTTGATCAAATGTTTCATTTGTAATAATTTCACATGTAAAAATGATTGTTTTCATTATCGTTTTAAGGTCAAATTGGAAACTATTGTGGATAGATTAAAATTCAATAGCTTCTATCAACATGTTGGTTGAGTTTCTCAGTATTATTTTTAAATGGACTCATTTCCAACTCAGACTCAGCTCCAGGATGGGGCTTCTCATTGGCTGATTTTAGCACCCTCTCCTCATGATTGTCAGCCCTAATTTACAATTTGATAATTTCCTACAGACAACTAAAATATTAGAAATTAGAAACAAAATTTTAAAAGCTAAAGAGAAAGAAAAATTAGTTTGGTAAAATTTTAAAAACAAAACCAGGAACTACAATATTTCAGTTTAAATTGATGCATCTAGAAAAAAAAAAATCTTGAGATCATTAAAAAAAAACGTCAACCAGCAGGTCTTGTACGACTCAAAGTCACCCTGCTCATAAGTAAGCAGCTAGCTGTCATGATGAAGCAAAACCGCTTTTTGAAAAGCTATCTGCTCACTCCTGCATAATTGATTATTCTTTATATTTTTAGCAGGCAGCCCTGTGACCTCCCTGCTTTCATAAAGTTATGCAAGATTATCATAAATGATTTAAGATTTTTATAAAAAGAATCCCAACGTGCATGCTGGAGTTTAGGTTGGCAGATTGGATTCGACATGCTCAGTGAGCGTGTATTATCTCTGTGTTTCGCCATATAATTTAATTATTCAACACAATGGAACCGGCGTGGAGCAAAGAGAGAAAATAACCAGTAACAAACAAGCGGAAAAAGTTTTATGGGAAGGCCACCCAAGAAACGGAAAAAATAATTACCAGGACTTTATCATTGACGTTTGGTAACTGTAACAGTTGTGGTCATTAAATTGAGTGTCGGTGTTTGTAATTATTTAGCCTTAACAGAGGAAGTTGCAGCTCTATTTTATCTTTTTCCTCTCTTTGCAAACCACAGGGGGTATAACGCGACAGCATGAGTTCATGCTGCACGTGGCCTGCCAGCCTCCTCACAGCAGGAGCTTTTATGCATGTTTCACCAAATTATGTCAATCTGCATGTGTTTTCCATTACTATTTATGTACTAGTTGTCCACGTCAGTGCCTGCCTGAACGTTTTTATAATCTTCCTATGGGATGTAAAGCGTTTTATTCTCTCAGCATGAAACTGCAGCTTCTTTACAACTAAGAAAAGAGGATTTGTCTTAAAAAGAATTAAATGTCTTTGAAAATATGTCTCACTCAGAGGTCCACCTTTTTCTTTTTAAACAGGATGTCGGATCACATTATCTAGAATTAAATCAAAACTGTCACACCACCTATGGCATCCTTACAAACGCAGGCGTATTCTTATCTTATAGAGGACTCTACAACACACACAGACACACATTCTTGCTATCAGATGCATACACTTAGGTTTAGACACATTGACATCTAAGTCTGGACTTAAGTGCATCCAGGCAAGACAAATAGATTGTGAAAGATAGTGTGTTGGAGTCCTACATGGTTTGTGAAAGACCTGCATTTTCACAGACGATAAGATACAAATCACTAAAACTAGATCCTTTTTTTGTCAACCTAAGTCTTTGTGGTGATAGGTTATTATTTTTGAAACAATAGCAGATTGACTTCTAATTCATAATGAAAAATACTTTTGAAAATATTAAAATACATTGTTTCTAACATGTAGAGCAAAAACTAAGTGAAACAGTTTGAAAAGTTCTATCTAAGGAATGTGAGGTGGCAATCCCCCTCATCAACTGGGAGATTAGCGCTGTGCAAATGAAACTTTCTTTGAAGACTTGCAACAATATATTACTGCAAGAAAGACTGGTCTCCTTGTTGTTGAAAACAAAATGTGGAGGCAAGATGGCAACAGGAGCTAATCCGTGTATCAAAGTATTGTGTTCACAAAAACAGAAGCATTTAGCCTGTACTTGAAATTCTTTTTCTCTTAACTCAAGCATTTCTAGCCTATTTTTAAAATAATTTGTGTCTGAATATGATTTTCCATGGGTACTCTATTTTTACATGAAAGGCTGATTGGTTGTTTTTAAGTCACCCGTAGGTGTGACTGTGTTTGTGATTGGTTGTGTGTCTATGACCTTGTCCACACTTAGACGGGTATCTGATAAAACGAATATACGTATTTTATCTTTGTTGGCCTGTCATCCACACAAACCCGCAAGTTTTTCTCACTCAAAATTGAGGTTTTGAAAAACTCAGACCAAAGTGAAGATTTTGGAAAACTTCAGTTTTGGGTTTGCGTGGGAACATGCATAACTGGCGTTTTGCGTTTTTAAACGTCACTATCAGCAATAATGAATTCATAAACGTCATTTGTGGGTCCTCATTTTTAATGTCAGACAGCACATAGAAGCGCATTTATACGGGTTCGTATGGATGCAGTTACATTGAAAATAGTTACGTGTTAAATAAGAGTTCATTAACGAAGGACAGCGGATGTACGTTTTTAAAAATACCCGTCTATGTGTGTACATGTTCTTTGTGTGATTGGATCTGTGTCAAACTGGTGGCCTGTTTAATGTGTACCCTACCTCTTGCCTGCCAACAACCTGGGAAAAGCTCCAGCATCTGTTGCAACCCAGTAATGGAGTTAACAGTTTGGAAAAATGACTGCATTTTTAACAACTTTGACATGTTTGTCGGAAAAGGCAGAACTTTTTAGTTGGAAAACTTTGAAAATTTTCTGGTAATAAATCAGCTCAATAGTTCAGAGAATTTACATTTTTAAATAATTACACAATATAATGCTTGTAATAGGAGATAATGTGATTCTCATCTGGATTCTGAGGCAGAATCCTGTCTGTTTGTGATGTATTTGAATACTGTGCATGTTTGAAACACTGATCTTTAAAACTGAAGAGAAGACGACTCAAAAGGATGAAGCATTTTGGTTCGAAAAAGAAAATATGATGACATTATTAGTCTTTTCTTCTTTATCTTCCGTATTCAAACTATATTTTAACATAAAATCTATCAACGATTGTAAATATTTCCATCATGTGGTTATGCAGAATGTCGGTCATTTAAAGATACATTTCAATCTTTGGTTAAAAACTACTTTTAATATTAAAGTGTTTTTGTATTTCAGTCAGACAAAAAAAGGGGTTGTGTCATTTATGGATCATTTGGCCTGCAGTGTTTTGCAGCTTAAGTTTCTAAAGGAACCGGGGAGTTGTGTGGTGAGAAGTTGACAGATCGAGCATCCCCTCACAGGAACCAGTGGTTAAGGCCATGTGTAGCTGAAGGCGGTGTGTGATCTTAAGTTCTGTGACAAATCTACCTATTTTTCCTTAAGCGCACCATAGCGATAACCTCATTTCTGGCAGGGAGACTTTTAATGAGAATAAATGTACTCCTGGTTACTCAGACTAAAAAAGCTCACCAATTTTTTCCTTCTTTCTCTGCATCTGGCCTTGGTTTCATCAGAAGATAAATAGCAGGAAAGTCTTTTGATTAGAATACATAGATTTTATTCACAGAAGTGTGCGAAGCCTAATTTAGCATACTAAATTCTTGAGCTGGAGAAGAAAACACATAATTGGGGAGGTGTGAAAAGGATCTGAAGCATTTTAAAGGCATATTGAGCTGAAGCGCTCGCAGTCGCTTCTGGCGTCCTTGAGTAAACTCTCAAGAATAGTACGCCTAAGATAAAAAGCACATGGCTGGTGCCTGAAACGGAAATTCAACTAACAATATATCCAGGTAAAGTGCTTATTAAAAGTAACTGGACCTCAGATAATTTTTATCAACTCTGTTTAGCTAACTTGAATCTTGTTGGCTAACGTTGGGGAAATACCAGCCAGCTACCAAACACACTTTCTCAAATGTTCTTATCCAAATAGGAAGAAATTACTTGTAAGAATAGACAGAAACACTTGCCAGGTTCTTTTTTCCCCACATTTTTTTTGTATGAAAACAAGAATGTTATGGATTCCACAGGTGGCCTCAGATTGCTTCCACGGCCTTTGGTTAGATTAAGTTCAGCAAGCTAGCACAAAAAGTTTCTATGGTTTTTTATATTCTAGTGGCGACGTTTATGAATATGAATCATTTTAGAATAGAAATCTTCTTCTTCTTTCGGCATTGGGGGAAGGATGGCTCCGTGGGTAGGGCGACCGCTCCGTAACCGGAAGGTCGCAGGTTCGATCCCCCGCCCAAAGTCCATGCCGAGGTGTCCTTGAGCAAGACACCGAACCCCCAGTTGCTTCTGATGATAGTGGTCTGCACCTTGCATGGTAGCTCCCATCATCAGGAATGAATGTTGTGTGTGTGAATGATCGTATGGAGTGAATGAATAATGCATATATATATAAATGTAAAGCGTCTTTGAGTGTCTAGAAAAGCGCTATATAAGTTCAATGCATTATTATTATTATGTCCCTTCAGGGGTCGCCACAGCAAGTCAGTTTCTTCTATCTAACCCTATCTGCTGTATCGTCTTCGGTCACACCAACTATCGTCCTGTCTTTCTTCAGTGTATCCATTAACCTCCTCTTTGGTCTTCCTCTAGGCCTCTTTCCTGGTGGTTCCAAATCCAGCATCCTTCTTCCAATGTACTCTCTCTCTCCTCCCATGTCCAAACCATCTCAGTCTGGCCTCTCTGACTTTATCTCCAAAACCTCTAACATGTGCTGTTCCTCTGATATACTCATTTCTAATCCTGTCCATCCTGGTCACTCCCAGAGAGATCCTCAGCATCTTCATCTCTGCTACCTCCATCTCTGGTCCCTGTCTTTTCCTCAGTGCCACTGTCTCTAGACCAAACAGCAAGGCCGGTCTTACCATTTTTAGAATGGAAAAAAAGTACGCAAAAATGGTTGCAGTTACGAATCATTATTTATAATATCTAAATATCTTATGTACTGTATATACATGTATTGTGTATATTTATATAGACGTATCTGCCTCTATATACAGTACATAGTAATCATAAACCAGTCCAGCTCTATTATTTACTCTAGACTGGTCAGATAACATTGGTGTCCTACACAAAAAGAGCCAAAGTCACCTCTACCTCCTGAGGAGACTGAGGTCATTCACTGTGTGCAGGACACTGCTAAAGACCTTTTTTTACACTATTGTTGCATCAGCAACTTTCTATGCAGTGTCCTGCTGGTGTGGAGGAATAACGGACAGGGACAAAAGGATACTGGAGAAGCTATTTAGGAGAGCTAGCTCTGTCCTGGGCTTTTCTTTAATCAAATCAAACTTTAATTATAAAGCACTTTGCAAACAAAGCTACGCAAAATGCTGAACAGAAAATTAAAACTTTAGACTCTGTAGGTCAGAGGAGGATGCTAATTTTGCTGCACAAGGTTTGTAACAACCCCTCACACCCTCTCTATGAGACAGTGAGAAGCTTGAGTAGCTTGTTTAGCCAGAGACTGCTGCACGGCCATACTTGTCAAGGTAAACGCGTTCGCTGTTTATGGGAAAAATGCGATGTTGACAAATAAGGGCGTATTGGCTTGTATGTACTCTCTCCTCTGCACATGTCCAAACCATCTCAGTCTGGCCTCTCTGACTTTACCTCCAAAACCTCTAACATGTGCTGTTCCTCTGATATATTCATTTCTAATCCTGTCCATCCTGGTCACTCCCAGAGAGATCCTCAGCATCTTCATCTCTGCTACCTCCATCTCTGTTTCCTGTCTTTTTCTCAGTGCTACTGTTTCTAGACCAAACAGCATGGCCGGTCTCACCACGGTTTTGTACACTTTCCATTTCATTTTAGCTGAAACTCTTCTGACACACATCACACCTGATACTTTTCTCCACCTGTTCCAGCCTGCCTCCACACGCTTCTTCACCTCTTTTCCACACTCTCCATTGCTGTGGACTGTGAAATGAATAACTTATCTTTTTTTTTTTGTCAAACAGATCAACCTTATTGCCACTTTGCTCACATACATTCCCAATGTCGTTTTAGAATCTATTTTATTTACAATGAAGTACAAGGTAGTGAATTTTCTGGAACTTAAATGAATAGAACTTTACTTGTCTGATACCAAAGACAGCAGAAATTTGTTTCAAAACGGCTCAAAACACAGTGCAAGGCAAAAAGTATCTTGCTGGATTTACATTGTTTTTCTTTAGTTTGTTTTCAAATTTTTCCACGTTTTTGTGTTGAAATTAATTCAGACATTACGTCATTCATAGTGTGTCTTAAAACATTTCTGTGTATGTTTTTCACTCCAATACTAAGAAAGATTCTTTCTTCTATACGTACATTACAAAACACAATCTACACATAGAAATATTGCTCCACAAATCCCACACCTGGCTTTGCATTACCATGTGTGTTAGTAACACACTACACACTATTCAGCATCAAAAAGGCTCGTCTCTGTTTTCAACACGGTCTCCATGAACAAAAACCTTAAGAGGATGTGAACATGTATTAATGCATGTGGATCTCTTTACTTCTCGCTCTTTCTAGGACTACACTTTGATGACGACCGCAGGACAAAGTTTATCACAGCTGAAACCCCCGTCCAGGATTATATTTCCGATCATATCATCTAAGCCTATGTTCCAAGGCCATTTTGGAAAAAGAGAATTTATGCATGACTGAAAAAGAAGGAGACAGAGACAAACGGAGCGAACAAGGATCTGGTTTCTGGCCTCTGTACTGTATATTCCAGTGGAGGTTGCACATTCCTAAGACAAGACCACATGACGGGTGCAATGGGGGTGTGGGAGAGTGGGAGCTACCATTTCTGGGATAAACTATCTTGTAGCAAAGCTGGCTAACAGGCAATCGACTGTATGCATGACATTTCCTGCCTGAGACAACGGGCCCTGCAGCCACGAGCTCTAATTTAATTCCAAAGGCTTTGAGGACTGAGAGATGGACAAAACTCATTTAATGTTAATATTCAGCTATCTGGGTCAGCTAAGGCGCCCAAGAGGTGCATTTTGCAGTGTGCATGTCTAGAAGGTTGCGTGGATAGGGTTAAGAAACATCAGTGTTGCTTGTCTCCACAGGAAACAGGAAGTTGCTGAGGAAGAGACCCCCATCAAAAGAGGCTTAGACTGTGGTGGTGGGGGCCGGGGGAATGCCACAACAGACTCCCCAGACAAGTTCCAAAGCATATGCACACATACACAGAATCTCCCTCCTTCAGCTGACGGGCTTCAAAACAAAATGCTCGGCTCCACTTTGCTTTCTGGAGACTGAGTGGAATTTGCTCAAGCCGCGCCCCTGCTGCCACCACACAGGCCCTTCGCACCATTCGTTCCAGAGGAAGCGAAACCCCAAAGCGCCTCAGTGTTTAATGTCTTGTGGGTTTGGTTAAATGTGAGATGGCAAGAGAGGACAAGGACAAACTCACAAGAGGTTTCTACATTGCAGAAGGTGATTAACAGTTCAATAAGAAAAGAGGAGAAGGGGAACATTTAAAGTCACCTCTGCAAGTTTGTAGGGAACGATGAGTCTTTCTCCGACAGTCACAGTCTTCCTGGTAGTCAGAGCCTCAAGCAGCATCTCCTCTTTCACCTGGAAAACAAACCAGGGGATTAATTAGGAAACTGTTGCAGGGGGAAAAATTTAAACATCCCAAAATGAATCAGTGAGAAATGATAAAAAAAAAATATTTAAAAAAAATCCAGTCAAACAAAAGCATCAAATTTGGGTATAACTTATTAATTTTTCTCGCCAGTTAAGGCTTCACTTGTGTTGATTTATGAAACCCCTAAAATTATTCACGAGTTGACAACAAAGATTATTTAGATGTATAAATATATGTATCTATTTAAAAAAAAAAACACTAACCCACTCCTATTTAATGATATGATTTATACTCTAACAATTTAAACTATGCAAATATAGGATTATTTTCTAGCATCATCATCTCCCTGATGCTTCCTCCGTACAGTAGCCCTGCTGCAATCATCTAGCTGACCAAGTCGAGGCTGTGAGCGGTGCTGTCAGAACAAACGCACGAGACAATCCAAAGTGGCCTGTGGCAAACTTGGCCCCAGACAAACCGCTGATGACAGGGCCACACTGGGAGAAGCAGATGTCAGTGCACACATCTTGTCTATCTACATGGATTATGGGAGTGGGCTGAACAGCTGCTGCAGAGACCACGTGCTTGTGTGTGTATGGGCAAAGATAAGTGAGAACAAATCTTTTGAGTGACTTCATGTATAAAACAACAATGGTGTTAATGGTGTTACTAATACCTTTACATTTTTTTTTTTTTGCCAGTGGGCTTTGAGATGAATAGAAGTGAGATGAGGACAGCAGGAGCATGTTTGTGAGCAGAGGGGAGCATAATCAGACTTCATTTCACACCACCTGGTAATCCCTCTACAAGGAGAAAAGCCTATTCTACTGCCTGCTGATTGGTCTTTAGCCAGCATATTTTTGTGTATCGGTTGCTTGGTTACGACTCTGATGTTCTCATGCGAACACAGTCAAAATACCAAAGAGTACCGTCATTTCCGGACTATAAGCTGCAACTTTTGTCACACGCTTTCAACCCTGCGGCTTATGCAATGATGCGGCTAATTAATGCATTTTTTTAATGCATTTTTTCTAACGGCCACCAGGGGCACTTGAGCAGAAAAGGTAAGAGTGAAACAGCTGGAATATGTGTCGAGATGTCAAGATGCAAGTTTAATGTAACTTCGCGCTTTGTCTATGGATAAAATTAGCATGAACAGACCCTCATCATGGAAAATGCAAGAAGAAATGCATATGACATAGCTTTCAAGTTAAAAGCAATCGAGCTGGCTGATAAAGTAGGAAACAGAGCTGACTTCCATGGTTTCAGTCCACAGGAGGATGATGAAGACAGCTCTCAGTGACTTTTACCGGTATGTTTTTTTAAACCAGCCCTGTTGGTGCTCTACTACCGTGTTGCTGCTCTTACTGCCGCGTCTCAGCAACTTTTACCGGTGTCTTTTTAACCGGCCATGTTAGCGTTGCGCTACTGTATTCCTGCTGTGTTACTGCTGCGTCACATGCACCGTTTGGAAAAAAAAAGCTAGAGGTATGTTATTAAAATTTTGAAAACTCTTTCTGTGCACCATCTTTCTTTGTAAATATCTCATGTTTCAATGTGAGCACATGCGGCTTATAGACAGGTGCGGCTTATGTATGTAAAAAATGTTTAAAAATGTACTGGGTGAGGCTTATAATTCAGTGCGCTCTATAGTCCGGAAATTACAGTAGATTCTGCAACAGGTGTAATTTCAAAACACTTAGAAGCAAACATCAATTTTCAAAGTGGAGATTATTTAGTGGTTTTCACTTTTTTAAATGACTCGTGTCCAGCAACATATCTCCATTTATTTCCCACCTTCACAGCAAGTCGTTTGCTGCCATACTTCAGCTCATATAAGCCTTGCTTCCTCTTCCAGTTTAACCACCACAGGAAACACAAAGTTCCAGCCTGTGTTACTCCCATTCATGCATCAATCTGCACTCTGAAGAGGTGCAGCACATTACAGCCATGTAAGAATAGTCGAACGCACAAAGAAAACCATTCAGTGCAAAACATCTACTGGCTTTAGTCATAAAACCTTCAGTATTCTACAAAACTCTGGTCGTTGAGTGTTTGAGCATGTGGTGACCCATATTGGGCTCAAATAAAACAACCAGTGACATCATTTAACAGACTTTCTTACGTAAAGTCACTCAAAATAAAGCCATAAAGTATTTCATCAATAAAACATGGCTAAAATGTTTCAGTGGCAATATGGAGAGAAAAATCCATTTCTCGCTTAATCTACTCTGCATACATAAAACTGCTCTTTATTTTGAAAGTTTTTAAAGTATTTAGATCAACAAAGTGAAATCACTGCTCACGCAGCTGGTAGAAGGGATTTCTGGTTTTAAATAGATGTCAAAGTAGATCAAAAATGCACCATTACTTTTACACAGGAAATTATTTTGATTAGTTTTCAATGTGCGAGTAGTGCTGTGCGAGGTTTGATCCCTGCACATCCCTGGTCATTCCTTAAAAATGAATGACCAGGTAAAAAAACAACCCTACTAAAACTTCAGTAGTGTTCTGAACTGATAAATGAATCACAAATGCTTTGTTTAATCTTTCATATATGTTTTCCTTTGATCTGATTGCATTTAGACACCTTGAGAAGACCTAAAAAAATAAATCGCAAATTCCAGAAACAATTTTTATGCTGTGGTGACCAAAAGAACAAGATCGTGGATACAAGCACCTGAAATGAGATTCCTCCACAGGGTTGCTGAGCTCTCACTCAAAGATAGAGTGAGGAGCTCTGCCATCCAGGAGGAGTTCGGAGAAGAGCTGTTGCTCCTCCGGGTCGAAAGAAGCCAGATAGGGTGGGTCAGGCTTCAGATTAGGTCAGGTGTTTCGGGCACATCCCACGAGAAGGAGACTCAGAAGCAGACTTCGAACCTGCTGGAGAGACTATGTCTCACAGCTGGCTGGGGAACGCTTTGAAATCCTCCCAGGTGAACTGGAGGATGCAGCCGGGGCGAGAGAAGCCTGTGCTTCCTGTCTGAGGCTGTTGCCCCAGAGACCCGACGTTTTTGTAACTTTGACTCTTTTTATCTAAATTGTCCCACAAACGAGCATAGAAATAATTAAAAAAAAAAACTAATTTGTCTGTCAATATCATACCTAACTTTTTTGTGCAAATTTGAACTGAATTTGACATTTTTTTCCTGGAAAGTTATTACCTTCTACTTGAGTTCCCTTTATTTTCTTACTAAAGTATATAAACATAATAAAACATAATAATTCATCTTATTTTTATTACTGCACGTCTCTTGCAACAAGTTAAAAATATCTTGGTTGAATTCAATTCAAACAGAGACTCAGAACAGACTCATTACAACTCATGGTTTTCAGTGTAGTTCTTAATTTTCCCTGAAAAAATATTTAATACGTCCCAGTGGACAAACAAGTCGTTGCCTGAGACAGACATCTAAATAAACTTGAACTTAAAACACTGACCCCGGAGCATGTGGCCGACATGAGGCCCAGTTCACGTCACTGCCACTCTGAATCTCTGGGGAGTCTCAAACCGCAGTCGGGACAAGAAAAAAAATAGGATGGGGGAGTAAGAGATGAGGAACTGGTCTTCAGTCATAACATCTCTGGGCTGCTGTTGACAAGAGTCTCCAGTGAACTTTGGATATTGTTTCACCAGCAATAGCAGTTTGCAACAGACTGGCTGTCTCGTGCATATTTGCAAATCTATATTTTATATTTATACATATGTGTGTTTTTGGTCTAGACTTGTCAAAAAAAAGCTCCCAATTGCAGCATCATAAACTTTTATACACTATGACACACTGACCACGTCAGTAAATGAGTTTTCCATTCCTGTCTATTTTGCGTAAAGGCCACACTGATCGGTATATGTAAACTCAAATTTTCACAACACCGTTCTTTACTCCTCAGTTTGAGACAAAAAATGTGCTAGATCAAGCCAAACAGACTAATGTGTGTGAGTGTGAGTATTTTGAAGATAATTTTCCTTGAAAATGAGGGAGAAAAAAAAAAGTCTATGAGAAGCAATTAAGTGGAGATTACCACAAAAGGCGTGAACCCTTTTAGATCAGAGTTACCTCCTGTGTTTCTATAATCATGTGGCATGAGTTAAACCTGCCTGGTGACACAGAGACTGACACTTGCCGTTTCTGGTGGGAAAACATGCCTCTGCAATGACCCGTCAGCACAAAAGCTCTGAAAATATCTAACTACACAAACAATACTTTGTGTAAGTGCTCGATGGTGGATGGTTGGACGACTCTTTGGGACCTGAAGCACCTCTTCACTTCCGCTGTCTCCACAGGCTGTGCTTTTTGTGCTAGAAGCGTCTGTGTTGTGTAAGAACCTACATGTAGGAGGATGAAATCCCATTTTCTGAGCCTTCAGAATGTATAAAAAACTGAATAACTTGTTCACTCAAATAGGTCACCACCTCATCATAAACACACTGTGTAGAGTTTTAAGTATTTCTTGTTGGCATGTGAGATTAAAAAAAAATGACAGTGTTGTTCTCAACCAACGAGAGAAGTGAAACGGTTATTGTTTTTTTAGGCTTGAATATGTTCATAAAACTTTTTTAAAATTTCAAAGGCTAAAAACTTTATCTGTACATTCGATCGCGTGGGAAAGACAACGTGCTACTCACCTCCAGCAGCTCAGAGACAATCGGAAGGACTTCTGGATTACAGATGTCGATTGAATCGTCCCGGTAGGTTTTCTTCTTGTAGCGGATGTTCCCCAGGTGGAGGATCGCCGACAGCAGAGAGAAAATCCTGCAGAGGAAAACACTTCCTGTTATTATCCTAACCTGTGGGATTATCCTCGATAATTACCCCACCAATGTACATCCAGCAGAAAAAAACAGACAAACTGGAAGAGCCCGTCAGGCTCCGGTAATCAGCGAAAAGTTGTAAACTTTCCGAGCAATCTTACTGTTTGCGTGTGGCAGGTAGGAAGCCGACCATCTCCATCGCCAGCTGCAACCGCTCAAAGTCATGTTTCAGATCCTCTCCTTCAACTGAGAAGCAGTCCTGCTGGTGTGGGGAGAAAATTTACAGACAGAAAAGAGGAAAATAGAAAACCAAATCAGTATCATAAAGATATAAAGGACATCATGGGTTCATACTTTATGCAAGATTTTAACAACCTATGCGTCTAAACGATGCACCGATTTAGAAGCAAACGGCCGACATTATAACATGTTGATTCATAGTTTATTTCAGTAGAAAAGCCACCACCAAGCCCCAGGAGAAACCCTGTTGAGCAAACAGAAGCACATTCCTGTGAAATCATGAGACACCCGTCTCATACAGGGTTTGTTACCAAGTTTGAGATGAATGAGTGTTGCCATGGTTTACTAAATGACTGAGCACATTGTTTAGTAAAGGAGTGTGTGGAAGTGTACTTATACAGTCATTTTGTGTCTCCTCAGGCCGTCCGGTCGGTCAGCATGTCTCTGCTTCAGCAGCCAGCCTCTCTCAGGCTGTAATTAGCACATACCACAGCGACCGGCCAGCAAGAGAAGACACGAGAACCTATAATCCACACTCTGGATCTGCCTTTTCTTCCACTCTTCTATTCAACACTCCTCTACTTCATTGTTTGTTTGTGCTTTACAAATTGTGAGAACTACAGCACCAACAATCAACAGGTTTCTACTGTGAGCGTTGCTCGTTGCAGAGAAGGTTTCTGAAACTACAGAGAGATCTGCCGAAAACAAAAATATGCTCAAACTCAGAGCCAAGCAGCAACGTGATACATGAAGAATTTGAGAAAATAAAGAGGTTAATTTGGCGGCAAAAGTAGATGCTTTAGTTGAAAACCAAAACTTTAATCAGTGTTTCTTTTTGAAGACGAAACACAATCCAAGCAAAAAAGATTACCAAAAAAAAAGCTTGTTCTCCAAATTTAAACTAAGAAACTTATGTCAGAGTCCAGAAATGCAATTTTATGTCATTTGCAACAATTATGGTGCAAGCAGGAAGAAACTGGAGCAAAACAAGGATTGACTTCCCGTTGTGTTTTTTACAGTTCTTTTCAGGATCCAGTTATTGCTGCACCCCGTCCACACTTAGCTGTTACTTACCAGGACATAGTCATGATTCATATCGGCAAAACACCGCGGGCGAATATGTGCCAAATACAGCATGCCGCCGTCCCTCGACATTCCACACAACCAGAAACCAGAGACACCAAAACAAGCACAATATAGAAATCCCAAACCACCGGAGCCCAGACCAAACAACCAACTGCACCCGTCAGTCACAAACATCCAGAAAATGTTTGGCCTTTGGGATCTTTAAGTAAACACTCACTTTTTTCCTCTTTCTTTTTAAAGTCCCTTTTGTTTGTTTTCTCTTTTTAGTTGCTAACCGTGCATCTGGTATGTGTGTGTGCACAGCAATGCGCTAAGACCTGGGTGTGTGTTTACTGCAACTCACACTGCCCAGTGGTATAAGTCAAGGGTCAAATAGGCCCAAAGGGTCCGTCAGATGATCAAACAGCTGTCAAAGCCTGTCCGTTGGTCTGTGTATGTATGTGTAAAGACAATGACATCATCTCTCGGATGGGCGGGGTGTGGAGGGAGATAGGGGTCACAGACTGTGGAGGTCACCAGGTGACCTTCGAGACAGACAGTATGTCAGCAAACAGTGAGTGCAGATGATCGTGTAAGAAAAATGTGGTAGGAGGGGGAACAGTCTGAGAAGAGTATAAGAGTCAAAGAAAAGGCAAAGGTAAAGGCACAGGCCAACAAGAAAATGAAAAAAGTGCCTAATCTTCTTATTTATGAAAGAATAAGAAACATTGTAAAATACAGTCAGGCATACTTCAAGGGCAGCTATGAGGACCTTGGCAAATTATTTTTCGGGGGTGTTTTGTTTTCAGCAGTTTCCCACTGAATGAAAGGCAGATAGATTGACACATTTGACTCAAATTTTGCATCCAGAAGAGTTAATGGTCCAAACTAGCACCACAAAAAATCTTTGAATTGTGGCAGCAAACCAAGCCCATACCATCACCCTTCCCCCGCTGTGCCTGACTTATGGTATGAATGTTTTGTACTATTTGTTTTGATGGATTGTAAGCAGTCTTCTCTTCTCAGCATCTGTCTGGAATTTGAAAATGTAGTTGTTTGCTCAAGTTGTTTGTGACTTTGCAACAATAAAATAAACTTTCTTTTTGAGAGAATGTTCCTAAACTTCTAACATTTAACACACTGGTAGATAAAGAGTGTGAGAAATCACAGGCTCGTTATTAACCCTCTGACCCTGGGCTGAACTTTCCAAGATATTCACTTTGGGTAAGACTACCAGCTCCAAACACACACACACAATCTCCAGGTGAAATAAGAACTTCCAAACTGTTTGGTTAAAGCACTCTTTCCAGACTGATTAGGAGTTTCAGTTTCATCTGTAAGGCCATTGCTGACAGTTTTTCTGCATGCTAAAATGTTACTAATTATTACAAAAGTTTTTTCTGAATTATTTCCACAGTAGCTTTGGCTCAAAAAGACTCCAGACAACTTACTTTGTTTCTACTGCTAACTTGCTTCTAATGCTTTTCAAGGTTCTTTTTTTTTTTTTTTTACTCTCTACGGGAATGGTTAAAATGCTTAAACTCAACAAAAGTGTGAAACAAAGCCAAAGTCAAGAATGAAATACAGTAAGACCACCACTTATTTATTTGAACCAATTCTCATGTCTCGTGTGTTTGCTCAATGGTAAAGTCAAAGTAACTTAATCGCCCACAAGGAGATACCAAATCCTTTAAACACACACAACAAATCCCACTGACCAAACATCACACAATTTCAGGTGGAGGTTTGCAAGGCAGTGGCAGACTCAAAGACCAATGAAACAGCAAACATACACATATACAACATGGATCACACATCTTGTTGGGGAGGACTCAGGATTTGATCGTAACTAAAGCCATGTCTAAGACTTAAGAAAACAGCTCCTTGGGAGATCTTGATGTATTTTTTAACATTTTTGCAAATATTCATAGCTTGATTGCAGACTTGATTGATGTCTGCAAGAACCTTTAAAGATATCTAAGGTTACCGTATTTTCCGCACTGTAGGGCGCACCTTTCTCTATCCTGGACTTTAGAGAAAATTTAAGAGAAACCTTAAATTTTCTCTAAAGTCCACGATGTGCCTTTTAACCCGGAGCGCCTTATGTATGGATTAATATTGAGCTACAACAGGTGTCACAACTGCGGTAAGCAGCCGCCGACTGCATTTCTCCGTAGAAGAAGTAGTGCACGGTGCATGCTGGGATATATGAAAGGGCGTCTCATTTCCATTTGTGTGTTTGTGTAAAGACCCGTAATGGCTCCTACCAAGAGACACTGTTACACCGCAGAGTTTAAACTCAAGGCGATCGGTCACGCAGTAGAACACGGGAATAGAGCCGCAGCGAGAGAGTTTAACGTCAATGAATCAATGGTGAGGAAGTAGAGGAAGCAAGAGGATGCGCTGCGTCAAGTAAACAAGACTAAACAGAGTTTATCTCCAATGGAAGATAAACTGTGTCACGAAAATACTAATACTTTATCTTGGAGAAAATAATAAAACAGCTGTTTATTCATTTTGGGAGTAAAAACAGAAAGCTGTTTTGTAATTGTTAATAAAGTTTGACTGACCTATCTGACTGTTTTTTTTTTACATTTCCTTTAGCGCAGCACCATTTAGTGAATGCATAACGTAACCCCAGCCTTTACAGTAGCGCCTTATGATGCGGTGTGCCTTATATATGGAAAAAGTTTTAAAATGTAATTTATTGAAGGTGCGCCTTTCCGCGTCCTATAGTGCAGAAAATACGGTCCTTTTTACCTAAGAACTTTTGTTTTACACGCTTATCCAGAAAAAGGGTCACTTTAATCAAAATCAGAAATGGTTTTTAATCATCAAGATTGATTAGTCATACTGTGGAGAAAGAAATAGAGCACAAATCCTGAGTCTTCCCTTCAATTATGGCAGAAAATTACATTGACACCATCATCCATCTTCCAAGAAGCAAACCATATGAAAGCTTGTTTGAAGGGATTCCCATTGGACGGAAATTTATTTAGCTCATTTTTCCATTTGTGCAAAAGAAATCAAACAAACTGCATAAATGAGGCTTTAAATAAAGTAGTTGAAGGTAATGTGGAAGTTCTAGTAAGTAAGATATATCTTTTTAAATGAATTACATAGCTTTACGGGATTCCTTCAAACATTTTCAAAAGCAGCTCTTCTTTGAGCTCGGCCCAATTCGTCTCCATCTTTAAATCCAATTCACATAAAGCAGGCGAGTATGAACAGCCAAGACACAACAAGACCAGAAACCAAAAAGCTGGTGCAAGGCAACACACCCAAGGACAAACGAACACACACTCTGCTCTTCATCCACATGATACTGACCAGCT
This sequence comes from Neostethus bicornis, assembly GCA_902685375.1. Taxonomy (NCBI): domain Eukaryota; kingdom Metazoa; phylum Chordata; class Actinopteri; order Atheriniformes; family Phallostethidae; genus Neostethus; species Neostethus bicornis. The sequence continues at coordinate 21,093,011 of LR738544.1, read as the reverse complement.
CACTGTCATAGTAATTGTCCCAGTGAAGTTTGTGGGATTTCTTTGTCATCTGGAAGCAAGGTAGAGCAGGTTAAGGAATCTAAAATTATACACAATTTAAGATGAAAAAGACAAGCTTTAACAGAAAAAGCTTAGTATAGTCACATCAACATTGATGTCGGACACAACACAACAATTGGCAATAACCCTGTCCTAACAAATAAACCCGGATTTGTGTTACTGTGTGTTACAGATGGTGCCAAATTTTTTTCTTGAGTTTCCCTTTTCAACAACAATGGATGCACCTGCCATATATAGTACCAGTAGTGTACATATTTAAATATCATTTAAATATGATTTAATTATGCTCAGGTTGATTCTTATTGAAGCAGTTACTCTCCAGACTTCTATTTTGGCTTTCACACTATCCCTCAGGAGACTTAATGAGCAGTAAAATCTCATTTGTAACACAGTAATCATCACATGGATTTTTTTTTTTTACTGCGTGAAATGTTCTAACAAAGTCAAGGTAACAAATCATCGCTAACAGATTTTTATTGGATTAGCCATAAGCAGTTTTGTATCGTTACAGGATGCACACATATGGACGCACACAACACACACACATGATTAAAAATTTTGCCTGATGGTAGCACGGTTAGTGTGAGAGGATAGTGTGAGGGCGCACGAACAAGTGACTTCTGGCACACGAAACTCCACCAAATCAACACCAGACCGACTCCAGGGTTCTGCAGTTGCCATGGAAACAGATCTACATGGCAACAGCCAGCAAGAAGGAGGCTGCTAATGGTGTTGTCAAGGGGATTAAGAGAGAAAAAAATGGCTTTAAATATGTTACATTTTAGCTAAAGGAGAAAAAGATGAACAAAAGGGGGTTTTCTGTTAGCTCTCTAGTGAGCTGCTGAAATATAAGAGGAGGAAATAGAAATCTTCACGCATCAGCTGCCAGAACAAACAGATGTACTGTAAAAGATGCACACATGCGTGTGGAGATGTGTACAAGCATGTGCACACGCATTCAAACACACACGAGACAACCCAGATGACCAAATTGGTGCTGAAGCAATCAAACACTTCGGAGACTTCAGAAATGCTCCAGTTTGGATAAATTAGTAAACAGAAGCCAACTAAGGCAAATGGGGGAAGGGCGGCAGTAATATTTGCAATCACTACAAAAAATGTTGTTGTTTTTTAGTGTTAACACATGCATATGTGTGCGCATGTATGTGTGTTCTGTGCCGACCTGGTTGAGGTAGTGGTATTCCTCAGGTCGGAGCAGGTGGAAAGCTTTCCTCTCGTCTTCACTGGCTCCAGCTAACAGGTAATAAAATACATGGTAGTTCCTGCAAACACACACAAAGTTAGATTTATTACACAGATTCTGTAAATCCCTCAAGAGGGAACAAAGATCAACCTTTACGTCACTACTGAGAGGGAAATTAATAGCCATTAAAAATATCAATCAGGGGGATGTTGTCTAAAAAACTAATGTTACAAATGGGTCACACCATGAACTAGCAAAACACAGCAGGTACGTATGTGTGGTGTGTGGGCTGAATGCAACAAGACCTGATTAGCCGTGACCAAAACCAGGGTTCAAACCCTCTCTGATATGTTATTCTATATCACAGCTGGAAATAAGCTTCATCTTTCTGTGGGAGGAGATTTATGGTTTGATGGAGAGAAGTTAAAGAATTCAGGAGGGCTTCTAAAGAAATCCAACAATAATTAGAGAGCTAGGCAGACGTCAGAAACTCTGCTGATAGCTTTGAAAAAATTCCAAAAACTTAGTTTGATTTTTTTTTTTTTTTTAAATGGAAGAAGTGCAACATTTACATCTCTTGATTTACCAGATGAACTACATTCCTACCCTCACCTATGGTCACCAGCTGTGGTTGGTGATCAAAAGAATGAGATTGCGGATACAAGCAGCCAAAATGAGCTTCCTCGACAGGGTGGCTTGGCTATCACTAAGAGATAGAGTGAGGAGCTCTGCCATTCGGGAGGAGCTCAGAGTAGAGCCAGTTATCCTAGGGGTCGAGAGTAGCTGGAGGTGTTGGTTCGGGCATCTGGTTGGGATGCCTCCAGACGCCTCGCTGGTTAGGTGTTTCGGGCAAGTTCTAATGGGAGGAGAGCGAGAGGCAGACCCCGGACCTGCTGGAGAGACTATGTCTCACAGCTGGACAGGGAACACGTCGGGATCCTCCCGGGTGAGCTGGAGATTGCAGCCGGGGTGACGGAAGCCTGGGCTTCCTGTCTGAGGCTGTTGCCCCCTATGACCCGGCCTAGATTAAGCGGAAGACAACAGAACGGAGTGCAACATACATTTGTTATTACACATAAAATTTGTTTAAGTTTTTGATCGAACATACATCTAGCTTACTAATTATTTTTACAAAGCTGCAAAAGCATCAGTGAAAATTTTCAAATATAAACTGTAGTTGCAATGTAACTTAACTGACATATTGTCCTTTCTTTGTCAACTTTAACCCCTTTATGTCACGCTTTACTGCAAATATGACCATTAAACACATCAAATTATCTCATTTGGACTTTTCATTAAAAACGTAAATAAACAAATGTTTATTTTATCATAAAAAGTATCGAATATAAGTAGGAAATATGTGCGAACTACAAGATCCCAAACATAGTTTGTTTCAAATGCAATGGAATGGAATTTTGATTGTTCTTTGGGTTTATCCGAAGTGTCATTGATAGCTAGTTGGATTTGTCATGAGATTTAAAAAAATCTCACTTTGAGAGGGATAATTCCTAGAAACTCATGGAATAATGGAAGAGATTAAACCCGGGGTGGGCAAACTTTTTTATTCCTGGGCCACATTGAGTTCTAAGATTCGACAAAAGGGCCAGGACAGGAGCAGATGGATAGCATGCTTTGGTAACCTCACCTCATTGGAGAAAAAAATACACATCTTGGGATATGGAGTGCATTTAGCAGCGCTAGGTTTGAGATCTAAACGCTTGATGTAAGATTTTGTGCACTTGTTTTAACATCTGGATTAAACCCTCGAGGACAGTTTATATTTATAATCTGTGACGTTAAACACCTGCTAGCTGTCATTCTGTTTGACAAAATTTTAAACCCACAACTAATATTAAAAAATATACTAAAAGATAAATTTTATTTACAGGACATTTCTTTGGTTATTTCTAGTTGATCAAGTAGCAAAAGATAAAAGCTCTCAATCCTATTCAACATCCACACTCATCTTCACTTCTTCCTGCTTCACCACTTCTTCAAAATTCCACCATTACTCCACCTGGATTATTCTAAACCTTTTCCTAACTCCGAACCATTTCTCCTTCCCATGGTGGGGTCAAACAGAGGCAAGATGGATTTAAAGATCTCAGATAGTTTGCAGTTCATCAGCTGACCTGCTCGCTCACCTCTATGCTTCTGGTCTGAACAATCTGGGAGGTCCTGCCTTTAGTTTCTACTTTATCAATACGAGCACCGAGCTCTGTCACCAGGGCGAAACTAAATCCCAAGGCTAATCAGGGTTAGAGGGATTATATGACCTGAAGTTGTTTTTTTTTCACCCCTTCATAAATCTATTGTGCAAAAAAGGATCAATGGCTATTTGTTACATCCTTGACTGTAATCTGAGAGAAGTGTGAACACAGATGTAGCTGATGATCAGTGAATTTTCAGCAGATTTAAAAATGTGGGGGAAAATTATATTTAAGTGCATCTTCACAGAAAGTTGAATTTGTTAGTTAGCTTCAAACTCAGCTCCAAATGTTTTTCCATACAAATCGTTAATATGAATTTTCAACCTTCAGTTCAACCCTCTAAAAAACTTTTTTTCATCAGCGAGTTGCTGTTTCTGATTAAAATTTTATCTAAAATCTAAACAATAGACGATCACGAGGTCATTTGAAGCAGTGTTTTTGTTTTTGTTATTTTCTTTACCCACCTTTCATTGTGTTCCTGGTACACCAGACGTGATTTTTCCAGCAGATACTTTTCTACATATGCCCTGAAAAGAAACAAACAGTGGGTCAAAAGACTGTGAAGATGGTGCAGCGGATGCTCTGAGTAGGAGTCATCTGATATGGAAGAGCAGTCTACACTAGGAATAATTACTATAATTAGAATGATAACGTAAGTATCCACATGGTTGAGTGAAAACACAGTAAACACAGAGCACGAGCCTGTTGTGGCCTGGTCTCTCACGGGACTTAAGTCAACTTGTGCAGCTAAAAATCAAATAATAAGACAAAAAGGATTTGGCTGTGTGATTTAGGACTCACACAGATCTACCTACTATACTCATTTCAGTTGTTTTTCATTCAAAGTTTTCTAATTTTGTTCCATGTGGATATAATAACATCAAAAAGCTGCCACACACTCATGATGAAACCATCTATAGCACATCATCCCAAAACTGCTCCACTGCAATAAGATCTGGTGACTGGAAGTACTCGAAGCATCCTAAAGCATCCTAAAGCCTTTGTGTTCAACAAAGCAGCTATTTAACATGGTGTATTATCCAGCTTGAGGTAATGAGCTAAGGGGCACCAAAGCTCCCAAAGTGGGAAATGATTATTATTCCCAAAATTACAGTATATTGCATTCAGTGTGACGCTCTAATCCAAGACGGCATGGATGCTTGTATCCAAATTTCAACCACATTCAGGGACACCTTCCAGAAGTGGAGCATAAATTGAAAATCAGTCCAGCATGTCTTCTATCTTCTATTGTTTTGTTTTGGTGGCCCTCATTTGAGTGTATTAGTGGCGCATGCAACGAAATCGCTACACCAGATTGAGAAGTTCTACCATTTTTTTTTACCAATGATAAAGTCATTAAAAAACATTTACAGTACAAAAAAACAAGATGTTTCTACATCTTATTTAAAAAAAAATTTTTTTAAAGAATTATTCTTTATCAGAAAATATGGAGACATGTTTTTAAGTCTCCAAGTGATGCTCAATATGTATTCTTTAACACACTGAACTAACATGTTTTTCTAACCACTACACATATCTTTCTCAGTACTTACAGGAAACAATCAACTGAAACTGATTTCATAGCACTTTTTTTCATTTGTATTGATTGAGATTTAAGGGTTGAAAACAAACTAGTTGTCATGTGTTTATTGACTAATCATTTATTGGCATACCACTGGTGTTGGGTAAACGCGTAACATCAGGCATTGAAATCCTTAATTGCCGTCTTCCACACCTCCATGTGGTGAACAAAGGTTGTGACTGAGCATGGCTCTGAATACACAGTCACGTTCATTATAGTCACGCTTGTTGCTGTTGCATTTTTGCGTGTACTCCTAATGTGTACATACACCAATCCTCTTAAATAGTGCACACCCTCTTAGGTGTATTTTTTGTGTACACCTAAAATTATCACCATTTTGTGTGCAACTTTAATAAATGAGGGCCAGTGAGTGAGTGGATGTTATACATTCAATTTTCTATTTTTGGATGACGAGGAGGAGGCAGAGGCCTATTAGACCTGCAGCCCATCTGAGAGGCTAGTTGCACACATGTACAGTATCTGTATTCAATACGTATTGATCCGTCTTTTTCCTTTTTTGTCTCCCTCTCTCCAACTAGTCTCTATATTCTCCTCTGGTATCAACAAACAATTTGGAAGGAAACTTAACTTTATATGTTCAATAAAATCCTTTATTACTATTGTTACGGCTCCGCCATTGCCTGGCAGGGGCGGAGCCTCCTGTAGGTGCGGGGAGGGCTGGGCTCATTTTGAAGGAGATGCCTGTACTAATTGTTTTCGCTCTCTGTTTTTTGATTTGCAAGTCGGGCCTGCTTTTGGTTTTTCAGTTTCTTCAATGTTGAGTTTGTATTTATGATGATTGTGTCTTTATTTGATTATAAACTTAATTTGATTTGGTCCATACTTTGTCTCCGTTCCCCTCATGTCACAGACCCAGAACCAGTCTGTGACACTATTGTATTCACCTGACAATGTTTTTTAAGAAAGAGATGTGTTGACTGAGTAAGATTACGGGCGTCTTATAAATGTGTGTTCAAAGTATTTTAAAATTATGTTTGACACACAAAAAGAAATATAACACATGTCTCACCCTCTGACAGTGCCACTCTCCTGATAGTTGACTTGGATGAACTTCCCAAAGCGGCTGGAGTTGTTGTTGTGTGCCGTCTTAGCGTTCCCAAAAGCCTGCAGAGAAAAAAAAAAGTATGTTAAAATGATCACTTGGTTACATTTAATTAATCTCCCATTCAAACAAATCTGAAGTTTGTCTACCAGACCAGCATACTGTACTATTTTACTTTCCCTTCAATGTACCTGTAAGATTGCAGGTTCATTCAGATACTGAGTATCTACTTGTACGGATTGTGATGGGGCCTGAACTCATAACTTAAGTGAAAAAAATGTGTGAGGAGTAAATGGAAATGCTACAAATTACAGCACTGTAAGAGAGGTCAGGAGTCGCGCAAAGGGGAGGGCGGTGGAAGAAACGTGCGCACATATACACAAACTCACACTCGCACACATCAACCATGAGCTAAACTGCCAAATTCCTGTGAAGGCAAACAGTGCAGAGCTGAAAACAGACACAGTCATTACACGCAGGAGTCTGTGGGCATTTCTGTGAACAGAGGAGCCCATCATTACAGGCTCCTAGAGGACTCATTCAGGTCTGTATTACGAGTCTGACGGGTCCTGCTGGGCTGGGGGAATTAGGTATAGAAAAGTAAAGAAACATGGAAACACGTGGAAGAAACAAACATGAAGGGAAAAATACCGTTAGATGACGTTAAGATGAAGAACAAGAACTAAAGAATCAAAATAGAAGAAATCAAAAGTGAAAAGAGAAATAATAACAGAAGATATGAAAACAAATTGGAAAAAAAGTGGTGTGAGACACTTGAGACAAAGAAGAATGTAGATTTATTAGAAGTGTGAGAGTTTGGAACAGCGGTGATCAGGACTGTGGCGTTATGATGAATGAGAAGACACAGTGAGAAGGGGAAGAAGTCGCTCAGAGGGAGGTAGATGTAGCTTCATGCTTGCAGCTGCGTCAATTAAAAAGCTCTGGAATAACATGGTTAATAAAAGAAAAGATTCAACATTTAAATTAGGGTTTGATCTCAGAGATGACACTGACAGTGTGGTACACAGCAAGACACTGGGAACAAAACGGCCAAAAAGAAAAAGACTAAGCAAGATTTTATGTTCATGTTTCTTTCCTCTGGAACTTGGTCCCATCTCCAAATCATTCAATCATCCCTTTCATTGCTCTTCTGCAAGCTTGATTATTTTTTCCCTCCATCACACCCTTATTAGGACATATTATGTGTCTGTCTTGCTCATATTATTGGATTCAGACATGGAAGCACGTGATTGCACCGCCACAGTCCAAACTGTAAACTGAAACCACAATTCACATGATAATGACACAGCTTTCAGCCTCCATAATTTCAGGTTACAAGAGATGTTCTGTGGCAAAATATTTCCAGTTTGGTCTTTTTAGGGGGAAATCCACTTCCTGAAACGATCAAACCAGCCGTGGTGAAAACACCAGCCGTGGAGACGTAGTGTGTTGGAAGCTAGAGATTAAATATGTGCACATTTCTGTTTGCATGCGTATTTATGTGCATGAACGCAGGCGAGCCGCCCGCGTGGAGTTTGTCTGCGTTCGTTCTGTCTAAAAGAGATTAATGAGGAGGGCGGCAGTGTGTGGATGATTTAGTGGTGGACTCTGCTTCATGGCCGTCGCCTGCTGCGACCACAGCATAGGAAAACACACACAGGGAATGGGGATGCAGATGTGTAGAAGTGTGTGCATAAATATATGAACATGTGGACTGAGCTGAGGTTAAAGAGAAAATCTGTATTTAGTTAGTCTGCATGTATAAAGCAGCAAAATAGACTTATAACAGCATGTGAAACGGCAGCAACAAAGCACATAGGTTACCGATTTTACCATTTAAACCTTAAACTGATCCGATCATGTCATCAGTCAGTGTTTGAAGAGTTGAAACTTTGTATTTATTTCAAACCTTTAGGAGTACAACTCATTATTACCCAATTTAAACAGCGGCGAGCATGTGGAGCTATCCTTCTTCGTCTTTCGGCATTTTTCTTCAGGGGTTGCCCCAGCAAGTCAGTTTCTTCCATCTAACCCTATCTGCTGTATCCTCTTTGGTTAGAGGATACAGCAGATAGGGTGTATCCTTGTCATGTCTTCCTTCACTGTATCCATGAACCTCCTCTTTGGTCTTCCTCTAGCCCTCTTTCCTGTTGGTTCCAAACATAGCATCCTTCTGCCGACGTACTCTTTCTCTCTCTCCTCTGCACATGTACAAACCATCTCAGTCTGGCCTCTCTAACTTTATCTCCAAAACCTCTAATATGTGCTGTTCCTCTGATATACTCATTTGTAATCCTGTCCATCCTGGTCACTCCCAGAAAGATCCGCAGCATCTTCATCTTTGGTACCTCCATCTCTGTTCCTGTCTTTTCCTCAGTGCCACTAGACCAAACAGCATGGCCGGTCTCACCACGGTTTTGTACACTTTTCCTTTCATTTAAGCTGAAATTCTTCTGTCACACATCACGCCTGATACTTTTCTCCACCTGTTTCAGCCTGCCTGCACATACTTCTTCACCTCTTTTCCACACTCTCTATTGCTCTGGACTGTTGATCCTGAGTACTTAAAATCTTCCACCTTCTTTATCTCTTCTCCCTGTAACCTCACTTTTCCATTTGGATCCCTCTCATTCACACACATGTACGCTGTTTTACTCTGACTAATCTTCATTCCTCTTTTTTCTAGTGCAAAACTCCACCTCTCCAGCTTTTCCTCCATGTCTTCTCTCCTCTCACTACAGATCACAATGTCATCTGCAAACATTATTGTCCATGGAGATTCCTGGCTAACCTCGTCTATCAGCCTGTCCATCACCACAACAAACAGGACTCAGAGCAGATCCACGGGTTCTTTTTTATGTTTTTGCAAAGTTTATACTAATCAAAGTATATATACATTTTTTTCATTCTACACACATTTTTTGTCTTCACTGAACCATTTCAGACAGAGGACACAAAGCGAAGGGCAGTATTCTTGCAGCCTGTAACAAAATCAGTTGTTTAACTGACAATTTGAAACACACAAACAGGGGATGCTATGTTGTAAAATAAATTGAATTCAAACTCATCAAACTCATATTTTGCCATTTAACATTTCTTGTAACCTGAAATCAGGGAGGCTGAAGGCTTAAAAAACTATGCTCAATGTTCTGTTTACCATGATGATTAAAGTTAAATGTTGAATACCGAAGCCAATTTGCTGACCTAAAGGTTTAATCCTGTTGTAGCAGAGCACATCTGCTCTACAATTTGTCTAAAATGTATACTAACACTATGCTAATGCCGGCTTGTGCACTGTGATAATCCCGGGGGGCTCTTCCACGCTGTCACTTTGCATTAAGCCAATTGCTTCCTTCGTGATAGAGATAAAACAAAGTGTTCATAACCTCAGAGGAAGTGCTTAGTGGTGCAGGATGTTGTGTGCTAAACATGAATCAGACAAGGACAAGATCAAACTATTCATGTGTTCATTTACCTCCCTCAATGTCAAAGTAAGAGAAAAGAGAATCAAACATTGTTGTTTATCACATGACATCTTCTTTCTGTTTTACCGTATTCTGTTTGGGGTTTATTTCTCCTACACCACAGCTGTGGTTCCTCTACATTCACAACAGAGTTATTAGGTGACCTACTTTATGCAATTCATAAAAAATGTGCCAAAACCTGACTGCTGGGCTAGCTTTCATTAGTTTGTTTGAGGGAACAGTAACAGACAGTAGAAACACCGGTGAAATTTGTGTGCTGCATTACTACACCGCATCAGGCTGCCACGAGGGCACCAATGGTGAGAGAAACGAGGGGTTAGGTGTATTCTCCAAGGATCTTAGGCGTTAACTCAGTGGGAATCGAACCCGCAAACTTCCGGTTAACTTCCGGTCTGCGGACGAAGGCTCAACCACTGAGCCACTGTCTCCCCCCATATTACAGATAAGATTAATTTTTCTATTCTTAAACTCACTATCAGTATTGACGCACAAAGTAAATTTATTACCACATCCCAAAGTGCAGATACCCGCCTTTTTTCTACTAACTTTAAAGCCATCGTTCAAATATAACTCACTGACATTTTGGTATTTAGCCTTCAGGCTTCACAGCACTACACGGTGCTTCCATGAAATATGATACACCAATCAGGTTGTAGAAATGATAAATGTCATCATTTACATATCCATACAGTGAGATTTTAAGATCAGTTTGGCTGGGAGCAACTAACCCCATTTTCCACCTCATTAGAGACAATAACAGAACTAGAGTATAGTAAAGATTTAGAGGAGTGACACTCACTTAACTGTACATGTGACAGATTAATTACAAGGATGGCTTATAATAGCAGAAAAAAATCTCTGATTTATCACTTAGGTAATTAATTAAGTCATAATTTAGAGACAACAATGAGAAGTAGTCAGAAAGGGATTGGTGATTGTCAACGTTTTGAGACTTATGTGGATGGTAAATATCAAAACACTTTGGTGTTATTAAGAGATCAAAGTAGTTTTTGACATTTGCTTATTGTACTCAATGTAATCAGTAGTAGTTTCCACACCCATTGGGTATGTCTACCCACTGGCTTGCTACCGCTTCATGTATATGGAGGCATCATCAAAAATATGAAGGATGAAGACTTTACTTTTATTCTTTAAAAGTTTGCATGTTCTCCCCGTGTATGCATGGGTTTTCTCCTGGTATTACGGTTTCCTTCCCACCCTCCCAAAACATGCTTGTTAGGTTGATTGTCCACTATGAAACTGCTACTAGGAATGAGTGTATGTGTGGATGGTTGTGAGTGTGTGGTCCCGCAACAGACTGGTGGCCTGTTCGGGGTGTACGCTCCCCGTAGCCAGAAATCAGCTGGAATAGGTTCCGGCACCCCCATGATAAGTGGTTAAGAAGACGAAAGAAATTCTCATAAAGAGAATTTACTTAAGAATTTTCATCAAATCTACACACTCATAAAAGATATGGTTCTGTATCTTTGATTTATTTTACTGGTTTGTAGATTTCCAATTTTCTAGAATTGAGAAGAAAAATTTACTCTGACCATTTGTAACGTCATTTTCTTGGCATTAATATATCAAGTCTTTTCCTAGAAGTTCACTCATTTCTCAAAAAACAATATAACATAATGTAAAAGCTCAGAAAAGAAAAGATCAAACCATGTTCACTGCACAAGTTAACTTCATTTCTTTTAATATCCATCTTCTGACTCTCTAGCCACTGTGGAGTCTCTGGAGCAGCAGAAATAGCTCAACAACAATCTTTTCAAAATGATTTCATGCTGTCTGGATTCATTTTTTTTACTCTTTTCCCAGGGGCACGCAGGGAGATGACTTCATCCTACATTCCTTCGCAAGCAGGTGCAGCTGAACTTCAGGGAAGGTTGGAATAAACTGCTCACACGTGCGGTTGGGGGTTGCCTCAAGCTGGCCCTTCCTCAGTGTGCGCAACCAAGCTAGGAATCACGTAGAGGGCAGCAGGTGTTTATAAAGAGCTCAAACCTTTCCAGTATAAAGCTGGAACAACCACGACATTGTGCACTATTAGTGTCCTTATCTGAACAACGCCATCGCTATAAATGGATTTGAACATGAAGTGTTGTTCATCATTAACAGCTGGAAGTCCAACAATGTTATCAGCGGGCCTAATTAAAATGACATTACTAGATTGTTCTATCTCAGAAGCATAGAGTTATACTAATAAAAAACAAGTCATATGAAGTCATGAGGATTAAATTTACTGTACAAACATAAAGCAGTGGATCCAGATGTTGTGACCTAGAAGTAATGGAGCAAAAGGAAACTTTTATAGTCAATAAGAAGTATTTCAGATCTTGTCAAAGAATGATTGTGCCTTCATTCATTGTTGTTGTACAGGTATATTTGGGATGTTTACGGACATCCATGCACGTGAGTGAACGGGGTGTGTTGGTTAACACACGACACGTGCTTAGTTCCTACAATGGGAGACAAATCGGTATAAAACTGTGTTTTCCCTCCAATTTGCAGTGGATTTACCACTTTATACTGTGAAAAATCTAGATGAATGACAACACCACTATGTTTGAAGATTGGAAGGATTAGTTGGAGATCATTTATCCAGAGTCACAGCTTTAAAAGTGACGAAAGATAGTTTGTAATACAATGTCATAAAAGCAGCAAACTTCCTCCTAAGTTTTATTAGTGTGCAGGTTGTAGCCTCATCAGTCATTCTCACTTAAACCCTTTCTTTGTTTTTTACTAAAGGACACATGGGAGGAGTCTTTTTTTCAAAGAAAAGGGATGTAGGGGAGGAGAAAAGGAAGTGAGATGAAGGAAAAGGAGTACAGTTACATAATGTTAGTAGTTTAAAATGAGGAGCCTCGTTGTTGAGTACAAGATGAATGAATATGGTAAAGTCTCTAATCTTACAAAGAGATTTATTTTACAAATAGAAACAAGATTGTTATTTATGTCTCTCATACTTCTGGTACAGTCAGGTTTACACCAATTAAGAAAATGTATCTGTACACTGACATACTGTACATACACAGAAACTGGAATCCAAGCGCCTCAGTGGTCTTGTCAGCTTTAATTGAAGACCATTATCGTCTTGTTAAAATGTTAACTTTAGAATTATTATGCATGTGGAGTCACTGAAACATGCATCATCCTGAAACGACCTATAAAAACACATCTAATCTTGGCATCACTCTGATAAACTGACATACGGGTTATTAACTCTTTTTTTGTCCTCTTGTCCACATCTGGATTAAGCTTAATTCTTCCATCGTGTATGTGTATCATCTCTTTTGGCTCTTACGAGCTCTACGGGACACTTAAATTTCCCCAGTATGGGGATTACTAAAGTATATTGAATTGAATTTTAGCTGATCTAGTTTGACACTAATATTCACTAATATTTCATATCTTTACTACCTCAAGATCTGCCTCGTGTCTTTTCCTCAGTGCTTCTGTCTCTAGACCAAACAGTATGGCTGATCGCCACAGTTTTATACACCTTTTTCAATTAATTTGAGGTGAAACTTTTAGACATCCCACCTGTCACTTTTCTTCCTCCATCCTAGCCCGACTGCACATGTTTCTTCACCTCTTTTCCACACTCCCCCACTAGACGGGACAATTGGTCTCAAGTAATTAAAACCCTCTGCCTTCTTTATTTCTTCTCCTTGTTTCCTCACTTTTCCAATTGGGTCCCTCTAATTCACACACGTATTTTATCTTGGTGTCATGGTAACATTTCAGGACAAACCTATTGCAGCAAACTAAGAATTATTTCAGTTCATTTGAGCCTCTTATTTATTGACTAAACTCAATATTACGAATCATTTTAATATCTCTATAAAACAGGAACGGTGTCCTTTCAGGATTGCATTAGTCACTCACATAAATTATACAAATGATGTGCTTAGTTATGCAACACACACCAATTCCAGGATTTACGTAACTCGGAATAACTTGAACCAGCAGCAACTAGTCAGTGTCCTAGCTACTAAAAAAACGGCACATGCATTTGTTATTTTTAGAAATGGAATTAGCTCATGTCTGAATTTTGGGATAAATCTCTAGGAAAGTTTCATCAGATGGGATTCAGCACAACTCATAATTCTCTTATTTTGTTTTCTCTTCACTGACGTCTTCATTGAACAGATTACCCATCATATTTTATGACCAATCTCTAAAGTTAAAAATCTTACATTACATTTAAATAAAACAACTAGACTGCAAGTTTCCTTGTGATTCCTTTAGTGGGTCATTGGATGTCAAACCCACTCTCTTGAACTAGATCCCATTAAAGGTTCAGATTAGTCTTAAAAGTTATGATCCTAAAAATAGCTTGATTGGGATCATTAAGGATTATATTGTATCCATTTATCAAATCTAATCTCATTTTAATTTTTTTTTTTTTTTTTAACATACTATATTAATCCCTTCTGGGTAAATTTCTGTGCTGCATTGCACCGCAGCAGGCAACCACGATGGCACCAGTGGTGGGAGCAACTACAGTGTCTGTTTCAGGGACACTTAGGCATGGACCTAGTGGGAACCGGCTTCTCCCAGTCCAAGGACGGACATTCTACCACTGAGCCAATGGCTCCCACCTCCCTACAATGGGTTACCAGCATATCTCCAGGCAGCACAGTCTCTCCAAAGTCAGCAAATTGCTACGAGAAAAACACTTGTTCATGATTGTTTTTTCTTAAAAACATAGTAAGCTTTAAAATCTTTAAAATGCTGGAACTCTACAAAATAATGACTTATGTTGTCTTGTTTATTTAAAGATAATCAATTAGAGACTTCTGTTAGAGGAATAAGCATACCTTGGAAATCTATTGTTTTGTAAAATTTGTTATGAAGTCATGTTTCCCAACCTTTGACCATCAGCATACTGAGTTAAACCAGATAGCAAATTTAGATCAGCTTCTGTGCTGAATTCACGTGTGCACGTGTTGAGAAGAGCTCAGCTGTATGAAAGAGAACACACATCGTTTTCACACACTCACACACATTCTTCATTTCTCCATAAATGGTTGGTGTCACTGCTGTGCTGAGCTACATCTGGATCCCATTGGCCTCAGGAAGGGCTGAACACACAGGCTCAATAAAAGCCTCCTTCCACTGCACAGGACTGTCAACAGGCCTTCCACCTCTGTCAGCGAGGAAAAGGGGAGGATGCAGGGGGAGCGATAGAAGGAGATTAGGAGAATCGACAGCGAGAGGGGGGAACGAGGTAGGATAAGCTTAGTGTGAGGAGGGAGGTTGGAGCAGTGGAATGAGGTGAGAGATGGGAGGAAGGTGCAGGAGGATGAAAGGTTTGAGGTGGGGAAACAGTTCAAATGTGCAAGTGGCTAAAATAAAAAATAAATCAAAATTACGTGCCACTAATTTTTTTTCAAGCAACATTTATCTTTTTTATAAAAGTAACTAAATCCCCAAAAAAACTTTTGTGGCAGATAAACAGTCAAAAATGGTGTTATTTTACTTTCAAATTTCTTGTTATTGTGCAATGTTTGGCTTTTTCATGTAGAATTCTATAATTTGACATTCTTCCAAAAAAAGGTGCATCAGTGCTGCTCTGTGAGGCTTAAAAAAGGCAGACCGCAATTTATTTTGCTGTCAACCTAAATTTTTTTTTTGCGTACATCACAACTCGAAGCTTCAATATAGAACCATATCACAGACCCATGCATCCTTGTGGCGAGTCTGGAGTTCGAATTGCTAGATTATTAGCCCTTCAAATTGCATTTATTGGAGCAAGCATGGCACTTCAATCAACTGGCAAAGCTGCTTAATATAATCACTAGATTTAGTTAGCCATGATTACTAGAGTAAGCATTGTTATAAATTAGTTAGCTCAAAAGCCTGATCTGTAACAAAGCAATCATCACTAGGTTGGTTTCAAACTATGCAAGCTATCATTGTTAGTAACACAGATCACAACCCCAACAAACCCCTGCTTTCATCCCACAGATTCATCACCCTTTCACATGGTGGTCCCACTTTGTGAAAGGGTGATTTTAGGAGTATCTTTTTAAATTTGGAAGTGAATTAGATCCACTTTAGGGAACATGACTTAGGCGTAGTTTTTGTTTT
Source organism: Neostethus bicornis (assembly GCA_902685375.1). Taxonomy (NCBI): domain Eukaryota; kingdom Metazoa; phylum Chordata; class Actinopteri; order Atheriniformes; family Phallostethidae; genus Neostethus; species Neostethus bicornis. Next base: position 21,077,305 of record LR738544.1, on the reverse strand, counting down.
TCTTGAACAGACTGGATAAAAATACAGAATACAGTATATAAGTGAAAACCAACATTTCCTACAATTGAATATTGTGTAAAACAGCCTTTATACATCTTTGGAATCTCTTGTTCAGGATCACAGGGGTGCACCGTCTGGTTAAGGCAACCAGAGAACCCGGAAAATACCTGCGCATGCACGAGGAGAACATGCAAATTTCACAAAGAAAGGTCAGTGACTCATGCCCCACTCCAAACTCTGACCTTTTGCTGTGAGGCCACAGTGCTATCCACTGCACCGTCGTGATGCAAAAAATGCATTTAATGCAACATGTTTTTGACGAATAGTATTTTTACTCTACACGGTTTACATGTATCAAGTAATTTCCTGTATGCATTTGTTTTGAATAAAGACTTCCAGGTACATAACAAGAATAGGACAGGAACCTGCAAAGAACCCAGACAGATACAGATCTGTATTTAATTACCTACAGAGAAACTTTTATTACTCCACCAGCTCTAAACAACACTTTTTACATAGCTGTGTGTGTGCATTTTTACTGTCTGCATTAGTCAGGCCATGCCTCATTACTGTCCTCAGCTTTCTACTGTCTGTCTGTGCCAGAGCGTGGTTTGCAGGTAGTATGTGTGTGTGTGTGTGTGTGTGTGTGTGTGTGTGTGTGTGTGTTTCTCAAAATAGAAATCACTTAGAAAGACAAGCTTTGCAAACATCAACATTAACATTAATGCACCTCAGCTCCTCGGTGTTTGGCATAACGCAACTATATGTAGGAGAGTGTTAGGAGCTGGCGGAACGCCCATAACGCAGCAGAGCGCGACCAACACAAAGTGCAAGTCGGTGTGCTAGGTGCTGTGGGAAAATCCCATCACTGACTGTGCTGAAGTGTTAATCCCTCAGGAGCTGGACTCTACATGTTGCTGTGTGAAGGAGTGCTGGTGCCATGTGAGATTATTGATTCAGGCACTTTGGTGGGAAGAGGCGTTTTTTTTTTTTAATTTTGAATGTTGTGAAGTCTGAGAGTACGTCAGCATATTAGGCACACTAAAAACTGACATTTAAGCAGCTTTAAACAGCAACATCTGGGTAATTTGGACTGTTTTTGGTTTGTAATTAACCTGAATAGGGTTTTTTCTCCTGGTCAAGTTTTTCTTGTTAAATTAGGTGCAATTTTCGAGCAGATTAGACAAAAAGGAAATAAGAAAAATGAGGAGGTTGAGAATAAGATCAAATATGCTGGAGTTTATTAAAAATGAATTCTTTTAGTCTTCACTGACATGTGTATTTACTGTTTGCAGATAAAGCCTTTATTTTCTCCACCTTCAGTTGTGATCTAAATTTATTGCTTTCCATCTTTAAACAGGATTTTACAACGAACATAAATTTTGTATCTTTTACTCTTTCAGTAACTTCTCCAAGCGGTCACATGTGGGGGAGTTAATGGACATAAAATCGAAAATCTATGCTTTATTTATGTTGGATAGTGAAAGAGATATACTACAATCCTGATTGTTCGTAGCTTTGTGGTCCTCCTAGCTTTAGATTTGGCAGCCTTGTGTCCCAGAGAGAAACATTTCCATGGTGTGTACTGATGCTGTAACTAACATGAAAGTGGTTTGTGCACAAAGAGCAGCTCTGGCAGGTTATTCTCCAAAGGTAGCATTGATTGTTTGAGTTTTCTGTGGATTTAAGCTGTGAAACATTCTCACAAAATGCATCCCTCCCCAGGTGGAGGTGATCCTATTAGTCAGGGAATTGCTTTGTTGTTTTTAAAAATAGAAAAAAACCTTGCATGTAAATCCTTTTACCTCACAGTAACCCATCCATTCATATTTTTTTTTCAATTGTTTCTCAAACACTAGCTCATAGGAGTGCCAAACCTACGCAAAAAGGCAGGTTACACCAAGGACATGTCACTAGTTTTCATAGGACCACACAAAGACAAGAACGCAAAGTATTAAGGAAGATTTTCCTTATTAACGGAAACTGATAGAATTTATGCACAAGGAAAAAGTTTGAATTTATAAATGAATGACAAGGTCACTAACAAAAGTGAGGTAGGTTGTGAGTTTTGTGAGTTATGCAGATAGACATCCAATAGGCTCTGAAATATTCCATTTCCTAAAGTATTTGGCAGAATATTTTTTATCAATATTTAGTTGAGTGATTATTGTATTTTTCAGACTATAAGTCGCAGTTTTTTATCATAGTTTGGTTGGGGGTGCGACTTATAATCCGCAGCAACTTATATGAGGAATCATTAACCCATTTTTACCATCATTTCAATGTAATTTTTACAGCATACCGCTAGTTTCAACTTTGCCAGTAACACAAAAACAACCAAAGAGGAAGAACAAAAACGGGACTGAAAAGAATATCCTTTTCTGCCAATTGCAAGCTGAACATGGTAAAATAGAAAGCTAAAAACGGTATTCGAGCAGGAGAAAGAAAGTTTTAAGTTAGTGAGACACTTGTAAGGGCCTGGTGAAAAGCGAAGGTTACTCTAACTGGAATGAAGAAAACCAACAAAAACTAGTCACGGGCTAAAAGCTAAGTGGCCACAGTTAGAGGAACGAGTTCATACATGGGTGTTTGAACAACGTGCTTCAGGGAGAGTAGTTGTGGACGAATCAAGAAATGCTGAACTCATGGCTTACAAAATGAGTTCATTGCTCTAAAGAAATGTGGCTTCTTTAGAGCACCAATGCTCTGCTTGTGATGGCTAGCATTTTATTTACTTTTTTACTTTTACTTTTTACTTTACTGCCTTTCAAAGAAACATGTCTGTTTTTGGCATTGAATTTGACCAAATTTCTCAAAAAATGCAACTAACACCCCGTTGCGACGTACACATTGTTTTTTCCTTCTTTTTGTGCATTTTTTGGCTGGTGCGACTTATACTCAGGTGCGACTTATAGTTAAAAAATACAATACTTTGAATGGGAGTAAAAACTTAATAAGTGCAAATAATAAAGAAATAATAATAATAACTTTGTGCTTATGATTGTTGCTAATCATTTGGTCAATTACAAGTTTTTGTTCAAGAACATGCTCATTTTGGTGGGTTTTTATATCTGGGAGGAAATCTATCCATTTCTTGTAAGCGTTCCTTTCTCCATATTAAAGCTTTTTACAAAGTATTTCAACAAATCCAACCAGCAACCACAAAAACAGTCTTTTCTTGTGCATAATCTCCACTTTCTATTCTCCAAACACCTTTTGATCATCTTGTCATAGCAGTCTGTATGAACTTGCCATTTAACTGACGACAGGAAACAGCTGATTTTAGCACAAGCTGTGACATGCTTTTCTCTCTTCGTTTTTTTTGTGAATCAGCTCAACGCAGCCTTCAGTGGGAACGTTTTTTCACCGGGTGAAGATTAAAAACCTAGACTTTGTCAAAAACAAATATCTCACTAATCATTTTGAAGTCAATGATGTGATAGTAGCTTTTCGGAGTGGAATCTCGTAACGTTTCCTGTCACAAACATGTACAACCTGTTCGAAGCAAGTCTATAAAAAAGTCTGTACAAAAACAATTACAAGGAACACCCTCTCCCAAATTCTTTTAAACTGGGTTACATTTTTTTCAAAACACATCTGTCAAGTAACCTGAATACGTTTCAATAACAGTACATGTTGAAATAAAAAATGTTCTGGCACAGATTGTCAGAGAAATCTAATTCCAAAAGCATATTTGGCTGAAATAATGATCATTTTCTCCAAAATGTATTTTTCCTCTTTCATCACCTTCTTAAATGTTTCTGTATTTTGTTCACTTAAAGGTAGAGCAAGAAAAGAAACGAAAACTCAATCTGGTTGGATTAGCATCTGACAGAATGATCAAAAATAAAAATAAAAAATTGCAGAGTTCTGCAGCTCGGCAACAGTAAAAGTAAAACAATCACAAAGACTAATCAATCGGTCAAGTTCAGCCATAGTTTTCTGATCAGACCATTTTTAGCTGTGAACTAAGATTGATGTTGTTTTGCAGATCAATGCATGAATTGCTCTTTGCAACCTTAAATTTAACTTTAGGCTTTTTTTCTAGCTCAAGGGTGGGACAGCTTTTTGGTTCACGGGCCACATTGAGTTCTAACATTTGACCAGGGGGCCGGAACAGGAGCAAATGGATGGCATGCTTTGGTAACTGCTACATTAGACTGATAGAATGGTGCGCTAGATTTTAAACAAGCGCGCTAAATGATACATCAAGAGCGTTAAATTTCAAATTTAGCAGCGCAAGGTTTGAAATCTAAGCGCTTGATGTAACATTTTGCTTGTTTTAAAATCTAACATGCTTGTTTACGTGTGTGAATTGGGCCCGATGGCTTTCCATATCATACAGTGTCCCCTCTAGTGAGGAAACATCAGAATTGCAGGGAAAATAAAACTAACAAGTTTTTGTTTTGGGTTTTTTTTCCCCAAGTTTGGCGGGCCAGATTAAACCGTTTAACGGGTCGCATGTGGCCCGCGGGCCGAAGTTTGCTCATGCCTGGCCTAGCTTGAAGGTCCAAAGGTTTTCATAGATTCAAACTGGTTTTCTTCATTGATGTTCCTGCATCTGGCTTCATCCATTTTTCCATCAACTCTGACAATCTTCTTCACCCAAGAGAACAAAATTCTCAACTAGATGCCTTTAACACAACGTTCAGCCACATAGAGCAAATCACTTTCTTCCAGATATTTTCTATGTCCCTCTTGGGGTTTCAAGAAAACTTCAGTCAAACCATGTTCGATCGAATCTTTCTTGCCAGGACAGATTCCTCTGATTGCCCATTGAATGTCAGCAATGAATCCTGGTCATAAACTGGAATCTTGGCAACAACTCTGGTCCCCTTATCTGGTCTGTATGTTAAGTGTATGTCCTATGCTCGTTTTCCAGGTGATGAATGAAACAGACCTGTGTTATGTTTACAAAGCTTGAGGAATCTGCTTCTAGCCCAACCCCACTTAAAACTTCTCCACACCCTTATCCCTGACCTGTCTCGAGTCTCCATAGTTTTTTCTTTATGCTGTCTCTTCCTTTGTTCTTGTTCTTTTCAAAACCCTCTGAGGCCACCACTGAACAGCTGTATTTATTCTGAAATTAGATTTTAAAGAGCGGGACTGAATTTGTTCGTTACGTCATCATTTAATCATTCAAAATTAATTATCCAACTTCAAACAGGGGCTTAGCCAGCATTGAACTCCAGTTTTCTCATTTTATTTTTCTTGATTTTATGGTAAAAAAAAAAAAAAAAACCCAACAGAGCAACACTAGCCAGACTGGCACAACCGAGGGCTGTAAATCAATTTAATTTTACTACACACTCGGTCAGGTATTTGCTCACAGCTGCATCGATGATCAGAAGTCTGCCCAATCAGCGAACAGATATGATGTTGGGACATTACATTTATTTTTAATTGAAATATTACTTATTGTAATAGTATAGCAATAGTAATACTATTACTCTTTTAATTGTACTCATCCCTCATGGAAAATTTACTTTTGCTGCATTGCACCGCAGCAGGCAGCCATCACAGCGCTAATGGTGGGAGTAATCAGAAATCAGAACTTTATTAATCTCCGAGGGGAAATCACCAAACCCCCAGTCAACTAACCTTCTATAGGGACAGTTAAGCACCAGCCCAGTGGGAATCAAATCGACTTCTCCCGGTCCAAGTATGAACAATCTACTACTGAGCCAACGCCTGCCCTGGATCAACCTAAGCATCCATTTGGGCCATGTTTGTAACTAAGTAGCTGAGGAAGGAGGTTGCCCATGCTGTACAGTTCGTGTTGTTAACAATTCCTGAAACTAAGAATTTTAAACAGTGTTTACAAAGAAAGGTGTGCCTGCCCTGTTCCTGGTGTGAAAAGATTTTTTTTTTTCAGAAATCAGATTGTCTTTATTTCCTGAGATTACATTCTTTTTATATTTACATACAACATGAACTCATCTTTGGTTTTTGCGTAATAATTGTGTTTTTACAATCATTTTTCTAACTGTACAATATGTGATCAATTACCTCAAGATGACAAATGTTTCATAATTTGACAAACTCCACAAATTTTCAAAATATTACAGTTTTTTTGGACCCTCAAAGTATCTTTTTTTTGGTGTGAAAAGTTTGTTTTTACACTTTGTTTTCTAAATTATACTAAATGTTCGGGCACTTTACATACATCACGTCTAGTCCTAACCAGAAAGGAAAAATTGGTTGATTAAAAAACTTTTTGCCAATTGTACAAAGAGCAAACCACAGGTCTGAGAGTCAAAAAGTCTGAAGCAATCTGACGTATCAGGCTGCAACTCTTCAAAAAGTGTGAAATTTTAGCAAGCAACTGTAGCTGACAAGTTTACAACTTGAAAAATCCAGCTTCAGTATGGCTCTTTTATTGCCTAAAAGTAGAAAATAAATGACTCTGTGCAACTTAAGCTGAGTGTAAGACACAATCATAAAGTCCAAAACGGCAGGTTTCGTAGAGTTATCACCTCATTCTTGAGCTCATGAACAGAGTTGTTGTTTCTTTAGTGCCAGGGGAGAAGAGTTGTGAAGCTGAATTAGTCCTCTGTATGAACAGTGTATTTGGCAAACTGATTCCATAACGGCATTTCCTGTCTTATCTGTGTCTGTTGAGGGGGAAGGAAACATCAGCAGGAGGTGAAGTGACCTGAAGCGAGACACACTTGTCTTCCTGTGGGACTGCACTATTTTCACTTTGTCGATCTAGAAACTGGAAGGATGTTCATTCTTTCATCTATCTTTTATAGTCTTACCTAGATATTTCTGTTTTCCTTTCTTTATTCTCATGATGTCATGGCAGCATTCTCATCTACTTTCAACAGACAGTGTTTTGTCATTTCTAAGTCTTACAGTCTTCTTTGCAAATTTGATCACTTCTAAACTCCCTCCGTAGATGATACTAAATCAATGTTTTTTCTTGGGATGCTTAGATAAGAAAGGAGACCACTAAAGCAAACAGATACACAACAGAAACAAACAGATTTAGACCTACCATTCCTGACATTGAAACCCAAAATACCCACAAAAAACCTCTTGATGTGCCCCATTAACCTATAAGAGTTCATGGTTCAGTCGGCTTAATGTCATGATAGCAGCATCTCATCTACAGTTCATCTTAACCTTGTAAAAACGCATGAGCATTGATAAGGTTAAGGTCAAAGAGCATGTCACACTCCCAAAAAGGAAAGAAAGAATCAACATTATCCGCCTTAGATGGCCACTTCTCTTTAGGAGTTTACCCTACTTTGCTTTCTTTGACCTCTATGGACTGTCGCAGTTTTGTCTTTACAAGGAGGAAGTGATGGATGGTACAAACTGCAGACCTAATAAATGCCTTGAAATCATTTTTATGGAAGTCTGAGCTCAGAAGCATCTCCTCTTTTAACCTCTTTACAAGGTGAGGGAAGTCTGTTGATGGCTGGCTAACTGCTTCTCCTCCTCGAGGCAATAATTCTGCTACACGGCGTACATCTGCTGCAAATAGAAACAGTCTTCAGGATGAGTAAAATCTCTGTGTGCTATGAGCCTCATCTCGATTTCACTAAAACCCTAAAACTGGGGCACTTGGCAACGTATTCGCTTGAAATTACTCGCTAGCTCTCCATTATTTAAGTGAGGATTTCTCTCATCTTGCTTCTTTCTCTACATCTTCACTCCCCCTTTTCGTTTCATCTTCCCCCACGTGCCCCTAGAGTGTTGCAGTGGGGCGGGTGGGATGTGGAGAAGATGAGGACAGGAAAGCAGGGTGCTGCAACGGCGGTCTTTCATCTCCTTGCCATAGGGCTGTTGCATCAGGGCAAAGGCACAATAGGTGGTTGTAATGATGCAGCAGAACCAGGACAGGAGAGAACTGTACCAGAATCCATCCAACAATGTTTTGAACCACTTCATCTGGCACTGGAACACAGGAGATACCAGAGCTTTGAAGGCTAGTAGAAAATAAAGCAGGTTACAATCTGGATAGGTCTATTAGGAATCTAATCTTCACAAGGGATCAAATTTTAGCAGAGAATTTGCAAAAATATTGTGGGGAAAAAAGATGAACCACTCTGTATGGATAAATATTTTCTAAATCCTGAATGCATTCGGTTTTCTAAAGAAATGAAGTAAATAAGTGTTTCTAAAAATTTACAAATCATCATTTCTGATTTTTAAAAATAACAATCATAAGGTAAATCCTGATCAATCGTATGGTAAAAGCCTGAACCAGTCACTTGCTATGGCCTGCTGGGGAGCTGGTATAAAGACAAAGAATGCCAACAGACTAAACAAACTGATAAAAAAAAAAGCTGGACGTGTGGTTGGCTCACCCCCTCGTCTGCGTGGAGGAGGTGGCGAGGGTGGGAGGGATTTAGCATGATGCTGTGGACCATCCGAAGAGCAGCATCAGCAACAGACTCCTGCAACCCGCTGCTCAAAGGAACGGTACAGAAAATTCTTTCTGCCATCCTCCATCAAACTATTCAACCTTTCACTTTCAAACCTTTAAAACTTTCACTCACAGCAGATAAAAAAAAATCCTGTTGTATGACATTCTATGATTTTAGCACTCAAATTTCCCATTGGGGATAAAGTATTTTCAATTGCTAGCATACAGCAACATGTCAAAGGGCTAGTTGGTGTGAGTGAGAATGCTAAAGTAGTCTTATGAAATCGAAATCAGCACGAAGAAATGAAAAAACCTTCAGTTCAGTGTTTGGCCCGATTAAAAGAAAAGGGCTGCATTTTGTTTTTTGCCACTTTAATCCCTATGACTGGTCTTTTAATATGATTGGCTAGATGTTGTGTAACAATGTGACAACTTATATTTTCCAAAAATTTGATTGGATTTCTTCTAAAACAAAGAAAGAAAATTTATTCAGATGGGAATAGAAAAATGTGGACAACATCTGAGTAAATAAAGACTTTGTGCAAACTACTAAATATAAATAAAGGCAACTTACAAAGGGGGAGAAAGTTGCAAAAGGAGAATTTACTGCAAACTCCACAGTGTGAAGCTGTTTCTCCAGTACTTCAGCTTTTCTTTCTCAAGCACAAACATAGAATATATTTATATCGGTCCTTTGCTTTAACACAGAGTAACCCTTTGCAGCCTCGCTGTTTTGCAGAATTCTAAAGTGAAATTTTGCAGCTTCATTTTTTTTACAGGACATTGTTTTCTGGTTAGAAGCTGATGCATTGTGTTGCATCAGTCTGGCCTCTCTGACTTTATCTCCAAAACCTCTAACATGTGCTGTTCCCCTGATGTACTCATTTCTGATCCTGTCCATCCTGGTCACTCCCAGAGAGATCCTCAGCATCTTCATCTCTGCTACCTTCATCTCTGTTTCCTGTCTTTTCCTCAGTGCAACTGTTTCTAGACCAAACAGCATGGTCGGTCTCACCACAGTTTTGTACACCTTCCCTTTCATTCTAGCTGAAACTTTTCTGTCACACATCACACCTGATACTTTTCTCCACTCATTCCAGCATGCCTGCACATGCTTCTTCACCTTTTTTCCACACTCTCCATTGCTCTGGACTGTTGATCCTAGATACCTAAAATCTTCCACTTTCTTTATCTCTTCTCCCTGTAACCTCACTTTTCCATTTGGATCCCTCTCATTCACACACACGTGCTCTGTCTTACTCTGACTAATCTTCATTCCTCTTCTTTCTAGTGCAAACCTCCACCTTTACAGCTTTTCCTCCATGTCTTCTCTCCTCTCACTACAGATCACAATGTCATCTGCAAACATCATTGTCCATGAAGATTCCTGTTTATTATAATGAAACTAAATTGTATTCAAGCAAAATGTTCAAGAAACTATTTTATAGTTCAAGTGCTCTTTTTTTGGTAGAGAGGGCCTCATAAATGGGTGTACTGTTCATGTAGCACAGTGAGTGAGATTAAATTTCGCTCCAGCAACTGTTTATATTCCATAGCTTAGCATGATGGTTCTCTAATCAGGACATGAAAGAAGCGACAAATAAAATAGACAAAATTAGGAACGTGCAATCTAATAACCAATTATATCTGTCAGAACTTCTGCCAAAGGAAGCGTCAACCAACCATGCTGTTAGGGTTTGTTAGATTCAATTAAACTTTAATCCAACCCTGGGGGAAAATTAGGTCAGTGCATGAGCAATCTGAAGGCAAGAATCAGGAGAAAAATGACAAATGGAACGAAAAAATGAACAAAAAAGCTTCAATATCAGGTCTTAAAATATGCTTTGGCAATATTTTACAAAGGTCAAGGATGTACAGTTTAAATTTATTGAATAATAGTACAAAATTTACTCTTTTTTTATCTTTTCTTTTTTTTTTTTTTTTTTTAACAGAACTCTTGTTTGATCATGTAAAGAAAAAAAATCCAAGGCCAGGTTGGACCAATTTGGCGGATGAAATAAAATTCACAGCATGGTTTATGTGGTCTGGGAGTTCCACATATAGAAAAACAAAAAAGCAGCTCGTTGTACACACGCGGGGGTGGAGAGCTTGAAGAAGAACAAAAAGTCCACACAGGCAACATCAGACCATCTGAAAATTCACATTTCATGTTTTATGGAGAGCTCATGCCTTTTTAAGAGGACACAAGTGGCTTTCGCTGCACACTGTGACTCCTCTAACTCATTTGGCATTTGATTAGTTCAAGTTTCTAAAGCATAATTTTCACCGTTTTCTATTCTCTACGTGACCACCGTGGATTGCCAAATGTTTTTTCAATTACATCTGGGACGAATACTGTTTTCATTTAGTATCTACTGTGTCCTCAAAGAGTAGAAAATGTTCAATTAATTACACGTCTCATTTTGGTTACGAACCCAACAGACAGAACATGAAGTACAAATGAAGACAACTTATCCTAACGTGGATCAGATGGCCTAAATCCAGCTTTGCATCCACAGAATGCTAAACAAGCATTAGAAAACGATGTACCCCATCACCTGTCTGGTTCTGGGTGGAAACATGTTCCAACTTTCATCTGCCACTCCTTCCTTTTTCATTCCCTCACACACTGCAGGACACCATCAAAAGGACATCTGCACCATTCATCTTATTATTCATTCAGTTTACCTACAACAGTTTTCTTTGACTGATCTTTATTTAGTTGTGCTGGACGGACCTGTTTCAACCTGAATGCCGAAACTCCATATTCAAATCTTTAGTGTGTTAAGCCAGGTTTTGTAAGAAAGCCCAAAGGCATAAAAAATACTTTTGTTTGGATTTCTATGCAGATCCGCACTCAAAGGTAAAAACTCATTTGTGAGGGTTTGAAAGAGACTGCTAACGATTATTTCATCTTTAAAGGATGAACTGATTTTTCCTCCGAACCAAAGATCCAGAAGATGTCTGAATGCTCAATTCATTTTTACATAATTCAATATTTTTTAATCCAAAACTTAAAGGTGCCAAACTTTAAATCCACTGCTCAATGAAGCTCTTACAGTAAGACCTGGAAGATAGATGAAGATAAAAAGGAAACGTGATAGGGTTTTATGGGTGATTGATCAGGTCAAAGTTCAGAGTAGAAATTACTGATGTGATGAGAAGATAGGATTATATCAGATAAAAGTAAAGAAAAGCCAAACTTTGTCACTCTACGTTCTAATTTCAAGGAAAAAGATGATTGGTCAACCTTTTAGAGCCGTAGTTTTAAGCACTAATGTTTTACTCATTTTTTTTTTGTTTGGTGCCTATTTTTTTCTTCTTCTGTTTTGTTTTTAGTTCAGATGGTTTTTAAATAAAGCACATAAAAACAGAAACAAAACTGGACAAAGGAGGAGGTTATAAAATTTTTAGATGCACAAGATTTGAAAATGAGGTCAATAAGAAACAAAGAAAAATTCCAAACAATACTCTGTATACAATAGAAAAAACACAACAGGAGTTGAAGTAAAATTCAAACCAGAAAAAGCAACTTAATGCTTTGCATATGCTCTTTAGCCCGAGGCTTAACGAAGCAACTAAACTCATCTTGCAAGGTTTGAACTGAACACAGTCTACAATCATTGCTCGGGTGAAAAGCTTAAGGGATCAACGGAATCATGAGTCAATGATGAGATGATGAGTAGTCTCGTGTTTTTTTGGTATCTTCATGACCTAAAAACCCTAAAAATCCAGGGACAATAATCTAAATGCAGAAAGGTCCAGTTCCTGAAACTGGTGGCCAGATATATAATGGAGTAATTTATATAACACTTTATTACATGACATAAAATTGTATTTTAAGGCCATCTGTTTGAGTCCAGACATGGATTTAGCTCCCATAATAATTTAGAAAGCATTGCGTTTCAGATGCTTTCCTGTTATTTGGCCTTTGGTAGCGGCATTACACACTGCTTACATGCAGAACGACTATAAATTATTGTGAGGCAAACTTACTTCAGAAATTCAAAAAGACTGAATAGGTTTTAATCACAAAGTTTAAAAAACTTCCCAAAAGTCAGAGAACAAGGAGACGAGAATAGAAAAGCAAATTAATACTGGTCTTTTCTTACAGAAAATAACTGGAACTAAAATTATTTTGACAACTTCTGAATTAGAATTTATAAAAACAAAAAAAGCCAGGTTTGTTGATGGATGTCTAAAACCATTTTCAGGGGTCACGGCCACTAATGTAGTTTCAGTTGGCTTCCATCCATCGGCCCAGATGGTTGTCCGACTTGGACTTCTAATGTTCGTAATTTCATCTGGACCTGATTGCTCTGACACCACATAAGCAGGCTCAAATTGAATCAAACCCATTTGGGTTATCAATTTCCTGTCCTGGGCCTTTCACTAAACCAAGTGGGTGGAGTCGAGAGGGATCCTCAAGAGAGAAGACGGAAAAAACATGGTCACAATGAATTAACTCTACAGGTCAAATTTAGCAACAAGTTTTATATAAAATATGCTAAACAAGTGTGCAAAGTTTAAACTCTACATATTTTTATTAATAAAAATAAAGAACCGGTGCTGCTTAGTAAGCTTGGGCGCCAAGATGAATTTAGTCAGGGTCAACTGTGCAGTCACAGACCATCTGAGTACATCATCCATCTGTCTACAGGGATAAATACACACAACACTGAGCTTCCTGTGAAAGGAAAGTAGGAAGGCTCTGGAGAAAGACAGCATGAGAAGAAGATGGGGCTAATCCAGGGAACAGATGTTTGAGAGTACATTGCAGAGCACTCACTGCCCAGAGGGTAGAGATTATAGGGATGGAGGTGCTAACAGGAACAAGGAGAGCCAGAGGTTGGTGATTAACTTACACTCACCCACGATGGCTGGCCTATGTATTATTTTCACAGGTAGAAAGCAGTAACTTTAGTTTAGCTGCATAAAATGAAAAAACAACAACAAACTGCTGCTCGAGAAAAGTTGGGATTTGAAGAAACTAGCATTTGCAAATTAATTGAGAAAACAATTCAGGAAAAGGGATAGCTTGGCTAAACATGTCTATGTCAACAGAGTGTATATGCAACCCCGCTGCTCAAACAAAAGACTCCTGCAACCCAGCTGCTCAAAGGAACGGTACAGAAAATCATTTTTGCTGTCCTCCATCAAAATATTTAACCTTTCACTTTCAAACCTTTAAACTTTCACTCATAACAGCTAAAAAAAATAATAAAATTATGTTGTACGACATTGTATGATTGTAACACTGCAGCACTCAAATTTCCCTTTGGGGATGAATAAAGTATCTTCAATTTCAATTTTCAATATTGCCCTATTTTTGAACAACTGAAAGTTACTCCAGTTTAAGAGCTGTGTTGAAACCCTAGTTTGTGCAAAAGATTAATGTGAGCTGATATGACCTTTAACAGAGGGAACCAGTCTCATAAGTGAACCGCAGAAGATCTGAGCCATAAAACCAGCCTGATAAACCCGGCCTTGATAGCAGAGAGCTTTAGAATGTCTCATTGCAATCTAAAGAGCAAGGACACAGTCATTCATGGGTGAACATCGTCCATTCTCCCATCGTGTTGGGGGAGCTGCATGCTAACGCGTTCTGACAGGAACCTCTCTTCCACCGCACACACATGACACATACACACACGGAGCATTGGGAAACGTTCAGAGCAGCAGTGCTCTCACTCATGTGGGAGTTCAGGCAGCTCACCACAACACACATGGCTCTGGAAAAAAAAAAATACAATGCATCTTTTGCAGACCTCGTCACAGGTATTATAGATTTCATCTGGCCCATCAGGTTCAGTGAGTTCACCTCTGGAACAACCCCACGCTGTTACTAAACAGTAAGTATGTCCATATGCCCGGGCTACCCTGGGTTTAAAGCTTTACAGTGTGTAACACTCTCCAATCCAACCTATTTTGGTGCCGGGTGGACATACTGGGTAGCCTCTTTGGCGCTTTCTCAGTCATCCTAATGAAGCTCAATCCTTTGAACTGTTTTTTTTTTTTTTTTTGCCAAAAGGCCAGTAGTACCTGGAGCTATCTATCAGCCACAGGAGACAGGCCTCGTCCCTGAGGGCCTGGTTAAGAGCAAGCCAAGGAGGGGGTACATCTGGATGGGAACCATCTGTTGAAGGGGTGTCTGTTGGCTGCCAGGGCATTAAGCAAGTCTGACCACACCAACAGAACAAAGATAGGTTGTAATGTGGATATTGTGGCCCTGCAGGGGCCCTCATTTAGAGGCCAAACAGTCAACAAGGTATGGTCAGAGTAAAAACCTCGCTCACTTTAAGAAAATTTAAAGCACAGAACACTTTTTCAACTTATTTAATACCAAAGGAACAAAAACTTTAACCTTGACACAAGACTTGTTGAACTTATAAGTAACCAGATCAGATTAATAACCAAGCTTTGATTTCTTTTTTTAAAAAAAGGATCAACATGGATATAAAAATATCCATTAATCTACTATCTTAAAAAGGGATGCAATCCCTTGATGCCATAACAGCGACTAGGTTATCAAACAGAAATGACCAGCAAAATTCTTCCCATCAGCATGCCAGCTGTCCTTCTGACGGCGCTATCCTTGCATCTCTGGTGACCGCCTGGCTCTGAACACAGCTCAAATTACACACGCCTGCAGTCACCAGCCATCTGCAGTGAGCTATTAAAGGCTTTTAAGTGACAAAGAATTATTACAGTGAGTGATCAGAGCATATCGGTAATTGATAAGCGATATGGGGTGGAGTGACGCAACGAGGATGGCGACCGCACTGCCGCATTACTGAGTCGTGGCACAATGCAGTTTAAAGGTCACTATGCTCAGTACAGGCTGAGAGGTGAAGGTAAGTTGGGCACGCCAGTAGGTTTGTGTAGTCAGCTGAATGGAGAAGAAAGACGGTGCGGTTCCTTTAAAGCCACAGACACAAATTCCTCTGTCCTTGAAACCAGAGCAAAGTCAGTCCCTATGAGTGTCTCCATCCTGCAGCAAAGATGCACAGTCAGACTGCAGGCAGGATCGTTGCAAAATGTGGGAATGAATGATAGAAAAATATCAAATTTACCCAAGTAAAATTTGAATAGGGTATAGGATAACATCTAGACATGATCATGTTGGCTAATGTGGATGGCAGAGGTGTTTATCTTTTACGAAAGACATTAACAAACAACATTGTTCACGTTCACTTCGAGAGGAATAAAATTACATTTTAAGCTACCACGACATGCATCTGTGACCCACTGGTAACAGTTTGCAACATTTTCTGCAACTAGAATGACTAGTAAAAGAACAGCTATAGTGTGTGAACCGACCTACAAAACTTCAGAACATATGTGGGGTTTTTTTATGATAATATGATGTGGACATGTTGGCTTCATCGGACCGTGATCTCCAGCTCTCACTGGACCGATTTGCTGCTGAGTGTCAAGGGGCCAGGATGCAAATCAGTACCTCCAAATCTGAGACGATGGTCCTTGCCTGGAAAAGGGTGGAATGCTCCCTGCAAGTCAGGAACAAGATCCTGCCCCAAGTAAAATCCTCATTTTAAGTATCTCGAGGTCTTGTTCGAGTGGGGGAAGGATGGAGCGCTTTTCAAAAGCTGGAATAATCTAATACCATGATTCCTTCTGTTGTGTTCCTGACACAAATAGCCAATAGTAACTCTTATTGGTCATTTACGGAACTGAAGTAAAATGGGTTTAATTTCTTTAAAGAATATCCCAGTCTGGGATGTTTTTGCAAACTCAGATGGATTTTCTGCATTTATCCCTAGAAGCACCTGTGAAGATGCTTAAAGCCCCAATCTTTGCTGCTTAACCAATCAGAAGACGTGGGGTGGAAATAAAATGCACAAGAGAAAGAGATGGCCAAAATATTGGCTCGGCTGCTTTAAAAAAAAAAAAAAATCAGAAATTGGTGTGGATATTTCTAAATGATCGGTGCTGATAAACGGCACTACACAATGGAGCCAACCAAAGTACTAAAAAAGTGGAAATAAGAGGTTGATGTTTACAAGTATGTTGTATAGTTTTAGCACATCTGTAGTCGTTTCAGTCCAATGCCTCTTATTTTATTTTTAGAAATATGCTTTAAAAAGGATTGATTTATAACAAACAGCACATGTTAAAAAGTCACTAAAAATCATTTTTATCATATCTTTAAAAAATTCTTTAAAATGATGCAGCCATAGGTCCAGATCTTTATTAAATCATTGACAATATGTGAAACATCTGCATGGTTGCCAAAGAAAAAAACTTTGGATTATATTTTAGCCAAAAAACTCAGCCTGTACATCACAGATAGTTTTGTCTTCCTGCTCTTTAAAAGCGTTGTTCCATATCCTTTGCAACAGTAAGAACTTTTCTCCTATCAGGACTTAAAATGGGAAAAAACAAAGGCATCACAGGGCAATGCGATGCCTTGCACCACAGCCCGTAGTGCCATTTAAATCACTTTTAATCTCATCCGTCCAATGCAGAAGAAACATACAATTTACAATCATTGATTTAAAGTGTTTATAATGAACAAGGTTTAAAAAATAATATTTCACTCATCTGCAGATTCCCCTCCCTTGCTTCCATTCATCTATTTGGCAGTAAGCTTCTTAAGTGAATCCAAAAAGAATAATTTATCTGCAAATACAGGCTCTTGTACAAACGTTCTCCAATCAAGGCCCAACCGACATATCGCCTGCCAGTGGGAAATAATTCCTATGGATTTTCATCCCAGCCTCCCTTTGTGATGCTGGTACAGTTTTAATGTCCACGTATTAAATTTTATTATCTTTGAGAAAGTTCCACCACAGAATTACAATTAAATAGAATTCGAATTGGCTTTTCTTTTTTTTTTTCACAAATATGTAACATATAAAATATCTTTACATCAGCAAACTAGAAGGAAGTAAAAATTTCACACTCAGACAAACTAGGAATCATTTCAACCATGTAGCTGGCTTGAATTTGAATAATAAGCCAGAGTGACCTCATATTTTCTGGCTGACTCTGCTTCAGGCAAACAATCACACTTCCACGAAGCATCAGCAGCAGCAGCAGCAGCAACATCTGACCGAAGCAAATGATTCTGTAATTGCCGTCACAACTTGTGCAAACCAAAAGAATTTAGACTGGTGGAGCTCAGTGGTCTTTGTGCTTCTGCTTGCCGTCATGGTTCCCAGACATTCACAGAGCCACATATTATCTCCATCTCCAGCTGCTCTCCCAGAGTTGTGAACAATGCATTTACTAAGACTTCCTGCTCGACTCTGGTTGGATAGAACAAAAACTCCACAGTAACGCAGTTAATCAGTTACTGTTATGTTTCAGTGTGAATCACAAGAGGGAAAAAAGCAAATGAGATGAAACCATTTTTGGCCCACTTGACTAAATTTAAGATGCACCACTGGGATCTCTTATGATTTCTTGGACTGAATCACCAATGTTCACATCTGGATTTTGAATGTAGTTGTTTAAGCTTTGTTGAATCTGCATAAATAAATGATTCTGAACAAATAATATTAAAAGAGGTCAAAAGCCCATTTTTTAAAGCAATATTAGTTATATAGAATTTTAAATTAATATAGACATTATTATTATTGTTATTAATGTTAATATATTAGAACCCAAAGTCAAAACATGACTACAAATACAACTATAACTTTTTACACGTACAATTCTGGATGTATTAGTCATTTATCAACCTGAAATTTCACTTTAGAAGGGCCTTTTTCTACTTTTATTAATTAAATCTTTGATTAAACAGGGAATGCTAGAGTTATTGAATTTGTAAAATATCTAATATGGTTAAAATTTTCAAAAACGAAAGAACGAGACTGAGGATGCAAGTGGCTGAAATGAGAATCCACTTCAGGGTGGCTGGATTCTCACTCAGAGATAGTGTGAAGCTCTGACATCCGGGAAGAACTGTGAGTAGAGCCGCTGCTCCTCTGGGTCGAGAGAAGCCAGATGGGGTGGTTTGGGCATCTGGTTAGGATGCCTCTCAAAAACCTTGCTGGTGAGGTCTTTCGGGCATGTTCGATCGAGAAGAGCCCCAGAGGCAGATCACGGACCCACTGGAGAAACTTTTTCTCATAGCTGGACAGGGAACACCTCAGGATTCTCCTGGGTGAGCTGGAGGATGCAGCCAGGGTGAGGGAAGCCTGAGTTTCCCGTCTGAGGCAGTTGCCCCCTCGACCTGGCCCCGGAGAAGCGGAAGATGACGAAACAGAATTTTCAAGCTAATCCTTGTTCAACATGAACATGCCACAAGCTAGCAGGAAAAAAACAAATCAGGAAACCAGCATCTTTGCAGTATTATAATCATTGTGTTGATTTTACTTCACATTTTAGTGGCGAAGAATTCAAAATTCTGTAGATTTTGCACAACTAAAAGGGGGATTTCGTTTCTTTCATTTGACGCCCATTCAGTCGTGTTGTTTAGAGACATGAACGTCCCCTTAAGCTTTAAGAATAATCAGCAAGAAACAAACAAATGCTGTCTCACGCCATCTTCTTTAGTAGGCTGACATGTAATGTACACACACACACACCCTGCTCCTCACACTATGGTCAGACAGGTGATTTATGGGGAAGTGATTACATAGAACACAGTTATGCTTGCACACACAAGCCACTAAACAGTGCATACTTCTCCAGAAAGTACAGTAATGTTCCTCTATCAGGGTTATTATCAAAACAAGCCTTTTAGCCTGTCGCCTCTGGCACGTTCACTCTGATGGATATTCAGCCTACCTTGCAGGGAAGCACTACAGACCCTACTTGATGGTCAGGTTCAACCGCAGCTCTGTGGTTAAACAGTCAAAATGAGCAAATGCAACTCATCTATGAGTTGCTGTTTTGCAAGAGACTCAACGTATTGAATGGCATATAATTTATTGTTAAAAAAAAAAAAGGGTTTATTTCTCAAAAAGCAAACAATACATCCAATGAACGCCTTCATATGGAATGCACATGGGATCATCACACAGATGCATTTGGACAGGAGGTCTCCACACATCCCGGGAAAAAAAGCTGCTCGCTACAGAACATAATGGCTGATAAAAGGGAGGAAAAAGAAAAAAAAACATGTTGCCCTTCATAAGTCCTAGCCAAAACATAAAATTCCCAATGAAATTCCATAATCCATTATCCGTTATAGATTTATAATCCAGGGTGGATTAGGCTGGATTCAATTAGGGGTTTTTTTCCCCCTCCGAGACTGGACATAGCAGGAAAAAAAAAAACCTTTCTAGGTCACAAAATATATAGCAAAAGTCATATGTGGTAAAGCTGGGGCTAAATATAGGTGTTCCTCCCTGTGAAGGCATTCCAACTTCAGAGGGACATTTCTATAATCCATTTCATGCCTGGTCTCATGAGCTGACATCAACAGGGTGAAAAAAATGCTTACATCTCTTCAAATTTCTTCGAGCTTTTGTCATTTCCTTTCCACAACCAGGATGTGTAACTCACAACATATGAGATGCATTAAGCTGCAGTTAATGCAGGGACAGTAAAATATAAACTTTACAGTTGAATAAACAAGTCCTACGCATGATGTTCAACGGACTCTGAATCATCAAGAAAACACTCGTAACTGTCCCAGGTTCATGATTCATCGTGTACAACGCTGATTTACAGGTGTAACATTTTCCATTTTTAGACAAACTAAGATATTGAAATAAGGCCATTTGACTCCATTTTTATTAGAATGTTTGCAAAAATCAAACCACACAGAGGATTTGTCTTGGTTGGAGATTTAGTTTTTGCCGTTTCTACACAAGTAATGCTTTCAAATTCCATACGAGTGATTCCACCGAGTTTTTTCTCTCATAAATTTAGGTCATGAAGAACTCAACATGGATTTGGTTTGAACTGAATCACTACTTCACATTGAATTTTTCCAATGAAGCAGTAATAAAACAACTAAAAATAAATAGTAGGTGTTTGAATGTTGTGTTTTTATGCCCCTGTTTGCCCTTGTTGGCCTCCTAAAATCCAAATTTCTCAGAAAATGAATGTAAAACGTAAGTTTCAACATATCAAATCATATGACGTTTTTAAGTTAGGTCCAATTGCAAAGAAATATGGCTGGAATATATTCATTCCTTAAAGCTGTAAAATTTTCTTCAAAGTTTAACACCCCAACCCTTCAAAGGTTCAGACGGTGATAACCTTTGACAAAGGTCAGCATGTCTGTTCAAGGTTCACCTGAGAACATCCACTCTACTTAAGACAACTTGTTGCAAAATAGCAGAGAAATAGTGTGACAAGGTCCAGTCCTCTGATGCTAATCTAGTAGGAGGTTCCTGTTAGATACGGATACACACTATGCCTTCCACAAGAGGAGAGGAAAACCTTCCTAAAGACCTTAAGAAAGAAATGTTGTCATGAGACAAAGTAACAACGTGTTACAAATGATTTATTGCAGCGTAAACACTCCATTTGGAAAGCTGTGATGAGAACCATTCTGA
This sequence comes from Neostethus bicornis, assembly GCA_902685375.1. NCBI lineage: Eukaryota > Metazoa > Chordata > Actinopteri > Atheriniformes > Phallostethidae > Neostethus > Neostethus bicornis. The sequence goes on along the minus strand of LR738544.1, from coordinate 21,056,452 downwards.
AAATAACTCTGGACATTTATTACAAATAAGTTTGAGTTACATAGTGAGCTGAACTATTTGAGGCTTTGCATGAGTAATAAAATTAATTGTTTTGACATGTTGTCTTAATATGAAAATTAAAAAGCAATCACGAGAGGGCATTGAACATTGTTTTCTTAAGAACTTTTGGGCTGGACGAGGCTTGAAACAATTGCCTTTCTGTGTGGAGTTTGCATGTTCTCCACGTGTCTGCATGGATTTTCTCTGAGTACTCCGGTTTCCTTCCACCCTCTCAAAAACATGCACATTAGGTTGATTGGCCCCTATGGAAATTGGCCCTAGGAATGAGTGTGGATGGTTGTGTGTGTTTGGCCTTACAGCAGACTGGCGATCTTTTAGGGTACACCCTGCTTCTTGCCTGAAATCAGCCGGGATAGGCTCCGGCACCCTCCGCAACCTTGTTGAGGCAAGCAGTTCAGAAAACAAAACCAAACTTTTGGGCGTCCCCTCAACCAGACCAAGAGGAGCTGAAAACTCCATAGTAGTAAACAATAAATCATGTACAGAACTCACCTCTAACACGGGTCCTGCTCCCAGGATGATCTGCTCCACCCCACTAGCAAAGCCTTTCTGACTGAGAGCTGTGAGGTGATGAATGAGGAAGTTGGTGCTCTGAGTCTTCCCAGATCCACTTTCTCCAGAAATGACAATGCACTGGTTTTTCCGTCGCTGCAACATGGCGTGATATGCTACATCTGCCACAGCATAAATATGTGGCTCCAGTTTTCCCAGTGTGTGGTTGTCGTACAGTTTGACATACTTAGGGTTGTATATTGGCAAGAACTGGAATGGGTTGACCACAATCAGAATACTCCCGATGTACGTGTAGATTTTTTCTTGTCTGAAGCGAGCACGAAGGCTTTCCAATATTGCACGCTCCGTCAACTCTGGAAGAGCGCACAAATCGGATGGAGGGTCATTTCCTGTAGGCTGAGGAAGGAAACCTCGTTCGACCATTCGCCGGCGCTCTTCGGTCACCCTTAACCACATCTGTAGGCTGCCACCATAATGAATAGATCCATCCAAATTCTTCTCACGCAGAAGGAAACGGTAGTCCTCACCGCATCCTAGGCCACTGCGGTTCTCCAGAGCGCTTCTCGGCCACAGCATCATGCGCTGAACAGGACAGTCACTAGGATTGAGTATCCATTCTTCACCTCCAAACTCTTTTACCTCTGCTAACACGTAGCACTTGGTACGATCCAGGTGGAAACGTTCAATGAGGCAGTCGATGGCTTCGGCAGCGGTGGTGTTCTTGCGGGCGATGACAGGGCAGTAGATCGTGCCCTCGGCCAGGGAACCCGGGTAGACACGCAGGCTGAACTCCTGGTCCTCCAGTCGCCGCCGCATACTGCCAGTAATGGAGGCCATATTGGCGCTGCTGGCGTAGCTGCAGCCGCCATCTTGTAAGCTCATGGTGGTGCAGGAGGTTCCATTAGCAAATTGCTCTCTGGGACCGAAGAACTGGCTCAGGACATCCCAGCTACAGGAAGACAGAAAAAAAAGAAAGAAAAGTAAGACAAACTATACATAAAAAATGGAATGAAATAAATGTTATATCAACTTATATCCTCAAAGTTTTCAGGTATTTTCAGATTGTGAGTCATCGTAGTTCAGTAGAACCACAGAAAGTTCATTTAGGGAGCTCAATAATTCCCTGTTTTGGATTTTAAAAGGAGCTATTATCACAGTTAAAATCACAGGAGCATGGGACAAAGTAAAAGACAACACAATGAACTGGTAGCTATTTGAAACATCCCATACTAATAGATGTTTTTAAACTATTCCTAACCACAATTTATCCCAAGCCACACACCCTGTGTCAGAGAACCTGCGTGTGAGAACTCGTGACAATTCAGAAGCCATAGCCGTTGGTCAAGATAAGCAGCTGCCGCATGAGTGTGGCAGTAATGAGCGAACAATGAAGTAATGGACTACCTCCTTATTGACAGTGGACACAGCACTTCACTCACACAATCACATTCACTTTATCGCCACTCGGTTGAACTGAACAGCACATTGCAAGTGAAAAAAAAACACAAGAAGCAAAAAATAAACTGCGAAGAACAAAATCTGCAAGCAATAAATGAGCTATTTATTAGCTATGAGTACTTAAATTTGCAATAAATTTTATTGTACAACAAAAAAATTGGGTTTGCACGATTGTGCATTGGTTAGCGCAGTGGCCTTACAGCAAGAAGGTCAGGTTTAAGTCCTGGAGTGAGGCGGGGCTTGAAACACTGGCCTCTCTGTGTGGGGTTTTTATGTTCTCCCTGTGTATGTGTGGGTTTCTTCAAGGTACTCCGGTTTCCTCCTACCCTCCAAAAACATGCAAGCTAGATTGATTGGTTGCTATGAAATTGCCCCTAGGTAGGGTTGTATGTGTGGATGGTTGTGTGCGTGTGGCCCTGCAACAGACTGGCCACCTGTTCGGGGTGTACCCTGTCTCTCACCTGAAATCAGCTGGGATAGGCTCTGGCACCCCCGAAACTCTATTAGAGATAAGTGGTTCAGAAGACGAATCAAATCATTTGTTTTTATTGAGTTATGGGGCCTGTTCCTTTCCTGGTTAAATTACTTCAGTATAAACTGAGGAAAAAATTATTGTAGCAGAGGAAGGGTCTGTTTGTTGTCCTTTTGAGTAATACAGACTGAGCCTCCCCTTTCTACTCCTGCTTAGAGAAATTCTGACCCCCACCACCGTCTGCAGCAGCTGACCCCTACCAGACAGGGACAGAGAGGTTCTGTAAGAAACAAAGATGCAACGAATGAATGCATAGAGGCAGAAGACGTATAGTAACAGATCGAGACAGGACAAGATTAAAAATAGAGGCAATTTTCTTTTTGGGGAATGATCATAAAATAAAGATTGTGTTTTGTTAAACAAAGTATTTACAATACTGGAAGTAAAAACTTGTGTAGTAATGGCCACATAATAGGTTTTTAGCTTCTAGAATGAACCAAGTTGAATTGGAAGCCTTTACGTCATCTTCATTTATTTTCTTCTCCATCTTTGGAAATGTTTACCCAAACAAAAGCAAACCAAGGAATATTGGGAATGCAAACTTTACAAAACTGGGCTTTCGTTTCTGTATGTATCAGATTGTAGCAAATTATCACGTACATACTCATCGTTAGCCATCTAAACTCACGTTAACTTTACAACGTGCACCGATAATAAAAACTGTACCCTGGTAAATATGCTAAATGCAGTGTGTCTGACTTGTTTTTTTTTTTTTGTTTTTTTTATCTGATTGAAAATATTGATAGTTGGTGTGACCGAAGAGGATACAGCAGATAGGGTTAGATGGAAGAAACTGACTTGCTGTGGCGACCCCTGAAGGGAAATGCCGAAAGAAGAAGAAGAAGAAACCTAAACCTATTATTTTGTTCATTTAAAATAACAGAAATCAAATAGAAATTCACAAATCTCCACCGACTTCCGCTGAACTATCTCATAGTTTTGAAACTCCATCAGGTTCACTGTTGCTAACAAATGAGGCCTCATTCTCTCCAGACTCAGTCAACAGGCAATGCATCCAGTGACACCAGTCATCAATTGTGTGCTGGTTGACCTTTAGGTTTTTGGGGCTCAGCTGTCAAGTCCAGCTAAGACAGTTTTATTGCTGCTGTTCTTAAGGCCATAATCCAAGAGGTTTTTACAATGATGTCAGAAAGGTACATTAGAAAATATAAACATCTTCAATTGAATTTGTATCAAGGGTCATCAGAAACATTCATACGAATCAAAACCATAAGATAGTTTGAATTTGTTTATAATTTTCTGGTAGACTTTTGGATTAAACACTAACTTTGGTTTGAAGCATGACACACAAACAGATGTGCTCATACATAATATGCTTTTTCTGCTATTTTTATAAGAATGAACAAGACGGAGAAAACCTCATAACCAGATGAGTCGGAAACAAATTGTTCTTTATTTCCAGAAACAACAAGAATAGCTTATTTAAGTCAGCGAAGGAAAACTAACTTGGCGAATATTTACCACCCACAATGGCTTAAATTTTATCCAGACGGAAAAAAAAGGAAAATATTTCTGGGAACAGAATTTCTACAATAAACAGGCCATCTATGCTACATTCAACAGACAACCACCGATGTAGGCAGGATATTGCGGATTAGCAGTTTTCAAGGACATGATGGCGATCTTAATCCCTAATTAAAGTAATGTATTTTCCCCCTTTTAAAAGCCTATTGTTGCCTTGAAATGTAAAAGGTCAAACTTTTCCATCCCATGTAGACAGTCGATAGAGTTTGGAGCCACTGTGATACCAAACAGGAGAGAGTAGAGCAACTAGAAGTTTGGACTGGACAACGATAGCTAGGACTGGGCCTTGATGGGGTTATTTAGATGTAGGCTTTAAGGTTAGATAGGCTAGGCTTTAGATTAGGGGTCCCCAACCTTTTCCGCCCAAGACTATTTTGGTATCTAACAATATTTTCATGAACGGGTCTGAAGGTGTCACAGAAAAACTAAATAAGAATAGCCAGAAAAACGGGCTTTTTGAATCAATAACAATAAACTAAAATCCACGAGAAAATTTATTTAGTGTTCAGCGTCTTTCTAACATGGAAACATTCTCTCTGCCCCAACGCACTCTGGTGGCTATGGTAACGATAAACATACCCTCAAAATATAAGACATCACAAAGTGAATAAAAATACCAGTTAGGCTCCTAGTAGGACTAGATCAATTGGAGTTCTGAGTTTGTTTTGCTGTAACCAGACAGTCCCATGTTGGCCTGAAACCTGAAGACTGTTTTTAAGGTCCAGTCTGCGTCGTAACTCTGTAACTCCCTTTAGCAAACAAGCTTCCTACAGATCTTTGTTTTTTACTCATTTAGCTAGCTTAGGGGTTTAAATTTAATGGGATGATGCGTCAAAGGTAAGTCATTGACAATTGATTTTTTTAATGAAGAGAATCCGGCAACTTTTCAAATGAAAACATTATTATGGCTCGAATAATAAACCAATGAAACAATGAAAGTCATTCCTTCTCTCTGTACAGCTCGGTACGACAAGACCCAAGAACGTTACTGGTCCACGGTCCGGTGGTTGGGACTACTGGATCAGAGTCATTTGGGGTTTGGGTTGGCTGTCATGATTTTAAAGACAAAGACTTTAAATTAAATTCTTAATGTTTTCAGTTAAGATTTAAATTTTTTGTACAATAAAAACATACAGTATCTACAGTAGTCATCCAGAGTTTTGATGGGTTTTTTAAATGTACTGTATTCATTCCTCAAATGGGGAAATTTATATGTTGCATTGCACCACAGCAGGCAGCCACGACAGCGCCAATGGTGGAAGAAATGGGTGGTTAGGTGTCTTCCCCATGGACACTTAGGCATGGGCCTCGTGGAAATTGAACCAATATCTCACGGTCAAACAATGGACATTCTACCACTGAGCCAATGACTAATCCCATAACAGAAAATATAAAAAACACAACTTAAAGGATACAACAAGAGGATCATTGAAATAAAAAGGTGGATAAATTTATGGATGAAATTTTCTGCCCAAAACTTGTAAGAAGTCTTGTTGATTCTGTTTAGGTTTGGTACAGAGGGAAAAAAATGGAAGGAGATGAGACAGAGTGCCACAGGTTGAGTAGAGGGTTAAGACGGGGCAGGAAACCAAATGTCTGTTACGAGTTGTTTTGACAGTCAAATTTAAAGTGCTGACAGCATGTTAAGATAAGGTGGTAAGCTGATGTGGTGAAGAAAAAAGCTTGTATTTTAAAGTGAAGAGAGAATGAAAGAGCAGAGGACATCTTAATGAGGGCGTGCCAGTCGGCTGACGGGTGCACTGGTTCAGCTCGGGGTTATGTGTATTCACAGCTGTCACACAAGAGGCAGAAAACTCTGGTTGTTAGAAACCAGGACTTCCTGCTAAACTAAAAATTAATTTTAGAAAAACCACCAGACATAGAAGAAAAAAAAAGATAAGTTGGGATTTAAATGGTTTGAGTACAAAATACCAACATGTAGGTGGTAAAAATCAATAAATTTACTGACTGACCACACAATTCACAAATAGGAAAATAGTCAAACATTGAAGCTGAACATCTGTACATTCACCAATCTGAACATCTTATTAGCAAGCACAATGTCAAAAAAGTTCCCACAGAACCAGTTCAGCTGCAAGCCAGATGCTGTTTTCCTTCACTGAAATTTATTGTTTATAACTGTTTGCCATTTGGCATGATACGATCATTTCATCTCGATTAAAATGTTTAACAGGCACAATAAAGATTAGTCAAACATGTTAGTTTTTAACATTTTTTAAAACATCCTAGCTGTATAATCCAATTCCACTATTTATTGTTCTGTAAAAAAAAACTAAAAACTCCAGACAATTTTTATTTTTTTTAGAAATGCATGTACTTTGTAGAAGAAATTTTAATTTTATCAATCTTCCTCGTTTAAAACCTTTATCAATATATAAAATTGTAAAAATTGATCAAAGTTCTCAACTTCTGTTTCTGAAAAGAACAATTTAAAAAAAAAAAAAATTTTCCTACTTGGAAAATCACTGCATTGCATCGCCGCAGGCGGCCATGATGACACCGATGGTGGGAGTAACTGGGGCTTAGGTGTCTTCTCCAGGGATGCTTAGACATGTGCCCAGTGGGAATTGAACCAAGTTCTCCCAGTCCAAAGACAGACTTTCTACCACTGAGCTAACGCCTCAGAAAGCAGCATTTTCAGACTTGTCAAAAGGATGGTGTTCTGCATAATGCACATACCAGCACTTTTGTACTTATCAGGGCCATGGGTGCTCTTTTACGCCCACAATTCCCCCTTTACTGTTTTTATGCCGTCCTCCCCTACGTCCACTTTCTCCAACCGTACTGCACAGCACCAAAAAGCACTCCGTACATTTTGGAGAAAACTTAAGGCTTTTAAGTGCACCCTATGATTATGAAAATACGGTATACATAAAAAAGTGGTTGAATGGGAAAGGGCTTTCTAAATTAGACTGTAAAATAAAAGTTTCAGTGTGCATGGAAGGATTCTCCATGAGCTGCTATTTAACATCTAAATTCCAAACATAAAACAGTCATGTAGCATTGACCCAGATAGATTATTAAAACAAGCTCCTCCCATTTATGTTGTATATTCTGATAACCCATAAACATGACATCCTGCAACGCCACATTCTTCAGTTACAATGGGAGAGCAAATAATACCTAGGCTTTGTTTGCACAAAACAAAACTAGTAGTTCACTTTGTGACTCATTAACTATTTTTTTTGTGACTCATTAACAATTTTTTTTATCTGCCAACAATCTGTAACCACAAAACCTGATCTTTCAAACAACTCAATTCCTTGATTATTTTCTGCCAATAGAAAAGCAATAAAAACAGAAAATATGCAGCATGCGTGTTGTGAACTGGGGCGCTTCTGAAACAAAAGAATAGCAGGAGTCGGCTCGTTTTTAAGATCACATAAAAAGTCAAGAGCGCTTCCAGAGAAGGTTGGCGTCTATCCAGAGTATCCGTTTCATATGAGGAGTAAACTCGTCTTGCAGGTCTTCGGTCTGCCTGTTAAATAGAGACACCCTCACCCCTCAACTCCCAGTTCTCACTAACGTATCAGTAATAAACAACAAAGCTCAGCATTCCTCATCATTGCTCAAATGCACATAAACACAAACACACGCATATGCTCACTTCAACACATCAGGTTTGTTGTTGTCTTCTCTTCCACAATTAACTTTGTTCTCTACAGTTCTAATTTAGGAAGTCGGGGTTGGATAAAAGCAAATAATAGTTTAATCTTCTTTAACACATGCATTTAAGTAGGATCACATAATTAAACAAACGTCACACTTTTTTTCTAGATGGCAAAACTTGAGATTTTCTAAAAAAAATAGGTTTAGAGCCTTTTACTAAAAATTTATTTTTTTTTTCCCCACATTTTTTGTCTATTTCTGGGTCTTAGAGAATGCCGTAGCCTATCATAGATAGCTAGTTAGCGAAAAGCAGGGCACACACTATGCAAGTCCCCTTTATGTCACTGGGCCAAACGTAGTCACAACCAATTCAGCGCACATATTTATGGCTGTGGGCAAATTAACCCGGCCGGTAAATGTTTTTTGATGAAAAGCACTGACAATATTTTTGTCACAAAAGAGGAGTAAAAAGTTGATTTGTTTTGAAAAACCAAAATAAATTAAAAAACTTGTTAAAATAGGTCTTCAAGAAAATCAACGTGCATTACATTTTTCAAAATTTTATCTTGATTTAGCCATTAAAAAAACCCCAATAAAATCTGAAGAACTTTTTTCGAATGATTTGTTTTCATCTACCAAATGTAGCGAGGAATGCCGGAGCCTATCACGGGTGCTTTTCAGGCAAGAGGGGGGGTGGACCCCGAACAGGTCGCCAGTCTGCTGTGGGGCCACACACACACACACTCATTCCTAGGGGCAATTTGACAGCGGCCAATCAACTTAACATGCATGTTTTTGGAGGGTAGGAGGAAACCAGAGTACCTGGAGAAAACCCAGGTACTCTGAGAAAACCCAGGTACTCTGGGGAGAACATGCAAACTCCACACAGGAAGAACTTCTGGATGTTCTATTGCAGTCATTATTGTTCTGACACTCTGACAATGTGCACAGTCTTTGACAAAATTAGCATTCAATTCTTCTTTCCAAGTAATTAAGTGTGTTTCAACATTTTCATACAAAAATTTTTTATATAAAACATGTCATATTGTATGTTACAGGGAGAAGAGATAAAGAAGGTGGAAGATTTTAAGTAAATAGGATCAACAGTCCAAAACAATGGAGAGTGTGGAAAAGAGGTGAAGAAGCGTGTGCAGGCAGCCTGGAACGGGTGCAGAAAAGTATCAGGTGTGATGTGTGACAAAAGAGTTTCAGCTAAAATGAAAGGGAAAGAATACAAAACCGTGGGGAGACCGGCCATGCTATTTGGTCTAGAAACAGTGGCACCGAGGAGAAGACAGGAAACAGAGATGGAGGTAGCAGAGATAAAGATGCTGAGGATCTCTCTGGGAGTGACCAGGATGTACAGGATCAGATGAACAGCACATCTTAGAGGTTTTGGAGATAAAGTTAGAGAGGCCAGACTGAGATGGTTTGGACATGTGCAGAGCAGAGAGAGCGAGTACATCAGAAGAAGGATGCTGGGTTTGGAACCACCAGGAAAGAGGCCTAGAGGAAGACCAAAGAGGAGGTTCATGGATACAGAACCTCCTCTGTATCCATGAACAGAGGATACAGTTCATGTATCCTCTGTACATGACTATCATCTGCCATGATAGTTGGTTACATGGCAAATAGTAACCAACTATCTGCCATGGTTACAGATAGTTGGCGTGACCGAAGAGGATTCAGCAGATAGGGTTAGATGGAAGAAACTGACTTGCTGTGGCGACCCCTGAAGGGAAATGCCAAAAAATCATATTGTATGTATTATTTCTAAAAAAATTGGCAGGCATTCTTGGTTTCATTTCGTTTAAAGTCGTGAAAACTTCAAGTGAAACCGAACACCACCACCAGGTTAGAAAAAAACAGTATCGCGAACAACTTCATTCTTGTCGAACAAGAAGACAGATCTTGTTTTCAGTTTCTAAAATGCTGACATTTTAAGGTCAAACATATGAATCCACCACCACAAATTTGCCATTTTCAGATTCCCACACAGTCAGAGAGAGATGTGGGCAGCAAAAACAAATCTAATAAATTTATGTCTTTTAGCGGTAAATGCTTGTGTGCCTACTTGGGTTTTAACCGTACGTATCAGACCTGCCAAAGAACCAAAAAAAGATTCAAAACCTACATTTTACATGTCAGCAATAGTATTAATGTGAACATGCTGGTCTCACACTGACTCCCAGTTGTCAGCTTGCTTCAAATTTTATGCTGATTCATTCAATTTAAAATTGCTTCGCTCATTTCTGTGATTTTCCAGAGTTAATAATGAGATGTTTGTGCCAACTGCAGTATGAAGGTACTGCCATGTAGAGTTCCCTTTCCCAACCACCTCTCACTTTCACAAGTTTTCCTGCAAACGGCCGAAGGCTTCATTTTGAATACCTTCTACTGTGTGAGAGAAAACTTCAGCAGTCATTTCACGGATTTATGAATAAATATATCTTGGTTTTCACAAGAATGTCACGTCATTGACCCCACCTTCAAGTCAGGCCAGAAGCTACAAACGTTAATTTGACTTTTAGACACGCTTGGATAAGATCATTTGTTTAAGAAACCATTAAGAAGTGTGCTCGCCTGGTGCAGCGTTTAAAGTGACACACACACAAAAACACTTGCGTTGCGGTGAAAACTCTTAATAATAAATGCTCTGAGTGTGTGTGAATGTGTGCGTGTGCATTCCTAAATTCCGAAAGGGCCACCACAGCTCACGGGAACTGTGCCCACACAGACGCAAACATCTGCCAGAAAGCGGCGCACACAGTGTCGAGTCATGAAGTGCAGCACTTGAGGATGTGTGTGTTTGCGTAAGAAGGTCTAAATGTTCATTTTTGTGCCAACAAAAAATGGCTTGGAGAAAACGTTGCAGTTTTTTGAGCCCTATTTTGAGCCACAAAACACATTTGAACAAAAAAAAAACAAAACAAAAAAACTATTGTAGCAAATTTGATCATAAAAAGATGAATTACATTTTCTGACCAAGCCCTTAAATACAAACAAATAACTGAGGACAGAAAAAAAAAATGTGTAACAAATGTGAAAAAAGCATGCCCCCCAAGCGCCTCGCGGGCGAGGTGTTTCGGGCACGTCCCACCGGGAGGAGACCAAGGGGCAGACCCCGGACCCGCTGGAGAGACTATGTCTCACAGCTGGCTGGGGAATGACTTGGGATCCTTCCGGGTGAGCTGGAGGATGCAGCGGGGGTGAGAGAGGCCTGGGCTACCCGTTTGAGGCTGTTGCCCCCGCGACCCGACCCCAGAACAAGCGGAAGATGACGGAACGGAATGTGAAAATAAATTGACCAAAACAGACAAAAAGTAGCCGTGTGATAGACTGGTGACCTGTGTAGGGAGTACCCTGGCTCTCCTGAGACTTTTCACATGGCCCCACCCCCCCCTTTTGAGCTGAGCGGAGGATGGGCGATTCACTCAGAACCAGTCACAAATATTGCAGACGGAGCCTGTGTTTTCTCAAGAAAGGAGAGTAGATGAGTACCAGTCAGACTTTTCACACCTCCTTGTCGGTGATAAAGCTCCATAAATCACTAAGATTTTAGAACTATTGTGTTTTCATATTTTCCGAAATGGAATCATTTGAGTGGAGTCTTCTGCAAACTCCAGGGTAGACATTAATTTTATAGAGAATGTCAGGAAAGGTCAGTAAAAGTCGGTTTTAGAGGTGATCTAACTTGCACACACATCTACGATTCACTTGCCTGGTGAGATGTTCTGTTCAAATGACTTCCCATCAAAGCAGGTACCGATGCATACATGCGATACCTGCAGGGTCATTGCACCCGTAACTGAATACCAGCAGTAACCTTTCCCGTTAAAAGGCAAATCATAGCAGGATTTTGTCCAGTGGAAAAGAAGCCTCTCCAGATCAGTTTCATAGGAATGAGGCTGGCTGGAAGGCCTCACTCGGAGCGCATGCCAAAATCTTAAAGTAATTCCAGAAGTGATGAAGAAGAATGATGCTGGACAGCATTGTTTAAGCAAGAATTTTTAAAGCTGGTTCTGTTCCTCTCATTATCTACAAAAGTTTAGGATTCCAACAAAATTCCTCCAACAGAACAAAAAAATAATCCAGAAACTCACAAAAGAATTCAAGGAAAACATCTAAGCAGATGGAAGTTCCTAATCCAAAAATCAGTGAAGATATTTGCGAGTTCAGTTGGAGAAAAATACCTAAAATAAAGGTGGTCACATCGATGGGTCTCATCTTGTCGGGTCTCAGTGAAACCAAACACAAAAGCCCACAAAGATAAAAATCATATCTTAGCACCAGTGTTTTTGGTATTTGACTTAATATCCTGTATAAAAAACATTAAACTTAATGCAAAAGTAAAAATAGAAAAATCAGATCAAGCCTTTTTATGTAAAAAACTGAATCCTCTGAGATGCTCTTTTCCACCCTCCCTACTGACGTCACCCCATCTCCCCAGTGGCGTGACATCATGCTGACCCTCTCCTCCCAGCATGACACACATTCACTAAAACCACAAGCACCACACGCATCGATTAAAAACCTCTTCCTTACAAAACTCAGATCAACTTAGCATCCCTGTTGCCATGGTTACAGGTTGAGTAAAACCCATTAGTCCTCAGTTCTTTCGTGATTTTCCAGATGTGATGCGTGTTTGTGTGCCATGAGATATTACCTCACTGGTTGTCTGTTTTTAATCAGCCAGAAATGCTTTTATCTTTGTGTCCGTTTCCGTCTTTGCTCATGTCGAAAATATTTTTTGTGTGTATGAGTGGCAGGGTGCAGCTAACAAGAGACCAAAGACACAGAAACTCTAAGTGGTGAACGATGAGCTGGTATTGATCTGCAAACAGAGAGAAATCGTCAGTCTCTCTGGTGCATGTTGGGGTGTGTCCTCTTGCCTTTCACCCATTTTACTGCGACCGTCAGGAACTGATCTTCAAAAAGGGGAGTTTGTGCTTGTTTGAAGCTTTGTGTCACATGGCATGATGTTGCAGATAAAATTTTATAAGAAAGGTTCTAAACAAATCCTTATTCTGTCTTTTTTGTACTTGGGAAGTTAAGTTTAAAAAGCAACAGCAGACCAACAAGTTGCACAGCCTCTTGTACCATTTCTTTACCCTAAATGACACCAACAAACACACAGACTCCATGTGAGTTTGTGTCACAGGAGTTTTGCCTCAAACTTGTGCACCAAAATAAGAACTAATCCTTCCACAGCTATGGCTTTCTAGGTGCGGTCAGCTGTACCTCATCCAGAGAATCCATTAAACACCAACTGCTGGACAAATTAGAATAGTGGAAAACGAAAGTGTAAAATTTTATAACCAAGAGAAAAGCAAAAAATATATGTTTTAAAATACACATGCTGAATATAACCAGGGAAAGTCATGTCTGGCATGTCAGAGCACCTCATGGACTGAATCTGAATCGATGGTCCCACTTTTCAAACAAAGATACAAGAGCCAATTTACCCTTATCAGGTCATGGCGTCACTAATGGCTCCATTGTCCACATTGATCTTCCAGTTTCCAACCCTGCTCTCTGTTGGCCTTGAAACTCTGTCCAGAGGTTTGTGTCTGCTGCATGACAATCAATAGTTGCCTGCTGGTTTTGTGCATTAAATGTGCATCTTTTCATAGACGTTTTTTTTAACGATAAATCTGCTCCACAGATGAATTGATCCTTTTCCTGTAACTGACCTCTTTAATGTATGTCTCATTATTATTATTTATTAGATTATTATTAGGGCTCCAGCAACGTCTCCGTCCGTCCGTTGAGCCGACCAGATAAACCAAGGTTTTCCAGTGGTGGCAAAACTGGGCCAGGTGTTCTGCTTCCTCGACGGTGACTCTGAGTTGTCGGATGTCGCCCGATTATGTCGAGTCTTACGGGTATGGGACTTGCCTCAGGGTCTTTTGGGTTGAATTGAAGCATTGCTCTCGTAGGACGGTTGGAAGGCAGGCGGAGGACGTGGCCAAGCCAGCGAGTGCGCGTTGTACAACCAGGCAAGATGCGTTCAGCTGGCACGTTCGGGTTGGGAGTGCCTGGTTAGAAACTCACTGGGGCCATATGATGTTTTTGATTGTTTGGAGAGGCCACTCTGACCTCCAGAGTCTTATTCAGGGGGGATGTCTTAAATTATGTTCCAAATTAGCATTAAAAACCAACATCAACGTTGGACATTGAGCAATCCACAAGTATGACGGTCTGTCCACAGAGAGATAGTCCTATTGTAATCTTCTGCCTTTTCTTCTACTTTCCCAACATGTTGGCTACCACTTCCTCATGCATAATTTCTGCACTGTAATGACTCCAAAGGCATTTGGAAGCAAATCAAAGCCCATAAGTCTGTCCTTAATAACTACTCTGACAGCTTTGGAGCAGGAAGAATCAAACTTGTCATAAGCAGGGGAATGCTTGCATTGTTTGTATGAAGAACAGGTTTTGGATGTTAAATGAGGAATGCACGCTGCAGGCTTTGTGTGCAACGTCTGCAAAACAGATTCAAGAAAACTGGAGCACGCTAGGCCTGAATGCCCCCACAGCAACAGCACAACAGGTAAAGTGATTGCTGAGTCTGAGCACTTGGCCACCTACCCTCTGCAGACCTGTCACTTTGCCTTCAGGTCAACATTCTAGAAGCAGATGAACAAAAGCAGGTCAGCAGCTAATGTGAGATTGACTGTGTGGGCATTTCTACGTGTATGAGTATGTAAAAATAGGGCTTCCCGTCTAAGGCTGTTGCCCCCGCGACCCAGCCCCGGATAAGCGGACAACGGAACGGAACCCTTAGACGGTGGGAAGAGTGACTGAGATTAAGTGGTATGCAGGTTTGGATCAATGGAGCATATAAAACATTCGTCAACACATAAACCAATAAAACAAAGTCAGAATCTTGAACTTCCCTGGACCATCCTTCAAATATCTTTAAATTAAACATCAACACAAAAGTTATCTAATACTAAATATGTTAAAGGTTTTTAAATACAAATGACTTTGGGATTGCGGTTTGTCACCTTTTAGAGATTCTTCCCATTTTTATGGCTTTTCTCAAAATATCTGGTATTTGATCAGGAGTCACATATTGTTCCGTAACTTCAAATTGTACAGTAAAAACACCTTTTTTTCTACCCACAAAATAATCAAATATGGTTATTAGTTCTTCTCTCGATGGGGTGGTTCGAGCATCTGGACAGGATGTCCCCCAAGCGCCTCGCTGGTGAGGTGTTTTGGAAGAGTTCTACTGGGAGAAGACCAAGAGCCAGACCCCGGACCCACAGGAAAATGTCTCACAGCTGGCTGGGGAATGACTAAGGATCCTTAAGATTGAGCTGGAGGATGCAGCTGGTGTGAAAGAAGCCTGGGCTTCTCGTCTGAGGCTGTTGCCCCTGTAACCCGGCCCCGGATAAGCGAAAGACGACTGAACGAATTGTGTTAAATCGCCTTTTGTTTCCACAGTTCAGGGACTTTTTTTATGCAAAGACATGTAAATTTTAAGAAAATTTTGAAGATATTATTTCAAATGGGAAAAAAAAGTTTTTGTTTTTTTTATTATTGTTAGGGTTTGCTTTAAAAAAGAAAAAAAAAAAGAGTGAATGTCAGTCAGTTTCTTTACCATCTCGCCCTTACAGTGTTGCGGAGGGTCCCGGAGCCCTCCCGGGCTGATTCGAGGAGAGGGACAGGGCACACCCCGAACAGGTCGCCAGTCTGTCGCGGGAGAATGAATGTCATATTTTATACAACTAAATTTCCAAGCAGAATCTAAACAAATACTGAGAAATTATTATTTAAAAAATGAGATTATCAAGCGCGAAAAAAAGTGCAGCAAAGCTGTGGTGCACTGCTGTATGTGGCAGCCAAATCAACCAAATTCGATTTACAGGGGCGGATCCAGAGGGCGTGGGGTGCGTCGGGGGCGTAAGCCCTCCCCCTTTGGTCCAAAAAAAAAAAAAAAAAAAGTCTAGTTATCCCCTTGAAGGGCCAGCGAATGGGCCACCAAAATGCCAGAAGATGACTCTTATTTTTCAAAATGTTCTGGAGGGGAATGCCTCCAGATGCCCCACATGCCCCCCGCTCACCTTTAGAAAATCCTGGATCCGCCCCACGTTTATTTTGGTTTGTTGTATCATTATAATGAGCCACTAAAAGTCAGGAGGATGTTTAAGACAGTTGTTTACATTATACAGTATAGCAACCAGTTCTCCTACGTATGTAAGAATAACTCACTCCATCGGGTATGTCATCAAGTAGAAAATTAAAAAGGAGGTTTTACAAACACACGCACACAAAACAACTGATTTACCTCATTTTCTGAGTTGCATTTGAAATTTTGATGACTTTGTGTTTGTTTTTTTAACACCATAATTCGATTTAATGATTGAGTAATTTTGACAAAACGGGTTCATATAATTAGTAACCTGACATTTACACAAAACTTTTGTTTTTAAATCACACTGTTTTTGTGGCATAGAATTATAGAAACAGAATTGAAAATTCTGAAAGAAAGCGAAAGAGACAAATTAGAATAAAACTTTAATAAAGGAACCAAAAATGTGATTAAAATTCTTCATTTTGTTTCGATATCACAGCTTTGAGTGTAGAAAGTAGGTTTCAGTCTGATGATTCTGTTTCCTATTGTTTGCTTTAATTCTGAAGAGAATTTTTTCAGAGGTTTAGGAGTTTATTCATTCTTTTAAGGTACATTTTTTAACCAAAATATTACTTTTTATAAATATAATTTGCACCGATAAACTTAGAGTCATTTTCTGAACTACTTATTCCCTCATAGGGTTCCAAGGTGGGTACCACAGCCTATCCTGTTTGATTTCAGGCGAAAGGCAGGGTATACCACGAACAGGTCTCCAGTCTGTTGCGGACTTACACTCATTCCTAGCAGCTATTTAATAGTGGCCATGTTTTTTGGTGGGTGGGACGAAACTAGAGAACCTGGAGAAAACTCACACATACATGGGAAGAACATGCAAACTCCACACAGAAAGGCCAGTGTTTCAAGCCTCGTCATTACTCTGGGACTTGAACCCCAACCTTATTGCTGTGAGCCGACTGTCCTAACCATTGTGCAGCCCTGATTGAGTCTATCATGGAGTGATTAAAAACTAACCCATCATTAACGACACAGAGAGCAAAACCAGACAACTTAATGAGGGCTTCGAACATAATAAATGCATCAATAAAAGGAACAAAAATCATCTCAAAGTATTAATGTTCCCTTAGCAAATACAGATTAACTTTTTCATCCATTTGCAACGACAAACCCAAAGACTAGTGTTGTGGAAATTTGATTCAAATGTCTGCTTTCAGAAATATGGGCTTAAAAAGTTTGATCAGAACAGCTTGTTCTGTTAGAGGTATTTTATCTGAGAGAAAAATAAAGTTAGACATAGAAAGGGATGAACCATAGTTGGTGGATGCAGCAAAATTAAACTAATTTTCACTTTATTTGTCATTCATTACAAATAAATATAATTTTATGAGCCCTGTACACCTTTGTTGGCTGGTGCGGAGAAATTTAGTGTTTTTTTCCCCAATTTGGTGGAACGAATTGTAACAGAAGATTTGTCATCGCTGCTTGTTGTTAAAGATTGTTTTGTGTGTCAGAGTCTAACGATTTAAAAGATGATGACGAGGTGTGCTCAGTGAAGCAGATTCCTGTCACAATGAGTCAAGAAACAAATTATAGCATCGCTCATCTGGCAGGAAGAGGAACTGTCTTTTTCTCAGCAGTCAGCAAAAAGGAAGAGAGAAGATGTCGAGGCAGACCCTCCCAGTAAACCAGTTGAAATGAATTGACTGAGAAATCTGCATGTTTGACATAACAGACTGATAACAGGTATGTTCTCAGAGAAGATGAAGGAATTTCTGAGCACCATCTTTAGTGTTATTGTTGTCTGGAGCTTAATCCAACCCGAGGCAAAGTTCATGTTTGTAAGAGAGGGAAGAAATGGGCGGGTGGGGGTCTTCCAGAAATTTAACAAACACCAAACAAAATAAGAAGAATGTGTCTCGACCAGATGTCTGAGCTCCGACAAAGCCCACTTATGGGATTGTCAAGAATTCAATCGAAAGTCGAGGAGAAAAGGATCTCAGCCTTGACCCTCGGTATTGCATAACAGCTGACATAGTCACCGGGTTCTGAAGACTCTTTTCAAGCACAGTTATGAGGTAAAAATGTGTTTCATTTAGAAAAAAGAAACAGCAGATGGTCAAAAATGGTGAAAGCATTTCCATCATTTGGAGTATTGATTTGTTTTCTGAAGAAAAGCCAAGATAGTTTCCCACCACAACTCCACCAATCATGCTTAATAGAATTTGTATTTGAGAAAATTAAAGCATGCCAAGAAAAAAGCAATCTCATTTATAGCTGTACTGCTCCTGAGTGGAGCGACTCGTTTAATCTGATTCACTACTTCTTATTCTTCTTATTTCCTGTAAAAGTTCACTCTCAGTCATTGTGTCGCACTGCAGCTCCGTCATACTTCTCAAATAAAGCTGAAATCTGACTCCCTAATTAGAGGAAGCACAAGATTTCCAGGTCCTCTTTTTTTCTCTGCTGAAACCTGACACAACAAGGAGGTGACTTGATCACTTTCACTTCCATCTCAAGACTCCTCAACTTAAAAACCTCTCCGAGAAGCTGTGAATCTCCTTCATACCAATCATTTTCCTGCAGTAAGGTGTTAAAAAAGTCAAACATCACACCATCTTTTTTAAATTTACCTTTACTTAGAGCAGTTCAGATTATTTTCCTAGAAAACAGAGACTCTGGTCAAACTGGATAAAGGAGAGAGTGTGGCGAAACAAAGTAGGACATGGATGTCAAGAACAGGTCAAAGTTACTGTAAAAGACCAAAAAAATTTGAGAAAAAAGATCTTATTTAAATAAAGCTAAATAAATCTTAATTCTAGCTCATGTGTTTTTCAGATCAATATAAAAGCATAAAAGGAATGCTTCTATTTTTAGATTTAAATTTGATAAGATTGAGTTTCTATATTTTGCAGCCAGTTTGCAGAGACATGTTAAACCGTACGAGACAAACAGAACAGAAAAGTCCGTTTAGTTCCATCATCTTCCGCTCATCCGGGGCCAGGTTGCAGGGGGCAACAGCCTGTAATGGGGAGCTCAGGCTTCTCTCACACCGGCTGCATTCTCCAGCTCACCCGGAAGGATCCCAAGTCGTTCCCCGGCCAGGGGTCTAGGGTCTGCCCCTTGGTCTCCTCCCGGTGGAACGTGCCCAAAACACCTCGCCTGCGAGGCGCTCGGGGGGCATCCTGACCAGATGCCCGAACCACCCCATCTGGCTCCTCTTGACCTGGAGGAGGAGCGGCTCGACACCGAGCTCCTCCCGGATGACAGAGCTCCTCACCCAATCTCTGAGTGAGAGCCCAGCCACCCTGCGGAGGAAGCTCATTTTGTCCGCTTGTATCCGCGATCTCATTCTTTCGGTCACCACCCACAGCTGGTGACCATAGGTGGGGGTTGGAACGTAGATCGACTTGTAAATCGAGAGCTTTGCTATTCAGCTCAGCTCTCTCTTTACCACGAAAGAAAAAAATTCAAAGAAATTTAGTACAGTACATCCAGTCAATAGTAGGTTGCCTCAATTTCAAGAAACAACAGTTGGATTTCTGAGGTCATACAAATCCAAATGTTAAAGCTTTATGACATAAAAAAAAACACTTTACAGTCTTGAGGATGCAGCTGTCGCTTCAGGACGGTTTTAAAGCCACAGGCAAGCCACATCTTCAATCTGGACTCAAGTGATTGTATTAATAAGTGAAGACCTTTGTCACTGAACACTCCACCAAATTCAGTCACTGAATAATGACTGATCCACTCTCCAGGAGGAGACTGGAAGCAGCGTACTGCTTTGACCCTTGAGGCTAAGAGGGGAGAACAGAAAGCTCTTTGACAAAGATGTGTCCAAATAGGGCAATAAATCAGAATCAGCATCACGTGTCAGAGGTACTTAGACTGAGGAGAACTTCATCCAAGCTTCAGGTGAGTCGGTCAATGCTAGCACTGGGTCAGAGAGAGGTTTTGGTTTTTAAAATGTAGACAAGAAGATGCAAAACACAATAAATTATTATTATCTATAAGGATCTGTGTATCTACTTTAAAAGTACAGCATATTTTATGTGTATATTTTATTTGTACATGAGGAGGCAGTGGAGACTCTACAGTAGTCCAACATCAACTAAAATCCAAGAAATGAACATTTTCATTCACTCAGCCACAAAAACCCTTCAAAAACCCTTTTCCTGAAACCAAATTCCCAATGATTATCCCTCGTCCGAGGGTTACTATAGCAACAGCCCAGGCTCAGTTATCCTCTCTGCCCTCTGAGTCCAATCCTGTACAGATTAGATGTAACCATCAAACAGAGGAACTGAATCCTCTGAGGATTATATCACAGAAACAGAAACTGTGACAAACCCCCGCTGAATACTCTGCACGCAGAATCCAGGCTGAACCCGGGCCTTCAAATCAACGCAGAGGTCTTTTCAAAACCTGCATACAGACTGCATCAGAGAGGAGGTTGTGGGGGACGAATTGCTCAGAACTAACTGTTAATCCTGCAGGATGATGTCAGAATAAATTTGAGATACAGTAACGAGGAGTTTTCTGATGCACAGTGTTCACGACATTTTAAAGATGTGTGTGTAGACGTAGCCACTGGTCTGCGTCCTACGCAGAGGCCCTGAGGGAAAGAAGTGAGCGCTAGCCCAGTGCGTGTGTTCATAGAGATATCAATGACACAAGATTACATCCACTCCATTTACTAGCAAGAATGCAGCGACTAGACCAAAAGCATCTCCCATGAGGATGAGCCTCGGGGCACGTTTTGGAAAAGAAACAAAAAAGCGTTTTGATTTATAAACAGAGTCATCAATCATCGTGCTTCTATTTTGGCAAATTCATGACATCATTCTGTGAATTTTAACACGGAAAAAACATGAAGAGATTAATTGTTCAAAAGGACATGTGAGGGAGAATCCACTTTGGGAACAAATAGACTGATTATCGTCATCCATTAGTCATGGTGTACAAGCTGTGGTGAGTCCAGAGAAAGTTTGATCCATGATGAGCCACTTTAAGGGATTACCGGAAAAAAAGTTATTTTAGTTTAACAGAATTTCATCTGTAATTTTTTTTCCTCCATTTCTAACACCACATTTCACGTTCCGTGTGAAGAACACAAAAGCTCCCAACAATGTCTGAATGGTTTTACCTCGTATCGTAGGTGGATCTATGTTCCCACCCTCCCTTATGGTCACCATCTGTGGGTGGTGACCAAAAGAATGAGATACAAGCAGCCGAAATGAGTTTCCTCCGCAGGGTGGCTGGACTCTCACTCAGAGATCGGGTGAGGAGCTCTGCCATCCGGGAAGAGCTCAGTGTTGAGCCGCTCCTCCTCCAGGTTGAGAGGAGATAGATGGGGTGGTTCGGGCACCTGGTCAGGATGCCCCCTGAGCGCCTCGCAGGTGAGGTGTTTCGGGCAAGTCCCACCGGGAGGAGACCAAGAGGCGGACCACAGACCCACTGGAGAGACTATGTCTCACAGCTGGCTGGGGAACAACTCTGGATCCTTCTGGGTGAGTTGGAGGATGCAGCCGGGTGAGAGAAGCCTGGGCTTCCCGTCCGAGGCTGTTGCCCCCGCGACCCGGCTCCGCATACGCGGAAGAAGACGAAACGGAAAAAACAGAACAAACGTTGATAGTACAGTTTCACTTTGTTTTTTAACTTGTAACACATCAAGCATGAAGTAAAAAGGAACACGTAGCTCTCTCTTTTTTTTTAGCACACCACCACAGAATATACAACCACATTTAACTCACAAAAATCTTCAACAGAGGCCTGAGGAAAATAGCTGAACTATGTCAGACCCAACAAAAAGAGCTGACCGTGATAGAACTTCGACCCACATAAAAAGCCTCGAACACAAAATCTGGTTTAAATATAAGAGCTTTCTGAAAGTTAAAAGTCTTAGTTATTAGTTTATTCTTAATTTGAAACAAAGTAGTTCAGTGCAGTAAATTTTTGCCTGCCTAGAAGAGAAAACCTCAATGATTTTAACGCAAATTTAATAATGGCAACCCAAAAAAGAAAAAAAAAAGTGTCCTTGTGAGAATAAAGTCTCACAAGGAGCTGTGGTGTGTTAAATATAAAAATAAAGTCAATAACTTACTCATTTTGGGAGGGATTGATGACTACTATATTTAAATACTCTATTGTTTTGAATCAAAGAAGCAACAAAAACCCTAGAAAGCAGGGACTTCAATGCTAACCTGTCCATGGAACTGCCATCCTATTGATGTTACCCAAATTTTATTCCTCAAAGATACAGCATGACAACGCAGGAAGACGAGCTCCTCACCTCAGAATTTATATCGGGTTCATTCTTTATTTTAAATCACACATTAGTTTCATTTTATCTTCTGAACCTTTTATCCCTAATTGGGTTTCAGGAGTTGCCAGAGCCTATCCCGGCTCATTTGAGGAGAAGAGGCAGGGTACAACAGGTCGCCAGTCTGTTGCGAGGCCACACACAGATGCGTTCTTACTACTTTAATTATTGAAAACTTTGGGCAAAAAAATGCATCAAAATGCAAAAAAAAAAAAAAAAAACTCTTAATTTTCTAAATGTTCTGGGGGGAATAGTCCTGGACTCCCCTATACTGGCGACCACCACAGATGCTCGTTTTCTCTATGACCTAATGCCCCCCTTTACAAAACCCTCCACACACGCACACACTCATTCCTAGGGGAAATTTGGTAACAGCCAATCAACCTAACATGCATGTTTTTGGAGGGTGGGAGGAAACTGAAGTACCTGGAGAAAACCCACACATACACAGGGAGAACATGCAAACTCTACACAGAAAGGCCAGTGCTTCAAGCCTCGTGCACTCCAGGATTTGAACCCTGATCTTCTTTCTGTGTGGCTACTGTGCTAACTATTGCACCACTGTGCAGCCCAGCACAATATATCAAGAAAAAAAATTGTCAGATTTTTGGTTGCATACAATTTTCTCTAGAAAGAAAATACAAAAAGTTATAAACGGGATCATTTTCTTGCCTTCTTGTTCTTTTTATGGTCATATCTAATTGACTGAATTGTACTTAACTCAGATGGGAATGGTCACTCGTCTTTAAGCCTAATTTCTACCAATTGTTTTGATCGCTTCATGTCAGTGTCAGAGCTTTTTAGTATGCGTAAACACACAATCTGCAAAAAATGTTCAGATTGAAGAAAAAATCTACAGTGAAAATATCAAAAATACACAAAAAAAACTTAAAAGTTAAAAAGAAACTACAAAGCAACAGGTCTTGTAGAGCAATGAATCCTGACTATAGTCTGAACCGCTCCATTGGTGGAGCTTTGTTGATTCAACTTGGCAAGAAATGGAACTAACAGGACCTTAAATCCTCAAAAGAGCTTTTTAAATCCTCCAAGAAGCCTGAAGATCCATTGATGAGGAATAAAATATGATTACAGGAGTATTACATCAAATTTTGCAATAATTTTCATGCAATATTTAAAAAAGGCTAAATTTAAATTGTTTCTAAATGCTGCTGTCACCCATCACACATTCACTGTAAAGTGACGTGTTTATTAGGCGTTCATCCTCAGTCTTCTAACTGGATCTAATGGATTTTTTGGCCCAGTTTCTTCCTAATTAAAATTTCGTTTCCACAGACACGTCTGACATTTTGATGCCAAGAACAAATCTCTCCCAAAACACACACATCTTCAAAACAAAAGACGCATATCCCACAATCCACAAGGCAATCGAGACATACAGCGCAGACATGCCGCCCCTCCCCCTCCTCTTTTTTCCCCCTTTTTCCTCTCCATCCAGCCACCAAATCCACTTAGAGGCCAGTGTGCGACCGACTGATTGTTTTCTACCAGGCAGCAGCTGCTCTGCCTCCTTTCTCAGTCTCGACCACCTAATCAGCTGTCAGTGGGGTGGAGTGGATCCGGACAACTCAGATTGAAATGATCTCCTTCATTCAACAAATTTAGACTCGTAATGTAAAACCAATTAATAAAAAAGTAATATTTTCACACAATATTTGCTCAAAACTGTTCAAGCAAAGAAAGTTTGACTTATTTTTTGTAGTAATTTTGACCAGAGTAACTTTAAAGTTTTGACTCAAAGCGAAAAAAAGAAAATCACACCTTCAAATTGGACGAAAAATGTGTGTTTGATTTATTCACACTGATGCAGTCAGTGGTTTTTACATCACGTGCTCATCATTTCTTTTGCTTCATATTTTCACTTATGTTCTCCTCCAGGTTTGCACACACACACTATAAGTCTGATGGGACTTTTTAAACGCCGCAACGACAACCAACCGTATAGCAGCACCCAAGCAGCCATTAGCCAATCACAGGCCTTTCCTCTCTCTCAACCAGCCAGTGTAGAAGCTCCGCTGGAAGCTCGTTTTTCATCAGCAGCCTCTTCATTGTTCCGCTTGAAGCCGTGGTCCTGTTCGGCTCATTATACAAACAGAGCATCTGCTGCACGAGAGCTTTTCATTAACGACACACACACATAACAAATCCTCTTCATCAGCCCCGGACTCACTACATCATCACACACACGCTGCTTTATGCCGGCTAGGCCTCCGGACCGGTTTCCATCATACAAGTGGTCATTTGCATTTAAGATACCGCAGTCATTTGTCAAAGCTTTTACCCAGACAACCCCATTCGTATTGGAAGATAATGAGTTAATTGATTAACCCACTAAGGAGACAGACAAGTCAAAAGTCACCAGTGATTTACAAATGACAGAAATAAAAAACAACTTTTTAAAAAAATCCACCAATAATCAATAGAATTCAAATAGGGTTACCTATAAAGCGGTTTTCAGATTTGTAAGAAAAAAAACAAACAAGACAGAAAATCTAAAACTCGTCGTCAGCACTGTTTCTTATTGTTAGCAAATAGCCGCTTATTTAGAGAAAACAGGATGAATCCACCTCCTAGCAACAGCCTGACAGAGAAGGTTGAAGAGGTTATGTTGTCACAAGGACCAGGAGCCTGCATCAATGTATGATCCGCAGTGGAGTGAGGAAGAGGAGGAGGATGATGAAGGAGACTGGAGAAGAGCCAAGCTTTTCAACCCCTGCACATCCACCATACACTGCCGGCCAACCAACAACACACAACAACAAAACATGATGAACACAACTACCACAGCTCTAAACCAGTCTGAGATGAACTACTGAGGAATAAGGGCAGGATGACGCTTGTTGCTAGGCAACGTTAGAGCAAAAATAAAAAATCATCAGACTTAAGTGGGTTTTTTTTATTGATTATAAAACCAAGTCTGAAAAAAAACAAAAGCCAGACACTGGATTGTGATCTCTTAAGTGGTTCTTCTATTTAGTTTCACTCAACTAAAGCCCCAAAAAAGAGACACTTTTCTAGCCCTGATAGCCCAGCAACTCTTTGTGAATACAGAACACGTGTTAGACCCACTTTGGTATTTTCCAGGTTTTACAAGAAACCCGGAAGTTGAAGTGTTTGAAGTCTCTGTGTCAATAGTTTTTACTCACCGTTTAAAAAATATTGCTAGAGGTGGTGAGGTGTTTCGGGCACGTCCCACCAAGAGGCAGACCCCGTAAGCTAGGGAGACTATGTCCTACAGCTGGCCAGGGAACGACTCGGGATCCTTCCAGGTGATCTGGAGGATGCAGCTGGGGTGAGAGAGCCTGGGCTTCGCATCTGTGACTGGTGCCCCCGCAACCCAGCCCTAGATAACCGGAAGACGACGGAACGAAAATTGCCAGAGGTTTTCAAAGTCTCAGAGAGTCACAGTGCTTTTAAAAGCACAAGTCTAAGCAAGGGGGTGGCACAGTAATGGTTAGCAGAGTGGCTGCACAGCAAGAAGTCCGGGGCACGACTCCCAGAGTGAGGGTAAGGCTACAAACACTGGCCTTTCTGTGTGTAGTTTGCACACAGACTTCTCTCCATGTATGTATGGGTTTGCTCCAGGTATTCTGGTTTCCTCCCACCCTCCAAAAATATGCATGTTAGGTTGATTGGTCGGTGCCAAATTGCCCTTAGGAGTGAGTGTGTGTGGCTCTGCGACAGACTGGCAACCTGCCTCTCACTTTGAAACAGCCAGGATAGGCTCTGGCACCTCCATAACCCCATCAAGGAACAAGCAGTTCAGAAGATTGAATTGAATTGAAGATTTTTTATCATCCCCGAAGGGAAATTTGAATGATGAATGAATGAATGCCTGAAATCAGCAAGGATAGGCTCTGACATCCCCTCCGACCTATTAGGGATAAGTGGTTCAGAAAGCGAAATGAACCTAAGTCCAAGCAATAAAGAATGATTTAGATAATACTGCAAAAAATGAATTTATAAAGATCTTCCACAAGACCTTCAATTTGCCAGTGAAAAAGTAGGTGGATTTTGTTCGGTCCTGACCCTGTCAAGTCTACAAGATGAGGAGTCTCTGGACAACAACCTGAACTCCTATAATTGCCCCTGATGTATCATCAGTGTGTGAATCTGTGGCAAAACACCATTCCTTGATAAGCTTGACATACAGAGATAGGGAGTTTATTATTTTTGGCTTCAAGCATCAGCACAAGTCCGTCCTGCAGAGCGGAGGATCTGCCAGCTGATAAAATGAGTCTGTTTGACCTCTTTCTGTCTACAAGTTTGATGCTCCTGTTGGTTCCAAAATCAAGTTCAGTTTTCTGCTTTTCCACTGTGCTAAAAAAGCAGTTTTGTTTTTTGTTAACTTTTGCAGGATGTGTGAAACACTTCGAATAATTTCTTACCTGCACCTGAAACAAATCAACTTTGAAGCCCAGCTGCAGGCAAAGACAACGGCAATGACAAAACATCCAGTCACATCATGTGACTGAGACCTCTACCTGCTAAATTTGTATTATATCGTTCTAGTTTAGGGTTTCACAGAAAAGTAGGACAGACCACAGGACGGAGCAACTTTCAGACAACCTTCACAGAGTGACTAAGCTTTTATCATCAGATAGAAAAGAAACGAGAAGAGCTTTTAGAGAAAAAAAACTCAAAAATGTGATAAAAAAGGAGCAGAAAACAGTCTGTTTGTGTCAACTTTATAGATAAAAATTACTAATAATTTCAATTTTTGTTTGTTCCTCTTTGTCCTAAAGTACAATCTTTTTAAGTTGAATGAATTAAATAATCTTAGTCTGAGTAAACAGGGCTCATTTGATGTGCCACACCCAAGTTCTCTGGTTGCAGACTGCTTTGTTCTGGCCACTTTCAAACACACACACACACACACACACACACACACACACACACACACACAAACACACTTGTAACAGCATACTGCAGAGCGGTGGCAGACAGTCGGTCACATGCTCGCCTACCCTGCCTGTCGTGTTGTCCGTGTATTCAAATTCTTTTCACGTGCATGGCGTCTGCCAGCACTCTTGAGCAAGGTATCATTTAGTCCCCCGCTCACGAGTCACACAGATCAGAAGCTGGCCGCCAAACTAAGTGGAATCACAAACAGGAGGTGGGCACTTATTAGAAAGAGTCAGAGAAGGGACAACGTGGCTTCTACAGTAAAATGCCACTTCACCACTAGCAGAAATAAAGTTTCAGACACAAAGCTAGGACGTCATCGGTTGCGTCTCAGCCATGAAATGACACACTGCTAATTGCAGGATAGCGAGAGTTTAACTTCCTACTGATTCACTCTTACGGGCAGTTCTCACAGGAAGAGTGTGGCTCAGCTTGGAGGCAAAGTGGATGGCTGAGCTAAATCTGTCAATATGACCAACGACTCCATCAATCCGCTGTGAACATGTCAAACAGTGCAGCATCAGCACACAAACTGGAGACCAATACACACAAACAGAACTGGACTGAAAGACTTCAAATGGATGTTCAGCCATTCTGGAGATTTCTGGTTTGTAACTGTTTTCAAAGATAACTTTCAGTAAGATCTACAACATCTCATAAAGAGATCTTTCACACCTTATTCACCTCTGACCTTCTTGCAAATGAAGATCTATGTGCAGCAGTTTTAATGTAACTCCTTTCAGATAAAATCTTACTGTGCTGACTGTCTGCTGAGAGCAGGGTCAGCATGACCCCGTGACCTTGAGGGTCTTAAGGATTGAGGGTCCAGATCAAAGACACTTTGACAGGGCAGATGACTTCACACTTAATGCTTTGGATGGGGTCATGTGGATCATGTGAATGGGATTGCTCGTTTTGAGATAAGGCAGAGAAGAGATGGAAAACCAAAGGCAAATTCCACTTTTATACAATGTGGTCTTTTTTTGTTTGAGATTTTCACACCAATTTTAATAACGACATGCATCCCAATCAATATATTAGAAGCTACAATCATGACTCAAACTGTTTGTTACGAAGATCAAATTAACTGACTGTTTCCACTTTGACCTACGGCTGCTAAGTCGTATACACACAGATTTAATATGCATGCAAGCGGATTAATATGGTACACAGTCATCTGCTTTCACTGGCTAACAGAAATCATGCTAAATGAAATATATGTTTTTCTGACTGATGCACTGATCAACAGCTTGTTGATCATGGCTGGAGCATCAAATTTAATAAATGTCAATAGTGTCATAAATATCCATCTTTAGATTTGCATGGTAAAACAAATTAACGTTGCTTCAGATGTGTGATCATATTTTGTCCGCTCTGAAAATGCTAAAGGCAGCAGCAATAATGCACATTTTTATGCAAAGAAAATTAACTGGGCTGCATGGTGGTAGAGTGGTTAGCACAGTGGCCTCACAGCTAGAAGGTCGGGTGTTCGAGTCAGGAGTGAAACAGGGCTAGGAACACTGGCCTTTCTGTGTGGAGTTTGCATGTTCTTCCATGTATGTGTGGGTTTTCTCCGTGGGAGAAACCCACCCTCCAAACACATGCATGTTAGGTCAATTGGTTGCTATAAAGTTGCCCCTAGGAATGATTGGGTGTGTGGCCCCGTGATAGACTGGCGACCTGTTCAGAGGGTATCCTGCCTCTTGTCTTAAATTAGCCGGAACAGGATCTGGCAGTCCCTGCAACCCCATTAAGGATGGATGGTTCAGAAGAAGAGAAAGAAAATTAGCTGAGGATATTAGCACATTAACTGTTTTTAACTACTTTGGTTGGAAGATAGAAATCAGAAAATTGGAATCAGAAAATCTTCATTAGCAAATCTGAGAGGTAATTGCTTTTATTCAAGTAATTATAGTTGTAAAAAAGTCAAGTGACTCTGTTCTGTTGTCTTCCACTTATCCGGGGTCGAGTTGCGGGGCAACAGCCTCAGACAGAAAACCCAGGCTTCCCTCACCCTGGCTGCATCCTCTAGCTCACCTGGGAGGATCCCGAGGTATTCCCTGGCCAGCTGTGAGACATAGTCTCCCCAGCGAGTCCGGGGTCTTCCTCTGGGTTTCCTCCCAGTTGGACAAGCCTTAAACAATTCACCAGCGAGGCATTCCGAAGAAATTCTAACCAGATGCCCGAACCAGCCCATCTGGCTCCTCTCAACCCGGAGGAGCAACGGCTCTACTCCGAGCACTTCCCGGATGGTAGAGCTCTTCACCAGGGATGGGGTAATGTAATATGTAATATGCTTATGTAATGAAAGGTTTGTGCTGTAATAGCAATGTGCTGGAGAAATCCAAAAGTAATAGCAATAGATTATAGACTAATAGTATATTATGTATCTATTACTGTCACTTGTTTTTTTTTTTATTATGTAAATGTAATATGTAATAGTAATCAATGCATATGATATAGCGAAAAATTAAAGGTAATAGATTTATGTGATTGAAATATATTGGCCATAATAGATCCTATCCCTGTTCCTCACTCTATCTCTGAGTTGATAGGGCTGTGATTGCTGTTATTCAAGTAATTATAGTTGTAAAAAAGTCAAGTGACTCATGAGTAAAAAATGTTATCTAACTGGTATTTTTTTATTTCTGTTTGATTTTTAATATAGCTCAATATTCCAAGTGTTTGTTTAACTTTATCATTTCTGTAGACGTTTTAGCATCCAATACAATAAATGCTTAAATGATAAAAAAGCTCTAATTTTGCGTAGTTTCTTTTTCTAAAGTAACAAACTGGAGTTTCATTCTTAGCTAGTATCAAAAGGAGCTTTGACATCATGTTAACTATGTGTACTGGTGACATATTTTAGTTCAAGGCAAAACATTTAAACAGAGAACGGGAAAAAAAATGTCAAACAGCTACATGAAAGCCAAGAATTTCCTAAAAAGCTTCATTTTTTTCACATTTTTCTTTCTTTATTTTGTTACAAAAATGTAAAAACCCTAGAAAACAATCACAAATCAACCACAAATATGCCCGCCACATTTTAAGAGAAAAACAAACTGTTCTGCAAAAGCCATAAAATGTAGAGATTAAAATTTAGACATGAAAAATGTGTTTATAAGAAAATAAAAAAAACGCCACCCAACCTAAAATTTGAGAAAGTAAAGTATTGTTTTTGTATATCTACTGTATCTTAACATTGATGTTTTTGCTAATTATTCTACGATAAAAACTCATGATTTTGAAATGAACTGTTTTAATAATCTCAACTCAAAATAATATCAATACATTAGAATAAATGCTGATACGGTATATTATGGATGCAGTAACTAGACTGTCTAGGGCATCTTTTTGGTTTGCGGGCCACACCGAGTTCTAACATTTGACAACGGGGCCAGAACAGGAGCAGATGGATGGCATGCTTTGGTAACTGCTAGCTTAGACCGATAGAATGGTGCGCTAGATTTTAAACAAGCGCGCTAAATGTTACAACAAGAGTGGTAAATTTTAAATCTATTTCGCTAGGTCTGAAATCTAATGCGATAGCGCTTAAAAACATGCATTTAGTGGCGCTAGGTTTAAAATCTAAGTGCTTGATGTAGCATTTTGCTTGTTCTCACATCTAACACACTTGTTTAAGTGCGTGTATTGGGCCCGATGGCTTTCCATATCATAGAGTGCACCATCTAGTGAGGAAACATCAGAATTGCAGGGGAAATAAAACATTTATCCAGCAGGCTGGATTAAAATGTTTAACAGGCCACTTAAGGCCCGCAGGTCGTAGTTTGCCCATGCCTGGTGTAGCTGCAAAAGTAGAGAGTTTTTCTTTAACGTCAGACTTGCAACAGCTCACCAGTATCACAGAAATTCCAAAGCTTAACAAAAGCACAACAAGTTGAGCCTTCGAGTGCTTGAACTATTTTGTCGGACACAACTTAGGCTGTAGGGTAAAATTAAAGAACTGAAAACAGAAAAATAGTGGAATTTTAATATAAACTCCAGTCACATCATCATGAAGTCCATGTAATTGCTTGTTAACAGTAAAACATTAAATTAGCCGATCACATGCTTGTAACGTATCCTGCACACATGGTCAAGATGTTTTGCAGAGGCTCAAACTGCTAATAAAGGAAAAAACTGCTGGTCTATTGGGATTATAATCCAAGAATTCCCAAGCTTTTCAGAGAAAGGTTTCCAGAAGACAAGTCCATGTAATCGCTCATCCGTCCAGAAGTAATCCATAGTAGAAAGGGTTTGAAAATGATTTATGGATGGAAGTTGAAACATCTTGATCATCAATTACACTGTTCAGAAGACGACTTTCTACGAAAGTTTCCAGAAAACAAAAAACACAGAATGTAGACGTTGGAAG
This sequence comes from Neostethus bicornis, assembly GCA_902685375.1. Taxonomy (NCBI): domain Eukaryota; kingdom Metazoa; phylum Chordata; class Actinopteri; order Atheriniformes; family Phallostethidae; genus Neostethus; species Neostethus bicornis. The sequence goes on along the minus strand of LR738544.1, from coordinate 21,024,996 downwards.
TGAGTAACAGAGAGATTAGTTGGAAATGAATGAGAGGAAACTAGAAATGAAACAAGTATCAATCCTAACCAAAGCATGGAGAATAACATCTCAAAACACACAAGACTGGAGGACCAGAATTACATCGAAACATAAATCCAGGCTGGCTTTGAATCAAATCAGAAGGTCCTTTGTACCAACGTGGCATGGTTTAAAAACCACATCCTACCAGCGTACGCTGCCGACTTGTTCGACCCATTCTGAACCACAATGAATTCTTTTCAGAGGATAATTCACCATGTTAGAGAACTCAAATCTCCAAATGATTACTTCAACAGTTCACCCTTCTTTATCAACTACTACAGGCATCAGAGGAAATTTTGGATTTTGTGATATAAGAGGTTTTATGATGGATGTGCAGCAAGTGTGTGATGCTGACATGAGTGGCACGTCCAACACTATTTAATCCTCACATCAGAAAAAAAAATGTTGCTCTGAAAGTGAATGACCTCAAACTTGATTCAAGCTAGATACAATAGGGTATATCTCTCGAAGTTGTTCTGTGATTATACTCTCAAATATTTCTAATTCACTTCAAGACACATGAACTGATAAATTACTCGAGAGCTTCCGTAATTATTCACTAAATGATACATGTCCTCGACACAAGAAAGAAGAAAAAAAATCTCAAACATCTCTGGCATCAAAAGAAAACTGACAAAACTATTTATCTCAAATCTTCTTGTCTGTATCAAGACAAAGAGAAGAAACTATTCAAGCCAACCCAAGCACACAAGCACACCTTCATTGTGGCAGGCTCTATAAATACACCTGGTAAGAGATGCGTAGCGTTGCACTGACATGGTATGTGAAGCATTGACCTCATCCTGGTGTTGTCTTACACAAAGCCTTTAGAGTCTCAGCAGCACAACTGGATGTGACTCCTCTGCTAATTCTGAGACCCATAGTGTCCATTTTTTATTTACCATTCTTGTAAAAATCATAAAACTTTTGAAATTTAATGCAGTTACGATAAAAATATGTTCATCAACTTCTCCTAAGATCTTCTCTCTATTCGTTTTCTTGAGTCTCAGATCTTTAGTCTTGGTGTAACAGAATTAAATGCTAACATCAATCGTTTTTAAAAATCAGTTTAGTAACCTCAAAGGTTTTGTAAGGTCAGTCTGGATCCTGGAAATGGGTCTATATCAGTCACGTGATCAGCAGATTGCTATTCCTCCTCATTCTGCACATAAAGTTGGCCTCATAAATACTAAATGAGTGGCTGGCAGCAGGCCTGCATCCATGCCTTTGAAAAATGGTTAAAGTGGACACTAGGATGTGGAAACCACAGAAGCAGAAATATATACGAGTAAAATAATACATGTAAAAAAAAATCCCTTGAGCCTTCAAACAGCTGGAGAGAATAAATTCAGCACTTTGATTTTCTATAAATTATTTAAACTAAGATGATCTCTTTGTGAACCGTGAGCATTAACTGATTCCTGCTGCTGTGTTAACATTGACGGGCTGAGGGGTACATGTCATTATCTGAGACAGGTTTTAAACTAGATATCTGAGCTTTTTTTGAGCTTCTCTGCTAAGACCCAAGCGTACATTTGGAGGACAGCTGCAGATGTCAAAGCAATGTTTTTTAGTTCTACTCACAGGGGCTTTGCCACTTACGTAAGAACCTGAATTAAATCTTAATGTCAGAAAAGTTGACATGGCAATCAGGGAATACTCCACTGACTGAAGCAGCAGAAACAGGAGTGGATGGATGGGTGAATGGATGGATGGAAAAGGAGGAGATTTGCAGACAGTTTGGTTGCAAATCATCTAAAAAGGTGCTGAGATGCAGTCGGCTATCCGGGCCTGTAACGTTACCAGAACACTGTGCCATGACTGTTGCATTTCATGTGGAATACCACAAGCTAGTAGAGGACTCTGCAAGCTTAGAGCCAGAAGAGGCGGGATGGTTACTGATGGACTTGAAGCTTGGGGGCACTGATGGTCTGGATTGGTCTGAATGACCAATGTAGGCCTGTTTTAACATGTCAAGTGGTTTTAAAAAACCTCCAATCTGCTGCATTTCTGGGTGAGGGTAAAGTCACAATTTGTTTTTAGTTTCCTTCCAGCAAGAAAATGAGTAAATCTCATGTCTAACCACAGCAGTGGTCAGTAAATATGAAGAATGAAACAATCAACCCCTTACAGATAGTTTAGCAGTGTGTGTAAAGAAGCAACCCTACCCCTGCAGTCAGCAGCTGGCTGATGTAAGGATGTAAGCACCCCTCTAAAGCTTCTTTTAGGACGATCAAAAAAATATGACAGTTCTGATCTGATGATCTGATGATCTGAATTGTGGAATCCAAGCCAACAAAGCACTGCAGTGTTCAGCAGATCTCCACTGCGTCAGTTCAACCATCAGTATTCTGCTTCTGAATGGATCAGGATGAACCCCTCAGACCCCCAGATGTGCAGCATTCATCAGTCAGCATCAGTAAACACACATTTTACACATTATGTAAGAAGATCGGTTGGATTTCTCCAAGGCGGTGGCCAGGGAGCTGCAGGAAAACCCTGATCACATACAATCACTGACAGACAGACAGACATGTCACTGTTTAACTGAAAAAAAGGATCTTTACCTCCTCCACTGAGCCTCCAGACCGCTGCTCTGTAAAACCTCCTCCCTGCTGCAGAGACTCTTTAACCGGCGTAAAAAACAGAAAGTCACAGCTGTAGAGAAACGCTGGAATCCTGGATCAAGCAGCAGATAGGATCCGTATGTGTGTGTGTGTGTCCTGAGATCGTGTGTTTAGATCGTCCTTCTTCTCTCCTCTGCTCCTCTCTTTCTCTCTTTCCTTCGTCTCTACAAATGCTGACAGCGTGCACTTGCGGAGCGCGTTCACGTAGGATCGAAGAGCTTCTTGCTTTGAAACGTGTCTGATTGTTTCTTTCTGGAAAAATCAGATATTTAATGTGAATTTGTCCTGGCTGCTGTTTGGATATTGAATTAATTCTTTTCTTTCTTTTTTTTCGTTTTTATGGATCAGTCCGTAATTGACGTGACAGTGGGTGTGGCTAAGGTTGACCCCAAGATGCTGTGGCTCCTCCCCCTCCACGCCTCATCATATCCACTGTTCTGATAAAAGAAGATTATGAAGCAATCTAAGTTAGGAAATAAAGCATCACCTGGTGGGAAATGAATCAAAAAAGTTTTATTCTGTTGAAAACCCTCAAAGGAAAAAAGTAGTTAGTTCAGATCATGACTTTGTTGTCTGATTATGTGCCAGTATTTTGAAAGAAACGTGGAAAATCCAGGTCTGAATTTACACAGCAGTGCTTTGTGGATACTGGTTCAAACCACACCTGGGCCTATTTTTTTCTGGTTTTACATCCACTACCAAATGAGAAAGAAACTAGAAAGTTGGTGTCATTTACAGGATCTTTTTATCCAAAATGATCAGCTGGGGGTTTTACTGTCCAAAGAGTCCACGGTCTAAAGATCATGCAAACAATAAATTTATAAAGATCTTCCAAACTAATTTTCAGCAAATTTGGATGAAAATTGAATGCATTTTCAGCAAGTTTATGTAGATCAGGGGTGCCTATTGCGTCGATCGCGATCGACTGGTCGATCACAAAGGCATTATGGGTAGATCGCATGGCTTTGAAACAAAGTTAAAAAAAAAAAAAAAAAACTTTCAAAAAAAGTGTCAATCCAGCGGCTTTTCTGCTGTTACTGGAGATTTTTGGAGTCTGTGACGTGAAATCGCGTTATTAAGCCTGTAATCAATAAGCAGCCCGCAGTGCTGCTGTGGCTCCTCCCCCTCGCAAAACACTGTGAGTGTGTGCGTACGTAACAAATCGTGTTGTATGGGTAGTTACAGCAGGCTGGAAACAATCTGTGGGGTTTGCGATGGTAACATGGGACTTGTAGATCTCAGGAGATTTGATATTTGTAAAGTAGATCTTGGGACAAAAAGGTTGGCCAGCCCCAATGTAGATAAATTTAACTTTGTTGCAGACTAGCAACAGGTTCACTGTGTACACACAGTGTACCCTATCTCAGCTGCTTGCTAGTTGGTATAGACTACAGCACCATGGCATCCATTTAGTGATGGATAAAAGTTTGAAAAAAAGAACTGAATGAATTAATTACGTAACTAATGTGTTCACCATTAAAGCAAGATTAAATCCTGAGTAGACTTAGGTACCCTTCAGTATCGATCCGTTGACTAAACCAAAGTTATGTAACTCGAAGAAGATCATGACGCTACTTGCTTAGAATTTTAAAGTTTTCTTTAAGCAACAAATCTATGGACGTATAACATTTCGTTTCATATTTTGAACCACTTTTCTCAAATGTGGCCCACAAGAGTGCCTGGGCCTATCCCGGCTGATTTCAAGCAAGATGCAAGGTACACCCTAAACAGGTCAGCAGTCTGTTGCAGGGCCACACACACGCACACAACCATCCACACATACAATCATTCCTAGGGTCAATTTGATACTGGCCAATCAACCTAACATGCATGTTTTTGGTTGGTGGGAGGAAGCAGGGAACCCGGAAGAAACCCACTCCTATACAGGGACAACATGTAAACTCTATACAGAAAAGCCAGTGTTTCAAGCCTCGCCTCCACTCCGAGACTCAATCTTCTTGCTTTGAGGCCAATGTGCCAACTACGGCACATATTTTATAATGGAAAGTATGTGAATAAATAATAAACATCTCTTACAGACACATCTCAGAGTCTGATGTGTGAAGTCAGAATAACAAGGCTGGATAAATATCTAGTCGATCACCGATGCTGATACATAAGGGTAGAAGTAATTTTTAACTCCAGTGTCACCTGAAATATCCAAATTTTGCTCCATAAAACTACCTGTCTAAATTTAAACCCGTTTAAATTAATGTAAAATACTTCTCATTAGTTGTGAGAATAGTTCTCAGATGTCTTTTAATGTATCCATTAGATCTCATTATTGGCTTTCAGAATCAATATTAAAACTTGAAGAGCTTTTCCTTCTCTTTATGACAGTTCCATTAATGTTTTGCTCCACTGTGTAGGTCTATTTTAGATTAATTTGGTCAATAGATACAAATAAAATCTTGAGAGTTACCCTAAAGAATCCCCGGTAGTAAAACTTAAAACACATTGAAAGATAACCAAACAGTCCTAATGAACACATTCCGATAGGTAGTCTGATTTTTTTTTACCATTAAACAGAAATTACAAGCACAGTTGTGAGAAAACTGCAACACCCACAACTGACACTAATTGCCACTACTATCTAAAGAATTCACAAGAGATGTAATAAAGTACATAGAAGTACTCATAAGCATCGCCACAACAAATATCTCCAAGGATCTATAATGTTAAACTTGCAACTTTTCTGCTGTTTTCTTTCAGTTATGCCACTGATGATTGTGTGGCTTTATCAAGAACCACATCTGCTCGTCAGCTGAACAGAGCTGCATAAAACAACATGAATTAGATGAATGGCATTAACCATGTGCCCAAACATGTAACTGTCAACAAGCAAAACAACCCTACTTTTTATGGACTTGTGCCAACATCAATTTTGTATATCATTTGAAAACGTTAAATGTCAAACTGCTTGTTAAAATACCAACAATGTTATCTTCTGATAAAAGATAATAATGTGGAGGTGAGAAGGTTGGATCAGCCACCTTATCTGAAACTAGAAACTCCTAACTTTGCACTGCCCACTAGTGGATGATTGCCATTGGACTGCATTAAACAATATAAATGTGAGTATGATGGTAAATAAAAATGATTTGAATCAATGCTATTTATGTGCACATATATGCAGAGACAGGTCTGATTACGTAAATACTAATCCCTCTCGTTCAGGAGTATATTTGCACATGCACATGAAGTTGTGATGTTGACAGAAATCACAACTTTAAATGGTTTTTATGAGGTTGCTTCTTCTTTTCCCCCAAATGTTTTTTTTCCCCTCAGAGAAGGGGAGTCTAAAGACAAGGATGATGTGCGTTTGTTTCATTTAGTGTCACTGGGGTAAAAAAAGGTTTGTCTAAACTTTTTTTCTGGCTGTTGAGATCAACCGGGTGGCACGGTGGTTAGCAGAGTGGCCTCACAGCAAGAAGATCAGAGGTTTGAATCCCACGTAGGGACAACTCTCAGAACACTGGCCTTTCCGTGTGGACTTTGCATGTTCTCCTTGTGCATGCGTGGGTACTCCAGTTTCCTCCCACTCTCCAAAAACATGCATGTTAGATTGATTGGCCGATGTAAAATTGCCCCGAGGAATATGTTTGTGTGCGTGTATGTCTGTCGCCCCCGGACAGACTGGCAATCTGTTTGAGGTGTACTCTGCCTCCCACCTTGGATAAGCCAGGATAGGCTCCGGCACATCCGCAACCCTGTTAGGAATGGACAGTTCAAATCTGTTAATCAGCCATCTTCAGTACTGATTATCCCAATCAGAGTTGCAAATAAAAGAGTCAACTGAATCAAATTTTTCAACATGAGAAGTCTTTATTATGTGAAATTCCTCTAAAAAAATTGTTGTTGCAAGTAAATACAAGAGAAGAGCTGCATCCTCCAGTTCACCCGGAAAGATCCTGAGTCGTTCCCCAGCCAGCTGTGAGACATTGTCTCTCCAGCGGGTCCAGGTCTGCCTCAGGGTCTCCTCCCAGTGGGACATGCCCGAAACACCTCACCAGTGAGGCGCTCGGGGGCGGCATCTTGACCAGATGCCCGAACCACCACATCTGGCTTCTCTCGACCTGGAGGAGGAGTGGCTCGACACCGAGCTCCACTCAAATGGCAGAGCGCCCCACCTGATCTCTGAGTGAGAGCTCTTTCATCAAATATATGTGATCCCCCACAAAAATTGGACAAAAAATACATGTTGCACGCCTTGCCAGCATTTAAAATAATCATTTGCATTTTGCACATAACTGCAACTATTAATCTGCAACATATTTTTTTCAAGACCTTTGATTAAAAATTTGTGCGTCCAGGAATGATTGTCAAATGTAGAATTACATCATGTGTTCATTCCTTCTTGTGGAAACTAAAGAACAGTTCTGTGACTTCATTGTAAGAGTGAGTAAAAGGGTTTTCCCCTCATGACAAGTGGCAACAATAAGCCAGCTATGAGCCACACAACACACCTCTTGTCAAAATGGATTTTGTCACCTGAAAGGTCATAGAGGCTTCATTTTCATCATGTCCGTAGGGATGAAGAAGGATTTTTCTTTCTTTCTGAAGTAAAGATATACCACACAGAGAATGATTTTAGAAGCTTTTGGAGCCCATCTCAGATAAACTGCTCTGAGGCTGCTTGGTCTTGATAAACAATACCTCTGTTGGCAGGGGATTGACCTTCTTTACCTTCAGCTGTGTAAGGGGTGAAACAGATCATGCTCACTCCTGTGGTGGCTTTGAAAACATTCCACCTGTTTTTCACAGGATCAATTTCCACCCTGGTGACATATTTACCGGCCAGATACGTGGAGAAGGAAATCCTCCCTTTGGCCCTCAGAGCAGGAATCCTACCCCAAGTTGTGAGGTATTCAGCTCATACACTCAAACCAACATCAGGGTCCAAAATGAGGAGAACCTCACATGAAATGATAGACGGTAGCTGAAGGGTGGACTGATGGTGATAACTGAGAAGAAAAGTACAGATGGATAAGAGCATACTTGAGGGGGATTGAATGGTTCTGTCAACAAGAAAAAGGATTTGATAGAAAAAAGAAAAGTGCTCTAAAAAAATAGTGACATTTGAAAGAAAATCACTGCAAATAATTTAGACCTTCTGTTTTAAAAAGACTTAGAAAAAAGAATCTAAGTTGTTTTTGTTCTGAACAGATGTAACTTTCTTTCAAATCAAATGCAATTAATGTAACTTTACTAATTCATTTGTTGTGAAATGTAAAAATTTAAAGCCTTTCACGCTTCTTAAATATAATAAGTGTAAATGTAGTTATATATTTAAATATGTGCAGACTGGTAACCTGTGCAGGGTGTACCCCCTCTCACCTGCTTACTAGCCAGGATAGCTACCCAAAACACATAGTTTTGTTTGTTTTGGGGTTTTTATTAACCAAAGATACATGCGTTTATCTTCTGAACTGCTTATCCCTGATAGAGTTGCAAGGGTTGCCGGAGGCCATCCCAGCTGATTCCACGCGAGAGGCAGAGTACACCCTGAACAGGCCGCCAGTCTGTCATGAGGCCACACACAGCCATCCATACACACACACACACACACACACACACACACACACACACACACACACACACACCAATCATTACTAGGGGCAATTTTGTAGTGGCCAATTAACCTAACATGCATGTTTTTGGAGGGTGGGAGGAAACCGGAGTACCCGGAGGGAACCCACGCATACACGGAGAGAACATGTAAACTCAACACAGAAAGGCCAGTGTTCCAAAACCTCATCCCAACCCGAGATGTGAACCCCAGCCTTCTTGTTGTGAGGCCTTAACTCAAGGTGTATTTTTTTTTGTCTGCAGTCCAGAATGATGTACAGTATATTTGTATTTGTCATACAGATCAATATCAGTCTGGTCATCATGCTTTCCTTTAATCGATGCACAGACAGAGGCTGGTTTCCAGGAAAGTTCAATTTACCCACAAAATTAGACATCCTCTCATGATGCCCGTTGTTGCATTTGTCTGTTTCATTGTTCATACTTTCTGTTAGATCAGATACGCAATAGTGTGCACTTCAAAATTCATGAGTAAAAAAATAGAAAATAGTCCACAACAGACAAGTCCAGTCTGGTACATGCCTCAGGTATCATGTTTCATAATGCAGGGTTAATTTAAGTGTATGACAATCACACCTGATGAAATGATGCTGGAAACATTTTGTCATTCATCAAAATGAAATGAAAGTAAAACTATGAAGTAAAAAAAAGCAATTAAGTTAATCTTTGACGCACCTTGGCCTACTTTTCCCTCTCAAACCATATGAGGCTTTCTTAAAAGTACTTAGTTGAATTTAATCTGTGAAAAAAAGAAGATGAAAGATCCCAGAGTTTGTTCTGAGTGGATCTTCAAGTTCTTCTACCAGCCTGACTATGCAAATTTGTACAGTGAGTATAGTTGGAACAGTGAACGCCTCAGGGTATGTTCCACTTGGCATGCTGACAGAACACAGCAAACCAATAAGTGAGGTTACAGGGAGAAGACATAAAGAAGGTGGAAGATTTTAAGTACATAGGATCAACAGTCCAGAGCAAAGGAGAGTGTGGGTAAGAGGTGAAGAAGCGTGTGCAGGCAGGCTGGAACGGGTGGAGAAAAGTATAAGGTGTGATGTGACAGAAGAGTGTCAGCTGAAATGAAAGGGAAAGTGTACAAAACCGTGGTGAGACCGGCCAGGCTGTTTGGTCTAGAAACAGTAGCACTGAAGAAAAGACAGGAAGCAGAGAAGGAAGTAGCAGAGATGAAGATGCTGAGGATCTCTCTGGGAGTAACCAGGATGGACAGGATTAGAAATGAGTATATCAGAGGACCAGCACATGTTAGAGGTTTTGGAGATAAAGTCAGAGAGGCCAGACTGAGATGGTTTGTTCATGTGCAGAGGAGAGAGAGGGTACATCGGAAGAAGAATGCTGGGTTTGGAACCACCAGGAAAGAGAGCTAGAGGAAGGCCAAAGAGGAGCTTCATGGATACAGTGAAGGAAGACATGAAGATAGTTGGTGTGACTGAAGAAGATGCAGCAGATATGATTAGATGGAAGAAACTGACTTGCTGTGGTGACCCCTGAAAGGAAATATCGAAAGAAAAAGAGTAGAATAAAAACTTTTAACTTTAAACATTTCACTAATTGTTTACAATTTCATTTTTTTTTTTTTTTAGTGTGCTTCAGGATTTTGCGGATAGAACTATTTTGTTTGCCTCAACAAACCATAACTTGACTGGTTGTTTAGTTTAGTCTTCTGAACCGCTTATTCCCTATCGGGGCCACAGGGGATGCCGGTGCGTATCCCAGCTGATTGCAGGTGAGAGATAGAGTACACCCTGAACTGGTTGCCAGTATATTGCGGGGCCACACACACACACACACACACACACACACACACACACACACACACACACACACACACACACACACACACACACACACACACACACACACACACACACACACACACGCCCAACCATCCACAGAGACAGTGCTGGGGCAATTTCATGGTGGCCAATCATCCAAACATGTAAGTTTTTCGAGGAAGAACATGCAAACTCCACACAGAAAGGCCAGTGATTTAAGCCTCGTCCTAGTCCAGTACTCAAACCCCGACCTTCTTGCCGTGAGTCCACTGTGCCACCCTGCAGCCCAGATTGGTTGTTTTAGGGAAAATACCGTGTGTCATGTCAAGGAACAGAAGACAGGAGTAATGACAGTTGAGACTCAGCAAAAAACTGAACACAGAAAATCTGGCTTAGACAGATGCATGTGTATGAATTATTCAATACTAGACTGCGAGTTTAGCTCTCAATCTTGTCAACAATCAGGTGGCATTTTATCTTTTAAAAAAGAGAACACTAAACTGTGACACCTCAGATGACACATGGACATCGGTCTTCTTTCTCAGGAAAAACATTCTGCTATTTCTTCATCAAATTTTCTGATGTAGGTGCAATAATTTTCCAGTTAAAGAGATAAAAACACTTTTTTTTCCAGGTAGCAGTTTAGTCATAGCCAAAATAAACCGTAAAGTAACGTCTGGAAGGTTTCACAATGGTTTATCTGACTGTATCGTTGTATTTAAAGTCACACAATGTGTTTCTTTTAAAAACACCTTTTAAACCGCCCTGAATTAATTTAGTTGTTAAAGGATCAAAAGGATTTTGTTTTTTTAAAAATGCTTCCATGTAAGTTTTTAAATAAACTACTTGCGTGTATTAGTTTCTTGGGATCAGATTTAGATTTTATTCTGGTATAGCTGGGTTGAAAGAAAAGGGTGAAATGACTGTGCATATGACACCATATCTAACCCTGAGTACTGCTGATGCTCAGGTTTAAAAATACAACACATTTTTCAGCATTTTTTTTTTCAGAAAAGAAGAAGAATTTAGAAAATAGGAGTGATTCCATTTACCACAGGAGGGCAAAAAATAAAAGAATGGATTTTGGGATCCATTGTGGAACACAATGCTCAGAAAAATTTGTGTCTACCTTGTCTACCAAGTCTTTATCTATTGTAAAATTTAACTGGAAGTCATCGACCAAATGCATGTATACAGATTTTTTATACCTTATCAAAATCTGGAAAATTATTGTCATCTTGTCTGAATAATGACTGAGGTACAACTACGTAGCTAAAGGTTGGACAGATGGAAAAAAGAGACCAATATCACTGTAAAAATGTGCTAAAGTCTTGGTTGAATATGACAAATACTACTTTTGTTAGAGCACCAATAATAAAGCAAAATCTTCCTCTAGAGTGTGGAACATTTTTTCTGTATTTAAACCAAAATGTTTTTATCTGCACGGTTTTTATTCTCAAATTAGATGGCGCAAGCTCGAAGGGCATTTATGCACTCCCTGATGGTTGCAGGAGATTACTGCAACTGTGTTCTTCAAATGAATTGAAAATATACTCTGCTGTGTTAAAATGAAAACATTGCCAGGATGATTTTTAACACATTGTGCAGGTTTAACTTAAACAGATCACTGATAATAACACTGTTTAATTTTAGTTGCACAGTAGCTCCCAAAATGTAGTTTTCTTCCTTTGGACAACCACAAAAAGGTTTCATTAATTGTGTATAAATTCATGAAGACATATTTAGAAAGCAGGCTGCACGGTGGTGCAGTGGTTATCACAGTGGCCTCACAGCAAGAAGGTCAGGGGTTTAAGTCCTGAGTCAGGATGAGGCTTGAATCACTGGCCTTTCTGTGTGGAGTGTGCAAGTTTTCTCCAGGTACCCTCCAAAATATGTATGTATGTTAGGTTGATTGGCTGGTTCTAAATTGCCCCTATGAGTGTGTGTGGCCTCGCAAAAGACTAGTGACTTGTTTGGGGTGTATCCTGCTCTTACCTGAAAGCAGTGAGGATAGGCTTCGGCACCCCCCACGCGTCCTCATTACTGACAAGCGGGTCAGAGGAAGAAATGAAACATTTAAAAAGTTTTTAAATAAACTTTTTGTTCCAGATCTTTAAGACACAATTTTAAAGAAAGGCTTCTTGTTTGTTAAAATTTTCTTTAGTGATGGGCTGGTTTTCGGAGTTCCTGGTGTCCTGTGGTTTTTCTTAGAGGTTCCACATTGGGTCATGTTCCGAATTGAATTTACTCTGTCTTTGGGCCTGCTGCTGATTTCCTCCTGGACATAAGTCCATGTTACAAATCTCAATGTTTTCCTCCCAGTTACTGTATGTATTTCCATTTTACAGTTTTTTTAAATCTTCTTGTAAACCAAATAACCGGGATCAGGTGTGTTGATGCAAGAACACATGGACAACCTTCAGGACACTGGCCCTTCAGGACCAGATAGTGACATTGCTGATCTAGAGACAACGTTATGTCCGAAATGGTTTACAAGAAGATTAAAAAACTGTAAAATGGAAAAACAAAACTGGGATCTTGACACCCTTGCTCTGGATGTCCTCTCAGCTCAGTTTCTCAAGTCTTTCAAAAACATCAAAATTAACAAAGACTATTCCCAAAATCCATTTTTTTAAACAACAACAATAAATGACTGTAAAGCACAAGGGTTGAAAACATAAATTAGTTGCTGGTTTTTATTGAGGCCCTGATTCTGCACACTGACTGAAATCCAAGATCATCTGTGCAGTGTTTCATTTGCTTTTCAATCAACTTGATCTAAGCATTTGGAATATGTAAAATGATTTATTTAAGATCTCAGTCAAATTTTGTCTCCCATACAGAAGATGCTGATTTAAATTAAGGCAGGGTACATCCTGAGCACGTCGTCAATTTATCACAAAATCATACTGATTAAATTAATAGATCCAACAATTTATGGAGCTTTATTAAAATAGTTACTTGAATAAGTATTTGTCACCGGTAAACAAAAAGACATACAAAGACATTAATCTGTGAGTTTTAATATAGTTTTTACATCAAAATTGAGTTCTCTAAATTCCGAGGTTTTTGAACGCAACAGCAAAGCAGCACCCGAGCGGCGCGTTCATTACGTCATAATCAGGCGTCTTGTTAATACATCTGCTTTTGGTGAGAATTTTGTCTTTTTGGGAATAAATTATTGCTCAATTTATATTAAATATTTCAATTGTTTTATAAAAGTTGGTTTGAATGTATTCTGTTTATAGAAACACAGACGGTTAGCAGGTAGTTCCGGGATGAAAATATTTTGTTGACTCATCTTCATTAAAAATTAGATCAAACTTATTAAAAAACACGATCTAGTTTAGATCTTGTAATTATATTTAAATTATACGTGGTGATGTTGTAAGGATGAGGTTTGGGATCGTTTAAGGGCTCATATTTAGTTCTGTGTTGTATCTTCTGTTACACTTAGCTTGTTAGATGCTAAAAATCTACTTATGCTTTTCATTTCAGATCTTGGATTAAATTTAGTTTGAAAAATGGTAAGTAAACATTATCTTGTTCTTTCTTGATTTCAAGCTGAATTAGTCATCTTTTTGTCTTTAAATAATCTCCACATGCAGAAACTTTTGGAGCATTTGAAACCAGTTTAACTTTCCGTTTCAAAATAAATTAAGATCTGATTAACTTTAACTTTCGTTTTTAAATTTGCTAATTAAATAACAAACAAGATTATTTAAAACATTCACTCACTTGTTAAAAGATAACCAATTATAGTTAATACAATACCGGGTTGAGAGAAACTAGATAGGGTGGTTCGGGCATTTGATTAGTATGGCTTCCGAATGCGTCACTGGTAAGGTGTTTGGGGTACGTCTCACCAGGTGGAGACCCAGAATCAGACCCCAAACCCGCTGGAGAGAATATGTTTCATGGTATGTCAGGGAACACCTCTGGATCCTCTCCGGGAGCTGGAGGATGCAGCCGAGGTGATGGAAGTCTGGGTTTAGTATTTTTGTTTGACATCCTGCATCAAGGCTTTAAGGACCACCAGCTTAAACAGCTTTCAGAGTTCAGCTCTGATAAATTTTAAGACCTCATTTCTAATCAGATAAAATATGTTGAAAAAACTGACTTTTTCAGTTCTCAGCAAAACACTTACATTTATTTGTCCATAACTTTTTTTTTTGCTTCTTTTCCTTTTAGTCTCGACGATATGATTCCCGAACAACAATTTTCTCACCTGAAGGTAAAAGTTTTAATGTGAAAAGACAAAAACTATTGAAAAATCTTTGACATGAAATGGTATTGTATTGAATTGATTTGATTTGCACACTCATCCTGATCATGAGAGGTGTGTATCTTCTGCAGGACGTCTGTATCAGGTTGAGTACGCTATGGAAGCCATCGGGCATGCCGGCACCTGCTTGGGGATTTTAGCCAATGACGGAGTGTTGCTGGCTGCAGAGAGGAGGAACATCCACAAGCTGCTGGATGAAGTGTTTTTCTCAGAGAAAATCTACAAGCTGAATGAGTGAGAAGCAGTGAATTTGCCTGAAAGAATTTTAAAACTCTGATAAATCACGAGGCAGAGATTGAACTAATTTTGCATCTTTTCAGGGACATGGCCTGCAGTGTTGCAGGAATCACATCAGATGCTAATGTCCTGACCAATGAGCTGAGACTCATAGCCCAGAGGTAAAATCTAGAATCAAGGATAATCAGGATGACCTTCATCTCTGAGCTTATACAAACATAAATGGAAAAAAATCTTATAATTCACAGATACCTGCTGCAGTACCAGGAGCCAATGCCCTGCGAGCAGCTGGTTACAGCGCTGTGTGACGTCAAACAAGCTTACACACAATTTGGAGGTACCGAGCCCATCTGTGTTGACACATTTCTCTCACACTGAAATATTAAGCTGAATGCTAAAAGATGCATATTATTTTTTCACTGAGTACGTGTTTTTAACTTCCTAACGCAAACTAATAGTTGACAGATTGTAAAAGTGAATCATTGGTAAAAATTTAGCGTGTGTTTTCTGACAGGGAAACGTCCGTTTGGAGTGTCGCTGCTGTACATGGGATGGGACAAACACTACGGGTTCCAGCTTTACCAGAGTGATCCAAGTGGGAACTACGGAGGCTGGAAGGCCACATGCATTGGAAACAACAGCGCTGTAAGTTTGGAAATAAAAGCTAAGCTCCAAACAGCTGGAGATGCTTTTTGTTTAGATAGAGAAGGGTGTGATAACACAGTTCTGAAAGCAGATGGCGCCATTGCACCTCAAATTAATGCTCGTAATAAGCTGTGCTCTTCTTCTCAGCTCTGCTGGTCATAGCTGGCCCCCTGCACTGTAGCAGACGTGTAGTTAGTAACAGAACCTCCATCTATTATTGTGCACAATCTTTTGTCTGGGTAACTCAAAACCCCCAGGTTTTGTCTGAGTGTTTGCACACAGTAAACATTCACACCTGATTCACACTGTTGGTCTTGTTTTCACTCCAAGCTCGTGTGAAATTTAGCAGACTGTGAACAAAAGATGCTCAGCTGAGCTTTACATGTAGCCGTGAAGAACATTTCTTCTTTTCAAAATGTTTGTATTATTTATTGGAGCGCTGCTACTTTTAGACTCATCTCTGTGAGTTAATCCTTCTCTCTTCCAGGCAGCCGTCTCTATGCTAAAACAGGACTACAAAGAAGGAGAGATGTCGCTGTCCTCAGCGCTCGCCCTCGCTATCAAAGTTCTCAATAAGACAATGGACGTCAGCAAACTGTCTGCAGAGAAAGGTAGAAATAATCCTGGTGCACAAACACTGTGGAAAACCTCACAAACGTGCTTACACACTTTTTGCACAAAGAATTTGACACGTCATTAGTAACTGAGGGTAAAACCCCAAGTAGAGGAGTTTAAGTATCTTGGGGTCTTGTTCATAAGTGGGGGAAGGACGGAGCGGGAGATCGACAGACAGATTGGTGTGGCATCCGCAATAATCAAGACACTGCATCGGTCTGTTGTGATGAAGAAAGAGCCGAGCCAAAAAGCAAAGCTCTCGATTTACAAGAGAGTAAATCTTTAGAATGAGTTCTAAAGAATGAGTTTAGAATGAGATCGTGGATATAAACATCTGAAATGAGCTTCCTCCGCCTTGTGGCTGGGCTCTCACTCAGTGACTGAGGACCTCGTGAGTAAAGCCATTGCTCCCCTGGGTCGAGAGAAACCAGATGGAGTGGTTTGGGCATCTTGTCAGAATGCCTCCTAAATGCCTCGCTTATGAGGTATTTCAGGGTCCCACCTGAATGAGACCCAAAGGCAGGCCCCGGGCCCGCTGGAGAGACTATGTCTCACAGCTTGCTGGGGGACGCCTCTAGATCCTCCTGGGCTTTCAGTCTGAAGCGGTTGCCCCTGCGACCCGGCCCTGGTTAAGCGGGAGACAACAGAACGGAATTATGAACTAAGGCCCAGACAAAAAAAAAAAAAAAAAAAAGACTTTCCGTGCGAGATTAAAACACAAGAATATTTTTACGTTTAAATACTTATGGAAAGAAAGTTCATTAACATGATAAACAAAAATGTGTGTTTGTGAGATTTTACTCGTTATAACCCATCATTATTTGTTTCCCATACTTTCCATCTAACATTCATCGTGATGTTTTTTTTCCTTTCAGTATCACATTGACTTGAATTCAAATGCCCTTGACCTACATTTCACCAACACTCCCTTTTCACAAAAACTTATTTGTATCATTGTTCATGTGAGCCTGTCCTTCCTTCCACACAACTGCAAAACAGTAACTTATCTTCCCTGTTATCTGACACGTGTAGCAAATCTGCTGCTTGCAAATCTGTCCGGTATTTATGTCAGCTTTTATTTCAGAAAGCAAGGTTTAAATAATCCTTTTATTATTTTTTTTATTCCAAGCAAGCTTTAAGCAGCAATCCCAACATTAGTACGTAAACATGACTTATCAAATCCACAGCCAGGTAAACAGTTCCTCCCACTGAACTGGTTCTGCTTGTTTTCACTCTAGGTCATATGAGTGTAATGTGTTTACAGTGTTACAGATAACTTCAGTGTCATCTCAAAGGACTTCATACACAATTAATCAAAGACAAAAAAACAATCTGACTCAATGCAATCAATATAGGTAAAAACTAATAGGACCCATGAGATCCATGTGGAGTGAAATTATCACTTACTGGTGCACCCGCTGCTTGCAGCGTTCACATTCCAACGAGCCAGTGCCACAGTGCCATCCACATGATGAGCAGGGGTTCATTTCTTGCATTGGAATTCCATGATGATCTCCAAGAATAGTCCAAGTCAGTGGTAGATCTGGTCGGATTTGCTCACATTTGATAAATTGCAGGTTCATCATAAACAGTAACATATTAAATTTTTTGGACAATAAGTCGCCCCCCCCGGCCAAACTATATAGAATTGCGACTTTTACTCTAAAAAATTTGGTAATAATTAGATTTGGGTCAGATTAGCTCAGATCTGGGAAATTGCAGGACCGTATATATTGAATTGGTGTCTTTTTTTCTTTTATCTAATCAAAAAATTCAAGTGAAAAACGCTGTTTTGTAACCTTGTTCCACACGAACTCTAAATGATCAAAAATGGTCTAATCAAACTCAAGTTTCTCTGCTCCTAAAACAAATTTGTTTTGTTGATTCAGTGGAGATCGCCACCCTAACCCGAGAGAAGGGCAAGACCTGCATCAAAGTGCTGAAGCTGAAAGAGGTAGAGGAGCTGATCAAGAAGCACGAAGCCGAGGAAGCCAAAGCTGAAAAAGACAAGAAGGAAAAAGAGCAGAAAGAAAAGGACAAGTAGTGATGATCAGACTAAAGAATGACTGAGATGTTTGTTGGTGTGAATGTTTCTTTAAAATAAAACCAAAAAAATTTTTAAAGGCTCGTTTTGGGGGAAAAAATTCTAGATGGACGGAATTCTGCATTTAAAAAGTTTTTTTTTTCTGAGAACTCGAAAACAAACTGACGATTGATGGTCTCTGGGCCATTGCAGAGTGACTTTTTTTGCTTTACTCCTGACAGAAATCAGTAGTATAGCTTATCCTGTTCAAACATGTCTTCAGTAAATTGTTGGAAATTGTGTTGAAAAGAAAAATGATTGTCAAAATTAAAAAGTAAGATCTGTCCAGAGAGATACAAAGACAGTAGATCAAGAAGAATTGGACTTGGTGTGATTTGCCAGTCAGAAAGATCCTCATTTAATTGCTGTTAACCTGGAGAATGATGTTGGGTCATAAACACCATCACTACCTCCAGAGAAGACACCAGAAGACATAGCAGGCTTGCTAAAAATATTTCCCAAGAGGAACATTTAGTAACTCTAATATTGACCCCTGAGGAACTCCAGACCAAGTCCAAATTTAGATTTTCCCAGGGACATACATATTCAATCCTTTTAAGTGTGAAGAAAACAAACCAAGACAGTTCAAGAGTTCATTAAACATGTAAAACTATGATGAGGAACATGTTTCCTCAGGACAAATTACAATTTGAATTATTCTTTGCAATAAAACTGAGACATTTTTGGAATTCAGGACAAATAAGAACAACCTAAAGATAGTTTCATTTCTCACAGCCTTTTTAACTAAAAATGACTTTCAACAAGCAGCTCATAACTTATCTGTAAGGTCAATTAAAGGCGCCAAAGCTGGAATCTGTGAGGTCACTGTAACAAATCAAAAGGCAGTTTTTCTCATTTTATCTAAATGATGGTCAAAATGAAAAAGGAAGATCTGACCAGAGAAATACAAAGACACCAGGATCTGGTGTAATGTGCCAGTCAGATAGATTTCCATTTAATTGCTGTTGAGCTGGAGATTGCTGTCGGATCATAAACAACATCTCTACCTCCCGGGAAGACACCAGAAGACATAGCAAGCTTGCTAAAAATATATCCCAAGAGGAACATGTAGCGACTCTAGTATTGACCCCTGAGGAACTCCAGACCAAGTCCAAATTTAGTTTTCCCCTGGGACATACATATCCATTCCTCTCAAGTGTGAGGAAAACAAACCAAGACAGTTCAAAAGTTCATTAAATATGTAAAACTAAGATGAGGAACATGTTTTCTCATGACAAATTACTCTTAGAATTCATTCATTTATATTAGAACAAAGACATTTTTGGAATCCAGGATAAATAAGAACAACCTAAAGATGATGTGAGCTAGTTACTCATTTTTAATCATCTTTTTTAACAAATACATAACTTCAGACAGCTCATTTTTTCTATGGAGTACAATTAATGGTACTAAAGCTGGAGATCTGTGAGGTCACTGTACCAAATTTCCATTAGTACATCTGATCTGCAGCACTCACACCTCCACAGGCAGTTTTAACCTCTTAAACCAGAGCTTGGGAACAGACATTTAAAGAGATGATTTCTGAGAAATAGCGTGCTGATGCTGTAACCACAGGAGTGAGTTTATGTAAAGGGACCATAAGATTAAGGCCAGGAGAGCGGCCTCTTGTGTTTTAGTGGAGTGGATTAGTGTTACTGATTGAGAGTTTAAACATACCGTGACAAGTGGCGTGGTTTGTAGAGGTTCTCTCATCCCTCATTAGGACTTTCCCTCACCAGTTAGATGTAACTCTGTGAGGTCTAAATAAAACTGATCCTTTAGATTTACATAAGAAAATCAGGTTTGATTAAAAGAGAAGTCACCTCTGACGGCCACAGAGAACATCCTGGCCTAAACTCTGGATATAGATCCTACATTTCAACTAATCTGGAAGCTCATTGACACCTTTGGAGGAATGCCAGCTGTGATTTGAGTCAAATGGAGATTAACACAACTCAATCAAAAAACTAAAAGCCTTAAAAACAGTTGGCCTCACATTCATTTCTGCCCCATTGAAACTTTCTCAGTGTTTTCTTTAAATCAGTTTCACTTGCAAATGTTTTATATGAACACTAAAAATACAAATGAGATGATACATAAAGATATTTTCATCACTTTTTATTGACAGACCTTTTTTCCCCAAATAAGACAAACAAGAAAAAAAAAACCTTAAAAGTATACAAGTGGATTGTCACCAAGTCACTAAGAACCACTAAGAAACATTAGATTCCTACGACTACCACAACAAACAGTAGAGAAATATTCATAGATAAAAATAGAACTCTGAAAAACTTCATACATGGATATTTTCTAACAGCTTATAGACAAGGTTCAATCAGTAGCTGTGGAGACCTGTGTGAAGACATGCAGGACTAGAAACCATCAAGAGAGTCGATTCGCAGCATAGTGGGAATGTTGGTTCATATTGCTTTATATTAAACCAGAAAAAAAAAAAAAAAAAAAAAATCAAGGTTAGCTGGATTATGAGTGTGATGTTTAAAAATCAACAAAAAACTCAACTCTTTGGCGTTTTAGTTCAGAGAACTTAAAAAAAGATGGGATTTCTCCAGCAAATAGACCCCAATTTGCATATATTTATCACATAAGCTGAGTTTCAACTCAACACAAAATTTTGGGATGAATACAAACAGGTAAATAAGACTCAGGAGGAAATTAAAAAAACTAATTGCACGCTCCTCTGTAGGCACAAAAGCCTCCCCCTCCTCCGTATTTAAGAGAGTTTTTAATAATAAAGTGGATGTCCTCAATCTCTTCATGGGGTTCATAGTTGTGTCGAGTATTAAACTTTCTTTTTGCTCAAACTTATCAAATTTTATGCGACAGTAAGTTAATTTCCCATCTTTATTAAGATAAAGAAACATTTCATGCTGTGACCCATGACCCAAAACTGAGACATATGCTGGAATGATGTTTGAAAGAACAAAAAAGAAACATGTGCACATGCTTCACAAGCAATGATGCTTTCTAAATCATCTACATCCTGAAGAAAAAAAAAAAAAAAAACAGATTTTATTGACCACATCACTTCCTGGTAACATTTAAAGCTCACATGGTTGCTGTACTCAAAAGTCTTTTGGAAGCTGTCTGAGGATATGCAGAGTAGTTTTGGGGAAACGCTTCCTTCTCCTTAATGCACCGTTTTGGATTCAAAGAGAAAAATGGGAGGAAAAAAATTAAAAAATAAAAATTGTAATTTTGTGCATAACCTGTGCTTCAAGACTATGCCGATGTGTGCTTTTCTGACCAGACATATTAAGAGAACAGACAGGATTGTTCCCAAACATCTCTTTTAATAAAAGAGCGTGTAAAAGGAACACCGTCATCTGCCACCAAGGATTTCTGTGATCATAGAGAAGGTGGGTTTGATCTGGGAAAGAGGGGGAAAAGTGTGATTCTGTGTGGAGTTGTGGAGGGGTGAAAGGTGGGAGAGGGTGGGGCAAGTCACTCTTCATCCGAGCTGCTGTTTTCCAGAGAGTAAACCATGAAGGCTAGATCTGGCCGGGCTGGGACCATCGGGTTGCCCGGCTTCACCATCTCAAAGCCCATGTAGTGGAACGTCCTGATGATGGACACTAGACCGGAAAAAAGAGAAAGTTAATGAAAATTAAAAAAATTGTTTCTAGAAAACTTTGATCTTACTTTGTTGGTGAAACAAAAGTTGATATTAAAAATAAAAAAAGTAGAAAGTGGATTTTTTCTCTGAGTTGTGATAATAAATATAAAAAAAAAAACACATCTTACTACATAAAAACTAAATAAACAAGCCAAAGTACGGTTTGTCTTCCCTCTGGCTCTGATAACAGATTACGCTTACAAAGTGCAAACTCATTACAGAAAATCTCATGCTTACACACTTTACGCCTCATTTCAAAATCTTAACCATAAAACCAGCTTAGATTGTGACTTCAAATCTAAAAACATATGGAGAGGCTCTTACTTCGATCCTCTCTGCTTTTGTGGAACCACAGGAATACGTAGTTAACTTTGAGCTTTTCTTCTGCAAACTCCAGCAGGGCCGTCAGCCTGAAACACACACACACACACACACAGATGTGTGAATTGGTGAACGAGGGTAAGACGAGTGGTGATGACGCACTTTTATTCCCCCCTCTCTTCTTTTTACATAAGCGCAGCAACTTTACATAATGATGCAGCGGCAGCTGGCAGAACGCCTGGAGCAAAGAGATTTAAACGAACCAGCCCTCTATTCCAAAAAAACATCTTAACCAACCCCTTAGATAATGTACAATTTAATCTACCCTAAACCCCCTTATCTAATCAAAGTTCTGAATGTACCCCTCTTTGCTTCCTTCCGCTAGTGAACCATCTGGGATCTCCAGGAACAGGCTGTCCTCTGATAGGGCCGTATCCCAGAAGGCAGAGCGGCGCTCACTCAGCTGGTAGTGGAAGTGGAGGAGAGAGGGGTTTCCACCGACTAGAGAAGTCTGCGTCACAGTTAACTTGTCATCCTGGGTCAAGAAAGAGAGAAAATATATGGTTAGATCTTATCCGATGGGGGAAGAGAACTTCATTTTACTTTTACTAGAGGTGTGTGTGATAAGAGTGTATTTATAAAACAAAGTTATCTTCACGTCTCTACTTGTGTTTGAACGTCTGACTGATTCAGCGTAAGCAGTCAGAGCAACGAGTCCTGCTAAACACTGGAGGACAGATGAGGATGTTCATGGCAGATATGACTGATCTGTCTCATGCTAAATCTCTAATCCTCCTCTCAGTCACATGTCTGGGGTGCAACCTGACACACACACACGCAGGCAGACACACACGCAATCCACCTCCCTCGTTTCTACCAGGTCAAATCATTTCATTAGTCCCTAAGTCCGAGCGTGCAGAAGGAAAGCAGATAAATGAAAGTATTCAGGTGGTAAATCCACAGCAGGTGGAGATGATGACTTTGCAGAGTGCAGGTGCAATTAGTGATGTGTTTGTGTTCAGTGTGCCGATTCAGAAGCGTCCCCGCGGGATGAAACACGATTAGTTAGAACGCTACAAGAACAACACGTGCAGACTACACTTTTGTTCTTCAAACCTCAGATCCAAAAACAAAAAAAAATTTTTTACCTGCTACAGTCATCTTAATGTCTATTTGATTTAATCTTAAATCAATTACATCTTCAAACAAGATTCATTGATCAAAGATGGATGTTCCAGTAAACTGGGTTTAATTTGAGGGACTCAAGCTACTGAAAAGCTCTAAATTTTTTACATAAAGTTTGTTGCCGATCGTCCAAGAGTTTAATCTGACATACGTATGATGTCACAACCATTGCAGTCCACAGAGACAAATATCTTGTAATCATATAGTAACACTTAAAACATTTGAGTTTTATTGTTGGGACACTAAACACACTCAATAACTGATATTGATTTTGCTTCCACACGGATGGTGAGGCGTTGAGTTGCCATGGCTGCCCTGTGGCACCCAGACAGAAAAGCCAATGAGCACAGAGAGTCTCTCTGTTCACCACAAACACATTTGTACACACTCCAGATGTGCCACACAGGCTCAACTGGCCCGGTCACATGCTTGTAGATTGTGTTTTTAGGCATAAACAGGAAGTTGTAATTTACCTTGTGTAGTAGCACGAAATGAGAATGATCCCTGACCGTCCCTCGCCCACCCGGGATCTTCAGCTGTGGGTGAGGGGCATCAGGAGCACCACAGAGGCCCCGGAGTCTGGGGAGTGGAGCTAGGCAGCATAGACCCCGCTAACCAGGAACTGTAGGAAGAAAAAAAAGAGGTTTTTAAATTATTTTGTAACATTCAGTCCGAGACATGTAGTCCAGTGAAGCTACACAAATATTACAACTAGGATTCAACATTATTTTTGTTTCTTTGAAATCTAATTATCTTTGTGCTGAAGCTTAAACTAAGTTTGTCATATTTGCTTATTTATAGTTTGAAGTATTTCTCCAGTTCTCAAACCAAAGTGTAAATGCATGAAGGTTGCAAAGCACCATGTACTCTCGGATCGTGCTGTTGTGTTTGTTTAGATGAATGAGCCACAATTAGCAAAAATCAGAGTTTATTATTTACTGCTGCATTCAGAAAGTTCTGGATGGTTTTTGCAGATGAGAGCCGTGCACCGTAGACAAGCACACGATCTGTAAACACCTCTGCAAATAGCTTCGCCAGGCTTTCGAAGCACATCTGACTCTGCGTTTTGGATTTCAGACGAGGTGTCAGACAGCACAAACCAGGCCACCCGCTCCCATTTTTGTCAAACTTTGACCTTTAAACTATACGAAGATCCTCCTTGAGTCAAACTGAGCTTGTGACGGTCATTAAAACTTGTCACGTTGAAGTGCTGCGTGGCCTGAAACCGCAGCACGATGACCCGTTTCTCAGCAAGTTTAAGTTTCAGTCATGTGCGCCAACGGTGCATGCATGCCTGTGTGTTTCCTTTGAGATGGAAGAGGCGGGTCACCGTTTCAGACAGGTAACCAGGGCAACCTGATCTGCCCGAGTCAGAAGCACAGCTAACATTGGCAGCGGTAGCAGCCCTGTCTCCTCGGTTTATCTCAGTGGTGCAGAGCGGTGAAAAGTTTGTATTTTTAGTTCTTTGATATCGCACCGACACCTCGGGGCTGGCGAGCCATGACCACGGAGACACCACAAAACACCAAAGAAGTTTTCAGATCAAATCAGAATCATCATCAAATGATTGTTTATTTTTATACCTCACAATTTGCACAAAATTTTTTTCTAATTGAATCTTGCAATCCTGACTAAATACATAATTGGTGAAATTTTAACCCATTAAAGGGACTTTTATGCAATTTTTTTCACTTAATCCATCACAAAAATTACTGGTAGGAATTTTACATCAATAAATTAGATTTGTGTTTTGACTTTTAAAAGAGATCAATTGTTCTCTAATTACATAAAAACGATCCTTAACCATTATTAACCCACGTTTTGTTTTTTTTTTAAAGTGGGCCTTTTTGTCTTTTAAGAACGATACATTTCTTTCCGAGTGTCCTGGGAACATTTCTAAATAATTTAAATGAGATTTTTCCAGATCAGGTGAAGAGTTTTCTTACAAAAAAACTATAAACTTTACAGGTAAAGAAAAAAAAACAGAGAGCTTAGACCGAATGGAATGAGTCCAGCTTTTTAAACACGTCATAGTCATCGCTCTAGTTTTATTTTAGGGATCAAACCGCCACCGAAAGACAGAAAGAAAACTCAGATGGATGAAGAAACGAGAACTCCTGCCAAGACCTACTTCTCTTTTTCCATCTTGTCTTTCAGTCTGGATGGAAGCGCCAGCTTGTTTTGAAAATAAAAACAAGCCTCTGACATTTCAGACATGACCCAGGCCTCCGCCGTCTCATCCATCCTCTCCCCTAACGAGTACTGGGTCGTCCGTAGAACACAATGTGGTTACATGTTTAATACGATGGAATGAGAGGCTAAATGCTGCATTAATAACCATCTGTGTGTAGCGGTGCCTCAGAGTGCGTCATTGTGTCCTTCTGCTGAGGGAGGATGAAACCCTCCGTCCCACCTTCCTTCTTATTTTACTCTAATTCAGATGAATTGGGATTGATGGTTTAGGTGGGCGGAGTGACTGTAGTCAGATTTTATTTATTTAAAAAGCCAAGATTTTAAAGCCTTCCCACTTGTTAGCAGCTTGGTCACAAAAAAATATTCAAAATCAAACAAATTATTTTATTATAAGTTTACAGAACATCCAAAGCCTGGAAGCTCGAGACACGGAAAGGACACGGAGACAGAAACAGGAAAGGCACACGTGCTCTGAAACTCGATTGTGGAAGGATGTATTCCTGTCAAAACACAAAGCACAGCACTCTGATCCCCAGACCTGCACAAGCTAGACATCCAGGAGTCACAAAAACACTCCTGAAGAAAACAAAACGATGGGATTTTTCACTCATAAATCTTCTTCACAATGATTGTATTCTTAGCCGTTAGGTATAAATAATAAAAACATGAAGTCAGACAAACTTAGAACCTCATGCTGAATAGGTTTGAATTTTTAAAGCTATACAAGCAGCAGTCACCAGGCAGAATGATGGCATCACTGCATGAACCATTGACTGTTTACATTTTAGATCAGCTTTAAAATCCAAGACCATCATAACTAGGATGGGTTTTTTTATCTTTGGGTAAAAATTTTGAACAATATTGGTTGTTTTTTAATCCTATGGGTTGACTTTTTAATGCATTTCATGTGAAATTGAAACGCAATAAGAAACTGAATCTGGTCATCTTAGACCACCGGAATTAAACCTCTGGTCCAGGGGCCTGAAATTGGTCCTTCAGAGAATCTAATCAGGCCCGTGAGAGGAAAATGGTCAATATAAACAGAATGTTGGAAATTTAAATGTTAACACAAGTTATAATTTACTGATTTATTCACATTATTTTTTTATTTTCAGACGTCCTAATAAAAAAGCAAACAGTTTGTTTTCTAATATAAAGTTGATAAAGATTATTTGTTTGATGAAATTTACATTTTTATAGAATAATTGGATGCCATGTCAATTTTTTTCTGAACAATAATTTGCATGGGAAAGGTGTGGTCCACCCTGAACAAGTCACCAGTCTGCTACACACACGCATGTGTCAAGAACATTAGCTTAAGAAAAAATATTTTATGTTCTTCTACTTACTACATTTTTTATGAAGTCTGTTGGCAGTCAAAAAGTGGAATTTTTTTTTAATTAGGTTTGGATTTTCTAGACTTTAATAACTAAGGAATGAGAACTAAAATGAATTTTGACATCAAATAAAACTAGTCATTTCAGACAAATTTGTTCAGAGTTTTGTAAAGTTTCACATCTAAAATCTTGGTAGTTGTGTTTAGTCATTACCAGTTATCTCTGGTGTGACCACAAACTGGGATAGGTCCAACCCTGTAAGTAAACACAGGCTAAAAACATACAGACTAAAATTAATAATCAGTACAGGAACGTTTCGGATCAATGCAAACACTGAAATACTCTAAAGAAGTCAAATAGTAAGGGGTGGATATGAACAGTAAGGGATCAGTGGTTTCAGATGCCGGCTGGAACCAGTTGGTGCATTTATGTTTTAATACAGTGATGGAAAATTCAATCCAGACTCTCCCAGCAACCGCTTAGAAGACCCGTCTGCTAGTCTATTAAAGGGGCACTTAGCTGTGCTCAGGTAGTCATATCTGTGTGAATGCTTTGCTCAGCAGCACTACAACACACACGGATTCCATTGATGCTTAAGAGGTGAACCAGCACAAGTGATGGGGGTTATGTAACCAGACTGATGTAGGCCATTTGCTGCCTTCAGCTGATAGGGTCACAGCAGGAGTACTAATATAGTCTGCTCTGGCACACAGCAGCAATGATCCGCTTCATCAGTGCCCAATGGGTGTCAAATAAACCCATAAAAGACAGAGCCGGACACTAAAAACATTTAAACTATTTAACAATAAAATAGTTCCAAACTAGATATTCAATTTGAATCAAGCATCTAAGAATGTTTTGTTCCGTTGTCTTCTGCTTATCAGGGGCCGAGTCATGTGCAAACAGCCTCAGACGGGAAACGTAGGCTTCCCACATCCCAGCTGCATATTCTGGCTCACCCGGGAGAGTACAGGGGAGTTACCCAACCAGCTGTGGGAAATAGTCTCTCCATCGAGTCCGGAGTCTGCCTCTGAATCTCCACCCAGTGGAACGTGCCCGAAACACCTCACCAGTGAAGCATGCTGGAGGCATCCTAACCAGATGCCCGAACCACCCCATTTGGTTTCTCTCGACTTGGAGGAGCATCAACTCTACTTCAAGCTGCTTCCGGATGGCAGAGCTTCTCACTCTATGATTGAGAGCTCAGCCACCCTTCATAGGAAGCTCATTTCAGCCACTTGTATCTGCGATCTTGTTCTTTTGGTCACCAACCACAGCCAGTGACCAGCTGGAACGTAGATCAACTGGTAAATCGAGAGCTTGCTTTTCAACTCAACTCTTTTTTTAATCACAATGGACTGATAAAGCATACTCATTATTGCAGACGCTGCACTAATCAGTGCATTTAACATTCCTGCATCTAAGAATGTTAAACCTATAAAACAAACTTCGATAATGCTCCTTTAAAAATAGTTGAAATCCCATCCTGAAAAAAAAAAAACCACCCAAAAAGTCTGACCACAGTGATGCAATAAAACCTCACTGCAGTGTGTGTGTGTGTGTGTGTGTGTGTCGGAACCAAAACACAGATCTTGTTCAGAACAGTCTGTCTGCACCTCTAGCATTAAATCAGGGAATTTTAGGTCATGACAGAATAATCCGGGTCACTGTACAGTCAGATATAAAAAGAAGACATGATAGTGCAGTCTGCACATTAGATTACATAAAAAAAAAAAAAAGATTAATAATCCATGTGCAAAATTTAAGGAGATCCAAAACAGAAGATCCTGAAGGCAATCCTTATCATTTTATTTTTTCTTATGGTTCAATGACAATATATTTTCTTCTGATTGCATTTTAAAAATGTGAGGATATTGATTTAATTAATCTTAATTATTAGAATTGATTGGATTACTAGATAGATGATAGATTACTAGTAGATCAATAGATCGATCTGAACTTAGGAAATGGAAATCCATTCAAATAAGGATTGTACTGTGAAAACAATGAAACCAGAACATGTGCTGGTTAAGTTCATTTGCTTAAACGAGGTTTAATTAACTTTTAAACAAACAGAAAAAAGAAAGTTCTTGAAACCTCCTGAGGCTTTGTTTTGCTTCCTTTTCTGTACGGAAGTCACGTTATCACTAAAAAAGCTAAATAAGACTAGTTTAAAGACATATTTAAGTTATAAAACTGATTTATGAGCATTTTGCACTCATTTTTTATTCATCTATGTTAAGCTAGTAAATTATTATCCTTGACATTGTGGTTTAATGATGAATGATAAACTGCGTGTTTTCAACGTTTCTGGTCAAAAAAAAAAAAAAGAGGAAAAAAACAACTCTTACCTTTCCTCTGTGTTCAGCATGATAGCTTGGAGGAAATATGAGTCTTTAGATCCTTTAGGACTTCCAAAACTATTACTATTTATTAATAGCTCCACAGATATATTCAGCATAAGTAAATTAGATTAAAATCCGCCTGAACTTTCAGTTACTTCTCGTAGAAACGAACTGAACAACTCTGTCTGGGACTCAGACAAGCATCGCGAGTTTTTATAGCTGCCGCTAAGCATCATGGGAAAGCCATCCCAGAATAATTTTTTTCTTTTTTCAATACCAGAAAAACATAACTACTGGTAGAAAAAGAAGATTAAAAAAAAAAAAAAACAGATTGTCTTGATCGGTCATTTTTATTTATTTTTATTTTTTTTACAATCGGAGTTTCAAACTCATGGCCGACGGGCCAATTGCGGCCCCCGGGACGATAATTTGCTGCCCCCATTTTTAAAGGATTGTAAATACACTAATAAAAATCTTAATTTAAACAAGTTTGTGGGAAATACAGAAATTTAATTTAAAACAAGTAATTAAGTAACAAAACTGCATATATGCTCACATTTACTCTCTGAATACAAATAAGACTTTTTAACAAAAAAAATTGTGGTTCAGGGAACTATTTGGATGAAAAAGAGAGAGAAAATTAACGCAGTAAAACCTAAAGAATGAACAAAAAATGGTAAAGGTAAAATGCAATGTGACAGCAAATGTTTCGCTTTTCTTCTTTACAGTTAAGAGTTGATCTGTAATCTCAACACAGCATCATCTTCAAGTTTGAAATCACACTTAATATCTGTGGAACAAGTGTGATTGCCATGCTTTACCATGTCCATGCACTGACATCTATAAAGCACATCTGTATGCTGTCTTCTTTTTCTTCTTTCGGCATTTCCCTTCAGGGGACCACAACAACTGAATTTAGAAAGTAAAAAAGAACATTCATGCAACACAAAAGAAATGGATCCGTAGTGTTTTTAAATAACTGTAACAGAGCAAAGCTTTCAGCTGACGCAGTGCAAGATAAGAGTACACAATACCAAGTAGTGTCACTAAGTTAAGCTCAGGACATGTAATGGAAAGCCTTCTTATCCACATCTAATTATTTCCACAAATGTCTTTTTCCACTTTCCGGTGCAGTGTTTTATAGAGACTAACTTTGAGAAAGAGTCCAAAAGTGATTGAATAAATAGAGTAATTACATTTTGCATTGATATGTGGCTTGTTTTGGGGTTTGGGTGACCCACCAATTGTTGATGCAGATGATTTAATACGATTTTAACAGAAAAGAAAGCTGGATTACACCATAAAAGATCAAGATGTGTTGCAATACCAAGCCATAAAGTGGTAGAATTTCAGAGAATACTGTACGTATGCATCAATTAGTTTTGATTGCTGATGTGAGAGACAATCCTTTTTGTCATCATCAACATTGTGACATTGTGTCGTAAACGCTGATCTATTCTTAAATGACTTTGAAATGTCATTTAAGAATAAATGACTGTTGCTGTCTAATATCAGCAACTTTAAATTGTCCAGGGATGCCTTGTTCATAGACTTCTGTCCTTTTGAGGTGAGATCTGTAAAACAATATGAACAACTTAAAAAAGGCAAATTTAACTTTTTTTGAATAATGTGAAAAACTACTTTTTTCTCCTAAAAGTGTCTGTCAGTCACTCTGAGCTCAGAGTTTTGGTGTGAACCTGAACATGGGCCAAGGACCATAGACATTATGTAAGCCAGCAATGGAAAACAGAGTCAGTACCAAACAGATTATTGGATTAGTAACAAGATAGCAACCAGGCTACTTGATCCTGGCACACGCATGGCGGTATTCATGTTGGAGGTCTAGCATGCCTGGCTGAACAGAGGACAGGGGGTCAATGCCACCTGCCTGCCTTCATGAAACAGCTTGTCTGTGATGTAACAGTTTATTATGACAGCATGGTGTGAGACACAACATCACAGAGAAGAATGGCAAAGATTTGGGATGGGAAATGTTTTCTGATTATTCTATTATAAACCTATGATGAAACAGAATCTTCCTCAAAAAGTCAAAGATTCTTTTCAGCCATCCCTTTGCCAAAGTTGAGTTAATCATCTCATTACACTGGCTTTGATTAATCCGTCTCTGATTGATTGAGATGTACTATTAGTCTCAGATTATGCCGGTTTCCTGGATTTACTTCTTCCGTGGTGTCACATGGGGATGTACCATTCAGAACAATGAAGGGACAGATCAGTCCAACTTTACACGGTAGTATATTGGTCAACACTGCAGTTTGATTTCAGAAAGTAACTCTGGTGCTACCAAGTCTTTAATGACCTCACTTAAAGCATCAAGCCCTGTGACTAAATTCAAAGTCTGTACAGCTATGGTGCTAACATTAAAAAAAAAAAAAGAGAAAATGACAAAGTTTTTTTTAAGTTTTTCACCCAACCTGTTTCATACTATTACTTTCAAACTCGAATCCTCCACACCACAAAGTGTTCAGAAGCTGGTTTTCTATGTTGGAAATGCCTTCATCTTTCTGAAAGAACAGTGGGTATTTGTTTAAATCTCTTGAAAGACGGAAACTACATGTAGTGTTTAAAAAATTTGGAGCAGTAAATTGATACTTGTCATCTTACTAAAAAAGCCAAAGAGGTGAAGCAATCAATCATATTCAATGTGCAATGGTATCTGTCATGTGATAAAGTTCCCGAAAAAATAGAGGGTCTCACTCGATGATAGAAAATCTTTTGTGCAGCAAATAGAATATCTTACAGTGGCACCTAAATGACACATGAGAAAAGATGTGCAAAATATTCATCATATTGGAAGAGATTCAACCACATATTTTCAATACACAAACGTAAGAATCACAACATATTTAGAGTATTTGGAAGGATCAGGAGCTGCACTGCAGTCACATTGTTTTTTTAAAGTTTCGAGTAGTTTCAGTCGAAGAGCAAGGCTGCTCAAAACAGAAAACTTTTTTTTACATTTAACTGTTATCATAAACATAATCACTTTAAAAAAAACCATTTTGTTAAGCTTTTGTGTGTTACATCATTAGTGTCAAAGTTCAGCAGGTAAAAAGTCCAACCTGAAGTAACTTATTCACAACCAGAGAGGATGGTGGTCCTGAGTCGCTTTGTTCAGAGCTAAATTTATTTTTCTCCCTTGATGACTCACTAAAATATGGAGAATTATAAATCAGAACTTTTCCAAGCATGCCAGTAGTTACTGTTTAAAAAGAGGTTGTAGACCCATCAACTAAGCTTTTTGCGCATTTGTTATTTAGATTATGTGTTATCTAATTTATTGCTCATCATGGTATGCTTTTTATCATTAACTTTTTTCTAATTATGTGAATTTTAATTTGTTCCATGCTTGTTTTAGTCTGATTCCTATTTAAACATCTATGTCTGTGTCGCAAGTTAAATATGAGCACTTTATGCAACATTGTGTTTCAGAATTTAAAAATAAATTTACGCCTCGATTAGAAAGAAACAATATGAATGTTTCTTGCCATTTATTTATCCTACCTCATCGTTTTAAATTTGTGTAACAAATTAAAGCAAAACTATTTACCGAAACATCCTTGAACCTCAGAGGTCTGGTAAAGTTCAAAAGTGTGTAAAAGGAAATATGCACATTTTAAACTGTATTAGATTGTTTTCTTCACTATTTTTGAAAGCTAAAACTTGTGTTTCAGTTTCATTTTAATATTGAAACCATATATTCAGTAACTCTTTTACTGGCGAGCACAACAGCAGCAGCAGCAGCTGATAAAAAGCAACTGGAGCTTCTGCTGAATCTCACGTGAGCATCTTAGTTTCCAGGACAAACTGTCCCCTGTCTGCCCTTCGCACACTCCTTTCAGCAATGCAAAGGCCCACAGGAGAAGCTGGCTGAATAATAAAACACCTCTCACTTCAACGTGTCTCTGTGATGACGTCTCAGACCAGTGCAGGTGACCTAGAATCTCATTCCTCACGTGAGAAAAACCTGGCCTCCTTCTCTGCATAGAGGAGAAGATGCACAGATGAAGTTTAGTGAGGATTGTTGACTTTTGATCATATAAACAAGTCAAATTAGAGGTTTTATCTGAACAGAAATAAACTCAAACTATTCCTCACTTCTATTTGTTAAATACATTGTATTAAGTCTGAAATCAAATGTCACAAGTTCAGATTCCATTGAATATATGTAATAAAATATGGTATCGATCTTCCCTTTTTAAAATCCCTCAACCTAGATGCCTTCTCTCTGCTTTTCTTCCTAGATGTGAAGCTAGTTTCATTCTGTTGGAAAACAAATATATTTAATCATTCAGACCTCCACAGGGATTAACCAGCATGGACATTCACACCTGCTATGTCCTTGTTTTTTTCACTATTTCAGCCACTGTTGCCATGCTCAGAAAAAAAGAAACATTTTTTTTTAGATTTAGAAATGTATAAAAGTATGTTTCTTTTCAGATAAAAAAGTAGAAAAAAAGACCAAAAAAGGCCAATCTGCCTGCTGCAACAGAGGAAAGAAAAACACCACAACTGGGTCAACAGTATAGATTAATGAACCTGTCTTCAAGTCCACGTGCAACTGGAACTTAATACACAAAGTGAAAAAAGAAAGGATTAATTTTGCATAAAGTATTCTAACTTCTCTTTAATTTGCACAAGCGTGAAAGATTTGGGACAGCAATTGATTGATTTTTTTAAAGTTCACTTATCACATACTAGTGACCTGTTAAGGGTGTACCCCTCCTCTCACCTGAGCCAGGATAGATGTTCATACCAGTGTGATTTTAATTGTTTCACTGTGTGCATTTTAAATCACCTACCAGCACAGCAAGGTTTTAAATGTGTGTGCAGGTGTATTGTTTCTGTCATCTTAAGCTTTCATGTCTGCACATAAACCCAATCTTCTGCTCCTCACTCTGCTTTTATCTGTGCTTCTATTGTGTAACAAAGCTTCCCCTCACCACGTGCTGTTCCCACCGTGGAGCTCGTTGTTCTCTCAGTAGTCACATTCAGCATCTTCCTAAGCTGATTGCCTCTTTAATGCAGTCGTCAGGGTGTGTCTCAGTCTTTCTAAGCACAGGTGCTGCTGTACTACAACTTCAGACACATGTGATCTCATCATAACAATACGCATATACTGGCAGTGGGTCAGCGGACGAGATGATCCTTTAGGAGCAGGTTGAATAAGTTCCTATCTGTCGTTGAAAACTGTGAGTTGTGTTATCTTTTAAACTACACTGACGTTCGTTATGAACTCCATTTAGATCTTCAAGATGTCATTTCATGAGTTTTTCTTAAAAAATTCAACCTTGTTCAGAAACTTTTCTGCTGAGTCACCTTCCAAGTCCCTCAGCAATCTGAAGATGATGCAGTGATAGCAGTCGGTCTTGATGGTGAAGAGCAGCTCAGTGTAGCTGACTGTGGCTGGATGACGATCAACCTAATCTCAGCTAAATAATGAAATCGATAACGTCTTTGAGCCAAACCAATGTTGAAGTTAAAGTTCTTAAATAATTTTCAGTGAGTAGAAAGTGACTCCAAGAAAAGTTTGCCACCTTACTCATCATGTCAGGTTGAGTGGAGGAGCTTGGCTTCAGGGTTTTGCTAAAAGGCTGGATGACGCAGACTAAACCAGCTGTGGAAGTGTGTGATCTCTCCGTGGGCTTGACTTTGACCAGATCTTCAATTTCCAAAAGAGCTAGTCTTTTTTTCTAAAAGATGCTCATGTTGCCCCTCAGCTCTGTGCTGAATTACATAAGCTATGTTCTGTCCTATTTCTGTTCCTGCCAATACGTACATATACCCCACAATGTAGACTTCATGAGCCCTGGGAACACTTTTAATGCCACTAAAGCAAGTCCAGCTTTTTGCATGAAGCGTCATAAATATTAGATTGAACAGATACATTTGTGTTCAATCTTTCATGTATGCATATCAAACTTGACAATATGACTTTAGCACCATGCCCATTTCCTCCAGAAAGTATGGAGATAAATATTTTAGACGTTGCTTACACAACCTTTCAAGAAGTCGGACTGAGTCATTGGACTGTTATCACTCAGCTTACTTTCACAAGAGTACAGCAACACTTTTATTGCTTCAGACTGAGCACTCAAGGTGTCCACAACTTTATCAATGCCAGTTGAGGTTTGGAGCTGGGGCAAAAAGGGCAAGTGGTTTTAATTATCTGAGCATGCTGCACTCACTGAGATCTGAGACAAAGTAAAAAAAAAAAAAACTCCATCTTTACCTCATTAAACTTTAATAAACTTAACAAGATGGCATGGATTAAAACAGCCTCACAAAGGACTCACTCTTCACCAACACAAAATTTAATATGGTGTTGATTCGATGCATTGAATATGGATGAGATGAAGAAATAAAAGAAGAATACTCCATCAGATAGTTTATAGGTGACTATTTTAGAATCAAAACATGGGTTGATTTAGAAATTTAGACATTTTCATGCTCTTTGAATCATTGATTTTTTTTCTCAAAATGAAATGAAACCAATCGATGGACTTAAACTCAATCAAGCAGATATGGGAATTAAATTGCACTGAAAAAAAAATCAATTTAATTTGTTTCATCTTCTGAACCACTTATCTCTAACAGGGTCACCAGGGTGCAGTAGCCTATCCCGACTGGTTATAGGCGAAAGGAAGGATACACCCCGAACAGGTCATCAGTCTATTGCAGGGCCACATACGCACAGACAACCATCGACACACACACTAATTCCAGGGGCAATTTCATAGTGGCCAATCAAATTAACACGGTGGGAGGAAAGTGGAGTACCTGGAAAAAACCCACACAAGCATGGGGACTACATGCAAACTCCACACAGAAAGGCCAGCGTTTCAAGCCCCACGCCCATTTCAGGACTTGAACCCCTGACCTTCTTGCTGTGAGGCCACCATGCAGTCTCAGTTTGATTCACTTAATTCAATTATCACAGACAACATATGTTTAAAATGGATTATCATTCATATTCTTAAATTTGGTTTAATTAAACATTGATAATACAAGAAAACAATTATAAATAAGTTGAATATTCATCCTTTTCGAGTTACTTACAAAATTACACATATTACACAAATTTCCCATGTGTGGGATCAATAAAGTATATTCTGATTCTGATTACTTTGTTGACTCTTCTACTGAAGTATACTCACATTTTGGAAATTGAAAAAACAAGAGTGACCGAAAGAACGAGATTACGGATACAAGCGGCCGAAATGAGCTTCCTCCGCAGGGTGGCTGGGCTCTCACACAGAGATTGGGTGAGGAACTCTCCAGGTTGAGAGGAGCCAGATGGGGTGGTCTGGGCATCTTGTCAGGGTGTCTCCCGAGCCCCTTGCTGGTGAGGTGTTTCCGAATGTGCCCGAAACACCGAAGGTGTGAAAAAAAAGAAGGGTTGTTTTTTTTTCACCACAATGAAAAAACCCGCAAAAAGGGTTTTTTTTTTTTTCACGCAAAAAAACCCCCTTTTTGCGTGAAAAGGCAAAAAGGGGTTTGCCTTTTCACGGGAGGCAAACCCCGGACCCGCTGGAGAGACTATCTCTCACAGCTGGCGGGGAACGACTTGGGGATCCTACCCTGGCTGGAGGATGCAGCCAGGGTGAGAGAAGTTTGGGTTTCCCGTCTGGACTGTTGCCCCCGCGACCCGACCCCTTACGGATAAGCGGAAGATGACGAAATGGAACAGAAAAAATAGAAGAATTTGTTGAAAGCTAACATAAAATTTTGGAACATACAGTAATTTAAAGTGAACTTGACATGTGTGCCTCCAAAGAGAAAAAAAATTGGTTATTTGAAATGTGCAATTTTTTAGCTCCAATCTTCCAAACATTCCAGACAAGCACGTCAATATCTGATGGGCAGGAACACTTAGATAATGTGTTTGGTTGTTTTTTTTTTTTTTGTAGTATTTTAGATGCCAAACAGGAGTACTGTCAGTAGTCATCTCATTCGAAGTTTCTGAGTTCTAAAAGCATGATGTCCACATCTTTCCAAGAAGATCTACTGCTTTCCCAAGAATCCTCATGTAAGACAATGGAAACTCAGCACAACTTCTCTAAAATTAGCATGTGGCCTTCATGGCCTTGTTGGACTGTTTTTCTAACCAGAAGAGTGAGCAAGCAGTAACTTTGCAGGAAGGGCAGGAGATCGTGAGAACCAGCATGTCACCAGAGCCACGTCCCATAGAAAGCTCCTTCCAGAAAACAACGTAACTCCACACACTTTCACGGGAAGGTAAAGAAAGCAGAGAGGAAACCAAAGAACAATGAGGATGTGGATGTGACACTGCAGCACGACCATAACTCTGGGTGGGAACCCAGAAGTCTGTTGTACTGGAGTCAGAGCAAAGCTTTTTAAAAGTCATTGACAAAAAAAACAAGCCCCAGTTCCCACAAAGACTTTTCTCACGCTGCTGCTTGAGTGTATATTTAGGTTTCCTTGTATGACTGTTTCCGCTCTGATTTGTACACTGTGTTTGACTTTTCTTATCTTTGTGGACGTGACTTGACCAGAAATATTTTGAACTTAATCTTGGGTTTTGGAAGCACTTCTGAAGAAAAAAGGGGACGTAATAAGAGGTCTTTCACAAAGTAGAAATATGCATGGAGAGGCAGTAGAGATACTGTCTGTTGACCGGGAGAACCTGGTTCAATTCCCGCTAGGCCCAAGCTGTCTCTGGCACCACAAAATAGACACAAAAACAAAGAAACAACAGAAAATAAATACCCTGAAAAGACAAAAAAAAAAATCTTGGAGATTTTTCTGCTGGAAGCAACTCAAAGTGTTGTTGCTGACATATTTGATAGTTGCAAAAGTTGAGCGTTTGGTTTGTGAAAGATGAAAACTCTACAGAGAAATAAGAGTCACATGAAATGATTCAACTACATGAGACAACAGTTTAACTGTAAATTATCCACTGCTCAAAATCTGAGATTAAAAAGGTCTTCATGTAGCAAGTGAAAAATTAGGAAAACTGGACATCTTTGACGCAAATGTTTGAAACGAAATAAATGTATCACAGCATTTATCTGAAAACATTCCAGGCTAATAGTGAGACAGTGAAACTTGAGTGTTCTGGCTCTCCCCTTTGGTTAAACATGCCATGAACCCATGCCGGAACCGCCCCAACTGGCCATTGTCAATGTAGAGCATCAACGGCTCTTCTCTGAGCCCCACCCTCACCTTATCTCTAAGCGAGAGCCAGACCACCCTGTGAAGAAGGCTTATTTGGTAAATTGATTGGTAAATAGAGAGCATTTATCTTCACTAATACAGACTGATGCAGCATCCAAATTATCCAGAAACCTTACCAATTTGTCTGTTAATTTCACATCGTGAACAAGACCTTTCGTTTCACCTTCTAAAATGCTCGTCCCAAAAAGGGATCCCAGGGGATACTGAAGCCTATCGAGGCTGATTTCAGGCAAGAGGCAGGGTACACCCCGAACAGATTGCTAGTCTGCAACAAGGCGTTGAGATATTTCAAATTGTTCTACTCAGGACAAGGCCTCAACTTGAAGGGTGGATTCCCTCCATTTTACAGTAGTCAAGAACAATGGTTTCAGATTTGGAGATGCTGATGCCCATCCCAACTACCTCACACTTCCATATTGGTCAAGTAAAATTGGAGATCAAGGCCAGGTGAAGCCAACAGGAGCCCATTATCTGCAAAAAGTAGAAACAAAATTCTGAGGCCACTGACCTGAATCGACCCTAATCCTTATCAGCAGCTGCTATGACTGCAACACTGTTAGAAAAACATGAACATTTCAGAAATTCCACAACTTTTTGTTTGACTGGTTCAGTATTTTTACGCAGCTGAGAGGTGGAGATCAAAACACGAGCCTGTCACTGTAAAAATGTAGATCTGCTTGTTCAGAATAAAGAGAACTTCATCTGTAAGCGACAATGAACATGGTTTAAAAATGTGTTTGTCTGTGATAATAACAAAAGCATGGTTGTAGAGGCTTGACACTCTGGTTCAAGGAGAAAGCCTTTAAGAGACACATAAAAACCTATTTACATGTTTAGGTAACAGTAGGTATTATCAGAAGTATGGGGTGGCTCTAAGACAAGAGATTGGCTTGAGGTAGGGGTTTAAATGAGATGAGATTACAGACCCATAAACGAGGAGCATAGCTGTGGAGTCCAGACAGCAGTGATGGTTGTAATGGATGTTACTACTGTTGCTTTGAATTGGCAACAAACACACCTGGATATAAACTTGATCACCTCAAATATTTGTATTGAAATGTCTCCAAAAATCCCCCCAAAATATAATAATGTACAATTTTAGTAGGGTCGCACAGTGGGTAGCACAGTGGGCTCACAGCAAGAAGGTCAGGGTTTAACTCCTGGGTGTGATGGGGCTTCAAACACTGGCCTTTCTGTGTATAGTTTGCAGATTCTCCCCATGTATGCATGGATTTGTCTGGGTACTCTGTTCCTCCCGCCGTCCAAACACATGCATGTTAAGTTTATATGCCACTATAAAATTGCCTCTAGGAATGAGTGCGTGTGGCCCTGTGACAGACTAGCGACCTGTTTAGGGTGCCCCCTGATTCTGGCCTTAAATCAGCCAGAATGGGTGGTTCAGAAGACAAAATAATTTGAATACTTTCAATGAGAAAAGTTTTTAAAAGTTTTGAGATCTTTTCTCTCAAATCTTGAAAGAACATTATTTGTCCAAGTCCACAAATCAGTCTGTCTCAGAATTTAACTCCTTCCAGAATATGTGAGTGTGTTTAATGATGAACGGATCGGGGGATGTGGATCTTTATAGATGATGCCAGAGTGACTGAGTGTGTCCACACTTCTTGTTGTGATTCTCTACTGTGTTCCTGTAATCTCTCTAACAAAGCCTGTTGCAGGAAGCTATGCCAGATATGTCCGGACCATCACGACTTTCCCAGCATAGCCAGTAAGTGAAGAATAACACAGTTTCACCGGACAATCCCTAATTGTCATAAACAAGAGCAAACCGGACAACGGAGGGTTTAACAAATTCCACGGATGTGCCGACTCTAGGGAATTCTTTCCATATTTTCATCCTGGTGAGTCACTCAATGCTTGAGTGAATCTGGGCAAAACAAGGCCTCATCGGAAAGTGGTGGTGGGCTCTCTGAAACGCTTCAAAAATACTTCTCAGCAGGATTGTTGACAGCTATTTATAAAAGTAACACTCATTTGTAGAGAATGAACAGTATGTCTGACAGGCTGAGTGAGACCTCATTTTCTTTAAATTCTCTTCATTCTGAAATAGTAACAGGAATAGATTTTTTAATCTAATTTTTTAAAATAAAATGTGGGTTTAATATAAAGTCAGTCATCTTCTTATCCGTCTGTCCCTTTAGGGGATTACCGGAGCCCATCCCAGCTGATTTAAGGCAAGGGCAGGGTACACCCCGAACAGGTCGCCAGGCCACACACATTCAACCATCAACACACACACTCAGTCCTAGGGACAATTTGGCACCGGCCAATCAACCGGTGTCTTTGGAGGGTGGGAGGAAACCCACGCAAACACGGGGAGAACATGCAAACTCCACACAGAAAGGACAGTGTTCCAAGCCTCGTCCCCACCCGGGATTCGAACCCACGACTTTCTTGCTGTATGGCCACTGTGCTACCCACTGCGCCACCGTGCTGCCTTCAATATAAAGTAATAGAAGAAAATAATTAAGGACGGATAAATGAAAAGAAAATTCCAACTCGTCAATAAACAATGATACGATCATGTCGATGTTAATTTAGGGGATGTGTAATAGGAATAGAAAGAGTACTTTATCTTTAGAACCACCTTTATCTTTAGAACCACCTTAAATACCACCTTAAATACTCATGTATTCAATAGTAATTTCCCATGTGTGGGATCATTAAAGTATATTCTGATTCTAATAATAGTGTAATTTTTTGGGGGTATTTAACCTCCTATTGAACGACCATCATCACAGTTATTGCACCTCCTTGATGAGAGACCCAAGTTGTTAAAAAGATGCTTCTTTTCTAAAGTTCAATAGATGTGGTGAGGTTTGGACATGTGCAGGGGAGAGAGAACATCGGCAGAATGCTGGGTTTGGAACCACCAGGAAAGAGGCCTAGAGGAAGACCAAAGAGGAGGTTCATGGATACAGTGAAGGAAGACATGAAGATAGTTGGCGTGCCTGAAGAGGATGCAGGACAGGATTATATGGAAGAAACTGACTTGCTGTGGCGACCCCTGAAGGGAAATGCCGAAAGAAGAAGAAGAATAGCAGAAATGGCCAAGTCCAGCTAACAAAGACATACATCAGGCGTAACCTATTGTTAGAAATCAAAACAACAGGGTAAACTCTGGACAGTTCACCAGTCTGTCACAGACATTCAGACACTCACACTTACTGACATTTATTAAAAATTTTGAGATGGAGAAAAACGACCATGCATACAGGGAGCATGCGAACACCACACAGTCAGAAATCCAGTATAAAGAGTACGGTATATGTATTAAGTGTTAGATGTATGTAATGCTTGTTGTTATCTGTAATTTGCCATTATGTACCTCTTTTGGTTCTCACACTGCTTTGAAAATGACTGTGTGGTAATAATGGTCTGAATTGTTATAGCGGCAGTCCTGTCACCTGAGGATTGTAGGTTAAGTCCCCTGCCTGGAGCTCATGCCAAGATACCCCTGCACAAGACACTCAACTCCCAAATGCTCCTGATGGGCTGTGCCCAGTAGCTTAGCTGGAAGCTTCACCTATCAAGTGTTAATGTGTGTGAATGTGAACTAGATTGAGATGAACCTTACAAAAAGGAGGTAAACGTTTATGTTTCAGGGGTTAGCACAGTAGGCTCACAGCAAGAGGGTCAGGGTTCGAGTCGCAGAGTGGGGACATGGCTTGAAACACTGGTCTTGCTGTGTAGAGTTTGCATGTTCTCCCGTGTATGCGTGGATGTCCTTCCATCCTCCAAAAACATGCATGTTGGGTTAATTGAGCATTACCAAATTGCTCCTAGGTATGAGTGTGTGTGGATGGTTGTCTGTGCGACCTGTTCAGGGTGTACCCTGCCTCTCGCTTAAAATCAGCCAGGATAGACCAACACCCCCACAATATCAGAAGGGATAAGTGGCTCAGAAGAATAAATGATAATCAATGGAGAGTTTGAAACAATTTTCCCAGCTCTATTCAGGGCATAAGTCATTCCAACCAGACTAGAGACGTGACAATGAGCTGAACTGCAGAGTGTTTATCTAATATGCTCATACTGACACCAGGAAGTATCAGACAATAACAGGAAGAAGCACCAAATGTCCACTTTCTCTTTTTTTGCTCAAGTGCATGCTGTTGCTCTATTGCAAAGATTACCCATAAACCAAGGAAAAGAAATAAAATTATTTGACATATCTAGACAGCAGTTGGAAAGCATCCTGGAGAGGAGATAAAATGTTCCTGAATTAAATGCCCTTAGGCAACATGTGTAACTAACAATGTAAAAAACCTCTGCTGAGCTGTGGACCTGGTTTTCTGTGTGAGATGGACCTCTGCTGGTCACAAAGATTGCTGCACAGTGGAAGAAACTTTCAAGAAAGAAATTCAACATCACACACATTTAACAAAAGACTGAAACTTTTATTTCAGATTTAATTTTGTTTGATTTTTTTACAAAATACCCCCACAATGAACATGTAAGTGCACATTGGAATGCTTCCTTGTAAAAATGGAAGGATTGGATTGTTTCAGATGGCGACAATTGGAAGAAAATAAAAAAGTTTTTCTGGTCCGCAGGGCTTGTAGTGAGAATAGAAATTGGCTTGAATAAATTTTTTTTAACTAAACACCAATCTATATTTTTGTGTTTTCCTCCCCAATCCCTCCCACACACTGCTCCTCATACAGCCAGGTTTTACTCCTTGGCAACAGCGAAAGGCTTCTCAACCTCGATTTTGCCGCAGTCGTGAATGGTGACGTCTTTCAGGGGTTTGTCACGACCATCTGTCTTTGTGTTCTCGATCTTATTAACCACATCCTGTAGGAGGCAGAAAGAGATAAAAATGGTTGAATAGACTTGACACCCCCACTCAAAAGTAAAATAAACAGTTAACAAAATAGATGAAAAATCAATTAAATTTACTAAATTATCTGAAAAACTGTGCTGCTGTTGTAGTAAATAGTTTAAGTCAGTGCTGCTCAAATATTGTGGCGTGCCCGGTGCAATGCCAGCTGAATGGGTGTGACCCCAGGGAACATGTTTTGGGTTGTTTTTTTTTGCCGTATGACAATAAAGTGTAATTGCACATCCACTACAGTAGTTGGCAGTGGCGCTCTCATTATCATATAATGCGCAGGGAGGATTAGCTGTATGGTGTGGTTTGGTTTTTTGCACAGAGCAGGCTATGTATACAAAATGAGTGGGACAGCGCAAATTGTTTTCTTCTTTCTGTGGAGAGGCAACAGAAAAAAAAAAACTGAGAAGCACTAGATTCATTTTTTAAAATAAAAAACAATTTATGTGGCGCATTGGGTAGCACAGTGACCTCACAGCAAGAAAGTCGTGGGTTCGAGTCCTGGGTGGGACTTGGAACACTGGGTTTTTTTTTTGTTCTATTTTTTATGTCTTTTTAGTTTTTCATTGTAAGTTTTCATTTCAATAGTCCCAGGAAAGTTTTACACCCAGTAGGATTCGAACCCGGTTCACCTGGTCGAAAGCTGATATCTCAACCACTGGGCTACAGCGCCTGGGACTGGAACACTGGCTTTTCTGTGTGGAGTTTGCATGTTCTCGCCGTGTATATGTAGAGTTTCTCCCACCCTCCAAATACATGCGTGTTAGGTTGATTGGCCACTACATGATTGCTCCTAGGAATGAGTGTGTGGTTGGTTGTATGTGTCTGTGTGTGGCCCTACATCAGACTGGCAACCTGTTCGGGTGTACCTTAACACTCTCCTCGAATCAGCTGGGATGGGCTCTGGCACCACCCGCAACCCCGTTGGGGATAGATAGACGGTTAAGAAGGTGACTGACTATT
This sequence comes from Neostethus bicornis, assembly GCA_902685375.1. Taxonomy (NCBI): domain Eukaryota; kingdom Metazoa; phylum Chordata; class Actinopteri; order Atheriniformes; family Phallostethidae; genus Neostethus; species Neostethus bicornis. The sequence goes on along the minus strand of LR738544.1, from coordinate 20,981,016 downwards.
TTGAATCGCTCACATTGATTTATGAGTGATTTAATTTCTCATAAAATAAATAGAGCACAATTATGAAGAAATTATTTTTCATGGAGCCAAACCTCATTCCTGATAAACACATTTGAAGAAATCTGTGGGATTTCAGAGCTCAGCATTTAGGTTTTTGAAGTTTGAATAAATGCCGTTTATTAACCCGATGAGTGAGATATCTACCATGCCCTCAAGAACCTTTCCGAAGACTACGTGTTTCCCGTCCAGCCACGGGGTCTGAACAGTGGTGATGAAGAACTGGGAGCCGTTTGTGTCTTTGCCTGCGTTTGCCATGCTGAGCCAGCCAGCTCCGTAGTGCTTTAGCTTGAAGTTCTCATCGGGGAAGCGGTCGCCATAGATACTCTTTCCTTCAGGCAGAAAAAAAAGAAAGGCATTTTTGAATAATACAATATTTTTGTTGCAACAAACTAATATATAATTCAATTAAGTCTAAAACATTTGGGATCATGTCACAGCATGTAACACCGTTAAAATATGTGCTGCCTAGTGACATAAATTTTTCTGTCATGTTGCTACGACGCTAACCAACCTATAAACTTACTGATTTGATCATTTAAACATTTGCAATTAAATGTTGTTGGAAAAAAAATTAGTCAGTTTGCAACTGAATGAGTAAAAATGATCTTAAACAATACAAATTTACTGAAAAATGACATAAAGGAGGAGAACTATAAGATAGTTTGTTTTACAAATTAAAAAAAAAGTACATCAACAAGATCATACCTTATCTACACTACCAAAAAAAAAAAAAAAAGTAAATTTTCTTTTATTAACAATAATAACAGTGAAAAGGGTCAAAATGATCTAAACCAGAGTCATTAAACTCCTGTCCGAGAGGGCCTAAGACCTAAAAGTTTTATACATGTTCTTGCATCTACTGTATACACCTTGACTCAATAACCTAATCCATTTTATTGAGTCAATGGTCCGAATTTTACTGGCTATTGATTCAACTTTATGTGCATCAGCTCTTTGGATGCATCAGCTGTTCTTGAACCAGGAACATAATAAAAATGGCGTGGACACCAACTCTCCAGGACTGGATCTTGACACCCCTGATATAAACTGTAAATTTAAAGGCGTTTTTAAATTGCGGATACAAGCGTCTGAAAATGAGCTTCCTCTGCAGAGTGGCTGGGCTCTCACTCAGAGATGAAGGCCATGTCCACATGTAGCCAGGTATTTTTAAAAAACGTAAATCTGCTGTCCTCCATTTTAGAAAAACTCTTGCGTACAGACGTAACCGTTTTCAATGTAACCGCATCCACAATGACCCATATAAATGTGCTTCTGAGTGCTGTCTGACATTAAATACAAGGACGCACAAATGACGTTTATGCATGTCCACATGCAAAAGCAAAAAAACGGAATTTTCCAAAATCTTCGCTTTGGTCAGAGTTTTCAAAAACAACAGTTTTGAGCAAAAAAACAAAACCTACAGGTTCGTGTGGATGACAGGCCAAAATGAATAAAAATATATTTGTTTGACCAGATACCCGGCTATGTGTGGACAGGGTCGGAGTGAAGAGCCCTGACATTCAGTAGGAGCTCAGAGTAGAGCCATTGAGCCTACGGGTCGAGAGAAGCCAGATGGGGTGGTTCAAGCATCTCGTTAGGACGCCTCTCGAACACTTCCTACTGGGAGGAGACCCAAAGGCAGACCCCGGACCCGCTGGAGAGACCATGTCTCACAGCTGGTCAGAATCCTCCTAGGTGAGCTGGAGGATCCAGCCGAAGTGAAAGAAGCCTGGGCTGTTGTCCCTGCGACCCAAGCCCCTTATAAGCAGAGGACAACAACGAAACAGATGTTTTGTAAAATTAGTTTCCAAATTTTAAAATATGCAGTTATTACAGATGAATCTGAAGCAGATGACTGTCAAAAAGACACATCCTCAATGCAGACTGAAATCACCATTTTAAAACATCCCCAAACTAAAATGACATACCTCCAGTTCCATCTCCTCTGGTGAAGTCTCCACCTTGGATCATAAATTGTTTGATCACTCTGTGGAATTTGCTTCCTTTATAACCGAATCCTTTCTGTAAAAAGAAAAATCACATGTAAAGCACAAGTTATTTTGTTCAAAAACCCTTTTTTTAAAACAGATTATTTTTTAAAATATTCTTTATTTTTAAGAGAAATCTAACTAATCTACCTCTCCAGTTGCCAGAGCCACAAAGTTGTCCACAGTTTTAGGAACAGTTTTACCAAACACCCCAATGACAACCCTTCCAACATCTTCATCTCCAATTTTGATATCAAAGTAGACCTGATCAGGAAGGAAAAAGAAGGTTACAACAAATACAAAACAGATGTTAAAACTCTTTACTATTGATTTCTTTTAAAAGTCATGATTTCCTGAAGCTACTATTTTCTTTATTCACATGTAAAACTAACATTTGGAACAATCAGGCCTGAATAAAACTAACAGAAAACAAGATCTTTAATTGAGGAAGTTTAACTAAACTGATCTCACATTCATAGCTTTCATATTTTCAATCAAAACTAAATCAGAGTAGTTTGATCAGCTATTGATAACAAAACACTATGAGATCAATAGTATAATCAGATCCTAAATCAAAAGATCAGACGTTAATAAAGACATTATAAATGAGCTTTTATTTGATATCATGCATGAATCACATGATCGAATACTTTATTCTTTCAGAATGAGGTACTTAGCTGCAGTTAGCATGGCTAACTCTTATGTGACGTGGCTTTACCGGTTAGCTTAGATTTAGCTTAAATCCTGCAACAAGCTAGCTGCTGCTGTGTTTTACCTTAGCGGTTACTTTGGGGCCTTTCTTCTTCTCATCAGCGGACGAGCCATTAGGAAAGGCGAGAAAAATTAATGACCCCACAATAACTGTAACAGCTACGAGGAACTTCATCCTTCTTTCACAAAGTCTTACCATTAACAGGAAGAAGAAAAAATGAACAGTCAGAGAATCGGTCTGTTAGACTTGGTAGTTTTATACAGGCCAAGGGGGGAGGGGCCAATGGCAAAATGGGAGGAGCTTCTGGGTGGATACTGTTGCTAGGGAAGGACGATAATTAACTTTTTTTAAAATTATTCTTCAACAAAGTAGTTTTTTTAAAAAAAAAAATATATATATAATTTTGTTCAATTACTTCATTTTATTTAGCAGGATCAGATGACATTGTGTTCTGTAGTGAGAGGAGGGAAGAGGTGGAGGAAAAGCTGGAGAGGTGGAGGTTTGCACTAGAAAGAAGAGGAATTAAGATTAGTCATAGGAAGACAGAGTACATGTGTGTGAATGAGAGGGATCCAAATGGAAAAGTGAGGTTACAGGGAGAAGAGATAAAGAAGGTGGATAATTTGAAGTATCTAGGACCAACAGTCCAGAGCAATGGAAAGTGTGGAAGAGAGGTGAAGAAGCGTGTTCAGGCAGGCTTGAACGGGTGGAGGAAAGTATCAGGTGTAATGTGCGACAGAAGAGTTTCAGCTAGAATGAAAGGGAAGTGTACAAAACCGTGGTGATACCGGCGATGCTGTTTGGTCTAGAGACAGTAGCACTGAAGAAAAGACAGAAGGCAGAGATTGAGGAAGCAGAGATGAAGATGCTGAGGAACTCCCTGGGAGTGACCAGGATGGACAGGATTAGAAATGAGTACATCAGGGGACAGCACATGTTAGAGGTTTTGGGGATAAAGTTTGAGAGGCAAGACTGAGATGGTTTAAATAATGTGCAGAGGAGAGAGAGTACATAGGAAGAAGGATGCCGGATTTGGAACCACCAGGAAAGAGGACTAGAGAAAGGCCAAAGAGGAGGTTCATGGACGCAGTGAAGGAAGACATGAAGATAGTTGGTGTGACCAAAGAGGATACAGCAGATAGGGTTAGATGGAAGAGGCTGACTTGCTGTGACGACCCCTGAGAGGGAATGCCGAAAGAAGAAGAAGATTTAGCAGGATCAGATTTAACTCACACATAACTTTGGTTCAAAGAATAAAGATCTTTGCCAGCCTGTTGTTTTCAAGTCTTCTGTCACACAATTTTTTAATTTTTTTGCAGACAGAAAACATAGTTTATTTAAATTTGGCAGTCCATTGATACTGTGAAAAAAACAAAAACAAAGTTTCAGTGACATGGAAGATTGTTAGAATGTGTTAATGGTCAGGCAACCAGGGAGACCTCCTGGCTGGAAGGGGTAGTATTACCCAACATGGAAGTCCGGGATGACTGCCCTTAAATAGATGGCAGGGTCCACAGATGTGTGGAATCAGGAATCAATCTCAGGTGACCCTAGACAGGGTGATGAGGAACATCCAAGGCTCCCTCTGGCAGCAGGAAAAGGGATTCTTACAGTGCCCCCCTCTCAACAAACACCTCCAGGTGGTAAAGGATCTTGTGGCGTGGCTTGACACTGCGTGCCTCAACACCTGGGGCAGGGGCTTTTCCAGCGAATCCTGGGCAGGGGCTGACTTTGCCTGTCACACAATTTCTAAAAAAAAAGGAGTCAAACTTATATTTAATATTTCTTTAATTACCACTTGCCCAATGCAATAATATTGTGCCACATCAGTCCGACAAGACGTACCCCACTCGTACACACATTTTATGGCAAACTACAGGTGAAAGAAACATACAAATATTAAAAACAGAGAAACTTTTTTTTTTTTTTTTTTTAAAGTACAATATGTTTGAACAAATTGTACTTACCAAAAAAAAAAGTGGATTGGGGTAAAGATGTTACATTCACAACCATATTTATCACTTGTACTAGTGCAAAAGAAAATCTGCTAAATTCAAACGCTTCATACGTTTGCATTAAGACTATTATTATTATTATTATTGCATGCCTCGAGTGGCTTATTTGAGGTATTGACACATTGTTTACACCAATTCAGTGCATATGAAAAGTATTCACAGTGCCTCACGTTTTCAACATTTTATTATGTTACAGCCTTACTAAAGATAATGGCGTTTGCCAAAAGCCACCTAAATGACTCTCAGACCATGAAAAACAAAAAATCTGTGGTCTGATGAGACCAAAATATAACTTTTTGGAGTGAATGGCAAGAGTTATTCTTGGAGAAAACCAGGCATCGCTCATCACCAGACTAATACTATCCTATCCCTACAGTGAAGCACGGTGGTGGCAGCATCATGCTGTGGGGATGTTTTTTGAAGTGCTGTGAATACTTTGCAGATACACTGTAGTTCAATTCTAACATACATACAGATGCTTTTTTCTAATTTCGTTCAAATACACCGTCTGTTCAGTGTGAGCAAGTAATTATGTTAGAGAATGAACATGACATAAGACTAAAAGTCAATCCAACAGAAACATAATTATTTGATTACCAAACTAGTTTTAATGACATAATAAACATGACAGATCTATCAGTGTCCTTTGAAGTCTAAGATTGTGTAGTTTCTCCAAAACAGAAGAAATAAAAAAGCCACTCAAGAGTGATAATGGGAGTGTTTTGGTCAAAAACTAAGACTTACAGGCTTTCATAATATTCATCAATCACCACCAGTAAGACTAATCAATGATCTCATTTAAGTGAGTCTAACAAGAAGATGGTCGACATTCAGAGTAGAACTACACAATATATCGATGTTAAATTGATATATTGACAACACCTGCAATTGCGGAGCCGAGAGAACAAAAGAGCGATTCTGCATCTTGCAGAGGTTTCTGATCCAAATGAAGTAGAAGCTCAATAATGTGGAGCTTTTTTGGATTTTTATTAAGTAGCTTTACTCAGCTCCATGGCTATGTCCCTTTAATTTTTTTTATTTACTCAATGCTACTGATCAGTAGAAAAATATAAAATTTGAACAATGATTATTGTTAAAAATGAAGTAAGGGTTTTTCAGTTTATTGGTAAGGTTGTGATTTGAAATTTTGTCAATATGGTGTAGCCCTGATCCGGGGTCAGAAGAAATCCAATAATAACCTGTAATAAAAGCACCAAGAAAAATAAAAAATCAAGATTACAACCTTAACTACCACATAGTTGTTTGATTCCATTGATGTGTCAGAAGGTTGACTGATGTGAAGCTTGATGCTTGTTTGGCTTTCAAATGTAAAGAAAGTTTGTCTTTTGTTATTCTTTATCAAGGCACAGCATAAAGATATGCAGGTCAAAGACAACAAACTCCTTGGAGTTTTTGAAGGTGACTTTTATCTGTGCCCGGTGCATAGTTACATCCACTGGCAGTTCAGACAGAGATCCATTTCTGCCTCCGTTTCTTTGCCTCAACAGAAGAAACCAGGCGCACTACTCAGGTCATTAGGCTTGATTCCCAATAAAACTACTACCCACTGATCACTTTTACTCAGAAAAAAAACCCCATTTACTATTAAATAATGTCTAAACTGGATCAAAAAACAGGTTGTTGTGTCTTCAACTGTGAATAAACTAATCCTTCCGCAGAAATGGCGTCTCCGAGTCCTACCGTCCGAAGAGGCCGTTTGCAGACAAGCACCGGTGTGAAGTGAAATGTGACGTTTCCACGACGCCACACAGTAACTGGTTGATTTGGATTCAGTGACAGCTGTACTTGTGGATCAGTGTGGGAGCTGTGAAACTGCCGCGGCGCCTTGAGTTCCACTTTGGTAATGTCAATAGTCTGAAGGCCGCAGGCCTGGCTGCTAGCCACCCTTGCTCCTGCCATCACCGCTGCTGCTTGGTTCTCCCAATACCCGTCCACTGTCGCCAGGATGTGGTAAGCTAGCGTGTGGAAGTGAATGCGAGTGAGATCGGCCTCTGCAGAGGGATCGCTACGGCCGTGATGCTCGAGGATCCAGAGCAGGATGTCGCTGACTCGACCCACGTCTGGAATGCCTTTCCAGGCGGATAAAGTAGCGTGAGGACCCTCTCCTGCCTGAGAGAGGAAGAGCAGCTCCTGCTCGTTCAGCCCGATGGAGCTGACAATGGGTATGACCTGCTAACAAGAAGCAGGGGGAAAAACTTTAATTAAACACGTAGAACTCCACAAGGACCTTTGGAATCTGAGCTAGAAATTTATTTCTCTGGAGACTAAATTTCTAATCACAGTATCTTCCACATGTACCTCTTGAATGACGCTGTTCATGAAGTCTTTGTCGGTCATACTTGCCAGCTCCAGATGGATGGGAATGCCTTTTGGAATATCAGCTATGGCCGCGACCGCCTGTAAAGAAGAAGAATAAGTAGAAGTCTCTTTAACTGGTTGATATAACTTGCTTAAATGAAACCCCTTTTAATAAAGAGGTTTCATAAAAAATCATTTGTATGAACATTATTTCCACATCAAAAACGTATCTGAAGTGGTTTTCTATATCATTCATGCTTGTTTGAAGAATTTGTTAATTCTACCGTCCACTAATCGGAAATTATTTAAACGCCAGATTCAGCTCACGCTCAGTCCATTCCTCTGAAGAGGGGGTGCCTTATTATGCAAAGAATTTGCACTAGATTTGCGAACTTAATTTGTGACCTCACAGAAGATTTATGAGATTCAAAAGGTGAGATTAAGCAGGAACAAAAGGGGGGGTGGGCGGTGTGGAGAATTCAGTGTCAACAACAGAAGTGAAATTCACCTAAAGTATTTTTAAGGGCTTTTTTTTTTTTTTGTGAAAATACATTTTTGACCTTATTAACTTTTAAAAGACAAACTTTGAGTTTTTACCTCAGTCAAGCGCTCCTCCCACAGCTCCCTGCCCTGACCCTCCATCATGTGGAGACCTGACAAGACGACGAGTTCAGGCTGGAACTCCTCCAGACTTGCCACAAAGGTTTCCAGCGAGCTCATCCCCCCGTTGGACACATCATGAGAAAAGATGAAACGATTAGCCTGAGGTGCCTGTGTTGAGCCCCACTGTTCACCTAATGGACAAAGAAAAAGAGCAGACTTGAAATTTTTGGAGTTCTTTGACCCAGAGAAACATCATCAGAGATAAGAATATGTCTACATCAGACTTGAGAAAAACTTTTTTGTGCCTTTATCTGCAATAGGAAATAAGATCATTTATAGCTCGAATTATTTGATTAGGTTTAGATCATTTTTTCTTTTTTTAAAAAACAAAACGGGCAGTTATGAAAAAGATTCCGATCTTTCATGGACATCAAAGCTAAAATATTCAGTTTGATGTTAAATCGAAACTTTTCATTTTCTTCAACCAAAACAAAGAGAAAATAATTTTTTTCCTATCCTTTTGGACGGTATGTGCATTTTATAGAATATTTTTCTTCTTCTATCTTTTTTACCTGCTTTATACTCAAGAATCAGATGGAATTCATCTGTTTCCTGCAGAGATTCAGGAGGAACCACTATCTGCTCGTCCAGCATTTCATGAAGTTTAGGACCTACAGGTCCACATAACAAAACCTGCCGTGCAGTAGAAAAAAAGTAAATGGAAAAATTTGATCATTTTATTCAACATCATCTTAAAGAAATACAAATATGTCTGCTTTACCATCAAATCTGGGTAAGTGGCGAGCTTTTGGCCAATCAGAGCAGCATTTCCTCCCACATACAGCTGCAAACAGATTAAAAGGAATTAAAACACAACTAATTACTAGACTAACAAATTAATTTTCTCTTTGGGAGGTTCCGAGGTAACTTTACCTTTCCACCAGGGTATTCTGCAGCTGCCCGTGCGATTCTCTGAAAAACCTCTTTGTCGCTGAAGAACCGCTCAGCGGCTGCTCCGCGCTCCATAAAGTGGATGAAGGTTTCTTTCAGGTCTTCTTTAGAACGCAAAACTTCATGATCTAAACCAGTGCCTGGATCAAGAGCCAAAGCTTGCAGCAGACCCACACCGGTGACCACCACGTCCACACAAGCGTTCACCCTGAATAAAAACAACCACAAGCAGTGAATTATGGTGGAAAAAGAAAGCAATACGTTGTCAAATTAAGAATAAGCAGTTCAGAAGACAAAACGAATACTTTTTTGTGACACTGAAGCAATCATTTTATTTAAATAACTGATAATAAAATAAACTTGTGACGATGTGGTGCCTTAACAGGATGTGCCCCACCTCTTGTGTGTTAACTAGTCACAAGAGGCAGAACTAAACAAACTGGTAAAATGAGCTGGACGTGTGGTTGGCTCACCCCTCGCCTGCGTGGAGGAGGTGGCAAAACTTTCATCAATGATGCTAAATCGTCCCCATCCCCCCATGAATCTGTGGACCATCTTAAGAACAGCTTCAGCAACAAACTCCTGCAACCCCGCTGCTCAAAGGAACAGTACAGAAAATAATTTCTGCCATCCTTCATCAAAATATTCAATCTTTCACTTCCAAACCTTTAAACTTTTACTCACAACAGCTAGAAAAAAAATGTTGCTGTATGACATTGTATTGTAGCACTGCAGCACTCAAATGTCCCTTCAGGGATAAATAGCCTCTAACAATCTAATAACAGAATAAGTGGTTGAGAAAATGAAATAAAATAATGTTTTTGAAAAAAATCTACATTTAGTTTGCATTAAAAATTTTTGCTCTTTCAATAATATTTGACTTTTTTTGTTGAATACTGCTATTTCAAAAATTAACAACGAGATTAACCAATGATTATTTAATATGATATAAAACTATATAAAACTCTACTTCTTCATGTGAACACACACAACTCTCCGCCTTGTTTGGTGGGCTGTCCTGCAGCTTCAGCCAATCACACCCTGCCACCAGATACAGCTTGCTGATTCAAACGTGGTCAGTTTGAAAAGACTGAATCCACCTCACTGTAGAACTTCCTACAGCCATCTGAGCCAAGTCATAAAAACACGCTTCTCCTCACAGCTACCTGCAGGCCGTCACTGCAGCAATAAACAGTGTAAAAGCATCAGAGATAAAACGACAACAAAGCTAGATATCTTATATCTGTAACAGTTTGACTGATTGACTCACCCCACTGCCACTCTGCCCCACCGACGAGTTGGTAATGTAATAAGAGCATCCCAGGCAGCAGAGATGGCCTGCTCCAGGCTGTTCGGGCTCGCCGATGGTATCTGGAGACTTGGCAGGCCGATGTACTGCAGAATTTGTTCTGGTAGGTCTGGGCTGCTGTTGTAGAAGTAGCCGACACCTAAAGCCACCAGCAGCACAGCCAAAGCCTTCCTCCACATGATGCTACCACACACACACCTGCAAAATAAAGACAATACCTTATTGTTCTGCATGGGGTTTCATGAAGTTATCCAAAATGCACAAGTCAAAGAGCAAACTTATATATAGTCACTGAATGACAATGTATGACCGGTTTCATACAGCTAAACAGATCATCGCAGATATTTTATACAAGCTAAAATACATTTATTTACCTGTAACTTTGCAGAAGTTTGTACTCTGACATGTGCATGTTTCTATTATAAATCAGTTATTATCTAAAAAGATAAAGACAAGTCGGTCATAAATGAAAAGCAAAGATTATTCAACAGGGACTTAGTGATGGAAAGTGACACAAAAACAGAAACAGGGTTACTCTAACTTTTGTTAACAAGTTATTGATAGCCATGAGTTAGAGGAGATGAGGCGCACCAACATTCTGATTTCATCGACATCTCCTGTCAACCTAATCTCATCGGATTTTATATCCAACACACACTTTAGGATGGATTAAATCTATTTATTTATTTATAATTTTTTTTTTTTTTACATACTCTATTCATCCCTCACCAGGGAAATTTGTGCGCTGTACTACTACACCGCAGCAGGCTGCCACGACGGCACCAATGTTGGAACAAACGGGGGGATAGGCGTCTTCTCCAAGGACCTTAGACGTGAACTAAGTGGGAATCGAACCCCTGCGAATTCCCGGTCCGCGGGCGAATGCTCTACCACTGAGCCACCGTCTCCAATCTCCAAATCTACTTGCAACATCCAACAAAAACTATGGTTTTTATCATAGATTTAGGTGAACTAATCTTTAAATCAAACTCCAAAGCACAATCTGCCTGTTAGGTAGAAAATGTAAATACTTCTTTTGTTACTACTTCTTTTGTTACTTCTTTTATTTTTATCATTCAAAAGTGAATGAATGATGCAGCTGCATCATACGGGAGTAATTGTTCCCCACTACTATGTGAAACCCATAATTGTATAAACTTTGTCTCCATTACTATGTAAAAAAAAACATACCTTTTTGTTATCCCCTACTTCACACCCACACTACTCTTTAAGAACACACCTCTTGTTACCATAACTGAATAAACAAAGCATACAGGAATGCATTTCTATGTAGATACTCCAGTTAGGGGAGAATGCTACCCTTGTCACAGATTTGGGATAAGGATTAATAACTTCCATCTAACAATGCCTGTCCATCCAGGAAGAAGATTTTTCTTTAGACTTCAACACAAGCATGATGGTGCAGTGGTCAGCACAGTCGCATCACAGCAAGAAGGTTGGGGGTTTGTGTCCTTGAGTGGTGGCGGGGCTTGGAACACTGGCCTTTCAGTAGAGTGTGGAGTTTGCATGTTCTCCCTGTGCCTGCATGGTTTTTCTGCAGGTACTCCACCTTCCTCCCACCCTCCAAATACATGCGTGTCAGGTTGCTTGAGTGGGTGTGTGGATAGTTTTGTGTGTGTGCCTCTGCAACAGACTGGTGACCGGTTCTGGGTGTACATTGCCTTTTGCCTGAAATCAGTCGGGATAGGCTCTGGCCAGCATGAGACTGAGATGCTTCATCTTGCCCCATGTCTCAAACTCATTTCAACATCAAGATTGAGTTTGTTATGCAAATACCAACCAAATACCAGAAAAGAGATCAAATATCTTCTGACTTTATAAAAACTGCTAAACTAAGATAAAAAGCCAGGCTAGACCTTTCAGCTCCTGAGAAACTCACAGATGAGCATACAGAAACAATAAGGGGTGCATCATCATGAACAGACTAAAAACTGCTTTGAAAGCTTAAAGATCTACAAACAGCATAAAAAAATCAACATAAAGTAAGGATGCCAAAATGGGCAGATGGGTCAAAAACAACAATGGACAATGAATCACATCCTTGGATCTCATCTGAAGACTAGTGATGGATCCAGGATTTCCTGCATGACACTTCTTTATGTCTGGATTGGTGGTATAAATTAAAAAATATGGACATATCTGAATGGTAGCAAACTGGTTCAAAATAACTGATCATTAAAAAAACAGCTTAAAATGTGCTCATTATTGACATTTAACAACACTGACCTGCCTGATCGGCTTTAACTTCTGGAATAAAACTTGACACTTGGACTTGAGAACAGGTGTTAACTCTCTTCTATATGCTTGGTTTGACTTTAAGATTACTTGGCATTGCCCTTTGAGTTGGAGCTATGTTCTGATCTTAAGTTACTGCTAACGTGGACATATTCAATCAATCCATTAAGACCAGCGCAGTAAACTATAGTAAAACAAATCTGTTTGGAGCAGGCAGCTTTATCCAGAACAGATTATCTAATTTAGAGGAAACTAGCTGCCAAATACTCCAGAGTCCACCCTTCGATTAATTACAGCTAAAGCTTTATATTAGTTAGCGGCACTTACCAATGATAGGATTCAGGTTTATTAGGAGAGAATCGGACAAATCTTCCCGGTAAACCACACTAAAAACATTTAGTCAGATGACTATCAGTGTGGATAACCAGCTTCCTGAAGAAGTAAGACTCGGATCAAGACATTGAAGATGAATTTGATTGAGAAAGACAGTTTCAGTTCAAGATCGCGGCAGCGAACCAATGCGGCTTCCGTACACAGATTTGCGCATGCGCGTCCATGTAAATGCTGCGTTTAGGAAACAATTGGAAATGAAATTGCTTTTTACATTTGAAATGAATAAAAAGTTCATTCACTTTCTGGCTTAAAGTTTTATCAGAAAAATTATATAATGAAACAATCATTTTGAGTTTAAGATTCATTGTGTATCGCAGAGGTGTTATACCACTGTTTTGTGTCTCTCCCATATTCTATGACTCTATAAATCTGATGTTGATAAGATTATGGATGTTTGGATTTTATTGTAGCGACCCCAAACAGATCACCACAACTAACTGGTGACCTGTTTGGGTGCACCCTACCTCTTACTTTGAAAATGCCTGGATAGGCTCATTATCCCAAGTTGGATTAAGTGGTATATGAGATGAATGAATATATAAATGAACTATTTTTTTTATCCTGTTCATACAGACCATAGATGTTCATTCGTGTCGATTGACTAGTTATTTTGGGAGATTTCCCCAATGAGCTAAGATTCAAAGTCAATCAGTCATTTTGATTGATTAAACAGGGGAGAATATGCCTAAGCAACAGATTCAGGTTTTATAATCCTAAGAAGCTTCTCTACTTAAGCTTCCACATGCTATTCTTAAACTGATCATTAACAGGCTTGGTGCACAGTAGGGTGAATTTGATCATTCAAATCACACTGTTTTGTGTTCTAGTGGCTGCACTAAACCAAGCTTTACACTTACTGGAAATGTGTTAGTACCTCATGGACATGACACTGAGAATAGAAATGTGCGAAGACAATTCAACATTCTAACAGATCTTCTTCTTCTTCTTTCGGCATTTCCCTTCAGGGGTCGCCACAGCAAGTCAAATTCTTCCATCTAACCCTATCTGCTGCATCTTTTTCTGTCACGCCAACTATCTTCATGTCTTCCTTCACTGTATCCATGAACCTCCTCTTTGGCCTTCCTCTTGTTCTCTTTCCTGGTGGTTCCAAATCCAGCATCCTTCTTCCGATATCCTCCTTCTTCATCTCTCTCCTCTGCACATTTCCAAACCATCTCAGTCTGGCCTCTGACTTTATCTCCAAAACCTCTAACACGTGCTGTTTCCCTAATGTACTCATTTCTGATCCTGTCCATCCTGGTCACTCCCAGAGACATTCTCAGCATCTTCATCTCTGCTACCTCCATCTCTCCTTCCTGTCTTTTTCTCAATGCCACTGTTTCTAGACCGAACAGCATGGCCGGTCTCACCACGGTTTTGTACAGTTTACCTTTCATTTTAGCTGAAACTCTTCTATCACACCTGATACTTTACTCTTTCCGTACAAATTATGGCTGAAGGTAAATCAAGCAGAAATACATTAAGTCCCCAAAAAGAGGTGGGAATTTGATGGCTCTAAATTGTGATGCAAAGTCAATAACAATAAAAAAAGTAGTTGCACATCATATGTTTCTTTTTTTTTAATTTTTTGAGGTAAAGAACGTTGAAGGATAGAGCATCTGATTGATCCTCAGTGTGACTCCATCGGTACATCACATTTTACTTTTAAGCCAAACCATTTCAAGATACTATTTCTCTTCTTTCTTTCTTTGACATGGAGATCCTTATGTGAGGCAAATTGGTTTGATTTTACTTTTTTCAATTGTCTTCTTTTATCCTTCCAAATGTTGTGTTGAGTGATTCTGTTCTCCAGCTTTTCACACCTTGTCTGTGAGGTCTGTAGCTTCATCAAGAGTTGCTTCTTCTCCTGCAGAACTGTGCCCATCTCTCTTTTCATTTGTTTATTTTCCTCAAGGAGCTGTTGTCTTTCACTCTCTAAATTACTCCTCATTTTTTCTAGATTTTGTAATTTCTCCTGCACGTCCTTCTCTTTTTCAGCCAGTTCCATCTTTTCTTGTGACAACTGTCTCCGTTCTCTCTGCACTTCTCTTTTTTCTTCCTCCAGTTCAAAGCTTTTTTTGTGGAGTACTTTGTGAGAATTCTGGATTTTCTTCTTGTCCTCATCTAACTCTTTAATGAATCTCTCCAACACTTTCTTTTTGTGTTGGATTTCTCTCTCTTCTTTTTCCTTGTGTTTTTTGGTGTTCTGTATTTCATCTACAACTTGTAGTTTTCTACAAGCTTCTTGCAGATTTTTTCTTTCCTGCTCAACAACTTCTTTTGCTTCTTGAAGTTTTTGTTTTTCCTCCAAAAACTGTCTTCTCTCATCTTCTAGGTCCTTTTTTCCTGCTTCCATTTTCATTTGGACCTCTCCCTGGTCCTTAACTTCACTTCTTTCTTCACAGTTCCCTTCCCCGAGAATTCTTTCCTTCTCAAGTTGTTCCATTTCATTTTCAAGTTGTTGATTTTTCATCTCGGGCTTCTTTGCGTTGTCACTTGTGTTCTCAAAAATGTCTCTTAGCAACTGATTTAGCAACATAGACCTTCCAAGGGTTTGTCTGAGATTTAATGAGAGTTCTCCAATCCAATCTTCTTCAGTTTTTTGGGAGGTGGAAATATAGTTAAATTCAGCCATATTTTTCTAATAATTTCCACCAGCCATGGTGTCTTTGTGTAGAAGTTTATCACAAATTACACTCAAAGCCAATTACACTAAAGCTACAGAGTCCTCTGGTTCTGTTTTGCTGAGTACGATTCAAAGTGTTTTGATTATTTTGAAAGAATGGTGTCACCATGCTATGATGTCATCATATGTCAAAGCAAATACATCAGAGGCTCTTCATGCATATGTTGCTATGGAAACAACACTCTATAAATTTACTGTATACAAAACAGAGCTTGCCAGAAAATCCCAGACTAATTTTACTGCTGAATGGAATACAATTGGCAAGCACGGTGGTGCAGTGGTTCGTACAGTGGTCTCACAGCAAAAAGGTCGGGAGTTCGAGTCCCGGGTGGGGACAAGGCTTGGAACATTGGCCTTTCTGGAGTTGTGTGAAGTTTGCATGTTCTACCTGTGTATGTGTGGGTTTTCTTCAGGTAATTCGATTTCCTTGCACCTTCTAAAATGACATGCATGTTAGGTTGTTTGGCTGCTATAAACTTGCCCCTAGGAATGAGTGTGTGTGGCCCTGTGACAGACTGGCGACCTGTTCCGGGTGTACCCTGCCTCTTGCCTTGAATCAGCCGGGATATGCTCCAGCACCCCCGTAAACCTAAAAGGTATGGACAGTTCGTGCTGTAGTACTGTAATAGTACTACAGTATTTGAGTATCTGAGTTGGCATGTTGGAAACTCTTCAGGTTCTCATTAGAAAGGCACGGTTTTTATGTCTGCAGAAATATTTTATTGTGGTATGCGTAGAAGCTCTACTTTGTTGTTCAAATAGCGGACATAGGGCAGAAAAGGAGAATAAATTGGATCCAAATTATCCAAAAACCAAACTGTATCCGATGGGCACAGGTTTGGTTGAATTGGTCTTCATACTTAAACTAAAAGTCAAAATTTCTCAAAACGTAGCTTCAAGTTGTCGCAAGGAAGCACTTGAATTGCTGCACAACAGTGTTTCAATACCACAAATCTAAATCAATTAGATCTCAGGTGTTCACTGATAATCCTCCACCCCTACAAATAGTCATAATGTTTTTTACAACCAAAATTCTTTGGAAGTAAAAACAATATTTTGTTGAATTTTACAAAAGATTATGTAGTCTTCAGAATGTGAGGATTCACTTGACAAGTAAGATAATCAATTTAATGATCATGATGATATGGAGACAAATAATACTTGTTAAAATGTGACTTCAGATCTCTGTCCCAAGCGGAAGAGCACAGATATCTAATGGAGGAAGGGACTGACAAGCAGATCGTGTAGAGCCTGCAGTTATTAGGACATTGCAGAACTCATTTATGGTTGAGAGACGAACCAAGAAGTAAATAGCTTGATACTACATTCGTATATACAGTATCTTCAAACACTACTCCATGGTCACCAGCATGGGTGGTGAAAGATGAAGACAGAAAGTTTTATTGACTATACATTTCACTATTTAAGTAAAATATAGTTTAATTGTGAACCAAGCTCACACAGGAGGATCTTGAGGCGTTCCCCAGCCAGCTAGAGAGACATAGTCTCTCTAGCAGGTCTGGGGCCTGCCTCTGCGTCTCCTCACGGTGCGACATGCCTGAAACACCTCACCAGTAAGGAGTTTAGGAGTCATTCGAAGCAGATGCCTGAACAACCTCTTCTGGCTTCTATCAACCGTTCTACTCCGCAACGGAGTAGAACAAGGAGCAATGGTTCGACTTTGAGCTCCTCCCCGATGGCAGAGTCCCCACTCTGTGAGTGAGAACCCAGCCACCCAGCAGAGGAAGCTCATTTCAGCCACTTGAATCTGCAATCTCGTTCTTTTGGTCACCAATCACAGCTGGTGACCATAGGTGAGGGTAGGATTGTAGATTGACTAGTGAATCAAGAGCTTTGCTTTTTGGCTCAGCTCTTTCTTCACCACGACAAGCCGATGCACCAATAACATTAAATGTTATTTGATCAAAACTATTTTGTTCAGTTTAAATTAAACCCAAAAATCAAATACTTCAAGAAAAAGGGATGTTATGTTAATAATTTGTGATAAAAACTAATGTATGTGCATGTGTTTTAAAAAGATAAATACTTTTACTGTATTACTAACATAAAATAATAAAACTCATATACTCCAAGTTTTGTTTCTTTCCTTCTATTTTTAACCAGCAGATTAAAGCAAAAGCAACAAACCTTTCCCTCCTCCATTTTTCTTTTGTCCCAGCATGTCACAGCCTGTGAGTTATTTGACTTCACCTGAGCTCAGACAGGTGTGGCAAATGTAAAGCAAAGCGTTTGTTCACAGGTTTATACTGTTCATGCAAATAACACACCTTTCTCTTGTTTGAAGACAAAATAAAAATGACTTATTTTTCAGGAAATGGTATTTGTTAGTCTTCTTCCAGTTTATTGAAATATCCAAAAAGGCGCAAAATTGAATTTGTTAAACTAAAAATGCTTATAAAATTAACTTTTTTGTGACATGCCAGATAGAATGTTGGAAACTGTGTGTGCGTACCAAAAACCTGGATTGTCATCGCTCCTCTGAACAAATACCAGCTTGTTAAATACATGCAGTTAAAAAAATGCAATTCGGAAAAGTTACTCAAAACCGAGGTGAATCTTGCTCATAATTTTTTAAGATCCTATGATCTCACTGCGATGTTGCTAAACTACTATTCAACATCAGACTTCAAATTTGTGAACCAATCATAAAACTATAACTAATTTAACGCAGAACAGCAAATTAATTACAAACTAAACAAACATAACATACAAAAACCTTGGCTTCATTCCTATGTTTTGCTGCTTGCATGAAATTTCAGGACTCTGTGGGTGTGGTGTCTTTGGGTTGATCTAATGTGGGGGTCATAAAACTGACCCGGACATCCCTGGTGTAGAAACCCTGAAGTACTCCATCCACTACGACATCTGGAAGACCTGTGGGACAAGGTTTAAGTCGATATAATTTTTTTTAATGGTACTTTTAGTATTTTCTGAATTAGGAATCAGACATGAGTGCCTTGTTGTTTTCTACCTGAGATGCAGTCAGACAGGTACGGATCCTGAAAGAATCCCAGCACTGGTCGTTGTGAGAGCTGAGGACTAGAAAGACAAACAAAAAACCATCTCAATCAGCTGCTGAAGAAATACTCATCTTCATATGTAACCTCCAACACAAATAGTTTCTAATCTTTTTGCATCTGAAGGAAACATAAATGTTCCTATAATTAAGTTTAAATGTCATATTTTGCTTTTAAATGTACACAAAGCCCTCTGTGAAGTTTAGAGCAGTCATAAAGGTATTTATTTGAGAAAAAAAGAAACAACTCACATATTCTTCAGTGCAAAATAAGAACATCGTAACACTATGTGTTCAAAGACAGCCCTTTTAAATTTATATTTCAAGCTAAAACTACAGTGAAACATGTGAATAAGAAATACAATGTGTAATTTGAACTAAAGAAGATGACATGGACAGTTAAAGTCACAGTGGAAGATGAATAGAATACTTTGTACTTCCTGCCCTCCTTATCATGTGTGCATCTCATTTGGACATGTGCAAACTTAGTTTTATGATTTTTTTTTACTTCTCTAACCCTTTCGATATTGTAGTAGAGAATAAACATACTATATTTTCTCCGTCAGTATTTTTTATCGTCTCCTCTTTTATCTTTGTACTTGGAGCTAACGGTGGCACTTGCACCTTTTGTAGCAGCCGGCAAAACAGTCAATTTGACTTTGAGTGTGTCCTATAATGTTCATACCGTAATGTTTCACTACATACTGTGTAAATTTGTCCAACTTTTGATCATCATATTGAAGATGAAACTAAAATCACTTACTAGTAATCCTGACTGTCCAACTCATCCAGAGATCTGGAAAACAAAAGTCGAAGCAATGATGAAACCCTTGAAGCATTTAAACACTTTCACAAAACAAGCTATGTGAGTTTTTCTTTCTGTCTGCTCTAAAATGCACAGTAAAAAATTTGCAGAGGTACAAAACATCGTCTACAATAACCAGGATGTTACATCGGTCCGTCGTGGTAAAGAAAGAGCTGAACCGAAAAGCTAAGCTCCCGATTTACAAGTTGATCTACGTTCCTACCGTCACCTAGGGTCACTAGCTGTGGGTGATGACCAAAAGAATGAGATCACAGATACAAACGGTCAAAATGAGCTTCTTCCGCAGGGTGGCTGGGCTCTCACTCAGAGATAAGCTGAGGAGTTCTGTCATCCGGGAGGAGCTCAGAGTCGAGCCGCTCCTTCTCCAGGTCGAGAGAAGCCAGATGAGGAGGATTAGGCATCTGGTTAGTATGCCTCGAGAGCACCTCGCTGGTGAGGTGTTTTGGGCACGTCCCAACAGGATGAGACCAAATGGCAGACCCCAGACCTGCTGGAGAAACTATGTCTCACAGCTGGCCGGGGAAAGACTCTGGATCCTTCCGGGTTAACTGGAGGATGCAGCTGGGGAGAGGGAATCTTGGGCTTCCCGTTTAAGGCTGTTGGCCCTGCGACCCGGTTCCAGATAAGCGGAAGACAAGGGAACAAAACAAAATTATTGAGAGCAGCCATGTTGTTTGCTGAAGACATTAAGGAAAAGATAGGTGGCAGAGAATCAGATGCTGAGATTCTCTCTTAGAAAAACCAAGTTGGACAGGATTAGTAATGAGGACATGCCCAAAAAACCTAAATTAAAACATTTACAGTTTTGCTTTGTCCTGCATTTTAGCCAGATATGCCGTTTACAATATGTCGTTTTGTACATTAGAAACAAAGTAGGAGCAACTAAACAAAACAAATGTATTTTTTTTCTTGACTGGCTTGAACTTGAGTCATAAGAAAGGATAGGATCATCAGCTGCAGTATGATGTGGGTCAGGGTCGATGCAGCAGCTCCACACCACAGCAAGAAATGTTTTTCAAGTTTTATCATGTTGCTGCACTGCCCTAAATAGAGACACTAAATATATCCGACATATATCTGAGGGTCTAAAGAAGAGCAGCCCGCTGGACTTACTCCATACTGCTGATCTTGTTTCCTGTGTGGAAATGTTTCAAGTGGAGGAAGTCAAGCAACACCTGTGGCACATCCTCATTTTGATAGATGATCTCCTAGTCGGTAAAACAAAGAAGCACAGCATCTGTACGTGTGTGAGAGTCCAATTAAAGAGTGAAATCATGTCTGGGTATTCAGATTTGATTGTTGCAGAGAATGTGAAGACTAAGACTAGAGCTTGTAATTCTGTATAACACTACTTCAATTTTTTATTTATATTTCAAAATTGTATTTGCGTTATTCTCCTTCCTTTGTAGACCAGCTACAGTGCTCAGAGGCGATCACGTGCAACAGAGGCAGCAAACAAGAACACAAGAGGGTTGTACTGTTTGGTTAAGGTTACAGTGAAAAAAAGTCAACACGCAATCTTTTTGCAATGATAGCCGTCCGTCTGTAAATAAAATGTCAAGACGTGCCACCGAAAATAAATAATATGCTGACGTTTTTTTTCTTTCTTTTTTATTTTACTGGCACTACATACTGTATCATAAAACCTAATGAAGCTTTCCTAGGAAGCTGCCAGTTGATCATGGACACCGTGTTTTATGAAAAAAAAAATAAATAAATAAATGAAAGATATTTTCTAAAATTTTTACCAAGATATTTTCTAAAATTTTTACTATTTTTTTTCTAATGAGTATTTATTTTGTATCAAACATAAAAATATACTTTCATAAAAATATTATTTTAAATACATTCTCAGGTTATTTTTAGCGTTACCTGGATGTACTCTTCCAGCTCCTGCCTCCTCTGCTCCATGGGTTTGGTCCTCAGATGAGGGTTCCTCTTGCTTGGAAAATCAGGAGTCTGGATGATTTTCCTCAGCTAATAAGAAGAACAAAAAGTAACAAAAAATTAACTTTATTTTGACTTTTCACATCTTTATGAGCATCTTGCTGTCATCTCCCTCTAAATAAAAAAGGCTAATGTTGTAATGTGGTCATTTTGTCGAAATTAAGACAAAATGTGTCGTTGTTCTGTTGTCTTCCGCCTATCACAGGGCCAACAGCCTCAGACGGGAGGCTTATCTCACCCCAGCTGCATTCTCCAGCTCACCTAGGAAGATCCCAAGATATTCCCCAGCCAGCTATGAGACATAGTGGTCCATAGTCTGCCTTTGGGTCTCCACCTGGTGGGTCGTGCCCGAAACACCTCACCAGCAAGGTGAGGCATCCTCCCAGATGGCAGAGCTCCTCACCCTATCTCTTAGTGAGAGCCCACACTCTCACTCAAGGTAAGTGTGGGCTCTCACATTCTCTGCTTGTATCCACGATCTTGTTCTTTCAGTCACTATCCACATCTGGTGACTAGAGCTGAGGGTGGGAGCGACTTGTAAATCGAGAGTCTTGCTTTTTGGCTCAGCTCTTTCTTTACCATGACGGACCGATGCAGTATCCTGATTATTTTGGATGTTGCATCTGCCGATCTGTCTGCCCATCTCCCGTTCCATCCTTTCCCTGCCCATGAACAAGACCCGATTTACTTGAACTTTTCCACTTGGGGCAGGAACCCGTTCCTGACCAGCAGGGTGAATTACATCCTTTTTTGGGCAAAGACATGTTGTTTATTTATGAATAAAGTAGGTGAGGATACAGTCAATACAAAAAAACTCTGTGTTAGAGTTTAAGATGAGGCTAAGTCTAGAACAAAAACACTGTGATGACCTGTTGTTAGACTTATGACCTCTTACTGAGAAGGACTACATCACTAAACCAGCATTTTCCCAGCGGTGTGCAAAGCCTATATAGCATAACACACACAGTGCAGGCAGCGTTGCTTATAAATGCCCTAGATTTAGGTTTTCAACAAGAGAATCAGAAAAAAATAAATCTTCACACCCTATTTGGTTCTGTTTTATAAATCAGATCAAATATTCCACACATTCTATTTACATGCCATCTTATCATGACACATACAGGGCCACAAAAATAAAATTTAATTTACTTTTATCATAGGGTCTAAAATTATTCTCTTCAGTGAAAATAATTTCCATTTAAAACTTATCTAGATCCACTTATTCAAGGTGATAACATCAGGATTTAGTAACTTTATTTAATGATCCAAAAGCAGATTATATTGTGTTATCATGTGATATAATTAAATTTTTTCCACCCCTCAGTAGCATTCCGTGCTGTTTTTGTAACCCTCCAGAGAAGGAGTGTGTGTATGTTTCTGTGCTTGTAAAGTGAGCTTGGCAGGTCATTACGTACTTTTCTGTGCAGACTCTGGAACGCGCTGCTTTTCCGGAGCACAAAATGTTTCCTTTCATTAAACAAAACTTCAACTCTAAAAACCTGAAAACAAAAGACAAAAAAGAAAAAAAACACATAAAGAACATGCGTTTATTTTAAAGTTAAGGCTTAGTAGAATAATCTTTATCCATTTAAAACCAACTCAAGAATTAAGGTCATTGGCAGAATCATTTCTAAACGTGAGTTGTGATGCTTTAACTGTCCAGTAGAAAGCAGTCCTGAGCTTCAGACTTTGACCATGCTCCACACAATCACAAAACAGATCTGTGAACTCTTCAAACTGTGTGTTTCTGTGGTTTTTGTTGGTCCAGTGGAGAAAAATTCCTCACATTGTCTCTGCTGAGTAACACAAACCTGAAAATGCTGCTTCACAACTGCTTGCAAGACAAATTTTGTTGAAACTTCACCTCATGGCTTTGTCTGATCTGAACTGAGCTTCTGATGATGCATTTCAGAAACTGATTTGCACTACTTTTTTCTTGACAAAATATACTTTTGCAATGGAAATTTTATTCACTTCTCATTTTTTTAATGTAAATTTTAATAAAAAATAGTCCAATCGTAGACAATTTTAAGTGAGAGGCAGGATACACCCTGAACAGGTCAGCAGCCATACACACACACTCATTGCTAGGGGCAATTTTATACCATGCGTGTTTTTGGAAAGTAGGAGGAAATCGGAGTACCTGGAGAAAACCCACACGTACATAGGGAGAACATGCAAACTCCACACAGAAAAGACAGTGTTTCAAGCCTTGTTCCACCAACGACTCAAACACAGACCTTCTTGCAGTGAGGCCACTGTGCTAATCACGGCACCACCGTCCAAACTTACCAGTGGTCTTAGGGCAAAATATTAAAAATTCACTTTTCAAAATTTAAATTTGAATACAGTATTACTTTTAATTTGTAAAGTCATAAAAACATTGTGTAATTAAAAAAGTAGAAATGTCATATAAATGTGTGTTTGAAAGCATTTTCCATTTGAAGATGCAGTGTATTTTCTACAACACACTTCCACTGTATTTTTGTTATTGTTTGCATGGTGTTCCTCGATGTGGGAACGGACCATTTGGTGAGTGTTTGTAATTTTCAAAATAAAGTCAAGGTGCTCTCAGGAGTTTTCTAGTGATTTACATCACACTTTTAACATCAAATGCTGCTGCTTTACGTTACTGCAGAATTTAATTATTAGTTGAATCATTTATTAAACTTAATTATTAAGCTGACAAATTTATAGTGTAAGACAATGCACGTATAGCTTGTATTTAAAAAAAAATCTTGAACGTAGCTAGAAAATTAACATATTCTGCTTTTCATTTCCAACTCTTCATCAAGCAACTTCAAAATCATTTAAAAAAATATTAACTAAGTATTAGATAGATGGGAACATCAAAAGTTTGGATAAATTTATGTGGGACAAGAATTTGAGGTGTCAGTAGAATTATTAACGCAGTACTGATCCGCAAGTTTAAACCTGAGTGAATCAAAAACACAACTAAAGAAAGGAGACAAAAGTTATTTACTAATAATCTATATTTAAAATAGGGGAATACAAGAATTTAAGAGAAAAAATAAAAGCCTTTTTTTTTTTTGCTTTTTTCATGATGCTTTCAGCGATCTATATTATTATAACTTCAAGTCTCAGAAGAAGTGGAAACTGAGGATGAGTGAAACAGATCTGTTCTCCTGTCCACTTTCATTCATTTTCTGGACTGCTTTTCACTTATAGAGTTGCAGAAGGTGAAGGAGACTATTCCGACTGATTATGGGCAAAAGGCATGGTACACCCCAAACAGGTTGCAAGTCTGTTGAGGGGCCGTGCAGCTAGGAGCTAATCAACCTTAACAGGAGTATCCAGAGGAAACCCACACATACACAGGTAGAACATGTAAACTTCACACAGAAAGGGCAGTGTTGCAAGCCTCGCCCCACTCGGGAACTCAAATACCTGACCTTCTAGCTGTGCAGTCCTTGTACAAACCACTAAGCCACTGTGCAGTCCGGTTCTTCCTACTTTACCTAAAAATTCCTTCACTAAAAAGTTTTGGACACTATATATTTTTTTAATGACTTATTTTTCTGCTCCTCCCTTAAATGATTCTATTGTGACTAACTTCCCTTTTTATAGACAAAACCAAAGTTAAGATAATAATCAACACACAACTTTATCCGTCTAAAAATAAATAACCAATTGTGCACATCTTTTGTTAATAATAAAAAGAGAAGTTAATGTTTTCTTAAATTGAGGATGACTTTTTTTTAACAAGCAAAAGTAGTTCCTTTTTTAAAGCACAGAGGAACCTAGTTTGAGAATCATAAAAATTCCTGCCTGGAAAAGACTTGATTTAATAAAAGTTTACAGAAAAGTGAGGGAAAATTGGAGTTGCAATAAGAGTGGCTGCTTTGTTTCAATAAAACATGTCTAGACATTTCAGATCTCAGGAAATTGCATGACTTGGGAGGAAAAGGAAAAAAAACATATAGATTTTATGAACCATGCCTTTAAAAATGCAAATTTTAACTAAACAAAAAGTAGTCTAACCTTTATTAACTAATGTAACAAAACATCAAGGACAACTATTTCTATTTGTGACTATAAACTAAGTTGATATAAATAATTTCAAATGAAATTTGAGATTTTCAGGATCTAAACCTGAGCAGAACTTTTGAACCTTTTTTCCTGCAGGTAACCAGACTCACCTGGTGACGTCAGACATGATGTAACTCTATCTGACTGCAAAGAAAAACTGGAAAGATCTTCAAATCAAGTTTTTAAAATAACTTATCGATCAAAGGAGGGATTTTAAAAAGTATTCATTTACCTTTTTAGTCTTTCCAGACTCATCCACTTCCTTCTCCAGCGACGGGATCGATACTTGAATCATGTGTGAATCTTCCTGATGCACCATCAGATCCAACTGAAATCAATCCTCACAAATCCAGAAGCAATCAAGAGGAAACTTTTCTGAGACTTTTTCTGTGTCTGATTACTGGGAGAATAATCATAAAAAAAGGAGGGCAAACAAACAAATCTGCTCCTGTGTGTGAGAGCGTGTGTTTTCCGGTAGCTCCTCGCGCTCCACCTACACACTAATTGGACAAACCGTCACATTACAAGTCCAGATCGAATTAGAAAAAGCTGCTAAAAATGTTCATATGAAAACTGGAAGATGAGAAGTTTAGTTAGAACAGAGAATACACTCTGTGTAGTGGAGTTTCATATCGAGTAGTTTGTGTAGACACGTGTTCCTGTGTTTCCTGAGGTGTTTGTCTACCAGGAGGCTTCTTTTTAATAGTGGCTTTTATAAACTACAACTGAAACAAAATAAAGGTGTTTATTGCAGGTAAATTTATTCATCTTCACTTGTGGCATTCATAAGTCCTGCAGGGTGAGAGTACCACCAGGTTGAGAAAAGCCAGATGGGGTTGTTAGGACATCTGGTTACAATGCCTCCTGAACACCGGAATAATTTGGACGCTGCATCGGTCCTTTGTGAGGAAGAAAGAGCTGAGTGGAAAAGCAAAACTCTTGATTTACCAGTCGATCTACGTTCCTACCCACACCTCTGGTCATCAGCCGAGGGTGGTGACTGGAAGAACGAGATTGCGTATACAAGCAGCCAAAATGAGTTTTGGACTGTCACTCTGCGATAGAGTGAGGAACTTTGTCATCCAGTAGGAGATCAGAGTAGAGCCGTTGCTCCTCTGGCTCGACAGAAGCCAGATGGGGTGGTTTGGGCATCTGGATAGGATGTCTCCAAAACCCCACGCTGGTGAGGTTTTTTTTGGGCACCCCCACTGGGCAGAGGCAAACCCTTGACCCACTTGAGTGATTATGTCTCACAGCTAGACAGGTAATGGCTTGGGATCCTCCCGGGTGAACTGGAGGATGCATCCTGGGAGAGGGAAGCCTGTGTTTCCCGTCTTCTGCCCTGAATTAGCAGAAGACAACGAAACAGAACTTATGAACCATCAATACAGATCAAATAAACCAAGGAGCTACACCTAATGAAATTCTTGACCATATTTATCTCCAGGTAGTTGTCTTTACACCCCTTGACAAACACTCCACATGGACCCTGGTTTCCCCCCATCCATTTTCCACACGCCTACTTAATGGTTGTATCATCTGAGTACTTTTGAAGGTAACAAACTGAAAGTGAGTTGTGTGGATGGTGAAGAGGAAGCAGGACGGAACAGTTCCCTAATATAAATGAATGTCAGACATTAGGCACAAAAGCACAACTGATAGTAAATCCAGAAAAATAGGCTACGTTTGCTTGATTCCACAATTTTTCTGTAAATTAACAGATGGGAGGGTACATTCTGCAAAGGTCTATTGTAGGGCTACAAAGGGACAGCTTAATTCAACCTCTAAATTCTGCCTAGGAGTGAGTGTGGATTATTTAATGTCTTTTTTTATTATTATTATTATTTAGAAAATTGTATTTTTTCCCACTCTGCAAAACATGTCTTTCCTACATGATTCATCACATGAAGGTCAAAGATGTTAAAAACAATTCCCACAGAGGATCATATCATGTTGCATCCTGTTTTGCCTGAAATTCAAAGCAAAACAATTGTGCATGAAAAGGGATGTAATCCCAGTCCATGCAATGCTCGTCTGTACTCACATCCTCTCAGATTCTACACTCAAACACTCTAGACACAGTTTGTTCACAGGACAGCAGGCGATAAAGCTTCATGTTACGATTCAACCCGGCACCTTTTTCTTAACAATACTCATGAGATATTCACATTCCGTTAATCATCTTTTACTCGTTTATCTCATCATATCACATGGAAGCCATGTGACTCGCCATCATGGGGCTCATATTTTCCATCCTTCATGCTACTCACTTGGTTTTAATTCAGATTTATGCATGGAGTAGAGCTGACTCAAAAGGGAATATATATATAATCACACTGATTCAAAGATAAGAGCGGGGGTGTAGACATGACCTGCTGCATCATCAAGTGTTTTACTACAACTCATTGTGTCTGAACTCCCTCAGTCAGCAGTCAGATGTCCTAAACATTACCCAGAAGGAAGTGAGTCCTGCTTTTTTGTTTAAGACAGCTTATGCAGCGGGAATTATGTCATATTTGTGCGCACAAAGAAAAGAAAGAACGGGTTTAGTTTATC
Source organism: Neostethus bicornis (assembly GCA_902685375.1). Taxonomy (NCBI): domain Eukaryota; kingdom Metazoa; phylum Chordata; class Actinopteri; order Atheriniformes; family Phallostethidae; genus Neostethus; species Neostethus bicornis. The sequence goes on along the minus strand of LR738544.1, from coordinate 20,953,308 downwards.
CCCAGCTGATGTGTGTGTTGATTCATCTACCACTCCAATTTCTTAACTGTTCTACTCATTATGGGTCCCAGAGGTCCCTGAAACCAATCCATGCTAGAGGCAGGGTACACCTTGAACAGGTTTATTTTCTATATAAAGGCAAAATACCTCTTCCGGCTAGTATCAACTTATCTTGGATCTACAAGTAGCTCAGCCATGACAAGAAGGAACCATACTTTCACTTTTTCATCTAATTCTAAGCTCTTATCTGAATGTGGAACTGAAATAAGGGCTCAGGTCTTCAGTTCTTTCATTTTTTAGTTATGATGTGTATGTGTAAATCATGTTTTTAGTTTCTAACTCTTATTTGATAAGAGGTGTGTCCGTTGGGCTCTTATGCAGCAGCAAAGCATCTGCTTTAAGGTTAAATGTGGACAATGAACCCACATGCAAAAATACTTAAGTCTCAAGATTTTTTTGTGCAAATTTTACTGAAGGTTGCAGCTTTTCCACTTGTTTAACATCTACAAAGTAAATCTGTTCATGTTTGTCACATTAAACTGAATGAATAACCATTTTATTCATTCACAACATTCTTGTAAAGAAATAATTAAATATTCGTCTTTCCTGATCCCGCATTTTGTATTCCTGGTGTTTTAATCTCAAATTTCCTCTTTAACTTCTGGCCTTTGTTGCTCTTAGAATGTCACTTATATATCACATGCACACAGACATGTTCGCACAACACGCACACAAAGACAGAGACATCTTCTGCTTTCAATTTATTATCTTTGAAATTTGTTTTTTGAATTATAGTAAAAAAAAAAAAAAAACAACTTTGACAAAGTTTAAGTGATTTAAGGAGAGCCACTGCTGAAGTGTGATTGAAACTACTAAACTGTAAAATCTAATGTAAAGTTTCTCATGCTTTCTGCATGAATAACGCCATTTTAGCTTTTTAAACACAGCAGAAGAATGTGTGGACCAGACTTCCTACTTTCCTAGAGTGGGGAGTGGTAAACATACCAGCTGGTCCTGGGAGCGTGATGCAATTTGTCCAAACCAGTGTGTGAATGAAAGAAGGCACTGTCATTCACAATATGTGTGTTTATAGGAGCAGTCTGGAGTTTTCTACCAAAAGATGTTTACTGCATTCAGAAGGATCACTGGATGCTGGTCTCTTCAACAACTTCGCATCAGCAACACACAAATTAAAAATGAAAGATTTAAGTATTACTACTAAGTATAAAGTCTTCTTACAGTTTCAACTAAACAATAAGCGTAATCTAAAGAAAATCCAGTACTTTGTGACTGAATCAAAAAGGTTTGATTTAGTAGTGGGTTTTTTAAAACAATCTTTCAACAAAAAAACCCTAAACATTTTCATAAAGAATATGGAAATGATCTTTGAAAAAGAACGGGTTAAAGACAGAATATATTTTTTATTAACATAAGTTCAACTTTCACAAAAATACGTGAACAAGTTGTTAAATTAATTTATGTATTTTTATGACGGTTTTTCTGAAGTCACTTTGAACCAGACCGAATGACCTCCAGAACGTCTTGCTAAAAGAGAGAAAAATATATTAGTTCCTCTTCTTAGGACCTAAATTTGACATTAAACCCTGGTATCAACTAACAAGAAAGACCGCAAAAGATACCAATTTGCATTTAGAATCATTAAGGGGACATTTGTCTTTTACTTTAAGGGCTTCATCAATATCGTTAACAGGGTTATTTTTAGGTTGTTATGTTAGGTGAAAGGAGTCCCTGACTTTTGTTGGCTTTATAGTGCTCAGAGAAGAGGCAGCCAACAAACTCAGTGTGTTTAAAGCAAGTTGCCTCGGTGCAGATAATCTGTCAGAAAACAGTAGTGCTGCTTTAACAGACACAAGTCTAAAGCTAAAATTTAGAGTGATTAGTCTTTTTTGTTACTAAATGTAGACAAAAGAATATCCAGAATATAACCCAGAACATGTTAAAGTGAACTGAGCACAAATGCAAACCTTATTCTGGAAATTATCAGTAGTGTGAGTGTTTTGGGATAAGAAACAAAATTCCCATCCACAAAATGCTAAAGAGGATTTTTAATTTGCATGTCATGTTGTTGTGAATCTCATCAGATGGAACTCAGTTTAATTCAACTGAATAAGTACTTTAAAAATGTGTTTTTGTTTTAATTACATAGGCCTTTAGCGTGCACTTCTATTCAATCAGATTATTTAAAAAAATATATATATTTTTATGAATTAATCTGACATCTTCGAATTTTACCTGCACTTCTTGACTCGATTTGAGATTCTGGAGTGTATAGACAGTCACGTCTCCCTTGCTGTCCCCAACCAGCACAGAGTTGGATCCTCTGGCAAAAAGCAAGGCGGTCAGTTCCACACCGGGTGGTGCTTTTTGCACAATTGTTGGTCGCAGCCTGGAGAGAAAATCGTAACCAAAAAAAATAGCGTCTTTACTTGTTAGTTACTTGTGAGAGCTTATTGAAGTTTTTAAAATGCCTACTCACAAGTCTGAGTTCAGGTCCCATATCTCCACTTGTTGTCTGCAAAGAGCTGCAAACACCGCGGAGCAGAGAGGTGACCATGTAGCCTTACATACCTCGCTTTTGGTGGATGTGGCGGTCAGTACGGGAGTGAAAGTGTCCTGCCTCCACACCTGGATGGTAAAGTCTGAGGAGCAGCTCAGAAACACGTCGTGGTTAAATGTCGACCATTCAACGTGGTTTACGACACCCTAGAAGAGATATAAAATAGAAAAAAAAATAAAATCCTAAACAAAACAGAAGGGGCTCTAAATGTTCCTAATGGCATCATTTTTGTGTCGTGAGTGAATGTAAAAGCAGAAATTGAACGACTAGAGTGAAACTGTTTAAAGTTTTGTTTTTGCAAAGTTACATTTTGAGTCACATCTACCCTTAAAAGCAGTATTGTTTTCGCTCTCTTGGAAAACAAAGTAATGTAGGAAGATGAATAACCCCTTCTTTTGAGTGATCCGTGAAATAACACAAATTTGCAGAGGCTGTGGTGCATCTGGTTTTAGCTCAGTTTTCTAACAAATAACGTACAACATATAGCATTTTTTTTTTAAGTTGAAGGACTCACAATGTGATTTTTATAAATGTCCAGAAAATGATCACTGTTAGAGAGAGAGCACTTCAGGATAAAGCCGTCTAAAGAGCTGGCCAGATAGATCCCACACTCCTGGTAAATAAGAGCAACATTTTTATATAAAATGGGATAAAAAAATGCATAAGTCTTAGCATGGTTTAGAAGCTCATCACTGACAAAACTTACTTTTGGATGGAAATCAATTGAACGACAAGGAGCTTCTGGCATCTGCACATTTTTCTTTGTCTTTTTTTTCCCTATGTCTGACTTCTTATCGTCCCGGATCTTCAACTTCATCAGGTCTTAGAAAACAGTTTTTAAAGGACAGAGATTGTGTATTTAATGTGTTACTAATTTAGAGTTTCACACAAAATCTGATGCGTCTTACTTTGTCCATTAAATTGAAAGAACATAAATGACCTTTTATTTCTACAGTGATTTTAAATTTTTGATTTGCTGTCCCGTTTGGACTGATATACCTAAGCAGTCAAGTGAGTTGTTGCAGAGAAACCATTTGCTGATCCTGCCGTCTTCTGATGCTGAAAGAAGGACTTCCCCTCTCTCCTCTCCAGATGATTTCAACTCCTGTTTGGTCCAGAGGACTTGCCACACTGGAAGCACGTGCCGCTTGGGACACTCACTGTTACAGATGACAGCAAAAAAAAAGGTGCCATGTTTTATTTCGTGTGCCATTATTAGTAGTTATCTTTACATACAAAATATATGGAAGTATTTGCTCGCTTCAATATTTATCTCTTTTTGTACCCTAATGTTTACATTTTGGTGTTAAGCTAAATGCTGGCTTAGTGGTGCTCTTTGTTAGAGTGATTCTTCTCAATTTGGGAGAAATGGGGGTCACGTCATGAGGGTCCCATTGAGGCTTTGGCTGGAAACATTAATTGCACGGTGTGCATTGCATCCACACAAAATTTGACAACTTTAGTCCAAAGAGACAATGACCCAGTTATTTTCTGTGGCTTTTTTGTTAGGTATGGTCAGCCAACCTATTTTTATTTCTAAATATTAGTCCCAAGCCATTTACTTTTAAAATTATAAGATGACAATGCCACATCTTAACACACCCACAGAAGTCACCCTAGCTTTTAAACCCATTCCAAGGTCTATCTTCAGCAATACACCCACTGGTGGAGGATGGAAGGATGACACCATCTTTCTGCTTCACTAATTTACCTCTTCACTAGATAAAAGTACTTAGACTCCTTTCTTCATGAAGCAACTGATGGATCACAGACTACTTCTGTTTATAGAGAGATAAAAAGTGACATTTTAGACTCATGCACAAACAGATCACACACTCTCTTCACCTGCTGCTGGCGATTAATGCTCTTTTGTCTTCCATCTGAACATTGTAAATTGCTATGGAACCATCAAGCATCCCAACAGCAAGCCGGCTGGGGTTGTTGGCTGAGAAATCCAGTGATGTCACACTGCTGTGACAGGCGAAGAAACGCTCTGGATACTGCAGAAGAGGTACACTTGTTTTCAAAAATATATTCTTAATCACAGCACTAAGAAATATTCAAAATGTCCCAACGCACTTTTTGGTTTTTTATGGACCAGCAGCAGATGAAACCTGGTTTTGGTTTGTTGGAGTCCCAGTCACCATAACCCACTGCCAAAATGTCCTTACACAGAAATAATGCCAGTTGTGTTAGACTTTCAGTCATTGATGTACTGATAATCTAGCAACCTCCATTGTTACTTTTGATGATTTGTTACCTGGTTTGTCTTGCTCCAGGTCATACTGGTCACGTTGAATTTTTTGGTAAGCTCAAAAGAAAAAGTCCAAAGGCTGTCCATGGAGGGAGTAATTGGACTCGTCTGTTTTGGTTCACTCATCTCGTCCTCAGATTCATCCTCAATGTGGGGATCTTACACAACCATAGGATGTACTACATTAATATTGGTCATTTTCCATTGTTGAAAGATTACAGGACCTTTTGTTGGAGTGTTGGTGGAGATAGGGAGATAATAGTTGACAAGCTGAGCTCACCTTTCAGAATAGGAAGATGCCTATAAGCGGCCAGTTCTGGCTGAAAGTTATTTGCCAAGATGTTCCTCTCCATTATTAACAAGCTGTTTTTGAAGTCTGCCGGAAGCTTAACATCCTCCTGTAATAGCTCTGTATCTGTGGAAACCTTGCTACTATTCTTTTCTAACAACATTTTGATAGAAAAAAAATGGTGGAAAAGAAAATATGTTATTGTAAAATACAAAAAGTAAATGTAGTAGTATTTTTTTGTGCGGTTATGCATAGGTAGATCTAAAAGTAGCCTGAGTTACGCTGGGTTAGATCACTTTTAGAAGTTTTCTGTTCCAAAAAGTGAGGATTACTGAACTGGAACCTTACTGATTTTATTTTCATTGTATGTTAGAGTAAAATTAATACTATTTTTAAAAATGTAACTGTTAATTTCTACCAGTCCATCAGTGACCACACATGCCATGGTATAGTGATGTTTGGGCCAGAATGTTCAAACAAAAAAGAAACAAACTTTAAAAAAAAAGTCTACAGATCACCACAACGTCTTCTATGATTATTTGCTAAATATTCATACTGTATGTATTAGTGTATAAAAAGATTGCATTATTGACTGCAGTAACTTTTACAACCCTGAAGATGACAGCAAAGTAAAACTTTTAAATATGATTTATTTCTGTGAAAACGTATCACACAATGTTTTACAGTTTTTTCTCAATTACTGGTACTTTTTTCACAACAATTACACAATAATTAGTTCAACCACCACAATATTTAGTTATTTTAGCACATGAAAGTGGTAAAATAACCACTTTTATGATTATTTTACCATGAAAGTGGTAAAATAATCACTTTTATAATTATTTTACCATGAAAGTGGTAAAATAACCACATAAGTACAACCCTTATGTACTACCAAGGGTTTCAAACTCGATTCAGTTATTCACACAATTCTCAACTTTTTATGACATGATCATTTTCTAAAGTCATGGTAGTCAGAATGAATAACACATGTGACAGCTGAATACCCACTCTGCATAACACTAATTGTTCTTCTTATATTTTTTGAGTTGAAACATGAAAATTTATTGATGTTGTTCTCAAAATCTGTTCCGAAAATTTGAATGGGTCATTTCAAATGATCTGATATATGAGTGAGGTATGGTTGTGTTTTTCTCTGCGTGGTCCTGTAAACTTGTGCTGAATGGAGAACCAAGCAGACAACCATTTATTCCTATGGATAATTTCCCAGTGGCCAATTAACCTAACATGCATGTTTTTTGAGGGTGGGAGGAAACCGGAGTACCTGGAGGAAACCCAGGCATACACGGAGAAAACTTCACACAGAAAGGCCAGTGTTTGAAGCCTCACTCACATTCTGGGACTCGAACGCCCGACCTTCTATTTGTGAGGCCACCGTGCTAACCAACGTGCAGCCCTCTACGAAACGTATAAACATACTGTATTTAGATACACAATAAATGAAGAAATAAACAAGAATAGAATAAATATATAAATGAACAAATTTTTAGATAATTGATCTCCAGGTTTCTGCTAAGTAGTCTTGATGTATTGGAAAGTCTGGCATATGGTAGGCTCCAACATGTAGGCTCTTGGCAAGCTGCCAGAGCCTACATGTTGGAATTTTGCAAGCCCTCATCTCTCAAACTAAGATGCCAGTGAACTGCTGACTGGATGCTGTGTTAGAGACTATTCAAGTTCTAATTGACAAATTTGCTGTGGTATATACAGTACACTAAAACACAAGTCAGTCAGTCATCTTCTTATCCAGCTCTCCCTTTTGCGGGATACGGGGGTGCCGGAGCCCAACCCAGCTGATTTAAGGCGAAGGGCAGGGTACACCCCGAACAGGTCGCCAGTCTGTCGCGGGGCCACACATATACAACCATCCACACACACACTCATTCCTAGGGGCAATTTGACACCGGCCAATCAGCCTAGCATGCATGTCTTTGGAGGGTGGGAGAAAAACCCGGAGGAAACTCACGCAAACACGGGGAGAACATGCAAACTCCACACAGAAAGAACAGTGTTCCAAGCCTCATCCCCACCCGGGACTCGAACCCACGACCTTCTTGCTGTGAGGCCACTGCGCTACCCACTGCACCACCGTGCTGCCCACTAAAACATAAATTGGATTAAAATTTTTAGAAGATGTCTGGTTGTATTGGAGGGAGTTAAAATTCAGCTGCCGACCCTCCGATCTTATTTGGCCGCTACTGAAAAATCTGAACAGATTCTAGATTCTCCAAAAAGCTTGATCTGCTCCCAAAACAAACCTGATTATGAATGTAACTCCCTTTTCCTGACTATGACCATTGTTGGTTATCTAACATTTTCTTGGGAAGTCATGCATATCAGAAGGCTCTGTCTCCTGTCCCTCACCCCCATCTCACTCTATGACTCTCATATGGACAGGTGACCATGGTGTCTCACTGCCTTCCTTAGGCAGATTACAGATCTGTGATTGTAAAGTTTTGTTGTGAGAAAAGCATCCAAGTGACTGAGTAAAACTGTAATCCGGTCCACCTTTTCTTTACTTCATTCCATCTTTATTTTGGTTATTTAATTAAAATACTAACGGTCTATTTAAAGAGCTTACCTGTGTCACCACTGCCACTCTCACTTCCACTTCCTTCCGCATCTTGTTGTTGTGTACCTGTCACATCCCAATCACGGCTTTCAGAGTCCTCCTTTTCAGCCTTACTCAACTCACAAAAAGAGTCATACATTTCCCAGACAGTAGCTGTTGTTCCTGTGAATACAACAATGCTAAAATGTTGCAGTGATAACTTTTCTCTGGACTGTATGTCTGGTATATTTCTGATAAATCTCAAAAGACCAACAAACAAGCAAAATAAAGACTTTACATTTCAATTGCTGTGGGAAGGATGAACACTTACCCTTTTCACAGACAATATTCTTCTCAGTCTGAATGTGTTTGGTTTTTGGCAATCTAAATGATGTCTGCGTCGGTGTGTCTGAAGAATTTTCAGCGGACATTTTTTTCTTGGGAGTTTCAGGTCTTGGACTGTTTTTTTCACTGCAAAAAATTGTTAAAAAAAAGTTCTCTTACAAGTAAAAAGAGGAAGTTTCGCATACAAAAAGCTTATATACAAAAGAAAAAAAGATCTTGTGTAAGGTCTTCCTTTAAAGTTCCTACCGGAACATTAGTAAAAGCTGTTCACTCACTTTTCATTTTCTTCATCTGGAGCTTCTTCTTGTGTTTGAGTGTGGATATCAAGAAGGGTGAAGGTACCTGTCTCATTCAGGATGATGTTGATAATCTGATCCAACAGCTCTGCTGGCACAAGTTGTTCTGAACGGCCTCTTTTTTCTGATAATCAACAAAACACAAGAAAATGCCAGGTACATGTGTCCAAAGCAAAAGTTTAGTTTTTAAATGAATGTGTAAAAACAATGTGCATTAACAATTAAAACAGTCACAATTTTAAACATGTATTATTATTATTACTATTATTATAACAGGTTTGTTAAGTAGATATTCATTGTAAAAAGAAGATAAAAATGAAGACAATATGTGACTTAATTACTAACTTGCAAGAAGGTTTAAGTTGGTATCTCGTTGATGAAGGCTCTCTTCAGCAATAGCCATTTTTGCAGATTGGCTGGAAAGAATGCTGGATTCTGAAATTGCTCCAAAGAACAATCTAAAATAAATACAAACACCAATTATTTAAATTTCATTTGTCTAATGGGCTGTAATAAAAGTTTTGTTTCTACAACTAGATGTTGCCAAAAACACCATAAAAAGAGGTCTAAAACAGTTTTTTGGTAAAAGCCATCACATGCAGATGACAATCACCACTGTAAAACAAGGTCTAAAATAGTATTTATTTTAGTAATCTTAGTTTTGATAAGACATCCAAAGTTTGCCAAGTATGCCTAACCACCATCACATTCTTGACCACCAGAAGCAATCAAACCTGGGTTTCTCACTCCCAGGTCCTCAGACTTACCAACCAAGTTTTCCGTTCTCATATGTCTGTTTAGGCACTTTCTGTTAAGATCCAAATTGCCAGGCGCTTAAGTCTAAGTCTTTATTCAAGGCATTAGCTGCATCTTTAAATGTGAAAGTATATTTGAACAGCATAAATACTGAGCAGAATGCTCATTATTCATTTTTATGAAAAGACTCTTTTTGAAAATTTATTTTGGATTAAAGAAAAATTTCTTTTCCGATGTAATTTCTACCGTGGTATTTTGTCAACCTCAGCTGCTGGCATTTTACTGTAAAACACATTTTTGTTAGTGTATTGCATTTTGAAAAAAAGTAGGGTTAAAATAATGGCAGTCATTAATCATCTTAAATGATACAGAAATTTTATGTTGAAAACCGTATTAGATAAAGCTTCACATACTTTCTCCACTTACATTAATAAATCACGATTAAATTAAAGTATTCCCCATTATTCACTATTTAGAAAACAGTGTTATTATTTAGGTGTTTGTAGAGCATTTTTTAATGTTTAACTTGCATGTTCAAAAATCATATGTTACCTGTTAAAACATGTGCCACTACTTGAACTGCTTTTGGAGAGGGACGACCCGGCACTGGGAAAGACATCATCAAGACTTGCTGATATTTCACTGGATCGAAGCATGCCGAGGGGAGTGACATCTTTGGAATCAGTTGTATACACCTGCAAAGACAAAATTTTAAGGTAACATCAAGGGACTTAGTTTATAAAGCATACATTTTGACACATAAGAGTTTTTTTTTTTTTTTTTAGACAGTTGAACACATACAAAACATACTTTGTTAAAATATGTTTAAAAACCTAATTTGTTCTAAACCAGGCATGGGCAAACTACGGCCCGCGGGCCACATGAGGCCCGTTAAACAGTTTAACCCGAGCCGCCGAACAAGAAAAAAACCCCAAGAAAATAAACCTTGATAGTTTTATTTTTTCTGTAATTTTAATAATTTGCCACTAGATGGCGCCAAAGAAACAACAACACTGCTCCCATTCAAATGTGTGTGTCTCCATGACGCCCACGATGTCAAAATAAACAGTGTGCACACATGTAAAGCCATCGGGCCCAAGACACGCAAGTAAACAAGCGTGTTAATGTTAAAACAAGCTAAATGTTACATCAAGCACTTAGATTTCAAACCTAGCGCCGCTAAAATCATGTTTTTAAGCGCTATCTCACTAGATTTCAGACCTAGTGATTTGAAATTTAACACTCTTGACGTAACGTTTAGCGCGCTTGTTTAAAATCTAGCTCGCCATTCTATCGGTCAAATCTAGCGGTTACCAAAGCATGCCATCCATCTGCTCCTGTTCCCAGGGACGAATCCAGGATTTTTTAAAAAGGGGGGAGTGCGGGGCGTGAGGTCATACAGAAAACGAGCACCTGTGGTGCTTGCTCGTGTAGACGGGTTTGGGGGCATTCCCCCCAGAACATTTTGAAAAATAAGTAACTTTTCTGCATTTTGGTGCACATTTTGCCCAAAGTTTATTGCAATTAAAGTAGTAAGAACGTTTTTTTTTCAATGTGGATCAACAGAGGGGCGTGCGCCTCCGGCCCCCATCGGGCCGCTAGTCAAATGTTAGAACTCAATGTGGCCCGCGAGTCAAAAAGTTCGCCCACCTCTGTTCTACACTATTTAAAAAAATCTACCCAAAAGACCCTCTTAAAATATTATCATTATTTGACTACTATGAGGTTTCATTTTGGACAGGAACTGCAGCAACATTTGGTTTTAATCCGATACCAGAATCACAAAAATTCAAAAGATAAAACTTCTAGAAAAGAACAATGGGAAGAAATTAATTTAACTAAAGAGATTTTGTCCTAAAATTATATGGAAGCATTGTAAAATTATCTCCAATTTAAAATGATTTATCATTGTTGACAGTATATTTTAGAATCTACCCGACCACTTCTACTATTCTTCTTACTTTTATCTTCCAAAAAAGAAAAGTAGTACTTTCATAAGAACTGAGTTAAAGTAAGTTTACTTTCACATTAGCCAAGGTAGAGTTAGTTTACCTTTACATTAGCCTAGTTAGATGTAGTTTACTTTGACATTAGCCTTGTTAGAGTTAGTTTATCTTCACATTAGCCTAGTTAGATGTAGTTTACTTTGACATTAGCCTTGTTAGAGTTAGTTTACATTTACATTAGCCTAGTTAGAGTTACTTTACCTTTACATTAGCCTTGTTAGAATTAGTATACCTTTACATTAGCCTTGTTAGAATTAGTTTACCTTTACATTAGCCTAGTTAGAGTTAGTTTACCTTTACATTAGCCTTGTTAGAATTAGTATACCTTTACATTAGCCTAGTTAGAGTTAGTTTACCTTTACATTAGCCTAGTTAGAGTTAGTTTACCTTTACATTAGCCTTGTTAGAATTAGTTTACCTTTACATTAGCCTAGTTAGAGTTACTTTACCTTTACATTAGCCTAGTTAGCGTTAGTTTACCTTTACATTAGCCTAGTTAGAGTTAGTTTACCTTTTTATTAGCCTTGTAAGAGTTAGTTTACCTTTACATTAGCCTAGTTAGCGTTAGTTTACCTTTACATTAGCCTAGTTAGAGTTAGTTTACCTTTCCATCAGCCTTGTAAGAGTTAGTTTACCTTTACACTAGCCTTGTTAGAATTAGTTTACTTTTACATTAGCCTAGTTAGAGTTAATTTATCTTCACATTAGCCTAGTTAGAGTAAGTTTACCTTTTTATTAGCCTTGTAAGAGTTAGTTTACCTCTCCATCAGCCTTGTTAGAATTAGTTTACTTTTACATTAGCCTAGTTAGAGTTAGTTTACCTTTACATTAGCCTAGTTACAATTAGTTTACTTTTACATTAGCCTAGTTAGAGTTAGTTTATCTTTACATTAGCCTTGTTAGATTTAGTTTATCTTTACATTAGCCTTGTTAGAATTAGTATACCTTTACATTAGCCTAGTTAGAGTTAGTTTACCTTTACATTAGCCTAGTTAGAGTTAGTTTACCTTTTTATTAGCCTTGTAAGAGTTAGTTTACCTTTCCATCAGCCTTGTAAGAGTTAGTTTACCTTTACACTAGCCTTGTTAGAATTAGTTTACTTTTACATTAGCCTAGTTAGAATTAATTTATCTTCACATTAGCCTAGTTAGAGTTAGTTTACCTTTTTATTAGCCTTGTAAGAGTTAGTTTACCTTTCCATCAGCCTTGTAAGAGTTAGTTTACCTTTACACTAGCCTTGTTAGAATTAGTTTACTTTTACATTAGCCTAGTTAGAGTTAGTTTACCTTTACATTAGCCTAGTTAGAGTTAGTTTACCTTCACATTAGCCTTGTTAAAATTAGTTTACCTTCACATTAGCCTAGTTACAATTAGTTTACTTTTACATTAGCCTAGTTAGAGTTAGTTTACCTTCACATTAGCCTCGTTAGAATTAGTTCACCTTTACATTAGCCTAGTTACAATTAGTTTAACTGCACGTTAGTCTAGTAAGAGTTAGTTTATCTGCACAATAGTCTAGTTAGTTAGTTTACCTTCACAATAGCCTAGTTAGAATTAGTTATTGTTCACAGTAACCTAGTTAGAGTTGGGTTTTCTTAATATTAGCCTCGTTAGAGTAAATTTAACATGTACATAGCTTGGTTAGTGTTAGTCTACTGTCACTAACACCAGGCTACATACTCCACAGCCTTGTTGGAGTCATTTTGTATTCACATTACCCTAGTTAAAATTAGTTTACCTTCACATTAGCCATTTGTCTTATTATTGTTAGTTTACTTTCACATTAGCCTAGTTTGAGTTAGTTTATCTTCAAATTAGCCAAGTTAGAGTTAATGTACCTTCAAATTAGCCTATCTAAAATTAGTGCATTAGCTTAGTTAGAGTTAGTTTGTCTACATATTAGCCTAGCTAGAGTAAGTTTAACATCTGCATTAGCCTAGTTAGAGTTAGTTTAGCTTTACATTAGCCTAGTTAGAGTTAGTTTACCTTTACATTAGCCTAGTTAGAGTCTGTTTACCTTCACCTTAACCTAGTTAGAGTTAGTTTACCTTCACATTAGCCTAGTTAGAGTTAGTTTATCTTCAAATTAGCCTAGTTAGAGTCAGTTTACCTTCACATTAGCCTAGTTAGAGTTAGTTTACCTTCACATTAACCTAGTTAGAGTTAGTTTACCTTTACATTAGCCTAGTTAGAGTTAGTTTACCTTCACATTAACCTAGTTAGAGACAGTTTACCTTTACATTAGCCTAGTTAGAGTCAGTTTACCTTTACATTAGCCTAGTTAAAGTTAGTTTGCTTACACATTAGCTACTTTAGAATGGAGCTACATTTAACATATGGCACGTCACAAACACCCATCCCCCTTTTTCCGCACCTTTGGGCGTCTTCTGTAGGGACTTTCCTCTACTTTTGAGGATTTACCACCACCCCCTTTGTGGCTTTTATTCACCGTCGAAGAAAGTTTGATCTTTGATAGACTGCTCACACTTTTGTTGAGGGCAAGCCCTGAGTTATTCATTGTACTTAAAGACTGAAGAGGGAAAATAGGAAAACAAGAAACAAACAAAACATTATTCGAGCGAACAGCTCCTTCCGGATAAAACCAGCGGTCTATAAATAGCGTATGTGACTAAAAAGCTACAACTTTAAAGAATTTACTTACAATCTAACCAGTTTTCTACATAAGATTACCAATTTTCGGTTTCCCTTGACGATGGTCTCTGCTAGTTTGCGGCTGAACGTTAAAGCGCGCCAGTTTAACGGTCTGCAGTAGTTAGCTGTTAGCTTTAGTTTATATTATTCTGATAAGAGTCCCAAAGTCTTTATCAATGTAAAAGTAACGTCATTTCTCGCTGTATACCATCGTGGATGTATTTATTTGTTGGTTTATTAATAAAATGATTGTTTTTTTTTTCTTCAGGTTTCAAAAGAGTTATTGTAGGTGTCAAGAGGAGGGAAGGTTGGGCCCAGACCCACCACCTAGTTTCATCCAGTTTATTGAATGAATTTGGGGCAAAGCTGGGTATACACTGGGCAAATTTTTTAATTGATTATGGGTCATAAGACTATTTCTAAATTGACCAAATTTTAGCCCAATCGTGTGTCTTCATCGCTCTGTAAACAAGAGGTTAATAGGGTTACTGGGGGTCAAATGAGTTTCTGGCATGTCTAAAATTTTGTAGTTTGTAGAGACATACCACTGGTGAAGCAGCACATTTGGCTGATTCTCTTGACGGTTAGTTCTAACAATCATCAATTTATTACAGCTTCATGGTCCAGTTAAAACAAGACGGAGAAGAGTACTATCAAATCAGGACGTACGTACTAAAAGACAGTAACAGCTATGTCTTTACAAGTTGGACTTGAAAGTGCACCAAACTGAGTCTTGGATTCATAAGTGACATTGGAACTTCATTTTCAGACTCTTTCAGTCTAAAGAAAAAACTGCAGACTTAAAATAGCTGCACGCAAATGGACAGAGCAGCAAAAAACTTGTAGAACCAGCTCTGTTTAATTTTGTTTGTACAGTTTAAGTGTTTCACTCACAGGAAACTATCGAAATATGCTGTTGGCACACTGAAATTGGGAGCCCTGGCAATTTTGTTGCACAGTTTGAATGGGGGTTCAATTTGAAATGTTCTGAAATTCCACAATATATGCCCAGCTTCAGAGAAGAGATGCTGGTGGCCAACCTGGGCAGGCTTGGGTTACTGGATTGGCAGTGCGATGGGATCAAACCTGAAGGGAACAGGATGGTGCCATGGTGACAGAGAATCTGGCAAAGGAGTATCAGAATTTATACAAAGAGAAAACAAGCCAAAGGTGCAAATATTATAGGGAGATGCAATTGGTTCCAGGAATTTGACCAAAGGGCAGAACAAGAGGAAGGAGAATGAGTCAGAAGGAGAAAGGATCATAACAGCAGACTACACTACAGTGACCATATTTTGATGATTGAAAAACAGGACTACAAGATACTCTAATAATAATCCAAGTGTATTGTTAGGTGCCTTATAATGGAAAAACATTTATATACTGTGAAATTACAAAATATCTTTAAAAAAAACACAAATTCAAACAAGCTTATCAGCAATTAGTCAACATTTTTACTATAAAAATTTTAATTATAACATATTAAACAATCATTAAGATAATGTCTCAGGAGAAGATTTCCAAGAAAACGTATTGAAAAAATTTGAAAGAATCAAACTGAGGTGAGAGTTAGCACACATCTACAGAGAGTCGCCAGAAATGGTATACACACGCTACATTCCTCATGCCACGCATGACGCCTGGATCCACTGTCAAACAAAAGAGTTTAGAGCTCATCACAGAGAAAGCATATATTTTTGTTTTTAGAAATAAGTTTAACATGCAAAGAAAAGCTCTTTTGAAATGAATTTGTTTTAAAAAAGTTTTAAAAATACCATAAAATCAGTGCATTTTGTTGTACACTATTGTTGTGTACAACAGTGAAGAAATGAGCTCTCCTGGTTTCATTTTAGGGGGTTGGTTTATCTGACCGATCTATGCTATGTTGAATGTTCTTCTTAAATATGTTTTTTTCCCCCCAAACTCTGACCTCCTTCATAGTATTGTTTATGGTTATTTTAAAGACTTATTTGAGTTTTCTTTTGGTTAAATGAAAAGAACCATCTTCTTTTCTTTCTTTCCCCTGTCCTATCCGGCATTATGACGAGCACTGTGATATTCTGTACGTCAGGTGTTGTTGGACAGATTTGCTCTAACAGGGCATGTGCCGACCGTGGCAAGTGTTATTTTAATTTTCAGGTTTTGTGTTATATTCAAAATATCAGTGTATTCTGCAGCTTTCTTGCTGGACATACAGTAGCAGGGAATACAAAAGCAAGAGAGGGGGTAGAGGGAAGGTGTAAGAAAAAAGAAGTGACATGAGGAAAAACAGGGGAGGTTAAGTGAGGAGATATTATACAGTTACGATATTACAGTTATGATATTACGCAACACAATCTAAAAACAAAAAAAGACCAACCAAACAAAAGTTTAAAGCAGAGATAAAATTGAAATACAAAGACAACCTTCTATAACGAACTAACAAAATGAGATATAACTGACGTCAGAGCTCACTGTGAACAATATCTACCTTTTAAAATGACTTTCAGGGAGTAGTCTAGGTACAATATAGGCCTACATATCAACATACAGTATATATATATATAACAGATAGATATTTATCATATAAATATAGAAAGACCAGGAAAGGGAAACTGCTATAGATCCAACAGTTCTACTGCAGAGTGTCTACATACTAGAGCCTTTCTCATCATGATTTGTTTCCGCAACATTTCAATTTGGTCTTAGTAGACTCTAGTTGTCAGGAGGTGCAGATGTAGGACTCAAATGCATAGCCAGTTTTAACCAGTTTATTGCAGGTAATCAGGGGTTGAGGGTGAGGGGTAGACATATGGCAACCTGGAAGACGACTTGAAAGGAACCAGACATGGAGGGACACCTTCATGGCTGCAGCAGGAGATGAACAACAGCTCCTCTGGCAATGCAGTCAAGGACACCAGGAACCTGAAATAAACCACCGTACCGGTAATCCCACCTGATTAGTCCTACCGATGATCATAACTAGTCCTACCATTGATTATCTTACTGTTTATCTTCATTTATGTCCTTTAAACAGTTTGATGAAAAGAAGAAACTTTCTTTTCTTTGTGAATTTCTTTATTTTTTCTTTAACTAGGAATGCAAGACCCAGCTGAAGATTTTTGGGGAGAGGCAATTGGGACCAGGTGTGATGAATTGGTGCAGACGACTAGATTTGGAGGGAGGAAATGTTCCAGATAAAAAGACCTTAACAATAGTGTCCAGGAGCTGAACAATAAGACTAACAAGTTACCTCAAAGTATGCAACATATCACAGTACGAACAGTATTAACCAACATTAAAGGTTCCATGTTCCAATGGTACCAATCAAGGTGGTCATTATTTACCAACATAAGTTATTCTAAACCAATGGAATTGTTAAAATTGAAACCAACTTACATTGGTTTAATCAAACAGGGCCCTTTCTAGATTAACCAAGATTTTGGTCAGGATTAGCAATTTATACTGGTTGGTCCTACCAAGCTGGATCGGTTGATTCAACGTATGTTGGTAAAAAATTTAACAAATCTTTTGGTTGTTTTAACCAATGTATTTTTAGAGAGTAACTTCAGCCTGTTTCACAGTTGACATGTCAGATTGATATAGTGGTGATTTATACAAAAAGAAGGTGGTTTCTTTCTGCATTTTAAACTGCATTTTATAATGAATATGACATGAACCCCCCTCCTGCTGCCAGAGGGAGCCCTGGATGTTCCTCATCACCCTGATTAGGGACACCTGAGATTGATTCCTGATGCCACACATCTGTCATCTATTTAAGGGCAATCATCCCTTCCAGCCAGGTCTCCCTGGCTGCCTGACCAAGAATACATTCTGACAATAACCGTTTTCTTTTCACAGTATTCCAAATTCAAATAAACCATGTTTTGTGTCTGCAATTGGGTACTCCTCTTTCCACCTGCACACCGCTTCATGACAGAATGTTATGTAATATTCTATTGTTTATTCATTCTTTGGGACACTTCCTTAGTCTTTCTAATCTTTGTTATGGTTTTATATTTAGTCAGTCAGTCAGTCATCTTCTTATCCGTCCATTCCTTTCGGGGCTGCGGTGGGTGCCGGGGCCCATCCCGGCTGATTTAAGTGAAGGGCAGGGTACACCCCGAACAGGTTGCCAGTCTGTCGCGGGGCCACACACATACAACCATCCACACACACACTCATTCCTAGGGGCAATTTTGGCATCGGCCAATCAACCTAGCATGCATGTCTTTGGAAGGTGGGAGGAAACCGGAGCACCCGGAGGAAACCCACGCAAACACGGGGAGAACATGCAAACTCCACACAGAAAGGACAGTGTTCCAAGCCTCATCCCCACCTGGGACTCGAACCCATGACCTTCTTGTTGTGAGGCCACTGTGCCACCGTGCTGCCCAGTTTTATATTTATCTTTTTTTTTTTTAGTTAAAATGAATACAATTTTGAAATCTCTCACTTAATGCATACAAATCCTTGATTTGTTACATATTGGGTGAAATATTTCAATCAGTATTTTCATATAGATAATTTGACTTGAACAATTTTTAAACTGTTTTTCTTTTTAATTGATTGAATTGATCAAATTTGAATAAACTTTTATCCATCTTTTTTAAAAGATGAGGAGCCATGCTTTTACAATTCTTTGCAACATAAGAACCCAGAAAGGATCAATGGCAGTGGCAGAAAAAGACCACGTGTGTGCTGCATCATCCTGCCCCTCCACCCATCACCCACCACCCAGCATCCCGCAGATAACGGTGGTGTCTGTGCGCCTTTAAGAGCGCACATCCCGCTTCCTTCTGCGCTAAATCTCCGTTGTTGATCGTCCAAGGAGAGGAAAAACACCTGAAAGCCACAGCCATGTCCTCCAGCTCGGCTTTCAATGAAGAAAAAGGGGGTTCCTCCAGCGTCGGAGAGCCCGAATATGGTCACGATCCTGCAAGCGGAGGCATTTTCTCCTCCGACTACAAAAGGTACTTCATTCTCATCTCCTGTGTTATCAGGACAGATTATAGAGGGGGGATGGGATTCAGTGTAGGAAATATACATGTGCTTTCTTGTTTGCACGCTGAATGTGTTTTAAAAACGAACCAAGAGGTTGAAGTTTGCTGGTAAAGGCCCGCTTTTATGACTCACTCTCAAATCTCAAACTGAGATTTGGCTGCTTTGCTTGCTTCACTGATGGTGTCGATTTATAATCTACACTTGTGTAGTTACATGTGTGTGACACAGCTATGTTAAAGTGTTAACATGACATGTTTATGAGGACAGAATGAAGGCCTGTGAGAGGAGATTTGAGGCCTGAACTGGAGCTTTTCAGCACCACCCCTACTGGACAGCAGCAGTTTGTGCATGATGACATCAAACTTAACTGTGATTTTAAACACATTTATTGTAAAAATCAATCCAACAAAAATAAGGAGCAGTATAATAATGGTATATGTGCCAAATGTGTTATTCTTGCAAGGCTGGGATGGTTTAGTTTCAACCATGTGCTTGTGTTGTTGTGATGGATTTATGCTAGCTAAGCTTATTGTTGTATTTCTTAGAACTTTACTGAAGGACTTGTTAAGTGTTCAAATTATTTGAGCATTTTTCAAGTTTAAAGTTGAATTTTGAGACAAGTTTTGACTGGGTTTAGTCTGCAAATCATCTGATGGTGTTGTTGTGATCGATGTATATGATAGGTAAATCTGTTTGTCAAATTCTTACTGGTCAACTGAAGGACTTTGAAAGTTTTGTTTAGTGTTTGTTATCCGTAAGGGGTCTCTGAAGTTGCCAGAGCTCCTCCCAGCTGATTTCAGGCGAGAGGCAGGGTACACCCTGAACAGATCGCCAGTCTGTCGCAGGGCCACGCACAAAGACAACCATTCCCACACTCACTCCTGGAGGCAATTTCTTTGTGGCTAAATCAACCAAACATGCATGTTTTTGGCGGGTGGGAGGAAAACGGAGTACCCAGAAAACATGCAAACTCCACACAGAAAGCACAATGATTTAAGCCTCACCCCGTTTCTTCTTCTTCTTTTGGTATTTCGCCAAAGCAAGTCAGTTTCTTCCATCTAACCCTATCTGCTGCATCTTCTTCGGTCACGCCAACTATCTTCATGTCTTCCTTCACTGTATCCATGAACCTCCTCTTTGGTCTTCCTCTAGGCCTCTTTCCTGGTGGTTCCTAACCCAGCATCCTTATACAGACGTACTCTTTCTCCTCTGCACATGTCTGTACCATCTCAGTCTGGCCTCTCTGACTTTATCTCAAAAACCTCTAACATGTGCTGTTCCTTTGATATACTCATTTCTGATCCTGTTCCTCCTGGTCACTCCCAGAGAGTTCCTCAGCAACTTCATCTCTGCTAAGCCTCACACCAATCCGTTAACCAACCCCCCGACCTAACTGTTGTGAGGTCACTGTCTTAACCACTGTGCATCCCCACTTAGAAAGTGCAAACATATAATTATATAAGATAATTAGATTGTTTACCGACTATGAAATAAGGTCCTGTAAAAATGATAACATTCAACCAGATGCACAGCCACTCTTAACCAGTTTATTGCAGGTAGCAGGAGTGCAGGACAGTTGCACAGCAGGATGAAAGGACAAATCTGACAAAAAAAGTGAAGGAAACCAGGGCTTAAAAAAGCCAGGGGGTTAATAAGACACAGCTGAGACCAGGTATGTTGAATTAGGGCAGTTTAGGAGTGACAAAATGTTCCAGATGATGAGGAACATCACACATAAGTGGCCACTGTTCAGGTTAGTAATTAAAACATTCTGGTTTCTGTATTTAATTTGTTGCAAATTTGTTTAGCATTTATGAAAATTTTTAAGTGACTGGAGATTGCTAAACAAGTTGAACATTTTTAACCTGAGATGAAATTTTTCTGTATAATTGTGGAGATTGAGGCTAATTGGTGACTACTCTCGCGACTGCTCCAGACTAAAATCTGAATCCTGTGGAGGTCATCTGCGTGAAATGATCCCTTGTTTTAAGCTCAATAAAATAGAGACGACCTGAGCTTTTTGACGTGATGAAGTAGTTTTCTGAATGTTGTTTCAGAGGATTTTCCACTGTCCTCAGAAAAGGATGGCTAGAGCAGGAAGAATCTTCAGACAGGCTGTGCTGGTTAAACCATGAATTATGTTACTGTTGGACGAAGTGGACTGAGTAGATTCGATCCAGGATGGCACTATGTTTTCACAATGTTTCTTCCAAATTCTGTCAAAAACAACTAAATTTGAACTAAATTGAAATCTTAGAGCAGCAAAGTTTCTCTATCTCAGTGTCCAGTTTGTTGTAAGTTTGTGTAAACGTATGCCTCAGATGCAGGTCGGACATGTTTTGAATTTAGATGCACTAATCTGCAGATCAGGCCTGTGACCTTTCTTGATCTCGGTTGATTTTCTGTTATCTCCAACTAGCCCACCCAAATGATACCAGTCCTAAACACTCAGACAAACAACTATTATTCCTCACCATCTTATTACATCATAGTCTGTTTTTAAGTCACTGGTTCCTTTGATTTTTGTAAACACAGTTACTGTTTGTGCTGGGGGTTTTTTTCTATAAAAATTCTTTCATAATCCAAGTTTTTGACAAGTGGCTGACTCAGTATCCATTAAATAGATTTGTTTCATCTTAGTAAAGGCATTTTCTCAGCCAAGCCTGCACCAATGTACAGACTTGAAGTAAATAACGTACGAGTTGTAAATGCATCTACTTCTGAAGAGTGTTCAAAATCCTGTAAATAAACATCTGCAAACAATCACAAATTTGTTCACAAAATAATTTTGGGATCATGAAATGAATATTTTTTAAACTGCAGCTTATTAACAATGATCGCTTGAAGTCGATGTTGTGTGATCACTCTGTGTGGAACACCTGCAGTTATTTGTCTGACCGGTAGAGAGGGCTAGGTGTGTTTGTGTCAGCCTCATTAGCATCATATATCAGCAACAATTTGTCATCATCTATTGTGTATTCATTGTGTTTACCCAGAGGTCTGCTCGTTTCTGTTTGCAACTGCTGGTTAGTGAGAGAAGCAGAACCAGTTTCTCTGTAAATATTACAATGCATAGCAAACTGGAACGGTAGAAATGCCAGATCATAGCATCTACTTACCAAATAAAAAGGTCAGGATGAGCTATTTGGTTCTCTGCATGTCAGCTCTCTACGTCAAACTACTGCGGGCGGAACATTTTAGCCCTAATTTGTGCTAAATTGGGCACTGCTGGCAGAATAAAGGTGCTTATGTGTGTGTCAGATGTGTTTCAGGTGTTATTTGCCGGCCTGGACATAGGTTATAGTGGGCATCTAGTATATCAGATGTGATTTAGATATTGGTTTGAATCTGGTAGGCGACTTTATGCGTGATGAGGGCGAAAGCAATCCAAATATAAGTATCCAATGCAGAATCTTGTAGGGCATTTGTGGTGGTTCACGTGGCAGAGATAATGCTGTAAGTCAAGGTCTCATGTGGGCCATTTGGGACTGCGGATGTGAGCCATATTTAGGCCAAACATTTTATAAGGATATTATTTATGTCACTTAACTCTAAAAGCACATGTTTTGAAATACCCTGTCCTCTATTTTAATCCTATAAAAAATAAATATTAAGTAGCCATTTTCTGGATGCATCAGAGTTTATTACTCATAAATATCTTATGGAATAGATTAGATTTTGAAATTTCCATCCCTCCTTCATCTGGAGTCTGTGATGCCACTGCAGTGCACCCAAAATCAGGCCTCAGTGGAAAAGAAATGTTACGTAGAGTAACAGCAGGAAATAGGAGCTCTATCTGAAAATAAGTTTTTCTAATACTGTAATAGTCATTCTTTACTAAACAACCCATGCAGAAATCAGTGGTGTAATTTCACTTAGCTCAGCAGCTTCCCATGGTGGATCTGTTGGTAACTTCAAAGGATTAAAAATATCTCGTTAGTTTTTAAAAAATTATGAACGAATGGGACCCAGCTCTAACTGATCACAGAGAGAGCATACGTGCTTCAAAGTGGTTATTTTGGTCTAAGCCCAGAAGAAAAGAGTGGGAGAAAAACAGATAAAGAAAACGAGAAAGAGAGAGAGAGAGAGCGACGTTCTCATCACGACACTGCCAAGAAAGCTGAGTCATGTAAGAGGCAGTATGCAGACTGTTAAAAATGACCCTGGCTGGGGAGTTTTTAGACGTAATGAAGAAAAAAAAAGGTGTAATATTAAACATCATCCTCATTTAACATTAATACTGTGAGGCAGCAGGTTCAAGTGAGGATTCTGTTTGAGTGAATGGTCAGAGTAAAGATGACAACCTTGATAGGTGTGTGTGAAAGCAAGGGACAAAGCAAGAGAGTGTGTTATCAGTGGGCGACATGCATGCACGTAAAGAGAGAGAGCAAGAGAGAGAGAGAGAAAGGCATGGTGCAGGAACAGAAGCCACATAAGCAGCAGGAGGAGCTGCTGAGAGGAGAAATAAAACTCCATGCCCCTCCCTGCTGAACATCCATTTACTGAGCAGCTGATGTCTGCTCCTTCACTGGATGTGCACAGGGCTCAGCAGCAACACAAGGAGGCAGAGAAGAAACAGAAAGTGGGTCTGGATTAAAGCAGCGAGGCAGCAGAAAGTATCAACGTGTCCACACTGGAGCATCTCTAAAGAGGACTGTTTGGGTGGACTAAACCTGGAAGAGCTGGTTGTAACCAAGAGGTTGCTCCTTGTGGTGTGAAAACTGCCCTGAGGAGCGTCAGAAGCTGTTCGAGAAACCTGTAGCGTTGTTATACTTCGTCCACCAGTAGATTTTTACAGGTTTAAACATGACCACCATGCAAAAGCTGCTGCAGCTGCCGGTCAATGCAGTGAATATTGTGAAAACGGTGCAGAGCCAAGTCCAAGGCCAGGAGGAGGACAAGAGCCCGGTGCTGACCCCCGATAACGCACCTCAGAACTGGTACAGCGCTCTTCAGCCAGATGAGCTGCGGCACCTCCGATCTGGAGGCACAGGTGGGGGAGGAAGAAGCGGTGGTGGAGACCAAGAAGAGCAAGCTCATCTGGAGGAAGGTGGTGGAGGTGGTGGCAGTTTCCAAACTCAGCCTCTGCGGTAGGAAAGCCTTCTGTGTGATCGTCTACCACCTGATGCTAAAAATGAGAAGAATGAAGGTGTCTAACAAGTAGTTGAGATGCTATTCCTCAGAATAGAAACAATAATTCAATAATAAACATATTCAAATTTAAAAAGCAGTTGCAGATAATACTTTAAAATATCCACATAAAGATAGATAAAAAATTGAGCAAAAAAATAGTTGTGTGAAATCTAAGTTATTGTTGTATGTTTGGGTCAAAACGTGCTTGCAACCACTTTGTCTTAAAATCTGAATGTAAGGAATCAGAAAAACATGTAAACTGGTTAATAACAAATTAAATATGGTAGCAGCCTTTTTGTTCACTAAGTGGTAAAAAAAAAAACCCAACTCAATAGTAGTGTATCTCTAATACATTATATTTCAGGAACCTGACAGATAGTAAAACAAAAGGCCAAAAGAGCTGCTTCTAATTAATTAGAGTGCAAATGTCTCAGATAAACACAACTCAGTGCGTCTAGTTTGCTTTAGCTCATTTACAATCGTACCTTTTTTTCATTTGTGTTGTTGCTTCCTTTTATTTAATGAGATGAGGCTTTTTGAAGCAGCGTGGAAGATTTTTGGTAACATCTGTCAAGTGAAAAAACTCAGTGTTTTTCCTCAAGCAGTGAGCTTATGTAAAATATCTTAATATAAATGCAAGCTGCAACTCTGCAGCTCTGATTCATGCAAATTCATTTTCTGATCATCTTCCCCTCGTGCATCTGGCAGCCAGGTCCTGCTGAGCAGAAATGACCCTCCAACTGAAGCTAAATCTTTGAATACTGGCCTACTTTGATGGATACTTTCCAGTAGGAGCATGTTCCTGATCTCTTGGCTTTGGTGCTGCGTAACTTGAGCTCCTGCCGGCTCTGTCGTACCACAGCAGGTTGAATAATTCAGAGATGTTGTAAATTCAGCTGTCGTTTGGTTGAACGGGAGTGAAGGAAGAGAAACAAGAGATTTAGACTTAGTGTTGAATTACTGACAGGTCTTTTCAGCTGGAGGATCATTTTTCATTCACCTTCATAGGATATGACTTCGTTTAGGAAATAATTCATTTAAGTAGCAGAAATAGTTTACGAAACATCACCAGCATAGAGTAACTTTGGAACAGAGTCATGTTCGCCTCTGTGTGGCATCTTTTCTTCTAAGAAAATAGTCTGACAATATCGTAGAGCTGTAAAAACTAGTTTTTATATCTTAGGAAGTGGTGTGGTGTAGCAAACAGTCCTAAAACATGTAGGCGTAAGTGACTATAATCTGAACCCACTGAGATGTCCACATTATTGTTTCTGTTCATGATAATCATTTATTTTAGTTTGGGAGAGTTTTTTAACTCATAAAGGATGATAAAATGTAGTCTGTATTTAAATGTAGCCTTATTTCTATCCTCTGGTAGGATTGGATTCTGGGGCAGTAATTGTCACAGGAAAATGCAAACTTCCCTCTCCTCTGCCACTTTTTCTAGCTTATCCAAGGCTTTTCTAAGTCAGTCAGAGAATCATTGTCCATCCTTTGAGTCCTTAGGTCTACTTCTGGGTGTCCCACAGGTGTCACATGCCTAGAAATCCTGATTGTCAAGGCATCCTCACCCAATGCTCCAGCCACCCCATCTGGATCCTTTCTACATGGAGAAGCAGGAGTTTTACTCTGAATCTCTCTCAGAGGACAGAGCTCCTCAGTGTATCCAACAGAAAGCCTTCTAAAGTCTCAACTGTCTTTGAAAATATTAAACTTAGATAGACTCACGGAGACGAAAAAACAGTACATAACTAACTGTACAAACACAGCTTCTGTCTGATACAACATAAACTCAATATTCTGAAAACATGAACTGTGTTGTCAGTGTAATGTTTGTATTTCTGGGATGACAGTGTATTCGTGGAATATTTTGGCTAACTATTTTACTTGCGTGTCTCTCCAAATCATTGGTGGAACGTACCGAAGTAAATGTACTTTGTTACTGTAAAAAAATTGTGTATCCGTACTTTACTTAAGTAAAATTTGAGACCTGTACTTTTTACTTTTACTTTATTACATTTTAGAGCAAATATCTGTACTTTTACTACGTTTTGCATTTTTCGTTACATTTTCGGTCAGGAATTTGAAAAATATAGAGGTTTTTTAAGCGCATCTAGAAGTTGCAATGCCAAAATCAACCTGTAGAGTGTGCAGTTGAGCGCCTGTGGCCTCCAAGAGGGAGAAGAAGTAATGAATCGAGGACCAATCAGAATCGAGAGTAAAACTTTTTCTGCAGTCATTCACCACCAAAAAACTAGCATCAAATATAGCACAAATTTAAAAAGTCAGAAGATCATTGTTCGTTGTGTTTACTTTTAAATAAAAGGTAGAGCCATCATTACATAGAGTATTTATCTGTGACCCTACAAGCACAAAAAAAAAACACTTGAATTATTGTCGAATACTTTTACTTTTTACTTAAAAAGTAAAATTTATTCCAATTACTTTTGTACTTTTACTTAAGTACATTTTTTTATTGGTACTTTTACTTAAGTATTTTTTTTTGCCTAATTATCTGTACTTTTACTTAAGTACAAAAAGTGAGTACTTCATCCACCACTGCTCCAAATGATACCTAATGTAACTAAAGTGGTGGACTTCTTACCGAGCTTTCATGTTGGCCTGTATATATACAGTATTTTGCCTGTTGACAGACACCAATGTGTTTGTTAGCTTTATACCAAAGAGTCTTGACATGGTTGTGTGTCGTTTGATTATTCTCCTCCTGTGTGAAATGTTTTTATGCATCCCAGATGAACCAGTTCTGTCCATCTGGCTTGGTCACAGCGGAGATTGCCTGTGTTTCTGAGATGATGACCTTTTCAACTGATTAATGTCAACAAATCCAAAGAAAGTAGGAAGTGTCTTATCTTCCACACACTATTCAGTCGAGTCAAAATATTGATTTGATGTCGGTGAAGTTGTTTGTTTGAAGTCTTGACGGCAGAATTCGGCCACGTGGGTGTTTGAAGCTTTATTTCTATTCCATCTACTTAACATAAGAAAGACGAGCCAAATGTGTTTATTTGTTCTAACCTAATTAGATATCTCGTGGAATATCTCAGTTCAAAACCTTAAAACAAAGCTGTTTTAGGCTGTGTTCATTTTTATATGAAAATAAATTTGCACTTATACTTAAAATACAAATTTTACTTTTAGGGCTACCTCAAACGTCAAGACTGAAGCTAAAAAAATTTAAAAATTAATTTGGGCATCAAAAAAGCCATCAAAATTGAACCGGCAGCACTTTGCATTGAAAATGCGTTTCTATCATTATGTTCATCAGCCTTCTTAAAATAGAACTTTAGTTACTTTTGGACGTAAAACGTTTTTCTCAAAATAAAGTAGTTTAAAAAAGTTAAAATAAAAATATTTTCGTGGTTTTGTATAGTTAACAATCTATTTTTTTCTAGACTACAACAGTACAATATTTTACGCCGCAGGGTTGAAAGCGTGTGACTAAAGTTGCGGCTCATAATCCGGAAATTACGATACATTTTTAACAAAATTTTAACCCTTTGATGAGGTTAAAATATGAAAAAGAATCTCATTCGGGAGGATCCCAAGGCGTTCCTGGCCAGCTGTGAGATATTCTTTCTCCAGCAGGTCCAGGGAATGCCTCTGGACCCCCTCCTCCATGGTGGGAAGTCCCCGAAATACCTCACCAGCAAGACATGCGAGAGGTCTTCCAACCACATGCCCGAACCACCCCATCTGGCTTCTCTCGACCCAGAGGAGCAACGGCTCTATTCCAAGCACCTCCTGTATGGCAGAGCTCCTCACTCTGTCTCTGAGTGAGAGCCCAGCCACACTGCGGAAGAAGCCCATTTTAGCTGATTGTATCTGCAACCTTGTTCTTTTGGTTTGCAACCACAGCTGGTGACCATAGGCGAGGGTAGGAACCTGATGTGATGTTGTTTATTGAAATATCTTTGGTGTAGATAATATTTTTCAAGAGAAATAACTGTAGCAACAAATACATCATTTAAAATTCAGTCCTAATTTAGAGAATAAAGTTCAATAATATATTTGTGAAAAGGTAACAAAAACATTCCAAATATAAAGGTAATTTCTGACATATTTTGACCCTCAAATGTGTTCATTTTAACCTTTAAACTGAGCTGTGTTTTAATTTTAGCTTAGTTCAGCAATACTACTGGATGTCTCAGTAAGAAATCATTTTCTATTTCTTAGTAGTTTGCAGTCTCTTTACCATCATGATGTATATTTATAGATCAGATCACTTTTCCATGGAAACCATTTCTGAACCTATGTTTTTATGTTTGAAAAAATCTACACTACAGTTTTAAAAATGATTGACTTGGTGCAAAAATACTCTGTAACATTTTCTATTTCATAATCTAAACAAACAGGAGTAAATGATGTGTGTGTTTGTGGCAGAAGCTGTAAGAAAAGTTATGAAAGGTATATTTTATAAGAGATATTCTGAGTTGGCTGTTAAATTTGTACTCAAGGTCTTGCTGTTAACTCTTACTCTACAATCCGTTTGCTTGCCAGTGTTGGAGAAAAGATGCATTTACAGGAAAGTATTAACAACTACTTATTTTTTCCAAATTTGATTGTATCACGCCCACATGAAGGAAATCAGTTTTTTTTCCTGAAATTTTGTTTTAAACTCTCTGTGATGACAATGTTGAAAAAGTAATTTTGAAATTGCTGCAAATTTTTTCATCTATGCATCTTCTGAACTGCATCTTCGACGGGATCACAGGCATGCCGGAGTGTATCCCAGCTGATTTAAGGCGAGAGGCAGGGTACACCCCGAACAGGTTGCCAGTCCGTTGGGGGACCACACACACGTTCCTAAGGGCAATCTTGTTGCTGCTTATTAACCTAACCTTGATGTTTTTAGAGGGTGGGAGGAAACCAGATGACCTGGAGAAAACCAACACGTACACTGGGAGAACATGCAAACTTCACACAGAAAGTTTCACACAGGCCTCAAACCCCCAACCTTTTTGCTGCAAGGCCAGTGTGCTAACCATTGTGCTACTACTCTGTTGCCCTTGCTGAAAATTTATTTTAAAAAACAAAACTTGAAAAATGATATGTACAAGTAAACATGAGGCACGTGAGAGAAAAGAGTTGTGTTTTTTTCTTCTAAGATTAACTTCAGTAGATGGTAGCTTTGGATAAATCTTGTTGGAACAATGCTTAGACGTTCGAACCCACTGATGTGGTTTCGCTAACAAATGAATATGTGGTACTCTAAATTTTCAAACAGAAATCAGTATCAGTTTATCTTAATGTCTGATCATTTCTTTTATTTGCTTGTTTCTATTTCAGTTCTTTTGGCATCCAAATTCTCATTCATAAAAAAAAAATCAGCCTCCTTGTATGGCCTTTATTCATAGCAACAAACAGTGCCCATCGTTGATGAATCTATTGCATGACAGAATGAGATTTATAGCTTGTGACACAGTGCGAAGTATTTTAGTTTGATGCTTAACAAATATGAAAGCGGAGACTTTTTGCTGCACAAAATGTCACAAATACTCACACTTTAAACTTAGAAAAGAATTGTGTTGAATGAAATCTTCTGCAGCTGCCACCTCCATCCAAACAGCCAAAAAATATTTCAGTGCCCATTAACGACTAAAAATATAGCTTAAATCAAAGTACAATAAAAAAATAAACATGTTTCTATAAAATGTCTATGATTAATAATTTATTTTAATATTTAACACAGCTAAAAAAGATGGTTGTGTGTACACCTGTGGACAGATAGCAGCCCATCACATTTCCTTACATTTCCAGAAACACCAGCGCATATTTTTAGTCTTTGTCAAGAAGTCAACAAAAAGCCACATGGGCATGTACGATCTGCATGGAAAGACCCTGATGAGATTCAAACTAGAAACTTTGTTGCCGCGAAGCAACAACTTGAACTAACACACCCCAGTGCAGTTCCTTCCATGAATAATAAATGACTGAATCTATGAAACTGTTCTCACGCAAATACACGATTACATAACTTCATCCAAATATTTTATGGCTGATGAGCGTCTCAGTAACGATGCCTTGTGTGAGTGAGAATTTTGCTTTATATTTGACAAATAGCACTTTGAGTACCAGGAATATCGGGGCAGGATACTGATTTTTCTGACTCATGCATCATAACATGCTGTTTTATGGTTTTGTTTGAAATTTATTATAGATAAAATAGCTGAGTTTTCTTCTTTCAAATCATTAAAACATTCTCAATTGAAATCGTCTTATTGGTTATCACTCTCTGGGGCTTTATAGTTGCTTTTTTTAAAGTAATAATTTATGATCAATTTAGTTGCATTTGCGATGATTAGTTTCATTTCTATGATAGTCTTCGGTTTATTCTGTAGTTTAAATTGTGGAATGAGATAAATCAACAATAAGATATCAACACATTCATTTCTAATCGATCAAACATGCAACATCTGATTTGTTTTCTTAGAAGAAAATCCCTAAATTGGTGTCAGTGTCCTAGTATAAAATAGACCTCCCTGGAACAGAGCAAGCAGCAAAAATCGGAGCAAACCTGGTTTATTTAAAAGACCCATGAGACACAGTCCTCAGAGGAGACAGAAACTCAGGAGAAAATCACATAACTTCATTTTATTGCATCTTTGTTACCTTGGAAACTGGAAGTAGGTGGAAATGTATAGCTCTGCAGCCATTGAATCAACCCACCTACCACCGATTAAACCCCACCCTGCATTCCCACACCTCTGACAAGACAATATCTTCCTCAGGGAGGAATTACCTCTGACTCGATGGTAGCATTTATGAGCGTAATTATTCATGAAAGAACAAAACCAGTAAAAATGAGTTTGATTCATTTCAGTTTTACACGTAAATGGCCCAAACATGTATTTTTATTCTATCCCATCACAAGTGCCATCTTTTGAGTGATGCAACAAGTGCACTACCTTCATAAAAGCCATGAAAAAAGCACCCTTACAGATATTGAATCTTTGCACTTTTAGAATAAAATCCCGTAGGACATGCAAATATGTGTGTGTAGCAAACACATGTTCAGCTACGTTAAAATTGTCATTGATCTTGTGCCTTTATTTTTGTATCTGCTGCAGTAATTCCATCAGCAAAGATCAGCTGCCTTTGTGTAGTCGCTGCTTGGCGAGTTTGGTAAAAGCTGTCAGTTGTTGTTTGTTGCAGTTCCGCGGCAGCAGGGTGGAGATGTCGAATCACATCCACTCAGACGGGGATCTCGCCTCTCATGTGTGACCTGAGCGGTCCGTTCTTGTTTTTTTCTAACAGAGATGATGGATGAGTGAAAACGGTGCAGATCGGCTGTGTAACACCAGGATGGATTGGAACAAACAACACAACAGCAGCAAGGATGCGTGTGTTGGATGAACATTGTTGATCTCAGAATGCTGCAGAAACATCCTTTAACTCCTGGGGTGTGCAAGCACTGAATAGAATCGATTAGAATGAAATCAGTCAGATAGACCCAGAGTTTTTGTCAGTTGAATTTTCTTCTAAAGTTAAAGCTGCAAGTATCTTCCTTATGTTGAATTTCAGCTTCTACCTGTTAATTAGAAGCAAAGTTGTGAAAAAGCCTCAGCCTTTTGCTTTTACATCATTCCTCAATTCTCCTGATCAAGCTATACGCTGGTTTATCTTTATCTTTCAAGGCCAAAATGACCCCACATGGATATTCTGCTTCAAATGAAACTTCCAGTTGGATTTTTCACTTTTACTCTTTGATTACTACAAACCATCCAGACATCAACTTTGTCCAGTGTAGTGTTTGGCAGCTGTTACCATCTTATTTGACCTTTTTTACATTTGTTGCGTCAAGAAATTGATCATTCCAGTTAAGTTAGGTAGACCACCAACTTGGCCAAACTCAGTTTGTCTGATTTGGGGACAAATTAAAGGTATAGTTTGTGATTATAACTGACATCTGGTGGTGAAAATAAAAGTAGCTATAATCTCAAACCTCTGGTTCTTAGGTGAGTGGATGGTGGCTATGAGTGGCTAAAATTATTCCATGCATCAACATCCGTAATGTGTAACCAGATCTCTAGACATAAACGGAATCGAGAAAAGTTTTGTGGCAGTTCTGAGTAGGTACACACTAAGGACATACAGTACATGGTCCGGGGCACCAAGTTTGCTTCTAGGGGAGAATTTTTATTGTAGAAATGTAGTTGTTTTAGACTTGATTTTGGTTCCCACTCTCTCTTTAAAATTTTAAAAGGTTATATTCCAATGTGAATAAAGAGTTCCACTAAAATAATGTCCCTCATGTCGTATTTTAACTTTCAAATATGACAAAATTGGGCAGATTAATAACAAAAACAGGTTTATAAATCATGATCAAGAAAATTATTATGGAAATTATGTGAGTGTAAGTCTATGTGAGGCAGGTAAAACTTTATAGATGTTGCATGTTTCCTTCAGGTGCCAATTTGGAAGTTGTTTGTGGGGTGTTAAAGAAACCTCTTCATTATTTACCTTTCATGTGGTGCTGGTTCAAAGGATTAGTTTTTATTTTCAAATAAAATAAATTCTAGTTGAGTCATACTGAATCAGATATTTTTTGAGCACTGAATGAAAATAAAAAAAACATCAATTTGTACTTTGACTTCCTTTTCCTCTGCAGCCGTGTGAATGAGTTCAAACGACAATGCAAGCTAAGTGTGCATGTTCTTTCCTCTCAGACACGACGACCTGAAAGAGATGCTGGACAGCAACAAAGACTCGCTGAAGCTGGAGGCAATGAAGCGCATCGTTGCTGTAAGTAGAAGAAAGGTTTTTTTTTTTTTTTTGGACCTGTGGGTCAGGCTAACATTTTGGGAAAACTAAAATGAAGGAGCTTCACTTTATATTTCTTTTATTATTGGAAGAAAACAAAATTTTATTGCACTTCAAAAAGATAAGTCTTCTTACTTTTCAGTTTGTTGTTAAATATGCAGAATCTGTATCGGATTCTACCTTCTGAAGCTGTACTCCCATCCTTTCATTCATCACCTACGCACTACAGTAAAGAGAAAGCTGAACAGACTTCTATAAAATATTCATTGACTTTCATAAAAATTCTTTTTTCCTAAAGTTTCTCATAAAATTTTTCTTTCATTTTAAAAAGACTCTTCCCCTCAGTGTGATCATGGCAACTGTTATCTCTTTAGATGATCGCGCGGGGTAAAAATGCATCCGATCTGTTTCCAGCTGTGGTAAAAAATGTGGCCTGTAAAAACATTGAGGTTTGTAATCTATTCATTTTATCTCCAAGGCTTCGTTAATGTGCTTATCTCATTAGTGGAATTCATTGAACCGGTAAAGCTTGATTCCATTTTTCCCATGTATCCTCCAGGTAAAGAAGCTGGTTTATGTTTACTTGGTGCGTTATGCGGAGGAGCAGCAGGACCTCGCTCTGCTTTCTATTTCCACTTTTCAACGTGGCTTGAAGGTATTGCTACTTGTGATCCAGCTCCAGAAAGTCATAAATGGATTCTGATTATTGATTACAATTTAAAAGTCCCATCTCCAACAAAATAACTCATTTTCATTATGTTTTATGCATATAAACAACCAGAATTTGAATTTTGGAACATCATTCACATCTTAGTTAGCTGGACAATATGGCCAAAAAATAAAATCTCCAATTTTATTTGATTTTTTTGATCATCTCTGTGAACATGCTAGCCAG
Organism: Neostethus bicornis; assembly: GCA_902685375.1. Classification (NCBI taxonomy): domain Eukaryota; kingdom Metazoa; phylum Chordata; class Actinopteri; order Atheriniformes; family Phallostethidae; genus Neostethus; species Neostethus bicornis. The sequence goes on along the minus strand of LR738544.1, from coordinate 20,919,768 downwards.
TTATGCTCAGAGACCATCTCATAGGGATATTAGGATGACTGCACACCTCTCACTTGGTCTGATTTCCTTTTCACTTGAGTCTAATTGCAACATCTTTAAACTTCTTGCTTTCCAGGATCCGAATCAGCTCATCCGAGCGAGCGCCTTGCGGGTGCTCTCTAGTATTCGAGTCACTATCATCGTCCCCATAATGATGTTGGCCATCAAAGAAGCTGCTTCTGATATGTCTCCATACGTCAGGAAGACGGCTGCTCATGCAATCCCTAAACTGTACAGGTATGTAAAGGATGTTGCAGCTGGCAGAGCTGGAATAGACCCTCCAGAAATCCCAGGAACAACTTGTTTTATGTGCTAGAGTTAGGTTTTTAAAAGTTTGAGCTACTTTTCTAAAACTTCCCATTTAATTCAGTGACATAATTCACTCTTTTTTTCTTTTTCTACCTCTAGTTTGGATCCAGAACAAAAAGACCAACTGATAGAAGTCATTGAGAAACTTCTTGCAGACAAAACAACGGTGGGTTTGTTAGTTGATGGAATTTAAAAGCCAGATCATCCCAACCAGCTGTTATTCTGAAGACCAGCCTATAATGAATACCCCAGCTGTTTTAATGACTCATTTTTTATTTACACAGTCTGTTTCTGGAAGTTTCTTTATTTTTATAACTAAGGCTTAGATAAAAATGTTGTTCTTCTACCTGCTGCTTATTTAATCACCTAGAAAGTCTAGTTGTACAAAATCAATCAATTTAGTAGAATGTTTGAATCATAGAAAGAAGTTCTTTAGAAGAAAGAATAATGTCATGTTTTAATAATGTCATTTTTACCAGAACCTCTAAATACAAACATACCAATAACATTGGTTTGATCAATTTTTATAAGATTGTGACATAAAACAAACAAAGCAATAAAACAAATATAATTAATTAACATATTTAGATTCAAATCGATCTATCTAGAGATTCCATTCCATTCCGTCGTCTTACGCTTAACCGGGGCCGGGTCGCAGGAGCAACAGCCTCAGACGAGAAGCCCACACTTATCTCACCCCAGCTGCATCCTCCAGCTCACCCGGAAAGATCCCGAGTCGTTCCCCAGCCAGCTGTGAGACATAGTCTCTCCAGCGGATCCGGGGTCTGTCTCTTGGGCTCCTCCCGGTGGGACGTGCCTGAAACACCTCACCTGTGGGGCGCTCGGTGGCATCCTGACCAGATGCCCTAACCACCTCATCTGGCTTCTCTTGACCTGGAGGAGGAGCAGCTCAACGCCGAGCTCCTCCTGGATGGCAGCTCCACACCCGATCTCTTGAGTGAGAGCCTATCTAGAGATGTACTTCAAAATATTTGTCTATGTATGTATATACTTGGACAAATGTGTACTGAAAAACTATTTACTTTTATTCAGTAGTTCAGATCAAGATGTAGACTTGTAATGTATGAGCCAAGTCTGAGCCTTTTAAACCAGCAAACATCGAGCAAACCCATAGGAAAAAGTAAAACGTAACAAAGCAGCAGTAATATGGAGCAGAGCAACAAAAACAGGCAGCTAATAAAACCTCTGAGCGAATTAATGACCTGAAGCAGATTGTGAGGAGGTCAGGAACAGAAAACAAAGTTGCTGAAGAAACTAACCAACACAGAGAAAAATAATCAGGGAAAATAAAACAACCTGTAAGCAGAGAAGCTAATTGTGCATAATATTTCTCCAAGGTTTTGGCTAATCTGAGTATCATTCCATTCTGTATGTTAATCTGGGCTGCAGCTGGTTGCGGGAAGTGTCGTTATGGCTTTCGAAGAAGTTTGTCCAGATCGAATTGAACTGATCCACAAGAACTACAGGAAGTTGTGCAATCTACTGATCGACGTGGAGGAGTGGGGGCAGGTTGTCATCATCAACATGCTGACTCGGTATGCCAGGACCCAGTTCCTCAACCCAAATGTCAATGTGAGTAACAAACACACACAGACAATGGAAAGCAAAACTTTTAATGCTCAGTCACACACTGAAATTTTTTCAGACTGGTGCATTCCTTCTGAGCATCCCAATTTATCTCAGGGATGTTTAAAATACTATCAAACTTGAAGGGGAGGTTTTATTACTCCATTTAACCCCATGGAGTGAACATCACTTGTCCTAAAAAGGGTTCAGACAGTCATAACTTTCCGTATGGTACAAGTTTCCAAATGTGATCTGCAGACCTATTTTTCTCACACCATTGCACTTGTAAAAGTTTCTGTTTTCTCACGTGAGGGATTTTGACATAACTGGCAAAAAAACTGTCTGCAGGAGTCCCTGTTGGAGGAGGGGTCGGGTGGCGAGAAGACCTTCTATGGCTCTGATGACGAGGATGAGGATGAAGATGAGGAAGAGAAGCAGAAGAAGGAAGAAGCTGCTGCCATGACCAAACGGAAGCCATATGTAATGGATCCAGACCACCGTCTGCTGCTGAGAAATACAAAGCCTCTCCTTCAGAGCCGCAACGCAGCTGTACGACCACAATCCCCCCAAATCCACATTACTGCTGGTTAAACATTGTCATAGCATCATTTCCTACAGTTCAGATTATAATTGTTTCCTTCCAGCATTAGAAACTTCATTTACTTCGCCCGTCATTTAAGCATTTCGAGTGCCCTCGAGTAAGACATTAATCAGTTGTAATCTCTCACTCACAAACAAGGACAAATGGTGATTTCCCCAAAGAAAGAAACAGATTTAAGGGAGTCTTATTGCTATGTTGCTATGGTAACCAAGTGTAGCACATGGTGTTCCTCATTGAATGTCATCATTAATCTGAAATACAGAAAAACACCATTTATATATTTTCACTTGTCATTATTGCGTTAAACAAATTAGTCAAGCTAATGAGGATACAATTGATGGTTTCAAAGCTGATTATAAAGTTATTTGAATTATTTTATTTGTCATATATAAATATATCAGTCTACTATCGTTTATGTTGTTATTTTCGTTTAAGTTTTGCAGCTCATGCATCAGATTCAACTCACGTTCTAAGCCTATCAAGCTTCAGATACACTAAAAACTTAGCCAAGTAAGTTACAATAAAAACAAGAGTTTAAAAGTTTATATATAACGAAATAGTTTTTAAAAAAATCTATGTGTGAGACACTGGTGTGACTCAACCTTCAGAAGAATAAAGTTTCAATAAACTCATTAACTTGGTTTTGACCAAACTTGCAGTACTCGGAGTACAAAATAGTTTTTGCTCCAGTTCCGTCAAGCATGATAATCGGATTTAACTTCTCCAAACAAATCCACATTTGCACAGCAACTCAAGGCAGTAAAAAGCAGAATTAGACATGCACGACTGGATTAAATGGCTTTCCAATTCAACCCATAAAAGCAAGTAGTGCTTCTGTTAGTAGATTTTATTCCTGTGGATTGCATATTTTTTGAAAATTTACAGTTTTTATTTCTGTTTGTTCCATCCAGGTGGTGATGGCTGTGGCTCAGTTATACTTCCACCTCGCTCCAAAAGCGGAGGTTGGTGTGATTGCCAAAGCATTGGTTCGTCTGCTTCGAAGTCACAGGTAAAATGTATAATGTCTCAAACTCTGTTGAACATAATCAAATAAATTAACTAAACCAGACAAGTTTAATTAGAATCCCAAACATTAATAGCGTGAAAGGATAAATGGGAAGGTTTTAATTGCCAGAAGAACCAGTGATGTGGAAAACAGATCGACAGCAGTGAAAAGACAAGCGAGGGTTGTAAAAAGAAATCTCCGGAGCCCAGACGCAGAGGGGGAAATTAAACAAGGAGCTCAGAGAAATTGAAGTAAACATACAAGTAAAAGCCTTTCCCCTTAAGGAATGATGACAGGATGGGGTCTTTTATTGAACCAGTTGTCGTTGTGTAATGGAGTCATCAGTCAGCCGCAGGCAAACAAAAACAACTTTTTGTGAGATTTTTGTCAGGAAACCAGTGAGCTGAGACACATGTTTTATTGAACTGATTAATAATAATCAATCATCTGCAAAACTCAAGTCCCAGGTGGGGACGAGGCTTGGAACACTGGCCTTTCTGTGTGGTGTTTGCATGTTCTCCTCGTGTCTGCGTGAGTTTTTTCCGGGTACTCCGGTTTCCTCCCACCCTCCAAAAACATGCATGTTAAGTTGATTGGGTGGTGCCAAATTGCCCCTAGGAATGTATGTGTATGGTTGTATGTGTGTGGCCCCGCGACAGACTGGCAACATGTTCGAGGTGTACCCTGCCCCTCGCCTTGAATCAGCCAGGATGGGCTCCGGCACCCCCTGCAACTCTAAAAGGATAGCTAGTTAAGACGGTGACTATTGAAATACAGTATTTGATTTATAACTCTTGTTTAACGTGGAAAAAAATTAATTTTAGATCAGTTTTAGGGATTATTTTTGTCATATTAAAATATCTTTGTGGGATCAATTCAGTGTAACCTTAAACTCCCCAAGAAAATTCTCTCAAAATTTTTTTGTGATCACACACTGTTGATCACAATCAAGCTTAAACACAATCAAGACAAGTAATAACTTAACCAAACAAAGCCAAGACATGCTTATCTTTGGACTCAATTTTCTATTTTTCTTATCATCCACCAGTGAAGTCCAGTACGTCGTCCTTCAAAATGTAGCAACAATGACGATTAAAAGACGAGTAAGTTTGCAGTTCCTTCTGTTTGCCTATAAGTCGGTGTAAATGTTTGAACTCTGACCAGCCAAATTGGTTTTCTATTCCTTGTCTTAAAGGGCATGTTTGAACCATACTTGAAAAGCTTCTACATTCGCTCCACAGACCCAACCCAAATCAAAATCCTGAAGGTAACTTTTTCTTTATCCATTTACATGGTCAAACATTTTAAAAGTTGTTTCAATCAATGTAAATAAGATTGTATCTTTTTTCGTCTAGCTTGAGGTTCTAACCAATCTAGCTAATGAGACCAACATTTCCACCATTCTCAGAGAATTTCAGGTAATGTTCAAGTAGTTTTTTGCTTTATCTATTTCAGTCTAATTTTATTCAAATTTTCCTAACAGACATATATAAAAAGCATGGATAAAGATTTTGTGGCTGCCACTATTCAAGCCATTGGCCGCTGCGCCACCAACATTGGTGAAGTGAGAGACACATGTTTGAATGGTTTGGTCCAGCTACTATCCAACCGAGATGGTAGGTGTTTTAATTCAAATATCTACAAGACAAGTTGTGTCGCTGCACGGTGGCACAATAGTTAGCATAGTGGCCTCATGGCAAGAAAGTCAGGGTTCGAGACCTGGATTGGGGGTGAGGCTTGAAACACTGGCCTTTCTGTGTGGGGTTTGCATGTTCTCCCTGTGTATGTGTGGGTTTTCCCTGGGTACTCCCGGTCCTTCCCACTGTTTGAAAACATGCATGTTAGGTTGATTGGCCGCTGTGAAATCTCCCATAGGAATGAATGGGTGTGTGGATGGTGTGGCTCTGCACCAGACTGGTGACCTATTTGGGGTGTACCCCGCCTCTCACCTGAAATCAGCCGGGAGAAGATCTGGTACTCCCCAGGATCTCGTTAGAGATAAACAGTTCAGAAGATGAAACGAAAGACAATTTGTTGAATGTCATATTGGAATATACCGATCGATGTTTTCCTTAAGGACTGTATGGCTTCTCCATGTTGCAGAGTTGGTCGTTGCTGAGTCGGTGGTCGTTATCAAGAAGCTGCTGCAGATGCAACCAGAGAAACACAGTGACATCATCAAGCACATGGCTAAACTCATAGATAACATCCAGGTGAGACATGAATGAGCAGGTGACAATATTTTTATCACACTCTCTACCCCAACACTCTAATCCTCTATAACTTTTTTTTTTTATTATCATGAGGTGTCTATTGATGGTGGGATTTACAACCCCTCCATTTCATATGCTTTCTTAGGTACCAATGGCACGAGCCAGTATTCTCTGGCTGATCGGTGAATACTGTGAGCATGTGCCTAAGATCGCCCCAGATGTTCTGAGGAAGATGGCCAAGTCATTCACCTCTGAGGAGGATATCGTCAAACTCCAGATCCTCAACTTAGCTGCCAAGCTCTATCTCACCAACTCTAAACAGGTTAGGCTGATTGGGTTTTCCTTCGCATGGAGGCAAACGTGTTTATTGTGCTCACAGCGCTTTTTGAAATTTGGTAGTCTTTGGCTGTTTTAAATGATCTCAGCATAATTTTTTTAGTTTATTAATACTTATTGAAGCTATTGCAACACGTCGAACATGGCCACTTTCCAGAAGTCCTTTTTATGGAGTATTTGTGACACAATTTACTGGCATAGAATCAGGTCTTCATTATTTGTTTTTAAAATAAGTTTGCAAAAATTATTTCCAGGATTAAGTATAATTCAATTTTGGGTAATCTCAGACTCCTGGATATGTTAAATATTTTCATTGCTTCTATTCTGAAATGCAGAAAGTGTGTTTGCAACCCGGCATCACTAATCTTGTTTATTTTTCTTTCAGACTAAACTTCTGACACAGTACGTACTCAACTTGGCCAAATATGACCAGAACTACGACATCCGGGATCGTGCTCGCTTCATTCGCCAGCTCATTGTACCAACCGAGAAAAGTGGCGCCCTCAGCAAGTACGCTAAGAAACTGTTCCTCGCCCTCAAACCTGCACCTGTTCTGGAGTCTCCATTTAAAGGTAAAAAACCACTCGGGGTCCCTGAGCTTTGTCAAGACGGGCTGGGGCATGAGCAATAGTCAGGTCTTCACACTTCCTGGTTTCGGAATTAAGCTCTATAAACAAGCAAGATTTGATGTGTTTTGTACGTTCCAACCAAAACCTAAATTGTGGTTGTTTATGTGGAGAAGATACAATGACAAGTTATTTTCCACGAGATGAGACCTTTAAGATAAAAAATAACTAATTGCTGAATTAAAGTAAACAAACTCTGGTCTACACCGCCTTTAGACTGTTTATCTTGGTTTGGGAACTTAGACAAGGGCAGAATGAAAGGGCAATACTTTTAATTACAAATTAGCTACCGTAATTTAAAAAGGCCACCGAGTGTTAACACATCTTTCAGATCTCAATTTGAGATTAAATTTTCTTTCCATCTTTACAGATCGAGACCACTTCCAACTGGGTTCATTGTCTCATCTGCTGAATGCGAAGGCTGGGGGCTACCAGGAGTTGCCTGACTGGCCTGAATCCGCCCCTGACCCCTCCGTGCGCAACGTGGAGGTGAAGGAGTCTGTGCGTGCAGTGGGAACAGTAACATACAGAGACACAGGGCTGTTCTGGGATCTCCAGAAGCCCAAAGAGATGGAGGGGAGCGAGGGTTGCTTCCTCCCCAGAGCAGTGCTTCAGAGGGGTTGGACAGAGTCACCACAACTGCACATCCAACACACTCCCAACTCCAATATAACATGTTTTCCTCTGTCACACACCATCATTCATTCACTTATAGCTCATTAACAGCATGCATCCTCTTTGATCTCCATGATCAGCCAGATACATGCTGCCCACACACCCACTCCATCCATGGAAGACAAAAGAGGATTCTTAACTCATCAATGAGTTACTGTATTTACATCTGAAAACATTCAGTGGTACTGAGTTCCTCTCATCCTCTGTGCTGCACATGCTTCTGCTAGGCAGCAGCTCTCACATCTCGTTCACCTCATCTTCACGGCTGGTTTATCCGACAGCACATGGAGGCAACCGCAGACCTGAAAATAATGTTAAAATAAAGCCAATTTGATCACATTTCTAAGCAAATGCACATCATGTCAGTGGATTTTTCTTCCAGACTTCTAGTCCTCCATTCCATTTCCTCCATGTGCCGTTGGTGCAGCAGTGTGTGTTTTATTGTAGACATAAAATCAAAGCCTGGGTGTCGCTAGGCTTGAAATTGGATGATTTTCAATTTTCAAGACAGACCTCAAGGCTTGATTTTATCGTCTCATATGTTGAATAATTTAATTTGTGACGCAGATTTCAAGATGAAGCCACAAGTGGGATTAGTTTCCACTGGACTGGTGTGAGAAAAACTCAGAGAATTAAACAAAATATCTTAAAAAAAAAGGTCTATAAGTAACATTATGAAGATTCCCTGATTATACTGAAGAAATTCTTTTTTAAAAATTGTAATGTTATTATAGGAGGATTTGCCAAAATCTGTTTTCAGAGGGATTTTATGGGATGTGGAAATACAGCAGTTTGTAGATAGACCCGAGGAAAGTCTGATTGATTTCCAGGCATCATGGATTATTACTCTCTTTGAGTTGAAACACCCTTTTACTTCCTCTGGTGTGGACCAGCAGTAATTGAATTGGCTTCTGAAATGATTGTGGTCCTGCAGCTGAGGCCGTTCACACATCAACATACAGGTTTTCGATATCAAAACAAGATAAAATGTTCTGTTGTCTTCCGCTCATCTGAGGCTGGGTCCCAGGCACAACAGCCTCAGACAGAAAGCCCAGGCTTCTCTCACTTCGAGTGTATCCTCTAGCTCACCTGGGAGGATCTCACAGTGTTCCTCAGCCAGCTGTGGGACCTAGTCTCTCTAGTGGGTCCAGGGTCTGTCTCTGGGTCTCCTCTTGGTGAGACGTGCCTCACCAGCGAGGCGCTCAGGAGGCATCATAACCAGATGCCAGTTTACCCATTTTTTTAATATCTCATTTAAAACTTGACAAATTTGTAGTGCAATGTGTAAAACTTTGCTTTAAAACATATTTACTGTAGCATGTAAATTTAAAATTTAATAGCTTTAATTTCAGCTAAAGTCATTCAAAGTATTCTAACTGTATTTTCAGAAAATTTATCAAGCTAATTGACCTTCGTGTAGAGGTTATAGTTTTGTATTCTCACCAAGTTTTATTCCGTTTAAGTTATCGGCCTCTATTCATGCAAGGCTTTCAAAGTTTGTTAAAATGAGTACTTTATCCATTTTTAGTAAAAAAAAAAAAAAAATTGATAGCGGTTGACTTTATTCTTGAGAAATCCCACAATGTTTTTCTCTTTGGTGTTTCAGCTTTTTATCTCTAATTTTTGTTGAAAAAAGTTCTAGAATTATGACTAACATCTTAAAATAGGCAAATAAAACTCAGCATCCGTTCTGGTGTGGTCAAAAGATCAGTGACTCCTCTTACTAGATTTTGTTTTGCATATTGTACACGTCCACAGACAGAGGAGGTGATAACCACCAGCGAAGGGCGGATCGGCCTGCTGGGAGACTGGCGAGAGGTGCCCCAAGAGGTGCCCCTCATTATCTCTTGGAGTGCAGTGATTTTTCTTTTTTCTGATTGCACGTTTTCTTTTATACTATTAGTTTTTTCAAGTTTTAACTTGGTGTGATTTCTGATACTGAAACAGTGAAGTAATCTATTGTAAGCCATTAGTTTGCATAAAAAATTGAAGGAATTATTTTCGAACGCTCTGTTGACTTAATTGTGATCCACTTGCTCTAAATTGGAAGCACTTGAATGAAGAGGTTCTCATGCAAGAGCATTTTTGCTTTGTTTTCTGAAACTCTTTTCTGTTTGAAATGCTCACTTTGAGATGGATTCACCAAAATCATTATTAGCTAAAATAAATTGACATTTGAATAATACTACTAATAATAATAGTAATAAAAAATAACGTCCAGATGAGGCTGGATTATCATATCAAAATTCTTTTTGGTCTTACATTTCGAACAAAGGCAGCATTAAAGAATCATACAAAAGATTTTTCTGCCATTGCATATTTTGAGCAGCAGTGTGGTGAGAAAAATGAAAAGATAAAGTGGTGAATCTAATCTTAGCGGAACTTTTGCATGAGGTTTAATTGTCCTGATTGCAACAAAATCCAACACATGGTTAAGAGATGTTGAAGTCTAAAACTGCTGGTGCGTTTGAACAAAAACGTTGCAACACAAACCAGTGAGTTTGCTCTAAAAAGATTGTTTTCCATCTCCTTTCTACACCTTTGCTGGTCTTTCTTGAAATTTGTGGCACGACTTGTGCACGTATCTCAAAAGCTGTTTGAATCTGTGTGAAATTCCACTTGTCATTCCCATCTTATCCTTCATGCCGGCACGCCCCGCTTCACCACATGTGAAGCTCCAAAATGCTTTTTTCTGTATTTTTTTTACAAGTGTGTAAATATGCATTGATTATTAATCGTTCACTGTTAATTTTCTTTACTCTTTGAGTTAATTATTTGTAAGTTAGTATATACAGACGTATATACGGTGGTGAAATGTCAGTGGTAGTTATATTGGAGTCATTAATTTAACTCTTTTTCTTTGAATAATTTCTAACGACTAAAGTTTTTTGTCTCTGTAATTTACAAACTGTTCTCACATGTTCCTGTTCGTAGTCTTTTTAACCCTTCCTGTTTCTCTTGCTTCCCTGACTTCTTTTTTTTTTCTTTTAAAGAGAAGTTGTTTCCTTTTCCTTCATCTCCATCCCAATCTTTTTCTTTTCTACGTCTGCCAGGTTTTTGCGCTGCTTGAAAGAGTCACAACCTTAACGAGTGTGAGTCAGTTAGCGGCAAAGAGCCACACACCCCTAAGCTTCTACCCACATAGCAGCAAAATATTTCCTAAGTGCTTTTTAATCAACCCCTGCGTAATGTAGTCGCCGTTCTGTGCTTAGCTGAAACAGCACCTGAAACACATCTCCCTGTTCCCTCTTCTGTACCATTAAGGAAGTGATTCCGGGGGGTTTAGCAGAAGTGGGGGATGCTCGGACTTATTACCAAGTAGTTTTGGTAATGAGTCTGATCATACAAAGATTTGATTGCTTCTCATATGAAGTTTTAAAAGACACAATCCTCCCCTTAAAGGAATCATTTTTCTTAATGGAACTTCTCCCAGATTTTGAATGAACCATTGGTCATGAAGGCAGCAGCTCAATCCTAGCTTCATAAAAGCATTAGTAGATGTGAGTCAATCAGTTTTCTGGTTATCAGATCTAAAAGCAGATGTGCAGGAGTGAATGTCAGCTTGGTTTGGCTGCTTTCCCGCCCAGGCACAGGCATTCATGGCCACGCTGCTGTACTCTGCCAACGTCTTTGCTTCTGGCTGAGAAGCTTTTCATTGAGCTGGTTGATCAGTTTTTGAACTCTCTTGCTTCTGCCAGGTACCTGAATGGACCAAATGCAGTAGCCGTGAGAAGAGGAAGGAGAAGAAAGTGGAGAAACCTTTTTACTCAGATTCGGAAGGGGAATCTGGTCCAACAGAGTCTGCTGACAGTGGTAATATTTCTACTATAAACATCTAAGTAAAAGGAATTTTCAATCATAAATACATATGGAATGAACACAACGGGAATGCAGATGTGAAGTGACATTAAAATCACAACATTAAAAAAAACATTAGCAGGAAACAGTTGATTTGCTATATTGAAATGTGATTTTTGCAGAAAAAGTTTAGAAATATTTCCCCCCCTCCTCTTGTTCCCTACTCAGTCCTTCCCACTAGAGTCATGCATGACGCTATGTAAATTTTTTTCGAGGTCACAAACACTGAAACAAAACAAGTTAGCAACGCTTTCTCATATTCTGTTATATTTTTATTTTAGTGCATTTACAAAAAAAATTGCACTTCCTGTTGAAGGGAGGGACTGAGCATGAGCAGAGCATGTGCAATAAAACACTTCCTGGTTATGTTTGAATGTAAATGTGAACAAAAGAACAAAAGGCATGACCAAGAACAACCTGGTGTTAAATACTCAAAGAGCTCACAAATTTCTAATATAAACAGGTTTCCTCTCCTAAAAAAATGTGCAATCAATAAAATAATTTTTAAAGCAATAGAAAGTAATATTCGTCCTTTCTGAGAGATTTAAAGCAACATTTGATGGTCAACTAGAGAAGTTAGGGTGAACTTTAATAACTTCACTATCCCACCACAGAGTCAGACTCCAGCAGCGGCTCGGAAAGCGCTAGCGAGGAGAGCAGATCCGCATCGGAGAGCGAACAGAGCGAAGAAGGCTCTGAGTCAGATGATGAAGAAGAAGAAGAGGAGGATGAGCTGGAGAAAAGGAAGAAAAAGAAAGTGGAGTTTAAAAAGCCAGTGCGAGAAAGCTTGAGGTATGGAAAGGATTTTTTCTGATGCCATGCTGTGCCGTTCATTTATTTTCAGGGATTATTTTTCTTTTTAACAGTGAACAGAGTAGTGAAGAAGAAGAAAAGAAGCATCAGAGGAAGAGTAAACAAAAGAGTGATTCAGAGTCTGAATCTGAAGAAGAAGAGAGTGAATCTGAAAGCAGCCAATCAGAGTCAGAAGAATCCGACTCTGAGATGGAGGTTAAAAAGAAAAAGAAGGTAAAGAAAACACATTAAACACCCTGTTTCTGTATAAAACATCAGAAGTGAGCTGGTTGTGTCACTTCTATCCTTCAGGTTGCTGAATCTAAACCTCCTCCAAAACCTGTCAAGAAAGAGAACAAAAAAGAAAAGAAAGAAATGTCTCTGCTTGACCTTGACGACTGTAAGTATTTCTAACTTTTTGGAGAAAAAATAAAAAGTATCCACAGATTTTCAAGCCGGAGTAATAAATGTCACTTTGTATTTTTTCTCAGTTGATCCAGCTCCTTCCCCCCAAGTCACACCCAACTCCTTCCTATCGAACAGTCTTGTGACTGACCTTGAGGGATTGTCTCTATCTGACTCCGTCCTCTCTCCAGCAGTAAGTTTCCTATTCAATATTGATAGTTTACAAGCAGATGCCAGGGTAAACAGGTGCCACAATAAGCCCAACTTGCCAGAATTCTGCCTCTCCATGCTAACATGGAGTGATTGCTTTAAAATTACATGATGAAATAATATTAAATCCAAGACAAAATGTCACTAATGAGATACATGACACTTTCTATGAGTAAATGTTTTCCATTTTTACTGTTGATAGATCATTTCAGCTATTTTTTTAATTGCTTGCTGAAAAAGTGGATACCAATGAGTGAAACAATAAGCGTTTCTTCCTGCAGACCATCGCTCCATCCAGCGCGTTAAAGAATTACGAGCTGCTGCACCGCATCACCGGTGAGGGCCTGTCGGTGGAGTACTGCTTCAGCCGGCAGCCGTTTAGCCCCGATGCCAACATGGTGGCTGTACAGATGCAGTTCACAAACAGCTCCACTTCCGACACCAAAAACGTACACATTGAGGATGTGAAACTTCAGTCTGGGATGAGGGTCAAAGAGTTCCCAGAGATTGGTGAGTAGATGAGGAATAAGATTCTGTTTCACTGATCGAAAGTTTAAAGTTTGCATTACATTAAGTGAAACCAAAACTTTGGAATATAAGAATAACCATTTTTTTTTAAAGATATTTATTTGGGACAAAACAAAGGGTTTTTTTACCTGTATTTGAAGTGGATTTCATTAACTCTGATAGGCTTTTAATTTCATTTAAGGGAAGCGTGATGTGTCACATTTTACATCCTCTATTCCAAACCCAGACTGACCTCCATCAGGATGAATCATCTGAATGTCGAGGCTGCATAATTTGATTTTTCCCCTCTGTGTGTTGGTAGAGTTGCTGCCAGCTGGAGAGACGGCGACAGCAGTGATGGGCATTGATTTCTGTGACTCCACGCAAGCAGCAAACTTCCAGCTGTGGTAAAAGAGCAATTGGGGTTTAGAATACATAGAAAAATTTATTTTCAGTTTCCCACATGACTTAAAAATATGTATTAAAATCTCATCATTAGGCTTTGACAATTTTTTAAAATTTAAATATGAGAAATTTAGATGACAAATTGGAATAAAACTCGCTTTGTTTTGCAAACGCATGTTCAGTTAGCTTAATAGTCTTCAAGAGATGGGATTTTATTTCCAAAAATACCGTCTGATGTATTTTAAATACATCCAGTCGGACAGTTTGCATGATATTTCTACTCCTGTGATGATCAAATACAAACTAACTCACATTAAATATTAAAAAACAAGTGAAAAACACAAATTAAAATCAACGTATCCCCTTCAATTTATAAAGTTTCACCAGTTTCAAGTTGGCTTATTCAATGTAACCAAGCAGGGTACACCCTGAAAAAGTCACCAGTCTGCCACAGCATCACAGAAACAGACTTCTTGACTTAACTGATTAAAATAATTTTGTTCACGACTTCATCACAAGAGCTTTATATGAAAAGACACCACACCAAAAGTTACTTGAAAGAGAATGATTTCTCATACACGTCATTGAACTTTCCCATAAACATAGTCTGAACCTCAACACACACTTTTATTCCACTAAAATGTTAATTGCCTGTAAAAGTAAACACCTTTCTGAACATCATGCAGGGAGCAAAATAATCTTAAACAACTGGTTGTAATTTTCTATCCTCAAACTGATTTTATCACAAATTTGAAATTTTTATCTCAGAAATAATTTTGCGCCACCTGCTGCCAAAAATATTTGGTCAAGTCATTTACAAAAAGCTCTGCACACATCTTTGAGTATTTTTTCTACAAGAAAACGCTGCAAACAAAGTCCAACTATGTGATAATTATCAAATCAAACTGTTTTTTTCCTCCTATCAACTCAAGCATGTGATTGTTCAGTGTGAACCCTGCCTCTCTCCCTGTTACCAATCGGGCTTTGATATGTGCTGCAACCCACGATCAGTTCAGAAGATAATAAAGATACTAATGAACACTCGAGCAAGCTCACAGTCAGACCATTAAACACTTGAGCTTCCTGACGTTGTGAGTGTGATCATAGGAAACAGAAAATCTTGGGTTTTTTACTCCTTGTACAGAAAACCTGTTCTGAGTAATGATAATAAAGAATAGAAGTTAGGGGTTCCTGATACTGTTGTTTTTGTTTTTTAGCACTCACACCAGAAAGTTCTTCGTGTCCATTCAGCCACCAGTGGGCGAGCTGATGAGACCTGCCTTTTTGACGGAAAACGAATTTAAAAAGGAACAAGGTTAGTAACTGGAAAGCACAAGATACTGTACATATTTAAGATGTTCTTGACATTCAAGAACAAGTCTAGAAATAGAGGAAGCTAGTTTTGTGTTAGTTGAGTTGAATAATAAAATTAGGCACATTGACTCAAAATTTGGCACATTGACTCAATTACCAGGATCAGGTGAGTAGATGCAAGAAGACATGGATTAACCTTCAGGACACTGTTCCTCCAACACCCGAGTTTGACACCCATGCCTTAAAGGCTTAGAGAGTGCCAGGTTTAATGCCATGCACCTTGTACCGGTGATAAATGACTTACCTTAATTTGGACAAGAAAAACACTTTTTTAAAGATCTGTTTATATAGTTATGAAGCTAATCTGAATGCTATCTGGAGTGTGGATGTGTCTAGTATGCAACATCTAGAGATGTCTATGTGGTGTCCAATCACTGTCCTACAATGGAAGTTACTAACTTCCTGTAAGCGATCTAATTGTTCACTGATGTTTATGGAATCTAACATGGTTTATTTCATAAAGTTGTAACCATAAAAATGGAATAATTAAGACAACATGGTGGAAAACGTAGTGATACCACTGATATTATGTATCAGACATCATTTTTTGTATTTTGGAGATACAGTATAAAATAGAGTAGCTACAATCATGTTTATGGTTCTGATGTGTACGTTTCCGTCTGAATGTCATCGAGGTTGCACACATTAACTCTGTAAACATGTCGTATCCTCGGTTCCTTCCTCTTCACACCATTCCCAATAGAGATGCTTTTACAGAACCTAGGTAAGTTGGCTTTGATAGATTTGTTGTTCCCAGCCTTCTTTGTACCCACCTGCCTTACAGCAAACCTCACTAATGGCCCTCACCCAACCCTTCAGAGTCCCCTCATCCCATGCCCTACCTCAGTAGTGACCCTGAGCTTCACCTGGGGTCTGCAGACCCACCTGCCGCTCTGCAACACTCTGCTGCTCCACTAGGAATGACTGGAAATGCTCCACCACTGATCCTAGTTCACTCTTTGAGCACCATTGGAATGATGAAAACATCTGCTTTACAGCAGCTTCTGTATGCCCTCTAACTACTGATCAGACTGCAAATTGTCCAGTTTTAAAAGGGCTGATTTGTTTTGCAGGTCAAAAGAGGCCTTGGCTTCTAAGTTCCCAAGTTTTATTTCTTAAAGTGGTTTTATTTAGACTTTGCAGCCATGTCTGTTTCTAATCTGAAGTTAAGTTTTTAATTGGGGTGTGTAATGCTTTTGTAAATGTGACTCCTATAAACTAGTTTTTTGACCTTTTGAAACTAAATATTCCAACAAAGTTTGGCAGAAAAGCAGAAGAAAATGAGAAGTTCACAACTTTTATTCAACCATAAGTGTCCAAACAAGCCAATTAAAACCAGGCTTTTTGATCTTATGATCATGCAAAGAAGAATAACTGGTTTTGTCACAATATACAAATGCAACATTACAAAAAAAGCACCCAAACCAGCATGACCTTATCATTTTTCTGCTTTGCATATGTACGGGTGATGTTAGTGATTTTAATAAAGAAAAAAAAGATGGAGAAAGAACCAAATAGAATTATCTCGGTCCTGTTTGCTATACGTTTGGTAGTTACAGAATAGTTTCAGACATTTTGTATCTATAATTAATCAGTGATCTTTAGCTTCCAAAAAAAATATTTATTTCTTCTCATAGAAGATCTTTTCAAAATATTTGAGAAACTATTTCATTCTACACAAGTTGTCTCACTTTGTAACAGGCCAGGCTTTTTATGAATGTGAACACGTGGACATGTTAGATTCTGGATGGCCAGGTGTCTTTTGACCAGTAAATCAAAGCATACAGCTGCACAAGGACACACATTTTACTCCACCAGAAGACTGTAGTCCAATTAAAAAATAATGATAAAAAAGTCCCAAACCTTAATGAAAGATAACATATGTAACATTGTATTATTTATCTGTTAGTACAAAAAATGAAACATTTCAAGTTGACGCCTGAGTTCAGCGGAAGCATCAGTGCATTCCAGTTTGTGGTAGGACTTTGTTAATGTGTGACGTGCCTCCTCAGAGACTATAGAAGATGCTTATGGTGATTTTATATGCAGAACGTATACATATAAAAAGTCTGAATGTTAGACTAAATATGTCTGAAAAGCAGAATTTCTTATAATCTATAGATTAAATCACATTTTGATGGTTGATTTTCCATCACTTTCCTCTCACTCCTCCAGGTCAGCTGATGGGTATGAATGAAATCACAGAGAAACTAACTCTGGATGGCAAGTGTCGGAATGAACATGCCATTGTCCAGAGAGTGACTACAGCCGCTCACCTCAGCAGAGTCCCCTGTGGGTCAGACAAAGAGTGCAGGTAAGATATATTTGATAGAGAAACATAGAATGCCTGGAGAGATGAGCCCTTTTTCCAACAGGAGCAAGAAAATATAAATAAGAGTTGTGGCTTTTATTTAGGTGTGAGGTGTCCCCACCATCTGGTTTGCATCTGATATATTGCAGCTTCATTTTTATGATTTTTATTTATATTAATTCTGATAGATACATATATCTGTTTCGTTGTCTTCCACTTATTCGGGACCGGGTTGTGGGGGGAAACAGCCTCAGATGGGAAGCCCAGGCTTCTCTCACACCGGCTGGATCCTGCGGCTCACCCGGAAGGATCACAAGGTGTACCCTGGGCATCTGTGAGACAAAATCTCTCCAGCGGGTCCAGGGCCTTCCTCTGGGTCTGCTCCTGGTGGGGCGTGCCTGAAACACCTTACCAGCGAGGCATTCAAGTGGCATCCTAACCAGATGCCCAAACTACCTCATCTGGCTTCTCTCAATCCTCCCACCACCTTGTATGTACCTAGAAATTCTGTCCATAAAAGTAATAAACAAAATCGGTGTGACAAAGGGCAGCCTTGGCAGAGTCCAACTCTCACTGGAAATGGAATCAACATACTCCCGGCTATAGGAACCAAGCTCTGGCATCGGTCATATAGAGACCGGACTGCCCTGACCAAGGGCTCCAAGACACTGTACTCCTAGCGCACCCCCCACGAGAGTCCCCAAGGGACACAGTCGATAGTCATATATCTTCACTAGATAGATATATCTTCACTTGTAATTATATCTACAGTATCTCTAACAATGTCAAACAAGCATGTCAAACTCAGCTGAAAACTTTTTTTGTTTCTTAAAACTATTCTTTTATGATTTACTAATCTGATCAACCTCCTGCTCACTGACGTGTCTGTTTATCCCTTTGTTGCTTTATCTTTATTTCTAATCTTTGCTGCTTTGACCTCAGTCCTCCTGTTCCTCCTCCTAATCATCCTATACACAGGTTCGCCGGCAGGACGGTGACCAGCAGCAGCTTGGTACTAGTCACCGTGGCAACCAAAGAAGAGGGCGCCGCTCAGCTGACAGTGAATTGTGAGAAGATGGTGATCGGCACCATGCTGGTGAAAGACATCCTGCTGGCTCTAACACAGTGACAGAGCTTTTGAACCAAGCCGCCTCACATTCAGCTGCCTCAGACTTCATCCTCAACTCTTCACTGTATTATTTCTTGTGTTTTCCTGTGAGCCGTATCAGAGAGGAAACTTCCAGAGTGCTTCGTGTTAAATAACCCAATAGGGTTTGATGAGAATTTAAATTTTTTTTTTAATTCCCAAAGAGAAATGATGATTATGTTTTACTTGTAAAAAAAAACTAATTATGGAAACATTCTTTGCAGAAATTCAAAGATTTTTTTTTTTTGCCTGAAAAACTAAAATCTAAATTTTATTCTCAAATTGCAATCTGTGGATTTTTAGGGCAAAAAAATACAACAACAAATGTGTAAAAGGAATACAGTAAGCACTTGATATTATTATGGATTTGGCAGCTTTTGATAAAGTTGGTTTTTATTTCTGATTTTGATTTGAATGGAACGAAAGATGGAGCAAGTTTAAACCAGCTAGCAAAAGGTGTGTTTTTTTTTTTTTTATAGGTTCTATTTGGAATTAGAATTAAAATGTAGTCAAATCAACAATCTAGTTTTTTTAAAGCCCAGTTTGATTTCAAACTGACTGGAAGCACTTTTTTTACATTTAATTTGATGATCATTCGTATACAATCCTTATTTTTACACAAAAGCTTATTTTGATTTGACCATGTGATGTTTAAATTTTAATTATTAGCAAATCCCTTCTTATTCATCATCATGTCCTGAAAACATTGGATCTGAAACTTCCAGTTGGTGTAGCACAATCAAAACGAATGAATCACATTTATTGTAAACACAAAAAAAATGTTGCTTTTACAGAATAAACTACTCATCTGATTCTCTGATCTGCTGCGGCTTTCAAATATCCAAAATAGAGTAAATCATACCCTGTGTGTGGTTGTGAAATGTAATCCTGAGGTATTACAAGTTTATTTATTGTACAAATAAAAGTGCAAATGATATGATGGTATTCTTTTGTGTTTTTTTTTTTTTTTACTACTGGTATATCTGTTTAGGTTTCGTTTCATCTTCTGAACAACTTATACCTAACGAGGTTGTGTGGGGTGCTGGAGCTTATACCCAGGGGCGGATCCAGGGGTGGGGCGCCTACGCCCCCCCCTCTCCTTTTGGTCCAGGAAAAAAAAAAAAGGAAGGAAAAAGGGAAAGGGGACAAGTCAAGCTATCTCCTTGCAGGGCCAGTGAATAGGCCACCAAAATGCAGGAAAATGATTTGTATTTTTCAAAACGTTCTGGGGAAGTACGGGGGGGCAGGAGGGGAGGGCACTGCCTTTGTCAATGGCCTCATGGCCCCCCTTTAGAAAATCCTGGATCCAGCCCCGATACCGGCTGATTTCAGGCGAGAGGCAGGGTACACCCGGAACAGGTTGCCAGTCTGTTGCAGGGCCACACACACATGCACATTGATTCCTAGGGGCAATTTCATAGTGGCCAATCAACCTAACATGCCTGTTTTTGGAGGGTAGCAGGAAACTGGAGTACCTGGAGGAAACCCACACATACACAGAAAGAACATGCAAACTACACACAGGAAGGCCAGTGTTTCAAACCTGGTCCCACCCAGGACTCAAACCCCGACCTTCTTGCTGTGAGGCCACCGTGCCTCAAATAAAGTTAACCATTTATCACTGGTGGTGAACTGAAAACCTGCTGTTCACTACTTTCACTGGTCAAGAGAAATTTTAAGATCTAGTTTTGTGGTGAAATGTTCTTTCTTCTTTTTTTTTCTAATTGTGCTTTGACTCAGCTACGAATTGTATTTCTAAAACATCTGAGAACTTTTCGTGGAGTTGTCCCTTTAAAAAAATACATTTTTAAGCTTGAATACAGGTAAAACTTGCATATTTATTTGATTTGTTGTTCAGTAAAAGAACATAAGGGTTATAAAGAAGATCAAAACTCACATCAGGTCAGCATAAACTTTTAATTTAAGCTAAATGTATTTACAAAAATGGAAAGGAATGAAAGTTTGGCAGGACTTTAGTTTCAGGTTGAAATGATTGTAAACTAAAATGTGCAATCTTTGGAATTCATCTGAGACTTTGAGTGTGAACAAAAAAAAATTAATCAAAACTTTTAAAAGCTGCTCTCAAATCAAAGAAACAATAAGTCAAACTGACACTGCTATTTTGTAACGATTAGAAATATACAAAGGCCAATAAAACTTAAAAACAATAAAAGGAAGGCGACCTTAGGCAGTAAATAATTGCGTAAAAATAATTATCTTCACGCAAATCAGAGTAAACAGTTGTACACACATTTTTTTTTTTTTACACATTTCTATGACAAAAACTAATCTGCGATGACAAATGGACCCGATGCATCCGTCGTGATGCTTTAAGTGTGGAGAAAATGCAAATGTAATGTTTGAAAAAAACCAAGAGAAATAGTCTCTTCTTTTACTTCAAAGATTTGATTCGTGTCAAACTTAAAAAGTTCTGAAAAAGATTTACATTCATAAATCTGACTTCATTTCAGCAGTTCTTTAGTTTCAGTCTTTTGGCATTTTGTGTGAGTTTATTTAAGGCACAGAAACACTTTAAAGCATTCAATCCTAAAACTTGCAGCCATCACAATGTTTAGAGGATGTCTGATTCCTATTTTCTTTTTTCATCAGACAGACATAAATCCTTATGTGAGTTCTGTCTGTCTGGTTTGTGGAAGCAGGAGAGCCACCACTCCTCCTGTCAGCAGCAGGGCCGACACCATCAGGATAGGAACGGCACAGTTTGTGTCCACCATCTTTCCAAAAATGATGTTTCCCATAATTGCTGCTATTCTTCCAACTCCTGTGAAGAAACCGAGAGCCGAGGACCTGAAGGGAAACAAACAAAGTTACTTAACTCGTCCTCAGGATACATGTTTGCAAATAAACAAGAATAAACTTCTTGACTTATTGTGAGTTTTTGGTACTTCATAAAGGTTTGAGAGGAGTTACCGTAGCTGAGTCGGATAGAGTTCTGTTCCCACCACGTCTAAGGCATTCCAGGCAATCACAGAAACCCCACTGAAGGCACAGGAGAGGCCTAGACTCTGGGCTTTGGTTTGTACCACGTAGATGAGGAAAACACTCAAACTGGACACCACCAAGCTGCCAGCTGGAGCAAACAACCAGGAAGGAGACATATTTTCCAGCATTTACTCATAGTTCATTGATATTTATAATGAAACGAAAGACCACATGAATTTTAAGGGATGAGTGGAAAATTTTATGACAAAATGATGCCCCTAAAATTCAAATGAGTCTGTATGAAGCAGACTTACAAAGCAGTGTCTTTCCTCCTGTGCTGTCCATTATCAAGATGGTGAAGATGTTGCCAGGAAGGTTTGACGCTGCGATGACAAAACCTTCCATGTACACTGTGGAGCAAAACGCGAAGCAAGGACATTCATCATCCATTTAAACTGT
Organism: Neostethus bicornis; assembly: GCA_902685375.1. Taxonomy (NCBI): domain Eukaryota; kingdom Metazoa; phylum Chordata; class Actinopteri; order Atheriniformes; family Phallostethidae; genus Neostethus; species Neostethus bicornis. The sequence continues at coordinate 20,897,965 of LR738544.1, read as the reverse complement.
GACATTAATTGTTTTAGATTTAACAATTTCATATGATGCTCTATTCACTGTTACAATTTTTCTTCTCTATACAGATCATTTAAACTGTTTCTCTTTAAACTTTTAACTTCCCAGAAACACACCAGCAGTTTTGACAGGGTAGCAGCTTTGGTTATGCAGAGCAGATGGAAGAGAGACGTTGGCACAGGGTGAGCCTCCGTTTTCAATTCTGGCAAATAACTCTGGAAACCACATCCACAAACCGTAGTAGCTAAAAACGAGAAGCGAGAGGATTAGTCAGGGAATCAATCTTCTTCAAAAGTTACCAATAAATACTTTGATGTTTTATCTTCCTTCACAAAGAAAATATTCAGTCTGAAGAATGAAAAAGATGGTTCATCTCACCCAAAAGAGATGCAGTAGAAGATGATGAGCAAAGCAATGCTTCTGATTTTCAGAGGACTTCCAAACATCTGCTTGATGGGATCGAAACCCTGGAAAAGAGGCAAAGAAATTAAAAAAAAAAAAATCCACATAAGCTTTTAATACTGCAGATTTGCTTTTGTATCTTGTTTATGATTTGATGGCCAAATAATTCAAAACGTGAAATGAAGCTCACCTCTTTCAGAGTTCTTGTCAGACGTTCTGTTCGTGAATAACAAGCTCTAATTTCCAACAACTCTCCTTTTTGCTTTGATTTTACAAATAATCGGAAGTCCTAATAGTAAATCAACAGAAAAGTTATTGAAACTCATTACACACACACCTATTCCTTTTCTTTATAACGATTATTTATTAAGTATAAAAGTGAAATATTTCATACCGGGAATGTCTTTTCTTTTCCTCTCATGTTCAGATTGAACATTAATCTGAACACATGGATTGCCTCCTTTTCCTGACCGGACTGGTAAACACAAAATAACAGAGTAAACTTGTTTAAAAATAAAAATAATTCCACTAAGTACTAGTCAGGGTTTAAGTACCTCCATTAGAAACTTTGGGCTCTCAGGCATGAGCAGTTTGAAGATGAGAGCGGAGGTGATGCTGGGAACTGAACACAGCACCACAAACAGCCTCCAGCTTTGGAAGTCAAGACTTCCCACAGAGAAGTGGGCCCAAGTTTTGGGAATCACAATCCAGGCCAGACCTGTAGACCAAGAAGCAACTTGAATCAAGAAATGAATTGGTCTTAATTGATACATTTTTGAGTTTATCAACATCAACATTTCAGAGTAATTTACTGTGAACATCAATTGTAAACTTCTTTCAGCATTTCCCTTCAGGGGTTGCCACAGCAAGTCAGTTTCTTCCATCTAACCCTATCTGCTGCATCTTCTTCAGTCACACCAGCTATCTTCATGTCTTCCTTCATGTCTTGTATCCATAAACTTCCTCTTTGGTCTTCCTCTAGGCCTCTTGCCTGGTGGTTCCAAACCCAGCATCCTTCTTCCAATGTACTCTCCACTGCACATGTCCAAACCATCTCAGTCTGGCCTCTCTGACTTTATCTCCAAAACCTCTAACATGTGCTGTTCCCCTGATATACTCATTTCTAATCCTGTCCATCCTGGTCACTCCCAGAGAGATCCGCCGCATCTTCATCTCTGCTACCTCCATCTCTGCTTCCTGTCTTTTTCTCAGTGCTACTGTTTCTAGACCAAACAGCATGGCCGGTCTCACCACGGTTCTGTACACTTTCACTTTCATTTTAACTGAAACTTTCATTTTAGCTGAAACTCTTTTGTCACATATCACACCTGATACTTTCCTCCACCCGTTCCAGCCTGCCTGCACATGCTTCTTCATCTCTTTTCCACACTCTCCATTGCTCTGGACTGTTGATCCTAAGTACTTAAAATCTTCCACCTTCTTTATCTCTTCTCCCTGATCGCTTCTCGGCCTTTTGGCTAAGATCAGGAGTACTGCCTGGTCTTGGACTTTAGATCGAGTCGTGATCAACTCCATAGGGCGGTGATTCCGGTGTCTTTGTGACACCTGAGTTAATTCCACGTGGGGAGATTTTTTTGTTTTGTTCTTTGTCTTTTTTTGTGTCTGTGTGTGTGTTTCTTTGTTTTGTTTGTCCTTTTATCTTGTTGTTTTTACAGCTTTTTAAGGTAAGTTATTATTTTATTGCTTTTATTTTATTTATTGTTATTTATTTTTTAGTTGCGTTGTGGTGCCTCCAGCATGTCGGCAAACTTTGCCGGGGTGCGGAGGCACCACAGTGTGCGTTTTATTTTAAAAACCATCAATGGAAAAGCCATGGGGATTTCCCGCCTGGATTTCTCCAGGAAATACGTCCAGGGGTTGTTGAAATTCAAACCCGTTGACCTGAATTGTATTTTGTCACTTCCTTTCAATAAGGGATTTGATGTCAGTTTTGTTTCCGGAAATGTTTTGAAAGAGTTTTGGACCCGGTACGAGAGTGTGGAAACCCAGTTTTCTGCGTTCACGGTTGAGAAACTGACTGACAATAGCCTTAAAACGGTTATTGTCAGGATGTTCAATGAGACTGTGAATGCAGAGGATATTAAGACATGGCTGGGGAGATACTGCACGGTGAAAGGCCAGCCTACCAAGGTTATGGATGTAGACGGTATCTCGAACTGTGTTTGGAGGGTCCCCATCCAACAATGGCAGGACCCTTCAGGCTACCAGGGCCTGAAACACCTGCCTTCTATGGTAGTGCTGGGTGACAACCGTGGCTACATTCACTACCAGGGAATGCCCAAGCTCTGCCGCAAGTGTGGTGAGCACGGGCACCTGGTAGAAGCTTGTGATAAGATAATGTGCGGAAAATGCAGAGAAATTGGGCACACTTTTGATGAGTGTCCCAATGGCAGACGGTGCAACCTCTGTGGGGAGACGAACCATCTCTTCAGAGACTGCCCGAAGTCTTTCGCCAACAAGCTGAAAGCGTCCAAAACCGGTAGTGTGGGTCAAGTGATTTTTACGGGAGAGGAGGAGACGGAAAGTTCCGCTCCCCCTCCGCAAACCGAGAGAGGGCAGCGGAAGTCAGGTGAGGAGGGTGAAGGGGTGGTGGCTGCGCAACCCCCGACCACATCCGGTAACGGTGTGGATGGGGACGTGCAGTCATCAGGTGGAGCTATGTCTGTGTCCGGCGCGGAGGAAGGAACAGAAGATAGCGATGAAACCCATATCCCCGACGCCCAACCGACAAAGAGGCCAGCGTCAGAGTTGTCTTCGGACTCTCCCATGTCTGTGGAGAAGAGGGGAAGAGCTACGACTTTCTCAGACAGTTCATCTGTGGAGGAGTCTAGAATCTTCTCCCCTAGCTCACCGAACGAGGCTCCCTTCCTGACCATCCCGCAACAATCAACCCCGAAGGACAGGAGGGAAGGCCCTTCGAGGTCGACCCACCGAGTCCACAAGGACAATGGAGCTCAACCCCCTCCGCCTCCACCCCATGAGACGAAGGAAGAGCTCCATTTACACGATTCGTCCTCTCTCGTGTGAACCAGGTTTGTATTCATTTTTTAAGTTGTAAGCATCTTCTAAATGGCGTACCTTTTTTTAACCGTACTCATGGCTCTCACCTTCTCGACCATCAATGTCAGAAGTGTGAAGTCGAGAGTTAGAGCCCAGAGTGTTTTTAATTTTTTACTGTCTTTTAAGTCGGATGTGTTTTTATTACAAGAGTGTGGTTTACCCTTTTTAAAAAATTATACCCAGTGGGAGAAAAAGTGGCCCCACACCTCACTGTGGAGTGGCTCCAATCAAAATAAAAACGATGGAGTGGCCATTTTAATCAAGAATCCCCAGATTTTGGTGAAGGGCAGCACTGTGGTGAAGGAGGGGCGGGCACTTTTAACGCATCTGACTTTTATGGGACGGGATTTTAAACTTTTAAATATCTATGGTTTTACTGATAAACAAGAGCGGTACGACCTTTTAGAAAGCCTGCAGCCCCACATGCTGGGTCGAACCCCGTTGATTTTAGGAGGTGATTTTAATTGTATTTTATCAAGAAAAGATAAGAAAAGAGCGAGGGATGATTTTAAAGTTGATAATACATCGGTTTTACTGCAGGGCATGGAGAGGGATTTTAAACTGACCGACTGTTTTAAAACCATGCATCCCAGAGAGGAGGGCTTCACCTGGTTCAGTGATGACGGCACCAGAGCCTCTCGAATAGACTATGTTTTTACACGGGACTGCTCGCCAACCGATGCTAGATTAACCCCTGTTTTCTTCTCTGATCACCTCATGCTGTCTTGCACCCTGTCACTTTCTTCAGGTGTGACTCACGGTGGGGGTCTGTGGAAACTGAACTGCTCCCTGCTGGAGGACCAGAACATCGTCCAACAGTACAGGGAGTGGTATCAGGATTGGCAGACCCTCCAGGACCTATACTGTACACGCTCACAGTGGTGGGAGATGGTGAAGGGACGGACCCAGACCTTTTTTAAGAGGATAGGTAAGAAGAAAAAGGTTTTAGAACAACGACGCATGATGGGGCTGCAAAAACGCTTACAACGATATTTTAAATTAAATGAATACGAACTTGATTTTAATAAAGAAATTAAAGAAGTCAAAAAAGAAATGCTAAAACTGGCAGAAATCCAAAGCAAAGGAATTATTTTACGAAGTAAAGAAAGAGACTTAGAAGAAGGAGAAAAATGTTCAAGGTACTTTTTTAAGAAAATTTTAAGCAAGGGGGGTGGTTTTACATGTTTAAGAAGGGAGGACGGGATTTTAACTGAAAAGACTGAAGACATTTTAAAAACTGTTGAACTCTTTTATGACGATCTATATGAAGAAAAAACAGTTGACCAGACAATTATGACGGCAATCTTGGATTTTATTGACAAAAAAGTCACGAAAAGTGTTCTTTTAACCCAAGATTTTACTGTTTTAGAGATCAACAAAGTGTCTTTTATCTTTTAAGAAAGGGAAGTCCCCTGGACAGGATGGACTTCCCTTGGAATTTTACCTGACCTTCTGGGACATTTTAGCACCTGACCTACTTGCTGTTTTTAAAGAATTTGAGACCTTGGACAGACTGCCAGCAAGTTTTAGAGTAGGGATAGTGACGCTGCTCCACAAGGACAAAGACAGGACCGACCTGAAAAACTGGAGACCCATCACTCTTTTAAACGTGGACTGCAAACTTTTTAGCAAACTTTTAGCAACACGTATGACGACGGTTTTAGAGACCTTGATTCACCCGGATCAAGCCTGTGCCGTGCCAGGGAGGAAGATCACGGACAGCCTCGTACTGATCAGAGACACCATCTGTTATGCGAGAGACAGAAACATTCGGCTGGTAGTGTTAAATCTAGACTTTGAGAAAGCTTTCGATCGGGTCTCGCACCAGTACCTTTTCAAAGTGCTGCAAAAAATGGGATTCCCGGACAGATTTATTGCGTGGGTGGGGCTGCTCTACCGGGATATCAGCAGCAAATTTGTGGTTAACGGGTTCCTAACAAAAGCAGTGGATATCAGCTGCGGTGTCCGTCAGGGGTGTCCTTTATCTGCCCTCCTGTACGTGGCATGCATCGAACCAGTGGCACAGGTCTTGAGAAGGGATCAACGAATCCAAGGAGTGGGCATACCAAGGAGCGGCGGACTACAGACTAAGGTGATTTTATACATGGACGATTTTAACATTTTATGTACCGACATTTTAGCCATCCACAGGACCTTGGACCTGACCGACTGGTTTGGACGCGCCTCCGGCTCCAAACTTAACCGAGACAAGACCAAAGCCCAGTTCTACGGACCCTGGGGAGAGACGGACACGACGGGACTCCCACTGACCGTGACCCAGACCGACCAAAAGATACTGGGGGTCACTTTTGACAAAGACGGGGGAGGAAGTACGAACTGGGCTGACCTTACAGGGAAAGTCAGACAGAGACTAGGATTCTGGGGACTTAGAGGACTGACGATAGAAGGTAAGGTTTTAATCATCAAGGCAGTGATTTTACCTTTGCTTTTATTAGTCAGTTCTGTTTTTATGCCGCCACGGAGGGTGATTTTAGACCTGGAAAGAGCCATTTTTAACTTCATTTGGTCGTCCAAGTGGGAACGACTGAGGAGACAGGAACTGAAAAAGACTAAAGATAAAGGAGGTAAAGGAGTTCCTGATCTCCTCTTGTTTTTAGGAAGTAGGTACGTGGCTCTTAGTTTTAATCAGATAACGGACCCATCCAGAAACCCAAAGTCAGCAGCCTTTACAAGGTTCTGGATGGGCTCCTTTTTAAGAAAGAAGAAGCTGGTTAAAACTGATCTTAGAGTTCCAGTGTCTTTTAATCTGCCCCCGTCTTACGCTTTTATAGAGAAGTTTTTAAAAGATTTTAAACTTGAGGAAGAAGGATTGCATGTTTTTACTAATCATCGTTTTATGATTTCTGTTGTGCAAGAGCGGGAACCGGTGAGTCGAGTGCGCGGGCTCACACTAGGTGAGTCCGCAACCGTTTGGCACAACGTGAACCACTCCGTTCTTCCAAACAGACTCCGGGACCTGTCGTGGATGGTGGCTCACGGGATCCTCTCGGTCAGGGACGTCATGCACTCCCGGGGCATGGCGGCGATCTCAACGTGCCCCCGACCTGGTTGTGGCGCGCCTGAGTCGGTGAGGCATCTGCTCTGGGAGTGCAGCGCTGCCGTCGACCTGTGGGCATTGGCCGGCTCCCAGAAATTCCCGAACTTGCCAGCAAGGGGGGTCCTATCAGCACAGCTGGTGCTGTTCGGGGTGGGCCACAATCTAAGTAAGGAAGAGTTTGGGAGGCAGTGGCTCGCCCTGGCTGCCATTAAAGACGCCATGTGGACCTCCAGAGACTTGCTGGTAAGGAGGTACAGGCAGATCCCCCCCGCAGCTGTGCTCCGAATGGCCGCAGACAACATGAACACCATCATCTCTGCCGGCAGCAGGCCTAGGACACAGCCGCAAAGAAGAATCGTCTGTACCTCGTCGGACGTGGGAGCCGGTGTTACACGAGAAAGGTCGAGGCAGCGGCGACCTAGCTCTCCGGGTGCGGATGGTGGGAAGGAGCAAGAAGGAGGGGATCCCCTCTGAGCACCGGACGGGTTCCCGAGAGACCGAATGCTTGGAGGAGCGGAGAGGTTTACCTTTAGAGGACACGCCCTCCCGCTCCTGCAGAAACTGTTCTTCATTTTACTTGATTTTAAAGACTGTAATCCTTCCTTTTTAGTACATGTAGGTTTTTTTAAATAGTATTACTTGTTTTTAAACATTCTGTTTTTGTAGGTTTTTACTCGTATTTCCGTTTTTACAAACATAGAAATGGTTTTACAGTAAATTTAAAAAGATTTTAGTACAAGAGCAATGTTTTTAAAGGTGATGCTATTTATGATGTAAAAAGAACCAATAAACATGTTAAAAGAAACAAATCTCTTCTTCCTGTAACCTCACTTTTCCATTTGGATCCCTCTCATTCACACACATGTACTCTGTTTTACTCTGACTAATCTTCATTTCTCTTCTTTCTAGTGCAAACCTCCACCTCTCCACCTTTTCCTTCACCTCTTCCCTCCTCTCACTACAGATCACAATGTCATCTGCATTGACATTAATTGTAAGCAAGAACTTTAAATTGAGCTAAATTTCAGCCCCTATTTATTTTATAGGATGAAATAGTTTCGCTATAAGCAGATTAGTTAACATGCAAAGTTCGGGGCAATTTGATTTATCATTCACAGGCACATTTATCAATCTGCCTTGTGTCATTTTCCCAATCAAAATCTTCCCATCAAATAAACACAAAATGAATAGAAAACAGCAATTATTCCATGCAAATATTGACTGCGAGCTGCAAGCCTGCATGCAAAAACTTCCAACTGGTTCAAAAGGTTTTACACAAAATGGGAATTGCTTTGTGCAAAAATAAAAGTAATTTACCCATGAGGAACTAATAAAGTATGATTATAATAATAATAATAATAATTAGCTAATACAGTCTTATTCCTTGAATGACTAATCAATGAAACTGTAAGCAACATGCATGGTGTTAAGCAATTATATGCACATAATTTTATTCTGCAACTTGCAGGTATATTCCCACCCACCTGCAGCCAGGATGTTTCCGGCCATCCAGAAAGTGGCCAAAGCGCTGATCATTGCACCTCTTCTCAAACGAGGCATAAACTCTGAGAAGTAAGAGAAGATGACAGGGATCGACCCACCGACCCTACACAGAAGCAGAACACAAAAAATTTATGTTGGTGTTTACACATGAAAGATTAGTTTAAATCTTTTAGGAATTACAAAATTACAAAAAATAAGAAAATGTTTGCATGCTAACCCGATACCACTGATTAGCCGCAGCAGCAAGAACAGCCAGAAGCGCGGCGCAAGGCTGGCCAGACCACCAAACAGACCATTGACTGTTAAGGAGACAACTAGAACTTTGCGGCGTCCCCTCTGGTCAGCAAGATATCCCCACATGTAGCCACCCACCATCATTCCTTAAAGTTAAAAAAAAAAAAAAAAAAAATCACTTTTGTTTAAGAGTTGCTGTTTTCATTCATTTTTTGGATCAGAAAACATATCAGGGTCAAACTGTGAATTATTTTAATATTTCTAGTTATAGAAGACTGAAACTACAATTGAGTGCTTTTCAGTTGGAAAAAAAAAGATGTTCAAAAAAATGTTCCTTTTTTTGGGATGGTTAGGTAAAAATAATTCTTAGAATCACTTGCCGAGAAAAATGCTGGCAGTCAGAAGGCCCATGTCGGAGGAGCTGAGTTCCAGATCACAGCGGGCCGTTGGCAGGAGGAAAGAAACACATAGTATCTCTACGGCGTCGCTGGCATTGGCCCAGCCACACACAACCAACAACAGCCAGTGGAATAAACCAAAACCTGGAGGCAAAACCAGAACAAACATCAAACTTTTTTTTGTCGTGATCAGCGACAAATGAGTAAAAAAAGGAAACTGTATTGAAAAAACATACCTGATCTAACTTGGATCAAAATGTATGAAACTTAAAAAAACTTTTTAAAATGATTTAATACTGTTTAAATTACTGTAGATGTTATATACAGCTATATATATATATATATATATATATATATATATATATACCGTAATTTCACGACCATTAGGCGCACCGTATGAAAAGGCGCAGCCTCAGTTATGTGCACCATTACTGTATTTAACACACACATAAGGCGCACCGTATGAAAAGGCGCAGTCTCAGTCACACACCGCCTTACAACAACAACACACACAAGCATGCCAATGCGTATTAAAAAATAGATCGGGAGCAAAACCGAGTTTCATTTTACTTTATTTAAGTAGTATAAACAAGCACATTACCGGTAATAGTCTTTATTCAAATCTGTCATCCTATGTTTCGGAATCGAACAGCTGCGCAAAATCCAACAGAGCAGGTCCACTTCGCTGTCAAAGTCACTGTCTGTACTGTGCGGCTCCTCAGAAAGGATACCAGCTTTTGCAAAAGCTCGGATAACAGAACCAGCAGACACGTTAGTCCAAGCATCTACAATCCATTGGCAAACTGTAGCGTAGCTCGCCCGGCGCTGCCTTCCACCCTTCGTCATCCATCGCTCCCACGCCGCTCACACTTCACTCTTTAACGTTCTCATGCTTTTTCTTTCAGGTCCGCCTCGCGGGCACCGAGTTTTCTTTTAGGTCCACCTTTTCTCACGAGCACCGCGTTTTCTTTTAGGTCCGCCTTTTCTCACGAGCACCGCGTTTTCTTTTAGGTCCGCCTTTTCTCACACACAAGGCGCACCGCACGAAAAGGCGCACCGCTCATTTTGAAGAAAATCTAAGACTTTTATATGCGCCTTATAGCCGTGAAATTATGGTATATACAGTGGTGGTCAAAAGTTTACATACACTTGTAAAGAACATAATGTCATGGCTGTCTTGAGTTTCCAGTTATTTCAACAACTCTGATTTTTCTCTGATATAGTGATTGGAACAGATCCTTCTTTGTCACAAAAAACATTCATGAAGTTTGATTCTTTTATGACTTTATTATGGGTAAACTGAAAATGTGACAAAATCAGCTGGGTCAAAAATATACATACAGCAATGCTAATATTTGGTTGCATGTCCTTTGGCCATTTTTACTTCAATTAGGCGCTTTTGGTAGCCATCTACAAGCTTCTGGCAAGTTTCTGGTTGAATCTTTGACCACTCCTCTTGACAGAATTGGTGCAGTTCAGTTTAATTTGTTGGCTTTCTGACATGGACTTGTTTCTTCAGCATTATCCACATGTTCTCAATGGGATTTAAGTCAGGACTTTGGGAAGGCCATTCTAAAACCTTAATTCTAGCCTAATTTAGCCATTCCATTACCACTTTTGATGTGTGTTTGGGGTCATTGTCCTGTTGGAACACCCAACTGCGCCCAAGACCCAACCTTCGGGCTGATGACTTCAGGTTTTCTTGAAGAATTTGAAGGTAATCCTCCTTCTTCATTGTCCCATTGACTCTCTGTAAAGCACCAGTTCCATTGGCAGCAAAACAGGCCCACAGCATAATACTACCACCACCGTGTTTGATGGTAGGCATGGTGTTCTTGGGGTTAAAGGCCTCACCTTTTCTCCTCCAAACATATTGCTGGGCATTGTGGCCAAACAGCTCAATTTTTGTTTCATCTGACCACAGAACTTTGTCCATGTGATCAGCAGCAAACTTTAGTCGAGCCTTAAGGTGCCGCTTTTGGAGCAAGGGCTTCCTTCTTGCACGGCAACCTCTCAGTCCATGGCGATGCAAAACACGCTTGACTGTGGACACTGACACCTGTGTTCCAGCAGCTTCTAATTCTTGGCAGATCTGCTTTTTGGTGCTCCTGGGTTGACTCTTCACCCTCCTGACCAGTTTTCTCTCAGCAGCAGGTGACAGCTTGCGTTTTCTTCCTGATCGTGGGAGTGACAAAACAGTGCCATGCACTTTATACTTACAAACAATTGTTTGCACTGTTGCTCTTGGAACCTGCAGCTGCTTTGAAATGGCTCCAAGTGACTTTCCTGACTTGTTCAAGTCAATGATTCTCTTTTTCAAATCTTTGCTGAGCTCCTTTGACTTTCCCATTGTAGCGTTTGTGGGTGTTTTTATCCAATGAGCCCTTTTAAATGGCCTCAGAGAAGTCACCAGCTGTAGTCACTCATAATCACTCACAAGAAGTTAAGAGGTCATGCTATGAAGCTCATGTCATTGACACAACTTTCTAAGTCTCCAAAATTGCTCATTCATGTTGCTGTATGTATATTTTTGACCCAGCTGATTTCGTCACATTTTCAGTTTACCCATAATAAAGTCATAAAAGAATCAAACTTCATGAATGTTTTTTGTGACAAAGAAGGATCTGTTCCAATCACTATATCAGAGAAAAATCAGAGTTGTTGAAATAACTGGAAACTCAAGACAGCCATGACATTATGTTCTTTACAAGTGTATGTAAACTTTTGACCACCACTGTATACTTTATATTGGTCACACATTTTGACATGTTTCTATAAATGGTTTTGGAGAACTTTAACAATGAAAATATCTGCTTAACCTCTGACAAATAACAGGAACTTAAATAGTCAAATTACCTGCCTCTTCCACTGCTTCCTCATAAGTAAGGGTCTTAATGTTTCCAGTAGTTTCATCTGGGGGTCTTGATGATCGCCTGTCAAAAATTATTTCACCTGCAAAGCAGAAACAAAAACTCATAACATGTACAATAACTGTAACACAGGCGGCACGGCGAGTAGTGGTTAAGCATGTTGGTCTCACAGCAAGAAGGTCTGGGTTCAAGTCCCAAAGTGGGGGCGAGACTAACACTAGCCCTACCGTGTGGAGTTTGCATGTTTTTCCTGTGTATGCATAGCTTTTCTCTGGATACCACGGTTTTCTCCCACTCTCCAAAAGCATGTGTGAAACTACAAAATTGTCCCCAGGAATAAATGTGCGTGTGGTCCCACAACAGACTGGCCTGACCTGTTTGGGGCGTATCCTACTTCTTGCCTGAAATCAGCCTTAAGCCCCGTTAGAAATATGCGCTTCAGAAGATTAAACAAATTATTGTAACATTGATCTAACTATTCAATGCAAAAAAAAACTTCAAACATTGAGTGAACAAGTTGACTTTGAAGTTGTATTAATCTGCAAACTTGAACCCTCAGTTTTGATTCTTTTTCAGCACATTTATTTAAACAATGTTTCACAGAGTAAATTATATCAATGTTGCAAAAACTTATTTTTAGAAAAACTGTTAATCCGTCACCCTATCTTTACAGAAAAGAGATTTGTTTACAGCCAAAGACCCCTGACAATCCCTCTGTAGAAACTGATTAGGTTTTGGCTGAAGTGTCTGTAGACAGCATAAAGCAGGGTGTTACACAAACTGCTCATCATGATTAAGATAGCGGTACACCCTCTGCATAACACACCGATTAGCCAACAAGCAGTATGCTGTTAGACTCTCATGAGGTTTTTTGTGGTTAAAAACAAATGAATAATTTGTTATTTCTGCTAAAAGAGTACAAGTGAACCATTGATTAGACATCTGAAATTGCTTAATTGAAATGTATTGGAAAGAAAAGCAGATGACTTGAAAAGTACATGGATTTTTTTCGCGGTTTAATCATTCCTGAAAGTACTTCAATTCATTTTTCAATTGTGTCACATTTTTGTCATGCTGGGAGTTACTACATCTATTAACTTTCCGTTCCGTCATCTTCCGCTCATCTGGGGCCGGGTCGCGGGGCAACAGCCTCAGATGGGAAGCCCAGGCTTCTCTCAACCCGGCTGCATCCTCCAGCTCACCCAGGAGAATCCCGAGTCGTTCCCCGGCCAGCTGTGAGACATAGTCTCTCCAGCGGGTCCGGGGTCTGCCTCTTGGTCTCCTTCCAGTGGGACGTGCCCAAAACCCCTCACCAGCGAAGCGCCCGGGGGCCAACCTGGCCAGGTGCCCTAACCACCCCATCTGACTCCTCTCAACTTGAAGAGGAGCCAGGTCGATATTTTACTAACTTAAAAGAAAAAAAAAACTTTTATGGTGGCTGCACAGTGGCCTCACAGCAAGAAGGTTAGGCTTCGAGTTCCAGGGAAGGGGCGAGGCTTGATTCACCTCCCTTTCTGTGTGAAGTTTGCATGTTCTCCCCGTGTATGCGTAAGTTTTCACCAAGTACTCTGGATTCCTCCCACCTTTCAATAACATGCATGTTAGGTTAACTAGCTGCTATGAAATTGTCCCTTGATTTGGATGATTGTCTGCGTATGTGGCCCTGCAAGAGACTGGTGACCTGCTGGGGGTGTACGTGTACCCTGCCTCTTGCCCAAAATCAACTGGGATAGGCTTCAGCAGGTCCGCAGCCTCATTAGAGATAAGTGGTTCAGAAGACAAAAAATGTTTATGGTTGTAGAGTTATCGACTGGGGGCGATTAGCCAACATATGACCATTGATGATAAGGTGCTTCAAGACAAAATCATTGATATGTGCTGTTCATTGATGACAAAAGCACAATTCTTCATAAAAAGCTTTATTAATTATTTAGGTCGTATGTTTACACCCTCACTTTTATTAAATCGAGGGTGATACAAGTTGATTAGTAAAGTTAAACAGCTAGAACAACAGTGGAATCAAAGACTACGGCAATGTTTTTTTAAAAAACAAAAAAGTAAGGCCCCAACACAGAACCTTGTGGAACATCATGATGATTATTACTTTATGGACACTTAGAAGGAAACTATTCAAGCATTGACATTGAAAAATAGTTTTAATGACAGATCATATCTTGTAATTATCCTATGATGAGTTTTAAAGGAAGAATGGATCCCCTTTTTTTATGATGATGACGTTCAATACTTTTCAAAATATGACTATAGAAGGTAGCAATTGTGACCAAGAGGCTCCAACAGAAGAAAATGTAACTTTCTGAATGGTCGATCACTTGATCAGGTTTATAATAATCTCAAATAAATAAAATACAACACCGATTACCCACATTTACTATTTCTTTCCAGACTTTTATGTAACTTCATACAGTATTTAAAGATGTGATGGTGAGATGTATGCTTACCTTCATCTGAGTCCAGCTCTCTTGGATCCAGGGGATCTCCTGTTAGAAGAGGTTGTCTCACCTCTGAATCACCTGTATTCCGGTGATGGGACATTGTTCTAAAAAGCAGGATGTTAAAAATATTTAAAAAATAAGAACTATTTGTGAGCAGATCAGCTTCCTTACCAGTACCTCTGAGCTCACTCCATGATTACCAAGCTAAGCTAACAGTGGAGCTAACCTGTCAAGAAGAAGAAGGAGGAGAAAGAGGAGGATCAGGAAGTAAAAAGGACAGCTGTAGATTGCTACACGTCCAGATCAGCTTCTCTTCTCTGATCATTTAATTTGGTTTATTTGGACCAGATCGAGGTGAAGTTCTACCACAACGTGTCACGCGGCTCATGTTAGCAGCTAACATCTGACTGTTTGCTGAACAGAGGAGTAACATCTACCTCTTCAATCTTTTAAGAGTTTACTAAAAAAGAAAGAAAAAAAGAAGACGAAAAGAAAAAGATAGAAGATGGCGACCAGTTCAGAGCGTAGTCCTCCTCCTTTCCCCGATTCAGAGGACATAGATGTACCGGAGTCTGAGGAAGTAGCAGGCCGAGAAAGTGATGAGGATCTGTTCTTCAGCGCGGTGCGTGTTTATGGAGCTCAAGCTAAACCAAAGCTAACTATCTGACTGTTTTAGTTTTACTTGTAACAATCCACTCCTAGTTAGCTGGGTTTAAATTCTTGGAAAGCTATTCATGTAAAGTTTCTTGATGTTTAAATGAATATTTCTAAAGTTAACCAGCATTTTTAAAAGTGATCATTTGCTTGTGCAAACTGTTAAGTGTTAGATTTGAAGAATTCCTTAATGGAATGATTTTAAATGCATATAAAATTTCTCTTTGCTGTGATTCAACTGGCTTAGAAGAGAGTTTCCCTTTATTTTCTTTTATTTACTTAGTCTTTTTTTTTCTTTAGCTTTGCAGACGCCCCAGTTTGCATGCTTCCTGAAAGTTGTATTGTGTAATCACTCTGATTTAGTTTCCATAAAAGATCTCATGTTAAACTTTCAAGTTTAACTTCAATCTGCGTTTTGTTTTCATGTGAAACAATGTTAAAAACCTTCAACCTTGTGCATGGTTAAAAGTTGCAACTATTGGATGAGTTTTTCTGTAACAATCTGAACTATTTTGTGCTGCACAAGTTGCTTGAAACTAATAATCAGTTTGTGTTTTTATGTTGAGGGATTACAAGTTGGATCCAAAAGCCTCCTGTCATGTGAATCCAGCCTGATCACATGCTCAGATCCAGGATGTTTTCCCACAGTCAAAGTTCAGAGGAAAGTTTGGGAAGAGTTTGACTCTGAAGAGGACATTAGTCAGCATTTACAAACCTAACATTACTTACTAAAGCAAAAAACTACTTCCACTAACAAAGATCACGCTGCACAACCTGAAGTTTTAAAGTGTGATCTTAGACAATACGTTCAAAGTAATCACAAAAAAAACAAATTTATAATCAACTTTTACAAAAATGACTATTTATATGAATATAAATTCAATGCATTTTTGCTTAAAATGCTCCTATTTAAGTTCCGTTGTCTTCTACTTATCTGGGGTCGGGTCGCGGGGGCCACAGCCTCACACTGGAGTTCATCCTCCAGTTCACCTGGGAAGATCCCGAGGTGTTCCCTGACCAGCTTTGAAACATAGTCTCTCAGCGGGTCCGAGGTCAGCCTCTGGGTCTCTTCCCAGTGGGATGTGCCTAAAACACCTCACCAACGAGGCGTATGGGAGGCATCCTAATCAGATGCCCGAACCACCCCATCTGTATTCTCTCGACCCGGAGGAGCAATGGCTCTACTTCGAGCTCCTACCAGAAGGCAGACGAAAGCAGCATAGTTGAACAATCATATGACAGCAAATTTGTAGTTTTCTTTCTCAGCTGATAAGAAGTGCCTGCTTGTTCAAATAAATAAATAGTAATACAAGTAATTAAAAAGTGAGTAATTTTTCACGTTTCCTTGTGATCAAACATTCACAAGCAAATTGATTTGTAAGTTTGACCAAACTCTCAAGTTGTATTAGAGAATATGTAATTAGTAACTTAAAACAATGTTGAAAATTACTCCTACGAGGGATTCTTGTAACGTTTTTCCCCTAAAATAATTTCTAGCTTTAAAGATGCTGGTTTAATCCCAGGAGTATTAATCCAGATGATGACGTTTAGTATTTTTTCTGGCATTAGTTTTTGCGTTGTTAAGGGTTAATCCTTTTTAGAAATATGTCATATTGATATTTAAAGCTAACAATTGTATTAATCTCAGTTCTTGTTTTCTCCAGACCAATACTCCTCTAAACAAACAAGACACTACAGAAACACCTGCCAGTCCACCTAGTGACGTGATCGGAGATCCATTAATCGACTTCCTTGGCGGCCAAACCGAGACGAAAGCGGCTAATGCAGTTTTCACAGAGTCATTTGAAGATTTTGAAGATCTGACAAACAACGTACCTGTTCCCACAGAAAGTAACGTAGCGGCTGAAATCAGTTTAGATGAGCCCTCTGAGGGTTTTGATGACTTTCTGGGAAGTGAAACTGAAGCTCAGAGAAAGGAAGATGTTGCTGTTGAAGCAGAAATAAATCAAGTCACCAACAATGTTACTGATGAGAAAAAAGGAAGTGATGCTGAACAGGAAGCAGCTCCCACTTTCCCAGTTTCTGACCTTAGCAGTAACCCACTGGTGGATTTCACTGGTGGTAACGCCTCATCTGGTGTTGATGCCAAAAAGACCAGCGGGGCTGTTCTCGATTTGTTCGAGGACGATGGGAGTGATATCTTCACGGGACCAACGCAAACTAAACCTGCCAAGCAACCTCAGAAAGGGCTCTTTGAAGAACAGGATGAGGATCTGTTCGGCGAGCCTCTGGGAGCCATCGCCAAAAAGAGCAGCGTTAATGAGCCAAAAGAAAATTCTGCCACAACCAAAGCTGCTGCCGCTGCATCCAATAGGCTTCTGCAAGACGTACAACCCAGGGAACCAGCGGACATCTTTACTGAAGAGGCTCTCACTGCTCCAACGAGTACCGCCAACAGCAGTATCAACTCCAAACCAAATGGAGTCCACTCTGAGGAGGAGGCAGACATATTTGCTGGTAGCTAAACCAGTTTTCTATCTATTTTATTTGAGCTCTTGACCTCATTCTTTTGGAGTATTTTCAATAGACGGCCTGGTTAAGGATTAATCTTTACAAGCGGTAAAGTTGAGAACATAAAAACCTCAAAATACTATCACATGCTGAAAAAAAAAGAACTTAAAAAAGATTTATAATATTTGAAACGTTCAATTAGAGATGTTTGCCTGATATGGTTTAGTTTCTAACTAGTTTGGAAGAAGTTTATCAGAGCTGTTTCAGTTATCCATCAACTTTTACATCTTTTTTTAGCCCAACTTCGATCACAGGACAGCAGAGGCAATAAACTTTGATGAACAAAGAACAAAACATCATATACATTAAAAGCAGTTTTTTCTTTACAGACGATCACTTTCTTTTTCTTTCTAACAGAAGCAACAGTGGAGCTTTCCTTGGACAGCCCACGAAACCAGAGGAAGAAGGAAGCGAGTGCCAAACCGTCTGCTTCTGGCCCTGGTGCCCTATCAGCAGCGGCCAGCCTGGCCAAGCCGTCCGCCTCTCTGGAAGAGGTAACAACCCGGCATCGAGGGTTTTCTCCATCTCTTCCCATGAAGGGTGGGGTTTTATAAAAGCCAATTTGCTGTTTTCACTTCCTGTTTGATGTTTGTTTCAGTTGGATGAGCAAGAAGAAGAGGAACTGGAGGACACGTTTGACATTTCCGTCTCAGTAAAAGATCCAGAGAAAATAGGTAAACTTTTTTTTTTTTTTTTTTTGTCGGGACTTTTTTCTTGCTTTATTCAGGTTAAATAAAGCATCTGTTTTTTTTGTGTTGGCTGATTTCTTTAAAAAAAAAAATCAATTTTGTAGTTTGAGTGAGTTTTTATTCGTCTTTGTTTTTCTAGGTGACGGCATGAACGCCTACATGGCTTATAAAGTATCCACACAGGTAAACATCTGCATCATTTACTCTATATTTCACTATATAAACTACCTGTTGGAATGTTTCCCACATCAAAACCATTCCTTAGGTCCAAATAGGAATTAAGTTCTAAACATTTTGGATCATGGACATG
This sequence comes from Neostethus bicornis, assembly GCA_902685375.1. Lineage (NCBI taxonomy): Eukaryota > Metazoa > Chordata > Actinopteri > Atheriniformes > Phallostethidae > Neostethus > Neostethus bicornis. The sequence goes on along the minus strand of LR738544.1, from coordinate 20,879,775 downwards.
GGCCTCTGCACTTCCTGGAATTTTTTAAAATTTATTTGTGACCAAAATGCAATTAGTGTTCAAAGGTTTTTGCATAGTTTTGATTAATTTGGGTTTTTTTTTTTTTTTTTTTTTTTGCTTTTTGTTGCGGCTCATCAAAAAGTATACATGCATGTTTGATTGATTACTGATTACTCATCACATTCTGCAAGAAAGAAAATGTGACTCATAGGATTTCAAAACTACTCGCTTTCAAAAGAAATTACGCTAAAAACCAGAATAAGAACGTTAGCCAGATAAAGATTACATGTTTGAAACAATAACTAATGATTTGACAGTAAAACTCTACTTAAATCTGCTTCTCTCAGACTACGCTGTCCATGTTTCGCAATGAGACATTTACAGTGAAGCGGCGCTTTAGCGACTTTCTCGGCCTCTATGAGAAGCTTTCTGAAAAATATGGACCAAACGGACTCATTGTGCCACCGCCGCCAGAGAAAAGCCTTTTGGGTAAAACTGATCAGCACTCCTCTTTTTGATTGGCTTTATTTCTTTTTGTGAGCCGCAGAATTAAAAAGTTGTTCTTCGCAGGTATGACGAAGATGAAAGTGGGAAAGGAGGATTCCTCGTCTGCAGACTTTGTGGAGAGAAGACGAGGAGCTTTGGAGAGGTAAGCAAAGGAGCAAGGTATACATAGAGATGCATTGATGTGTCTAAGGGAACATTGTTTACTTCTGGGTTCACCTGTAGTCTTTAAAAACATGGATGTTAGTTATGTCTTTGAATTTGTGGCCAGCTCTGTGACACGCTGGTGACTCAACAATATGGACTGAGCAAATTATAAAATGGATGGCTGATATTTTGATGTCCAAATGTCTTAAAAAGACAGAAGAAATGGGAAAAATTTAGTGTCTGGAAAATTAAGTTTGAATTTTTTCAGATATCTCCAGCGGGTGGTGACTCACCCGTCGCTTCTCCAAGACCCTGAAGTCAGAGAGTTTCTAGAAAAAGAAGAGGTAGGCTATTTTTCTTCTATTAAAGATCAAAGCCATAAATTAAAAGAAAAAAAAATACTAATTGAAAGGTCATTTTCAGAACTGGTTTCAATTCTCCGTCCACTTTGAATCAAATGACCCATTTGTTTTTTTCAGTGGTGTAACTTGCTGTTTATTTATGTTCTGACTTTTCTGTATCGTGTCCTTAGTTACCCAGAGCAGTGAGCACCCAGGCTCTGAGTGGTGCCGGCTTCCTGAAAATGCTCAACAAAGCAACGGATGCTGTCAGTAAAATGACAATCAAGATGAACGAGTCTGATGTGGTGAGATAATTTAAGGTTACTTTCATCCTCTCAAACAAGTATCGAAAACATTGAGTCAAGTTGAAACTAAGGTTTAACCACTGAAAATTTCACTGTTGCCATATATAAATATACTTACATTTATTTTTATACTGTTGTAACTCTTTTAACACAGATATACACGAATGTGTCCAACTCAGAAATTTTTATCTGCTGAGGAGTGAATAATAAGTTTGAAAAAAGTTTCTGAATTATGCAGAACCATTGTAGAAAAGGCTTCAAAGTTGTCTTCTTGACAGTGTATTTTATGATCAAGAGGTTTCAACTTCTATCCAGAAAACATTTTCAATCTGATAGGACGTGAGAAGTGATGAACTGGGGATCTGAGAACTTTGAAGCATTTTCTACAATGGATCACTCCTGGATGAATGAGGGATTACATGCAGTAATGCAGAACCATCTGACTTATTGCTGACCTGGATTTGATCCAGATTAATATTATAAGTAGGGATAGGATACCGAAACCGTTTGGCACTGATACCCAAAAGGCATTTTTTACTGGCCCAAAAACTTTGAGCCTTATCGGTATTCTTAACGGTATCGGTGGCGAGACGGGGTAAGAGAGCAAACACAGCGCACACTGGTCTTTTCCCATTTACCTCTAAAACGGTGTTCTTCAACATTTTCATGCCAAAGCACATTTTTCCATTGAAAAAAATCTTGAAGCACATCATCAACCAAAGATGTTAAAAACGATTCTTTATATCCACCTTAATTAACAACATATAGAAATAAAATCAACACATCAAAACCTTTTTTGTCATCTTTTATGATTTTTCGGGGTAGTTTTTGGGATGCATAGACGGTGGCATGCAACAACAAAAGCAGAGAAAAGTTGGTTGCTATGGTTACAGTAAGCAGCCTATTGATTGAGTTTTACTTGTTTCCACAGTGGTTTGAGGAGAAGCTGCAGGAAGTGGAAGCGGCAGATCTGCAGTTCAGGAAGCTCCATGCGATGGTTGAATCTCTGGTCGTTCACAGAAAAGGTTTCTCTCTGTTCTGTTGACACATTAATTTACACGTCATTGGAATAAACATTACCATTTTTCAGCTGGTCACCAATGTTAGTTTAAATCAGAATGTCAAAGAGGCGCTGAATTAAGTTGATATTTCAGTTCCTGCTCTTCTACAAAGTAAAAAATTACTTTTATTTTTTCTTTATACATTATGTCAGAGCCATATTCCACATTTGAAAAGTAGTATTAATTTATATGTTCACTGTTGGACTTGAACATAAAGAGACTCTGTTTCAGAAAAAACTACGCCTCTTGTCTATCTCTACGCCTCTTGTCTATCTCTTGTCTATGGTAATCTAGATTCATATATAAGGTGCATCGGATTAGAAGGCGCCAGTCAGTTTTTAAAGAGTTAAAGGCTTTTAGGTGTGCCTTATAGTGCGGAAAATAAATTACAGTCAAAAATTAAAATGAATTAGACTATACTAACCGTAGCCTAACATTTTAAATTGGATTTAAACATCATCAGAGTCCAGATTTTTTTTTTTTTTTTTTGCTTCTCCCAGTTTAATCCCAACTCAGTGAACCAGTAAAAGACCCATTCTTGAGGCTCTGAGATGGGTTTTGTGAGACCAAACATGTTTGTAGTCCTAAACCATGAAAAGAACTGAAGAAAGGTCTAATCTAATCCTGGTTCTTTTAAGGAACAGAGCAGCATCTAGTGGTCCCGCGTCTTCATGATCAATAATTCTTTGTCTAATGATGTATGTATATTTGTACAAAGTAGAGAAAACAAAGTTTTTAGATATACTCGGCTTCTTTTTTCTAGATATTAGACTCTGCACAATAATTTTTAGACTAAACTTCCTCCTGCTTGCATCTTCTTTCATTTTCTTCCAGAGTTGTCTCTGAACACGGCGAGCTTTGCCAAGAGCACAGCTATGCTGGGCAGCGCAGAGGACAACACCGCTCTATCCCGCGCCCTCTCCCAGCTGGCAGAGGTGGAGGACAAGATGGAGCAGTTACACCAGGACCAGGCCGCGCACGACACCTTCAGCTTTGCAGAGCTGATAGCAGATCACATTCGCATGCTGGGAGCCGTTCGGGTGCGCTGAGACAAGGAATACTGAATTGAGAAAGTCAATCAAATAAATATGACTGACTGTGGTGTGTGTGTTCTACCTGCAGGGCTCTTTTGACCACCGGATGAAGTCGTGGCAGCGTTGGCAGGACGCTCAGTCCATGCTGCAGAAGAAAAGAGAACTAGAAGCTAAGCTGCTCTGGGCTAACAAGCCAGACAAGCTCCAACTGGCCAAAGAGGAGATCGCTGAGGTAGGAAGATAAACATCTCACCGCTGTGACGATCCAACTGCTTTCAGGCTTCAGGATTTTTCTCTTCCTGTCTACAGTGGGAAGCCAAAGTGACTCAGTACGAGAGAGACTTCGAGAGAGTTTCTGCTACTGTTCGCAAGGAGGTCGTTCGCTTTGAGGTACAAATCTTCATCAGGAGTCACTAAACAACCAGAAAGCTTTAAATTAAACCTTCTTTGTTTTTGTTTCACAGAAAGAGAAAACCAAGAATTTCAAAAGACAGATAGTCAAGTACTTGGAGTCTATGCTTCAGTCTCAGCAGCAGGTGAGCTCGTCTCTGGTGGAACTTGAATTTTCAGGATTCACACTCAACTTTATTATTTTTTAAACGAGATGAAACGGTGGAAATAAAATAATTTAAAACATAATTAATGTTCAGAATGTACGTGTAGTTTTTAGGTCCCAGATGGTTTAAATACTGTAGGACCAACATGTTGGAAATCATTAAAAAGGAAGTGAGCATAGAACCGGTGTTTTCATACTTTCTGGTTCTGAGTAGCCGCTGGTTTAGTCCAACAAGCAGGTCGACCAACTGAAAAAAAAAAAGAGCTTAAAAACTCTTTCTAAGTCAGATTTAAACATTCCTTTCCGTCATCTTCCGCTGATCTGGGGCCAGGTCGCAACGGATAAGTGGCGCGACGGGACATGAAGCCTGGACGGGAAGCCCAGGCTTCTCTCACCCCAGCTGCATCCTTCAGCTCACCTAGAAGGATCCCGAGACGTTCCTCAGCCAGCTGTGAGACATAGTTTCTCCAGCAGGTTTGGGGTCTGCCTCTTGGTCTCCTCCCAGTGGGACGTGCCCGAGCACCAGCGAGGCGCTCGGGTGCATCCTGACCACATGCCCAAACTACCCCATCTGGCTCCTCTCAACCTGGAGGAGGAGTGACTCGACGCTGAGGTCCTCCCAGATGGCAGAACTCGTCACCCAATCTCTGAGTGAGAGCCCAGCCACCCTGCGGAGGAAGCTCATTTCGTCCGCTTTTATCCGCGATCTAATTCTTTCGGTCAACACCCACAGCTGGTGACTATAGTCGCGCGTAGGAACGTAGATCGACTTGTAAATCGAGAGGTTTGCTTTTCAGCTCAGCTCTTTCTTTACCTCAATGGGATGATGCAGCGTCCTAGTTGTTGTTGACGCTGCTCCATCCTTCCCCCACTCGTGAACAAGATCCCGAGATACCTAAACTCCTCCACTTTCATTTTAACCATGTTTCTTTGATCATAAAAAATATTCTAGGTTTAATGTTAAAATTCAGTCTTCAATTAGATGTTTAACCTGACTATTAGGTTTTAGTTAAAAACTCGATGGACCACAGACTCTTTCTCTCAGGTTAAATCAGTCTAATCTGCGTTAAATTGAAGATTATGTTTAATAAAAGCCGACTCGTGGGTTTTTTGTTCATATTTGCTCTACAAACACTAAATCTTTATTCAGAATCTACAATACCTGCTAACAGAGAGGCTAACTCCAAAAAACAGCAGAGAAATTTGAACAAAATTTTACTTTTTTTTAAGTTACTTTTTTTTTATGAGGGAAAAAGGTCATATTTTTCTAGTCTTTATAAATTTACCCGGTCCTCTGAATTAAACAGCCACTTTCAGCAAAAAGTTTGCCCTGCTTTTATTTATTTAGTTTTCTTTTTCATGCTTACTGAAGGAACACTAGAACCAGTTTGGTGGGCTTTTATTTAAATGTGTTTTTGTATATATACATATTGAGGAACACGACAAAAAAGACTTCTCATGCTGAGGTTTTTGAATATCAAAAAAAAAAAAAAACTGACTGTTTTGGTGCTTTTTTTTAAAAAAAAAGTTTTGAATGAACTGATTATGTTTGGTATCATTGTCGTGTAAAATGTGTCCAGCAGAGAACAGATTAAAAGAATGTTTTACCATAGAATGAAAAAAGTGCCACAAATTGAATTGAATGTCACATTAGCACTGTGCGTCTCAAATGTGACCCCAGGAAACAGGCATGTTTTTTGTACTAGGATGAGGTGTAGTTACACATCCACTACTGTAGTTGGCAGTGATGCACTAATTTTCGGAGTGTGCACAGGAAATATTAGTTCTATGGTGTAGATTTTTTTTTTTTTTTTTTGCATTGAGCAGGTGACATGAAGTGTAGTAAACTAACTAGTGGTGGAGTGTGAATTGTTTTCTTTTTGCGATGAGGGGTGCAACAAAAATAATAGAGAAGCATTGCATTGGCTGCACATTAAATTTGTTCTACAATTTACCAAATCTGACTATTACGTTCCTGTTTATGGTGTATAAATGAAGATGGTAGACCCACTAAGACCTATATCTCACCTTTTTAAGCCTTAATAAAATCTTGGAATCAGAACCTGCAATTCTGAGCGAATCTGATTGCATAGTGGCACAGTCAGTACAGCAGTCTTAACGTTCAGTGGGTGGCGCCATTGCCGCTAGCACTATGTACGGACAATCTGCTGTGAAAACGATACATCAGTGAGCAACTTTCTTCTAATTCTAATATAATTAGACTATTTAATTGGATACTAAGAGGTTTTATGATGTTTTAATGATATACAGCTGTTGATTTGGGGCTCAGATTCGGTCAAATCCGGTAAATTACAGGATCCCATAAGAGTGTATAAGTCTACTCTGAAAGTGTTAGAAAATCCCATAAAGTGTTAGTATAATTTAAAAAATGTACATTTTCACAACAATCTAGTTTTTTAAAATGATGAATTATGTCTAAAAGATTTAGCTAATTTTAGCATTCCTATTACTTTTATATTGAAATTTTTTTCTTTTCTCTCCAGCTGATAAAATACTGGGAGGCTTTCTTACCCGAAGCCAAAGCGATCGCCTAATCCTGGAGCACCAGCCATCTAGATGACAAACAGGCTGCCTTCCTCTTAAACACTTTACCTCTTTTGCCTTTAAACCAAGAGAAATGTGTGCATTGCAAAGGGAGAAACAATCAACCCATTTGTCTTTTTTTTCTTCTTCCTCGTAATCATGTCTAACATAATAGCTCTCTGTATTCTATTGTATTGATAATTGTATATTTTCATTTAACTTTCCACAGATATTTTCTTACAAGAGTTAAAGCATGCGCGTATAAGAAAACTATGAACAGATTGAAAGAGAGTCTAGATGAAAAAAATCCCTTCATTTTCACCAGTGAGGAAATTAAACTTAAAATACTCAGAATTTTTTCCCACGTTGTGCAATCAGGAGGGGAGTCGTCTCTTTCGTTCATTCTTTCTTTCTTATGAACAAGATAAAGGGATTAAAATGGCATTTTTGAACATTTCTGAGCACTTCCACCAGCTAGTTTACTTTTTTCTTTATATTTGGAATTATTTTTTTATTTTGATAGGGTGGGTGTTCGGCTTGGCATTAGAGATTTCCAGGCCTCATGAGGCATGTATGAAAATTTATTATGTTGGGCTTTAGTTATCATGCAAACCTTTCTGTCTGTGCCTTTAAAGACGCTGTTTTGGAGAAATGTGCAGCGGCTTTTGATAAAACTTCATCAGCCATGCCAGCATCATGGGAAATTCATGGGTTATTTTCACCTTTTAGAGCTTTTTCTTTCCTTAATGGGCTCATCCTATTATCCATTGCTTAGTTAAACATAGAAATTATGTTCAACTGGTCATGTGACTACATATAAACGTGTTTAACTAAAGAGATGTAGTTTACCAGCAGTAGTGTGCAGGAAGAATGGATGACGTTCCTTTACTCCCAAAAACTTCTTGAAAACAAATGTTGGATTTTTACAAATACTCACTGATGATAATAACTGGAAAGGTCTTTTATAAAATATGAATTTCTATTCAGTCTGTTTCCTCATCATCCTGCTGGTCTTCTTCAGTTTGCATTGAAATGTCAGTACGATTTTGTCTCAAGACCTGATGCAGAAAAAAAATCTACTTTAATTTGAGAAAAGAAAATCATACCTTTATAATGATCTTATCTCACAAGAATCAAATTTCTTTGTTGCAAATAGATACACGTCAGATTTGAAAACTTTTAAAAATGTGAATCTGGTCTAAAAACACAAACTATTAGCACAGGCCTCCACTGTAATGCATTGGAACTGCTCGATTAACTTTTTATGTCATTCCATTCTTGGTCGTTTACATTTTTTTGAACACGTCACAGTTGCATTTTTGTAAAATTTGACACTAAATGCAAAGAAAATACCCCAGATGCAAATAAAACAATCTGATTTACCCAAAATTTGGGTTTAAAATTTTTTTACTGCTTAAGAAAATAAAATGAATCATGAGTCAGACCTTTCAGATTGAAGTGTAGTTTTACATGTGATGGATTATTTTACATTAAAATCAGTGAAGGTTTGGATTTTTTTACTTGAACTTAACTGATAAAAACAGACAATTTGTTTGGTTATTTTCTCTTAAATTAAATGAATTGCCTTTTCTAATCATAAAGCATCAGATCTGTGTTCATGATGCCAAACTAACTATTGCTCTTTGATTATTCTACAAATAATTTAGACCTAAAGGTGCCCTGTAATTCACATGTGATTTATTTTCTTGCTAAATGAATGAATACATGTTTTAACTGTTGTTCCAGCGTCTTGAATGTGTGTAGCCACCTGTAAAATTGCAGAGATCAATGTTGGCCACGTTCACTGTGTCATAGTTTTAAACCAATCAATAAAAGTTGCACTGTTTACACCTGCAAAGTTCCTAAAATGGCTTTTGGTTCCTTTTTTTAATTATTCTTCTTCTTTCGGCATTTCCCTTCAGGGGTCGCCACTGCAAGTCAGTTTCTTCCATCTAACCCTATCTGCTGCATCTTCATGTCTTCACTGTATCCATGAACCTCCTCTTTGGTCTTCCTCTAGTCCTCTTTCCTGGTGGTTCCAAACCCAGCATCCTTCTGCCAATGTACTCTGTCTCTCTCCTCTGCACATGTCCAAACGCTCTAACATGTGCTGTTCCTCTGATATATTCATTTCTAATCCTGTCCATCCTGGTCACTCCCAGAGAGATCCTCAGCATCTTCATCTCTGCTACCTCCATCTCTGTTTCCTGTCTTTTCCTCAGTGGCACTGTCTCTAGACCAAACAGCATGGCGGGTCTCACCACGGTTTTATACACTTTCCTTTTCATTTGAACTGAAACTCTTCTGTCACACAGCACACCTGATACTTTTCTCCACTGTTCCAGCCTGCCTGAACACGCTTCTTCACCTCTTTTCCACACTCTCCATTACTCTGAACTGTTGATCCTAAGCACTTAAAATCTTCCACCTTCTTTACCTCTTCTCCCTGTAACTGCACTTTTCCATTTGGATCCCTCTCATTCACACACATGTACTCTGTCTTACTCTGACTAATCTTCATTCCTCTTCTTTCTGGTGCAAACCTCCACCTCTCCAGCTTTTCCTCCACTTCTTTCCTTCTCTCAGTACAGATCACAATGTCATCTGCAAACATCACTGTCCTGTCTAACCTCATCTGTCAGCTTGTCCATCACCATAGCAAACAGCAAAGGGCTCAGAGCAGATCCTTGGTGCAGCCCCATCCCCTCACTGAACTCCTCTGTCTCACCTACAGCACACCTCACCACTGTCTTACGGTTCTCATACATGTGTTTCACCACTCTAACATACATACTTCTGTCACACCAGACTTCCTCATACAATACCATAGTTCTTCTGTAGGTACACTGTCCTACGCTTTCTCTAGATCTACAAAGATACGTGCAGCTCCCTCTGACCTTCTCTGTACTTCTCTATCAGCATTCTCAAGGCAAATACTGCATCTGTAGTTCTTTTTTTAGGCATAAAACCATACTGCTGCTCACAAATTCTTACTTCAGACCTTAGCCTAGCTTCGACAACTTTTTCCCATAACTTCATTGTATGACTGATTAGTATAATTCCTCTGTAGTTACCACAACTCTGCACATCTCCCTTGTTCTTAAAAATAGGAACCAGCACACTTCTCCATTCATCAGGCATCTTGTCACTTTCTAATATCCTGTTAAACAGCCCAGTCAGACACAAAAAGATTTTATAATTCCTGCAACACACTGGTGACCTGTTCCAGGGTGCAACCCATCTTTATTTGTCAGGATAGACTTTTGCAATCCTGAGTTAGAGAAGTGATTTCGAAGATGGATTAATGGACTTTTAAACCCCACTGAATCAATAGACAGTGATTGCTTTGTCTCCAATGGAAGAAGCTGGACATCCGGGAGCTTTGGTTATGTGACAGTCTGGTTAGGGTAAAACAAAGCGCGAACAAGTAGTACAGGAGTGCATTCCTGGTGGTAAGTCCTCTTCGAAATGATACATTACCTAGGTGGTAACACACAATAAAATAAGATACACAATTTTTCAGCTTTCTCGTGTTTTGAACTGGACTTTTTTGTTTTTGGGGGAAGGATGGCTCGGTGGGTAGGGCGACCGCTCCGTAACCGGAAGGTGGCAGGTTCGATCCCCCGCCCAGAGTCCATGCCGAGGTGTCCTTGAGCAAGACACCGAACCCCCAGTTGCTTCTGATGATAGTGGTCTGCGCCTTGCATGGTAGCTCCCATCATCAGGAATGAATGTTGTGTGTGTGAATGATTGTATGGAGTGAATGAATAATGCATATCTATATAAATGTAAAGCGTCTTTGAGTGTCTAGAAAAGCGCTATATAAGTTCAATGCATTATTATTATTATTATTATTACCCCAACTGTCATGGCGGGTGTTTTCCATTGGCAGACGTGACGTCATGACGACTTCTTCCGTAGTCTTACCCATGTCGTTCCTGTTGTCTTACAATACTTGAATTCCTAAGAGAACCTAACATGAATAATACGAGATGAGGATTGCTCCACACATGTAATTTGCCAGAAAATAAAATTGTGTTGACTTTTATTAAAGTTTATCTAAAGAGCAGAAATCTTTTACATAAAATTAACAAACATCTCAACCTCGCTGATAAACAAAAATAAGACTCCATGATACATATGGGCAAGTCAGATCTTTCTTGGAAACTGAGGGAGATTTTATTTTTTACAAAACGTGTGAAGGCAGGCCTGAACGCTGACTATTGAAAAGGAATAAAAAGGTTTTAATAGCATTATGTGAACTTATCCTGACAGATCATTGCTGAAATTTTATTAGAAACTATTTACATAATTCAGTGAAACTAGTGCTCATCTGGTGGTACCCAGTTCTCCAGCTCTTGTGGGAGAACTCGACACACCTTAAGCTGAAACCACAGAATATTTATGACAATGAGGCACAGAAACAACAGATGAAAAATAAAAAGCAGCCACTTCCTTCAGGTCATTTTGGCAGATGAACACAAGACAAATACAGACTGTCCACATGTTGCCTGTGACGGAGTACAGGCCAAAGTGGTGATGAGAAAGCACTGATTATCAATATTTTCTTTGTCAAGAAAAAAGCTGTATAGTGACACTTAATCACTTCATGCCGACTCAGTCACGCTGTAAATGTTACAATGAGACACTTTGGAAAACACACAAGTCTGTGTAGGACGTGCGGAAGCTCCAGCTTAGCACAGAGAGGAGCCGGACGGTAATGTGATGCAAGGAGAAGATACTCAGACAATAAAAGCTCATTGGTAGCAGTAACATAAAAACTGGTTTCACATTCTCCCACAGTGAAACCCAATGAGATCAGGAGACATTTCTGCCGAAGTTTCGATAAGAGAAATATTAGATTTGCAGGACAGCTCCCTTTGGTGGGCAAAATAATTCAAATAAATCGGATTTTAATCTGTCTCTGTACCATCGTACCAAGCTCCACAAAAATCATCCAAAGTTGGAGCGGTGTTTGGGGGTGCGACTCCATGACAACCGAAACAGCTCTAAAGTGAACTGGATGTTTACTTGGGATGGTTTCTCCATGCTGATGGTTGGGTGAAACATCTGTGGGTGAAGATGCAGAAAAGTTTGATTCAGCTAAAAAGAGCCAACATCTGCTTTTTTGCTTTGGTTGCTGTTCATTGACACAGAGCGGAGTGGCCGGGATGCACGCTGGTTTTCAGCAAAGTCCGGCTAACGTATCTAAGAAGCCCTCCATGTTGAAAAAATCTAATGTCCATGTCGGTATCGAACAGTGCTGTGACGATGAAGGAGGTTCCTTCGTTGGTCTGCAGGAGGATGCAGGAAGACAGTGAGAAGCTGTATACGTGGCATGTATCAGACACCAGTTGACATGTTGCTTACCTGTACAGTGAGGTGCTGCCTGGGATTCAGGCTGTCTGGCAGCGATATGCTGAACTTCTCCTTCCCGGTCAGACCCAGAGAGTCCATGCTCTGACCAGATAGAAACTGGAGCGGCATGATGCCCATCCCCACCAATTGGCTCCTGTGCAGCTTCTCAAAGCTCTCAGCGATGACAGCCCGAACTCCCTGAAGACAGAAAAGTGAAACACGAGGCTAAAAGGACTGCTTGCCTGGACTAAAATGTGCAACCTAAAGAATTCCGACCTCTCTAAGTTTGACAGATACTTTCTTTTTCTTTCATCAAAACAAGTCAAACATTGTTTGTTTTTTTTGTCTATACTATTAGGCTCATATTATCCCCAACTTTAAAAATGTGACTATTTAGCAATGTTTACCTGTGTGCGTAAAAGCTACAGAGACAAAATTTTGCTTCAATAACAGATTTCACATGTGAAAAATTACTAAAATAATAGAAACGTAGCCTATTTCATTATATTAATTGCGTGATGGTGAATCCATACACATCCAGGTTTTGTATTTTCAGTAATAAACTTTGTCCTCTCAAAGGTTACTCTGACTTGAGGGCAACGACTTGGTTAGAAACGGTCAAAAATGCTGAGCCTGGTTTTAAGCAGATATTCTCAACAAAAAAAAAACCCTAATACATAGTTGACTTCTTCCATCAAACTATATTAAATCATCTTATTTACAATAATCAATATTATTTACACAACACTATCTGCTGAAACCTGGTAAACAACTATTATCCTCCTCCACATAATGCAGCTCCTGGGTGTGGTTCTCAAAAGCAGAGGAAATCTGATAAATGCTGCCTTCTGTACATCAGATTTAGAGCGGGAAAACTTCAGATTTCAGAACGCCTCTGATTATGTTGCTGGTATAAAGAACCAAAGTTAAGCTTGTTTTTGGGGGTGAGATCTGGCCCACAGGACAAAATTGAAGAAGCACATCCTAAAGCAGTTAAAATGGCTTTTTTAATATCATGTCTTAACAGACTAAAATTTAAGTCCAAACTTCATGTTTTCCAAACTTAAGATCCGCTGACCAAGAGCATCTGACCTACAAACCCTTGTTTTACTCACAAAGTCTGAAGCACTTCAACATTTAAAAAAAAAAAAGATTACTTTATAACAGAAACATTTTCTAAATAAAGTAGATCAACAACAGACCTAAAATAATTGTGTTGTTTTCTACTTTTAGTATCATGTATAATGATATTGTTAGGATTGTTGAGGATTTTAGAAGATTTTTTCTTATTTATGGGCTATTTTGTTGTTTTTTCACTGGTTCGGCCCACATAGAGTAGATATAACTTTGGACTGTAGTGAATATGACGAGTGATGTAGAAGAAAAAGCTGCTCACCAGCAGGTACGGTCCTTTAGCCACCCAGTCTCTGGAGCTCCCCGAGCCGTAGTCCTTCCCTGCCAGGATGATGAGGGGCGTACCTTCTCTCTGGTAACGATCCGCCGCATCAAACACGTCCATCTGGACACACAACGGGATAACAACAAAACTGGTCAACACAGTGAGTGAACACAACAAAGATAAATCATACAAAATGCTGTTTTAATCTGAACTGACACCCACGCATGAAAACACACATAAAAGAACATAGAGACACAAGCCCTGCGGTTAGAACATCACCAATCTGTTGTATTTTGTAGGATTATCTTGGTGACCAAAGAAGAGCTACTCAGAATTTATAATAGCTGCCGAGGTGCTTATGAGCAAGTGAGTGTCTGAGGTTTCTACGCACCGTCTGGCCTGATGGAACGTGCAAAGTTTTGGGACCAGGTTTGCCGATGAACCGGTTTTGTAGTTTGATGCTGGCGAAGGTGCCTCTGGTCATCACGGCATCGTTACCTCTGCGTGCGCCATATGAGTTAAACTCCCGCGGCGTCAGCCTGAGAAGAAACACACACATGTAGCGTCTCCAGTCAGATTATTCACACATTCTAATCTGATCCACATCAGAAAGAACAAAGAACCAACCGTTTGCTCTGCAGATACTTGGCAGCAGCGCTGACCCGCGCAATGCTTCCTGCTGGCGAGATGTGATCTGTGGTGACTTTGTCTCCCAGGAAAAGTAAGGCATGAGCATTTTCTATCGACTGAGGAGGAGGCACATCTTTATTCTGAAGAGGAAGAGGATGTTTGGTCGGTAAAGCAATCAATCAGCAGGTGAACCTGAACCATCGAAGGACTCACCAGTTTGTTAAAGAACGGAGGAGAACGAATGTACGTTGACTTTTGATCCCACGGGAAAACAACAGCACCTGGACATTCAATGTTATTCCAAAATGTGTTTCCTTTCTGGAAAAGAGGAAAAAATTGCAAAAGAGTTACAGGTGGGAGTTACAGGTACACCTCCAACAACCCTTGGAGGTGGTCAGTGTTGGATTTGAGGGGGTAAAAAAAATTCCAATTTCTGCTCGTCTCCTACCTCCATCCTGTCCCTGAGATCCTTAAAGATGGAGGAGATGACGGTGTCTTCTTCAGTCTGTTGGACCTCCTCTCTGGATGGCCATACGTCCCTCAGATAGACCTCCTTCCCATCTGAAGTTAAACCTGTTCAAACAAAAGGAAATGTTACTAAAGTAAATCTATATGAAATGTGGGACATGTCCAGTTTATTTATGAAACACAATCTGTGTGTTTACATAAAATTATCAAGGTAGGAAAAAAATCTATAATTATTTAAGAAAGAAAAAAATCACAGAATTAAAAGATGTGCAAACTTTTTTCTAATTTACCCAGTTTGTCTTTACAAATCTCCACTATGTAGCCAGTGCCATGCTGAGACCATGGACCCATTTATACAATTATAACGTCTTGTAATACATTTTTCTAGTTGAAAACTTTTGATAAAATAATAAATAATAAGAAAATCTGTTCAACTCCTTGGCTGAGTCAAGATATTACTTACTTACACAAACATGTCATTAAAATATAAACTCATTTGACGCATGTACCGACCGCCAGGCCACCAGCAGTTTTTAATTTTCCTAATAACTAATTGTGCTTTATCTACTTATAGCTCAGTCTAATATGCTTATGGAGAAATGTACATCGTGCACACAGAACATGCATGGCCTGTCAAACCACTGGTTGAGTCATGGAAAGTGTGGAAACTTCTGAAAAACTTCTGTTTTTCTCCTACAGAGGACACCACAGTAAGTCATTTTCTTCCATGTAGTTCCATCTTCTGCATCCTCTTCTCTCACACCAACTATCTTCTTGTCCTCCTTCACTACATCTAAACCTCCTCTTTGGTCTTCCTCTAGGCCTCCTGCCTGGCAGTTCCAAACACTTGATATATATATTTTTTTCTCTCCTCTGGAGAACCTGAAGAATTTTTAGTCTTTTTATGATTCATCTCACATCTGTGCTGCACAAAAAGAAAAACAGCTCTTTTCTTTGAGTTTGCTGCCTGTCTGCACAAGACAAAGCATCGTCTTACGTTCAACCACTAATCTCCTAAATTCTCCTGAAATCCCCCGGCTTTACTCTCCTCACCTAGAGGCTCTGTCTCAAAGTCGATTCCCACAGTTCCTGCGATGGCACAAGCCACCACCAGTGGTGGGGAGGCTAGGTAGTTGGCGCGTACGCAGTCACACAGGCGCCCTTCAAAGTGCCTGTTACCGGATAAAACTCCACAGGCCACCAAATCCCCCTGTAATGAGGAAGATTGTTCATGAAAACAGTAATAAAATTCACATTATTTCTTCAAACAGAGCTTATAATTGGGAAGAGAAATCTTTTACCTGTTTGATTGCATCCACCACTGTTTCTGGTAGTGGAGCTGTGTTGCCAACGCACGTCGCACAACCGTAACCAATCACCTCAAACCTACAACACAAAGCACACGTCAGAATCACTGATGTGTGATGGGACAAATGTGAAACTTTAATTGGCTCCAAAATTCTACTTAATGCTGAAGATAAGTTCATTTGCTTTTGTTTTTCTTAATAACTGAAAGAAAATTAAAGCTGAGATTTTATTGGCTGCTGCTGTAGTAGTTGTTTACTACAACTTTTTATGGAAGCTGTAGTAAAAAAATTATTCTGAAAGATAGATACATACAGTAGGTAGGTAGTAAGTAGGTAGTTAGATATGTTCTGCTCATTTACCAAATTTTTCACATTTTTTTCTGCTTTAAGCTAATAAGTTGTTTGTTAATATATGGATCGCACAACAATTATGAAATGGGCCTTAGTTTATTTTCTTATTTTTTCTGGTTTTAAACACAAAACCATAAATAATATTTCTGTGCATAAATTCTCAACAGCAAAGTACCTCATGAGGTTCTCTCCAAACTGAGTTACACACGTAATCTGTGAGCTCACCCTAGCTGGCTGAAATAAGGCAGAACCCCACTGGCACTTAGGTATTTAGTGACCATCCCACTTCCAGGAGCAAGGCTCGTCCGAATGTAAGGCTTTACAACAAGCCCCAGCTCCACGGCCTTTTTGGCCAAAAGACCTGTTGGTCAAACATTAGAAAAAGGTCAATGAAGCCTAAGCAAAGAGGTGTGATGGTATACATTATTTAGTAAAAAAAATTAATTCTGTACCTGCGGTCAGCATGACGGACGGGTTGCAGTTGTTGGTGCAGCTGATGACAGCAGCAATGACCACCGAGCCGTGGGTCAGCTGATACTGCTGACCACAGTGCAGGAAGGGAACACAAATTCCCTGCTTCTCCTTGGAGATGTGGAAACCTTTAAAACCCACCTGAAGGAATTGATAAAAGGCTGTATGAGTACTAGATAAGTGTTAGGACCCATCCACCTTGGTCTCCAACCAATAGAAAAATTTACTTGTTGCCGAAACCAGAAGTTGGA
Organism: Neostethus bicornis; assembly: GCA_902685375.1. NCBI lineage: Eukaryota > Metazoa > Chordata > Actinopteri > Atheriniformes > Phallostethidae > Neostethus > Neostethus bicornis. Next base: position 20,863,048 of record LR738544.1, on the reverse strand, counting down.
GCAATTGACAAGCTAATAGTTTTTGTTCACCATACAAAAATAATTGGCTGATGTTTTCAATGTTCCACAAAGTCCACAGTTTATTGTAGTTTAGGAATTGTTGTTAGTTTGGAATTGGTGTTACCTTTTCATCCAGACATCGCTGGAAGTCTTCTTTCATGCTGCTGACTGCCACTCTGTCCTGAGGCCTTTTGGGTCCGCTCACATAGGGCAGCATTGAGCTCAGGTTGATTTCAATCACCTACACACATACACACACGGTTTTATTTTTGGCTCAATATGTAAAGCACAGCAAACAATGTGCACTTGTTTTTTGCATCTACTCCCCAACAGATTGCCATAACAACCTTTCTGAATAGACAAAAGCACTTCTGTGATCAAAGAAAAATGAAGGTAGTGAATAATTCATTTTAAAATGTAACAGATAAGAAATGTACCTCAGAGTACTGGAGATCTTCCAGTGATTCTTCATAAGTTCGGAAAAGTCCAACTGCCTTCATGTATGATTCTAACAATTCAAGTTTCTCCTGGGTGAAATCTAAGAGGAGATAGCATATTGTGGAAAACGTCTTCATATGGTGAAACTTCAACTTGCTGAAGTGAAGTAGAAGAGCAACTCACGTGTCTTTTTAAAGTGCTTAAGTGTAACTTCGTCGATTGGGAAGAAGCTGACTGTGGCGTTGTACTCTGGGCACATGTTGGCGATGGTGGTTCTATCAGTGGCTGACAGCTGTGACACACCGGGACCGAAAAACTCCACAAACCTCCCAGAAATTCCAGCTTGTCTCAAATGCTGGAAAAAATCAGAAATCCAGGAATTACACACAGTAGTTGTTTCTAAATTTGATTTGTCTAAAAGTTACTGTTAAATAACAAAAAACAAAAGATTTATGGGAACATTGGATTTTAATTCCTTGAGAGTCACCTTAGTGATGCCGAGCACTATGTCTATAGATGTGGTGAGGGGGTTGATGGAGCCAACTAGCTTACAGCCCACCACCTGAGGAAGGGTCAGAGCGACCGGCTGGCCCAACATCACAGCCTCAGACTCTATCCCACCAACACCTGCCAGACAAAGAATTTCAGATACATCTCAAAGAGATCAGAGGGGAAAAAAAAACTGTAGTCAGATTTTAGAAATTTGTTTTAGTGTGTGGTTTACCCCAGCCTAGGATCCCCAGGCCGTTGACCATGGTGGTGTGAGAGTCTGTTCCCACCACGCTATCAGGGTAGATGAAGCCATCGCTGACCTGCACCACCCTGGCCAAAAACTCCAAATTCACCTGATGCACAGCACCAACATCCGGAGGAACGACGTTCACGTTCTTGAAGGCTTTAGAACACCACTGATAAGATACATGGATAAAAATGTTCATCCTTCAAGCCTCATTCATATAGCAAACAGACATTGTTTACTTTTCTAATTTAGAAAAACATAAATAATTCAGCTCTAATTAATTCAGACCTATGAGTAGCACATATGCACATAAAAAGTTTATTTTGGCACCTTAAAGAACTGAAGTCTCTCTTTGTTTCTAATCAGTTCCATTTCCTGATTTTTCACAGCCGTCTCAGTTCTGCAGAGCAAACAAACCCAAGTTAACTTTCTGAGAAAAAACAGAGTTAGGGTCATTTTGTTTGACCTGATGTAAAATTTCATGTAAATGTTGCAGGTCTGGAGCAACTAAATCAGAATCAGAATGCTTTCATTGCCATGTCAATGAGAATATCAGAGACTAGGAACTTGCTTTGATACAGGTGTGCAATAATATAAGATAAAAATAATAAAAAATAAAATAAATAAAAATAATTTTGACAAAACAGAGTGCTCAGAAAGAAAAAGAAAAGTAGTGCAATGTCATAGAAAATAATAAAAAATAATAAAGATAGCAAAGTGACAAGAGGGAGGTGACTAAGAGATGTGGGGTTCAGGTTATAAAGTATTAATTAGACTAACGGCAGAAGGGAAGAAGCTAAAAGACAAGAAACCAGACCTGACTGTGTTCCACTAGTGAGTGGATCTGAATTGTTCAGTTTGGTCAGACTTACTCAGAGACAGGCTTAAGATGGAAGGGGCAGAGCAGAGGTGTGTTTTCAATCTGTTGGACGGAGGCAGGGGGTCGGCCTGGCGAAGCTGGGAGGTCACTGCAGGAAGCTTTACTGCAACCGCCTCGCTGACCTCCACACTGTGAGCTGCCTTTGAATGGAGGCCTGCTGAGTACGGACTTAGATGCAGCCTGGCTGTGGTTTAGAGCTTCGCCTCCACCGGGGTTAGGAGCATTCTGTATGGCACTAAGCATTCAAATAAAATCAGAAAATTAAAATGCTTTTTTTTTCTTTACCATAAAACTTTTTATTCACTTTAACATTTTTTTTGTGGAAAATACAAAAGTAGTTCATTCAGAATTTTTTTTAGATATTTCTTGTAATTATCACAAACTAAATTTCCCAATTTGCTCGCAACTTTTTATATAAGTTGCAACAAAAAAATCTTATTTTTCACAAATAAATCATTTTTTTTTCCAATTTTAAGAGAAAATTTACCAAATAAGTTGAATAAAAAAATTGCTTTTATCGAGATGAATATTGTGCTCTCAAAAAGATTGTTGACAGAAAACTTTCCTTGATTTCTAATAGTTAAGTTTGCCCTTCAAACAAAATGTTTATGTATTAACGTTTTGGGTAGAAGCTCGCCCAAAATTATTGGTAAATGTTGAGATTTATTTCTGCATGAAATGTGATGATTATTACTACAGTTACAAATAGAAAGTCGCAGGTTTGAAACCCACTCGAAAGAGTGCTCTTTTTTATGTGGACTTTTGCATCGACTTTCCAAAGAAATCCAGTTTCATCCCAACCTCTCAAACATACCTACCTAAAGCTGATTGGTCAATTATTATATATATTTTTTGATGTACTATATTTATTTCTCAATGGGGAAATTTCTGTGCAACATTGCACCAAACTAGACAGCCACAATGGCACCAGAGGTGGGAGCAACTAGGGGATTAGGTGTCTTTCCAAGGACACTTAGGCAGTGGGAATTGAACTGGCTTTTTCCTGGTCCAAGGATGGACATTCTGCCACTGAGCCAACGCCTCCAAAAATCAAAAATTTTTAGAGGTCGGCACTCTCTACTAGTGAAAACAAGGTCCAACATGAGGGTTTTCTTCTTTGTTGGTGGCTGTTAAGCCGCTAACAGCACCAATGTCAGTGGAGTGTATGCACAGTGATTACGGATCCTGAAACATGCGTTTAATACACAGTTATCATGGAAAAAGTAACGTTTGGATAAAATTACAAATGAGTGCAATTTTGCATGGTCCAGTTCATTTCGGGTAATTTAATTGCAATCAGTGTCAAGACTAAGCTGGACTGAAAGAAGCTCACCATTTGCTAAAATCCACTTGTAACGAGTGATCTACAATCAGATCTGTGGGACATTTAGGGTTAACCAGACATGGATCCACACCATGTTTGGCCACTGCCTCTCTCATAGCCGCCAGATCCACCATGGCAGGAATACCACTATCAAAGCAAAAAGGAACAAGATAAGGCTTTTTTTTCAGATACAAAAACAGACATTGATTACAATTTACTGACATCAATTCCAACAGAAAACACCAGTTACAACACATATCTGATTACTTTACTGGATACATTCATTTCTCTATTTCAATTTGCAGCACAAAGGCCTGCTGTCAAAATATAGCCGTGTGTACTCACGTAAAGTCCTGCAGGAGGACTCGTGCCGGAGAAAATGGCACCTCGGCTTTATCCTGCTGCTGTTGCCAGCCCAAGATGTGTTCCACGTCTTCCTCTTTTGTGTAAAAGCCATCACATTTGCGAATAGCTGCCTCCAGTAAGACGCGGATAGACAGAGGCAGCTTGTCTAAACGGCACAAAAAAAACTATTACAATGTAAAACCTTGAAGCATACCTTACAGATTATCTACAAAGTTTCGCATTCAGACCAGCATAAAATCCAAGCATATGAAGCAAAACAAGCTCATTTAAAAACAATCTTATACAGGAGTTCGAAAAGAGAGTCTGAACTCACCATATCTTGAATCCTTTAACTTCTGTGGATTAAAAAACTTGATCCTTCCATCTTCCAGTGTGTCGATTAGATGGCTGTATGGGTGTTCTGCAGAAAAGACAGAAATATCTGAGTAAAAAAAACAAACAGTTTCAAGCTTTTATGTTGCAAAAGTCTAGAAAATTCCACCCGGATTCACAAAAAATATGTTTTTATGAATCGCAGTCCTGAATAAGGCCAACCTCTAAGTCAATGAGTAACACAAAAAAAAAATGCATAAAAGGTCCTTTTTGTGTATTTATTTAAGGTTGTGTGAGTTAACCACTAGGTTAAAAGATTCCCCTGAGTTTTTGTTTGAGCCCTGATGAACAAAAACCTGCACGTCCAAATGAATCACAGATCGGTATTTCCTGAGAGATAAACATGGAGGTGCAGGCATCTGACACAAACACAGCTTCGCTGTCAGTGTTTGTATTTGCGAGGAGGAAAAAAAAAAAAAAACCAAAATAAAACTGTGTTTTCATATCAACAAGATGATTTCCAAATTGCCGTTGTCAAACTGCAAACCGAGATTGTTTTAGTACGAGGTAAGAGAGATAATAATTCATTATTTTGACAGGGGAGTGCATTTTAAGAAGTACAAACTCTGCTGAGCCTCTGCAACAATATTTCAGACTATGTTTTTAGCGCTGATCGTGCTTATGCACAACAGTTATTCAATTATAGACAAATAAAGAGACTTGATTGGATTACTGGTACAACAAAACTAAAATAAATTTAAATTTAGAATAAAACATTATAAATTGACGAAAAAGTTTTTAATGTATTTCAGGAGACATCTAGTAAAAAAAATGTCCTACTTTAAAAAAATAAAGTTTAAGACTTTAAGTCTTGAAATTTCAGCAGAAAGTTGCTGTATATACAAATGATTTGTACAATTATTTCCAGATGTCAACAAATAAAGAGATTAAAAAAAAAAAAACAGCAACGTTAAGTTAAGTTTGTTCCTGTATAAAAGACTAAAATTTATAAACCTGCTTTTTTTTTTGTATGAGAGCACAAATCTTGGAGTTTATTTCTACCTTTCGACACTCGTCTTAACAAGCCTAAAAGGTTTTAATCAACCCTCCTTTAAGTGTTGCTAAAATTATCCATTTAGCCCAGGACTTGCCTAATTTTTAAGATAAAATCTCAGTCAAATTTAGAACATTTTGTCACAATTTAAATTAAAAATTTTTTAAATTTATTCTTAACTTACTTGAGAAGTAGATTTGAACCAAAATAAGATTTTAAAAAGTTAGGATTTGTTTTATTTTTTTTACTTTAAAAGCAATAGTACTATTCAGTAGTTTTTCTATCACTATAAATTTCCCATCTGAATATTAACAAAAAACAGATTCACCTTATGCAAGAAGACGTTTAATATGAATTTATGAAAAATGAAAATTTTGTTTCCAAGTGCACTGCAAAGCAACTTGAAATTAAAACAGACCTAATTACTGTCAAGAAAAGTGAAAGCATTAGACTTTTTTACCACAACGCTAAAAGAAAAATACAATCAAAGCACTTGGTTAATTCTTTTACTTCAAAAAAAGGAGGACAAACAGCATAATGATTCCATTCAGCCGAGGATTGTTATTTATCTAAGCTCTTTAATAGCATTTTTATTTAAAAATGCCTGCAAGTGCTGATGCTTTTAATATAGTGGATGCTAGAGGCTATTTTTATTGTTTTAAGTTTTTTTGTTGTATTTTAAGTGCTTTTTTTAAAAATTAATACGACTGTTTCTAAAGTTACTTTAATGTAGAACTTTGATATTATGCAAATTGAAATGTGCACTATGAATAAAAGTGTCCTTTTTTTTAAATTATCGCTCCATTCTGTTCTCTTGCGCTTATCCGGGGCCAGGTTGCGTTGACGAGAGCCTCATACGGGAAACACACGCTTCTCTCACCCCGGCTGCATCCTCCAGCTCACCCAGGAGGATCCTGAGGCATTCCCTGTCCAGCTGTGAGACCCAGTCTCTCCAGTGGGTCTGAGGTCTGCCTCTGAGTCTCCTTCTGTTGGGACGTGCCTGAAACACTTCACCAAGGAGGTGAGTCCCCGTTGTCCGGGAGGCATCCTAACCAGATGCCCAAACCACCCCATTTGGCTTTTCCTGACTTGGAGGAGCAACGGCTTTAGTCTGAGCTCCTCACTTTTCAGCCTTTTGACCAAGATCAAGAGTGAGATAATAACTAATGCTTAAATATAAGATGAAAAAAAATGGATTAAAAATAACGTTATAACAGTTATTCAAATGTTATTTCAAAGAACTAAAATCAAAGTGATGTTATGAAAAGAGTTTTGTTAAACAAACATGATTCTAGTTAGATGAAGAAGTCTGATATAAAGACTGTTTCCTAATCAATGAGTTTATCCTGTAATAACACCTTTCACATGGTGTAAGTACTACTTTTAATTACATTTGATCAAATAATGTATTATTTCTTTCTGAATGTTTTTAGTATGTAGATTCAAAATACTTTATTGATCTCTTATATGAAATTGGTGATGGACTTGATTAAATTAATACAACGTTATTAAAACACGACCATCATTTAAAAATGTCTTTGTATTTGCTTAGTGTTGGATTCCCAAAGGCCTCTGTTTCCAAATCAGAAAACATATTTAAAAGATAAAACACAATATTGAAAAAAATAATAACATCAAGTTCTGTTTAAAGCCGATTTGTAATGTTTTGTTGTTAACAAAAAAAAGAGGAAAAAAAGCTCAAAAACAAACGTGAAGCCTGAAGCTAGCAAAGCTGCTTCTTATCGTTAAAACACACTTGTAAACTTATCTTACTACCGGCTGAATGTCTTTAAAAGATAAATCAGCCTGCTATTTAACATCAAGATGTTGAATTGGTGACATAATGCCAGATGAAACCAAAACAACAAAGACTAGACAGTTGGATTATTTTCACAGCTAATGTTAAGATAATGAAGCTAGCTAATGTTAGCTACTGTGTTAGAGGCCGGTAAGCTCGCAAAATGTTAACTTCAGGAAAGCGACACGCTGTTTCGAGCCCACAATTCCATTTATAAATGTTTTTTCATTCGGTCTATAAAACATAGAGTACAAAATGACAGCTAAATGGGACAGGATGAGATGAAACATCTCTTTACCTTTGATTGTAGTAGCCAGCGCCATGATGACTTCTGAAATGCACACGACCCTCAGCTGAACAGCACACAACTGTAGGCCACGCCCACAAATTCAATAAATTACATTACAAAATCATTTAAAAAGTTTACAATTATTCCAACATTACAAAAAAATTAATAATTTTTGTCTGGGTCATTTCTCAAAAAGCTTCAATTGATTTTTTTTTCACATTCACTTGTTACTCAACTTCATTTCAGATGGATTTTCTTACTGTTTTTACTATCATAGCTAAATCATTTTAGCACATTCCTGCCCTTAGATACTACTTCACGATTATTAAAAACTCATAAACCCAGCAGTGGGATAAAAAAAAAAAGAAGAAACCTAATGGGTACCCACATGTAGGAAGGATCCCTCCCCTGAGAAGAGCAACCATATTCCCATTGTAAAAAATATATTTATTTCAAATTCACATTTGTGTGGGCAGCACGGTGGGGCAGTAGGTAGCACAGTGCCCTCACAGCAAGAAGGCTGTGGGTTCGAGTCCCGGGTGGGATGAGGCTTAGAACACCGGCCTTTCTGTGTGGAGTTTGCATGTTCTTCCCGTGTCTGCATGGATTTCTTCCAGATACTCCGGTTTCCTATCACATTCCAAAGACATGCATGCTAGGTTGATTGGCCAGTGCCAAAATTGCCCCGAGGAATGAGTATGTGTGTGGATGGTTGTATGTGTGTGGCCCCGCAATAGACTGGCAACTTGTTTGGGGTGTACCCAGCCCCTCGCCTTGAATCAGCCGGGGTGGGCTCCGGCACCCCCCCGCAACCGCGAAAGGGATAGACGGATAAGAAAGTGACTGACTGACATTTGTGTCACACTCGCACACTGCATCACACTGTTTACTGTTCGCTATGTTCCTTGCTCCCAACCAATACTATCATAGCTCTAGTAACATGTGTTTGTGTGCTACATCATTTGTTATAGAAGATTTTGTTGTGTATGTCAGTTTTATCTCTGGTTTAAACTCTTGTTTGTATTTTTTTTTTCCTCCTTAGACAATCCAGCAGGTTGGTCGTAATGCTGAATACCGTAAACTTCAAAATTTCTCTTCACTCTATCCCCCTTTCTGCTGTTTCTGTATCGTACTCCTCTTCTTTATCCATGTCCAGCAAAAGAAGCACAGATATTTTGTTTGTAAAGCATCTAAAATAAATAAATAAAGCTTGTCAGGGTCGGCACATGGTGCTGAGAGTGGGAGCTTTGTTGTTCGGGAGGAGCTTAGACTAGAGCTGTTGCATCTCCAAGTCAAGATAAGCCAGTTGAGGTGGTTTGGGCATCTGGTTGGGATGCCTCCCAAATGCCTCACTAATGAGGCGTCCCGAGAAGGGAGGCTGTGTTTGGAACCGCCAGGGAGGAAGGCCTAGAGAAAGACCAAGGAGGTCATGAAGATAGTTGGCGTGACCGAACGATCAGATAGGGTCAGATGAAAGAAACTGACTTGCTGTGAAATGTCGAAAGATTTTCACAAGCTTTCTTTTCTTCAAGTAGGCTATTCAATAATGTGACTCTTTTTCTTTTTTTTACCAAAATACATATAGATTTCAGGGAGAATCCTCTCAAATATATACACTTAAGTTCAACTCATTAAGTTTGTTCATTAGTATGTGCCTAAATCTTGCCACTATTGTAACAGTTACCTGATGGGAAACGTCGTCAAAGGTAAATTTGGTATGAAAAGTCATTCATTCAATTTACAGTTGTTTTGATGTATCCACATCACCCAAACATTAAAATGATTTGAAAATTGCTGTGTTTTATTTGGAATGAGCTCTCTGTATACAAGTCTGAAATTTCGACCATTAGATGGAAGTTAAAATCAAGATATTGGTTCTTAAGCCATCATAAATATCAATAAAGATATTTTTTATATATGGATAGACACTATTACTTTAATTATCATGCCAATAAAATGTGACTTAATTCCTCGTGAACTCATGATGCCTTCAAGTATTTTGGAAATCAAATCACTTCCTTATCATAAATTCCTTTCAAAACTGCAGTTTTCTAAATAAATTAAGAATTCACGAATAAAATCAAGTACATAATTATTAGATCATTTTTATTCTATTTTAAAGCGTCATTTGTTTTGGAACGGATAGAATACTGTAATTTCCTACATTTTTGTTGGCATTAAATGCGTCCTTATTGTTGCATTAGGAAATAGTAAAATAAACAATCTTTTTAAACAAAAAAGGTAAGATCGAGTTTTATTTTAGTTTTTATATTTATCTGAGAGCCAAAATAAAGTGGGTTCTTTTGCAATGGTAGTTGTAATTTCCTGTGGATGACCTTTTACCTTTTCACACAGTGTTTTCGCTACAGTAATGGACGTCAGGCATGACCCTCCTGCTAGCAGGCCTCTACAGTTCACTTCTATAGATAACTGGGTGAGCTATTCTATATCACTAATCTACAACATTTAAATAGTTTCCGTATCAAACATCAGTCTATTTATTAAAAACTCCGCAGTATGTCTTCATTGCTTGCAATCACGTTATGACACCCAAATTGTGACATTGCACGTGCTTCCTGTAGCTACTATACAAACAACAAGATCATAGTGGAAATTTTAAAAAATCAAAACAAATTTCAAATCTTTTTTTTATTCGTAGTGGTTAACGAGTGCTGTTATTGCATGTTTCCATGTTTAAACTTCAATGTCAGATTTGTTGTGATCTGCAAAGGTATGTTTTTGTGGTAAAACTTCCTGTTTGAGTTGCACACTTCATGCTACAAGTTGGGCCTAATTATAGTACTTTTGTAATGTATTGCAAATAAAACAGAGATGTTTGATAGTTTTATATTACTTTGCAATACTAATCAGACATCAGTCAATGCAATCAGGGTTCATGTAACTGCAACAGTGAACAAAGATCAAGGTGCAGTTTGATACACAGTTGTAAATACAAAACTAGCCTCCTCAGCTCAGATCTCTCAATATGTTGATGCAGTTTTTTGGGCAATCCAATGAAACATTTCAGCTACTTGCATATCTACTCCACATACCAACTCTTGCAACTTATTGTTCTTCTAAATTTGTAACTTGTAATGCATTAAAATTCCCAGATATCCATCATAATGTATCCAGAATGGATAACTAGTAATATCTCAATTTAAAGACAGGGAAGAAGAAAAAACACATTCCAGGGGATCAAACGTGGATCAAATATAGAAATCTCGCTGTAATTCAGCCGGGAAAGTCTCTGGCACCACCTATCTATAAGGGTTAAGCGGTTCAGAAGATGAGGTGTCAAGGGGTGCCGGAGCCTATTCCAGCTGATTTAAGATGAGAGGCAGGGAACACCTCAGACAGGTTGTCAGTCTGTTGTGGGGCCACACACATACAACCATACACACACACACACACACATTTATTCCTAGGGGCAATTTGGCACCGGTCAATCAACTAAACATGCATGTTTTTGGAGGGTGGGAGGAAACCAGAGTACTCAGAGAAAACCCGCGCATACATGGGAAGAACATGCAAACTCCACACAAAAAGGCGAGTGTTTCAAGCCATGTCCCACTCCAGAACTTGAACCCCAACCTTCTTGCTGTGATGCCACTGTGCTACCGTGCTGCCCTGGTTATGATTGATGGCAGAAAAAATTCTGTTAAGTCTCCGGCACCCCCCGCAACCCTATTAGAGATAAGCGGTTCACAAGACGCGGTCCTGTAAGGGGTGCTGGAGCCTATCCCGGCTGATTTAAGACGAGAGGCAGGGAACATCCCGAACAGGTTGCCAGTCTGTCATAGGGCTACACACAACCATCAACATGCACGCTCATTCCATTCTTAGTGGACAACCAACCGAAAATGCATGTTTTTGGGGGGATGGAAGGAAACCGGAGTACCCGGAGAAAACCCACTCAAACACGGGAAGAACATGCAAACTCCACACAGAAAGACCAGTGTTTAATGCCTCGTCCCATCCGGGACTTGAACCCCTGACCTTCTTGCTGTGAGGCCACCGTGCTAACCACTGCACCACCGTGTAGTCTATGCCATTATGTAAAACTAAATAATATTTACTCAAGCAAATATGAATCATGTGTAGGATTTACTTGTTTTTTTCTAAGTAGCTGGTCAAAGATCATTTAAGTCCAAAATGGTGTATTCGTTTGTTTGAAAAACTTTTTACCATACTCATTTTTCTGGACACACCTCGTCTAGGATTTGAAATAGAGATCTAACACACCAATGACAAAGAGATCTAACACACCAATGTGGTGTAGGCTTGTTTCACTGTTGAGGATTATTGTCATCTGTCAAACTATTTGTAAATGAGTCTTGATAACAACCGATTGTATGGGATCTCAATGTTTACATAATACTGATATTAAATGTGTCATTATGTAATTGAGGCTTTCCTAGAATGTGTTGTACAAAAAGAGCAATAAAAACACAATTGCACTTTGCCCTAGTTAAAAAGACATTACAGAAACTAATAAAGCATAATAAAAAATGATAGAAGCTAGATAGGGTGGTTCAGGCACACCATAGATTATTATTATTAAATGTAAAATAGGACCAAGTGATCTCATATGATATACTACAAGTCTTTTAACTTGTCTTGACAAACATTTACTTTACCGTAGGCCCTCTGCTGTGTGTGAAGCAACATAATGAGACAGATTACACCGGTGTTATTAGTAAGCTGACTCTTGAGTTCCTCAAAGGCAGGGGTTTTGAAAATCTTTGTTGTCAAGCAAAGTAATGACGTAGGTTCTGTGATAGACGCAAGTTTGAATAAGTAATGACCTTTGGTTATTTAGAGTGACGTGATGTTTTTTTTCTGTTTGTACAGGTATGATGGCGGTATCAGTGCTGGTGCCTGCAGAGCTGCAGCTTTAGGGGTGCAGTGCCGCCCTGATCGCACCATGCAGCAGAAAGGGGCCCTCCAGATTATCGAATGGGAGGATCTAGACAAGAGGAAGTTTTATTCTCTTGGCGTGTTTATGACCTTAACCACCAGAGCTACAGTCTATCCAGCCAGCCTCATCCGCACCCGCTTGCAGGTGCAGAAAGGGAAGGCTTTGTACTCTGGCACCTTCGATGCTTTCTGCAAGATTCTACGAACGGAGGGTGTGCAGGGCCTCTACAGAGGCTTCATGGTCAACACATTCACCCTGATTTCTGGACAGGCTTACATTACCACTTATGAGCTTGTCCGCAAGTACGTGTCCCAATACACACCCAGTAACACGGTGAAGTCTGTGGTAGCTGGTGGGGCAGCGTCGCTAGTGGCGCAGACCATTACTGTACCTATAGATGTAGTTTCCCAGCACCTGATGATGCAAGGACAGGGAGAGCACCTCACACGCTTTAAAGCCAAACCCAAAATGATGCTCACCACAATGAAGCGCCGGCCAACTTTCGGCCAAACGCGGGACATTACCGTGCAGATATTTGCAGCAGATGGTTTTAAAGGATTTTACAGGGGCTACGTGGCATCGCTACTCACCTACATCCCCAACAGCGCTCTGTGGTGGCCTTTTTATCATTTCTATGGAGGTAACTTCACACACACATCTTGTTTGTAAGCATGTAGATGTACAAAGTGGACATTAGTCATTCGTTTTGTCTTCTGAACTGCTTATTCCTAATGTGGTCACAGAGGTGCCAGAGCTAATCCAACCCAATTTCAGGCGACAGGCGGGGTACACCTTGAACAAGTCGCCAGTCTCTTGTGGGGCCACACAATCATTCTTGGGGGCAATTTCATAGTGGTGTGGTCATTTTTGTAGTATTTGTTTTAACGTGAGTTTGAAATACTTTTAATAGAATTAATCTTTACAAATGAATGCAAATTGATTAAATGTGGATTGGTGTACAGATGTATTGCAACGTTTCAAATTCATGAGGAAATGCTCAAGTGATACTCCTTTCCGTCTTCTTATCCGGGCCGGGTTGTGGGGGCAACAGCCTCAGACGGGAAACCCAGGCATCTCTCGCCCCAGCTGCATCCTCCAGCTCACCTGGAAGCGTCCTGCTGTAGTTAAATTAAGTTTTGGAGCACCGGTTTTAGAAATGTGCAAACTACCCATGGAAAACTCCTGTTTACAAATTTTAGAGCTGAATAATAAAAAAAAAAGCTGAATTAATTACAAATTCCATTTGCATTCAAATGAAACATTTAGACATAACAGTTTTTAATGTGCTCTGTTTTCAGAGAAGCTGTCGTTATTAGCTCCAAGTGAGTGCCCCCACCTCATTCTGCAGGCTCTGGCGGGACCAATGGCAGCAGCTACTGCCTCCACCATCACAAACCCCATGGATGTGGTTCGCGCACGAGTACAAGTAAGTATAAGGACCAGTGTTTGTAATTGTTTGTACATATGACACTGGTGGGTTTAATAGTCATGATCTGCTCTAAACGCCATGTAAACAGTAAATTTTTTCTCATTTTGTCTCGTCTTAAAGGTGGAGGGACGATCATCGGTCATTGAAACTTTTAAGCAACTTCTTGCAGAGGAGGGTGTCTGGGTGATGACCAAAGGGCTGTCTGCCCGCATCATTTCCTCCACTCCTACATCCGTGCTCATTGTGGTTGGATACGAGACCCTGAAGAGGCTGAGTCTGCGTGCAGAGCTGATCGAGTCCAGACACTGGTGAAAAACCAGCAATGCTTCACAGAAACATTGACCCAGATTTGCCACATCTTTCTGTAGTTGCGCCATCTTCCTGCCGCTGCTTCCATACCTCTTCTATGTCTTTGCAGTTTGACAAACACTTAAAGATTTGTCTAGAGGTACTTTGAGGGATATTGGGAAATTTCTTGTTTTATGTGTTTCATTCAGGTGACTTAAATTTTGTTAGTTACGGTGAGTATTTGACACAGATGCCTTGTTTTTTCCAAAAAAAAAAATTAGAGCTTTATTGACTAAGTTCATTCCTATGCAGAGGTAAATGGTAAACAGTATACTAAGTGGTTTGGTATCATTTCCAATTGATTTATCTTTTGTATTTTTAAACTTGGTCGAATATGGGCAACATTGATCCTATTTCGAAAAACATGTGTCTATGTGATGTGGCTCACTGTAATGCCTTCCTTCGCTCTGTTTCCACTGGTTTATTTAATGTGTCAAGTTGTTTTTAACCATGAATGTTACAAATTCGGTTTGGGTACAGGCGTATTAAGTTTTTATTCTTTTGTGCTCGTATTAAATCCAGCAAATAAAATTTGAACTAGATCAATATTAGGACAAGATTAGAAAACAAGAAACTATGAAAGATACAAGAGATCTTTGTGGGTTGCTCTAGAACAGTCATGGGCAAACAAACCATGGCCTGCGGGCCACATGTGACCTGTTAATCATTTTAACCCGGCCCGCCGAACTTGAAAAAAATTAAATAAACCTTGCTAATGGTTTATTTCCCCTGCAATTCTGATGTTTTGTCACTATATGACGTACTCTGGATATATTTGCTTTGTTGAGAAAACAACAACACTGCTCCCATTATAATGTGTGTGTCTACGTGATGTGCACGCGGTCAAAGTAAACAGTGTGCACAGATATGAAAAGCCATTGGGCCCAATACACGCACGTAAATAAGCGTGTTAGATGTTAAATCAAGCAAAATGTTACATCAAGCGCTTAGATTTAAAACCTAGCTTTGCTAAATGCACTTTTTTAAGTGCTATTGCTCTAGATTTCAGACTTGGTCTACTAGATTTGAAATTTAACATTCTTGATGTGAGTTCTTGATTGGAGGGAGACGGTGGCTCAGTGGTAGAGCATTCGCCCACGGACCGGAAGTTAGCCGGAAATTTGCGGGTTTGATTTCCATTGAGTTCACGTCTAGGGTCCTTGGAGAAGACATTTACCCCACGTTTTTTCCCACCATTGGCGCCATCGTGGCAGCCTGCTGCAGTGTACTAGTGCAGCACACAAATTTTCCTGTTGAGGGATCAATAGAGTATGTAAAAAAAAAATAATTGTAATAATTAACCTAGCGTGCTATTCTATCGGTCTAATCTAGCAGTTACCAAAGAATGCCATCCATCTGCTACTGTTCCGGCCCCTTTGTCAAATATTAGAACTAAATGTGGCCCGCGAACCAAAAAGTTTGCCCACCCCTGTTCTAGACAGATCTTTTTACCTGCTATTGTGCTCTGTGTGTGTTTATAATTTGAATCATGTTTTAATCTTGCCTCTTTTAGAGGCAAATATCAGCTCAGAAACTTGAGTTGATAAAAATTAATTTTAATTCTGTCTGTAGCAGATTTAAAAAATGCCCGTTTGTGAGTGATGCGGTTTGTGGATTTCATAGAAACTCCAGCATATTCTTACTAATGTCACTCAGCCCGAACCTAGAAAATATATTATATTTTAAAATTTTAAAACCTTTCTAGGAGAAAAAAAAGCCCAGATTGAAATATTTTTCTTTGATTTACTTAAGAATTAAATATGTTCTTTTATTATTTGACTTCGGCTATTGATTAATGAGCAGGTCATCTTCAATTTTCAGAAGATCAGGGATCAGAGCTGCAGTTGTTTTAGCTGATGAGTTCTATAAGGACAAGAGCATCACATAAAAAAATCTTCTACTACCTGCTAGACCCACTGCCAGAAAACATGTGAAAATTCCATCATATTTTGTAAGATGACTTCAGATTGTTTTTAAAGCACATGACTAGTGAACTTTGTTTTCAGTGTTTCATCTGTACTGAAGAGATTTTTTTCTGCTGTACATAAACTAACCAGTGAACTAGTCCCAGTTTGTAGTAAAAAGCACACTTTATGTGTTTTAATCACAAAAATTGTTGATATTTGACAAAGAGCAATAAAGAAGTCTAAACTATACAATGCAGAATTGTATGATTAATACATGTGTGTTTGTGTGTCAGGATGATGTGGACCACAGTCACTGTCCCTTTGTTTAACTTCTTCTGCAAAACCTGCAGGTTCCACCTCGGAACATATCTGATACACAAAGAGAGAATCTTTATTGATTTGTAATATGTGAAAAAACAAGAGAAGTAAATATTTGTTAGAGCTGGAAGCATGGATGATTTGAAAAAAGAAAAAAAAAATCTGTGAATAAATAATTTCAGTTCATTTCAAAATCGGGATGAATGCAGGGCGACCAGTTAAGAAGTCCGTCTTTCGGCATTTCCCTTCAGGGGTCCCGACAAGAAGTCAGTTTCTTCCATCTAACCCTATCTCAGACACACCAACTATCTCCATGTCTTCCTTCACTGTATCCATGAACCTACTCTTTGGTCTTCCTCTAAAAACCAAAGAGATCTTTAGAGGAAGGCCTCTAGGCTTTTCCTGGTAAAAGCCTCGTGGAAGGGCTCTTTCCTGGTGGTTCCAAACCCAGCATCTTTCTGCCAATGTTCTCTCCTCTGCACATATTCAAACTATCTCAGTCTGGCATGCTTATACAGGCACGGTATATTTTGTGATACTGTTACAAGAAAAATAAGTTTGTAAAGTCTAATATCTCACACTCGGGAAATATTGTTAATATTTTGTTTAGTCTTCTGAACCGCTTAGCCCTAAGGGCGTCGCGGTGGGTTAAAAAGCCCAGCTGGTTTCAGGCGAGAAGCAGGGTACACCTTGACCAGGTTGCCAGTCTGGTGCTGGGCCACAGGCAACCATCTATATGCACTCATTTCTAGGGGCAATTTCATAGCCGACGATCAACCTGATGTGCATGTTCTTGGAGTGTACCCAGATAAAGCCCACACATTGAATATACAAACTCCACACAGAATTCCAGTATTTCAAAGCCTCGCACCCACTCCAGGACTCGAACTCTGTCCTTCTTGCTGTGAGTCTTCTGTGATAATCACTGCACGCTTCTGTAGCCTATGTTTTCTAAAAATTATGTTGTAAATTCAAAGATCAGCCTTTTTAAAACCTCATTGGGACAAGATGGTAAAACAATTATGTTTTGATTATTGTTATTTATGGAATCATTTATAAAAAAAATTTAAAGGTTTGATGTCAAGATTTAATAGTTTGGTTAAATGTAGTGATTTCTTTATGTATCACTGTTTAAATGACAAGTTGTAAATCTATAGCAGGTAGGGCTTGAAAATAGATTATTATTAATTAATAATAGACAGCTGATTTTGATAAATTTGTGCAATGGAAACAACACCACAGTCATCTACGGAGTCTTATTGATTTAAAATGACTTTATTGTTCTTAAAACGTATTTTTGAACATGTACATGGAGTAGCAGTTAAAATATTGATAACAAAATGTACTAGTAATTAAAGTAACGGTCCAGTTGGTTTTTGATGACGTAGCTTCCAGGAAGTTTCACACTACAACCTCCTGGATCTTTTAGAAACGGTCTGACTGAAAGATTATTCTGTCAAATAAAATTTAAGAAAGCCAGATGGAACTTTCTTTTCAGACTATGAAAATCTCTCAGCAAGCCCGCGAGGCGGTGAGTAAACTTAGATTTTTGTTGTTGTAACTTTAAGTATGTGATTAAAAAAGTTTAGGTGGGTCATAAATTTTAAAACGTTTTTTTTTTTTTTAAACAAATAACTCAATCTACGTTCAGATAGGATGATCCCACATCCTTTATGCTCTTTTGGATTAGTTTTACGAATTTACTTTGGGATAAATGACCAGTAAAATGTCTCTCGTTGACTTAAACATTAGCGTCTGCTTGTTGCTTAGCAACTATGTTAGAAAACATATTTTACCTGCCATCTGTTGGTAGATTATAGAACTGCAGTTTACATTAACCTTTAACCAGGATTTTTTTGAAAAAACTCATTGAGATAAATATATATATATATATATAAATATATATATATATATATATATATATATATATATATATATATATATATATATATATATATATATATATATATAAAATCTTTTTCAAAAGTGTCCTGTATTATTTCACATCATTCACATTTGGAGCAAGTGCGGTAGGAGCTGCAGCTCCCACATCGACTTATTTAGCAACCACAAAGAGATAGGTATCCAGGTGCAGAATCCATTGTCTCTAGAGACAGAAGGATACCAACAATAATTTACTGTTAAAATTCATAAAAGCAACTGTTTTTATTCAATATTAAAATCCATGGTAAATTTTGACTTAAAACTGCTTTTAGCAACCGATATTAATTCCTTTTAAACTGGATGATTTGAAAAATAACAAGACATTCTTGAAGAGTCGGTAACAGAATTCTTTATGTTTAAACTTTTATTTACATTTGAATCATAGTGACATGTATTAGGAGAGTTGGAGGTTGTTTTTAGGCATAGCGGGGCAAAAAAAATTACTGGTGGGACTTACAAAAAAAAAATTGATAGGGAATTATAAAAAAAAGTATGGCAACTGTTGTGATCACCAAGGAGAAAAAGTATAAAGCAGAAGAGATTGTAAGTAAAAAATTAGAATTTTTTTAAACAATGATACCTCTTTTTATATTTTAGCTTATGTCATTTCAAGTTAAAACAAAACAATCTGATCTGTCTGATTGAGAATAGATTCTTCTCAGCATTTTAGCCAAGGTTGTAAAAAAAAAAAACAACAACATTTTTTTTAAATCTTTTTTTTATTTTGGTTTCTATACTTATGATGATTCAATGTTATCGACACAAATACAATTTCTAGCTATGATTAATGGTCGATCTACGTTCCCACCCTCACCTACTGTGGCAAGGTAACTGAAAGAAAGAGATCGCGGATACAAGCAACCGAAATCAGTGTTTTCGTCAACGATGACGAAAACAAAATAATTTAGTTGACGAAGCATTTTTTTATGACAATGACGTACCGATAACGAAATAAATGCGACATTTTGGTGACGAAAATGTGACGAGCCGTTTGCAAGTTTCTGTTGACGATACAAAAATGTAACAAAATTTCTGTCTGTGAAAAGAAAAATCACAGTGGCTGCATTCTGTCTGTCACGGCGGCACCTCCCCCACAGTGCTGCACGTTCACACCGTCTACACAACACACCTGCAACCATGTCACACCATAGCGGCAAAAGCAACAAAGCGGCTTGGTTGTCAGAAACTTAAAATTTTCCACTTATTTTGCGCAAACAGCATTCCAACTTCAAGCTAATGCTAGCTCGTTGGCGCTGCTAACTTCCTTAGTTTGCTTGGTTGCGCTAACGACTGCTTTGTAACTTTGCTTTGTAAGTAAGTGTTTTTTTTTTTTTTTTTTTTACACTAAAACTAGAATAAAAACGTTCTAAGTCTTCCCTGACTAAAACTAGACAAAAACTCCTTTGGGTTTTCGTTGACTAAAACGAAAATACAAAAAGATGACGAAAATGTGACTAAAACTTAAATTAATTTTCGTTCCAAAAACGAAGACTAAAACAAAAACTTAGATAGCTCCCAAAAACAACAATGGCCGAAATGAGCTTCCTTCGCAAGGTGGCTTGGCTCTCACTCAGAGATTAGGTGAGGAGCTCTGCCATCTGGGAGGAGCTCGGCGTCGAGCTGCTCCTCCTCCTGGTTGAGAGAAGCCAGATGGGGTTGTTCGGGCATCTGGTCAGGATGCCCTCCCAAACGCGTCGCTGGTGAGGTGTTTCGGGCAGGTCCCACCAGGAGGAGACCAAGAGGCGGACCCCAGACCCGCCTTGGTATATTTGTCCATTTTTTAAAATGATTTTATTATCAAATAAAAATGATCAGAGTTTTCTATTCTTGTTATTGATATTGTCTGCTGAATTCTGTGTCACTGTACTACAGGAGGAGCTGAGGGCTGAGACGAGGAAGAGAAATCTCCTTGTTCTTATCTTCCATCATCTGCTTGATCTAGGGTCGGTATGACAAAAAAAAAGTGCAGTAACATGACTTTTTTTGTCGTTGATTATCGTTATAGATTCAGTGATTGTCTCTAAAAGTATGTCATCCAGGCCTGTTCTCGTCTGCAGGTATGTCTCATCTGCATTAGCTTTGGACCATGAAACAAACGGAAGTCTGAGGAGTTTCACGGTTTGTGATAACGTCGATTTGGAGATGGTGCTCATGGAATATGAGAGTTATCAATTTGTCAAGTTCCAGAGGTATCCCAAGATCATCAAGAAGGTGCAAGAATCAGGTGGGAAAGTATTAGAATACATTCATCCCCTCCTCGCCGGGATTCAGTTATATTTAAAAGTTTCTCTTTGTGTCTAGGAGAAAACAAACATGGCAAAAACAATTCACTCAAGAGGTGATCCCCTTCGTCTGTCTTATTGTGTCTCCTAAACCTTCCACATGTCCTCACGCCTGTTTGTCTTTAGGAGATCTTGTTCAGCAATGAGGCTCCTTCCTAAAATCATCTCATCCAACAGTTCCCAGCCAGGAAACTCTGCCAAGACAGCAGCCAACAACGTACCGGTACATGCCAACTACGCACATAAAACACATAGAAACCAGACAGTTCCCATTCTCACCAAACTCACAAGTGTGATTTCCTCTCCAGGGAAATGGAGCCGGGGCAACAGGCGAGTCATCAGAGTTTGGTCTCAATGTTGTCCCCATCAAGAATGGACCTTCTGAGGAGACAACTTTAATCAGGAAGGTACAGTAGATCTATCAGTATTAGTAAAGAAAACATCACCGGATAAAATTTTGTTCTTTATGTGACACGGTCTAAACATTTTTCAGGGCAACACGCAGGACACAGGAGAAACCAACATCCAGGAGACCATGGTACCACAGCAATGCCTCTGGGCAACACCTAGGAGAAAAACCTCATGCAATCTTCTCTTACAGTTCTGTTAGACCAGTGTCTTTGTGTTTCAGGAGCATCTGTTGAAGCCTCTCGGCGGTCTCTCGGGAATGTGTGATGAGATGAAAGATCTGGCTGAAATTATTAGCAGGGTATAAGCATAAACAAGAGTTCAGCCACAATTCAATTTTATTTTTATGGCCCTTTATCACAAGATTGCTCAACAAACCATCTGATCTTCTTTTATGTTTCAATGTGTGTGTGTCCACCTTCAAGGATATCTATATGCACAGCCCGAACGTACAGTGGGATGACATCATCGGTTTAGAAGATGCCAAACGACTTCTCAAAGAGGCTGTCGTTTATCCCATCAAGGTGCAGCACTAGATTTTCTCCTTTTATTTTGTTGATCAATATTCTTAAGAAGGAACTTGAGGACAGCGAGAATAGAACAGGAAGATCATCAGTACCTAATTTAACAATAATCCCATGAACCCAAAAACAAAGATGGACATCTCACAAGTTTCTGTTCATGCAGCTTAGCCTCTTTGGGGAAAGTGCTTTCTTTAAACTGTCAGGTTAAGTATGACAGATCATTTTGTTCATGGCAGCTGATGACACTTGATGATACTTTACTTGTAACAGCAATAAATGACAAAACACCCTGGCTGCATCCTCCAGTTCACTCAGGAGGATCCTGAGGCGTTCCCTGGCCAGCTGTGAGACATAGTCTCTACAGCGGGTCTGGGGCCTACCTCTGGCGCTCAGGAGGCATCCTAACCAGAAGCCTGAACCACAGCATCTTGCTTCTATCGACATATAGGAGCAACTGCTCGGATGCCAGAGCTCTTCACTCTATCTCTGAGTGAGAGCCCAGCCACCCTACGGAGGAAGTTCATTTTGGCCGCTTGTATCTTTTGTTCTGTTCCGTTGTTTTTTGCTTATCCGGGGCCGGGTCGCGGGGGCAACAGCCTCAGATGGGAAGCCCAGGCTTCTCTCACTGTGGTTGCAACTTCCAGCTCACCCAGAAGGATCCTGAGTCGTTCCCAAGCCAGCTGTGAGACATAGTCTCTCCAGTGGTTCTGTGGTCTACCTCTTGATCTCCTTCTGGTGGTACATACCCGAAACACCTCACCAGCGAGGTGCTCGGGGGGCATCCTGACCAGATTCCCGTACGACCCCATCTGGCTTCTTTCGACTTGGAGGAGGAGCGGCTCGACACGAAGCCCTTCCCGATTTGGCAGAGCTCCTCACCCAATCTCTGAGTGAGAGCCCAGTCACACTGCGGAGGAAGCTCATTTTCGGAGCGATACAAACCAGTTCTTTCTTCTTCTCTCCAGTATCCTCAGATGTTCACAGGGATATTATCTCCTTGGAAGAGTTTGCTGCTGTACGGCCCACCAGGTAAGACCCTTAGGACAACATCAGACCACATGGTTCTGCAGGAGCTCAGATGTTTCTCCTGTCACCTACAGGGACAGGTAAGACCCTGCTAGCTAAAGCTGTGGCAACCGAGTGCAAGACCACCTTCTTCAACATCTCAGCCAGCAGCATCGTCAGCAAGTGGAGGGGCCAGTCAGAGAAACTAGTCAAGGTGGGTTACTACTGACTGGGTAGAAATCCCCAGGAAGTGTTTTCCAAGGATTTTTACACATGATGTGTTGATCTTCAGGTCCTGTTTGAGCTTGCGAGGTATCATGCCCCTTCCACTATCTTTCTGGATGAACTAGACTCATTGATGAGCCACAGGGGTACCAATTCGGGGTAAGCTTAAGCTTCACCACTCATGTGGACAGAACAGAACAGAACACTAAAATGAGACTGTGTCTAGGGGCGAGCACGAGGGGAGTCAAAGGCTTAAGGCGGAGTTGCTGGTTCAGATAGATGGACTTGCTAGATGTGAAGAGTTGGTGTTTATACTTGCAGCTTCCAACCTGCCATGGTAACTTTTCTAACTTATGAATGCACATCAGCTTATGTTTTCCTTCATTACTTAAAACCTTTTTTTCCAAATCCATTCAATGAAAAAAGGAACCATTTTTACTTTAGGATGTTGTTTCTTTTCTGCACAGCAAGGCAACGTGAGATCCAACTGGTTTAAAGTTAGCGTTAACCCCCTCCAGGAAGCAGCTATGACTACAAATACTGTACCATATCAACAACCACTCCAGTCCTTTATAAAACACTCAAAATATCTATGAAATTTTACTCATTAATAGGACTCCTTTACTCATTTGTTAGACACGTGACTCATTCTTAGGACCAATTTACTCATTTTCAGGTCCCTCATTACTAGGATGCGTTCCTCATTGCTGAAACAAACAGTAACATATGCTTTATTTTGACTCTTCTGTAGTAATTTCACCCCAATTCATTCTTTTTCTTTTTATGGACCCTTTCTATATAGACATCTGCTGCAGATGGTTTGATTTGCTTGATAGTTTGGGAACAACAGGAAGATGGCTTTGTGAAAAAAATTCTGAAAAGTTTTTCTCATAAGAACTGATCTTCATTTAATTGAAAGAAATCAAATGTAGTTTTCATCTCAGGAGATTGGATCACGCCATTCTGAGGAGGATGGAGAAGAGGGTTCTGGTGAACCTTCCTTCCTGTGCCACACGCCAGACCATGATCTGTCGTTGGTTGCCTCCACTTACTAACCTTGGTGGCATCGCTCTGCGGGCTGTATTGGACAGCCAAATGCTGGCTGAGGTTGGTTCTTGCATGTTCATGCGACTGTAACATGTCTCAGAGTTTTAACATTTTTCTCCTTCGTGGACAGAAGATGGAAGGATACTCTGGTTCAGATATCAAGCTGGTGTGTAAGGAGGTTGTCATGAGGAAAGTTCGAAAGATATTCGATATGCTGGAGACCGTGCATCATGGTAGGATGCTATACATTTAAAACTGTGGAGGATAGTCCTATATTAGTGTGGTGGAAGCTTGAATGCTGTTTGAAGATGCCAATTACTGTACTTTCATGACTATAGAGGGCATATAAAAGTCTTAAATTTTCTTCAAAATGTGTGGCTTGCCCTTTAGTGCAGTGTGTGGATGACCTATGGAGACTACAGTTTCATCAAGAGTGGAAGGCAGCGCCGGGCGAATGACTCCACAATTCCTGACTTCTGATCTGTGACTTTCCTCCACAGCAGAGGGCGACAAGTCACTCATCCAGCTGGAAACTGTAACTACTAGGGATTTCATGGAGGCGATAGCAAACACCAAACCATGTTCTCAGAAGCTGGAACAGGAACACTTAGCCTGGGAAACACAGTACAAGTCTGTCTGATATGCTGAAAAAATGCACTCTGCTATAGCAATAAAAATAATGTATGAGAATTAACTTCTGCTTTCTTTTTATCTTAACACAAAAAACTGATCTTCCTGCCAAGGTCATGTTTTATAAATTTCTTCTTCTTTCGGCATTTCCCTTCAGGGGTTTCTTCCATCTAACCCTATCTGCTGCGTCTTCTTCGCTCACGCCAACTATCTTCATGTCTTCCTTCACTGTATCCATGAACCTCCTCTTTGGTCTTCCTCTATGCCTCTTGCCTGGTGGTTCCAAACCCAGCATCATTCTTCCAATATACCCTCTCTCTCTCTTCTCTACACACGTCCAAACCATCTCAGTCTGGCCTCTCTGACTTTATTTCCAAAACCTCTAACATGTGCTGTTCCTCTGATGTACTCATTTCTAATCCTACCCATCCTAGTCATTCCCAGACAGATCCCCAGGTCATGTTTTATAAAAATGAAATAAAACAAGATATATTTAAGACTTTTTTCTACAAACACTTAATTCTTCCACTGGAGTGAACCAGGAAAGGATCTCTTTCATCATTGGAGAATTATGGTTGCACATTTAGAGATGCGGTAAATCACATGAGTTGTACATCCAGACTGGTTGAAATCAACAGATCCTCATCTCTGCAAAAAAAGCATCCTATCATTCCTGAAGTCTTCAAACCAAATTCCCCGTCACTTCAGCTGCATTTAGAAATTCATTCCTAAAGTCCTTTTTATAATTTATTTCAATGTCAGTTGAAGAAAAATGGGCATATTTGTTTGAACTATTTACTTTTAAATGAGCAAAATATGTGTCGAAAGCCTGGGACCTACAAAAGAGGAAACTTTATGTTTAATGGACGTATGACTGTAGAATCTGTCTGCTTGTTTTTATTAATAATTTATGTGTATTGTAATATTTAACAAATAATAATAATAATGCATTGAACTTATATAGCGCTTTTCTAGACACTCAAAGACGCATTATTCATTAAATGATGTGCATTCATTATATGCATTATTCATTCACTCCATACAATCATTCACACACACAACATTCATTCCTGATGATGGGAGCTACCATGCAAGGTGCAGACCACTATCATCAGAAGCAACTGGGGGTTCGGTGTCTTGCTCAAGGACACCTCGGCATGGACTCTGGGCGGGGGATCGAACCTGCGACCTTCCGCTTACGGAGCGGTCGCCCTACCCACCGAGTCATCCTTGCTAAAACAAACCAGTCACTTGTATTTCACCAGCTTATTCTGATCAAGAATAGTGACAGTAAAATTACAAAACTTTGTTTAATTACATTTGTTTTTTCCAATTGAATAACTTTAAATCGCTCAAGTTTTTCAAAATCTTAAGTTTTAATAAAAACGTGTTATTGCAAATCCGAAAACAAAAGAAGTTTCCACTGAAATTTCACTAAAAACTAGAAAATATTTTTGTTCTTTAACTAGATGTTATCACTTTTATTTACATATTCAAAATAGAAAAAAAGTCCATCAGAAATAGAAAAACAAACCATTTATTGGTGCAAAACAAGAAATCAAATTTACAAGAGGATTCTGGTTAAATCATGATTTTAGCTGGCTGATGTGGAGCTGTTCTTCATCACATCGGACAGTCATAGATGTGGATGGCACGGTCATCACCTGCAGAGATGATCTTTGACCCAGTGCTGTTGTACTTTACACTCCACACCTGGAAGGGAGACGGAATGGACGGATTTACGGTAAGAAAAAAAAGACAAAAGTTTTTAAAGATTTTTTTTAGGATGAAAACAAGACACTAAAAATGCAGCCACCCTCCATCATAAATGAGTGAAAGCTAAGACGAAAAAAAAAATCCCTGAAGAACAAAACAAAACTTCCGAGCTGAAATATCAGTAATTTGAGGACATTGAGACATCATGCTAGTACTGTGAAAAAACAACATGTAAGCTTTGTCACCTGGTCCTGATGATCGAAGAATGTGTTTATACAAGCTCTGGAGCCGGCGTCCCACACCTTTACACTCTTGTCGGATGAGCTGAGTGAGAGTGATGGAAAACATTTTCTGTATTTATGATGAAGGAAAACTATCTTTGCTAGAATAAAACGTCAGTCAAAAGACTGACTTCTTGTTTGTTATCACATCCAGAGGTGTGTGTTTGTGGTACCTCGAGACAAAATGAGTGTCATCTGGTGAAAAGGCGACATTGAGGACCCAGGAACCGTGACCGCTCAGCGTTCCTGCCAGGTTGGCATGTTGCCTGCAGAACAAAACCAGTGTGCGTCATTACCAGCACAATACAAGTTTCCGCAGGCTGGAACACAAACTCAGTCCAGTTTGGAACTCACACATCATATATTTTGATGTAGCCATCGTCAGAGGCCGTGACCAGCAGCTGGGAGTCCGGGGAGAAGGTGAGTGATCTGATGGGCATAGCGTGTCCTGCAGAAACAACAAACACCTCAGCTAAACACGAGATCTCATTCTGATGACTTTAGGCATTTTTTTTAATGTGGTTATTACTCATACATGTTTTGCTTCATAAAATTAAACTAATTCTAGCAGAGATTTTTTTTTAAATATTAAATCAAAAAAGTAAAATTGTCTGTTCCACTGAAGTAAAAAAAAACAAAACACACAAGAGAAAGAAAAGGATTTTTTTTTTGTAAAAGGTTGCCAAACTGTAAAAGTACAGATTTATTTATTTTTATTTATTTTATCAAATGCAACTATTGTTTAAATTTATGATTCAATAAAAGCAGTGTGAGAGGACAGAGAGCAAAAGCTGCTGAAGGTTTAGTTTGAATGTTTGATCTTATTTATTATTATTATTTATTTATTTATTTTGGTCACAGTGTAATTTTTTTTTTTAATACTTTATTAATCCCTCACGGGAAATTATTGTGCTGCATTTCACCGCAGCAGGCTGCCACCTATGACGGCGCCAATGGTGGGAGAAACGAAGAGGTTAGGGTCTTCTCCAAGGACCCTAGATGTGCACTCAGTGGGATGTGAACCTGAGAACTTCCAGTTTGCGGGCGAACGCTCTACCCACTGAGCCACCATCTCCCCCTTTCTTTAATTTCACATTAAAGAAAGAAAAATTATATTTTACCAATGGACCGGCGTAATAAGCAAACGCTTATTACGCCGACCCTTTTTTCAAATCACCATAAAAGCAAAAACATATAAGTAAATATTCAGAAATCCATCATAATACATAAAATGAAGGTATTATGTCAGTATAACAAGTGTAGATCCACATTTATAGATTTTAAAAAAGTAGAAAATGAACCTTGGAATAGATAAAAAATATTCCTCTCTTTTTCTTAGCCAATAGTTTCCCTCAAAACATCCAAACTTTAAACTTTTCATTTTGGTGTGTGGTAACATAATGTTTTTCTTTCTAACATGTTGTGGCATCGTAGAGAAAAACAGACCTTCCAGGGTGTGGAGAAGTTTCCCGGTGGCAATGTCGAAAATGTTGATGATTCCATCAATTGCTCCGCTGGCCAAATACTTTCCATCGGGACTCTAAGGAGAAACAAAAAGAATACATAAAGTTAAATATTATTCAGCAGATTTAAGTTAGACTTAAAAAGCAATTTTCCTGCTGTATGGAGAGAGCAGCTTTCTTACATAAGCTATGCTTAGGATAAATTTTCCTCGAGTGTCCAGCGAATATTCCTTCTTGCCGCTTTCCACACCGAAGATGTTGACCTTGCCATGATGGCTGCCCGTGGCAATGTAGTTAGAATCTGGTGAGAAAGCCACTGACCACGCATCGACTGCAGAGGAGAGAAAGCAGGTCAGACACATAAAATAGCCTAGGTTTGTATCACTAATGTCAACATAACCATATAGAACAAAAACACACTTCTTCTATTTAAACTACAGTTTGTGAACATTGTAGAATAACTCAGCAGGTCTTAAAGGGAGAAAGATAAAAGTTGTAGCTTGATGATCCGATTGGATCACAGAGTAAACCAGAGGGAGACTAATCAAAGATATCAGAACATTTACAATCAGAATGCACGTCACTGCAGAACTCTGCATGAATGCATCCTTTTGAGGATACACTACAACAATGTTTACTTTTTTAAACAAATGCTACATTTTATACACATTTCATGCATAAGAAGAAACTAAACTCTTTGTGCATTCACGAGAAGAACAAAAAAAGTAAGTTTTTCCAAATAAGTCATTATTCATCTATAAATTTCTCCGACCTGGTCCAGCATCCATTGACTTGATCTGTTTTCCAGACTCCAGGTCCCAGAGACGGATGTGTGCATCGAGGGAGCTGGAAGCGGCTATGGCTCCGTTATGACTGATGTCCACCGACACCACACCCAGCTGGTGGCCCTCCATTGTCCACTGCAGCTCCAGCTTCTCATCTGACCTGCGTAGACAGTGCAGAGGATTAAGGAAATAATGTATATTGGTTATATTTCAACATATAAGTCATGTGAAACGAAATGCAACATTTCACACGTGTTTGCAAAATATTTCCGTTTAGATATTATTTATTGTGTCTGTGATTTAATGATCTTTAAGTTCATGTGAAGAACAGAATTTAACAAAACTCTTCAGGAATTTGGGAAGATAAAAATAAAATATAACATAGTTCTGGACTAAAATAAACTGGCTGCAAATGATCCGATTACAGAAACACACCATTTCCAGACTTTCACCATATCGTCCAAAGATCCAGTGATGATTGTTTCTGACCCATCTGCTTCACTTCTGCCCCACGCTGCCGTCCAGATAGCATCGTCATGTGCTGAGAGGAAATAAGTCATTAGGGAAGAACGCGCGTCTTACATGATACAGAGTTATTACACTTAGAAATACTTTCTTTCCTAAAATCAAATGATTTATGTTAGTGAAACAAGTCCAAAATCTAAAGTTTAGTGCGGTTGTCTTCCGCTCATTCGGGACCGGGTCGTGGGGGCAACAGCGTCAGACAGGAAGCCCAGGCTTCTCTAAACCCAGCTGCATCCTCCAGCTCACCTGGAAGGATCTTAAGGTGTTCCCTGGCTAGTTGTGAGACATAGTCTCTCCAGCAGGTCTGGGGTCTATCTCTAAGTCTCCTTCCAGTGGGACCTGCCTGTTTCTGGGAGGCATTCTAACTAAATGCCCTAACCCCCCACTTCTCTGGCCTCTCTCCACCTGGAGTAGCAACGGCTCTATTCCGAGCTTCTCCCGGATGGCAGAGCTCCTCACTCTCTGAGTGAAAGCCTAGCCAACCTTCGGCAGAAGCACATTTCAGCCGCTTGTATCCGTAAAACTAGATTATCTAAAGTTAGAATGTAAAATAAAACAAAAAATGTGTGATTAAGCATCACTAACTACACAACAAATAACTTTAATTCTTGAAACTCTTTTTCCTCTTCTGATGAATATAATATTTTATTAAAAAACACGAGATACTGAGAAACACAAGAGAGAAACTGTAGTGAAACAATCTGACTCACCATGTTCCTGCTTGAACAGGATACTGTACTGGAACAAAACAACAGTTTAAACATTAATTTACTTTATTTATGGAACAAAATCATACTGTGAATTTATCTACTTACTTGGGTAGTCATGGTTTGATTGCTGAAAACAGGACAGCAAGTTTATTTGGTCCTGATGGCAACCAAGAGGGGAAAAAAATGAACGACCGTGGCTAATTTATGTATTTTAACAAAATAAACAGACAAAATCGTAACTTTTAAATCAGATGTGAAACTAATTTTGTTAGTCAGACATTAAAATAATAAATTAAATAGTTCATTTTAATCATTTTACTTGATTTGTGGAGAATAATCAGGAAATAATAGTAGTAGTAATTACAATTAACAACAGCTAACAATTGCTAGCAACACAGTGCTAATGTAAAAGTTATCAACCTGCTACGAAAAATTGTTCATTATTTGTAATATCTATTGATTGTATTTACAATGCACAAGAATTTACCTTTAAATTTTCCAATGATTTTTATAAAATAAAATCGGAAACTTGTTCAATTTACATGTGAAGCGCCATGACAACACTTGATGTAACTTCCGCTTTCTTCTTCTTCGGTGGTGTTAGTACTGTTGTGTCCGTTGTTTTCCGCCCTCTAGTGATACCAAGAGGTGCCACCGCTTTATTTAATTTCACTTCAGCAAAAACAGATCAAATGTATCATATTCCAGCTAACAGGATTTTTTAAACCGTAATTTTTTTACACTTTTACTTAACTCTTTTATTTAACTAGGCAATTGATATTAAAATTTACGTGAACAATTAAAAAAAAACATCAAAACTTGTGTTAATCATTTTGACGTTTGGCATGAGGTGGTGAAGGTGGAGATGTAGAACCCAGATACAAAGCCAGTTTTAACCAGTTTATTGTAATCAGAGGTTAGGGAAGAAAAGACGACATGTGGCAACCTGTAAGATGACACGAAGGGGCCCAGGCAGGTAGGGACATCATCATGGATGAAGCATTATAGCAGATGATCTAGCTCTGGGATGATGGTCACCCTGGGTTAAATAACCAGGTGAAGGCGAGACACCCGCAGGGGGCTTTCCACCCTTTTCCGGGCGAGGACCATGGTCTCGGATTTGGAGGCGCTAATTCCCATCCCCGCCGCTTCACACTCGGCAGCAAATCGATCCAGCGAGAGCTGGAGATCACGGTCCGATGAAGCCAACAGGACCACATCATCCACAAAAAGCAGAGATCCGATCCTGAGGTCACCAAACCGGATCTCTTCAACGCCTCGGCTGCACCTAGATATTCTGTCCATAAAAGTGATGAACAGAATCGGTGACAAAGGGCAGCCTTGGTGGAGTCCATCTCTCACTGGAAATGGAATCGACATACTGCCAGCTATACGGACCAAGCTCTGACTCCTGTCACAGCTGGTGACCTATGATCACCAGCTGACCAAAGGTCACCAGCTGTGGGTGGTGACCGAAAGAATGAGATCGCGGGTAAAAGCGGCCGAAATGAGCTTCCTCCGCAGGGTGGCTGGGCTCTCACTCAGAGATCGGGTGAGGAGCTCTGCCGGGAGGAGCTCGGTGTCGAGCCGCTCCTCCTCCAGGTCGAGAGGAGCCAGATGGGGTAGTTCGGGCATCTGGTCAGGATGCCCCCCGAGTGCCTCGCAGGCGAGGTGTTTCGGGCACGTCCCACCGGGAGGAGACCAAGGGGCAGACTCCGGACCCGCTGGAGAGACTATGTCTCACAGCTGGCCGGGGAACGACTTGGGATCCTTCCAGGGGAGCTAGAGGATGCAGCCAGGGAAAGAAAGGCCTGCTCTGCTCGTTTGAGGCTGTTGCCCCCGCGACCCGACCCCGGAACAAGCGGAAGATGACGGAACGGAAAGACGAGACACTGGTGGAAACATCAGGGATAGGCAATTGGGACCATGTGAGCATAATTAGGCGAAAGCTTTTTTGGATTTGGATTGGGGAAATGTTCCAGAAGGGAGGTGGATGATGACAACAATTTTCGGTGATGATTGCAACTATTTTAATTATTTGACAGTAATCACACTGCAAACAGTGATAGTAGAAAAAATAAAAGAAATATTTATTTTTTAGTCTAAGAACAAATGCTTAAAAAGATGTTGAAATACAGCAAAATCAAAATTATCGGTTGATGGTAAAAAGAAGAGACATTTATGAATATATGAATACTAAATGCCAAAGAAGCACCGGGGCTTTAGCACTCTTCCACTGCAGTATTGCCATAGGCTGTGTACATGCAGACACATATAGATCCACATGTACACATATATTCACTCTATATTTTCCCTTGCCATTTGCAGGATGCAGGCTAGATATAACCTTAACTAATCTGTACAGGTTTTGACATCTGCAATGACTGAGAAAATATAAAAGTCACATTTTAAAAAGGCTGTTTGACCTTTAAGGTCATAATAAAAAGTGGAAAAATCCATTGCATCATTTTGACATGCGCTACAATTGAAGCCGCACTCTGTTGATACAATCATG
The DNA here is from genome assembly GCA_902685375.1 of Neostethus bicornis. NCBI lineage: Eukaryota > Metazoa > Chordata > Actinopteri > Atheriniformes > Phallostethidae > Neostethus > Neostethus bicornis. Next base: position 20,830,865 of record LR738544.1, on the reverse strand, counting down.
TGAAAAAGACATTAAATATTAAGAAGTATTTTTACAGGAGGTAGATCTTTTGGCACAGCGCTACTGCACAACAGTCAAGTGTAAAAGATCTTTCTACTACAAATATAGACATAAAAACTGTGCTAAAGGGAAAAAAATAGAAATTATCTAAATTGGATCATGCCATTTTTTAAACTGAATTTTTCAGAACGTTTTCAGTTTTAAGGTTCATCTTACTGGGAGACTTCTGTCATAGTCAGAAATGAAACTGTATTTCTAAAAGTTAAAGATCAATCCTCCTCAGAACTCTCCTTAGCGTTCAGCTTTGAAATATAAATAGTCATTAAACTGAATGATAAAGTTCTAGAATAATATCAAGTGTGTTATAATATGTATGTTGCAGTATTTTCAACACACTTGCATGGGATATAAATTAATCTGAAAAACTCTTGTTTCTCAATAAAAAAAGGACAAGTCTTTGATTTCTTTTTTTGCTTATATCTACTGTATGTATTCTTACACATGGAGATGGCAAACACAAGACATAAACTGCTGCAAGTTTATATATATGCAATAATGCGTGTGAAGTCTGTTCTTCTTGCTTCACCTGACACAATAAGTCCATATTCACATATACATGCATGTTAACCCATATATGCGCATCGTGACCTCTGAAACCCGAGTGCAGCGAATTGGAAATGCAGTCTGATGTGGCAGTCTGCAGGCAACAGGGAATTTAATGCAGCTTTTTTCAGTCAAGTGACTCACTCACATTGATAAAGATGTAATTTGATGGGTAACAAACTTGGTTGCAGCACACTGACTGGAAGCTGAAGCAATCTTGCTGTCATTTGAGGAGAAATCCTGACGCATGTATGTCACAGTGTTTTAAAGATGGGTAACAAACTTGGTTGCAGCACACTGACTGGAAGCTGAAGCAATCTTGCTGTCATTTGAGGAGAAATCCTGACGCATGTATGTCACAGTGTTTTAAATCAAACGTTTGTGTGGGTTTGGATTCATTGACGATACACAACATTTTATGAATTGAATTTATTGCAATGTGTGGACTTGATATTGTGCTCCCAAATTTGCGAATGCATTGTTTTAAGTCTGTATGTGATAAGAAATAACTGATTGAAAAACTACACTTTTCATTTTTTAATTAATAAAATAATTTCTTTGATTTTTTTTTTTCTACAGTAATCCAATCAAATTCAACACTACACCCAAACTACATCCAATTTGGGTGTAGTGTTTTAGCCCACAAACATAGGGCTATCTTTAGGACTTGTCTGTGGTGTACCTCGCCTCTTACCTGGTACTTACCAGCATAGGTTTTAGTATTTCAACTTCTGTTGACTTACCATCTCAGAAAATGAATGGATAGTTTTAAGCTTTTCAAAAAACCTCTTAGGTTTTTTGCCATTTCCCCGAAGTCATCCGACTCATTACCTCCAAGAAATTATTTAAACTTACTAGCCTGTTGAATATCTCACTCATCGTTTCACTCACTCACTTCTTCTACATGTCCTTCTACGCTGTCTTGCGTAGACTAAGAACTGGAATGGAAACTAATGTTAAACTCACTTGAGATAAATGTTAAAACTTATCACTGCTTTGAACTCATTGGTGATCAGCCCGTGGCAATAAACAGAATATTTTTTATTCTAGTGTGTTGGTAGATTTTCATTTGTGGAATCGCTACAAAAACTGATGTGTTTGCGTATGAGTTTTTAAAGAATCTTACTGTTGAATTCCTCTAGGACTCACTCACTTGTGACTCAGTTTTGATTTTTTGACAAGTCAGGAGGAATATTTAATCTTTAATGTAAGAAAAAAAATTTGTAGTAAGAGGAGGGAAGAGGTGGAGGAAAAGCTGGAGAGGTGGAGGTTTGCACTAGAAAGAAGAGGAATGAAGATTAGTCAGAGTAAAACAGAGTATGTGTGTGAATGAGAGGAATCCAAATGCAAAAGTGAGGTTACAGGGAGAAGAGATAAAGAAGGTGGAAGATTTTAAGTACTTATCATCAACAGTCCAGAGCAATGGAGAGTTTGGAAAAGAAGTGAAGAAGCGTGTGCAGGCAGGCTGTAACGGGTGGAGAAAAGTATCAGGTGTGATGTATGACAAAAGAGTTTCAGCTAAAATGAAAGGGAAAGTGTACAAAACCGTGGTGAGACCGGCCATGTTGTTTGGTCTAGAAACAGTGGCACTGAGAAAAAGACAGGAAACAGAGATGGAGGTAGCAGAGATGAAGATGCCGAGGATCTCTCTGGGAGTGACCAGGATGAATAGGATTATAAATGAGTACATCAGGGGAACAGCACATGTTAGAGTTTTTGGGGATAAAGTCCAACAGGCCAGACTGAGATGGTTTGGACGTGTGCAGAGGAGAGAGAGAGAGTACATAGGAAGAAGGATGCTGGATTTGGAACCAGCAGGAAAGAGGACTAGAGGAAGACATGAAGATAGTTGGTGTGACTGAAGAGGATACAGCAGATAGGATTAGATGGAAGAAACTGACTTGCTGTGGCGACCCCTGAAGGAAAATGCCGAAAGAAGAAGAAGGAAAAATGTAAGAAAAAAATTGTTATTTTTTTCAAGTCCCACTGGTACTGGAAACATCATGCTTACAATATGAAAAAATAACTAATTAATTACTTAATTTCTTAGCCCAAAAATCATTCTTCACGGAGCATATCACTGTGCTGATTGTGCACTTCTACAGTCCGACTTTATTAAAGAAACTTTTTAATCAAAAAAGATCAGCCCCAAGTATTCATTGAAAAAAAGATTCTTTCAAACATTTCACATCCGACATAGACATACTAAATAGACATGTATGTGGCTGGGTTCTACATGCTACACAAAGCTGTCACAGGAAAATCAATCATTTATGTTGAACTTGAACTATGTTTCCATCTTCAGCTTAAAGCAACTGCATGAACATTTCATGACTACCTAGGTCAAATGTATACACAGTAGGAGAACAAGCAATAGGCTGCCACATAACAAATGCAGTGCAGGAAAATGCATAATAAACACATTATACATGCCCAAGGCCCCAAAAGGAAAGCATCCAACTAATGCGATGAGCCATCTCTTTGATCTCTGTTTGTTGTTCACTTGTGGTTTCAGGGTAGTTTTACTGAATAATTATGTTCTCATTTTGTCATTAGTGCACATAAAACCTAATACTTAAAAAATCTACATGTAGAATAAGTTAAGTTAAACAAAGTCATGAAGGACATTTTTTCAGGATTGCAAAGACATCCAAGATGAGCCACCATCACTCTCAGACCGTTAACCAACACTAAAAATACACCTTAAAAGATTGAATTCAGACTGCCTCATCCCCTGGGAGAGCAGGCATGTCAGTCTGGCTCTACTGTATTAACGGGACAGAGCTTTCAGGGAGGAGGGACCATCTCTGCCTCCCATCAGAAACAGCAGCTATAAGGGAGCGAGAGGCAAGACAGCAGGCAGTGCATGCAGAAGAAGAAGCAGCACAGTGTCTGTGAGAGCCAGAGACTCATCATCTGTGGGTATAAAATAATCATCCCAGTCAAACCTCACTTGGTTGCAACGTCTAGAGAGGAGGCTGATCTCATAAGGAGCTGAATAAGAGTGAAGGAGGGGGAAGGTTGTAAGAGTAAGAAAGAGAAAGCCATCAGAACGTGGAACAGGTTCTTTCTGCAGCACTCACACTCAGCAGACATGCCTAACTTTGCCGGCAATTGGAGGATGAAGAGGAGCGAGAATTTTGATGAACTTCTCAAAGCCCTTGGTAAGCCATTTTCTTTTTTTTCCCTCCTAACATGTGTAATTATTGAACAAAATACTTTTGGGTGCCTGTGGATGGAAAGTAGGAACTTCTTCTGATTGCATGGGTCCATGGGAACCAGGAGGGAGAGATGCTGTAGAGGGGAAATCCCTTTGCTTTAAAGATGACAAAAAACAATTGATGCTTAATACCAGCCAAAACAGACGTGGTATTGTTACATGAAGAGAAAAAGAGGAGGGTGAACATTATTCATGTTAGCATTTAAGTAGGGCATGCATTAATGCCAGGGGAGGTCTGGGGAGCCCAGTGTTGTTCTCATGTCTCCTGCTTGTTTTTTCTCCCCATTCTTTGTCACCCTGCTTAGTCTTTACAGATGATTGTGATGGTTTAGATTTAGACCAGTTTAACTGGGTCACTCAATTATGTTGCAATGTTTCGTCACGCCAGGACCGCTGAAACAAACAGAGAGACAGCAGAAGACTGGATGCCTTGAGAATAATGTGGAAATATGCAGAGAGGTCCTACTGTGGGGCTCTCCAGGAGCTATTAGTAAGAAAAGATACTACAATGTGAACGTTGTAGACAAAAAAGTTAGACATTTGGAAAACTGGCTCATTTTTTTAAAAAAATGTTATATTTGTCAGCCCTTAATATTTGTAAATGCAAAAAGACATTCAAACCATCAAAGAGGAATTTGGGACTCAATCTTTTATATCTGAGGATCAACACATTAAGCACATTGGCCAGAATAGATCATCATTGACAGCTTGCATAAAGACCCTGCAAAAGACAGAGCTCCAACGGGTAACTAATAGAGTTTCCAGTGCTGTGTGGCTGCCACTTTAAACTAGCATCTTTTTAATTATCTGTTGACACAAAGGTTCTCTTATGAGGAACAGAGCTGTTGCTTTCATGTAAGGCAAAGCTTCACACCAAGTGGCCGGGTTAATTTTTTCTTTGTCTAAATGAGAGATGAACAATGAGAAAAATGGCAGCATGTTTTATGGATAATGTCATTTCTTGGTGAAATATTTGGTCTGTTAAGTTAAAAACTAGCAGAGTGGCCTCACAGCAAGAAGGTCAAGGTTTGAATCCCAGGTGGGGATAAGGCTTGGAACACTGGCCTTTCTGTGTGGAGTTTGCATGTTCTCCCCGTTAATGCGGGGGTTTCCTTCGAGTACTCTGGTTTCCTCTCCCTCTCCAAAAACATGCATGTTAGGCCAATAAAACAGTGAAATGAAATTGGCCAATGAAATTGTCCCTAGGAATGAGTATGTGTGTGGGGCCCCATGACAGACTGGTGGCCTGTTTGGGATGTACTCTGCTTCTTGCCTTGAATCAGCGAGGATAGGCTCCAGCATGCCCAGTCAGGGACTAAGCAGTTCAGAAGATGAAATGAAAAGTTAAAAACTTGATAACTTTTCTGATCAGAAAGGTTCTCTAAAGGCTCTATTTGGACTCTCGTTAGACCGAACTTTTTGCATGCACGTCAGTTTTTCATCAAACTTTTGCAGAGTCATTTAGAGTTGAAGAATAGAACCACAGCAAAACGGTATTCCTTTGAAAATGAACAAATACCAATTTTAAAGACGCTTGTCTTATAAGTACATGACATGTGCTTCAGATTGAGGGGGTCATATTCATATTTAATTTTTAACTATTACCAATAGGGATCTGAAAAGGCTCTCAATAAGTATACTCTTTCTGAAATAATCTGTTTTACAGCACAACATGTCATCTGATACTATTTGGAGCTGTTTTATTTTCATGTGATTTAACCTCCTTTGTAAGTTGATAAAAAAAAGGGGAAGCAGGCAATCAAAGGGCCAAGACTTTGGCAGGACATGAGGACAGATGGCCATGCAAACATCAAACAGGCTAGTAAAAGACTTGTCAGGTTGTGCACCTTGCACAGTTCTCTCTCTCACCACCAGAAAAAAAGGAAACCCAATTGTTAAAATGTAATAAGTTTCTAATACTTCCCCCCAGGGCATCATTCTCTCCAATCTCGATGCCAAAAATTCCACAGATTTTTCTTGTTTAAGAAATAGATGAGGCCTCTGTTACAATCACAGAGCATTTATTGTCTATTTGTCAGAAATGAACACATTTCCATCATTCTTGTTTAAAGAATGAGGTTTATTTTTTGCAAGCTTCAGCCCACACATGCAGCCAGTAAGCTAGCTTATATATATTTGTTTCTGAGCAGATTGAGTATGGCATGAGACCCCGAGGAGGTCTAAATCTGGGTCTGATCTGCACCAGCGGCGCTTTTCTCCAAAGATTAACACCCAAAAAACAAATAACACCAACCGTTATCTCATTAAAAATTATTTTAATTGGATTTCTCTCACTTTTAACTACATGCAAAAGTTACGAGTTTTTCAGTAATTCAAAATATGTTTATTAATTATATCACAAGACCAGTATGACAATGGAATTGTCTCAATGGGCTTTACATCGATCAAAGAAGGACTTACAATCCTACTTAGCACCATCAATATAAGCTAGCAACAAAACCAGAACATCAGGGTTTTTAGATTCAACCTCTCTGGCAGAAATAAAATTCTAAAAACAAAGTTGGAGTATAAAAAGAAGAAACCACATAGAGACCAAGTCAAACAAGACAGAAATGAGCAGGCAAATTATACTTTGGTCTGGCAAAAATGAACTCATTTAAATATAAGAAAACAAAGTTAATTTTTTTAGGAAGTAGCAGATGAGTTTCATCCAGAAAAACTTCAGGTTAACCAATGGCTTTAGATGAGAAGTTTGTTAGGTTTCTGACCTGGATTGTGTGTGTTCAGGTGTGAACGCCATGCTGAGGAAGGTGGCTGTGGCAGCGGCTTCTAACCCTCAAGTGGAGATTCGTCAGGATGGCGAGCAGTTCTACATCAAAACCTACACCAGTGTCCGCACCACTGAGATCAACTTCCACATCGGCGAGGAGTTTGATGAGGAGACGGTGGATGGGCGAAAATGCAAGGTATGGACAAGAAGTTTGACATTGAGAAATGTGAAAGAAAATGAAATATTAAGATAATCTTCTTAATCACACAGCTGGGCATTTAAAGTCTAAGGAGTTTGTCTATAATATTGGGGTGAGAGTTTACTCCTCAATTGGTGATAGGTTTGGTTTTTGATCAATACATACCAGTAACAAGAGTCTTTAACAAAGAAGGGTGCTCTCATGATATTAAAGAAAATTTGTAACTATTGGGATTTAGTGCCATGAGGTTTTTCAGATCCCCAATTTTATCTGAACACTCTTTCTACAGTTATTGTTTGCGTTCAGCTTTTAGTCATGTAAGCTTTTTTGATGACCATACAAGTTTTTTGCTCATAAGACGACAAACTGTCATCTATCAGCTCTACAGGAAACGTCAAGCTGCTAGTGGATAAATATTTCTTTGCAAACTGTGAGGAAATTGCTACAACTCAAATTTAAAGCATCCACTTAAGAAATGCTTTACAATAACAAGTCACAGTGGCATTTATATTTTTTTGTTTTTGGTTGGGACATTGTAAATTTATCAAAATAAAACTATCCAAAGTTTTTTTCAATGACAGATTTAAATGCAGAGACATTATAGAGAAAGATCTGTTTTAGCCGTGAGGGAATGAAAGCAACAACAATGTCGGGTCTTTAGCATTTCAGTGAAACTGTGCAGCTGACAGAAATATGCTAATTGAAAGAGTTTAAAAGACTTTAATCCAGTTCAGAATATAAGGTGAGTCTATAAACTACTGTGAAAAAGCAAAAACTTGCAGATCGAATTAGCAGGGGCAGTTCGATGTGCCAAACTCTGACAGGCATGTCCAAAAAGAGCTTAAACTCCAATTATTCCTGACCGGGGCAATTTCATTTAGATCCAAAGCAAACATAAATTAGCACAGTTGCTTTGTATGTCTCGTTTTGAATTTTTTTCATTATGGAAAATGTGAAAATACAACAAGAGTTGAGTAAATTGGGGAAGCCATTGTTTTGTGCCTACTTTTGAGTTTTTGTCCCACTTTGTTAGAGGCATTTAAAGATTTCGATTGCTTGAGCTGTAGTTTGTACAAACATTTTTGCTACTTTTCAAAAAGAAATGATAATGTTATGCTGGAACAGAGGCCCCCTACTCTTTCCCCGTCTCTTTCTTTGACCCCCTTTAGTCTCTGGACATGTTCCCAGTAGACAGCTTTGGTAATCCCTCCACTATTTAACCCACAGCTAAGTGAACATTTCACCCCATTGAGCAGCACACATTAGGCTACTCCTGTTTCACTCTTCTCACACTCATTTAACTTTCCAACATGCTAAGTAAAAACTTTTTCACATTTATCAAACATGGACCAAGCATGTCTGCTATGCCAACTGCACACGGTTCATATTACAATCATTAGTTTGTAAGAACAAACTCTATTTATGGGATTGTGGGAACAGAAACACACTGCATGTCCTAATCTGGTATTTAATGACCCTGAAAGATTAAAAATATTAAAGCTGGTGTTTATACAGTTTTAATGAAGGTAGATTAGTTAGAGGTGTGAAACATAGAGAAGTTTAGTGTTCATCTAGAACCAACTAAAAATCAGGTGAGAGGTGCAGGGTATTCCAAACAAGTCACCAATATGAATAATGAAAACACTCATGAGGTAATTCAGTCAAAAAATGAGCTGAAGTTGGAATCAATCCATCAAAAATGTATCCTCACTTTTTTTTAGTGCCCTAGTCCTGTCACTTAAAACAATGTCAATGATCTCTGTGAATTCATCCCTCTGGGCTCCATATCTGCTACTGTTCATGAAGGGTTGATTAAAAATGAATTTCTCCTTGAAGTCAGACCAATTGGCATCATCTCCACGTCTGAACAGAAGGATTAAGGGCAGCTTAAATTGGATGAGACTTTCTCTCTGAACCTCTGCAGTCCTGGAGCAGGTGCAGAGGGATGTACTCATCCTCATCCAGAACTGGTTCCCACACACATTCATTTTATAAGTAAAACTAACAGCAAAATATATTCTGTATTTAAAGTTCTAAAATGTCTAAATGTATTTGAATGTTGAGTTTTTCAGAAACATCTGACATAGGCTCGACATTGAAATGTGTACATCGTTGTGTAATTAATATGGAGGCTGTGTTGCATGTCGGATTGACTGCTGAGTCTCATAAATGAACACATTGAGCTTAATGTCTTTTTTACTTCTTGTGAAAAATTCTACCAACACAGGTAAAAACACCTCTGGTAATTTATTCTGTACATGTTTTAGTCATGTTTAAAATGTAATGATCACACATGCAAATCCACCTGCATGTCTTGAGTCGCTCTGCTATGTGTTATATGACAGCCAGTTGGAATCTAGTTTTTATTAATTTTGCAACAGGTACGTAAAACAATCTAGCCCATCACACCATAATGTAGATTATCGGAATTGGATGTCCTTCTACTGCACCTGCTTCTTGAGAACTTTTTTTGCATAAATATTCTATTTTAACCAAAATCTACCAAGTAAAAGAACTTCACAGGCTCTTCTCAAAACATTGCTTATTTGGAATTGTTTGAGGCTCACCAGATTTGTTGATTTTTAATGGTGATCTGAGGGGCCTTGATATGTGTGATTTCAATGTGGTGGAGAAGAAGGATGAGAGATACTGTTCCCGCATGAATAATTTAAATTATTAGGTTCTCTAAGGGGGAGTTCAGGTGTTCTTCCAAAATATGTGTAAACTCCTCCAGGTACTCAAGTTTTCTCTTACTCTCCAAATGCATGCAAGTTAGACTGACGACCATGGTCAATTGTCTCTAGAAAGGAACGCGTGTGAGTATAGGTGAAAGATTCACAAGTGTGCCAGCAAATCTAAATCTTATCAAACTTTTAGACACACTCGTAGAAAAATGTTCCCAACACTGGAGAAAAATATGGTGACCTATAGTGCTCGATATTTACAATTTTAAGACACGTTGAACAAATTACAGCTATCATTTAGCCAAATAAAACATGGACATAGACAAAGTAAGACGGCCTCTGCTTGCTGAATCGTCCCGCCCAAAAACTGAGCTAATGAAACGGTGTAGTCCCTCATTCATCCAGGAGTGATCCATAGTAGAAAAAGTTTCATGAAAAACTTTTGAAACTTTTTCTACTATGAGCCAATGAAACACAATTTGGGATGTCTCTAGCAGGAGTGTCAAACTCCGATCCTCGAGGGCTGGTGTCCTGAAGGTTTTCCATGTGTTCCTGGTTCAATCCAGCTGATGTACATAAAGTGAAATCAACAGCCAATAAAATTTAGTTCAGTTTACCATCCATTGCACCATCAATGTACCGTCCCAAAAAGCACCTGATTGGGATCAAACAAGAAATTATTAACAATATTAACTCTATTAAATGGATTAGATTAGCTAATTGTAATTTAGTTGTAATTATTTAGGATGAGTAATTTAGTTAGGATGAGGCAGAAATGAATTTTTTTTAGCATACTGTGTAGGGCTACAGATTAATTTGATGAAATCACATGAAAGAAATACAACAGTAGACCATGCAGCTGAGTTGGTAAAACTAATGGCATTTAAAAACTAAGAAAGTGATGGTAACTATGTGGATTGCTGCAGAAATGTTGTGTGGCCATGAAAAATAAAAATCCCAATGAGAGTTATTAAAAAAAAGAAAAACATACACCTTCTCATTAATTAGAGTCCAGGATAAATAAACTGCTAATATTGGTTCCCTATGACACTCCACACACAAAACTTAAGGATAGCAGTTTTTAAACTTAATATTTTAACCAGAAAATGCTATAAAATATCTAGTAACATGAGGGCCTAATATTTGGTTATTGTTTTTAAAAAAGAGACCACAAATCTTAAATTTTCTAGCTGGATGCCCCTCTCACAAAAACACTCCTCTATTTCTCCTCCAGTGGCTTCACTGTCATATAGTTTTAGTCTCAACTGTTTGGGTAAGAGAAACATTTTGGTCACCCTGGTGAAAAAACAGTTCACTACAGTTATTATTTTACTGCTCGTGAACAAATATGACACACTGGTTTAAATGTTTCACTACTTAATATGCATCATTCCATTAAACCACTATTGATATCTGTAGTTTCTGCACAAACAAATTAAAGTTTGCCCAAAAAATCTATTATAAAAAATATTACATTTTCTTTTTTAATCACTGTGTCCAGTCAGAAAAATCTGGGCTGATTTGTTTCAGTTACCAGCAGACAGCGAGGCTCCTTATGTCTGAGCCCTGCGGCATGCTGGGTGCTGGTCAGGGTGAGACAGCTCCTCGTGAAGAGAAGTCTCTACTAACAAGTGGAGCTGCCAAAACACATTTCTCAGATTCATATTTTGGTGGGTTAAATGTCATCATCACAAAATTGTCCATCCACTAGAGTATAGACAAATATTTGCTGTATAACGGTCACCTTTGGTCGAAGCAGCAGAGCTTTTATTAATTCAGTAAAGTTGAAGCTCTTTGCATCCAGAATGTTATATGCATGCAATATGTAGGAGATAGATATACTGTAGACATACTGTATATACTTTTCTATGCATATGTAGGGAGGTATAGCTCTTTAGACCAAACAGTTGCAAGTTCGATGCCAACTATAGCTCATGCTGAAGTCTCTCTGGAGAAGACACACAGACCCCAATTACTCACACCGCTAGTGCTGTTATGACTGCCTGCTGCGGTGCAATGCAGCAAAGAAATTTCCCCACAAAGAATTAACAAAGCATGATTAAATTAAATTAACATTATAAAGCTAGCAGTGAGATAGTGGCGCAGTGGTTAGCATATTTGCCACACAGCAAGATGGTCAAGGTTCTAGTCTCAGAGTGGGACAAGGCTTGAAACATTGCCTTTCCACTTGTAGTTTGCATGTTCTCCTCATGTTTTTTCTATGGGTTTTCTGTTTTTTTCCCACCCTTCAAAAACATGCATGTTAGGTTGATTGGCCGCTATGAAATGAGAATGTGTGGTTGGGTGCGTGTGTGTGGCTCTGTGACAGACTGGCGACCTGTTCGGTCTTCTTGAAGATAGTTGGCGTGACTGAAGAAGATGCTGCAGATAGGGTTTGATGGAAGAAACTGACTTGCTGTGGTGACCCCTGAAGGGAAATACCGAAAGAAGAAGATTCATATATCAGAATTAATAGTAATTGTTCTTTATTAATTATGAACCAAAGTTTTGATTTTAGTTTCCACCGATACCAATTGATATGGAAAATAGTAACATAAGTGTAAAAATTGTTCTTTCAAACTTACATTTACATAGAAAAATTGTGTTTGAAGTTTAGTATGTGGTCACTACAATTACGTATTTTTATTATGATAAAAATCAGACACTTTTTCCAATTCTGGAGTTATTTTTCCTGGTTTGTCTGTGAAGTTTTGTTTTCTTTCACTGATATGGCCCAAATTTCCACTCGTGTAGAAAAAACACACCAGACTGTATCTACTCCCACAGGACGTAGCACCCACTGACTCTAGCACAGGGTGAGGAGAGTTGGCAAACTTTCAGGTGGAGCAGGATGGCAGAAGAGACATAAGTGGATTTTGGCCCGGTCCAGATGCACCCTCAGTTAAAAGGATTACACACCGATCTGCGGTTGGCAGGGAGCAAAAGGGCTTATTATCACTGACACAAGGTTAAAAAGCTTTGCTCAGCCTGTGTGAGTGCAGAAGGATCAGACAGGGTCTTCTCACTTCCAAGGAGGGTGAAGTGATAAGGTGTTTCCTGTCAGTTCCTAAGGTGATGAAAAACGGCAGCAGAAATTTTTCAGCTCAGAGTGGATGGATGTGATGTTAAGGACTGTGTGCTATAAAAAGAAAAACCTTCCCGACCAAACAGCCTATTTGGGATAGTGAATGTGTGTATGCTTTACAACTGATGCTAAACGGTTTAGCCTGGGTGCTGCACAAAAATTCATCTCAACACATTACTGTCAGTGTCCAAATTACAATTCAACTCTGTTAAGTAGATTAGTCAGACGGGTTGCCATAGAGACAGAGTTTTGGCTATGGCGTTCAACACATAGAAAGCAAGGGGGCTGCGTATGAATGGCACAGATATGATCCTCAAAAAGAATATAGAAAATATAGAAAATGTAACTCATGACTAAAAACTCTAAATGTAACTCATGACTAAAACATAACAAGTAGGGCTTATTTACCGTGAATTTTACCGTACACCGTACGGTTGAGTAACATTTTGATAGCAATCAGAAATTTTGCCAATTATGGTCACCAAATTAGTTTAAACTCAAAGTTAATGGGAAATAAATATGATACAAATTTCACACTGGTAATATTTATCTGAAACACTTAGTCTGAAACAATTCACTTTTAGAAATCGATATCTTTTTTCTATTAGATTATTTTATTTTTAACCAATGACATCAATGTTTTCAATCTTCTAGTTTACTGACTTCAGACTGTAACAATTTGTGAGGCCAGATACATTCTGAAACATTTAGTTATTTATTGCAATTAAACAGGCATTTTTTTCATCAAAAAGTAACTTTTACCTCAGCTGATTTACAGGAATAATGTGTGACTACACCATCAAACCCAGAGAAACAAACAGAGAGAGTTTATGTGCTTTTTGATGCGTCAACAAAGAGTCAATGAGATTTTGTGTCAAGTATAAAACATATTATCTTGCCCCAAGAAATTAGACATACTCAAATTTTTAGACAAAGAAAAGATAAAATAGAAACAATCAATTGAAATCAACCCAGTGTTAGATGTGTAAATATGAACTACTTGGTTAATAAAATCTTGCGTGAGACCAAGAAAGTCCACCTAAAAGATGAATCTAAGACAAAAATCACTACTTCATTAATGTTGTAGAGGAATGACTGGAGAGGATTCTGGTTTCATGGGAACAAAGCAGAGAAGAAAAAGAATAGAGAGACGACCGTAAGATTGGCAAAGACAACAGCAGCTCACAGGGTTTCTCACCGTTTGATATGGTGATTAAGATTTGTCTCCAGAGACAAAAGCTGCAGCCTCATCCAAGAACAAGCAGCTGAATGCTGGAATAGAAAATAAAGTGAGCCGTGAGCAATTTATATTCTATTATAGTAGAGAACATAAGAAAAAAGTGTTATTTCCTGTTTTTATTTACTATATTGAGATAAAACTGCCTTTGGGACAACATTAGTGCATTGATAATTAGGCCATTTTGCCATAAACTAGTCATTAAGGAGAACTAAAGGCTGACAAGAGACCTTCTTTCGTTCTGGGTGTTTGAAAACTCTTGGTTTCCCAGTGTTAAGTCTGAAAATTGATATTCTCACACACTGATGTCCTGTGGTGTTCTTGACTGTAAATGTAGGTGTGTCTGATGTTATCATGCTGGCTTTATAACACAAGTCAGGAACCCCTCTGTTTGGACGTTGAAAAGTGTTTCTTTCTTACAGACCATTTTTTTTTTAGCTTTGACATGAATACATTTTGATAAAACTTTGAATCTTTTCAATAATAGTTGCATAGTTGTTTTTTTTTTCTTCTTAGTACAGGTCCCTGAGTTTGTAATTATGTTTAAATACTTTGTCTAATTTTTTTCATGGCAAAAGTTATGGATGCCTCTTTGTGTCTTTCTAGTGTTACATTAGCTGAAATAGTTTTTAAAAGTTTAGTTCAGGTTCTTACTAATTTGTTGATGACCACTAATCTTCCCAAGAATAGATATGACAGGCAGTGGTACCATAATAAAGTGGAAACATAATAAAAGCATTGATAAAATTACACATCTTTTGCTTTCCATCTTGTTATCTCCCTGTAGAGCCTCGCCATCTGGGAGACAGAAAACAAGATTCACTGTCAGCAGACTCTGGTGGAAGGTGATGGACCCAAAACTTACTGGAGCCGAGAGCTGAATGGAGATGAGCTCATACTGGTGAGCATACGTAGCCTCGTGATAATTAGTCAGTTTATAAACAAAGAAAAGAAAGATTGAACTAAAGCAAAGAGTTGATCTGTATGGTTTATTCTCACGGAGACAAGAAAGACATCCCATGCATTAAGATGGGATTTTCACCTATCTGGTACACTCTGAGAAATAGTTCATGAAAGGAGTCCGGGAGTGTATGAAGTCACCCTGGAGATCGAAGCGTAAAGGAAATGAGAGGCTCTGCTTTCATCTGCCCCATGGAGACATCTGAAAGGAGCACAAGAGGAGCTGCTACTCTGACATTGCAGAGATACCCCCTATGTTCAGACAGATTAGCATGTGCAGGAGTCGATGGGGCTAAACCCCTAGAACTCTGTGCTATGGAACTGAAGCGCCAGGCAACCATTTCACGGACTCGCTGGCTATCTCATGTCTCCCACGCACTGCTTAGTTATTTTTTAAATGTTACAAGGGTGAAAACCTGTGAGGCAAAAGCATGAAACATCATATAAAGTTGAGATGATGAAAAGTATCATCACAGAATGTTTGCTTAGGTTAATAACACCGGCCAGGGGCAAGACTGGATTAAAAGAGGAGAGTCAGAGCTCAGTTTATGCTTGAGGATTTCCTGTGAAACTCCTCTTTTTTCAGTCTGACCATCTAAAAGGGCAGAGCTTTATTAGCTCCTCTGTGGAGTGTGGGTGATAAAAGCAGAACACACTACAGCTCCTGGCCCTCTGGTGACACTGGCCAGCTGCCCTGAAGGAGCTGAGCATTCATGCACTAATGGAGATCAAGTTGGCCGAGCTGTGACATCGACCGAGGCTCTTTGTTTCTCAGCTCTTCTCACGCCACCACTTCTAGCTCACCACTACCGGAGCTGTCAGTGTTACAATTACAGCAGAGCCTCAAAGTTTCAGACATTTACAAAGCCATTTTTGTCTGGGATGTGTGGAAAACCAACAAAATGTCTAAAGAAAGACGTATGCATGGAGATGTGTCTCCAGCGGATGGGATTTGTGTTCGTTGCCATGGCAACACTAGTAGGTAAATGTAGCCATCATTCACCTGAGACATCTGACCTCATTTTGAGCTACAGTAAACTGACAGTGCTCATGTAGGCATGAAGGACATGAGGAGGTGAAATGGGGTGTTTTGTCTGGTTAGACTTTGGCTCAGTGACTTTGGTTTAACATTCATCCTACACATATTTCGTATTTATCCTCCCCCCCCAAAAAAAATGTGTTAAATGTAAATCACAACCATCAAACTTTTATAAATAAAAATAGTTAGAAAAAAAGATTAAGATAAAAAGTTATACTTTTTATGTCATTCATTTATTGTCTCTACATCATACCCGACCAAGAGTTACAGAGATGCCAAGTTTTTGGCTTCATAAGAAAGGAGATTTTGAGGCGGGGCCAAAAGGAGGAGGGGCTATGACATCCGCCAATAGACAACACCTGCCATGACAGTTGGTGTCAAACAAACCGTTCGAAGCAGGAGAAAGCAGCTGGAAAATTGTGCGTCTTACGTGTGTTACCACGGAGCGTTATGTATCAGTACAAGAGAAATTATCCACAGGAATACACCCCTGTACCGCTTGTTCGCACTTTGTTTTGCGGCTCAGGCACATAAACTGTCAAGTGACCAAATTCCTGGATGTCTGACTTCTTCCATACGTTCATCAAAAACAATACTGGCAGTAGACCATGTAGATCACAAGCAGCAGCTTTCAGATGCACAGCTGAGGCAGCAGGAGATGCCATGTGCTTAGCCCCAATATACCTAATCATGTTCCTGGAAAGCACTAATGTCTTCCTCCTTTATTAGCCTTGGTGGGTGAGCGCGAGATAGATCCTAATTCCAGGTGTCTCCCGTCAAATGCGGGAGACTTGGCATGTCTGGAGTTGCCGGGTGTCAGAATTCATCTCAACTTGTTTCAGACGAGAGGTGGGCCACACCCCAAATAGTTTACCAGTCTGTTGCTGGTTCAGATGGCAATAACCCAAAACATCACAAAACCCTCGAAGTGAAGTCCTGAGATGATTTTAAATGAAAGATTACTGAAATAAACAAGCTCAGACAAAAAAGACAGAAATTGCAACAGAAGATGAAAACATGTCATTTTTAGAGTCTCATCTAAACATTTAATCGGCAAAAGAGCAGTGCAGTTAAGGTTTCGTTACTCTTTAGTTGTATGTGCATTTATGGTCAGTACACAAGAAGGTCACATAAAGGGCCTGAGTTCTAGACCACATCTAGTTTCTCAGTGCAAAGCTAATAGTGTAAAAAATGGGGCATCATTAATCAACATAAAACTCCAGCAACAGGTTTCCTGACCCAAGCTGGCAGACAGATATCAGAATAACAAAGAAAGCAACTCCGTTGTACACATCTCTCATTAAGTGCTTTTTATGTAAATATTGTTGCCATTAGATTCCTAATGAGTTCATTGTGTTTCTGTAAGAAGGTCAAATGTAGGTCACAAACTGGACGTAACCAGGTTGTACAATGCCTACAGCGTGTTGATCACTGAGATAAGCTCCAGTTACCCCAGTGACCCCAAGCCAGAAAACAAAAAGAAGCTAAATAGGAGGAGAAATATCTAATCTGCAGCATCAGATACATTGTTTAAATTCTACTGGGGAAAAAATGGATTTACACGGTTTGGAGAAAATTTTGATTTACTTAAAAAAAAAAAAAAAAGTTTTGTTTTATACTTTCATTTTATTCAAGATGGTAAAGTTTTTAGTAAATGAGTTTGTATTTCTTTTTAGCAAAAAATTCAACTTGCATTAATCTCATAATAAGTTATCAATCATTTATCTCAAATAAACTCTTAAAACAAAAAAGTGTGTTTTACTATACAAGTCATTACAATTTGTTTTAATTTTCAGAGTTATAATTTTTATCTTTTTGTGTCGCTACAAAATTAATTGGAAACAATAACAAGTGAAAATCAGTCTTCGTCTCCTTTCGGCATTCCCCTTCAGGGGTCACCACCGCAGGTTCATTTCTAATCCTGTCCATTCTGGTCACTCCCAGAGACATCCTCAGCATCTTCATCTCTGCTACCTCCATCTCTGTTTCCTGTCTTTTCTTCAGTGCTACTGTCTCTAGACCAAACAGCATGGCGGGACTCAGCACCGTTTTGTACACTTTCCCTTTCATTTTAGTTGAAATTCTTCTATCACATCATACCTGATACTTTTCTCCACCCGTTCCGGCCTGTCTGCACACCCTTCTTCACTTCTTTTCCACACTCTCCATTGCTATGGATTGTTGAGCTTATGTACTTAAAATCTTCCACCTTCTTTATCTCTTCTCCCTGTAACCCCACTTAAAACTCACAAGTGGGAATCATTATTTGGTCATTATAATTTTTTATTATAAGTTGTTCAAAACTTTCTGCTCGGCAGCTTTTTTTTTTTTTTTTAAAGGCAAAAATGAACACCTTGTGTTGTATTAGATCCTTATTGGGTGTATAGTATTTGACTTTGTATTCATGTGATGCCATCTTTTGTATTCTATTTATCAGTGCACGCAGTTGCATGACACTTAAACAAAAACTCAGCTTAACTCATAAGTAAGAAAAGAGTGTCTTATTCACACCAAATTAATCAAACAATTTTACTGTCACTAAAAATGGATAAAATATAATTGGCTCTAATTGTTTTGTAAAAGCCAAAAAAAACAAAAACAAATGGCATTCAATGCATAGTGTGCGATAATATTGCAGATATAAAAGACGGTACAGACTTAGTGAGAACAATTATGGAATATTGGTGACTTTATGCAACTGGAAATGTATCCAAATATGTCTAAAAGTGTTTTCCCCATGTATTTTTCTGGTTTAAAAATTTGTTTCTCAAAAAAATCAAAACACTCCTCAAATCTTGGATCATTAAATGTTCCAGTTGCCTTAAAGATGAACGCAGATGTTTTAGGCAACAGAAACTAAAAAATTCAGTAGTGAAAAAAAAAGTATAAAAATAACCCGCATTGCCACATTTCATAAAAGGTCATAAAATGCCACTTTTAACATTTCACAAAGTTGACATTTAGAGGTCAGAGGGGTGGGAAGATGGGGTTACTTAAAGGTTCACATTTATCAACAAATAGTGACCTGCAGCCAACACAAAAACAGGAGAGGAAGAAAACTGTTTAGCAGAAATCAGGCTGAAAAATTAATTTAAAAAGACTTTTACTATAAGTTTTGACTTGACTGCAACCACTTATTTATTTTCCAACCCACTTTGTTAAATTCAAGAACAACACAAACACAGACACAGACACAGACACACACACACACACACACACACACACACACACACACACACACACACACACACACACACACACACACACACACACACACACACACTCTTAGAAGCAATTTACTGTGACCAATTAGCCTAACATGCATCTTTTTGATGTTGGTGAAACCTGGAATATTTAGAGAGAACTCCCACATTCATGGTGGAGAAAATATGAATACCCCACAAAGAGGCCACGGATTCCAAAATTTGCCCAAGGCAGTTAAAACCAGCAACCTTCTCATCCTGAGCCTGTAATTCTGTGTCTCCACTGTGAGTGAAGCCTAACGCAGCTATAATGCAGGCAAAAGTCATAACCCTTTTTCAGAGACATCCAAATCCAGAGATTTATAAGTTTTCTTTTAGAAGAAATAAGTAGATCCACAATATTCAGAGTCAAGGTCAGCAGCTCCACGTCCCCACTGTAAACGAATCAAAAGGAAAGGCGTTAAAAATGGGTTTTCAGCATAAAGCCCAGCAAGTCTTTCTGAAAACAATGCATGGGGTAAAAGGTTTTTTGGCTTCTTTTGGTTTTGTGTCCCCAACCAATGAAAATACTTTGTCTTTTGTAAAACAAGGAAGTTATAGTCATTATTGGTTGTGGGCCTTTAGTTTGGCCATACAAAAGTGACTGGCTGAGGGTTTTTTTAAAAACATTTGGCTGAGTTTGCAGTTTAATAATGCACATTGCTCTATTTTCAGTACACTTACTTATAAGCACGTCCAACCAGTGAAGCCAGATTTAAGTAATATTATAAAAAAATTATTTATAAAGGTGCGTACCCTCCTCTTGGCTGTAACAAGCTGTGATAAGCTCCATGAGCAGTGCAGTACAATAGGGATAAGCGGTATAGGAGATGATAAAAAATGTATAAAGTTCTTCCATAGCACTTTCAAGCAAAAAAATCAATTCTCAATAGCTAGTGGGTCTTTGGAAAACATATTTAGAAAAAGATTAAATATAATTTTTTAAGAAGATGTGGGAAATTGTCTGACATGTTGATCCAGATTGTGTTACAGTATTTTATTCTCTCTGAAACACATTTGAACCTCCTCCAGACTGTAGGTAGAAGGCAAGATGCACCACTCTGTGTCAGAGTTAGAATGCATCTAAAATTCTGAGCGTTAGCTCAAAACCATCTATCTCCACTGAAAGTTCACAGATGCACAGAAAAACTGCACATCCTCAGCTGCAAAGATTATCATGACTGTGTGAGTCAGCGGGCAGCAAAATTGGGTCAAATTTCTATAAAATCTACAGGAAAACAATTAAAACAAATTAATTGTTTGAATCTGGAAACATGCAAAGAGTTTTTTGTCAGGGAGGACTTAGTTTTTCTGATCTTCATCAGCATCTATTAAAGACAGAAATTTACATATCTGAAGCATGGTATCTTCATAAATCATTCCTGATAAAAATTTCTTCCAGTTACATCATCCTGAGAGGAGCTGGAATGTGGTTCTGAATGAGTACAATGCAGTTTCGGTCTCAAACTTATGAATAGTTGCATTTCCTGCAACAGAAGCTCATTTTACAGTGTTTACTTGATTAAAATATAATGCAGCTTTGCTATGTGATGCTTTGAAATAAAAAATATTATTTGCTGGCTGAATGTGTCATTTTCTTGTTTTCTGCAGACGTTCGGAGCAGATGACGTTGTGTGCACAAGAATTTACGTCCGGGAGTGAAACTCTGCGACATTCATCCTGCTGAGGCTTATTTAAAGCTGTCGTGCTAATTCACTAACCCATTTACTGTTAATCAGTCATACTAATCTTGATATCCAATAGCTGAAGCTCTGTAATCTGGTAATTTGTAGTGAACTTTGTGTCTGCAGTGCAGTAGCTGGCTATACATCCATACCCAACCCTTTTGTTAAAGTAGGAATGACTCATCACTTCAATCATGTGTTTATGCTGAAAGAAAACATTCAATAAAAAAAAAGGAACAGTTGGCGTCTAAGACTGTTTTTTCTTCTGTAGGACTTCACTCAACAAGAATAAGTCAACGCCAAGATGTTGACCAATCACTATCATACCACAAAAAAAACCCCAAAAACAAAATGCCTACTCCAAAATCAGTAATGTAAAATATTTCACTTAGTAAGTAAGTACTTTTACTTAGTAACCTTTTCAAACTTCCAAGAAATTATATTTACCTGAAAATAGGCTGCTCAATTTTACTACTTACTTCAATGTTAATTTGATATTCACTTAAATATTTAATTTCCTGAATAAACTCCTGAAAAGATCAATAAAGTCCATTGTATATTTTTATCTTGTATTGTGCCCACTTTGAATTAGAACTTTGTTACATTTTGTTAGGATGAAGACAACAATTATCATAATAGTTCAATTAATTTCTACATATTGATTTTAAATATTTTATAAGTATTATATAGTCTCAAAATTAGGTTTTGTGTTACTGTACTTTTTGGGAAATGCCGAAAGAAAAAAAAGAAGAAGTAAGTGTATTTTCAGTGCAGAGTGGAAGTTGTTTCAAAGTCTGGTGTCTTGCCAAGTTGGGCACTACCAATGTGCAAATCTTTTTACTGAAAACCCTTTCAAGAACGTATTCAAGACACTTCCCCTGTGCAGGTGCATAGCATAAAAAATAGTGCAACCGCTGTCTGCCTCACGAGTGGCTAAAGACCTTGGCATGAACTGCAGTCATGTCTTCAGGGTAAAAATGGCGAGAAAGTGGCACAACATCAAAAACAAAAAGCAAATCTGTCACTGTCCTTCATGGTTGCCAGTGATTAAAAGGCTGTTCTTTCAAAGCTCCGTCTTGTGAGGACTGGAACACTAGCATGGAGACTGTTCCCATTCCTTAACGCCAAAACTTTGGGATGAGAATGTGCCAGCCCTGCTTTTTGACCTGATATCCCATGAAAGAATGAGTTTCCTCCTCAGTGCACGACAATGGTCTGGGAAGCAAGGTCCAGGGCGCGCGCCTGCTGGGATGTTAATTTAATGACGAGCTGCTGTTCTGATGTGTGGTCCAAACAGCTGAATAAAGAGACTGTTTTGCTCCACTTTGCAGAGTAGGGGGTGTAGCCCACCCCCAGCCTAGCTGCTTTTTTCTGGGTACAAAACAGTGGAGCCTCTGTAAGTACATTATAGATACAGAAAAACTCAGTACAGTTCCCTCCTCTTCACTGCTTTGCAGCCTGATGGAGCTTCTCTCGGTCCAAAAACGGCCTTAGTTTGGAGAAAATTACTTAGTATATTTTCTTTACAAAGGACAAAAAGCGAATTATTGCACACTACTTTTGAACAATCTAGAATTTTTAAAATAATTTCACCCTTTTTTTGTTACAATTATAATTCTACACATATTCATAGTTTTCATGCCTTCAGTGGGAATCCAACATTTTCATTGTTGTGAAAATAAAGGAAACTGAGAATGAGAAGGTGTGTCCAAACTTTTGGTCTGTACTGTATACAAATATATATTATTGTTTCCAACCTCTACAAACGATGTTTACAGCATCCTTTCCTCAGTTTAGAACAAGACCTTGAGATGCTAGAACTGTCATGATTCTCATCTTCTCATCCTCTCACTCCAAATCTGGCCCTCTACCCTAATTCTGCACACCTGAACCCAATTGCCTCTCCCTGACGTCTCCAGCATCTACCCCTTTATTATTTAAGTCATGATGTCCTTCGCTTCATGGTCGGATCATCTTCTGTCCTCAATGTCTGGTCCATGGCACCTTGCTGTGAAAACCAAATATTCATGTGGGTTCCACTTCTCCAACTCATGACATGAACTCCTTCATTTGATTCAAGACATCATATCCAACCTGGACAAAATACTCCATTCTTTTTGGTTGAGAACCATGGCACTATTTCCCAACCCTCCCACTCTACAGTCAAATTGGTCCAGAGAGAGATGGACATCACAGCTCAATGAAACTCCAAAACCACACTATCTGCAAAAAGCAAAGACCCAATCCCTCAGAGTTATTGAACTGGATCCTCTTCCACTTCAACTGAGCCTAAAAATTCTGTCAATTAAAGTAATGAACAGGATAAGTGGAAAAAGTGCAGCCTTGGCAGAGTGCAACTCTCACTGGTAATGGATCGCATCTGGTATTGGCAATAACTAACCCCTGGTAACAAGAGCTCGAAGAGACTGTTCCCAACTGAAGTCCACAAGGAACATGATTGAATGTTTTCTCCATATTAAAAAAAACAAACAAAGTGGATTAGTTGCCCAAACTTTATTGACCCTCCAAATTCCTGAAGACGGTACATACCTGGTCCATTGTTCCAGATTTCAGATGGAAACTACGCCTCCCAATCAGGAGGTCAACCAGATGACAAAGCCAATTTCAGTACGTCTGAACAGATCTTCATAGGGAGACTGAGAAGTGTGAGTTCTCCGTG